>CM060192.1:51163436-54005936 GCA_030549335.1 Pontederia crassipes | reverse complement strand
CAAGAGTTCAGCACATAGGGAAATAAGAAGGGCTATAGATAGGTCTGCACGTTGGACCGTACTCCCGTCAACATATCCATCTATACTATACGGTCTTCATATTAGTTTACGATGCGTGACTATAGCAATCAATCACTTTGGCTCAGGTTGACATTAGGCGGACTGTGCGCCTAAAGGGTGGCAAGACTTTTTTTTACTGAGTCACTTTTTCAAAAAGGTCTAGTCAAAGAAAGGAACTTGAGCCATGTAACCAAAGAGAGTGTTCCATGACATGATGCAGGGAATCCTCTCTTCTTGCCTGACTGCCCGCCAAATTGCACAGATTTACTCGTCTGATTGGCCCTTATTCTTTCTACTGACTTTTTTTGGTCAACCGTACCGATACTTGCTTGCCGGGTTGTACCATCACCGACCCCTTTCCGTCGAGCTAGTCTTGCTGAACTGCTAATAAACGAATCCGTTCTCAATGCGCTAACCAATACCACAGTTTACCTTACTGCTTGTTGATCGGAAACTGCTCTTTTTGGTGGCTTTAGGGAAAGGAAAAGGCAAGATTAGGGGCTCTCCGGGCACAAATTATGATTTGGGGTCTAATGTCCCACAAATCAATCAAACTCATTTGTTTTCTCTGTTGAGAAAGGGGTTTTGGCTCTCCTTCCCTATCCCCGGCCGGTCTTCAGACAAGATGAAATAAGATCAGATATCTCTACCACCTATCATCTTTCGGTACTAGAAAAGGAGTCGACGAGTCTATGCCAATGCTAAGAGAAAGTCGATATGGCGAACCATCATGTGAAAACCAAGCAGACATAGTGGTCGTGCACGCGAGGCAGAAGGAATGCCAAGAGTGAACACTGGATGGAATTACTTCTGTTGCCCTCTTATACTTTCTTAAACTCTAGCAGTTGGCTAGAAAGACGAGCTCTTGCCGTCCCATTGCTTTATTTTGGACTTCCAGTGCTTTCTTGTGTTCAGATACCGAGCGAAAATACTCCAAGCAGCGATAAAAGTTTAGGGAGAGCAACGAGAAAACGGAGCCCTAGCGCGCTCTCATCAAAAATTCAAAAATGGATTAGCCTCCTTTAATGATATTTTGAATGGATTAGCCTCCTTGAGTTTTTGGCTCATTTAAGGAGGCTAATCCATTCAAAATATCATTAAATCGTGCAAACATGTCATTTATGGACTCATTTTCATATATTTTGAAAGAATCATATTGATAATTTAAAATATTTAGTCTACATTCTTTAACTTTATCCGTTCCTTCATGAGTAACAATGAGTTTCTCCCAAATCTCAATTGCACTTTCACAATTAGAATCCGATTAAACTCTATTGAATTCAAAGCACAAATAAAAAGTATTTTTACCTTTTCAATCAAGTTTTTTTAAAATTTTTTCTCTTTTGATAGAATTTGTAGGTAGTTTTTCATGTAGATAATAACTTTTTTCAACGATATCCTATATGTCAATTCAATAGAACAAATGTATGCTTGAATTCTAATTTTTCAATATAAAAAAATTTGATGCATTTTAATGAGACGACGACTAATTGATTGTCCTTCGACAAAACTAAATCCACTTGATGTCATGGCTCTAAAGATTGTTAAATCTTCAAACAAGATGATTAAATCTTGAAATGAGATGATTAAACATCAAAACAAGAGCAACTCACTCTGATACCAATGAGCACCAAGAGGGATGGTGAATTGGTGTTTAAAAGAAAATTTCGATTTCACAAAAACACATTATGGAAGTTTAAAATTGATTCTTTAATCATTTTAAATCAATGCAATTCATATCGCATAAGAAACACAAATAGGGAGAGAGAGAGAATGCCAACACAATGAACACGGTGGTTATTGATGAGGTTCGGTCACATCTTGACCTACGTCTCTGCTTCGACCTCTTGACCGCAAGACTGTTGGAGATTCTACTAGAATCTCTTCCTTTGTTCCAAATGGAGAGAAAGCCATTTACATCATCGCGTTTTCTCCACTTCAAGAGGTAAGATAACCTTTCATCTTAGGAAGCTAATCTTTTCTCTCACTTAAGAGATAAGATATGAAATATCTTTTACACATGAGCTCTCTCAAATTTTTTTGAATAAAATGTTTCTCTCTTTTACAATGCTATGCTCACAAAAAGAGAAGAGAGAAAGAAGAGAAAACTTAAAATGAAACTTTAAGAAAAAATCTTCTTTTGATAATTTGAGGTTTTTCTTTAATGAATAGATGAATGCTTTTACTTCTGGCTTTGACACTCTTTTTATAGGCTTCAGCAAATGAGAAAGTCGTCCAGAAATTATTTCATAATTTTTTTCTTTAAAATTGACCGTTACTGTTCATTTGACTCGAAGGCCAATCGATTGTACTTCTGGACTGGTCTATATGATCGTTGCATAGATTAAATACTAAGAACTTTCAACTCTAGTTGGTTGATTAGTAATACACCTTATCAAACAAGCACAAAGATATTATAATTTATAACTTTGTCCATCACAAAGTATTTGAAAAACAAATAAAGAGGAAAAGCTAAAATAAACTAGTAGCATAATGTAGCTTGGCCTTAGTGTTTGTTTCTTAACATTTTCTTCGTTCTGCAGTTTCTCATATGTGATTCTCTTTTTTATCCATATGTGATTCACTTTTTTATCTTCTAGGATTTCGCTCCACTTTTTCCTCTAGCTACATGTCCTTTTTTAATTCTCTCTCCCTTATAAAATTGTCCTGTGTTAAAAATGCAATCTCATATAAAGTTTTTTCTTTAAGTGTTGGTCTTTGTTGGGAATGTGGAAGTGGAGCCATTCGCTAATTTACTCTCATATAAAACTTTGCTAGCAACTTTCAAATTTTTCTTACTTAATATCAAAATGACGTCACACGATATCTCAATAATATCACAATCTCCTGTAAGCACATAAAAGATAATCAAAAGAGATAATCATTGTCATCAAATAATACAATTTTTGAGAAATTAACAAAAAGTATGTGAGGAACCTACAAAACATAAAATCAATAAATTAAGTGTAACGCCCCCAAATCGACCCTCGTCACGTGGCGAAGATCAATCTGGAGACGCTACGACATGCTATGACTTTCACCATAATATTGACCATATCTCAGTCAAGAACCGAGACACATCAGCGGAAGAAAGAAAATAAAAAAATAAAGATAAAAGATAACTTTAATTCGCGGAAGTCTAAAAGTCGTTGCTAAGAAATAAAATAAGTTTTACATCATGAATCTAACATGCGGAAGGTAAAGGAAACTAAAAAATAATCTAAAAATCCCTATAGTTCATGTGTTGTCCTATCGCCAGAACTTCATCACCATACGCCTACTCCATCACGTCACTGACATGGTCCTGTGAAAATCAGACACAGAAAAGGAGGTCCTCCCGTAAACTTTACGGCCTAGTGGAGAACCACATGATATACAATACATGACATGAATATAATAATCAGCAATAAAGAATCATATTTAACTTGAACATGAAAGGTAACATGTCGGTATCATGGATCATAATAGGAATAAGAGTAATAATCAGAATATATCATGAATAATGAGAATCATATGATGCTTAATAAACTTGGAATCTTGGCATACTTGACTTGACTTAAACAAATTTCTTGATCTTGGATTATTATTAGAATCAGGGTGACTTTAAGTGCCTTTAGTTCTTGGGGTATGCCGAGCAAACGATACGGCCTTGTACGGATCAGTGGGTGATCAAACCATGACCAAGAGAGCTACTCTTATCTTGCTGCACTTGGCTTGGACTAGCAACCCATGTTAATTTTCCATCTGAACTTATTAATCACTTTTAATAACTTATGACTATTTGTTCTTTGTTCCATGGATACGGTAAGATCAATAAGAGAACAGGTCATGAAAATCAATGAGGGATTTTTGTGGGATCAGAAAAATAGGATCAATTATATATAAATAATATCTGGATAAAAAAATAATTAATAAATATAGTGAAAGTATAGTGATCACCTCTTTTATGTAATTATAATCACTGCAATTAAATCCATGAATTTATGTAAAAATTGAGCATATTCAAATGTTTTTTTATCATTTTTTAGTGGAGAGGTTGAATGAGTAAAAAAGAGGACTAACCACTTTTCGAAATTTGAATTTTGAGCAAGGGAGGAAACAAAAAATAAAAAGAGGAGAAAAAGCCGGACAGAGGGGGAGGCCGGAAGGGGAGTGAAAGGATAAAGATGAAGGCTTGGAAGAATGAAGATGAACTAAAGAAGATTTTAGATTCTCTTGTGATGAAACTTTGTTGATGTTGACTTTTATTCCGACTTTTTGATATCGTGAATTTGACTCCTCATTTCTATTTACGTGATGCATGGCTGTTTAAAATTTATATCTAATTTCAATTAGATCGAGAGATCAATTGTTTTTCTGTTTTAGCTAATTTCATCCGAGAGGAGAAATTAGCCACATTACTTGCTATGTTTCTAGTAATTGCTAGTTTACTGTTCATCTAAGGATCGAGAGATCAGCTATAGTGACTGTTATGAGATGAGAATCCTTATAGTCGTGTGAGGTGTCAACTGCATTTTGATCACCTGATTAAGATTAAAAGAATGAGTTGTAGGAGATCGAGAGATCGAACTCTTCTTCTGATTAAGGATGAAAATCTTATTAATCAGTAATCTTAATTTGGTGATTAGAGGCTACTCTCTTCTTGATTTATAGATACACAGATAGGCTGAGAGATAGAGTGAGATTGTAAAATCAGTAAGTCGGATACGACGATTGCAATAGCATCAATGAGTTCATTACGAGGGAATCTCTTCCTTCGCTCCTTGATTTTTTCTTATCTTTCTTTATTATTCTTAATTAATGTTCATTCATTCATCTGATTTATTCTTTTATAATTTTGTGATGACTTTTGGAATATAAGTATAATAAGTAATTGATTTAAATCAACTGGGTTACTACACTCATGGTTTCTACTCGACATGTGCACTTGCAGTTACGTGAACTCTTGGGTAAAATTAAAATGTGACGAATTATTTATTGTGTGAGAATTTGTAATTTCACAACTACGATCAGTTCACGTCAAGTTTTTGGCGCCATTGCCGGGGATTTAGATTATTTATTTATTTTTGTTTGTATCCTTGCTTAGTTTTATTTAAGTACTATTCACGATTGCATTTTTTTTCATTGATTTCAAGGATTAGTATATGCCCAGAAACATCCGTAGCCAACTGCTTGAACTAGACCCTGAAATAGATCGAACTTTTAAAAAAAGGGTGCGAGAGTATAACAGAACATCCCTTCTTGAAGGTGCAAGCAGCACTCAATCCATAAAGCTCAAGGAGAATTCTGATCCAGAAGTAGAAATGATGGTTGAACAACAAGAGCCACTCCAACCATGACCACCAGTCCCATCATTAGAAGAACTCTATACATACTGCAGATGGACTGGAGTCTGTGATTCTGAAGCCTGCCATTCAAGCCAATAATTTCGAGTTAAAATCATCTCTAATCTCTACAATCCAACAGAACCAATTTGGAGAAACTCCAGATGATGAGCAAAATCAACATCTTAAAGACTTTCTGAAAATATGCGAGACAACCAAGTTGAATGGAATATCACCAGAGGCATTGAGACTAAGGGTCTTCTCTTTCTCGTTAAGGGGTAAAGCCAAGCAATGACTACAATCATTGGAACCTCGGGAATTAACTACTTGGGAGCAACTAGTAAAGGCATTTTTGTCAGAATACTTTCCTCTCAGTAAAACTATAAGAATAAAAAATCAAGTCATCGGTTTTGTACAAAAAGATCAGGAGACGTTGTATGAAGCGTGGCAAAGGTTTAAGACATTGCTAAGGTCGTGTCCTCATCATGGCTTAAGCAAATAGATTTTGGTTCAATCCTTCCACAATGGACTCAATTACACTTCAAAAATGACGCTCGATAACGCTGCAGATGGTGTGTTTATAAAGAAAAATGTAGATGAAGCCTATCAACTTATAGAAGAAATAGTCAGGAATCAATATTTCCTAGCTCATTCGAGGTCTAATGAGTCAGCCGCATTAACTCAAACTCGATTTGACGATGAGGATTTTCTTCTAAAGTGGAGTATATAGTTCAAAAAGCAATTAGTAGACTGGGACTCAACGAAGCTACTCTGACTGTCAATATGATAGCTAGATGTTGCAAAATATGTGATTCGCCTGATAACATTTTTGTTCACTGTGAGATACTAAAATAGCAAGAGCATCAACAACAAGCTAATGCGATAAGCCCTTATCCATCGAATAATGACCCATATTCTAACACTTTCAATCCTGGATGGAGGAACAATCCAAAGTTTTCCTACAGAGACAATCCTCAACAAACTCAAGTTACCACTTGGCAAAACAGATTTAATCAGAGAGCACAACCTCAAAACTCTTCGTCAGACCAAGGGTCATCTTCCACCAACAAGCTAGAAGTAATGATGGAAAAATATATGTCGAAACATGACATTCTGATGCAGAAAATGTTCGAGAAAATTGAAAGTCTTTCCATTCATAACAAAATGCTGGAAACTCATATAGCTCAACAAGCTGCATCCTTTTCAAGACAACCGGGAATCTGACCTGGACAGCCAAAGAAGAATTCAAAGGAACAAGTTCAAGCAGTAACTTTAAAAAGTAGAAAAACAATAGATAACACCAAAAGAACAAGAACAAAGGTCGACAGAGGCAACCGAGGGAATTGGTAATTAAAGTCAGGCGGTTCAACCAGAAGATAAAATGAATGGACAAAATAAATCCAAACAACAGCTTGCTGAAGGACATCTTAGTTATTCTTCTCGGATACCATTTCCTAAAGCCCTTGAAAAATCTCGACAGGATCAACAATTTGGCAAGTTTGTAGAGATCTTAAAGAAACTCTATACCAATGTACCTTTCGTGGAAGCTATTCAAGAAATGCCAGCATATGCCAAATTCCTAAAGGACATCCTATCGAAGAAGAGGAGGATACAAGAAAATGAAACTGTCGCGCTAACTGCTGAGGCAAGTGCTGTAATTCAAAATAAATTACCTCCGAAGCTAAAAGATCCGGAGAGTTTCTCCATACCTTGTGAAATTGGAAACCGAAGAATACGAAGAGCCTTGTGTGATATTGGTGTCTCAGTGAGTGTTATTCCTTTGTCATTGTGTAGGAAACTTGAAATGGGTGATATTAAGCCCATGAATATGTCTCTCCAATTAGCAGACATATCTATAAAAATTTCACAAGAAATTCGGAGGACATACCCATCAAAGTAGGCAATTTCTACATAGCAGCCGACTTTGTGGTTTTAGACATGGATGAAGACAATCAAACTCCCATTTTGTTGGGAAGACCCATCCTAGCTACCGTCGGAGTAGTGATAGACGTTAGACAAGGTCGCCTTACCTTTCAAATAGGCAATGACATAGTCAAATTTTGACTGAATCACATTATTAATTGCCCAGACATGGATGATCACCATCTTCAACCTGAGCCACTGGACTCCCTTATACAGAAAGTGGCATCAGTCATTCACATATCAGACTCTTTGGAAGTATCCCTTGAAGCTCAAGAATCATCTTTGTGGACAGAAGAAGAAGCAATCATTCTTACAGGTCACATGCTTCCAACTAAAATACAATATCCTGACACTCCACTGGAAGACCAATCTGTAGAGTTCATGCAACAATCTTGCTCAAAGAAGCCAACAAAGCCAGAGTTAAAGAAGCTTCCTAAAAATCTCAAGTATGAATTTTTAGGAGAAGACTTCACATATCCAGTAATTGTCAGTGCAGACTTAAAGACAACTCAACTTCAGCAGCTATTGGATAAGTTAAAAGCTTACAAGCATGTCATCGGATACACATTGAATGATCTCAAAGGAATTAATCCTGCTATATGCATGCACCACATCCATATGGAAAAGGACTATAAACCTTTCATAGAGGGACAAAGAAGGCTTAATCCAGCAATGAAGGAAGTAGTGAAAAAAAAGTGATTAAACTTTTGGATGCAGGAATTATCTATCCCATATCAGATAGTCAGTGGGTGAGCCCTATGTAGGTCGTGCCAAAAAGGGGTGGAATGACTATAGTAAAGACAGAGTTCGACAAATTCATTTTCACACGAACAGTAACTAGATGGAGAATGTGCATCGACTTTAGGAAACTTAATAAAACCACAAGAAAGGACCATTTTCCATTATCTTTCATTGACCAGATGTTAGAAAGGCTAGCAAACCACTCTTATTTTTGTTACTTGAATGGATTTTATGGATTTGACCAAATTCCTATTCATCCAGAAGATCAGGAAAAAACTACCTTTACTTGAAGTTGACAAAGCTAAGACAGAAGTAATTAAAAAATTACCTCCGCCTACTAATATCAAGGGAATAAGAAGTTTTCTTGAACATGTTGTGTTTTATCGACGTTTCATCAAGAACTTTTCTCTAATTGCAAAGCCTTTGACAAAACTCCTATCTAAGGAGGCAGAGTTTATATTTGATGAATACTATTTAGAGGCTTTTAATACTCTGAAAAAAATTCTTACAACCGCTCCAATCATCCAACCACCTGATTAGTCCTTGTCATTTGAAATTATGTGTGATGCTAATGATCAAGCGGTGGGAGCAGTATTGGGACAAAGGAAGGATAAAAAGAAACATGCGATCTATTATGCTAGCAAAATCTTGAATAAAGCACAAATCAATTATGCTACAACTGAAAAAGAATTCTTAGCAGTCGCTTTTGCAATGGACAAATTCAGATCCTACCTAGTTGGCTCCAAAGTCATTGTGTACAGTAATCATCAAGTTGTGCGATACTTGATTGCTAAAAAAGATGCCAAACCTAGACTCATCAGATGGATCCTTTTGTTACAGGAATTCGATTTAGAAATCAAAGATCGAAGGGGGGCAGAAAACTTAGTAGCTGATCATCTCTCTCGACTTCAATTATCAGAACAAGACGTTAACCCTGGCATCCACAGTGCTATTAACGACTCCTTTCCAAATGATCAATTATTTTCGATTCAGAAAACACAACTTCCTTGGTTTGCTGATTATGCTAACTACTTAGCTTCCGGGGTTCTACGACCTGACATGTCCTATCAACAAAAGAAGAAATTTTTCTCTAATATTAAATACTACTTATGGAATGAACCATTTATATTCAAAAATGTGCGGATGAAATATATCGTAAGTGTGTACCAGACGAAGAACAATATGCTATATTACAGGAATGCCATTCATCTCCTTATGGTGATCATGGAGGATACTAGAAAACAACCTCTAAAGTTCTCCAGATAGGTTTTTATTGGCCAACCCTATTCAAGGATGCAATTAATATTGTTAAATCTTGTGATGCTTGTCAAAGAATCGGAAATATAGGCAGAAGAAATGAAGCACCTCAGCAACCTATACTCGAGATAGAACTATTTGATGTATGGGGAGTGGACTACATGGGACCTTTTCCTCCCTCGTGCGGATACAAGTTCATACTTCTAGCTGTTGATTATGTCTCAAAATGGATTGAGGCTATCCTTACAATCTCCGTAGACTCAAGGTCGGTTGTTAAACTCTTTAAAGACATAATATTTCCAAGGTTTGGGATGCCGAGATTGGTTATTAGTGATGGAGGATCATATTTTATCGAACGGAATTTTGGAAAATTATTGCTCAAATATGGGGTCAAGTATCGGATTTCTACCGCTTATCACCCTCAAACCAACGGTCAAGCAGAAGTCTCAAATAGAGAGATCAAACTAATTCTCGAGAAAACTATTTCAATAACCAGGAAGGATTGGAGCCTGAAACTCAATGAAGCACTGTGGGCATATCGGACTACATATAAAACACCAATTGGGACGACACCATTCAGGCGGATTTATGGCAAACATTGTCACCTACTGGTGGAATTAGAGCATAAGACTTTTTTTGCAATTAAAACACTGAACTATGATATCCAAGCAGCCTCTGGAAAATGTTTATTGCAGCTCAATGAGTTAGATGAATTGAGATTAGATGCCTATAACAATTCCCACATCTATAAAGAAAGAACAAAGAAATGGCATGCGTTACAGAATGGAAGAGAGGAGTTGCAGCTCATCTTGCGAGGTCGCCGATGCTGATCGCATCACCAGCGGGGATGAAGAACCCTAGGGAGAAGCTAGCTCCTCCGACAGCATTGAGTTCACATGTACACGTGGCTGAGATGGTGCAATTGGGCGCCGGCGAAAGAAGAAAAATTGAACCAAATGCTGTTTTCTTGGTTGATAAACTCTTGCTCACAGTTGATCAACGCGAGAGCAGTTCGCCCATGTAGCTCTATTTTCGCCAAAAATTTGATCTCATCGTACTCACACAGTGCAAAAAATAAAAACTAGCACCGATGGATATGTCTTGTTGATAGTTTGGTGGTATTCGATGGTTGGACGGTTACGCAGTGATAGAAAAATGAGGCATTTCCATTTGATTGCGTGAGTAAGAAAAAGGGAATGTCATTAATGCATAAGCGAGATCATGGCCGTTGTTTGATTCGCTCGTGTCCTCCTCCTTGATGCCCAGCGTCCTCCCTCCCATGGCAGACCCTCTCGCCCATCGCAAGCTCGTCGACTTTTCGAAGGCCTACGGTGCAGAAGACCTCATGGTCCTCAGCCTCCGCCACTGTTGACGCAAAGGGAGAAGAAAGTGAGAGAAGAGAGAAGCCGAAGAAAGATTTCGCAAGAAGTTGCCGAAGCACTAAGCGACTCGACTCCATTGGATCTCCAGGGTTCAGTTGCTGTCGTCGCTGCTCGAGTCCCGACGAAAACCCGACGACGGCTTGTATTAAGATAGGGCAAGGAACAGGGGAAAGACACAAGATCTCCCACTTGCGCGAGCTCCATTAAGTCATCGTCAGTACTTTAAGTACGTATGATTTGGATAAGCACTAAGGTGATTAGCTTATATGCGAGGTTCATTTGGATGATTTTGTGACCATAGGTCGATACACATATATGGAGGTCGATGCACATGCGTGTGGAGGTCAGCAGTCCTTTTAAACTCTTATCATCTTAAACGACGCAATTGAATAATAAAGTCAAGGTACGGTAAAAAAGCTCTTCATATCCCATAAATTTAAGAAGCAAACATCTCCATTTAGCATGCCCACCTTAATTATTAGGATAGCCGATGAGTTAGACATTCTCTTCCTCTTCCACAAAGATCGATTCTTTGGGATCCTTCTTTTCTTCAAACGGAACGAACATAGATAAAATCAGATTCATGATAACATAGCTAAAAACATATATCTATTATTGATGATATATTTTCAACAATTAATATAAATATTCTATGAAAGCTTATTCCAATTTAAGCAGAGTCCGTGGACTTCTCATCTGGTCTTGAGTCGATCTTAGGGTTGAGCATGGTGCGTCACACAGCCCCAATTTTTTCGAATTTATTTTCGACCCGATAGGCAATCGAGTCTCATTCCATGAGACCCAACTGGATTCGTGTCGGGACTAGGTCCATGTTATAAAATTTTAGACCATATCTCGATCCGATAATAATATTATTTGTATATAAATTATTTAAAAATATTATATTTATGTTAACTTTAATTAAAATTTTATATTTTATTACACAACTAAAACATAATTTATATTATATTATAATCTATGTAATTTCATTAATAATTATTATATTTATATAATAGTAATTAAATAAATGCCTATTGTTATATTTAATATTTTTTATTATTACGATCAAATCAGGACAATCGAGATTTTTTTCTCCAATTTTTTGCAAAATTGTTCAGTCCTAGACAAATTATCTTCTCTTTTATCCAACCTCTCTGTAATATTTGCTGGTGATAGAATCTTAAATGTGGGAGTAAATAAGTATATCTCTCATAATATATGATTATTTTATTCTATTAGTTACATATCATAAAAAACTAAACATATATAACATAAAATAATATATTGTTAACTTTATTCAAAATATTGTTAGCATATATATATATATATATATGATATTGAATATATAATTCCTATTATATTGAATATATTATAGAAATTATATATCCAATATAATTAATGCTATTTCCAATTATTTACAACAATTAATAATTTAATAATTTTATTTTGAAAATTTAAATAATACATATTTTCATGAGAGAATTGTCATGTGACATCTTCTATTTCTCCTTATATATATATATATATATATTACGCTATTAATGAGTAATATCTATATAATATAAATATAGATATATGACAAATATGATTATTAAATGTTTTAGTTTTATCATATAGAGAATCTAATCGAAAAATAATAAATTATATCTATGATTATATTTGTTTATTGAGAACTCATTACATGACTTCATGTACCACCCTTTATATACACATATACACACACATATATAATTATAATTATCTATCTAAATTATATTCTAAAATACTTTTATTTTATTTAAATATTATATGGCGTATGAATCCAAAATATTTTCTAAAGTTTGCACGTGTTATTTTCTCTTTTGAAAAAAATGCAGTTATAGACTATAATAACATCACGCTCCTATCTTATAACTATATATAAGAAATATAAAACATAATTAAATTAATAACTATTTGATAACGAACTTCTAAAATATCATACCATATATTGAATAACTACATCTAAAAAATATTGCTAATATATATAGTATCATGAATTACTTTATTTTATTCATTGCTATTTATCATAAATAATATAATTTAGAATGTTGACTTAAAAATATAAATAATATGCGGAGGATGTCACTTGGCATTTAATATTACTTTAAGTGATATGACCACATTTTTTTTAATTACTCTTTTTAAAGTCCCTAAAGCTTTTAGTTCTTCTTGGTCTTTTCTAAATTAAACCCGGCTGGTTATCTGTTCATCATTAATTCATTATAAGATTTTGTCATTTGTATACACTTTGGACTTGGTTTAAGTTAGTTTACCTAATGCTCATAGTCAAACCTAAATCTAAGTGCAAAGCAACCATTCCATTTTGAGCCCAGTGCTGAGACATCAATGGAGCAGATAGGCAAATTAATTACTTGCAAACATGACGACTAGCTTACATTATATCATCATCTTTCTCTCTCATTGCGTTTATATGGTATTTGATCACACACATATCACGACTATTTTACTTCCTGCTTGATACTTGGAGATGCATGTTGCGTGAGGCCACGAGCAATAAAAAATACATGATCTTGGCAACTTCTTTCTATTTAGATGAAAAATTGATTTCTTAATTAAAAATATCAAATGAATTATTAGAGAACTCAATTCAATTCAATACTACAAATTAAAAGTGAATGTTTCATGAACCTAAAGCCACAATTTTTTTGTTAAAATAAAAAGATAAGGAAAAATATGGGTGGGAACTAATTATCCAAAGGAATGTTCGGAAACTTTTTTAGTTAGCCTCAAGAATTTGTTTTAGTTTGATAATTACGTCCAAACTTAGCCGTTACTAATGCTCATTTTAAAAATTAAATGCTACCTAACAAAACCTACTACGTCGTAACGTTTCGGGGCGACAATATATCGTTTCGGTCTAAACCACAAAAAGTCCCGCCTACTTATTCTCTCTTCTCCAACTTCCCAAGTCTCCACGAGAAAGTAGAAACCCAAAAAAAAAAGCTCTTTTTTTTGCCTCTCGTCCTCCTTCCGAAAGCTCCGAATCCTCGAAGACGAATGGGCGATTCTTCTCCTTCTTCCTCTGCCGCTTCTTCTGTCGCTCCTACACCCGATGTGTTCTTGTTCGGATCGCAGGCGTTGGACGAGTCGTATCGGCCGCTCCCTTCGCTCTACCTCGCGTTTCTGGCCATTTGGGCGGTTTCGGCCGTCTCCTGGACAGTTAACACATGGAAGAATCGCCACTTGCAGGTTCAATCTTTTTTTTTTGTTTTTGTTGTTTTCGTGAATTTAGCTGCAAGGAGACGTCTTGAAGGGGGTTGTCGATTGTCGTCGATGGTTACGAGGGCCTCTGTTGCCTTTCTGGTTACGTTTGATTGACTGGTAGATTGACGATTCCTTAGTTTTGTTGTAGCTTTTCTGTGCTCCGTCTTCGAAGTTTCTTGATCGTGTATTGGTAAAAGAAAATGTTGTTCTCTTCCCCTTTTGAAAACAATGAGAATTACTGAAAACATAGCTACTGAATCGTACTCTTTATTTTCAAATTCAAACTTCCATTGGGTTTGGCAAATGTATATATGTGAATCGTGTATTGCGAATGATACATTTCTCTCCACTTGAATGGACTGATATGGTTGTGCGTGTGCATGTGTATGCGATGCGTACTGGTTCTTCTTTATGATTCATATGGTGAAAAGCTATTAACTTGTCAATATCTATGTGGTTCTTTCCAAAACAGATGAAAAATCTACAGTGGATGCTAGCTTCTGTTCCATTTATTAAAGCTTTACAACTGGGACTGTCATTTACTTTCTGGTGAGTTACTACTTGGAACTTTTTGCCTGGATAGTTACGAATAGAATTTTCATGGTCATCTTTATTGTCAATAGTTCTGTCTTTTAATGTCTTAACCATATAGATTTTCAAAGCACTCAATAATCCCGCAAACTATAAAAGTAGGATTTGAAATCTATTAATCATCCGTACTCATGAAACCTGCTTCTGACAATTGGTTGAATTTTCTGATAATAAATATTAGGTCAGATGGCTTGTTCTACAATGCCTCAGGCACTTTTGTTCTTGCCTGAATTCTTCTACTACTGTGAACTGGGGATATGGACAATTATTAAGCAAATAGATTATTAGAATATGTGACTGATATGTACTTCGTTCCTTTCACCTTGCCATGTCTTCTCACATTGATGAGATTGAGCTGCAGTCTGCAGATGATCATGATTTTTTTTTCTGAATAAGTCTTAACAATTTCTTCAGGAAAATGTCAAATATGTTATCAACTGAGGGTATTGTAAACTTGTTTGATTCTTTTCCACCATTTACTGCCATCATTCTTAGCCAGATACAGTTTTATATAAGATATTTCCATAGCATCTCATAAAGTAGTGACTAGTGAAGCTTTTACACTCATTGATAACACCACAGTTCTTATTCTAAACATGTTTTATATAGAATTCCAACCCCCAAAATATATGTTTCATATAAAATACTATTTGTAAACCTAGCTTCCAAATGTAGTTTTTCATTCTCTACAAATGCATCAACTTCCAGTTTCATTTCTATTGCTTATCCATTTTATTATGTCCAATCATAGCGAAATAAGAAAAATAAAATTCTGATGCAAGCAATCATAATATTTTCATTTTCTCATAAATGTAAAACTTGAAATATGTTTTTAATTAGTGCTAAAGCTCGTATCCTCTTATGCAGGTATTCCTGTTTAAATCATCAGATATGCTCTTTATGGATGTCTTTTGGGGTGTATGTAACTGGGATACTCTTTCAAACAGCTTCTGTTGTGTCATTTATGCTCATCTCACATGGTTATTGCATCACATATGAACGCCTTTCAATTCATGAACGACGAATTATTGCTGCACTGGGATGGGTTCTCTATCTAACTCTTGTTGGCTATAAAGCTGCTGTGCCTTATTTCACAGTAAGCCCCATTCTGTCCGATGTGTTATCATTCTAACTCAAAAAAATATCTAAAAGGAATTTAAGTATATTAATATTGAAGGATGATGACAAAAAATATTTTCTAATTTACAATCACAAGTTTGATAATGATGGGCTCGTTCAGCTAACATTTTTTTCTGGATAATAAAGGCTCCGCATATGGTCTTACTCTTTGTTATACGTGGTACAGGCATTTCTTCTGCTGAACTATGCTGCATCATTCTTTTTGATATTCCGCCGGATCTCGCATAATCTGTTGGTTCTGCATGAACAGCTAAGTTATATTCAAGATGAAGATATTCACACAATGCACAGTGCGCTTCATACAAAGTACACCATGTTCAAGTATGTATTACACTTATATTTTGGGATCAGCAAAACGATCGATTCAACTGTCTTAGCTTTTGTTTTTTCTGGTCTGGTACTATCAGGAGATTTCAAGGCGCGATGCAATTTTTAGCATTGGTAGAGATTCTGGTATGAACTTTTAAAATCTCCAATTTTTTTTTTGAAAGTTAAAAATCTCCAATTTTCCTAAGTTATATTTGCTTATAAAATCGACTGTTAGTTGTCTCCTAAACATTAAACATTTTGATGTCCAGGTCTATGTTAATGCTGATGAAGTACCAGATAATTATTGGTTTCGGCTGTTAGTACAGGAATGGACACATTTGTGCATCTTCCTCTACATTGGGTATGCTCGAGAAGAATGCATATGTCTAATCTCACATTCTTTAACTCATATAAATGCCTAACCATTTAAGTCATCTTTTTGAACAGTAACATAAATTAGTGATATCGTAATAAAAAATGTAGGTGCTCATCATTTCCACTTTCCACGTGTGTTCAGGAAAATATTTTTCAGCAAGCATTTCCCTGTTCCAGTGTTTACAATCAGAATGAATTTTGGTCAACACAATATATTTTCGATTAACTAAAAAGTTATGTGCAATTCTGATAAAAATGTTGTTTTTACATCTTTCTGAGAAGAAGACATTTATCATTATTTACTCTCTCTCTCTCATGTTATTTGTACGAATAATTTTTATTCTTTTAAAACATTTTTTACATAATCCAAACTTGGAAGCAAGTTTGTTTTTTTAAAGTTCCATAAATAATTTCCTTCAGAATTTATGTTCGGAAAACACAACCTACTAGAAATACATTTCACCATGCATCATCATTTTCATATTCTTTAGTTACATCTCATGGTTGATTATTTATCATCTTGTTTGCAGGTGGACATTCAGAACACAAGAAACATCTCCACACTTCTCTGTTATGCCTACACTGCGGTCAAAATGGGAGATGGTGGTGCCTCCTGTATATAGCATAGTATGTATATCTTCTCCAAATAATTGGTGTCATATGTTTAATATTTACGGTATTGTTGGATTGAATGTATATGTTAGTCCTTGCAAAAATCTTAAATATGTCACTAGGAGTAGAAATATAATCGATAATGATATTTACAAGTTTTAGGTGTTTTACTCAGTAGTGATTGAGTAGATCCCATGCAATGTAGTATGCAACTAAATCTAACATTTCTGGACCTTCTGCACAAAAAAGTACAAAGTTATGAAGAATTACAAGAAATATGTTAGTAGAATATTGTCTATAAAGGTCTCAATTATTGACAGGGATTGGAAGTTAGCTAAAAATGGCATGATTTCTTTCTTCTTATATTGTGTCATCGAATAAACATGCACAATCAATTTTCAATCATAAAAGAATACATATATTAAAGTTAATCATCCAAGTCAGTTTGCTATACATTCATTTCTATATTCATGAAAATATGGCAAATATGTCTATCAATGCGTTCTTATACCTCTAAAAAATAAATCTAATCTGTTTGCATATAGTTTACACTTTAGCATTCACATTTCGGTCTTAAAATATGCATCATATAGTTTACACTTTAGCATTCACATTTCGGTCTTAAAATATGCATCTTATTTCTTCTGTATATGCGCTGAGATGAGTTACCATAAACTGAAACTTACTGCAGGAGATGGACGCCGCTGATTTCAATGATCTTATTTCTCAGGAATGGCATGTGGGCGTGGTAAGTTCAGAACCTGTTATAAAGGATAATAATTTCGGAACCTTCTTTCATAACCAAAGTTACTTTCCCAATTTTGCAGCCAACTTCATTTCCTTCTTCCTGCTGCGAAACATCATCCAATCCTCTGCTGGTCATAGTGCGTAATCCTCATCGAAAAACTAGACATGCTACACAGGGTCCTGCGCCTCCAGCATTTCCGGCTGGTGCAACAGTTATGAATGAGAAGTGTCGGAGTATTGAAGTTAAAAAATAGTCCTGTGAAATCAGGATAATCCAGGCACAACGTGCAGCTAAAAGGTAGATGCACAGTGTCAATCAGGAAAAAAAAAACGGATTACATATCAACTCACCAGCTAAACGAGAGGCAGACTGTTGAGCTGCATATATATGATGTTGGTCATTGACATCCCCTTGTGTTTTTTTGCTGCTGTTGACTACCGAGTTATTAGAGGCTCGTTGCCACTAGCAGCAACAATTAATTTTGTACATGACTTCAACATTAAACTGTATATTCCTCTCTTTGGGATATATATATACATAATGGATGCGGCAGCCACAATTTCTACATTGGTTTCAATCACTTGATTGTTCAGTCTCAATGTGAAACAAATTAATAAAAACAAGACGATAAATTAGCAATATGATACCAAATGATTCAGTCCCATCTTTAATTTGAATCTATGTTTAAAAACAAATTTTAAACCAAGTATAAAAAATTGAGAAAATAATAGGAAAAAAAACTAGTTAGAGTTTATTTTCTCATAGCAACACTATGCTTAATAAAGTTTCATGTAATCATACATCTATGGTATATGTACTGTATAGATAATTTTTAACGTTAGTTTTCACATTACATTTAATTTCAGTGCTAAAACATAATTTTACTTTTATCTTTTCTATTTGTAGATTTTCTAAAATATTACTTTTTTTTGTTATATCAATATTTGTGCCTTTTTACGTTAAAATTTCCTGAGATGCCTTCTAAACGATATTATGTTCCAACTAGATATCACTAGAGATGCCTTTAAAGGTCAACTAGATATCACTATCTTAGCCTAGAGGAATGCTCCAAAACTCTCATAAGGGATTTTTTGTGATTAATTCTGGGTCCTCTTGGTAGATGGATGTCTCAATCGTCAGGTTGGCTTATAAGATTTCCTTAGTTGTGATCAACCTATTGGTCTAGAACAACAGACGTATTTCCTCAATATACTCCAGAAAGAAAGAGACTAAGACAACTTAGAGAAGTAGTCTAGAAAAATTCAAATCACAATGATTTTACACTCATTGTCTTAACGTGAAGGTGCTTATAAATCTCACAAGAAACCTTTCACAATTAAAGTAGATTGTTATATCGACCTCTATGCCCCTTGCACCCGCTCGTATTTGGAGATCAGTTCTTGGTCAAGTGTATTGCACAAGCCACACTTGTGGATACCTGGACCCCCATGAGATGAAAAAATTGCAGCCACTATCCAAAAGCAATAAAGCATGCATGTAGGAGATTATGAAACCAAAAATTCACAAGTATAAAATTAAAGCTAATTAAAAATGAGTCATAGTTGACATCAAGGTATGTTCATGCTTCATCAACTCTGGAATGAAGAGTTTTACTACTGATTTACATGCGGGATATTGCACCATCCTTTTAAATAGGCATTTGTCATGTGAGATGCCCTTCATATATGGGCCTTGATTGAAGCACCCAGATATGATTTCTTTCTAATCTTATGATGCATAGAAATATGGTCCTTATATTATTAACCATCCTTCTTAACCATGAGAGATAAAAATTTTCACAAGTTTAAAGTCCCAAAATTCAGAATTCGAATATCATAATTTATTTCCTTAGCCAAGGGGCCCAATTTAAGAAACAAATCAATTGTGCTCTTTTCTTCTTTTCTGAAAAAAGAGTTTAAAAATCATTTAAAATCTTCTCAAATATGACTTTACAATTAAAAAAAATCTTACAATTGGTCTAAAAAAACATCTATTTAGGCGAGAAAATAGAGTTGATTGAAAAAAATGAGGAGTTGTGGTGGTGTTTTTTTTTTAATTGTGCATGCTTATCATGATGAGCATAAAAGTTGGGAGAATTGTCTCCTCCACATTTGGATCCTTGAGTGATTGATTGTATTAAGTGAGTATAATGGTGTGCACAATATTGATGTTCTTTATAATGCTAGATTGCTCATGAGTTTTAAGTCATTAAATGTCATTTATTTTCTTTATTTGGTTATTTTATTTTTTTGCATTAGTTATCATTGAAGACTTATGTAATACATTTTCATCTTTATGAAACTTTAGTTTTATTTATATTTGTTTGTCAAAGTTAAAGTAGTAATTGTGTTAGTAGCATTTATTTAGAAGTGTCTAATGTCTAAATGTCAAGAGCTTTTTTTTTATGTTACACTTAGTTGCTTCAATAAGGTTACTAAAATGCAATTCAACAAACACTAAGGTTACGACATTTATCGCAACTAAGAAATCAAAGTATATTTTGAGAGTTTCCATATTGGACATGATTAAAAATTACTTATGTGACATCCTCATTGAGAAAATGTCTTTGACAATATATATTCAATACCATCATAGATGTCAAAGAAAAAACAAAAACAATGAACTTAAACAATATGCAACAACAAAAATTGGGTCTCCTTAGTCTGCCAAATGGTAAGATGATCAAACCAAAGGCAATTTTTTTCACAAGAGCAAATTACGTATGGTAATGCTTATAATTTGGTTATGTGTGTGGGAGGAAACCAATTATGATTAATTCGAATGAAAGGTCATAATTCTCGTGTATTTGTGCATAGTCTACTTTTTTATTGTCAAATCCAATATGAAAAATTTCGACGAATTGAGTTAATTATTTTTTTTTAAAATGTGTTTAACATCTTTGACCGTATAAAACCTATATCAAATGGAACAAAAGATTCAGGACATTTAGTGCAACTTTTGGTGTGTCTTTTAATAAGATATTTAAACAAGATGGAGAGAATGGTCAATAATAAATCTCATATTTAAAGGCCATTATGTAAATCTTATTTAACTCAAGAGATATTTCATTTTTGTTCGTATTACTTTGAGTCTCACACTACAAGAAATATGAGAATTACAGACGGTTTTGACCGTCAGTAATTTCTCCGAAAACCGTAAAAAATGACACGATTTTTTCGACAAAATCGATTCGTCCGAAAAACGGTCGTCGCAAATCAATTTCTGACGGTAAAAGAAACGCCAAAAATTTTGACGAATTTTTTACGGTCACGACCGTCGATATTTGTGGCGGTCGACGAAACCTCGAAAATTCAGCGGTCGACGAAACTGTCGAAACTTCGATGGTCACGACCGTCGAAGTTTTCGACGATTTTGTCGACCGCCGCAAATATCGGCGGTCACGACCGTCGACGATCGCCGAAGTTTCGACGGTCAAAATCGTAGCAAAGAATTTTTCTAATATAAAAAAAATTAGCCGCTCGGCGGCCAGATTCGGTCACCGGGCGGCCAATCCGAAGGCCGGCGGCCAAGATCCGGCCGCCAGCGGTCCAACGGCCAGATCCGGCCGCCAGTCAGTCGAGCGGCTGGCCAGCCGCCAGCGACGGGAGAGAGAGAGAGAGAGAAGGGGAGATGGACACCGGCGGGATGGGTCACCGGTGGTCGATGCTTGATGTCCGATCAGGAGGCTCGTTGGCAGGGAGAGGGAGAGAGGGAGCGAGAAAGAGGGAGAGAGGGAGAGCGAGCGAGAGCGAGAGCGAGAAAGAACTAAAGAAATAGAGGGAGAGAGAGAGGAGAGGGGTATATATAGACATATATATATTATAATATGTAGGTGGAAAGATGGGAAAGCGGAAAAAACGAAAAAAGAAAGCGGGATAATGAAATTTTAATTACCGATGGTTCTGACCGTCGAAAAAGTAAATATCAATTTTTTAAAAGTTACCGACGATTATGACCGTCGAAAATTATTTAATTATAAAAACAAAATATTATATTTAGTTATATATAATATTTTTTTACCGATGGTTTGAACTGTCACTAATTATTACCGACGGTCAGATCCGTCGAAAATTACGATGGTTTGGACTGTCGCTAAATATATTAATAAAATACTTCTCATATTATATTATTATACATTTATCGACGGTTACGACCGTAAAAAATTATGACGGATGGATTTCCGTCGGAAATATCGACGTTCCTAATCGTTGAAAAATAAAATAATAATATAACAAATTATATAATTTATTATTTTCATTTCCGACGGTTGTGACCGTCGAAAAACTCGTCGGAAATTTTGACGGATTGGTATCCGTCGGAAATATCGATATTTCTAATCATCAAAAAATAAAATAATAATATAACAAATTACATAATTTATTATTTTTATTTTTGACGGTTACAACTGTCGAAAAATCTGTCAGAAATATCGACGTTCCTAATCGTCGAAAAATAAATAATAATATAATAAATTATATAATTTATTATTTTTATTTTCGACGATTGTAACTGTCGAAAATTTCGTCAAAAATTGTCCGTCGAAAAATGGCAATTTTCTTGTAGTGTCATGTGACATAAATGAGGAACATGTTTGGATGAAATGATTATTAGAATTAGAATATGTTAACAAAACCAACTTTATCATTTTTTAATCATCATGATAGGCTTATGAAATTGATGTGGATAATTAGTGATTAATAAAAATAACTAGCAAGTGTGCACTAATAGTAGGAATAAAGGTTGTCGATTTCTCAAAAAAAATAATGTAACTAATCATCTAACTTTAGATGATGATGATGATGATGATGATGATGATAATAGTAATAATAATAATAGATGATATTAAATTGGGTAAAATTAAGGTTCATAAATTATATCAAAGTATGATAAGATAAAATATAATCTAAACTAATGCAACTAATACTTTGGATAATAGATAAGATTATGAGAAAATTATGCTTTACCTCCACAATAAGTTGATATAATTAAGAAATCATAAAATAAGTTTTATTGTTAAATAATTAGGAATGCCCAAAGTATGATCTTCCACCCCAAAAAAAATCAACCATTTGTAATCATAGCAAAGAGTATCCTTTTTGGCTCTATGTACTGTTTAAATTATCCAATGTATCTCACTACAAGAAAATTGCCATTTTTCGATGGGCAATTTCCGACGGATAGAAATTTGTCGCAATTTGCGATGGATTTTGCGACAAAAATGTTTCCGATGGAATTTTCGACGGTTATAACCGTCTGAAATAAAAATAATAAATTATGTAATTTATTATATTATTATTTTATTTTTCGACGATTAGGGACGTCGATATTTTCAACGGATATCCATCCGTCGTAATTTTCGACGAAATTTTCGACAGTTACAACTATCAGAAATGAAAATAATAAATTATGTAATTTATTATTTTATTATTTTATTTTTTGACGATTAGAAATGTCGATATTTTTTATGATCGTAACCGTCGGTAAATGTATAATAATAGAATAAGAGGAGTATTTTGTTAATATAATTTGTGGCAGTCCAAACTGTCATAATTTTTTATAGTTTCGACCGTCGATAATAATTAGCGACAGTTCAAACCGTCGGTAAAATAAAAAATAAATATTATACATAACTAAATATAGTATTTTATTTTATAATTAAATATTTTTTTACGGTCACAACTGTCGGTAACTTTAAAAGTAATTAATATTTACTTTTTCGACGATCAGAACCGTCGGTAATTAAAATTTTTTTATCCCATTTTTTTCATTTTTCCACTTTCTCATCTTTCCACCTATAATATATATATCTATTTATATATATATATATATTTATATATATATATATATATATACCCAATCCCTTTATTTCTCCCTCCCCCCTCTCTCCCTCTCCCTCTCTCTGCCGGCGAGCCTCCCGATCGGACGTCAAGCGTCGATCGCCGGCGACCCTCTCCCGCCGACGTCCCTCTCCCATTCTCTCTCTGGCCCGGACCGCCAGGCATCTGAATCCAGCCGCCTAGTGGCCAGATCCCGCCGCGAGCGGCCGGATCCAGCCTCTAGTGGCCGGTCAGCCTCTGGCGGCTGGCTAGCCGCTCAATCGACATCGGTCGGCTGGTGGTTGGATCCAGCCGCTCAACCTTCGGATTGGCCGTCTGGCGGCCAAATCTAATTTTTTTATATTATAAAATTTTTTTTGATGGTTTTGACTACTGAAAGTTTCGGCGGTCGCGCAACGACCGTCAAAATTTTCGGTGGTTGCTATCGTCAAAATTTGCGGTGGTCGTCGCGACCGTCGAAAGCTTCGGCGGTCGTTGCGATCGTCGAAAATTTTGGCGGTCGCAACCATCGAAGTTTCGATGATTTCGTCGACCATGCAAATATCGGCGGTCGTGACCGCGAAAGTTTCAACGATTTCGTCGACCGCCGGACTTTCGTCAAAATTTTCAGCATTTTTTTCCTAATCGGAAATTGATTTACAACGATTATTTTTCGGACGAATCATTTCCGTCGAAAAAACCGTCGGAAATGACGTTTCCAACGATTTTAGAGAAAATTACAGACGATTTCGACTGTATGTAATTTCCATATTTCTTATAGTGTCTTTGAAATCAATTCAACATATCACACAATCTTAACACTCCCTTCGGCTCTAGATTGGACATGAATCGTTGTTCAAAAGAATTATTGTTCAAACTACAACTGCCATGAGCCACTTATTATTCTATGAGAAACCATAATAAATGTAGATTTCATTATTATCACTCAGCTTTAAATTTACATTTCAATTAACTTAAATTTATTAAGTATAAACTCATCCCTTAAACAACATTATACTATACTTTCTGTGCAGAAACAATAAGTTTGAAGATTTCAGATATGCAAGTTACATACATATGGCTTTCACTCAAATTAAATTAACAAGATGGAATAGAAAGACAAACCAAAAATAATAATAAACACATTAATTGCAGCAACATTTGTTCTCATGCCTATGAATTTTTCATCTGCCCCGCACATTTGTGGGCCCCGGTCCCTCGATCGAGTCAAAAACATATTCACTGCTTGACTTGTACTCATTCTGGTCTTTAGAACTGTTCGTATGTATTTCGACATGATCTTCATCCCCATTATCACTCTCTTCTTCTAAGTGACCTGCAAATGGATGAAGCACAACGCTCTGACCAGGTAGTACTCCTTTGCTCAAATCTTCAATAGACATAAGTCCTTCCAAAGCTCGCACCACCTATAAGATTTCAAGAAAGAAAAAAAAAACACCCTTAAAATAAAAGCATAACTCTGTAAGTGAGCAAAGAATTATTCTTACTTCTTCTCCCATCAGATTTTATAAGTGTACTACCATCTTTTCTTCTCAATGTTTTTCTTTTATTTTCTTCATTAATCCTCTTCTCGCTACAAGATCAGCAAAGCTCTATTTTTCTGATACCCCACCTTGGAGGCAGCTCTATCTTTCTGTGCCACACTTGAGGCTCTATTTTTCAGACACTCGAACAACTCAAGATGTGTTAGAAAAGTTCTACATTACCTGGCTCATTCGCGGTCGACTCCTTGCGGTCTGTCGCACGCATGATGCAGCGCAGGCGATCATTTGTCCCATCTCTTTCTGGTCGTAGTTGGCTTCGAGTCGTGGATCGATGAGGGCCTCGCAGCTTCCATCGCGCACTGCTCTCGTTAACAGGGGCCTCGCCTGCATGCGTTTGAAGTTGCATTGAGATGACATGCACGTAGCAGCATCAATTACGATAAAGGTGATTAGTGTGTATATATATATTATTAAGCTCACCCAATTAACTAAGCTCTCTTGGATTTTATTGCGATTGAAAGTGATGGGAGCTCGTCCGGTGATCAGCTCCAGGAGCATCACCCCATAGGAATAAACATCAGACTTGTCTGTGAGCTTGCCGGAGGCAGCATATTCCGGTGCCAGGTACCTTTATATACAATGCGCACGTTTATATATGTACGTATATGTGACATCGTTAAGAAGAATTCACGGGACTTCCTGTATGTAAGTATCATACGTACCCGAAGGTTCCAACAACACGCGTTGAAACATGCGTGTTGGTATCTTGGGAGAACTTTGCAAGTCCAAAGTCCGCAACCTTTTATTATATGTCAACACAATGAAAAATTAGATATCTTTCGACTTATAATAATAATAACTTAATAACAATAACAACAACAAAATCGATCATGTCCAGACGAAAGTACTACAACGACAGATAATTTTGAATCACAATTATTACAAAATTTGACATGCTACACTTTCTTTTTACTTGCATAATAATATACACGTTAACATGTGAAAATTGTTAACAACTTCTAGATATGTGACCATTTTGACGATATATAAAAAATATATAAATGTTTATATTGAGAATATAAAATTAATGATGTTAATCTTCTTAATGGCTTAAGCTTTTAGGATCAGCTGGACTAAATAGTCCTAAGAAATATTATCGAAAAAAAACATTAAAATTAATGCCATTAAAATTTGAAAAATGACAAGACTTATGCATACCTTTGCCTCAAAATTGCGATCCAAAAGGATGTTTGTGGCTTTTATGTCACGATGAATTATTTTTGGTTGACCTACGTACACATACACATCATTTTAATGAAATCTTAAAAAAAAAAAAAGATTAGACCGTGGACGTCGAATTACTAATTAGAGATAATTCATTATTTACTAAAACCAATTAATATGCATGACTTACAGTCCTCATGCAAATACGCCAATCCTTTCCCTGCACCGAGGGCAATTTTTAATCTAGTTGGCCAATCCAAGGTTTGCTGATCATCCCTACCTGAGAAAGTAGAAGTTAATTTAAAGTTGTAATTCCATCGGAGGTCAATATGTATAATATCATATATCTCGTTTCATCCAACATTATTTCATGACTCCTTTCTCCTGCAAACATTTGTGTACAGTGAGTAAACATACAATACTTACCATGCAAATGAAAGTGCAGGGTATCGTTAGCGAGGTATTCATAGACAAGCAGCCTGTTGCCATCACTGATGCAGTGCCCAACCAGAGAAACGAGATGTTTGTGATGCACACGGCTGATCGTCTCGATCTCCGCCTGGAACTCGCGGTCGCCCTGCGTGCTCTGAGCCTTCAGCTGCTTGATGGCCACCTCCTGCCCATCGGCGAGCACCCCTTTGTGCACGTATCCGAAGCCACCTTGGCCCAGGAAGTTGCCCTCGGAGAACCAGTCGGTGGCAGCCGCCAGTTCCTCGTAGGTGAAGGATCTCCCCGTTGAGTTGATGAGGAGGTTAAGTGACTGTGGCGTCGCGTTGTACGAGTACTCGGATGTCTGCCGACTCGCTTGAGAAGAACCTCCGCTCTCCATGGGCACCGGTCTTCCTGCCGCAGGGTGCCATGGCTTTCTGGTGTCAGAATCCGATGGCCGATCTGAAGAGTACTGCTGTCCTTGTGGCAGTTGCAGACCATTGGCAGCTGTGCCTTCTGCATGATCACAACATATATATCGTAATTCGTAAAACTAAACTAATAATTAAAAAAACACATTTATATGCGTGCACATGATGCACAGCTAAATGATATATAGCTTACGTACTACCTTCCATTAATGTGCCGGGGAGAACACCATTCTTATCCTTTCTTATCCTCGTTCTCCTTCGGATGCACCAGATTACCAGGCAAACCAGGATCAGAAGAATTATGCCGGCCGCTGACAGCACTAACGCAAGCTGCAGCGTGGATAACTTTTTGACGGCGGAGTGTACCTTATCGGCAGCGTCGGAGACGCTACCGGCAATCGCACCGCGAGGTCCGGCCAGTAACGCGGCAAGTAAGAAAGCACACACTTCGAGCAGCCGGCCGCTGCTGTTGCTGCTGCATGAACGGTGAAATCTGCACATCACGGCTGCTGTAGCCATGCATTCTAGTTCTAATTTTGACTAGCTCGTGAAGGAAATGAGCTCTGGACGAAGAAAACATGCATGATCCGGTCGATCTCTTTAATTATTAGACGCCCTATTGACATAACTTGTGTGATTAACTACTTAACCTGGTCAACTACTAGTTGCCCATGGGCAAAACAATTATCCTGTTTTTGACGATCTACAATTTGTATTTCCCCTAGTCATTGATTCATACATAGATCTTAAGAATCAATTGAAACAATGAGAACGATGGACAGCTTGCAGGGGAATACACATGTATATTTTGATCAAGTGGCGAAGAAGAACCTGAGCTAGTTCATCCGACAGTTTCCTCTGAAAACAAAGACTAATTAATTATAGCTCCTAGTTTGTAAAAGGTTTGACTTGATCTTTATTTTTCCTGTGGGTGTTTGACTTAATCTTTTAGCTGTCAAGTATGCGATGAACGTAGAGAGAGACACAGACTTATACATGATTAACCTAAAATATGCAATAAACTTGATCACAAGAATATAGGTATGCTGACTAGATCACTGGAGTGTGTAGTTAAAAGACAACCAGATCTGAATAGCCATTTTAGTTTTTTTTTTTTCTCTAACTTGTGGCTACTATAAGAGGTATAACTAATAAATTTTAATGTCTGATGGAATCTTATAAGAGGTATAACTAGATCACTCGCGTCGCTTGATGTTTTATGACTGTAATATTTTATATAGCAAATAAAAAGACGCCTTTTAAAAATGATTTATGTTGCAAGGAATGGAACTTGTTCCAACGTGGTGGACGGGTGCTCGAATATGTTGGTGCCTGGTGGAGGAGAGCCCCGCAATGCGATTTTGAAATTGGGCCAGTTTTATGGGAGCCCATGGCCCATGCAGTAATTTTGATGTATTTGGTTTTTATATTTCTTCAGCTGATATGTTTACGTTGAGGTGTTTGACGTTAAATTACGGCCGATAAAAATCCGTAGCTTTGAATCAAATTTGGTTGGAAGAGTTGATTAGTAGAGTTGTGTCCCAGTGAGTTATTGTGAGCTAGTAGTTTTATATTTGATTCTTGAAACTATTATTTAATTAGAACAATATCGCTCTGTTCTTTACCACTACTCTCAATTAAACAAATGTAATAGCCTGAATACCAGAAACCGAGTGGTTTTCAAAATAAGGATCCGTAGATTTTTTTTTTTTTATTTCATCTAAAAGTTGTAAAAACTTTATCATTTGGCTCAATTTTTTTTCGTTTTGTCATTTTAGATCCCCAAAGTAGCACCATATTACGAAAGGACGAAACGTTAACATTTTTGGCAAATGAAATCATGAAGTCTTTTAGGTCTTGAAGAATAATTATATTGATATCTTTTAGTTTTTTATATGTTGCATGAAATTAAATACAAGAATCAATTAAAAATCATAATAGAAAATTCAATGTATTTGTAAAGTCAAATATGAAGTTAGCATGAATTATCATACTATTAAAATAGTAAATTTAATGAAATATTGAAACTTATGTTGTATTTCTTACGAAATTATATTTAGTTTGGGTATTATTCATTACAATAAACATTATGTTATGACTAGTGATTAAAAAATTAATATTAATTGACTTATAATATTATGTATGCTCATTTTATATTTATTTCATTGTTTTATATTACATTATATTTATATGTTTCGACTCTCCAACAAACCAGATGAATGACCAAGTTGAACTTTACAACATTGCTAAAAATAGTCTAATTTATTATTTTTAATAATATTTTATATAATAATGAGTAACTCTCGTTTAGAAAAAAAATAAATGACCAATTAATTAATAAAATTTTTATTTTTATTATAATTGATTATTATTAAATATTACTTTTAGTTTAGTTTGATTTAATTAAAATAACTTAATCGATATTATTTATATAATTATATAAACAATTAATAACTAACAATTTATATAAATAAGTAACATTTTTACATTGGTAAATGACCCGTTGATTTTTTTCTCATTTTTTTATTTAACGATAATTAGTTGTTTGCCATCATGGATTAGTTTCTTAATTTTATTAAGTTGATTAATGAGGGGTAATAAAGAAGAAAAAAAGCATTAGCTCAATAAGGGGTAAAAAGGGAATTCCACGTTTTATGTGTAATGACTTGGTTCCTCCATAATGGCTCTCATATGTTTTTTTACCTCGATTTTCTAATCAATTATTATCATTTGAACCGATTCTAATCCAATTTCAAGATCAGAAAATAGTTAACTAACTCTTTTTTACAATTCTTTTTTTATCTAACACAAAAATCCCAGAAAAAAATTCTTTCCAACACGGCACATTGCTATGATACAATTGGTTGAAACTTAATCAACATGCCACCGTCCGAAATAGTGATGGAGGAAACAATACTAGGAGAGGGCCCCTGAGAATAAAACACAGAGCTCCCAACCCTAATTTTTCTCTCGTGTGAAAATCCCCTTTGTTGGATCCATATGATGAAAATTTGATACTATTAAAAAGTTAAAAGATGCTGTAAATTCATGATAGAAATATATGTTTGGTTGGAACATAATTATTTAATTTTGCTATAATGCCATAACTTAGTCCCAAGTATGTTTTGCACTGGCTTCAAAAAGTGGAGGAGGATAATGTGCTTTGAATCAAGGTTGGGTCTTTCTTTGTAGGATCTTTATGCAACCCTAAAAGCAAAGATATCTCTACAGATCCTAAATTTGAGGGAGGAGGGAGTAGTAGTAAAGTTATTGGTGGTAGCAACTAGCAAGTTTCTTCCATAGTAACTTTGAAGTACATGAACATTGTTAGAAAATAAAATGGTTTCATGTAGTAAATGAAGATTGGGAATCTTTAGCGTTCTTGTCAAGAACTGAATTAGATAAAAGCTATTCTTCTCGACGCATTATTTTTTTATACTAATATGTAAGCATAAAAAATATGAGATTACTTTTATATAATTATTTATACTCGTGATACTATCCTTCACTCAATCGTGTATCTTAAAGATTGGCCATTATTACTATACTCTTCAAGCCAATAACCTAACTAATAATAATATGAATTACATTTGGGCTTTGTTGGCGGTTGGCATGTCTCATCATATACCTGATATGTCAAGGAACGCATTTGAAAAATGCAAATAAGCAAAAACGATTGTTCCGTTTTGCAATGTATCAATCAAAAGTGGGAGCATGTTGGGTGGGTGTGGTACACACGAATGCCTTTCCCAGCATAATTAATTCTATATGTACATATATATATATAATGAATATTATAGAACAGTATTGCTAATTAAAAGTTCACTTTTTTTAGAATAAATCCCAAAGTAATTGTACTAAAATAAATACGAGAGAAAAGAAAGAAGAAATAAAAAAAATTGTTATTATTAAAAAGTTTAAGAAGCACATGAATTAAAAACACATCAATGGTGGGGGGAGGGGAGGGGAGGGGAGGGGAGGGGAGGAGCCGTAGAGCGCTTGAGACTTGGATTGTTTTAGCATTAATGATTGCTGCTGTCATGCATCGATTTTGGCTTCAGATCGTGTCTTCCAAAGTATGATTAATTAATGGCATTAGGCGATGAGTACGTTAACCCAACCCTTCACGGCTTCCCTCTCTTTCCTATGGGAACTCTGCCTGCCAAGATTCTCGATCCACATTAACTTCGTTTCCATCTGCCATTTTTTTTTAATATATGTTTTCGTTGCAGTTTTTGATTCCTTCCGGGCACTGTCTTAGTTACTTAAGGCTCTGCAAGCAAATAAACAAGGGGAATAAGATCAGATGCACAAGTCAGAAACAACGCACTTGTGTTAACACAGAACCAGACCTCTTCTCTCACAACCGAACCACATTTACACCTTCGGAAGCCACCAAAAACTCTCTCTCTCTCTCTCTCTCTCTCTCTCTCTCCTCCCCTGTTTGTGGCCAAGCTTCATACATCACGGGAAGTACGAATAATAGAATAACCTGTAATTGATACAAGCGTTACAACTCCAGCCAACATGTGCAAATTAATGGCGTTCACTGATCTGCTATTATAATAACAACGTCCTCTGGACTCTGGAGAGAGCTACTGCTACTGGCATACCCCTTTGTTATGCCTTCCAACAAAAGCGGCTTCTTCTGCCGCTGCTGGTGCTGCTTCTTATTGGTTTGGGCCTCCGGTCAGGTCCTCGACGTTGCGGCGCAGCAGCAGCAAGAAGCGGACAATGTTACGCCGCCTGAGGCCCCCGTATCTTTCCGGCCGAGCGTGGCCATCGTGATCGGTATATTCTCCGTCATGTTCTCCCTCACGTTTTTCCTCCTCATCTACGCCAAGTTCTGCCAATCATCAACGTTCGAGCTCTTCGGGGCGGACGCCGCCGGCGCCGGCGGCTTCTTCCTGCCGCAGCAACGGTTCTCGGGCATCGACAAGGGCGTCGTCGACTCGCTCCCGCTGTTCCGCTTCTCGGCGCTCCGCGGCGCCCGCGAGGGCCTCGAGTGCGCCGTGTGCCTGTCCCGGTTCGACGACACCGGGGACGTCCTCCGCCTGCTGCCCAAGTGCAAGCACGCGTTCCACGCCGACTGCGTCGACCGCTGGCTCGAGGACCACTCCAGCTGTCCACTGTGTAGATGCAAAATCAAAGTAGAGGACGTCGCCGTCTTTAAGCTCTCGGCCAGCGCGCGATTCCTGTTCAGCTCCGATCGGCTTGAGAACAGCGGGCGCGACCTCGAGCTATTCGTCGAGAGGGAGCCGAAAGACGACGGCGTCGACGGCCGCGTCTCCTCCAGGTTCAGCCTCCGGAGTTATAGCTGGAGGAAGGCGTCGGAGAAGAGCAAGAGCGAGAAGAATGTCGGCGACCGGTCGGCGTCAGTGGAAGGAGGCTGCAGCGGAACCGACGCCACCGATCAATTCTTTCACAAGTTCAAACACAAGATTATAATCTCCGACGTCGTGTTCAATGGCCGGTGGAGCGACGTTAACTCGTCGGACTTGTTGTCCCTGAACTCCGACATGCTGAACTTGGCATCAAGCAAACGGTTCCTCGAATCCGATCCGACTCCGGTGCCGGCGGCAAAGGATGGGAAGGTTGCGGCAGTGGACGAGAAGGTGATGCAAATTAAGGAAGAGATGGAGAAGAAGAGGCTGCTCGAGATGAAGGCGAGCAGCCGAATCAACAGAGAACGTCCCAATACCGTCGCCTCCGCCGCAGATGATGGCGCGAACTCCATTTCAAACGCCCTGACGTCTTCGATATCGTCGGGGAGGCGTTCGATGTCGGAGATCACAAATCTATCGAGATTTAAGCTAGTCAGAGCTGCCGGCGGCGACGCCATGGTGAACGGGAGCAGAGAAGATAAGGTGAGGAGGCTCTGGTTGCCCATTGCGAGGCGAACCGTGCAGTGGTTCGCCGGGAGGGAGAGGAAATCGGATGCTCAGAGCAGCAGCTGCAGAGCGCCTGCAAATGTTTGAATGATGCGGTCATACGACCAAGAATACAAAGAAGAAACGCGATTTCATTCGCTCTCGATCGACATGCGACGCAATTGAACAATCCAATATGACTTTTGTCTGTAGGAATTAATGTATGATCTTATAGGTTCAATTGGATTCTCTCTGCTTTTGTTCAGAGAAAAAAAGTGCCTTCTCCCTTTTTTTTTTGTTCTGGATTCATGTTGTACGAGTATAGAAACTTTGATCTGTTTCTTCAAAAGTGTTAAATTGGAATTAATAGCAGAAATTAAAATGAACCAGATATTTGTAGGAACCTATCTCCTGATGGAGTCTGAAAATGGTGCTGCATTGGTTACTCCTGATTGCACACAACTAATTGGCAGATATCCAGCAATGTGATTAACTTGTTTGTGGGAATTGATGTGCATCAAATCAAATAATGTCTCTTTGGATTGTAATAGAAGCATACTGATTAGTACTAAATTTAACAAGACAACATCCTGGTCAAAATGACCGGAGGCATCCCTGTTTTGCGATTGCCATGGAATGTGGATCCAATTCACATGCTGAGATTGTCCTAGCCTAAATGACAAAAACAGAGAGAGAGAGAGAGAGAGAGATCCAGGGAGAGGAAGACACATGGATGAGTTTGGTGAGGAAAAGAAAGGACCTACACCGCTGTCAAATGCCAAGTGAAGAAAACAAAGTGCTTATCAGAAAGAAAATTCCTTTCTGAATTGAACAAGAAGTAGGAATATATACAATCTTTGTAGCATTTCTGATGAGATAATAATTTTTTTCTTTTTATGAAATGACATATAATATTAGTAAGAGGAGATACATACTAATGATGGTCATTATGAAAAATAAAAAAAGTACTCAATAAATAACAACCAGAAATGCATAATTAATAAAGAAAAGATACTGTTGCTAATGGATAATAGCTTTTATCAAGATATACTAATGATATTTATAATAATCTTTATAGTCCATTTATCTGTTAATTATTTGTTAATTAAATATGCTAGGGATGTTCAAGGTTCAGTTTATTTAAATTAAATTGTTTTATTTAGTTTAAAAGTTTTATGTAAAAAAATTCAAAATATGAAAATAAAGCCTTTAAATATAGAAAAAATAGTAGATAAATAAAATATTTTTTCATGATTTAAATAAAAAATATTATATATTTATATTAGGGTTATTTCCTCTAATCTCCCCTGAACTATAGCGAAATACCACATCTAATCCCAAACTACGAACTTCATTTTTTGGGTACCTAAACTATTGCGACTTTTTTAGTTTGGTCCTTCTGTTCAATTCCGTGAAGTTTTCTGTTAATTTCAATTTTTTTTATTTGTCAAAAGACCATTGTACCCTTTTCTCAAGAGTTAGTTTATTTTTACATCAAATAATATACAATAATAAATATAAAAATAATTAAAATTTTTTAAAAAAATAACTACGTGGGGGGCGTCGCCCGAGCGAAAGGGGGGCGTCGGCCCCCCTGTGTGAGGGACAAAGGGGGGCCGGCGCCCCCCTGAGCGAGCTCGCCGGGCGCCGGCCCCCCTAATCTCTCTCGCCGCGCATGAGGGAGAAAGGGGGGCCGGCACCCCCCCGGCGAGCTCGCCAAGGGGCGTCGGGCCCCCCTTTCTCCCTCGCACGCGGAGAGGGAGATTAGGGGGGCGCCCCTCCCCCCTCGGCGAGCTCGCTAGGGGGCGCCGGCCCCCCTTTCTCCCTCGCAGCGCGCAAGGGAGAAAGGGGGGGCCGGCGCCCCCTGAACGAGCTCGCTCAAGGGGGCGCCGGCCCTCCCTTTCACTCCGGCAACATGGCCACACAGTCATTTTTTTATTTATTATTGTAAATTATTTAATGTAAAAATAGACTAACTCTTAAGGAAGGGGTGGTCATAAATCAAAAAATCGAAGTTAACCGAAATGTTCACGGAATTGGACGAAAAGATCAAACTGAAAAAATCGCGATAGTTTAGGTACCCAAAAAATGAAGTTCGTAGTTTGGGGTTAGATGTGATATTCCGCGATAGTTCAGGGGATGTTAGAGGAAATAACTCTTTATATTATAATATTTAAAATACAAAAAAAAGAAAAAGAATGATAGGGTAATCTGACCATATGAGTCGATTGGATCAAATCGGGTCGAATTGGGTCTGCTGTCCAGAAGTTCTCAATCCAACTGGACTCGACTAAAACTGATTAGATTTGAGGTCCGGCCCGACTCGTGAACAGGACTTATCCACGCATCATTATTCTAAATCAGAAATAGTTAATTAATTGCTAATATATAATGCAAATTTAATATTTTCATGCTTTCTCATTAATTCAAATTTTCATTGAATCTAAATTATTCCATAGACGCAATAATATTCATTATATCTTTAATATACAATATAATTTAAAAGTACTTTCGATAATAAAAATACACACGATTGAGAACATATATAAATTCGACATGGTGGCGTAGCAAAATTCTTGGCAGTAAATTTAATATACAATATAATTTAAAAGTACTTTCCACTTGAATTTGAATGCAGTAAATTTCTAACTCGGATCCAATGCCCGTTTGAGCAGTTGGTTCAATTTTTTTATGGCAAGGGGAGACGAGAGTAAGGCCATGGATCCCCCTCGACCACCACGACAACGTTATTAAAATTGATCAATTCAATTCGAGCACTTTAATACTGAGCCAGAGTGCTAGACCAATCCGGTTTAACCAGCACTGTCAAAGCCGAACCGGACCAGATGGTCAGTTTGACGGGCCACCAGTATGAGCCGAGACCTAAATTCGAATTTGAGATTAGCCTTAGACCGGGTCGGATCGATTAAATAAAAGTCATAACCGACGAAAACTGCTTGAAATGATTGGTCGCCGCCCTTCTTATACTCGTCGTTTTGTTCTCTTCCTTTTGATGTTATTCATGTGGGATTATTTTGTGCATAATTTTTCCCCCTCTTGGTTGCTTTGTCCTCACCCCCTTGGTGCTTATGTGAGATCATTTGGTCATAATTGAAGTTTGAATTTATTTTTTGTTCGGAGTTTTTAGATTAAAAAACTTATTATCTATTAATTTATATTTTTTTTTACTTCAAAACTTACAATCATGATCTTTTTCTATAATTATGGTTAAAATTTACTGATTAGTAGATTGATTTTATATATCTTGTGAAACTATATATATCTGGACGTGAATTTCCAATGGATTTCAGACATTCAAAATTTGCTAGTTGAAAATAGATTTGCGGTGAATTTATGAAGTATGCATTTTTCTTTTGAAAATTGGGACGGAGGGTTCAATTGCAACTAAAATTTACCGTCATAACTTAAGAAGGAAGGCCTTCTCAATTTGCTCAAATTGAATAGGAAGTTGTATCCTTCAATTTATGATGGGTGCTTCCATTGCAAATTACAAAAAACAGTTAGTCGGTCACAAAATATAATAAATCACAGATGAGAAACCAGCGAGTGCTACTAATTTCGAATTTTGAAGTCAACCTATTAATTTACTATTATGTTTTTTTCAACTTCAAATTAGTCAGCGCTAGTAACCTCAAACATTAAAAACATTCTATAGATTCGGACTCGCAGTAAAAAAATAAAATAAATTACAAAAGTCATTTTTAAATTATACACATAAAGAGTTTAAAATGATTAAATGTAAAAAAATTGGAAGGTGAATTTGTCCATAGAACATTAGATTTATAAAATGAATATCATCAATTACGGTTATTCTTTATTTGAGTACTCAATTTTCGATATCTGAAAAGTGATACCGACGATTCAATGTAGAACAAGTAACCATTTTTCTTTAATCAATGTATTACTTTCATTCTTCTTTAAACAATATATTTTTCTTGCTTTTCAAATGCATTGCAATGTCTTTTACTTTAAATATCGTTTTCTTATAAATATTTATGGTGTTGTCCTATGCACAAGGATGAACCAAACCCCTTAAATATATTTTATATGCCAATTAATCACGATATATACTTTTGTTATGTAGTTATTCCATCATATGACAATCGATAAGTTTTTGGGTTCGAGGCTTCAATTCTCAGCATCGAGATTGAAGTCCGGGTCTGCCCTTGCCTATGCGTGCTCATCTTATTACTGGATTGTCACTTTTATGTAGAGGAGTATTTGCCATTCACAAACGAAAATTTTGCCCATGAACAATGTAGAAGTATATGTCACTTCAAGTGGGAAAATTTAGGCGCATGAACTTGTAAGAGATATCTTTCACTCGTAAGTAGGCTATTAATTCATGAATATGTGAAATTATCTGCTACTCCTGAGCGGAACTGTTAATCCATAAATTATAATGGAAGCATTCGTCACTCTCGAATGGGGGCAATTAACCCATGAACTATAATGATAAATACTATAATCGGTACACATGGTCAATCTCTAACTACGACTTTTATCTTATTATCTAATTACATATCTTAACATAAAAAATATATTTTAACAGTAAAATAAATCATGAGATAATAATTTCCAAATAAAACACTTAAACTCAAGCTGGGCAAGATGAATCTTGGATCGGATTGTCTTGGAACTCGAGTCGGACGGGACAAGCTCGGTCTGGGCTGTTCTTATTTCTTTTTCTCTAATTTATCATGTAAACTCAGGTTGGGTAGATCGACAACCTGTGTCGAGTGGTGGAAATGTGTTTTTCATACTTTTCTAACGTAGGAACCAAATGTGGGTGGCTCGAAAATTTGGATTGGACTATCACGGAGGATCATCGAATGCTCATCCTCTTCTTTTTCGATTCAAATTAGGAACCCATGCTAGGTCGCAATGAATCCGGATCAGATTTTGTACGAACTCGAATTGAATTTCAACTTTAGGCTAGAAATCATCGTAGAACTCTCGTCAAGTTCTAGTCAAGTCGGATTGAGTTCTGGCATAGAAAATTTCTGGTTATATTTCTTGAACTTTGGTTGAGATTTTAAACATCAAAGCAACATGTTTCTTATAAACCATATTCTGAAACTTATTCATGACTAATAGAAAAAAATATAAACCATATCTTAATATTTCTTTAACTTTAAACATATCCAAAAGACTCACCTGCTTTCTTCAAACAAAGCTACCTGAACCCAAAACTTTGTGCACATTTTTCAGTGAAAAACGATGAGGCTTTTGATGATGACCCGATGTATATAGAAGGCATAGACGAAAGGAAAAAATGTGGCTCAAAGTTGAAAGAAAAATACAAACTTTAAAGAGAAGAAAGATGGATTAAAAGGTAAATCCTTAAGATTCTATTTATAAAAAAATACCCTCTAATTAAATTTCATAATTGTACCTTTGATTCATAATTTATCTTTTATTTTGTTCTTGAACTTTTAGAATTAAGTAATTAATTATTAACTTTATATCATAATTTTCAGAATTGAAAAATATAAAATAATATTATTTTAATTCCTGAATATTTCAAACATAAAATTTTTAATTTCACCAATAATATGAGTCCTTTATAACTCGTGATTAGACTGAAATTAAATTTTAAATTCTTAATATTAATCTAATAATAACTCCTAATTCAATTATTTTATTTGCTTAATTTCCAAAATTCAAATAATAATTTATTATTATTTTATTTTTTTGAATACTTTAACTTTAAAACTCCTATTTCAATTTTACTTCAAACTTCATCTCTAACCCTCTTCTAATTATCTTCTATATTATGTATCTCATAACATAATACTTTTTTTTTTCTCTCTCTTAGTATTCTTCCATTCATTTCCAATTTTTTTCTTATTTCCTCTTCTCTTATTCATTATCTAACTACATTTTTATTTCTTTTCAAACTTTAACTTAATTTAATAAATCTTAATATTTTATTTTATTTTAGTTTATGAAAACTAATTTTTAAATTGAAATCTTTGGGTTCTTACGACTTCAAGACAGGAATTGAGTATAAAATGACAATAATGAATTAGAGACATGCAAATGCAAATGTAGGAATGGATGTTACAAGTTCAACGTGATCAATAAAAACATGAGACAAATGCCTATGCACAGCGACGACGACGATTGTATAAAATTTTATATGATAAATATTTTGAAGTTATTATTAATTCATTTGTTTAATTTTTTATTTTTTAAATAATAATTAATTTAAATGAAACTTAATTTAACTTATCTTTTGTAATTTGATTTTTTATATAAATTTTAAATAAGTAATGACATTGGATATACATTTTAATTCTTGAAAAAATGTCAAAAATTGAAAAGGACAGTCTAACCTTTATATAAAAAATTAAAGAATATTATCCACCGGAAATTAAGAATTATGTTTTTTTTTTAATTTTCAACGAATAAACTTTTTTACAAATTGAGAAGAATATCAGTCAAATGTTTTAACGAAAATTTTAATTTAGAAATTACGAAAGGTATTTATCAAAATTCCAAACGAAGGTGTCCATGAAGAATCGTCTACAGCGAACAAACAAACAAAATTTTCACTTTCACAAAATTTATGCAGAAAAATATGGATTCAGTAACCATATGATTAAAGCTGAAATGTTCAGCCGCATTCTTCATCTCTTGCAGGAAGCCGGTCACCGGTCCGGAAGGCAAACAAGCGGTCGTAGACGAACCCGGCCACGCAGCCGCCGGCGATGGGGCCGGTCCAGTACACCCAGTGGTCAGTCCAGTCCCAGGCGGCCAGCGCCGGCCCAAAGGACCGCGCCGGGTTCATGGAGGCGCCGGAGAAGCGGCCGCCCGCCAAGGTGTTGGCTCCCGCCACCAGCCCGATGAGCACAGGCCCCATGCCGGACGCCACGCCCTTCGTAGGGTTCACTATCACGGCGTAGATGGACATCACCAGCGAGAACGTGAGAATCGCCTCCATGGCCGCGCCTTGGAGTGCTCCCGTGCCTGCAGCAGGTGTCTGAACTGGGATCTCCTGCATGGACATGGATAGTTGGATAAGTAGTACATGACATAAAAGTGGTTTCTGTTCACAAAGTTAAAAATTAATAGCATGGGATTGTTCTCCTCTCTCTTTTTTTTTTACCATTTTGCTTTTTTTAGTATTATAAAAGATAAGGATAAACTTTTCCGAGCTTGATTCTCACTGGAGAGAGTTATATTATTTATTTATGTTTTTCGTATTGCCACGAAATCAGCTTATCTATCCCGCAGACTTTCACAAAATATTTATTTTAGCAAAGCAAAAAATAAATTAAATTTATAAGAAACCTTCAATATTTTGGATGGTTGGTACCTCACCTATTTGATTCCTTGGACGAATGTGAAAATTAATTTATGAAATTCTTGATAGTTTATCTAATTTAATATGATTACATGTAATTTATTTTTAAAAAATAATAAGATGTTACACTTTCGAAACTTTTAACATGATCTGAAAATATATTGCAATCAACATATATACTACAAGAAGTATTTTTCACCTAATTACGATCTTATATGAAATATAAAGAACAAATTAAGCGAATCCGTAAATTATACTGACCAGGCCGCCGGTCAAGTACTTGAGGAGGAGGCAAGCCATCCAAGACGCCAGCAACTGAACAGTCACGTAGCAGACCGACCGGACGACGGTGATGAGTCCGCCGACTGCGAACGTTATGGTCACTGCAGGATTCAGGTGCCCGGCGTCCAAGTCGATCCCGACGGCGATCATCACCGGAATTATCATGACCTGCGATGCCGCGGCAGTCAAGCCCACGATGTAGCCCTGGTGGGCGGTAGCCGTCGTCATAACCTCCCCTGCAAAATTAAACTCAATCATCCCCGGCCCCCTGTGCATGAGACTGGGAGAGAGGGAGAGAGAGTACCTGTTGTCATGACTGTGCCGACTCCGACGAAGACGAAGATGAAGGTGAGGATGAATTCGGCGGCGACGGCGCAGACGAACGCCGGCTCGGCCGCCTCTTTCCGACTACCGAGTGCTATCCTTGCCATTTTTAAAGGATCAACTCAACTATATATCTTGGTCGTCTTTTGTTGACGATGGTGTGCATCATGGTATCTTATATATATAACACAGAAGCCGGGTGGAGAGATAAGATAAGGTAGTGGAAGCAATTAGTATCAGATATTAAAACACACTAAAATCCAACGGCGCGGTACGTCCCTGTCGAAATCTTCCAAAGAATCTGGAAAGTGGGAGCTGACATATTATAAAGTGCAAGAGATCTTGGTGTGTCTCATTTCCGCCAATTGGAAATGCTTTAAGTCTTCATCAACGAAATCATATGCCCAAAAGGTGGTCTGGTTTCTACAACTTTTTAGTTGGCTTCAGATGAATACCAAATTTCAGTAACATGCACCCTGCAAGTTCAATTTAATTTTGAGATGATTCATTTGTTTCCTTTTCGTCCTATATTGAACTGATCACAGTATCAGATCGTTAGTGGCGAAAGCAATTTCTGTAAATCAATTTATAAACGACGATAAATATATAATGTTAGCAATGATGTAAGAATTTGTAATGAACAAATTGGTCTTTTGCACCTGTGTTTCTCTTGATTAAGTCATGGTCCTACGCGGGTTCCACGAAGAAGTCGTGCATGGACGGCACAACCGCACAAGGTAGCGTTGTAGTCGAGTTAGGTTGACACGTGTCTAACTAAAACTATTGTATCATATATATTTAGGCAAACAAGGGAAGGTACAAATGAGAAATTAGAATTATCTCGAATGATCTTCAATTATTTGATCCATTAAAATCAAGTCAAATTCTTTTATATGATAACATATATGCGAGGGAAAAAAACTTGTAAACGGCTAGCATTGAATAATTTAAATTGGTTTAGATCTTCTGTCAGAACTAACACTCCCTTTGGATTGAAGGTAACCAAGATTTAGAAGGAGGGAAAGGAGGGGAATAACATTTTCCTCATTTGGATCAACTTGGCCTGTTTGATTGGGCTTGAAGACAGAAAAATGATGGAAAAAGAAAATAGAGAAATCAATTTCTCTTATTTGATTGAATTTAAATTAGAGAATAATAAAGAAAAAACTCCTTTTCCCTTCGTTCAACCATCTCATTGTTTAATCCTAAATCGAGAGAAAAAGAGAGGAAAGATATTTATAATACATATTTCTATGTTTAGTTATATAAGCTAAATATATAAATGTAATATCAATGACTTGATCCATGTAACATTATATAATTTAATTATATATTATATGATTTTATTTGTATTATGATAAGTGTGTTACCATATGTTCATCAACTCATTATATTTTAACACCTGAAATTGATGACAAGTGACAAAAGACAAGAAAAAATGACTTTCGAAAATATTAAAATTTGAAAAAAAAATTAAAGTCCCAATAATTGTTCCTATAAATGAAAGTATGTTAAATATAACTTTTTAATAATGTTTAGGTAAAATCTTGGTTAGGTTAAACGATAGCACAAAATCAAAAAATCAGATCGCTTTCATTCTTCGGACAAAAATTTAAATTTCGATTCTTTGAGAATTTATTTTTCTAAATATTTTCTTTGAATTCAAATGGGGGTTACTTTCTTATTTAAATGTAATATATTAAATAAATGAATAAATAAAATAAATGTTAAGCCCTTTACTTAAATGATGTTGGTGTAAATAAGGGTAACCTAAGCGCAAAAGAGAAAGGGCATTATAACCAACTTAGGTAAGTCGGTTCTTACAAGGATAACACTTATCCCTATGTTCCTTCACCTGCGCATTCCACTTTGGGGACCCTTGAACCGAAAGCCCTAGAAGAGAAACAAGAGTGGAAAAGAGAAGGAAAATTCAACTTCAAATTCAAAGAACTTCTTGGGGTTTCATTTAGGTAAGTTGATTACTCTTTTCCTATGAATTATCCCTACAAAATTCAGATAAACATATATTTTTTTGAGCCTCCAAGATCTTTTTGTGCTTGTATGCCCATATTCTTGTGGTGTGAATCAAATCCTAGTTTAACAAAATGAAGTTTCATCTTTGTTGGACACCAAACCACATCCGAAAGTTGTCAATATGATTTCGATATCTTAGAGTTCTTCAAAATTTATTAAATTTCGTAAGTTGAACCCTAATTGAGTCTACATTCCATGGGCTATGGAATCAGATTAATTGGATTTGTATATCAAAATTTATGAATCAATTATTCTAAGTCGCCCTTTCTATTTTTTGTGATGAGTAGTTCGAATTGTAAATATTATGGTAATTTAAAACGTATCTTTAATAAATGAAATTTATGTCTTAAAGATGTTAAATTACTCTTTATGTCTTAAAATAATTTATCATTGTTATACCTCATGTTGTGTCTTTGAAATGTCATTTGACATGACTATATGTTCTATATGATCGAAAAGTGAATGGATTACTTTTAATACAATTATATGATATGTGTTCTAAGTGATATGATACAGTTAATGCATGCATTATGCATCTTATCTGTTATGCATTGTATTTCCTCTTCCGGAATGATATGTCTTATGCAGAGAAGGTACCCCATTTTCATGAGATGATATAGTATCATATGGGATAATATATGTTCCTCGGAAGAGATGATATGATGTCCTACGAGACGATATGATGTCTCAGTTCAGTAATGATATGTCTTCTACAAGAAATGTACCTCATGATTTGGGATGATATGAAATCCTATGGAGTAATATATTCCTTTGACCAATTTATACTTGGTAATATGACATGTGCATTATGCATATGTGCATGCATGATATGACATAATACATAATATGACATATGAAATGTTTTATGAAATGAAACAAATAAGACGTTATTATTTCATTGAGATTAGTTGATGTAGTATCATTGGTAATATGATAATTGTTCATAAGTATTTGTTTTCTATAAATTTTTCACTTACTGATTAGTTTTATCTGAATTGAATATGTGACAACATATAGGTTATGAGTTTTTAACTTACTGAGTCGTTGTTTGCTCATAATATAATTTTACTACTTTTCAAATCAGTAGACCAATCATGTGGCCGTGCTTGAAAATCCCTTATCAAATTAGAAGCACTTTTGAAGATAGAAGATAGATATGGAATTTAATCTTTAGTTATCTTTTTGTGAGGATGTGTGACTCCTTTTAATGTGCCTGTTGTGTAAAAGTTAAATATTTCAAAAACATGTATAAATTTGAATCAACGTGTGTACTTGCTCTAAGATCAAATATAAATGTGCTGTGAACAATAGTGTGATAACTTTATTCCACATATTTCTACATGATAATATGACGCTTCCGCCATAAGAATTTGATCGGACGTATTATGTCACGGCCTGCGAATTATACCAAGGTTTAAACAGAAGTCATGACAATAAATATACATATAGAGAATAAAATGTCTAAATAAAAATATCATGTAGCATTCATTCCTTTATTTTCCTTTAATTCTGTCAACCAAATACAAGTGATTATTTACTTTTCCTTTCCCTTAGAACTTATTCGACAATTAAGTAATGGAGAGGTCGCGTGCAACGGTGTGCTGAGAGATGGGGTGGTGTGGTGTAGCATGTCACTATAAAGGTTATGTTTGTATAATAAATTGTGAAAGATTATGTAGTGAAAATAAAAGTTTTATTTATATAAAAATTATTATTACTCCTCATTATATGTAAGTGTTCACGGATCAAATTTGACTCAACTCATGAACGAACTCGATCCAATTTGGCTAGATCGGGTTGATATTAATTTCTTTTAGGATCAAATTCGACTGAGTCCTACAAAACCATCAATTCGAAAAAGCCCTTATTTGTTTGGTTAAAAACTCATCAAGGGACTATTTGGGTCAAAGTCTAGACCTATTTGATTGGAGGTGAAAGAAGTTTAATTGATGAAAAGAAAAAAGTTAAGAACTTTTATTTCTTTTCAACATTTCATTTTTTTTTCAACTTCAAATTGGAGTAAAAGGCAGAAAAAATATATTTAACACGTGTTTTCATCTTTAGTCATATAAATATACATATAGAAAATAAATTCGTTTAAATAAAAATATCAGTTAACATTCATTGCCTTCTCTTTCCTTTAATTATGTCAACTAAATAAGAATAATTATTCACCTTAATTCTTTTTCATTTTCTTCCCCGATCCTATCGTTTTCCTTTCTGCCACCACCTTGCCCCTTGAAATATCTAGTGTAAAGAGAGGAGGTGGGCGAGCAACTTGTCCGATGATATTATCTGCAAATAATTCGCAAGAACAATTTTGCCCAAGATGTATCTAGTGACTACTCAAAATATTGTGCAACTCCGAGAAAGGAATGAGAACATTACGAGAGGAGAGCGAAACAACAATATTGCCATAATTGTTGTCTAATTAAGATGTTGAAGACTATGACATTGAAAGCGTACATGGAAAGAGGATGACCGAAGGATGTAGCTCATTAGCGATAAGCTCCACTAGTTTGAGATATGAAGAAAGTGAGATGTCGCCCTGTTTAAAAGTTGACAATTGCATTTGAAGTTGGAGGAGCCTCGTCTCAATGGGGACTTCGATCCGTAGGCCTACTGAAGAGTAGTCCACACATCGCGAGAAGTGGTGAAGCCCACCACCAAATGCAGCACTTCTTCGGAGAGTAAAGAGAGAAGCCATGCGAGTAGGAGCTGATCATGATGCTTCCATGCCTGAGGAGATGCAAGTAACGGTAGAGTGGAGTAATTGCCTAGTGGATTTGAGCATGGGAGTGTGCCATACATAAAAACTTCAAGGTTGATGCAATTAATTAATGAGCGGGATTAGTTGGATATGCAATTTTTGGAGGTTAGCTTGAGAGAAATGAAGTTGATGGCTTGATTGAAGTTGGGAAGGGATGGGGAAAGAAGAGAAACCTCATAGCTAGTTGCTGATGATGAAACAAAGAAGTAATGGCTTCGTTACCAAGTTAGGACTTTTATATCCATAATGACTTCAATTTATGAGTACATTATATGTGTATATATAGTATTAAGTTAGTTATATAAAGTTTTGAGATAATCTTGAGAAGTTTGTTGTGGAGCATGTAGTTAGTTAGATTTGAATTTACAATTTAATTTATAGTACTAATCTAAATTTGAATTTCTATTATTATTATGATTTATCTTTGATTCTTTTTCTATTTCTTATCTAACTGCACTTTTATTTATTTCCAACATTTATTTTAATTATTCTCAATACATAATTACTTTCTCAATTTATTTTAATTATAAAAATTAATTTTAGACTGCTAGTGGCCACCACATATATTGACACTCAAGATCTTGAATTTTTTTTTTTGAAGAAATGTATGAGTAGAATTGTGTTTTTATACTAATAAATACTTGTAGGTACATTACTATTTAGATTTTGCTTTTCCATTGATTTTAATATGAATCCATATCTTAAAGGCTTAAAGTGACACGGGAATCATAGAGGGGAATGAGTTATCAATAAAACATTGTATTTGAGATATCTTGCAGATAGAAATGCTAAAGAGTTGTTGTATTTGACCCAAATCATCAATTGAAAAATGAGATAAATTTTGTTGAAAGAGATTATATGAGAAATTTTGTTCAAAGAGATAATAATAAATATGGAGGAAATTGACATGGCAACTGCGATAAGGCATAACAGTCGGAGTGAATTAAAAATTATCAAGTAAATCCATGGAGTACGATCAGACATTTTTTTCCGTACCCATGCGGGTCTTAGGTCTCCAGGACTACCATCAGACTAATATGAAATTGAAGTGAATGAGCAAATTGATATCCTTCTAACCAAATGGCGATTCAAAATCAAACTTCAGACTATTAGTTCGAGGCAAGTTAGCTATGTCAACTGTTGTTGTTATGTCCTTGTTTATAAGCTAATTTGTTTTCGGTTCATAAATATTAGCTTGCCCACATTTTAAAATGGAAGATTCTAAAAAAGATTAATATGAAAAAAATCATTTAAAAATAACTTTGAATATTTTCTAAATTCAAAATAATAATTTTATCATATTATTTTTTAACAAAAAAATTTAAAAAATTGGTTGGTTCATTCAAAATGCGGTTTAATATGATTTTAATCGATTTTGATCGATTTTTGACTTGTTTCAACCCGATCTGATTACAAGTCCGATTTTTGAACTTATAATAGATCGTTGTGAGGACTGATTGACAGTAGACTAGTCCGGCCGATCTGATTCGATCCGGTCCGATCCTCACAACATTGCTCATAATCGGTTGAAAAAACTTCTTTAAAGTGGAGTCTAGACGAGCTCTTATTTGAGATTAAAAAATAGAAATAAAAGTAAACTTCTAAGTAGGGTATAATATTTGATATTGAAAAAGCTTATTGAACTTGAAATATGCAAACTAACTTGTTATAAAAAGGAGGTTGACTTAATTAATGCTTATCTAGGCTATCATTTTATTTTAAGGCTTCACATAAAACAAAAATGAGAAAATTTCATTTCTTTTTCGGCATTAGCATGACAACGGGCAAGGCCAATTTAGGCTCGAAGTTTATTGAAAAAAAATAACTACATGCTCTATTAAAACCGATACATTTTTAATTGTGTAGTATTTGTCGACGAGGTCAACATTGTTTTAGCTATTATTATATTATATAAGATCATTATAAGTTAATCAAACCAAATTCAAAAGCCGAAGGGTATACGAAAAAAAAAAAGAATTGGATACTAATTGCATCAATGCCTGTAGAAAAGCACTTTTTTTGGGTTGGGAATTCGAATATTTTTTTTGCCCTCTCCTGTGAGGGAGATAATTTGCAATTTTTCAATCAATGTATAATACTTTTTTTTAGAAAAAAACTTCGTCTGCTTACAAAATGATAAATAATACAAAAAATCATATCTAAAAAAAATATAAAACCCCACAAAAAAATATGATTTGGAGGACAATAACCATCCTGTTTAGGGCGTGAATGGAACTTGCAGACGCTAAATATTGGATTAAAAAGAAGAACATCTTCAAAAAGCGTATGCTATTTGCTTTACTTCAACGCATTAGAAATATTGGATAAATATTATGATAAAGCTGCCTTATAATAATAATAATAATAATAATAATAATAATAATAATAATAATAATAATAATAATAATAATAATAATAATAATAATAATAATATGATAATAATAATAATAATAATAATAATAATAATAATATGATTATTTTATTGCAAGTAAATTTAATTATAAAAACGTTTCCATTGTGTTGTCATAAGCCCTAAACCTCGCGTACTCTTTCTCTTCCTTCCTGTGGTTGGCACCATCCGACCCGCTCCCACAGCCTTCTCGCCCTTTCCCTCTTCCTCTCGATCTCACACGAATAGCAGAGGCGGACAAGCCCCCTGCTGTGCGCTGCTGCCGCCAGACGCTGCTGTCGTCGCCGGCCGTGAGTCGCCGGTACCCCCTTACTCCTCTCTCCCTCAATCTCTCTCTCGCTGTCGTTCTTTTCATTCGCACGCACCATTCTTTTCCTCCCCTCTCAATTCGCGAGCAGCGATGCGCCGAGGTCTCCATGCTCGCGCAGGGCTCGCAAGCCTCGTGAAGAGGGAGTAACGGCGAGCAGGAGTTTTTTTTAGGATTAAGATTATAAAAGACTGTTTAAGACTTCTTTCCCGTAAGTAGCCTGTTTAATTAGGTTTAAGATTATACAGCTTTTTTTTGAGGATTAAGATTATATAGCCTGTTTAAGGCTTTAAGTTAGGAATTACTGAATTAGGATTTGTTATTTTTAATTTTGATAACTTGGATGTTATTTTACTTTTGGTAATTAGGAATTTAGATATTGGTTTGATAACTTGATGAAAATTTTGCTTTATTAGAAAGAAATTACAATATTATATTTAGGTTCGTGCTACTTAGTATATAAATATATTTCTGGTAGAATCGTGTTAACGATTTATGTTTTTTCTGGTCCTCCGTGTTGTGTCCTTTGTAGGTGTTTGACAACATTGCTTGTGAGAGTGGTGTATATGACGCATGTGCTCATGGTGAAATTTTCGAAAAATTTTGTAGTTAGTTTATTTTTTAACGTTGAATTTCGCGGAATATTTGAATTTGAATTGGAACGAGTTTTATGATTTCACCCTTGTGGCGCCTAACAAAGAGTTGGGCTTTACACATTGTACCTTAAGAACATCAGCTAAGTAATAATATTTCTTTCACTATCATCTCAGAACAATTATCCTCGAGGTCTAATCTCTTCAAGTGATCGACATGCTCTTACTTGGCCTATAATCTTTTCACTTGAGTGGATTTCCTAGGGTTCTTCATCATGTCTTAAAGTCTTTATCTTTACAGATAAAGAGACGTGAATAAATTATAATGGCCGCAACAGAAACATCATTGACAGCAGGAGAAGAGCCAAAGAAAAACAATAAATCCAATGTCCAGACTAAGCGTAGGGAACCTCCCAACAAAGCTGAAAATCCAGAAGAAGCAGCATTGCAAGAAAAAGAGGAGCAGAATCAGCAACAGAAACAATTATCTACTGGAAGAAAGAGGCGCAAGGAGGCTTTCATCTATGGAAACTACAAGTACTACTATGGCTATCGGGTGAGTACTCTATTTGTCATCTTATGATTTCAAATAATATGTCCTTTCTTAACACTTAGTAATAACATTGAAGCATAAATTTATAATATGCAGCTCAATCAGAATGCCAAAGAGGACCCGCGGCTTGCGGTGTTCAAGAAGGAGTGGTTTGAAGGCAAGGATTGCCTCGACATTGGCTGCAATCAGGGCCTAGTAACTATTGATATAGGTAGATATGTTTTATAGTTTTCTTCTGTGTTCCACAGTGATGATTATACATTCCTGTTTTCCTATTCTTTTGCAGCCAGAAAGTTCAAGTGTCGGAGTATCCTAGGAGTAGATATCGACAAAAGTAAGCAGTCTAATTCCATTTTCTTTTGTGGCTAGTTCTCATTGCCCTGATCTTGGTATAACTGTCTAATACCAGGTAGTACTATTTAAAGTGTCATGTCCCTCTTGGCTAATTAGAGTTTTGATACCATCACTGTCAATTTTTGACCCGGTAGCTACATCTATGATAGCTTAGCATGAGTGTGAGTTCAGGAAAGTATTCTATTAGTTTGTATTTTAGAAGAAAAAACAGAAAACAAAGGAATTCTTGGGAAAGTAATCTTGTGCAAACTCTTAGATAAGTGGAGGATAAAGGAATAAAAAACAAATGAACTTAAAGTAAATAATACGTAGAGAATAAAGGAAGAATGATACTAGGCATTTGAATGAACAAAGGAAAGCTTCTCTTTTTTTCGGATGTCTAAAGTGCAATGGTGCTTAAATTCTGTCTTGGACCTCCTGGTTAATCATCTCCCATTTATAGAAAAAAGAAATCGATATATAGTTTTTTTTTAGTGTAAAGGATGATTACCTAGTGTAACCATCCCTTTTATCAAAGAGAAGTTATATTATGGCTTGAACAGAGAAGTAAAGATCATCTATGACCCATTCACCCATCATAACTCTTCACTAAAGATACAACATTTTATACATTAGCACCGTTTCCCCTCTAAAAATATGACCATTACATTGAATGTAGATGGACTATAGGATGACAAAAGGAGTTGTTTGGTGTTGTCTTGGGATATATAATTGCACTTGTGAATTTTGGCCACTTGATCTGAAGGATTCCTAGAAATTAATTGACAATCTGGTATCATCCATAAGCATCCAAGTCTAAGCCACACCTCTCTTGTCACCAGACAGTTGAAAAGAAGAGATGGTTGATGCCCTTCTGCCCGTCATTGAGAATACGACATATTCCCCTCATGTAAGGACAAGTTGGAAGTTGACTATGTCTCAAAAGCCAATGCGCCACAAATGGATATATAGTTTTAGTTATTTGTTAGATTATTCATGTTTAAGATGGTGATAGTGGTGGTAGTACATGGAATGAGGATACAACACGTACATTTCATCAATAAAAGTTACAAAATTATGACTCAACTTTATTATCTCTTTATACAAAATTTCTCATATTATCTCTTTGAAAATTTTTTTCTCATTTTTTAATTGATGATTTGGTTCAAATACAACAACTCTTTGGTACTTCTACCTGCAAGTGATCTCAAATATCATTTTTATTGATAAATCATCACCTCTATTCGTATTGTGCCACTTTAAGCCTTTAAGCCAAAGATCCATATTAGAATCAATCAAAAAGAAAAATCTAAATCACCTAAAAGTATTTGTTTAGTATAGAAAACATGATTCTACTAATATATATCTTCAAACAAATTTCAAGAATATAAGGTATCTTGGAAATAGAAGGAGAAAACAAGTATAGAAATTTAAAGCATCACATAAATCCTCTAAAAAAAAGCATCATATAAAAAAAGTTTGAATGTACAGATCTAAACATAAAAACATTTAAAATGATCTTACCTCCACTCTATAGGTCGTGAGGTGTCAATATATGTGGTGGCCATTATCAAAAGAAAGATGATGTCTGCTCATGGTATTGGGGGAGCTCATTGGCAAGAACGTGGAGTTCATGAGAGGAGTGTTGAGGAGCTTGAGGGAAAGATTAGGTAGGTCAAACTTGTCTAAAGAAATAGGTGAACATGCCATTTTTCTCTAACTGGAGAAAATTTTAGCACTTCCCTGCCTAGTTAGGTATCGGAAACAGACAAGAGCAATATGAAATGTGAAATCTATGGGGGCACTTGGATGTAGATTGTCATAGCTTATTGTTTCTATAACTCATATAGAGAAGGACCTGCAGTTGTTTCTCTGATTTCTATGGGTCATGTATAATTGGAAACTTAGAAGAACCTTTTTCTCCTCACCAAAAAGAAAATTGAACACCTAGTGAGATTTCCATAGGTCCTTTCCGTAACTTGCAAAAAAATTGAACACCATAGTCCATAGGTTACCACTTATCCCAATGATTTGTTGACACATTGTTCGAGGAGGGCACCATTGGTAAAGTGGATGATGCAGAACCTAGGCCACCATATGCAATAGGACGGCAAAGGTCTTGCCATGCCATTATATGTATCCTTCAACACTTTGAACTATTGCCTTACTAGAAAAGTATGCTATTTAGTGAGTCCAATCCCACTTGTACAGGCCCCTTCTTGCCTCACATATAGTATGTAGGAAGTGCCGAAAGGATCTCTCACAAGAGGATGCGACCCCTCTTGCAATAGTAGTCTCGAGTTCTGTCCTTGTAGTGTGGGCTCCATACACGCCATGCCTTGGGTCCATGGATTCCTTTGTGGTGGTTTGATAATGGTAGGCCTAGGCAAGTGATTGATAAGAAATTGATCGGCATGTAGAGCTTTGTTACACAATGAGTTGACACCTTGCTTGGATGTTGAATGGGGCATGAATTTTTTGGAGACTTGAAACTGCACTAAGTAACACTACTAGAATAGCAATCACGTGCCTCCACCCTCCATGAAAAGAAGTGTCGTCCGCATACTCCTCGAGGATTGGGATCAGAATACCTTAGTCCCGGTGAAGAGAGAAGGTGGCTAGAATGCTTGCCTGGCTTGCTGGGAAAGTGCAATTGCATGTGCATCGACCATCAGTAGTTACAATGTAGGGGCTAGGAGACAGTTATCTTACACCTCTTGCGGCTGGACCCATCCTCCTTTTTGGGGCCTATTGATCTAGAGTTAGCAGTTAGTATGTGTTGTTACATCCACGTGATCAGTGTCAATGGAAAGCCTCATGCCTAGGAGAGTGCCAAAAGAAACGATCACGACCTTAGCGAGATGATCATAACCCTTGGAGAAGCTACCTTTAAGAGGAGCTCGTCGTGGCCCCAACCTTCTCTAAAAGGATGATGTTCTCGGAGGCAATTGTGTAGGTGTCAGTGATGGAGCTGTGCATGAAAATTAGTTGCACACTGCAGACTAAGTTTGAAAGCACCTGTCTCATTCTTGTACATTGTTGACCGTTTGGTCTGAATATATACACAGTTGACCATCCAAACTTGGTAGCCATCCTTTTCCCTAAAAAAATTATGTTGGATAAGGTGATTAGGGTCATCGATCTTTTTCGTTGGAGTGTTTATGGGAAGCTTATAGGGTAGGAATTGGTTGAGATGGTTAATGCCTTGATTAGCAAACTCATGAACGACCGCCATAACATCATCTTTCAGCATATTGATTAGAATTCCTTGAAGAAAACAAGGAAGTTGCCTTGCACTAGGTCATTCCTCTTGATTTATTTCTTTCTAAACTAGATATTGTCAATCCAACTAGTTTTTTGCATTCTTTGGTATCCCTATGATTTAATTGTGACAACTCCTTGCAATGGCACTAAGAGAAGCTGCTAGAGTAGAACACTTCTCTGGAAATGTACGTTGATTTAATGCAATCTCTTGCTAAATATGCATTCTATTCATCTTTTCCCTTGATCAAGTTTTATATGAAGAATCTGTTCAGATGTTCTATTCGATCCTGCTAGGATAAGAACCCAACTGGGTGTTGTTAAAAAAAGCAGCAAAAGATGATATGAGGTCACCCCTTCTTGCACCAAAAATCTTGCCCAAAGGAAATGGAGCTACATTTTTTTTTCCAATTTTCATTAAAAAGTTTCGTTTACAGACCCATACTGTTTTTTTAGAGAGATATAGGTCAGTTGCTTTTCTCATCCAACCATCAAAGACCAGATTCAATAGCTGTTCCTATCTGTGAGTGAACTATTAAATTAAGCGCTTTATTAAATTAGCACTAAATCTAAAGAAAGTCAAACCTTCACATGCTTGTCTTTTAGCGTTGGCGTCGGCCCATTACAATTCTTTCACCGTTGGTGTTGTTTATGATTGGTGTTCTTTATGATCTTTACACATTTCATTGTTCTATCAGGAGTTCCCTCTGCCCCCTCCCTTCCCCCACCCCCTCATCGAGAGTCCTTCTCATTGAGGTCCTGCACCCTAGAACACCTCGGCCTCTGTGAAAACTTGGGACAATCCTCATGGATCATTGCTAGATGCCTTGCACTACCTCCTGGGAGTTTCTCAATAGTCAGATGAAATGGCATCTCGGATTTGCTTGTGGCGTGAGATCCTCTACCGCCAATCACTTGATTCGGTTGTGTGTAGATGAAAGCCAAGCTTATCAGGGTTGTTGTATCCAATGAACCACCCTTTTATCCATAGTCTGGACCACCTGTGCCTCCTCTCAGCTTCTTCATCGATTGTAAGATCGTGGATGGTAAGATCAGGGAAATCCTCTGTCTGATCTCCTTGTGATCGTCTAATAGTGTCATTCTCAATTCTCTCATATCGCAAGACATGGAGACTTGTGACCGAAGCTTCCAAGGGCTTGGAACCTTCTTAGAAAGGGCCGTACGAGGCAGCTCACGTACGGTTCGGGAGCCGAGAACAATTTCTTATATTCTTTGGCTTTAACTTTTGGAAAAAAAACATTAGCTTTTCACAATTTTTTTTAACTAGTTTAATGCAATAACCAAATAATGAAAGTTAAAAAATTCAGAATTCTTGTACATCTAGGTACTTATCCATGTTTGGGGAAAATGGGAGTTTTGCATTACCCACTTTTCCATCAATCAGTTGTCTTTCCCTTGCTTAATAATGAAGCTTTAAGAACTCTTGGCCTTATTGCCCATTCTTTTTTATTTCTTTGAGGAGATTATTGCCCATTCTTTTTTATTTCTTTGAGGAGATTATTGCCCATTCTTTTCCCAATATAAGAAATGTTTTCATTGGTAAATCAAGGTCCTTAATATAATAATTTCATCTATTCTTCTGCTGCATTTTTAACTTGACGATACTTGCAATCCCTTCTCTTTGGGATTTTCATCCCTTGTTTGGACTTCTTGTCCTTGTTTTCTTTCCATTGATAGGTTTGACTTATCAGATTTAATCGAAGCTGCTTTTTGGAATTTACGGAAGGTAGCTGGAACCGGTTGTGGTAATTTCCAATCAGATAAAGATTCAAAGACACAGAAGGAAATCCATTCGTCTTCAGCGGATATCTTTAGTAGAGTTTCATTTCTACAGGAAAATTTTGTACATAGTTTGCATGGACGTTCAGAGAAGTATGATGCTATTACTTGGTGAGTTTGTAACTGAACCAAGCAATATTGATAGTATGCTCTTAAGTTTTTTCTTGTTTGTATAATTGCTTTCAATCTGTGTCACCAATCACTTAATCTTGTAGTCTTGTCCCATCTGTTTCTCACAGTTCACAAGAAGCATGTCCTTATTGGTTAGACAGATGATCTTTCATACATTTGAGTTTTTTATTTTCATTTTTTTTACTTTATGCAGTTTGAGTGTCACAAAATGGATCCATCTAAATTGGGGCGATGATGGATTAATTACCATGTTTGTCAAGATATGGAAACTACTTCGACCAGTATGTGTCTATATATGATTCTGTTGTATTGTGATTGGCTTTTTGGAACAGAAATGAAGAATAGGCCTCTTGATTTTGAACTATCTCAGGGTGGGATTCTTGTACTGGAGCCTCAGCCTTGGTCTTCATATGGGAAAAATTATAAAGTATCTGAGGTAATGATCTCTGTGTAACTCATTATTCTTTTCATTTGCTTTGCATCAGTTTGTTCAGAATAGCATTTTGTTTCCTTCTATATATTATGCTTAACATGCAAATTTGTAATATTTCTATTGGTGGCGCTACCTCAAATTTTTTTTTTTGAAAAATCCCTCAAAAGCAATATGTTGGAGTGAACTCTCTTGATCTTGTTATTTGTACGCCTTTGAAGATATTGTGTATTTCTTATGAAGAATTTGGGTATTGTTTTTATGGTTTTAATGCACACGATGAATATTTATTTGCTTTCAATGCCTTTTTGCTTTTAGTCTCCTTTCATCTTGAATTGAAACATATACAATGCTTACTTGAAATGTTGCTGTATGGTACTAATTCTGGGTAAACTTCGACAGTGGTCTTCCTTTCTCAAACTATGCTCTTAGTCTTTACTCGATCATCAAACTTCACTTTATAACGGAATGGTCCTCCAATTTCTATAATCTTCAGGCATGGTTATCTTATCTGGTGATCAACAGATTTCTGATTAAAATGTTGATGTGTGATGCACACTGTAGCATTTTATCTCTCATCCATGCCATCACAATGATAATAAATAATAAATTTGAGCAATGATTCTTCAACTATATCTCATTTGAGCAATGATTCTTCAACTATATCTCATTTCAAATTCGGTCATCAAACTTTATTTTGTATATTCATCTTTTATTTTTCTTTTCAGCAATTGTCCTCTTTGAGTGATCATTAATCTATTTATTAACTATAATAGTAATGAGGTTTTGCATCAATGCTTTCTCTTTCTTCTACATTTGCATATATATAATATAATATAAAAGTAATAAATAATAGAAAAAAAATAATAAAAGAAAAAAAGCAGCGAGCTTGCTGCTCTTACCCCTCACCTCTGACGATGGTTACCCCCTCTCTCTATTTGCTTCGAACACGAAGGTCGAAAGTCCCTCCCTCGCCTTTACGAGTAAGAGGCATTTCAATCGGAAAATCGTTGATCACAGGTCAGGGTGATTAAGACTAAAAATAATAAAAGTTGAAAGATCAATTCGTTATAAACTGAAGTTTGATGACCGAATTGGGACCAGGGATGTTGTTTGAAGACCGCTACCGAAATTTATCGTTCTAATTACTAGTTGTACAACCTAGGGCTCACAAGCAGCCGTTTCCATCTGCTTGATATTTTATCATACATTTTTACGTCTGTGCTATCATTATGGAGGCCATGAGTGGCTTCATGGGTAGGCTAAGGCAATTGTGTTTTTTTTTCTTAAACAGATTGCAAAGGAAAACTTCAGAAACATCCTTCTACGTCCACATCGATTTCAGGAAATACTTCTAGATAAGGTAAATTTTCGGAAGTAAAATACTAATAACCCTTGCAATAACCATAGAGGGCACTTTCTAGCACAGGAGATGCTTGGTAATTATTTCTATTTTTGCTTTTACTGAACCTGGTTTTGTTGTACATGTGTTGCAATTTGGATTATAATCTTGATTACTTTAGCTGATGATTTTATTCTCTTTTGTAGATCGGATTTAGGTCCTCAGAAGTTATTACTGACAGTTTATGTGGTTCGACGATGGGTTTTGACCGACCAATCCTAACCTTTTTGAAGTGACTTTAATTAATTAAAGGTGATGGAGCTGCAACTTTGTCTTCCAGTGTCTCTCATGTCATGTCTTCCTACAAATTACTTCTTCAATAGTATTTCCATATAATAAATATGTTAATATCTTGAGACAAAAAGCTATTGCCGTGGATTTACTTATATTCTTCCAACATCAGCTTATGTACTTAGCCCTTCTAAAGCGGCCTCTTGTGACATTATAGATAGTTTTTTGCATTCTGTTTCCCGGATCTAGAGATTGATTTTCATTGCTTTGTAGGCTATTATGTTGTGAATGAAGTAATGGACATGAAAGTCTCAGTTGGGGTAGGCAATTGGCTCTAGAAAGCGAGTAGGCTTTGCAAAGCGGGTAGCTGATGAATCTTGATCCATACGACCACACTTCTACCCAGTAATCGCTAATGGATGACATTTTGGGACAATTGAAAGGGGGAAGAGATCGTAAGATGCATACAAAATTGATCTTCCTAAACATAAGGGCGATGGATGCTTGTGTGGTGTTGGTGCTTTTGAATGTCATATGTAATTAAGAGAGGTTAATGATGTAGTTAACAGTTTGACTATTTTGAGACGCTGGTGTCGATGTTATTTTTTTGGAGGACAGCTTGGGGGAAGGGAAGAAAATGAGGTGGATTAAAAAGGAAGGGAAGGGAAGATAATTTTTACAGGAGAATTTGATTTTTTTCTGATTGTTTGAATTCAAGTTGGAACTCCGCTTATGTTTTATAGTCGGTCTCAAGCCCGGATAAAGGAGGAGGGTTGTGTTAGGCCCCGACAGCCAACGTAAAACCCTGTCGAATCTCATGAACATGGATCAACGAAGCGTCGTATGATCCATGTAGCCGATTCCATCTAGTGGGATAAGGTTTTGTTGTTGTTGTTGTTTGAATTCAAGTTGGAAAGGAACAGAGGAAGTTTTTTTTCTTTTTCTTCTATTTTTTTTCATCCTATATATAAATTAAACATATAAATATATATGTAAATAATAAAATTATTTAATTAAAATAATTATTTAATATTCATTTATTTTTTGTTTGTTTAATGAAAGGGGGGTAATTATTCACATTATTTCCTTCTTATTTTTTTTCCTTTTCACGCTACCTTTTCATCCCCTTATGAATTTTGAATCAAACAGAGTATTGCTAATGCTGACTTGTTTGGAATGTTTACCATAAATTCCAATAATTTGACTCATTCGTCTTCAATGGCGGTGATTTTGCCATTCTAGTTTAGATATTAGTTTTTTTTAATAAAATATAAACTCAAGCCTAATCTTAATTCAGTAATTATATGTCAACAGGTGCATACTGTCAATAGGGTATTAAACTTGTAGAGGCAACTCTTTTATATGCTACTTCATCGTGTAATTTTTTTGCTTTCATTTAACTGTTTCGCAAGACATGCTTATGCTTTTTTTTTTCTTTTTTTTTTCCATCAGGTTTATTCAACCAACGGGAGGCTAATAGCAACTAATCCAGCTACAGACATGCTTATGATTTCTTGAGAGGACAATTAGCGGTAGCTCAATTTTTTGGGAAACTTGCGAAGTTAAAATCTATGCCTGCAAATTCTCTCATTTCTCGTTCGAATCCATTGGAGAATTAAATAAGCAGGATGCCGTATCGATAAGAGAATGAAAGTTGAATGGAGTGGACAACACTTTTATAGGTCACATTGTGGTGTTTTCCTTTTCACACACATTCACATTCCGTGATTCACTTTAAAGGCTGCATTTTCTCTAGGGTTACTCAAAGGCCCGCAAAAACCTCCGAGTCCGGATTTTATATAAAGCAATAAAATTTCAAGACTGTTGCTCTTTGCCTTGGTACGAGTTTGTTGTGAATCGCTTTACAGTCTGATATATTTCTAAACTAACCCTTATACTCTTATTTTACTTTTCATGATGTTACTTTTGTTTTTAAATGATATTTTATTCTTTATCATTAGATTGAGTATTATTATTGATTTGAATTGTTTTGGTGTAGTTAAATATAAACATTATTAATTAAGTTATTTTGATGAAGTTGAATGTGGAATGATTTCTAAAATATTTAATTGTGATGTCATAATATGTTAAAAAATTGATTTTTAGAGTTTTGTTTTATATATTTTCTTAAAAAATTAGTGCAACTATTTTAATATTTTATATTTTTAAAATATTGTTTTTTAACTTAGGATTTCGTCAAAACAAGGCGAAATCGATGGACTGAGGGGTGTTTGGATGGGAGGTTTTGGCGGCTCCAAATTTTTCATAATTTCATTTATATTATGTACAAAGAGAGAAAACTTTAAACTCTATATATTTTCTTAACTTCCCCCTAACTCCCCAACCTACACCTCCAAAACCTTAGTATCTTAAGAAAATTTTAGAATGAATTTCTTTCTACAAGAGTACTCTAGACTTTTTATTTTTGAAAAAAACCACCCATCTGACACACCTTCTCGGTTGTATATATCCAGAGTTGTAATCATTGTTGTAAAATTTAGCCTAGTTCGGCCAATTGGTTGCTTTGACCTAATCAAATTTAGTTAAAATTTGAGCTCAATCAGGACGAGTCCCGACGAGTTTGAGTGACTTGATAGGGTTAAGATGGAAAAAAATAATTAGGACAACAAAATTAAAATTTAAAATTTTTTAGGACACATTAGTTCCACGTGTACACACATGTATACGTTATCCTCAAACTTCTTTTTCATTTTTCATCATTTATCATGCGTATTCGTTTATTTATAATTACAAAAAATAAACTTTCATGTAATAACTATTTAACTTATACTAACTTTATTATATTTTTTGGATTTTAAATTATTGTGTTTAATTTATTATATTTTTCTCTATTATATTTTACTTAAGGATAACTCCATATATTTATCTTTTTTTCTTTCACATGCATTATTGGAACATAGCGATCAGATTATTAATAAGAAAGTGGTGTTCATATTGGTGATGATATGTCATTTTTAATTACTTTAATGATCTTTGAACTAGTTGTGTTATGTGATTTTAATCATCTGGCCGCGTGCGTCCTGATCGGCCACCTAGTGGGGGATCGTCCACGCGTGGCCATGGATAGCTGCGATCAGCTTGCGGCCGATCAGCTGTCCGCGTGTGACCGATCCGGCTGGCGAGGGTTTTTTAATATTTCAAAAAAATTTTTGACAGTCCCCGTCGTCGTAAAATCATATATCTCCAATGGCTCAAATCGTGAAAAGTTTCCACGAGCCGTGCCGTGGGAAACTTTTCCACGGTTCAGACCGTGAGAACTTCCCATGGCTCAAGTCATGGGAACGTTTTCCACAATTGGGCAGCATGAGCCATGGGAAATGTTTTGCATGACTCGAGCCATGGGAATTTTTTCACGGCTCAAGCAGCGGCAAATGTTTCTGACGGCTATGATAGAGCCGTCGAAAAATGTTTGTGACGAGTTAATTTTTGACGGTCCACTTCCATAAAAAAATCCATGGGAAACTCACATTTGCAATGATTTTTTGATAATTTTCGACGGCTAAGGCGGTCGAAAATAGCGATTATTCTTATAGTGATCCAAGTAGAGGTTGGGGCCTCTGCCATGCCCTTACCCCCTCCATTTTATTAGAAATTTATTAATATTGATTATAAATTTCAACGATTAAAAATTAAATTGAAATTTGTTATAAAATTTTAGTATGACAATTAAACACAATGTGCACTTTATATTACCTTATGGACATTCATCAAGTTGCAGGTTTGAACTTCAAATTTTTTAAGCTTATACCTTATTATGTTGCCCCCACCACCTTGCCTCTCTCTCTCCCCCTCTCTCACACACACTTCAAATCATTTTATGAGACATGTTAATTAAAAAATGTAACTATAAAGGTCTTAATCTAATTAATATAAAAATTATAAAAGAGGGTCATCATACTCGTGAATTGATAAAGAAGAACAGAAGTGTCAAAATGAAAGTTAAAATATAGAGATGAATAGTGACGTTGAAAGTAACACAATGCAATACATCAATGCCCACCATTCTTACGATACTCTCCACCTTATGCAATGAATTAAAATTCTTGATCCATGTGTAGAGTTTGTCATGACATGTATAGTTATTGACGATATAATACATGAAATGACATTGATGTACCTTAAACGATGATGAATTGTTAAATATAAAAACATAAAAATGAATTAAATATAAAACTTCTAAGGGTTTGTTTGGTTTCAAAGTTCATTAAGAGAAAGCGAAAAGAAATAAGAGGAAGGGAGAAAATGGGAAGGAATGAAACAAAAATGAATGTGAATAATTATCTTTGATTGTTTGACATAATTATAAGGAAGAGAAGAAAATGAATATTAAATAATAAATTTATTTAGATGATTTTATTCAAATATGTTTAGTTTGATGAAGATGTGTGCTAATTAAGTATATCTTTTTCCTCTTTTTTTTTATTTCGATTGGGTTTGAGTGAAAAAAAAGAGATGTTGAAAATAAATGAAAGAGAAAAAAATATTTTTCTTCCATTCTCCTCCAACTTAAATTTAATTAAACATGAAGAGTTGATTCTCCTTTTTTCTGCTTCATCCGTTTTTCTCCTTTCACCCCTAGTCAAATAGGTTAAGAAAAGAGATTATTATTAGATGAAAGTAATAGAAAACTAATGAAAACAAAGAAAAGAAAATAGAATGAAAGTAATGTATGTCTGATATGATCTTATTAGATGAATAATTATTTTCTATGATTTATGTGACAATCATATGTTTTTAATTGTATTGTTATGTATGAAAATAAAGAAATGTTTTATCATTGCATGCATTTCATTTAGATATTACATATGGAATAATAGTCACGAGGAGAATTTCTTCTTTATATTAGATTTTGCAAGTATGTAGAAATTGTTGGAAATTAAACTTGATTAGCCCATTATGAAGTATATCCAATGAGGCCCACCAAGAAGAAGATCCAATGAGGCCCACAAGAATTATCATTGAAAATATCTAGGATGTTACTAGAGTGTTCCACATAAATATTTTGTATCTAGAAGTGTGTCATGTATTAAAATAAAGGGTGTGTAGAAGAATGTAAATGCAAAATAGTAGTGTGTAGAAGGGTGTAAAGTAAAAATGTGTAGAAGTGTGTAAATGTAAAAAATTATGTGTAGAAAAATCCATGGAGAGCTATAATAGAGGGATGTTCCTTCCATTTGGATCATCAAGTTTGAAAGTAAGTTCTAGCCACCTTGTAAGAGTGTTCCCAAATTAGTGTCTCATTTCTTCTCTTCCTAATCCTTAGTGTTCACCATTCTCTTCCTCTTCAAGTCCCTCTTCTAAGTTATTTTCTAATTATTTTCTTAAAATTCTTATAGTTCACCACACTTCCCATTTCCAACATAGTGGTATCAGAGCTAGTTATAAGTCTTTCTTAAGTACAAAATGGCTCAAGATATACTTCCATTTCTGGTGCCACAACTCACCAAAGACAACTTTAATCATTGGTGTATCAAGATGAAGGTCTTATTAGGCTCTTATGATTTATGGGAGATTGTTGAGAAGGGCTATATCGAGGTGGAGGATGAGGTGACCCTATCCCAAGCTCAAAGGGAAAAATTGAAGGAGTCGAGGAAGAAAGACAAGAAGGCTCTCTCCCTCATTTACAAAGGTATGGATGATATTACATTTGAAAAAAATTCATGTGCTACTTTTTCTAAAGAAGCTTGGGAGATTCTTATCAATCTAAATAAAGGAGGAGACAAGGTGAAAAAGGTACGCCTTCAAACACTTTGTGGTGAATTTAAAGCTTTACATATGAAAAATTCAGAAACAATCTTCGATTAATTTTCAAGAGTTCTAGCAATTACTAATCAACTTAAAAGAAATGATGAAAAGATAGATGATGTTAGAATTGTTGAGAAAATTCTTCGTTCTTTGGTGTCTAAATTTGATTGTATTGTTGTGGCCATTGATGAATCAAAAGATATTGATACTATGACTCTAGAACAACTAATGGGGTCTTTGCTAGCACATGAAGAAAGGTTAAATAAGAAGAAAGAAGAATCCACAGAGCAACTACTTCAAGTAAAGTTCACCTTAAAAGAAGGCAACCAAAGGAGCCAACGTGGTCACGGTGGTATTCATGGAAGAGGGAGAGGAAGACATGAACAAGGAAGACAAGAGGAAAAGGACCAATCCACATATAATGCAAGAGGTCGTGGAAGAGGAGGTTACACAAGATCCGGTGGAAGAGGAAGGTATGATAAATCTCAAGTAAAATGTTATAATTGCAATAGATATGGCCACTATGCTTCCAATTGTAGAAATAATTCTCGGCAAGTCGAGGAAAAAGTTAACTATGCAGAAGAAACCAAAGCCGAGGAGAATCTCACCTTATTGCTAGCATATAAAGATGCACAAAAGGAAGGGAAGCACACATGATATCTCGACACCAGTGCAAGCAATCATATGACCGGAGACGAGAGTATGTTCGTGGAACTCGATGAGTCGATAAGTGGAAATATCACATTTGTAGACTCCTCAAAAGTATCGGTAAAAGACAAAGGTAAAATTCTTATCCGACTCAAGAATGGAAGGCATGAATTTATTTCTAATGTTTATTATGTGTCAAATATGAAAAGTAATATCTTAAGTTTAAGCCAACTATTAGAAAAGGGTTATGATATTCATATGAAAGATTATGATCTTTCAACAAGAGATCATAGAAATAATTTCATTGCAAAAGTGCCAATGAGTAAAAATAGGATGCTATTAAACATACAAAATGATGTTGTCAAATGTCTAAAAGCATGTTTGAAGGATACATCTTGGCTTTGGCACTTAAGATATGGACATCTAAATTTTGGTGGCCTAAGCTTGTTATCTAAAAAGAACATGGTAAGAGGCTTGCCTTCCATTGATCTTCCAAATCAATTATGTGAAGGATGTTTATTTGGAAAGCAACATAGAAAGAGCTAAAGAGCTTTCCTAAGGAATCTTCTACAAGGGCTAAGAAGCCTTTGGAGTTAATACACACCGATATATGCGGGCCTATCAAGCCATCATCTCTTGGAGGAAGTAAGTATTTTCTTCTCTTTATCGATGATTCAGTAGAAAACAACAACAACAACAACAAAGCCTTATCCCACTAGGTGGGGTCGGCTACATGGATCATACGACGCCATTCCGCTCTATTAGTAATCAAACCTTTCGGTATATTATTCACCAATAGATCTTGCTCTATTAGTTCGCCAAGTGTCCGCCTTGGCCTCCCTCTCCCTCTTTTAATCGGACTCCAGATTATTTGATCTACTCTTCTTACTGGCGCATCTAATGGTCTTCTCTGAACATGACCAAACCATCTCAAACGATTCTCTACCATTTTCTCACTAATAGGAGCCACTCCGACTCGTTCACGTATATGGTCATTCCTAATCTTATCTAATCTTGTATGACCACACATCCATCTCAACATCCTCATTTCGGCTACCCCCACTTTACGTTCATGTTGTCCCTTCATAGCCCAACATTCACTACCATATAACACTGCTGGCCTTATAGCAGTACAATAGAATTTTCCTTTAACTTTATTGGGTACTTTTCTATCACAAAGAACTCCAGTGGCTTTCCTCCACTTACACCAACTAGCTTGAATTCTATGATTAACATCGTCATCAATCTCACCATCTTGTCTTACAATTAATCCTAAATATTTAAACTTTGTCACTTGAGGAATTATATCCTCCCCTAGCCTAACTTTCAAATTGTCTCTAAGTTGTTTATTTGTGAAATTGCTATGCATATATTCTATTTTATTACTACTTAAACGAAAACCCTTTGACTCCAACGTAATTCTCCATATTTCCAATTTTGTATTAATCTCTTCTCTTGAATCCGCTAAAAGTACTATATCATCCGCAAATAGCATGCACTTAGGTACCTCCTCTGTGATACTCTCGGTTATAGCATCAATAACTAAGTTAAATAGATACGGACTTAAAGCTGATCCTTGATGTAGGCCAATTCCTATAGGAAATTCATTTGTCTCACCTCCGGGTGTCCTAACCCTAGTCAATGCCCCATCGTACATATCTTGTATTACCTTAATGTAGGCAACACTCACCCTCTTCTTTTGCAAGGCTTTCCAAAGTACATCCCTTAGTACCCGATCATACGCCTTCTCTAAGTCAATGAAAGCCATATGTAAGTCTCTTCTCCTACTTCGATACTTCTTCATCATCCCCCTTAGTAAATAAATCGCCTCTGTAGTGGATCTTCCTAGCATGAACTCAAATTGTCTCTCAGAAATATTAGTCTCCATTCTCAATCTATGCTCAATCACTTTTTCCCATAATTTCATTGTGTGACTCATAAGTTTAATCCCTCTATAATTTGCACAATTCTGAATATCCCTTTTATTTTTATAAATAGGAACTAATGTACTTAATCTCCAATCATCAGGCATTTTTTTCGACCGTAAAATCTCATTAAACAGTTTACATAACCACAACACACATTTTTCTCCTAAACATTTCCAAACTTCAATCGGTATACCATCCGGTCCAACGACTTTACCATTCTCCATTTTCTTAAGAACTTCGCTAACCTCCGAGACTCTAATTCTACGATAAAATGACCTATTAAGTTCACATTCGCTAACTGTTAAGTCCTCCAAATCACAACGGGAACCTTCACATCCATCATTAAATAGCTTATAGAAATACTCTTCCCATTTGTTCTTAATATCTCCTTCAGTAACTAAAATCTTGCCAACTTCATTTTTTATGCATCTTACTTGATCCAAATCTCTCGACTCCTTCTCTTTATTCCTTGCAATCTTGTAAATCCTTTGTTCACCAGCCTTTGTCCCTAACTCCTTATAAAATCCCTCATATGCTTTAGCACGAGCATCATTAACTGCATTCTTAGCCTCCATTTTCGTCAAACGATACTTTTCCCAATTGTCAGAACTATTGTCCAAGTGTATCGCCTTGAAATAATTCTTCTTATTACGCACCTTTTCTTGGACATCCTCATTCCACCACCAAGTCTCCTTATCTCGTGGTCCAAAACCTTTTGATTCTCCTAAAATGGCTTTAGCAACCATTTCAACCTTTTTTGCCACATTCTCCCACATGATACTAGCATCTCCTTCTAACTCCCACACACTTTCCTCTAATAACTTACTTTTAAAAGTCTCTCGCTTCTCCCCCTTTAACTGCCACCACTTGATCTTTCGATAAAAAACTGTTTGGGATTTTGGTTTTATACATTTCATTTGCATATCAAGAACTAACAATCTATGTTGTGTAGTCACCCCATGCCCAGGAATTACTTTGCAATTAGTACAACATCTTTTATCAGTATTTCTTATCAAGAAAAAATCGATTTTAGACCTATGAGTTCTACTTTTGTATGTGATTAAATGTTCCTCTCTCTTCTTAAAATAAGTGTTGATAATCTTAAGATCGTATGCTAAAGAAAAATCAATAATAGTTTGTACTTCCTCATTCAACTCCCCAAAACCAAAACCACCATGAACCCTTGTATGTGGCCTTGCCTCTTTACCAACATGTCCATTAAGGTCTCCCCCAATATAAACTTTCTCGGTTGTTGGTATACTTTCAATCAAATCCTCCATATCTACCCAAAACTTCTCCTTGAGATGTGATTCTGCTCCTACTTGGGGTGCATATGCACTAATAATGTTCATAGTCTCATTTCCAACAATTACTTTCACGGATATGATTCGATCCTCAATTCTTTTAACTTCCACAACATTCTTCCTCCATTCTGCATCCGCGATAATACCAACACCATTCCTTCCATTTACCTTACCTGTGTACCAAAGTTTGGAACTATTTAACCTAATCTCTTTACTTCCCTCTCCTACCCATCTAGTTTCTTGCAAGCATAAGATACTAATCTTACGCTGGTCCATTACTTGTGCCACCTTGAGGCGCTTCTCATTCAACGTCCCAATGTTCCACGAACCTAATCTGACCTTAGTCTCATGAACTAGCTTCTTTAACCGCCTCCGTCCATTAGAGTGCGGTAGCCCTTGCTCATTTAACACTGCATTCAGACGAGGACGCAACGGCTCTTGCTCTCTTATCACTGTACCCGAGCTGTACAACGCGTTACTTACGGGTAACGACCTAGCATTAACACAATATATTCATTGATCCATGTTCATAAGATTCGACAGGATTTTATGCTGGCTGTCGGGGCCTAACACAATCCTCCTCCTTTATCCGGGCTTGGGACCGGCTATAAAATATATGCGGAGTTGATTCAGTAGAAAAATATGGATTTATTTCTTAAAAGAAAAATCAGAAGCATTTGATGCTTTTAAGAAATTCAAAGCATGTGTTGAAAAAGAAAGTGGCTTGTATATAAAGGCCTTGAGATCAGATAGAGGTGGAGAATTCACTTCATATAAATTTAACCAATATTGTGAAGATCATGGTGTTCGTCGCCCACAAATTGTGCCATATTCTCCCCAACAAAATGGCATCATGGAACGTAAGAATCGACACATACTCAATACGACGAGGAGCATGCTGAAGAGCAAGAATATGACGAAGTAGTTCTGGGCCAAAGCTGTGGCTTGTGCAGTCTACATTTCTAATAGGAGTCCTTCTAGAAGTGTATGGAACAAGACTCCTCAAGAGGCATGGATCGGAAGAAAGCCAGGGGTTGATCATCTTCGAGTATTTGGAAGCATCACATACACACATGTTCCAGATCAACGCCGAGCCAAATTAGATGACAAGACCGAGAAGCTAATATTTATTGGTTATGATTCCTTCTCAAAAGGCTACAAGTTATACAATCCAGACACTAAGAAGATCACAATAAGTCAAGATGTGGATTTCGACGAAGAAGGCACATGAAATTGGGAAGCCTCTCAAAAGGAAGATTATGAGCTCACACAGTTCGAAGATCAAGATGAAGTATGCCAACAAATGAATGAGCCTGATGCTACACCTACATCATCGCCATCTCCGATATCTCAGTTAGGAACAAGTTCTTGAGTGAGAAGTCTTGAAGAGCTTTATGAGGTAAGTCAACCAATTGAAGATCTTACTCTTTTTTGTCTTTTTGCTGATTGTGAGCCACTAGGATATGAAGAAACAACTCAAAGTGAGAAATGGAGACAAGCTATGGATGAAGAAATGAGAGCAATTGAGAAGAATCATACATGGGAGCTCACAACACTACCAGAAGGCAAGAAGGCGATAGGAGTCAAATGGGTCTACAAGACAAAAAAGAATGCAATGGGGGCAAATAGAGAAGTTCAAAGCACGTCTAGTTGCAAATGTCTACAAACAAAAGCTGGCATCGACTATGATGAGGTATTTGCTCCTGTTGCTCAACTTGAAACTATAAGATTGCTCATTTCTCTTACTGCTCAATTTAAATGGAAAATATATCAAATGGATGTTAAGTCTATCTTCTTGAATGGTCATCTTGAAGAAGAAGTATATATTGAACAACCACCAGGTTATTCTCTTAAGGGGCATGAAGATAAAGTCTTAAGGCTAAATAGAGCATTATATGGTCTAAAGCAAGCTTCAAGAGTGAGGAATAGTAAAATCGATAAATATTTTCAAGATAATGGCTTCACTAAATGCCCCTATGAATATGCTCTATACACTAAAGTAAATGAAAATAAAGATATGCTACTTCTTTGCTTGTACGTGGATGATTAGATTCTCGCAGGGAATAATCCAAGTATGATTGAAGATTTTAAGAAGATCATGACACAAGAGTTTGAGATGACAGACATTGGCTTAATGCGTTATTATTTTGGTATTGAGGTACGTCAAATCGAAGAAGGCATATTTATTCACTACAAGAAAATTGGCAATTAGAGACTCAAAGTCGGAGACGCTAGGAAGGCGCTATTACGTCTCTGTTGTCAAGAGCGTCTCCTTCGCGTCTAACTAGCGTCGCAAAATTGAGACGCTGGAACTCGGTGGCTAGTGGCGTCGCACTAGAGTCAAAGATGTTGAGACGCAACTAGCGTCACATATTGACGCTATATCGACGGTATTAAGACGCGATGTTTGGGGCTACGTGAAGCAGGACCGTGTCGCTAAGTCGACGCGCAAGGGGCGGTAGACTTGAGACGCCCTTCTGGCGCCCACGTGTGGCTAAGTTAGGCGCTAGTAAGGCGCTAGATTGACGCAAATATGATCATGCATTTGTTGCCAATGAGACGCGAAGATGGCGCGAAGTGCGATATATCTAAATTAGCGTCGACATGCATTTAGACGCTAATGAGACGCTATGGTGTCACTACATGCACATTTTTTTTACCCGCCCCAACCTCATTTTTTCTCTTCCCATGCCATACAATTTATAATGCATCTCAAAATGCATTGATATTCATCATAGGCAATATAAAAGCATCACAGGCAATATAAAATCATCACAGGCAATATAAAACTATCACAGGTAATATAAAACCATCACATGCATAATATATAACACAAGAATACGAAAACTACTAAACCGAACTAACAAACTATATGTATGTTTAAGTCTATAAGTAACAAATGCATAGTTTATTTTCTATCTTAGGTTTGGGAGTTATTGTTATCATTCCGGATGTTCGACCCAGACGTGCTCGATCCATGGCCTCGCGGGGATGAATTCTGCGTCAGGATCAATCCTTGAATCGCCTGCAATAGAGGACTCAACTGCTGCGACACCTGCTGTGACAACTGCTGTGACACTGCTGTGACACTGCTACGACACCTGCTGCGATATCTGCTCCGATAATTGCTGCGATAGCTGCGTCAGATCAGGTGCAGCGGATGAGCTCGAAGCAGATGCACCTCCTGCATATCCTCCGATCCTCCTAGGTATCTGAGCGGCTGTGCCGAGGCCACGAAGTATCCCCTCGTGTCGTGCCGGCCACCTCTTCCTAAACAGTAGAGTCATCTACGAAATAGAAAAATTATAAAATCATATAATATATAAATTATATATCAAGAATCATGTAAATTAAAAACATGACTAAACCAACGAAGAAACATTACCTGGTGGCTGAGTACTCGGATCATCTCCATACTTTTCAGCCATTTATTATACTCATCCTAAAAAATTTAAACGTTGTGTATTCAAAAAATATTGCACTAACGGCAACAACCAAATGACCATATCATGAGACTTACTAGAAGCCTACAAGCAGTGGGCGTGACTAAGTCGTTTGTCTTCCGGCTCTTATGCGTGACCTCATAGACCACACGAAAGTCTACGGGACCGCCTTCTTTCTCCTCCTACAATAAAGTTTCAAATTTGATAACATAAATATATGTCAAAAGTTTGATTAATTAAATTTATATGTAAATTACCATGCGCCGTCGATGCTCGTCAAATCGCATCGATCCTCCTGTGTGGATGTGGGCCTCAGGCTTCGAAAGATGGTTAACTCTTGCCTTTTTCGACTTCTTTTGCCATCGTTCATCCGTCCTTTGTGAACATCAAATACTTACACTTTCAAAAAACTATAATTTTCATAAAAATAATGTAAAAGTATGCATACTTACCACTTCCTACAGAGGGACTCCCAAATCGAGCGCCTAATATGTCTTGGGCATCTTTGTATGCCCTGCTCCAAAGTGAGGCCGACGGACGTGATGACCTTGCGAAACTTGTATAATCGATTTCGGAGGTTTTTCGCAGCGACCTACTCAAAAGCTCTCCGAATCGTTCCTAAACTAAGATCCGGATGAAATTGATTTGCCTCCTACAAATAGAACGTTAAAACTTAGTAATTTTAAAATAAATATAAATCGAATTATGTAACCAAATAGAAGATCGTACCGTAAAGGCTCGAAAGATGTCATCTCGCACTTGAATTTGGACATCTTTTTAGGATCCTACCCCTTCCGACAAGTGGAAAAGAACGAGAGCACTAACATCCCGCACGGTACTAGCGGGTAAGAAAGTGGTCCTGCCAATTATAAAGAAGAATTAATTTTCAATGATAACCAAAACTATAACAAAATTTGTACAAACAACTTATTTAACTTACGGTCGAGCAATATTATTCACAGTGACCACCCCATTATCGTGTAACCCCTCTTCATCCCTCGAAGAGGAATCATCATCCGGTACAGCTGGGGTAGGCTGTGAAGGTCCGACATCCATTAGTGTCATACCAAATTAAAATTGTGATAATTGATAGATATACAGTAATGTTCTCACCTCGATTGATGTGTACCGCATGATCAGTAGCAGTCCGCTCGTCTGAATGAATTGAGTCATTAGCTTGTGCTATCGGCGGCGTAGCAACTGACATTATTAAAAAATAACTAATATAATTAATTGAGAAATGTTAATAACAATAAATATATCACCTGACATAAGATGTCGCTCCCCAACGCTAGATTGTGGTGAAGCGTCTGGTATTCTTGGCGATGGTGGTGGGGTAGCAACTGCCATCATAAGAAAATACATAAAATTTGGCTCCTACATAAAATTAAGTAATATACAAAAAATAACCTGGTGTGACATGACGATCATGGTCGTGCGATCGAGACGTACTGACTATGTTCCCCGTCGACGGTAGAGCAACTGTCACAAAAGCAAAATATTTAAAAAACTCTATCTCCTACTGTCTATTGCCCATAATGTGTCACGTACCTAGAGTGATACGCTGAGCAGACCCATCAATGGATCGCCTACTATATGACGATCCAGCTACGTGTCCCGTCGGCGGCGGAGGAACTGATATTATTAAAAAGGAATTTAACTATTATAATCAACTATAAATAAGCAGCCCACAATAAATATATTACCTGGTGGTTGTGATGGCTGACTCATCTGGAGTGAACGCCTGGAAGAGCGAGATGACACAGATGCTCGACCCCTAGTAACCGTGACTGAAAAAAAAGAAAGAAACTTCTCTTATTATCGGTAACCATATATAACTTTTAAAAAAAGTAAAAAGCTTATGTCATTAGAATAACTACGGGATTCATTCGCTTGTTTCGTATTCTGATTCATTTTCATCATCTTCATCATCGTCGCTATAATCTTGGTTCGAGTCATCATCAATGAAATTATCGAAGTTCACATCCAAGAGGTCATTTGAATTGAACTCTTCCATTGACTCTGCGTCATCGACCAATTGAAAATTCTCAACTCCATCGGCCACATCAATCATCTCGTTCACTCTATCTTCTTGATAGTAATCATCCATGGGCACATCGTTGTGTACGGATGATGTTTCATTCTCATCTACCATTGTTTCTGCTAAGAATAGTCTACTCTTCACCTTGCATGACGCCCACCATTCAACATTGGTTCTTTTCGATGGATACTTAGTGTAGTACACTTGTTGTTCTTGTTCCGCCAATACGAATGGATCGTATGACTGAAGTCTCGATCGAGGGTTAATATCCACCAATTTAAACTTTTGATCGATCCAAACTCCTTTCTATGGATCGAACCAACGATATTTTAACACCACGACTTTGTTAGATTTTCTCAAATAAAATAATTCTAGGATGTCTTCTATAACACCGTAGTAATCAAAGTCGTCGTCCCCGTACATGCTTCCTAGAACACATATGCCGCTATTAATAGTTGAACTTGTCGGCTATATTTTTTTGTATGGAACCGATATCCATTGACGACATGTTTATCCTTATATTCTTCAGTTATGATGCCATGTTTATCCTTCCAACGACAAATCCAACTACGATCTGACTTTATCATTTCTGTAACGGAGAACATTAAGCCAAGTAAGAAATTTCTTGTACTTGAAACGTGTGATTTTGAACTTACGAATTAAGTCCAAAATCACATGTTTCAAGTAATACTTAACTTAAGTACTACTTAACTTAATTCATAACATGAATAAGTAATACTTAACTTAAGTACATGAATTACTTCATAAGTTAACTTAACAATTAACATAAGTTAACTTAACTTAAGTAATACTTAATAAGTAATACTAATTAACTTGATCCAAAGAGATGATAATTAACTTAAGTACTACTTAAGTTAATTCATAACATGAATAAGTAATACTAATTAACTTGATCCAAAGAGATGATAATTAACTTAAGTACTACTTAAGTTAATTCATAACATGAATAAGTAATACTTAACTTAATTCCTAAGAGATGATACTTAATATTATACTAACTTGATTATACATAACATGACAATTCACTTAAGTACTACTTAATTTAACATGATAATAACATGACAAGTAATACTTAACTTAACATGAATAATTAACTTAATTTAACTTCATGCATTAATAATTAACTTAATTTACATGGTGGCGGACTAGTACCTTCGGCGAAGGGCGGCCGAGACGGCAGTGGAGGCAGTGGGCAGTGGCGGCAGAGGAGGACGTCGACGGCGGTGGAGGACGTCTGCGGCGGTGGAGGGAGGAGGCGGCGGTGGAGGACATCGGCGGCGGTGGAGGGAGGACGCGACGGGCGACGGTGGAGGTGGAGGGCGGCGGAGACGAAGAGCGGAGGGCGGAGGACGCGATGGACGGCGGTGGAGGAGGAGGCGATGAACCGTCGGGGAGGGCGGACCGTCGGAGGTGAACCGTCGGGGAGGGCGGAGGAGGAGGACGTCAACGGCGGTGGAGGACGTCGGCGGCGGTGGAGGGAGGACGCGACGGAGGGCGGACGAGGCGGCGGTGGACGTGACGGGCGGCGGTGGAGGAGGAGGGCGGCAGAGGCGAAGAGCGGAGGATGGATGAGGCGACGGAGGACGCGACGGACGGCGGTGGAGGAGGCGACGGATGGCGGTGGAGGAGGCGACGGATGGCGGTGGAGGAGGAGGCGGCGAACCATCGGGGAGGGCGGACCGCGGCGAAGGCGAACCATCGGGGAGGGCGGAGGAGGAGGAGGGGTCGGCGAAGCGGCAGCGAATGCAGAGGGCGGCGGAGGAGAAGGGCGGCGACGGCGGTGGAGGGCGGTCGTCGGGCGTCGGACGTCGGGCGAAGGCCGGAGGCGACACTGGAGGGCATCAGAGGTCGGGCGTCGGGCGACGGGCGCCAGAGGTCGGGCGTCGGGGCACGTCGGAGGTCGGGCGTCGGGGCGCGATGGTAAATGTTAAACAATAAAAAGTGAAAACGAAGAAGAGGGGTTAGGGATTTATGTAATCTTTAGCGTCGCACAATAACAAGACGCTACGTCGATGTCATGTAGGCACCGAAACTGTCACAATTCGGCTAGCGCGGCGCTATTGAGAAGCTAATGTGTCGCTAGGACAACGTAGCGACACCATCGCGTCATCGGGGCGTCGCAATTGTAGCGTCTCAATATCGCGACGCCATTGAGACGCTCAATAAAAGTTTTTTCAAATTTTTTAGTATGTATTTAATTTTATTTATCAATGTAACGTCTCATCGCATTATGCTCCATTCCAATTATTTTATTTTCTTCCGATAATCTATGATGTATGTATACAAAATTATAAATATGTATGTATATGTGTATATAACACAATTGTGTGTGTATATATATACATATGTCATATATGCGTACGTATATATATGTCTACGTGTGAGAGATTAAGTTACAACAATGTGTTTCGTCTATATGTATTATAAATATATATGTGTATGTATATGTCTACACATATATATAGATAACATGTATATGTATACGTATTCGAAGTGAATATATATATATGTGTGTGTGTGTATTTGTTTATATGTGTCAGAGTAGGTTATAATAATATATATATGCACTTATTATATATAGGTATCAGCATATACGCGTATTTATATGTCTATATGTGCCCGATTGAGTGACGGGTAAAAAGTCGGCTTAGGAGGCGCAATACAGACGTCATTGAGTCGCTAGATTCATTTAGCGACTCCGTAGCACTGAACTAGCGTCTAAAACAATATGGCGTCTCGAACATGTGACGCTAGAGAGACGCCCATGGTGTCATCATAGCGTCGATAATAGCTTCGACGCTCGTTAAACGCTAGGTGGACGTTATTGTGTGTCTACTGGGACGCTAACATATCACTCACTTAATCAACCATCGTAATCCCATGATTAAGTATATAATAATAATATATGCATAATTAATATATTATATATATATATATTATATGTATACATATCATAAATAATATAGGTAAAAAATTATATATTTAGGAACACTCTTATTATGTAAAAATACATATATATATAATCGTGTAATTAATACATATATATGTTGATATTATACTATTGATAATATGTTTATAATCGTGTACTTAATGCTAATATAATATTTAATGAATTTATTGATTGACATATAGTATATATAATATAGTGTTTAAATATATATAGTTAGCGTCTCATTAGCTTCTCCTTTGTTTGAGACGCCATATAACGTCACTTCACAGTCTTCATAGATGAGACGCTAGTGTCGCGTCTAAAATGGTCGACGACAAAACGACACTAGGTGTTGCCGTGCATTAAGAATAGTGGCGCGAAATAATAACGTCTACGTAGCGTCTCGATTATAGCACTAGAGAGTTAACGTCAACCCGGCCGCTGAATAGCTAAGAAGACGTATAATTAAGATATATGCATAATAAAGATATTATATCTATTATATGTATAGATAACATAGATAATATAGGAAAAAAATTATATATTTCGGAACACTCTTATCATGTAAAAATACATACATATATATATATATATATAATCGTGTAATTAATACATCTATATGTTGATATTATGCTATTGATAATATGTTGATAATAGTGTAATTAATACTAATATAATATTTAATGAATTTATTGATTGACATATAGTATATATAATATAATGTTTAAATATATACTGTAGCGTTTCATTAGCGTCTCTTTCGATTGAGACGCCACGTAGCGTCGCTTTAGAGTCTTTATACGTGCGATGCTAGTTTCACGTCTAACGTTGTCGACGCCATAATGGCGCTAGGTATTGCCGCGCATTTGCGGTTCCTGGCGGGAAAAAATAACGTCTACGTAGCGTCTCGATTGCGCTACTTTTAACGTCAACTCTCTGAGTAGCTAGGAAGACGCTATTGAGAGGCAAGTGACGTCTGATACTGGTGACGCTAAAGAAGTGCAATGGAGGTGCTAGTGGCGTCTTTATAGCGTCACATACTTTTGAGGCGCTACATGACGTCGCTAATCGCTAATTTTCTTGTAGTGATTTCTCAAGAAAGTTATTTAAAGATATTCTTCGAAAATTCAAGATGTTAGATTGCAAAATAGTTAATACACCCGTGGAGTGTGGAATCAAGTTATCCAAGAAGGGCTTTGGAGAAAAAGTTGATCCCACACTATATAAGAATTTAGTTGGAAGTCTACATTATTTAACTTGCACAAGACCAGATATTCTATTTGAAGTTGGTCTCATTAGTCGCTATATGGAAGCACCCACAAGTGCACATATGAAAGCAGCCAAGAGAATTCTTCGCTACTTAAAAGGTACATTGAATTTTGGTCTACTCTACTCTATGTCCAAAGACTTTAAGCTTGTTGACTATAATGAGATTGGGCCGGAGATATAGATGATCGTAAGAGCACTATTGATTTTGTCTTCTACATGGGAGATACTGCATTTACTTGGTCATAAAAAAAGCAATCTATTGTGGCTCTCTCCACTTGTGAAGCAGAATACATAGTTGCTACATCATGCGTATGTCACGCTATATGGTTAAGAAATCTATTAATTATTATGAACATGTCACAAGAAAATCCTATAAAGATTCATATGGATAATAAGTCGGCTATTGCATTGGCAAAGAATCCAATTTTTCATGAGAGAAGTAAACACATTGACACAAGATTTCATTTTATAAGAGAGCATGTGACTAACAAGGAAGTGCTACAGGAATTCACAAGATTCAATGATCAAGTAGCTGATATATTCACCAAGTCGTTGAAGTATGAAACTTTCTACAGATTAAGAGGTCTACTTGGTATGGCCAAGTCAAGTTTAAGGGGGGCTGTTGGAAATTAAACTTGATTAGCCCATTATGAAGTATATTCAATGAGGCCCACCAAGAAGAAGATCCAATGAGGCCCATAAGAATTATCATTGAAAATATCTATAAAGTTACTAGAGTGTTCCACATAAATATTTTGTATCTAGAAGTGTGTCATGTATTAAAATAAAGGATGTGTAGAAGAATGTAAAAAAATAGTAGTGTGTGGAAGGGTGTAAAGTAAAATGTGTAGAAGTGTGTAAACGTAAAAAATTATGTGTAGAAAGATCCGTGAAGAGCTATAAATAGAGGCGTGCTCCTTCCATTTGGATTTAAGTTCTAGCCACCTTGTAAGAGTATTCCCAAATTAGTGTCTCATTTCTCCTCTTCCTAATCCTTAGTGTTCACCATTCTCTTCCTCTTCATATCCCATTTTAAGTTATCTTCTAATTGTTTTCTTAAAATTCTTATAGTCCACCACACGTCCCATTTCCAACAGAGATTGTGTTATTATTTTTGTTTATATATGGAGTTCTATTTTTTTTTATCGATCCGAGTGTATGTGAAGTCTTCGATGTCCGAAGCTACTAACATTCTACTAATCCGAAGTTGAGAATATAAAGCACTAATAACTTATTCACCGTCCATTGTGATGGCTCCAATAATCGAACATATGATTACTAACACTTATCAAGCGCATGAGACTCTAATTAGTGGTTTACGGATTTTTATTAATATTGAATTCAATTGTTTGAATCATAAAATTGCATTTTTCTTACGTTTAACAAAGAAATATGTATTCTTTTGCTGACTAATATTGACTAATTCTGTATTCGTCAAGTAAAAGTTAAAGTCGGTCGTCTGTTGAAAGAGGATTGGATTTGATGAGTTACAACAGTACGATTGCCATTTATTCTTCTCTTTTATGAGTCAAGAGCAAAGGCCAATGGTGAGGTCCCACTGCGTTTATTGATACGCACGCGCAACTACAAAACCGGTTTGCCTGCCTAAACGGTTTAACGGCGTCGCCCTCCGGCATGGGAACGGACGGGGAGGTGCCCGCACCCTTTTAGTTGTCGCCGCGCGCGCGCGTCTCCTGTCCAAAGTCGTACCCGCGAGCGCTGCTAGTCCGCGCGAACGAGCTAGCGGGACGATGGTTCAGAGAATTCCAACACCCCTCCCTCCCTTTCACGACAGCTCGCGTCGAAACGCTATCGTTAGATTGGCTTGCAGGCTTGCTGTACGATCTACTTTTAAGCTGGTACCTGGTAGCATAGATAGCTTCTTTGCACGCGTTAACTAATCTAAAGTTACTGTTCCTGATTCACGTAATTCGGGTCTGTATTATCTTATCTAATATCTCTAGCTCTTAGTGTAGGTGCAGCAGTGCGATCCTATGGAGGAGTGGGAGCCATGGAGAGGTTCATAGCCTGCCATATTCAGTGTTCATGCATGCGTAGTGCTCACTGATTCATTCGTAGCTGTGATTGCTTAAGTCCCCTGAAAACGGGGAACATGTTTGCTGGAAGTTGGCATGCCGGAGGTGACCATAAGACAAATTAGTTGAAGGTTTATAAGAAGGCCCGGGGCCGAAGCAAAAGGGCTTATCAATTGTTAGGCTTCCACCTTTGACAGACGTTCTCTTTTCCTCTCTTCCACTGTTCCTTTTGACAGACGCATGGTTCTGCCTTTTCATGGGATTGTGTACTGGAAGAAGCAGGGAGCAGTCATCAGGTACCTCCAACACTGTTAACTTCTTTTGCTCCGCTTGCTCTTCCCCTCTTTTGATCCTGTCCTGGTTTTAGTGACATATAAACAAAGGCACACAGAAATCAGGCAGAAGCATTGACCTCTGAATAGTTAATTCCAACTACGCGAGAATACAATTGAGATTATTTTTATGTGCACCGACAGTTGCACTCTTATTTTTCGCCACCTGATTTGGGCCATTTGGCCCTTCGCGTTAATACCTCCATTGTTGCTCTATTTTGCAACAGTAACGTCCCACATTAATAGGAGCTTTTTAATGGTTACGTGCTCTGTGCATTTGAAATAGGCTTCTTCTTTGTCTCATGCCCATTTGTTTCTTTCCTTGGCTTGCATTGCAGCCATGCTCGTCGACGCGTCGCCAGCTCAAGGTAGATATGCGTGTTCGGATCCGCCTGTCGCCCTCGACGAGGACGGCGACCTGCATTCTGTTTCCGGAAGCTCTGTAGTTGTCACGGGCAATGGCTCTGAGGAATCTGATACAGGGCTGTTGGATGCCGACGTCGAGGAAGCACCGGAGGACGACGACGAGGCACGCCGGCTTGATGCTTTCCTTGACGATAATGTCAAGAGGAAGATTGAGGTGTTAGCGCAGATGGTGGGCGTTGAGGAATCCAGTGATGTGGGCGCAGTGCTCGGCGAAGTCGTGCGGGTTCTGAGGGAGCTGGAGGCGGCAAGGCAAAGTTGTTGCCTTGAAGGCCAGTGCACGACTGTGAATGGTATTGTGGCTTTGCTTTGGTTCAAAAATCTGCTTTAAATCTCTAATAACTAGGAAAAAGAAAGGAAGATTGAAAAAAAAAAGTTCTGCTGGTTGTGTTTTGAACATTAAAATCTTCATCTTTCAATTCTTCCATAATTTTGTTAAGCTTTTCCGTGAAACATATCATTAGTTCTTGGATGAGTAAATTCAATGGTGTTAGTAGTCCTGTCTTTTTGGCACTGCTCTGTTCATTAGATTCAGAACTTACTTTGTTATACATAAATACCTCTCTCTCTCTCTCTCTCTCTCTCTCTCTCTCTATATATATATATATATATATATGTTAATATATATATATATATATCTTATTATCTTAAAACTCCCTCCCTTTCGAAGGAAGGCACAGGTGCAAAGTCCTCTTCGTGCATAACCAAGCAAGGAATAAGACCGTCATAGATACAAGAGGCCGTCCTCGGCACGACTGCGAAAAAAAGCTTGAAGTGTTTGCTTCTCTCCCCTCCCTCCACCAAATGGCTTGCATAAGCTTCCTCGGCTGCAGCAGGGCGCCGCACTCCCATGAATCTGTGGGCAGCTACATGCTGATAGCGCTCGCCATTGCCGGAATAATTATGGGCCTTCGCATTCTTCTCCACGTGGTTGCACGGGCAATGTACTTCCTCCGGCACCGCTCCTCGGCCTCCTTCTCGTCCTCATCCTCCTCTTCCGCCGAGGAGGAGGAGGTGGAGATGCAAATCGGGCCAGATGCGTCCACTGCGCACCGTCACCAGCAGCAGTGGAGCAGACGAGAAGCTATTCGGTCGCCGTTGCCATGTGAGGAGTGGCATAGCAAACTGGTGATCATGCCTGGTTTTCATCACGCGTCATTAATAGCTCACCCTTGTCCTCTTAGATCCACATGACATTGTAAAACTCCCCTGTAACCTGTTCTGATTGATATAGATGATAGAATCAACGGATAGTTTCAGGTACATACATATTAGGCTACTTTTAAATTGGGCTCAAACAAATAAATTTTTAAACTTGCGTTGTTTTTTTTAATCTTATTAGGCTACGTATCATTTCCAAAATTAAGTTAAAAAAATAGTCGCAAAAGGTGTTCGTCACAATCTTGTTTTATTTTTCATTGTCAAGTTGATGAGCTAAAAATAGTATCAAATTAAAAATAGGTGATTATAAATCATCGTTTGTGTTATATCTCATGTACTTCATCTACATATGCGCCTGTTTTTTTTAAATTATTTTTTATTAGAAGAGTAATTGTCTTTAATAAATAGGAAAAAAGGAAAACCTTATGCCTTCATTCGAATGGGAGTTTTAAGATATAAGTATATATATATATATATATATATATACCCTTATACTGTGTTTGGCTAGGATATAAGGTGAGAACTTTAGTTCTAAGAACATTTTAGATTTGACACATTAGTTCCAAATTGTGTTTGGACAAATTTCTCATTCGACTTGAACTTCTTGGTTTGACATGACAGCAAAGTAATCTGAAGTTCTCCTGGCTGTTTGGACAAGTTCTTGTTCTCATGGCGCCAAAAGTAACCGACGAACGATGAATCACGTCGAAAGTTGACGCCATTTATCGCCCTAGTCGAAAAACACAACCTCTCGAACGGCGACGGGATAAATCAACGGAAAAAATGATAGCAAGAAGCAAGCCTATACAAACATAGAAGCCTCTGCACATGTTCTAATGAAATCAAAGTGGAAATAAAAATATGCAGCAAGGTAACAACGAATAACAAGAGAGAAATGCCGTCCAGTGCATAGCACATCCCAGATTACATCACAACGAGAGTACGACAAGAAAGTTGAATACAAACTTAGTGCACACAACACAACAAGTCCATGATCAAAATGACATCAGTTCACACAGCAATCTTAGCCTCCACACATCACAGCAACACGTCCACGAATAGGATGAAAAAGAAGGGTCTAACTCACACCTTGCTACCACAATTACAAGCAATCTTAGCTACAACATAGAACACCAATGCACACACAAAGATAAGTAGTACGAGGTTCCTGCGACAATTGCATCCACACTGAACATTTTGGAGTGGCTGTTCAACAAAAGTTTTCGAGGAGGATGGAGTTTGAGATGGCAATATAACATGTCTACGTTTAATAGGTACTTCAGAATTGTTCGGTAGCTTCGTGTATTTGTCGTCCTGCATTTGACAATACTTGGAAAGGGAAGCTGCGGCTGCATCAAAGGAGTCAAACTTCTTGTACACACAATAAGGATAACCTGACACCTGCGCTTGGCATTCAGACCACGTGTCATATATACCTGGTTTGCAACCTTCATATACCACATAAAATCTCCGGAGAGCCATCCTAATCCTCTCTTGAATGTTGTCCTGCACAAAGAAATAGCGTGAGTGAACAAATTGAACAAGTTCTCGGCAAACTAAAAAGGAGTACCTGACGGCAGCTTTGTTTCACTAGTAGAAGCACAAATTTGAATGCATATAGAAAAATAAGTGAAGTAATAACCAAAAAAAGAAACTGTGAGTGAGCGGCAAAAGTATAACCTAATACTAAGTCATTATTACACTAAATAAGCCGAAGAAAATGGCAACCATCTAGTCATAAAGATAATCAACGGACAAGCAGGATATGAAAAGCAAGAAGCACCTCATGCTAAATAAAATATGAGAGATAAGCAAGATATGTTCATTTATTAGTAGAAGAGTCGTAATAAGTTTTGAATCTTAAGTTAAGTCATACGTCTACACCTTTCATGATTAGCCCAAATCCTAGCTGCTATGCCATCCCAAAGAATGTCACCTCTTGTTCTTTCGGTTGACGAGGCGAGCACAGAAGGGGTCAAGTCACCCACACGGACCGCTTCGGATTCAGGCCGGATAGTCATATTGAAGTACTTGTCGCCTCCTTGATGACGTCTTATAATGTTGTGTATTATAAATATGCTATGACAATGTACTTTTGAATCTTCAACGAAAATTGCATGGGGCTACGAAGCATCCGAAACCTTTTTTTCAGAATTTCGAATGACTTCTCCACACAATTCCACAACTGCGCATGTCGGTGATTAAAAATGTCCTTCGCATCGCGATACTGTCCGGCCGGGGTGTCCTCCGTAAAGGTCCCCATATGATACCTGCCTCCTCGATAGGGTGCTATGAACTTGTCGGAATTCGTATAACCTGAATCCACAAGAAAGTACTTTCCTACAAGCAACGTTACATTAAGTAATGAGATGGAATCATATGAAAACCGAAAAAAAAAACTTAGAAATGCCTACCGTCGGGTACGCGAAATTCATTCCTTTCGATGCACCACCTCAAGACCTTCATATCACCTGCCGAACCTTCCCAACCAACACAAACGAATAGGAAAGTGTGGTCAAAAGAAGCGGCGGCCATGACGCTTTGTGAAAGAAAACCTTTTCGATTACGATACGACACTGCTTTCGATTTTGGCACATGAGCTGGGATGTGAGTTTCGTCGACAGCACCTAATGCATTCTGTATTGAGGAATCAATGAAGGTTAACGAACATAAGCCATTATAAGTTTTAATTAAAAGTGCACGCGACATGACTTACCGCAAAGTACGGATAGAATCGGCGACTGTCCCGCACTTGAGGGTGAACACCAATATCTTCACCCGGTAGTACTATGAACTCGTCGCTTAATGAACAAATAGCTTTCAACACATTCCGAAAGTGACGTGATATTGTTTCACCAAAGTGCTGAAACTCCTCTTGCATGTCCCTATTTGTTTCATCTCGGTGAATTGCAAATAAAAAGATGGCCAGTTGTTCCCGTGCACTGACATGCTTTGTCGATGCAAGAAGTCCACGGGACGTAAGCATCTCCTCCAACATCATAAACGTTGTATTTTCAACCCCGAAGTGATGAAACCCTCTTTTCGGATGGCCATTCAATATTTCATTAACCAATTGATCTCCCGTGAATGGCCGTGTCCTGCAGGGAAGCTTCGGGATGCGCATGGAGGACAGTGTCCCGTTTGCCAAGTCGACGTGACCATGCGAAGAATCATCCACATCATGTTCGTTTAGTTCGTCGAAAATCAATTCCTCGACGAGGAAGGACCATAATTGTTCAGTATTCATCTGCCATGGCAAACGTGAAATAATGCGCAATAAAATAGGAGTAGCAACCAAACATATTAGTTATGCAGGACATTTGATCAGAACATAAGTAAAAGTCTTAATACATAGACGATAGGAAATACATAGCACATGCGCCATACTAATAGTACTTAGAGTACAAAGTCTTAATACATAAAGCCACTTGCTAAGAAAAAAGTACATGGATCTAAGATAACATCGCGCGTCCGCATAACAGATCTACTCTTCCCCGCTGAAATCTTCCTCCTCAACTCCCTCGCCACTGGACCTTGGTGGAATGAAACGTCGGGAAGGTAGTGCGAAACTTGGCTTTGCAGGCCTCGGTACTTCGCTCGGACTACAGAATGGATCCGACGAGCTTTGGAACATGGCAAATGGATTCGGCGAGCTTTGGAATGCCGATGATGCTGTAAAAGTGACCGTAGTAGTAACGGGAGCTACCCCACATGCCGCGGTTGGTGGCCGAACTTCCTCACGCGAGAAGGTTGTGAACGGCATTGTCGACGGCGTCGGAGGGGGGACACGATAGTACTCTAACACCTTTCTGGTTATCCACGTCCGAAGCATTTGATCGTCGCATCGCATGAACGTCCATAACTCTTTGTCATCTTTGAATGCATTAGCGACGACCAACTTCACATCTGAGAGAAGGTTGGGCAGCTTCTCTTCCAGCTTCGCCCAACACTGGTCAGCAAATGAAAAAGGATTCTTAGTCTGCTGTGAGGCCAACAAATCTTCCATGAGCTTCATCCTCCTCAAAGCTAGCTCCTGTGCAACCATATCCACACCCTTAGCACTTTTCTTCTTCTTCGACGTGATTGGAGTGGAAGTGGACCTAATTCTCTTGCCCGAAGAGGTTGTTCCATAAGAAGTTGGCAGCACCCGTTCGGTAGGATCTTCAGTATTCTCTTTTTCTGGTCCATAAGTGGTGGGTGTGGTCATATCAATAATGTTGTTGTCGGAGCTATCTTCTTCCTCTTCCAAGTCCATGAGTTTGGCGATCGTACATGCCTCTTTGCCCGTGGCAGTGTTCTTGACGAACAAGAAGACAAAGTCGTCGTAATGAGTGGACGTTTTGTTCTTTACCCTCATGTAATCTTTGTTAACCTGGTATAGTGAATGAGGACACGTCAGTTAGTAAGGATGGCTTATGCGTTGGGTGGATAGAGATTTAAAAAATGACAATTTCTCACCGCTATCACTTCCTCCCACATTCCCTTTTCCGGTGGTTGTGGCATGCACTTATCCGGATCCCATCCCCATCCGCTCTTGTTAGCTAGAGTCCGACACAATTTGAAATTTTTTTCATCACTTTGAGATGATTCTTCATATGCTCGATAGTCATTCGCTCACTAAAGTACCCGTTGAACCTATTGCACATCCTTTTCCAGGCTTCTGGCGCAAATGTATTACTCCAGAAATAACCATCTACATTCTCTTGCATCATCATCCCAACGAAGAAGGCATCCATAATTAGCGACCAATGGCTGGATCGTGCCTTCTCCGAAGAGTTCATCTTCTCTTTTCCCTTATTGGTACTCATTGCTGTCTATAGAAGACCAAGAAAGCTCTTTGGAATGTGTTCGCATAAATAAGATATCATATGTAAATAAGAATCTACTATCGCACGATGTGGCTAAGTGTTTCAAAGGCAAATATGAAAGTTAGTAAGGTCCAATGGCTGACGGGAATTGCCTCCAACCTAATCAAGCTCCGTCCTTATTGAACTGTTTTAACGGATCAACTTATAATGCTACATAATAATGCTTCTCAATAATTAACGGATCAACTTATATAATGCTATGCAGGTCCTTAACATAATATTGCTATTACTATCTTGAATGCATGTTGATTGGAATTATTTACTATCTTGATTGGAATGATGTCGATTGTGAATTCCAATTACTAATTCCCAAGTAATGAAGTAAAATGCGAGCGATACTTCATAGTTTGAAGTTGTTTCCCTGGTAATGAAGTAAGATAGAAGACCGAGAATGTACATCAATGCTCCTTGAAAGCTCCAACGTCGTGACGGGTGGGGAATGCAGGATCGGCCCTTCTTCGCAACCTACGGGATCAATAGTTGAAGAAATTAATCCAAGTTCTAAGAACATGTTCTAAGAATTTTAACACTTTAAACGATAATACGTACACAACACATGTTCTAAGAACTTTACTTATTAAAATCAGTATTTCAAAAAATGATATTGACCAAAAGAAAGACAAAAACTCGCATCCCTATTGGAAAAAAAAAGAGATCGAGAATTTGAGGGGTAATATGTTGCACATCCCTATTGGAAAAAAAAAGAGATCGAGAATTTCACGAGAGAAGATAAGTAACTAAGTATGGAATTAGAAAGTCTAAAATAAAAATTGATAAAAACATATGCCCCTTGGTAATTGTTCAAAATTCTCTAACACGAGAATTGTTCAAAAATTGAGTTTCCACAATAAGGAAAATCCTGCGACAACATGTGAGCTTCGATGAGGGAACTTGTCTAAACATCAATTGCAAGTAACTACCTCCATTTCAAGCATAAATGTAAGCATAATCTAAATATCAGCCGTAAGTAAGGGAGAAGTCTAAACATCAGTTGCAAGTGACTACCTCCATTTCAAGCATAAATGTAAGCATAATCTAAATATCAGCACAAGACTACCAGTTGCAGGCATAAATGATTCTGGATCAGAAAAATAGAAGCTAAGAAATATGAACAAAGAAATAGAAACACTGGTTCAAGCAAAGAAACAGATACTAATTTGAGTAAAGCAAATCTTAATTAACTATTTATTTGCGTGGTAATTTCATAAGCTTGAACCAGTGTACTCAAATTCAGCATCATAATAACACCAAGAAAGGAGTACTACCTCAGAATCATAATCGACAAAGAAGTAACGAAATAACGAATAGGAATGCTATGCAAGCATGATGAATTAAAACTAATTTCACGGTAAGATGCGCATGAACCGGGACTGAAGGTCGTGGTTCGAAGAGAAACCGAGTTATCTCCTCTGTTGAATAAGCTCTACGGCAAGAAGGTTCAACAGCTTAATGGAGTCTCGGAGCTCCCTCTCCGTTCCCCACAATGACATCCGCTTGTCCTTCCACACGGAAGTAACGGTGGCGGTCGCCCGTCACGCCGACAACCTCGTGACGGTGCCATTTGATTATGAAGAAGACATGGGGGCTTGGGCTGCGAGGACTCCGGTGGGGCTAGCTGCGTGGATAGATTTCGCCGAGAGAGGGGTGACATGAAGACAGAAAAAGAAGGAGATTTGCAAGTCCGACGATGGTAGATGACCAAATCAGAGGAGGAATCCATGCTTCGCACACAAAAATGTAACCCTAGGATAGATGGAGACCTTTTCGTAGGACACAAAGAAGGGATCCGATGTGGTAGTTAAACATCGACGATCCTCGGCAACCGTCGAATGATGAAAGAGATCGAAGCAAAACCATGAACTCCAGCACAATCGGACGACGAAGAGCACGGTTCAAGACACGACGGCTTTGGAGAGTGAAATAGGAGTGGAAAGATCGCGAAAACACCGGAAGACGAAAGAGAACTCACCTGTGGCTTTTGTTCGGTCTCCTTGCCATCGTCCGCCATCGTGTGTCTGCCGGATGCCATCGGAGAGCTAGGCGAAGGACCGATTTCAAACGCAACTGAGGCAGCGGACATTGATGAAAGCTCAACGATTTGGGACAAATGCGGCGTGGGATTCGAGGCGGTTCGGGGGTACGTCGAAACATTTGCAAGTTCTCGCGCAAGGCGAGAACAATTTTTCGAGAACATTTCGGAACAAACAGAGTTGACCGGAACATTTGTTCTCGCGGGCCCCACCAGAACATTTGATTGTGTTTGGCAGAACAATCAAATGTTCTGGCTGGTTCTCGCGAGCCAAACACAACCTTAGGGGCTGACTGGGTGAACAAAATTTGCTCCGGAACATTTTTGCTTTGATCCAGACGGCGCCCCTAATTTTTGTTCTAGCAAGAGCAAGCTTATTCTAGCAACCGCCCGAAATTCATTTGCTCCAACTTTTTGCTATTCTTCTCATCATTACACATGGGGCCCACAAGTAAAAAAAAAGAGTGTTTGGATGATTATTCGTGAATAAAGTTGCTGTTCTTGATTTATTCTTACACCAACCAGGGCCTTAATGAATCATGACAATTATAATTCTTTCATCTTAATTCAAAGCTTGAGATCACATCATTGCAAGTTGAACTCGTGATTTGAAAAAAAATCTACTGGTTCAATTTCATCTACCCATCTCTCATCTGCAAACAACCCCAATCTGATGAGTAGTGACACCATCTCTCGGCTGCATCTTAGGGCATCAGGCGTCGATCGCGGGGTGTTGGTCTTAGGGCATCGGGAGTCGGTTGTAGGTGATGTCACAGGGTGTTACACGTCAGCCATGGGAGATATGACAGGGTGTCAAACATCGGGCATCTTGAGGGGGCAATGTCGTTGGGGGTTAGGCATCTCGAGGGGGTGATGTCGCCAGGCGTCAGGCGTCTCGAGGGGGCGATGTCATCGGGTGTCGACGAACTCGAGTAGGCGAGGTGGTGGGGTGAACTGTAGCGGGCATCGAGAGGAAGATGTCGCTGATCCTTTCACTAGGTGAGGGGTTGTTCGCAGTGCAGGGAGATCGTCACCGATCGAGATCTTAGTTGTTCAGTTTTTTTCTCTCTCTCTCGGATGACTCCCGCTGATCTCCCTCCTCTTGCGGGCATCGATTGCATGCGATGTCGTAGGGCGTCAAGCGTCAGTCGGTGATGTCGCAGGGTGTTGGGCATCGGTCATGGGCGATGTCGTAGGGTGTCGCGTCTCAAGGGGGCAATGTCGTTGGAGTTGAGCAAACTCGAGCAGGCGAGGTGATGGGGGCAAACTGTAGCGGACATTCACAGCGCAAGGAGGGCATTCGTCGCCGATCCATTCAACCGGTGAGGGGTTGTTCACAGCCCAGGGAGATCGTCTCTGAAGGGGATCTTGGGGGTTCAGCTTTTTTTTTTTTCTTTTTATGGAATGGGCAGTTCAATATGGTGGAATTTGGACCATTGATGCGTGCATAAGGAAGTTATAATGGACAGGAGTCACAGGATTGTGCATCAGGAGGTTATAACGCCAGGATTCATTGATTTCATGGTGAGATTAATTTCTTTGATCTCACCCTAATTTTTATATATATATATATATATATATATATATATATGCAACCTTAATTAACATGTACTAAATTTCACACAGTATATGTTAATTTATCAATTCCATTACATTTTTATCATCATAAAAAGTTTTCTATATCTAATAAAAATACTATGCAAACTAATGAACACTAATTTTATAAATTTTTTAATATTCTCATCCTTTAATATAAAAATGTCATAATTTAATTTTTTGTATCCTAGTTATTTTTATTCATAACAAAAAAAATAATGACATATAAATGCATCCTTAATTACTTATATATAAATGATATGTTTTATACTCTATAATTTTTTATAATATAATAATAATATATATAATTCTATGGATTCAGAATGAATCTCAAGCCATATCTTTTTTCCTGATTTTCTTAATTTTATATATTTTTAATATTCTCATACTTTACTATCACAAATATCAGACTTTTGGTATTATATTACTAATTTATGTTTTTGTACCATCATTATTAATTATTTATAAATTACATATTGACTTCTTATATTCTATTATATTTTAATGATGTAAAATAGAATATAATGTTTGTCCTACCAGGTGTGGTGTGGTAGGATTATTGATGTGATGAATTTGTAATAAATAAATTTACTAGCAAATGCATTAATCGTATTAAGTAATAAAGTAGAAATGAGAGTATCGAACCCACTAGAAACTAATTAAATCTAATTTATTTCAATAATCTACTAGGATAATAAACTGATTTTGTGGTAAGAAAACAAAAATTAAAGATGCATAAAATAAATGATAAACAAATAAAATAAATTGGTTTTGAGCCTCGAAAATTATGGATGATTAATGTAAAGATAAAACACGCGTGATCATATGAGATAATTGAATTATAATAATAAATAGTGGATTACATTCTTAAGAAGATTAGGAGTACCTAAAATAGTGATCTCATAAAACGAGTAAACCAAACTATCTTAACTTCGAATACAACTAATAACTACAAATGACAAGTCAATTATTAATTTTACAGAGAATTAAGATGAATAAGCATGTATCTCCTACACTATTATTCACACATAAATTCGGACAGAAAAATAGACCGTACGAAATTCGGCACAAACAAAGAGTTACCGAACACGAGTTATGTATGCATCACTTAAAAGTAAAAGATCAATTATTAAAGTAATAATAATTTATGAAACTAATCACTCCTTTTTATTATTTGTAATCTAATCTCAGAAATGAAATCACTCACCAAAAGCAATGAACTCAGCATACATAATCAAAAGAAACCAAGTTTAATTAACTCAACTAATAATAATGTTCAAATAGTTTTCCTTCTTAAAAAAATAAAATATATATTACAACAAATGTAAAATATGAAAAATAGGTAAAAAAAGCATCCAAACATATGATAGAAGAATAATTTGCAGCCTTCAAAACCTTTGGACGATCGTGTAGTCCAATTGACGAGTTGTTAGACGATTTTTTTCCTCCGGGTGATCTTCAAGCTTCAAAACTACTTCTCTACAAAATGTCATGAATTCCCAAGCTTTAAGCACCCAGACACCCATTTTTCTGTCTCTCGTGACCTCTATTTATAGTGTCTAGTGTCCCAAGGGTTTTAGTAAAGTTTTGATTTGATTAGAAGTCTTTTTATGTCAAAATAATAAGGGACAGTTTGATTGGAGAATAAGATAAGGAATACATGCTTATTTCGATGAATATCACCAAACAAGTAGGAGAATAAGGATATACTAATGAAAACACATTTTGGAAGAAACCACCATTATATTCTTGCAAACAATGAAATTTTTATTCCATCAAAATGAAGACATATATATATTATAATCATTTTCATTTTTTATCATTTCTTTTATTTTTTATCATTTAACAATATATTATTATATTATTATTTTTATAATAATAATGATTAAATGTCAAATATTTATGATAAATTTTTATTATATAATAAAATTTATTTAAAATTTATTCTCGTCGAACCAAATAAAGAGCAGAATAAGAATGTAAGAAGAATATTATATTCTCCTGAATAAATTTTTTTATTCTCCAAAATATATTCTTCATCCAAACGGGCCCTAAAAATTCGAAATTATATTTGATTGGGCTTTAAAATCATTCAAAAATACTTTAAGATGAATAAATATGTTTCCTAATGATTCTTGAGGCTTAGGATAAAGTTTGAAATTGATTTACAATTGAAATTCTCAAGAAAAGTCGAGAAAAGTTGAAATTCTACAATCAACCTTCGTAACGTCCCATAACAATTTCGTAATGGTTTGAATATAACTTTTTATGGTTCGTAACGAATTTCATGACTCTTGCAATGTCCAAATTAAAGTAAAATTTATGTTTTTACGGTCCATAATATTTTGGTCACGTCGCGTAACTCGAGCAAGTTTTCTGGACAAATATGGACATTTTAACGGGCCATTACAACTCTATTACAGCCCGTTACATTCATGGATGTTAGGCCCTAATTTTCAATTTCTGATTCCGTTTTAACTCCAATTTGAGTGTCATTTTCTCTGGTAGCTTCCTAACTCCTCTTTTTTTACTTTTTCTATAATAAAACATAACTTTGGTCAGATTTTTATTTTTATAAAATTCAAGTAATAAGGTCAAGAAATGATGCATATATGAAAATGAATCGAAATGTGATTAAATGCATGACTAATTATATGTTGTATTTTGCATGCATCAAACTCCCACAAACTTAGATACTTGCTTATCCTTGAGAAATGTTTAAAGCAAAGCTCCAACTAAAATGGTTAATCATCGTTTCCACCCTGTCACTCAACTACTTTTCTTAACATTAGATTTTATACATCTATCGCCTAAGTGTCTCACCACTTTTCATAATAATTCGCCTTTGTAAAATTTCTGAATGTAAGACATTTTTAAACTTCTCCAAATTCAACTCTAAATAATAAGAAAATAATTCTTAAAATAAAAATAGCAATGTTGAATACACAAGTGCAAAACTTTTATTCATTTATTACTATTATATTTCTTCACTTAGAAACTTTTCATCATCATTCTTCTTTTTTCACTTCTTTTTTTTTCACTGATTAGGTACTCATGTTCTTTTCAATATTTTGCAAGATGATTTATGTAACGGACTTTAGACTGACGAATCCAAGATCAGTTGCCCTTAGGTCGTCAGGCAAGATCCTCTAAGGATCTAATTATCCAAATGCACCAAGGTTCCGGATAACATCTTTTTATGCCTTCTCTTATTTTTGGGGCTCCACTAACCTTCTTTTATATATGATCAAAAATTTACATGTACTTATTTATCAATAAGCTTAGCTACACTTGAATATTCAACGAGGATAAAATCATTAAAAGGTAATATACATAATATAAATATAAAAATAAGAGCATGAACAAGACTTGTCGTAAAAATTCATAATCTCACTAAGAAACTTTTTTCAAACTAATTACTCAACACGAAGGTGATAAAATAATAATGCTTAAAATTTCATTAATTAATAGGATGTTCTTAAAATAATGTTTGAAAAATAAGTAAATATTAAGACATGAGAAAATAAGATGCAATTTTCAATCATGCAAAATAACTTTTTTTCATAATATGAGATGCAAGTAAATATGCAAAAAAAATATGAGGAAAATGTATGCTTGCAATGCAATATAAAAAAATAATTATGATGTATGAAATTGCAAACTCACCCATTCATATATATTCTTTTCATTTTTATTAATTTCCTATATTATTTAATGATTTCATTCTTTAGTATTATGAATATCATCATTTAATTCTTAGCACAAACAATTGATATTCTCATAATTAATTTGTATATTAAAATGTTAACATCATAATTAATTGTTTATGAATTATATGATGACTCTTTGTATCCCATTACATTTTTATTCATAACAAAAATATAATTATATAAATTCATCTTTAATTATTCATATAAATTATATGCTGACTCTTCATATACTATTATATTTTTCATAATACAAATTAAGAATATATAAGGCATCCTTAATTATTGTGCATTAAATTTCCTAAATTTTATTTTGACTAAAATTCTTTTATGTTTTTGCTCAAAAAAATATTTTTATTTAATAAAAAGAAAATATGTAAACTAATGAACATTAGATCTTTTATTCATCCCTATCTTTTATTATGTGTGTGTATTGCGTGCATACAATTTTGAGGATTGAGAACGAATCTAAAGATCCTTTTATTCCTATCAATTTATTTTTTATTATCATAAATATCAACATGAAATTTTTAGCACAAATACTTGGTGTTTTCATTATTAATTTATGTAATAAAATTTAACATTATAATTAATTTTTTTATGAATTATATCTTGATTCTTTGTATCTACTATACTTTTAATTATATAAAATATTCCTATATAAATGCATCCACAATTAATGTATCTTAGATTTCAAAAATTATATGTTAACTCTTCAAATTGATTATATTTTTTGCTAATAATAAAAAATTTCATGTTTAATAAAATGCAAATAAATAAACTATTTGAAAAGATATTAATTTTACATTTTAAAATATTTAAAATAAAATTTTATAAATTGTGTGAGGCAAAGTCAGCTTACTAGGTCATTTAATTTAATACATGCTCCAGATAGCTATATGTTCGATTATTCTAGTTTATCTTTTAGAAGGAATACACACTAGCATGGTTATTCTTCAGGATGGAACATCTAGATGTTGAATCTTAGAATGTATATATAATTTATGAAAATTTATGAAAACATCACATAACATTTGAGTAAATATCTGTGGGTATCTATGGATACAAGATCAGGTGATTTTGTTGACAAAGATAATCTAAATACCATCTACTTGTGAATGCAAATTTAATTTAACTAGAAGTAGTAAATTTGATATTTTCTCTTATTTTTTAATTTTTCTAGATAAAATAAATAAAATTAGTTTGATACAAGTAGGAGTTTTCTTTTAATTCAATGAATGAAAACTATTAAATTAAATATACAAAAAATTGACTAGAAAAATCTAGAATTAGGAATTTGATATTCTTTTCTTAGTTTTATATATTAGTTAATTAAAAACAAATTACTATATACTTTTGTGCAGTAAAATCATGTTACATACTTTTCGTGTCATATGCATTATTTTGTTTATATTTTTATATCTTTCTTTAGTAATAATTATGAGGGCCCTGAATTACAACATGATAAATTATAAAAAAAATATTGTACACAATATAAAGTTAATAGTATCCACAAGTTCATACTTAAAACACAAATATAATTATTTTTTATGTTTTGAATCATTTTCATGCACAATCAATTATCATCTAAACTATAACTAGATAAATATTCAAAAAATAAAAAAAAGTATATTAAAGCCATTTGACAAGAAAATGAGTGACACGCTTATTTTTTTCTAAGTTGTGTTTGGCACGAAAAGTTGGGCAAGAACCAAGTTCCGTCAAACATGATCAATTTTGAGACAAGTCCAACCAGAACTTTAAAATTTGTCGAAGTTTTCATGTGAAAGTTCTTGCATGAATCCAGAACTTCGAAAGTTCTCGTGCGCGACGTTGGTGACGAAAGAACCTAGTACATCAAATCACAAAGGAAAGTTCTGATCTGTCGGAACTTTTGTCCAAATGTCATCCATGGTCGAACAAGTCCATCACATTGGCAAGTTCCCCAATCTAAACATTGTCATAATCTAAACAGAAATTTATTGCCCAAATCAAATATAAAAGCAAGAATAATTTGATAAGTATGAGTTTTGGCTAAATTATGCATAGAAAATTTCTTAAAATTAAATAAAGAAGAGGTAAATTTAATTTATCTAGAGTCAGAATTTTGATATTTTCTTATTTCAAATGTTTTTAATTAAAAATATAATTACTTTGACGAGAAGTAGAATTTTGATTTAATTAAATATATGAAATAATTGGCATCATTCCAAAATGATGTGCATTTGATGAAATCTTATTGTTCAAGTAAAAGTAGTTTGACTAAAAGTAAGAATTTTGGCTACAAATATAGAAAATTTCTTTTAAATTAAATGAATAAAATGTAAATTTAATTTAACAAGAAGTAGGAACTTTGATATTTTTTCTCATTTTCAGATTTCTTAATAAAAAAAATTACTTTGACTAGAAGTAGAAGTTTTGATTTAATTAAATGCAGAAAAAAAATATTAGGTTAATTATAAAAAAATATAATTTGACTATACAATCTAGAAGTAGGAATTTTGGTTTTTTACTTTTGATTTTTTAATAAAAAGTTGTGTCTTGGAACATAATAACAATTTTAATTAAACTAATGCTTATGTATAAAGAGAAGTAAATGTCGTAGAACATGACAAGTGAGGTCCCAATTATGTATCTAATGATAATTTATTATTCAAATATTATATATAAGGTTGATTGATATTCCAAGTTTGTAAAAAAGAAGAAAAATGATAATAAGAAGAAAAATGATAAAAGTTGGGAGAAAAAAAACAAGAAGTGTCAAAACGAGATCATAATTTAATTTGGTTCCTTATTCCTTATCTTTTAAGAGTTTAATATTTGTACTACTCCTTTTAAAAGATAGCAACATTAGGCGCATATAAATTATCTTGAAATTTATGATAGATGATAAAATTGTCAATTAAATATTTAATTTAATCCATCATACATTATGAATTTAATAGTAATTAATGGCATAGGAATCATGAATAGCATAAATATTCTAAAAGGCTTGTATGTTGATAATTCTAATGATGATATCTTTATATACGTATTTATGTGTGAATAGAGATAGGGTTAATGTTAATATGGAAAGATTAATTCTGTAAAGATTCATTATTAGATTTGAAAATGCTATAATCATAAAAATCATAATATATGTTTGTGTAGCTCTTGAAGTATAGTTTCTACAATTTTTTTTTGAAATTTGAATAATATATATATTATGATTGCAAAATTGAAACATTTTTGTCAAGGTGATTAGTAAAAATCAAAACATCAACTTGGCCCATTGATGTGCATATGAACGTGCAAGCATATATCATTCTCCACAATATGTTTTTGAACCCTATTTTAATAATTATTTCAACCTCAACTCTTACTTTATATACACTTTGTAGTATTTTTAGTGATAACCTTATAGTCTATGAATTTGTCAATTATCATATTTTTTTAGAATATAATGATATTATTTTGGTTGCATTCTCTTTTAGGAATTTTAAGAAAGGAGTTGAATGTTACAAGATCACACTCACGCAGTTGGATGATCACAATCATGTACGAGCTTACATTAGAAAAGGATAAAACTCTAAAAACATTGATTCAATAACTAGACTGTCTAGCTTTTGGGCATTACCTAATCAGGAATGAAAGTTTTCTTGTGAGAAAATTTGGATAGCTGATGAAAAAATGGTACAAAAATATAAGAATTAGTCCTACAAAAGAAGATCCATTTGCTTGCAAAGGAGGTTGATTCTTGGAGGCACCAAGGAGAAGAAAGCACTATTCTATCTGTATTGTAATTTATGTTATTATGAAATTTTATTCAACTTTGTATTGTTTTATAATTTTTATGAGCTTATCTTTTTTAGTGTTTGAGCTATTGTATCTCATCCATTTGTGTTGATATTATTATTTTGATCTTTAATATTTTATGCTAGCACTCTATATATTTTTATTGGTTGATTCTTTTTTTTATACAATGTTTTGAGTATCCTTATTTTCTAAGTTGATTTGAGAGATTAAGAGATCCTCTTTTCACACTTTCAATTCATGATATTAACAATTTATCAACTCTATAAAGGATTAGTCTATTAAGATTTAATTGAGAGGCCATTTTCTTTTTTATAATAATTGTGATTGGGTTTCTCATAATTGTATTGCATGTGCAATAAGGAAGTGTTAGTGATTTCTGATTGTCACATTTCATGTGAGAGTCTTGAGAGGAGAAGTCTAAGAGGGATTATTCACTCCATTATCAATTAATCTATAAGAGTTTGCAATGCTACTATTAGCTTGACATGTGCTATTAGTATCCAGTACATATGTCTCTATCAAACTGCTACCGAAATTGTTTTCTCCTAAAATTTTTCTTATCTGGGCTTATATTATCATTAATTTTATATTTAATTTTGAACTATAATTTCTTAATTATATTCACTTTCTATTCTATTAAGTAGTTAACCACTATAACTTAGGATATTTTTCTCTTGTCTAATGGTAACATTTTTCTCCCTGTGGATATAATATCATAAATATTATAATTGATACGTCATGTCTTTACAATTAGTTATTTTTTACAACTTTGATTGTATTATTTTGATTAAATTTTTCCATAAATTTGACACCTCTAAACATAGATTTTCACATGGATATTGTACGAACGCAAAAATGAAAATTCTTACTTATGCTTTATTATTTACTAAATTGTGACATGGACGAGGTTTCATGGCCTATGATGATACATCACAACCTATGATGATAGATCATGACCCGTGAAGTTTATTTCATGGACCATGAAAATCATTACTGTGAACTATCTCTAGCTTTTCCACACTTGCACTTATAGTACCACTTTATTATTGTCTTATGTATTAGACTTATAGCTCATGGAAGAATTATCTTTCCATATTTGAATCTTTCGGTAATTGATCTAGTTGGGTGAATGATAGCATGCATGATAATAGATAGGCAAGATGACACTAGTGTCATATGAAATTAGAGTCTCCCAATGTCCTTTATTAGTTTAATTGTATTAACCTTCAATTAATGTTATTAATTTTGGCTGCTCATATAGTACTTTGTTATTTGGCTTCTACATTTATTTATGAATTTTGTTATATTTGATTGTTCATTCCACATTATCTTATTTGTGCTCATTAAATAGTCAAAATTAATAGTAAAGTCAATTTTTAGTCATGTTGGTAGCATTTTCATAAGTGTTTTGTTATGCAACAATAGGCACTATTGCGAGATGATGAGCGTTTGGCAGGAGAGCAACAGAGGGAATATCACGTTATTCTAACTGGAACATTCAAACATTCATAGAAGAGAAATTTCTCAATCAAATATCATCATTAGTTGTTGTTTTTTCGGCACATTGAAATAAAAAAAGTAAGACTATTAAATTCCCACTAGTTGCAAGAATAATGTCACTCCCACTCATTTTATTCTTATTATAGGAGCACTGAATTCCTAAACCAAATGCCTCGATAAAGTTTTACCTTGTCATTGATGGAAATGGGGCAATGTAGTTTGGTGTGAGCACTGGGACAAAAAAAAGAGGAAATGGAGGAGGGAAAAAATGGAAGAGTTTTTTTTTTTATAAGTAGCTAGGAAGTGGAGATTTAAAGAGCATTAACAAAGAGGAAGAATTCATCATTTTTTTTCATTTTGGTTTTTAATGAGATGATGCATTTTTAATGATTGACGGGTGCAAAAGCATCATTTTATTGAAAGAGTTTGAACAATTATTGGAGCTCACTGGATGGCCTCTTCCTTTATTTATAAGTGTATGCATCATCCTAGTTCGCATCCAAATAACTTATAACCTCAAGTGTATCAGCTTGAAATGTTAGTTTCAATTGTGTGGTGCCTTTTAGATATCACATAATCCTATTTATGGATTTTCAATGTGTTGTTCCGAGATTACTTTAAAATATACTAACTAGGCTTACTGGATAAGTCAAATTAGATCTTGTACACGACATCACATACATCAAGCTCCCCACAGTTTGCTCGTGGAATCTCTAAAGTTTTTTGTCCTAAATTAGGACATTGACTCTTGCTGAGTCTTTTCCCAACCACCAAGAGTTGATGTTGAATTACTATTTTGTATCCCAAATCTTTTTAGTATCTTGTTCAGATATTATTCTTCACTCAAGCTTTGAGCTTTTATCTCGAATAATTTGAATTTCAAAAACATATGAAACTTCCTCCATGTCCTTCTTTTCAAACTTCTTATTTAACTTTTCTTTTAATTCATTAAGCATTATGACATCATTTTCGATGAGCAAAATATCATTGATATATAATGACATTATAACAACTTACTCTCACTATTTTTTATGTACATGCAATGATTCAATTTGTTTGCGACGAAACTAGTTGGATGATCGTCACATGAAACTTTCAGTATTATTGACACGATAATTGTTTCAAGTTTTTTTTGAGCTTATAAATCTTATTCTCCTGACCTTCTACTTGAAAATCATCAGTTTGTCACATATATGTCTTCACTCAACTCTCCATTGAGAAAGGTAGTCTTAACGTCCCTCCGAAATAATTTCATATCCATGTATGCCACTATTGTTAAGATGATCCTAATAGATGCAAACTTAGCTACCAAAAAAATAGATTTCCTGAAAGTCTATATCAACTTGCTGAGTATAACCTTTAGTAACTTATCTGATTTTATGCTTCTCAATAGTACCATCTATTCGATACTTTTTCTTGAATACCAATTTGCATCCTATGCACCAAACCACATAGTTCTCATACTCTGTTCTGATTAATAGAGTCAATTTCATCTCATGATGTTTTTCCATGATTTCGTCTCAACGAAGCCATTGATTCATCGTATGAAACAAGATCTTTACAATCCGCTATATCTACATTTATGAAGTAACACAAAGCCTCGCACTTGTATAGAACATACTCATCAAGACGTGTGGGTAATGTCTTGGGTCTCTTGTTGTCGATTATACTTGTGAGTTCGATGGGTCCATCCATTTCTTCTAAAGGATTCATATTTTGTATAGCATCTTCTTCCACCATTGGTACCTTAAAGTTGATTTCATTGTCCCCTCGGACAATTAGAGGTCCATTGTCCTATTCTTCATGCACTTCTTGCTTTTTATTTTTAAGGAATGTTGCATCCCGACTCTCAATTAACCCTTTTTCTCTATGGAAGAATCTATACCCTTTTTTTTCTATGGAAGAATCTATATACAATGAACATGCATGTCAACGTCCTAAAGTCAAGTTTGTCCCCCAATTAATTTGAAACTAAAACATGCCCTTTACATTTTCATTTTCGGAGATGGACAATATTAGACTTTCAGCCATTCCACAATTCATATGGCATAGTTTCTATGGGCATTGTGAGAATTATGTTTTGTATGTAGTTTGCAGTTAATACTACCTCTCCTCAAAATTTCTTAGGGAAATTTGAGTGGGACAACATAAACCTTACTGCATTCATCAATATTCTATTCTTTCTTTCTGCCACACCATTGTATATATGGCATTGTAATTTACCTACTAATGCCTTCCTGAATGCAATAATCATTAAATTCTTAGGAGGTATATTTTCCTTCTCTATTTGTCTTTAATGTCTTAATTGGTTTTCTCAGTTTTTCTCCACTTCCGTCTTGTATCTCTTAAATGCCTCAAAGGTATTCAACTTTTTTTTTCAAGAGATAGTCATAGAAGAATATTGAAAAATCATCAATGACGGTGATAAAATATTACTTATTTTTGTATGTCATGATACTAAGAGGATCACAAATATTAGAATGAATTAATTCTAATAGTTCCTTTAACCTTATTGCCTCCTAAAATGATTTTCGAATCAATTTTTTCGGTCAAACAATGTTCACAAGATAATTTTCTTGCACTTGAAATTCTAGAAACTAAGCTAATCTGTATAATTTATTTCATCTTTGTCTTTTCAAGATGTCCTAATCGGTCATGTTAAAGACCATAATTAGAATATTCACACATAAAATAATAAGAAATGACCTCCATAATCATTTATTCATTTTCAATCACATCATGTAGGCAAAAGAAATCATGTCCGGAAACAAACGTCCCAACAGTAAGGACCTTCATATCCTTACCTATAGTCACTTCATAATTCTTATTCAGAAGTATAAGAATAGACACAAGATTTTGACAGATATCGAGAGCGTATAGTACATCATTAAGAGTTAAGATGCAATCTTCCAAATCCAACCGGTAATTCCTCGCACCTTCCACATCAAAGTAGGTGTTGTTATTCATGTATATTCTTTGTTCCTCCTTCTTCAATTCTTTGAAATTAATAATACCGTCCTTGGTGAGAAGGGACTGCACTTCGTGAGGAGGAAGTCATGGCAGCGAAAATGGAATGAGAGAGAGAGAGGGGGGTAGGACAGATCCCTATACCTGGAATGCGGGGCGGCCACTAGATGTGAGGAGGTTGGGTGGTCATCGGATGCCTGTACCTGGTCACCGGATGCGAAAAGGGCAGATCAAAAGTGTGAGCGAGCGAAGAGGGAAAAAATTGAGTGAAAGAGGGAAAAAAATCGAGCGAGCATTATCCACTGTACGTAGAACGCGTGGTGGTCATCTCTTCCTTCAACTCACATCCTTCAGATCACCGGATCCATGACCTAAGCGAGTGAAAAGCCAATGATCGCGATAGGGAGAACAAAAAGCAAACTGAGCGGGAGGCGACTTCTAAAAGGAAAATGACGGAAGAGAGCGAATAACTCACGAGATGCATCTCAGCGTGCGATCGCAATCGGATGAGCAGGGCCTCCATCTCCACCTTGGAAGATTCTCCATCCGCTTCACCCCATGCTGAGCGAGACTTGCTTCACATATACATTACATATATATAAATAAATAAATATATATATATAATGATCACAAAAAAATAACAATGTGCAATTAAACAAATACACGATTGTACATATAGGATATGGACAAATGATTATCGTTCACATGTCCACACGTGGATTCAAATCATCATGATCAAAGTAATTGGCTGTAGAAAAAAATAACATTGAGAATAAATATTAACGAGACAAAAATAACTATGAAAATATGTAAGATACGTTCACCAAATATGATGCAAAAAAATGATATTTTTATCAGTAGTATTTATATGGTAAGACAAAAAGAAATATTCAACAAGAACAATTAATTAACTATGAAAAAATAACTTAGAAAACAATAATTAAAAAATATCAACACGAAATGAATTAACGACTAAAAGTTAACGCGGACTACGACAAAGCAGATCGTATTCACTAAAGATATCTATCGGTTAAGATATATAAAAAAATGATTATTTCCTTATACATTTCTTAAACTATCTCGATTTGTTGCATTTAACTTCAAAGTACGAATATATTTTTTCGTATATCAAAATTATCATAATTTTTTCACTTTAATAATTCGATCTACTTCGGTTATATTTTCTATTAGTTTTTCTTTTTTTAAAAAAACTAAATTACCCCTTCATTCAAAACATATCAAATAACAAATATAAAAAACTAAAAAAGAAGAATAAAAATCGTGCAGTCCTCGGGAGGCGCACGACGACCTCTTCCATATTCTTCCGTTTGAAAGACGTTGTAGTCCTCGAGAGACATTGAAATATAACTCGCGGCGGCGGTCTTCTTCTTCTTAACCAGCAGCAACAAACCGTTTCGCCTCCCATGCTTCCCCATCCTCAGCGGTTAACGAGGAGGAGCTCACATATGTTCCCCATCCCGACGCTGACCTCGCCGCAGGGAGCAAGTTCCAGATCCGAGGAGGAGCCGAGGGGAGATGTTCACGTCTGCGCATGACGACCCTCCCCCCTCCCCCCCCCCCCCCATCTCATGTAGGGTGTTCACTCTCTGGACGTCTTCTTCCTCTATTTATAGATGCATGCACCATCCTAATTCATCCCATTTCAATCGCGTCAGTTCTCGACGAAAGATTGCACATCTTCATCGGCGATTGCTCCGGCTCACACTCCTTTGCCGACAGTTGCTCCGGCAACTGTATGTGACCATAACCGGTCACTCAAAATCATTTATTTATTCCAATATGAGGGTGAGCAAAATTTCGTAGAGGAATATAATTTAGTTAATTTGTCGAACCATTTGATTATTGTGGATCGGAACTTTGTCATTAATTTTATTTTTTTTTGACGATTTAAAATCGTGATCTTAGTTCTAAATCATTAAGGAATACTTGATCGTTGTAAACTATTTTTTAACTATTATTATGGGCCAAAAAAATAATTGGTGAACTATTTTTAGCGGCTAGGATTAATTTTCCCGGAGGACACAGAACTCATTGCTATTGACGTCTTTTGGAGACCGAATGTGTTTCTGGCCAGTGTTTTTAAAAGCGGACTGGCCCGATCCGACCGGTTCAATTATGAACCAGCCATTGGTCCGGTCTAGTTTAGTATTATAAATTATTTTATTAAAAAACTGGATTGAACCGGGTCAATCCGGCCAAAGCCAGGTTGAATCAAAAAATCAGTTCAATCCGATTTTTTAAAAAAAAGAGTAAAAAAAGTTGAAATAATGGAAAATAAATAGAAAAAAGGAAAGTATATTGTAATATTAATGGTCGAAGAAAAAGAGGAAGAGAAAAATAAAAGATTAGATTTGATACGAGGAGAAAAATAAGCGATTAGATTTTATAGAATGATTGTAAAAAATGATATTAGTAATAAGGAAGTTGCATTTGAATTTGAAAATGAAAGATAAGAAGGTAATAATAAAGTTAAATTTAAATAAAAGAGAAATTATCGTAAGATGATAAAATTTAATTCATTATAAATAATTTATAAAAAATTGAAACATGAATAATATAATAAATTTTATAGCATAATCATGAAAATGGAAATAGATAATACTAAAACGTGAGAAAATAATATAAAAAATATATAAAAATAATTTTCTACTATTTAATTAATTTAAAAGGTGATAATTTGCTTTTTATTTTATTACTTATTACCTTTTATACTTTAATTATAATATATTTTCTTGAAGTAATCAAATAATATTATTTTAATAAAATTCGATTCAATTCGATCGAATCATGACGCAATTGGCCAACCGGTTCAATCACTAGTCCGATTTTAAAAACATTGTTTCTGGCCGCTAATACCACTAAAATGATACAAAGCTTTTTCTAGCCAAACAATCACCTGCAAAAAATTTTATTTATAAATGCATATATATATATATATAGTATGTTTTATTTGATATGTGTATCACAATTTCAAATATTTTTTTAAAAAAATTAGAATAATAAACACAACTATACAAATTTCTCTTCTTGTCTTGTTAAATAAAACCAATGTAGAAATTTGTCCGTCTAAATTGGTATTTTGGGTAATCCAAACCTTGTATTAACAAATCCATTAGAAATTAGTATTTGAGTAATCCAAAGGATAATACTATCTGTCCCCTATTGTTTCTGTGATAGCTTAGAACAAGCAACATTACACTGTTTCTTGATCTATTACGTAAAATTTTGGTTTAGCCGCTCGTTGAATGGGTCAGTTCTATTAAAAGTGGCTCTTTAACTGCTTAAAGTGCTTATAATATTTGCCATGCAATAATACATTGATGCACTCTTGATTCAGACTGATGACATCAATGGATTGTGGACTCTGTGACTGATGCATGCTTGATGGACCATGGACTATATGATTGGTGTTGTCTAGTAGTGTTTTTGGTGCATTTGCCATGTAATAGGCATATATTTTTCTGGAGAAAGCCAATTGTACATTATTGAAGGAACAAGAATCCGAAGAGGCCTTAAGAACATGAAATGTGACAGATATAATCTCATTTGCTGCCTCTTAAGACTTTGATCTAATACCAGGCTTGTGCAATATTATTATTGTTTCCAAGGTATATTGTTAACTAAATTATCGTAGGTGGTGGAAACAACTCATTCAAATATTATTATTGTTGGCCTCGAACCTTTCAATTGTGCCGTAGATCGATGGTTGGCTACCGAAAAAAAATACTACGATGGGCCATAACAAGAGCAAACAGAAAAGGGAAATGAGAAAGGGCTGTGAAAAAGGATGAACTTTGTGGACAAGGGAGGAAGCATAGTGGGGGTGTTACTGTGTTAGTAGTTGCACTCCTGATGAAAATAACAAAGTGTATAATAAGGCTACAAGACTTCAAACCTTACGCCCTGTTTGGGCCGTGGTAGAAGTAACGAAATAATGCAAAACATAGTTTTTTTATCCAATTGCAGTAAAGGTTACGAGATGGTGTTTGGAAGTTAAATTTTTTGGATTTAAAATTGCAGTATGAAGCTCAATACGTCGAAGAAAAATAGGAGGTCTGGGCTCCGTATTTTTTTTCTTTCAGCTGCTTCTTTCGTGTGAAGAGTTATTCTATCACTTCATTGTTATTTTTTTTTATTTTTTTTTTCTATCGTAATGTGGTACAGCCAAACACCTCTCATCTAATATTTTTTTACATGATTATAAACTGCAATGTCACATTTTTTTACTTTAGGAGAAAATTTTATTTTTACCCAAACACGCCCTCAGTGTTAAATTATTTTGTACTATTATAACGGAGGACAAAAGTTAAAATGTAAAGAAGTGCATAAATTTCATCTGTGGAAATAGAACTGGTGACTTTTTGATCCATAAGTAGAAGAGTGTTTCACTCCTTCACACCTCTATTCCTAAGCTTTCCAATGAACTTAAAAAAAGAGAGAAGAGAAGTCAAGCTCCACAGCGATGCCACCCCCATTCCCCCTCTCTAGCGTAAGTCCCGCAGGCCCCGTCCCTGGCGATTCGCCGTCAGGGACGCCCTCAACCCTTCCTTCCCTTCCACTTCCCTAAAACCCTCCCTCCTTCTCTCGCCTCTCCCCTCTTCTTCATTCCTTCCCTCCTCAACATGGCTAATCCTTCAGCTGCTAGGTCGTGGGCGGACACCGTCCGTGGCGCACGCTCTCTTGCTCCGGTTCCGATGTCGGCTCGCCAACTCCGCGAGATCAAGGAAAGAGTTACGGACGAAGTCACAATCCCGGCGGCAAAGACTCTGGAACACGAAAAGGCGCTCCGGCTGTGCCTTCTGGGGCGTTATGTCGGAGATCTCGACTCTCTGAGGATGGAACTACCGAAGGTATGGCAACGGCCTTGCCGTGGAGCTTCTCGGAGCTCGATAATTCGTTCATCTTGTTTAGATTTGCTCACGAATCTGATCGTCTGCAGGTACTCATTGGTGGCCCTTGGGAGTTCAACGGCCACCTGTTGCGGGTCGCTCAGGTCTCGCCGTTCTTCCGCCCGGATGGCGACTCCCAGATGGCTACCCCGATTTGGCTTCGCTTTTCGGGCCTCCCCCTTGAATTGTGCAACCCTTCGTCCCTGCGGAGAATCGCGTCAACGTTCGGCTCGCCGCTACGGGTTGAGGAAGTTCCCCTGGACGCGTCGGGATGCCCTGCTCGCGTGTGCGTCGAGGTTGATCTCACGGTACCCATCAAACAAGGAACCTGGATCTGTTTACCCTCCGACGATCGTATTTTCCAGCAGGTACAATACGAAAATCTACCTCTCCTATGTTTCCGTTGTGGTGTCATTGGCCACAGGTTTGAGCATTGCCCCACTGCGGCATCACCTGAAGCCGGCCCGCCGGTGATGCTGTTCGGACCTTGGCTGCGCGTTGTTGGTCCTCGCCGCCCCCCGCGGCGGTCCCCTGTTCCTGCTTTCGACCTCAACCAGCCGGCCGGCATGGGGGAGGAAGACGGTGCACGTGCCGGCGGGCGCGTGGATGGCTCACGTGCGGGCTCGCGTGACCCTCAACGGCTCTCCCTCATGCCCCGGGCCCCGTAGTCGCAACGGTCCACTCTCCAGGCCACATCACCGATCCATGGAGACCTGTAGATGTGTCACAACTCTAACCGCGCGATGCATTTGTACGGTGTGGATGGCGGTTGCGGAAACACACCTGGTGTTTGTGTTTCTTCGAATGACGCCAGGTCATCAATCCGCACCGACACCACTATCGCCCTTGCGTGGATCACCCACGTGGCGGACATCGGCACATGGGCGATTGCCGAGGCAGATCCCAGCCGCTCACTCGCTCACCAAAAACCCTCGCCCGACTCTGTCATTCCACTTTCAACAGCAACTCTCCCTTCTTCCTCCTCGCCGGTTCCTCCGATCATAACCTCTGTTATTCCCCCGCCTACCCAGTTATGCTCTTCCCCTACTAAATCCACCTCTGCCTCTGTCACTCCCCCGGCTTCACCGCCCTCGGTCTCTCTTCGTTCGGGCACCTCGGGAGCTCTCATGGTCGGCCCTACCTCGGCTACCTGCCCGGAGGCTACTGTCCTTGTACCTCCACATGAGGACCTTGTCGTGCAGGCCTCTAATATGCTTCTGAGTTCGACTGGTGTCTCGGACGACGATTCTTCGCTAGCGGAGGAGGCAGATGCTGACCTGGCTCCCCCAACCCGCACGGAGCGGAAGAAATCGCGACCAATGCGGCCTCGGCCGCCACTCCCTAACCTCCAGCTAAAGAAGAAGGCCTCAAAGGCCTCAGGTAATCCTCTTCCATCCTCTGTGATCAAAACCTCATGACGAGCTTATTCTATGCAGGTGGTGGCATCCCCGACGATGCTCGACGGTGTCCCCTCCAACTCGTGCTGATGCGTATACTGTCCTGGAATTGCAGAGGCGCATTCCAAGCGAAAGTTAGGGATAGATTATTTAGTTTGATCAGGACTGTTAAACCTGACTTTGTAATATTTTAGAAACCCATTCGGACTCTGTAAAAATAAAACATGTGTTTCGCCGTTTGGGGCCTCAGTGGAATGGCATTTTCCATGAGGCCGCGGGTGCTTCAGGCAGCATTGCCTTGGCCTGGCCCGGCCAAGGCATGCAGGTGACTTCGCTCCACTCCTCCTCTCAGATTCTGCATGCTGCTGTATCTTTCAATAACTTTGCTTTTCTTCTTTCGTGTGTGTATGCTAGCTCTACTCCTTCTGCTCATAATATTTTATGGCATGAGATTTCGCGTATGGAGCCTGTTTCATTCCCTTGGGCACTCGTCGGGGACTTCAATACCCTTCTTGGCCCCAACGATAAGCTTGGTGGCCGTCCTTTCTCTCCAACTAGATCTACTCTCCTCCTTAGAGACATTATCGACAAGCATGGCCTCTTTGATATTGATCTCAGAGGGCCATCTTTTATTTGGTGTAACAATCGCTCCGGTTTGTCTCGAATCCACTGTCGCCTCGATAGACTCTTGCTTAGCCACCATTGGCTTCAAGCATGCCCGAACTTATCATTAACTTCTCTTCCTAGATGTATATCAGATCACGCTCCTATTCTCTTCCAAACTGATACCCTTACCCCTCGCGCTCGCTCGTTCAAGTACGAGCACTTCTGGCTTCAGCACCAGGAGGCGCGCAACATAGTTCAGCGTAGAGTTTCTAACTCAGGGTCCTTGGAGTCCGACCTAAAAAGAATTAAAGCTGACACCTTAAGTTGGAACAAGAACACCTTAGGTAACCTAGAAAATCGCGCTGATATCACCCTCAGTCGTATTACTGACCTTGAGAACCTAGACATCACCCGAGGTCTTAATGATACCGAGCTAGGCCAACTTAGGGCCGCTTACCATCTCCATGCCGCCCTACTTAGGCAAATTAGCCTCAAGTGGTGGAGCAGAGCTAAGGCTCACTAGATCACTAAAGGCGATAGGAATACTCATTATTTTCACATATCCACAATGATTAGACATAGGCAAAATGCTATTTTGGAAATTCAGAACGCTGCAGGTGCAGCCATTACTGACCCCAAAGATATTAGAGCTATTTTCGTTGAACACTATAAAATCATGTGGAGTCATGACCCTTCACTCGACATTCCTAGAACCTGTTGGCCCTCCCTCCCCTCAATTAACAGCTCGGACTCGGACTCTCTTACTCGGGCCCTCTCCGACACGGAGATCCGTGATGCTCTTTGGAGCATGCCCCCTGGCAAGTCGTCGGGTCCTGACGGTTTCACTGTAGAATTTTATAGGGAATTTTGGGATATCCTTGGCCCCAAGGTCACTGCATCCATCAACTCCTTCATGCTTTATAACATATTTCCATCTGAGTGGACTCTCACATCCTTGATCTTCATTCCTAAAAAGAAAAACTCAAAAAAAATTACCGACTATAGGTCAATCTCTTTATGTAACGTCTTATATAGATTGCTTACTAAAATCCTGGTCAATAGACTTCGTCCTATTCTTGACCGCCTCATCGACCAAAACCTGCTTTTGTGCCGGGTTGCCAAATTCAGGACAATATTTTGATTACCCCCAAGGCTCAGTTCGGGCCCTGCGGGAGGCCCCCTATTCCTCCTGGCTGCTACTTCAGTCAGATGGTTCTCTCCCCCCGAGGGAGGGATAGGGGGCTATGGATCTATCCTTCGCACTAATAGTGGCTCTGTTATTTTTGCAGGTGCTTCTAGGACTTGGGCGGACACTGTGCTTGAGATTGAGGCTCGAGGAATGCTCGAAGGCTTGAAGGAGTGTGCTCGCAGATCGCTCACACACATAATGGCTTATTCGGACTCCCTGATGTTGATTAACATTCTCACGCACAAGGCTAACTATCCTTGGAATATTAAAGGGATTATACATGACATTTGGAACCTGCTTCGCTGTGCACCCTGCTACTGTTAAACATTGCCCAAGGAGCAACAACAAAATAGCATACTTTCTTACTTCTTTTGGTCGCAGAAATCCTGGCGACACCTTTTTGTTTGGCAGTCCCCCTTCGGACCTGGGAGCTATCACTTAATGAATGCATAACTCTTTAAAAAAAACTTTCCAATGAATACATACGAACAGGTACATGTTTCAAGCATCTACTCTAGCGTACCTGCGGCGCTAGGCTCACTTTATATTGTGAAATGTGCTTGATATAGCCTGGAAAGTAGATCTCTAGCCAGAAATAAAGTATTGTGGACTCAAATTGAAGTTGAACAACAGATCGTATGATTCACATAGCCGTGGGCATGCTCTTCGGTACTCATTTGGAAACGAAATGAGGCTTGGTAGGCCTCCCTTCCAATCAATCAGTTGTTCCCTTCTTGAGGAGCGTTGTTTCTGCACACTGCCTGTTAAGGTTGAGCTCTGTTCATTTTATATTTGTATTGTTATTAACTTATTATAGTGTAAAAATGCAAACGCTGTTTTGTCTTTTCTCTCCCAACTTCTGAATTCATCACAATTTTTATCATATCGACCAACAACGAGATTTCACATCAAGAATCACGCACAAACAAGGAAATAGAAACTTCTCTTTAGATTTGAAAGGGGCGCGCAGTAGTAATTAATCCTAAGAAATAAATAAGAAAGGCGGGCCTCGGTGAAATTTAACACAGCAGTGAGCAGTGAGCAGTGAGTGAGATCTACACACCGAGGACTGTACAGGAGCAGACGGCAGGGGCAGCAGCAGCAGCTTTAGCGAGCGAGTCAGATATCGTACCACAAATAATTACAACACTCGATCTGAGCACCTGACACTTTTGCATCCCCATGCATGCTGCTGCCCATAATCCCCCACCACACCACCATCACCACCACCATAAGCACGCACCGTTTCACCCGCCAATTGCAGGCCGCGGCGCCGGTGGGGTCCAAGTTTCCGCTATGTCTCAATAGCACCCGTCGATGGCCACGGCCAGATCCAGCCGTCCGCTCTCCTGTAGCACGCGGAGCAGCTGCGCGCCCTTCCGCCGCCCCCGCGCGCTGCACTCCCCTTGCATGGCAGCCACGACCGCCCTCGCCACCTCCCGCGGCGGCGCCACGGCGTCCTCGCCGCCTCCGCCGTAGATGGCCGCCATCACGCCTATGGCGCACTCTCTCCCCCTCCCGACCATTGCGTCCGCGGCCTCCGCCAGGGCCACGGCCGCGCCCGCGTGGCCCCGCACCTCCTCCGCCCCCTCTGCCACCGTGCAAAGCAGCTCGAGCGCCGCCAGCGCCCTCTCCGAAGTCGTCGTCCCTCTGATCGGCCTCGAGGCCAGGGCGGCGGCCACTGCCTCCACGGCCGCGGACGCGGCGCCGGCCTCGACCGCCGTCCGTCGGTTTTGCTCCGCGAGCAGCAGCGCCAGGAGCACCTTCGCCGCCGGCCGGGCCGCGGCCGGGTCGCGCAACGCGGCCACCACTCCGCCCATCACGGACGGCGGGCACGGCGCCGCCGAAAGCGATGGGTCTGGTGCGAGCCCCCTCTCCAGGAGGCGCAAAGCCGGGAGTCGCGCGCCGGAGGCAAACTGGACCTCCGCAGCGTGGAATGCCTCCGTGAGCCCGACTGCCGAGGCCGGCGCGGAGCCGCCGCCCGGCGTCCAGCGCTCGATTTCAGGCGGGGGCGGTGGGCGCTGGTGCGGATGGGTGTGGTGGAGGGGGAACCTCCACTGGGTGAAGCTCTGGGAAGTGGACGACGACGAAGAAGAGGACGACGAGGTGGAAGGCGGCAGCCGATCGGGCACCGCATCTCCAGGAACTGCAGAGCTTGACGCCGTCGCTGGCTGGGAAGATGCCGGCAGTGGCGTGGCAGAGGTCAGAGGGGAAGGAGGAGAAATCGTCGTCGTCATCATATTCTCCGTCGTAGAGGACGTCGTGGTCGGAGGTGGGGAAGAGGAGCAGGGAGGAGGCGTGGACGTGGGACTGAGGGCTGATTGGGTGCAGTGACGAAAGATGCCGCAGGAGAAGAGAGCCCGCGGCGGGGGCTTCAGCTTCGGAAGGGGAACCTGGTGATCGTGGCTCCGGCTCATTTCGCCGACGAGCTTTGCCGGAGATGCGACGGAGCGACGGCGAAACCGCGAAGGAACCGGAAGAAATGGGAGAAAACCCGAGGGAGCGCGGAGCAGCGTTACTGCTGCGAAGAGTAGCAAATTATATAGAGGAATTAGATGAAGGTAGAAGGGGAGAGACCGAGATGGAGCACACCACTCGAGCTCGCGTAGGAGTGCCTGCTGAGATGGCTTCGTCTCGTTGGACACACGTCATCACAGGAACGTGTGCAGTTTTGGGCTGAGTATATAGTGGTCCTCGGAGAAATCTAGTTAAAAAGTGTTGGTTATGGGTCTTAGGAAGGAATAAAAATAAACGACCGCTTGCTCACGTGGGGGTGGATCTGCACCGCTTGGGTGGCGGTCCCTGGTTGGATCAGATTTGCTACGTGGCCCACCTCCCATGTGATGATTCTTAATACTTTTTTCAGAGTTCAACAGTCATAAAAGAAAAAACTATCTTATTTTTTTTATGAGGAATTGATTACGAATAAAAATATGTAATTATTTTTACTAACGAGATTTGTTTCGAGTAAAAAACAATAAGAGGAATTTATTTTACTCATTTCCCTCTTTAAACTTGGGTTTGGTATTAAGTAGACCTTGCTTAAATTTAAATATTTAGAGTGAACACATTTTTATCTTTACCTCACAAGTTTGTTTGTGGATATTTGCACGATCTCAATGAATAGTGATAGATGCATTTTTTTCAATTCAATTTAGGGTTTTTTCATCTCGTCATCTAAATTATGAACTTTTTTCGCATCTACTTATGATTTTCGAATATTCCGCTAACCTCTCGAATACCCTCTTTTTCAATTAAGTCCATCTGTCAACTTTTTCATTAATTTTTATTTTTTTATTTATAAAATGACTAATCTGTCCTCGCACAGTTTTGATAAAGTGAGATCCCCTTTCGTTTGTTGGGCCTCCCTTTGCGATCTCGTCGGCCAACGACCTCTTGGCATCCGACTACGCGGGATCCTCGGCTCCGACGTCTGCTCCTGCGCAACAGCAAGCTGCCACCAACGAACGAGATGGCGAAGCTCTCGCAGTTGCACACGAAGTCGATGCCTGAAAGCTCTAGCATGGATGGGTCTTCGTCGGAGTACTCGTTGGACGCGGGGTTCTCGCCACCCACGGAAACCTCGGAGGTCAACTTGGCGGAGAGCTGCGTGTTGCAGGGAGCGAGGATGGATGTGGCGATGAGTGCTGAGCGGATCCATGCGGCCTCCGGCGTTCGAGTATACGGGATCCTCAGCTCCGGCATCTCCTCCTGTGCAGCAGTAACAACCACCGCCATCGACGAGCGAGATGGCAGAGCTCTCGCAGTTGCGCACGAAGCCGACGCCTGAAAGCTCCAGCACGGACGGGTCTTCGTCGGAGTACTTGCTGGACGTAGGATTCTCGCCGCCCCCGGTGGCCTCAGAGGTCAACTTGGAGGCAGGGGAACGAGGACGGATGTCGTAGACTCGCAGCGAGTATAAGGAATATCAATTTATCAGAATTGTTGGTCATTTCATAAATAAAAAAAAAGAAAATTGACGGGAAAGTTGATAGAGGTTGATGGATGGACTTAAGTGGAAAAATTGATATAGTTCAGTGGGGTCAGTAGAATATTCGAAACTCGTGGATAAACGCGGAAAAAAGTTCCACGACCAATCCGTCTGAGCCATCCAATCGTGCATCAACGGATCAGTTCACACCATGTCTTCCTCTGCTTCGCGAGCGTCCGATCACATTGCACATCGATCGCGTCCTCCTTTGCCTTGCGCACACCGACGAGAATAAACATGAGATGGTGAGACGAGCACATGCGACTCAGGTGGGGATGAAGCGTGCGAAGTGTTGACGGAGATGGAGATGGCATTGGCGGTCGACGTCCGCCGAATCATGTGGGGGAGGCGATGACGAGAGGATGGCTTTAGGGGGTTTGAAAAGGGTGGCACGGGAGCAGAAGGAGGGAGATTTTGGTGGCGAGAAAGGGTCGGTGATGGAAGAGAGAGGTAGGTCGCCGCCAGTAGGAAATGATTGGCGCATGGAGAGGGAGGAATGGGAGGGGAAGGGCCAGTGGTGGGGGTAGAGGGAGAGGGAAGACGCATGCGGATGGAGGTCACTCACTTCTCTGATAGTCATCGACATCTCCGTCTCGTGCAACTCCTCATGGGGAGGGAATTCCCCAGGCTCTCATGACAGCGATGAGAAGGATGCGACCCATGGGGGAGAGAGAAACGGGAGGCGATGATGAAGTGGCTGTTGATGCGCGATTGACAGCTCAATGGTCACTACTAGTCCCCAATGTGTGGTCACACATTAATATACCTTTTATATACATACATACATACATATATATATATATATATATATATATGTATATATATATGTATACATATATATATATGACATTTAGATCTAAAAAAGTTTTAAAAAAAATCCCTTATCAAAGTATTCAATCAAAATCTAAGAATCTATATTCATTGGAAGCGGACTTTGATAAGCCTAAATACATTTTTTAGTAAATTACATGCATTTGGATAATCCACTTGCTAAATGAATGGTTTGAAACGAGTACTAGTTTAGTTCGATATATACATCTCGCAATTCAAAATTAATACTACACGAAAAGGAAGGGAAATAAACACAATACAAAAACGGAAAAGAAAAAGAATACATCACAAGTGATTTAACTTATGAACTTAGTATTTTGGGAGGTTTAAATAAACGCTCTCAAAATTGGGCTTTTTTTAAGATGAAATTATTTGCTTCTTTCTTACCTTTGATCGATCAAATTTAATCACGTCAAATAATAAATAATAACAAATCCGGTCACATTTGGCATTGTCGGTGTTGTGCTTATCAAAATTCTGCATAACCTCCACTGACTCTGGATTATAGCATCTGGATCAATAACTAGCTGTGTTCTTCAATGATGAGTTGCAAGAAATGTAAGAAGAAAACAAGTTGGGAGGAAACGAATCTGTATTTTCATTACTGCTCAACTACATATTACAAACCCTCTTCATAGTTTTTATATTGAGTAAAAATTGATATACTTATACTGATATGATGCAGTGTTACTTACTGCTATATAACATCAATTAACGATATGTATATATACATTTAGCTATAATCCAACTCTGCAACTCTGCTTTAGACAATACTCCCCCTCAAGTTGGGACTTCAAACAAATCGAAAAGTCCCAACTTGAACATAAGTCGATCATGCTGTCCACGGTCTAAAGCCTTTGTCAATAATTCTGCAAGTTGTTCCTTTGTTGGCACATGAACCAACTTAACCTCCTGTTTTAGATATTTGTCACGCACAAAATAACAATCAACTTCAATATGTTTTGTGCGTTCGTGAAATACTAGATTTTTAACAATCTGGATGCAGCTTTGTTATCACAGTGTACTATGAATGGCTTTGTTAATGGCAGTGATAATTCTGAAAATAATCTGTCTAACCAAATTATTTCAGCTGCAACAAGGGCAATGCTACGGTATTCTGATTATGCTGAAGATTTAGAAACAACATCTTGTTTCTTTGATTTCCAAGATACAAGAGAACTCCCTATTTTCACACAAAATGTTGATATAGATCTCTTAGAGAATGGACAAGAAGCCCAATCAGCATCACAATATGCTATTAGAGTAGTGTCCTGCATAGAAGAGAATAAAATTTCTTTTCCTGGCGATCCTTTAAGATATCTCACAACCCACATGCAGCAGTCCAATGTGATTCCTTTGGCATGTGCATAAACTAACTTAACAATCGAACAACATAAGTAATATCCGGTCTGGTGTTAGTTGAATATAACAATCGACCAACAAGTTTTTGAAATTTCTCTTAACAGTCAAGTAATGGATCAATCTCAACCTTGTTTTTACAACTTACATCATATTCATAAGTTGTATACTTAATATTCTGTTCTAAAGGAGTTCCTGTTGGTTTAGAACCAATGAGTCCAGTATCAGCTAGTAAGGAGAGTGCATACTTTCTTTGTGTGAGAAATATACCCTTTTTATCTCAAAACTTCCATGCCAAGAAAGAATCTTAGAGGTCCCAAGTCTTTAATTTTGACTCTTGATTGGAGAGCTTCCTTTGTCATGTTAATAAGATTTAAACTATTCCATACAACTAGAATGTCATCCACATAAACCAGTAAAGCAACAAATTCTTCCCCTCTTGACTTTGTAAACAAAGTATAGTCATTTCTACTCTACATAAAACCAGCTTGTGTGAGGATTTCAGTCAAATTCCATTGTCTAGAGGCTTGTTTTAAATCATATAAGGATCTTAAGAGTTTACACACTTTCCCTGAATTCTCCCCCTCACTACCTTCATGTGGTGTCATGTAAACATCCTCAAATAAAGCACCATTTAAAAATGCATTATTAACGTCCCTATGAAATAACAACCATTGCTTTTGAGCTGCAACTATTAAGAGAGATCGAATGGTGACAGATTTTGCTACTGGTGAAAAGGTGTCTTTGAAATCCATTCCCTCGTCTTGATTATAACCTTTGGCAACTAGCCTAGTCTTATATCTCTCTATCTCACCAGCTGCTGTTAATTTACCTTTATATACTCATTTACAACCAACAACCTTTTTTCCTGGGGGAAGATCTACTAGTTCCCAAGTATTATTAACCTTTAGTGCAACTAGCTCTTCTTTCATAGCCTGAACCCAATGGTCATCTTGAACAGCTTGATTGTAAGAATGAGGCTCGAATACAGTTGATAGAGCTGATAAAAAAACTTTATAGTGTGTAGAGCATGCCTGATAATTAAGATAGTTTTGTATTGGATGGGCAGAAGTGGAGACCTTAACTGAAGAGGTAACATAGTCATGAAGCCACTGTGGTGGTCTAACTTGCCTCCTAGGATGAGCCTCTGGAAGAATTGTGGACAATTCTGAATTATCCTGTTGAGTTTCAAGTAATATTGGTGATTCAGAAGTATGAGAATCAGGAACATTATCATTTGGAGAAGATTCTAAAAGAATTTCAACTCCACCTGAAGTGGACAAAGAATTGGGAATAATCTGATTGAATACAGAATTTGATGCATTAAAATCCTCTACTGTATGAAAAGTATCTTTTATATCTGAAATATTTTTGTGCTATACAATAGATATTTTAGAAAAAGGAAAAATAGCTTCCAGAAATCTAACATCTTTGTTGACATAAGTTTTTTCTGTTTCCAATTCCAGAACTTTATACTCTTTTTGTGTCATTGAATAACCTAGGAACACACATGGAAGAGCTCTTTTATCAAACTTATCTGTTATCAATTTATTTGTAGCAAAGCACAGGCAACCAAACACTTTCAAATGTTTAACATCCGTAGGCTTCTTAAAAAATACTTCATAAGGTGATAAATTGTTTAGAACCTTCGGAGGCAAACGATTAATAATATGTACAGCTATTTGAACACTTTCTCCCCAAAAACGAATAGGTAAGCTAGATTGAAACATGAGAGATCTTGCTACTTCAAGAATATGTATAAGTTTTCTCTCTACCAAACCATTTTGTTGAGGAGTATATTGCAACTGCTCTGATGTATGATTCCTTTTTTAGCAAATAAATCTCTACATATTGCATTTGAGTATTCTGATCCATTGTCTGATCTTATCACTCTAACTCGTTTCTGAAATTGATTTTCTGTCATGGATAGAAATTTTGATATAATTGAACTAGCCTCTGCTTTATTCTTGATCAAATAGATCCAAGTTAGTCTGCTGAAACCATCTACTAGAGTAATGAAATAGTTAAAGCCATTGTGAGTGGAACATTTAAAAGGGCCCCAAGTATCCACATGTATTAATTCCAAAGAATTCATTACAGAAGTATTGGAAGCCATGAAAGGCAATTGACTTTGTCTAGCTAAAGGACAAAGTCTACACTGTAACATATTTAGATGTTTACAGTTTTTGAAAAAAAAATATATTGCAATCTATCAATTGGCAAATGTCCCATCTTTGATGCTAAAGCTTCACATCATTGATGTCTATGGCTACAACTAATTCAAAAATTTTCAAGTCCTCCTGAAGATAGTATAAACCTCCTTTTTTTTCACCAATCTGTCTCTCCTTCCCAGCTAACTGGTCCTGAACAGTATAATAAGTTGGAGTAAACTTCATTGAGCATTCTAAATCTCTGATCAGCTGACTAACAGAAATTAGATTGAATTTAAAATCAGGCATAAAGAGAACATTAGTGAGTTTTTTTTCACATTTCAGCGTGAAAGATCTTTTATGTGTGGCATGAGACAAAGATCCATTTGACATTGAAACTGTGTTAGTATCATATAAATATTCTATTTCATCCAACCACTTCAGATTGGATGTCATATGATTGGAAGCTCCAGTATCAATGATCCAACTGTGACTATTTAGATATTCATAACCCATAACTGCCATGTTTAATGTATGCTCAACAGAATTCTTTGATTGCTCTTTATTAACCAATTGTAGTATAACTTTATATTGATCTTCAGTAAATAATGGTGCTTTGGTTTCTGAAATGGGCTCTTCATCCTTCTCACTTTCTGTGCCTGTTTTCTGCCAAACCTGAACACTATTACTAACAGGGAATGGAGCTTTTGTCCTGTTGAACTTGGAAGGATAGCCAATCAACTTATAACATTGATTCTTTTTATGTCCTGGTTTATTCTTTTTATGTCCTGGTTTTTTACAATGATCACAGATGACATAGTCATTCCTTCTGGGTTTTCCTGATTGATTTCTGTTACTAAACATTGCTAATTGCTGATCTGTAGCATTGCCAGTTAAAAGAAGTGACCTCTTTTGCCTTTGTTCTTCCTCAATTAAAAGAGAATATGCCTAATTAATGCTAGGCAAAGGACTGGTTAATAAAATCTGAGTCCTTGCTTGATTGAAATCATCATTAAGTCCCATAAAAAACTTATAGAGTTTCTGTTGATTTTGAGCTTCAACATGTTCCTTTAAAATATCTAGAGTAGGCAGTGATGGTAGCATAAGACTTATATCTTTCCAAAGATTTTTTAGTTTAGTGTAATAATCCGCTATGCTCATAAAGCCTTGTATAAGTGAATTTATATTACTTTGTGCCATATAAACTTTCATTGCATTATGTTTTTCAAATCTTTCCTTAAGATCTGCCCATATATCACTCGCACTTTGAGTGTATAAAAATTTGCCAATTAAGCCCTTAGCACAATTGCTTCTTATCCATGATAGGACCAGTGCATTACAACGTTCCCACTGAAATTGCAAGGATTCGTCTGCTTTATCCATAGTGAACAATCCATTTACAAATCCATGTTTATTTTTTGCTAATAAGGCATTGTATAAGGAATTGCTTCATTCAGTATAGTTTTCAGAACGAGTCAATTGTTTAGTAATGAGAAGTTGTCTAGGTGAATCAGATGCACTCAAAAACAAGGGACTAAAACAATCAATAGAGATCACAGATCTAGTATTAGAAGAAGAGCCAGATCCATCAGTCGACATATCAGTAGAAACAGGTTTGAATAAGAAACCGAAATTTGTAAACATCATATCAAATCTCCAAGAGAAAAAACAATACGAATCAGAACTCAAATTTATAAGATGCAGATCAAACCTCCAAGAACTAAGATCACTCTGATACCATGTCAAAATACTGCATAACCTCCACTGACTCTGGATTATAGCATCTGGATCAATAACTAGCTGTGTTCTTCAATGATGAGTTGCAAGAAATGTAAGAAGAAAACAAGTTGGGAGGAAATGAATCTGTATTTTCATTACTGCTCAACTACATATTAAAACCCTCTTCATAGTTTTTATATTGAGTAAAAACTGATATTTACTTATACCGATATGATACAGTGTTACCTACCGCTATATGACATCAATTATCGATATGTACAGATATATACATTTAGCTATAATCCAACTTTGCAACTCTGTTTTAGACAAAATGTGCTAGTAACGAAGTTGGGTAAGATTTAGCATTGTTTCAGAACTCGGACCAACTTCCGATAATGTGGACTGAGTTGTGACGATGTTGAACTAATGATTTATTTTAGAGAATAATTATTGTCACTTTAAAATACACTATTATCATTTTTATTACGTGGATGTTGAAAGTGCTAAACATTTGATGTGCCAATAATGATTCTCTTATTTTTAACATTGGTCGTGACTTCCTTATTTAAAAAGTTGTGCCTTTGACATGATAACTTAGGAGATCTATTGTTGAGTCATAAGAGAACATTGGAATTGTTCTTCTTAAACTGTTCAATCATATTAAGAAATCATATGAGACCATGAATTTGTACGTATATTCGCGTACCTTGGACATCCAACTTTGATCAAACTTTTCTTACAACAAAATATTAATTTTCAACTGCAACTCTAATGTTCATGTCTTAAGGAACAACCGAGAAGAACCTGATGTTAATTGTGCACGAGCACCAAAAGAAAAGTTGGCTTGGGGATATGAGTAAGGAGCTTAAGCGAGATGGGACCAATTTACAGGATATTAATTATCCATGAATTAAATTTTAACCATATTAAAACCATAATTCCAACTTAAAATACATTCTGTACTACTATTTTAATCTATCATCATTAACTTGACTTAATTAATTTTATCTTCTTTTCTCTTCCTTTTTTCTTTTCCTTTAATCAAACTCGTATCTCTTCTCAACTTTAGTTATCCTTATTTCTTTTAAAAAAAATTATATTAAAAAATAAATATTTTCTTATTTTTAAAATTTTGAAGTTAAAGTAATAAAAAAATTAAAATATAATGTTTTGAAGTTAAAACTTCTAAAAGTTTCATTGAGAGTCCTTCTTATTCTAAGCTTATGATTAGATTTAAATTCAAATTTTTAATCTTTGTCTAGTCCAGTTTTTTAATGCAATTAGAATGTATTTTTTTGTTACCTCCTATTTAACTATATTTTATTTTCTTTCAAATTTTAAACATCCTGAACAGATCCTAATTTTTTTAATTTTAGTTAATAACGAAAATTAATATTTATTTTTAATAAAATTCTGGATGTTCCGTTTGAAGTGTTAAAGCTCTTTTTGTGACCTTTTGGATCCAGTGAGTTTTAAAATATGAAATCAACAACAACAACAACAAAGTCTTATCCCACTAGGTGGGGTCGACTACATGGATCATACGACGTCATTCCGCTCGTTGATCCATGTTCATGCGATTCGACAGGGTTTTACGCTGGCTGTCGGGACCTAACACAACCCTCCTCCTTTATCCGGGCTTGGGACCGGCTATAAAACATAGGCGGAGTTTTTAAAATATGAAATCATTTTAATAAAATTCTGGATGTTCCGTTTGAGTGTTAAAGCTCTTTTTAAAACATCATCTGTCTCATGAAATCATTTTTTTTCTTATTTCTTAAGCATTGTGGAAGGATGAATCATGATTTATGACATGCTGCTTATTGGCTTCTTAAGTTGATAGCTAGCATATGCATAATACTCTTAATAGTTCACATTCATGCTATAAAATATATATTGTGTAGAATTTTGATTCGATATAAAAAAAATGTTTTTTTTACATCCGAAGATTATTTTTCTAAAAAACTCAAGTGGATCAAACGAGAAATTCATCCAACCTACAATCATAAGCAATTTGACAATCAGCAAACATATATATGTATATATACAGAGAGAGAGAGAGAGAGAGTAGCAGTAACGCTCACATTCAAAATCCACTAGCCACTGATCCGTGGGTCATCTTGTCATCAAAGCCGAGCAGGATCACAGTCATCATATGGGTCCGACCATCTTTTGTATTGCACAATTGTTAAAGCTACATCAGAATGAAACCAAGATTAGTTGGAGTGGAACTGGTGTTATTTTTTTATCTGGGCGCCTGGACCCAGGAAAAAAAGGTTTAGGATGCAATTGAAGAAATATTAACGCTAAGGACATTGGCACATGGAAATCTGTCAAAATCTCAAGTTCTGCGTTCTTAGTTTTTTTTTTTTTTTAACCCGTTCATAATTTGGGCTGCCTTTTTTTTAACTGTTCTAGTTGTGCATGAAAGCAAGGTGTCAGACCCAACCACATCGTGGAAGTTTACCCTTGGTATCTTTTTTGCTCCCACTAATTCCCAAAGGCTGATCAGCCTGTCAGGAAATGGCCTTTCCTGCCAATTTGTTCCGGAAGTAATAATGCTCGAAATGATAAAAGAAAATGGCAGCTTTGTCGTCCATTGATTGGGTGGTGACAAGTAGACATGGCTCTTCAGGTGGATCAGTTTCAATTAAGTTCGAGGTAGATATGCGATGTGGTGCCAAGTGCTCCCATCTTCGTTGTCAGGCTAAGAACATTGAAAGATGACTCGCATGATATGTTTCAATTGATTTTCTTTTTCTTTGGGGTACTTGACAATCACAAGGTGTACACGTGAGTTTCACGAGATGAACTCAACATGTGATAAATGCCCTGCAGGAAGTTGTTCAAGATTCGAATCAGGAAATGGACATGAATTGAGATGAGAAGTACTCTACGCCCAATTTGTTGTCACTAGTCAGGTAAAACACCACGGATGGAGGAATCCACATAATGAGAACTTACTTTAATAAAAACAGTCATTTGCATGACAATTTTTCGGCTACCTGACAGTTCACAAGGCATACGTGAGTTTCATCAGGGTAGCTGTTCAAAATGTGGTAAATGTCCAGCTGGTGACTTGTGACTTCTCAGTGACCAGTTTTGTTTCTTCTTCTTTTCCCGATTTGAGCCATTCACATCCAAAAGAAAGCTTGGATCCTCACTGCGCAGTTAAGAAGATTGAGTGCTAAAATATGGATCCTCAATATCTAGTTCAGATGATCAGCTGCTAAAATAATTCATCAGAGATTTTAGTACTTGAGCCATGACACAGACACCAGTTGGTGACTTCTCAGTGAATGTTCTAGCACAAGTGAGCTTGAACCTAGCCTTAAGGTAATGAATGCAGAAAATGTAAAGTCCGGTATATTTTCTTACTGAAGTGCATGAGTAACTCAACTTGTGCTAATAAAGTTCTGAATATCACTAACTTTATGCATAGAACTTACAGTTCTTTTAACATTACATAGTTATCATAAGATTGCCTTCTATTGATGGTGTGTAGCAAAAGATATAACCTGATATATCCATGGAAGAATATGCCCAGCCTTTAAATCATAACTCTACCTGCATGTACAAACACCGTTTGGTGAAAAATGAAAAAATATTATGTCCAGCATCTCAATAATTAAAGGCACAGGAGGTCACCTGGGAATAGCTGTGCAGTACTTGTACTGGATATATAGATGGCTAAGTTTCTGGTACTTTGGAAAAGAGCATTATTATATGCTGTTTTGGATATCAATTTGACCCAACTGCCAGCATCAGACAAATTAGATGCAGAAAACCACACCAATGGCAGCAACAGAAACGATAAAAGAATGAGAAATGAATCGTGCAGGAATTTCAAATGAGCCGTTCAACTTTTAAGCGTGGAAATAGAAAATCGCCAAAGGACAACGGAACCTAGCACATGCATAGCACGAAGCAGTTTATCTCAACACGTGGAACCATCTAACGTCGTACACAAAGAAGATTTCAAGTTGAATAATGAAATTAGTAAACATTGACACCAATTTATGATCTCAAGAGTAAGTTTCAATCCACACACTGAAAGTTGAAACAGAAATAACTTTGTGAAGGCCATGGATACTCTGATTCACGTGTAGAGTTGTCCATTTGGCTTTCGTGTACCCCAGCTCTGTTGAAAATAGCTAGTTTCGGCTCTCTGACTCCTCTGAGGCTCTTGGAACTGTACAACATGTTTTACACAAAATATGAAGATGGAAAGGTTAAACCATGTATGGAATCACATTGTCTATCCAATCTAAAGGAATGGAAAAAGATATTTCAAAACTAATCATACCTATAATTATAATAAACATGCTCATGCTGAGTTGATTAAAAAAATTATAATCCCATTTAAGGATGCTATTCAGTAATTCAGTACATTTGCATGCATTTTTAGTTCAAATCTTAAAGTGTGGTAAGCAAATAATTGGGGGAACTCAGTATCGTTTCAGAGGCAACAAATTCTAGTTGAATAAAAGCTTTCATAGAAGACAAGGAATATAGAAAAACAACAGTAACATGGTCTTTCTTCCTTGAGCTATCAAAAATCATGAAGACATATTTCCAACTAAAAGCACGTCAATGCCACCAACCGGAGAGATATAATCAGACACAAAAAGACAAGTAAATATGTTGCATTTGAGATCTACTAGTGAAAATTGATACACACCAATGCCAATAGCATCTGAACTCTTCATGATCCTCAATCTCCGACAAGAATCAGTGAACATACTGCAATGATGAAAATATACAAGTGGTTATCGAAATATTAAATCAGTGATTCAATATACATGGCAGTACTCAAGAGTCAAGAGTCAATGACCATTGCGGAAAACAGTATTGAGTCCTCCAATGATTTAACAGTCACAACTTTTGTTTAAAGATTTTAGGATTTAGGGCTTAGGGAAAAAGCAAGACATTTGGAATCTTCTGGATCATACTTCATAGTTTTGATCTTTGTTAACCACACATGCAAGGAAAGTGAAAATCATCATTTAGTAACTTTTGCATTAAATTGATCCCCACACACATGCAAGGAAAGTGAAAAGAAAATAAACATTTGAAAGCGGTTATCCTCCTATATTCTCAGAAGCATAGAACAAGGTACTTACTCCCGTGGAACATCACCAACAAGCATCCAATCACCATCTTTGTCTTCATAAATAAGAGCATATTCAGAACCTCGACCAAGATCCATCAGTCGACTCTCAGTTGATATCCCCCTGACTGGTATCCCTTGTGAACCACATTGGCCTGAAACAACAAAAGCATAAGTAAACCTCACCCTGCACTCCCAAGGAGAACTGAAATCAATTCTGTGAAGCCTTTTCCTACGATTCTAATTTTTATTACTTAACTACCTTGGGAATCAATTGTTTCTGCAAACCTTGCAATTTGAAAGTTTCTAACCCTACAGAAGCAATGATAAGTTGACATGTTTCTATATCTATGGAAAAAATTGTTATGGATACAAATTATACCTAGAAAATGAGAGAAATGCGGTGAGCAAACTCTGGGCTCCATGTCAAAGACATTTATTTCTTGAGCAAGCTCGATGAAATGCTACCCGAACAAAACTTGAAGGACAAACAACAAGAAGACAAAAAAGCAAACAAGGATCTCAAGCTTAGTTCAAACTAGCTGAATAATCATCAAATTATTTTGGTTACAGAACCTTTTTTTTAAAGATAAAAGGATGACTAGAACATGCTAGGCTGCTAGCCATCCATTATTTTGGCTACAGAATTGAAATATGGAATAAATTCCATACACAATTTCTTCACAGCAAGCTTTACTTGGTAAAAGATGGCAGCAAGATTCTGGTGTGCATGCTACAACAAAATATTCATCAACAAATTAATATGATTTATCACCATAATGCCCTATCAACAATTTAGGGTAGCAATACAAGGCTGAAAGCCACATTAATATCTCTATCAGTGTTCTTATCAATACTAATCATCCAACTTGAATTAATAACCAAATCCACAATGGTACTACATAAAATATCTTTCATTGTGAAAAATAGTAAAACAATTAGTTTACTACAGCAAAGAAAGAGCACTTGAGCAAAGGACAAGAAAAGAACAAAGATTTCGAATCGTTATAAGACAGCAAAACTTACCAAGAGTAAAACCAGTGAACATCTTCTGAAGTGCCAAAGAAAATTCCTTATAATTGGAGTATGTTTTGAGGTCAACTTTTCTAAGGTAAGGACCTCCATCCATGCTAACCTTAACAAAAAGGCATTCTGATGCTTGTTTCATTTCTAAAGTTTCTTTGTTTCTTAGTGAATTCACAGCCATGGTATTCTTCCGGTAGCTTCATATTGGTGGCCAACCTACAACCTGTGCCCTGCGTCAAGTAATCATGCTTCAGCAACTGCAGTAATGATTTTAATGACACCATAATGACATAAGTTAAAATAGCAAGGGACCTTAGTTTTTTTTTTTTTTTTTTTTTGAGAGGAAAAAGGATGATCCCCAGTTTGGTTATCATCAATGTATATATATATTACTAAAAAGGAACATCATATACAAGTGAGAAACTCTCCAGTGGAGAGCGGCAAAAGAAAAAAGATGCTACCCAAAACCCCACTCTCGAAGAAGGTAAAACATGTGGTGTACAATACTGTCAACCTAGCATCTCTCCCCACAAAAAATGATCCGGTTGCGCTGGAGCCAAATAGCCTAGGCACCGGCCAGAAAAGACGCCACAGGTAGTCTCCAACCCGAACTCTGAGTACCCAATGCCCTCGTGCTCTGCCAAAAATCCGCCGCCGCCAGTGGAACACCACCCGTAATGGATGTCCGAGACCAACCTCATGAGCCACGTGGCAGCAAAAGAACAAGTGTGTGGCATCCTCCGCCACCTCTCTACACATAACGCAGGAGGTATCCGCATGCGTCACCCACCTCGCCCTATAAACTCTGGTAAAGATCCAACTCTGGTAAGGATCAGACAATAGACAAGGCAAGTGTTGAGGGGACGATGAGGAGGAGAGGATGGATGGACAAGGAAGTACCAATCTCATGGCACCTTAGGAAGATGCCAGATCCTGTGTTATCGCTGCAGAAGGTGGGGTCGTACATTAATGGAGTGCAGAGATCCAATTAGGTGCTTAGCGTGTGAAAGATGGGGTTGGTCAGAGGAAAGGCGACAGGAAACAGGGGTCATATCAGATCCAAAACTAATGGATCCACGACGAAGTAATGCCAAAAAGATTGATGTGCCATGGGGACAAGCTCTGAGATCAAACTGGGATGCAGAGTGAGGGTGGATTTAGGTGTACCACACCGAAATAATGAAGTTGTTTTTTGGATATAGAGTGGTATGATTCATTTGAATCACAGCCAAAATGAACATACTTGATGGACTGGAGCCCACTGCAGAGTGCAGCCAAATTGGTCCACTTTTGGATGCGATTAACACTATAGCCCACTGTGCACCGGGCTTAATGGTAGAGATGAACTTAAATGTGGGGGCCAACCCCATGACAGCAATGGAAGCAAAAGAAGCAAGAAGAGAGGTCTCAGTGGTCCACCTTAATGAGATGCTGAGTGGAAGAGGAGACTATATGAAGAGAACAACAGGAGATGGAGCTGGTGGCAGCAGATATGCCAACAACTCAGCAACAAGGAAGGAATACAATGGCTAGATAGGAAAGTACACAATCGTTGCCAAGATGAGACTCCTTAACTAGAATATTAGGGGACTTTGTGACCCAAACAGGAGGGGAATACTACAACGATATATCGGGAAATGGATGGTGGATGTGATTTTTTTAAAGGAAACTAGATTGGAATCATGTGATATGCAAATATAGTCACATAGGAGGCTCAATGTTGAACAATCATGTGACTCTGAATGCTATATGACGCTCCAGGGGCTGCTCACTAGATTGGAAGGAGAAATGTTTGACTTGATCAACACCGTTCAATCAAGAAATTTCTTGAGTGTAATTCTATCTAGATGCTCTGATAATAAAAATTTCTTGCTATTCTGCCTATATGCCCAGGGACAGCAGTTGGCTGCACAGAATTGTTGGCAGGGCTGAGGTGCCTAAGAATGAGTCATGCTACATCGCTTGGATACTAGGAGGTGATTTTAACGTGGTGCTGAACATAGAAGACAGACCGATAAGGAGAAGAGGAAGAGACACTGGAGCTGAAGGTTTTAGTGATTTTATTCATGAGGGACTGATGATCTCCCAATCCCCCATCGTAAGTACACTTGGAGAAGTTCAGCCTCACACAACCAAATCAAGGCTTGATTGTTTCTTAGGATCAATTGAGCTAGCTGAAACATTTCAACTGGCAGGAGTTACTGCTATGGAGAAACCATTCTCGGACAACACACTTCTATGGCAATCCGACCTAAGGACATCAAGTGGGACTTATTTCAAGTTTGAGAAAGTTTGATTAATGGAGTTTGGTTTTAGGAAAATTGTATATTTTTAAAAAAATATAAGTCACCACATAGAGAAACAAATGAACACGTAATGAAGCCTTATGAGCCATAACAATCCTGGACCACATGGAGGACTCGCAAACATTATCAACAATAGAAGTGGAAGAGAGACTAGCATGGAAGAACGTGATTGCAGAGGAAGATAAAAAATCTAAGATTTACCAGAGACAAAGATCTAGACAACTTTGGTTGTGGGAAGGTGATGCAAAAATACCAAGTTTTTTCACTTATATGCCAGCAATAGAGAAGGACCAACTATATTGACCAATCGCAAATCAATGGTGAAGTGTTGTGTGGTCGAGACTAGGTTGGGACAGGTGCTGCTACGTACTTCAAAGAATTTACTAAAAGGAGGCAAATGGGGGAATGGCAATGGGCAAGCAGAAAGGTGGACCAACTGGATCCTGATCATTCTATCGCATTGACAACTGATTTTTCTGAAGAGGTGTTATGTGTGTTGCATGGTTTAAAAGCTGAAGGTTCTCCCGGTCCTGATGGGTTTCCGTTCTTGTGTTATCGCAAATTTTGGTCAATGGTTGGATCTGCTGTCATGGCTATCTTAAGAGAACTTACCTCCGGGAACCATGGATTTGAGAAAATCAGTCTTTTCTTCCTATTCTTAATTCCTAAATGTGCCTCCACTGAACGCATTTAGGAATATAGGCCCATTGCACTATCCTACACAATATATCTTGTAGTGGCTAAAGTGTTGGAACAGGCTGAAGAAAACTTTGAGCTCCTTGGTGCATCAAGTACAATCAACTTTTATTAGTGGAAGATCTATCACAGAGTTTCACTATGGCTTCTGAGATAGTTTCATATTGGCGACGAAATAATACTAAAGGAATCCTTTGAAAAGTGGACTTCTCCAAGGCCTATGATTCAATAGATTGGTCATTCTTATGGTGCTCGCTATGATGCATGGGTACTCCAGTTTCCTTCACATACCCATACCGGGTGCATACCCGGTACAAATACTTCATGGTTACCCGTGGGTACTCGTACCCACATGTACCAAATAAAAATTTAATTTAAAAAAAAGGGTACTCATACATATGATTTTGGTAAAACTCAAAAAAAAGATAATAAATGGTCGATGATCATGAAAGCATTGACACTAGAGAACATGGTGAACATATAAATAAAGAAAAAGGAAATAAATATCATCATCTTATAGTATGCTTTGCTACGTCTTCATCAAATGTGAGCAACAGAACATATAGATGATAAAAATGAGAAGTCACATCATTTAGACATTGCCTAAATTTTATGTGAACTGAATAACTACATAGATACTAGAAGAAATAATGCATTTAAAAAGTTAACAATTGTGTCACACTAAAATTATTTTAACAAGGTAAACTATTATTTGCTAGCTTATTTTTAAGAATGAGCTTTTTCACATAAGCGGATTATTTTTCTAATGCTCTTAGTATTTATTATCTTATTGTAAATATTGTATATACGTCTTTTCATAAGCTAAAAAATTTAGATAATTTGATATTTTAATCTTATGAAAATTTATTTTATGTATATACTTTTTTTGGGTACAGTATAACAACAACAACAACAAAGCCTTGTCCCACTAGGTTGGGTACAGTATATACTATATATTTAATATATTGTCGTACTAGTACCCTAATTTTTTAGAATTTGAGGTATCCTGTACCGGTACCCGGTACCAACACCGTACCTGTACCCTTGCAACATAGTGTGCCCGCTACGTAAATGTGGTTTTCTTGAATTGTGGATGTCATGGATGAAAAGATGTGTTTGCACTACCTCATTTTCAATTCTTATCAATGAAGCGCCAATGGGTGGATGGATTAAACCACAACATGGCATGCGGCAGTGGTGCCCTTTGGCACTGATGTTATTGGCTGCAGGTGATTTGGCTAATGTACCTTTTCGGTATGATGAGCTGGAATTCTATCTGGCTTCTCTCCGCACCCGGAACAAGGCACCTTGATCCCAATCTTACAATATGTTGATGACACGTTCTTTATTGTAGGTGTAGCGGTGGCAGCTAGCAGAGTGGCAACTTGGTGCAATTTTTTGGTGACTTTTCGGGGTTACAAGTTAATCACTCCAAATCTTCCTTCATCCCATTTGCAATGAATGAGGAGGAGATCACAGAGTGTGCAGTGGCTCTCCGGACAACCCAATCCTCATTACCTCTCAATAATCTTGGCTTCCCTTTGACCGACAGGAAAACTTTAGTTAGAGACTAGACAACATTAGTGTAAAAGGTGGAAAAAAGGTTGGACAGCTGGAATTTTTTTTTGAAACGAGAAAGGATGACTAGCAAGAAGGTAGTCATCCAGCACGTTGTTCTTTTTTGGACGGCTGGAATTCTAGACTTCTTTCTCGCAGTGGTCGTCTTCTTCTTGTTAAATCAGTTCTTAGAGCAATGTCAGTATATTACATGTTCATATTTTGGATGCCAAAACAGGTGTAGAAGAGAATTGACCTACTCACGAGAAATTTCTTATGGAAACAGTCTGGGTCCGAAGGCAGAGGAATTGCACTTGTAGCATGGGAGGATGTATGTCACTCGATGAAAGAAGGGGGACTTGGTGCTTTATCACTTAGGGAGATAAACATTGCATTGTTGTCAAAATGGATGTGTTCCGTTATGGGAATTGAAGAGGATCTATGGTGTTCTGTCTTCTTTACATGTCATGGTCGAATCCTATCCTGGGAAGCACGAGGGATAATTGGTCATGGAAGTTTTTTCCTTTTCAAAGGGCGTGGCTGATTTTTTTTTTTTTTTGAAATGTTGTGGCTGGAATTATGAACTGGCTCAAGTAGTTTTTCTCATATTTAATGGGAATGGGTGCTGATTTTTTCTTTTGGCATGATGATTGACAGCGCAAGGCCAGCTATGCTCAATCTTTCTACAACTATATGCTTTGGCTTCAAATCCACAGGCATTGTTGGCAAGGGCAGGGGATAGAAGGAACCGCACATGGATGCCCAGCTTTTATTCCAATCTGGCAGACTGCCAGGTAGAGGAACTGATGCTATTAATTGAAAGACTGAGAAGTTTTGCTCCCGAGCAGTCAAGAAGGAATGGGTGGCGATGGTCTGCAGGTCAATTTAGTGTTCGATGAGTATATTCGTTACTAACAATGCCTCAGCAAGACATGAATGAGAAGTTAATCGTGGATTGTCGGCTAATATGGCAAATAAAAATTCTGTTTAGATCTAGATTATTTACTGTCTTTTGAGAAGATAACGCCTACTTACTCGAGCATATTGGGTAAGATGGGTGCCAGAAGCTGACAACAGTATGGAAGATCTATTTTATTAATGTAATATTGCCAAAGGAGTGTGGACTGGCATACTTAATGATAGCCTTATTAGAATATTAGAAGTTCTGGAAAGCCGACAAGATGCGTGAGTCGTGTCTATGTGCCTTCCAGATGAAGGTTAGCAACAATTGGTGTACTATGGGCCATATGGAGACACAGGAATGCATATATGTTTCGAAATGAGAGAATTTACAAATAATAGTGGGGACAGCGAGTGGTTTGATTAAGGAATCGGGAATAATCAGTGACTTGCATTGTAGAGATTTATACATGTACATTCTTGTAATGTAAAGTTCTTATCATTAAAATGGATGGCAGACAAAATGCCTGCTATCCTCTTTACCCTAAAAAAATAAGTACAATTAAGTGCTATTTTTTTGGTTGCCCACAATTAAGTCCTATTTTAAATTGCTGAAGCATGATTATAATTCGCTTGCATATATCATATCAGCAAAGAGATTAAACATCCTAAACCTCAAGTTCCTATTGATTTATAGAAGCCAGAGTGGTGTGGATCAAGTGATTCTTGTGACTGAAAAAATCATACAATATCATTTGGTGGATAGGCATCCCCAGTCCCACCCACTAGAGGGTGCTTCTTTCAGGTGAACTATTTTGCCAGTTTCATTTAAAATCTAACTACAATAGAATCAAATTGATGAACAAAATATTAAACAAGACATAACAAAACCTTCATTCAATGACAAAATGCAGTCAAATTTACTGATAAATTCTTCTAAGTTTTCAAGGATAGAATTTTCTAAGTTATGCAAGTATCTATTTATTTCCTATTGATATAACATGAAATAGCTAAACTTATAAGTTCGAAATTTGACTTCGACTGCCAAATTTTATAGGTTTAATATCTTTCTCTTTATAGTATACTACTAACAAATAAGATCCCCTGAAAATTAATGTGAAGTAACAGAATAAATATACATTCTTTCGTTTATATCTTTAGCCTAGTAAAACAGCCAATGCCATACTCTTTTCATGTAAATTTTCTTTAACCAAAAAGTATAAAAAATTAATTGGTCTTAGGGGTGTTGCAAAATTGGTACATCTTGATTCGACCCATCCCAATTTTTTTGGAAAGTCTAAATCCATTTTAAAAGTAGCACAAGTGATATGATGGCTTCCGGTGGCCCGGTTTTAAAATAGGTTGAGAACAAGACGAAGGGGGAAAAAGTATAAGACCAAGATATGAAATCCCAGTTTTATTCTTGTAACACCCCCCGGCCCAATCAAGATATTGTTCGCTTTGGGCTTTTGGCCCACATGAATTTAAAATGGGTCGTGATAGGTGAAGGGGTTGACTACGCATAAGTCCATGACCTTTGTGTCTTGTTCACATGGGACTATCAATCAAACCATCTTGGCCCTTAGACCTCAAGTCATTACCATCTTTCTCCCCTTATGAGGCTCAACGTGTTCGTTCAACGATCTGTGTTACCTCATGGCCCGTGTTTCTCATATGGCTCGAGTGAGCATATGAGGGTAGCTCTGATATTCTGTAACACCCTCGGCCCAATCAAAATATTGTTCACTTTCGACTTTTAGCCCGTACGAATTTAAAACGTGTGTCTAGATATAAACTCATGATCACCTCCGTGTTTTGTCCATATAAAATTATTCAATCAAATCATCTTGATTCTTCTAAAAAATAATAAAAAGAATGTATGTTGTTATCCCCTTTTGTCCATTTTCTTATAATAATTTATCATTTTCAGAGTCGACCCCACCTAGTGGGATAAGGCTTTTTTGTTGTTGTAATTTATCATTTTCAGAAACTGTGATGTCACAATCCTGGTTTTCACTTTCTATTTTTTCGGGCTTTCACTTTCAACCCTTCTCTTTCAGATTTAGTCCTTGAGAAGGCCAAGGAATTTTTTTTTTTTTCCTTCTTGCAAACATTCATCAAAGAAACTAAAACACTCATAGTTAAACATAAAACATGGTCAAGTAAAATGTATGCCAACTGAACAAAAACACCATTCTGAGTACGAATAAGATCCTACAATGTTGACAGTAGCATTAATACCATAATCCAAAGTCTAACTTTATCAAACGTTATGAACTAGAATGTCTGCAAAATAAAGTAAGATAAATAAATAAAGGATTCTTGTAAAAAATTCCATGCTAAATACGATCAAATTCACGCTCAAATGAAAGAATGGGACTCACTTGCCAGCGCCCCCGATTGCGTCGGAAAACCCTCTCTTGGCGCCGGCGGAGGAACCCTTGGTGGGTGTTGGCGCCAGCAGCGTGAGGCCGGCGTCGCCCACGGCCCACCCTCTCGGGAAACTCCGAGCCCGGGAGTCCCAGTCGGAGCTCCGTCCCCCTGAGCCTGAGGTCCGAGGTGGCGCCACCACCACCCTCGCCACCGGCGGTGGAGGAGAGCCTGTCGGAGTGGTCCTCCGCCGGGGATGGCTCCCCGAGTCCCACGTAACTGTGCTCCAGCGACGGCGTCATGGGAAGCTTCTTGATGAGATGAGTAGGCGAAAAATGTGTACCAAAAATTATGTTGTGGGAAGACGAAAAAGTGGAAGGTATAATACAATTATTTTTTCTTTAAAAAAATTATAACTCGTATCTAACAAAGTATTAATTATTTGATGCAAGGTACGAGCATGATACTAGTTCAGGATTCGCACAATTTAAATATATTTTAAAAAATAAACTTAAATATATAAATAAAATAATTAATGTGCTTTTTATAACTTATAATATACAAGTACTACTTTTTTTTCGGACATATACTATATCTATAAGCATCTTATAATTTGTACTAAAACAAATATTATTTAAGTTTATATGTGAAACATTTAATCTGATTATAAAAAATATTATGTCTTTCATAATATTAGAATAAGTACTATTTTACGTTAATGCATGTAAATAATATATTACAAATTTCAATCTATCTTAAATAATACATATATTTATAAGAAAATGATATTGATTTTTTTTTCAAATCATAATGCAAATAAAAATTAAACATGATATTATTAACATATGTGATATTTCAAATTAAAAAATAATCACCACTCTGCATATCCACTTTAATAGAGTCATCTTCTAATTTATGAAAAAAATTAATCCTGATGTTAAAGTTTTACTGCACATGAATTAAGAATGCATTTATATATGATCATTTGTTATTAAAATATATAATGGAATATAGAGTGTCACTATGTAATTTGTGAAAATTTAATCATATTGATATTTTTTTAATAAACATGAAGATGCATGTAATTAGTTTTTAGTGTTAAAAAATATAATATAATATAAGTAACCAACTTATAATTTGTGAAAATTTAATCTTGTTGTTGAATTTAACACACATTAATTAAGGATGCATTTATATAATTATTTATTATTATAATTTAAAGAAGCAAATGATTATAAATCTTATAAATTACAAATGATAATAAAGTTTTATTCGTGGCCAATATAAAATAGAGTGGTGGTACACATTTCAAGCTATATTCCCTTTTATGTCCGCATCCTTTGGAGGGTGGTAGGAAACTGGCGTCCTTTGGAGGGTAGAGAATAGAGATGAATGTTTCAAGCTATATTAGAAAACTACCACTACTTCATATTCCAAGAGAAAACAAATAAATAAATAACTAAGAAAAAAGATAATAATAAATGATGAATATATTATTGGGTCAAAGTTTTAATGATATATAAAATTATATTTCGATGAAATAAACATAGAAAGATTAAAAATGAAATGCTAAAAAAGTTTAAAGAAAAATGGATAACTTTATGCACTACACTTTGATTAAATAGTTGACACTGATCTCATTAATTTTGGAGAAATATGGATCTAGAGAATTCTGTTAGCTTTCCATAGACTTCAAAATCATCTAATTTGGATAACCCTGCAAAAAGTTATGATCAAAATAGTGCAGGTCGGTCAATCCATCGGTCGAAGCAAACAAGGCCGGTCGACATGATACCGGTCGACAGAATAGAAGATACCGATCGATCGACAACTACTAAGCTTGCTCCGGACGATGTCGAGACAATACCGATTGACAGTCCGGTAGACCGATCAAGCGCAAAAGTTGAAGAAAACGCGCAACGATCACATAGACCGGTCGACCGGTCCAGAAGTGCGGTTGACCGACCTTCGATTCAAATGAACAGTAACGGTCAAATTTGAAGGAGGAATTTGTGGAACAATTTCTGTATGAATTTTTCACATAATGAAGGCTATAAAAGGAGTGACAAGGCCAGAGGCAAAATCACCCATTCACTCATTGAAGAAAAGCTTCAAGTTGTCAAAGAGAAATTATTTCTTGAAGTTTTTATTTTATAGCTTTCTCATTCTTTCTCTCTTCTCTTCTTGTGAGCATAGAATTATAAAAGAGAGAAACACTTTTGTTCAGAAAAAGTAGAAAGAGCTCCTGCGTAAAAGAAGTTTTAAATCTTACCTCTTGAACGAAAGAAATAGATTAGCTTTCTATGAGGAGAGGCTGTCTTGCCTCTTGAAGTGAAGAAATAGGCGGTGGTGTAAAGGACTTTCTTCCTTATCCCATTTGGAACAAAGAAAATGCTAGTGGAATTTCCGGCGGTCCCAACGTTCATGAGTATTACTTCGAGCAGTTTTTAAGAATTGCCTCGAGGACACAACATGTAAGACATGTTGTGGCTGTGTTTGGATGCGAACAAACTGTCAGAACTAAGGTTTGTTCTGCCAAACACATTGTAAAGTTTCGGTGGGGCCCATCGGAATTTAAATCCTGGTCAACGTGACTTGTTCGCTCGCGTTCTCGAAAAAAAGGTCTGGCCAGGGGCCAGAACTTTCGAACTCTCGCTGCGCACCTCAAATTTGCCTTGAATCCCATGCCAACATTTGCTAAAAGTTCTCCGATCTGCGTCATACCAAATGTCAAATAAGAACTTATGTGTCACGTCGCTAAATTCTGAGGACTTGAGTTCACGAGATCTCATGTTGCCAAACACAAAAAGAATGCGAGAGGGTACCGAACAGTACTTAACCGGTCGGGCGAGAGGAGAGGGTGATAGAAACTGGTAGAAACTGGTACACATTTCAAGCTATATTCCCTTTTATGTCCGCATCCTTTGGAGGGTGGTAGAAACTGGCGTCCTTTGGAGGGTAGAGAATGGAGATGAATGTTTCAAGCTATATTAGAAAACTGCCACCGCTTCATATTCCAAGAGAAAATAAATAAATAAATAACTGAGAAAAAAGATAACAATAAATGATGAACATATTATTGGGTCAAAATTTTAATGATATATAAAATTATATTTTGATGAAATAAACATCGAAAGATTAAAGATGAAATACTGAAAAAGTTTAAAGAAAAATGGATAACTTTATGCACTACACTTTGATTAAATAATTGACACTAATCTCATTAGTATTGAAGAAATGTGGATGTAGAGAATTCTGTTAACTTTTCATAAACTTCAAGATCATCCAATTTGAATAACCGTGTAAAAAGTTATGATCAAAATAATGCAGGTCGGCCAACCCGCCGGTCGAAGCAAACAAGGCCGGTCGACATGATACCGGTTGACCGAATAGAAGATACCGGTCAACCGACAACTACTGAGCTTGCTCCGGACGACATCGAGACAATACCGGTCGACCGATCAAGCGCAGAAGTTGAAAAAAATGTGCAACAGTCACATAGACCGATCGACCGGTCCAGAAGTGTGGTCGATCGGCCTCCGAGTCAAATGAACAATAATGGTCAAATTTGAAGGAGGAATTTGTAGAATAATTTCTAGACGAATTTTTCATACAATGAATGCTATAAAAGGAGTGTCAAGGCCAGAGGCAAAAGCACACATTCACTCATTGAAGAAAAGCTTCAAGTTGTTAAAGAGATATCATTTTTTGAAGTTTTTATTTTATAGTTTTCTCATTCTTTCTCTCTTTTCTTCTTGTGAGCATAGAATTGTAAAAGAGAGAAACACTTTTATTCAGAAAAAGTAGAGAGAGCTCATGTGTAAAAAATGTTCTAAATCTTACATCTTGAGCGAAAGAAATAGATTAGTTTCCTAAAAGGAGATGTTGCCTTACCTCTCGAAGCGGAGAAATAGGCGGTGGTGTAAAGGACTTTCTTCTTTACCCCATTTGAAACAAAAGAAGTGCTAGTGGAATATTTGACCGTCTCGAGGTCGAAAAGTCGGAGCGGGGACGTAGACCAAGGTGTGGTCGAATCTCGTCAACAACTACCGTGTCTTTGCGTTTGATTTTCTCTCTCTCTCTCTTTCTCGTTCATATTGTGTTTATAATCTGAATTGCAAATGTTTTAAGAATCGGTTTTATACTTCCGCTACGAATTTCGTGAAATCGATATTTTGAATTAAATACCAATTCACCCTCCCCCCTCTTGGTACCCTTTGAGATCCTACGCATAATCTCTTAGCTAAGAGAGCATGATGATGATGTATTGTCCTTGATATTAAGCCTCTCATTTCGGTCATTAGCGGTGCAGAAGCATGCAACCTTCAACACCATTCCCGGCCAATCTACCACCACCTTCGACTGCATCATGCCTCACACCCACTGCTCATTCGTCTTCTCGAAGTACTCGTCGGTCCGAAACCTCCCCATCACCAGCACGACCAGGATCACCCCAAAGCTGTACACATCACTTATTGGTGCACGCTAGAGCCTGGTAGTACTCCGAAGCCATGTAACGCACGGTCCTGGCAACTTTGTTCATCGCTATTGTCATTGTCTCCGGAGCCCTGTTCAGAACCTCATCCACTACCTTTGTGAGTCCGATAGTTGTGCTCACTGACGAGCAACATGTTCGCGGGCTTCAAGTTCCCGTGGGTGACCCACGGCTAATGCACCATGTGAAGGTACTCAAGCTCCGGTGGCCATGCTGAGGGCTTGGGTACCCCATCGGCCAATCCAAACGCCCGTGCTTCAGCGCATCGTGATGTGACCCGCTCGTCAAACTCACAACGTCGCATCGTCATGGAGGGAGGAAAGAGGAAAAATATAGAGAAGACGTCATACACATCCCTGTGAAGCTCGTCGTTGCCATGGAGGTGGACGATGTCCTCTTTTGAACTCTATTTCTAAATAAAGTGTTGTCATTTGGAGAACAATCTTATACACCACTTCATATTCCAAGAGAAAATAAATAAATAGAAAAACCGAGAAAAAAGATAACAATAATGGTGAATGGAGAACTACTTGGAACGTTTTATCGTGCATGGCCTGCGCTAGCCGCTTGCCCTCGGAGCACAGGACCTTCTGCACGACGACAAAGTGCAGCAGCATTGTGCTCCCATAGATGCTCTTGACGCCAGAGAGCCTGCAGAGAGCTATTTGGTCTGTGATGCCATGTGCTATCCCAACGTTCATGAGTATTGCTTCGAGCAGTTTCTAAGAATTGCCTCGAGGACACAACATGTAAGATATGTTGTGGCTGTGTTTGGATGCGAACGAACTATCAGAACTAAGGTTGTTCTGCCAAACACATTGTAAAGTTTCAGTGGGGCCCGCCGGAATTTAAATCCCGATCAACGCGATTTGTTCGCTCGCGTTCTCGAAAAAAGTTCTGGCCAGGGGCCAGAACTTTTGAACTCTCGCTGCACACTCCTGGTCAAAACTTTCGAACTCTCGCTGCACACCTTGAATTTGCCTCGAATCCCACGCCAACATTTGCTAAAAGTACTTCGATTCGCGTCAACATTTACCAAACGTCGAATAAGAACTTATGCATCACGTCACTAAATTCTGAGGACTTGAGTTCACGAGTTCTCGTGTTGCTAAACACAAAAGGAATGTGAGAGAGTACCGGACAGTACTCAACCGGTCGGGCGTGAGAAGAGGGGGAGAATAAACCTTTTATACAAAATTAATAAGGTATTTTTCTATTTGAGATATCCCCTTTAATTATCTAAATGAAATAGAATTCCTAATTAAATTCATTTTTCATTCACTTAATTTGATTTCTTAACTTTTTGTATTTGTTTTATTTTCTTTTTTTCTTATACTTAATTTTCTTATACTTATACTTAATTTTATTATAGTTTATTGGTTTTTTTATAAAAATGAAAACAATTGAAGAAAGAAATAGAAAAATTGAAATAAAATATAAAATATAATAAAAATATAAAAATGAAAAATATAGAAAATATATGTATTACTATATAATACTTATAATACTTTGATTATTAAAATACATATTTAGAATCTGAATATATTGTTAATTTTTATTAATTAATTCTTATTATAATATAGACATAATATTTATTTGCTATTATCAATATTATTACTAATATATATAATTATGTATATATATTTTATTATAAGTGAATTTGTTTTTATATATTTATCTATATATATAATATAAGGTATAATAAGATATAACTAATATAAGACTTTTAGAATCTAATTTTAATTTTTATTAATTAATATTTAATATTTAATATTTTTATTAATTAATATTTCTATTTAACTATTATTTAAAATATATAATTATTATGTAATAGAAATTAAAAGAATTTAAAATTGGAAAATAGGAAGAAGAGCATTTTCTCAATTTTTATTTTTCAATTGAAAATTGGGAGAGATGGTTGAATGGCCTAAAGCGGCGGATTGCTAATCCGTTGTGTATATATATATATATATATATATATATATAGCATAATTAATGTATATTTTAGAATTATTTTCTTACAAAAAATATCAAAATTACTTTCGGAATGAAATAGCGCACCATCAAACTTATGTACATGACTAACAATACCCACATAGAAATTAGAATCATGCACGAAGATCGAGGTGCTAAATAAAAGGATTATAACGATACCTGCATTATTATATATGAAGAAAGATTTGCTACGTTGGAAAATTGAAAACTAAGGAATCCAATATGATTCAGAACGGCTTTTTATAGAGCAAAATCGAAGGTCCCATGCAACAAAAATAAAAAAGTCTACGGAGCCTATTTTTATTTATATAATTAATTTATAAGTAATTATTTTTTATTATTGATATAATAAGTTTTGAGATAGTTTAATATGTTCCTATCAAATATAATTTAATAATTTTAATACTGTATCTTATATCTAGTTATAAAATTAAGTATGTTAATATTAGTATTAATTTATATATATATTTTAGAAATATTATTTTATTAAAATAGGAATGAAATCGTACACTTAGTTGCTGATAAAGAAATCTTAAAAACTAATAGAAATAATAATCCATAACCACCCAACAAAATCTAACTTTCTATACGAATAAAAGCACTAAAAGCATTATGTAACTGAAACTTAACCGTTCATGCATGACAGCCTATAAATACTCTCAAACACTCTTTACCACATCGATTAAAGTGTTCTACGTCATGAATCTTTCTATGCACTCACAATTTGATTCGATGAGTAGATTTACATTTTTTATTAGTTATGTTTTAAAAGAATCCTTTTAGTATATATCATTTTTTTTTCTATGAATCCCCTTATAATATGTTTTAGAATGCTACCATGACAAGTGTTTGTTATTATAACGATTTTTTTATTTGTCTTTAAGCATTATCTATGTGTATAGCATTTTAATATAATTTTGTGTTCTTAAAATATCATTACCATACAAGTACAATAGTTGTGTAGTATATTATGTTTTTTTCTACTATATTTGCATCATTAACTTCTCATATGATAATTAATATATATTAATTTATCATAAGGTTTTTTTCTTATTTTTTATTTAGGCATTTGCATATGTGTATATACCATTTTAATATATTGTTTATTTCTTCTTAACTTATCAATAGTGTATAATTTCAACTGGTTCTGTAGTAAATTATTTATTTACTACTACATTTGTGCCATTAATTTCTCATAAGTCAGTTATTATAACATAATCCATTCAATAATTGGTAATCCGGCGTGCACGCATTGTAGTATTTCAAACCTATTTCAAGTGTTGCGCATTAAAGAAAAAAACTTACGTGGAGCGGGCACGTGCCACTGTTCTGGTGTTTTTGATGTTTTATATATATATATATATATATATATATATATATATATATATATATTATTAAAAGGAGGATAATGTGAAAGTGACATTTGGCAAATTCTTGATTTATTATAATTTTAAGTGAATGATTAGTTAGTTAGTAACTAAAATCTGTTTTTGCACAATTATGTTTCATTTAGTGACATAATTAATATTTTGAACACTTAGATAATGGGTGTATATTTAATTTGAATACATTAATTAGTTAACTAAAAGAGAAAAGATATAATCATAAAAAATATTCAACAAAATTTTAATTAATGACTCGCTTGGCATAGCGTGATGATACTTTTAAGTGATGTGAATATTGAAATAATTGGATCAAAATAAACATATAGGCATTAAAAGAAGTTTCCAAAAAATGAAAAGAAAAGTTAATACTATCACACTTTCAGTTAAAAAATAAAAAAATGTATCCATATTTGATTTATTTTTATATATGATCTAGACTGTTATGACAATATAATCATAAAAATATTTAACAATTACTTATGCTTTTAAATGATATGAATAATTAACCAATTAAATAATTGTAATAATCGAATCAAAATAAACATATTGGCATTAAAAGAAGCTGCCCAAAAATAAAAAGAAAAGTTAATACTATCATACATTTCAATTTATAATACAAAATGTATCTATATTTGATTTATTTTGATATATAAGGCTGTTCTGTTAATTGAAATATATGATTTATTTCATATTCGATTGCCAAAAGTATAAGTTAATTAAATATAAAAAATATCAGATAATGATTATAAAATATGATGAATGATTTAAATAATTATCCAACTAAGAAATTGTAGTAATGGAATCAAAATAAACATAACTAATAGATTAAATTAACTTACCCAAAAAATGTAAAGAAAAGTTAATATTATATTAAATCAATTAATAATCTAAAATCTATTTATATCTATTTTATTTTTATATATGAGATCATTATAACAATGAAAAAATATGAAAGTTATTTCATCTTCGGTTACCAAAAATATAAAAATTGGTTAATAAATTTTTTTTAGTATATTATTCATTTCTTTACATCAAAAGGTCCATATAATTAGAGTAGTTATCAAAACACGTATAATGTATAATTATATGTATCATAAAATTTATATAGATATGAAATAGATTAAAGAATTAACATCTCAAACTTAAATGAGAATATTATTTTTTAAGAAGAGAGAAAAATAAATGGGATAGAAAAAAATAGATAGATTAATAGATTATTTATATAATTTATAATTATCATATTTTAAGTATATTAAAATACATCAAAGTAATATTTATTTGTTTACACATGATACATCTAATTTCACATCATCCGCGCACTGGCGATCCCATTAGTAAGTATTCATTTAACAAACCAATGAAAAATGGTTTTTATAACATGTATAATAATTAACCTGTTAAATTATAATAAATACCGTATTAAATTCAAACTGAATATAGGCCTAGAATTGCAGCATGAAATGTTGAAACTGAATAATACTTCTGCTGTTACGATCATTAGCAATTTACTAGTGTGATGACCCGCGCGATGCGCGGATGATGTAAAAAAATTCTCATTTTTTATCATAATTTTATATTTTTATTAACTAAATAATAATATTTATAAGTACATAAAATAATTACACATTTCTTATATACATATCTCAATTATAACTTAATTATCTCTTTTCATGATCATTTATAATTTTGTTCAAAGTTAACACATTAAATAAAGACTTGAAGGTACAATAAAAATAATTAAATATAAAATAAGAAGAAGTCATTAAGTCACTATAACTATCTTCTTTGAAGATCCATTATTATTCAACTGATTCAAATAGGTAACGAGAACAATTTTAACACAAAAAAATAATCAAGTGCATAATTTTAATTTTAAAATATATAAAATGCATTATTAATGTTTATAACTTAATTTTAGTATGCACATTTATGTGTTTAAGAAAATATATAGTAATAATGACATATTCAAATTTGGAACAAATAAATCTATAGGACTTTAAATGACAAAAGAATAAAACTAAATTTCATATATATGCCTTGTACAATGCACCGTAGATATAGAAAAGTAAATTATCAAAATAATTTTTTTATTTTGTTATAAAAAAATTATAGACTATGTTTAGATCTTTTTAGATTTTGAAATAATAATATTAAAAAATAATAAATAATATTTATTTTATAATAATAGAAATGAATTATAATTTAAACTTATACCTAATACAAATAGTTTTGTACCATTTTGACATTAATCTATTAATATTTCTCTTATCATCTAAACAATCGAATCAATTCTATTATTAAAAACTTATACCACTTATGTTTATATTATTCTTTGGATCTAAATAAAGCATAATTTTCCTTATCTGATTTAATTATTATATATAAGACTGCAATATTAGTTTTTTTACATTGCTTAATCCACAATAGTGCACGTCATTAGGAATTTCATAAAAAATTAATGATTAGTTGATTGATTAATTTATTGTATTCCCCTATACACCCTTTTTTATATATTTATCTAAATAATATATATATTAATTTTTAAAAGAGTATTTTACTATTATAAAGTATTTCACTTATATTATGAATAATAGATTTTCATATTTCAAATTTATATATCTAATTAAATTTTTTTACATCTCTGAAGTAATTTTATATTGTTTTTCTTTCATGTTTAAATTAAATTAAATAACTTTATGAAGACATAGATATTATATTTTATGTTACCTAATGTAAAGTAATAATTATGTGATACTTCTTAATACTTACTTTTTATTAAAATTAAATGTAATAACACATTGGAAAGAGGGTGGATTTTGAGGAATGTAAAGAGGATAAGTATGAGTAGGATTTAAGTTAGTTTGCTCAATATTTATAATGTGAGAATTGGAGAAGGTTTTTAATGAGTTTATTTCTTTCACTAAATGGTCGGTTATAACTACCGGTTTTCAAATTTTCTATTAAGAATTAAATTTACATTCAAAATTATTATATAGAATTTCATTCTCATGCTACTATAATTAGAAGAATGTTAATAATCAAAATATTTATTTTCTTATCTTTTTTATTTGAATGGGTTTTTTGCAATTTAAATATAATTGTTTAGTCTTGATTGTTTAGATTTAAGTATTTTGATTTAGTACAAATTTTTAGTGTTAACCATATCTTTTATACTTTAAATATATTCATTGGATAAATATTCTCTATAGATTTTAAACATTTTTTTATTAACAGATAAGTAACTAACTATCTTAAACTTTTTCTTTTAAAATTTTGAGAACATGCCATTTGGCATGAGACAATAAAAAATATATATTTTATACTTTTTTATATCTAATTATTATTATCCTTAAATAAAAATAAAACTTATAAAATACAAATGGAATTGATTATAATTTTTTTTGAGATATCACGCACTAATGTATTGTTGTAAAATTAAAATTATGATATAATCTTCATTAATATCATATAAAATTATATTGTGTTACATAATTGATAGTATATTATGAACATTTCTCAAAATTATTCATTTAATAATTTTTTAGTTACTAATGAACTATCTAATCAATTTATAAATAAATGACTTAATTAGTTATAAAGATGATACATGGCACACAATCCATCTATCAAATGTCACTCTCTCCTTTCATACTACTCTCCTTTTAATATAGTAAGTATAGATAGTACACATCCCGTGCGAAAAATAAAAAAAGATCATACACGGTAATAATTGTTTATTTACTTAATATTTATATTTTTATTTAAGTTTATAAAAAAAATTATACCCCACAATTAGTGTCTATGCTCGCAATGGCAATTGCCACATGGAAATAAGAATAGTTTAACCAAATTCGAAAAACTTGACACTCATTTGGGAGACTACTGTTGGTAAAGCACTACCCTACTAATATGCCCATGTACATGTATATATTCATGCAAAAAAATTTATGTTTTAACTACAAAGGTCAAACACATTTATACATTCGCATTATACATTATAATTAGATTATACATTTATCATAATAAAATTTCAATATAAAATACATACTGTTAATATTTAGATTTTTATTAAGTTAGATATAATTTTTATACTAATGTGTTATAAAAAAAAGTTTCGTTTACTATATTCTAAGTCCAGATTCATCTAGTTACGTTACATAATTTGTGAAAAATATTATGATTACTATTTTTACAATGCTTAAATGATATTTTATAAAATCATAACTACTTAATTATCCGGCTGAAGTTTGAAATTATTTTTTTCGATGTATCATTATTATAATTTATTATAATTATTAATCTTATGCTTATAATTAAGTTTAACTCAAAATAATGAGAGGTTTGTGTGGAAAATGTATGCACTATTCTAATTTAATCAAAGATATCAAAATAACCCTTTAACAAATAATTAACTAAATAAACAATGACTACATATTTTAACCAACTTATTCTTTTGAAAAATAATTCAGTTAGACATTTTAAAAGTAAAATACACACACATATATATATATATTTAAAACATAGTAATGCCGCGTGGACTATCCAAGAAAATGAGAGCTAAAAATATATTTAAATAGAAAAAATAAGATATATATATGTATTGAAAATAGATTCTATGCACATTAAATATGATAAAATTTGTTCTACAAAGTACTTGCACGTAATAAAATAACTTATATGTTTCAGAGGCAATTATATATATTTTTAAATAAGGAATTGTATATAGAAATATTACTATTCACTAGTTAAAAAATAGAACTGAGAATTGGCATGTCTAGAAAAAAATTATAGTACAATCTCACAATTTGTTTATTTTAATTTGTAAGTGCATGATATAAAAAAGAGACACAAATATAGATGAACAATATATAAATAAAATAAAATTTATTAATAAAAAACACCAAGTAACATTTATGATAATACATGAAGACAAATTATACATAATTCAAATTGATGTTACAGATTCCATAAATTTTTATAAAAAATTTAGTAAAAGTCGTTGACATCATGCTAATTAATTATTAGTAATTTTTTGTTTATATATAGTTATGACAAAATTTAACATTGTCAATCCTCAATTATTGCTGTGATATTATTTTGATTATAATTTATTTTCAATAATACATTAATATGCATAGTTCAAGAGAAGAAGAACTAACATCCATAACACATTGCTTTGCAAGAAAAATAGCCAATTGTCGTGTATATAATCCCAATCATTAAAAAAGAGCTAACTTTTAACAATACATTAATCTGCACAATACAGAAAAAAGTAACTCATAATATATTAATTTGCAATAAAAGCAAGTATATATATATATATATATATAGAGAGAGAGAGAGAGAGAGAGAGAAGATTTTGAGAGGGCAGACTTTGAGGAATGGAAAGAGGATACGTATGGCTAGGATTTCAAATTATTTTGCTCAATATTTATATTAAGTGGTCGGTTTTCAAATTTCTATTAAAAATTAAATTTACATTCAAAATGATTATATATATTTTCATTCTCATGCTACTATAATTAGAAGAATGTTAATAATAAAGAGTTTTCTTATCTTTTTTATTTGAATGGATTTTTTACAATTTAAATATAATTGTTTAGCCTTGATTGTTTAGATTTAAGTATTTTGATTTAGTACAAATTTTTAGTGTTAACCATATCTTTTATACTTTAAATATATTCATTGGATAAATGTTCTCTATAGATTTTAGACATTTTTTATTAACAGATAAGTAACTAAATATCTTAAACTTTTTATTTTAAAATTTTGAGAACATGCCATTTCGCATAAGACAATAGAAAATAGATATTTTATAATTTTTTATATCTAATTATTAATATCCTTAAATAAAATAAAACTTATAAAATATAAATGGAATTGATTATAATTTTTTTGAGATATCATATAAAATTATGTTGTATTACATAATTGATAATATATTATGAACATTTCTCAAAATTAACCATTTAATATTTTTTTAGTTACTAATGAACTATCTAATCAATTTATAAATAAATGACTTAATTAGTTATAAAGAGGACACATGGCACACAATCCATCTGCCAAATGTCACTCTCTCCTTTCATACTGCTATCCTTTTAATATAGTATAGATTATTAGTTACATTTTTATAATATAATATAACTTTATGTTATACGCTGAGAGGCAATGTTAAAGTAATAATTAGTCAAATTGTCAGTTTGTTAACATATATATTAATATTTTGATTAATTAGAATAGTATATGTAATTTATGTTGGACATGTGACATTCCATGCTTGTGTCAAATGTCAATCCTCTCCTAGCATACTATCCTCCTTTTATATATAGATGTTAATAGAATAGATTAATTATAATTTTTAAAAATCACTTCTAAATTTATAATCTATTTTGTAAAATAAAATAGGTGAATCTAATTAGCAAATTTTATCATAAATTATTTTAATTTTGAACTCGCTCATATATCATTTAATTGTGAACTCATGCATCATTCAAGTATGAAATTAATTGTGAATTCACTCTATTATTTTCTAGCTCTGCAATGTATCTATCTGTGTATCCATATTAATGCATAAAAGATTAGATAGAAGTGGAAAACAATTTTTACAAAAAAAGTTATAATACAATAAAAAAAGTATAATATGACTATGCTATAAAAAGTGATAACCTTATGACAATGCTTGAAGAAAAAAAATATTGAAAAGAAAAACTGAAACAAATGTGACATTGTTAAAAAAACAATTAATAAAATATAATCTTGCAATGGAGTCCAGGACTCCATTTATTATTAAATAATAAGGTTTTCTTACAAAGCTGAATATGATTAAATGGTTTAGTGATATGATAACAAAATCAATAATTAAAAATTTTAGGGCCACTTAATTTCATCTTTTCTACGTGTACATATATGTTAAAAAAAACATGATCAAAATATAAAAGATGGATGTAAACCAATATGTTTATCCCTACGTACGTGGTCTCCGCTAAGCAATGACATATCACAAGGATAAATTAAAGATAAGAATATTTATGAAATAGTGAAATTCATATATCTTTCATTCTTGAAATATGATATGACTATAATGTTTCAATGGATTCCAAGACTCTGGACTCCATGCAAGCAATTTGACTTTTATTTTAAATTAATTCATCAAATAATTTTTAAGTAATAACATTTTCTTACAAAAGTGACGTATGATTCAACACTTTAAAATATAAGAATTCAAAATTAACAAATCTTAAAATTTTCAAGAGTCTAGTAACTTTAATAATCAATATGTATATATATGCAAAAAGATACATGATAAAAAAATAGAAGATGAATGTGAACCAATATCACTAAACTATTTAAACATATAAAATGATTTCGTCCATTCCATACTATATCACAAAGATACATTTAAAAAAAGATATGAATATCTATAAAATAGTGAGAGTAATGTATCTTTCCTTCTTGAAACCTCATTTCTAATATATCAATCCCTTGGAATTATCATCTTTTGAATCTTACGCTTCCTTTGCATGAACCTAAGAATCATCATCAAACATTAAATATTCAATGGGATAGTTTGTCACCATAAAGACATAGTATATGCAGGAAAAAAAAGACACCCAAATCAATCATATGAAATTAAACAATAAATAAATCTTACGAGAGGGGAGGGGGAGATAGTTGGATTGAGGTACAGTTATAGGAACGTGTCACTACTTTCAATTATAGTAACTAATAAGTTTAAGTTAATCTTTTCAGTTAACTTGATGATTATTAAAAATTAAACTAATCCACTAATAGTTGTCTTAATTATGATTTAATTTCTATTTTTTATATTAACATCTCGTGTGGCTCTCCTTCAAATGACATACAAATTAATAACTAATTATTTTTAATAGAATATTTAATTTTGTCATGAATATATGAAAATTGTTGTCTATTTGATATTGATTAGAATTATTGACTTCAATTTTTTATTATAATAAAGCATTTTTGTCAATGGATTACAACTATAGTTACGAAATTAATAATTTAATATTTTGATTGATTAAATTAAAGTAAATAGTTATGGTAACAATATAGAAAATAAAATTATATAGCTATAGAATTATCATAATATAGTACTAATTTTTTTATGGACACTTGTCAACACATGCTTATGCCAAGTGTCAATTTCTTCTTACATACTATCCTCCTTTTAATAATAAAAATAAAAATAAAAATATATAAATATATAGATATAGATATAGATGACTATAATCTCTTTAATAATATATAGATATAGATAATAACAACTAAGTTTTTATTATTTTCAACTTATTAGATGCTTATAGGAATTACGTGAGTATGATTTATAATAACAATATGTTATAGAATATTAATTACTTATCATCTATCACAATAAATACTTAATTATCATTTAAAATAATAATTTAAGATTAATTTCTATAATTATCATTATAAAATAATTATAAATGATACTTTAAAACTATAATTACTATTTGTAGAGACACTTGTCAACTCACATTGATGTCAAGTGTCATTCTCTCATTCAAAGTATTTTCTCTTTAATATAATATAGATATATTTACGAATATTATATTCATTTGCAATTTGTGTCGTAACTACCAGCACGATTACATCACAAAATAGTGGAAAAAAGTGAACCAAAAAAAAAAAAGAAATGTTGCACCTTCTTGGGAGTTAAAGGAAAGGATTTTGTTAACCCCAGTCAAAGTGTCATTCGTTTTTTATATCATTCTTCATATTGTGTATACATGAATAATCAACTAAATCAAGCCTTTGGTTCAACCTCATTGCAATTTAAATGACAAGAAAAAGATAACAAAATGGATCCATCCATCAAATACGTCATCCATCTCCGGTCACCGCATGATGGAAGATGGTTTTGCCTCCTTTCTACTGAAAGTGCCAAGAACTTGCATAATAATAATAATAATAATAATAATAATAATAATAATAATAATAATAATAATAATAATAATAATAATAATAATAATAATAATAATAATAATAATAATAATAATAATAATAATAATAATAATAAAAGGATTGCATTGAATTAATAAAATGATTTAAAATACATATTTCCTGTAATTACATAAGGTCTCAAACCCGGATAAAGGAGGAGGGTTGTGTTAAGCCCCGACAGCCAGCGTAAAACCCTGTCGAATCTTATGAATATGGATCAACGAATAGCGTCGTATGATCCATGTGACCGACCCCACCTAGTGGGATAAGGCTTTGTTGTTATTGTTGTTGTATTTCCTATAATTACATAAGCAGACCTACTAGTCTAATATTCCATCTATTGGAGATTTGAAAGAGAAAATAACTCGCTGCGACATACAATTTGCACATTTAACCCTGCCATTGAATCAAATGGATAAGGTTGTCATTAGCATATACAACATGTACATCTCCACTTACAGAATGTAACGTTCGTTAAGTTTCTAGGCTTCGAATGGCTGCAAAAATGTCCCAAAAACAAAAACGCAGAAAATAGTGGATCTTGATACCAAATATCAAAATGTCTTATAAGCAAAAGAGAAGCCAACCACCAAATGATCAAGCCACCACTCCAGATGCAGAACTTATCATATTGATCTGTTGTGAAATGGAATCAGGATATTAGTGGAAACAAAACTAAAAGCCAAGAAAACATGAGAACACAAGAAACGAGTGGGTACCTTGTTAACAAGCAAATCCACTTGTTCTCGGTACATTTCCTTGAGGTCAACAATATCCGCACGAAGCTCCTCCAACTGTAAAATACTTCCAATTTAATATTCATGAAAGAGATTTTTCACATTGAGAATTTTAACAATGAAAATCACTATGATATTATCTAAACACAGGAAAAGAGAATGGAATTAGAGTGAGATTGGACCTCAAATTAAGGACAAAAAGATCACATGATGCATGAGATTCAAAGTCCACTGCTCAGGGGAATAGCTTAAAACATAGTTCAGATTTACAAGATGCATAAAAAAAGAGGTTTGATTGATCACGAGCAATAAAAGCATGTCTAGCCATCTATTTGGCTCTAAGTAGGAACTCAAATATCCTATAAAATAGGATTCTTCTGCTTGGAATTCATTTTTTTGTGAGTCTTGTTACAAGTAACAACCTGTGTTCTCCTCAAAAGAAAAAAAAATGTGTTTCCAGAAGAACAACTCATGAATAAAATAAAGGATGACTGTCCACTCAAAAGTATATATTGTGATAAAAGAAATGAAGCATCCTGACTGACTCAAAATATTCAATGCAGTTTGTTTTTCACAAAACTATGAGATGATAAAAAGTGGCAGTGTTAATTAAAATCACTGGAGAACAATTCGGCAATAAATCATTCCTCCTAGTGTGGGGGCCCTTGAATATAGACTGACCTAAAATTGAAATTTAAACAGCTTAATAGGATGGGGATATAAATTTTCAATCGAGGAATGCAAAAACATTCAAGTCTTGTCCTCTCGGCTCAGATAACATATTAATTTTTTTTTACTAATCAACTCATTTAAAAAAAATTAAACTTGTAGAAGAGACCTTTTTTAATATCTAACTTGTGAGGCTCACTCATGTAAGTTGTTTGATCTTTTGACATCGCAACAGCTATGATTCTGGAAATAAAATATTCCCAGAGAAGCATACCTTGTATTCTTTCAAATCGAAAAAAAAAGTACTAGAAGCTTGTGTAGTTGCTATACGACTCAGCGGAGCTCAAGCTAAACTCTATGAAGGTAAATAGAAACACTGAACACGTGTCACATGGTCCAAGGGATATGCTATTTTTCAGCTTGTCAATTGTTAGAGACAAGTTACATCAACTATCAGACTTGAGCACAGATTACTGTAGTGAAAAAGATGCAACATTTAGGTTTAACAACTCATGAAAGATTATCATTTTGTTAACAGTAGACCTGGATTTTGTGAAACCAAAAGCTAGTAAACAGTACAATGAACAAAACCATTACCTCTTCATCACGTTCACCCATAAGTTCCAGTGCTGAAGAGTGTCTTCGCCTCAAAGCTTCAAGCTCAGCTCGCAAGCTTGGCAATGCAACAGCTTCTGCTCGCAGTTTTTCACACTGTTCAAGAAGAAATGCATAAATACTCTCTGGAATCATACATAGGATTACAGAACAATTGTTTGAAATTTTACCTGCTCTGTCATTTTAACTAGCTCCTCAGCTAAAGAATCACGGATGGACTCCAATGAACCCTATAGAATAGAAGTAAACAATAACAGAATTTTCCATTAATTGCTAACTGGGAACACTAAATTAAAACATCTATATTTGGGGGCATTGTGGAAGTATAAACCAATGAAATAAGTAACAGTGACAGCAATACCATACAATCCATCAACCAAATGCTGAAAGACAAAATGAGCATTTCAAACGTTGTAGAAATCATAATTGTCTAATGTTAAACAAAAAGATCACCAGAAAAATGAAAAGGAAACAGAACATTCATGGATTAATGAAAAAGTGAACGGCTTGTTACCTGTTGCACAGAAGAAACACGTAAATTTCTTTTTTTTTCTTGGAAAAGAAGAAACACATAAAATGATTGCACTGACAATAAGCTAACCTAATAGAGTCTACTTGAATATCTTATTTTCCTATCCCTGGGAATTAACAAAGATTCAGATTACATACACATCTTAAGCTAACCTAGAAGAGTCTACTTGAATATCTTATCTTCCTATCCCTGGGAATTAACAAAAATTCAGATTACATATACATCTTTAATTAAGCATGCTCTTAGCAATGAGTACTAAGTGTGAGCCCTTTTGCAACAATATTTCTTTATGCATGCACTCATGGTATGGGTGCTTAGACAAGCAGCACACTTCAATACTGTATATTCAATATCAGTATAGGAAAAGATATTTGCAGTTGAGCCCAAATTAGTTCCATGACCCAAAACGAGTATAGCAAAAAGCTTCGCTGAAAATCATGCCATCTAGAGTAATAAAAGAAGTAATACAATGTAAGGAAATCAAAATCATATTCATAAGTTCAAGGGTTGTCCAAAAACCAATAAAAATCTGGTGGAAGCATATCTTGTTTTCCAGAAATCCTCATAGTACTCAAATAGTAAGCACAATTGGATTTTTTGGAATATGCCAAACATTAACATAGATACTAGTCCTATATTTTTGCCATATAGATTATCCTATTGCAACATAAACAAAAGAGATTCTGTTTTCTGTACCAAGCGGGACATGTATGATGCAAGTTCACCGTCTTTTTGTCGTAATGCTGCTTCAAACGCACTTGGTGTCATTGTCTTCACAAAATATGGTGATAAGTTTGTTTCACTAGATATTCTTCTCTCAGGGAAAATATTATCAGACGAGTCTAAAGATGCTTGCAAAAAAATGCTTTCTTCAATGGCACTAGAACGTCCTGTACTTGAAAGTTTCCGAACAGGTATATTGTCTGCACATACAAGAACATGTAATCTAATATAGCTACAATCTTGAAAAGTTAGAAGCACCATTGACAGCAACAAAGGAAAGGAGACATTACTGGATGGAACTTGATTGACATTGGCAACGGTTTGATGTGAAATAGATTTCTCAAGATCAGCTTTGGCAGCTTTCACCCTTTCCAATTCCTGAAAACAGGTAACATCTCAAATTTTCACTACATATTTTACCAGCTTAAACTATATTTTAGAATATTAAAGACACTACTTAACATTTCATCCAGCCTAGACTAACAATATGAGAGAAGTATCAGGCATTATGGTAAATAACTTTTTTATCACTGTTTCCTTCATTTTGAGGAATTTGGACAGTTGGAACAAGCACATGATGTTGAAATATTTCCTTCCTAGTATTAGCAAATGTATCACCAATTTACCAGTTAATTTTGTAAGTTTATTATCCTTTCTATTGTTGATACATCTTACACCTGAATAAGTATGGTTACAAGTATCATGTTTCTCTGGCTGGCACAGCACTTTGTCAACATGATGTCTCAATAACTCAGACACGCTTGGTTGTTTGAACTCACATTGACTCAGAAGGATAAGCCAGCCCGAAGAGTCATACTAGACAATAAGACTGTTTGGATTGAGACTATGGAAGGGTGAGGTGGAGCATGGCTGGGATGGTATTGTTAACATATCGTTTGAACTACATTTTTATATTAATCATGAGGGGTTTGGTTTAGTCATCCTTTTCCCACTAAAAAAAAGGGGTTTGGCGAAGTGACTAAGGGTACGTTTGGATGGAGGGTTTGGAAGTGATGAGCTAGATTTACTTTGGATGGGGTGGGTTTAAAAATTCTACACCTTGTTTGGATACAACATTTATTAATTTAACTAAGGATAGATTGGTGTTTCTAAGCCCATCACTTGACTTAAAATTAAACCCTCCAAATTGATGGTTTTGGAGGGGATAGAAATAATTATCCCCATTTTACCCTTATTTCTTCTCAACCAAATAAAATAAATAATTTTTTCTTAAGGATAATAAAGACATCCACCAAACTTAACCTTTCCTAACCCATATATTATATTTTGTATCCAAACAAAGAGTGGATGAAATTAACACATCCATCCCATTAATTTATATCCAAACATGGTTTAATTAAACACTCACCACAGTCAACCTTACCACCCCCTAACCCATCCCTCTTAAATTAAATTACCAAACAAAGCCTAAGCCTCTCCAAATCTCTCTTTCTCTCTCTACATCTATTATGTTTGATATTTTTTTAGAATGGAAAGAAAATTTATTTGTATTTATTATTTCTCTCTCTATCATCTATTGTATTTGTATTTATTTATGATTTACATTTATTTCTCATTTTATTTTTAAGAATATAGATGGATAAAGCAGTAAAAGAAAAATAAGAAAGATTAGGAAAAGCAGTACGTGGAAACAATGTTATAGAAGAGAAAAAGATACTATAGATGGATAAATATTTGATATAACTACTATACTTGTAAGATGTTATAAATAATTCATATGTAAAAAAAGGTAAAGATGACTTTTTTGTGTAAATTAACCTTTCTATTTCATGTTTTAATAATTTTATCCAAAAAAGATGTGGCTTAGTTCAACCCATCCTCCCCACAATTTTTCATTCAAATATGGGTTTAGTAATAATCCACCACATTCAACTCTCTCATTTCTCACTCCATCCCACTCTTCGGTAAGTTAATTGTCAAAAAAAGCCTAAGCAATTATGGTTCATGTCATAAACAAACAAGGTTAACTATTATATTATCATCTAAGTTAATTATTTGGCTTAACTGATTCAACTGGTTCAACATGAAACAGCAATTTTTCTTGTTGTTTTGACAAAGCTGGTTTGCACCAAATAAAATAACCAAATTTGACCCATGTAAATAAAGTACTCGAGTATAGTCACTGTCCCATATACTTGTGGTTATCATTAAAATTTTCAATTGACCACCATCTCCAAATACCCAGAAGCTAGCACACATAGATTACCTTCTCCAAGATTTCCCTGCAAGCCATTTCTTCTTGCATCTCTTTTTTGTGTTTAGCCCTAAGTTCCTTGATTTCGTCTTCAAGTTGTCTTGCCCGACCCTCATGTGTTGCTGCTTCCTCCTTTGCAATTAGATATTCTTGTTTTCCTTCAGATGCCCTCTGCCTCTCCTTTTCAAGTGATCTGCTCAGCTGTGTTTGTTCTGTTCTGAGGCATGTAATCTGAGCTTCCACAAAGAAATGTGATTACTTTAAGCATGGCTATTTTTCTTTTTGAGAAAGCTGTATTGCAAGATTGCTACTTCAGGAATATATAGATAAATACGGAGGAAAGTAAAAAAAGTAGCAGAATAAGAATGCCACAAACCTGAGTTTCTAGAACAGTAATTCGAGAAAGACTTTGAGATAGACGATCATTAAGTGTTCGCTCCTTTTCCTCAGCTGCAGCAGCTTTTGCTTCTGCCTCCTGAAAAATTAATGAATTGCAGTTAGTTTAGCTCAACCAAGGAACCACTGTTAATTACATTTTAAACTAGGAAAATGTACACAACTATGTTACCCATCAACAATCAACTTGACACTCAAGTGGTATATCAAATGAGCCGCTTGAATTATATGTTCTTTCTTATTTCACAATTAGTTCCACAATGCAACATCCTTTTAATTCATGGCAATAAATTATGTGAAAAACATATTTTAAGACATTCCAAATGGCAAAAAATGATAACAGAAAAAAAAATCAATGACCCATAATTATCTAAAAGATGTTCACCTGAAGACGGGAGTTTAGAGCCCTTTCCACACCAGCCCAAGCTTCTGCTCTTCTGGCAGCTGTCTCCTGTTCCAATCAATAATTTAGAGCCCTTTGAAAATTGAAACCATAGTTTGAGTAAATTTCTCTAGAAAATGACCTGTTACAGTTATGAAACAGTACAGAGTATAGACATTGGTTGGAATGGAGAACTCAAGGAAAAGTACACAAAATGGTAAAAAGATAGTTACCTGCATTGCTTCTATCTGTCTCAGAAGTGGCCTAGTTGACTCAGGAATTTGTGTTATCAATTCGTTGTAGCGGAGTTCACTGGCCTACATCAGCCCATCAGAGAAAACAATCTTTAGAAACACATTTAATAAAGAGAGAAACTGACATTAAAAGATATAAAGAAATTCAAATACCTGATAGCGTTTTTGAAGTTCATCAATATCCCTTCTGAGCATTTCTTCTTTGAAAACAGCCTGTCATAATTCATGCAGTAAAGACCTTATTTTCAAAATAAGTTACCTCGATCCAGAACCAGGTTTTAGTAAGTGGGTCACAATCAGTAAGCACCTGTTGCTCCGTTCTACTCAATGTCTGCCTCAGCTCCTCAAGTGTCTGAACCAGCATTGCTTCACGTTCATTTGCTTCCTTCAAGCGACTCTCTAGTTCTATTCTAGCTTCCTGGTTTACTCGTGCTTCTGCTAATGCTTCAGCCTCCTTGGCTGCATTAAGGGCATTGGTATAAAATTCCTTTTGAGAAGAAAGTTCTGCTTGATTTTTCTCAATGGTTTCCTGCAGCAACTTCTCAGTTGCTGCCTTGTCTCTTTTGATACTTTCCACTTTTGCCTCCTCAACCTGCAAAATCAAAATAAAACCGATGCTTCTAATTCAATATGACGATCCAAGATGCTACTTTGGCAACCTAAAGTAGTAAATATTTATGATACGCTTTTAAATGTGCCTTTCAGACAGTAAATTAACATCTCTTAAGTTTCTCTGCAATCATAAGTTTTGAACAATGCAATACTAAGACTTACAGCATCAAAACTTTGTTAATGCAACCTTATAATGCACATAGATTGTCCCAAATGATCTTTCAATTTTTTGTAATGCTAGAAACAGAACCTTAACATTTTTGTTTTCTAGATTTTTCTCCATATCAATTCATGAGACTGACCTCTCAAAAAAAATCAAAAGAGAATGACAGCACCGAGACACAATTCAAAATTAAAATTTGAACATGCCTCACATGGATTAGACATTTATCACATAATTACCTGGAGTTTTGAATTCAGGCGTTGCTTTTCTTCTTCAAACTCTCTGATCTGCATTAAAAATGGTATTTATTTAACTGTACTTCAAAGTAGCAAGGTTATAACTTATGAGAAATAGGATGAAAATGGTAAGAACAAACACTAGTGCAACGAACCTGTGCCCTTAGTTTCCTGATGGTTGCTTCTTGAGTAGCTTGCTTTTTAGATAGCTCTTCGCCTTTTACAGATTGAACCAGGCATAGAAAAAGGTCAGTCATCCTATCAACAGGTAACTGAAATATATTCTGAACAAAGTGAAAGGTAAATTCTCCATAAAATATCAATCTCAAGGAATAATTTTAAAAAATGTAGAGCAATGCTAATGGTTAATGCACAAATCTGATCTAGCTACATTACGGAGCAGCCAACATCTACAATTTGAGTAGGAAATATGTATGAAAATCTTTGTCATAGAGCTCAATAAAATTTATGAGGTACATCAAATTTTGTCTAAATCTGGACTACCTTGTTATGTTATTTACTCCATTTTTTTGTCATTATTAACAATTCTCGTCCATCCATCTCTACCTATATCAGACAATCAATATTTCAACAATCTTAATAATCCTCAGGCAAAGCTCTTTGTCAAAAAAAAAAAAGAAGGAAAAAAGGATTGTCATGAACTTAATTTCTCCAACTAGGATCACTGAATGTGTGACTTACCACTTACATCGAATATTATACCATGAATACATAGCAATGAACTTAGAAGAACAATCATTAGGTATGATTAGTTGGCAACTTCACTTCTTCATATCACAGTATTGGTAACATTGATATGCTAAAATAGGTAAATCACTACAGTAATTACACAATATGCAATTGCCTGAAAAACAGAAGATTAAGGCCTGCAACAACCATCAAAGATATTTAGAGTGACTGTATGTAGCTAAGTTTACAGGATTTCCACTAGATTTACCTTCTGCCATAACTTGACTTATTATTTCATCCTTTTCTTTTAAAAGAGCAGTTGCATCACTTTTTTTATTTTGTTCTCTCCTTAATGTATCTCTTTCCCTTGTGAGTGCATAAACCTGCAGCCAGTTGGTCAGTTAACAATACTGTACCATGACACAGAATTGCAATATATTACTTACAGCATGAGGCACACCATAAAACAAATAAATCTTAAACATAAATCCTACACATAAAGGGGGATATTTAAGGGGACCACTATATTGAGATTGTAAAAGATTGCTTCTTCAGTCAATCATCACCCATTTCAGGCTCACATTACAGTGAAGTCATGCAACATTTTTACAATTACGTAAATTATTCAATCAAAGGAGATAATACACATGAATAGAACAACTCATCTATTTTTAGAATCAGTGGAAGAATTTTTGGATGCTGTTCTTGTCATATTTTCATGAAAACATTTACAAACCATAAAAAACATACTGGATAGGTACTTTGTGCTAAACCAACAATAAGACATTTGGGTTTCCAAGACCATTTTCCTTCATCCAACATTTATAGGGGGCTTCACTTACAAAAATAGCACACGGAGCAATTACCAAATCTCATCTAATGCAACAGATGAGAGGAGGAGGAGACTGATATAGAACAAGAATAGAATTATAATCCTTTTGCGTTAATAGTTGGTCTTTAGTTATAGGCCTTTAGTATAGTCCATTAGTCTAGTCTAACTTATACTAGATTTATTTTTATTTGAGTTTGCCTTTTATTTTGTTTCCTAGTTTTTCGGAATAAGTGGTTTACTACCCCTATAAATAATCTTATACTAGATTTCTTTTATTTGAGTTTTCTTTTTATTTTGTTTCCTATTTTTTTGGCATAAGGGGTTTAATACCCCTGTAAATAAACTTGTGTGGTCTTCATAATCGGATGTTTTAGCGGTTCCTAAGGCAGTAGCAATGTGGAGTCGAAGTGATTCATGGTTTACTCTCTATTATTCTTTTTCTCTTTTCTTATGTGGCAGCCCTCACTACACCGACAGATCAAGTCCATTTGTTGGTTTTTTTTCTTATAATTCAAATCTCTCAAGTGAAAATTAAATAAAAATAAACCCCATTGCTCTAGTTCGGTTGCAAAACTGAAGGTTAGGGGTCACCCAATACTGATAGCTTTAACCTTTTTTCTTATGGAAAAGAACATATGATATGAAAGATTAGTTAAATTAACTTTTTCGGTTGCTAAACTGTAATGTAACATGTTCGTTGTAATGATCTAATCCAATGTAACTGACTTTTGCATCAATAAATCTGGATGATTGTGTCTTTTGGCAACCATCATTCCCGCTCTCTCAGAAAAATAAACTTTTAGAGCAAAGGGATGACTAGCATGTTCGAGGAATCCATAAAACCTATTTGTTACAACAATGAAATTTGTAAGGAGTTTAAGATATCAATAACACAGAACAATCAAACAGAAGTACTATTCAATGCTTGTCCTCAAAATATTTGCATGAAAATAAATAAAAAGAACTTTGAGGAAAGAGTACCAGCATAATGTTTCAAGCAGGAATCAAGAATTAAATCCAGAGCAGATGGAAATGGAAGAGTAGATCACACCTTTCTCTCAAGAGATGAAACTCTTTGATGATATTCATCGCGCAATGAATCAATCTCTACTTCTGATGATTTCCTCTGAGTATGACAATCAACATTTAGATAAAAAATCACGAAGTTATTTTAACGTAAATTTTTCAGTAGAACTGAGGAAAAGGGTAGACAATGTTGCCAAAACAACCATTAGACCATACTGTTCACTAGTAAGTGCCCTTATACATTGGTACTAACATAGGTAATCTAGGAACACGGCACATGTGTCCCATCCAACTAAAATTAAGATAAATGGCACTGTTAGACCCTGTTAGAAAAAAGAAAATGCAAGCAAACTGATTCACATTTTACATGCTGAATAGTTTGGTTGATAATTAGAAAATAATTCCAGACGATATGCAGATTAGGCAGGTATAGGATACATCATCCAACAACAATGAAGGAAGATAGAAATAAAAAAACATATAAACACAAATAAATGTCTCTATTAAGTTGAGCAAATTGATTCAGCGATGCAACCAACAACTATGCATGCATAGAAATTGCTAGCTACAACTAACACCCATAAAAAATTCTTGTTTATGTAATTTTCAATGAAAACCTTACCAATGTTGAGATTCAAAGTTTTTTTTTTCTTTTATAGAGAGGATAATATTCAAGTTACCATAGTTCTCTCTCAAAAAAAAAGTTACCATAGTTCTACACCTAGTTTTAAGGTAGTGTCTTAGCCTTTTAGCTTTCTAATGTATCAATTAATGATGCTTACAGAATCTAGAATAAAAAAAAGTACACGAATACAGAACAGAGATTTGCTAGTTCTTGATGGCAGAGAGAAGCATACCTACCTTCATATCCTCAATGGTAGACTTTAGTTGTTCATTATCAGTCATCAATTTAGCAATTTCATCAGCCTTGGCCTGCAATGTAGACAGGAGCAAGATTTACTAGTAGGTTAATTCAATATGGAGCAACCGTTAAAATCTTGTTATGGAAATGCATTAGAATTGTTTAATTTGCTTTTAGCTCATTACAGTTTAATTTGCTTTTAGCTCATTACAGTTTGCTCCTTCAGTAATCCCAGATTTAGAATGACACATGAAAATAACAAAGGAAGAAATGTTTATTGTCTAGTGGTATGTTTTGGCTAAGGCAATGCAGATGATCAGTATGTATTCCTACTCAAAATCATGATCTTGCCTTCATGACATCAATGACAGAACCAATATTGCTTGTCATCATTTACCCATTGCATTTTTTTTCTCATTTCTAGTCATATTTATAGAACAAGATTTGGGATTTGGACAAAATATCAAAAATTGTTTAGAAACACATACTCTTCCAGCAAATCGATTAGGACATGGACATAAAGGTCTTTATGATACAGTTAAGTCAATCATGGCCAAAAAATAGTATGGATGATAGTAATTCTGATAAAAAAATTAAAAAAACAATTCTGATAAAATTTTCTACCTATTGGAAACTCGACGAAACTATGAAAGGATAGAAGACAACTTTCTGAAAGTTTATCGTGTCATTGCCTAACATGATAACATGTTTGGATGATTATTGATCTTGAGTAATCATCCTTTTTTCGGTGTAATATCAAAGATCCTTAAAAAACAAACACTCCAATGAATCAATTAGGATGTGGACCTAAAGGTCTTTGAGACACAAAAGTTAATCATGAACAAGAAAAATGGTAAGGGTGTTAGTAATTCTGATAAAAACCTTAAAAAATAATTCTGATAAAATTTCTTAGCTATTGGAAACTCGATGAAACTATGGGATAGAAGACAAACAATTTTATGAAAGTTGATTGTGTCATCGACATCACCTAACATGAAAACATGTTTGGATGACTATTGATCTTGAATAATCATCCTTTTTTGGCATAGTATCGAAAATCTTTTAGAAACACATTCTCCTTCAGTGAATCGATTAGGACATGGATATAAAGGTTTTTATGACACAATTAAGTCAATCATGAACAAGAACAATGATAAGGATGCTAGTAATTTCTGATTAAAAAACCATAAAAAATAATTTTGATAAAACTTCTAGGCCTATTGGGAACTCGATGAAATTATGAAAGGATAGAAGATAAAAAACTTCCTGAAAGTTGATCGTGTCATTGCCTAACGTGATAACATGTTTGGATGACTATTGATCTCGAATGATCACCCTTACCCTCTAAAAAAAATACATGATGACAAGCACAATGTGGATAGTAAATTGCATTCCTTCTGTTATTGTATATAGACACAAAATGAATTATTTACTGTAAGGAACATGTCCTGATTCTCCTGAAATATTTCAAAAAGAATGCACCAAGATTAATAGTTTTACAAAAAAAAGCCCCATGATCTCCCTAAATGGAATAAACATTCTAAAATGCTACATTAAGTTGCATATCCTTTTAGAGGGAATAAATTGCATATTTATCATTGAACATAATAGTCTGGCCAAAACAAAATGGAGATCCATTATAATAGTCAAAACAAATTATCCATAGCACAATTACCTGGGCTTGCCTGGCTGCACCCTGCAATGCAGCTTCCATCATTTTCATTTCCTGTTTCATCTTCTCTACTTCAGAAAAGGGATCCATAGAAACTGAGACATCCTTTCCTGTGATCAAAGAAAGTTTTTCACCATGAATTTCAGGTTCCTTTGCCTCAGATTTTGCTTCGAACTGCTTATTGGATGTATCATTAACAGTGGATAAAATTTCTGGAGGTTCCAGCTGAGCATGAGCCAGGACTATCGTCTCTGGCACGGTAACATTGGACATTTCAGTGGCATGATCACTGTTTGGGATATCTACAGAAGCTATGCCTGAAGAATCCATTTCAATGCTTACATGCCCATTATCCACAACGGCAGAATCATCAACAGGTTGCATAGCTTCAGCTTTATTTTCATCATGGCTTATGTTTACAACATTTGAATTGCACAACTCATTCGCCACGTAAGAACCAATTTTCTCCATATGTGAATCCCCTGATAATACCATAGGTTCAGCATGGTCTTCATTTGCTGCATCAGATTTCTGCTTTAAAATAGGAACATCATCTTCCACTTCCACAGACTGAAGCACGGAAAGATCCTTTACAGATTGATTCTTCAAATTTTCACTCACTATATCTTCACTGGGTTTTGGAGGTTCATCCAATGTAATATTTGTTTCGGGTGAGTCAACATTCTTAGTTTTGCTTGTGAGATCTTCAATTTTCTCCTCGGAGAGTGCAGCAATTGTTTCTGGCATAGATTCAGGTGTTCCTTCAGTTGAAACCCTTTTAGGTTCAACTGCTGAAGGATGTTTTAAATAGTCTTCTGCTTTAACTGATGAATCAGAAACATTTTCATCTCCCCTTTGTCCCATAAAGGCCATGACAGGTTCAAAAAGTCCAATACTCTCTGAGCTTGATGCCCACACTCCAGATCCTAATGATCAGAAGAACATAGAAAATGCCACATCAACATCATGTCATTTAATTATATAACAGAGAAAATTCATATAAGTTGTTTGTGTAAAGAATTAACTAGAAATGCAGGATGTGGAAGGACGATGGGTAAAAAAATTATATTTCTTGATTAATTCTTTTTTTAAGAATTATATTTCTTGAATAATTTTTCTGCCTTCATAGATTTTCAATCTCCTCAAATAAGCAAGAAGATGAATAAGTAAATCTCAGATGTCACTTAATAAAGTGGTCATATAGCTAGTTCTTTGAAAACCTGCACAGCCAAAATTTATGACAATGCACAATGGTCATCAAGACTCTTACTTGATGCTACCAAACATGTTACCATGATAGTAATCATTTTTTTTACCAATCATATATGTAGTTCATGGCTCCATGCTTTGTTTTTTCTTTCAGAAATGCATAAGAACTCCTAGAATAAGCTATAAGAACTTTGAAACGGGAGCTAAAAGCATACCCTCAGTGTCAACGTCATGTTTCTCCTCTAACCCGAGTGCGCTGTCGAAGTTCTTCTCAATGTTCTTGACACTCTCGCTCAGCTTCGTGACCGCGCCGGCCAGATCCGGGAAGCCCCCTAGAGAGACCTTCCCTAACCACGCCATGCCGTCTCGCCACGCCTCGCACTGACACCTTCGAGGTCAAATTTTCGTGCTCAAACCAATCGATCTAATCTGCAGCAGCAAAAAACAAAAGAAACAACGGCAATAAGCAACAGAATTACCCTGATTCCAACCATTCTCCGGAGATCTCTCGAAGGAAAAAAAATCATATTTGAAATCAAGATACAAAAACAAATCGTCGGAGGCAGCCAATTTAAGATCGAAACGTATCTAAAATGTAAGAAGAAAAGAGCTCTCCGGAACAAATTTAAGTGCAAAATTACGAAGTATATTTCATGGAAAATAATACAGATGTAGGATCGAAAGCAAACCCTAGATTTGATCAGAAGCCGGCGAGATCGAAATGGGATGGAGGTGGCGAGATTTGGATTCGGCGATCACCGACGGATGGAACGCGGGGAAGCGCGAGGAGGATGGAGCGAAGGAATTGAAGAAATGGGGAAAAGAAGACGACAGACGACGGTGTTTGGGTTGGCCCACAAGCTTTTTAGCTGCCACGCTGGAAGCGGGACCCAGTTTATGGAAGTCCAGTCAAAGGTCTGCCACGTCATCCACTTCAAATATAATAAAATTAATTAACATTCTTACGTCGAAACTCACATCAATAATTCGACTTCGACCAAATCTTTTTTATTCCCGTAACTCATTTGAAAAATATATTAATATGATAAATAATTATTTCATAATAATGATGTGGGCGTAAAAAAATCATCTCGACCGTATTTTAGGATACTTTTTTAGCCTAACAAAACTGATAAGGAAATGCCCATGGAAAAATAGACGTCCGGAGGCCCATTTTTAGTTACCGCTTTTTTATTATTATTAGTTCATATGTTATTTATTTTTTGGGTTTAATAGGTTTGTATGATTTATGCTCCATTTATTATGCATTCAACTCATATCATGAAATTGAGGTGCGATATGGTAAAAACTATGGGCAAATTTAATTTCAATAGTTAGCTAAATTTATATGAAATCAGAGATGCATGAAAACCAAAACACCTAAAAACTGATTTCGTAGCTTTTTAGTTTACTCACAATAAATCATAAGTCTTAAAAATTTACGTTGGAAAAATGTTGAAAAATTCATTCCGTCTAAAACACTTTCCTCCGCATTTGTTATAACGCTCTCAAAATTAAAAAGAAACACTCGTGAAGGGGCTATGAGATATTTCAATTTTTTTTATTTTAAGATTGGCTTTAACTACTCACAAAAAATAGTACGCAGAAGTTGTTAAAAAAAAGAGCATAACTTTATTAATGTGAATGCAATAAAACATGATATGGAAATTTTATATCTCAAAGGTTTCCTAAGGAAAAATGACTAAAAACTTTATTAATTCTCACCGAATAGGATGAATTATTTGTAACCCCCCCCCCCCCCCCCCCCCCCCCCCTCTCCTCCCTCCCTCCCTCCCCCGAGGTACTCTTTGAAAGTCTCAAATGTATTGTGCTAGCAAATAAATACATAATTCATAATGGAAGATCCCATGTAGTCATTGAGTACGATGATATTCATTGTGAAAATTGATTAAAAAAATGTGGATTTAGAGTATGTCTGGCTAAATTTATAAGTAAATTTAGAATTTTCTTCCAGTTTGATAATTAAAAAAGAGAGCTGCATAAACATTTTTTTACTTATAAATAAAAAAGGCTAGAGGACTTCAATTTTTTTAGAGAAAAAAATTTATCAATAAATGTATTATTTTATTCTTAGGATATACATAATTTTACTTATTTTCTCCGCCAAACTTTTTTATTATTTCACTAATTATTTTTTATTACCAAACACCTAACTAATTATTTTTTAAAATCAATTTAAGCTATTAAACTACTTATTGGTGTTTCAACTTATTAATTATTTTATATCAAACCAAGTAAAGCATTGGATCATTCCTTGATGTTAGTCCTTTGATATAAATGATGTTATAATAATCTACTTTGCTTTACATTCCTTTTTTTTTCTTTACAACATGTAAGTGGACTCCTCTTTTAACTTCCTATGGTGTTTTTTTTTAACTCCTTGAGATATAGTGTCTTTGAACTCTCTATGGAAGGTTTTTCAACTTCTTGATTGATATTTTATCAACTACTTTGCGAAAGATGTTCAATTGCTTTATGCTTTTTTTAGTTTTCATTTTGTTATCTTTATTAACTTTCTTTGGTTCATATTATATAAGATCAAATTTGACATAGATCATTTTGGTCATAGAGAATTATAAGGTACACTATAAAATTGATAAGATCTCTACTTGATATTACAAAAGTTACCAATAGAATATATTAGAAATATCTCATGAAAATCATCAAAGTATAATAGAAAAAATGTATGGTTCAGAACAACATTATAAATCATGTCTCATACAATTTTGCACATTTTTTATGTTTGATCTTTCGAAGAGGCATTCAACCTAATGATCTAGTCAATTGATCTTGATGGGTCAAATGATTGATCATTGTACCCCATATGGGGTCAATGATTCTAATTGTCCACTCCATAGGATTGATTGTCCAATTAGGTCAAGTGATCTTTTAATTAGATGGGTGAACACATCCAAACCTATTAGACAAGCATCTCATCTTATCCATTATTTATCCTTTCAATCATCTTGTGGAAGGATCAATTTGGTTGAATGTCAATAGTACTATATCCATAACAAAAGGATCCTGCCATCTGATACTGATTGACACACTATGTTATTGCGTCGGTGGATTCATTAGATTAGAGTTTTGATCATCCAATCTTGTTGTCGAACAACCAATTGCTTAGTCAAAGCATCAGTTAAATCACATCTGTCATATCAACGTTTCACAAAGCTATTGGCCCTTCATCAACGGTTGGTTGGGATACATCCAGAACAGTCCATGTGAGATGGATAGATTTGACTATCAGTGTCATTCTCGGTGCACAGTTTCTACAGTCGCTTTCTTCCTACCAATATGCTACTAGAGAACTTCAAGATGGATTGTAGACTCATCTAGCGTACCTGAGTATCGCTAAAAGTCAAGATCTTTGCTTGGCTTTTATAGCACAGATGGCTTTTACCAAGACTTACATGGCTTGATGGGCACCACACAATGACACTTCATGTGTTCTTTGCAGCGAGTCAGCAGAAAAAATCACCTAACTATTTTTCGACTGCCTCACATCACGGGGCATATGGCAACAGACTACCATTGCGACCACTTTTTCGTCAGATCTAGAGTCCATGTGGCAGACCTTCAGAGACATGTTGCGTCAAAGACAGAGTTGGTGAGTGCCACTGACGACTTTTTTGGCCGATGCCTGGGCCATTCAATCGGATCATTTTTTGTCGGGAGTGATGTCAGTCTAAACGTGTTGTACACCACATCTCCTTTCTTATTATTAAGTGGATTTTTGGCTAGCTATTTCTTTTTGTGACCTTGGTCGCCTTTTTTCGCTCTCCTTGAGAGCATAGATCTGTACATTTCTTTATATTTCTATATATTGCTTAATGACAACCACAAACATGGAACACATACATTTTTAGCAATTTTGAATTATCTTCATGTCCTTTTTCTTGACTTCCTCTCCTCCTCATTGTCTTTAGGTCATCTTCTTGTGCTTTATATGTCGTCCCTTTGTGCTACAATGATATAGTGAGAAAAGAAGACGAGAGAAGGATAAAGGATGGATGTATACAAGAGAAAGGGAGAAAAAAAGGGTAAACAATATAAATAAAGGTAAAAGAACTTAGGAGATAGTGTTTGTATTTGAACAGGACTCTTGAGAATATAATCCAAGAATTGTTGGATTAGACTCTATTACGGTGAATTTATAAGCCTAGGACTTCCCAACTTAGTTAAGGAATTTTTGCGTAATAATTTGATGCCTCAAATATTTATCGTCTTATCTTATCTCTTATATGTTCTCTTTCTCTTCAACATGCACTTGTATGTGCTCCCCCTCCCTCCTTCCCTCTCTCTCCCTTCCTCCATCCCTTCTTCTCATTGTATCATCGTAGCAAGGGTAGCACAAGAGGATGACACGTACAACATCATGAAGAGGAGAGCATAACAAGAAAAAGGAATATACATAAATTTTGAATTTGTGAAAAGTGTATGTATAAGTGGACCCACAATTGGATATGGGAAAGAATATTTTTCAATTGAATTTATATATTATGCCCTAATAGTTCTACTTAAACTATTCTAGTGCAAAAGAGTAAAAAATCATAATGTTTTCTATGCATCATGTTGGCATCCAATCCGACGATTGGTTCGAGAGTTTCTATCTATTCCATTTTATTGTTGGTTGAATCAATTTCAAACATCTAGCCATGAGATTCAAATCATAAAAACCCCAACAAAATAATTGGTGAGTAAATTTGATGTTTGAATGAACCCATCAAATGATTGCCCAAATAGGACCGGATGATTGAACCTTGGAACCCATCGATTGGAAGTCATAATTCAAAGTGCACCCCAATAACAAATGCTTGGTGATCCAAATCGGGTGATCAAGCCTTTTAACAATTGTTTGAAAGTCAATTTTCCAATCATTGTCTTCAAACAACAATGGATAGTCTAGACAAATAGTTCATCAATTGGAAAGCATGACCAATTAATAGGCCGACTCCACTTTGAACATTTGATTTTTAGTGACAAATTTGATCAAAGTTTTTATGACCTTTTGTTGGAAAAAATCATATTGATGAGACTTAAAACTAGTTAAATAAGTTAATAAAACAAAAGAAAAGAAATTAAAAGTGTCAAGTTTGTTGATTGTCAAGGGAATGATTTGCTCACTTCAGACTTTCACTTAAAGATGGAATTTCGGATAGGTCGCAAGGCCCGGCACGCCGCCAACCCACCCAAAAGTTGTGCCGACCCTACTTGGCACAGACGCCGCCCGCGCACAAAAAATGGGTCGTATTGTGTCATTTCTTGCTGGGTCGGCCATCCGCACTGTGGGCACAACACGGCTCGAGAATGATGAACACAGACCCGACACAACACAGTCCGTTCTGATTATTTTTTTACGCACCAACACGGACAGCGCATGACACACCAACATAGCTTGCGCTGAAATTACACGACCCGCTTTGTTTCGATTTGGCAACACGAACACGAGCGATTCACGGGCGTACATGATGTCACAGACGCGGTCGCATTAAAAAAGTACAACACATGCCGTGTTTAAAATAACACAGACTTTTATTCCACTCTGCCGCCTATAAAACACGTCCGAACTCCTTCCCCTTCCCTCACTCTCACTCCTTTTCCCCTCATCTCTCTCTCTCTCTCTATCTATCTCTCACTCTTGTGCTCTCCCTCTTAATATCCTCTTCTCTCATTAAGTAATTGAGATAGCATTCTCACAGCAATTGCTTTAAACCCATTTCGAATGATGTTGTCTTTTCACTTGAAATGGATTTAAAGAGAGGTTGTTGTAAGAATGTTATCACATTTATTCAATTAGAGTTTGAAAATCCTAATTCCTGCATTCAATTCGTTATGAAATCTTATAACTTGGTTTGATGCATATACTTGAACATAAGGTCAAGAATCCATCTTATAATTTAGTACATAGTAAATTAGTACTTAACTGTCTAAGTGTCTATACTATTATAGTCTTATACTTAGTACTTATTAATTAGTTATAACTTAGTGATTAGTATATAGTAAATTAATATATTAGTCATAACTAAGTTATAAAATAGTTAAGTACTAATTTACTTAGTATAACTTAGTTTAGTTATAACTTAATATATACTATATAGTAACTTAGTTATAAGATAGTTAAATACTAATTTACTTAGTATAACTTAGTATATAGTAAATGAGTACTTAACTGTCTATACTATTACTAGTATACTACTAATATATATTTATTAAATACATACCAATTAATTTTAGGATTTTTTTCGTTGATCTCCTTTGAACTATCAACTTTTGCCACGTCTACCAACGACTTTCAAATATTACATAATTTAAACTATGCCGCTTTTTTCATTTAAGTCCATCTGTCAATCTATGTTAATTTTTTCATTAATTTTCATTTTATTAATTTATAAAATGACCAATCTACCCTTCTATCGTGCCATACAATATTATAAAATATAAAATAATATATTATAAAAATAAAAAGGCTTCGTCGGTACGTGAGGGGGCGTCGTCCCCCCTCTCTGGTGACGAGGTCGTGAGGGTGCCACCCCTCCTGTCGACGACGAGATCACAGAGGGGGTATCCCCCTCCCTCGTGACCTGCGATCTCATCGCCATCGCAGGGGAGGGGGACGCCCCCTCTACGATCTCGTCATCAGCGATGAGATCGCAGGGGGAGGGGTGTCACCCCCGCGATCTCATCGTCGTGATGAGATCATAGGTCGGGCAGGGCTTGTGATCTCGTCGCCGACGACGAGATAGGGGGAGCCGCTGACGAGATTGTGGGCGAGGGGGGACGCACCCCCCCCCCCCCCCCCCCCACACCCCCTCTGTAGATCTCATTGCTGGTGATGAGATCGCGGACCCCCCCCCCCCTACGATCTTGTCGTCGACGAGGGGGGCCGCGATCTCGTCATTGAAGAGGGGGGCGACGCCCCCCTCACGTGTTGGCGAAGCACACTTTTTTAGATGATACGAGGGAAGTGTTATTTGGTCATTTCATAAATAAAAAAAGAAAATTAATGGAAAAGTCGATGGAGGTTGAGGGATGGACTTAAGTGAAAAAATGTCATAGTTTAGAGGATGTGAGCGGAATATTCGAAAGTTGTTGGTAGACGTGAAAAAAATTCATAGTTAAGGGGAAGTCAGCGGAAAAAACCTTTAATTTTATGTATAAGGTTGTAACTTATAACTTATTAGTTATTACTCAATTATTTATTTTACAAATTTATTTACTTAATAATTATGAATTAATGACTTAATGTATTTAAAGTTTTAACTATATAATTATTATAAGTCATATATTATAGAATAATTAATAATACTAATTATATTCTATAATAATTTAATAAGTAAATAAAAAAATGGAAAAGTTCAAATTGAAAGGCAAATATATATATATATATGGGTCGCCCGACACAGCACGACCTCGCCTGACCAACTCAATCAGAGCCCAGACTATATTGAGGTAAAAAATGAACCGTGTGGTATGACACGGTCCGCAACATGATTAAACACGAGTTGACTGGTACGATACGACCCCTTTTTCCATCTCTACTTTCATTTGCAATGATACTACAACCATCCAAGCCACTATTCTTATTCCACATAACTCTCCATCTCATGTATCAAAGAGGATTACACCTAACGAGTGCATTCATCATTGAAAGAGAATATTCGTCATGAAGCTCTTCCAAAGCTAAGATATTGAAGATGAAAGATGTTGAAAAACAATTTCTAATAAAGTAACGTAAAGCATGACATTTTGTAATAATGATTAATGGTCCAACATCATCACCTTCCTCTATTTGAACATTAGCTATGGATAGTTTACTCTATAACGAATTTTCATAGTCTATTGATCACATGAGTGCTACAAAAAGACATTCTACTTTAGAAGTTTAGACCTTAATTGATTAATTTTTTATGTTACCAATCTCAAATATTTATAGTTCACAATTTAATGTATCATAAAATTTAAATTAAAAATGAATATGTTGATATATTTAACTTTCGATTAACATTTAACTATATTCTCAATAGATTTAAAGAGAGAGGTGAATATCAAAAGTTCAAAATAAATATTTTATAATTTCTAAGAAAAAAACATCATTTAAGTAATTATATAAAAATATCATATCTAAGGGAGTGCATGTCTATCAAAATGAAAAAAAAATCATAATGATTAGCTACCATATTGAACTTTGATGAGATATTTGAATACCTTTTCATCCAATCTAGTTCAATCTATAAATAAATAAAACATAGTTAATTTTGTTATCTTCCCAAATAATCAAAACTTACCTCATTTATACATAAGCACAGAAGTTATGACCAAAATGCTGCAAAATTACCAAGCTCAAAAGTTATAATGATTAATTTTTAGTAGTTCAATTTCAACAAGATATTAAAAAATCTTTCCATCGAATCTTGGTCTAGCTTTAAATAGATGGAATGTACTAGCTTTCCAAAAAATCATAAATCAGTTCATTTGGGCATCATGCCAAAATACTATAAGAAAATGACATTTTTGCAATAAATCTTTTCTCGATAATTTTGTCCCAAATTTGAGAACCTAGAGAGCAAATGCCAACAAAACAATTAAATGATTTTATCAATGAAACTAATGATGAAATAGCGACAAACCTATAGAGAAAACGAAAAAACAAAAATTTTTTAGAAGTATATTTTAGCAATGTAAATTGCGACAAAAATTGGGAGGATTTTTTCTGTTCGCTGATTTTCAAAATGATTAGTTTTCTTAATTATTTATAGTGATGAAGTAGTAAAAAAATTAGGACATTACATTTACTCACTCATTTCCCAAATCAAAATCCCCGCGTCTTCTTTATTTTTTTTTCTTTTTGACAAAATCGCATTGCCGCCTCTTGAAGTTGTTCTCGCCGGATCGTGCACATCACTGGATTGTCTTCGTTGTCGGATCACACATGTCATCGGATCATCAAATCATGCCTAAACTCCACTTTCTTTCTCCATATTTCTCCCCCTCCTCAGTCCGACGAACAAGGAGGGTGGTGGAGAGATATTTGCCGTGGTATATTAAATTAAGCTATGGTATTTTGATTATATACGTACATGAATGATGTCAAAATGTAATTATATAAAAAATAGTAATCATAAATCGTAAATTTATAATATTAATTTTAAGATTTGAGATTAAAATTATTAAATAGTTAATAAATTAAAATTTTATTGGATTTTGATTATTATATTAAATTTTCTACTGGTTAAATTTTTTGTATTTCATATTTTTGTTTTTTTATGTTAGAATCAACAAATAAATAATTTTTTTCAAAATATTATGACAAGATTATATATTAAATATATAGTATAATTAATGGTTAACTATTTAATTTGAATTCATTATATGCCAAATTAAAATTATTATGTATAATACTATACTATTTATACATATAATAAAAAAGTTTGCACCATTCATCCATAACTAATTTATCTAATATGATAAATAATATTTATAATATAATAAATATATATTTGATTTATATTATAATATATATTTATGATATTAAAAAAATTGAATAAAATCATAATTCATAAGTTAAAAATGAAAATTTAATAAGTTTTATATTAAAATAAGAGAAAAAAAAGTAAGTGTACAAAGATAGTCCATATCAACAATAATAATAAGATATCAACAATAATAATAAGATGAAAGTAAAGTGACAAGTATTAATTGAGTTGAATTATCTTTTAATAAAAAAATTTGTTGGTTTAAAAAAATGTGGTTCAATCCAATTATGACTTATTCAATTTGGTTTGATTAGAAATTTGATTTTGACATTTCTAATAGACCATGTTGATGATCTAATCGAATCAATTCGACCAATTGGCCCGTCCTAATAGCAATGCGCGAATGTCCCCGGTGTAAGTGAATAAAGTAATAAAACAAACGTGAACAATTTAGGATTTAATGTTTATCTTTCCTACCAAAGTAGGGAGGACCGTCGTCCCTACGTCCGCCACCGTCGATTTTGCATCCGATGTCCAATAAAAAGATATGCGGTTCCGAGAGAAAAGTTGTGGCCGGTTCGGTCGTGCTGGTTCAATCGTGCCTAGGGTCGGCCAAATCCTGCCACGCGTTGCCCCTTTCTTCTCTTGCGAAGGTTTTACCCTAGCCCATGTCCTGTTTGCCCCCTCGTCGCTGCCGCAGAACGGAATGAGGTGATCGGTGAGGTGAGCTCCCTAACCTCCTCATCACCACGCACGAATGAGGTGATCGGTGATTTCCTCGCCGCCGAACTCCATGCAGTGGAACGACCTCCCTCGCCGCTAAGGTGATCCCCTTCGACGAGCTTCTCCCTAACGTTGTCTTCGTCAGGAACGAACTTGGAGATCCCCTTCGCACCGCCACAAGCTTCCTAACCTCCTTTTCACCGCGCAGGTGAACACGCCTCCTCGTCGCACGATCCTCATCACCGCCGCCCTTCGTCGTCATCTCGCCCCCTCACGAGCTACCGCAAAAATAGAGAACTTCCGGCGGGCCACCTTGCTCCCTCGCCCGCTAGTCGCCATGGTTGCACTTGACATTCTTAGGCCATGTCCATAGGATGTCGGAGCGGAGGTCACGCGGGGATCACCAGAACGAGTAAAGGAGGCACCAGAATGAAGAGAGGGGAGAGCGTAGCAGCGATGGCTCGTCATGGAGAGCGGGGAGACGCAGTAGCAGAGGTTCACCGTGGAGAGGGAAGAAAAGGAGCGTGGCAAGATTCGGCCGACCCCCTCGGCGATGACCAAATCGCGTGATGACTGAACCGGAAGCGGTTTTTCTCCTTAATCAGCCTAAACCACACCTTTTTTTTTAATCGTGCGTCGGATGCGAAATCAACAATATCGGATGTAGGGGGTGACGGTCGTAGAGGAAAGATGACCGTGCCAATGTTAATAATTAAATAACTTTCGTTAAGGTAATAAAGCATTTGACTCTGAACCGGGTCGGTCCGATCCGACCGTATCGATTGGAGTCGTCGGGGAAGGAGTTCGATGCGACATCAGCCGCCATCGACGGCGCCATTGATGGCCGCTTCTCCTCTCAGCTTAGCTTGTCAACGATTACCACCAGCACCGTCTCCTTGCTGCTTTCTCCCTCTTCCGACCTCTCTCTCTCTCTCGCTCTGTACTTAGTAAAGTGCATTTGTTGGATGCTTCTTTGCTCAGGTTTTCATCGGCTTTGCATGATTTGCTCTCGATGCAGGCGTTGCATCGCTTCGGGGTGGCTGAGGTCGTCTCGTCCCTCTCTGCCGAGTCCCATGCCTCGGGGACGGGTTCCACAAGGTAACAATTCGTATCTCTTTATCGTGTCTCGAATTTTCCGCATCGTGGAACGCCTTCTCCGTAGATGTCGAAATATTTGGCTGCCGATGTGTAGTTAATTTGGTTTCTGTCATGATCCGCTCACCAAAAAAAAAAAAAAAGTTTGATCACCATTTTCGTAGCCTCGTGAATGGTATCTCGGTCTGCCTCATAGAACGTGCAAATTAAACGCTCCAATGAGAACACGTCTGTAATTTTATTTCGCCGTGGGTAGGTGGGTTCTGGATGTCCTTATTGCCTTTGGATGCTTCAGTTTCATGCATTATTCATTTCCAAATAGCAGCGATCTTGCAATCATATGTGATCACTGCAAAGTTTCATGATCCTGAAAAAGCTGTTCTGTTTTCTAGCTTTTGGCATGTCATTTGTCTGCTTTTCTTCATTGAATGGAAGATGAGGATAAATGAGCCTATCAAATAATTTGGTACCATCCCATGAAAGGACGAGAGAGGGTAAACAACCACCACAGCAGGAATTTGTTCTTGTTGTTTGTTTCTCCTTTTTAGCAACGTTTCAGAAAGCTACAAGGCACAAGGATGCGAGCATAGACAAGGCTTTGAAGATGTAGATTACCTTTTCGGGGACCATATGCTGTTGATTCTGTTTTTCTTTTATACTCGGTGCAAGATGTGCTGATGATATATGGTCATTCAAAATCAGTTGGAGAATAGAACTTCACATAAATGTTATGCATTTTAAACTAAAACACTGACTTGATGCTAAGTTCTTGCTCTATTATGAGGATCAATGATGTTGAAAGGTAACAAAGGGATCATAAAAATGATATTGAAATCTCAAACTCAAACAACCATGCTTAAATGGATGCTTAATACCCAATTTGCCTAGGTCTTTCCATTTTTCACCGGAATTATTTGAAGGGCAAATAATATACTCTATGGTGCAGCCATTCTTCTTGTTGAATTGTGGAAGATCAGTGTCAATCACTTCTATCACAACACTCATATGAAGTTTTCATGAACTAGTTGTACATTCTTCCCGAAGCAGTCTTATTTGGATAATGTTGAAGCAGCTTCTGTGATTTCTACCTTTTTCAACCTGTCGAATGACTGACTGGTCGCTGGAGATCGGAAATTGAACAGTCAGCAATTCAATCTTCATTATTCTCATTTAAGGAACAGTGAAGTAAATATAGAAAGAATGTTATAATTTGCTTGAGCCTTGAGGATTTGAATTTTCATCACATGGTATACTCAAAGAGGAGCCTGACATTCCAACAACCCTACCTGCTACTGTCTTGGGTTACTTATTCATCATAATCAATATCATTTAGCTTTCATCTGTACTCAATATCATGCTGTCATCAATATCATATATTTTTTTATGAATAGGTTGTTTGTGCAGAACTTATGAAGGCAACCTGTCTCAAACTTGTGCTTGACATTATGGCATAATCCTAATTCCTTGTTTCAAAAAAGTAGCTAAATGAACTATATTTCCTACAATTACCGGATATGTTAATATTTAAGTGTATGTTCTCACAATGCCACTGATTCGGATAGTCAAGAATGTTACATATCTTTGGATTGTGTATTACAATTTTGATCCTTTGTGGGAGATGGTTACATTATTACTTCCTTTTAATGTTGTACAGGCATGTCGAGCCTTTTGAGAACACACGTGTAGTTATTGACTTCTTGAGGATGGCCGTCAGGTGCGGTTAAAGATGCTCGTAATCTGAGTAAAGCAGTTTTACATTGACAATTTCTAAGTGATGCTCCATAATTGTTTGCTCCAGCCTAGCGAATTATTCGTTTCTTTAGCATCCAAGGGATTTGAAAAGTTGGCATCTCTTGCTGCAATATTTTTATTGACTCCATGCACTGGGAGACATATTTGGAGTTATTTTAACTGTGCCAGTTCCCAATCTCCACTGGAGCGGTCCAAAATGTTACATCTGAAAGCATGTCATTGACACCCTTATTTGTGCAGCTCTTGTGCCTATTGTCAATGATCACAGTTTCCAGGCACAGATACAAGTCATGAATGTGCAAGGACTGGGGGAGCAATGGCAGGGGCCATCAAATGTGTATCAGAAGTTTGGACAATTAATTCGTTACCCCTTGGATATTCTAGCAAAAATGGAGATGAGCTTATAATGGTTCACATCTTATTATTCAGTATTGAAGCAACTATTTCCTGATTACTATTGTCATCTAACATTCAAACTACTTTATTCACCTACAAATGCAGATGCCTATTTTCTGTATACTGGTATTGTGCTGCTAGTTTGCCAGTTTTTTTTATTGATAAATGTTTATCATGTAGATCTTGTGAATAATCATTATACGTGGTCATTATACAGAAAATACATTGAATCATGTTTGTTCCATTCGTGTCAACTTCTTGCCTCGTACACCTTCGATTTTAGTGCAAAATTATATGCATTTATGTGGTTCCTATTTTATCTATTTGCTGGTATAAGTTTCATGATTGAGACACTTCATCTCTTTTCTCTTTAAGAGAACTTGTATGCAGGCAAATAGACACCAAGACAACTTTCATCGGAGTTACTGGATTTTTGTCCTGGAGTTGAGAAAATAAAGGTGGGCAAAATTAACGTCCAACAGTACCTACGACCACAAGGATGAAATCATGTAACAGAAGCAGCATATAAATAATGGTTGCTATTTCCTGAATTGGCGCATAGCTCAATAACTCTGAGGTACTGTTTGATATCCAGCTCAAGTTTTGAGATTACAAGTTTATGATATTATCACTGCAACAATATTATATTATATAAAGAATTCGAATTTGTTTTATTTCCACAATAGAAATTAGTTACAACAACCCCTCTAAATATGACTATTGATGATTGTGATTGTGATGTGTGTGTATAATATGTAAGTTAATATTACATATTAACTACTGGCTTTTCTTTCTGAATCTCGTCGTTCGTGTCTTTTCTCAATTTTTAAAATTCTCGTCATTATATTTTTGTACTATATAAAATATCAAAATACATAAAAATATTGGATTATCTCAAACACAAGATCCCAAGCCAAGAAAAAAAATCTAAAATGATAAAATAATCCAAAGAAAAAGAAGTAGATAACCTTTGTAAGAAAGACAATGGTCCAGTATTTTATGCATGGCAAGTTTTTGTTAACCCGTACAATTATACTATAGGCCACATATTGAAAATATAACAATAATATATTTAGTGCCATATGAATTAAGAGAACTTCAACAATTCTCATGATATCTCCTTATTTTAATTTCATATATTCGGTAAATTTGTTTTGTTTTCATGTGTTATCTTCTTGACCTTTTCTATCTTGTAAGAAAATGTACTTGAAATAGAAAGCTAGCACGTGGATATTATCGATTAAATTTGACGAGCGACCAATCAAAACTATTAGTCGTGGGCCACGTATTTATATACTTTTCAGCATGATTAATACATATATGTGTCAGATATCTTCCATATATAATGACCAAGTGATCCATCGTCTTCATTCGTGACTAACGTTCTCAACGTCGTTTCAATTGTGTGTTTTTTGTCCTAATTTTCATCGCAGATATTGAAAACCCCATCTATCCTCCAAATTTCTCATTCGTAATATTTATTTTAAATTATATTTTACACTAATATCCGAATAAATTGAAAAAAATCTTAATTTAATTGTGTTTTACTCTACTAAACTCTGAAAATAATTATATATATATATATATATATATAGTAACAACATGAAGTTTAAAAATGAAGATGATCTCGTTGAACTCGAGATCTCATTAAACATTGTCAAAAATGATCGTGAGTTTATATGTAATTATTTTTTTCACATATTAAAATCAATTTTAATCAGACAGGGGGTGGGGGTGTAAGATTAATATCTATATATATGCAATGCAATGTATGTTCGACGTATGTTTATATGCGTAAGATAATTAATCGAATTTTCTTCGTCTATTACAAAACGAGAAAATGTGGACGCCTCGTGATCACGCGATAAAGCACTGTGTCACGTTCAATTTTCCATGATTATATTGAATTCCCAAACAATAAATAACACGAAATTCTCGTATTTGAATCTTGCTATCATATGATATTTGCAGAAAAGAGTACGTTTTGGGTACCTAGAAAACTTAATGTATAGAGAGTAATTTTTTTCTTCGAACTCCATGTTATTATTTCCTTACAATTTAAAAATCAGTCCATTAAGAATTAAAATACTTAACTTCTAATCTTTATAACTTCTATAAATATTATATATATATATATATATATTCTCTCTCTTTATTTCTAATTTGGTATCATGAGTAATCTCATATTTTTTTTTTTGAGGAAATTTGGAATGCCATCATTGTGGTTCGTAAATTAAATTAACCTTTTCGTATTCATATAAATAGTTTGATTAAATTTACTCTTTCCCTGATCACTAACAACTAGAATTATTTTTATTTGAAATAAATAAATAAATAAATTTTGGAAAGAAAATAAAACCCAGTGTACATAAGTATGTCAATCATATAAATGATATTTTATTCTTGTAAGTTTATGGTTATTAATAAGTTCAACTAATTACATTCAATGATCTTAAGCTTACTAATTGTATCAAGATATTTATCATCAAATATTCTACTCCTTACTAATATTATTATAGACATCATCATTAGATCCGACCATTCTCATGAGACCAGGATAATGAATTTAATTATATGATGAGAATGACCAAAATTCAGTTATGTACTTTGTTTATGGATCGATATTTTTTCTGTGGTACATATATATATACATATTATATTATATATATGTGTATGAATTAAAATGCTTATCTGAAATATTTTTCTATCAAGGAATAATGATCAACACACCAAACTAACATTTGACACCACAAGGATTAACAAAAGGGAATGAAATATCAATTATTATGAGTTTAAAATCGGACAAACTCATGAACTAGAGACAATTTTCTTTCTATTTATGTGTAGTGGTCTCTTATTTAAGAAAGAGGGTTCACAATTTTCGGAGCTGCATTTTGTATTTTTTTTTAATTAGACGAACTGGATACATAATATGTATAATCTTTAAACTTACATTATGTACTCCTCACCTGCATACGCTACTTCTTTCTCTTTATGAATTTTATTTAAAACGTATTATTTCATTTTATGTATAATAATAACTAAAATGGTAAAAGAGACATATTTTTTAGTTATTAATTAGTTGTAATTTATTTCCCATGAGATTTTGACATTGATGGGAGTTAGGAATCTTGTACTTAATTTGACACATCAATTTCGATGATGATTTATCAGTTCACTAGCGCGTTTCAAATTAAATTAGACATATAATATTAACATTAACTTTAAATTTTGATGAGTTTAGTCTAAAAATAAAATGTATGGAAAAAAAAATAAAAGAATAGCCGAGAAAAATGTGTTGACATTAACAAACTAATGTTTAATCATACTTAAACTCGTTTGTAATAAATTGTGTAGAGGTTGGACAACAGTTTGGTTGATGCTGCCATAATGCGTGGAGACCACCACTCTTCAATCCGGCACGGCACACGTGCGAATGCAGAGAAAGAAATGTTTTTTTTAACCACCTCAAAAAACAAAAAGGAGAGAGAGAGAAAGAGATGGCGTGGGTGCACAGCTTTTTACACTCCCTCAAAAGTCCTAACTAACGTTCGTTCCTAACAGCCCTCCATTTGCTCTCATATCCTTCCCTTCGTTCCCCTCCCTCTCTCTCTCTCCCCCTTCCCTCCTTTGTTTTATGTCCTTTATTTCACATTCCAACTACCTCTCTCTCTCTCTCTCTCTCTCTCTCTCTCTCTCTCTCTCTCTCTCTTCACATATGTAACACTGTTCCCTCTAAGCCATTAGAAATTTCTGCACTGCTTCTTCCTACTTAATTCTGGTGCTCATGAGATACTTCTCTTCCAGCGTACTAGAAGCAGCAGCCACTTTGCGCCAAGCATGGATAACAGGAACCCTCTCGCACGGGACTTCTTTGCAACCCCGGCGCTCTCCCTCTCTCTCGTCAGCAATCCGCATATCATCGTCACCATCAGCAGCAGCATCTTCATCATTATATTATTTGTCATCCTACTCTGAATTTTTCTTTCTGTTTTCTGTTTCTTCCTGCAGGCAGGCGTTTTCCGGAACGGCACCGCGGCCGGGGGCGCCGACGACGTCGAGGAAGGGGAGGAGGGAAGCATGGGAGCATCGCGAGGGGAGGCCCTGGAGATAAGCAGCGAGAACACCGGCCCCGGCGGCGGAGGCGGCGGCGGCACGGAGGAAGATGGCGACGCTGACGAATCCCAGGACGAGGAAGAGGACGGGGAGGTTGGAAATAAAAAGAAGAGGAAGAGGAAGTATCATAGGCATACATCTGATCAGATTAAAGTAATGGAAGCGTGAGTCGTCCTCTCTCTCTCTTCTTTCCAATTCCTTTAGCTAATCTTTTTCTCCCTTTCTATTTCCCTTTTTTTTTTTGAGTTTTCTAGGTAGCAATACATTTTCTCAATTCCAAGTTTTAACAGCAGTTCACATGCATTTTCTCAAAACTTATTGCTCTCCGAGGCCTAAATTAATGACACTGAACTGTGGCTTTATTATTATTATAATTATTATTATTATTATATTTAAATGAGCTAATAATTTAACCATGGAAGAAATGGAATATGTTGTTTGTAGTGATTTTCGGAAACACTTGCACACATATGGATATCATCGACGTTTAATGATGGTGACACGTGGTCATATAAATATATATACACATATAAAAGACTTCGTGATGGATTAATATACGTGAGGTTGAGAGGTATCCCATGAGTTCCCTAAGAAGACCAGGGAGAATGCAAGGCCATGTCTTAGTCTGTGGGGCATATGGCATGTCGATTCATATCTTGTCACTAGTGATAATCTTGTGCCAATATATTGTTATTTAAATAAGGTGATTTCTTAGCTGCAAACCAATTAATTAATGGAAGATCAAAATGAAACATTGAACTGCAGAACATCAATGTTATTAATGTGCATATTACATAGTTGGTCAACATCTGCGTCCTGGTAGATTGAGTACTGTGTGTTCTTCTTCTAGCTAAATTGGACAAATGCATGCAGTCCTTTATTCGCAGTTGGGTCTGACTTCTGAACAGTTCCTGTACATCAATACTTGAGAAACGTCATATGTCCGGAAGGTATAAATGGGGCACCCATGATGGATATATAGATGCTTAAACAATATATGACTGTTAACCAGCTCACTCATCCTCCTGTCCTCCCTCCACTGTACATAAATGTTATTTGCACCCGTAACAGCAATATATTGATAAATTTGATTCCTAAAACTATAACTATGTGCATATATCACCCTATATGTACTCTGAGAAGTTTGCAGTACTTCTTACGTACTTGTCAGCTCTAAAACTAGTACGAGATCATTTAAGGCGTACGCATTTATATTTATTTAAACGTTCATATATATATATAAATCTGTTGGGATTGCATGATATCGATTAACATACATTTCTTGAAGTATTTTACTGATGGGACACATGCATGCATGGAACTGATCAATTGTTTAATCAGATTATTCAAAGAGTCACCTCATCCTGACGAGAAACAAAGACAGCAGCTAAGCAAACAGCTGGGCCTTTCTGCCAGGCAGGTTAAGTTCTGGTTCCAGAACCGACGAACTCAGATCAAGGTACGTACCTAATATCATGCGAATCCTATGCATGTCTCACGATGAGATCTGCACAAACTTTGTTTATAATTAGCTAATAAGAATTATATATAGCTAAGACATGCATGCGTAATGTGTACATGATTACTGTCTGTCTTCCTGAAGGCGATACAGGAACGACACGAGAACACGTTGCTCAAGTCTGAGATCGATAAGCTCCGTGAGGAGAACCGGGCGATGAGAGAGACGATCAAGAAATCATGCTGCCCCAACTGTGGATCCACTACGTCCGGCAGAGAAAACATCACCCTCGAGGAGCAGCAGCTTCGCATCGAAAACGCCAGGCTGAAGGCTGAGGTACCACTCCTAATTGTTCATTGATTCTTCATCAGTTCACGTTACTTTTGCAAGCCAGTTTTTTTTTCTTTTTTCTAATAAGTAATAATCCACGCATATTGCCGTTTGATCTTAATCAGATAGAAAAGCTAAAAGGGGCTCAAGAAAAGGCCGCCGAAGGGACGTCCATGGCGTCCCCGAGTTCATCTTGCTCCGCGGGCACCGAACAGAACAGGAGCTCCCTGGATAGTTACAGTGGCTTCTTCGGACTGGAAAAGTCCAGGATTCTGGAAGCCGCCAACATGGCGCTGGAAGAGCTCGTCAAGATGTCTTCTGAGCACGAGCCACTGTGGGTTCGGAGCATCGAGACACGGAGGGAGATACTGAACTACGACGAGTACCTCCGGCGGTTCTCTCCGGAGAGATCGACCAAAGAACGAGCCAGGCAATCGAATATTGAGGCCTCCAGGGAGGCCGGCGTCGTCTTCCTGGATATGTCACGGCTCGTGCAGTCTTTCATGGACGTGGTAAAATTTCTAGACATTCATTTTTCTTCAATGTATCACTTAATTATTCGTCTAAAAGCTAAGTGACTTTAGCCCAAGAAACAAACCTAAGTGACTTCGTTGCAATATGTTCAAATTATCTTTTTTTTTCTTTGATGTACGTAGAACCAATGGAAGGAACTATTTCCCGGCATAGTATTCAAGGCAGTAACTCTTGACGTTATCTCGGATGGAGATGGCGAAAGTAGGGATGGCATCATACAACTGGTGATTTAAGCTTCTCCATCAACTATTAATTAATTATTCAGAATGCTCTACATACACACACATATGTATATTCTTACATTTGTTAATTTGCATTTCGAATTTGCTAATGATGTTGGTACTCATGCATTAATGTTGTTCAGATATTTGCAGAGCTACAAATGCTTACGCCTTTGGTGCCAACGAGAGAATTCTACTTTGTGAGGCACTGCAAGCAGCTAAGTCCTGATGCATGGGCAATTTTGGATGTGTCCGTGGATAAAATTGAAGAAAGCATAGATGCATGTCTCATGAAGTGCCGCAAGCGTCCTTCAGGATGCATAATAGAGGACCAAGCCAATGGCCACAGCAAGGTACATGAGTATACACACACACTATTTGCACTACAACATACCTCTAATGCACGTCTTCTCAACAGATGGACCTAATATTTTATTATCCCATGCATAATTTTCGAATCTAGCGGCATATTCATTTTGGAGAGAACTAATTGCTTATTTATGAGACAAATTAATAGGTGATCTGGGTGGAGCACATGGAATGTCAAAAAGGTGTGATTCCATCAACATACCGATCAATTGTGACGAACGGCACCGCGTTTGACGCTCGACGTTGGATGGCAGCACTGCAACTCCAATGTGAAAGAATGGTCTTCTCCATGGCCACCAACATTCCAACAAAAGATTGCAATGGTAAGCAAGTAGTAGACAGATTGTCTGGCAAATTATCTATATACATTCATGAATGTATTTCGATACGTATGCCAAAATGTGCGAGCTTATATTTGCACTAGATACAAAAAGAAGGGTCTGCTTGCATGCATATATTTATGCTTGCCCATCATCTTCGTGCATCAACCATTCTTGTTGTATCTTCATGTATATATGTAATAGGGGTCTCAACCCTCGCTGGGAGGAAGAGCATTCTGAAACTGGGGCAACGAATGAGCTCACACTTTTGCCAAGCCGTCGCCGCGTCGAGGCACCGGACGTGGATCAAGAGCACGTCGACGAAGGGCGCCGGCGACGAGGTGAGGTTCACTACCTCGAGGAAGAACATTAACGATCCTGGGGAGCCGTTGGGTCTCATTGTCTGTGCCGTCTCCTCGACGTGGCTGCCAGTTTCCACCGCCGCACTATTCGACGTCCTCAGGGACGAAACACGAAGATCCCAAGTAAGCGCTGCTTCTACCATGCATGCAATATCGTTCAAATCATGATCTTGCGATTGCTTAATATTAAACCAATTACAGTGGGATGTCATGCTTGCCGGAGCTCCTACTCAAACGATCGTGAACCTAGCAAAAGGCCAAGATCGTGGGAACTCCGTCACGATCCATGTGAGAGTTCAATCGATTGAAACATTTTTATCAGATGTTTTTTGGAAAATAGAAGTTGCATTCTAGAACTAATTAAATCATCAGTCTTTTTGGCACATAGTATATTTAGTTTTCTTAGTCAATTCATGTTAAATGAATTAAAGAAGAACACGCATGCAATTATCCATGTTTAAAATTATGCTGTTGTTTTAGTTATTGTTATACCTAACGGTTGCTGATTTGTTTTCGTCTAACATCTATTGCTGAGTACATAATTGGAAGCTTTCATATATTACAATCATAAGAATTTCTTTTCCGAGACTATTTAATTTTCTTTGTTAGATTTTCACTCATTTACAAGAAAGATAAGGAAAGGATGTGTATGAACTTTATGTTTTCGGTTAGCAAAGAGGATGTTCACACTTCACATTTAGCACACAAAAGAACCCGAGTTTCTAGGCTTAAAAGTTATAACCCTTGGCAAAGTCTCCAATTTATCTTTCTTTTATATATCTGTGTAGCCAGTATAAGTGGAATATAAAATATTTATTTTTCTTTTAAATTTATCGGTGATCCATGATAAGGGATTATATGAGAAGGTGCCTAACTATATCTACAGTGTAACTAAGATATTTCTAGCTAGTGCACCTAATTATTTAATCTACCAAGGAGAGATAATACTTTCAACTGCAATCTTGCTCTCACAATTAGGTCAGCATATGAAGGTGTTTTTTAAATACCTTTTTAAGGCCGTCTTTTCAAGTTTCATATACTGAAACTGCATGAACTTGATGTGGTTATTGATCTTGAACTATATATGCGTCAGACTGGCTTGGAAAAAAGAAGTGATCAAACCATGCAACCTGACGCAAAATAAAGTAATTTTCTGGAGTTGCACTCGATCTGATATAAATTGTTCAGATTTCGGAATTCGAAAATAAATGCTCTCATGTACATATCACACTTCATATTTTAGTATCTCAATGTTATTTTGCTCTCATGTTTAATCAAGTCTTTCTTCTCCTGTGCTCTATGCATGGTTCTATTTCTCTCCCTCTCTCTCTCTCTGTCTCTCTCCTTCCCCTAGGCGACCAAGTCGAGCGAGAGATCCAGCGAAATGTGGATCCTTCAGGACAGCAGCACGAGCTCCTACGAGTCGATGGTAGTGTACGCTCCGGTGGACGTAGGCGGCATGCAGGCGGTGATTTCTGGGTGCGACTCCAGCAGCTTGGCCGTGTTGCCGTCAGGGTTTTGTATACTTCCCGACGGCCTCCAGTCGAGGCCTCTTGTCATAACATCCCAGCCGGAGGAGAAGGCGGAGGAAGGAGGGTCGTTGCTCACGGTGGCGTTCCAAATTCTCGCCGACGCCTCGCCTTCCGCCAAACTAACGACGGAGTGCGTGGAGGATGTCAACGCACTCGTTTCGTGCACGTTGCAGAACATTAAGAAAGCTCTACAGTGTGAGGATTGTTGATTATATATCTTGTTCCATCAGTTCTTTAATTTCTTTTCTTCTTTTTGAGTTTTGAGATGACATATTGTTGGATGGAGTAGTGTGTGATTGGTTGTAAGCTAAACGTTCTTGGTGTATAGTACTGCAATGCATGCATAATTTACGTTGGAACTAATTATTATATATATGTTGGATATCTTTTAGCTGTGTATGTATTGATTAAATCGTTTTTGGTGTATAGTATAGTATTGCAATGCGTCCCTTCATGTGTATACATGATGATAACAGATAAGAATAAAATTAATATCCACAGTAAAGAATTCATATTTTTTATGCTAAAAATATTAAAAAACATATAATTAAGTACCGATAAAGATGAGCATATTAATACACAGGCTATTTCAGTCTGAAGAATGGAATGCGCCCCTTTTCCCATTTTGATCAGTCTTTATAGAACAAAGCCATGCTGTAAAATTTGTCCGGCCTGGCCAATCGGATCCGTGTCGGCCATAAAAATGGTATGAGTTTGATCCGCTTTGACCTGGTCAAAATATAGGTTTAACTGATTGATCCGACAAGTTTGGGTGAACCCAGTAATTGGGTCAAGATAAAAAATAAGTTTAAAAAAATAAAAAAAATTAGGACATTACTTATATATACATATATGTATATATATATTTGTTTAAGATTCATGCTCTAACTTTTCTTCATTTTACATAATATATCAATGATATTTCTTTATTAACTTATAATTATGAATATTTTATCATCTTTTAGATAATAATTATTTAATTGATAGTTAATTTATTATATTATTTGACTTATTATATCATTTTATTTTAATTTATTATGTTTTGATTTATTTATTATGCATCTTACAAAGATATTAAGAATATGAAAGAAATATATTTATTATATTTTATTTTTTATTAACTTATATTATCCAATTCGATCGATCGATTCGATCCGATCCGATCTTTCGGTTCAACTCGATCCGACTGATTCAACCTGACCTAGCCATCAATCCGGGTCGGGTTTTACAACATTGAAACAAAGTCGTTTGCCATTCCTGAAGGGTTTTCCTTTTTGCTTCTCTTGAATTGGATAATGGAAGTCACTTTGTGAATCGTTGCAACTGAAAAAAAACATATTAATAGGTCTTGAATAATTAAAATTGAAATGAAATCGTTAACGGTAGTATTCTAGATCGCATAATTAACTTTCCATTATTGTCTCCCTTATTTGATAGATGTTGAACAAAGCAAGGACCAAATTGTAGAGAACAAACCATTTAAGAACTCAGTTTGAGTGATACTGATAATGTTGATAAGCATTTCAAGTGTTGAAGTTAATTTTAAAAGACAAATAGATGTTTGAATAAATGATCCATAAATTACTTTTGTAATAAAAAAAATAAATGTGCTTCACAAATATGGATGAGGATAAAAGGGAACAAAAAATTATGTGGTGGAATTATTTGCAAAGTTAAGGGTTATAATAATAAGTTAGCAACTTTGAAAAAATAATTTATAAGTGAAAAAATATAAGTAGAGATCTCTTATTTATTTTTTACTTCTATCTTTTCAAATATTTTATGTACCAAACATGAAAAAAAAAATCAAAATGGCTTATATATCATCTTGACATACTTATAAGTTAGCTAAATATTTTCATGATAGATTTTAAATTCAATTTTTTATTTGTAGAAAGAATAATAGATTAATCTAGCTCGATGATAAATCAAACTTTCAATGCGTAGTTTGGCTCATAACCATTAGCATTGGGGATAGATGGTTGCCACAGGGGTGGAAAAAAAAGAAGATTATTTAGTACTTAGTTATGGAAGAACAATAAAAAATAAATATATAAAATGTTTTGGAAATTTTGGTTTAATTAATCAAGATAATAGGAAAACATATTTTATATTCTTGATTGGGTCTCGACTTAACTAATTCAATATTTGGATAGGAAGAGAATATTAATGTAACACCCACAATATAACAAAAAAATATAGAATGATCTTTTATGGTTACAAAAAATATACAAAATATTAAAATTTATCATAAAGTTTATAACTCATCACTATCTTTTAAGACCTCTTCCTTAACTAATCTTTCCTTTTGTAACACTCCTTCCTTCCCTTGTTCTTTGGCCTTGTTTTCTTCTCATGTTTCCCTCGTCAAATGACATTGGTAGGCGCACGATAGCGAGGACGAGTCACCTTTTAAGTTGGTGGACCATCTCCGGACGAAGGAGACAAACAAGTAGAAGGCTAACTGTGTGTGTGAGAGAGAGAGATTCACGCATAGAGCACATGAGGTAAGTGAATCGTTGGATCAAACATCAATGGATAATTAACAATATGATTGCATGTTTTTTTTAATTCAAATAGAATTATATTACCGCCTATTATATTCATGATCTACACAACATGATGGCTTCGACCCTAAGAGATTTATTCTAGCAAAACACCTCTAAAAATCAAGTCATCATCGTCATAATTTCGTTTGAATCAAAGAATTTTGACAAGGTTTAAGACAACCCCAAGTTAAGTGTACACTAATGACACAAAACTTGGGACATGTTTTGCGCCGCTTGACACATTTCCTCGCAAGTCCGTAGTACATTGTTGGGACCCGTATTATATAGGCTTCCAACAATCGGGGTCAAGTTCCTCATGGGCGAACATGACTAAACAAAACCCGAATTGACTCCCATCACGGTTGGCCTGCGTTTCCACTAGAAGATAAGGATGTTATTAGGGGTGTTCACCAAGTCAGGTCGACCCGGTGAACCTGACAATTCGACCCAACCCGACCTAGTTTGGGTCGGATTAGACCCGACCCGACTTGAACCCAATCCGATGAGGGTTCGGGTCGGGTACGGGTTAGGAAATTCCAACCCGAGTCGACCCGACCCATGACTCGACTTTTATTATTATTTTTTAATTTTTTTTTATTTTTATTTTTTATTTTTAGTCCTATAGTTGATTTAAAATGAAAAAAATATTAAAATAAAATATTTTAATTATAAAAATAATGCTCAAATATTCAAAAAAGCATATTTTATATTTTATAATAATTATTAATTATTTTTTATATTAAAATATATAAAAAAAAAGTAAGACAAAAAATAAAAAGGAAAAAGAAAAAAAGAGTTATCGGGTGACCCGACCACCCGACCTGACCCAACCAGGTCGGGTTGGGTCGAATTTTCTGCCCCCAAGGGGCTTGATCCGATCCGACCAGAACCGGTCATTGTATAGTTATGATCAAAATCTTGATATGGACAAAGATGAGAAATTAATTTATCAATTAAATATAGGAGCTTTGATGCTCTCATATTACTTATTAATTAGAAATCGTTGCATATTATCACATTGTTGGAGTATGTGTTCAAACATGTCCTCGTTGTGCTATTATAATGAAAAGGATTATCATGGAGAGGATATTGTCGCGGTGTGCACAATCATCACACATAAAGTACGTGGTATTTCATTGCAATGAAGTTACTCACGAATGACATTGCAAAGAAAGACTATCAAATACATAAATTAAATAATTCATTCATAGCATTAAAATGTATTGTATATCGTATTGATCTTTATTCATAGCATATGATTGATTACTTCTATTTATTTTCATCGGTATTTATCATGAATTATTATCACACTTACTATTATTGATACTATAATTGATCTTCTCTCCATTGACGATTTAAGTGTATATATTTCCCCTTACGTTGATCTCATGTTTTTTTTATTGTTATTATTTTTCTTGAATTGATTCTGCATCTGATGGATGAGCCAAAGTGAGTCTTGCCGCCTATCATAGTAACGTGCATATGAAGTGATCTTAGAATGTTCATCGTCTTTTGTCCTTAGTCATTGAGTTATATTAGCTTTATCAAACTTTCTCTTTAATTCTTTATATATGCTAGTAACCTTAGATTTTATTCCAAATGTTATATTGGACTTTTGCTTCTAATGATATTTCTTTTTTATTATTGTTTATCTTCCTTATTTTATGTCCTGATTAAATAACGAGTCAAAGTTCACATTTTAATCAAAATATTGTATAGTTAGCAATGTTTCAAGTTAAATTTTGTCACATGGAAGGCTTTACAAGTAATCAAATTGATGACTAGGAGTGGAATCCGATACTTATGTCCATTTCTAGAATATAATTGCATTACTCAAATTGTTCCGATCAACTTGTTTAAGAAAACATAGGTTGTTAAATATAAAATAAGAACCAGCTGCTGTCTGCACGGCATGTAGCTAATTAAATCCCCAGGACAATGACATGCCGCATGCGTACTTGTAAGTTGTCTCTTCGGCTTTCTTCGTCATAATATGTACTAATGCAAAGTCTTTATTCCTTGGACGACGATTCTAGTGAAATTTTATTTTAGTGTTTTTTTTTTTTGCATATGGAGCATGAATCCCACGCCACAACAATGTTTACTTGGATCGTCGAATTCACCGGATCGACCACCCCTAATCAGCTTGTTAGGGGGGAGGGGGCATGGAAATATTGGAACGGGTGCAAGCCTTTAGCGCTGAAGGTGTCATTATTTTGCAATCCTTGTAAAAATTAAAGTTAAATTAGATTAATGAAGGCAGGTAGCAACAATGCATTTTTGTCGGCACCAAGAAATGTTTAGGTGATGAAAAATATATTAACTTTTAATTTCTCCGACTCATTTCAAACAAAATTAGTCGGACTCCACGAACTTTTTTGAACATCAAGATTAACATTGGAAAAAGTGACAGAACGCCAAACTATCTTTTATGTATTGAGGAACTTCAAATTATTAGGATGCAAATTTTCAATGAAAGAAAAGAAAGGGGTGATTCGCTTTTGCTTCCCGCCTAATGAATCATTGTCCAACCAACATTTAAAGTTGAATCCATTTGTTTCTCTTACATCCCCTGCCCTAATTACTAAATTTTATCTCATTTGTAATTAATAACCCAAGATTACCATGCTCCAAATGCAGTATTGTTGTGCAATAGTAGAAGAAGTTTTACAAAGACCATCACCATGCATCTAGTGCACGAGGAACTGGAGCGATAAAAAAACATTAACAATTATTTTTTTATGAGAAACCCACACTTATTAATGCAATCCGAAATGAAGTCTACAGTATTCATAGACAATTCTCTTTTAAAATGGAAACAGTTAACGATCTCATAACCCACCTGATCTCATAAGATGTTTCAGTTTTTCGTTAGCTGCCACAAGTTCTGCAGCAATCCCAACTTCATTAGCAGAATGACCAGCATCTGGAACCACCTGTTTGAAAAAAGGGAATGCAGATTAGTCCAGTCCTTCATGCTTACTCAACACAACTACGTGCGAACAAAAACAAATGGGGTATCAAACTGCAAAACACCAGTAAAAGTGCTTATGGAATTTGGGTTGAACCTTCATCTGATTAAACCTCAGACGCAGCCAATATAGGCCTGAAAATCACGGGCTTAAGTGAGACTACAAATCTCTTTCTCGCAACTTTATTTTCTTACCAAGGAAAAACTTAAAACCTATCCATTAGCAATCCAACCACATTGACCTTTACTAGCCACCTAAGATTTCTAGGAAAACCTTGGTGGCACTTGATGAATAAAGAACAATATGTTTTTCAGCCACAATTACATCAATTAGAATGTAAATTCTTGTCTAACCTTGAATTCTGCTTCCGGCCAAGCTTTATGAAGATCCCAGGCAGACATCATTGGGCAGACAACATCATACCTCCCCTATCAAAACATAAATTTATTCTTTTTGAGTTATTCATATGGAACTTCAGTTTCAATCAATAAAGATATCAAGCATCATGCACATAATCCCATGGAATAATGACGATCAAAATCTACTTTATCAGAGAGCTTAATTGGACCCAGCTTGTTTCAAGACCTCAAAAAGAAATTTTTAGGTTTCAAAGTTACAACGAAACTAATCAACTGGAAAAAAATGAAATCAATGGAGTGAACTTTAATGTCCATGTGAATTCAAGAATTCTTCACAGTTGTGTAAATTGAAATCCTGATACCACCAGAAATGAAGAAATTCACTAATGATAATTTTTTATCCACCGGTATAGTTTTCAATAATTAATACACAAGGATGACTAGACCAGGCTAGTCATCCTTTGATTCCTAAAAAAACGAAAAGTAGGTTGTAAATGCTTCATTCCACATCTAAAAAAATGCTTCATTAAAGCGAATTGGCCAAGAAAATAGAACCTGCACAATGACAGCTTTGATATGCCGAATCTTATCAATATTATCCAGCAGGTATGAATCAGAAGGCAGAAATCCCTTGTTTACGAAATAGTGGTTTTCTATTCGTGCAAATGCCTGCAAAAGCAATAGAAAAGAAGACAATAAACTGGTCAGAATAGCAAATATCCTGCCATTAAAAGAAGTTTCTTAAAAAAATTGCTGGAGACAAAAAGAATAATCATAAGCATCAGTAAAGTCGTACCCCTTCAAAAGTCTAGGAGTTAAGCCTACTTCTATAGATACTCAAAAGTGAACCAAAACATTCAAGTCTTCAAGAAAAAACATATTATTCATGTTGTAGTCAAGTTCATTCAAACTCAATTAAGATTTTCATTTTGGATGAAAATCCTGTGTTCACACAAGTGATCAAATTTTCTTCCTAAGCATATATTAGTGGCAAGAGTCTTCATAACTAAGTTGCAAAGATGAATCGTTCTGCATCTGTATCCTCTGTTAACTAAATGCAAACCCTTCTATTGTTTTTCCTTTTTTCTGAAAAATAAATGCAAATCATTATTTTGATATTCAAGCTAGACACGAGGCCTGGAAAGTATCACACCAGCAGCCTTCAATATTCACATTAAGAACAAAGTATAATAGTTAAGTTTCCTATGGCTTCATACAGTCAGTGTTCACTAAATACTCTTGTAGCTACAAGAAAAAAGATTAAAAATTCAATGCTAGAACATATAAGTGAAATAACTGGACCACAAGAAACATGGAAAAAGGCCTTACTAGGTTAAACTTGTCATCTTCTCCTTTCTTGACATTGTCTTCATTTTGCAAAAGATGGGCAGTCATCAGTTCCCATGTAGTCCAAATTTTTGCAGCTTCAATCTGCAAAAACAAGAAAACGGAAGACAGGGAGAAAGTAGTGAGGTTTCTAAGTTATGACAACTTAACTCAACCAAAAGATGGGCAGGTACCTAACTGAACCAAAAGACCACCAGCATCCAGACAGGGTGTATAATTGAAGGAAAGAATGAGTGATAGAGTCCCTCTATCAACAGACGTATCCCACTTCTCCCACCACTAGCATCAAACCACCTTCTCACATAGTGAATGCCCACTACCCCACCTTCTGCCTAGTAAATGTCCACTAACCCACCTTCTGCCTAGTAAATGTCCACTAACTGCCAGCACACTACCAACACATGTCCTCTTTAGTTGCAGCACTACTAGTTAGTTTATTTCTTTATTCCTATAAATATATGTTTAGTATTTGTTTAAGGGTATGATTTGTTGTTAGACCTTGTATTCCTGGAGGTTTGTCCACTCCATACGGACAATTATCTTTTAATTCCATCTTGTGTTGCTTTCATTTATGTTCTGAAAGTTGGTGTCTTATCAAATTAATATCATAGCCATAACGATCCCACAATGGTGAATACATGCTCCAGCTTTCAAAATGATCCCACATCCCCATCCCCTAATACACACGCATCCATTTCTCCAACAGACCCAATTGTCCAACAGCTATCTTCCATTACATCAAAATTAGAGTCTATTGATGCATTAGCAGCTGAAGTTGCAGCCCTCAAAGCTCAAACAAGTGCTCGTCAACATGAGGCAACCAATTATACTGGCCAGGAGATAGGAAAGGCTGCTGAAATCGACTCCGACAGAAGCAAAGTTAATTGGACAATAGGAGATGATGTGGAAAGTCCATGGTGGCTCAAGCATCCTTCCTGACGTCCTCACACAAAAATGGAGTTTCCGAAGTTTGAAGGAGGTGATCCTCGTGGCTGGATTCTGAAAGCTGAAAAATATTTTCATTATTATCAAACTCCAGAGGATGCTAAAGTTGACATTGCTTCCATGTATTTAGAAGGTGATGCTCTTGATTTATTTGCTTGGATTAACCATGAACGCACTGTTTTGTATTGGGAGGAGCTTGTCAAAGCATTGCAGGAAAATTATGGACCTGTTGAATTTCAAAATCCCGATGAGCATCTTTGCAGCCTGCGTCAAATAGGATCAGTTCAGCAATATCGACAAGAATTTGCTAAAAGATCTTCTCGTGTTAGCAACTGGCCTGAACACTGTCTCATGGGAGTTTTCCTTAATGGTTTGAAAGAGGAGTTGAAAGCTGATGTTCACATTCACAAGCCAAGAACCGTCTACAAAGCTATGAGTCTAGCTCTTGAGTTTGAGTCAAAGATCAACATTTGTCAGGAGAATAAGGGCTCCAACCATTACAACTGGCCTCACTCATCTCCATGTCCCACAAAAGCGTCAACATCATCCCTTTTACCGAGGGCCGGAACCACAACAACAATAGCCTATCCACCAATAGTAGCACGCTCATGGGATGAAGAACGCCGTTCTCGGTTGGCCAGAGGTTTATGTTTTAAATGTAATTAGAAGTTCTTCCCAGGTCATCGTTGCAAAAATCCCACTTTTTCACTCATGGGGCTTGTTGATTCTGAAGACACTATGTTGGAAGAAAATTTAATTAGCAAAGAAGATGCTCCCTCAAACCATGCAGAGATATCTCTTCATGCTATCTTGGGGCAAGGAGCATGCAACACTATGAAGCTACTAGGCAAAATAGGGCAGAAAGAAATTATTATTCTTGTGGATAGCGATTCTACACACAACTTTGTGGCAGAGGCAATAGTGAAGGAACTTAATTTACATGTTCATCCACTTCCACCTTTTGGGGTTCAAATCGGCAATGGCGACATTATTCGCTGCAATCGAATATGTAAGGACCTTGATATAGAAGTATCTAATCTTACTTTCACTCAGGATTTCTATCCTTTCTCCATCGGTGGCGCGGATGTGGTACTTGGAATCAAATGGTTGGCCTCTCTCAATACTGTACAAGCTAATTGGAATGATATGTCTATGATCTTCAATTGGCGAGGCAAACGTTACAAGTCATTGATTCAACCACTTCATAAAAAAATTCTCTGCATACAAGGACAAGGCGTCTTTTCAGGGGGGATATATTGATAGAGTCCCTCTATCAACAGAAGTATCCCACTTCTCCCACCACTAGCATCAAACCACCTTCTCACATAGTGAATGCCCACTACCCCACCTTCTGCCTAGTAAATGTCCACTAACTGCCAGCACACTATCAACACATGTCCTCTTTAGTTGCAGCACTACTAGTTAGTTTATTTCTTTATTCCTATAAATATATGTTTAGTATTTGTTTAAGGGTATGATTTGTTGTTAGACCTTGTATTCCTGGAGGTTTGTCCACTCCATACTGACAGTTATCTTTTAATTTCATCTTGTGTTGCTTTCATTTATGTTCTGAAAGTTGGTGTCTTATCAATGAGACATCAATCAGGGAGAAGTAAGCTAAAAAACCATTCCAATTCCCACATACTTTATTAAGCATGGATTGGTTCTTGATTATATCACCATGCTTCAAATGCAGGTTGGATTATGCTCAAGTATCAATAAAATCAAACTAGACTGTTCATCTTGTGTTGCTTTCATTTATGTTCTGAAAGTTGGTGTCTTATCAATGAGACATCAATCAGGGAGAAGTAAGCTAAAAAACCATCCCAATTCCCACATACTTTATTAAGCATGGATTGGTTCTTGATTATATCATCATGCTTCAAATGCAGGTTGGATTATGCTCAAGTATCAATAAAATCAAACTAGACTGTTCATATTGGAGAACTGTGCAAAGCCTACTTTATAATGACATGTGTAAAGTGATTAGACTATCCAAACAAAACAATCCAGCTATTCACGTTCTTACTATGGTTACCAAACAGTTATAACACATGCATAGGCATTCACTATATTCCGTTCATGGGCTTGTGGAACTCTATGAGGAAAATGAAAGCAATAAATTAAGGAAGTTAAAAGCGTATACTAATGGAGATATAAGAAGCATCTCGCAAACCTGGGTACTCATATCCTTGGAATTTAACCTCTTGTTATATGCAAGGACGAAATCATCTCTTTCATTCTCAGGAATTAAATCCCTGAATGGCTCCCAGGCTAAAAATCAGGTGAATGAAATTAGTTTTATTTAACAACGATCAGTTCACAAACAAATGTTAATACGTTAACACCTTCTCAAAAAAAATATAATATATTAATAAATCATTGAAGCATATGCTCCAATGATATTGTTATAACTTCCAACATTGCATGGAAAATGCAAAATAACATTAAGCTGTTGCTAACAATATATCATAGCAAAAATATTCCTAAACACGAAGCCACGAATTAAGCATGCCACTATGGAAAATCTTATCCAAGGGATATGGCAGCCTCCATTTTTTTAGTGGAAGGCATGGCAACCATGTGGCCTATCCAGGAAAGCCTTTTTTTTTCTGAAGGCAAAGTGGATGGCAGACAATGTGTCTGTCATCCATTTTATTAATCAATAAATGTTTATAAGAGAAATATGTACAATGAAGATATCCAAGAAAGCTTTTGGCTCGAACTCAAAGTCTGAATCTGGCATGTGTTAAGATTCACCCGTAGCATGTCTATGGTTCCCAGAAGTGAACACTAGATTCATTGTACTTTATTCGTTTATTACAAAGGAAACTCATGACCTAGTACAATGGAAATTAAACTAGAAAGGTAAAAATAATGGTGCACAGGAAGTCTCTGGTGAACTTCAGAGTAAAGATCTCTTGGTCCACAGGTGGATTATCTGTCACAACCTTGTTCTCAATTAAAAATGTACTTTTCTTCATAAACAGAAATGATAAAAAAATGATCGAAGATAGGAAAAAAAAAGAAAGGGTCCACTTGTTCAGTTAAAAAATACTTTCTGCATACTGGACCTTGACAGGATCATATTATTCCTCCACAAGCTAGAGTGCCTACTGGAGCAGTCTAATTTGAGTTTCATAGTTTCGGCAAAAAGTTCTACCACAAAAGCACAATTGCAATTGATAAAGAATACTTTATACCAAATAAGAGTGGATTTTAACTCTTAAGGGTTACGGAATGTGTGGAGCATATTTTGCTTCACACATATGGAACACCACTTTTTTTAAGCTCAACTCTTTTGGTAAAAATGAACTCCACTTTTGTTACATTACATCTCAACCATTGATATTAAGTTCAATAATGTTTCAAATGCATGGAACAAAAAAAATGTTCCACATAATTTTTATTTTCAGTTGAAATATTCAATTTTTTGAAAGAAATTAATATTCATAATGTGCTATATATTAGAAACTGAAGAGAAAACTAAATTAAAAGAAAACAGAGAGTGCATCATATATAACAACTATCAACAAAGTCATAATCAAGTTAACCATGAATTTCATACAAAGACAGAAACCATAAAAGGTTTGTATTTGCTTTTGCCAATGAATAATAAAACAACAGAAGGAAAACTGATGCACTTTACCATCTGGAAAGATGGCTGCAGCGCCACCTTCGTAAAACCAATTAAGCTCCTTCTTGCGCAATAAAAAAATGCCTCTAAGAACAATACCAGTAACCTTGAAACCCAAAAAATAGATCATCAGTAGTCATTTTCACATAGACATATTTAACTTCATGCGTACATTTTATCTAACATAAACAACATTCTGACGGTGACATGAAAAAACCGCAGCTCACCTTATCAGGATGTGACTGACTATAGGCAAGGGCCAATGTGCTTCCCCATGACCCTCCAAACACCTGTATCAGATAGAATTCTGAATTAAATTATCCTAAATTCCTAATAAAGGTGTCACTTGATCAATTATTTACCTGCCATTCTGGTATGTCCAAGTGCTCCCTAATCTTTTCAATGTCATCAATCAAGTCCCAAGTTGTGTTCTCATCTAAGCAAGCATGTGGCGTACTTTTACCAGAACCTCTCTGTAAAGGATATTGATGTTAGTAAAAGGAATTTCAGGGATACGAGCTAACAAGGTGCTGGAGAGAAAAGTACCTGGTCGAACAATATAATTCTATAAAATTCTGGATCAAAGAATCGCCTATTATTAGGCGACGTTCCAGCTCCTGGACCCCCATGAAGAAATACAACAGGCTATGAAGAAACAAATAAAGGAAAGTACATAAGTACAGTTCAATCAGGAAGGGGACACAAAGCATTGTGACACAGACAGTAGCATTAAAAACATACAAATCTTCAATCAAAATATCATAAACCTGCAGATATTAATATATCTTATGGTTAACTTCACGATGTTATGATTCTTCGATGTCACCTAACCAAATCATGGAGACACAACCATGATCATCTTTGTAAAAACATACATATTAATGTTGCATTTTATGTACCAGTACAATGATTTTTTATTCATTGTTTTGTTTTAAAATATATTCGGAGACTTTTATTCTTTCTGAAAAGGCAAAGGATGGTTATTGGGGTTGGATAGCCATCTGCTTTGTATTAATGAAAAAAAAAACTACGTAGTGTGCAAAGTGAGTATGAAAAACATGACCAGTAAGGAAACTCATAGGGGTATGTATACCACACAAAAAATACTATCAAATCACCCACTCACTACCCAAAAAAGGAGAAATGAGATATACTGAAACTACTACCAGAAAGACAAAAGAGTCTGAAGTCAAACATATATACACAAAGTTGCAATTTATACAATTGAATGCTCAAAGGGGAAAAATGAAGGTACATCTTCAGTAGATAGTTTACGTTTAGTCAAAAGGGCACAAACACAATTCATCTTCAGTTGCTTAGCATAATCTTTGCAACCGCCATGATCAGCGTGATTGACATGTTGACTAGCATTTTCTAACATTGGAATTTCTTTCTTTTGAAAGGATTTAACGGCAGAAAATTTATTCTCAAGAAGGATAAATCATGCTCACATGTCCATCTGGATTTCCTGACTGCTCCCAGTACAATGTGTGGATATCTGATACCTTTAGAAATCCCGAACTGTATGGCTCTATAAGAGGATAAAGAATCCTATTGTATACTGGAGTTTCATCAGTTGAAGCCATAGTCCCACCAGAATGCTGAGCTGCTGAAAAACAATGATTTTTGGTGCAAAGCTGCAGGTTGTTCCTTCCTGCATATCACATTCACAAGTGCTTTCATGACAAACCATGATAAATTGGGAAATTCCATGGAGGTACAGTAAAAGGAATATGGTAGAATGTTCGTAAATAATGTTGAGAGTAAGCCAAGAGATCAACAATGCGATGCCTTAAAGATATAAACTTAATAAAAATATCAAGCAAGATTGAGAAGAAACACGCCCAATATGATCATGGCACAAACCATGAGGGTCCTTATACACCTCTATCTACTAAGTCAACAATCATGTACTTGATTTTCGGAGCACAGTGGCCTTCACGTTAGCTACTGGAGCAATATCCCAACAAATCAACCAGTGGATTTCTAATTGCAACCATTCAACTATATATGTTACCCAGTGCGTTTACGGCATGGACATTGATTCGGAAGCAGGTTTCCTTGTTGCCAATTAAGTAATTATGCAAGTGAAGTTAGAATTTCTCAACTATCTTGTCCATGTTTATCAATATCAGTGGACTAATCACTCTAAATTTTAACCATCAAAATTATTGCCCACAATCGATCAACGATAACAATTATTCCTCATTTCCCAACAGCCAAATCACACGAACACAATCAATCGACTCGTCTGCTTACTTGTTCTTGATAGATCGAGCAATCACCTACTTGCGCTCGATTCGAAACACAATAAATGGTCGGGAAAATCTAGGGAAAGAGTACCGGGGTGATGCCCGCAATTGTGGACGCCGTGCGGCGGTGTGACAGTGGCGATGCCGGGTAGGGGAAAGCAGAGGGCGGCGTGGACGGCGCTTAGAGTGGGAGGAGCAGATGGGCGGCGTGGCGGCGGCAGCAAAGGGATGGTGCTGGCGAACTGGGCAAATGGATGCCGTATAGACCTCATTTGGTCACCCTCGCCATGTGTACGATTTTATTGGAATCGGAAGGTGTTCGATCCGATAGAATCTGAATTTATGCCCGACCCCTTTAAACGCGAGTTCAAGATCGCATTCGATTCCAGTCTCGTCCCCGGTTGAGATATTGGGATGGCTGAGTTGATAAAGACATTAACATCTAATATAAAAACTTTTATATTTAAGATACATAATAAGATATAAAAATATGACATACTTTGTTATAATAAATAAAATTATACGGATCGATTTTCAATTTTGAATAAGATACTATTTAGTTTCCAATTTCAATTTGTAATTGAAATATCGTCTATCTTTAATTTTCTTACACTCATCAATGGGCATATATCATGTCTTTCACCCATCCACGTCACGAGGTAATAAATAAAAGAATAACCCTCTTTTTTCACCCCAGCATCTGTTACCTCCCCTTTTTTTTCCAAATCGCAATCACCTCCTTTGCCCAAATTTAATGACGCAGAGGTGTCATGATTCCACGATGCACCAAGGAGTCGTTTGGAGGCCGTCATCAAAGTCGCCGTGAAAGTTTCACTTGTGCTGAAGATTCGTCGTCAAGGTCAAGATCGCTAGGATCACTGGGAGCAGTCGAGGTCACATGTAGAGGAAACTAGATTTTGTTGTGTTTTTTCTTCGAACTTAGCATTTTTTCGCCCCATTTGATGCAAGTTCTTTGTAACAAGTTTGACATTGTAATTTCTCTTCGAACCTAAGATTTTTTCGTTTAATTTTCCTTGGTGTCACGCAATGTCAACGGGCAAGTGCAATACTCCATTAAAAAGATGTGAATGTGAGAAAAAGCAGTCATTAGGACGTCTTGGACCCGAATCAATCTCGGACACATGTTTTACAAATGTGGAAACTATAGAGTGAGTATGATGTTTATTGATCGTTGCATGTTTTGTCAAATTTGTATTGATTACTTGTTCATTTTTTTGTCTATAGCATAGTAGACACTACTTCAATTGAGTGGATCCTCTCGTAGACAAAGTAAACATCAACCAGCTTTTTGGGAGGAAGAAGATTTTGGAGGGTGCTGAGAAGGAAAAAAATGATTATCTAGAGGTTGAAATTGAAATATAGAGGAGGAACAACATGCAACTGATTAGAAAGTTGATAGCATTATATTTGATTTTGTTCTTAATGTATATGTTCAAATGAGTTGGATAATGATTAAGTTGTATTAGAAAAGGACTCGATATGTATTTTGTATTTTGTGGAACATCTATATGAATGTGCTTTCTTAAGAATGTGTTTATATGTTCAATTTGTTGTGGCAAATAATTAGAATTATTTCTATGAATGATGTAATTATTTTTATGAATGATGCATGGAATCCTCTATTCTTAAATCGAAAGTGTGAATGATTTTTTTAACTTGTGTGGCATCCTATGTTTTCAACATCAAGTATTATGTTGCATGCAGAAATAGATCTACATTGGTGGCTTTGGATCCATCATCTCATTCATGATATGTACTCACATTAATCGAATGGGGACAAGAGTTTAAGTGTTTAATGATGAAGAGATCACATCTGGTTCATTTTCTCCAATTGCCAAGTGATGGATGAGTCGCAAGAACATTTCAGCCGTTGCCATACAAACTCAAAGCTGCCAGAGGACCTCGGCTTCCCATGGAATTGTTCTTCATCTCGGTTTATATCGAGATCAGAATCACAAGACTAAATACAACTCCTCTTCCGCTCAATGATGCCATTGCTAGGTAAAGATTTAGGTACGTAATTTTAGAAGATGAACAATTAGGTCTGTAGCATCAATTCTAATCCATTGATCTCAATCATAACGAGGGGCGGACCCAGACAAAAAAAGTGAGGGGGTAGACTCAAACTAATGACCTCTCGCAAAGCTCAAAAGCAAGGTTGCGAGAGGATTTTTATGTCAAAATGGCATATGAATTTATTTAAGAGGGTTATCCTAAAATTTACAGTTTAATGTATATAACTAATAAAAAATAAGAAATTTGAGGGGGGCCAGACCCCCTCATGATATCTATGGTTTGCCCTGATCGTAACCATAGATGTTCCAAGTTACCATAAAAATCTAGACCTCCTTGTTCCTTTCAGCAGATATGTATCGTCTATATTATTTCCCAGCTTGAAACCATTGATCTGATATGTGATTTAATTAATATATATCATGATAAATGTTAGCTAAACAATACTTTTTGTTTTCATTAGGAATATTAGAAATTTACATAACTACACTCAAACATAGTAGTTTTCTCAAGCTGGGCAAAATTGGAAAGTAGTGATGTTGAGCAAAGAAAATTAGATATGCATTGGTTAATGAAATCTAAATTATGTTAATGATTCCCTTGAGTCTGAGCTTTTCAAATGTGTCATTAAACACAAGGCCGATAAGAAAGTAAAAGAAAAATTATAGTGACATAAGGTTCTCAATTCTTATGTGAACAATAATTTTATGGCATGGTGTATGCTACATGAGAATTATATAAAAAATATGATTTTAAAAGAGAGAAGATTGTACAACTTTTTTTACACACGGAATAAATTTCAATAAATGTCATCTAACTTTGCTCTATTTCTCAATTTTGTTCTCAAACTTTACTTTGTGACAAAATTGTTCTCTAACTTTTAATTTATTTTACTAACTATTTTGATCAAATATCATTCTCTAGTTTCTTTTCTAATGTAGAACCATATTAAAAAAACAGAATTAATAAAAAATATTAAAATAATTTTATATGATGGTGTAATCTATATGAGTGTTATACAAAAATATGATTATGAAAAAGAAGAATGTACAATTTTTTTACACAAGTATGGCACTTGTAATATGAAAAAAAAATCATATAAGTAAAAAATCTAAGATTATACACGTAAAGATTTAGAATTTGGACAAATATTGTGAATTAATTTTATGCTTAATATATTAGGTGCAAGGACATTGCAATTAGTTATTGTTTGAAAAATTGATTTGGATAAAAATTTGAACAAAAATAGTATAAAAAATAATTGCAAAAAATATTCATTCAGATATTTTTGTGCTCGATTGAGTAGTTACACATAAGAAGATGATTTTTTGCATTCATTGATAATTATTTAAAAATTATTTTGTCAATTTTATGATCTCTTAAAAAATGAGATTTTTTAAGTGCTTAAGAGATGTAACATGAAAAAAATGAATTGAAAGAAAATCAATTAATAAAGTATGGACACAAAGAGAAAAGTAAATACATATAGGAAATGTGGGAATACTCATACTATTTTTGATGTGGTACAACAGAACAACGTGGTGAAAGAAATTAATGAATGCAGTGTGTTACCTCATTCATAGCTCTCAAAGGAAACTTGCATACAAAAGATTCCTACAAAATTGATAGAATTAATAGCATACTAACTTGTAATGACAAGAAATTCAAGTCGGGCCATCTTAAAAGAAATGATGTAAAATTGCATATTTTGATCCAAGTCAACTTTAAGAGAAGTTGAACTTTAGGATAATGGCATACATATTTATTTTATATACCCAATAAATATATATTAAGTGAGAGTCATAATGCAACCTTTATAAAAAAGAAAATATGCATCAATAAATAATGATTATCTTTTATAATATTAAAATTTACTCTAAAACTCTAAATAGGTATATTGAACATATTTCAAGAACAGAAGATGGTACTATACAAAAAAAAAAACATTGAAAAAATAATAAATGAATCGATATGCTATCTATGAGTATGATCAGAAGTTTCGAACGAAACTCACATATTTGGAGTATAGACAATTGTTTTCATGTTACACTACAATGTTAATAAGATGATTGTACATTCAAAAGTGAAATCATTGTATATGTATATATAAAATTATCCAAATTGATTTAACTTATTTAATGAAGAAATGAGTAAATAAACATGTGACAAACAAATAATTTTAGGTGAAAAAATTTAAATAATATAATGCACAAAAGAAATCATAATATGAATGAAAAAAAATCATAATGTCAATTGTCAATAATGTTAAAATTCAAATTGACAAAATAAAAAAATAAAAAATTGTAATGAAGGACGTATATATAATGAATATGTTTTTATAATTCAAACGATTCAAAACAAGAATTAAAAAAATATTAAATTTGAGTCATCGACAATATTGCAATAAGACACTATTGAGATTTAAAATAGAAAATAACACTTCAACACATGCATGGCTTATGATAAAAAAATAGTGATAATGTCAATATCCTAAGAAATGATAGTAAACACTAAAAGGGGTCATTTTGTTCGAGAATAAACGTTAGAATATCGTCATATTCCGATAATATAAGCAAACAAGAGCTAGAATAGGAATATTTTGATCATCGAAAAATATGACACCACCTTGATAACAATGAAACCACCATTTTTATTCTCCTCATAAGAATATATATTCTTCAAAATGAGAAGAATAGCTATATTCTTTTGTTTTGAACTTTTTTATTTTTTTCTTTTCTTTTTTCTTTTTAAATCTGTTATTATTATATTACTATTTTTTATCATTATTATACTGTTAAACATAAACTATTTATAATAAAATATTTTACTTAAAAACATTATATTTTAAAATTTAATTTTTTTCCATCCAAATACAAGCGAGAATAAGAATGGCACAATAAGTTTGGTCGGCAAAATTAATCAAAGAATGGCACATTGGGAAATCATTAAAAAATTATGAAAATTTTGAAAGACAATATAGAATTGAAATTTTCATATATAAGTTAGATACATCTTAGGCTATAAAATATTTTTTAGAATATTATTATTACAAATTGATAATAAGTCACCTAATAACGTGTTGTAACCGCACGCATAAAAAATTAAATACATTGTCGATACAAAAATAATCACACTGGCAATATTGATCAATGGATCATCACGGATACTCTGTGATAATTAAGAGTTTAGGTTTAATATATAGTGAAGCAAAAAATTTTAATGGAAAGCGTATTGAGATTGAATGCCGATGTATTAGGATACAATGAAAAAAAATTGTGATACTGATTTATTTGTTTACAAATGATATATTGGCTATTTTTGTAAAGATAATTTACATCAAATATATATATGTGTTGCTATAATGCGTCTCAAGAAAGAAACTAGATTTGAAATAAAATTTCATGAATAATAATCCTCAAAATTTATATTAAATAAGTTGATTTGATATAATTATTTGATTCAATAAAAAATTCATAAACAACGAACTTTATAACTTACATTAAATATTTGTTTAATGAGACTAATGAATAATTAAGTAGAGACAATCTTACCAATAATGAATTCAGGATAATATTTTTAGTTATCACATATGAATAATATTAATTAGTTGGATATCGTGAGCGTAACGGTCAAATTATGATCACATGATGTCGGTATTATGTCGATAAACGTAACACGTGATTTAATCGAGAATCAATACTTATGAGATTATGCGCTATACAAAACTTGAAGAAGCACCAACAATAATTGGAGTGAAGTGGCAAGCGGCTCCTCCTCACTTAAGTAAGGTATCGAAATCGAGTCATGTGAATATAGAAAATTCTTATTGGGAGTCTCATCTGTCACTGTTACTGTCAGGAACATGATCTGAGATGACTTAACTGAATTAGTTATGCTCGATGGTGGATCGACTTTCAATTTGTGAACAGTGCGTTTTTTAATGTCGTGCGAATTGAATCATCGATATCACTTTTCGAATATCGGAGTCTGGCTAAAAAAAAATTTGGAGAAGGATAACTTTATCCAAAATTTTCAAACTACTGGTAGTTTTTGCTTTGTTACGACTTCGTCCTTTGCTTTCATATGGAAGGATTATCTCACAAAATATTATAATTATGCTAACTTTTAAAAAATAACTTTATAAAACTAATCAAATACATAAATATCAATAAGGTTAAATATCCCTTGAGACGATTAGTTACAATAAATGATACATAGTACTTTGTTTTCATGTTGCAAGGGGTCAGATAATATCCTACTCATTCTATCTTTTATTTTATATGTAAATTTTTCTGTCAAAATAGAACTTATATTTTCGTGAAATTTGATATTTTCGTGGATACTCACTCGGTTTTTAGGATTATTAGTACTTACTTTAATTGTAATTGGAATGTAAGGAATAACTTTCAGTAGAAAAAATGATTGAAATTAATCCACCAGAGTAATAATAGTCTAATTACCACGGTCGCCGCTGGTCTTTTATTGAGCCCACCCATTGGATTCGGGTCATTTGGTCCAAAGTTCCCGCATCGCCGCGTCTCACGACCCGCCCACGGTTTGTCAACTCCGGCTCACTTTTTTCTCTAAACCGGAGGGCGCCCGGCGGTTTAAACCCTTTCCCCTTCCCCAAGACTCGCGCTCTTTGGAAGGTGCCACCAACCAAACAAAGTGCAGCGTGACGGGAGACGACCAACCTTTTAAATAAATAAACAAATAAATACATATATATATATAATTAAACTTTTAAATGACAAGATTGCTAATTGGTGGTGGCATAATATCGGGAATTTAACTTCTCTAATGTATAATCCAAATTACCCATAAACTACTGTTTATAAATTATGAATGGATGGATGATTTCAAGTTTTTTTCTTTTCTTATTTATTTACTATAAATTATTATGTCATGGAAATAATTTATTTACCCCTCTTAAACATAATATAATAACGTTTTTTTTTTCTCTTACTTTTTATGAACTAAAAAATTAAGACGCTACACTGCTACAGTGCGCCGTGAGTTGGCGTGCGCGAACCGGACCAGGGGTGTAATTAAATACGCACACGAGAAACCTGGCCGCGGCAAACCTCTCACTTTTTCCTCCTCATTCTGTCCTCCTCCGATCGTCCATGGCGTCCACGAACCCCAACGATGCCGTCGTCTCCGCGTTCGCCGCCATCGCCCAGGCGCCGGAGGATCCAATCCTTGGGGTAATCCTTTGTCCTCTCTCGCGTCTTTCATCTGATTGACGGCGATCCTTTTTTCCCATGTCAACTTACCCATCGCTTGCTCGATCGCATCAGTTATCGCTAGTTCTGATGGATGTAATGTTAACTGGGCGTTAAATATTGTTTGGGTAACGTGTGATTAGGTGACGGTGGCATATAACAAGGATCCGAGTCCTGTGAAGGTGAATCTGGGAGTTGGAGCTTATCGAACTGAGGTCTGATGGATCTAGACTACAGTGGGTTCATTGATGTTTGATGTGTATGCGTTCTTGAACTTTATCGATCCTGTTTTCTTTGTAACAGGAAGGGAAACCGCTTGTCCTTAACGTCGTCCGGCGGGCAGAGCAGATGCTAGTTAACGATCCGTATGATCTCTTAGCATATAATGCACCATTGTGATTAGATTATGTGGCTATCTTTTTCTCTATGTATAAGCATGTATTTCTGCATATAGAATCGTGCAAAGCTTGCCACACGATGCATGAATGAAATTTTTTTAGGATTCTTAAGATCATAAATGATAACGCTCTCTTTTTCTAAATTATAAAAAAAGTTTATTTTGTATTCTGAGGTAACGCTCTTTAGGATTGTTAGGATCATATATAATAATACAATCTTGGCAAAATATAAGAATGTCTTATATTTTCATTCTGATGATCTGATCTGTTTCCAAAGGTGATTTAGATATATCCTTGTTCTCCCTCTTGCAGTCTTGCTAATTGATGTTAGTTTGGAATAACATAAGATGTTCCAGCATCTGCAGTATAAACTTTTGTTACAATTCCTCATTCTTTTTTCATAATCATCTAAGATGATATCATAATGTTTCTCCCTGTTTTATCGTCTTAGGCGTATCTTGTAAAATTTGACAATGTGTTAAGAAACTATATTTTTAAATGTTTATCTTAAAGTTTTCAAATTAATGATTTTCCTTGGATACAAATGAGACTTTTTTCTGGCCTGGTACAGTTAGTTTACTTCTTACTAATCTTTCTTTGCTGATTATCTTCAGATCTCGTGTCAAAGAGTATCTTCCTATTACTGGTGTGGCAGATTTCAACAAGCTGAGTGCTAAGCTAATCTTTGGAGCTGACAGGTGAATTATAGGTTACATGTTTATTATGTTATTGCTATGGATGTTGTTAAGAATATGATGCTCTTCCTAATGGCTTAAGCTTTTAGGAGAATTAGTCAGCACATCAAATTTAACATGGTAAGCTCTTATTAAAAAAAAAAGTATTTTCCTCCCTTTGTAGTCCACGTGGTGAATTGGGCTAGACCAAAGTTGTTAGTAGTCCACACGTGAGGGAGAGTGTTAAGAATATAAAATCATTGATGTTGCTCTTTCTAACGGCTTAAGCTTTTATGAAAATTGGTCGGCACATTAAATTTAATAGATATGTAATTATCCTTTTTTTTTGAGAGATATGTAATGATCTTTTTTGGTCTAGGGATTTCATATTGTCTTTTAAATTTTTCTTTGCATTTCTCTTTTCCTTCTTTCGAGCACAAGTCTGACATGTCAGTTGTTACAATAGCATAATTCCTTGAGAAGACTTTGCATGGTACTTAAATCATACTAAAATTTCAAACAATTGGCTAGCTTTGATACTTACATATGTAGTAGAGCTTTACTGGTGTAAGATGCCACATTTGAATAGGATGTTATTGTGCTTTAAGCTGTGTAATAGCTGTGAATTGACTACATAAATGTTTTTGGACTCACTTGTGATTGGCAACCTTAAAAGCTAGTGCCATGCCATTTGATTCTTTGCTGCAAGCTGTGTCACAGCCAAGAGTTGAACAACCTAGAGGGTTTTGGATTCACAGGAGACAAGCAACCTAAAGCTAGTTGCTTTAGTAATATATGCATACCTCATGTGATTCTGCTAACAAAAGAGATACAGAACGAACTGAATTTTAAATAAAATTTCTTGTTGCAACTTGTGAATCACAGCCAACTTACATGAGTTGGTTTTCCCTCTTATCTTGTGATGCCAAGAACAATTAGTTTTAGTTTGCTCGAACTATTTTCCTTCTTTTGGAGGGAGTTTGTGTTTATTGTCAGGATAACTTTGTAGAGCTATAATTTGTCTGTGTATCTGCAGATTTGGACCTAAGAAAAAAGTTTTGCCTTTCATTCGTGATAATATTCCTCTGTTGTATTAAAATTCCAGATACTATATGACAATGCAATTAAGATTTACTTTTATTATTTATTTATTGATATATTGATGTCATACATAATTGTTTTCCTATTCTTTTGATAGTCCTGCAATCCAAGAAAACAGAGTAGCTACTGTCCAATGCTTATCAGGTACTGGCTCACTGAGGGTTGGAGGCGAGTTTCTCGCAAGGCATTACCATGAGGTATATTGTTATATTACAGTCTATTCTTAACAGCTTGACCAAGTAGTTTAATACCATTTACTTTATTCTTCTCCAGCATACAATTTATATACCGCAACCAACATGGGGTAATCATCCAAAAGTTTTCACACTTGCTGGATTATCCGTCAAATATTACCGTTACTATGACCCATCCACAAGAGGACTGAATTTTGAAGGTAGAAGAGTGCCACATGTTCTTACCATATCATTGTTTCTAATGCAGGAACATGACTTCTTTTGTTTGAATGTATTCTTTAATGTTTCTTGTGGTAACTTAATGTTAGCCCTTTTTTCTTCGAAAAATTTGATAATTCAGGTCTCTTGGAAGATCTAAGTGCTGCACCTTCGGGGGCAATTGTGCTTCTTCATGCATGTGCACACAACCCTACTGGTGTGGATCCCACTCTTGATCAGTGGGAGAAGATTCGTCAGTTGATAAGATTAAAAAGCATGTTACCATTCTTTGACAGTGCTTATCAGGTTAATGAGTGAGAATAATTGTTTATCTAGTTTACTGTTTAGTTAAATGTTTTGCCCTTTCACTCTCCAAAACAAAGTTTTGCTCTTTCATGAAATGTGACACTATGTAACATTGACTACGTTGCTCTTTGTTATTTTATCTTCTATTTAGGGTTTTGCAAGCGGAAGTCTGGATGCAGATGCACAACCTGTACGGTTGTTTGTTGCTGATGGTGGTGAATGCCTTACAGCTCAAAGTTATGCAAAGAACATGGGTCTTTATGGGGAGCGTGTTGGTGCACTAAGCATTGTAAGTGTAACAATTTTTATTTCTAATGTTGGGTTTAGTTTGGTGCCATCACCATAAAAAATTTTCAAATCGTGTGCTCATGTTTGCAAAATGATTCAGACATGCCATGCTAACAATACACATTGAAAGAATCTAATTTATTTTGGCAATTGTATATGCTTACCTATGATCCCAAAATATTCACATAAAACCTCTGAAGGTTTAGCATGAAGACAAGTTAGCTGTCAATTATTAGTTTCTGAAAATGTTTTCCAAAAGAAAAAATCCTGTCATTTGGTTCTGTTCTTTTGAAGGCAGCCATTTGATGTTGTTAGTGATGCTATTTATTACTGATTTAGATTGACTCCGGTATTTTGTTTTTTGAATCATCTTTTTATTGCTGATTTAGTTTATGTCATCCTTTTAGTGCTGTTTATTGCTGATTTAGTTTATATCATCTTTTTAGTGCTATTTATTGCTGATTTAGTTTGTATCATCTTTTTGTTCTTGACCTATTTTAACTTAACTACCCTTCGAAAAATCTTAATTCAAACCTTATGGGGACTGAAGGTATGCAAATCTGCGGAGGTTGCATTCAGAGTTGAGAGTCAGCTGAAACTTGTGATTAGGCCCATGTACTCTAATCCTCCTATTCATGGAGCTTCTATTGTCGCCACTATTTTGAAAGACAGGTATTCATGCTGCTAACTAAAATCAAGTTATTCTACTGGAAAAATCACTAATTTATTTATTCATTTATTTGCTAATTTTGTTTTGTAATTGAAAACTCAACTATCACAAGCTATATATGATTATAATTGTATGCACAAAGATAATTGTTCATAGTTATAAAACTTTGTTTTTCAATCTCTAACTGAAATTTGCCTCGTTCTGCTTTCTAGGGAGATGTACCAAGAATGGACGATAGAGTTGAAAGCTATGGCGGATCGTATCATCAACATGCGCCAACAGCTTTTTGATGCTTTGCATGCTAGAGGTGTGTCAATTTATCATGATTTGTTTAGATAATTTTTTTGTCATTTTGATAGCACGCATTTCCTTTTTTGACATACATTCACCGTGATTTCATGCTTGGCAGTACCACATTCTTTAGTTACTTGCCTACAATAATCAACAAACACGTGGATTCATATATGCTGTATTGATATACTTTTCAACCAACACAGACGACATAATTTTCTGGTCATGTAGGTACTCCTGGTGACTGGAGTCACATTATCAAGCAGATTGGCATGTTCACTTTCACGGGTCTTAACACTGAGCAAGTGGCATTTATGACCAAGGAATATCATATTTACATGACTTCTGATGGGTAATCTTGCTTGCTAGGCTCTTCTGCGAAGTTCTCTATATTTATATTCTTTTTATTTCCTCATGAAAATTATATTATTTCTCCGTGAGAAAATATTTGTATTCTTTCTGATGTATCAATTTTCTTTTTAAATCTAACTAGGGCTTTCACGATTTCCGGATCCTCTTTTGGCTGATATCTTTTGCTCATCTTTTGCAGGAGAATCAGCATGGCAGGCTTGAACTCGAAGACAGTTCCTCATCTTGCTGATGCTATCCATGCAGCTGTTACCCGCCTGCAGTAGAGGGGACTGCAGATTCAAGATAGATTTAGCTTTGATGTACTCCTTGTGAGCATCTTTTGATGGGAGAGTTCCATAATAAATTGCTTCCAGAATCCATTCTGCAAACCTTTCGGCACCCCTGTAATGCGTGAATTTCACCCTGTAGAACTTGTGATTTAAATAGCGTAAAAATGGTGATGCCTGTGAATTCGTCAGTTTTGACATTTCTAGGGGTTGTAGAATGTAAACTCTTACTATCTCAATCATTTAAACTAGTCTCAATGACAATTAAATCGTTGATGATATTTAATTACAAAACTTCCATCGGTATCGACAAAAAGTATGAATTATCTTGTGAGTGATTCACAAATTCATTCCGAGATCTAAAAAGAGGAAATAAAAAAAAACTTCAGCAACGGAACTTGTGGTCAGACACTTGAGTGAGGATAAGCCTATCCCAATACAGGCCAGGTGGCGTGACCTCAATGGCTCTCCAACGGGGGGGTGGCACCCGAACGCACTCCCTCCGCTCAACAAAATGTCTGAAATCCGGCACGTACTTGGGGCAGAAGGATAAAGATTCTAATTAGGACCCCGGGGAGGCGGAAAGGGCAGCCACTTCCACTAACGCTCGACATCAACTTGAACAATAACAATGGCGTCCTTGAGCACCGTCGCGGCCGTCCAAACGGTGGCCGTCAAGGGCCTCGCCGGCAGCTCCTTCAACGGCAACAAGCTCGCATTCAAGCCCTCACGCCGGGCCTCTACTCGCTCCAACCTCAGGCACCCCACATGCAAAATTCATGCGTACTCATCTCTTTATATTTGTTATCTTCTTAATAATATTTTTTTCGGATCCAGCAGCAGCGGCGCCGTTGTGGCCAAGTACGGAGACAAGAGCGTGTATTTTGATCTTGAAGACCTCCCCAACACCACCGGGCAGTGGGATTTGTACGGCTCGGACGCCCCCTCGCCATACAACCCTCTTCAGGTAATAATTAACCACTTCGTTCCATTGATCCTGTGCATAACTGGATTGCTATGTTAATCCAAGAGTTCGATGATTAATTTAATGATAGAAGACATGACTATCTTGATGTCACCAGTTCAGTATTGTATGTAGAAGAATAGAATTTAACAATTTAACTAATTGACGGTGGAAAAATGGCAGAGCAAGTTCTTCGAGACGTTCGCTGCTCCCTTCACCAAGAGAGGTCTGCTGCTCAAGTTCTTGCTGTTTGGTGGCGGCTCCGTGATCGCGTACGTCAGCTCTACGGCCACCGGCGACGTCCTCCCCATCAAGAAGGGCCCTCAGCTGCCGCCTACGCCCGGCCCTCGCGGGAAGATATAATTAGATTGAACAACGGGCAAAAAGTACCCTTTGAGCTGTCATGCATCTCGCTCTTGATCATCTGTGTGCGCTGATCATGTGTACTTGTATGTTTCTGCTTTCCCTGTGAATTATCTAAACCCAAAGCGTCTGCTTGATCCCTTATGTGCTGCTACTTATTGCAGAGATAAAAAAAAAGGTTTCATATTAAGCTAGCTACCTTGCAGGAAAGCATGGACACTTTTAATTGGATTTGACATATTTTATGTAACACTTTCTTGATATTGTTCGATTTGCATCTTTATCCACGCTGACGCTTCTCTTCAGTACTTCATAATTTTTAACAATGCGTCAAAACTCAACCTAATGAATCCATACTCCCATCTTTGGATAAATTATATGAAACTTTCTTTAACTGTAGTTTATTATCTACATGATCCTCTAACTTCATTTTGTAACTATACTATCTTTTAAGTTTTGAAATCTTGCACATGATGTCCTCTTGACCATGGATAGTAGGTTTTCAATTACACTGTCGACGTGGCACATCAAAAAAATATAAACTAATAAAAAATAAAAGAAGGGTGCATAGATCAAACCATATATGATGAAAAGGTGAACACATGTGAGGCCGGTTGGAGGAGATGGAGAGGCTCCTCTCAGAGTCGTGGAGGAGGGGCAAGCTCACCGCCGAGTCTAGTGAGTTCGACGATGCAGCCACCTCCTGCGAGGTCGGTTAGCGCTTCTCGCCGCAGAAGCAATAGTGACGGTGGCAACAGTAGGCTCAGCCTTCCGGGCATCTTTCGGCTTGAGGTTTTACGATCTCTTGAGTCTGAGGATGTCAACCTGTTGCTGCATCTGCGGGGAACCCGACGACCGAATCTCGGTAGTGGGGTGATCTACGGTGGCGAGCTACAAAAGCACCAACTTCCTATCCAAGACAATATCTTTTCCCGCGTGAGCAGTGCTCTTCGCCGAAGGTGGCTGCATCGTCGAGGGTGGCGTTCGTCGCCGGAAGTGGTAGAGGGGGAAGGAAAATGGTATTTTTTTTTATTTTTTTGGATGACATGGAGGAGAGACAAAAAGGGAGGTGACATCCACATAAGCAAGGAAACCAGAAAATTCATTATTGGTAGTTATGAGGACATGGGGTGCAAGATTCTAAGGATAATTTGGTTACAAATTAAAGTTAGATGTCTAAATAGTTATCACACTCAAACTTAGAGGACGTGACATGTAACTTACACCCCCATCTTTAGTCGGGTGCATCCGCAATATATGCAGAGAATTATATTTGATAGTTGTTGTATGAGTTGTGAAGTATCACGATGTTCGTATAATCTCACGCCATAATCATGATGGTTGTCTCTATGGTCCCTTAACCCGACAATGGTGCTACTTAGTGGAATGTACTAGGGCCTTGCCCTTTACCTCCGTTGCTTCTCTTGATGGTCCCTCCTCAAGCAAGTGGCTAGTTGCATAGTAGAGTTAAGAATATCACAATTTCCAAGATAGTTTGAATTTAGATGATCGCCAACATGACTAGTTGTTCTTTGTGTTTGGTGCTATGCTAGTACCTCTCCAGTTGGATAAATATGGTGAGGTAGGAATCTTTGTCATCTATTCTTGTAGCAGTTGCAAGAAATCCTACTATTTCTAACTTTTCAAGTAGGTTGGAGATTACTGTATCCGAAAAGTCTCTTTAAAGTTTGACCAATGGTTTTCCTCCTAGTTGACAAATTTGGTGGTTTGCATTGTCTTCCACCACTCCATAGCAATTCTGATGAGAAGGCGAGTCACATATAACACCTTGTGACTCTTTGAGCACAACATTATTTTCAATTTATAATTCATGAAGTCTATCCACCTCTTAGTCCTGTAGAAATAGTCCACCCTTCGAACTAGCATGAATGCAATTTCAGAAATGCATTAACGATATCCTTGGAGAATACATATTGTGGAGCTTCTTGGGAGGGTTGTCTCGACGATGATGACGCCAACTAGCTATTGCTGATTTGATTGTTATGTACCTTAGTGTCATCATTATGATGCATCTGATCAATCAAAGTCAATGTTTGGACCAAAGTATTGCATAGTGTTGAATCATAAGGCACCGAGAGGAAAGGGGACTGAATTATTGTTCTAAAGCATAAAATTGATTCGTAGAAGATAAAATATCAATGTAATGTAAGAGAGGAAAAGATAAAGAAAGATAAACTCAAAGTTTGTTGACGAGGTTTGGCCTCTTTGATTTCTCGTCTTTCTATGCTTTAAGAAATAGACAAACCTTTTCTCTAAAGTAAGTTTATAATTCACACACTTTATTAATTAAAAGGTAAGGTGACAATTTCTTTTACAAAATGAGTTCACAATCACACGTTAAGAATAAATTTTAATTTCTCTCTAAAAAGAAAAGAGAGAAAAAAGAAGAAGAAAAGATTCAACAATTTTGCCCAAATACTTCAAGAATTGATCTTCCTTGGTACTTGATATTTCCCTTAAAATCTTGGATCATTATAGTCCTTTGAAAGCTCTTTTATGCTTCAACTTCAATATGACCATTTGTAACCATTTGGATAAAAAATAGCCTTTTTCAACTGATACCCTTGCAATATTTTGGTCATAATGTTTTGTAAAAAATATTCAAATGACTTGATTCTTAATTCTATGGAAATCTAATAAAATTATCTACATTTTCTTTTCTCATGGGGCGAACCATATCTGATGAAAAGGTTTTAAATAATCTCATTAAAATTCGGCATTCTAAAAATTAGTCGTCGCAATTTTCCAACCTTCCATAATTTTTTTTTGCAAAAATGTAGAAGTTAGTTAATTATTGATTCTCTAAAAAACTATCATTATATACATTTGACCGCTTGTTCTAGAGTTTATCAAAATATTTTCAAACATCTCGTTGAAAATAAATATGCTAAAAATACTCATTATAACTTTTTTTTTAACTTGATGGACATGTATTTTTTTAGACATTACTCTTTGTATAGTTATACAAATAAGGTAATTTTTAAATCTTTGGAAAGATAACAAAATTATATGAATTTTTTATATTCATCTTTCAATCCAAATTTAATAACAATATAGTCAAATATTAATCAAAAGTTAACTACATAAAACTATCAATTTTGAATTGAACTTTTTCAATACGTCAAATTGGTAATCCTAAATATTTTAGGTTTATATCATCTAAATATAGCCAATTAAGACATAAAACATACAATAATCCCAAGAAAATAGGTTATTACAGATGGTCAGAACCATCTATAATTTGGCCAGAACCGTCGAAAATGACATTTTCCGACGGTTTTTTCGACCGATAGCATTCGTGCGAAAATGAGGCATCGCAAACGATTTGCAATGGTTATTTCTGAACTGTCGATATCTTCGACGGTCTAGCTGGCGGGTGCGACCATCGAACGTTGAAGATTTAAGATGGTTTGAACTGTCGATATGTATCGACGGCTCAAGCCGTCGATACTGTCGACGGTTCAAGCCGTCGATATGTATCGACGGTTTTAACTATCGATACTATCGACGGTTCAAACCATCGAAAACTCATATCGACGATTTGAGCTATCGACTCCATAATTGATTTTCGACGGCTCAAACCGTCGTTAATTTTAGACGGTTAAAACCGTAGATGCTTAACGACGGTTGAAACTGTCTATAAGCTTGCACGGACAGTTAGAACCGTCGATAAATATCGAAAAAATTATTTATTGATAATTAATTTTCATCTATTTCCAACTGTTCTAACCGTCAGAAACCAAAAACAAATTTTTGCTAAAATTGGCTGTCCGAACACATAATACAACAAAGGATCCATTTGGATCATAATATGTTACAAAGACATAATATCAACACAACTTATAATATCCAACACATAATATCCATCACATAATATGTCCATCACATAACAAAGACATAATATGGCCATCACATACTTATAAGTCAACACAACACATAATATCCTAATCTTAATATCCAAACATAAGAAATGCAACACATCCACATAATATCCAAACATAACAATTGTCCAATACCATTCCAAACATTATAATGTTTTAGAAACATAAAGATGGTAAGCAAAGCAAAGAGATAGCCGCACAAAGAGATGTGGTCTTGGTCACGAAGAAGATGGACACATGGGTCGAGCAAAGAGATGTCTCGCCTTTCCCATCGGATCATCACTGCAGAATGTGTACACAAAGAGTCGGGAGAGAGTGAGTTAAGAGAACAAATATGCATAATGTGTAAAACTAGGGGAAGAAAGTTAGCACCTTGTTGGAGCGCAACACAACACACAAAAAACTATAAAACTAAATCGTCCTCATCATCCTGGTCGTCGACTTCACCACGCATGATGTCACGCACCATTTTCTTCGTTTCTTTCTTGGTATGACGTTCACGTTGTTCGAACTCCTTTCTGAGCTCCTGCGTAACCTCTTGCCTGATCTCTTGCGTGATATCTTGCGTGATCTCTTGCCTAATCGAATGCCTCATCTGATCAAGAATTTGTTGCATACCTTGACCAGAGGAACTTGAACTCGAAGTAGATTTACGACCATATCCAATATCTACTGTACTGACAGAAGTTCTGAGGCTGTAAATGTGACCCTTCTTCACCCCGACATGGTCCGTCCAAAGTTGTCTTGGGGTCAGCGGTGTGGTCCCCTCCTGCGTGGCTTGCATAATGTGTTCGACATCTTTTGTTTTGTAAGACTCCTAAAATTAGAAAAAAGATAAATCAACGATACTAAAAAATAAGATAAATCAATGACGATTTTACTATCTTATAGATTTACTTGAAATTTAAAAAAAATAAGAGGCACTTAAATTTACATATATATGTCTCCCGAGCAAATGATGAAACCCATTCTTTATTATTCTTCTGATGAGTTCGGAGAAATACTTCATCCTGAGTAGGTGGTCTACTCGTCTACTTGCTAATATTTGTAGTACAAATATATAATTTAAACTCAATATGTTAATACATAAATTTTGATTAGTATTGAATAATAATTTGACATTTAAGATAATGCCACAAATAATTTAAAATTATGAGCTATTGAATAGTCATATAGAAACAAACATTATACTCATATTGTTCACTTTGAAAATAAATGGGATCTTACACATGAGAAAATTTCCACATTAAGTAGTCTTTTACCATAAAATGATATTACATCATAAACACATCAACCATGACAAAAATGGAAGTAATGTTATGCCTCTATTTTATTTGACATGTGAAGAAAGAGCAAAATTTATAACTAAGTGACAACACAAGACAAATGAGAGTTGAAATACAAATATATTCAATTTCAATTTTTCATATGTCAATTTTTTATTATTTAAAAATATGTGTAAATCTCATTCCATCAAATGTGATAAGTAAACTTTAAACAATTTAAAGTTATTTTATCACTATCCAAAAAAAACTTCAAGAAATTTATTAATTTTCAAATATAAAAAATTGTAAGAATGATGAGCAACATGAGCATATTATCAGGTCAAACAATCCATAATAAATCATATATAACAGAAACTTGAAATGACTTTGTCATTTATTATTAAAGATTGCCTTGAAATGACATTGTCATTTATTATTAAAAATTGCCTTTATCTAAAATATCATTTAATCTTATAACTATAATATTATCACAAATATCAAAATGTCTTCTAATTATCATTCATCACATACATATAATTCTTAAAATCAAGTGTTCCACATATGATTGATAATATGTGCATATGAATTATTATGACAACATTTAATTCTTAATTTTATAAATAATAATTTACATACTTAAATGAAAAAATACTTCATAGTATCAAACAACAAATGCTAATGCATATTGTAAACATATCTTTGTCATAAACTTCGAAATATCAATATGCACTGATATCATTTTTTTTAAAGTGAACTTTTTCATGATCATTATTCAATGTTGAAGCTCATATTGTATAATAATATCAAAATAAGCTATAATAAAAAATTTTAATTTCATCTGCATGTCTTGACATTAAATATGATACTTGTCATTCTAAACACGAAGACAAGGATATTACTTGCATTTTAAAATTATGAAAGTCGATTCAAGTAAGTTTGATATAAGACTGAATGCATATATTTGTCAAAAAAATCCATGCCACAATTTGCATCATGGAAATAATGACTAAAATGAAATGATTCAAAAGATTCGGGGCATGTTAGGCATCATTAGAAAATCAAAGAAATTTAAGATTCTGCAGTATAATTTTCCTCCCAAAGAAAAAAGAACTACACTTGAATGTTTGGATGTTAAAAATAAAGGATAAAATTCTATAGTTTTATGTCAATTCTATAGAGAAAAAAATATGAGATCTCACCTTAAATTTTCTATGACAAGTTGAAAAGGCATCAATCATCTTCATATCACCTAACTACTATCATTTGGTCTAACTTTTTTTACTTTTGTAAAAAAAAAATTACACCCAAACATCATAATGTAAAATTTATTAATGGATTTTTCACATTAGTAAAACACTTTTCACAAAATGCATTACCATGGAGTTTTAAATTTTATAAAAAAATTACATTTTTGCCAAATAGGCTCAAACTATTGTCATATCTCTTCCATTATTGACCCCAACTTCCATGGTGGCTTGAATTGCTTGTTAATAATATCAACAAGGGACACCAGTTTGACTCCAGGATGATATGCTTTTATCCCATAGCTCAACATTGTTGCAACCCATGATAAGTGCCTAGGACCGATGTGAATGAGGTCTTCAATGCACCTGCATAGTAAAGCTATTATTAGAGCCACATATTATAAAAACCGCACCCCAACTTGATTCAAACGACAAAATGAGCCATCCGAATTAACCTTTGTCCAACCAACACTTTAACCCACATTTCTGACGTAATGGGTTGTGTTGCCTCAGGTAAGTGTATGTCACATACTCTAAGTGCCCCACCAACACCTTAACCCACACTACTGAAGTGGTTGTGCATTTGAAATTGAATAGGGTGTCATTTCTCCACTACGAGATACCCTACAAGGCGAAAGCAAGGATGGAAAGAAGACAAGTTTTATCTAATGGTTCTAGATTACCATTTCTCAAATCCAATCACTAGATAACCATGAAATCTCGACATTGAATTAGATAATGCAGTTAAGATTAGAAAATGGTCCATAACCAGTTAGCCTGAGAGCAAGAGATAAAGAGGTGATGGATAGTTTCATGTCGAAGGCCACAAAGTGGACAATTTAGGTTAATGTGTGGGGTAAAATGTAGTTTGGAACACATAGGTAAGTGATTGTGCACAAGTTTCCACAAGAAATTTTTTTTGGTGGAGCAGCAATGGTCGAGACGACATGCCAAATGCGCCCACCATATGCCGATAGTTAGGATGATGGGTTACACAAAAAACTAATAGACATACTTGACCTTGGCAGAACCATACTTGTCATCCTTAAGAGGTGTTTTGTGAGAGAAGTTAAATGTTCTTATTTTGTGTCTAAACAAAATTGTTCTGAATCATTTCATTTTGTTCCAACAACTAGGAACCCATTATTCCTACTTTTTCAAGTTTCGAGGCATCCCAACATGTTTTAATCCTATGGGAGAATTTGTTTTTATTCTTGCATCATTTGGGCAAAAGGGCAAGAACGAGACTGTTGTTCTTATTTTATTTCGAAGCCAAATAATCAATTAGAGTGTGATAACAAAAAAATACTAAAAAGATATATGAGGGTTTTGCTTTGACTCTCAAACAATATATTTCATATTTGAGTTTTCGATAATGTCCGGAAAGGAGAGCATCAAGGAAAAATCCACCACGCTATCTATAGCCGTTTGATTAAAGAATATTTTTGAGGATAATAAAGTAGCATAATATCATATTCTTGAAAAAATATAGATATTCTTATTATCGTTGTGTTTGGATGGAAGAGAATAAAATTTTAAGATATAATATTTTTAAATAAAATATTTCATTATAAATAGTTTATGTTTAATATTATAATAATGATAACAATATTAATATCAAAATAAAAAAATGATTCAAAAAGTTAAAATAGAAGAATATAGCTATTGTTCTGATTTTGAAGAATATGCATATTCTTTTGAGGAGAATAAAAATGACGGTTTCATCATTTTTAGGTGACTTTACAATTTTTTATGTCTGTCCAACATATTCCTATTATAAGAGGTGTTTGACTATATTATTAGAATAATGACATATTCCAGTATTTATTCTGCAGCCAAACAACCAATAGTTTTGTCATGCAATAGAGCAATTGGCAAACTCAAGTACTTGACTCCTAAATGGGCAAAAATTACATACATAAGAAACAAAGTTGATTATGGTGCAACTTTTCCTTTACACCAAGGTACTATTATAAGTGGGTGTGTGGTAGATGAATAAACTTGTGAATAACTAATTATTCTAATACTAATGTCAAACATAGTTTACAATAAGATTAAGCTAGTCTTTCTTAAAACCACCTAAAATCAACAAAACCACACTTTTGTAATTGTTACAATGGAATATCAATTATTTTTTTATAGCAAGAATAAAATTGTTCCATATTTATTCACTTTTTCAACAATATTTTATATTTTATTGCATTTTATTCCAAACCCAATATAACAAAAAGAATAACTTACTTCATAGAATAAATAAGAATATGCATTCTATTCACAAACCAAACACCCCTGAATTTTTATCCATATGCATAACATTATCTAGTCCACATGTCAAATGCAACAACAACAAATTGGATAGAGACCAAGAGTTCAACATAGTTAACTTTAATATGGATGCAGATTGGGAAAATGTTAAAGTCCTGGTCATATGTGATGGTCACAAGCTAACAGTATTCAAGCACAAAACTGAATGAAGCACAAAAATGAATCATCGTATAGAGAAATAAATGCTTCTTGCATTTTGACATATTCGGGGAATATTTGTTATCATTGGAAAATTAAATAAATTTGAGATTCTATACTATAATTTTCCTCCCATAGAAAAAAAATTACAATTGAGTATTTGGATGTTAAAAATAAAGGACAAAATTCTATATTTTTCTGTCAATCTATAGAGAAAAAAATATGAGGTATCATCTCTGTAAATTTTCCTATGACAGGTTGGAAACACATCAATCATCTTCGTATCACCTAACTATTATCATTTGGTCTAACATTTTTACATTTTTACTTTCATAAAAAAAATTTGCACCCAAACATCATAATGTAAAACTCCTTTATGACTTTTGAATTGTGCTGATGAGGTAATTTATATGAAATGAAAACAATTGAGATTTGATGCAAGTCATAAATCATGTAATAAAAATAGAAGGAAAATTCATTGTGCGTAACACATTCTCTGCTACTTCCCATGAAACATGGGAAAAAGTTTTATACATATCTACCTTTATAAAAATTGTTTATTTTACGTCACTTTGTCATTGAGTGAGAAATTTCCTGAGCGATCATTATTTTATTATGAATTGCCCTACCCTCAACAAAAGCCTCTTGCACCTTGTCAATAAGCAGATGTAAGGTGGGTTTGATTCTCAAAGTAAGGATCTTAACTACAACTCTATAAATGATGTTACATAGAGAAATAGGCCTATGGTTAGTGAGATTTTTAGGATTCGATATCTTAGGTATGAAAATGAGGGCTTGGGGTAGGTTGACTAATGAAAAAAAAAGGAAAGAATGATCATAGTGACATCATACCCCATTATATTCCAATAATGTTTGTAAAACTCAATTGCATATCGATATGGCCCTGGAGCCTTCACAGGTGCCAAGGACCAAAGACTTTGTTTAATCTCAACAACAGTAATTGACGAGGATAAACTGGCCGAGCACGAGTTGTCCAACCTATGTACAACAAACCAGAGAGATGGATTATGATGTACTTGAGGGGTGTCTGTCCATAATGTTTGTTAGTGACCCACAAAGAATGCAAGAATGACCGATTCATCCACCAAACATTGACCATCATCAGTCAACAAGGAGTTGATAAGGTTGCATTTGTGGCTGATCAACACTCAAGTGAAATAACTTTGTATTCTTGACACCATCTATTACCCATTTAACTATAGACTTAGTCCACCATTTTAGTCTATCTTAGAGGTACGACATATAGATAGTAAAGAGACCTAGGTTTACCTAACTAATGATCCGAGAGGTGTCGAGTATCATCACATTGCTCTAGGAGAGGGAGATTTCCTGCTTGATTTTTTTCCACCCCATCTTCTAGCTTGCTGTGGACATTCCTATTCCAATGTTGTGTTTTAATCCTAATTGTTTCTAAGGCCAGATGAATGGTGGTGCCGAGTATTTACAAAGACCATATCTAATGTAACATTCCTCTTGACTCAAGGTATTTTAGCAAAAAATGTTCGTATTTAAAGGATCTTGATTTAAAATTTTCGTGTTGGTTTGAAATAGGAAAGGTTAGGGTATGAGGCACATTTAGGCACAACATGGAGCTTCAACGCCAAATTTTAAGAAACCAATGATGACTAAGTAGAACTCTATTCAGAAAATAGTGGATTCTAGCTAATGAAGTTCTATTATTACACCATGTATATCTAACCTCCTCAGGTGGGACATCAATTAAGTCTTGTTATGTGACCAAGTGTCTCAATGTCGAAATGGATCTAGTGAGTTTAAAGGAAGTACCACCACACTTGTCTTTCGAATTTATAGCAGAGTTAAAGTCACCCATTAAGGACCAAGGGCAGTAATATAATCTTAGGTTTGCAAGGTATTTCCAAAGATTTTGACAAAGACTATGATGATTACTAGCATAAATACATGTTAGGAGAAACGAGAAGGTCACATGTGCATTATGTGTTCTCCAAGCTAGAATAATCCCACCCTATAAACTAGTTCCTATAATAGAGAAACTACTCCATTCTATGTCAATCCTTCTAACTACTTCTTAGTGTGTTCAACAATAGCATGCATTTCCAGCAATACAAAGAAGTCCACCTGATGTTATCTTAACATGCCCACAGGGCAATTGCTTCTAAATGTCCCGAGGCAATTTCAGGAGATAAACTTTATGTGTAGAGGTCAGGCGCTATCTCCCTCTTATTCGTACCTTGATTCCTACCTTGCAAAAGCAAGTTGTTAGTAGTGTTACCTATGGTGGAAGAGGATTTACCTTTGTCTTTTGTTGTTATTAGTGGCTTCCTATTGATCCTCTCCCGCTTGTGCTCCTTTTGAACGACGAGTTCCAAATCAACATTCGGGAGCTCCTCATCTGAAGAACCATCAAAAGCATATCATGTGGGATGGGATCCTGTAACGGATGCAACGTTTCAAATGGAAATCAATAGCAAATCACCACAATAAAAGGGAAATCAAATTGCCACTAATGAATAGAATTCAAAACGAATTCAAAATCAAATCGAATTAAAAAAAAAAGAAAAGGAATGGATGGCAACGGCCGACAGGGGAGGAATTTCCTCCCCTGATCCCGCTCAGAATCGGCCGGCCACCCTGGCTGGACGATCCTATAAAGAGAGGATGCGAGGGCGACCTCGCGCCCCCTTGGATACCCTAGCAGCCGGCCGCCACCTCGTCTTCTTCTTCCTGCGAACCGACGATCGGCGATCGACACAGAGCAGAGTGCGACATCGACCGACGACCCTTCGATGCCCGGTGACCTCCCTCGGTGTGCGCACTACTTGGGCGCTCCTTCCCATCGACCCCGAGACGACCGACAATGATCGAACAGAGCACAGGAATGCCGGCGATCATAAAATGCAAAAATAGAGGTACTCTAGCCGTTTAAAATCCCTTGACGAAGAAATATGCATTATTTGATGCAAAGAGTTATACCATTATGATCCCTAGAGTATTACCTGCAAGTTTTGTATTCATGTCATGCTCGTTTAACGACCGGAAGGCCGTCAGTATTAATGGAAAATCCGGCGGCCCTGTTTTATCGAGAGGACCGGTCGACCGATTTCAGAAACAATCGACCGATCCCTACTAAGAATTCGTCGGAGTTCTGATCTATCGGTCGACCGGCCACATATGACAATTGACCGACTGATCTATTGTCAGACAGATCTAGTCCTGAAATCGGTCGACCGATTCATCGAACGGACGACCGATTCATCGCACAGTGCGCTTCTCGTTAACCTTACGACCGGTCCCAGAACGGTCGACCGATCTTGTAGAGTAACCGATCGGCCGGCTCATAGGCACGGTCGACCGATCCACAGTCACCTGAGTGTCGATCGATCCAAGAGGACCGATCGATCGGTATTCCAGAACGATCGATCGGTCCCATAGTGAACGGTCGACCGATCCACAGTCACCTGAGTGTCGATCGATCCAAGAGGACCGATCGATCGGTATTCCAGAACGATCGATCGGTCCCATAGTGAACGGTCGACCGGTTCAAGTCCGTTCGATCGGCTCGGCCAAACATAGAGGAACGGTCGACCGGTCCAGAAACGGTCAATCGATTCCGACAGTGAATCAAATTCTAATTTTAAATCAGAATTTGCGACTCTAACCAATTCACCCATATTGGTTGAGTCCTATTGTACAGAGATTAATCTCGCAGTTGAGTCATGAATCATAGATGTCATAATAATCAAAGATAAATAATTTAAAGATAAAGATATGGGATTGCTATGTGCCGCCCCCATTGTTAAAGTAAAGATTAAAGTTAAAGCAGATGAGGGATATGTAGTTAGCTGAGGGGACAGCGAAGCTACTATCTTCAATGACCACTATTCCTGATATTTCAGGTCTTCTCCTACCTGTATCTCGAATGAAGGGTGATACAAAGGTCACACTCCTTCCCCTAAAGATTATTGCATTGTGCTAGAGGGACATGTAACTAGCTGAGAAAATAGTGAACTTACATGTTTCTTAATTGACCACTGTTCCTGGACTGTAGGAATTCTTCCCCCTACATTCCGAACTGGGTGAGGTCCTAACACCCACACCTTTTCCCTTTATGGGCTTACTGACTTCAGAGATTCAGAGAGGCACCCCTAGCATCCCAACCTAATAAAGTCGAGCTCGCATAGGACAACTAACATTACGGATATTATAATAATGTAAAAGATGTAGTTCAACTCACAGTAAAGTAATGTAATATAAAGCAATATAAAGCAGAGTATTATAAAATAAAGCCATGAAAAGTAGAGTACTATAAAGCAATGTAAAGCAGAGTACTGTACAGTAAAGTATAGAATATGGTAAAGTAAAGTACAGTAAAGCATGAACCTGATATAGTAAAGATTATGCAGAGTAAAGACAAAGAATAGTTGTAGTAAAGAATAAAGCAAAGACATTGATATTGTCAGAGATTAATACATTGATTTCATAATTATCATTGATCTTTATTTCACGATTATCATTGATCCTTATTTCACCGTCTATCTTGCTATTGTACTGGGTTTTTTGCTCACGGATATTCGATTCCCCTGCAATGAGATTTTGCAGGTGAAAATACTAACTGAGGAGGTGTTGGAGGGCCAGAGCTTGGAGAAAACGCTGCACATGACTGATCTTCTGCTTCAAGTTTTCTTGCTATATCTAATTCATGTTATTGTAATTGGTTTAGAGACATCATGACTTCTGCTCATTGAACTTCTTTCGTGCATGTTGAACTGGATGCATTTCCGCCTTATTATTTAATGTTTGAACTTCCGCATTATAGATTAGATAAATTATCAAATGTTCCTTGACATTCCGCCTTTTGATCTTCCGCATTAAAGTCTTTGATTATATTTTTCCTATTATATTAGTGCCACATAAGCTGTTTTGTTGAATGATCATGATCAATAGTGTAGTAGATAGCATAGCGCTCCCGGGGTCAATCTGACTGCCTACGTGGTAGGAGGGGCGATTTTGGGGGCGTTACAGTTTGGTATCAGAGCCTAAGTTCTTGGCTCCCTCATTGATCATAGTAGAGTAGATGTTCATGCATAGTATTTTATTACTCATATTGTTTCATAGCTCAAAGTAAAGTCATGTGCAAGCTTCTCAAGCATCTGTGGCTCCACTCCTCAAGTAAGTAATGAGTATTTTCTTATATGAATTATACTTATGTTATCGGGTTAACTTATTTTATAGATGCCTCCACGTCTCATGGTAATCAGAGTTGTACGAAGAGGTAGGGTTCATATAGTTGGGACAAGTACACACCCACTAGATCCTCCTATTCTGGACATGGAATACGCACCAGGACGTGAAGAAAAGTACTTAACTCCACCACAGCCTATTCCAGAGGAACGGACGTATCCGTATCTAGAGAGCGTGGGAAGTAATGATTCTGACTCTGAGTCACTCTCCCCGCGCCATTACTTCCCCACTGAGACACGCGAAGAGATGAATCAAAGGTGGCATTTGCAGACTAGAGGATGACATATTAGCAATCCTATATATATATCTTCAGATGATGAGGAAGAAGTTCCTGCACCACCAAGGGAATTAGAGTTCAGAGACCCAAGTCCTATCAGCCAGACATATCCAGAGGAATGCTGTGGGATTTGCTATCAAGTGGGACACATTGATGATGAGTGCCATAATCCTCCGAAGTAAAAGAAGAACCCTGGGAATGAACCCGGGGAACCTTCTAGACGTAGTGATTAGTACTTGACATTTCTTAATGTGAAGGCGTTAGTGTGCCTTTGACAAATATTATCTTTTTGCTTTAGTTAACACATACAGTGATATTAACTTTTGTTTTAAGCGAATATTGAGTCGTAAGATCTCAATTTTTATCTAAGATTTTTATTCTGATTAAAGATATTTGATTATATGTGTTTTTTTCAACTATTGTCATGATCTTTTTATGGATGTCATCTCAAAGAAGGGAACATACTTATACCAATGAGAATGAGACCTACAATGAAGGGGAGATCCCATTTATTCCCCCACCCCTATCATATTCACCTCCACTTCCGCCCTCTCCTCCTCCACCAGAACCACCAGCCTATCAAGGACGTCAAGTCCCTTCTATCTGCACCCTACAAGACTTCTGAAGGTCAAAACCTCCAATGTTTAATGAAGAAGGAGGCATCGTAGTGGCAGAACAATAGATGGAGGCAATAGAGAACAAATTCGACATCCTCGACGTGCCCGAGAACAAGAAGGTGTTGTTCGCTGGAGACACTCTTCAGAAAGACGCTAAGAAATGGTGGAAAGCACGGAAGGCCACTAGTTTTCCTGATGTAAGAATAGTTGTCTAGGAAGATTTCCGCAAGATATTCGAGACACGGTATTTTTCTAAGTTCCAAAGGGATCTGAAACAGAAGGAGTTCCTGGATCTAGTGCAAGGGACCATGACAGTGGACTAGTACATGACAAAGTTTGTCAGACTGAAGAAGTACTCCAGGTTGACCATGGATGAACAAGATGTGACCAAACGCTTTGTGGACGGACTGAGCCCCACTTTGAGATCTCATACAAGATCTGGGAATTGTAGAACTTTAGAGGACGCCATCACTTTGGCTACTCTGACTGAGAAGAACCATCAAGACCTGCAAAAAGTTCAAAAGGCCCAACAGATTATAGGGCAGAGTTCCCAGCACCAGCCACAACAATTTAGAGGGAACAACCGTCAACACCATCGACGGAATAATCGGCCACGTCCTTACCCAGCGCCCCAATAATACAACCGTCCTCAACAGCAATAGCCCTACCGTCCTTCACAACAAGCTCTTCCACCACAGCAGTAGCAACCACAACAATAACAACAGAACCCAAGGCCCCCTCAGGCGCAGAGACGCTCGGCTCAACAACAGAGGCAATAGCCTCCCAAAGCCTCACAGGCAGCACCCGCACAAGGTGAGCGGGTTTTATGTAATACTTGTGGCAGGACCCATGCAGGGGAATGCCACATGAAATGTGGAGCATGTTACTACTGTGACAGAATGGGCCACTATACAGGGAACTGCCTTAAACGTGGGCAGCAACAGTTAGTACAAGGGAGACTCTTCAATCTGGAAGAAGATACCCCACAGAATGACGCTGAGGTCATTCGAGGTACGCTATCCGTGGTCAAGTTACCTACCATAGTATTGTTTGATTCCGGTGATTCTCATTCATTTATATATGAAGAATATGCCAAGATATTAAGGTTAACTGCAGTGAACCTAGAACATAAGATGAACATCTTGACCCCACAAGAGATATTAATTACTACCAAATATTTCCCTAGTGTACCCATAGAGATAGAGAAAAAGAATTTTTCTGCAAACCTTATCATTATCCCTATGAGAAATTATGATATTATTTTGGGCATGGATTAACTAACCTCGCATGATGCTTCTATTTTGTGCAAGCAAAATAAAGTGATTATTGGTACACAGAGTATAAATAAAATTATAGTCCGAGGCATTGCACAGAAAGAACAAAAAATAATAGTGTCTGCCATGAAGGCGCACAAACTACTCCAAAAAGGATGTAGATGTTATCTGGCTAGCATTACCAAAGTAGCAGAACCAATCAAGACTCCTCAAGACATAGAAGTTGTGAAGAAATTTCCTGATGTATTTTCTGATGATGTTAGTGGTCTACCGCCCAAAAGGGAGATAGACTTTCATATCGAAGTGGCACCCGGCATAGCACCAATCTCCAAAGCTCCTTATCGCATGGCCCCAGCAGAGATGAAAGAATTGAAGGACCAAATTCAAGAATTGCTAGACAAAGACTTTATTAGACCTAGTGTCTCACCATGGGGTGCTCCAGTCTTTTTTTCAAAAAGAAGGACGGATCGTTAAGACTTTGTATTGACTACAGGATGTTGAACAAAGTCACCATTAAGAACAAGTACCCGCTCCCTCGCATTGACGACCTGTTTGATCAACTGTCCAAAGCGAAGGTGTTCTGCAAGATCGATCTGAGGAGCGCATATCACCAATTAAGAGTAGCAGAAAAAGACATTCCAAAGATAACCTTCAGGTCACGGTATGGACATTACGAGTTCCTTGTAATGCCGTTTGGACTAACAAATGCCCCAGCAACATTCATGGACCTCATGAATCGAACTTTTCACGAACACCTGCATAAGTTCGTAATTGTCTTCGTTGACGACATCCTCATCTACTCACCAAGCATAGAGCAGCACAAAGAACATCTGAGGATAGTGTTAGAGACTTTGCGAGCAAAGAAGTTGTATGCAAAGTTTTTCAAATGTGAATTTTGACTAGAACAGATGATGTTTCTAGGCCATATTGTCTCCAAAGACGGGATTGTAGTGGATCCAGCAAAGGTGGAAGCAGTGTCCAACTGGACTCAACCAAAGAATGTCTCCGAGATTAGGAGTTTCCTCGGTTTAGCAGGCTATTACAGACGCTTCATCAAAGATTTTTTGAAAATTGCATTGCCACTGACCAAACTCACGAGGAAAGGAGAAAAGTTTATTTGGTCGCCCAAGTGTGAAGAAAGTTTTCAAGAGTTAAAGAAGCGGCTAACTTCAGCACCAATCCTGACGTTACCATCGGGCAACGGTGGGTACGTGATTTATAGTGATGCTAGTGGTACATGATTGGGGTGTGTACTGATGCAACACGGGAAAGTAGTAGCATATGCATCCAGACAGCTGAAGAAATATGAGGTCAATTATCCAACTCACGACCTCGAATTGGCAGCAGTAGTGTTCGCTCTCAAGCTTTGGCGCCATTACTTGTATGTATAGGAATTTGTGATTTACACTGATCACAAGAGTTTGAAATACGTCTTTACCCAAAAGGAGCTGAATATGCGCTAGAGACGATGGATGGAGTTCGTAAAAGACTATGAGTTTGCTATCAACTACCATCCAGATAAAACAAACTCAGTGACAGATGCACTTAGTCGAAAGTGGGAGGAATCTGTAGCCTTCACGCGTCTTCGACAATTTGAAATGATGGAAGAACTTTTTAAGCGAACACCAAGGGTAAGGCATGAAAGATCATTAATGATGATGCAGCGCATAGTATCGGATATGATCGGGAGGATCATCGAAGCACAAGTTGAGGATTCAGAATATCAGACCATGATGATAAAGACTAGTATTAAAACCACCAATTTCAAGGTCTCTTCAGATGGTGGCATCAGGTACCGCGACCGTTTATGGGTACCGAACAACTCCGAACTTCGAAGGGAACTCCTAGACGAATGCCACAAGTCTGAATTTGCAATCCACCTAGGGAGCACAAAAATGTATAAAGATGTGCGGAGGAGTTTCTGGTGGCCAGATATGAAGAAGAAGATTGCAAAATGTCTCCAAATGTATAGTGTGCCAACAAGTCAAGATAGAACACCAGAAACCTTAAGAAACCTTGAAGAGTTTGGGCATCCCATAGTGGAAGTGGGAAGAGATATCAATGGACTTCATCACCGATTTACCCAGGACTCAGAAAGGGCATGACGCTATATGGGTAATAGTGGACCGACTCACTAAATCAGTTCACTTTCTACCCATCAAAGTAAAACAATTCCTTAAAAGTTTAATGGACTTATATGTGCAGGAGATTGTTAGACTTCACGGGATTCCAATGACTATCGTGTCTGATAGAGATTCCAAGTTCACATCAAGATTCTGAAAGAGCCTCCAGAATGCTTTTGGGACTAGACTTTGCTACAGCACAGCCTTCCATCCTCAGACGGACGGACAATCAGAGAGGACGATCCAAACACTAGAGGACATGCTCATGGCATGTGCATTGGATTGACACGGCAATTGGGACAAACACCTTCCTCTCATAAAGTTCTCCTACAACAACAGCTTTCATGCTAGCATAGAGATATCCCCTTTTGAAGCATTGTATGGCCGATCATGTCGCTCCCCGGCATGTTGGGGCGAAGTAGGCGAAAGAAAGATCTTGAGTGCAGAATTACAGAATCAGACTCAAGAGTACACAAACATGGTGGAACTAATAAAGAAAAGGATGAAGTTCGCTCAAGATCGTCAGAAGACTTATGCAGACAAGAAGTGCCGAGAATATTAGTTCAAGGTAGGAGACCAAGTCCTACTCAAGGTCTCCCCCACCAAAGGAGTGATGCGTTTCAGTAAGCGTGGGAAATTGAGTCCAAGGTACGTAGGTCCATTTGAAATTTTAGATATGGTTGGAGACTCAGTATGCAGATTGGCCCTACCCCCAGCATATGCTAGAGTACACAACGTCTTCCATGTCTCTTTACTCTGGATGTATAAGCACGATTATGCCAACGTGATCCAAATTGAGGAACCAAACCCCAAGGAGGATCTGACCTATGAAGAACAACCCATAGAGATATTGGAATACCAAGAACACCAACAAGGAAAGAAGAAGGTAGCATTAGTCAAAGTATCATGGAAGCACCATCAAGGAAGAGAGGCTACATGAGAAGTAGAATCAGAGATGCGAGAAAAGTTTCCACAATTATTCGGTAAGTCCTAACTCTTATCAAAATTCGAGGACGAATTTTCTTTTAAGGGGGTAATATTGTAACGGATGCAACGTTTCAAATGGAAATCAATGGCAAATCACCACAATAAAAGGGAAATCAAATTGCCATTAATTAATAGAATTCAAAACGAATTCAAAATCAAATCGAATTCAAAAAAAAAGGAAAGGAAAGTAAATGCATGGCAACGGCCGACAGGAGAGGAATTTCCTCCCCTAATCCCGCTCGGAATCGACCGGCCACCCTGGCCGGCCGATCCTATAAAGAGAGGACGTGAGGGCGACCTCGTGCCCCCTTGGATACCTTAGCAGCCGGCCGCCACCTCGTCTTCTTCTTCCTGCGAACCGACGATTGGCGATCGACGCAGAGCAGAGTGCGACATCGACTGACGACCCTTCGACGCCCGACGACCTCCCTCGGTGTGCGCATGACTTGGGCACTCCTTCCCATCGACCCCGAGATGACCGGACAGAGCACAGGAACGCTGGCGATCGTAAAACGCAAAAACAGAAGTACTCTAGCCGTTTAAAATCTCTAGACGAAGAAATATGGATTATTTGATGCAAAGAGTTATACCATTATGATCCCTAGAGTATTACCTGCAAATTTTGTATTCATGTCGTGCTTGTTTAACGACCGGAAGGTCGTCAAAATTAATGGAAAAGTTCGGCGGTCCTGTTTTATCGAGAGGACCGATCGACCGATTTCAGAAATAGTCGACCGATCCCTACTAAGAACTCGTCGGAGTTCTGATCTATCGATCGACCGGCCACATAGGGCGGTCGACCGACCGATCTGTCGTTAGACAGATCTTGTCCTAAAATCGGTCGATCGATTCATCGAACGGACGACTGATTCATCACGCAGCACGCTTCTCGTTAACCTTACGACCGGTCGACCGATTCCTAGAATGATCGATCGATCTTGTAGAGTAACCGGTCAGCCGGCTCATAGGCACGATCGACCGATCCACAATCACCTGAGTGTCGACCGATCCAAGAGGATCGGTCGATCGGTATTCCAGAACAGTCGACTAGTCCCATAGTGAACGGTCGACCGGTTCAAGTCCGTTAGATTGGCTCGGCCGAACACAGAGGAACGATCGATCGGTCCAGAAATGGCCGATCGATTCCGACAGTGAATCAAATTCCAATTTTAAATCAGAATTTGCGACTCTAACCAATTCACCCATATTGGTTGAGTCCTATTGTACAGAGATTAATCTCCCAATTGAGTCATGAATCATAGATGTCATGATAATCAAAGATAAATAATTTAAAGATAAAGATATGAGATTGCTATGTGTCGTCCCCATTGTTAAAATAAAGATTAAAGTTAAAGCAGATGATGGATAGGTAGTTAGCTGAGGGGACAGCGAAGCTACTGTCTTCAATTATCACTATTCCTAAGATTTTAGGTCTTCTCCTACCTATATCTCAAATGAAGGGTGATGCAAAGGTCACACTCCTTCCCCTAAAGATTATTGCATTGTGCCAGATGGACATGTAGCTAGCTGAGGAGACAGTGAACCTACAGGTTTCTTAATTGTTCACTGTTCCTGGACTGTAGGAATTCTTCCCCCTACCTTCCGAACTGGGTGAGGTCCTAACACCCACCCATTTTCCCTTTATGGGCTTACTGGCTTCAGAGATTCAGAGAGGCACCTCTAGCATCCCAACCTAATAAAGTCGAGTTCGCATAGGACAACTAACATTAAGAATATTATAATAATGTAAAAGATGTAGTTCAACTCACAGTAAAGTAATGTAATGTAAAGCAATATAAAGCAGAGTATTGTAAAGTAAAGCTATGAAAAACAGAGTAATGTAAAACAATGTAAAGCAGAGTACTGTACAATAAAGTATAGAGTATGGTAAAGTAATGTACAGTAAAGCATGAACCTGGTATAGTAAAGATTATGCAGAGTAAAGACAAAGAATAGTTGTAGTAAAGAATAAAGCAAAGACAATGATATTGTCAGAGATTAATACATTGATTTCATGATTATCATTGATCTTTATTTCATGATTATCATTGATCCTTATTTCACCGTCTATCTTGCTATTGTACTGGGCTTTTTGCTCACAGGTATTCGATTTCCCTGGAATGGAATTTTGCAGGTGAGAATACTAACTGAGGAGGTGTTGGAGGGACAGAGCTTGGAGAAACGCTGCACATGACTGATCTTATGCTTCAAGTTTTCTTGTTATATCTAATTCATGTTATTGTAATTGGTTTAGAAACATCATGACTTTCGCTCATTGAACTTCTTTCGTGCATGTTGAACTGGATGCATTTCCGCCTTATTATTTAATGTTTGAACTTCCGCATTATAGGTTAGATAAATTATCAAATGTTTTTTGACATTCCGCCTTTTGATCTTCCGCATTAAAATCTTTGATTATATTTTTCCTATTATATTAGTGCCACATAAGCTGTTTTATTGAATGGTCATGGTCAATAGTGTAGTAGATAGTATAGCGCTCCCGGGGTCAATCTGACTGTCTATGTGACAGGAGGGGCAATTTTGGGGGCGTTACAGATCCGATCTCCAATGCCAAAAGGCTTTCCTTGTTGAGCCAGCATCTTATGCCTTCCCGACAGTGTTGTCGAACCCGACCGATCGGACCAGTCAGACTAGTATAAGTGGCTTAAAATAGCCCGCGGGTCGGTTGAAACTTAAGAAAGGGTTTGACCTATTTTGACTCGGTCAAACCCAATCAAAACCTAGGTTCAACTTGTCGATCCGACAAATTTGACTGACTCGGTCGAGTCAAGTTCTAAAATGAAAAAAACTGAAATATAAAAAAATATTAAAATATTTAGACATTATATATATATATATCTTGAAATTTACATTTCAATGAAATTTTTTTCGATATTTTTATTGATAGATGATAACTACCTCACAAGATTTTTTATTTTGGCAAATATTTGATTGATGACTTAATTTATGTTACTTTATTATATCATTTAATTTGAACTATTATATTATATTTTATATTTTTGTTAAATAAGATATTATATATTAACAATATTATATTATTCCCTTTAACTTATTTTATTTTTATTAACTTTTTATTATTCGACCATTCGATTCGATCCAGTCTAATTGATCCGAAGTGACATATTGATCAATTTGGATCGATGGCCCAACCAAGTCTTATAACATTGCTTCCCAAATCCATTTCTTACGAGAGAGGTAAAGAAGAAGCAGAATGAAAGCGGAAGACTTAGTTGTTTGGACTTATTTGTTTAGAAATTAATATTATATATTCACATATGAAACTGTAACGTCTCGAGACATATTGTAACATCTCAAAGTTTTTCAATTTAAAATTAATTTTTTAATTAAAATAAATTCAAAATTTTAGTATTTGTTAAAGAAAGTTAAAGTTTGAAAAGAAGTAAAAGTATAGTTAGAGGAAGAATAAGAGAAGCTAATTTCTAATTAGATTAGGAGTTGAAATTATAATAGGATTAGAGATTCAAAATTGAATTTGAATTTAAGAATAAGTTTAATATATAAATAACTCATAATGAGAATTAAAATAAGAGTTTATGCCAAAAATATTTATAAGACAAAATAATATTTTATTCCTCAAATTAAAAGATAAGAATAATAATTAATTATTTAGTTCCAAAAATTCAGAAATAACTACGTTTAAGAGTGATAGAATAAAGAAAAGATACTTAACGAAAAATAAGAGATGACGTGTTTGATGTACGATTAAATTAGGACCGAGATTGAAATTAGAAGTTTTAAAAATAAAAATATATAGAAAATAAAAGCAAACAAATAAATATTATTTTAAATTAAAATTTTAAAAATGATGATATTAATTAATTATTTAAAATTAAAAATTTATGAAAAATAAAAAAAATAAATTATAAAGAAGAAGTATAATTAGACGTTTAATTATATTAAAATTTGAAAGACTTTTCTTTATAAATAGGATAAAAAAAACTCTCTTTCCTTCGTACATGTGACCAACAAGATGAAAAAAATCTAAAAAGAAAAGAAATAGGTCGAAAACAAAAAAAAAAACATTACTCTAAAAAAAAAGGTTGAAAACGAAAAAACGTCAAACACTAGTCTGCCAAGCAACTGAAATCAAAATCACATGACGTGAGGTGGAACCAAGTCATTAATGTCGTTTAACATGAGATAAAAATAACGTGATATTTCTACCAAATTCCACCCCTCTGGCAAAATCACATGACGGAATTGTCTTAAGAAGCAGTGAGGCGTCCCAATCTGCCTTGGGCGTTTTGCTAAATGCTTAGCTGGTTTCAGGCACGCACATTAACGTGTTGTCGCCTGATTCCCATCCACGCGTCGAGAGAACAAAATAGAGTTAACGAATACACCCAAAAACATTCCACCACGACGACGACGACAGACGATAATAATAATAATAATAATAATAATAATAATAATAATAATAATAATAATAATAATAATAATAATAATTGAATTTGAATGCAAGATTACGACTATTTCTTCCTTCTACAGAATTCTTTTTTTTCTTTACTCTAAAATAAAAAAGTAAAAATATTAGCTCTCATGAAATATAACCAGCTAATATATTAGTGGCAACCAAACTTTAATTTCTTTTATCTTTCTTTTATTTGTTTAGACATATGAAACAATTCATTTTGCCTTCTTTAACCTTTTTACAAAACTAACCACCACGACATATACCAAAATGACTCATTTTTTCTCCTACTGACATGATAAAATACATGACTAAATTAATTTAAGAAAAAAAAAACTAGGTACCTTTTATGTATAGATATACAGATCAGTTAATACTAGGGAGAACTTAAAAAAAAAATTGTATGTTGTTGTATGTATCATAAGTCATAAACACATTCTTATCTTGCCGCGGTGGCATTTATGTTGAATTGACCTACGCTCGTAAAATCTGTTGATTGTACTCCGTTCAGCTGGCCCTCCGTCATAAGAGTTGGAATCCAAGAGAAATCAGGAGCAATAAGTGTCGGCGCAGCACCCTGCTGCTGCTGGACCACCCTCTCTCTCTCTCTCTCTCTCTCTCTCTCTCTCTCTCTCTCTCTCTCTCTCTCTCAACCATCAACCGTGGCTATCCGAATTTGCACCGAAAAAAAAAATCATTGCATGATGAGGAGAGATATCGAACGGCACTGTTGCTGGATCCATTTTCTTCTTTCTTTTGCTTTCCATTCTTTGGGCATATCCGTGGTGGTCAGGGGCATGGCCCCTGTCCAAACATGCAGAGGTTTGTCGGTTTCACTTTCACCTTCTGAAACGTGACATTTACCCTCCATGCTGTCAATACGCATGTACCGGGGACAGGGAGTGAGTGAAGATCCCAAGCATCTCAATTTGACCCACATGTTGTGTAGAATTTAATAAAGAGAGTTAATGACCAGACATTGAGTTGCGAAGGTCCAATTGACTCCATGGGAGTTTCAAGGATGCTGCTGTACCAGTTCCTACCACCATTCTTGTAGTCATATCAGTCTCTCACTCACTGGCTTCATTCTACTACCTTTTCTTGGTCATCCAGCTGACTGCAAAGCTGCCTCTTTGTCCTCAGGTTTGCAGGTAAGCCTTCCTCCTCCATGCTCCCTTCCATGCTTCTTCATCTCTCTAATTTATGTGCTGTTTTAGAGTCCCTAGCAGCAGCATTATACCTGTGTCGAAGCTTTACCATGAAGAATGGATGTGTTTGTTTACTCAAAGTTGGAAATCCACCACAGTGCTCGCGAGCCTATTTTGCGTGCATTTTAGCTTATCAACTGCTATACCTTCGCCTCCCTTTTTCTTGTTTCAATACTTCAGACAAGGGATATTGGAGCTTTGAATACAATAATAACCTTCAATTGACCAGCATGCACGACATTGATCCAAATCTTTTGGATTTTTGAGAGAAATTATTGACCCAAATCTTACCGCTGCAGCTTTTTTCTTTCTTTTCTTTTCAACGAGTTGGTTTTCTTAGCTTGGCCTTGCCATTGTTCATCTTCCAATTTGTATAACCCTGTTTCTTTCTGACTTGGTTAGAATGTTGTTTCATTCAATTTAGGGTCAACTTGCTTATCTTGCTTGCTGTTCTTCATAATGCCTCGCGAATAGAACCCAGGTTGCCAAATGGGAGAATGGTAGATGGTTCAAGACCTGTTCAGCATGGCAATTTGATTGTTTTGAGAAAAAAAAAGAAAGGGTTTGTGACCAGAAGACGAAACAGTGACCTGCAGATGTTGGAGGGTTTCTAGAGGTATTACAGGCCGACCCACATGATCAACCTGCAGTCGAGGGCTATGAGCCTGGACGAGCGATACCAGTGCAATGGAACTGATCTTCTGAAGAGTACTTTAGATCTGCAAGAGTCTTTGATCATGCTCGGAAAGCTTCAAACCATGAACAATGTATCACAAGCTGCTACGAGGAACCTGATGGAAGAAATAGAAATAGAAATTATCAGGAGTGAACTGGGACAGGCTTCTAAGAGATATGCACTTGCAGTTGACAGACGCAACAACAGGTTTCATGAAGAGAGTGTATGCAGCAGCAGTAGGCGTTTTAAGAATGGCAATGGTGAGCTGAAAAATGTGATCATAAACAGCATTTCTGCACAGAGCATGCTGTCGAACTCTTCTGACGACGACAAGGCTTCTTCAAGACGGTCACATGTAAGTTTTTCAAGTAGCAGATTCAATACTTCCTATGATGTAGAGAGCGACAGAGATACCTCCAGTACTTTGTCACAACAATCAATGAGGATGAGAACACCTAATTTGATTGCAAGACTAATGGGCCTTGAAGCAATTCCTTCAGAAGGCATTCAACCAAAGGAAGAGAATTCTAGGCCACATGGATTGATATTTAACACACAGGTTACTAAGGTAGTCAGAGAGCCTGTTATGATAACAGTCGACCAGAACATCAAGCCAAAAAGAGCTACACTATTTGATATCATTGAAAGAGAACGTCTAGAAACACGAATAAGAAGCCAGCAAGCAAGTGCAGGTGGTGTTCTTCTTGGTTCTTCTGATACTTCTGCACCACAGCTGCGGGAGAAAGAATCATATCTTCATGAAGAAGCTCAGTGGACCACTAGAATGAAAGCAGCACCTTGCATTGACAGAGGAAGGTTCCATGAATATTATCCCTCCAGCCATAACTTGAAGCAGAAATTAGACCAGCCAACTAAACGAGCTATAGATGAATATGAGCTAGATAGAAAAAGAGAGAGTGTCCACTTTAGGAGCCCCAGTAGGAATAAACAGGAGTTAACATCCCAAACGGATGAAGAAGCCCAGTCAATGATGAACTTCATAACAGTGAGTTCTGAAGGGTTTCAAGGGCACCAAACTCCTGTTTCCAAGAAGGAATTTGAGTTGGTTCCCCATCAGATCATTCCTGACGGTGGACATGAGCTATCAAAAGAAAGAAGGAAAAATGCAATTAGAAAGTTGGAGAAGACTCAAGTGGGATCACCACAGAACACCAAGAAACTAGCCACAAATCATATACAGAACACAAAGGAAGCAGTTAAATCATCCAAACAGACATACAAAGGTCAAAAGCCCAATAAAAGTGAAATGAATTGTGAAAAACTGAAAGATAGCAAAGTCAAACGAGCCAAATCGTCTGATTCTAGAACAGCTAGACAACCTACAGTTGTCCGTGATAAAAGCGGCATTTTCACCAAAACAAGTGCACCAGTAAAGTCTTGTGGACCAACTCAGACAAAACCAACATTCAGGAATTCTAGCGTTCTTCCAAGAAGGAAGAAAAATGAAAAGCAACCAGCACAAACATCTGACACTACAAAGGTACCTTCATGTCTGCTCTCAGTTTCAGTTTTAAATTGTTAAGTGTCTAGTGTAGTTATTTCAATAAATGGATCATCACTACTAGCTTTTGAGTTGATAGGACAGAGTGTAACATAAAGTTAATGGCTTGAAGTATAATTGTCTTGAGTTTCTGCAAGACTTTACCATGCTGAACAGTTGTGATCTCAACTGCTATTTCTTCTTTAAAATATCACATCTTTTATATGCCTTTCAAAAATGTCAAACTAATAATATTATAACATTTGGTATTCCATTACCTGTCTTTGTAGCCTGTCAATAAAAAGGATGCCACAACGATCAGTCCCTCCTGCAAGACAGTTGCATTAATCAGGAACACTACATGTATTGACCAGCATCCTCAAGCGAAACAGCACTTGAAGTCAACCATTACAGGTAAAACACTTGCTCAAAGTAGGGAGTTCTTAATAAGGATAGACTTTAGAATAAGATGAAAAAGTAAGTTCCATTTGCTTTCAAGATAGATGTTGTAGCTTTAAAATGACTCTGGTTGCAGACAAAATGAGGAAAGATCAAAAAGTTATCTGTGAAGTTATGCCAAAAACCAGCAAATTTTCATGCAAAGTAGAAGCCACAGCTGCGCCTGGCAGCACAGATACTATTGCCGAAACTTCCAAAGCAGAGGATTTTAAAGGCTTATTTCTGAAGAACAGATCATTCCTTATGCATGCATATGAATTTTGCACACATGCTCGTCAACCTGTACCTGATGAGAATACGAGCCTAAACAAAGAAGGAAAAGATGAGAAGCTCTATTTGGCCTGTGCGAACGAATTAATGACGCGCCAAAGTTACACAATGGGGCTCTCCAAACATCCAATGTCAACTATCGGCTTGAAATTGTCATCCTACGCATCTGATGATCAACTGGTTGAAGCAATCAGCACAGGCCTTAGGACTTTAAGCAACTACAGCATGGCTACCGATGATGATATTTCCAATGATGACCTTTATATTAGATTAAGGAAAGACGTGGAATGCAAGAATATGATATTGAATTCCATGTGGGATTTGGGTTGGTGGAATGGTATTTCCATGGATGAGGCTGATCAAGTTGTTGGCCAAGTGGAGGAAACCGTCTTGTTTAGCCTTGTAGAGGAGACTGTCACAGAGTTGCTGCATTGACCATCGTGCAAATGTTTTTTTCTACCTCCCACCTTTCAAGATCGAACAGTTGTATCCATTCATAGTTTTCTTAGAAACTCAATAAAAGCGTTTTTGTATACGTCACAAATTGATATTTACTTCAACCTACAGCTTAATGTTTGCTATGACTACAATCGTATGCATAATCTGCTCTCGATCTGCAAAAGCAGTTCACCGTAATGAATTCCACACCGGCAATGCAATTAGCTGTAGTAGTTTAGCTACTCCCTGAAGCCTTAATGGCCAACAAATCATTCGATTATTAAAGAATTGATTGGTAACAGTACAGATTCATGCACGAAATCTTCATGCCAATGGGCATCTACTGTGGAAGATAAAAGAAAGAAAACACTTGTTCTAGTTCCTATAAAGAGGCTCCTTTAAAGATGAGGAACTTGAGAGACTCCAACCGAAAGTAGATGAATGTCCCCTCTGAGTGCGTGAAGAAGCAGCCGAAACTGTGCCCCACGACGCACTGCCATCCAGCTCCATATTTCAGATCAAACTCCTATATCAGAGAAAGAACACGTGTAAGAGATGTAAGAACCAAAGGAGTCCTGGAAGATGAACTGTAACATACATAAGCAGAGGGTCTGTTCACTGGAGATACCTTTTTTATGTGCCCTGCTATGCTTCTGCAGTCCAGGGCGTCAAAGTGGTCGAGAGCATCGCAGGCCGAAGACATGGCCTGGAGCTGCATATCCAGCGGCATGTCCGTGTCTTGGATCTTTGCCTTTCCCTTCAACATCGATCCCACGAGCTCTGTCTTCGCAGAATCCTACCGCTGTCAGCGTGTTCCTTTACTATTCCTCCTCTTGTTGTATGAATCATTGGCCTATTAGTATTTATACATAGTCCATCCTCAACTATCAGTGTGGGATAAGATGAATGTTCCAGGAATAAGTCGGTGATTAGCCACATAGCTGGCATTAATTTGCACATAAGATTTTCTGGCATTAATCATTGGCCTATACCAGCAGCATTTTCTGCACGCCAGTCTTCAGGAACCAATTCCACGTGCCGTATCTGGGACACGCTTAGAAAAGGAAGGGCCCAAGGAAGTTTCTTAGACACAGGAGAGATGAGAATGGCGACAAACATCATTTTCTTCTGGCACAAGGGAGGAAAGAGGGAGTCAATCTCACACGGAATGCATCATGGTTCGTTGTATCTTTTAGTGTCAGATCATGTCTCCATTCGATGGATTTTGTTCTTGAATCCTGCCATCAGTTGGACGTAGTCAAAAGCCATGATCGAAGCTTCTACCTCTGCCAACAGAAGACGTGCGTGGTTTTTGAACTCCAACCGCCGATCAGTAAGACGAGAGAAAGAGGCACACCGCAAGTGATGGGATTTTTCTTTCTTTTATTTATATCGTAAGGGCAACATGCCGAGTCTTGAAGGATTAACGCTATCGGCCAACGTTATTTCTGCTTGGTCGGCTGCTCCAGTTCAAGCTCAATATTCGAAGCCCTAATTGTTTCGATGATATGGACAGCATTGACTTACCAAGTATAAAAAAATAAAGATAAAGTCAACTACAGTTTGAGTCGATGTGCAGGCGGCTCATACATCTTCTCTTCTCTCCTCGACGATTCGAGAGCAAAGTTGCCGGCAACACCTGGCAGTAAGCCCTAATCGTGACCTAATTTTTTTTTGTTATCCCCCATTTTATTGGTGCATACTAAACCGCCTCACATTCAGATAGTGCAAAGCAGAAAGCCCCAACGATAGCAGATTGAAGACGCGTGCGATGTCGGTGACGGACAACTGCGGTATGCCCTAATCTTTCCTTTTTTTGCCCTAGTCGACATAATGTTGGATTACTACCATAAATTTGTTTTCAGATCTTTGCTCAAAGGAACTATTTTGTTTTCCCTAGCTGGTTGTCCGATATATTCATAACCAATTGAGATGATTAAGATTATGAATGACATTTTCATTAATTGTGAGATGTTATGCATGCATATGAAACTTTGCATATAATCGCGAGATGTTCTTAACTCCATGAAGGATCCCAGATCCCACCATTGAATTGATTTTAGAGTTAATAACCATTGAAGTTGCTTGTTTACCTATTCCTATTTTACAAATCCTATTCTATAAAATGGCATTGCCTAAGTGTCGTTGCAACCTAGAGGCAGTCGTAAGGACATCTTGGACCCAAAGAAATCATGGCCAAAGATTCTATGGCTATCGATCCTACGGAGTAAGTTTCAAAATGTAATTTTTATGAACTGATTGGGTTGTTAATTAAATTTATATTAACGTATTAACTCTTATGTTGTAGCAAGAAAGAGCATGTGAATACTTCAGGTGGATGGATCCATATTTTGAGTCTCAAACTGCCCAAATGATAAATGAGTTAGTGCATATAGAAGCTAAAAATTATGGTGTTAGGAAAGTAATGAAATCATGTTGTAAATTTGGTGTGATATTAATTGTTCTTCTAGTCTTGGCTATGATGTTCATGTAGTTCCGACAGCTGGACCATGTTACTTCTTGTTGTACTTGTACTCCTAAAACTTGTACATGTTTATTGTAGTTGAATGAAGTTTCATGTATTTTGTGTCCTTATGTCTAGCCTTCAATTAAATTATTTTTCAGCTATTAATGTTTACCGAGAATGACTACTCGAATGACACTAAATGGTGTAAAATCTCACGCTCATTATCAGGACAAAATCTACCTATTTTTTACTAAATGGTCAAATCTCTGGTTGTTATGAGGACCAAATCTAGTTGTGCACATGGAGAATTAATTGTCTTGTATATACAGTTCTCTCTCTTTTCCCATTTTCTATGTTGTTCTGTGCATATAGAATAGAATATTATCAGTGGTTCACATGTGATGCCTATCACTTACAAAAGAGAGAAAATGATAAAAAGGCTAATTTGTGCATCCAAGTAGCCAACCTTTGAAATCTTTTGTTATCCAGAGTTACTCCAACTAGTTCCAAGATGTTTCTTCCTTTTCTGACATCATCATCGAAGCAGCTGATTTCTTAGAATTTTTTTATTTGATTTGGGATTTCATAAAACTTATAATATACAATGCATGTGCTTTAGCCAATAAAAAAAGCATCAGTATCACCCATTAGATGAGCCAATGTATGATTCTGCCATATAACATACAACGTCATATTTTAGTTTCACTAGTACGATTACAATTCCTTTGCAAATCTTATGTAAGCCTAAATTTCAACAACAAAGGAAACAATGCAAGTAACATGTAATTGAGAACAGAGGAATTAACAACAATCTAATTGAGAACTATCATATTCATACCATGTTCATAAGCAAGCAATCATCCTTACAAAGAGAAACAATGAGTACAAAGAAGCACTATTGACGTTTTACATTCATATTAGTTCAATATCCACTATCACATTCATACCATGGTCCAAAGTTTAACACATGAGTACATGGTCCAAAACATGAGCTTCTTAGGTCCGAAATCACAAAAATCGACAACAAAGTTCACAAGCATGTTGCATACTTCGTTAATAAACCCATTGAAAATCTTAACATTGTCCATCTGCAATAAATATCAACATGAGGACAGTTATAACAATAAGCTTAAAAGTTCTTGAAACACAATATCCATGTCTTAAGACCAATTATGATGTGTACAATAGACATTACCATTACCATTATGATGTCAAGGAGGATCCTGTTGGCTACTTTGTGACTGAACATCTTGTTGAAATGCAAAAATATTTAGTGAAAATTGTAAAAACATGGAAGACATAGAGGAGATATTAGGCTATGTACCCGCATTAGTGGACATCTTCTCTTATCATGCCGCTTTTTCCCACACTTTCTGCAACTTCTTTTTCTTGATTCATTTTGTGACATCGATATTTCTACATTTGATTTTATCCGTCCAACATTTTTTGGTCTACCCTTAACCTTTACATGAGCTGGATCTCGGATAACAAATTGTGACTCTTGTAAGTTAGCAATATTTGGTTGGACGATAGGCACTTTAGTGGTACTTGATTGACCCATATCCACAATTGCATTATCAAATTGAAAAGCACAAAATTTTTTTACAACTTCATCTATTATGGGGACTCCAAACTGTAAATGCTTACGTGAAGTCAATCCAATTTCTTGTATCTTCCAAAGATTACTCTGACATGCTAACTTTTGGAAGGGAGTTATAAAATTCGTAGAAGGACATGATTCATCGTAAACCGCATGTGCAATTATATACCTTGCATTGATTGTCCATCGATGAAGGATATAATCCTTGAGTAAATTTCCAACTCCTTTCTTATTGAAAATGCATGATATGGCAACAAAACATTCCTTCCCATTCAAATTTCTTGCAAGAGCATTTTATGAATATATCTTCGCGATGACTGAACTCCATAATATATTTGCCTTCATCTAGACTTTCTTGTTCAAATACTGAGTAAATAGTCTTTTCTGCATCTTTGAAAATCTTGTGGTCATATAAGTTGAAGGACTGTGCATACTATTTTTTGAAATTTGCAAAATACATTGTGTGTGGATACATTGCCGGCATGAATCTCTAATTCATTTTTTATTGCATAAGCAAGCATATAATTCATAGTGTAAAAATCTTCCCTTTCCTCCATGGCACGGTGCATTTTGATAGCTAAATCATATTATTGTACAAAGTCTGATAGCAATGTATTTGCATTAATGAATTCGTAAAAAAATGCGTTGATACTTTCTGCCCTTTGTGTAGTGCACATACCTACAGTAAATAGATCTTCAAAGTATAAAAGAATCCATTGTTTGCTTGTTGTACATGCTTTCCAACCAATGGCCACATGGGATATCAAATTTTTACTTCAAAGCAAACCAATCATATTCAAATTCATCTACACTGGATGAATCATAAAGCCATCTATTATAATCTTCTTTGAACGTCTCTTGTGCATATAAATCTTGTAAATGAATCATTGCATTTTTTCTAATGTGCCAAGTACAAAATATATGCTTTGTATGTGAAAAAATCTTACAAATAGCATTTCCCATAGCAATGTCCTGGTCAATAATAATGCAAGTAGGATGCTTTCCGCTCATGCACTCAGACCATTTCTCAAATAATCATAAGAATGTTTCTCCTGTTTCATCTACAAGTAAAGCACAACCAAACAAATAAGACTTTCTGTGATGATTAATTCCAGTGAATGAAGCAAATGACATTCATAGATTATTCGATACGTCGTATCGAATACAACATCACAAAAAATTATATAACTATCCCTCGATCTCCCATCGGTCCAAAAAAATTCATAATTGTACCATTTTGCATCTAACTCCCACCTATGAAAGAAACCTGGATCGATGCTCATCCTATTTTGAAAACAATATATGATGTTTAAGCATTCAGATCCAAGATTACTTTTTCTTCTTGATCTCGGATGATCGATGCAATTTTGCATTGTCAAAAGTGTCTCACCAGGCATATTAAGAGCTATCGCTATCTTGATGGACCCATGCCATATCCATACAAATTGACAATTGCATTTTTAGAAGTTTCTGAAATGGTTTTTTGTGAACACAAATATTTGATTTTCGAATGAGTTGTTAAAGGATGACTATGCTCTTCTTTAAATTTTCTTACCTCCCATTTTTCATCCTTCCTTAGTTCAACATATAAATGTGCAAGACAACCTTCTCTAACTTCCATCCTTTGTTTAAAAGTCTTTTTATAATCTTGTTTTGTGGTTTTATGCCCTTCTTTGGAACACACAAAATGCCTACTTACAACATTTTCTATACTCTTGGATTTGTGAGTAGAACCCCTTCTAATAGAAAATCCCACTAACTTACCATAATATTTGTATGCTTCCTCCTCAGTATCAAATATCATGCCAACCTTAGGCTTTGGTAGTTCAAAAGATTTCACGGAGTTTGAGCTTTGACAATATTCGACAACCACTTCCTTATTACTTTCTTCTTCCATGTCTTGGTCATTCAACTCGCTATTATTCACTTTTTCCATTTCTTCAGATTCGTTCATGTCCATAACTGAATTAAATTTTTATATAAAAAGAGTTAATTAAACAATCAAACCTATTGTAGATTTTAATGTTCTAATGATAGAAGGACAAAAAATGGGCAAAGTGAATCAAACATTTAGTCATTACATCTAGGATGAACATCATGATTTGTATTGAGGGAAAAAATAAATAAAATCAATCTCCCTAGACATTAATATTGCAGAAAGATAACGTTAATGTTCACAGACAAGGTAAAATTGAGACATGCAGATTACAAATAAAATGACATAGGGATGTTCATACATTTTACATAATGGATATCATGGTATTCATACATTTTACATAATGAATATCAAACTTAGGAAAAATGAGAACAACAGAGGTCACTGTGAAGACATCAAATGCTAGAGACTTAGAAAGGGCTAAGATCAAACCTTGTGAAAGGACGCCCGCTTGCAAGCCAGGATGGTCGAAGCCAGAAGGCGTCAGCCCCGATCGAAGAAGTTCACCAATGAGGAGGAACAACTTAGTCGGAGGAGGAACCTAGTTGTTGGCATCTTAAACGTGCCAATTTGTAAGGTTGAATCTTCTGTGCATCGCATAATAATTAGGACACACACACAATCATAATTAGGGCATGCACACAATCTAAACGGCCATCGAAGAGGGTGGACACTGGCTTACCGCCAAAGGAGTCTTCGTGCCAAAGTCGACAGTCAGGTTCTTCCTTGACCCGATCTGAATTGCGAAGTCATCGACTGAACTTTCTGTGCATCATGTAGCAATTAGGGCACATACAATCATAAGAGCCATAGGAGTAAGTGGACATGGGCCTACCGTCAAAGGAGTCCGCCGAGGAGTCCGTCGGCATCGTCTTCGTGCCAAGGTGGCCGATGGCCGTTCGGGTTCTCACCTTGTATGGGAGGTTTAGGTTTAGGTGCCAAAGTCGCCGATGGCCGAGAGGTTTAGGAAAGAAAATTGACTTTTCTTTCTGCGCGATGAACCGTGTACACGATTCCCAGTTCATATTTGGTTTAGTGGTCGAATCGCCCATTTTTTACGCGTGCCTTCGATCTCAAATCCAACAGTGTAGTGTCACGCGGCTTACACTACGACGCGTCGTATGCACATTTATTCCATAAATTAATGAAGGATACATGTATAACCTCATAAGCGCCCCTAAATTCATCATTTGTCTAACATTTGGTGCGACTTCTATCACCCATCTATCTATGGACCGAGGGAGGGTCTTATGAGATCCTTAAGGTATGGTGAATTCTTCAAATTTTAATGAAACTTCATTATTGTTTGAGAACATAGTAGCCGTTTTGTGTTTGTTTTTTTTTCCTTCTCTCGAAATATGTACTACTAAAGTAATATCAAGTTTGAATTAGTTTGTACATTATTGAGCAAAGGGATTAACATCGTAACATTACAAAGCGAGAAAGATGATAACAAAAACATTTTTAGGAGAAGTGATGAGATGATACGCAAGGCACTAGTAAGAAACACTATCAAAGGCACTAAGGAGATGTCTCATTGCTTTTTCATACTATCTAATAATTTACATTCCTTGACATAAATATCATCACTTATTAAATTAGTGAATTACCTTTTTTACTACGTAGAAATGTCTCTAACAATCCATAGGTAATGTGCATTTTTTATTAAAATATTCTTTATCACTAATGTCAAGTTAAAGTCTATTTAATTTGGCTGAAAAATTGAAAAAAATATCAAATTAGTAAATCTAATAAATATAGTAATGGTAATAAATATTTTAAATGAAAATATTGGTAATAAATATATGTAATATTGAAAATAATGATTAATAATAATATGCAATTCATGCGAATAACAACTATAAAATAATAATTAAAATAAATTAATATTATTAATTGTGATAATAATAATAATTATAATATTTTTTGTTGTTATGTGATTTTCTTACATTATTTCATATTTTATTTGTCTAAGATTGAAAAGGAAAAAAAATAAAATAAAAGAGATAATATCAGGCAATCTACACTTCTAGGCAAACTACATTGCTTATAAATTAAAACAAAGTAAACAAAGAAATGTGATGGACCTAGATAATTTAACTTCATATTATCAGTAACATACAAAGATTACTTGTGGGGAATGGGTGTTGCAAGGGCATAGTCAAGAGTTCTCATCACAGTGCTATCAAAGAAGTCATCAAGAATTCCACAATACACTGCGAGTTTTCATGACGCAAGGTGCTAGGTTGTGGACACCGTTGGTAATGTCAAGCATCATGCTCATCCAAATTTATTGATATTGTATATGGAAATAGAATAATAATTATATTTATTTTTAAATTAGTGATAGGTGTAACATAAGAGATAACTCCAATTCTATATCCACCCATCTATTGAAGTGGTATATTTGCAACAATCAAATTGTTAACGGGTGCATAAGTCGTATCAAGTAATAGGTTCCTCGAACAATGTGATATCTCACACCGGGTAAATCCTAAGTAAAGAGCAGAGTGTCGAACTCATGAGAAATTAGTTAAACATAATATATCTCAATAATCTACTATGAGAAATGATGGTTTCAATGTTTTAAATAGAAAAAATTGTGCAAAAATTTAATAATAGAAATTAAGTTAAGTTGGTATTGAGATAGGGTTATGGATTATTAAAGTAAAGATAAACAGATATGTTTCGTTGTGATAGTTGAATTATAATCAATAATAATGGTCTGATTGTAATGACAAATTAGGAGTATATGAGTAAACTGCCTTAATTTCTTCTGAAACTAAAAAATTGCAAATGATGAATCAATTCTCAATTTAACGAAAAATTAAGATGCATTAATATGTATCTCTTAGAATTTTATTCACCAGAAATTTGACACAAACGATAAGTTACTGAACATCCTATATGTATGCTTCAACTTAAAAGTAAAAGATCAATTCTCTAACCAATAATAATTTTTTAAACTAATCACTCCTTTTATAGGTTTATAATCTAATCACAAAAATTAAATTACTCATAAAAAAGCAATGAACTCAATATGCATAATAAAAAAATTGAAAATTTTAACTAGCTCAACTAATAATAGGGTTCAAAAGCTTTTCCTTTTAAAACAAAATATAAAATCTCTATTATAAGAAATGAGTCCATGAAAAGTTAGGTAAAAGATAGAATCAAAACTCATAGCCTTCGGAACCTCTAGACCGTTGGACAACACAAACGATGAGTTACTATTCATCCTTCTTTCTCGAGTGAACTTCAAGCTTTGAAATTCATCCCTAACAAGTTATCATGGCTCCCAGATCTCAAGCACCAAGTTATCTTCCTTAGAAGTCCTTATTTATAGCCCCTAGGTGCCCGAAGGTTTTCGTAGAGTTTCCATTTGAATGAAAGTATTTTCATGTTAAAATAAGGTAAATTTGGATTGGACTTTTGTTGAGATTTAAAATCATCCAAACTTTCTCGAATTCTATATAAATATATTTCTAGATAGTCTTTAAAGACTTATGGTAAGGTTTGGTGTCGATTTGTAATTAAAATTCTTAAGAAAAGTTATCGAAAACTCGAATTCCTGCTTCGTAACAACCCATAATATATAGGTTCATAATTGCTCACGATCTTGGAGTGCAATTTTATAACTCATAAGGTCCTTACAGTATTTAAATTGAAGTAAAAGTGTAGATTGACACGTGACTCAGACAACTTTTTATGATAAAATTACATACTTAGCGGGTTCTTAAAGCTCTGTCACAATCTTTTTGTTACAATCGTTACGATTTTATCACGACTTCTGTTGTCACGATCATCATAGCTCTATCTTATATTCAATTTTCAACCTCGGTAGTTTTTACTAATTTTTGCTTCCTAGCTCAATTTTAACTTCGATTTTAAGTGTCATTTTCTCCAATTTATTCGCATATATTTTCATGTGTTTTTTACAATAAAATATAAAACTTGGATTTATTTTCATATTTATAAATTAAAGTAAATACTTCTTTATAAAATGATGCATGCTATAAGAAAATGAATTAAAATAAGATTAAATGCAAGGTGACATGTATGTTGGATTATATGCATCATCTATCAATGAGAACGATGAGCTCAAGCTAAGGAAAACATCATTATCAATATCTTCTTGAAAGACCTCATCGTTGAATGCAAATGTCTTAGAGATACTTTCTTCACTCAATTTGGTGATGATATCTTGAGCTCCTCTATTCTCACATGTCTCTACCAACTTTATCGAAATTGAAAGTAATATTTAGAAATAAGATTAGGTCCACTAAAATCCAAAGGGTAATAACTTTAGAGTCAACTTTGTAAAAAAGAATTGAAAATTCTCAAATCTACACAAAAGATTGTTAATAGAAACATCATTTTTAACTTTTTTTGTTCTCTAAAATTTTTCCCATGATTTCTCACATATCAAAATTAATAAAACATACATATAATTGCATTCGAATTTTCTAATGTAAAAAATAATGACTCGTGAAAGTTAGATGGGTGAAAAAGTGATTGGGTTTATGCTAAAATGGATCACATGATCTAAGATAATTAAACGTACCAATTGCTTGATCACTTGGCACTTAGAGATGGTGAATTGGTGCATTAATATCTTTGTCAATAAGTTAAATAAATCAATGTCAAAGCACAATCAATAAAAAAATCACAATTCAACAAGTAGGGAGGAAAGATGTCACACAATGCAAACGCATTTATTGATGAGATTATAACATTTTAGCATATGCATAAAATATTCTCCGTTTTGGATCCTAATCCATGTATCAAAGCACATACTATGAAGTTCAAGATATGTCTTCATTTAAGGCACCATTATTGCCACTCCAAAAATATTATTGGCACTCAATGTTGTCTCATGAGGATAAAAATATCTTGCACTTTAAGCACTCACATGATCGAGTGACAATAGCATTTTTTGGAATGTCAATAATGGTGCCCATCATTTATACTTAAGCATATATTTAGTGACCTGTGCATGTGGAACTAACTCAAAAAATGCTTCATGTAACATTGTTTTCCTTAGGAAAGGCAATGTCCTCCATCATTGCAAAGTCAAAAGAATGTTAACATTTATACTCATAATCTTTTCCATGAATTCACGTGTGAGTCTAACTCGAAATATGTCTTTTGCATCTTTCCTTCCTTAAGAAGCTCAACATCCTTGTTGAATAGTCTTCCACCTTCATATAAAAATTCATGCAAAAATGGTGTCAAATCTAACATTCTTGCACATTGGACAAGATATTGCCCAATTTGTGTCTTGAATCATATGATTTTGTCAAAACAAGTCAAGTCAAGTGCATATTCTCATTTATACCGAATATCTTTTTTTTACAAGTCGCTTGCATCCTTCCCTCACACAACATACTCGTTGAATGATCTCCCAACATGGCATGGAGATCCATGCGGAATGATTTTGATACAAATTGTAATATTCTTTGACTTGGGCAGGATATTATATGCTTTATGTCTTGGTTCGTGTGATTCTGCCAAAAAATGTATTCTTCCAAATCAAAGGTTTATTCTCATTATAAACAACATTTTTCTAATGATTTCTCCATGTGGGATTAACGTTCACCTGAATAAGACTTCACCCCTTTTGGTAAAATCGATTTTAAGCTTCCGTGATGATTTTTGTAAAATCGATACTTTTATTTTGAATACCAATTCACCCCTCTCCCCTTTTGGTGCCCTTTGGGATCCAACACAATGATTATGTGTGATACATTTTGACAAAATGGTGTAGGTCAAGGTCCATAGGGACAATCACATTTTTTTGATAAAAGATGTTATATATGGTATCAAAGCCACTAACCTTTATTTATGACTGAGTGTGATCACATAATGAGGACATTGAGTCCCTATGAGTATAAGGATGTAAAAGGAATGTATTATGTTAGCTTTATATGCATAAGTAATGGGAAAGATGTTTGGTAGATAAATGGGAATATGACAATGAATATATAAAATCGTGTTTTTGGGAATATGTCTTATTATGACCATGAATATATAAGCTTAAAAGTTATAAGAATTCATGAGAGATTTTAAAATTTATACTTCCTATACAATCACAACTATAAGTGCATAGTGTTATTGTAGTGTTCCAAATCAAAGCATTCATCTTGCATCCTTGCTCTTTAAAGGACTCGATGTCCTTATTGAGTAATTATATCCCATCATGTGCAGAGATCCACATAGAGTGACCCTAATATCATATATAATTTTTTTAATCAGTGTGTGATATTACCGACTATGGACCTTGGTTTTGTATGCATAAGTTACAAGAGAGATATTTGGCATATATGCAAATATGACCAATGTGTTGGAGCAAAGTTTTAATGTCATATAAAATTATATTTTTATGATATAAACTTCGAAAGATTTAATGCTAAAAAAGTTTAAAGAAAAAGGGATAACTTTATACACTACACTTTGATTAAATAAATAACTATGATCCTATTAGATTTTGAATGAATCATAAATATCAAAATTGTAGAGAATACTGTTAGCTTTTTATAGAATCCAAGATTATCTAATTTGGATAACACTGCAAAATGTTATGCTCAAAATAGTACAGGTCGGTCAACTTGCTGATCGAAGTAAAGAAGGTCGGTCGAGACAATACCAATCGACCGAATAGGAGATGCCTCTCAACCGATGTATACTGAGCCTGCCCTGGTTGACGTTGAGATAATACTGACCGATCGATCGAGCGCAGAAGCTGAAGAAATCGCACAACGGTCACATAGACCGATCGACCGGTCCATATGTGCGGTCGATCGGCCTCCGAGTCAAATGAATAGTAATGGTCAAATTTCAAGGATGAATTTGAGGAATAATTTTTGGACGAATTTTTTACATACTAGGGCCTATAAAAGGAGTGTCAAAGTCAGAAGCAAATGCGCACATCCAAGCCTTGAAGAAAAACTTCAAGTTATCAAAAAAAAATATTTTTCTTGAAGTTTTCATTTTAAGTTTTTTCTTCTTTCTCTCTTCTCCTCTTATGAGCTTAGCATTGTAAAAGAGAAACATTTTATTTAGAAAAATACTAAGAGAGCTACTGTATAAAATAAGTTCAAAATCTTACCTCTTGAGCGAGAGAAAAGATTAGCTTCATTTGAGGAGAGGTGAGTCTTATCTCTCAAAGTGAAGAAAAGGCGGTGATATAAAGGGCTTTTCTTCCTTGCCCCATTTGGAACAAAGGAAGAGTTCTAGTGGAATCTCCGACGGTCTCGAGGTCGAGAAGTTAGAGCAGGTACGTAGACTAAGATGTAGTTGAACCTCGTCAACAACCATCGTGTGCATTGTGATTGAATTCTCTCTCTCCCTCTCATATTATGTGTATGATCTGATTTGATTTGTTTTGAGTTAAAGATTTGTGAATCGATTTTAAGCTTCCGCGATGATTTTCATAAAATCGATACTTTTATTTTGAACACCAATTCACCCCCCTCTCTTTTGGTGCCTTTTGGGATCCAACACAATGATTATGTGTGATACATTTTGGCAAAATGGTGCAGGTCAAGGTCCATAGGGACAATCACATTTTTTGATAAAAGATGTTATATATGGTATCAAAGCCACTAACCTTTATTTATGACTGAGTGTGATCACTTAATGATGACATTGAGTCCATATGAGTATAAGGATGTAAAAGGAATGTATTAGGTTAGCTTTATATGCATAAGTAATGGGAAAGATGTTTGGTATATAAATGGGAATATGACCATGAATATACAAGACATGTTTTTGGTAAAATTGTGCAAGTGAAGACAGAGCAAGTAATAGCACATGGAGATCGAAGATGCTAGATGTGGTACGCGTGGACCTCTGTGCATGATAGAATGTGACCCTTCAACAAGGACATTGAGTTCCAAAAAGATGCAAGAAGAATGTCTTATATTAATCCTCCATAAGGGTTGATTTGTAAGAAAAAATATATTATTTGTTAACACAGCTTAAACCACTCTTGGAAAGAGTAAATTAGTTGAGATATGAAATACAATTTTTAATTAACTAAATACTAAATATGCAAAGATGCAATTTGAAGTAACATTTAGGATTTTGGTATGCTATCATAAATAAATTTGAATTAGAGGAAAGTAGACAAGTAAGTTGTCAAATGATGGAGATGAATGTTGTGACATATGAGATACATATGAATGGTTGCCTTCAATTTTCATTCAAAACAAGAAAGAATAGCTTAGAATTAAACTAACTAAGTATAATCTTGTTCTTATAACAGCCATGTCCTCGAATACCAAGGCTAGAGAGTGAGAAGAGGTTTGAGAAGTTACATGATTAATAGAAATTCTATGAATAGAAAGTTTAGCCACTCTCGCGATGAAAAAAATGCATTGAAGATGATTGCTCAAAATTCGATAAGATTGGGATAACCTCTCGATTGAACCCAAATAGGTCAATATATGACAACCTTGTAATATCTGATCCTAAAATGTGCCATCACAAATCCCTTTGTATCTTTAAAATCCACTAGCCTCTCAGCTCATTGTGGGTCTATCAACAACACATTCCTCCTCATATTAGGAGTTCCAACAAGATGCAAGGGGAATCATAGCATTATAATAATTAAAAGAGAGATACTATCTCATAATCAGACAGTACACAAAACAAAAAAAACATTCAGCAAATCAATAGCCGATGAAAACCATACAAATCACATGAAATAATGAAGTCAAACACATTTTTTAGCTTTCTTAGCCCTAATAGGTCTGTTAGCTGCAAATTGAAGTAGAAAACTAACACATTAAAATCATTCTCCATGTTCACCTATTGTGAACGCAAATATTATATAGTGTTAAAATATAACACTATAAATAACAAAAAAAAGTGAGAATGAAGACTTAGTCATCTTGCTTCTGAGCTCCAAGCCTCCACTCTAAAGATTTGTCGAGTTCCCATGGCAACTACCACACCAATTGGCCAACCCCAAATGAGACAATCATTTTCATCTTATCCTCCTATAGTTAGTGCATTTTCCCATAGTAGTTGACACGTGTTCCCATCACTTTTTATCTAGGAAAATTCTTCTTTATTGTAGCATGAAGAATCTATAGATACTTATTTTGTATTTTTTTAGCTTCGTCATCTTCTACATCATTCACTTGTGGATAAAACCTTATATGCCCTTAAGATTGTTTCTTCAACACTTCTACCCTCAGAACCAAAATTACCCATAACAAACTACCTTTCTCATTTGCCACCATAACTAAAATTCCTAAGGTCAGGAAATTAACCCTAAGTCATTGCAATATAATGGGGATTTACATACAACAACAACAATAATAACAAAGCCTTATCCCACCAGGTGGGGTCGGCTACATGGATCATACGACGCCATTCCGCTCTATTAGTAACCAAACCTTTCGGTATATTATTCACCAATAAATCTTAATGGGGATTTACATACACTAAATAATAATTTGTTAGAATAATCATGAAGGCATATGGATAAAATTATTCTAATCATATGATAAATAAAATCATGTCAACAAAAATAAACATTTGTAGTCAAATTTATGATTTCTTATATGAAAATTTCCCACACTTAAATATTTTTTATCCTAAAACAAAAATTAGAAAATTAAGACAATATGCATATTTTTCACATAGTTGCTAAATGACCATGTACCAACTTACACTGCACCCTAAAGCACAACAACCTTAAGCAAGATTTATCAATTTATAATCAATTAAGGCCACTAATTGAGACCACTGAAACTCTGACCTAACTATGACTTATGAGGTCACAAACATGTATGATTAGTCTCACAAACACCTCTTAGAATTTAAATTTTTTTCCCACACCTATAAATGACTTAAAAGGTGATTTACTTTCAAAAGAGAATAATTTCATTCACTACATATATTCTCTTTTTTTTCTTATGTACTTGTAAGGAAGTGATATTTATTAAGATTCATGAATATTCATTGCTCTTGAGGAACTTGAAAAATTAAGTGAAGTTGCTCCAAGTGTTTTTCCATGAACAAACTAAAGACAAGAGTATGATCAAAATATACCACCACAAACTTAACAAATGAATTCCTTCAAATAAGATTCATAAAATGTATACAAGTATTAGATCATTAAGAAAATCTAATGGAATTACCAATACAATTTTCCACTCGTCACGTGGACACGTTCCAAGATGATATACGCTCCTTAGATCAAATTTTGAAAAAATAGAACCATGAAGTTAATCAAATAAATCATCAAGATGTGGCATAGGAAATTGATACTTGATTTAGATTTTGTTTACCGTTCAACTATCATTGCACATTTGTCACAATCCATCACACCCAACTCCGTGACTAAGTTTTAATCCTAATTATTATAATTCTTAATCTTATTTAATTATTTTAAAATAAATTTGACAAAAGATCCTCACTTATTTAATGACATCACTTATTAATACAAATAACAAATACAATTGTATTCATCAAATTTTAATCAAAAGATATAAAACATATCATTCACATGTCATCACTCCTATTTCACACGCTATCCAATACATAATACTCCAAATAGTTAAGTGTTATATCACATCACAAATTATTTCTAATTACCATCTATTACTATGTTTATATAATACATGCATGCTTTAAAAAATAAAAGTGAAAGAGAAATAAAAGTGCTCTGGCAGTTCGATCTCTTTTATATGTATCAAAAGCAAGCTTCGAGTCGACTCATCTCGAGAATTTAGAATTATCTGAAAAATTCAACAAGGATAACGTGAGCAACAATCGTTTGCTCAATGAGTGAAATAAAAATACAATAGAGGAAAACAATAAACGTGCATATAACATTTAAATAATCATATTATTCATATGAGAAAACATTTAAAACATAACTCATATAACATAAGTTTTCAAATCATATGAACTTTTACATAAATAAAGTATTCTAAAATATAATTGCATATGCTCATCATGAGTCAATACGTATCTTTCTATGATCATGTGTCATACAGTTAAGTATGACTTCATAATCAAGAGTCTCGGATACGCAAAGCAAATCATGGGTCAATACGTATCCCCCATGAATGTGTGTCATACAATTAAGCAGAGCTTCACAATCATAATTCTCGAATACACAGAACATATCATAGGTCAACATGTATCCCTTCATGATTGTGTATCATATAGTTAAGAAGAGCATCACAATCATGACTCTCGAATACGCAAAGCAAAATATGGGTCAATACGTGCACGCAAAGCAGCCCCCAAAAGGCAAAGACACCCGATATACGCCCCAAAAGCTTCATGTATATCGATTGCGGTCCCAAAGACTTTTTTCAACTAGCATGGCCAATGAACACATGGAGTTTAACAATATCGAGATATACATGTCATAATTTCATATTAGTATCAAGTAAAAACTTATTTTAAGTTCACAAATATTGTTCCCTGAAAATATTTTCATGTAAGAGGTTATTCCATCTCATATGAAATCATTGAAATGTATCATAAATATTTTTCATAACTCAAGATAAGTTACAACAACAACAACAACAACAACAACAACAATAATAATAATAATAATAATAATAATAATAATAATAATAATAATAATAATAATAATATTTGCTTGAGATAATATCATAAATAAAAGAATTAACATATAATATTTTGCTATGTTGTAAATTTACTCACTCACCTCATACTTTATCCTTTCAAAGGAGGTCTACTAGATTTTCCTTATTTCATTTGTAGCTTGATAGTTTCATACAAGCAATAATGCTATTTCACTTTCCAATTATTATTAATAACAATATGCAATGCATACTCATGATGTATGAACCCTTGTTCACCTTAAAATTCATATAATTCCTTCTGATACTAATGTGTGATTTTAGGTGTTTATATTCATATGCTACTTCACACTTGAAACTATTCAATCTTCCAAAGCTTAATTAGGTGTTACCTCAGATTTTTAAACTGAATGTTTATTAATAAATAATTCATAACTTCTTAACCACGAGTTCAAATCTTATGATTATGGATAAATTAGAAACTAGACTTACTAAGGTTTCCAATCCCCAAATATCATTAACCAATTTCAAGTGAAAAAGTCATAAAATTCAAGGCAATCTAATCTAGGATTTGTGTTTTGAAAGACTATGTGTCACTGAACGATTAATTTATATGTTTATACATACTTTCCTATTTTACTAGATCATAATTTTTCTGAACACTATACTTCCTTACTATTTACTCATAAAATTTGAGGATTTAACTCCTTTTATAACTCTATTACAAAAATAGTCAATTCGGATCATGAGCTGTCAATGTCCTAAAACCTGACAAAAAAATCACTATGAAATGAAAAATTCATTTCTCAAATCTACACATCCAAATTGAATGATTCCAATTTTGACTGAACAATTCTGAAGTCTAATTAAACAAATTTAAAATTCAAATCCTAGTTCTTTTTATACTAATCATTCCCTAATTGACAAGATGGACCTATCTCTGACTCAGGTCAGAGTGAGCGACCCATGAATTTGGTTCATAACTTCTTTTATAAAAGTGATTTTGAGGTGATTCTAGAACCCTTGTGATGTAGTAACGAGAGAAAATCAATAAGAATAATGAGAAATAAAACAAGAAGATGAGAAAGATTGATAGAGGAACAATCAAGGTTTATGAGTAAACTACAAAAACTTGTAATTTTAATAAAAAAATATTATGATGGCTGAAAACTCTATTGGTAGCCTTAAATACTAGAGTTACAGGAGGTTATAAACTACTAATCAATCTCCATCCTTGATTAGCTCATTTTTAATCAAGACCGTTACAACTAATCATGACCCTTATAACTAATAAAAGGTCACATTGATGACTAATAAATTAAAATAATAGCTTTAATTAAAATAACTAATTTAAAATAAAAGCTCCTGCGTCAATCTCCTCAACTTGAAAATATTGGCACCTTAGAAAAAAATTGCACCACATCAGCATACATCTCGACATCGATCTTCTTGAGCTCATTTTCATTAATCCAAATACTTTTAATAGCAAGTTTACCCAACAATTTAATCAAAAATATTCTATATATGTTACCTCTACGAGAACTGACTTCTTTGACATCCAACACATCTTCAATAACATCATTAGAAACTTTGGGGTGCTGTTCCAATTGATTTGAAACTTCAATTGTTTCCACATCAAAGCCCTCAAAAGCATACAAATATGAAACATTGAAGATAGGACTGATTTACAAATTTGATGAAAGCTCAATGAAATAAGTATTCGAACTTATTTTCTTTAATATCTTGCACGGTCCAAACTTCCTTGACTTGAGTTTGTGATAAGTGCCCTTATGAAACCTCTCTTGTCTTATGTGTACAAGGACCAAGTCGTCTTCCTCAAAATCTTTAAAGCGTCGATGTTGATTGGATGATTCATTATTTGATTTCAGGGCAACTTTTACCTCCTCATGAACTTTCTTAATGTCGTGTTGAGAGAAGACAACACTAACCGAGTATGAAAATTCTTTCAAAATATTTTGAGCTTCAGGTGATCGGTGAGATATTTTTCTAATATGATATTCTCCAACAATTTTAGCTTCTTGACACTTTGTATTAAATTTCTCAGCACATAAAAAAAGCCATTAACCTTGCAGTTTTGATAAGCCAGCAACATGTTTTGCATCCTCCTCCATAGGATGCAAGGTGTACTTCTTGTTACCCCTATGAAAAGAATACATGTTTGGTCTAGTGTGATGTTCTATGTCATGGCCATACAACCACGGTCTTCCCACGAGAATATGTCCAACATCCATAGGCACAACATCATATAAAGCTTCATCTTGTAGACTACCTCATATAGTAAATTGCACAAAACATCGAGCAGTGACAGAAATTTCATGACCTTTCTTAAGCCAACGAATTTTGTAAGGATGTGGATGTTTTTCAATAGCCAATCCGAGCTTCTTTACTGCATCTTTAGAAATGACATTCTCCATGCTACCACAATCTATAACTAGATCACATACTTTCCCACCACATAGAACACGTGTTCTAAAGATATTGTGCCTTCTCCAATCTTCATCTTCTTTGGTTGTGGCAATTAAGACACTTCGAACCACCAATGATTCTCCTTGAACAGGGAAGATGTAACGCCCCCAAATGGACCCTGTCACGTGGCGAAGACCAACCTGGAGATGCTACGACATACTATGACTTTGAGCATAATGTTGACCATCTCTCATTCAAGAATCGAGACACGTCAGCGGAAGAAGAACAATAGGAGAAATAAAGAAAAATATAACTTTAATTTGCGAAAGTCTAAAAAGTGGCTACATCATCTCTAAGGAATAAAATAAAGTTCTACATCATGAATCTATAAATGCAGAAGTAAAAGAAATCTAATAAGCTTTGTGGTTCATGTGTTTTCTTGTTGCCAGAGCCTTGTCGCAGCACACCTACTCCACCTCGTCACTAACCTGATCCTATGAAAGTCAGACACAGGAGAGGAGGTCCTCCCGTAAGCTTTACAGTCTAGTGGGGAACCCCATGATAACTTGGATAGAAAAATCAGCGGTAAGGTAAAATACTTATCTTGAGTAAAAGGAATAACATGGCAGCATCAGAAATCATGATATAAGATGGGTAAGAGAAAATCATAAATCACTAGAAATCAAATGATGCTTAGTAAACTTAGAATCATGAGCATGCTTGATAACGGTAACTTGACTTGTCATACTTCTTAATCTTGGTTCATATTTAGAAATCAGGGCGATTTTAGGTGCTTTTAATTCTTGAGATGTGCCGAGCAAACGATACAACCTTATTGGATCAATTGGTGATCAAACTATGACTAAGGGAGCGACCCTTAGCCACTCTCAATTGGTGGTAGCCACTCTATAAACAAGGGCATGACCCAGAACTCGTAATGACCATATTTTGTCCGAAAGGCAATTTTTGGTATGTCCTCCTTAGCCACTCTCAATTGATGGTAGCCATTACGTAAGTCGATCTTGGAGAACACATGCTCTTGAGGGCTGATAAAAAAGGTCATCTATACGGGGCAGGGGTTACTCATTCTTCACTGTCATTTTATTGAGCATCCTATAGTCGATGCAGAGCTGCATGAAACCGTCCTTCTTCTTGACGAACAAGACCGGTGTGCCCCAGGGTGAGACACTTGGTCTAATCAATCATTTATCCAGTGTATCTGCTTCTTCAATTCTTGCATCTCAGCAGGTGCCGTCCCTGACAGGAGCTCTATATTGAAGTCAATCTCATGTTTTGGGGGTAGTCCAGATGTGTCATCTGGAAACACATCTGGAAATTTCCGCACCACATCTATCTGCTGGAGCTCAATGATAGGTGCATCCGTCTTAGAGGCAAACTAAGAGTTTGGGCACACGACTCCAAAATAAACGAGTGTGTAGCTCCATAGTCAAATAAAATAGTAGCAGATAAATTGGCGATAGGGAGAGTACCTCTAATGACATCATTGTCATTTTGGGCTGCTTCTATTTCTAGGTTGTGCATACGACCTTGCACAACGGGGTTTGCACCTCCTGCTGTCCGATTCTCTTGACCTCCTCTGGTAGCCTGTGGGTAGTTTCGGATAAAGTGTCTGAACTGTCCACACTGAATGAAGGAGTCGTTCAACATACGACACTCTCCATCATGATGACGGCCACAATGAGGACATAAAGGCTTCTGTGATACTTGTGGTTGGCGCAGTGGTGGTGGCAGCAGTCTCAGAGATTGTGCTTGCAGTGGCGCAGGGCATGGCTTAGCTTGAGCTTGTCGTGGAGCTTCCCTATGTGGGTATGGCCTGAATCGGCGATCACGGAGATCGTCCCTCCTAAATGGTCGGCGATCACCTGTTCGAGGCTTGGGCTGCTCTATTATCTTAGCTGGAGCTTTAGTCATGCGTTCAGCTTGATCTTTTTTCCATACGTGTGGCCAACCTCACAGCCTTCTCCAGATCCTCACAATCTTCAAACAGAACTTCAGTCTTCAATGCTTGTTGCAGCACATTGATAAACTTGTTGGCTCTAATACGCCCTCCAAATGGCATCGGACAATACTGCTCCAGTTGGATGAATTGAGTGTGGCAATCAGACACAGACATAGTTCCCTACTGCAGTTGTAGGAACTCCCCTTGCTTGTTGATGCGATCATGTTCGGGTGTGTAACGAGCCATGAAGGCCTTCTTAAACTCCTCCCATGCGATTTCCTCTTCTTCCAGTCCTCTGAACCTAGTGGCCCTTGTAGTTTTCCACCAACCTATCGCACTACCAGTAAGCATACGTGTGGCATACAAGACCTTGCGCCCATCAGCGCACCTCATCAACTTGAAAATATGATCCATGGTCTCTATCCACTCTTTAGCCTTTCAAAAGTCTGCCTTCCCATCATACTGATGCGGATGCAATTTTAGGAAGGCTGAATTGTATCTTCAGATGCTTCATGGCATGCTCCTTGATTACAGTGTCTAGATGTCGACGGACTGCCTCCTGCCTGACTACCCTCAAGTGGAGCAACCTCATCAACATATTCCGCCAATGGCGCTCTAGCAGCGCAGCCTCTGCCTCATCCGCAATCTGGAGCACAGCCTCGGCCACGATCACGTCCGAGACCCGGCTGGGCCCCTATCTCAGGGAGTGGGCCCTCCGATACCTCATGAGCATTCTGGCCCGATCTGGCCATCTTCTCTTGAATCCGCTCTGACCGTCATGACATGCTTATCCTCTAATCATAAAATAAAATCATACATTAATAAATAATAACTTATCAAAACATGGACTTGACTTACAATGCTTTTCGGTGGAGAGTGTGGCGACTGCTCGGCGATAACACATGAACCCATACCATACTAATCTATACACTAGGACATCAAGAGAGTCATGACTTTAGGCTTTGATACCATAAATGTAATGCCCCCAAATCAACCCCCTCCACGTGGTGAAGACCAACCTGGAGACGCTACGACATGCTATGACTTTGACCATAATGTTAACCATATCTTAGTCAAGAATCGAGACACGTCAGCGGAAGAAGAATAATAGGAGAAATAACGAAAAGTAGAACTTTAATTTGTGGAAGTCTAAAAAGTGGCTGCATCATCTCTAAGGAATAAAATAAAGTTCTACATCATGAATCTATAAATGTAGAAGTAAAAGAAATATAATAAGAAATCTAATAAGTCCTGTGGTTTATGTGCTTTCTTGTTGCCAGAGCCTTATCGCAACACACCTACTCTACCTCTTCACCGACATGTCCTTTGTGGAAATCAGACATAAAGGAGGAGGTCTTCTCGTAAGCTTTACAGCCTAGTGGAGAACTCTATGATATCCAATGCATAACTTGGATAGAGAAATCAACGGTAAGGTAAAATACTTATCTTGAGTAAAAGGAATAACATGGCAGCATCATAAATCATGATATAAGATGGGTAAGAGGAAATCATAAATCACTAGAAATCAAATGATGCTTAGTGAACTTAGAATCATGAGCATGCTTGATAACGGTAACTTAACTTGTCATACTTCTTAATCTTGGTTCACTTTTAGAAATTAGGGTGACTTTAGGTGCCTTTAATTCTTGGGATGTGCCGAGCAAACGATACAACCTTGTGTGGATCAATGGGTGATCAAACTATGACTAAGGGAGCGACCCTTATCTTGATACACTTGACTTGGACTGACAACCCATTAATTATCTTTCATCTTAACTTATTAGTCGCTTTTAGGAACTTGTTATTCTTTGTTCTTCATCATGGCAAAGAAATCAATAAATCACAAGAGGAAAATAGCAGGGACATCGTCTTAGATCGGAAGTGAACTATGGGGCAAATCTAGGCATAATCATGATTGATCAAGGAAGAAACATGCAGTACACAAATTACAAATCATAACTCAATAGGAAAGGAAATCAAAAAGTTCAGAATGCTATAACTCGGGCCGAGTGTGATCGGCGCTCGGGTTGGGTTCTACATACTATCGGATAGAATTAGGGCAAAACCCGGGCCAAGTTCAAAGGAACCCGATCGGGTAGGAAAATGTCGAGAGGTTCGAGGATCTGTCATGTGCTAACCCGGGTCGGATTCAGGATGACCCGAGTCGGGTTCTGTGTGTGTACTCGTGAAGAACAACGTTCATAGTGGAATTCAGTATGAACCTGGACCGAGTCCTAGTGAACCCGGGCCGGGTTCTGTAATGTTCAGAAAATTGGGGAGTTATTAAATCATTGAATTTCATTAACCTAAGCATGGATTCTCTATAAATATCAAAAGAATTAATGTGCAGACTAACTACCAATCACGCAATAGAAAACATAGCAGAAAGAACGCAATAGAAATCAGATGCTATCAAATATACAAAGATGCAAAAAATAAATCAAGAAATCAGGATCTTCTTCTTCATGCCCTTTCTCTTCATGTTATCCATGATTTGAATATTATCAGGTCAAATCAGAAGGTAGGTTATATCTATCTAAGTTGTGCAAGGTGATTTCGATTCACCCACCTCTGTTCGCGATTAATCCATTTTTTGATTCATCAAAAAATTAACAATTGCATCCTCTGTTTTCCCCCTGTTCTTCCTCTCGGCCTCCCTTTGCAAGTCGTCCAATTAGTATGGCGTGAGGGGAACATTGAAATCAAAGAACACAGGAAAGAGAAGGGGTTGCTAATGCTACATGCTGTTGGGACGACAAGGAGAAATTATCCCTATTACCTCTGAGATGGCAGAACGACCAGGCAAGGACTAGTTCGTGAGTTCCATGAGAGAACAAAAAGATTAGGGCCTGATTTGTTTCTATTTTATAGGGCTCCTCTCCCAATTAGCCTGATCTGATTTAAAGTTATCAAATTAACTCCCTGAATTATGGAGATCAACTAATAGGTGGAGTCCTTAATCCAATTGCATTGGGTTTTTATTTCCTATGTGCCCTGCCGAGCCAGCCTTCACATTTTCCTTTTCTTCCTTTTTTTTATCTTTTCTTATTGTCGGTTATTACAGAGGACATCTATATCTTCATTTCCATCCACATATTGATCATAAATTGGCTCTGACTCTTCATACTCTTCATCTTGCAGCTCCACTAGATTGACTCTTCATTGTGGACAAGCATACGAACTATGACCTTTTTCACCACAAGTGAAACAACGAATCTGTGTGTTGTTGTTTCCTTTAAAGTCATAGATGCATAATTATTTTGTCCACTATAACGCATTATAGCTTTTCCCTTATAATCACTTTTATTTGCATGAGTTCTTTGACTGATTCCTTGTGCAGATGTGTTATTTTTTGTATTTCTAATAGGACCGGAACTCTTTTGCATAATGCCTCCTGAGCGCCACATTAAAGGTCTACGTGCTCTATATCACCACACTCATTTTTTCAGCCAATAAAGCTGGTTGTTGAGCATCTTCAAGAGTACACACATGAGCAACAAACATCTCATCTCTAATAGATTGGTTAAGCTCGGCAAGATAACGAGTAGCTACTTGCTCATTTGTTTCATTCAATCCAACACGAATTGATAAGTTGTAAAACTCTAAAGTATACTCTTCAACATCCATACATCACTGTTTCAAATAATGAAACTTTTCATATAAATTCATTGTATAATCAACATGTAAGAATTATTTTCACAGCTTCATCTTCATATGCTCACAAGTGTCAATTTTTTGTTTACCTTGTCGTTCATGCTGCTCTTCAATTCTCTTCCACAATTGAAGTGCTGTCCCCTTTAACTTTAGTTTCACAAGTAGCACTTTTCTATTTTCTACCATAGATTTTTACTCAAAATAATTTTTCAGACTTGTTTCCCAATCTAAATAATCTTCAGCATACATCTTTCTATGAAAATCAGCAACTTCAATCCTAATTCCACCACTGTTCAGATTTAGGGCATGAATCAATATCCTCCAATCGACCTCGCACCAGATTTGTATTGGCTCTAGCTTCATGAAAGGGATTATTAAAATACCATTGATCAGTATCATCTTCCATACTACATTTCAGTATGTTTGTTAGATCGTGGTCACCTTCCGGAATCTCCATATGGGCTGCCACACGTTCATGTTGCTGTTCGCGACAAATCTTCAATCATTCGTCGAATCTCTACCATCTCTGCCTACATCTTCGGCCCCTACCACATGCAACCATGGTTCAAAAATAAAGAAAACTCTAATATTTTGTAGGATATTTCGCTCTGATACCAATTTGATGCAGTAATGAGAGAAAATCAATAAGAACAATGAGAAATTAGGCTAGAAGATGAGAAATATCAATAAGGAACAATCAGGGTTTATGAGAAAATTATAAAAATCTATAATTTTGATAAAAAAAAGATATTATGACGGATGAAAACCCTATTGGCAACCTTAAATACTAGAGTTATAAAGGTTATAGCTATTAATCAATCTCCACCCTTGATTAACCCACTTTTAATCAAAACCATTATAACTAATCATGACCCTTATAACTAATTAAAAGGTCACATTGATGACTAATAAACTAAAACAAAAGCTTTAGTTAAAATAAAAGCTCTTACGTCAGCATGGAAAGCTAACGTCGAAAGTATGAATCATGTAAAACTTCAGAATTTATGAAGAAGTAACTAGGAAACTATGATCAGATGAAATTGAAGGTCAATTTTGGATTCAAAAATTCACCTTAAACCAATGCCCTTGTAGAATTTCTTCATGATGTTCAGCTAGGTCTTTTCCCATGAAACTTTTTCGGCTCTCCGAGGATAAGATTATGTAATTATATATGTTTTTAATATTTTTAACACATCATATGGAGGTCTGAAAAAAATAGGTATCTAAGCAACTAATGAGTTGCCTGCTTCAACTGCTTGAAGCCCCATTGGTTGAAATGAAAGTCCAATCATATTATTTTGTTAAAAATTAGTGTTAAATCTCTAATTAACCTTAGTTAATCATTGTTAAATATGTTTATTATAATATTTACAAATATTAAAATTTATCCCTAATAATCTTATATAATTTCTTTATAACACTTCTCAATAATTTAATTATCATTATGCTTTAATCTAAAAATTAATTACTATATGCAAACATGACTATATAAGCATATAAACTAACTTAATATGCTAATTATAAGCATATTTATGTAAAAATGATATTTATGGAGTACGTTTGTGACAATTCTCCCCTCTTTAAAAAATTTCATCTTCGAAATTTAGATACATGTTCCGAAGAATAAGAATGAATACTTCCTTCTTATTTGGTCATTCTCACTTTCAAGTTGCCCCTTTCTTGAAGGATTTACTTGGAGCACTAACACTAAATAATTTTTTCATTTCCAAAGTTCCTTTTCCTTGATTCTTATAATTTATATTATATTTTCTTCTCAAGACAAATTCTCTTATATTCGAATAGATTGAGTTGCTCTTTATGTGTAGAAGGTTACTATGCAATTTATTGATGGTACGATATCTAATTCTCTATGAACACAAAGTAATTGTATGTGTTATTCTTTGTTAATATTCTGCTCTCTTTGATTTTTGCTTTAACGTAGCTGCTAGCAAACCTAAATATCATATCTCAGAAGATATTGTTATTGCATAACCCAGATGAATTAGTACCTATTACACGTGGACATAATAACAAGGGTTTGAAGACCAATGGAAGACTAGATGGAATAACAAGGAAGATCTCTGTTTCACTTGTTGATGGCATAATGACAAGCAGAATATTTTTTTTTGTCAAGAAGTATGTCGAAAAACCACCAAGAAGCTTTTGAATGTTTGTTTGGGATGTTTTATAAGATTTTACATTGATCATTCTTATTATTTGAGCTTTGATATCTGTAGTTGTTGGACTTCTAATTGAAGACTAGCCAAAGGGTACACACGATGGTTTAGAAAATCTTACGTAGTATATTTCTGATTGTCATAGTTACACAATTTTCTCTTTAACTCATAAATCTCAATATCACGAAGAGTAGGGATCGGGTCGATACACAAACCCGATGATCCGACCCAACCCCTACCTCAGATCAATGGTCGGATCGAACTTGATCCGCCTCAACCTCCGACTCGTACTTGACCCGACCCGATTCGAAGAGTCAATTTTTTATTTCAACTTATATTTTATATAAAAAATTTTAAAATAAAAATTTTAAATATGTAAAATAATATTTAAATATTTAACAAATTATTTATGCTTTTTAAATAACTATTATATAATATTTTTATATTAAATAATAGAAAAAGTAAGAATAAATTAAAAAATGATGGTCATGTAATCCGACCACCCGATATGTTTCGGGTTGGGTTGTATCGGATCCAACCCTTCAAAGAGGGGTGACTCGACCCGATCACACTCCTAACAAAGAGCCCACTCATTGTTAACATATTGGCATTTGAACAATGTCAACAACGTCCTTCGAACCGAGCTTTTTTACCAAACTAATGTCAGATGGACGATGAAAATCAAAACTAAATAGCTAAGAATAACAAGAAAATAACCATTTCAATGAACACACCAAGTCACCAAGATATAAATATATAAAGATAAAATATAACAATTCTCATAAATCCGTCTATTTGTACTACTTCTTACTACATAAATAATAATAATAATAATAAAATGAAGGATATTCATTTCTTTATATTTTTTTTAAAATTTTGCATGATTTTTTACCTTCGAATATGTCTTCTTGTCCCTAACAAATGACTCTAAAATTTTAAGGCTTTAAATATTATTTAATTCTCCTCTATTTCATTTTCCTTGGAATCTTATATTTAGCAAAGAAGATTGTTTTTTACAAGAACATATATCTAAAAACCTAACAAAGGAATGTAATTACCTACTCTTAGCAAAAAAAAAATCCCTTAAATTCTTAAAGAGGCTTTTTTATAGTTGAACCAGCAGGAGCATCTTAGACCATTTGTAGTGATCTAATTGTGTAATCTACTAGTCTATGTTTAATTGTCCCTTGGGAACAGCCGAAAAGCACACTATCATCTCAAAATCCATGCTATTACTTTGTTCGAAGCTAAAATAATTGTTGAGCAAAAAAAAATACAATCATTCACTTCTTGTTATCTTTTTTTTTTTAAAGAAAAGATCACTTAATCATTAATATAGCAGCGTGAGTACACTATTTCACCTCGTCATCAAGTGAATGTTTGGTAGGTACAAAAGGTATGGAAGTGACATCTTTGATAAATGACATTACATAAGTTCTCAATTGCTAGCTCCACAGCTTTGTATTTGAAATTATTCACAGGATTAAAAATGCTACAACATAAGCCATATTGCCAAATTCAGGGGTTTGAAGCAAATTTTGGAGATAGTCACCCAACTTATAGGGTATTCCAGTAAGGTCACTCAACTTTAATTTGTAATACAAAAGTCATCCAACATATCGTGATCATCGTGATCGTCTATAGCCTATTTTCCGGTCGATCACATAATTGGAAGTCACGATGTCCGACTCATAAGATGCTACATGGATATGTGACCATTACAAAATGTGGCATAAATTTAGTCCGGTGACCCGGCCCTCGAGAAGGTCCTTAAGGTTTCCAGCAAGAGGCGTCGTCGGGCCTCCTCCTAGGTCATTACGGTCCTCTCCCCCTTCACCCTCTACAACCACAAGGCCTCGTCATCCTCCGTGTCCCCGATGCTAGTTGTGGTGCTCGATGACCCTTCGAATGCCTCGTTGTTGGGACCTCCAGATCGAAACCATCTCCGTAGTCGAAAGCTCGATCGTCTTTGGCGATAAAGACGGCGATGGCAGGGAGTTAATAAAATGGCTGGAACCCCTGATTCTGAGCATGTCGACGCCAAAAGTGGCCAGTTCCAGGAGCATTGATTGCTTACATGTTTGTTCTTTCTTTTCCATATCAATTCACATATCCAACATTTCGACAAGAGAACTACCGCATTAAATCTCCTTGTCCAGCCAAAGTGAACTGACCATGGCCAGCTTTTTTGCAGTTGCACCATGTCCAATGCATTTTGCACTGCAGTGCAGAAAAATCTGCAAGGGGGCCATTTAAAACTAAAGGACTCACTCGCTCACATTTAGTTCATGATTCTTTTACCATATCGCATGCACCATTCAAGGGCCAGTCAAGATAGACATGACCACCTTGGTAGTTAATGGCAAGAAGATAAAAATGCGGTAGACGAGCTTTTATTGCTCTGACCCTGGAATCCACCACCCAACGGTTACTTCCATTTTAACCATTTTGCGTGTACTGTCCTGCACCTTTGGAAGATAAGAAGAGGTTTTTAATAGGTCGTCTGCATGGGCATTTCTGTAACAAAATACCAACGGGCCAATTCCCACAGGAAGGCGAGAGATGGGATAAAAAAATACAGAGTGAAAGCAGGAGACCAGGGCAGTCGAGTGGGTGGCAAAGTGTGTTTTTTTTTACCCTTCGTTGTGAGCACTGAGCAGTTTGCACATCCCCTGCTCTCTTCTTTTGCACCCCTTCTATCATATTTGAGCTATTCATTCTTTAGCTTTCCTCTCAAAGTTGTGACTTCGGTGTCGCCACCTGATTCCTCTCACCAAGACCAGTTGGAAAAATCTCATCTTGATGTTATTTGATGTAAAATCGGCTTGCAGAGACTAGAACAAACTTAGAAACACCTGCGTTTGTTAGAAGCTTTGGGTGATTGTTCTTCATCTTTTCTGTTAAGATTACTTTTTTCTTTTTTTTTTCAGTTTCTGCTTGATATATCCCTCGGCTAGAACAGTCTGAGGAAAAAAATCTGATATTTGAATTAGGAATCAGTCAAAAGAACTGAGAGACGCCTGCATTCTTATCTGTTCTTGGATACTTCTTGTCCAAATTTGGGGTGTGAGGAGGAGTTGGTGCAGTGATTGAAGATATGGCCGAGTTCAAACCGGAGGAGATGACACATCCGCCCATGGATCAACTCCAGGGCTTTGAGTACTGCATCGACTCCAATCCATCATGGGGTGGGTCAGATAATTTGGTGCTATGCCTTTTCAGCTTATATATATATTTTTTCGGCTTGAATGCCATTTTTATTAGTATCCACTGCTAAGTTTGTGCTTGGTTTTCTGGGTGGCAGGAGAAGCAATTGCTTTGGGGTTTCAGCATTACGTGCTGTCGCTGGGGACAGCAGTGATGATTCCAACCCTACTTGTGCCGCTGATGGGTGGAAATGATGTAAGATTGTGTCTGCTAAACAAAATCTTTTTTTATATATGTTGTGTGCTGAGTCATTCCATTTTTCAGTGTACATCCACTGTTAAAGAAATGATTACAAGTAATTGCGATCCGGAACGAAAGAAAGAGTTTCAGTATCATGATCCGATGATTACATGGAACGCCTGGAAAAGCATCAATGTGTAGTCTTTTCCGAACAGTGGTTCATGTCGCCATGTAGTAATTGTATTTAGGATCATAATTCACAGTTCTTGTGCCAAATTCGAATTCCAACTAGTCTTAACAGAAATAAATAAGAAAAATGCGGCAACTGCAATCTCAAATGTTACAATATATTTTCATTTGTAATGATCAGATTACTTTTATTCTTACCAGGTCGCAACATATTTTGGTTTTGCAGGATGACAAGGTCAGGGTGGTCCAAACATTACTCTTTATGACTGGCATTAATACACTGATCCAGACGCTGTTCGGTACTCGGCTTCCGACCGTCGTAGGTGGTTCATATGCATTTGTGGTTCCAATCATGTCCATAATTCATGACTCATCTTTGAGGCAGATACCTGATGACCACCAGGTACCCAATCTGCTATTTATCCAGATAACTTGAGAAATTTGGCATTCATTCTGCAGTTAAGTTGATATAGTCCTACTGATTTCTTTTGAATACTGAGTTGTGCAGAGGTTCCTGCAAACCATGAGAGCAATACAAGGAGCCATGATAGTCTCATCGAGCATTCAGATCATCCTGGGTTATAGTCATTTGTGGGGCATTTGCACCAGGTACATCTAAACATTATTATCAGAATAGTGGACTCACTAACTCTTGGCACGCACCTTGTCTTGTGGCATGGTAATCTGATGCATGCCACTCTACTGAGAATATTATTAAAACAATTCTCCTGTACGGATCCATCAGTTGGATCATGTGGAATCTCCCTTTTCATCATGGCCTATTGCGAAAAGTGGTGGCATGATTGCAAACATCGGCTGGATTATTGCTTACAAGTGGCTTTATTTCTTGATCAGATATTTTAGCCCTCTGGGAATGGTTCCGGTGGTTTCAATGGTGGGGTTCGGATTGTTCGACAGAGGATTCCCAGTGGTACTCATTTTGCCCTATGCCCTCAATATTTTGATGAATCATATGCCGCTAGCCAGCACTCCATTTCAGTAGCGAGAATGCTGAGTGCTGTGTTAATATTTGGTGACATAATTAACTGGTAGTAGTGCCATCTCACAGATACGAATGATCACGATCATGAACTTCTAATTTTTTTCATCTGGAATCTTTCAGTAAACTGGTAGTAGTGTCCTTACACAAATATGACCGATACTTCGACAATTATCTTTTCTATGAAGAACTGACATAAACAACAATCGCGCAACTTCGTTATATTTTTCTCTTGAAATATTTGAACTTTATTCAGACATTTGATGAAAGTTAAAGTAATTCTACATGCCATTTGATCATGTGCCGTGTGAAGTGTCTTAATATAAAAAACAGCGAGTTCTGATCACATTCAAATGATAGGTTGGACGATGCGTCGAGATTGGTGTCCCGATGCTCATTCTATTTGTCGCATTCTCTCAGGTACCAATTTTGTGTGATATGTCTATTATTCCATTTCAAGGAATTTTTCCTCCTTCCCCTGCCAAATTACTCTTTGTAAACTTACATGATATCTTCAATAGTATCTGAAACATCTACAAGTGAAAGGGGTGCCCATATTGGAGCGTTTCTCTCTTCTGATAACAATCGTCATTATGTGGGTTTATGCTCACTTGCTCACTGTGAGTGGTGCATACAAGCATCACCCAGAACTTACCCAAATCAACTGCCGCACTGACCATGCTCATCTAATTTCCTCAGCTCCATGGTAGTCGTCTCATCATCATAATCCCTTTTCTTTTTCCCTTACCTTCACATTCGGACACTACTAAGAGATGGGTGTTGCAGGATAAAGATTCCATATCCGTTGCAATGGGGTGCACCAACTTTTGATGCTGGCCATTGCTTTGGCATGATGGCTGCTGTTGTTGTATCCTTAATTGAGGTAAGCGCTTTTACGAGATGCTTCAGACGACTTCAGTGATGTTGTTTAGTATCACTAAGCTGACAACCATGTTGTTTGACGTAGTCTACCGGGGCTTATAAAGCGGCTGCACGGCTGGCAAGCGCCACGCCCCCTCCTGCACATGTTCTGAGTCGCGGGATTGGATGGCAGGTGATCGATTACTTTCTGATCGGCTATTCTTGAGATCTCTTTTTGTGTTAGTTTTTGGCCGCTTTGTATATATAATATTCTACTGTTGTACATTCCAGGGAATAGGAATCCTGCTTGGTGGGCTATTTGGCACTGGAACTGGCCCTACTGTGTCAGTGTAAGTGCACATTTTCTACCTGTCAAGACAAATTGTGGCAAATGTTTACTGACAGTGGAACATACATACAATGGTGCAGAGAAAATGTGGGACTTCTTGGATCAACCAGAGTCGGTAGCAGGCGAGTCATCCAGATCTCAGCTGGTTTCATGATATTTTTCTCCATCTTGGGTGAGTGAATTTTTCTAAATGGCATCATCACATCACAAGTAGTTTTTTAGATTGTGTTATGGAATTAAACTTCAAGGCTATATTCTGTGTTTGTTTAAACAGGTAAATTTGGAGCTTTATTTGCCTCCATTCCTTTCACGATCTTTGCTGCCATCTACTGTGTGTTGTTTGGGCTTGTGGGTATGTGCACCCTCTCTGCCATACATGTTTTTTTTTTCTTTGCCTTCGTGCATTTTGTTGTGTTGCATTCAGCATCTATGCACTCATCGGTTTTCTTCTCTCTCTGGTGTGTTCCAGCTGCCGTGGGGTTGTCCTTCCTACAATTCACCAACTTGAACTCTATGCGCAACTTGTTTGTCACCGGCGTCTCCATCTTCCTTGGCTTATCCGTTCCCCAGTACTTCTTCCGCTACACTGCGAGTGCTCAGCATGGGCCATCTCACACCAAGGCCGACTGGGTTTGTACTTAGAACTCCATTTCTTCTGCTCGTTTTGTTTCACCTAGGAACATGCAAGTAAAATGTCCTCTACTACCATTCATTTATGAACAACCAGCATCCATTCTGATGAGCATAACACATTCTTCCCCTCTGCAGTTCAATGACTACATCAACACCATCTTCTCCTCACCACCTACCGTGGCGATCATAGTTTCTGTTTTCCTAGACAACACACTGGACTTCAAGGACACGGCGAGAGATCGAGGAATGCCATGGTGGGATCGGTTTCGCACTTTCAACGGAGATAGCAGGAACGAGGAGTTCTACACCCTTCCATTCAATCTCAATCGTTTCTTCCCTCCATCATAAGCATCAGAAAACCTCTTGCTGATCGGGGGGTCGGTTAAACTTGTAGGGAACTTGAGAAAGATAAATCTCAGATCGGTGAGCAGAGAACAACATACAACTTATAAGTGGTAGGAGTAGCATATGCTTACTGGATTTGCACTCAGCATATGGAATATTTTGAGTTACTTGAGCAATGAAATTGATTATTTATTGTTTCATACGACAATGTCTTTCTCTTTTGTTGATCGATCAACCTGTCTGAAAGTCTCCTTCTTTGGTCAATGGACAGCAGCTTTCTTTTCTTTTTCACTATTTCTTTCACTTGAAACTAATCACTTGATATAAGTAACAAGTGTTGCATCAAACTCTCAAATAAAAAGTGTTGCATCAAACTCTCAAATAATATTTAGTACGAAGTGCAGTCTTCCTTTGGAGTTACTTAAATCCGAGCATTCAAACCAAATATATATACGTGCAAGGTTGAAACAATTTAAGACGTACGTAAAAGTTGACACAAAACTCCGCCTATATTTTATAGCCGGTTCCAAGTTCGGATAAAGGAGGAGGATTGTGTTAGGCCCCGACAGTCAGTATAAAATCATGTCGAATCTTATGAACATGGATCAACGAATATATTGTGTTAATGCTAGGTCGTTACCCGTAAGTAACGCGTTGTACAGCTCGGGTACAGTGATAAGAGAGCAAGAGCCGCTGCATCCTCGCCTGAATGCAGTGTTAAATGAGCAAGGGCTACCGCACTCTAATGGACGGAGGCGGTTAAAGAAGCTAGTTCATGAGACTAAGGTCAGATTAGGTTCTTGGAACATTGGGACGTTGAATGAGAAGCGCCTCGAGGTGGCACAAGTAATGGACCAGCGTAAGATTAGTATCTTATGCTTGCAAGAAACTAGATGGATAGGAGAGGAAAGTAAAGAGATTAGGTTAAATGGTTCCAAACTTTGGTACACAGGTAAGGTAAATGGAAGGAATGATGTTGGTATTATCGCGGATGCAGAATGGAGGAAGAATGTTGTGGAAGTTAAAAGGATTGAGGATCGAATCATATCCGTGAAAGTAATTGTTGGAAATGAGACTATGAACATTATTAGTGCATATGCACTCCAAGTAGGAGCAGAATCACATCTCAAGGAGAAGTTTTGGGCAGATATGGAGGGTTTGATTGAAAGTATACTAACAACCGAGAAAGTTTATATTGGGGGAGACCTTAATGGACATGTTGGTAAAGAGGCAGGACCACATGCAAGGGTTCATGGTGGTTTTGATTTTGGGGAGTTGAATGAGGAAGGACAAACTATTATTGATTTTTCTTTAGCATACGACCTTAAGATTATCAACACTTATTTTAGGAAGAGAGAGGAACATTTGATCACATACAAAAGTGGAACTCATAGATCTCAAATCGATTTTTTCTTGACAAGAAATACTGATAAAAGACGTTGTACTAATTGCAAAGTAATTCCTGAGCATGGGGTGACTACACAACATAGATTGTTAGTTCTTGATATGCAAATGAAATGTATAAAATCAAAATCCCGAACAGTTTTTGATCGAAATATCAAGTGGTGGCAGTTAAAGGGGGAGAAGCGAGAAACTTTTAGAAGTAAGTTATTAGAGGAAAGTGTATGGGAGTTAGAAGGAGATGCTAGTATCATGTGGAAGAATGTGGCAAAAAAAGTTGAAATGGTTGCTAAAGCCATTTTAAGAGAATCAAAATATTTTGGACCACGAGATAAGGAGACTTGGTGGTGGAATGAGGAGGTCCAAGAAAAGGTGCGTAATAAGAAGAATTGTTTCAAGGCGATACACTTGGACAATAGTTCTGACAATTGAAAAAAGTATCGTTTGGCGAAAAGAAAGGCTAAGAAGGCAGTTAGTGATGCTCGTGCTAAAGCATATGAGGGGTTTTATAAGGAGTTAGGGACAAAGGCTGGTGAACAAATGATTTACAAGATTGCAAGGAATAAAGAAAAGGAGTCGAGAGATTTGGATCAAGTAAGATGCATAAAAAATGAAGTTGATAAGATTTTAGTTACTGAAGGAGATATTAAGAACAGATGGAAAGAGTATTTCTATAAGATATTTAATGATAGATGTGAAGGTTCCCGTTGTGATTTGGAGGACTTGACAGTTAGTGAATGTGAGCTTAATAGGTCATTTTATCGTAAAATTAGAGTCTCGGAGGTTAGCGAAGCTCTTAAGAAAATGGAGAATGGTAAAACCGTTGGACCGGATGGTATACCGATTGAAGTTTGGAAATGTTTAGGAGAAAAATATGTGTTGTGGTTATGTAAACTATTTAATGAGATTTTACGGTCGAAAAAGATGCCTGATGATTGGAGATTAAGTACATTAGTTCATATTTACAAAATTAAAGGAGATATTCAGAATTGTGCAAATTATAGAGGGATTAAACTTATGAGTCACACAATGAAATTATGGAAAAAAGTGATTGAGCATAGATTGAGAATGAAGACTAGTATTTCTGAGAGACAATTTGGGTTCATGCCAGGAAGATCCACTACAGAGGCGATTTATTTACTAAGGGGGATGATGGAGAAGTATCGAAGTAGGAGAAGAGACTTACATATGGCTTTCATTGACTTAGAGAAGGCGTATGATCGGGTACCAAGGGATGTACTTTGGAAAGCCTTGCAAAAGAAGAGGGTGAGTGTTGCATACATTAAGGTAATACAAGATATGTACGATGGGGCATTGACTAGGGTTAGGACATCCGGAGGTGAGACAAATGAATTTCCTATAGGATTTGGCCTACATCAAGGATCAGCTTTAAGCCCGTATCTATTTAACTTAGTTATCGATGCTATAACCGAGAGTATCACAGAGGAGGTACCTAAGTGCATGCTATTTGCGGATGATATAGTACTTTTAGCGGATTCAAGAGAAGAGATTAATACAAAATTGGAAATATGGAGAAATACGTTGGAGTCAAAGGGTTTTCGTTTAAGTATGAATAAAACAGAATATATGCATAGTAATTTCACAAATAAACAACTTAGAGACGATTTGAAAGTTAGGCTAGGGAAGGATATAATTCCTCAAGTGACAAAGTTTAAATATTTAGGATCAATTGTAAGACAAGATGGTGAGACTGATGACGATGTTAATCATAGAATTCAAGCTGATTTGTGTAAGTGGAGGAAAGCCACTGGAATTTTTTGTGATAGAAAAGTACCCAATAAAGTTAAAGGAAAATTCTATCGTACTGCTATAAGGCCAGCAGTGTTATATGGTAGTGAATGTTGGGCTATGAAGGGACAACATGAACGTAAAGTGAGGGTAGCCGAAATGCGGATGTTGAGATGGATGTGTGGTCATACAAGATTAGATAAGATTAGGAATGACCATATACGTGAACGAGTCGAAGTGGCTCATATTAGTGAGAAAATGGTAGAGAATCGTTTGAGATGGTTTGGTCATGTTCAGAGAAGATCATTAGATGCGCCAGTAAGAAGAGTAGATCAAATAATCTGAAGTCCGATTAAAAGAGGGAGAGGGAGGCCAAGGCGGACACTTGGCGAACTAATAGAGCAAGATCTATTGGAGAATAATATACCGAAAGGTTTGATTACTAATAGAGCAAAATGATATCGTATGATCCATGTAATCGACTCCACCTAATGAGATAAGACTTTGTTGTTGTTATAAAAGTTGACACAAGTTTAGAGCTATGTACGAAGGGCCACACTCACTTAAAACGCCATCAACTTGACCTTTTTGTAGTTTTTTTTTTTAAATATGACACATCTCTTGACCGCCGAAAAGATTGGCACAGGAGTACACATTCATAATCTTTGAAATTGTTCATAATAAAACATTATATATCAGAAATATCATTATATATGTCAAGTCATGAAGTTATAGGCATGATTATCACATCATTTTTCTGCGTTAACCATCAACTTAGTGGTACTGGTACCTTGTACTCAATTATTTCCAGTCCTTTGCTTGATCAGAAAAGAGTATTAATTGATTAATCAGTTGTGCTGGAAAGTTAATGACCATTTTCACAGCATAATGACAAAATTAGACAGATTCTTTATCTTTGCTCCCAACTCAGTGAACCAAACTTTTCCAACATAATCAGAAATCGGCTTACGAAACTGTCTGTGCGATTTCGAAATCATAAGTTTTTTTAAACTCTTCTTCCAGAATAAAAATGAAATTTTAAAATTCGATCAGGGGATTTTTTATTATAAGAATTCAAGTAATCCATTACTGGATATCATAAACTGCTGAAACACCTCTCAGATAGCGATGCCATGTGTGCCGTAGCATCAATTGCTAACGTACAGAGTGAGTAGAAATAAACGACTGAGCGCCCGAGACAGAGGACAAGAATCCACAGGGCGCAATGGGTGCAATGTACCACTGTTGATCTCTTTCAGCAATTTGTATTCTTCTTGTCTGCCGTCGGCGCCTTATCCTTTGAGCCCTGTGTTCTTTGACTTGACTCCATTACTCTCCTCTCTGACTTATCCTACCTCTTTCTCTCTCTCATATTATATATATATATATATCCTTTCTTTAAACGATGGACACTTCCTTCTTCTTATTCATCAAATGAATTTATAAAATTTAATATTTAAATAAAAAATAAATAAAATAAGATTCATAAATTTTTAATCTAATAGATAGAAACATAAGGGATGACATGTGTTTCTCCTTTAAAGAGGGGACACCTCCATTTTTTTCATATATATAAGATTGGATTGGGTAAGTAGTAGCTCCTTCTCGTTTAAGCATCATATCAAGTTTGAATATTGATGAATGCAAAAAAAATTTATTAGGAGTTTTCCACGGTTAGGTACGTGACGAGGGGCGACATAATCAGATTAGTCAAATTCAATAGGGGACGACCTTCAATCGGTGGATGACGCGCTCCTTATCGTCGCACGAATTAGATTGTCGGCGTCGCTTCTCAAACATCAGGGGCTGACCACAAAAAAAAATATTTTGTACTATCCTTTTTAAAAGATCCTATTAATCATCATTTAATTCATAATGAATGATAAATTAATTAATTAAATATTTTTTATCCACATCGATCATTAAACGGAGAGTTATTAATAAAAATATAATGGTGCTACTCCTTAAAAAAAATATAGCACAATTATTTTTTTTCATATATATATATATATATATATATATATAAAGGTATTATAATTAAAAGTTTGCTGATAGATCCTTTGACATAATAAAATGTGAACATCCTTCCTTGAAGTTGAGATTGTAATATAAAAAAGGAAGAACACTAAGATGATGCATTAGCTGTTCTTAAATTCAATCGAATCGATTGGAACAGAATCCAAATTATATCCACCGAAGAGAGTCTCACAGCTACAGTTGGTCAAATTCACATGATAATGGACACACACCATAATTGCTGCAAAAATTCTTCATGTACTTCATCTCATGCCATTGCCTTGGCCATCCCCTCTCTCTCTCTCTCCTCTCTCTCTCTCTCTCTCGCACACGCAATACCCAACAGCAACATTGTCCATGAATAAATGAAGAATTCAAACATCAACTAACCAAGAAGAACAAACACAGCATCATCATAATTCAGAAGAACTGTCACAACTTCTGATTAAGTCAATGAGGAATTCAATGCTACCTCAAGCGGATCTCACACAATAAAATTACTCCTGGTTTTGTTACTCCTGTTTTTTTTTTTAATTTTTCGAATCAATTTATTTTTAGGTTAATAAGTTTTTCGTACAGGTCATTTCTTACACCACCAAATTGAATAAATAGAGGGGTGAACCAGTGATCATTAAATAAATTAGAAAAAAAATAACAGCTGGACGGAAGCACTTGTCTTACAATTCTGAACAAGCTTAGAATGCAATTTATAATTTGAGATTAGGTGGGAAAAAATGTTATAATATAAAAAATATATGATGTTAAAAGAAAGAGTTTAAATAAGGTGCACTTATTTATTTATTTTAAAAAATATGATGTTAAAGGAAAGAGTTTAAATAAGCTGCATTTAATTTTTTTTATATACTTATTATGTCAGATAATTGCGATTCCAATAAGAATTATGAGATGGATTAACCTCTAAAGCAAAGTGGTGATTGTGTGGTAACTGGTAACTACTTGGAAGAACAAGGTTGGAGGAAAAGAGAAATGAAGCCCATGGATCTAATTAATAAAGCTATCCGACCCCTCTCTGTCCTCCTCCTCCCCTTTTTTCCCCTTTTGCCTGCCCGTTTCGCAGATGGCTTCGCTGCCGATGGGGCCGCACCATCCGCCGTCGCAGCCGGCGCTGGCGCCGGCTCAGCACCCCCTCGCCCACCCCGCCGCCGCCCAATCTCTCCGGCCGGAGGTTGCCGCCGTCGGCACCGCCGACGAAAAGGTGTTCTATCCGCCTGTTTTCCCCTCGGTTTCCTCGTCTCGGTCTTCCCTCGGATCGCGTTGTTCTATTTGTATGTGGGGAAAATCGCAACTTTGGGTTGCCTTTTGGCGATTCCCTTTTCTCTCCAGGGTAACATGTTGTCTCGGTAAAAATTAGGGACTCGCAGACCTTTTTCTCCACAATTTGGTTCGCGAATGTGATCCTTTGGGGTGTTTCTGTGGTAACACGAAGCAGATCTGTGGGATTCAAGTCTCCTTTACCCTTCGTCGTTTTCGCTCCATTGTGTTAGGGGACAGCTCTGAAGCGATGACTTGTTTAGCTAACATTTTTATGCAACCGCGGCTAATTTTCTTTCTTACTCACTCTAAATCTTGAGGGTTCTCTTTGTTGTACATCTCTATCTATGTTTCTCTGATTTAGGGGATGTGTTTCCTGATTTGGTTATTTCCGATCTCATTGCTTTACTATAGTTAGGAGCAATTGCGTTGCCATAAATAGGAACAATTGATTTGAGTCCGTGGGCTCAGGGATTGTGGCGTCGTTTTTTTTCTTTTGTTCCTTTGCTTGAATTAAAAATAAATTTCTTTTCGATTGTCGTATCTTTTAGTTGTCATTTAAAAAAAAGGTATCTTTTAATTGCGTAAAACCTTAAGTCTATTGCATGGGGATGATGATAGCATTTATTCTTCCTTAAGTCTCGGGTTCTTTTTCTCTTGTATGTTCAATTTGATGCATGAAGCATTATGTGGAGATCTAGCAAATGTTAATCTTACCGACTTTTGTGAAATTATGTTGCACCAGTCACTGCAACTTCTGCCAGATTACTTTTCTAGTCTTATTATTATATCATTTGTCTTCACTGCTCTAGTGTATCAATCTAAAGAAAATTTTGACTACTCAGTCACAGCAAACATCTTCTATGGAGAGTAGTGACCCGGTCACTGGTCATATTATTTCCACCACCATTGGGGGCAAGAATGGAGAACCAAAACAGGTTTACTGTGCAACCGAATATTTTACTGATTTCACATGTAATATTTTTGCTGCAATTCTAATTCCACATTTTGGTACTTTCCTGTCTTGCCATTTAGACCATTAGTTACATGGCAGAACGTGTTGTTGGGACTGGTTCCTTTGGGATTGTCTTCCAGGTTGGTCTCCCTTTCTGTTAAGATTTTGTTAATTTTGTTTTGCTATATTGTCATTAGCTTCAATTTTGTTCACCCTTCTTGCAGGCCAAATGCCTAGAGACAGGTGAAACTGTTGCCATAAAGAAGGTTCTGCAGGACAGGAGATACAAAAACCGTGAACTACAATTAATGCGCTCAATGGATCATCCTAATGTGATCTCTCTGAAACATTGTTTTTTCTCTACCACAAGCAGAGATGAACTTTTTCTCAACTTGGTGATGGAGTATGTACCTGAGACTTTATATCGCGTATTAAGGCATTACAGCAATGTGAATCAGAGAATGCCACTTATCTATGTGAAGCTTTACACTTATCAGGTATATCATATGCTCTCAGTTCATGGTGCAGGTATGCTAATCAATTGACATGACACTTTGATGCTATATGCAGATTTTTAGAGGGTTGGCATATATTCATACTGTTCCTGGAGTTTGTCACAGAGATGTAAAGCCACAAAATGTTTTGGTAGGTTTCTGTGAACCCAGATCGTTGGAAACTTGCTAGGGTTATAAATTATTATTTATCTCATTGGCTGGACTTGATGCGAGTGCAGGTGGATCCTCTTACTCACCAGGTTAAGCTTTGTGATTTTGGGAGCGCAAAAGTTCTGGTATGTCTTAATTTAAGGGGTGCCAAAATTTGCTTTCTATAATGTTCTCTATTTGATGTTGAGATTGGATGAACTGTGTGGCCAATAGCTAACGTTTCAAGAAACTTGCTGCATCAACCATAGCTGGGGAAGTCCATAATTATAACTTCTCAGTATTATTGAGATATGCTCTGGATATGATTCAGTGTTTTTTTATCTTGTGGTGATTCACTATTCTTCTTGATGTAAATTTCTAGGTCATGCCAAATTAAGTTAGCGGGACTGGTTTCCCAACTGATGTACCATTAGAGATATTCTGCCACACATTGGGCACATATATAATATCTATGAATGATGCATTCTGTTGAACTTTATCGGTGGTTCAGCTGTCTTAAGTGGAGATGGAAAGAAATGACCACTTGTTTGTTAGACATAACTACATGACTGCATAATCTATCACATGCCTCAATTTTACGGAAATAAATAATCTTTTTGCTTTTCTTATTATTTCCAAATAAGCATGGATTATTTTACTTTTTTTTTTTCTTTTTTTTCTTAAGGGTTATTTATCTTTCATTGGTAAACAGGTCAAGGGTGAAGCAAACATATCATACATCTGTTCTCGATATTATCGCGCCCCAGAACTTATATTTGGTGCTACAGAATATACAACGTCAATAGACATATGGTCAGCAGGTTGTGTTCTTGCCGAGTTGCTTCTTTGCCAGGTAATCTTCATCTTACACTATCAATACTGATGCTTTCGTGATATATCTTGGAGCACCTATGGATTCAATTTTTATGTTATCTACTTCAGTTCTGAAACCTTTTTTTTTTTTTTCAGCCATTGTTTCCTGGCGAAAGTGCCGTTGATCAACTTGTTGAAATAATAAAGGTAACATTTTCCATTTTGAGCGCATTTCTGGTCTCTTCATTTTATAAATACATAAAGGTTGATCTTGTGCTTCTTTCCAGGTTCTTGGAACTCCCACCCGAGAGGAAATCCGATGCATGAATCCTAATTATACAGAGTTCAGATTTCCACAGATTAAAGCTCATCCTTGGCACAAGGTAATCAATAGCATGTATGCTTCCAATATTCCTTTATTTGATCCCCGAGTTTTTTTTAAGTTCCTTGAATAAATATTAAAAATCAAAGCCATGTTAATTGTAAGCTATGCTCAATTTTACAAGGATAAAATGTGAATGTTGCTCATGTTTGAGCAGCATAAAATAAACCGTTCAAATCATGATAAAATTTCTCTTCTCCATTTTCTCCCTTCTCATTCTTGTTATTCTACTTGGCAAGATTCAATGTCCTCTTCCTCAAGCACAAGCTTCACTCCAATGTCTGCACGACTTGTGATGTGGAGCTCATGTTGAACACTTACATGTGATCTGTAGGCGAAGCTTGTTGCTAACGTTTGGGTACAAGCTCTGGCACTGAGTTCATTGTTTACATCCTTAGTGAGCTGTTGCACGGAGTTCTCCACTAGCTTTTGCACCACAGCTTGTTGATGATGTCTATTCGTGGAGCTCATTATAGGCCTCTACCAACTAAAGCTTCGACATGGAGCTTGTCCTTAGCATCCTCAAGCGCAAGCTCCGACCTGAAGCTAGTTGCTGGCATCTATACATGCTATAGCATGGAGCTCGTTGTCGACATCTATGCGTATGAGCTTTGAATCGGATGTTGTCACCAATGTTTGGGCATTCAATTTTTGTGCACGCAAGCTCTGGCGCAGATCCCTTTGTTGTCTTCTGTGCTTGCAATCTCCGGCACAACACCCTTAGCCAGTGTGTGCTCAAGCTCCAATATGGAACTCATCACTAGTGATGCACACATAGAGTTTGCCCAAGCAGATGATTGAATCAAAGTGGCTAGATATGGTTTTTCTTATTGTAGATTTCTTTACTTGCAAGGTCATGATTCATTTGATGATCAACACTTAGGTGAAACACATCTTATGAGCAGCACACCTGCAGCCTCAATTCCTTAGAAATGTTTTTTGGTTAAGATGATGCTCAACATTTTTTGTTGCATTCCTACTACCGTTGCTTTCTAATTGAAGTATCATTGTTTTGCATCTTTTCAGATATTCCATAAGCGAATGCCTCCAGAAGCAATTGATCTAACATCACGGCTTCTCCAATACTCCCCTAATTTGCGTTGCACTGCAGTAAGTTTACTACAGTGGCTAATGTAGCCATTTTAAAGCCATTCTTATGCACCTCTTTTAGCAAAACAAATTCTATTGTTTGTACCCATACTTCTGGTGAATTTTGGTAGCTAATTTCTTAAAACTCTGAACATTCATTTTCTTGACTGAGGAACTGGTGAGAGTAATATTCAGCAATGAATTTCTATTTTTTTTCTTACTGCAGCTTGAGGCATTAGCACATCCATTCTTCGATGAGTTACGAGAGCCAAATGCACGGTTACCAAATGGCCGTCCATTGCCTCCTCTTTTTAACTTTAAACAAGAAGTAAGAATTTCGACATAGATGGCTCCTCAACCATTGCTATATGCTGTTAGTTTCTTTCTGTTGAACCTTACCCATTTCGAGATGCATGAATTGAAATGTTTCATTCTTTGTAGAACTCTGGGTCAAATTAGTCAACTGCTTAGGATAAATTGAAATAATTGTTTGGGGATAATGCAATGGGGTCAGAAATTTTTTGTATAATACTTGGTGTTCATCATCAATTTGGCCATGCAGTGTAACTAATCTAGAAGATCAGAGTCCTTTCTTTCTACTTTATGTGATAGGAAATAATTGTTTGGCAATAATGAGATTAGATCCTTTCTGTAGTCTTTTTATGTTAAAATGTGTTCATTCGGTGGCCCAAACCTGGTCATACATTGTAAATAAGCTAAAGCCTTCATCTTATTTTTCTTGAAAGGGAAACCCTCATCTTGCTAAGGTTAACAGGAAAATGATCAGTCCAAATTTTGAATTATCTTATGTAGGTCTTTGACCCCTCTAAAAGAGGTTGTTGACTTTAATTTCCTTAACTGACAGTATTTTATTTTCTACAAATGTTTGAAGGAAAATTTAAACATAGAACATTGTCATCTGGGAGAATGTCAAGACTCATAAGCCAGATAATTTATTGGAATGTGATTCCTTTGTGTTCTGTCGAGGATAAAACCAATTATTGATATGGGTGGATTTGTTTCCTTCTACTTTTTGCAGTTGGCTGGTACATCTCCAGAGCTCATCGGCAAGTTGATCCCTGAACATGTAAGGCGGCAATTTGGCCTTAACTTTTTGAATCCATCTGGGACGTAAAAGGCGACACCTTTGCAGGTTTTGAAGTCAAAAGGAAGATAACCTGTGGGGTTTGATGTGTCTGGGCAAGTTCTTGCCAGTCCAGTTGATTGCTCGACTTGTTGTAGATGAACCAGCTAAGCTGCTGGTTTGTTCAGAGGGTTTTTTTACACTATGCCCGTCTTTGGGGCCTTGTAAATTGTATGTTATTTATGATAATTAGCCATGTAAAATCTGTAACCGATTGTTCCAAGTTGTAAGATATTTCAAGATTGGCTGGTGAAGAAGCTGCACTGGTCATTTCAGAGTCTATCATATTCCTTTCTTAGGTACAAAATTGATGATGTCTTTTGTCTGATGTACTTTTTTCTCTTATGCCAAACTCTTGGAGTAAATTTTAGGGATGGTCACTCAATTTTAGGATGTTCTTTGTAAGGTCATTCAATTTTGATTTATAACACGAAGGTTATTCAACTTGAACAACTTTTTAATCGCGGACATCGTGATTGTTCGGTCGTTTGCATGTGGAAGTTATTATGCCACGTGGGTGCCCATATAGTTATGTCACGAATCTTAAACATCGCTTTGGTGTCATGCCTGTGCGTGGAGATTTGTGAGCAGCACGTTGTTGTGCACGTCACTCCCATCGGTGATTGCTCATCCCTTGCGATTTGGTCAATCCTTGTCATCCCTTGCGATTTGGTTAATCCATGTCGACCGTCAGTTGGGACTCCACGTGTGTGAGGAGGTAATCATAGGGACTCCACTTGTGTGAGGAGGTAATCATAGATCTTCCTCAGTCGCTTGACGGCATGTTGGTGTAAGAGGATCTGTTGTCGATGTCATTGCCATCCGTCCCCTCCAGTGCATGGTCTTCCTGTGATGGCTGTCCAATGGTCTCGAGCTAGTCGTTCACCCATTTGAGCTGCGATAGCATTCTGGCCACCTGCTCTTGGTCGGGTGGTGTAGACATGGCTACGTCGATGTTCAGAAATCGCTCGACGAAGCCAGGAACCACCCTCTGCATCCTCCATTGGCGCCCGCGCAAGCTCTTTCCAGAATGGTGTTCCTGGGTACATGGACTCCGAGTGAAATCGACCCTCGGTTGCCTCAAATCTGCAGCTCAACTGGCTGCATAATTTGTTCTAGAAATCTGAAAACGAAAATTGGAACTAATTAAAGATCATAATTTTTGAATGAATACTTATAATTCGAATTTGTGATTATCAACCTCCAACCAAAGCATATTAACTCTTTGATTTGGAAAAGAACAAACATTTAAGCAATCGATGCGAAGAGTGAAGATTGATCTTTAATACTCTTCCCATGGAATTATGAGTTAGCATTAGACACTTTGATATCAGAACAACTGTGAGAAATTCACAAGTTAAAGGTAGTGTGAGCACAAACAAAGACTTATCATGAACAATTTGGAAGATGGAAACAAGAGAATACCCAAAATATTGCTAGGACAATAATTGAATATTTTAAATGTTGAGGAGAACCAGGAAAAGCTGTTCCAAAGAAAATATTTTAAATATTTTTTGTTTTTAATTTGTTGTCAAACATTATCTGAGCATGAAAAAGTGTGACAGAAAAGAGAAAAAGGGGAATGGACAGAAGTGAGTCAGCTCTGTGGGGGTAATCCACGAACCGGGTCAGTGCTCCGAGTCAGCTCCAACGTGACAAGCCTTTGGGAACCTCACAAGTCCCAACGTCTCTCTCTATTTATATAAAGGACAAATGAAAATAAAATATGTAATATAGTTGAACTACACTATGTAATACTTACAAAATTAATGGAACCATAAAAATGAAAGATTAAATAAGCAATATGAGAACTCTTCAATTACTTAGGAAGAAATCTAATAAAATTTTAAAAAATTTCTCAAACGCATAAAATAAAAAAATATGAAACACGAATAAGTCGACCACAGCTCATTTATTCTTTCAGAACTTTGTATGATGCTTCAGAAATTTTAAAACAAACGAGAATTTTCTTGTTCTTTTTCATTTTTTTACAAAATATTTTTTTGAATATTTAAATAAAAAAAATTTGACTTTAAATGCATATGGCTACTTTTGTTTAATGATTATATATTTTCAAAACACTTAATAGCCAAATAATTATTATACAGTATTTTAATATTATTAACATTTTAACTTTGAGTCATCATTATATAATAAAATAACAATAAACTATATTGCCGCGATTAAATGTGTGTATTATGTTAATATGATTATATATTATACAAATATGTCTAGAGCAATACATACTAAAATATATAATAAATTATTATTGGTACGATTACTTTAATAAGTTTAATTGCATATCAATTTGCTACTATCGTGGGATGAAATTCATTTTAGAGCTACAATTTCCTTTCTGAAATGCTCCATTTCAATTTAATTCGCATTTAAACCTATTAGTCATTGCGATTATCGCTTCCTTCAAAAGAAATAAAATATGCTAGAAGGACTCTCAAGACTTTCAAGCAAATTGAAAAAAGGACGTCATAGGAGGTACCGAAAATGGTCTGTTCCAATTTATTTTAAAATATATATACTATATGCAGTTAGAAAAGTATTTAATAAAAATTTGTTGACACATTTGAAATAATGAAGTTGTGTTATAAAATCGTTAGGTGTTAATCTTTGATTTTTAAAATCATCTCTTTGATCAGGACTTATCATATCGTCCATAGTTCTTGATAGAAAAAAGAAGTATTTAAGTTTTTATGAATTAACAGCTAACAACACAAATAAATATTAAATAAGAATACATCAATACAACATTAATATAAAATTGTAAATATTTTTTAACGAAAATTATACATTACTATTATTAATTTAGAAGCCTTGATTTTCGGGACGATTTCAACCCGATTTAAATGAAAATTTTGTGGTTTTGTTCCGATCTTGATTTAAGATCGCTTTTTTAGGACGGGTCAGACGACCCATCACCCTAAAATCTGCCGACTCGACTACGCCATGCAGAAATATTCAATAATATAAATGAGGATTCAAAACTAAATAAAAGCATATCAACCATGCCAATGTTAGGGACTTATTCGGTATGGACATGTCAACTAATTGACCACTGACGCACCTTAAGTTGGATCTGAAATCAACTTATCGTACATTTTTTATAGCTAATCATTGACACAGATGCTAAGCCGACTTAAAATTAAGCTAATAAGAAGCTTTGTTTTAGAACACAATGGGGCAGTTTCTTACTTGAAAGTTGAGAGTCAAAGCACCACCAGTGGTTTTTTTTTTTCCCTTGAAGATTTTGGATTGGAAGAAGTTAAAACAAATATTTCTTGAAGAGTTAAAACGAAAAGGAGCTAGGATTAGAAGTTCGACAATCACATCGACGCGCTTAGAAATCTTGCATGGATGCTTCAACATGTATTCCGAGGTAAAAGGTCTTCTGGTCGCAGCATGACAAACCGAGAAAGTTTCCTTACAGCGATCAACAAATACTTGTACGAAGTGAGAAAGAAAGGCACCGCTGAAGTTTATGAACTTGGTCGATGAGAACAAAGCAGATTAAAAGTTGGTGAAAAGTATGAGAATTGTGATCAAGATAAAGACCTGACGACAAAGTCGCTTGCTTTGGAATTGTTGCAAAGATTCCTTTCCTTTGGGCTAAGGCATCGAGTTCATCTGATCATCACAATTATATTCAAGAATCACAACGATTGAGGCAGCTTCCTCCCTCTCACACACCCAGCCCCTCGTCCATGAGAGCTAAACCCTAGTCTCCCTCCGATCATCGGAGGAGGCTCCGGCGCAGCTCTCCCTCTTCCTACAGCCTCCTTCCTCCACCTAACTTTCCTACTTCCTCGGCTTCCTTCTCCTTCTTCCAAATCTCTCGTGATGGCTCACAAAAACTCGAGTGTCTCCCATGAAGCGGGAGAGCTCACTTCCCTCATCAACCAGGTGCTTGGAGATCCTTCTTACTCCCACCTCTCCACCGTCACTCATTCAAACAATGTCTCCTCTTCCACCATCCGAGATCAGCCCCAAAAACCAACCCTCCGTGATCAGTCCAAAATTGTGCTTCCAGAACAAGGGTTACAAGCTCAAAAGCCAGTGTCTTGGGTGACCGTTGTGCGGCGTCATACTCCTCCTGATGGCCGGTGTCGGATCGCGGCACCTGCGGCACCCCCATCGCTTCCGTTGGTTCCATCCCCTCGTCAAATTAGGCAAATCATGGAGAACATCTCTGCTACTATCGAGATTCCTCATGCTGAAATTGAACATCGTGATGGGGAGGTCCAACAGAGCCTTGTATGTCGATTCGTCAGCCCCAATCGGGAGACGGGTCGCCTGCAAATGGAACTACCATCACTATGGAACCTTCAACGACCTTTACGTGTGGTGTATTTAGGTAATAGCTATTATCTATGCCACTTTGATGATCTTGATGAACGTATGCAGGTGCTAGCGCAGAGCCCTTGGAATCTCAAGGGCCACATACTATACCTGACAGCGGCCAAACCCCTGTTTTGACCTATGGATGAAGCTCTGTCGGCCTACCCTACCTGGATCCAGCTTCCGGGACTTGCATACGAGATGGTGAATCGGGACTCCCTCATCCGGATAGCAGCAACATTTGGCACACCTCTCGCGGTGGATGAGCATGCGCTCGATCTTGACATGGCCAGGGCCTGCATCGAGCTCTCGCATTCTGATCCACTTAAACAAGGAGTTTGGCTCTTGAATCCTGATAAATCAAAAGTTTTTCAACGTGTTCTCTATGAAAAAACTTCCACTTTTTTGTTTCAAATGCGGACATATCGGGCACAGGCTTGAATCCTACAACCTGCCATCGTCGGCGCTGGAGACGGTGCTCCTTTATGGACCATGGCTCCAGACACCACCTCCCCCTCGTGAATCGGGTCGTGATCCAGGTTTGCAGGCGAACCGGGCCGCATCGGCTCAGGAACCATGCCTCCTACCACCATCGGATCTCAACCGTCCTCCGCTTGCTGCAATCGCATCCTCATCATCCAACGGTCAAATTACCTTACACAAAACCAACGGTCACAACACTAACGTTCCATTACTGGTTGTGCAGGATCATGACACGTGCCGCTCTGATCCTCCGCTTGTTCACCACACCCACGAATCGGTGACATGGCAACCATCGCATGGTCCACCCATCGCCTCATCACAACCTGTGTCTAATGTTGTGCTTTCTCCACCTCACATTGCAAAGTCCGCGCGTATCGACACCCATGAATCGATGACGGGTTACGCCTCACCCACTCACAGTCTGCCACATGTCCCACTAATGCCGGCCAATGACTCCTCTGCCTCCAAACCCTCCTTACCTCGCTCATCTACTCCTGCCAAAATCCTAAACGCCACAACTCCACACCCGCCCCCTTCCACCTTGGCTCATCATACAACCCCAACCTCACTCCCTCCACCATCTTCATAGTACATCAAGTTGCCTTCGTTCATTCCGAAGCCCCTGGGACCTGCTTCTCCTCCATCCATGCCAACTACTGGTCGCGACCATGGCACCTTGGTAGATAACGTAAAGGATATGTTTACTTTAGCTGCAAGATCCTCTTCTCCTGAGTCTTCCTTGTAGGAGGAGTCCGAGTCAGAACTTGAGGATCTTGATCTCCTTCCTCCACCACGATCTGCGCTGAAGAAGGACAGAGTGAAGCCGCAAAGGTCGCTGCCCACTCTGGAGCCCAAGAAAAAACTGAAAAGTGCAACTGATGGTATCGAGAAAGGTAAAACAAAGAAAACTCAAACTGCTACTATTGCTAATAGCACTCAATCGGCTTTGCAGGGTAAAAATCGAACAACTAGTGGGGGATCCGAGGGATTAGACCTCAATAGATGAAGATACTATCCTGGAATTGTCGAGGGGCCATGCGGAGCCGGGTGCGCGATCACCTCACCGACCTAATAAAAGAGCACAAACCTGATCTTCTTGTTTTGCAGGAAACTCACGCTACTGATGACTCCTTAAAAATTATTGTCAGACGCTTCGGTAAGAACTGGAACTATTTTGCTGCCCCATGTACATCTTCTGGTAGCATAATTCTGGCTTGGCCTAATAATAACATTGCTAAGGTAACATTAATCTCTACCTCATCTCAGCTTTTGAATGTCGTAGTGACAATTGATTCATTTACTTTCCTTATTACTTGTTTTTATGCAAGCACAGTACCAGACATTAGAACTAAACTCTGGAATGAATTAGCTAACCTCGGCCTTACTGATTTTTCTTGGATTATTATTGGTGACTTCAACACGTGCATGCATAGTGATGATAAAAAGGGTGGCCTCCCTTTCACACCTACCAAATCCATCCATGCACTTCATCATCTTGTCGATAAACATGGTCTTATTGATGTACCTATGGGGGGTGTTCAGTTTACTTGGTGTAATAATAGAAGAGGACTCGCTAGGATTTGGTGTAGGCTTGATAGACTTCTGATTAACTCATAGTGGATACTCAAATTCCCAACCTTAACCTTACACTCTCTACCTGGGTAAATTACATGAATGATTCCCCAACTTTGAATCGATTTCCAATTGGTCCCCCAACTTCAATTTATAACCAGAACGTCCCTCGTCTTTTATTATTTTGCACGATTGGTCCTCTTGACCGGTGATAGTGAGTTTTTCGGTTGTCTTACATATGTGGCCGACACGTCAGTCATTTCTCTCTCATCCACGTCATTTAAGTCATCCACATCATTTAACGCTCCAAACCAGATAAATTACACGGATCGTCCCCCAACTTTGAATCGATTTCTAAATAGTCCCCCAACTTTGATATTATTGCACGATTCATCCACTTGACCGGTAAGAAACAGTCTCCTGATTATCTTGTGACGTGACATAATAAAATATAATAAAAAAATTAACTAGCTGACATCACATAATAAAAAACATTATAAAAATTTCAGAATGCGGACGAGCTGGCAGAGGAGGGGTGTCGGCCCCCTCTCCAAGTTCGCCCTTTGGCGAGCTGGCATAGGGGGCGCCAGCCCCCCTCTCCAAGCTCGCCCATTGGCGAGCTTCGCACAAGGGGCGCTAACGTCCCCTCGCGAGTTCGTCGGTACTCCTATCATTTTTATTTTTTATAGTCTCTCAACTTTGCATCGTTTAGGGATGAGCTCGCGAGGAGGCGTTAGCGCCCCTTGTGCGAAGCTCGCCAGTGGGCGAGCTTGGAGAGGGGGGCTTGGAGAGGGGGGCTGACACCCCTCCTCTGCCAGCTCATTTGCGAAATTTTTATAATATTTTTTATTATGTGATGTCAGCTAGTTAAAATTTTTTATTATATTTTATTATGCCACATCGCAAGATAATCGAGAGACTATTTCTTATCGGTCAAGTGGATGAATCATGCAATAATATTAAATTTGGAGGACTATTTAGAAATCGATTCAAAGTTGGGGGACGATCCGTGTAATTTACCTGGTTTGAAGCGTTAAATGACGTGGATGACTTAAATGACGTGGATGACTTAAATGACGTGGATGAGAGAGAAACGGCTGACGTGTCAGCCACGTATACAAAGCAATCGGGAAACCCACTATCACCGGTCAAAAGGACTAATCGTGCAAGAAAATAAAAGATGAGGGATGTTCTGGTTATAAATTGAAATTGTGGGATCAATTAAAAATCGACTCAAAGTTGGGGGACCATTCGTGTAATTTACCCCTCTCTGCATAGATGTGCATCTGATCACAATCCAATTATCATGTACTCAAACAATATAAATAGAAAACCACATCAATTCAAATATGAGGCCTTTTGGCTTTGGTACCCTGAAGCTCAGCAAATAGTTAAAGATATATGGGATAAAAGACTTCCTAATACAACCATTCATAATTCTCTTATGGAAGTCAAACAAAAAACATTGCATTGGAACAAGAAACAACTTGGACACCTAGAAACTAAAGCTTTTGAAATTAAACACCAAATAAGTACGCTCAAGCTCAAGAACGAATCCTCGAGTCTATCTGATCATGAATTAGGGAAGCTTAGATCTCTTTACCATCATCACTCTACAATTCTTAGACAAATAACACTCAAATGGTGGTCCAAATTAAGAGTAAGCTGGATAAAAGATGGGGATAAAAATACTAAGTTCTTTCACCTTAGTTCTATGATACGATACAACATGAATCTAATCCAATATATTGACACTTTTAATGGAACTAAGTTACAAAATGATAATGACATTATGAATGCTTTTGTTGAACACTACAGTACCCTGGAAAGATAATACCCAGCCTGTCATACTTATATCCTCCTGGCCTACGCTTCCTGCATTAGAGCCTTCTTGGCATTACCATCTCATTGGCCTAATTACTGAAGATGAAATTGTTAAGAGCCTTTGGTCTCTGACCCCGGGGAAAGCTCTGGGGCATGATGGCTTCACCTTAATTAGAATTATATAAAACCAATTGGTGGGTCGTCGGGAAAGATATTATAACTGAAATACAAACCTTCTTCCAAACTAATAAGTTACCTAAGGAGTGGACTCTCACATCACTAATCTTCATTCCTAAGAATGCTAATCCAGTAAAAGTTACTGATTTTAGACCCATCGCCTTATGTAACATTATTTACAGGGTAATTGCTAAACTGATAGCACAAAGACTTAAGCTCACCTTTGACAATATGATTGACAAATGTCAATATGCCTTTCTGCCTGGGAGATCTATCCAGGATAACATTATTCTTAATTAGGAGATAACACATTCCATGAATAAGGGCAGGAAAAAAATTAAGATAATTAAGACAGATATGAACAAGGCCTTTGATAGGGTTAGTTGGTATGGTATTAGAACTGCACTCACTGTCATGAACTATCCTTCATCTTTCATCAATTGGATTATGGCATGTGTTGAATCCCCTTGTTTTCACGCCAGATTAACGGCACACCTTCTCCTTACTTTAAAAGCCATTGTGGTGTGAGAGAGGGTGACTCACTGTCTCCATACCTCTTCATAATCATCACCCAAGTGCTCACCACTCTAATGAATCAAGCCGTCACTACTGGACATATCACTCCTTTCTCTCTTAATAATTTCTCCCTGAGCCATATGCTATATGCTGATGACCTATTAATTACTGTTACAGCTAATCTTAAGAATTGCAAATGCCTCAAAGACACCCTTCAATTATATAATCATCTTACAAATCAGTCCATAAACTCGTTAAAGTCTGAAACCTATCTGCCAAGAACCTTAAGTAACAACAGGAAGCACAGGATCCTAAATTATCTAGGTATTAGCCAAGGCAAATTACCTTTCACATATCTGGGTACTCTAATTTTAAACAAGTATGTTCCTATCTCCCAGCAAAAAGCTTTAATTGACAAAACTATCACTTGTATTGATGGTTGGAAAGACAACACACTTACTTTGGCTGGTAAAGTGGCCTTAATTAAATCTGTCCTCAGCAACATTCCAAACTATGCTATTGGCTCTACCTATATTGCGGGTAGTCTACTTGACTCACTTGAGAAAAATGCTATGAGGTTCTTATGGAGTAACAACAATAATAATAAGGGCTCTCATTTGATTTCTTGAGCCACTGTTTAGATATCTCTTAAGGATGGAGGCTTAGGGGTTAGAAACATACACAGTGCTAGATATGTTATTCTGGCCAAAAGGGTCCTGGCCCTCCTGAACCACCATTCCATGCCTTGGGTGCAACAAATTAAAGCCAAATACCTGGATCATCACCCTTGGATAACTCCTATCTCTTACTACAATCCCTCTTGGTGCTGGAGATTGATGATTAAGACCCATCAGGAAATTAGGCATGGGCTCAAAAAACATATAGGCAATGGCTCCTCTACTAATGTAATCAAAGATCCCTAGATTTTCTGCACACCTCTACTCTTCATGCCTACATACATCAACATTGATATCCATCTTCATGATATGCGGGTTAGTGATTTCATCTCTGAAAACATGCGATGGAATATTGATCTTCTACATTTATATTTTGGCCCAATTCTTGCTGATCATATTGCCTCGATCTTTCTAACACCTGCTGCTAGTGATGACAAGTGGTATTGGGTACATGACCCGACTGGTAAAGCTACCGCTAAGACTGTCTATCACTCCCTGTGCCATCATATCACACTCCTTGATCAGTCTGGACAGCCCATATGGAACCTCATCTGAAAGTTTAGAACTTCGCAAAAAATTAAATTTCTCATGTGGAAAGTTGCCCATCGTCGCCTTTCCACTCTTGCCTGGCTCGCTTAGTTCATTCCCAATTTGAATTTCATTTGTCCTATGTGTGGCTTACATCTTGAAACGATTGACCACCTCTTCTATGATTATGTTGATGCCTCGACCTTCTGGACTTTTGTTCAGTCCAAACTTATTATTCTTTCCAATTTTTGCTTACCTAGAATATGGAATTCTTGAGAGCTAGGATCTCAGCTTAAACTCCAAAACTTCTATCCTTTCCTTGATTGCTTTCTTCCATTGGGCAATTTGGAAGCGGAGAAATGAACTTCATTTTGGTTCCAAATGGGCAACCATTGAGTCGCTGTGGGTGAGAGTTTTGGTCGGGTACTCGAAATTTGATGATTACCACAAATCTGAGGCAGCTCACACACACACTCCTCCATCCACAGGACAAATTGCCTGCCCACTGGGAGACCCCGCCTGCTTCTTGAACTAAGATCAATTCCGATGGCTCCCTTTGCCGTTGCACCTTGGCTAGCGGCACAAGGTTTATTTTACGCAACACTAATGCTATCTTCATTGGTGCAGGTTCCATAGCATGCAAAGCTACATCGGCGTTTCAGGCGGAGGCTTTTGGAGTTCTTTGGGATCTTCATGCTGGCAAGAGACTGATTGCATAACACTATTCTGGAGTCGGACTCTTCCACTTTGATCGACATTATCAATAGAAGGCTTGATGTACTTTGGAAACTTTGGAACCTCACGAAGGAAATATAGAACTAATCATGTTGCAAACTATCTTACTTACCTTGAAAGATCTATTGCAGATAATATTTCTTGAGAGGATAATCCCCTGCCGGGCCTCCAACATATTTTGTATCAGAACGCTTCTAATCAATATATTTAGCACTTGCATTTTGAAAAAGAAATTATATTCAAGAAAGTAAAAGGCCATAAAATGGAACCCCAACATACAGCCGGCGGTAGGTCTTTTACTTTTGGAATTTGACTTTTCTTATCATCCTTTTCATTGATAGCATAAGTTGAGCAATAACTGAAACATCGAGATCATAACATTGTCATACACAGTTCCTTGAGTAATTGGCCAAGAAGAAGCCTTGTTTGGGGTACCGCTTCGCAATAACACAAACAGGCAAGGGAAAGACCATGTCTGGACCAGTAGGTCAAGTTTACAAGAGCATGAATGTGGCAAAGAATAATCATTTAACCTCAGCATCGATTTCACAGAAAGAGTACATGATACAATATAACTGTAAATTACAGTAAAATCCCAATAGCGATTATGAGATACTTTGGTCATCAAGCGTGTTAATGCATGTCCATCTTGCCAAACCTTACTGATCGATCAGATCACTCATGATCTTTTGTCAAGCCTTTTATCACTTGTCCGTTTTACCTCAGCTTCTTTTCTTTTTTGTTGCCTGCAATTCAGCATGGTGAAACTTGTTTCAAAAATAGAAGGCAATGAAAACAAATATATGGTTATAAGATCCTCAGAAAAAAAAGCATAGTAATCAAAGAAAAATTCATTTCATAGTTCTAGAAAAATTATTCTATAACTGCTTGCTTCTTACTTAATATCCAGAAAAAGCCAGAAACTTGTGAAATGTGTTTGATGCTATTGCTACCACACCCACCCAACCCCACAACAGTCAAAGACAGAGAGAGAGAGCGCTTACGCGAAAGCAGTATAACCAGCACCAGCATTAGAAGCTGAAAGTATTGCCGCATGTAAGCCAGTTGGTGCATTATCCTGTCCTCCAGAAATAGTATTCTTCACATCACTGTCAACCTTAAACAGGTAAAAGAGTCCATAAGGCAACATTATTGCAGTTCCCATTTCTCAAGCACAGCTATTATAAAAATAGAAGTGTTTGCATAAAAAACCTTATCCCACTTAGTTTTTTTATTCTGTCTAGCATCCTTTCCTAGAGCATCCCCAGCAGTTGAGACCAATGATAAAGAAGTATTTACAGCTACTGATATGCTGGCAACTGAAATCAATGAGAGAAAATAGAATGAAAATCGCATCTCAGATATTAAGTTTCCTCAGGAAAGACATAAGTCCTGATGGATGTTGGTCATTATCCTTGATAAAGGAAATGCTGTATGATACCCGGGAGACAAAATATAATGAAAATCGCATCTCAGATATTAAGTTTCCTCAGAAAAAATAAGTTTTGAGCAATGCTATTCATTATCCTTGATAAAGGAAATTTTTAATCATACCTGGGTTTTGGGTGGAAAGCTTAGATGTTTGGACGATCGTTGTGCCCCCAGACACAAACTCCATTCTTTGACTCTTTTTCCTTTCCATGTCTTTTCTTTCTATTTCACGTCTCATTTCATTCTCTAACAACAATAAAGAAACATCAATATAGGGCTACAGGCACATTACTAAACCATTCAACAATGATAATTACAACTTACAAGCCCCAAAGAGGAACAAAATACGTGTGTGTGTGTAACCAGAATTTGAGTAGGAATAACACAGAAATTATCATAATTCCTCAAGAGAAGCAACTACAAATATTAACAGAGACGTGACTGAAAATTACTGAAGTGAAAGAACCAACGACTGTCACGATAAATTATCTAACAGTTCCATAAAATATATATTCTCTTTCATTATATAAATTTGCATAGATGACTATACAGAGACTACGAAAGTTAGCATTTTTATGCAGATTAACTGAGAAGAAACTTGTATCATTCATTTAGGGAGAAACTGAACTTCTTGCTTCCACTTTAAGACAAGAACCGACTTTCCAAGTCAAAGCATTATCTATTAGGAAAATCCTTCCAAACTATAAGTGATATAACTTTGACCTTATGAATTTTGATTCAAAAGAGTCAACTCAAAAGTAATACTGACTGAAATCCAATATAAATGTTAATGGCACATCACATGATGTGACACTGGCGAACAAGCAACGAATGAATTTATTCAAATTGTGTAACAATTAGCCCACAGCAATAAAGTTGGATGATGGCAAACATGGAAATCATCCTTTTCACTTAAAAAAAAATGGAATCTAAAGACATGAATAGTCAATGACCTATTTCATCGTAATAGTCGCTTTTGTCATATCCATGTGGATCAAAAACATCCTTACTGAAGCAAGAGCCTATCTCATCTATCTCCTGATATCTCACAGCATGTTGCAAGAAGTCAGGATTTCGGTAATCCTTTCTGTTACGCAGATCCGCATTGAAACTTTTTCCTGCCCTCTTATAGGCAAGAAACTTATTTATCTTCTCCTGTAAAAACAATGTTGGAGTGGAATAAGCAGAAATGAAACAATTTCATTATCACAAAATTGGTAGCTAGAATCTAAAAATAAGAAGAGACAGTTACAGCTGAAAAATTTTAAAAGACATGAATTTTTTCCCCATTATATGGATTATAAGAAGCCGATATCCTTTTCTGAGGGGGATTTACCTATCATATCTAATAGCATATTCCTCTGCAGAAAAGTACTATTGACACAATGTGGCCAGAACACTGTTGCTAAGAATCTTTGCAACGAATAACTTCCCAGAAAAATAAAAACAAGAAAATAGCTGAAAGGCAGAAACCATTTCTTTAAGATTCATGTTGATTTTTTTTCCACAAAATTACTTTTCCGTCTCCTGACCACAATTATTAGCTACCGCATTTGTGGAAGTATCACTTGTACTGTCATTGCGTCATTTCTTTTGAGACAAAATAATGACTAAGCAACATTACTGATCATCCAAATGTATGACAGAAATGGCAGCAACTTCACAACTATCAGCTACCGCATTTATGCAGAAATGTTGCATCTTGTCACATACTCTAAGCAACTCTCAGCTTCACTACAAACCTTAACTTACCCCCCATTAAATCTAATGGAAAATAACTAATTATGGGAAGAATTTGTACAACATTGAAGCAAGGGATGGAGAAAGTACTTGCAACTCCTCTGAGCATTTCACTGACAGAGGTGGACGAAGGAAATTCGTCAAGATATCATCCTTATGTACTTCTGCAGAAGCCACCACTGTTTCTTCAAAGTGAGATACTTCAATCTCATTTCCAGCAAAATCCATAGGTGTCTCAGATGGTAGCTCTGATAACTCAGTTTGCTGGAAAGACTGTTGCACATTTGTTGTTGATACTTGAACAGTTCCAGGAGATGTTCTTTCCTCTAGCTTCACTAGAAAATATGCAAGACACCAAATGTAAGAATCAGATGATGATAAATCTCTATCAAACTCCATCAATGTACATCACTCCACCCACCACCACCCCCCCCCCCCTCTTTTTTTTTCTTTTTGAAGGGGAGTTTGTAACTACATTGGCACTATTGCAGTGTCATCTTTTTAGGAAGCTATAAAACAATCAATTATTTAATCTGTTACATGCAACGAATGATGAAAGGATAAAAGTCATAACCAAGGTCCTAGTTGAGTAAAAATGTAATCCTTAGAATAGGGAGAGGTGTGTCCACATTGTTTTCAGCATAAAAATTTCTTAAAAGAGTGTATAGAATATTTAACCATGCTGACTAATGATGCAAATATTCAGCTAGGCATATAAGAGTTATCATCAACACTTTTCAACATATAGTTATCAAAGAGAAAACAAAGAGCGCACTTAGATAAAAATGGTTAGTATCTTCTTGAGCAAATTTGCTATGAATAACTATGAATATCTTCTGAGGGACATTTCATTGTACCATAACTGAATAAATCTTTGAGATTACGATTCCAATGACTAGTGCTTGCGACACAGCAAATGTAAATACGCTATAAATATTTTACCAAAAGATGCACGTAACAAATCAGATTTTACCACTTCATCAAATACTTAAAATCTCAAACTTTGAGCATATCATCTTCATCTTCCCTTCTTCCTTTTTACTAAAGCATATGCAACAATAGTAACTTTGCATTTCCTCTATATTTCATCATCACTTCAAAATCAAATGAATCTCATCTAACCAGACTCATCTATATCATATCTTTGCAACCCATCAGTATGGTAGATAAAAAGACATGAGTACTCAGTCAAAATTCTACAGTCCAACAATGTTCCTTACTTTAGCCAAAAAGTACCTATGTTCCCTAACAACAGAAAATTTCATACTTTTTCATTGGAAAGCATCAGAAATAAACACAAAAGAGAAAACTTTTGTTATCAGGTAAAGTCACATTACTAATCAACGACAATAATGGAAAGAGAGATACAGTTTGTTTCCTAAATAACTATATTGATCAGGACTTGTTTCATTTATAGATATACACATATAGACAGTTTGATTCACAAAAGTTGCACATAAACCGCCATATTAAAACTACTTAACAATAGTATTAAGATGATATATTACACTAAGAAGTAAGAAGGCATAAGGAAGTGTAATGCAAGTGCAAATGCAATTATGTAGCATGAAGTTATTACGTAAATGAAAATTTGGTCACCAGGACACGCCATTATCACTTACCCTCAGAAACTTGAACCTCTGCACTCACAGTAACACGCCCATTACCGAAAATCTCTTCTTCCTGCAGAATACACACTTTTACCATTCAAGTTCTCATTCACACACCGTACTTAAACAATATGGTTCCAAGATCATCGATAAAAGAATAAACCGATAGAAACAACGAACCCCAAGGCCAGATGGAAATAAAAACCCACCCTCAGCCAAAAAAATTACCTCAGGCTCGGGCGACATGGCGGTATCGTCATGGCCATAGTCCACTATCGACAGCGCCCCTCTTCTCGTCCCCGGAGGATCCAAGGACTCAATGGGTGCGGATGACGGACGCTGAGGGGGAGTAGAGACCAAGGTGAAGGGAGACGAACGCTGCATCCGAGGAAACGGCGGAGGCGTAGGGCTCCGGGCGACGGGGATCTTTAGGGTTTCGTCATAATCGCCCTCCTCGGAGTGGGGAGTAGATCGAGAACCGAAGGGCGGAGTTGACGTGCTCTCGAAGGCGGGCCCCGGCGGCGTGTCCTTAGTTTGGCCTTCGGCGTAATCGAATCGTCTCCCGTCGTCGACGACCTCGTCCACGGGCTCTGGCGCCGGCTCCGACACAGTCGCCAGCGTCTCCTCCATTAGCTCATCTTCGTCCTCTTCCTCGTCGTTATACATGGAGAGGAGATCGATTCCGCCGGTTCCCGATGCCATGGCGGGCGATAGAAGAGTGGGAAAATCGGAGGAAAAGGGTTCCGGTGAACGGAGAACGCGATCGGCAAAAGCCCCAAAAGAACGACGGCGCGACGCGAGTGAGATATTTTTTTCAAAAAAAGCCCACAAGACACGTATCAACAAATTCTTGCCGAACCACACAGGCCTTTCACATAAACTTCCAATGTTTATTTTTTGTATTTGATTATTTTTCTATTTTTTGTGTGTCCCATATATTAGTGTTAATAACACTTAATTATCATCTCGGGTTATTTTCTCTTAGGAAACTTAGATTATAACTTTTTTCACATCCAACTCTAATCTACAAACTTTCAAAATGTAACCATCCAAAATTTTCTTAAATCATTTTTGCTCATTATACAATTCTAATCTTACTTCATTATTACAATTAAATTTTTTAAAACATAAATAAGAATTTTTAAGAATTATATTTTAATAATTAGACATATGTGCTGATTTATGTTTTTCCATTTTTTCCTGATATTAAATAGGTAATGGTAAAATAGACATTCTAGAATTATTTTAAAATAATTTAATATATTTTTGGATGAAAAAAATCAAGGGTTATTTCCTCTGACCACCCCTAAACTATCGTGAATTTCCACATCTAACTTCAAACTACGAACTTCATTTTTTTGTACTTAAACTATCGTGATTTTTTCAGTTTGATCCTTCCGTCTAATTTCGTAAACTTTTCAGTTAACTTCAATTTTTTTTATTTATGAAAAGACCATTGTACCCCTTCATTAAGTGTCAGCATACTTTTATATAAAATAATATATAATAATAAATATAAAAATAATTAAAAATATAAAAACACTTAAAAAAAGACTTGGGGGTTGTGCGCCCCTCTTTCACTCCGACGACACGGGGGCGGCACCCCCCGAACGAGCTCGCCGGTGCCGGCCCCCATTTCTCCCTCGCACGCGTCGAGGGAGATTAGGGGCGCATCGCCCCCCTCCCCCCCCCCCCCCTTTCTCTCTTGCGTGCGGCGAGGGAGATTAGGGGGGCCGACACCCCCCTGAGCTCGCCCGTTGACGGGGGCGAGCTCGCTCAGGGAGCTCGCCTGTTGATGGGGGCGAGCTCGCCCGTCGACGGGGGCGAGCTCGCTCAGGGAGCTCGCCCGCCGATGGGGGCGAGCTCGCTCAGGGAGCTCGGTGCCCCCCTAATCTCCCTCTCCGTGCGCGAGGGAGAAAGGGGGGGCGGGCGCCCCCCTGAGCGAGCTCGCGCGTCGACGAGCTCGTTCAAGGGGGCGCCGGGCCCCCTAATCTCCCTCGCCGTGCACGAGGGAGAAAGGGGGGCCGGCGCCCCCTGAGCAAGCTCGCTCGCACGGGCGAGTTCACTCAGGGAGGCATCGGCCCCCCTAATCTCCCTCGTCGTGCATGAGGGAGAAAAGGGGGCCACCACCCCCCCCCCCCCCCCCCCCCCCGCCCCACACGAGCTCGCCCCCCTGAGCGAGCTCGACGCGCGTGAGGGAGAAATGGGGGTCGGCGCCCCCCCCCCCCTTTCGCTCCGGCGACACGAGGGGCGACGCCCCCCTCCTCCCCCCAATCTTTTTTTAAAAATTATTTTTATATTTATTATTATATATTATTTTATGTAAAAATAGTCTAACACTTAAAGAAAGGGTACGATCATCTTTTCACAATAAAAAAATTAAAATTAATCGAAAAGTTTACAGAATTAGACGGAAGGATCAAACTGAAAAATTCACGATAGTTTAGGTACCCAAAAAATGAAGTTCGTAGTTTGGGTTAGATGTGAAAATACGCGATAGTTCAGGGGTGGGTGGTTAGAGGAAATAACCCAAAAATCAATATATGTTTATATATTAAGATTTATAAAATTATATTAGGTTGGATGTGAAAGAAATTATAATTCAAGTGGTATCAAATCAAATCATCTTAATATCTTACACAAGGTATTGAAGATTCAAATTCAGATTTTCTAACTTCCATATCTAACTCGAACTTGGTCTATCATATAAACTCAATGTTTTGTTTTTTTAATGACAAAGTAGGTTATCTATTAGTATAGATTTTAGAAGAGTCCAAGTACAAAAAATGAAGGATATATGGAGGTGGATTCCTCGCCCAAAAGTTGTCAAAAGATGCTTGATGACTCAAATTAGCTAGGTGGTAGGCAATGTTGTTAGCCTCCCTATAGCATAAGTGCATTTAAAACATTTAAATACAATAGTGATCCTGCCACAGCTCATGCATTAGAGTTCATAGTTTCTATGGGCATTTAACTTTTGATGATGGCCACTAGGTTATTGAATTAGCTTCCAACCAAATGTGGGTAAGTCGACATTCCTTCTAAGTGCACTACATCGAGAGAAGATCCATTATAAGTTAGGTACAATGTACTCCACCCCTCTCGACCCTCTAGGTTTTGGTGGCATTCACCCAGTTAGGCGTTGTGATCTTATCATAACATAGAGGGTCATAGGGGTGTGTTGCCTCAAGTACGTAGAAGCTGGTGAACTCAAATGAGCCTACCAATGCCCCATTCCACATAGCAAAAATGCTTACCTCTTTGGAAGAAAAATGGGTGTCATTCCTAATGAGCCAAATACCTTATAAACAAAAGGCAAGGAGAGAGAGAGAAGGCGAGCAGGTGAAGTGGGAACCAAGTCTTCCCTTTCCCTGAGCCAATCACCCTCATGCCAAGTATTCACTAAAGAGAATGCATAGTTGAGATTATTTTCAAAGAGAGCTCATAGTTAAGGGCATGCAAAGAAGAGGTGTGTATTAGTCTCGAGAGCTAACCCACATAGGTAACAAGAGACATTAATGTTACAATTGAAGGATAAGATTATATCAATATCAGGAAGGCAAGAATGGCATAGCTTTCAAAGAAAAGTTTTTATCTTGGAATGAACATAAAGAACCATAGTGCATTCGAGTTCGCCCAATCCGAAGTCTATTGTATGGAGGGGCAGTGACACAACGAGTATCAATAGACTATACCTACTTATCATCACCAAAACATTGAAGCAAAGGGGTGAGTTCTAGCTACCGTTTGAAAACAAATCACAAACATTAAGAGATTCTAACACAACACTCATACTAATATAGTTTGACATACACAATAGAGGAGTATTAAAAATTCAGGAATCGTATAAAATCGAAGTGTGTACACTATTATCAATATTTTTTTTCAAGCCACACCTAATATTTAGCAATGCCTCATTTACCATTTTCCAACTCCATGAGTAGTTCCTTCACAATATGTTAGACCAAGGCATGGGAGGACCGTATTTATATCTTAATTATCAGTTGCGACCATGGGTCTGGAGCATTGTTAGCACCCTGTGGATCCTCTAGTCAAGAAATGAGGACCTAATTAAGTGCATATTTATGATGCCAAGCCGACCCGAGGAGGTATGGGATTGCATAATACTCCATCCAATTAAATGTAAGTCAATCTTGTTGCTTGTACCAGATTAGTGGGAAGATTTGAAAAGCTTCTGCAGTGAGCCAATGAGACCCGCAAGGGTGTGCCTAGGAGTAGAATTTAAAACAAATTTTCTCAACACACACCAAAGAAGTAAGCAATTTACATTTCCATCCTATGAGATGAGAAGAAATTTTATCTACAAGATCATATTGCTGAGAATTAAAAATATACTTATATCAGATAGGGGTATCGGGATATTGAAATGAAAAAGTTCTCGTTTAATGCTCAAAATTACCAACAAAACCCTTCTTCTAGGACATAGCTTAGTAGGAAAATAAATTTCATATTTAATAAGGTTAACATGGACATAGCTTAGTAGGAGAATAAATTTCATATTTAATAAGGTTAACACTTTTTGTTTGCGAGTGCACAATATGCTTGAAGAATGCTAGATATTCTTGGTGTTTTCTGAGGTGGCCTTTAAATAGAGAGTATGTCATAGGCTACTTAAGCGGAAAGAGGCTATGTTGAAAGAAATTATTAAACTAGCATTGGTAGCTTGTTGTACTAAAGAATATAGAACTAGTCTAGGGGTGGAGTGAAACAGTCAATCTCTTACAGGGTTTCGATGTATAGACTTCATGACTATTAGGTTATTTCGCATTCCTATAATCATTAGTATTTCATAATAAAAGAGAGTCGCTATCGTCCGAGAACGTAATTCAATTTAAAGTGCACTTCATAAATCTCGTATATTCTTTTATATTTGTACGATTTCTCTAAGGTGACAATGGGTCACACTATCATAAACCTTGATGAGAGGGGAAGTAAGGAGATTGAGTTCCATTAACGTGGCAAGAGAACTTAGGCGACTGAATACAACTCTAGATCCATATAATAAAAGTGGCTGGAAAGTTATGCGTCATCGTTGAGCTTAGATACATCATCTCCAATAGCATCTCTTTTTTTTTGTAAAACTCTAATGTGGCATACATGAAAGAGCATCTAATTGCCTACTGTCTCAAGCCATTGGGAAACCTAAAATGAAAACCGATAAATAAATATTCACAATCTTTTGATTCATGGAGTCAACAAATCAAGAATAGTTTTTACATTTAGTTCTTCAATGAGAAAGAACGAGACATTTGTGAGAAAATTTAGCTTCAATATTCTTAATTATTGGAAATAAATAGGATAATAATTGGTAAATTTAAACAAGGAATGATTTATTCAACGATGATTGGTAATTAAATTGATAATCAATTTAATCAACAGTGATTTATATATGTATGACAGTTAAAAACGTGAGAAGATTAATTTTTAGTAATATTAAAGTTATTAGGGAACGAATCAATGGTCGTTTTGTAACATTGATAACATAATATTTGGATTCTAATAAATTTTACTATTGGTTGTTGGATGAAATATGGCATCGAAATACTTTTTTTCCATTGATAACGTATTCTAACGCCAAGGAAGTTCTTATATATATTTTTACTATAGGGAAGCACTAATACCACTCCTACGAGTCTTGGTGCCACTTCCAAAAGTTTTTATTGGTCATTTTGTCCTTTGATCTCCTTTTACTGTAGAATAGACTTAGGACCTGTTTGAGTAAAAAGTATTTTATCCAAAGGAAAAAATCTTATGATATGTTAATTATTAAAAAGTGTGATATCATAGTTTATAAACGTTTAAAAAAATACTTGATGAGTGGTATTCGGCTACACAACGTAATGGTAGAAAAAAAATAAAGAACTGATCGCAAATCTGTGCATTTGGTTTGGGAACATTTAGCGAAACATCGCGAAATGTTCTCAAATATCTTACGTGCACGTGAGTTTGACGAGAATATGATATTCTCGTCTCGGCAGGAACTACATTTCTTTTTTTTTTTCAACTGTCCCGTCGTATTTTGACTTTTTTTTAATTTCATTTTTTTAATTGTTTTATAATGTATGCATATATAATATAGAATAAATTAATACATTATTATAACATAATTTAGGAATATTATAACATAATTTATTAAATTTTATTAATTAAAAATTATAAAATAATTAGATCTAATAATTAATAAATATTTTATTAATTAAACTATTCATTATTTTTTTTAAAAAATGTATTATATTTAGATCTTAAAATATACGTAAATTATAATATTAATAATATTTAAAAGATTTAATCAAAATAAATAAGAATAATATAAATGATTTACTTAAATTATAATATTAATAATATATTCTTATTTACTATAATTTTATATCTCATAAAATAATAAATTATATTCTTAATTCTCCTTTTTTTATCCAAACACCCACTAAAACTTATCCATCACATCAATTTTTTAAATCATTATCATTACACTTTTTCATCCAAACACTAACCCAAACTTTTTCTATCAAATCAATTAGTTATCGAGAACTAATATTCTATTAATGTTCCCGTACCAAACGCAGCCACAAGGTGCTGTTCCAAGAAAAAAATACATAGGTCAGACCTCATAATTTGTTTACCATGGTTTTAACCCTATATCATAGATTTAAACCCCAAAAAAAGTGCATTCAAACGCTGTTTTGTAAGTTTTATTGAGATGGGAAAAAATTCTATAGTTTACTTCGTTAGTTTACCTTATAAAAAACAATTCTCTAAAGAAAAGTCACAAAGAATTCTCCATTATATAATCATAATCTATTACTATGCTCAACATAGATAAAATAAAAAAATGGACTATAAAACCTCCATTTATAATAATACATAATAGAGAATATATCTAAATAATAAATTGTTATTGTCATATTTTTTATTTTGAATTAGTCGAGCGTGTAGAGAATAGAAAAATGAATTAAAAAAATGACGTGAAATATGCTAGGGGAAGAAAAAAAAAATGCAAATTATAGTTAAGAAGAAGGAGCACTGGATAGGAAAAAAATAATATTTCATATATCACTAAATTTTTAATATGAGTTCTCACAATAAAACTTATGAAATAAACATTTCATTCATAAAGCCTGCCGAGATAAGAGAATTGATCTATTTCACTTTTTTATACGTAGTATTTGTAGTATTTGACTCTTTAATATGATATTTCATTTTTGGCCATCAAGAATTATTTGTTATAATGTAACTTTGAATTACGATGAAATGAAGAAAGAAAATGTTAATTACTGTAGTATTGACACATTAATCAGAGAAAATTAAAAATAATAAAAGAGTATTATAAATTATATAAAGAAATCTTTGTTATTTTACGTCAACAAAAATGCTATTTTAATAATAATTTCGGCCACAATACTAATAAAAAATAGAAAAATAACTACTAATTAGTTATTTTAATTTGTAGTGATTTTAATACCTATCCGGACGAATGCTGCAATATCAAATTTTGACATGACATCTAACAACTCCTTTTCACTTTGCAATGAAGGGACAATTTGGTCCAAAAAATATGTATTGGAGTGGGAGAAAGGATTCGTGAAGTGGCCACATATGTTTCCTTTACTATAATCTTTTGAGGTGTTAATCACTATAAAAAAATTGAGATTATTTTTCACAAATTAGGATGAATTTTACGACGGATACAAATTCGTCGAGTTTTCCGATGGTTGGAGACATCTATTATATTATTATTTTATTTTTCAACGATTTGGACCGTCGGTATTTCTAACAAAATTATATTAGTATTTTATTATTATAATTATCGATAATTTGGATCATTAAAAGTTTCGACGGTCTAGACTATCGGTAATTAAAAAAATAAATAAATATTATATAATATATAATATCATTTAATATATAGTATAATTAGTACATTATTATTATTATAATTACCGACGATTCGGATCGTCGAAAATTTTGACAGTTTGGATCGTCAGTAATTGAAAAAATAATTAAATATTATAATCATATATATCATAATATATAATATATTTAATATTTTATTTATTTAATTACCGACGGATCAAGCCATCAATATGTCTGACGGACCCAACCGTCAGTAATTCTAATTTCATTTCCACCCACCCTCCCTCCCATGTTTTCTAATTTAATATTATATATTTCTCCCTCCCTCACCTCCTCTTATTCGCACTTTCTCTCCCCTACGACTCTTTCCCCCTTCGGCAGTGGCTTCTTCTCCGGCTACCTTTGGCAATGCTTCCTCTCCAGCTCCCTCTCCCTTTCTCTCCATCTCCCTCTTCAATCCGGCTGCAACCAGCCTGATCTGATTGTCTGGCAACCGATCCGGCCATTGTCGGCATGATCAGCTGCCAGGCGGCCTAATATGGCTGCAGGCGGCCGGATCGGCCATCTGGCGACCAGATGTGGTTGCAGGCGGTCGAATCTACCGCGAGGCGGTCAAAATTTTTTAAAAATTTTAAAAAATATTTTCGATGTCCAGGGCTGTCGGGAAGGTATATAACCATCGGAAGTAATGACAACTATATGACCATTTGGAAACTGGAACTAGATTATTTCTGACTTTTAGGTGAATAGTTGAATTGCATATTAGTTCGAAATTTATTTGAATAGAGTAAAATTTATGATGAAGTATAAGATAGTTAATGTGATAGGAACAAGTAGATGTGATGAGTTAATTTTAGTGAGTGTTTAAATTTAAAATATGAATTATAAATATAGATTTTAAAATTTGTTAAAAATTAAAAATAAATGTATATTGAAAAATTGTGGCAAAATTTTTAAAAATATATTATATAAATATAAAAAAAATCATTTTTAATAATTTATATTAAATGAAATATTAATTTTTTAAAAATGATCAGTAATAAATATTATTATATTAATTCTTTATAATTAATATTTTATATATAATAAACAAATTATTTTATATGGGAAAGGTAAAGAAAAAGGAAATGATAAAAGAAAAGAAAAAAGTTGAAAAAAAGAAACATCAAATAAAAAATCATAAAGAAAAAAAAGATAACAACCATCGGGGTGTTGGAATCATGGTCACATGATCCTAATTCCAAAAAAAAGGGATTGGTTCCACCTCGGAATCAAACCCCCTTAAGATGTTTGGGAAACTAGCTGGAATCACCCCTAATTCCAGCTAGTTCGTCTAAAAAAATGCATGCAAAAAAAGACTACCTTGAATCCAGGAAAGAAGCTAAGCAAGAATGATAAGATATTGATTGAGATGGTATACAAGTAAATCTCCTAACAGAGAATAAATCATTAATCAAGCTTGGTTGGTATAATTGATTAACATGATTTTGCCCTATAATTCTAACCACTTAATCAGGGAAATATGATTCTACTCTTTATTCCGACTTCAACTTAGTAAGGTGTTAATAGTTTTAGATACGGACCCAAATGGGTATAAAAAATATAATCATTAGTTTCTTATGTGATGTTATCTATTGTTATCATAGTTAATGAGAAGGATGTTAAATGTTTTTTTTATTTTATGTTATGATTTATTAAAATGTGAACATGCTTCGCATTAAAATCAAAATTGTGTGACAGTCCAGGAAAAAAGTATGTAAATTGCTTCAAATCTGACAACTGCTATTAATGATAACAAATAAAGTTTTAACTTCTAAGTATAAGTAGGTGAACCTCAATCACAACCCTAATCAATCTTATTTAACAAAAGATAACCTAATCCAATATTAAATCTTTAAAATGACCAAAAATAAGACGCCATCCATCCATAGCTTAAAGGTGTAGGAGAGGACTAGTCCAGAGGTGTGCAGATATCATTATAGGAAAAGGGTGGATAAACAACTCAAAGTGAAATAAAACAAAGAAAAATATATATAAATTAATTATTCCTTAAGAAAAAAAATTTATGACAGGCGAAAATTTGATCGCGAATTCCTCGCTACTTATGTCCCCATATCTTTTAGCTCGGTCCCGCCATTTCCGGACGTCCGCCAGCAGCGGCCCCGTTCATTTAACCATCCTCCTGTTCTTGTATCGATTTCTCTCTTCTTCCAACCAGATGGTGTCATTTCATTGTTGAGGCCTTGTGATTTGTAATGCTGCATCAAGAGTAAAAGTGTGGAGCCACGGATGGCAGCGACAACGATGGTGACGACGATAAACGAGCAGGAGAAGCGGTCGAAGAAGGTCGACGGCGGCGGCCTCCTGCTAGGCCGCTATGAGGTCGGGAGGATGCTCGGCGCCGGGACGTTCGCCAAGGTCTACGTCGCCCGCAACGTGCACACCAACGAGCTGGCCGCGATCAAGGCGCTGGACAAGGAAATGATCATGAAAGGCGGCCTCGTTGCCCACATCAAGCGTGAGATCGCCATCCTTCGCCGTGTCCGCCACCCCTACGTTGTCCAGCTCCACGAGGTGATGGCCACCAAGACGAAGATCTACTTCGCCATGGAGTACGTCCGCGGCGGCGAGCTCTTCTCTCGCGTCTCCAAGGGTCGGCTCAAGGAGGACGTCGCCCGGCGATACTTCCAGCAGTTGGCCTCCGCGGTCAGCTTTTGCCACGCCCGCGGCGTCTTCCACCGGGACCTCAAGCCGGAGAACCTCCTCGTCGATGATAACGGTGACCTCAAGGTCACCGACTTTGGCCTCTCCGCTGTCTCCGAACAGATGCGCAGCGACGGGCTCTTCCACACCTTCTGCGGCACGCCGGCGTACGTCGCCCCGGAGGTGCTTTGCCGCCGAGGCTACGACGGCGCCAAGGTCGACATCTGGTCTTGCGGTGTCATCCTCTTCGTGCTCATGGCTGGTTACCTCCCGTTCCACGACCGCAACGTCGTGGCCATGTACCGAAAGATCTACAAAGGCGAGTTCCGGTGCCCGCGATGGTTCTCAAAGGACCTCAGCCACCTCCTCCACCGCATGCTTGACACTAACCCTAGGACACGGATCACCATCCCAGAGATCATGGAAGACCCGTGGTTCACCAAGGGCTTCCGGCGAATCAATTTCTATATGGAGGACGACCACTTTCAGTTCCTCGCCTTAGAAGATGACAACGTCGTCGACGATGAACACCACCAGCAACAAGAACACGAACAGGAAAACCAGCAAGAACACGAGGCAAGTGAGGCTGAGGCTGAAACGGATTGTCTCTCCGAGTCGGGCTCTGAATCAGACAGCTCAGTGGCCTCCTGCCCAGCCACGTTGTCCGACGAGAAGTACCGACGACTCTCGGAGATGTCGCGGCCTCCGAGCCTCAACGCCTTTGACATCATCTCCTTCTCCAGGGGGTTCGACCTCTCAGGGTTGTTTGAGGAGACCGGGGAGCAAACCAGGTTCCTGTCCAAGGAATCCGTGCCGAGCATCATATCAAAACTAGAGGAGATTGCCAAGGACGTCAAGTTCAAGGTCCGGAAGAAGGGCTGCCGAGTGAGTTTGGAAGGGACGAGGGAAGGGGAGAAGGGACTGTTGACCATCGCGGCAGAGATATTTGAGCTCACGGCTTCCATTGTGGTGGTGGAGGTGAAGAAGAAGGCTGGGGACAAGAGAGAGTATGAGGAGTTCTGCAGCAATGAACTGAAACCAGGGCTGCGACAACTCGTCTTCCAGTCGCATCCTGTTGCCAATGCAACCTCGGATGCAGAGTAAAATAAAATTGAACAAAAGGTACAAAAATATTTCTTTTTGTTCTTCCAATTGGCCAAAGTTATGGTTTCCCTTTCGTTATATATTTATATATTAGAATATAAAAATTTGTTCGGATATGATATTGTTGTGCATGACATGGGTCGCTATTATTCTTTTATAGTGCTCGTTTATTGCATTTTTTTTTCTTTCGCTAATAATCTATGCCATATTGTATAATGTTCAAATATTATACGACATAAGACGATGGAGTTTATATAAAGCTGAATTTTAAAGTGTTTTAACTACGCGGGGCTATACTTTAACGTACTATCATGAGACTCGATTAGTTAAAGATTTTTAGCGTCAAGAAGCTCTTGTGCCGCATGATTAGTTAACATAGTTATTAAAGTCTTTTTGTGATTCTGATTACAAGGAAAAACGTATTGTCATATCACATCTTTTGCAACTTTATCAATATTGGTGAACTCTAGAATTATTCTTACAGATATATATCTTTTTTCTTGTACTTGGATTTTGAATTAAGTGAAAGTTTGACTCTCTTTTTAGATCTAGATTCTCATGATTGTAATTTCATAACCATTAGTGGTGAGCATGAGGTTTTGTTTTTTTCTTCTAAATGCCATAATTTCTTTACTTGATTGGTTGGTTGGTTTTTTTTTACGAAATTTTTAAAATTTTGGGAAATAGTGAGAAAGAGATGTGATACAACAAGTCAATATGGTGGTGAGACGCATTTTTTTTATATTCGGTTGTAATGGATGATGATAACGTTTTGATATTAAATTTAAAATCCATATTATACAACCATCACGAAAACATAAGCATTTCCTTTGAGATATTATACTAAAGTCTTAGATATGTTTAGCTTAGTTGAAATGTTGATAAACAATTTAATAGCTGAAATCAATTTTAAAAAATAGCAGTTAGCAATAAAAACTTTATAGCTTATTATTTTAATCAAATGATCAAAAAGTTAATATTATAATAGAAGAAATATGTAGAGAAAACGAATATTCTAACAAACTAAACAATTTTTTCTCCCACAAAAAAAAAATTGGGTCCTCTAGTTTTTTTTTTCAGGTAAAATAAGTGTTTATCAAATATAAAAATCTTTTAAAACTACTTATAAGTCATTTTAACTTACCCAAACAACCCCTTAATAATTTTGTTTTTGACATTTCCTTAGATATATCATCCTAAGATCCTAATAATTTGGAATACAACCAACACTAACAATTGAACCAAGGATATGTTAGTATTTCTTTAAATTTGATGGGACATTATTATTTTAAAATGTGTAACACCAATTTGTTGCATACTATATCACATAAGGTTTTAATAAACAAAATAGTGATTATCGACATTTTACCTTAAAAGTTAGAAAAACTTCATAAATAAGGATCATGCTCGTGTTGGTTTCGCCTTGTTAAGAAATTTAAACATTCATCCTGAAATATTTGTGTCATGTAAATGGTAATAATGATAATGCACATAATCTCGTGTTTGAATTATTTAGATATTTTAGGTTTGTATAAACTTCTAGTAAAAAACATGCAATTATGTATTTTGGTCTAACTACATGATGTAGAACACCATTTAATTCTTAAGATTTTCAAATAAAAAAATGTGTAGCACATCAACATTACAACTTATGACATATCACTATAGACTTGGTGCTTACACTTTAAAACCCTATTTTTTATTTGGTTTCTAACTATTTACAACTATTATGCCTTGACATTATCATTAAAAGTAAATTGAAATATTTCAAATAATTTAATTCTTCACTTATTCTTGCGTTCTGCAAGGTGCACATTTTTTGTGTGTGTTCACACATGACAAATGCACTCGTCTTTTTCCTATGTGATTTAGAACATCATAATATGAATAGAATAATTCTTGTCAATAGCTTTGGTTATTATACATTTGCAACAACAAAATACAAAGGCACACTTATAAAAAAGTCTTACTTTATTTGGTGATGGATGATTGTTTAACATGATTTAATTGTTACTTTCATTATAACTTAATTCACTTTTGTGGACTATAGTAGCTAAACACATGATCCTATCTATTTCCTTAAGGTTTAGTTGTTCTATTGTTTTTTTAAAAAAAGTTCTTATGTGATTTAGAACATCATAATATGAAAAGAACAATTTTTATTAATAACTATTGTTATTCATTTGCAACACTCACCTATAAAAGACGTGCTTGTTAAAAAAAAATATCTTACTTTATTTGATGAGGGATGATTCTTAATAAGATTCAATTGTAACTTTCATGCTATCTTAATTCACTTTTATGTATTTCAACAAAAACATGGGGGATTGTTATTTCCTATTTTGACAGATTTTAGTCTACTACATTTATAAAGATTAGAGTGGACATAAGAAATACAAATAAGCGGAAGATAATTGTAATCATAATCACTTGTAATCAAAATATGGTATTATCATTTTTTCTCTTCTTTTTAAACTTTTTTACAATAAATTATTCTAGCACATATAATCATCCAATTGTAAGTAATTACTTTTAATTTATTTCAGGTTGGTGCATACAATGGACGCTAAACTTTCTTGCTAGATGTTTCAAATTTGAGATGGTGATCACTTTCGAACATGATCGAAAACACTACAAACTTTAATTGTTATACGTTAACCAAGGGCTTATTCCCTTTTAAAGGTTTTTTCTAACATGTAGAATGATATTATTTATGTGAACAAGATTCTTAAAAGAGCTGCTCGGTTCTCAATTTGTAAATTTATTGTGTTTGCAATCAAATAGTTGGTTCTAGGACCATGGGTTTGTCATTTTAGTTTGACTTTCCCATGCATATTTATTAAGACATCCATTGTAGACACTTGTAAAATTCAGATATAAACATTTATCTTTTCACATAGCAACAAATCATTTGAAAGGAGCACACTTAATTGTATTCATGCTGAACTTGACTAGAAGAAAACACATTTCTTTCTTATATGTATATATATATATATATATATATATATATATATATATATTATGTCTCTTAAGTAACTAAGAATTAACTAATAGTATAATAACAAAACACAATGGAATATATACTTTATTAATTGTTAACTTGACTAAAAGAAAACATGTTTCTTCCTTATATTATATTTTATATCTCTTAATCAATTACTAGTTAACTAATAGTATTATAGTAACACACAAAGGAATATTTTATTAATGATGAACTTAACCAATAACAACCGATTTCATTTGAAAGGAGCACACTTCATTGTGTTCATGGTGAACTTGACTAGAAGAAAACATTTCTCTTATACTACATTTTATGTCTCTTAATAGAATTATAGTAACACACAGAGAAAATATCATAATATATAGTTATGGAAATCTTAAACTAGTTCATATGACTTGAATAATTAATATGAACATGGAAATCATAAATACAATATATCATTATATAATAATAATAATAATAATAATAATAATAATAATAATAAAATTACAATGTCATTTGAATTTCACCCATACTTCAAATAATAATAAACAATCGAGAAGTTATTAGCTATTGTTTGTAATGGTACTAAAATAATAAATAGAAATTGTATCACATAGTTACTACAATGTCTTATTATTGAAATACATGATATCTTTATAACTACTTTCAATATGTTGTATTCTTGATTTATTTGCTCTAGAAAAATTCATTGTTTATCCTCTTTCTCCATTTTGTCACATTAGAAAGGATGGGCTCAGGCTTGTAGGTGGGTAGGTAGGGTACAATGGGGTGGGTAGGGTGGAAACGGTGTGCAAACTTTGGATCACACTCATGCATTTTATATGTTGAGTCCATTTATGAGTATCACTCTCCAAAGATTTTGTTTGATTACGACTTTCCAAGAAGGTATCATTCCTTTTTTAGGTTCTCATTTTTGTTTGGCTATGCACAAGTTGATTAGCCGATTACTTGACCTATGAAAAAATAACAATATACTTCGATTAACTTATTTGAGTTAATTTTAGTAAGTTTTATCATAAAATGCATCATGTTTATTGCTTATTTTCTTAATTTCTTTGAATTAGGACTATTCGGGTCGGGATGACCCGATGAACCCACCTGTGGGTCGGATACAGGTTCAGGTTTTTCCAACCCGACATGAACCGACCTAACCCACTCACCCGATGACTCGGGTCGGGCTGGCCCGTTGGTGTCCACAATATGTTGGCTCTACAGCCTACATCGAAGGATGAAGTCACGAAGTCCCAATGGTTTTAAGGCAAACACATACTGGCGATGAGACAAGATCGACGAGTTGCGATCTGCCTCCGCCTCCGACCTTCCCCTCCTGTCGACGTCTGCATTGTCAACAACGAGGAGAAAGGTGCTCCCCACCTCTCTCTCATGTCCCTCTCCCTCTCTCTGTAACATTTAAAAAAAAGGTGAAATAATGTTTAAACCTAAGGGCATTTTGGACATTCACAGGAAAAGGACATCAGAAAAAAAATAAAGCCACGTATAAAAAAAAAGGTTACGCTCGTCTTCCCCAAACCCCGCAACTACAGTGCCCGCGCAGGTCCAACCGCCGCCGCTACTTTCGGTCGTGATTTCTGCCCCGTCCGGCCATCATTTTTATGCGCGAGAGGTATCGATGGAAAGAGGATGACGAGACGAACGTTTTGACATATAGTACGCGATGATTGGTCCATCGTGCGTGACGCTGTGAGAGAAAAATGCGAGGAGGCTGAAAAATCCGCCGACGATGATTTCGGCGATGATTCCGATTCCGACTGGCACCGATTCTTTCACTGGTGAGTTGTACATCATTCTCAGGTCGATTAGGATCATTTGGAGGGGTTTTGATCATGTTTTTGTTCAAATAATATAGGAGGCCGAGATTTGGGGCTTTCCGATGAACTTTTCCGACGAACATTCCAGCGAACCGATGGTGAACTCCGGTCGAGCTCATCTCGACGTTCTAGTAAGTGCGCACATGAGGCAAAAAGAGGTTTGGTTGCTGTCCGTATAAAATTAATCGCTATTTTTTTTTTATTTTTTAGGTTCGTAGGTTTCAGATTCCGATCATTTTTCGACGATCATTTCGACGACTCGTTATCATATCGTGCTTGGTAAGCGAATAAGAATGTGCATTTGTTTAAATCTCCCTGATGTAAAAAAATTTAAGTAACTTATTTTATTTTGGATGAAAAGGCGTTCAACGGCCTTTTCGACATTTCGACGGGTGCGGCGGTGATTTGGAGAGCGGTGACTACAGTGGTTGTGGTATGAATGTCGGACAACTGAAAATAAGTATTATAATGTAGTTAAGTTCTAATTACATTTTATTTAAAGTTTGATTGAATTTCATTTATAGGAGGTTGCTAATCGGAAAGCGATAGTTCGTGAGTTGTTGTGAATTGATTAGGTTATTACTAGACGACGAGGCCTACTTTTTATTTTTTGGTAAGTATTATAGCAAATCTATAATATGGCTTGATTTATGATAAGCACGTCGAGTAGTTGTGAATAGTTAATTACCAAATTTATTTTATAATATTAATTAATCAAGTAACGAATATGATAGGTTGTGTTTACTTTTGATTGGATTCGGATGAGGGGATAATTTGAGGACTCGACGAATCCAAGGTGAGGGAACTTATCTCAATTGATATGAATTGCTAAACCTTTCAGGGTGAAGACATTGTTCCATTTGATGTGGAATGGATTTCCGTGATAAGTTTCCTTCATGCATATCCATATAATTGTATGCTTCATATGTGTGTCATCATATGATTTGTGATATTTTATTATGAATTTTGAAAATTTGTCGAAGTTTATGTTTGTAAAATTGAAGTGAATATTTGATTTTTGAAAAGGAAAGTTTATATGATGGTTTCTAATTCTAAACTTCTATTTGGAAATTGCATACATGCATCATGTGCATTACATGTAAAAACTCGCATAAGACGGAGTATTTTCACCTCAGAGGATTGGCCAATTCTGAGTAGACCGGTTGGGGTCCGGTTTGCTCTGTGTCGATATAGTGACACAAGGAGCAGGTTCAACATCCTGTGTCGATATAGTGACACGAAGGGTGGAATTAGAACAACCATCCCGTGACAATATAGTGACACGAGGGATGTAATGGAAAAAGAAAAGAAACAAGCTCTGTGTCGATATAGTGACACGAGGAGCGGTTCAACGTCCTGTGGCGATATAGTGACATGAGGGACGGAATGAGAACGACCATCCTGTGGCGATATAGTGACACGAGGGGTGTGTGAAGAAGCACTCGATTGACGAGTGGTATGGATATCCGTGTTTGATGATGTTCCCCGAATCTTATGATGTTATTTTACTATCATGCATGTGCATCCATGGCATTCATTTCGGTATGAGCATTATTTAAATGAATTTACTTAGTGAAACGAAAAAAGGATTTGAAATAATTTCTGAAATGAAAAGGTTGATTTTTCCTTCGATGTTTTTAATATTTGAGATAGTCGTTTTACTCACTGAGCCTCTTTATGCTCACTGCTCTTGTTTATTTTTTTCAGGTGATGAATGAAAGCTTGCATAGCATGAATTAAGAAATGTAAAAGGACTAGGAAACGAGCATGTGTGAGAGGCGTGATTATTGAATGGCTAAATTTTGTATTTCATTGAGCTTTCTTATACGGATTTATTACTTGATGAATGTTTTGAAAGATTTTGGAAATGATGGATAATTGTGTGGAGCGAAGGACGCTCACGTCATATGGTTTACGAGCATCTGGCTCGTGATTTTGATTTGAGGGTGAGCTTGAGACTCATTATTTTGTGCATGCGTCCCACAATTTTAACTATATGATGAATTGCCAGTAATGACTTTATGACTGCCTGTGATGATTATAGTTTTGAAGTTAATTATTGAAATGAGAACTATATGAATTGTTGTACATGACGTATAGACGAATTTACGCATACGTCATGCCGAAATTTTTGAAAAAAATTAGAGTTAGTTTATTTTTCGAAATGTTGGTTTTTCGTTGAAAGTTTGAATTTGAATTTAAACGATTGGTTTCTGATTTCACCCCTTGTGGCGCCAAAAGAAGTAGTCGAAGGACGTCACACACACACTCTCTCTCCCTCCTTCTTTCTCTCTCTCCCCCCATTTCTCCTCTTGTCCCTCGCATCTTCCCTAACTCCCTATTGAAGAAGCCACTATCTTGCCCCTTGCTTCGCGACCCTCCCTTGCCGTTGAAGAAGCCGTCGATCGTCGGGCCTTGATGCGCTTTATGAAACCCCCTCTGTCACACCCAACTCCGTGACTAAGTCTAATTTCAATTATCATAATCTCAATTACGTTTAGTCATTCCTAAAATAAAATCGGCAAAACCTCCCTCCCTTACTTTCTTGTGTTATTAGCCCACACATACAAAAGATGGATATATATTCATCAAAGTTTAAAAAGAACTATAAGATATGACATTCGCATATTGTCATCATTTTTTTTTCACAAATCATCTCACATATAACCCCACAGGATCAAGTCTTATACAACCTTACAAAAAGTTCCTAACAAACTTAATTACAACATATCTAAAACTATCTATTACACATGCATACTTCCAAAAACAAAAGTGAAGGGGGATTAAAGTGCTCCAGCGGCTCGACCTCTTCTTTATATGCAGCAAAAACAAGCTCCGAGAACTTACGAGTATCTGAAAAAAACATTTAAAACGGGTTTTGTGAGCAACAATCATTTGCTCAGTGAGTGAAATAAAAGTACAACATAGGGGAACAATACGAGTGCATATAGCATATAGCATTTAAATAATCACATTTCTTTCATATGAGAAAACATTTAAAGCATAGCATATATAACATAACTTGTCAAATCATATGAACTTTCACATAAGTAAAAGTAACTCAAGATATCATAATTTTCATATTTAAACTCCACACATGTGTCATTGCACATACTCATCATGGGTCAATACGTATCCCTCTATGATCATGTGTCATACGGTTAAGCAGAACTTCATAATCAAGAATCACGAATACGCAGAGCAAATCATGGGTCAATACGTATCTCTCTATGATTGTGTGTCATTTAGTTAAGTAGAGCTTCACAATCAAGAGTCTCAGATACGCAGAGCAAATCATGGGTCGATACGTATCCCAATCATGATTGTGTGCCACCCAATCATGATTTTCAGATACGCAGAGCGATCATGGGTCAATACGTGCACGCAGAGCAGCCCCCAAAGGGCAAAAACACCCGATATACTCCCCAAAGATTTCATGTATATCGAATGCGGTCCCAAAGACTTTTTTCAAATAGCATGGCTAATGAACACATGGAGTTTAACAATATCAAAATACACACGTCATAATATCATATCATTATCAAATAAAACTTATTTTCACTTCACAAGCATTGTTCCCTAAAAATATTTTTGTATAAGATGTTACTCCATCTCATATAAAATCCTTGAAACATATCATACATACTTTTCATATCTCAAGATATGTTTCAATAATAATAATAATAAGCTTTTCTTGAGGTAATACCATAAATAAAAGAATTAACATATAACATTTTGCTATGTTATAAATTTACCCACTCACCTTTTACTTTATCACTGCAAGAAGGTTTATTAGATTTCCTCCTTTTCACTTGCAACTTGATGTTTTCCTACAAGTAATAACGTCTTTTTACTTCTCGGTCACTAATAAGGTAATATGCAATGTATGCTCATGATGCATGAATGATTATGCACCCTAAAATGCATGTAATCCTCTCTAATACCAATTTCTAGCTTCAGGTATTCATATTCATAAACTATTCCATACTTGAAACTTTTCACTTTTCCAAAGCTTAACTAGGTGCTGTTTTAGAATTTCAGGCTGAGTGTCTGTCAATAAATAATTCATAACTTCTTAACTACATGGGCAAATCTTATTATTCTAAATTAATTAAAAACTACTACTAAAATTTTCAACCCCCAAATATCACTATCAAATTCCAAATGAGTAAGTTAGGACATCCCAAGCAATCTGACCTAGGATGTCTGCTCTGGCAGACTGTGTGTCACTGAAATATTGATTTATATGTTTTTTCATATTTATCCATTTAACTAGAGCATAATTTTCCTGAAATCTAGACTTCATTAATATTTTTTCATAAAAATTAGAGAATTTAAATCGCTACACAAACTTATAACAAAAATAGTTAATTCGGATTGCAATCTGTAAATGTCCTGAAATTTGACAGAAGCATCACTATGAAATGAAAAATTCATTTCTCCCCAAATACAAGTTCAAATAGTATGATTCTACCTCTCATCGAACCCTTGGAATGCTTATTTAAGCATATCCAAATTTCAAACCCTAATTCACTCTATTCTAACCGTGCCCTAATTTACAAATGGAACTTGTATCATACTGACAGGATGAGTGACTTGCGAAGGTAAGTTCATAACTTCCTCTATAAAACTTCTTTTTAGATGATTTTAAGGCCATGGAAAGCTAGCTTTGAATGGTTGAACCATACAAAATTTCATAATTTATGGTCCGTTTATCACCATGTAATGATTCTCTCAATCGGAAGAAACATTTCCGGATCAAAACTCACATGGAACAGCCGACGTTCCCGATTTTTCCCAGGTCGGTTAGCTCAAGTTCTTCCTCTGGTAATTTGTCTACGGTGAAAATATAATGTTAAGTAACTTATATATTTTTTTTCAGAATTTTCTGAGGTCTTATGACGGTTTGAAAAAATATCCCTTTGAGCAGCTCTCACCTGTCTGCTTCAGTTGCTTGTGACTTAAGTGATGGCCAATCACATTTTTTTGTCATAACTAAGTGTTTTAACCCTAATTAAGCTTACTTAATTCTATTTGAACATATATATTATAATATTTAGAAATTTTATTATTTATTCCTAATAACCCTATATAATTACTTTGTAAAGTTTATCGGTAATTAAGTAATCATTATGCACTAATCGAAATATCAATTACTATATACAAATATCATTAAATGGACATTCAAACTAACTTGGTATGTTAATTAAATGCATGATTATGCACAAATGATGTTTCTAGGGCACGTCTGTGACACCCTCCATTGAAGAAGCTTCCATTGCCCTTCCTCTGGCCCTTGCTGCTCGACGCCTCAAACCTCCCTGCACCGTTCCTCCCCCTCATTTGTTGTTGCTCTGCCACTTTGCGAACCTTTTATAGTTTTGTGACTTTGTCTGCACTTCACTTTGTGTTTAGCTTTCTTGAGTCATTATGAATTGTTTTAACCGGTAATAATGCATCAAATGAATGGAAAAAAATTGGGAACCAAGTACTCGACACGACCCGACCTGGATAATGTCGGTTTAGATCGAATCAAATACATGGTCTAATAAAGAACCATTTCATTTTAACATAACATTTCAATTAGTTGATAATATTAGTTTAGTTGAATTTTTTATTAGTTTATTTGAATTGTTTTTGAAAGATTTTTTTTTTCATTCACGCCTAATCCATATCGAGTAGACATTTTGTAAGAATTCTTAATTCATGAGTTATAGGGAGGAACTTATGTCACCACTCACAATGACAAGGCCTACTCGATATGGATTAGGCGTGAATGAAAAAAATTCAAAAAAAAAAAATTAAACTAAACTAATAAAAAATTCAACTAAACTTATATTATCAACTTTCTGTGGGTCGAATTTTTCACAACCCGACCCAATCCAACCCGATAGGGGTGGGCACGTGCCGAGACGACCCGGTCGCCCCGGTCCGGCCCGACCCGGATGGGTCTCAAGGAAATGAGACCTGGTCCCGATCTAGTTAAATATATTATATTAATATTAAACTATTTTTAAATAGTATATTTATGCTTATTTTAATAAAATTTATATTTTATTTCATATATATCTTAAATATACATTATTTTATATTATCATATATATAATTTAATTAATAGTTATTATATTTATATAATCACATTTTTTACTATTTTATTTATTATTTTATCTTTTTTATGGTCAAACCGGGATAATCGAAAATTCTCAATTTTTATCCTAATTTGACCGGGACGTCTTGATCCTGAACCCGGTAAGGTTCGGGACCAAGTTTCCTGTAACCCAGAGCAAACCAGGTCGAGACCGGGTCGATCGAGACCCGATTCCGAATCCGGTTTTGCTCACCCCTACAACCCGATCTCTTTAGATCGAGTTGGGTCGAGTATTAGATTGGGTCGGACCCACCCGATCTGTGAACCCTACTTTGAATCATAAATCTACCTAGAATTAATGTATTTTTATTGCTAACTATTCTTACAAAGATATATAGGTGCGAATAAAAAAAATGAAATGCACAAATAAAAAGTCAAATTGGTGTAAAATGATCATTCTCATGAATTTCATACGTTGTCACGTGTTTGTAAAATCACATGCATAGTTGTATTAGATTCTCACTTCATATAGCGTAACTACGTACTATTGTGCACGCGGGACGCACGCGGCCCCATGTGGGCCGTGCACACGCATGGCCCATATGCCCAAAAGGGCATTTGACCAACATATATGTGTATATGTGTGTATTTATATACATATATACATATATATAGTGATGTCTAAATGTCACATATTATCATGCCCTCTAATAAACCTCATGAAAATCCATGTTTTATGTGATGCTTAACATTATCACAAAAGTCACAGAACTATATCTTAATATAATATTAACAAATACGTTAACCTACTATCAATCAAATCCAAAATCAAAGATGAGTTATGATTAATGTTTGTTATGGGTTAGATCACAAATTTAATCCAACTAGTGAAACCTTCGCGCTTTTGCGAGATTAAAAATTATATAAATATTTTTATAATTCATATCAAATTTAATTTAATTTATATTTATATTTATATGTAATGGACGTAGTTGCTAAAAATATATTGTTTATTAACAACCTGAATTTGAAATATTATTATTCATTTATAAAAAAAATGTGGTTTATGAAAATATAGAGATTTAAATACTATTGTTTGTATAGATTATTCAATTGAGTATAGGTTATAAAATATAAAATTTAAATACTATTGTTTGTATTAAATAAATGTTATGAGCCTAGCTTTTAATCGTAATAATAATATATAACAATTTACATAACTTCTTTAGTCACATATATGTTTTGTTCTTCTTTTGTTGCATTTTATCTATTTGATTAAATTTATAGTGTTCTTTACTATATATATTTTTTTTGTAAACTATAATGTTATTCATTTACGGACTAATACAAATCTTTGTGTTTTGAAGCATTGTATTTACGGACAGTATGCACATAATATAAAAATTAAGACTAAGTAGGAACTTGTTCCATCGATTGAGGTATGTATTATAACAATATAAGTTAAATTATCTTTATTGAAAAATATATGAAAAGAGAGAATGAATCATGTAGGTTATCATGATTTAAAAAATGTGAATGTGATTGTTGTGGGAAGATAATTTTATGCGTAATTATTAGTTATAAGATGGTAAAGAAGGATGAGCGAGAAAGAAGCCATAATGAACATGAGGGAGAAGATGATAAAAAGTTTTTAGAAAAATTCAAAAATGCTAAAGATTAGGTAAAACTTTAGTAACTGAAATATTATATAAAACTAATACTTGTCAGAATTCCATATAAATAGAATTAATAGTATTGAATGGGATGTTAGAAGAAGACCAAACGACCAAAATCATAAATTAATATAAATATAAGTAATAATATTTAATGGGTTGCTAGAAGAAGACCAAGGGATAAAATGAAGTAAAAAAATAATTGTCTGAATAGGAAAAACACTTGGGTCTGTAGGAACAGTAGCTTGTCATTCAGGCTCCGATTGGAGTTGATCATAAAGAAAACGAGAAGAAAGAAAGCAAAAAAAAAAAAATGCTTATGTTTTCTTTCATGAACTACCGGTAGCAGTAACACACACACAAATGAAATTAGGACTCTGTAATTCCACTGGTCCACTGGAAACATAACACATGCATGAGATGGATGGATATTAACACAAAAAATGTGCATATGTTGAACTGCTTTTGAAGTGAGAGTTCGACGAAATAAAAGTTGGTATCCTCATGAAGTCCATTCAAACTCCATCTCCGACAGAATCATTCCATGCCTTCGACTCCCCATGTCAAGATCATGCACCTAATTAGGAAATTACAAAAGTAAATAAGAAACTGACAAATGTGAATCCTTTATGGGCCTGAACAACAAATATAAAATTCCATCACTGCATTCTCCCTCAAAAAGATATTTCCACCACTGCATAAAAATATTAATGTAGAGAACTAAATGATATGATTGGACCATTACTACAACAACACAGTGGCAAATTGATATGATTGGACCATTAGAAGAACTAAATGCTGAAGCGCACATCTTTAGAGATGCAACTTCGAATTGAGGATTCTTCCCTTTGCTTCTTCCAGTGGCATTGATGAAACCAACTTAACCTCGCTATGTTGAGCCTTTGTCTCAATTCTTTTCTCCCGGGAACTAACACAATATAAACAAAAGTCTACTTGAGAGACCACATGCAGGTGATGATGGAAAGGTAAAGAATAGATACTAAACTCTTTTCTCAGCAAGTAAATCAATCCCAACTTGTGCCATGTGAAAATCATATGTCACTTACTCACCACCAACCGGTCATCATTTATGAAGAGTATAAAATACTCCGTACGTGACGTCTAAAAGATGATCAAATGTTCAATAACATATAAATCAATAATCATCAATTAAGAAGGTAAATAATAAATATAATGATTTAAAAATTTATCAATTATCTATCAAACAACAATCAGATGCCAAGTAACAATTGTCACTTATCTGTCACTTAATAACAAATTACATAATATCCATGATAAATTATCAATTCAATAGTAACTTGATTCCATGTAGGAGTGATTAACTTCTTTATTTTATCAATTCAATTGGAGAGCTCTCAACAATTTATCAAGGGAACACTATACTACTAATGAAAAGGTTTTGAGGTATATTTTCATTAGGTTACATACACATTTATTTTGAATTTTTGTATGATATCATGCTCCTGTTGGCCATTTATTAGGCCTTTTACCTATTTTTACTAAATTCTTGGATAATTTCTTTTTTAACTAGTTGCACATTGCAGAGCTAAGGAGAAAACTTTACTCTCCTCAGAATTTTTATTAAAGTTGGGGCATCTAACCATTCCTTGAAAGCACCGGACATCAAGGAGGGGCACCTAATGCATTAGAAAAGACAAAACTATTGAAAAACAACAAAAATTACAATATGCTCTTCTTGTAGAGATTCTATTCGTATTCTTGCATGAAAGCTTTTAATTTTGAACAGAGGGATAGGTGGTAAAGGTAGAAAAGAGGGGAAAGAAATGACATTGGGTATAAAAAGGAAGGGGCACAAAAGAACAAAAATATAATCTATCCTTCATAGAGATTATGTTTCATATTCCTTTATGGAAGTTTCTAATTCTAAACAAAGGGATGGGTGGCAAAGGCTAAAAGGAAGAGAGAGAAATGACACTAAGTATAAAAAGAAAGAATGCATGACTAAAAAAGGGGCAGGCACCATTATCCTTATGTGAGGAGACTAGTTTCAAGTGAACTAATGGCTTGTTTGGTTCAAAAGTCGTTAAGGAAAAGGGAAGAGAAAAAAGGGAAAGGAAAAAGATGGAAAGAGAAAGGAAGAGAACGAAGGAGAATAATTAACCTTGTTTGGATGACATAAGTAATGAAAAAGGAATGAAGATTTAATAATAAATTCATTAACCTTGTTTGGAGACTATTTTATCCCTATTTATATGTTAAGTTTATAAGACTAAATATAAAATTTTATTTTAATTATACCTTCCCCTCCTTTCCACTTCGATTTGAAGGAAAAAGAAAAATGAGATATTGAAGAAAAATGGAGGAAAAATTCTTCTCCTTTCCCCTCCAACTTAAATTCAGTCGAACAAGGGGACATGTTCTCCTCCTTTCCTTTCTACCTTTTTACCCTCATTTCAACTCCAACCAAACAGATCCTAACACTATGTTTGGCAAGAGGCTCATTAAGGGGAAGGGAAGAGAATGAGAGGGAAGGAAAAATGGGAGAAGGGAAGGAAAATTTTACACTCCAATTTGGGGTTGAAACAAAATAGCACAAATGAAGGGGAAGGGAGGGGAAAAATGGAGATTTCCCTCCATTCCCCTCCTTTAAAATTCTATCCAAATAAGGGGAAAAATTTTTTTCTCTTCCCCTCCCCCTCTTTACCCTCATTTCACCTCAATCCAAACACAGTGTAAGAGAGGAAGTTAGAGGACTGCAAGTTTACTTTTACTTTTTTTTATTGTGTTTCTTTTCCATCAGTGAATTTTATTTATTTGTGAAAAATGTTTGTACATAGAGTTCAAAATCTTTTGCAATTCGTTTATTTCAATGGTTGTTTTTAACTATATTAGCCATATTAGGCCAAAGGATTTCTTATGAAACAGAACTGTTGTTGGCTTCATAATGTAATATTGAATTTTTTATGTATAATTAATATGATCATCTTTTAATATTCACACTAATCTGATTCGATTATTCATTATGAATCATTGTCTTTTTTGTGATACTTTCTTTTCCTTTCTAAGTTCCCTAAGAATTGGCATATTATGCTCTGGGCGGCGATGATTCGAGAGGTAGTCAACTGATAGAAAGGGAGTGGTTCACAATCCTTAGGAGTTGAGTGTCAACTAAGAAGTTGTGACACAAACATATTTTTGGATAATATGCTATTATGCCTAACAGAATGAGTGAAACAAGTCTTCATGATATCTTGAGAGATGATATGATGGATTCCTAAACTGTATTTAAGTTGAATCATAAACCTTGATAGAGAGTAGAAAATCTTGAAGGCTTTATACCAAAAAAGTGGGTAACCCATATATAATTTTGTAGCTTTGATTTTACTATAAGAAATATGTTGATTGGCGACACAGCTAAGGCGACGCTAACATGTGGCAAAAAGAAATAGTCACACATTAACGCCAAAATGGTATCGTATGATGGAAACGTCGGCGTTCGATAGTTATTAGCGTCGCAATAGTGCCGATGACAAACTCGACGCTATTAGCGCCACAAAGTGATGCTATTGCGATGTTAACATGACGTGAAATGTGTCCTCGATGTTAACATGACGCTATTGCGACGTTAACATGATGCAAAATATTTCCTCGCGAGGAGTTTAAAGGCGTCACTAATATGATGTTAAGTTGGCGATGAACATTGCGACGCTACTTGGACATTAATGTAACGCTAACCTTATGCTTAATGGGATGCTACTTAGATGCTAATGTGACGCTAGCGTGATGTCGTGTTACATCTCTGATGCGACGCCAAAGCTTGCAACGCTACGCCACTTGCGATATATTTGGAATAGCGTCTAATCACCTTGCGTCGCTAATGCGACGCTAAGGAGATGTTAAATACCAATAATTTTGCCCCATGCAAGTCGTTTTGTTCCCTTCCCACACCATACAAATTTTAGAATGCATATATAATGCATTCTTTGATGGAAAAATTCGAGAACAAGAAGAGAAGATCGAAAAAGATTGTAGAAAATAGAGGAGACACGCGATTTACCCAAGTTTACCCTTGAGATTAGGGCTACGTCATGCAAAGATGTTCCACTATATCATTTGGTTTACAGCCGCCACACAGATTATATATGAAAATAAGCTATAAATAATTTCTACCAAACAGATTCAAAACCCGAACAAAATAGAAAAAAAATCTAATCCGAACCACACGGGCTGGCTAAACAAAAGTCCAAACCCGTCTAGGTTTCGGGACCGCCGTCGGAGGGCAGTGCCCTCTGAATCCCCCTTTTGTTCGTACGTCAATAGCACAGGTAATTGGGTAATACTCAGATTCTCCTAAGCTCATGTGGACGAACCCGGTGTGAGAACAAGGGGTCTTGAAGTATTCACCAACTCCAACATTCTTCACATTGATAACAATAATAATAATAAAGTATTCTAATAACCATCACAAAAGTACTAATAAGATAACAAAATGATATATGTAATACAGGAATATAGGTAACATATAATATAAGAATACATTGTAGGTAAGTGTAGGAATACATACGTAGGTAAGACACACACAGATATACTTATACATATATATAAAGAGAGAGGTGTATTAACTGTGATTGCACCGTGCAATCTCATACTTATAGACCATCATATTGGCATCATTTTGATCCAATGGTCCAGATTGTTTATGTTTTGGGCCGTCAGATCAAAATGATTCCAATCTGATGGTCCAGAACTATGGGATTGCACGGTGCAATCACATATACATATTGTGATTGCACCCTAATATAACTCATATATATATATATATATATATATATATATATATATGAATATTTAATCCGTAAGGTGCCTACTTAATTAGCGTCGCTAATGTGATGCTAATATGCACTATTGGAACACGATGTCATCGCCATTGCATCTACATGGTGGCGCTAAGTCATGTCACTTAGTTCAACCCTCATAATTCCATGATTAAGAATAAAAAATAATTTATCTATAATATATATATATATATATGTAAAATATGTTATAGGAATACATATGTAGGTAATACATATAATCTATCTAACATATAATATATGAATATATACTAGCTAACACATATAATATAGGAATACATATGTAGGTAAGTGTAGGAATACATATTTAGTAACATATATATTTAATTAGGAATATTTAATCAGTAGGGTGTCTGTCACGACCCCGATTTAAACAGTGATTTAAATCAGAGCTCGCGACTGATTACAGACGATCAAATAATAATTTTTTTTAAAAAAATTGTGCATAACTCCTCTATATGATACAAGAGAGTGATAACATACATAATCAAACCACGCAGTTTATATTGATCATTCAGAGCATGTAATAACCATAGGGTTTATATCACCACATAGTGATAAAAGATTTACATTTTACAAGATACAAAATTATTTTTCATACATAGCACATATCAAACTCTCTTCATATCCCAACAGAGGAATATGAGAGCTACAAGTCTTCTATCTAACATGCGCGGTGGGGCACATGACTTCTCAATACCTTAACAGCAAAAAGGATCCACACCCTGCTAAGACTGACACTCGCGCTCCCAAAAGTTCTACTGGTCTGAAAAAGTGTACAACAACACTATGAACAAATAATAGCTCAGTAAGCTGATAACTCATAAGCTATGTGTTACCATCTAATAAATTCGAGGAGACATAACCATACATGCATTGATCATAATATCAAAGTCAATATCTTCATACATTTACTCTCTCTCTCTCTCTCTCTATATATATATATATATATATATATATATATATATATATATATATATAACATCCCAATCAAAAGCATTGTACTCAATTTAAACATATCAAACATGTGTATGCAATGCAACACTCTTATATGTATGCACGGATCATCAACTGGCCAGTGGTCGGTAGGTGGACTTTAGAGGTGGCTCCCATCGTGATCAGCAATGTAGAACTTAGCTCCATTCTACCTCATCCCTTTCAGGGAACAAATCACAAAACGATAGATGGACTCTAGATGTGGCCCCTACGGATTCTAGAGGTGGCCCCCATCGTGACTACTCACGATGTGGCACTTAGCTCCGCATGACACTTAGCTCCAACCTATCTCGTCTCATTACTGGGGAACAGAATGATAAATTGGACTCTAGAGATGACTCCCATCGTAATCAACGATGTAGCACTTAGCTCCAATCATCATATATGCAAATGCAAATGAATGTCGATGCATGATTCATCATATAACAAACATCTTCTGACTATCAGAAGATGAATCATATTCAATACCATTTCAAAATGAACAAGATTGCACTCATCGCAATCCATTCAAATCATATCACATATACTTTTCGTAATTGCATTTCTCGAAATCAATTCATAGCACTCTAAAACATATTCAATACATATAATAATCGATGTCACACCAAATTCAAAAGAGGTGAAAACATAGAGTAGGAGAAATCAACTTACCTATAAGGGCTAACAAAATATTTTCCTTTCTCTTTTCACTACTTTACTCTTCTATTCCTATAACAATAATAATAAGAAACACATTACTACTATGATATGAACACAAGACTATCACATATGAAACATAATTAATTGAAATGATATATGAACCTTAAATATTTACTCTTATAACTCAAATAACTATTAAACATAAGGATTGACCTAATATTATAACAGATTGCACGCATAGTAAGAAAAAAATCATATCTTCTGGTATACATAATCAAATGACATCATTCCAATTTTTTTACTTTCATATTACAGAGACATTAATCCGTAAAAGTTTCATTTCCTACTTCACTATGATTTGTTCTCATGAAAATCAATATTCAGTCTAACTTTTATGTTGTTCTTATGTCCTGACAGACTGAGTAATCTTACTTTTATGATTTATATAAAATAATAAGCCTTCCCTGTTATGATTATTTTAATTTTCCCAAATAATAGACATTCTAAAATGCAACTCATAAAATTACTTGAATTTATATCTAAGTGTATTGAGCACAATAAATATAACCAATACTAGCATAATCTGCCCTAAGATCCATTCTAACAGACTGAGTAAGGCTCGGTAAAATATTTATAACTTTTGCTATACATATCATTTTCTAGTGATTCCAATTGTCAATGAAACTTAACATCAATATCTATGTTCGTGTTCTTCCTATGATGAATGCTTTCTAGTAGTTATTGGAACAAACAGAGGCGTTCTCGCCGGAGCGCGCTAGGGAACAAACGGAGGCTCTAAACCCTAAATTATCAAATAATTTCACAACATATTGAATTTAATACATAATTTACAAATTTAGATAGCAATTTAGGCGGACAGAGTGATAGTACCTTAAAGATACGAGCATAACTTTATCTATAGAAATCATATTAACTTGATTCCAAAGCTCAATGAAAGTAGACTCATAGAGGATCAATCAGAATAAATTTCATAATTTTTGGATTTCCCCATTTATTTATTTATTTATTCATTTACTTAAGATATTACATGTAAATAAGAAACTACCCCCCATTTGGATTCAAATAAAATATTTAGAAAAATAAATAACTAAGAAATTGAAATCTAATTTTTTGTCCGAAGAACAAAAATCGTGATTTCACAGATTTTTTGATTTTGTGTCTACGTTTTATCTAACTCATACACTTCCTAAAAATTCTTAAAATCACTTTTAAAATCCTTTCATATATAGGAACAATTACCGGAACTTTATTTTTCCAAATTTTCACTTTTCTGAAAATCACATTTTCATGCCTTAAGTAAATTTTCATCGCTTTCGCACTTTAGTTGATATTGAAGTGTAAGTCTTAACATCACATTCATAGAGATTATCAATAAAATAATATAACATCACATTCATACAACTAATCATGCATGGTTAACTTAGGGATATTACAGTGCCGACTTAATGTCTAGCGAGCGTCGCATTTGGGGTGATGCTAAGTAGTGTTGCATGTCGTCGACGCTAACACAGCGCAAGTTGTCAGCGCCCATATCGACTCCGTTGTTAGCGTCGATATCGCGTGGCATACAAGTTGACGCTAATTTAGCGTCAGGTTCTATCGCACATTTTCCCGTTCTCGCACGTAATAATAGTGACGGAGTAGCGTCTCCATGGTGTTTTGTGTAGCGTCGAGTTTCTATAACGCTAATATGACGCTATGGGGAGGAAATTAGCATCGCATTCCGATCACGCATTATTGTCGCTATAGTGACACTAATGGTATCGACTTAGCGTTCCCATGTCGTGCGATGCTAAAGTCTATCGCTATTCAACAATTTTCTTATAGCGTTTAATCCTTAATTTTGATACGAGAGTGAAAGGATCTAGGGACATTTTTTCCATGTGAGCGAGGGAAACCGACAATTTTTTTATAACATCAGCATTCAAGTAGATTTAATCGAACAATCAATAGTAGTTCCCTGTAAAAGATCTTTTTTTTTACTATAATGGCCATTTATTGTGTTATTTTTATCTTCCTCGCACTAGTTACTTTCCTGCTTTGTAATTTCTTAAGTCATAAAAATTATACTTTTCATTTATGCAATATTAGCTTTCTATTTCTGTTGGAACATGATTTCATTTTCTGCCTGAATTACATTTTGTTCTTTGAAGTTTATTAGTTTGGAATGCAAAATAATCTCTCAATGGTTCGATTATATACATATTACAAGAAATGAGATTGGAGTTGTATAATTTGAAAGTACAAATTTTAAAATTTGTTTGAAACATGGTTCAAATAAGAGTACATGAATGTGATATCAAATATCCTTACTTTGCTCTGTCTTGTTATTAAAAATCCTAATACTTAATTTTGAAGATGTATTGTATGTTCAATCATACGTTTTAAGGCATTTCACAATATTTTGCAATCCATAACTCACATCAACTACTTTCATGCAATAATGTCCAATGAGGGGTCAAGCCACGAAGACAAATAATTAATAATGGTTCGTTATATAGTGGACGGAGGGATTGTATAATAGGATAATCATAGTTTTCTCTATAGATTGTTGTACCATTTAACTAATTACATTATCTGTATCATTCGATTCAATAATAATTATCCATTAGCCCAACGACAACAATAGACATGATGACTCACATCTTTCGTATTTTATTTTGTTTGTCAATGATGTCTTTGTCTTTTTCATCTTGATAAGATCCAATATGTAGGAAATTGCAGTTGATAATCAATATAATTAATTATAATAAAATCATTATTATGGTAATATCATCAAGAACAATAAATAGTAATAATCATCATAATTAAATATAATTAGTAACATAAAATATATTTCAATTGTTAGAACTATACTCGCGCTCCATGAAATCTGGATCATGTTCCCTTGTAAACTATTTCATCCTCAACCCAAGCCAGGTATGTTGAGAACCCGGGCTGATCGGAACCCGATATAGATTATCGTGGTCCAAAATTGCAAAACATAGATTGCCACGACCTAGGTCGTGCAACTCTGAACCTAGAGCTTAGTTCTTTCGAATTTGATTAGGATGTTTCCAACCCTGGCCGGTTCTAAAGAACTTGAGCCGGATGTTGCCTAATCTGGGTTGGATGCTATAATTAAGTTCCTAAAAAGTCATAGTTCCACCGTGACCTTTGATCCTATTTTGAGACAATTTATGCAATTCTATTTACAATTGTATCAAACTATAGACCATATATAAAATAACATTATAGAATCAAAACTATCATAAAAGAATCTCTTCCTACATACTTCACATTGATAAAAAAATCAATTGTGAAGAGTTTCATGCTTCTGCACAAACTACAACTTTCATTGGTTATTATCGCGTCCTACCACCTTGGACTACATGCAAATCCAAGATATGGTAGCTATGATGATATAAGTTGCAAGAGGTTTGGTCATCATCTACTATTTTGCCTTAGTTTGTATGATGACAAAAGAAGGAGAAGCCATTATGTGAAAGAACTTTTGAATATGGAAAAAATATCTTATCTCTAGGTGTTTATTTATATGTTTTAGTTGTAATTTAGTATCAATTAGGGCTCTCATTCAATCTCAATGTTTTTGTTCAATTAAAACCCTTATGAGAGCCCAAAAATATTGTTTCTCATTTAAACTTATTAATTCTTATTTGAATCTCAGTCCCTCTTAAATTTCTTATTTATCTATTACTTAATTTCTAACTTATCTTCAACTAAATTATATTTTTTTAAAAATTAATTAATAGAACATTACATTCATCCTATAATTTCTATAATCAAATAATTGAATACTATTTCTTTACTTTCTAGAAAATAGGGGTGTCATATTTTATTATTTTTATATTAATCCCAAAATAGGGGTGACATTATTTATTAATTTTTTTTATATTAAGTCATCCCAACTAACGTTTCTAAATATTTTTTTATCTTAATGGGCACTCTTTTTTTCTTATTCCAGGTAATTAACATGGACCAAACTTTTTAAAATTTCAGTGAACCAAGGAAATTGCTTGGAGAAAAAAATAATATATTAAATATGTTGATATCTAAAAGAATCATGGATGTGCTTGTTTTATTGATATTCTAATTTTTTTTTTGTTATTTTCTTTTATGAAACTTCTGGACTTTGACTTAGCAATCAATTTTAGCAATATATAAATATTATAAAATATAAGGATAAAATTATAAAAAAAATTAAATTACGAATCTCGCTCTTAAAATCTTAATCTCACTCTTTTTTTTCGGTAGCCTACCGCCGCGCCGGTATCTGGAAAGCGGTGTCGACTGTCCAACTCGCGCGGCGCTACTGAACGCACTGTCCACGGGTTGAAAGACCGGCCCACCATCGAGCCCAACTAATCTAGTATGGTCGCTCCGGGTGCGTGCCTGGCAGTGGCAGGTGAGGCTCCCAACAAGAATTTTTTGCATTCACAGAAACTCGAACTCGAGACCTCTACTTAAGTGAGGAGCCGCTACCACTCCACCCCAACTCTTGTTGGTCTTAATCTCACCCTTTATAGTTTATATCACCATTTTAACCACCTATACTATACTATACCATATATAATATTTAATAGATAATAAAAAATGATGACTAAAGGAGAAAATCAATTTAAAATTTTTAGAAAGAGATAATGAACGGCTCAAAGATAATAATCTAACGCCCCTTCCCATTTTTTTTTACGGGTTATAAGCCTCCTGCCTCATTTTGGAACCAACAACAATAAATGCGTCTAGTGCATGACTTGAAACTTTGACCGACCCATTGCTGACATAAGCAGTGGCGTCACACCCGTTAAAAAATAAGCAATAACAAACAAATGAACAATCAAATCGACCACATCTTCCTCATCCCCTTCGTCATCCAACTTTACATTTGATTTCTGGAAGAAACGCAGCTCCAAGTGCACATTATTTTATGTTTTCAGGGGTCGTTTGAACTGGGAAAGTGAAGCTTTTTTTTTGTTTGTTCTTGTGTGCAGGAGACAGATAGATACATCAATGGATCCATCGTAGATATCTGGTCAGGAGAGCAGCTGGGGACTTTGGATTTCTCAAGAGGAGAAAGAAAAATTCAATGCGTGTTCCAGCTTTAACTAGAACGATCGTCACTGATGCAAGAGGATTAAACCCTAAACAACTTGCACAAACTATAAGTACCTGCAGGACGAATTCAATTGTTAATCGAAGGTTCTATATCTACGTCGTCAACCATCTCAAGTTTAACTACGTCCCAATTGATCACTAATTTCTACGAAATTTACAAAAGCTGCTGACCAGATGAAGAAGAGACTATTTACATGATGACTGCTGCTCAGTGATTAATTCTGAACTTCTAATCATGTATGTACACGACGAAGGACTGCAACAAACAGGAAAAAAAAAGGAAGAAAAAGAAAACTCAGCAACTGATGCTACAACACAGATCCCAGAAGAAGGAAGAGGATCAGGTCCAATATCCTGCGAACTCGTTCGCCCTGCTCACCTCCGCCTCCATGGCCTGCATCTGCATCTCCAGCTGCATCAGCTTCTCGTTCATCCGCAGCAACCTCGCCCTCGCAGCTTCGTCTGCGTGCGTGCGTATTCAGTTCGTTCATCAGTATATATACTTCACAACACATCAAGTTTAGAATGAAAATTACCGATCACAGAAACAGTTCAGAGGCTGCATGCCACTAGCAAAAACCCACCGAAGTGCGCGATGAACGCGGACACGGACGTCGCCGCGTGGTCGTCGCCGGAAGCAGAAGCGTAGGCAGCGGCTCTGCTGCTAGTGTTGCCAATGTTTTGCATCAGTACTTGAGCTCCCTTCTGCATGGCTCCTTCCTTTGTCATGGCCACCGACATGGCGTTCCTTTGCTCCTCCTCCGCCTACTCTTCCCTTGGCTGTTGCTTTTGGGACACGGAAATAGCATGAAAGGTGTACTGGGCGTCCATTTATATATTTTGCCCGGCTTCGTGGGTTAATTTGTGACGTGGAAACTTCGTTGCGTTGCGCGCAGGTATCATCAAATCCACGAGTGGATGCAATGTGAAGTCGACAAAAAGAAAAAAGAAAAAGATGTGGTCACGATTGAAGTGAGATCTTTCCTTGCTTGGAGGAGGAGGCAAGTAGAGATTTGGTGCATGTCTCCACGTACGTGGGAGCGGTCAAATCTTCTGGAACCACGGTAGCTTTTATAGGCGAAAAGGCATGATAAATTTGGACGGAATAAAATATTATATTTTAAAAATAATAAAAATATTATTATTATTATAAATAGTCGATATTTTTAATATAAAATTATTTTTATAATTAAAATATTTTATTATAAATAGTTGATAAAATAATATGTGGTTAAAATAAAAAATATCGTAAAAAAGGAAAATGCTGCAATACATATAGACTTGCCATTTAGAAGAATTCTTCTTAATATAAAAATGATAATTTCATGGTTACCAAGTGGTTTAATGTTTTCTAATATTTGATCAAAATAATTCTATTCTTGTTGATGTTTGTCTATATTATTAGAATATAATAATATTCTGTCATTTATTCTCGAAACAAACAATCTTAAAATTAATATTTCTCTTATAGATGCTAGTGTTTATTGATTATGTTTTTCTCCTATACCAAGTTTGCCTACTTTTACTTCAATGATCATTCAAATTTAATCCTTGTCAAAATTTTGTGCAAAAATTTATTTATTTTGCGAAATGAATTGAATTAGTTGAAAATAAAATTCTCATGACAATGGGCAATAGTTATTTTATTTTTATTTCATTTTTAGATATTACTATTGTTACTTCAAAAGTCATTATTATCGCTCCATCGTATGAGTTGTGAATATTTTTTCTCATCTTATGAGTTGTGAAGATTTTTCCTCTATAGGTAACATGTAGTGGAAAAATATATTTTAGAGTGTTAATAACATCACCTTATTTATAGTTGTGCTAGCAATGAGCTCTATGTACATGTTGTTTGGCTTGAGAATATAAAGATGAGAATAAGTTCATTTAATATCACGAGTTAACTTTTTTTTAGAGGATTTGACGTATTCTATCATTTTTGTGGAATACATTGTCTCTGCCAAAAGCACTATTTACAAGGTTATATATTTTCAAAATGACAACATTACCCTTTGTACTTTTTATAGAATAAATGTGATGTTTGGCAATATTTTGTAGAATATCCTTCAATTCTCCGACCAAACGCCCCTGTAGAGTTCATTTGCATACCAATCGGGTAGAGGGAGTTTCTTGCATTGCAATGAGGTGCATGACCCACTTGGCTGAGTCAAAGAGGCACAATGCCCGTGCCTTCACGGCATGCACCGATGCTCATATTGTTATTATTTTCATGTTATTTTTCTTTGTGCAATATTTTTGTACTTAGTCTTTTCTTTTTAATCCACTAGAGATCTTGTAATAATTGGTTGAAAAAAATGCCTCTTGGATGGTTCTCCATTCCATATATTGCATATCCAACTCATGAATCGTTGTACTTATAGTATATTAAGGGGAAGCATGCTAACTATCACGGTATCACCTAATTGTAGCCTTGTTGACTTTCATTTAATGAAATTTTTAGTGACATAGTCATTTTGTGCGAGTGTTGTTGATCTATCGTACATGCCCCAATGTGAGCATGGAGCACCTTGTCTGAGCGCAACACAACACAAAGAAGCTATAGTACTAAATCATCTTCGTCGTCCTGGTCGTCAAATTTGCCACGCATCATGTCACGCATTATTTTCTTCATCTCTTTCTTCGTATGATGCTCGCGTTCTTCAAACTCCTTTCTGATTTCCTGTGTAACTTCTTGCCTAATCTCTTGCGTGATCTCTTGCATGTTCTCTTGCCTCATCAAGTCAAACATTTGTTACATACCTTGACCCGAAGAGGAACCTGATATCGATTTACGATCATATCCAATATCTGCACTACTAACAGAAGATCCGAAGCCGTAAATGTGACCCTTGTTAACCCCGACGTGGTCCGTCCAAAGTTGTCTTGGGATCAGTGGTGTGGTCCCCTCCTGCGTGGCTTGCGTAATGTGCTCGACTTCTCTTATTTTGTAACTCTCCTGAAATTAAAAAAAGATAAATAAACTATATTATTTATAATGATGAATTTACTATCTTATAGATTTACTTGAAATTTTAAAAAAAAATAAGAGGCACTTAGATTTACAAACATATGTCTCCCGAGCAAACGATGAAACTCATTCTTTGTTCTTCTTTGATTCTGATGAGTTCGAAGAAAGATTTCGTCCGAATAGGTGGCCTACCCGTCTCTTTCTCATGCAGTTAAAAATGTCAAATAAAGTATAATATTTAGTCCACGCAATATTGAAAGACTTTACCATTTTCTTGGCAATCGTGCTCGTTGATACACATCCACCCGAATGCAAGCATGCTCCCTGGTCGGACTCTCGATTTGTTTTCATTTTTTCGCACTTTGTTTTGTACTCATCAGTGGACCACTTTCATAGCAATTCGATCCAAACAGCCTCGGGGATCTAATTGAGCCATTCTCCAGTAGCTCGAGCTTCCGAAAGCATCGCGGACAATCTATTTGAGCACTAAGAATTAAAAGCCTTCCACATTTGTTTCATATGCTCGGGATCCCACCACACATCAGACTGCGTGTATATAAAAATAATTAAATTAGTATGAAGATAAATTTAAATGACCAAGTTGACTTTTAAGGATACCTGAAATTCATTAAATAACATCTGTCTCATGGCATAAGGAACTTCCCTACATGTAAGCCACGCATCAGCATACCTATGTCGCAACAACTTAGTAATTGCGGCAGCCATGGATTTCGATGGTACAAACCTTTAAGAATACGAAATTATAAAATTCGATGGATGAATCACAAAATAAATAAGGATTCGAAAGACATAAAATAACACTTATCCTAAATTACCATCTGGTTGTAAGTACGCTTTGTGCACACGATTTGACGAAGCTGCATCTGAGGGTTCCACGAAATCAGGAGCTCTAACGGGTTCTTCCGGCAATTGTGTCTCTAGGTCCACAATATCAGCGTGAGAGGAAGAAGCCGGCGAAGGAGACTGCCGTTCAATTATGCGAATGCTCGTGACTAATCTAGGAGCCGACGAAGGAGAAGTATCTCTAGGGACGACCTTCTCTTTTCCCTTATTTTTTCGTTTACCAAAATGAAACATCTGCATGATACAAAATTTAATGCACTTCAAATTTAATTACATGAAAAGGACATTAGCTAATAATAACATTACTCATCATCCGAGTTACCACATGATTGATATGCATCATCATCATCTTCTGAAGATGATGTAGTTTCAATTACATCTTCGTCCGAAGCATTCTCGTCATTTTATATGTCGGCATTATCGAAGACTTCAAATAACTATTCTGAATCTTGTAGATCTTCGATTAATTCGGTATCTATAATAGGTGCTACAGAAGTATGTGAGTCATCTTGGTATGCACATTGCAACGCACCATTAATTTATATCCTGCTTCTTGCCTTAGTCTTTATTACAACCTACCATTGTGCTTTGTCCCTGGTCTTTTCTGGATATGACACATAATATATTTGTCTTGTAGAGGATAGAATAATGAAATAATCAAAACATTGATAACACCTATTGTGACGTACTTCAACTATTTTGTAATCTTTATGAACTCGCATCTCTCTCTTTTCTTTTGGATTAAACCAATTACACTCAAACAATGTGACTCTATTACCTCCAGTGTATTCCAGCTGAATTATGTCTTTGAGAATACCGTAGTAATCATGTTCATTTTCTCCGTCCGTGGATCCTTTGACACAGACTCCACTGTTCACGATTTTCTTCCCTCTCGACTAAGTTTTCGTGTGAAACTTATAATCGTTCACAAAATACACCAGCCAACTTTTAACCTCTCGAGCCGGTCCCCATGCCAAATTATGGAGACCGGACATCATGACGGTACTGAGAACCTAAAATGAAAATGAATGTCAAGAATTAATCATGAAGACTTGAGTAAGACCAACATCGTAAAAGTTACCTGATCCTTAAACCACGGTGCGAAGTCATTCTCGATTCTATCTTGTACATATTCTTTAGGGACATTGTAGTACTGCAAGAAAGCACTACATACAAAGTGATGGGTTAATCAATTTATAGTTTCACAATACAAAAAAAAAGAACGCATTGAGATTAAACTTAATTAATGTACACTTGCACTTCCTACGTGTTTAGAAGGACATGATTCGTGACAGACTTGAATTCTGCATCAGTCAATCATCTACTTCTAGGCTTTCTAAAATGTCATCCTAACTGATTGAAGATCGATAAGAATGCCACAGCAGGCTATTCTTCTGGAACTTCATCATTTCGATGAACTCTAGTCTTGGCAGACTTAACATGGGACTCAAAGTAGTAGGAACAAAAGTACGAAATCTCTTGAATCATATAGGCTTCACATATGGATCTTTCGATACGTGCTTTGTTCTTAACCGTCCTTTTAATTCGATTAAGATATCTTTCAAGAGGATACATCCACCTATATTGTACTGGTCTACCAATCCTTGCCTCATATGGCAGATGAATATTTAAGTGCTCCATGGAATCAAAGAATTCTGGTGAAAATATTCATTCCAACTTACATAATATTATCGGAATATTGCGCTCCAATTTGATCATATCTTTCACCGTTAATGTTGTCGAATACAATTCTTTGAAGAATTGACTCAATTCCGTGATCGGCTTCCAAATCTTGTCCGGCAATGATGAAAATGCAGTAGAAAGCAAAGTTTTCATGAATATGTGACAGTCGTGACTTTTCATGCCAAATAAAAGCAAGTTATTCATGTCCACACGTCTTGTCAAATTTGATGCATAATCATCTGGCATTCTCAGTTCTTGGATCCATCGACACACTTGAGTCTTCTGCTCTTTAGTGAGAGCATAACTTGCCTTTGGCGTAGATAATCTACCGTTAGGTAAACTAATTAAGTGCAACTCTAGCCGTCGAAAGTACTCCTTTAAATCTAGTCTCGCTTTTAGGTTGTCATTTGTTTTACCCTTAATGTCCATTACAGTGTTGAATACATTTTCAAACACATTTTTTTCAATGTGCATGACATTCAAATTGTGACGTACCAAACAATCAGACCAATAAGGTAAATCTCAGAATATACATCGTTTGGTCCAGTTATGAAACACCATACTCATTGTATGTAACATTTGGGTCGTCAACAATTCTGTATAAAGCATTGACAATGCAACGTAATTGAGCTCCTGCGCGTCTGACCGGAGCCATGTCGTGTACAACCCTATTCCATCGAAATGCATTTCGATTATTTCTGTACGGAAGTTCTGCTGTAAGAAATTATCTATGACAGTCAAACTAGCTATTTTTACTCCACATTTCTCAAAGTGAACGCATCTGAGTGCTCCATGCAACATGGACAAGCTAGTTTCCATGCAGTCATCCAACCAGATAACATCCCATAGGCAGGAAAATCATTAATTGTCCACAATAGGGCAGCTTTCAAGGTGAAGTTTTGTTTGGTCGACACATCATAAGCAACTACACTATCCCACAGTTCTTTTAACTCATCAATTAGATGCTGTAAATACACGTCTATCTTCTGTTTAGGATTGTGAGGTCCAGGAATAATGCATGTCAAAAACATATAAGGTGCGGACATACAAATGTCAGGTGGAAAATTATATGATGTTACTATGACCGGCCAACATGAATAAGAAACTGAAGTCTGTCCATACGATGTAAAACCATCCGCATAATCCAAGCCTTATGTTCCTCTCGTCACTAGCAAAATCTGGATGCATACGATCAAAATATTTTCACGCTTCACCATCCGATAGGTGAAGCATGACACCTTCAGAAGTATTATGCTGTGCATGCCACTTCATTTGAGACATTGACCCTATAGACGAGTATAGTCTTGGAATAAGAGGCACCGACAAAATGGAGACTTTGATTTGGTACGCTTGTTGAAGGTGCTCCTTCACCTAATTCATCCCATTGCCAATAATTTGGTTTGAAACCCCTTCTATATAAGTGAACCTTAACTGTCTCTAACGTTTGTAACTTTGTGCTAAGACATTTCAAGCAAGGACACCCAATTGTTCCCTCCCGTTGAAATTACAAATATTGACAAGCCACACTAGTGTAATAATCAACGCCGTTTATGAATTCTTGTGTCAAACTTCTACGACCAGGATTATTTTTATTGTACATCCATTGACGATCGTTCAAGTATGACATAATTTCTACATTATTTGCAAGTTATACTAATTAAATATTCAAAATTTTATAATAAGAGGCATACACGAAAAATAAGGATTTATGTGTAAAAAAAAGCAAAATTTGACAATGACTACAAAGATTCACATATTAAACTTTAAATAAAATATCAAAGAAAACATCATAAACAGTAATTAGAACTAATCAAGAACATCATAAACACTAATATGAACTAAAAATAAATACTAATTAGAACTAATCACAAACATTAAGTAAAAGTAATCATATTGGCACTATAAAATAACAAATAAGAACTACTGAATGAAATCTAAAGTAAGAAATTTAAAAATATTACGTATTTAATAACTACTACAATAAATAGAATTCATATTTCATTGTCAACACATATAAATAGTAATGACTTAAAAATAAATAACTTACAATAAAGTAATTCCAAAAATATGCATTTAAATCAAACATAAGACAACAAAATATATAAAGACCAAATTTATGAAACACTCAAATTTTGCATTCTTACACTGTCAGAGTTGTCGAAAGGAGAAATCTCACAAAGCTCCTCAAGCAAGATATCAAAGTGTTGTACGAAAAATTAAAATATATTAACATATAAGAAGCTTGTGGTTACCGGTCGATAGTACTGTTATTGTGAAATGGATCCCCAAAATTCCATGCTTGTACAACTTGGTTCAATACATAATTTCTCTCGCACTAAAATCCTAACTGAAAGCATGTACGCATTATCCTGATTGGACTCGATCTACATGTTCTTTTGCACTTATAAGATCCCACTAAAATATTCGGAGATCCTGTCAAGATCCATGCAAATATTCCCATGTGATTTTTATAGAATCATGGCAATGCCAGAAACAAATGAAAGATAAGAGTTAGAAAGCATAATGACCATCAATTAGCAATGATTGGAAACATAGAGAAAGTCATAATGACTAACATAAGCTCAGAAGGATCAATTTGGTAACTTTCATTCAATGAGGTAACAAACATCTCAGAAAATCACCTTATTGATTAGACTACTTTTAAAAATGACATGTAATGCCTTCCATGACTACTCCATCATCACATCAATGGAAATGCATATAACAACCATTATGCAGTCTACATCTAGAGGCAAGCATTAAGAAGCCTGCAAAATTGCACGAAATTGATCTGAATGAGAGAAATGAATGGGAAAGAATAAAGTGTAGGTCGAATCCAAGCCCGACAAATCAAAGCCCGAGGGCATCAAGGTGAGCAGACATGAAAACCTTTAAGTTTCAATCTTTGTGCACATTACCATGCTTCCTTCCTTTTTGAGATCCAGAGCATCGGCTTATTGTACACAATACATGAATAAAACCAAAAAAAGCAGAGCAAAAAATATTCAAGTTTAATGTTGATCAGATAATTGTAGTCTGACTTTTGAAATCGACACATGAAAATTTCTTTGCAATTTAAATCGACCCTAAACCTTCATTGGCCGCATCGGGCCTCCACGCACGGCCGCATATAGCCTCCGCGGCCGGTTTTGGCCACCGTCGCGGAGGGTGGATCTGGTCGTCGCTGCGGCCGGATCAGTCCACCGCGGCTGGATTTGGCCGCCGCGGTGGTCGAATCTGGTCGCTGACACGGCCGGATCAAAATGTCACGGTCGGATCTAGCCACCGCGAGCGCATTACAGAGAGGAGAGCGGAGACTAGGAGAGAGGCTGGAGGATGGGGCCGGGGAGTGTACCTGCGCTGGAGACGGAGGTTGTAGAGGCGGCGGCGGGTCGAGCTGCTGGCGGCGCACGGCGGCTTCAATCGTTCAGGTGGCGGTGGGTCGCGAGCGCATTGCAGGCAGCAGCGGGTCTAGATCACAGGCGCCGGCGGCCGGGTCGCGAGCGCAGGAGGCGGCGGAGCACGGATGCCGGGACGTCGAATGGAGGTCACCGCCGGAGATCACTCACGATCGAGTAGAAGGGAGGGAAATGGAAATAGTGACAGTGGGGTCAGATATTTATATATTCCATTTCTGATGATCGGAACCGTCAGAATGTAGGTAAAGATAATAAAAAATTAATTCAAATTTAGACGGTCAAAACCGTTGAACGAACCATCGAAACATTCGACGGTTCTTCAAACCGTCAAAACTTTCGACGATACTCCAAACTGTCGAAATATATAATATTATATATCAAGTGAAATAGAATTATATAAATTATAAATCTTCCCTTTCGATGATCAAAACCCTCGAAAACATTTAAATTATAATTAAAATGAGTTAACATTCCGATGGGTCCGACCGTCGAAATATCGACAGCTCCGTGAAATGTCGCCACTTTCGATGATCGGAACCGTCGAAAATGAAAATATAGATAACCCATTAATATTAAGATATTTCGACAGCTAAGACCGCTGAAAGTTTCGATGAATACGTGAATCGTCGAAACTTTCGACGGTCTGAACCGTCAAAAAACCAGTATGAAAACTGATCACCTGGTTTTAATATCTTCGATGGTTACGATTATCGAAACTTTCGATGAAAAGTTTCGACGAATTTTCAACCGTTGTAATTTCATATGGCTAAAACCGTCAAAAAGTTATCCGATGATAATTTTGACGAATATTTCGATCCGTCGAAAAATCCACCGGTACTTCAGACGGATTTACGCCCGTCGAAAACAAACCGTCGAAAATTGAGATTTTTCTTGTAGTGAAAATTTCAGGATTTATAGGCTTGAAACCACGAAGGAATGAACAACTCAATCACAAGGTCAATTTCCAAATTAAGAACTCACCTGAAATAGTCGACCTTTCTAATTTTCTCTAGTCCGTTTTGTTCGAGTTTTACCTCTGGTAATTTTCCATCCGTGAAAGGATAAAGATAGGTTGCTTATATAGGTTTTTCAGAATTTTTTAATGCCATATGGCGGTTTAGAAAAATATCTCATCAAATAGTTGTTGACCTGTCTATATGCTTTAGCACTGCTTGGAACCGTAAGTGATGGCTAATCACATTTTCTATCATAACTATGCTTTAACCATAATTAAGTTTAATTAATCATATTTAAACATATATATTATAATATTTATAAATTTTTTAATTTATTCATAATAACCTTATAATTACTTTGTAAAAGTTTATCGATAATTAAGTAATCATTATGCTTTAATCAGAAAATTAATTATTATATACAAATATCACTAAATAAACATCCAACTAACTTAATATGTTAATTAAATGCATGATTATGCAAATATGGCATTTGTGGAGCACGTATGTCACAGTAGATGGTGATCTCTCGGCACATCCTAGCTCCAACTCAATCTATCGGCCAGCATGCCTTAGATAGGGATTCTGAACACCCTCTCAAGTGAGAATCATCATTTTCGAAGGTTGTTCGAACTGAACCTACAGATTTTAGCAAAAAGAGAGAAATGAATAAATGAAAGGTCAACTCAAATTATGTCATGTTGAATGAACCCAACTCAAACTCCTCACATCTCGGCCTTGAAATTTGAGTTGGGAAAGATGTAACCCTTTTCCTTTCAGTTGCCTCCCTTCTTGCTTTATAGCATGACCAAGGTGCCACATTTCCTACTTTTCACCTTCTCTCTTGTCCGCATTTGCCTACAATGTGTAAGAGGAAACTTCTCTCCTCTATTTGTAATGGGGAATCTGATCAGTTGAAGTAGAAAGGGGGTTTCTCTTGTTGTTCGTTGATATGGACTACTACAAATAATTAATTAATCGCTCTCGCCCAAAAATTCATCGAAGTGATTAGGTGGGGGTAGTTCTACCCTAGATGGTCTCACCTAAGATGGTTCGCTCCAAAACTCATCTCGGTCTCCACTGGTTGAGACCCCGCATAAAAAATAGGCACGAAAAGTAGTAATGTAATCCCAAAATACATAATGTCGCTCTCTCATATAATAGATGTGGAAAATCGTAAAAGTTGCATTTTAGCATTGAAACACACATTCAAATATGAAAACACAAATCATGAGATAAATGTGTGTCGAACATAAGTAAAATGTATACATTCTTTTTCCACATTAGAGGACATGTAGAAGATGGCGTGTGTCACACGATATGATTCTTACGAGTTCTTGGTGATGCTTTTTGGTCACACCAATACTCATGCTACCTTTTATACTTGATGAATAGGTACTCAAATCTTTCCTCCACCAATTTGTGACGGTCTACATCGATGACATAATGATACACAGTCACACTATGGGTAACATGTCCAACACATTCGTCAAGTGTTTGAAGTCTTGAGACAAACAAACTTTATCTCAAGCAGGAGAAGTGTGCCTTCCTGCAATGTGCAATTCCTCGGACGTGTTGTCAAGCGTGGACAACTAAAGAATAAAGATGAATGGGCCAAAGATTTGTAGAATCCAGGAGTGGATGACATCCAAGTAGGTTCCTGAGCTTAGGTCCTTCCTCGACCTCATCAAATATTATAGATGGTTCATAAAGGATACTACCATGTCATGACACCACCACTCCACCCCCCCCACCCCCCCCCCCCCCCACCCCCCCCACCCCAAATGAATCTTCTCAAGACGGACCATATGTGGGAATGGACACCCAAGTGCATGCCACAAGGTGTTCTACAAGTTGAAGAGAACCATGACTGAGGAGTCGGTTCTAGCCTTGAAAACCATATGTGGTCTATGAAGTTCAGACGGATGCATCCAACTTCACCATCGGTATCCTGATGCAGGAGGGACATCCTGTGGTATATGAGAGCTGCAAAGTCAAAGACATGAAATGACATGATATTGTGTAAGGAAAGGAGATAACCACTATCATTCACTTCTTATGGACACGACATCACAACCTCTTAGGAATACACTTTGTAGTGAGGATGGACAACGTGGCGATGAGTGATGCATGCAAAATATAATATATAATTAGACATGTATTTAGTCACATTTGGATTCATTTTCATATTCCACGCATCATTTTCTTACCATATTTTTTTTAATTTTATAAAAATACAAATCTACTCAAGTTCTATGTTTAATTATAGAAAAAGCAAAAGAAAAGAGTCACAAAGCCATTGAAGAAAATGACACTCGAATCGGTGTTAAAACGAAGTCAGTAATTGAAAATTAGTAGACTGCCAAGGTTGAAATTGAATATAATAGGTCGTGACATAGCGTAATGGTCATAACTGAGGGGGCCGTGACAAACCTATAATGACCCGTTAAATGTCCACCTTGCCCGTGTAACATGTCGTGATCATAATATTATGAGTCATGAAAACATTACTTCTACTTCAATTTGGACACTATAAGGGTCATTAAATGTCACAGACGTGCTCCACAATCATCATTTTAACATAATCATGATTTTAATTAGCATATTAAGTTAGTCGAGATGCTTATATAGTCATGTTTGTGTGTAGTAATTAACATTTGGATTAAAGCATAATAATAATTAAATTATCGACAAGCGATACAAAGAAATTATATAAGATTATTAGGAATAAATTCTAATATTTTTTAAATATGATAATAAACATGTTTAACTATGATTAACTAAGGTTAATTAGAGATTTAATAGTAATTTTTAACCAAATAATATGATTGGACTTTCATTTCAACTAATAGGGTTTCAAGCAGCTGAAGCAGGCAGCTCACCGGCAGTTTAGAAAATGATTTTTCTAAACCGTGATATGACGTGTTAAAAATCTGAAAAAATATATAAATTTAACACTCTTATCTTCAGATAGTAGAAAATTTGGCAAGACAAAATCCCTACTAGAACGGGCATAAGAAATTCAGCAACTTCGATTGTCTAAGGTGAATCCCTAGATCCGAAACTGACCCCTACTTCATATGCTCATATCTTCATGGTTAGTAATCCATAAATTTTGAAATTTTACAAGGTTCATGCTCCCGAAGTCAGATTTCCATGAGCACAAAAATTATCTAAAAATAATATTTATAGAGAAAGGTATGAACCAATTTTCATGAGTCGCTCACTCTATCCTAAGTCAGAGACAGGTCTGCTTTGTCAATTAGGGCATGATTAGGTAAATAGAATTAGGTTTCAAATTTAGGTATGTTAAATTATACGTCACAATGGTTCAGTGAGAAGTAGAATAATCCAATTTAGACCTGTATACATGGAGAAATGAATTTTGCGTTTCGTAGGGCCTCTTCTATCAAGTTTCAGGACATAGACAGAACATGACATGAATTGATTAATTTTGTTATAAGGGCATACAAGGAGTTAAATTCTACAATTTGTATTCCTAAACACTAATGAAGTCCAAATTTTAGGAAAATTACAATCTCATCAAATAGATAAGTATTGTTAAATATATAAATTAATCATTTAGTGATACACAGTCTGCCAAAGCATAAATCCTAGGTCAGATTGCCTTAAATTTTATGACTTGATCACTTCGAATTAGTTAATGATATTTGGGAATTGGAAACCTTAATAAATCTAGTTTCTATCTAGAATCATAATATTTGCAATTAGTGTTAAGAAGTTTTGAATTATTTATTGACACACACTCAGTCTGGAATCCTAGGATAGCACCTATTTAAGCTATGAAAGATTGAGATATGTTCCAAGTGTGAAATAATCTATGAATATAAATATTTGAAGTTAGATATTAGTACCATATGAGATTATATGCATTTTGAGGTGGACAAGGGTTCATGCATCATGAGCATACATTGCATATTACCTTATTAGTAATTGGAAAGTAAAAAAGGTATTATTACTTGTAGAAAAACATCAAGGTACAAGTGAAAGGGAGAAAAACTAATAAACCTCCTTAGGTAAATTTACAACATAGAAAAATATTATATATTAGTTCTTTTATTTATGATATTATCTCAAGCAAAGATTATTACTATTATTATTATACATATCTTGAGCTATGAAAATTATTTATGATATGTTTCAATGATTTTAAATGAAATGGAGTAACATTTTACATGAAAATATTTTTAGGGAATAATGCTTATGAACTTAAAATAAGTTTTACTTGATAGTGATATGTGATTATGACATGTGTATTTTTATATTGTTGAACTCCATGTGTTCATTGGTCATGCTGTTTGAAAAAAAAAGTTTTTGGGACCACATTCGATATACATGAAGTCTTTGTGGCGTATATTTGGTGTCTTTGCTCTTTGGGGGCTACTTTGCTTTCACGTATTGACCCGTGATATATTCTACGTATCCTAGATGAAGAGATACACATTGACCCATGATTTGCTTTGCGTATTTGAGACTTTTTGATTGTGAAGCTCTGTTTAATTGTGTGACACAATCATGGAGGGATACGTATAGACCCATGATTTGCTCTGCGTATTCGATATTCTTGATTATGAAGCTCTGCTTAGCTGTATGACACATGATCATGGAGGGATATGTATTGACCCATGATGAGTATGTGCAATGACACATGTGTGGAGTTTAACTGTGAATATGATGATATCTTGAATAATTTTTATTTACGTAAAAGTTCATATAATTTGAAAACTTATGTGATATGAGATATATTTTAAATGTTCTCTCATATGAAAATGTGATTATTTAAATGTTACATGCACTCCTATTGTTCCCCTATGTTGTACTTTTATTTCACTCATTGAATAAACGATTGTTGCTCACAATATCCTTGTTGAATTTTTCAGATAATTATAACTTTTAGAGTTGAGTCGACTCGAAGCTTGCCTTTGATGCATATAAAAGAGGTCGAGCTGTTGGAGCTCATTTATTTTCTCTCCACTTTCATTTTTAAAAAAGCATGAATGTAATAGATAAACTCGATAGTTGTACTAGAGTTTATTAGAATCATTTTGTAAGATTGTATAAAACTTGATCTTGTGGGGTGTTATATATGAGGTGGTTAGTGGTATTGATAATATGTGAGTGATATGTCTTATAACTGTTTATTTAACTTTGATGAATATAGATGCATCTTTTGTATGTATTGGCAAATAACACAAGATAAGTAAGGGAGAAGGTTTTGTCGATTTTATTTATATTATTGCTAAATATAAATAAGGAAGGTAATAGTTGGAATTATAACTTAATCTCGGAGTGGGGTGTGACATTAAATCCATGTTATGGGTCGTAAAAAGTCATATTTAAGTCGTTACGAGCATGTTAAGGGTCATTACGAAGCTAAATTTGGAAAATATTTTGACTTTTTTTTGGAAATTCCAAGTGCAGATTGATTTTAAATTTTATCATAAGTCCCAGAGATCATTATAAAATATATTTACTCAGAATTAATTTAATTTCATAGGATTTTAATTTATTAAATGTGTAATGATTTTAAAATTAGTTTTTTAATGATTCATTATTGTTTTTTTATATAATTAATTTTTAACATCATTAATATGATAGCTTAATTTAATATATCATATTAAATATATTAATTTATTATTATCCAGTCCGACCTGAAACGGACACTTGTTCGGGTCGTTATCTGGTCCAGACAATATTGTCGTCAATACATTTTTAAAGATTTAAAATTATATATTTGATAAGATAACTCATTCATGTTCAAAATATCAAGTATCAAATCGATTATACATATAATATTCAACTCAAATATTTATATGCAACATCCAACATTTTAATTCAAATGTTTACAAAATTCCAAATAACCTTCTAAAGAACATGTTCAATATATTATTTTTTATTTCATCATTATTTTAGAAAATAAAAAATAAAGAGATGTCGATATTCTTTATTATATTAATAAAACTAAATGGTAAAAATTAAGAGAGAAGATATTTGTTTATTTTCTATTAATGATATTAAAACTTGAAAAATAATATTAAAACATAAAGTATAATTTAAAGTTTTATTTTAAATTTAAAATAAGAAAACAAAATAAAAAGTATATTTTCTAAATATCACTAATATCATTTTAAGAGATATTTTTTATGTGACTCATCATATTTTTAACGACAAGATGATTGCCGTTAATTTGAATATTAAGGATCAGATTATTTTCTAATTCTTATTGTTGACTTTTAAGATGGTTTTAAAGTCTAATCCAAATTTTCTTTATTTTGACATGAAAATATTCTCAATCAAATCGAAACTCTACCCTAAACCCTAAACTCTACCAAAACTTTTGGAACACTTGGAGGCTAAAATAGAGGCCCTATGAGATAAAAAAAACATGATGATTGAGACCTAGGAACCATGCCACATTGCAGAGGACGAATTTCATAGAGTGAAGGTCAATCGAGGGAGAAAATTGTGTAATAACTCATCGTTTGTATTATGCAACGGTTCAGATGTCCCGAAGGCTATAAATTATTCTCGTATCTTTTACTTGGATGCTCTTTTACCAAGTTATTCATGTTATAATTTGTTGTGATGGATATTTTATATTTTATTTTAAAGAAAAACTGTTTGAACATGTTATTAGCTTAGTTAATTAAACTTTATATTTCTTTTGATTATGCATGTTAAGTTCATTGTCTTTTGATGAGTAATTTTATTTTAGAGAATAGATTATAAACTTATATGAGGGATGATTAGTTTCAAGAATTATTATTACTTTGATAATTCATTTTTTTACTTTTAAGTTGAAGCATACATAGCGCGTGTTCGATAACTAATCATTTGTGTCGAATTTCGTGTGATCTTTTTTTTGTCTTGAATTGTGGGTGAATAATAGTGTAAGAGAAACATATTAATGCGTCTTAATTCTCTGTAAAATTAATAATTGACTCGTCATTTGTGATTATTAGTTTTATTGGAAGTTAAGGTGGTTTGGTTTACTCGTATTGGAGAGGTCAATACATTAGGTACCCCTAATCCGTTATATGAATCAAATATATTATTTACTATTATAACTCAATTATTCCAATGGGTGTTTTATCTTTACATTAATCATCCATATTTCTCACAGGTCAACACCAACTTAATTTTGTTATTTATTTTTTATTTTCATATCACAACACCTTTACTTCTCCTAATAGATTATTGAGATGGATTAGATTTAACTAGTTCCTCGTGGGTTTGACACTCTACCATCTACTTTATTACTTGATACGACTAGTGCCTTTGTTAGTAATTTTATTATTACAAATTCAAGGCATCAATGAGCTATTTTGAGACAAGAAGAACTTATCACCAAAGCAAATTGGATGTCAGGACTTTCTTGCGGAGTTCAACTTTATCTTTAACTACAAGTTCTGTAATGTCATTGTTGACGCTCTTAGTTGGCGAGCAAAACTAGCAGCCATTAGTTCCTTTAATAGTAGCAATTTGATTGCTAGGATCGAGTCTGATTGGTGTCTAATCCGACCGTGGAAGAACCTTCAAGAATAGTTCGAGGAGGAAAGAACTAATTGGTTTTGGGTTGAAGATGTTCTCATTCTTACTAAGGGGCACCACTTCTATGTGCCCCAAGCAGACAACTTCGGGTGAGAGGTCATGATGGAGTGCCACGACTCAAAGTGCGCGAGTCACCCATGGATCTACCGCACCTTAGCACTCCTTGAAGAACGGTCCTATTGGCCACGAATAGAGGGAGATGTTGAAGCCTACATGAATACATGCTTAGCATGTCATCCAAACAAGGTAATCAAGACTTGTTGGACTCCTAGAACCCTGACAATTTTAAATTGACCAATAAAAGGTATCTTTATGGATTTGATCACAGTATTGCCAAGTCTGAAGGCATTGACACTACTATGGTGGTAGTTGATTGATTTTCCAAGTATGTAGTTTTGTGGAAGGAACTTTTCAAAATCTTGGGCTCCAACCTGTATTACTCAATGGTGCTTCATGCCAAAACTTTCGACGAGCGGCGACACTTCGAAATTAGCATCAGTTCTACCCATCAAAAATTCCAACAGTTACAACATCCATCAGGAACTTCTTTTTTATAAAATAAAAAATAAGTTGAATATTTTAAAAAATTGAAATATTTTGTTAAATATTTTTTCATAAATTGAAATTACAAAAAACAATTTATACTATGTTGTTTAAACAATAAATTTTATTATAGTGTTTTTAAGTAATAATTTTTATTATAATTTATTTTAAAATAATGATTTTTATTATAACCAAGGTAATAATGGAATTAAATTATCGTAGTTTTCAATATGGAATTTTCAAAATAATAAATTTATTAATGTTTCAAAACAATAAATAATTCATGCATCACTTAACATTGTGTATATTATTTTCATTATGATGGAATTATTGTATTTAATTTTCTTATAAATACATAGATTGCTTTATCAATGTTAAAACAAAAAGTGGTGGTATACAAATAGGTAACATGAATAGAAAGCAAATTTATTCCCCTTGCATATATATCATATATAAAGAAAGCATGAAGATTCAAGAAAGAGGGCTCAGCATCAACTTGTGTTTAAACCTGTGTACAAGAACTTAAACATTAATAGAAAAAAAACTACTTGATGGAAGAGACATCAAATCATATTGGCAGGAAAAGTCAAGGAGCTCAAAGGAGCACATGACACACAAACAGACATAATCAATTGGTGTCGTCATTTAACTTATATGGGCTCATGGGAGAAGCTAGATACAAATATAGAATTACATTGTTAACCGCTTGCCTTTTTGTTAACTTCTGCCATCCACACAAAATATCAAGATGAGTCTGAAACATTAGGTCTTATAAATGGTGTGAATAATAAAATGCCTCTCGATAACATTTTTATGAGAGCATGATCAAATGTCAATAATGCATGTTGAATAAATATCTTCCGAAAAGCTACTCACCTCGGGTATTTCAGCTCGGAGTACATAGTCTAGTCTATTTCAGCTCCCAAGTATTGCGATGGGTTGTATTGCTTCTAAAAAGAATCAAGTATTTACTTGGAAGATTAAGATGCTACCAAAAATTCAAATATATAGTTTAAAAATCACTTTCTTTCAACAGAATGAGCTAAAGACACATCAAGTTGGAAGTATGCACCTTTGATCTCATCAACAGTTACAAAGGATGAACACATCAAAATTGCAACATTAATGTAATCAGTTTTTGCCAATAACGCAACTCCCCTCCCTGACTTAGAAGATCAATATGTTTATGTATCACGGATGTGCTCCATAAATATCATTTTTATATAATTATACTTCTAATTAGCATATTAAGTTAGTTTAGATTCTTATATAGTCATATTTGCATAAAGTAATTAATATTTGGATTAAAGCATAATGATAATCAAATTATAGATATATCTTATAAAGAAACTATATAATATTATTAGGAATAAAATTTGTAAATATTATAATGCATATGATTAACTAAGGTTAATTGGAGGTTGAAAACTAATTTTTTTAAGAAATAGTATGATTGGACCTTCACTTCAATCAATTGGGTTTCAAGCAACTGAAGCAAAGAGCTCATCAATTGCTTAAAATTTATTTTTACAAACCTTCATATGACGTGTTAAAATTCTAAAAGAAAATATTTAAATCATGTATTCTTATCTTCTGCTAGCCGAAAAATTCCCAAGATCAAATCCCTAGCTGAACATCGTTAAGAAATTCTACAAGGTCGCAGGTTTAAGGTGAATTTTCAGATCCGAAATTGACCTTCAATTTCATATGATCATAGATTCTTGTTTACTTCCCCGTAAATTCTGAAATTTTACATGCTTCATCCTTTCTATGTTACATTTCCATGGCCTCTGGAATCACCTCAAAAGAACTTTTACATAGGAAGTTATGAACCTATCTTCATGGGTCGCTCATTCTATCCTGGGTCATAGACAAACTCACTTTCTAAATTAGGGCATGATTAGGATAAAACTAGTTAGGGTTTGAAATTTTTATATGTTTAATTATACCTCACAAAGAATTGGAATCATACAATTTTAACTTGTAGATATGGAGAAATGAGCTTTTCATTTCTTATACCTTCTTATGTTTGGTTTCAGGACATAGAGAGAACATGAGCCGAATTGATTATTTTTAATTGCTACAATCCTTCTTTTGATGATCTGATGCACCACAGAAGAAGCATCCATTTTTATTTTGTTCTTTATGTTGCTTCTTTTGTGGTGCTGCACTTGCAGCATCTTTCTGAACTTTTCTTTTGAGTCCCTTCTTTTCTTTAAAAGTGATAGCCAAGTGAGCACTTTCCATCTTTTCTTCTTCAATCTTTCCTCCTCCTGAACATAGTGTGAGATGAGCTCATTTAAAGACCAAGAATTCTTTTGACAATAATAGCTCACCTTAAACTAACCAAATTGTACAGGAAGGGATAAAAGAACCAGATGCACAGGTAAGTCTTCAAATAAATTCAATTTGAGTGCTTTTAATTTGAAGCAATATGACGCATCTCCATGATGTACTCCGTAATATTTCATTTGCCCTGATACTTCATTGAAATTATATTTGCTAAGAGTGTACTAGTTTCTCCCTTTTCATTCTTAGAAAATCTTTTCTCAAGGGCCTCAAGAAAATATTTGGTTGTATCCATATCTTCTGGCATAGTGCTCCTCAATGTTTTTGGAATGACGCACTTAATTATCATTAGACTTATGCAATTGGATCACTCCCACTTTTCCATCTCCCTCCTTTCATCAGGGGTACTCACGTCAATAATTTCTATGGGTTTTGTGATCATCAAAGCATAGTTCAAATTCATGACTCCAAGAGTAATATTAATACTCTCTCGCCATGCCTTAAAGTTTGTGCCATTTAACATTGAAATAGAGTTAATGCTCACATTGATATTAGTGACAAATGAAGAAACTGAACATAGAACAAAATAAACATAAGTACCATATTAAATAATAACAAAATATAAATATAGGCAAACCTCATCATAAGATATCGATACAACATTAATATCTAGTCTTTGGACAGAAATATTAACTTACAAGTGATATCTTAATCATGATAATAATAAAAAGAAATGATAATAAAATAACACGTCAAATAATAAATTTTTCTTTGAGCCAATTTATTACTTACATGTAACATCAATTAATTATCACAAATATTACCACAATTCTATATGTTACATTTTCAAATATTAAGTTTCCTTTAAGCCACTTAATATTTAACTAGTAACACAAAGATCACTCTTTATAGTTTAAAACAAATTAAACTACACAAAAGAGGCTACTTTGGTAACATATTGTGCATTAATAATTTATTTCAAAATATATAACACACCCATATTATTTTCTAATTTATCATTAATAATAATGATAATATAAAAGAATAGAGCAATCCAGTATGAAATTGTCTCCATAATTATACCCATGCATGGAAAAAATAATAATAATATTTTTTTTTTGCAGTAAATGAAATAAGCCCATACTCCATGCATGTATATAGAAAAGCAAAATAATCATCATTGCATAAGAAACATGCATTACTATATATTTTGCAACTTGAGATAAATAATAAAAAATATTTATGCAAGATGTGTGTGCACTAATGCACATAATAGTCAAATGGTGTGCAAGACACACCCAATATATGTAAAAAATACTAATCACTTTTCTTATTTGAAAAAATTCATTCACAAAGAGGTGTCAAGAATAGGTGCCACGGATACATGTGCAAAAAAATGTCATTAAAAGGTGCCATGCATGCAGAAAAAATGCATCTTAATAATTCGATACAAAATAAATAATTTGTACACCCAATATAATGCATATGTTGATGCCCTGAACAATACTTTGGATAGATAACAAGAGTGTACATATTCATATAAGATGTCATCATGCATGCTCTTGAAAACAACATCAATAGAAAATCCATCAAATTTGCACAGTGCAAAACAAAACATGCCAGCCAAGTGAATAAATGAAAATAGCATATACACTTGAAGATGCAATAAGCAGTTCACGTCCAACATGACCGATTTAATTAAAAATCAATTATTTCATAAACTATTTAAGTCATGCGAGAATTCTTTCTTGCATGAACATGCAGAGCATAAAAAAATATAGTAAATGAACACAAAACCATGCGTGCTTTAACTTTAAATTGTATTTTCCTAATGATCTTACATGTTGACTCTGATACCAAGTGAAGAAATCAGAATTACAATACTTGATCAAATCATGTTAAATTATTAAGAAACTTAAATGCATAAATACAACAACTTACAATTATTCGTCAAACAATTTGACAGACTTTCAAAACACATAAAGAATCTCTTTCTTCACTTATAAGATGGAGAAAGTCAAAAGAAAAAGACAACCTTTTAATAATTCTTCAAGAGGTGGTTTTGAAGACTATGATCATTTATTTACAAAAATAATTTTCATGTGATTTAAATTTTTATCCATCATAAAAATTTCAATGCACTTTGATCTCTTCACATTATATTTCATATCATAACATATTAATTACTATGCCCAATATATATTAATTACTTTTATTTGAATCTTAACTTAGTTTGACAACATAGTAATTGTGTAATTTACTTTCATGTTAAATCTAATATTAGATATGAACCAACATTCTCAGTATCAAAGTAAGGTAACAATCTTACCTTAGGTACTCGATATGAAACTAAATAGTGCAACAGCTCATTATCTTAGATTTTTTACTATCGACGGTGTTTTTTGCATTATCCTATATTTTTTACAAAAAATGGAATCAAACTTTCGTCATACGAAAGTTTTGGTAGACTCACGAAAACTTTTGTTTGTGTTAAGTCCCAGGAAAACTTTTGTTTGTGTTTAAAAGAATTTGCGGAAGTTCCGCCCGACCACGATATGTTACATCTAGTCAATATTATATATAAATATATATATATATATATATATTACATTTAAAATATAATCATAAAACTAAAGATAATCATAAAAGTATGGGGATCACTTATATGTGCGCCGAGAGGGAGGGGGTGGTTTTTCTCATTCTATTTAATTAAAAAGAGGACGAAGATTCGTGAACTTCGCAATTTGCATGAAATATAAAAACACAACTCGATCATATGTAGAGATGCAGATGAAACCTCGTTTATATTCAAATAGTTTGTTTTTTTTTTCCGCCTATTGTATCAAGTTTTCTTTTCGATAAGAATTTTAGCAAGTGTTTACTCTAGAAACTTAATACAATACTTTGTTCGATTACAGTTAATGATGTCTAATACAATATTTTAATTTCCTAAAATACATTTCACCAGCGCTTGTCCATTTGTAACGCATATATATTAATATTAGAGAACAATATGAGCTGCCTACCGCTAGTAATTTGAACTCTTCTCAGACAAAATAAACAGCATAATTATATCTGTTATCGAAGGCCTTTTTTTAACGGCATTTTCTTCTCATCTCCTGGAACGAAAGATAAAATGCGTACCGCCAACCGCTACTAATTGAACCATATTACAAACTACATGAACAAATTGATAATTTATGTTATATATATTACAAGTGAAAAAAAATTGAAAAAGAAGGTATAAATCGAAGCAAATCTCACCCCGTGGGACGATCACGGTGATCTCGCCATGCGCTCTGCGACGCTCGCCAGCGACCGCAGGTTACACCCGACGATGGTGTCAGCGAACACGCACGTGTCCTCCGCCGTGCTCCCCGGCGGCACGTCCACCACGTACGACTCCACCACCACCGTCCCGACGCCGCCGTCGGGGGCCGCCGCCTCGTGCAGCGAGGTCGTCGCCTGGTAATTCCTCAGCCGGTGGTCGCCCCCGACGACGGAGAAGCTTGTGACGTGCCGCTCGTCGTCGAGCGCGTCGAGCCGCTCAGTGCTGGTGCTCGCCGGCAGGCCGGACGCCACCCGGACCACCCTCACGCTCCCGACGCCGCCGTCCCCTTCCCGCAGCTCGCATCCCCGGAGGAACCGCTTGTAGCGCTGCGGCCGGTCGAAGCGCCGCACCACCGACCACACGACCGGCAGCGGCGCCTCGACGTGCTGCACGTGCACCGTCCCGCACTGCCCGGGACCCTTGGGCCGGCTGTGGTACCGCCGGACGGCCTCCTGAGTGGCCGGGCTCGCCGCAGTTGGATTCGGAAGCAATGGCATTTCCCTCGGTCTCCCTCTTCTTGGCAACACCCGCCTCCTGTTCCGTTTCTAGTTATTTATACTCTAATAGGCAGTTCAGATTAAGATACTGACTACTAAGTAGTACGTTGGATCTTTCTATGTATTGTCTTCGTCCTAAGGACCAAAAAGACTTCGCAACTCGGAAGGATTCGAGACAAAACGATGGAGGAAAGCAGGGGAATGTGGGCCCCAATGGATGGACGATACCGGCGTTATCTTCCTCTTATTGCCAATGTTGTATATATAATATATTCTTTTACTTCGTTTTTTTTAGAATAGGGATAAAAGGTTGATAAACCTGTATATATCCTTATTTTTTGTTATATAACTATATGGTTAGTGATATTAAATTATTAATGACGGTGGATACAATGCATATATATAGAGTGCATGCACAGATCAGCAGGCTCGGAAAAAGTTGGCAGTAGAAACAAAAGAGGGCATACGGGATCGACACGACGATGACTTGATCCAACGCTGCACGTCTCTAACGCTCACAACGGCGGTGGGAGGATGGTGCATGGGGCAGACGTGGCGGATCCAGGCGTCGGAAATAGATATCCCAGGTGCAGCACGCGAGGGACGAGGTATCGCCCACGTGGGGGGAAGCGACCGTATCGTAATGAATGACCGGATAAGTATTTAGTTGTCGCTTTGTGGAACGTGGTTTTTGCTTTTTTTTTTTATTTTCAGTATTTTTTTCTCTTTTGTTCAGTCGACGTGGCGCCCATCGGCAGCGGCATCCATCGAGCTCGTTGTTCGAGTAACGAGAAATGGATCACACGATGAAGGGGTGCATGGGGATGGGGGAGGGAATCTTGGCAGATAGATTCGATTCGATACCGTCCGCTGGGTCGAATCATAAACTATGCTGCTGACGTTTGCGATGGAATCGAGTGTCGTAGTAGTTTTTTTATGTGCCAAGGAAATTGATTGTGGATCTACTTCGATTCCGCTCAAGGCCCTCAAGGCCCATCAAGGTGTCGCCTATTAGATCACTAGTGTAAGAGATATACGACTGTAAATGAAGGGCAACAACTTGAGGGGAATCCGTGATCAAGCGTCTATAAAAATATAAATGTCTCATTTCAAGTCATGGCCTATAGACTATGTATGACAAAAATTATGAATTTTGACATAAAGTGATTAATGGGGTGTAACACATTTTATGTGCAACTTTGTGCAATACTCCTAATCCTTGAATCGAGCGGACAGTCCATACCGGCCTTGTAACGACCTGCTTTTTGAAAAAAAAAAGAGAAAAGGAAGTGGACGAGAGAATCGGTCACACCTCTCTCCCCCATGACTCTCTCTTCCCTTTCCCTAATTTTCTCCCCCACAGGGAGGGGGCGGTCAGCCTATAAAAGGGAGGGAGCAATGACGGAGTCAGAAATATTCCATAGGGGGTTCACTTTTTATTTTAATTCTAAAAAAATTTAAAATAATTATATAACAACACTAAAATTATTCTTAAACAATTAATTTCAACGATGTTTCACTTTTTGAAATTTGTCGATAATTTCACAATCTTCTTTCCTTTCATCTCCTTCATCGTGTAATAAATACAATTTTCTTTCCTTCCATTTCCTTCATGGAGTAATAAATTTTGATATGGATGTGATCTTTTTTAAAATATTTCTTTAACACCATGATAAACTATGAAAGAATTTTTTTTCAATATATACTAATGAAAATATGTCTATTATGAAATAAAAAGGAAACTTAAATTATGAACTATAAACATATATTAATTGTTATGAATTAAATTATATTAAAATATCTTAGTTTCGGATGAAAGCATAACATATTATTCATGAAAAAAAATTAAAAATAATTTACAAAAGAATAGATTAAAAATCAGATGTAAAATACCTTGGATTAGAGGGTGGAGAAGAAGGCAAAAGGGAATCCTAATTTGAGGGAAAAATATTTCAGAGACTAAAATGATGAGGAAAAAAATAGATTAAATAGGAGAGAGGTGGATGGTTTTGACAAATAAATGAAAATAATTTTAATAGATTAAATAGGAGAGAGGTGGTTATTTCCTTGCGATGACAGTTTCCTTGAAGCCAGTTGTGAGTTGTTTTTTTGCAAATCGGACTGTAATCCTCGAAGTTATGATCTCTCCTCTTCACCACCAAGTCATTGTTTGATCTGAGATATTATTCGTACTAAATTAAACTTAGTTAGTCAGTGGGTGCACTTGCACCGACCGGCACCCATATGCCTCCGCCCTTGAAAAGGAGTGAAGGGACTCCCCCACAGCTCCACACTCCCTCCTCTGCTCTTCTTTTTCTTCTCCGGCTCCGACGAATGATGTGCAGACGGCTCTCGCGCGAATGAGCACATAAGGACGATCCAACAACACTCATCGACCTTCCTCGGCATGCACGAGGATCAACGCCACCTCCACTAGACAGGAATGACCGGAGAAGGAGAAGACGATCGGAAACTCGCCGACAAGCAAAACCAACGATCTGAAGAGAGGTTCTATAGACGTACAATCCTCTAGATGAAGAAATGTAGATCAAATGTCATGAATTTCGATTCCATTATGACCTAGCGACACGTAGGAATGTTTTTAGTATTATATGTATTGCAATTGGATGATTGGAGGTCGACCGAAAATGGAAAATCCGATCAGCGGCTCTGTTCCATGAAGAATCGATCGACCGATTTTCTCGTATCGGTCAACCGATCTTCGACTTATGAGGTCACGACTCAGGGTCGGTCGACCGATCCAGTGGAAGTCGTCGAGTCCGATTGCATAAGGTCGGTTGACCGATTCCTAGAATGGCCGACCGATCCTGCGACAACTACCGGTCGATCGATTCACGTCGAACGATCGATCGGTTCATTAAGAAGAAGTACTCGGCCGAGGACATCATCGGTCGATCGGTTCCCCGACTGGTCGATCAATTCGGCCATATCGGTCGATCGGTCCATTAAGTCGATCGACCGATCCAGAGAGAAAGAATCGTGAATTTTAAGGTGAAATGATCAAAATGCCCTTGAGGGGCCAGAATACCTATAGTCAATGTTGAACCTTCGACTGGACCACTGTGGGCCATGCCCAGTATAGTGAAACAAGTAACAGACCCTTCGTCCGCAGAAAAGGGATCAAACCTTATCCCCTTCTCTGAATCATGATTTAGAATCCTACAATTGTAAAGAAGATATGTAAAATAAAGATAAAAGAATGAGATAGCTATGTGTTCAGAGTACGGAATAGAGTATTGTACAGTGGAGGGGTAGGTAGCTACATTGTGGAGACAGTGTACCTACTGATTTAATTACCACTGCTCTTGGACCACGAACCCTCTCCCACCTGTGCTCTGAATAAGGGTGACGCATCGAATGCACCCTTCCCCCATGGGGGCATATATGGATTATATTATTTTATGCCAGAGGGACATGTAGCTTAATTGAGGAGACAGTGAACCTAAAAGTCCGTAACGATCACTGTTTTTGGGATGTAGGTCCTCTCCCACCTGTATTCCGAAAATGTTATGCCTGAGCATACACATTTCCTTTCATGGGCACTCTGACAAGTGTAGAGACACATCTAGCTTCCCGATTAACTAAAGTCGAGCTCGCATAGGATAACGAACATCAAGAACCTTATAGTAATGTAAAAGACATAGTACCACACAGAGCATAACATAGTACAATATTGAATAGCAGAGTATGGTAATGGACAGAGTAAAGTATGGTATTGTATAAGGTATTATTAAAGTAAAGGATATATATGTATGGTCCATAACCTATAAGAGATAAAGTGTCGGAACTAATGAACAAAGTAACTGATTATTGATTATCATTTCATCGTCTATGATTCTATGTGTACTAAGTGTTAGCTCACGGACATTCCATGCCCCTGCTTTGGAATTTTGCAAATGAGAATCCTACTTAGGGAGGAAGTGGAAAAATGCAAAGCTTCAAGCGACACATGACTTACTACAAAACCACAACTTTCCGCCATTTAATTTTACATTTTAAATTATCTGACTTTGTATATATGAAATATTTGAATTTCTCTTTTCAGCCTTGCTTATGTTGATATTCTTAGAACTATTCGAACTATTTGTGTTTTCCTTATTTTCTTGAATTATCACGTGTTATGTGACATCCTTTGATTTCCAATAATATCTCTTATGCATCCCCATGCCATTATTATTTCTCTACCATTTCTATTGTCACGTGGGTCATTTGTTGATCGGTCAAAGTCAAAGTAGTCGTAATCAGTGTAGTGCTCACTTGGTCAGTCTGACCGCCAACGTGGCGAAAGGACAGATTTTGGAGGCGTTACAGGCCTAGCGTCCTCCCCTCTCCTTCTATCCCCTGTGAGTGCCACCTTTCAACCTCCCCTCTTCTTCTGATCTGATGACACACTGATGTCTGTCGTCATCGACCTACCGGCGTCGAGGCAACCTCCCCTCTTCTTTTGATCCAATGACTCACCGACGCCTATCGTTGTCAACCCGTCGACGTCGAGGCAGATCCCCATAGCCGTCACACCTTCCGGGTGCTCGCACCTCTGCAACCTCCCCTCAAAGTGCTGCCAACGACAACTCACCTCTACAACCTCCCCCTCCCCTCCGAGCATCATTGTCGGCACCTCACCTCTGCAGCAACCCCCTCCCTTCGACCTCCTACAAGTGCTTGCCCTCTCGACCCCCTGTGAACGTCAGCACTCTGAACACCGCCCCCACGAGCCCCGCCATTGTTGTCGAGCCCGACGTAAACTAGATCTCGCCGTCGTCAATTATCGAGAGACAAGAGAGGTCGACATCGTCGAGAGAGGCCGATTGTCGAGAGAGATGAGAGTGAGAATGAAAAGTGTTTTATCTGGATCATAAATATAAGACGGATGGCTCATATTAGAACGTTGCATTAGGTTACAAGTAAGGGGTGTACACCCCATTAATCCAATATAACATAACAATAATATTAAGAATATCCTGAATTGTACATACTTTTTATGTCACATCATACACCACAATTTAGAACAACTACAACATTTATAATATTTCAATCATTAATACTCAATATATAATTATGCAGTCATTTGGATTAATCACATCCTTTACTTTCTTAATCATATATGTATGATAAAAGTCATTTAATAGCTTCTTCATCATAAAAAATCATATGATATCCTTTACTTTCAATATCATATCTAGCATTCTGAGACTCACACACTAAACGTAAGTTTAGGAGATAAAGGTTAAAGCGTTATTCAATTATATAACTTGACTTTTGTATTGACTTGGCTAGTGAACACGAGCAATAACAAATTATATATATATATATATATATATATATATATATATATATATATATATATATATTATATATGATGCATTAGGAGGCTTGAGATGAGAGGATTTAGTTTTATCTTTTGTTTTGGAGTGTTCTGAATTAACATGCATAATGTGACTCCATCCTTTTATTATGTAACTCCCCTCTCTCCATGTGTCCCACATATTCACTGTTGCGTTAAAACCATTCTTAGACCTTCACTATGATTTATCTTTTTTTCTTCATTTTTAAAATTTTTATTCATTTCAGTTTTTTCGAGTGGAGCAAACGTCCGACGTTTGAGATGAGTGCATAGAACAGTTAATCACTTTTATTTACTTGAATGTTCTTTCACATGCGGCCCTCCATCCCTCCAAATGACTTCAGTTAAAAGGAGGAAACGTGCGTCGACCTCTATACCAACCCATTGACGTGTTCGAGGAAGCGGTGCTACAGTGAGCAGCTGCTGTCAATGGAGGAGAGGAGCAGATGTCCCTCTGCGGTGAGTTCCTGAATGCCGACACGACAACACCTCGACCGCGCTGCAGTGGATCATGGCGAGCATGCATGGTGAAGTACCAGGACGTGCAGAGGAAGCTCGCGGAGGACATCGAGGGGTGGTGGGAAGTGAGGCGGTGGTGATTAAGATGGAGGACCTGCCGTGGTACCTGGAGTACATCGTGGCCAACCTGGTAAGGGAGTTCAAGTGGAAGGCGGCGGTGGACGGGAGGAGGTGGGCATGACCGAAAAGCCCGAGTTCATGATCGTGACGAAGAATTCGCTGCACACCCGTGTCACGCCAGTTAATTAATATATCGTATTCATATTAATTTATTTCCAATTAATTACATGCAACTAATTTTTTTTCGTGAAGGTCATGGTCCAGCTAATTAGAAGGTCCATTTGTTTCTTCTTCACCTTTTCCTATCACCTACATATATTTTTTTTGTTATTTGCTTCTCCATCCATAGCAGGTAACATATATGATATTAAATGTATTACTATGGAAATTCCTTTCCTCTTTTATGTGGTTCATATAGATATAAAGTTATATATATGTTATCATAACAAATTTATTTTAGTAATATGTGTGTCTTTTATATATTTTTTTCATTTTGATGTATAATTACTAGAAAATATGCAACCATGGTGAGTTTAGTAGCTTTTCTTAGGATGTTATCAAGTTGGTTTCAGGAGTTTTGTTGGTGACATTATTAATTATTTATTAAAGTTAGGATGATAATCATGCATGTTTCCCTATTCTATCACATATTTATACAACACAAATTCTAAATAACAAAGCTTAAATTAAATTGTTAATATATAAAAGTATTCTAATTTATTCTTTTACAAAATTAATTAACATATTTGATATATAAAATATTTCAAAAATTTGTATAACTAAATTGTGTTGAATCACAGGTGGAAGTTTCTCCTTTTTTTCTCTTTTTTTTTTTTGCATTTACGTGCTATCCTTCTTCTACTCTCTCTCCTCCATTATAATAAGACGTGTCCGTTCATGATTTCTTCTATCCATTAATTCTTCTTCTATGATATCCTTCAGACATGTGCACACATGCAGCTTCATGCGGTGAATAATTAGCACACAGGCATCCACTCCAAAGGATAGCCGTTTGAGGACGTGTGCATGCATGCAACTTCATTTTGTGATTAATCAGATCAACTCCAAAGGACAACCGTTTGAGGATGTGTGCGCAGGTTCATGCGGTTTATTAATCAGCACGTAGGCATCCAATCCAAAGGACAACACTCCATGACCTCTGATACATGTCATACATAAAGTTTAACGGATGAGGACAACGCCATGCAGCCAAAGCTTCCAGTGCCTTCTTTCCAGAGGCTGCCGATGCTGAACGCATTGGAGTGGAAGCATGCGATGCTCGGAAGTGCGGATGTGATTGTATAGTCTTCGTGCTATCCAACCATTGTACGCGCTCAGCATAGGCAACATGATATCCGTGTACTTCTTAACCGAACGCAAGTCGATTCCTCCTGCTGCTCCACCTCCACGAGGGGAGCCCCTGATCGTGGTCATTGACTCCTCATGCGGGGTCAGGAGAAGGTGAAGAACCTCCGCCGCCGGGTCATGGCTGAGCGCGTAGAAAGAAGCCCCGAGCTCTTCGACGCTAGGGACGTGGGGGCTGCCACTACAAGAAATAGGAGAATTTTCCTTAAAACCGTCGAAAATGACGTTTTCGACGACTTTTTCGACGAAATCGGAAACGTCGAAAAATACTCGTTGCAAATCATTTTCGACGGTTGAGAAAGAACTGTCGGAAATTTCGACGGATTTTTACGGTCTACAAAACCGTCGATAATTCGGCGGTCGTGATCGCCGATATTTGCGGCGGTCGACGAAACCGTCGAAAACTTCGACGGTCACCGTCGAAGTTTTCGACGGTTTCGCCGACCGCCGCAAATATCGGCAGTTGCTATCGCCGAAAATTTCGACGGTCGTCCGGCGACCGCCGAAGTTTCGACGGTCAAAATAGTCACAAAGAATTTATATAATATAAAAAAATTAGCCGGCCGACGGCCAACGCCACGATCTCGACCTCCAGCCACCCGAGGTCGGATCCGGCCGCCTGGTGGTCCGGGCCGGGGAGAGAGAGAGAGGAGGGAGAGAGTAGATGGGGTTATATATATATATATATATATATATATAATGAGAAAGCGGAAAACCGAAAAAAAAGCGGGATAACATAATTTTAATTACCGACGGCTCTGACCGTCGAAAACACAAATATTAATTATTTTTAAAGTTACTGACGGTTATGACCGTCGAAATTCATTTAATTTATATTTAGTTATATATACTATTTATTTTTTATTTTACCGACGATTTGAATAGTCGCTAATTATTAGCGACGGTTGGAACCGTAGGAAATTGCGACGGTTTGGACTGTCGCAAATTATATTAATAAAATAATCCTCATATTATATTATTATACATTTACCGACGGTTACGACCGTCGGAAATTGCGACGGACTGGTATCCATCGAAAATATCGACGTTCTTAATCGTCAAAAAATAAAATAATAATATAACAAATTAGATAATTTAGTATTTGAATTTTCGACGGTCGTAACCGTTGGAAAATCCGTCGAAAATTGCGACGGATGGGTATCCGTAAGAAATATAGACGTTCCTAATCGTCGAAAAATAAAATAATAATATAATAAATTACATAATTTAGTATTTTCATTTCGATCGTCAAAAAATCCGTCGAAAATTGCGACGGATGGGTATCCGTCAAAAATATCGACGTTCCAAATCATCGAAAAATAAAATAATAATATAACAAATTACATAATTTATTATTTGATTTTTCGACGGTCGTAACCATTGGAAAATCCGTCGAAAATATTTTCGTCGCAAAATCAATCCCAAATTACGACGGATTTTTATTCGTCGGAAATTATCCGTCGAAAAATGACAATTTTCTTGTAGTGTGCGTCACAGTTCAGGAGCTACGTTGCAGTTCAAGAGCTGCAACAGCATGAGCCGACGATTCTCCACCGCCAGCAGGACCTGAGGTCGTTCAGAACCTTCACCGCGATGACTCCATGCATGTTGCCTTCTTTTCCGTAGACTACTGATGCTGAACATGCCATAATGGAAGCATGCGACGGTCGAAAGTGCGGGCACGGTACTTCGGCGCTATCCAGCCATTGTTTTCTTATAAATATATGATATTTTTTATATGAAATAATTATTAAAATATTGATATCACAATTGTAATATATTTTTTCAAACACACATGCATGAATATAAAATAATACTTATTTTAATATTATAAAAGGCATAATATTTTTATAATCATCTTAAATATTTTAAAATATAAACTTAAATAATATTTATCTTAATTTAAAGTGTAAGATATTTATAGGTATAATGTATGTTACAACAAATAGTAGTGATATATTGTATATTATAATAAAATTATATTTTATTTATATAAATATTTTTTTAACATATATATATATATATATATTTAAATCGTGCGAACCATGAGTGAGTTAAATCATCTTAAATATTTATATAATAAATATTAAATTATGTTTTATTTATATATTAAAAAATAATTTTAAAATATATTTAAATTGCTCGAAGCGCGAGTGAATTAAACTAGTTCAATTATAAGAGGAATCACTAACCATGACATCTTTACTATCTTGAATTAACTTAAGTACAAAAAATTGTGTATAAAAAACTTAATCCTTCAAACATAAAATACGATTAATATTTTCTATAAAAAATGAAATAAAGGTTTATCAAAATAATAATCAATCAACATAATAAATTTTAATATTAATATAATCTATATCCATTATCAATTTTCAATTTTTAGATGACCATCAATTGACCATAATCAATTTCGATTCCATTATCTATATCCATTTTTTTATTGAATACCATGATATTGTTTTTACGTTACATCATGGATCTCCAATTCAATAGCTATGATCCAACCTAGTTAAGTATGTAACATATATATTAAATCCATAAAAAGAAACTCCATGAAGCACTCAAAGAATTTAAAGTCAAAGTATTTTATTCTCCATGGTTGATATATGAATATGCAAATGCAATTGGCAAAAGCCTTATAATACAAGAAAATTTAGTTATTCCGTTTTTTTTTTCTTTTTCAACTTTCTTTCCACTTTTTTTCTTTATATATTTCCCCTCCTCCCTCTTCTCTCTCCCTCCTCCCTCCACTCCTCTCTCTCTCCCTCCTCTCCTCTCTCCCTCTCCCGGCCGCGAGCACCGGATCGGCCTCACCCGTGCGCCGGACGCCGGAGACCCTCCCACGCCGGACGCCGGCGACCCTCTCCCGCGCCGGCGTATCTCTCTCTGCTGTCGACCCTCTCCCGCACCGTGGCCGTTCGGATCCGGCCGCCAGGCGGCCGGTTCCGGCCTCCAGCGCCCGGATCCGGCCGCCTGGCGCCGGATCCGACCTCCTCCGGATCCGAACGCCAGGCGGCCGGATCCGACAGCTAATTTTTTTTATATTTAAAAAATTATTTGCGACGATTGCGACCGTCAAAAGATCGACGATTGCGACCGTCAAAAGATCGACGGTTGCGACGCCCGTCTAAAGTTGGGACCGTCGAAAAGTTACGACGGCTCAGACCGCCGGCCTTTTCCGGCGGTTGCAACCGACGGAAATTTTGACGGCTCGGACCGCCGGCCTTTTTCGGCGGTTGCAACCGTCGGAAATATCGACGGTTCGGAACGCCGGCCTTTTCTGGCGGTTGCAACCATCGGAAATATTGACGGTTCGAACTACCGGGGACTTTTCCGACGGTTGCAACCGTCGGAAAATTTCGACGGGTCGAACCGCCGGGGACTGTTCCGACGACCAGAACCGTCGATATTTTCGACGAATTTTTTTCAACCATCGCAAATCCGTTTGCGACGAGCGTTTTTCCGACGGATCGATTCCGACTGAAAAACCGTCGGTAATTGCGTTACTGACGGTTTTCGGGCTGATTACCGACGGTTCGGACCGTCGGTAATCCGCATTTTTCTAGTAGTGTTAAGAACTTATCAAATCCTCCATCAACATCCTACATTTTTACTTTACGTGGTAATTGGGTCTAAACATAAATTATTGTCACATTAAGTTTATGTCTGTTTGTGTTCAATCTAAGAATCAAGTAAAAAATTTGCTCACATACAATTTTCATTTTATTAACTTCGGGGAGTGTGCGGATGGCTATGGACAACTTAATTTAGTCTATGATTCTACAACAAATTAACCTGACCGACCAATTCAACTGCTTGATTGGTTTGGGAAAAAAATTGATTGAACTAGAAAAATCGGCGAGCAGGTTTAACCTGATTTGAATTCAAAATATTCAAAGAAAATAATAGAAAAATTTAGAAAACGAAAAGAAAGTGTTAAAAGAAAAGTTAAAGAGAAGAAAAAAAAAGATTTACGTAAGAGATTATGAAATAAAAAGGTAAGTATTAGAAGTTGAATAACATTAAAAAAGAAACTATCAAAGGTAGGAAACTGAAAATAAAAAAAAGGAATGTCAAAGACAAAAATAAATAAGAATAATTTAAGATAAAATATATTAATACAAGATCTATCATCGTTAACTAATAAATAAAAATTCAATAAATAGTCTATTAATATTTACACGTCGACAATTAATGTTTGTCGTTACTAAAATTTTAATAAATAAAAAATATTATAGTAATATTAGTAATTTACTAGTACAATATATTTATATAAGAATCTTTAATATTAATTAAATAAAATCTGGCCCAATTTGTCAGTCCAATCGGTGAACGCCGGTTTAATTATGAAAATATTGTCCCATTGCTATACAAATAACCCGTGTTCACGTGAATCATGAACAATTATTAAAGAATCAAATGGAAAAAAATTGCGCCATAAGTGGAGGATGCGACGAAGACGAACACGTTACAGGCGTACTTGACCACAGCTTCCGTCGCGCCCCCCTCCCCGTCGAATTAATTTGCACCTAAAAAGCGACCGACGGACACGAGCGCGAGCCACGAGCGCGAGGCGGGACGGAGACGGAAGCATGTGGCTGGCCTACGGCGAAGCCGCCGACGCCCCCCCGCTCCGCATCCAGCACTCGATGGCGCCAGCGGTCGAACAGCTGGCGGCCGCACGGACCCCCAACCAACCTCTTCCCCCCTCGCGATCGTGTGGGCAGACGACGGCACGTGATCCCCTCCCCCGCGCATGAACCGCTAACGTCCGTTGCTTTCGCATCCAACGGCTCCCATCGGCCCCCTCGTGCCCTCGCGGTCGTCCGTCCATCGAGCCCACGAAGGACGAAACCCAGCCGTCCGTTTGCCCCACTAACCCCCCTCGTAGTTGGGCCCACGCGAACAAAGCCCTCGGCCACGTTTCGGCACGCGACTTGGTGACGCCCTCTCGTCAACGATGGAGCCCTCCGTCGGGCGGTCCGCGTAATATCCCACGGCGCCAACTTATTACTCGCCGTTGAAATTTCGATCCGACGGATACCGTGGCACTCCGCATAGATTGTTTCGTACGTTAGTTTTCTTTTATTAATGCGGTCAAGAGGACGCCGGGCGGTTGATGTTGGTGACTTCACGGCGAGATCGACTTCGTTTCGTTCGTTCGTCGCGCAAAAAATAAAATGTGAAATAAAAAATGTTATTATTGTAATAAACAAAAAATATATAATATAGCAAGAGAAGGAAATGGAAATTTTCTGAGCTCGGTATATATTGCGACGGCGGCTCGTGTTTCTTAGTTTATTCTCCGCTTCCGGATTCGTTTGCGCTGGTAATTCTCGCTCTCGTTCTCTCCTGCCGCCTCCTCTTCGCCGCTCGTGTCGGCGCCCTAGATTTGTTATACGATCGCCCTCTCCCTCCGCCGCCTTCCGGCGATTTGGGCGCTCGGGGACTGCGATCGGCCGTGCGGATCGGGAGGCCCCGAGTCCTCGGATCCGCGGCTCGTTTCCTGCCTCTTGGGACCTGGATTCGTCGAAGACTCCGCGAATTCATGGAGGTCGCATTGACCTGATCTGGTTTTTCTTTGGGATTTGGTCTAATAAGTTTGGTCTTGGTCAGTATTTGCTCGAGTTTAGCTTGATGCCTTTTGGGTTTGAGGGTGACGAGCTGCTTCGGCTGCTTTTTACCCGAAATTCGTTTAATGTCTTGATAGGAATATGGTATGATTGAGATACAAGGAAATAGATTGTAGTTAATGTATTATGGATTCGGTTCTTACAAATCGTGCCAACATTGATTTTTTTGTGCTAATTAGTTCAAGGATTTGATGGCGTCAAGTTTCAGTTGTGAAGGCAATGCATGTTGATTCTTGCTTACATCTACACATATGTCAATTGTTAGGTTCCAACTGCTAGGTAGCTAAGGCCTAAGGCTAAACAATGCTTACGAGTCTTTCTTGCGACTACCAGTTCAAATGTTCATTCATTGGTGAAGAATGTGTATCAATGTAATATATGTCCATATGCATCGCCAATTAGTTATGAAATCTATGTCTTCCATGATTTGAATCTAAGTGGAAGTTGAGTTCTCTGTGGAAAGTGATAAACATGCAGGTCAGCTATAAAAGCACTTTTAAATTTGAGAGTCCAATTACCATATAGGTACTTCCCCTGTCGGAAGCCTTTCCATACTTGGCACTACAAAATTAATATGAGAATTAACTAAAAGCAACACTTTTTTCAGTCGGAAATATATGGGAACACAACGCTAACTCATCCCTTGGCATGGCATGTATGTTGAATCCGCTATTTGAAAATTCCATGTTCACACTAATTGGGAGCAAAAATTATGAATCCTAAAGAATTGAAAAAAGTGTATTTTGATAAAATAAAACTCCAGGCAAAATCATAGTTTCTACTGCACATTTTTCAATGATTAGTAAGTTTGCTGGCAAAGAATAATAAATTGATTTTCTAACTTAAGTTGTAACTAGGCATGATTAATTTTTTCCTGCTCTTTAATATGCTTAGTAAGTTCTTATCTGTGTCTCTTCTATCTCTCTCTCTCTATATATATACATATATATATTTATATTTTGAAAGAGAGTCTCTTCTATTTCTCAGGCACTACACAAATGATGGCAAAACATTCTGCTGAAGAAAAGGTATTTAATCATATTTGGTGCAGTCCAAGGTATCCATGTAGAAACAAAGTTTCTTCCATGGGGTGATAAGTGGGTGAAAAATGCCATCATACAACATAGTACTTGGGAAATGGAGGAGATGTCAGGTGATTCAGCAAGGTCTGAGCCAGGGAGTTCTTCTAATGCGGTTTGGTGGTCTTCAGATTTGATTGAAAATTTACAGTCTGTTTCTTTGGCTCCACGAGTAGAATCTTCAACTTTTAGGGAGTTGTCAAGTAATGCAAGGGATGGTGAACTCTCACCACTGGATGCTTCCGACATATTGTGGTCGACTGGAACCTTTTCTGGAGCAATACCTAATGGCTTTTATTCTATCATCGCAGTAAGGAGCAGCTTTACCCAACCATCTTCTAATATATCTGTAATATGCATTCTTACCGATCATTTATTCTTATCTTATTTTGGGACTACTACAGAGAAGTGCTATCTTCATTTGACTTCTGCAGGATAAAAAAATCATGGAGCTTGTAGACCATATACCTCCTCTAGGTCAGCTTTATTCCATGGGCTTCGAGGGCTTCAAAGCTGACATCATCCTCGTAGATGTAGAGAAGGATAAAAAACTTTCCATGTTGAAGCAATTATGTGCTGTCATGGTAAAAGGATTACATGCCAATCCTGCTTTATTAATAAAAAAGATTGCTGGTTTGGTGAGTTTCTATCTTTATCCACAGCGAATTCAGAGGAGGTTAATTAATTCTTCTCATAAAAGGTGTTGGACAATTATTTTGCTTGTTGCATAAATTTGACTTTCAGGATAAAGTTAATTGTCATAGTGTTAGATGCTTCCACTACTCTATGCTTTGTCCTTGGTTTGATTTTGCTCTAAATACTCTTGCGCTTGTGCCATTTACTGCAGATATCTGGTGTAAAATGTTCTTTTGTACATGTATTACTGTTTTCTCAGAACATTAGCTATCTAAATTTACTAGCAGAAGCTTTTCTTTTTCTGAGTAATTTAATAGCAGAAGGTGATACAGTTGTGTAACATTATGAATTTGTTAGATCTTGGTACCATTTTAATGCTTCTGATGAAAGTTTCATGGATGATCTTGATTATGCATCTTATTCATTTCACCCAAAAAGTGATCCTTATAGTGCTATTATACCAGAAGGTTTTGCAACTTTTAATTACTTATTATCTTTTCAGATTATAGGTGAGTTTTCCCTCTAAAAAAACATTATAGAGGAGTCTTTGAATGACTATAAAGCTTCTGAATGTTGGAGATGGTTAGCACTAGACATGTCATAGTTTCATCTTTAAAGCATGGTAGGATTCATAGACCAGCAATAATCATGATTATTGTCCATTTTACGGCATGGACCTGCAATAAGTAGCATTTATAGTTTTATTTGTAATAGGGAACCATCCTTGCCCTTGCAGAAAAAAAGGTCCCATTCTAAGACCATTGGTAGATGCGTTTTGACTCAGTTACCAAACAGAAGGCTCCTCAACAAACACATTGCTCTTTTAATGAAATGAATATACATTGCATATCTCTATTTGCACATTCTTGTGTCAAATACTGATGAAAAATTGAACACTGCACCTTTAATGATGTGTATATGTATAATTCAAGATTGGATTTAACCATAACTTTTTTATTTTGCTCACATTCTTGATGATTGAAACAGGTTTTTGACTTTTATAAGCGTCAGAATCCAGAGCTAAGTCCTGCAAAATCTTCTGTGGAGGATATTTCTCACTCGACTGATAATATACGTATCCAACTTTTAGGTCAAATCAGGCATGGTTCATGTTGTCCTCGTGCAATTTTGTTTAAAGTTCTTGCAGATGCTGTTGGTCTTACAAGCAAACTAGTGATGGTACGCATCATCCCTGTCAGCGGGTGAATGATTTTTTGATTCTGTAATCTCCAGAGTATACATATTAATTTGTTTCTCATTCCCGCATAAACATTTGCAGGGTTTACCTAGTGATGGTGGTATTGAATGTGCAGACTCAAATAAGCACATGTCAGTAGTTGTTATGCTGAATTCTGTTGAGCTTCTTGTTGATCTGATGCGTTTTCCAGGCCAGCTAATTCCTTTCTCAACCAAGGCTGTCTTTACCTCACACATTTCTGCAGCAGGGGAGAGTGATTCTGCCGAAAATGACTCATGTGATTCTCCCCTTGAACCTAATAGTCCATGTTATGAGTTCCCTGACAAAATGGAAGCTGAAGGGTATATTCCTTTTATCCTAATACATGGTTTTAACTATTGTCTATATGTGGTTTGTATGTCTAAATGTCTAAACTTAGGTTTCCGAAGAGAATGCATTGCTTCTTTGGTAATGATATCCTAGGTAGTCAAGATCGGGATTTTACGTAAGATTGGAAGGGGCCCGTAAGATCGGATCATGGATCGTAAGACCTTACATACTACAACAACAACAACAACAAAGCCTTATCCCACTAGGTGGGGTCGGCTACATGGATCATACGACGCCATTCCGCTCTTATTCGTTGATCCATGTTCATAAATATTCGACATGATTTTACGCTGGCTGTCGGGGCCTAACACAACCCTCCTCATTTATCCGGGCTTGGGACCGGCTATAAAACATAGGCGGAGTTAAGACCTTACATACATATTAAAAAAATAATTTAATATATAAGATATGTAAAAAGTTAATTTTTTTAACTAAAGATATAATGGTTTAGAGTATCAATAATGTTAACTTGACTACTATCCTATTAAGACTTCCTACAAACACATATATATTACTTATATAGTAGTAATTTAATATGAATTGACGAAAAATGTCAATAATATGGAGTACTATTATATAAATAAATTTTAATATACATCGATATTGAAGTTATTTGTGAAGAAAATATTTTTAAAATTTTAAATATAATTAATCATCTTCCCCTTAATTTTATTTCTCTAAAAATCATGTTGCACTCGGTGAAAATGAAAAATAAATTTAAAAAAATTTAAAAGATTGGATTGCTAGGATCTTATGATCCTACAATCATGCTTTTATGATTACAACAACAACAAAGTCTTATCCCACTAGGTGGGGTCGGCTACATGGATCATACAACGCCATTCCGCTCTATTAGTAACCAAACATTTCGATATATTATTCACCAATAGATCTTGCTCTATTAATTCGCCAAGTGTCCGCCTTGGTCTCCCTCTCCCTCTTTTAATCGGACTCCAGATTATTTGATCTACTCTTCTTACTGACGCATCTAATGGTCTTCTCTGAACATGACCAAACCATCTCAAACGATTCTCTACCATTTTCTCACTAATAGGAGCCACTCCGACTCGTTCACGTATATGGTCATTCCTAATCTTATCTAATCTTGTATGACCACACATCCATCTCAACATCCTCATTTCGGCTACCCCCACTTTACGTTCATGTTGTCCCTTCATAGCCCAACATTCACTACCATATAACACTGCTGGCCTTATAGCAGTACGATAGAATTTTCCTTTAACTTTATTGGGTACTTTTCTATCACAAAGAACTCCAGTGGCTTTCCTCCACTTACACCAACCAGCTTGAATTCTATGATTAACATCGTCATCAATCTCACCATCTTGTCTTACAATTGATCCTAAATATTTAAATTTTGTCACTTGAGGAATTATATCCTCCCCTAGCCTAATTTTCAAATCGTCTCTAAGTTGTTTATTTGTGAAATTGCTATGCATATATTCTGTTTTATTCCTACTTAAACGAAAATCCTTTGACTCCAACGTATTTCTCCATATTTCCAATTTTGTATTAATCTCTTCTCTTGAATTCGCTAAAAGTACTATATCATCCGCAAATAGCATGCACTTAGGTACCTCCTCTGTGATACTCTCGGTTATAGCATCGATAACTAAGTTAAATAGATACGGGCTTAAAATTGATCCTTGATGTAGGCCAATTCCTATAGGAAATTCATTTGTCTCACCTTCGGGTGTCCTAACCCTAGTCAATGCCCCATCGTACATATCTTGTATTACCTTAATGTAGGCAACACTCACCCTCTTCTTTTGCAAGGCTTTCCAAAGTACATCCCTTGGTACCCGATCATACGCCTTCTCTAAGTCAATGAAAGCCATATGTAAGTCTCTTCTCCTACTTCGATACTTCTCCATCATCCCCCTTAGTAAATAAATCGTCTCTGTAGTGGATCTTCCTGGCATGAACTCAAATTGTCTTTCAGAAATACTAGTCTCCATTCTCAATCTATGCTCAATCACTTTTTCCCATAATTTCATTGTGTGACTCATAAGTTTAATACCTCTATAATTTGCACAATTCTGAATATCCCCTTTATTTTTGTAAATAGGAACTAATGTACTTAATCTCCAATCATCAGGCATCTTTTTCGACCGTAAAATCTCATTAAATAGTTTACATAACCACAACACACATTTTTCTCCTAAACATTTCCAAACTTCAATCGGTATACCATCCGGTCCAACGGCTTTACCATTCTCCATTTTCTTAGGAGCTTCGCTAATCTCCGAGACTCTAATTCTACGATAAAATGACCTATTAAGCTCACATTCGCTAACTGTCAAGTCCTCCAAATCACAACGGGAACCTTCACATCCATCATTAAATAGCTTATAGAAATACTCTTCCCATCTGTTCTTAATATCTCCTTCAGTAATTAAAATCTTGCCAACTTCATTTTTTATGCATCTTACTTGATCCAAATCTCTCGACTCCTTCTCTTTATTCCTTGCAATCTTGTAAATCCTTTGTTCACCAGCCTTTGTCCCTAACTCCTTATAAAACCCCTCATATGCTTTAGCACGAGCATCACTAACTGCCTTCTTAGCCTCCCTTTTCGCCAAACGATACTTTTCCCAATTGTCAGAACTATTGTCCAAGTGTATCGTCTTGAAACAATTCTTCTTATTACGCACCTTTTCTTGGACCTCCTCATTCCACCACCAAGTCTCCTTATCTCGTGGTCCAAAACCTTTTGATTCTCCTAAAATGGCTTTAGCAACCATTTCAACCTTTTTTGCCACATTCTCCCACATGATACTAGCATCTCCTTCTAACTCCCACACACTTTCCTCTAATAACTTACTTCTAAAAGTCTCTCGTTTCTCCCCCTTTAACTGCCACCACTTGATCTTTCGATCAAAAACTGTTCGGAATTTTGGTTTTATACATTTCATTTGCATATCAAGAACTAACAATTTATGTTGTGTAGTCACTCCATGCCCAGGAATTACTTTGCAATTAGTACAACGTCTTTTATCAGTATTTCTTATCAAGAAAAAATCGATTTGAGACCTATGAGTTCCACTTTTGTATGTGATTAAATGTTCCTCTCTCTTCCTAAAACAAGTGTTGATAATCTTAAGGTCGTATGCTAAAGAAAAATCAATAATAGTTTGTCCTTCCTCATTCAACTCCCCAAAACCAAAACCACCATGAACCCTTGCATGTGGTCCTACCTCTTTACCAACATGTCCATTAAGGTCTCCCCCAATATAAACTTTTTCGGTTGTTGGTATACTTTCAATCAAACCCTCCATATCTGCCCAAAACTTCTCCTTGAGATGTGATTCTGCTCCTACTTGGGGTGCATATGCACTAATAATGTTCATAGTCTCCTTTCCAACAATTACTTTCACGGATATGATTCGATCCTCAATCCTTTTAACTTCCACAACATTCTTCCTCCATTCTGCATCCGCGATAATACCAACACCATTCCTTCCATTTACCTTACCTGTGTACCAAAGTTTGGAACCATTTAACCTAATCTCTTTACTTCCCTCTCCTACCCATCTAGTTTCTTGCAAGCATAAGATACTAATCTTACGCTGGTCCATTACTTGTGCCACCTCGAGGCGCTTTCCATTCAACGTCCCAATGTTCCAAGAACCTAATCTGACCTTAGTCTCATGAACTAGCTTCTTTAACCGCCTCCGTCCATTAGAGTGCGGTAGCCCTTGCTCATTTAACACTGCATTCAGACGAGGTTGCAGCGGCTCTTGCTCTCTTATCACTGTACCCGAGCTTTTATGATTATCCTACAAAAATGATTCCAAATTTGAGATCCGGACTGCGGATCCTACGAGCGATCGTACAATCAAGTTCGTGATTTTGATAACCTTGATGATATCATTCTTTCTACCGTCATTTATAATGACGTGCCACTGATTACAGAGGAGCAACTCCTTTTTTCTGATAGAATTTTTTTGAGAGGATTCTGTTAGAAAATTATCGCCCATTTTATATTTGTAACTCATACAAAATTTAACTGCCTTCTATCTCATTTAGCAATATATTTTTCCTCATTACAAAAAACTCGGTAGCTGTTTCCATGGAACTTCCACGGACAAATGCCTTCGATATGATGAATTGTTCTTCCATGTTCATATCGTACTCAGTGTTTCTATTGGAACCCACACGTACTCTTCAAGGAAACAACTAATTTAATTATTCTCTCATTCTCAGTCATACACAAATCTTGTAGCATACACACACACACAACATGTATATGTACTATTTCATTACAACAATGTTTTTGTTATGGAAGATGACAAACAGTGAATTTGTCTTCATGCTTCTTTTCTTTTATTATTCTAGTAGGGCAATTCTACTTTATCTCCATTTTGTTTATTTGAAACTTGTGAGGAGTTTTGTACACATTAAGTATGCAATTTCCTATCTTTAATGTATGCATTAAAGTTTTCCCATTTATTTTGCAGTGGAGAGCATGACGAGAATCCTCAACATTTATACAATCGAAGAATGGAATCATCATCTAACCTATCCGGTCATTCTTTACGCAATATGATGTTGCGATCCTCAACTTTCACAGAGGGAAAGTTGAGGTAATACCTGTGAACTATGTATAAAGTATTTGGTTTTCTTCTCTTTTGGCCAGCTGAAACTGAATTTATTGTAATTCTGTCGTTTTTCTCTTTTCTATAATGATCAACAGAGTAATCTTGTTATTATCTTTTTGAGAGATTAAACTTCATTGTCTACTTTTGTGTGGCTTGTTAAATCAGTCTATCACATAGTGAACCAGACATTGTTAATGCTGTTTGGAGGCGAAGCAGAAGAAAAGCTGTTGCTGAACAGCAGCGCACGGCTAGCTCAAGGTTTTTGTTGTTTGATAATATTTCCTGTTGTTATTTTTGTCTGTTTTGATTGTTTAAAATTTTGGCTACTATTTTCCATTTGGCTTCTTATATCTTGGGAAAAATGCTCTTGTATTTTGTTTATTCTCCCTACCATATCTTGAATGATGGATGAGTTGGTTTATGTTAATATGAATAGTAAGTTGAAGAGATACTATCATTTCAAATATAAACTAATCAACATGATTTTGGTACTTATCAGATGAATGTGAACATTCTTCATGAGGTCTGAAGCTATGACAGCTTCTCTTAATGTAGGTGTACGCATTGTTATGTCTATTAAATCTGTGTCCCCTTTGTTGTAAAAATCAGCAATAATCCTTGATCCTTTATTTGCCAATTAATGCAGAAGCATACTTTAAGCTGTGTACCTTTTATGTATGTGCAAACGATTTCAAAAGGTGATGAATGAAAATTGGAATAACAGATATGGAGATTAGTACTTCAAAATAACAAGCATACGTGTTTATGCTTTTGAGCTACCAAGTATGTAGGTAACTTTTGCTTTAATTGGCATCTTGGTATGTAATAGTTGATAATAAGTGGTGATGTGTTAAACTTAGTAGCTCTGCCGAGGATGAACATGTGGTGTTACACTGTTACGCATAGTTACGAAGTCTGGAGATACTAAGTGTTATTACTTTTAGTTAGTGTTATACAATAATGTGCCAATTCGTAATGTTTCCTTCCGTATGTTTACTCTGGAGATTCAAGAGTCAATTTTTTTCTACACAATTATACTTTTCTATTTTAAGACTCTTATCATTGATGTTGGGAAACAAGAAAATTTGTTATTACTAAGTCACATCGAATTATTTTTTTTCTTTTTGAGGAGTCATCATATTATATTCATGGATTTTCTTTCAGACTGGAAAGAAAAAATACAGGAACATAACTTTGTCAAGAAACTTGATTTTTTTTTCTATTTGAAAGTTACTATCTATCATTTTAGGGAAGAAAGTGACCATATCTAGAAGGCCACCTTATTGGTTTTGAATCTTTTGAGAATTCTATCTGTTTCCCACAAACCTGTTGAAGTTCTTTCGTTGATCACTTTTGAAATTGGATAAGGTACTAGTGAAAGTGCAACTATATTGTGACTTCTCATAACTAAAAAGTCTAAATTATTAAGCCAACATCTCATATTATTTTATTTATTTATTTACTTTCTTTTCTTTATTTCACCTTCTGTGCTGCAACAATTCTTTTTTCTTTTTTTTTTTTGAGAGAAAGCTGCAACAATTCTTGACAGCGTCACTGCTTACTCCTGCAGCCCAGAGCATCCTCTATCTAGAGCACATGGACGGTCAATGCTTAGTGGTGACAGACAAGCTTTTAGAGAATATGCAGAGGGTGTAGCAGCATCAAGGTTTTGCTAAACTACTGTGATCCAACGGCCTTTTAGTACTTTAAATATTCTCTTTCTAATATGTCAACTTACCTAACATTCCACGTCTCTCTGTTGAGAATATGTTAGGGCAATAACTTCTGAAGAGGCTTCTATTTTATTCTGGATGTGCAATTCGAATTAAAATAATTTTGATCTGTAATCATGGCAGATATCACTATCTCATTCTTTTTATTAAAGGCATAAAGAGAATCTCAGACGGAGACTTTTGAAAAATTGTGTACTTTTTTCACTAACACTGGCTTGTAAGAATGGGAAGGCTTGAGCGATTTAATCTGATAGTTTAAAATTGAAATATGAAACATTTCTAGAATACAAAGAGAATTCAACAAAATTTGTCCTTCTCATCCAAAACTTAGGTCGTATCAAGTAACAAACTCCAAACTTTTCATAATGCAGGTCAGATGGTGCTTCAACTTCTGATGTTCGAAGAATACGAAGAAGGAGCATTAGTATTACACCTGAAATTGGTGATGATATTGTCAGGTTTGATATATGCTTTCAATAGATTTATGCTTCTGTTGCAACTGGCATAGGATTTTACATGTTTAAAAGTTTTGTTTGTTTTTCCCAAGAACTTTTCTATGTTATAGATGGAGCTTATACTATTATTTTTAACTTACAATGGAAGCATTTACTGTTCAATTTTGAAGGATGGCTTAGTTAAAGTGACATGAATATGCTTTTAGTCTTTCCCATACCTTATCAGACGATCAGTTAAACAGGAAACAATAATGGTGAAAGCATCAGTGTTTCCTCTCCAGATTTTAGCAATCAACTGCATACTATAATTTAATTCGTATTCATTATTTTTTTGAGGAGATCGTATTCACTATTTGAATCGTGATTCTATTATGCATGATATGGTAAGTAGTTTGTGTTTGTCCTTTGTCGAAGTTCTTGTTCATTTTTCTTTATTCAGTAATTGTTTTCTTATTTGTTACATAATAATAAAGATATATGATTACAATGCTGCTCAGATGGTACATTTTAGTGAAATTCAGAAACTGACATAAAGGATGTTATTAGTCAAATAATCTGATTCTGTTTCGTTCTTGAACTTTCTTGCCAGGGCTGTTCGAGCAATGAATGAAACTTTAAAGCAAAATCGTCTCCAGCGAGATCATGGTGATGAAGGTTCATCAAATGAAAACAAGACATTAAATGATCCAGAGAACAATGTAAGTTTATAATTTTTTATGTTCTTACTCTCTACTCTTGAAATTCTATATTTCTCTTTGTTTAAATTATAGTGACAGATTATATTGCTCCATGGTTTTGAAGAATATATATGTATTGGTATGCATAGTTATAATCATACTCTCAAGGAAAAAAAATCATCACTTTCTTTTGCCTGATTAAGAGTGCTCATACCTGATTAAGAATGCTATAGCCTGTGGTCATACCTGATTAAGAATGCTATAGCCTGATTAAGAGTGCTCATACCTGATTAAGAATGCTGTAGCCTGATTAAGAGTGCTCATACCTGATTAAGAATGCTATTAAGAATGTTATTAAGAGCTCTAAAAAATGCTATTAAGAGCGCTCAGAAATGAGGTATGTGGCTCTTGTATTAGTTAGAATGTGGACCTTAGTTCTTCTTTTCTCCTGTTGCTAAAACATTTTTTCGTTATTATTTTCAAGATCAAGTATTGTCTACCATAGCCTGATATCAATTGCTCATTGTGCTCACTTTCTTTTTTGTTGTTTCTATATTGACATTTAGTGCCATCGACTTTTTGTGTTTATAAGGTTGCATATATTTCAAATCATTCTTGTTATTTTTACTTTTCTTAATTGTTTTGTATTTATATTCCACTCATGGAAATTGTATTTACATTGTTTTATGTGATTTAAGGTTTGAATTGATTTTTTTAAAATCAGGATGAAACATCAAGGAGGCTTTTAAGTGCATATAGTGGAAGTTGGACGCAAACTGGCTCTAATCAGAAGGCTACTTCATTACCATCATCACCCCATGATTATAGAGGTCAAACATCCGAGAGAAGTGGGGATTTCCTAAGAACTGAAGACATGGTGTCAATTTGGAACAAAGTTTTGCAGTCATCTCCTTTCCTGAAGAAGCCCTTGTTACCTTTTGAAGAATGGAATATTGAATTCTCAGAATTGACCGTTGGCACACGTGTTGGGATAGGCAAGTAACCAATTATGTTTAAGCTTGTATAGTTTTTCATGTTGCATAGGCAAGTAACCAAGTCTTAGTTTTAGCTTATATCATTTTTCATTGGAGCCACAAGAGAAGTTCTGAAGATATTTTGGGAGCAACTTTATCTATTTCTTCTTCACAATGGCTTTTCTTCTTTTGTGTTTTCTCCTATCTTTTTCTTATACATTAACAAAAGAAATATTTAATTAAAAGTTATTGAAGGGGTATGCTTGCCATTACATGTTAGCATAACTAGAAGGCATATTCTTCCATAACATTTTAGTAGTTGGTGATGTTTTCATCAAAGGTATATCATGCATGATTCCAGTTTCACTTTTGCCAGTAGAACTGGCTATATTTTGCAATTCAAAGAGCATGCAATCTAAAGAATGCAGCAGTAGATGTGTGATTTCAAATGTATATTATATTCAGCAATTTTCATTAGTAGTCATGTTAAGAATTGCAGCACCCATTTCTCATTTCTGCTTTTGAGTTTTATATTTTGTAATCTACTTTTTGTGTATATAATTATGAAATCACCAAATTCTTAGTTCTAACATTTAGAGATGACAATCAGGTTGGTCAAAGTTGGGGTTTAATTACCCCGGACGTGTACACAGCTGATTGTTCTCTAAGGCTATTTGATCATGTTCCAGAATTGGCCACCTATAAAAACACTGTGATAACATTTATATCAGAGTATTAATGTGTAAGATAATATTGAATAAAACAAGAGATAATCAATCACATGGCAGTTTTCATATGCTAAAAACACTGAACTAAAGTTACTCGGATTTATTTGGCTTGTTTCTGTTAGTGTTTTTCCATATGTTTTTAAGTTATATATTTGATTTTTTGTTCTTATTGATTTTAGGATTCTTTGGAGAGGTTTTTCGGGGCGTATGGAATGGTACTGATGTTGCAATAAAAGTTTTTTTGGAACAAGACCTCACAACTGAGAACATGGAAGACTTCTGCAATGAGATTTCTATCCTGAGGTACTATCAACCTGTTGTCTATTTAAATTTTACATGATCTTTCTGTATTTTCTTACTTATATTCTCTATCCCTTCTGCAGCCGCCTTCGACATCCAAATGGTACTTTTTGACCCAGAAACTTGATGTTATTTCTGGTCTCATGATGTTGCAAAATTCATATTGTCAGACAGGTTGAAAGAAAAACAATGCTTTTAGTCTACACTTTTTGGGAATAACTTGTGTCAATTTTGGTGCATTGTTTGCTGTAGTTATACTATTTCTGGGCGCATGTATGAAGCCTCCTCACCTATCAATGATTACTGAGTATATGGAGATGGGATCTTTGTATTACCTGATACACATGAGTGGCCAGAAAAAAAAAATGAGCTGGCGGAAGAGGTTAAGGATGCTTCGTGACATCTGCAGGTACGTTCACTCTTCTTTCTTGTGATTGGTAATTTTTTGTACTATATCATTTCTCTTTTTGCAGATGTGTACAAAATTTCTTTTGCTAGAACTGTTGGACCAAATACATTAATGGCTGTAGCAATAATGTTTAACCTTTGAATTCAACTTCCTTGACGTGGAGTTTGGTTTCATATGTTGTCATTATTGATGGTAAACTTTTAATAGACTTTGATTAACTTTCTTTTGTTGAGATCATACGTTGATATCTCGAAACATTGCTCAATCCTTGTATGGATTCCATATACACCAACAATTTATGTCCATTAATGTTCTTTGTTAGTTATAATATTGGGTTCAGATATTTATATTTCAAGTTTGTCTTACGGCTCATAAATGTGGAAAATATTTGAGGTTTTCTGATTCCTTCCTACTTCATGTGAAGGGGATTGATGTGCATACATCGAATGAAAATAGTACATCGTGATCTAAAAAGTGCAAATTGTCTTGTGGATAAGCACTGGACGGTGAAGATATGTGATTTTGGGCTTTCAAAGGCAATGACAGATGGTCCCTTGAGAGATAACTCCTCTGCTGGGACCCCAGAATGGATGGCTCCTGAACTCATACGCAATGAACCTTTCACTGAAAAATGTGATATATTTAGTCTTGGGGTCATCATATGGGAGCTTTGCACTCTGAATAGGCCATGGGAAGGCATTCCCCCCGTTCAAGTAAGCCACTTGTCTTGAACATTGTCATCTCTCAAATGGAGAGTGATCTAAGCGGAACCTCGCCGTTCTATTGTAGGTTATATATGCAGTTGCCAACGAAGGAACAAGACTGGAAATTCCTGAAGGACCTCTTGGCAAGTTGATATCAGGTTCGGAAGATAGCAGCAAGCACTATGATTCATAGTCATTTAAATAGTTTTCTTGCTTTTTTTTTGTTTTTCTGTTTCCTGATTACCATACTCTGTTGCAGATTGTTGGGCAGAGCCCCATGAGCGACCGAGCTGTCAGGAAATCCTCACCCGCCTCCTCGACTGCGAATACAGTCTCTCCTGAATTTCTTTTTATGTGACATGTACAGCGAGTCTAGAGATGTTCAGATCCTCCGGCATAAAATGTAAAATAGTTTGTCTTTTTTTTGTTTCATAATAGATGAGCTTCTTGCATTCTGCCCTTCTCAATGCATCCTCATTTAGTGAAACATCATAGTCTTTCGCGAACTCATGCTGCATAACATGATTTATGTCATCGGAAGAATCATAGGTACCGGCGAAGGAGAAGGAAATGACATGCAAGGTTAAGGAAAACGTGATTACTAATGAGGTTCGTTAATCCAGCAGCTTCATATTCTCCCGGAGGGGCAATTTTTTTCCATCATTCTTGTCTTGCAAGAGTGATAAGGGACCAAATATCCCAGGAAACAACAATAAATTTGTAGAGATAAACTCATCAAACATCTGCACTGTGAGAATTCATCTGATTAAAGTCTTGAGAAAGAACAATGCTATGTTTTACTAGCTCCTTGCTAGATTGTGTTCTTGGAATCCTTCATACTATATATGGTATTTCGTTATGTCATTTAAAATCCAGCATTCAGGCTACTAGCTCCTAACTCATTAATTTCCTATCATGGCCTTCTTATACTAAATTTAGTAAGCCTCTTATAATTGGAAAAAGTATATATATTATATACGCAGGGCTTGCCGATCATGTCCCATAGGGGTGTTCACCGGGTCGGGTCGATCCGTGAACCCGATGACCCGACCTGATCCGAACCGATTTGGGTCGAGTCGGATTGGTGGTTGGGTCGGACCCGACCTGACCGAACTCGATCCGACCAATGGTCGGGTATGGGTTAAATTTTTTCAACTCGAGTCGATCCGACTCGACCTAAGTTTTTAAATTTTTTATATTTTTTCCTTTTTTAATTCAAACTTAAGCTTAAATTTGATTTAAAAATTATCAAAAATTGAAATAAAATATTTTAAGTATCAAAATAATATTAGATAGTTAGAAAAGTTATTTTATGCTTTTAAAATAATATTAAATAATATTTTTATATTAAATAAAAATATAAAAAATAGTAAGAAAAAATTAAAAAAAGGAACCGTGTCAGGTTGGATCGGATTCGACCCCCTCATCCCTCTTGACCCGACCCGACCGGGTCGGGTCGGATTTGTTCACGGGTCGGGTCCAACTCGACCCGTGAACACCTCTATTGTCCCGTCTTAGACACACCTCTTTTACTTATCAGATAAAAAAAATATAATTTTAATTAATAATCCTTGAATAAAAATGAGCCATACATTATCTATAAACTTTTATTCAATAAGTGTATATATATATATATATATATATATTATATATAATCACTGCTAAGTCTTCTATACGCTAAAAAAAATAGATTTGAATGCATACTACCACCTAACAGGTCTCTTTCCATGCACCAAAACCCAACTCACGCTCACTGAATAGAAGAAACTGGTCTGTACGGTTGTGCCTGTGTCGAACTATAGCTGCCCATGTTAGTTTATTTCATATTAATCACAAAGTTTCAATGGAACTTTGACTACTTTATTTAATTTAAGATTAAGAACCCGAATAAGTTTGACATTCTTTCCGCCATGACTCTCTTTGAATTTAGTGATATGACCTTTTATCATCGGAGCACAAATTATATATTAGCATTTTGAATCGCCCCTGTTTGAATTCCTCCATGTTTGCAATTGCGTTTCACGGCGAAAGGAGGTCTGATCTGTTTGTTCTATTACCAACAACTGTTGATGGATTAGACTGTGTTAGTGCTTGCTTCCAGTAAAGAGATTTAAGTTTCGAAATTCGTAAATGTCATAATACCCAACTTTTATAATTGAACGTTTTTTTTATCATTCTCTCGTAATATATATACATCATAAAAAGAAACTAGAAGATCATCTACTTCATATATTAATCCATGTCAATAGTTTTTTTTGGTTGATGGTATAATTAACTCACAAAAGTTACTGACGATACATATATTAATGAGTACATATAATCTCCAAGAACATTTCTAAACCTACAGTGAATAAACTCTATCTCTATTTAGTAGTCTTTAACCTGGAAATTTTCTTCATTTAATTACATATATTCTACTTGAAAATTAGAAGGAAAAGAAAGAGACGAACAATTTAGTACTTGTCGTAATCGGGAGACGCCGGCCCTGTCGATGTGGTCGGCATCACGACCTCGACAACTTGCTCTTTCGGATGAACTCGACTGAGATCTCGGCCCCACACGCAAAATATAAAATGAATTATTTGTTCGTCATGCACCTTATCACCTCCTACTACTTGAAAAACGACATCAATTTTTTTACAAATGATATATGCAGCTAAACGAGATGTTGAACCTTAATTTCTAATTCCTTCCACAAAATAAGCAAGAAAGGGTTGGAGCTGAGAAGGTACATCTCACCAAATATTACTACCCCACTCTCACTCCCCCTTTTTTGCATCGCGTAAGTGGATGGAAGCTCTTTGAGAAAATGCTGATGGCATACATAAAGGTCTTTCGGCGGCCAGAAAGTTCATAATTCTCAAAAAAAAAAAAAAAACAAAAAGAAGAAAAAGTTTGACTAGATCATTATTTGCAGAAACACATAAACATTTAAACTTTTTGGAGTCCTCGGCCTTGTAAAAAATTATCAAAAAAGTTTTACTAAATATGAATAATGCATTTGATATAATAAAAAAATAATACTAGAACCTAACTAATTCAAGTTCTAACGTGAGTAATATGAATAAATCCTGATAAAAATGATGATTTTAAAAATTGAACTTTGAAATTATATATATATATATATATATATAGTATTTTGTATGTGAAGCACATGTCAATTAGTTTTTCGCATTTTTTGATAACTTTCTTTTTGAATAGTTTAAATGATCATTGATGACAACAAAAAATAGTTTTATAGGTTATGAAAAATACGTATATCTATTATGAAAGATAATAATATACATAAGTTCGTAAAATTTTAAAAATAATGAATATAATTGTTGACAATGATTTGAATCATATTTTCATTTAAATTATTCATGAATAAAAGGTATAAAAAAATAAAATAAATTATGCGTAAAGCCGCATGACACTTTCTTCACATATAAAGCGTTCAACACTCATCTTAAATCATATATATATATATATATATATATATATATATATATATATATATATATTAGAAGAATAAAAATGTCCACATAGAAGTATATTTATTATTATACGTGCTCTCGGCCATATGATAATATCTCAATATCATCTCAATGCTCGTCGGAGTCGTCGTCGGAGAATTAGCAGCGTCCACTAATTAGAAGATCAGACATGAAGGACGCCATCCGGTGCTGCATCTCATGCATCCTCCCATGCGGCGCCCTCGACGCCATCCGCATCGTCCACGCCACCGGCCGCGTCGAGGAGATCACCGGGGCGGCGGCCGTGCTCACCGCCCACGACATCATGGAGACCTACCCCGGCCACGTCCTCAAGAAGCTCGCCTCCCCGCCGCAGGCTTCCGACGGCGTCGGCCGCGACGTCGCCGGCGTCCCCGGGAAGACCGTCGTGCTGCCCCCCGACGCCAAGCTGCACAGGGGAAAGATTTACTTCCTCGTCCGGCTGCCGGAAAAGCCGCGGGAGGCGGACGCCGGGGCGACGAGGCAGGGGAGGAAGAAGACGAAAAAGAAGACGGACGTGGGGGAGGACGTCGTGCCGGCAGCGCCCCGCAGCGGGAGGCAGCTCCTTGACGCTCGAGTCCTCGACGAGCGGTACCTATCGGAGATCTTGTCGGAGAAGGCGACGACGCAGAGGGATCACCGGCGAGGGAGGGCTGCGATTTGGCGTCCCCATTTGGAGAACATCTCGGAGGTTTCCGGCGATCTGTAAAGTCGCAAGTAATTTGAGCACGACAACACTTCCTTTTATTTATTTATTTATTTTATTTATATACGATATTATACATAATTTTATACTTCTTACTAATTAATTAAACTCTTATTGTTACATCAACTCTTCCTCAATTAGTGTCTTAACCATCTCGCTACTTCTTTTTTATAGTCGTATGATATATATGCCGCTAATATCGCTATTATTGGCAAATAAGAAAGATCGAATTATTTGATGAGATTATGAAAAAAAAGACTCCATTTTCCGTTGAAATTAATTTAATATCAATAAATTTTTTAACCATTTATCCATGTTATAATTAAAATAGGATATTTCGAATTTAATATTTCTATAATACGAAATATATATATTTCAAAAGAACGATATTTGACTTTATTCAAAATTGGGAGAAAAGAGGTCTCGGTTTCGTTCAAAGTATATCCACGCCATAAATGAGCCCATCAATCATTGTTCCACCGACGGCCCACTTTGTCGCTCACAGTTTGTGTATAATAAAATAATAAATTTAATATACATTTGGATTAATTATTAATTAGGTAACATTTAATTCTAATCATCGAACTTTAAATTTATAATGATTATAAATCTAATCATAACTTAAAATTTAATAATTTTAATTAAGCAATATCAATAATTAATTAATTCACATAATAATAATAATAATAATTATTATTATTATTATTATTATTATTATTATTTAATATGCTAGACAAGGACATAAAGTTGGATGAAGATATGGCTTTAAGAGCGACAGAAATTTGGCCAGTGAGGGCCGACATTATGTGCACGGTATATATCGATGTAGTGCTACAACAATTTGGTGTGTTTTTCAGAATAACAATGTTGATATGAAGAAAAAGAAACAAAAATAGAAATGTGATATATTTCATATAATCTCAATGTCACAACTCATAATTAAACAATATATTTAGAGCGTGATGCACTAAAGTGCATGTGAACTTGTGAATTATTTGGATAAATCATAAATGTATATGTTGCTTAACCATAATTGTAATATCAAATTAAATATTGTGCAAGCTCAATTATCATAGCTCCAATTTTTATCTAAACAACTTTTTCCTTTAAATTAAATTTCAGCATTGAATTCTGATTCTAGATATATTCACTATGCATCATGACCCTTAAAATGGTCAGCACAATTTTTTAATTAACTTACAATATTATTTTTTAATATGGTAATATATGATTCTAATCTCCTAAATCTGATTTCCTATATATCAGTACGTGAGAATACAAAACTGCCACTGATGGGAAAGTGATAAGAAGCCTGAAAGCGATTTCTCTTTTAATTTTACAAGACGGTTTCTTGAGTTTTGTCACGTGCCATGATGAATTGATGATTAATATTGAGACATGAATTTTTTAGTTGCGGTTTGGTTAGGGAAAGAAAGAAGGTTATTATATGGGATTTTTTTTTTCTTACATAACTAATTAAACAGTGAAAAAAAGTTATGAAGAATGTCTGATAAAAAAGAATTAATATGTTATTTGCAAGGAAACAAACGCAACCCGCAAACACTAAATTAATTTTAACAAAGGTGTAGTCTTTAAGACCATGTTTGATTGATGGTTAACTGTTCAAATTATATGAAAAATAATTCACCTAGTTTATTTAGACTTTAACAAATAATTATGTTTGGACAAAACAAATGAATAACTGATATTAAAAAAAGAAGACAATAAGTTAAAATTGTTTAACCCCTACTTTTTGAAATTTCTAGATAAATTTTTCATATTTTAAAAAAATTGACTGAATAATTAATCCATCTTATTTTTTTAATGTTTGGTTTTATGTGAATAAAGAGTTTATTCACCTTTTATCATTTACCATACATGGAAGAAAATATTATTGAATCAAACTTCAATGCTAAATCTTAATATAGAAATGCAACCATTTTCTTTCTATATTATCTGGCATCACTTACTAACAGCAAATCCTAATATATAGTACCATTTTGTGAGTCACATATCCTTAATTCTTTAATTATTTTGTCCTCCTTAAATGTAATTTAGTCGCATGAACTGTCAAAATAATTAATTTATGTTTTTTTTTTCATGGAGCAACAATATCTTGGTAAATAAATACATGACATGAAACTTTTTTTCACGTGAAGTGTTTCCGTGCGCATTCGTCTCATCTTATACCGGACGGGATCCAATGCTTGAGATCGATATATAATTGTTTTTTTAATGTAATAACAACTTCGCAACAAACAGAAAAAAGGGCAACAACATAAATGCCATAATTAGACATTAAAACATTTTTTATATGAAAAACAAGGGATTGAGTTTTCCTAATCACTCGATTGGCCCAATGAAGAGAGACACGAATTGTTGTAAGGAGAAAACACATTGTTTAAATTTTTTTAAGGAAATAGGAAGTTAAAAATTTTCTGAATTAGTTTTTGGTGAATATACTCTTATAAGAGAAGAAAAATTTTTAATCCCAAAATCCAAAATGATTTGATAACTTTTTTCATACATGTAGAGGTCAAAGTGATTTACAGATCCATTAAGTCTTTTCTTTCTTTATTTTTTTATCATCAGGAGCGTAGCCATCATAAAATGGAGTCCATAATTCGATTAATGAGTTGTATAAATTTGATCGTGATCGTCGATCATATTCATCAATCACATGTTTTGATTTTTTTGTTCTGTTTGTCTGAAAAAGTGGTGTCGATAATTTATTTCACACGGAGTTAATAATTATATGTATTATTCATAAACTGAGGAACCTAACTAATTTAGTAAAATCATCTCATTGTAAGTGAAACTCTCAACATAAATATTCTATATTCATAAAAATTTAAACTAAAAAATTTGCTTAAGCACAGAGAAAACGCTTATCCCTTTACCTCAACTTGTTGTTAATCACATGATTCAATGCATTATCATTCAAGAAGATGCACTATATCAAAAGGAAAATAAAAGGCATAGAACATATGTGATATAGACGCTTGACTCAAATCAAGGTTATTTCAAACTCTGTATGTAAAAAATCATCCTAAAGGAAGGGCCTACAAAAATTGTATGCATCTACAATTCTTTAATCCAAATCATTTATCATATTTGAAGAACTAAATCAAATGATTTAGTAAATGCATCTGTCTGGGCTAAGGCCCAAAGATGTCAAAGAGTAGAAGAGGAGAGAAATATCAAGCAAGTGGCCCACCAGAGGCAGCAGGCCCACATACCTCCGCCTTTTCCGATTGGGTTCCGGAAACCCGGGGAAAAAAGGAAAGAGGACCCCCAATAATAAAAACTCGTAACCCGATCATATCCAACGGCGAGAATCCGACGACCTTTATTCCAAATATACCCTTCCTTCTCCCTCCTTTTTACCCTGTATCCATCTCAGTCCTGACTTCGAATTCCCATGGCAATTGGGTAATCCCGCCCGCGCGTAACTTTTCCGTCCGTCCAATTCCTCCCTCCCTCCGGGAAATATAAACTCGTAAAACTTCTTCTTCTTTTTTCCGTCCGTCCGCTCCGGAACCGACGGTGGAGATCGTCCGATTCTCCAGATGGACCCCGTCCCAAACTCCGTCTCCGCGTCGCCGTCGGCAAACCCCGTCCCACGTGCTCCTCACGTGCCCTGGCCACCGGCAACCCTCGCCGCCCTTTTAATCTCCGTCTACTCCACAAAAAGGAGGAAGAGTTTTGGAGAAGGGAAGGGGAGAGAGCGAAAAAAAAAAGTTGAGATCGGAGAGAGATGGACGGAAGACGGGATCCGGCGACGGCGCCGTCGCGGCCTCCGTCGAACCCGTTGCTGCCCCACCGCGAGGACTGCTGGAGCGAGGGGGAGACATGGGCGCTGGTTGAGGCGTGGGGCGAGCGCTACGTCGAGCTCGACCGGGGAAACCTTCGCCAGAAGCACTGGCAGGAGGTCGCCGACGCCGTCAACTCCCGCCGGGACGACACCGGCCGCCGGCCGCCGCGCACCGACATCCAGTGCAAGAACCGCATCGACACGCTGAAGAAGAAGTACAAGGTCGAGAAAGCTCGCGGCGCCCCGTCTAGCCAATGGCCCTTCTTCTCCCGCCTGGACGACCTCATCGGTCCCTCCGCCGCCCTGGTTGCGTTTTCCCCCGCGCCGACTAAGAAGAGGTCGCGGTCTCCGCCGCTCGCGCTCCCGCTCCCCTTCCACCGTAAGGGCTCCCCGTTGCCCACGGCGAAAGCAGCCGCCGCCCCCGCCGCTGTGGTCCCTGCAGTCGTCTGGCCCCTCCAGTTGAAGAAGCAACGGACACCCATATTGCCCCCTGCCTCGACCCTCCCCATTGATGTCTCGTTCTACCGCCGAGCTGCCGCCGCCGCCGCGGCGGCCGAGGACGATGACTATGACGATGACGACGACGAGGATGACTTGAAAGAGTCTTCGCCTCCACCGCCTCCACCGTCAGGGTCTTCGTCGAGGTCCCGTTATCGGACGTTGAAGAGCAAGACCGGGGAGAGCAACGGCGAGGGGATCCGGCACCTGGCCAGGGCGATGACCAAGTTTGCAGAAGTTTACGAGAGGGTGGAAACCGCCAAGGTGCAGCAGATGATGGAACTGGAGAAGCAACGGCTGGAATTTACCAAGATGCTCGAGTTCCACAAGATGCAGCTGTTCGTGGATTATCAGGTTCAAGTTGAGAAGATAAAGCGGGCCAAGCGATCGGATTCTGGTGAGATGTAATTCATTTTTTCTCATTGATATCTATTTCATCGAGATATTGTACCTTTTTTGTGCCTTCTTTGGTTTTTAATGTAAAGTTACTGCATCGCTTTATTCCTGTTCCTGGCCACCTTAATCTTTTGCTTTAATTCTTTTGTTTGTTTGTGAGACAATGTTTAACAATTTATGAAAGGAACCTTATTTCATAGAGGAAAAGAAAGGGGCTTTATGTTTATTACTTATGCTGTATTATGTGTCAACTACATAGGCTTACTGCAGTTCTTTCACAGTGCATCATAGTTTTACATATGGGAATTAGTTGTTCAAGACTAAATATCATGTTAAAATCACTGCATGTCATTTTAATTGTTGGTCACACTGACCAATCCTTGAGCAACGTAATAATTTTAAGTTGATGAAGAAGATAAGCTTTGGAATATTTCCATCCCTGTCTGGGTAATCATCCTTTTTCCCTCCCAAAAGTAATATTTTCTCATCTTGAATTTATCAATTTCGACCTCAAGAACCATGCTATTTGGTGAGGTATTTAAATTTAATCATGCATATCATAAGTATCCTTTGAGTTGTCATTTAATTGGGTCGATAGTTTATCATTATGTTGTAATAGGTATAACCCAAATTGAATAAACCTCAATCTTATCTTCTTGGAACCCTCTCTGTATTTTGGGAACGAAATAAGTGGTTTCCCATCAATGATCTGTTCTTTGCCATTACTTTTGTCCTGCTCCTCATGTTCCTTACCATGACATGCTGTGCCTAGCCTTCGTCACCCTATCTACATTCTCTTTGCTGCAGCATGATTCACTGCATACACGCAATTTCTAGTGTATGTTGGCAATGGACAAACATAAAGTTCTTTTGTTAACATATTTTTTTAGAGGTCTTTTGGTAATACATTGATGTCCTAAATATAAATGACAACTAAGGTCAAACTGTTATGTTGCAGGAAACCATCCTTTTAGTTTTTCACAGTTGATATGCTGCTTATGTCTGCTCTCCATGATGAAATTTTACCCAGATGATTTAAATGCTATTGTGATTAGATATACTGAAATCGGGTAGTTGTGATGGTTGCTTAATTTCGTCTTAATCTGTGTTTGTGTTTCTAGACTTTAGAATGCTAATACCAAGTTGTTTAAAGGGATGATTTTGGATTATTAGAAACATTGATGTGTTAAAAATAGTAGCAAAACAAATCGATAGCTAATGTAGTAACCGCTCAAGTAATAGAGTGGGAAAGTATGAAATTTGGAATCCACAAGGAATAACTATTTATTGGTTATCTAAGCTCATAAGCTAATAGGAGGCAATTTTATCGGCAAAGTATGAGATGTGTTTGCTAACACATGTATAAAAAGGTCAACGAATCAGAACAATTTCGCTTTTGTGGGCAATATGGCGTCAACGCAATGATTGCATTTTCAAGGAAAGAAAAGTGTTATATTGATAACATTGTAATAACGGCTAGAGATTTAGTGAGTGAGTGGGCGAGGTTATAAGATATTTTGTAATAGATATGAGCTTTTATAATGAATAAAAAATGGATGTGAGCACTTGGTTCACATCCTTTATCTTCTTAAAAAAAAGGAGGAAAGTTTTTTGGAAAATATAAGATAACACAAGATAAAACCTTACGATTACAAGCATTGGATAAGATATGATAAATAATAGTGGTAAATCTTGATACAACAACAACAACAACAAAGCCTTATCCCACTAGGTGGGGTCGGCTACATGGATCATACGACGCATTCGTTGATCCATGTTCATGAGATTCGACAGGGTTTTACGCTGGCTGTCGGGGCCTAACACAACCCTCCTCCTTTATCCGGGCTTGGGACCGGCTATAAAACATAGGCGGAGTTAGTGGTAAAAGTAAAGTTATTTTTTATAAGTTCTACCTAAGTTAGGATATTCTCTATAGGATGAATTTATTATTTCAAATTAAATAAATAAGTTCATTCCTCAACATGATAATAGCTTTTATTCAATGTAAAACTCAATGCATTAATTCGTATGATTAGAAATATTAATCACTAATCAACATGTTATTAATTAATACACCACATGACTGCAACATTCATTGATAGGATAATGCCGGATTGTGGCATGCAATACTTGAATTAAAAATCGCAGATCAATTACATAGAAAATTATGAAATCAAAAGCAACTACTCCTTGATAGGATAGTAATTAAATCAAAACCAATCAATTCATAAAAAAAACTCATTAAAAAATAGCATTAATGTTCATAAGAAAACTAAACTTTATATTAAAATAAGGTACACAAGATTTCCCTTTTTACAATAAGAATCACTCTACACTAATGAAATTAAGACACATATGGAGTTCATCTTAGGATGATGCTCCATCATCTCTACAATTCTGAAAGCGTCAATTTCTCTCCCATACTTCATGGACTAACCTAGTCCTGAAGCACAGAATTTGAAGCTTTTCTCAGACCTATATATGGCTTTTAGGGAGCCTTTAGAGGATCCAAGAGAAAATATAAACCCAATAAACGCTTTTATCAATCAAATTCGTTTTTTCTTTTAAAATAAAATTAAAAATCTGAAAATTTATTTAGAACCACTCAAGTTAGGCTTAATGTGCTTTCCATAGAGTTGGATAAAGTTTGGAGTTTGTTTACATTTTTTTGAGAGAAGTTCGTTTGCATTTGAAAATGGCCGAAAACATAGCTGTGTGCAAAATTTTAAGCTCTCCTCGGGCTTGTATATGCTTTTTAGGGGGTCCAAAAGATCAAGTTGGAATTAAACTTTAATCTAAATCTGATAAGGTTTTTTATCAGTAAAATTCGTTTTTCCTTTTAAAATAAAAAAAAAGTTATCTAAAACTGCTCGAGATAAGGCTTAAAATGCTTTCCCAAGAGTTGGATAAAATTTGAAGTTCATCTGGATTTGAAATCAGCCAACAAATAAACTGTGCTTGAACTGCCTTCCGAGCGTGGCCTGGTACATTGTTCATGACAACTTTTGTCTCCTATTCAGTCACATCACATGTTGTGACTTTGGATGAAAGCAAACTCCATCCATACGTTGGGATTACCACGACTTTTGGACAATTGCTTCGTCAATAAATTTTGGCGTTCAATTCAGGCATGTCAGCACATCGTTAGTTTGAGGCTGGAATAAACATCATGTCATGCCTTTCGTCAGATAGACCAAGGCTACATCATCTCATGGAAATTTTGAATAGGATTGAACTATAGGTGTCGCAGCACACATCAAGTACATTGTGGCCTATGACAAAGGCAATTTTGACCAGAAATAAACTCCAAATTCTGCAAAATTCTTTTGATAGTTGTCACCTTTAATGGTGTAAAATCTAAAAAACAGCTAGTGAACTTAGGTGGATCACTGATTCAAAGAAAGTATAATAAATAAGATAAAAAATAAATGCACACAATGCTAAAAATTAAAATAAATGATAAAATGTAATACTAATTAAATATGTTAAATTTAGCACACATCAAACATTTTAAATTTTATTTTCTTCTTAGCTTATTTGAAGTTTGATAGCCTCTAATAATGCTTTTGCCTGGATGGTTTGTGGAGGAGCAATGTGCTATGTAATATTTCAAGTAAGACTGTTCCAAAGCTTTGGATTATTAGATAAGTAATAGTAAATGTAGTGAGAAGACTGTTGTGAAGCTTTGGATTATTAGATAAGTAAAAGTAAATGTAGTGAACAGGCATGGTGAGGTGGATACTGTCACAGAGTAGTTGATGAAGAGGAAGCTAATTAACTGAAATTTGCGAGTCAGGATATTCCAAGAATTTGCCTAGATAAAGCTAATTAACTTCTTATTTGTCTCTGTAGGCATTTTTGGCATAAAGCATATTGCCTCTATTTTTGGTATCATTTAATGGCTTGAAAGTTTTTCTTTTTATAGTATATGGGAACACATATGGTTGTTTAGGAATAAAAAAATGTTAATTTACTTAGTGGTAATTTCATTTTTTTAGGAGAGTGGTAATTTCATTCTTCAGTTAATGATTGTTATGGTATTATGAACTTGTATACCAATGATGAACAATTGACTTAAAAACTTGATTTGACCTGTTATTAGTATTGATTGCTGTCTTACTCCTTTGGAAATTATTCAATCAGACATTTCATGGTTGTTGCTTCTTTAGTATCTTGATCTGTTTTAGCTTGCAGTGCATCAGATTTTTTATGAAATCTGGGGGCATCAAAATTAGCTATTATGGAAATATGATAAGGTTTAGCATTCCATCTATTATGTAGCTAGTGTTTGTTAAAAGCAACTTTTTTCTAAGATCCGTCATGCAGTTTATCATTTGATTCTTTTCATTTTCAAAACTGTTTTTTTCCTCCAAAGGAAAAGGCCTTTTCTTATCACTTATTGGTTTTCCTAAATGCCTAATTCTTAAGGAGGAGATCAAGTCATGGGAATGTATAGTAGTGAGCTTTAATCTTATCCAATTCCTGAAATTAGCATCTGTGGGGATTTGTTTTTACATTGCTCAGCTATTTTGGATGATTAACATTCTTGGTTAATCATCCTTTCTTTGGTAAAAGAAATATTGCTCAGCTATTTTATTTTTCCCAAAAAAATGCTCTTCCACTTAATATTATATGATGCTCATTTTATCTTCTTTCCTGAGCAGAAGTTTCCCCAAGTCTGTGTTTATTGATTCTATTGTTGGTTCATTGTATCATACTTCATGTAAGGATTGGATCAGTTTTCTACGTCCATTCTTCTTATTCATTGTAATTAACCTCACCACACACTTACCAGGCATATGAGGTTGTAGAGTGTAGATATACTAGATAAGTTTGAATGCTTTGGCACTTCCATTTTATCTCAACCAATGAGATGCAAATTGTACAAGGGAAGACAAATCTCTCAAACACTTTTCTATCTGCGCCGATCTTTTCAAATATCTTAGCTAGTTAAAAGAATTAAATGTGGGAGATCTGCATCAACCTGACATAAGGTTTCATCTACGTAGCAGATATATCTTATAGAAATACATAAATCACCATTTAAAATTTGGCCAATATTTTATTTATTTATTTTTTTTGAGGCGAATCTCATGAACATGGATTAAATCATGCAGCCGACCCCACCTAGTGGGATAAGACTTTGTTGTTGTTGTTGTTTGTATTTTTTTTGAGGAGAATATTTTAGTTATAAACCAGGCGCGTATATTTTGTGATAAAACCAACACATGAAACTTGCGTGTCTGTTTAGCACATGAACCAATGGCTCCTCTGACCAAACATGTTTTATTCTCATGTTTCAGATAATTATTCAAAGCTTGATCACCGGAAGGGACAGCAAGCATATGGAGATCTTATGCAATGACATGTTTGCCTTATTATGGAGGGCTTCATCTTCATCTTTGGCCCTGTGATGCGGAAGGCCATTTGACGCAAGCATCTTATGACATACCGTTTGTTAAGTAGGCTGACAAAATACATCTGTAGTTCATGAGTATTACCATAATCTGCCATTACTTAGTCAAATCAACAGCCGGAACTTGTTCAGCTGTAAATTGCGACTCTAGCCATAGTTGCTAACTTGATATTTATGCAGAGCATTGTGATCATCAAAGTACTAAAGTTGTTTGGGGGGCAAAAACTTTGTACCTCTATTTGTTAGATGGGAAATATTGTAATGCTTTATTTTGATATCATAGTCAATGAAGCGTTTTTAGCTTGCGTTGGGCGTGGTAGAATTTTTTCAAAATATACAAATTTTACTCACTGTGGCAATTTGGGCGAAAATCAACTATTTGACGTATCTAGTCCAAGTCAAATTAATTAAAAGGAAGTCACATATAAAGAAGAAAACAAAGAACAGTGGGAATCTTCCACAATCTTTTTCCGAACATTGGAATTGGAACTTAATGTACTCGATTCACGATTTGACCAGAACTTGACTCATTTCACTTCGTCGGTTTTTGCATGACCAACCTTTTTCTTTACATGTTCTTTTGTAGGAGAGTGGGAGAAAAAAAAAAGAGTTGATATCTTAAATAATTTTCCTTATTATTATTATTTGATTAACTCATAATTGGTCTACTTAAAGTATTATTATTAATTAATATAATATTACAATAAATTATTTTTTAAATATTAAATTAAGTTGATCGTTGACATAAACAAATTATTCAATTCAAGCACTATAAAAATTCCATAATAATACAATAAATAAATTATTCATATCTCAATTAAATAAAGTAAAATGTTACAACTAATTTTTTTTGTTAAAATATATGAAAATCTATATTGATAATAAATTTTATATAGTGCACATATGATATAAAAATATTAATTATGAAATTATTTTTTATGTATTGTTAACATATAAATAATTTGTAATTAATTAAGCATGAATATAAAAATAAATACAGTTAAATGATTATAAAATAAAAATGAAAAATAATAAGATATAGAAAGGAATAATATATTTGAATAAGGGTAAAAGTAAAAAAATTTATAAAACGCTACGCTAGTTTGAATCGCTAAATTCTACTTATTTTTATCATTTACCAAAAAAAATATTTGAACCGCTAAACGCTATTTGAAATGTTAATATTAATGTTGCCAAACAGAGCCTAAAGATGACACTCGTACACGTTTGGGACGAGGGATAAGTCCTCATCCTACCATGGTCCGTGGTCGTCCTATCGTTTCCTTCGTCCTTGTCGTTGATTTCGAGGACGGAGTTAAATTTATTCTTGCATATTACTAATTCTCCATGCTGCCTTTTCCTTCATCCTTATCTTTGATTTGGAGGACGAGGTTAGATATATCCTCACGTATTACTAATTCTCCATGGAGATTTCGAATTCCTATAACATTTTATACAATAATATATATATATATATAAATAGATATTTTTCTAAAAATAATAAAATAATAAATATATAATAAATCATTCTAATAAAATTAACTAACAAAAATGTAACACAATATTTTATTATACAAAATTTAGAATCTCATAAATCACAAAAGGAGATAAATTCTCACAAATGCTACCTCATCAAGAATTTCCTAGGGATCTCCGTCCCTCAGGGGATCTTTATCATTCATAAACTAGATAAAAAGAGGGACGTAACCTTGACAAGGCATCTACTAGGCATATCCAATCTTTATCAATCATAAATCCTTTCACTAGTATGTTGAGCATCATCAATAGGTTGGTTGATTAGTCTTATTTTTTAAGGATTTAATTGAGATTTTGGTGTCCGATTGAGTAGCAGTCCGAGCAATTTTTTCAATGTCCATTTCGTGCAGTTTTCCAACAAGTCCTCTATCGGATTGAATAGTCCTCACCATGCCACTCGGTGGGTTTACAGTTGATGTGTAACACTCCCAAAATCGCTCCTCCTGCCAAGTAGACAGTCAGGTTGACCCTGGAAGTGCTACACTATCTACTACACTATTGACCATGACCATTCAATAAAATAGCTTACGTAGCACTAATATAATAGAAAAAATATAATTAAAGACTTTAATGCGGATGATCAAATGGTGGGATGTCAAGGAACAATAAATAATTTATCTAACCTATAATGCGGAAGTTCAAACATTAAATGATAAGACAGAAATGCATCAAGTTCAACATGTGAGAGAGAAGTTCAATGAGAGGAAGTCATGATGTCTCTAAACCAGTTACAATAACATGAACTAAATATAGCAAGAAAAACTTGGAGCGGAAGATCAGCCATGTGCAGTATTTCTTCAAGCTCTGGCCCTTCAACACCTCCTCAGTTAGCATTCTCACCTGCAAAATCCCGTTGCAGGAGAATCGAATACCCGTGAGCAAAATGCCCAGTACAATAGCAAAATAGACGGTGAAATAAGGATCAATGATAATCATGAAATGAAGATCAACGATAATCATGAAACAAGATCAATGATAATCATGAAATCAATGTATCAATCTCTGACAATATTGATGTCTATGCTTTATTCTTTACTATAACTATTCTTTGTCTTTACTCTGTATAATCTTTACAATACTGAGTCCCATGCTTTCCTGTACTTTACTTTACCATACTCTATGTTTTACATTGTATTGCTCTGTTGTGAGTTGCACTACGTCTTTTACATTACTATAGTATCCTTAAAGTTAGTTATCCTATGCAAGTTCGACTTTACTATGTTGGGATGTCAGGGGTGCCTCTATGCTTTGAAGCCAGTAGGCCCATAAAGGGAAGGGGTGGATGTTACGACCTCACATAGTTCGAAAGGTAGGTGGAAGGATTCTTACAATCCAGGAACAGTGGTCAATTAAGAAACTAGTAGGTTCACTGTCTCCTCAGCTAGCTATTTGTCCCTCTGACACAATACAATAATATTAAGGGAAAAGAGTGTGACCATTACATCACTTTTCATTTGAGATGCAGGTGGGAGAAGACCTGAAATCTCATGAATAGTGGTCATTAAAGACAATAGCTTCGCTGTCCCCTCAGCTAACTACCTATCCCTCCACTACTTTAACTTTAATCTTTACTTTAACATTGGAGGCGGCACATAGCAATCTCATATCTTTAATTTTACATTATTTATTTTTGATTAGTATAACATCTATGATTCAGAATTCAACTGAATGTTAGTTTATGTTCAATAGGACTTAACCAATATAGGTGAATTGATTAGAGTCTCAGAATCTGATTTAAAATAATAGTTGATTCACTGTCAGGACCGGTCGACCGTTTCTGGACGGGTCGACCGTTCCTCTGTGTTCGGCTGAGCCGAACTGACGGACTTGAATCGGTCGACCGTCCACTGTGGGGTCGGTCGACCGTTCTGGAATAATGGTCGACCGGTCCTCTTGGATCGGTCGACCCTCGGGTGTCTGTGGATCGGTCGACTGCGCTTATGAGCCGATCGACTGATTACTCTACAGGATCGGTCGACCGTTCTGGTGATCGGTCGACCAGTCGTAAGATTAACAAGATGCGCACTGCGCAAGGATCGGTCGTCCGATTTCAATTCTAGATCTGTCTGATGACAGATCGGTCGGTCGACCACTCTGTGAGGCTGGTCGACCAATCATCAAGAACTCCGACGGGTTCAACATATGGATCGGTCGACCGTTTATAAAAATCGGTCGACCGATCCCTGCAATAAAATAGGGCCGCCGGACTTCTTCCTCATTTTCGACGGCCTTCTGGCTGTTAAACAATGATGACGACAACACAAAAAACGTAGACAATCAACTTAGGATCATAATGAAGTAATCATACGTATCAAATAATCACTATTTCTTCGTCTAGGGATTTAGAACGCCAAGGTACCTCTGTTTTCGCATTTTACGATCGCCGGCGATCCTTTGCTCTGTTCGGTCATCGTCGGTCGTCTTTGGGTCGATGGAGGAAAGCATCTAAGCCTTGCACACACTGAGGGAGGTCACCGAGCGTCGAAAGGTCGTCAGCCATTCATCGTCGAAGTCGAGCTCTGCTCTGCGTCGATCGCCAGTTCGCAAGAAGAAAATGAAGACGGAGAGGCGGCGTCGATAGGGTTCCAAATGGGTCGCAGCAGTGCCCCTCGTGGTTCCTCTTATAGCATCGGCCGACCAGGGTGGCCGACCGATTCTGAGTGGCATCAGGGGAGGAAAGGCCTCCCCTGTTGGCTGTTTCTTTCCGATTTGTTTCCTTTTTTTAATTCGATTCGTATTTGAATTCCAATTAAATTTTGAATCAATTTCCATTAATTGCATTGATTTCCTAATGTTAAAACACATCCGTTACATTATTACCCCCTTAAAAGAAAATTCGTCCTCGAATTTTGATAAGGGTTAGGACTTACCGAATAATTGTGGAAACTTTTCTCGCATCTCTGATTCTACTTCCCATGTGGCATCGTTTCCTTGATGATGCTTCCATGCTACTTTGACTAGTGACACTTTCTTTCTTCCTTGTTGGTGTTTTTGATATTTCAATATCTTTATGGGTTGTTTCTCATATGTCAAATCCTCCTTGAAGTTTGGTTCCTCAATTTGAATCACATTGGCGTAATCGTGCTTGTACATTCGGAGTAGTGAGACATGGAAGACGTTATGTACTCTGACATAAGCTGTGGGTAGGACCAACCTACATGCTGAGTCTCCAACCATATCTAAAATCTCAAATGGACCTACATACATTGGGCTCAATTTCCCACGCTTACTAAAACACATTACTCCTTTGGTGGGAGAGACCTTGAGTAGGACTTGGTCTTCTGCTTTAAACTTATGTTCTCAATGCTTTTTATCCGCGTAGGCCTTCTGACGATCTTGAGCATACTTCATTCTCTTCTTTATTAATTTCATTTTGTCTGTGTACTCTTGAGTCTACTTCTGTAATTCTGCACTCAGGATCTTTCTTTCGCCTACTTCGCCCCAACATGTCGGGGAGCGACATGGTCGGTCATACAATGCTTCAAAAGGAGACATCTCTATGTTTGCATGAAAGCTGTTGTTATAGGAGAACTCTATGAGAGGAAGATGTTTATCCCAATTGCCATGCCAATCCAACGCGCATGCTCTGAGCATGTCCTCCAGTGTTTGGATCGTCCTCTCTGATTGTCCGTCCGTCTGAGAATGGAAGGCTGTGCTATAAAGAAGCCTAGTCCCAAAAGCATTCTGGAGGCTCTTCCAGAATCTTGATGTGAACCTGGGATCTCTATCAGACACAATGGTTGATAGGATCCCATGAAGTCTAACAATCTCCTATACATATAAGTCCATTAAACTTTCAAGAGATTGCTTCACCTTGATGGGTAGAAAGTAAGCCGATTTAGTGAGTCGGTCCACTATTACCCAGATGACATCATGTCCTTTCTGAGTCCGGGGTAAGCCGGTGATGAAATCCATTGATATCTCTTCCCACTTCCACTGTGGAATGCCCAGACTCTTCAATGTTCCTTGAGGTTTCTGGTGCTCTATATTGACTTGTTGGCACACTATGCATTTGTAGACAGATTCTGCAATCTCCTTATCAGACCACCAGAAACTCCTCTGTACATCCTTGTACATTTTGGTACTCCCTGGGTGAATTGCAAATTCTGACTTGTGACATTCATCTAGTACCTCCCTTCGAAGTTTAGGGTTATTCGGTACCCATAAACGATCATGGTACCAAATGCCACCATCCGAAGAGACCTTGAAATTTGTCATCTCAAGACTGGTCTTTATCATTATTGTTTGATACTCTGTCTTCTATTTGTGCTTCAATGATTCTCTCAATCATATTCAGTACTATGTGCTGCATCATCATCAATGACCCATCATGTCCTACTCTTGGGTCCATTTGAAAAGTTCTTCCATCATCTCAAATTGTCGAAGGCACATGAAGGCAACAGATCCTTCAATGCATCTGCCACTGAGTTTGCTTTGCCTGGATGGTAGTTGATAGCAAACTCATAGTCTTTCAGGAACTCCATCCATCGTCTCTGGCGCATATTCAGTTCCTTCTGGGTAAAGACATAGTTTAAACTCTTGTGGTCAGTATAGACTACAAATTCTTCTCCATACAAGTAATGACGCCAAAGCTTGAGGGCAAACACGATTGCTGCTAGTTCGAGGTCGTGAGTTGGATAATTGACCTCATGTTTCTTCAGCTGTCTGGATGCATATGCCACTACTTTCTCGTGTTGCATCAGTACACATTCCAATCATGTACCACTAGCGTCACTATAAACCACGTACCCATCGTTGCCTGATGGTAACGTCAGGATTGGTGCTGAAGTTAGCCTCTTCTTTAACTCTTGAAAACTTTCTTTGCACTTGGGCGAACAGATAAACTTTTCTACTTTCCTTGTGAGTTTGGTCATTGGCAATGCAATTCTTGAGAAGTCCTTGATGAATCGTCTGTAGTAGCCTGTTAAACCAAAGTAACTCCTGATTTCGGAGACGTTCCTTGGTTGAGTCCAATTGGACACTGCTTCCACCTTTACTGGATCCACTGAAATCCCATCCTTGGAGACGATATGGCCTAGGAACATCATCTGCTCTAGCCAAAATTCACATTTGGAAAATTTTGCATACAATTTCTTTGTTCGCAAAGTCTCCAACACAATCCTCAGATGTTCCTTGTGCTGCTCTATGTTTGGTGAGTAGATGAGGATGTCTTCGACGAAGACAATTACGAACTTATCCAGGTGTTCGTGGAAATTCGATTCATGAGGTCAATGAATGCCGCTGGACCATTTGTTAACCCAAACGGCATTACAAGAAACTCGTAGTGTCTATATCTTGATCGGAATGCCATTTTCAGAATGTCCTCTTCTTCTACCCTTAACTGGTGATATCCGCTCCTCAGATCGATCTTGAAGAACACCTTTGCTTTGGACAACTGATCGAACAAATCATCGATGCGAGGTAGCGGATATTTGTTCTTGATTGTGACTTTGTTCAACATCCTGTAGTCAATACAAAGTCTCAATGATCCGTCCTTTTTCTTAATAAAAAGGACTGGTGCACCCCATGGCGAGACACTAGGCCTGATGAAATCTTTGTCCAGTAGTTCTTGAATATGATCCTTCAGTTCTTTCATCTCCGCTGGAGCCATGCGGTATGGAGCTTTAGAAATTGGTGCTGTGCCGGGTGCCACTTCAATATGGAAGTCTATCTTCCTTTTGGGTGGTAGACCCCTAACATCGTCAGGAAACACATCAGAAAATTTTTTCATAACTTCTATGCCTTGAGGGGTCTTGGTTGGTTCTGTTATCTTGATAATACTTGCAAGATAACCTCTACACTCTTTCTGGAATAATTTACGTGCCTTCATGGTAGACACTATAATCTTTGGTTCTTTCTGTGCAATGTCTCTGACAATTTCTTTATCTGTACTCTGTGTACCTACCGCAATGTTAGTCAAAGAAAATAATAAATATTTGTCTAAGGCACACTAAGGCCTTCACACTAAGAAACATTAAACGCTAATCACTACGCCTAGAGGGTTCTCCGAGTTCATTCCTGGGATTCTTCTTATCCTTCGGAAGGTTGGGGCACTCATCTTCAATGTGTCCCCCTTGATAGCAGATACCACATCATTCCTCTGGATCTGTCTGACTGATGGGGCTTGGGTCTCTTAACTGTATTTCCCTTGGTGGTGTGGGGACTTCTTCATCATCAGAGGATATATAAATTGGATTGTTAGCACGTTCCCCTCTCGTATACAAGTGCCACATTTGATTCATTTCTTCACGTAACTCTGTGGGGTAGAAGTGGCGTGGGGAAAGTGACTCAGACTCAGAATGATAATCATTACTTTCCACTCTCTCCATATACGGATACGCCTGTTCCTAGGGGATCTCCGTCCCTCAGGGGATCTTTATCATTCATAAACTAGATAAAAAGAGGGACGTAACCTTGACAAGGCATCTACTAGGCATATCCAAACTTTATCAATCATAAATCCTTTCACTAGTATGTTGAGCATCATCAATAGGTTCGTTGATTAGTCTTATTTTTTAAGGATTTTAATTGAGATTTTGGTGTCCAATTGAGTAGCAGTCCGAGCAATTTTTTCAATGTCCATTTCGTGCAGTTTTCCAACGAGTCCTCTATCGGATTGAATAGTCCTCACCATGCCACATCGATGAGTTTACAGTTGATGTGTAACACCTCCAAAATCGCCCCTCCTGCAACGTAGGCAGTCAGGTTGACCCCGGAAATGCTACAGTATCTACTACACTATTGACCATGACCATTCAACAAAATAGCTTACGTAGCACTAATATAATAGGAAAAATATAATTAAAGACTTTAATGCGGATGATCAAACGGTGGGATGTCAAGGAACATTTAATAATTTATCTAACCTATAATGCGGAAGTTCAAACATTAAATGATAAGGCAGAAATGCATCAAGTTCAACATGTGAGAGAGAAGTTCAATGAGAGGAAATCATGATGTCTCTAAACCAGTTACAATAACATGAACTAAATATAGCAAGAAAAACTTGGAGCGGAAGATCAGTCATGTGCAGCATTTCTCCAAGCTCTGGCCCTTCAACACCTCCTCAGTTAGCATTCTCACCTGCAAAATCCCATTGCAGGAGAATCGAATACCCGTGAACAAAACGCCCAGTACAATAGCAAAATAGACGGTGAAATAAGGATCAATGATAATCATGAAATGAAGATCAACGATAATCATGAAACAAGATCAATGATAATCATGAAATCAATGTATCAATCTCTGACAATATTGATGTCTATGCTTTATTCTTTACTATAACTATTCTTTGTCTTTACTTTGCATAATCTTTACAATACTGAGTCACATGCTTTCTTGTATTTTACTTTACCATACTCTATGCTTTACATTGCATTGCTCTGCTGTGAGTTGCACTACGTCTTTTACATTACTATAATATCCTTAAAGTTAGTTATCCTATGCGAGCTCGACTTTATTAGGTTGAGATGCCAGGGGTGCCTCTCTGCTTTGAAGCCAGTAGACCCATAAAGGGAAGGGGTAGGTGTTACGACCTCACCCAGTTCGGAAGGTAGGGGGAAGAATTCCTACAATCCAGGAACAATGGTCAATTAAGAAACTAGTAGGTTCACTGTCTCCTCAGCTAGCTACATGTCCATCTGGCACAATACAATAATATCAAGGGGAAGGAGTGTGACCATTGCATCACCATTCATTTATGATGCAGATGGAAGAATACTTGAAATCTTAGGAATAGTGGTCATTGAAGACAGTAGCTTCGCTGTCCCCTCAGCTAACTACCTATCCCTTCACTGCTTTAACTTTAATCTTTACTTTAACATTGGGAGCGGCACGTAGCAATCCAATATCTTTATCTTTACATTATTTATCTTTGATTAGTATCACATTTATGATTCAGAATTCAACTGAGAGTTAGTTTCTGTTCAATAGGACTTAACCAATATAGGTGAATTGATTAGATTCTCAGAATCTGATTTAAAATAAAAATTGATTCACTGTCAGGACTGGTCGACCGTTTCTGGACTGGTCGACCGTTCCTCTGTGTTCGGCCGAGCCGAACTGATGGACTTGAATCGGTCGACTGTCCACTGTGGGGCCGATCGACCATTCTGGAATAATGATCGATCGGTTCTCTTGGATCGGTCGACCCTCGGGTGTCTGTGAATCGGTTGACCATGCTTATGAGTCGGTCGACCGGTTACTCTACAGGATCGTTCAATCGTTCTGGTGATCGGTCGACCGGTCGTAAGATTAACAAAATGTGCACTGCGCAAAGATCGATCGTCCGCTCGAAGAATCGGCCGACCGATTTCAATTCTACAACTATCTGACGACAGATCGATCGGTCGACCACTCTCGATGTCGGTCGACCGATCGTCAGGAACTCTGATGGGTTCAACATATGGATCGGTCGATCATTTATAAAAATCGATCGACCGGTCCCTATAATAAAATAGGGCCGCCGGACTTCTTCCTCATTTCCGACGGCCTTTCGGCCGTTAAACAATGATGACGACAACACGAAAAATGTAGACAATCAACTCAGGATCATAATAAAGTAATTATACGTATCAAATAATCGCTATTTCTTCGTCTAGAGATTTAGAACGCTAAGGTACCTCTATTTTTGCGTTTTACGGTCGCCGGTGATCCTGTGCTCGATCCGGTCATCGTCGGTCGTCTCTGGGTCGATGGGGGAAAGCGCCTAAGCCTTGTGCACACCGAGGGAGGTCGCCAAGCGTCGAAAGGTCGTCGGCCATTTGTCGTCGAAGTCGAGCTTTGCTCTACGTCGATCGCCGGTCGTCGGTTCGCAAGAAGAAAATGAAGACGAAGAGGCGGCGTCGACAGGGTTCCAAGGGGGTCGTAACAGCTCCCCTCGTGGTTCCTCTTATAGCATCGGCCGGCCAGGGTGGCCGGCCGATTCCGAGCGGCATCAGGGGAGGAAAGGCCTCCCCTGACGGCCGTTTCTTTTCGATTTGTTTCCTTTTTTTTAATTCGATTCGTATTTGAATTCCAATTAAATTTTGAATCAATTTCCATTAATTGCATTGATTTCCTAATGTTAAAATGCATCCGTTACATGATGAATGTTGATAAGTTTTTTTTCGTTCTTACAGGGTTCATCGGGGTAGATTTTTTGCCTTTCTTTTTCCATCATCATGCCTGGTGAGCGAGTGTTGAGTATAATGAATTAATTTCACTCTTGTGAACTGACAACTAACACACTATTTTCTATTAACAAGGAAGATGACAATCAATGTTCTGACGAGTCCAGCATTGATTTCGGGTGTTGTATTGGTAAGACATTAGTAATGTTGTTAAATTCTCAGGATAAATTACACGATTGATCCTCTAACTTTGAGTCGCTTTTAAATTGATCCTCCAACTTTAATTAGTAATCAGATCATTCTTCATCTTTCATTTTCTTGCACGATTAGTCCTCCTGAATGGTGATCATGAATTTTTTTATTGTCTTGCATATGTGATCGTCTCTCTCATCAACTTCAGTTTAAGTTGTCCATGTTATTATAAAATTAATAAAAAAATGAGATCGTACACATCATTATAAAAATTTGAAAAAATAAAAAAATGAATCCGACCCACGAATCTTGTCGGAGCTCGACCAGAGGGAGGGGGTCGCCCCCTCCCTCTCTCTCCCTCTCTCTCGTCGTGCGGGGGAGAGAAGGAGGGGGCGACCGCCCCCCTCTGGTCGAGCTTGACCAGAGGGGGCGGTCGCCCTCCTCCCTCTCTCTCCCGCACGGCGAGCACGCGGGAGAGAGGAGGGGGAGCTCGACCAAAGGGGAGCGATCACTCCCCTCCCTCTCTCTCCCGCATGATGAACACACAGGAGAGAGGAGAGGGGGGAGATCGCCCCCCTCCCTCTCTCTCTCGCACGGCGAGCACGCGTGAGAGAGAAGGATCGCCCCCCTCTGGTTCTCCTGCGCGTGCTCGCCGTGTGGGAGAGAGAGGGAGGGGGCGATCGCCACCCTCCTTCTCTCTCCCTCACGGCGAGAGAGAGGGAGGGGGGCGACCGCCCCCTTTGGTCAAGCTCCGGCGAGATTCGTGGGCCGGCCTCACTTTTTTTATTTTTTTAAATTTTTATAATGATGTGGACGATCTCATCTTTTTTATTATTTTTATAATCATGTGGATGACTTAAACTGACGTGGTTGAGAGAGAAAGGCGGCCACGTATGCAAAGCAATCGGGTAACTCATGATCATCGGTCAGGAGGACTAATCATGCAAGAAAATGAAAGATGGAGGACGATCTGGTTACAAATTGAAGTTGGGGGACCAGTTTGAAAGTGATTCAAAGTTGGAGGATCAATCGTGTAATTTATCCAAATTTTCAAGATGATTTGAAATTATTTTTTAGCCTTATGTTAATATAAATTTTTAGTTTTTAGGTTTTAGTTAAGTGTTACAGTACACTGATATTCCAAGGCCGACATGGGTGAGTACATATTATGTTGAATAATGTAATTAAATATGGTTCAGATAATTTTATTATTTGAATGATGGTTATAGGAATGATAATGTGATTAATTTTAACTTTTAAGCAATGAGAGTTTTGTTATTTCAAGATGATTATTAGTCTGTAATAGTGAATAGTAGTTGATCATAAGCATGCATGACATATAAATAAGTGTAAAAATAAGAATGTTTGTGAACCATAAAAAAATGAAAATGAAGTTTATAATGTATAATTTATGTGGAGTTTGGTAGCAGTATTATAAACTTGAATTTTAGATAATTTTAACATGCAATTAGTTTTAGTTTAAAAAATATACAAACCCGAAGATATGATCGTAGTTTATTTTGAATATAAGTTAAAATAATGTAGTTATTTAAATGATATTTTTATGGGTCTAATATATATATATATATCTGTGTGTGTACGTACAAAAACTATTAATGATTAAAGGAATTATATTGTTATAATAACGTTGCATGTTAGTTATAAGTAACTAAAATGATAAATGTTATTATGCATTTTAAAATGAACTTAAATTATGACGATTAGGTATTTCTACACTTGGTTGGCTTTCAGATTGGGACAAAGAAGCTGATAAGTGGATAAATTCTAGGTGAGGGAACTTACGTTAAATGATATGAATGATAAATTCTTCAGAGTGATTATATTGTTCCATGTGATATGAAATGAATTTCGTGTTAATTTTCTTAATGCTTGATCATCCATGTTTGTGTGCTACATATATATGTCATCACATGACGTTGCAAAGTTTATTCTTTGCATTTAAACAAATGTTCTCGGCTATGATAAATGTTTTACTTGATCATTGAATTTTCTTGTTGAGATGTTGGATAATATTTTATTTTGTGAGTTAGAACTTAAATCTTCAATTTGAATATGTATTCATGCATTATATGCACTACATATAAAAACTCGCATGAGATGAAATATTTTCAACTCTGGATAGACCGAGTGAAGTTCATTTTGTTGTGTCAATATATGACACGAAGAGTAGGTTCAACACCTTATGTCATCATAGTGACATGAAGAGTGAAATTAGAACATTTATTCTACGATGATATAGTGACATGAGGGATGGAATAGAAAAAGAAAAAAAAACAAGTTCTTTGTCGATATAATGGCACGAGAAGTGGTTCAACATCCTATGACGATATAGTGACACGAGTAACGAAATTATAATAATCATTGTGGCGATATAGTGACATGAGCGTAAAAATAAGAATGTTTGTGAGACATAAAAGAAATGAAAATGAAGTTAATAATGTATAATTTATGTGGAGTTTGGTAGCAGTATTATAAACTTGAAATTTAGATAATTTTAACATGTAATTAGTTTTAGTTTAAAAAAATATACAAACCCAAAGATAGGATCACATATTTTATTTTGAATATAAGTTAAAATAATGTAGTTATTTAAATGATATTTTTATGGATCTAATATATGTATGTATGTATGTATACTTGTGTGTGTTTTTGTGTATGTTTTAAAAAGTATTAATGATTAAAGGAATTATATTGTTATAATAAGGTTGCATGATAGTTATAAGTAACTAAAATGATAAATGAATTTAAATTTAAATGGTATCAGTCACTTCCATCTCATTCTATTAACTTTTCTGTTATTTTCACTATTTTTCATTAAGAAAATACTAAAATGCCTTTCAATGAACTCTTATCTCTTTTAATATTAAAAATAATATAAAAGATTTTTTTTTCAATTTGCTATTATATATTAATACCCTTTCTCCATTAGAAAATTTTATATTATTTTTTTTAACATCAAAAGCGAGAAGAGTTCGTGGAAGGACATTTTGATCTTTTCATAAACGAGAAAAGAAAAAAATAATAGAAAAAATAATAGAATTAGACGAAAGGACTAAAGTAAAAAATGTGATAAAATTTAGAGATGTCGTAAGGTAAGTTCATACTTTGAAGTTATATGCGAAAAATTACAATATTTTAGGTGAAGTTTAAGGAAATAATCCTACTTTTTATTATATAGTTAAGTATTTAATCATATATTATAAGTTGTATAACTATATTATACATATATTTAATCATATATAATAAATTTTATAACTATATTATATATAAAAGTTTTTTATTATACATCTAATAATTAATATTTTATACATTATAATATTTTTTATTTTTTTGTAATTTTTTATTAGTCTAAATCTTAGGGTAAAAACATGTCACACTTGTTTTTACTTTTCTAATTTAAGACATATATATAAAAAAATGGATGGTCCGACCGACTCGGCCGATCGAAATTATGCTGCCTTTCGTCACGGTCCAGCTCGGCACAATTTCGGCCCGTAATGGTCTGACACGGTCCAAGACATAGTCAAATCCAGTCTAACCAACTCGGACACGATCCGAAAGTTCATCTCTATGGTTGGATGAGTATCACGGTAGCCGACCCAACCACTGTTTGGATTAGTACCCCTAGGAGGGATGAATCTCGCAACACAAAATCTTTTATTCCAATGACTTATTTTTTAAACCATCTAAATCATATATTTACGAGAGTAAAAAAATGCGTTACAAGATCTAAGCTGTATTCAATGGCCTCTTATAAAAATCATTCAACTTAGCTATGATCCAATTATACATTAGTTCAATGTCCAATCCAATTTTCTAAAAATTAATACAAAAAACTTATTTGAACTGATTCATCGGCGGTGTTTGGATTTTGAACTTTTAGGGTCTGTTTATTTGTGAAACCGGACGGGAACCGCGTCCTTGTTCCGTCCGATTCCGTCCATCTAGCTAATAGCTCCTTGGGGATATCTAAACAAGATCCATTGCCTTCCTCCCGACAAAAAGACAGCTAGGAAACAACTATGATAGAATCGGAGTCACGTGACTTGGTTCCACCCACCCCGTTCCACAAAAAATGGTGGAACCGAGATCATATTTGAGTGGTGTCCAACTTTCATTCAATGAATTCATAGTCGGATCGGATAGGCAACTAGATCACAATTGATCGGTACGATCATATTTGATCGGATTGAACATAATTTTATTAAAATGATATTATTTATAATATATTTAAAATTATAATTAAATTAATTATATAATTTAAATAATAATAATAACCTACTAATATAATATAACATAAAGATATTGCTAAAAAAATTAGTGTGCATAAAAAGTTGACTCTCAAATTATTAATATTGACATATTAATATAATTTTTATTATTCAAGTTTGATCTCTTTATCTTTAACAATTTTTTATTTGTATTTTAAATTTCTCTCAATTTTCATTGAAATTCTTTTCCCCTCGCGTATTTTACTTGATAAAATATTAAATTATTTTACCATACATTACTCCTAGTTTATTTACTTTTTTAACACTGTCCATTTCCTATATCCATTAATTTATATTTCCCCAAAAATTCTGCCATATCTATTTCCCTTTTTACTACCATTTTTTATTTTAATTTATATCCTTCTTCATTCAAATATGATTTTCTTTTAGTTTCCTTTTTCCGCTTTATTTCCATATTGCTTTTTAGGTTTTCAATTTTTTTAAAAAATTGAATCGATTTTTTTTGGCTCATTTGCCAAATTTTCTAATTCGGTCGGCTTTTGGCCGATTCGAAGTCGATTTTATTGAGTGAGTCCGATTTTAATAACATTATTTGCATTGTAATTTAATTAGTATAATGATAACATTTGAATAATTAGGTAGTCAAAGATGTGACGTATCTTATAAATGTAGTCATGCATGTTATAGCGTCTTTAATTATTGGCTCTTTATGATAGAAACGTGATCTATGACAGATGATAATTGATAAGACCCATTATTTATCGACAGATTAAACAAATTGATTAGACCACTGGACGGTGATGCATGCACGGTTGATCGCAAATATTTTATATCCAACGGACCAAAAAAAAAGAAAAAGAAAAGAAAAGTAACAAGAAATGGTTGCTGAATTAATTGTGGACCTAACAGTAGAAATGATATGGAAGAGCAACAAGTCAAATTGGTGGCTGTTACATGAACAGCTATTAAATTAGTTGCAATTAATTTGAGGAAAGATACAATAATGCAATGAATTATATTTAGAGTGACACTATTCTCATTTTAAAAAATGTTAATGTTTAATGGCAATAGAGACACTTTCCTTTTCATTTTCACTGTCCTTAATGTCACTCCTCATCCACTTAATCTCACTCCACATTTTCTATTTTATCTTCATTTTTAATCTTCTCTGTTCTCACTTTCTATTCAATATTTCTTAATAGTTAATCTAGGGTTGAGCAAACCCGGGACCGAGTCCGAATTTAAGCGAACCCGGTCTCGACCCGAATTATACCGAGTCAAAAATTTTTCGACCCGGTACCGTACGAATATGATCGGGTTTGTGGTCGGAAATTGGCTGAGGGCGGCGAGGGGGAAGGTGAACGAAGTCGAAATCGGCGCCTGGCAGCCGGATCGATCGTCAGGCGGCCGGATCATGATGACTGACGATCGAATCGGCCGCCAGGTGCCGAATCAGGAGCCACGATCCGGCGCCCGACGGTCAGATCGACTGCCAGGAGACGGATCGTGGCTCCTGGCGTTCAATCCGGCCGTCCGGCGCCGAATTGTGGCACCTGAAGGCCGATTAGAGAGAGAGAGGGAGTTAGGAGAGGGTCGAGGGGAGAGAGGTCGCAACCGTGAGAGTTTTCGAAGTCACTGCCGGCCCCCCACTACCGTGAGAGTTGTTGAAGTCGCCGCCGATCCGTCGCTGCCGTGAGAGAGAGGGAGAGGGGTGAGAGAGAGGGAGAGGGCGAGAGACGGAGAGAGCCAGAGAGAGAGAGATGGAAGAGAGAAAAGCAAACGGTGAAATGAGAAGACTGAACGGGAGATGGCCTTTTATATACTAGTCATTCGGGTCGGGTCCGGGTCGGGTATCCGTATTGCAAACCCGATCCTGACCCAGTACCCGACGAGTTTTCCATTTATTGGACCCGGATCCGGCCCGGATTATTTTCCCGGATTATCGGGTCGGGGCGGTCCGGGTCGACCCGTGCTCGGCCCTAAATTAATCTTAACTACTTTTTCTTTCTCTACTCTCTCCCAGAATTTTTATTATAACAAATAATACTAATATTATATAGTATGGGATATGAGACATACATATATATCATTTTGCTAGTTATATAATATTAATTTAATATAATATTGTAACAAATATATAAAAGTTTTGAAAAATATAAGATAAAAAAGTTTTTAAAAAAAACTGAAAAAGGCAAAAATACTTATTGAATAATCAAAAGATACAATCATTTATAAAACTTTTTAAAATTTTGTCTATAGTACTTTATTTTTGTTTTATGACCATTTTATTTCATTTTTTTCTAATACTTTACATATTTGATGCAGTAATAGTTTTTCATATTAATTAAATTTATATATATGCCTCTATCTCATATTATAATAAGTATTATATTTTATAAAAAAAATAAAAGCACTAAGGCCCGTTTGGTTGCGGAACCGAGCGGGAACCGCGATCTTATTCCGTCCGGTTCCGTCAAACACCGTCCTGGAATCTGATTCCGGGGCGAGAACAAGATCGATGGAATTGGGGTCACGTAACCCCGATTCCATCACTCCGGTGGAATTGGAGGGCTGCTATTTTTTTACTTTTGACCATGACGTGACCTTTTCCCTTTTTTTTAAAATTCATTTTCTTTTCCCTTTTTCTTTTCTCTCACACTATATCTTCACCAAAATAAATTATTTAATAAATATAAAATTATTTTAATAAGTGGTTAAAATAACATTATTTATTACATATTTTTTCATTAAAAATTTTAATATTTCATTAAATATAATTAATTTAAAAATGAGTTTTTATATTTAAATAATATAATTTTTATTAAAAAATTTCCCATAAAATTTTTTATTTTACATTACTTTTAATTAATAATAAAATTATACTTCATAATTATAATAATTATTTTTAATTCAAAACCCACTCAAAATTCATCCATCGCTTCTATTTTTTTCCATCACATCAACCACCTTATTCCTCATCATCAAATTCCACTTCAACCAAACACATTCCGAACTAATCTGGTAATTCAACTATGCACGAGGAACTTAAGAAGAACCGTGATTCTGTTTTCAAACGACTCCTAAGAGAGTAGATGAAGGAAAAGACATTAGAATATGCATTAATTAAAAGGATTTTAATTAAAGTAAAACGATGATAAAATGAGAAAATGATATTAAAAGGACCCTTGCTTTTAATGCTTAAAGGATTGAATAAACTAAATAAAAGAAAGCAATGATAGCGAGGACTATATAAAAGAACTAAAAAAATGAACTATTTCTTTTAACGACGAATGAATGAAATAGAATGCTAATATAAAAATTATTGCGATTTAAAATTATATTTGAATATAAGTTTATGACACGAGTTAAATTAAATTAATTTATTGTTTATTTGAATACAAACTATAATGTGTCGCTTAAAGTTAAATTAGTCAAACAGTTTTATTATCATGAAATCAATTTAATTATATTGGAAAAAAAAACAAAGAGTAGAATGAGTATAAATATTTTGAACCCATACAAAATTACTTGAAGAAAGTTAACTAAAGTTGAAACCAAATTTGGCATTACACAAACTTTAAATTCTATAATTAAGGTAGATTGGTATGTTGGTGAATCTTTAGTGGATATTTTGTGTTCAAATTTGAACATGGTGTTGGGACTTTCTTAATTCAGCTCACTCCAAGTAAGTTTAGCTCATTCTTTTTAAATCTTTTATCCAAACAAAACTTTTTTGGATGATAGAGAAATGCTGCATGAAGGCACAAAAAAATCACATATATTATATATGATCATCATGTAAATAATTGAATATTGTTGTATCAATTATTGGCACCCAATAATTAATTATACAATTAAAATTTAAAATGGGCGTGCAAAGTCCACATTTCATTGGGAATATCCCAGAACATATGCTGCCTAAGATAGCAACCACTAGTTTGGACTTTTTTCTGAAGTAATCAGAACTTTCTCTCTCTATTAAAGTTATCCCACTATAGGCATGTCATCGAATAAGTATGCATTCCTTTTACTTTAAAAAAAATGAAACATTCATATTTAAACATATGGCCAAACATTTATATGAAGCAACTGTTCTTTCACACCATGTGATTTAATCGTCAGATCTGAAATTTACAATTGGAGCTATTTGTATGAGGAATATTTATATCATCCATGCATATAAATTATCCTATATGATAATTCTAATCATGAGAATTTGGGTTGGCACTCTATGAATAAATATTTAATTTACACAGAGCACGAACCTTTATATATTATTATCTTTTTTTCATCATTCTTTACTTGTAATGAAATAACAGAAATGATGATGTTAGAGCTCTGCAAGGTAATTCAGGTTATTTCCCCTAAAAATGTAAGAACTTCCCTTTCTGCTGAAATTATTCTCTCGCTCTCCCTCCTCCCCGTATTTTTTATTTTAATGCAATGTGTGTTTAGCATGTAGGCATTAGATATACTATATATATATGTATACAATTATGTGCTTTACAATTCAGTGGATATGATACAGGCACAATAATGGGCTTATATAAATTATTCATTGACCTGCAGAATCATTTTAATATTCAGGTACGTATGCGCAGGAAGGATTGATCTAAATATTTTGTCAAAATTCCCTGCCCATATAATAGAAATTTAAATTGATTTACCAAACCAAATTAAAGAGTTAGCAGAGAATGCAGGGTCGACACAAAAGCCTACGGATTCAAAGTGTTGATCCTGTTGATCTCCCAATACAATATTTTGGGCAATAATTCATCCTATAAAAATGAAGTCCATAACTATATGAAGACAGGTCCCCATGAACCTCTACGAGTTTGGTTTAAATTTTGCTTCTGGATGCCCTTTCTGACAGGTTGTAATATATAACCTATCGTCGCGACAAATCTTTAACTACCTTGGATCACTCATGGTACCAATGTATATATATATATATATATATATATATATATATATATATATATATATAGAGAGAGAGAGAGAGAGAGAGAGAGAGAGAGAGAGAGTTGATGCTTTTGTTTTTATGTGGCAACAGTAAGGATTAAGCCAACAAGGGATGGTGTTGAAGGTATGTAGTCTGAAAGTGTCAACATCTACCAGTGACAGAGGAGAGTACCAAATTCATCCTCTACTAAATATGCTATGCTATGCATGCAGATTGCAAGAAGCAGTGTGATATTGATCACTGCCGATGCCATTAGTGTATAATAATTGTGTTTAACGACATCATCTCACACTCTTAGGTTATACATATATATATATAGTAATACGAATTACTGATGTTTGTTTATTTGGAAGGAGAAGTGATGGGTTTAATTTTGTTTATCGTTGTGTATTTTAGTTTATATTGTATTTGTATGGCTGATGTTTGACTACTAGTAAGGCGGGGTTGGGGCCCACAAAATGGATGGGTGAGAGTGGTCGGTGGCATCCATCGGATCGTGGGAGGGGCCTAAAAGAAAAATTAATAATAATATGATTATTAAATTAAATCCTCCAAAGATGCTGGGTGGGGACTTGGGATGAGGACATCTCGGAAGCACGTAGTAGTAGTACAACTTTGACGCCCCTTTTGCAAAAAAGTCCTCCGCCTCTGATCGTATCACATCACAGTAACCCCCATAATGCAGGGCGTCATTTCGCTTTCTTCTCAATTTTTAATTCCCCCCTCTTCAAGATAATATTTATATAATTAGTACATTGCAAGAAATTAATTGTAAAAAAGACATGGAACTCTGACGATATGAGCAAAATACAGAGAGTGCGTTTATATGTAAATCTACATTTCATTAAAAAAAAGGTTAATTTCTTAATAAACGAAAAAAATAAAAATAATGAGAAAATTAATATATCGATGGATTAAATGAAAATTATGATATATAATTTAGAAGCATTACGATAAATTTATATATTAAGGGTAGACATAAAAAAACTCTTTAATTAGCCTTTAGAAAAAATGAAGACAATTCGACTTCCACTACCACTCCGTTAGTAGATGGCCGATGCGCCTCTATAAATAGCCCAGTGGAGTTCAGGCGCCTCCACAGGAACGGAGCTCTCCCTCTCTCTCTCTCTCTCTCTCTCTCTCTCTCTCTCTCTCTCTCTCTCTCTCTCTCTCTCTCTCTCTTTCCCCTCGCCTTCCTCCTCTCTCCTCCCTTCCACCGAGAGCGGAGAGAAATTTAGGGTTTTCTGCAGCGATTCTAGCGGGTACTTCTGTCACTGGTTGTTGAGGACAAGGGAACGATGTCGAAGGTGGAGAAGATGGCGTCGATCGACGCCCAATTGCGGCTCCTGGCGCCCGGGAAGGTGTCGGAGGACGACAAGCTCGTCGAGTACGACGCCCTCCTCCTCGACCGCTTCCTCGACATCCTCCAGGACTTGCACGGCGAGGAGATCCGCGAGACGGTTCGTATTCTCGTCACTCGTGATCCACGTCTCTCTACTGCCGTTGTTTGTCGCATTGTGAGGCGAATTTTATAACACAACCGTTTAAGAAAGAAGTTAGGCGCTCATCACCCCGATCGCAATTAATGGTCTCTTAAATTTTCTTTCCTTTTTCGCTTTGATTTGTGCATGGTTAGAATGACGGTCGAATTGGCGGATTGGTCGATGTTTTCTGTGTTTTATTTTCCTAATTTGAGTTTCAGTTGTCCATACTAAAAGCCTATGTCGCTGTCTTGATTTCTTTTGAGTCTGGATTCGTGGGAATGGAACAGCATTAGCAATAAATTTTATTACTGATTTTGCTGTACTTTACTCGGAATCCCATGGCTCCTCTTATATGTTCTTTGTTTAATCTTTTTTCCTACCACTGTGACATTTGTGTTTTTGGCCCAACTTGTTTGATTCTTACACAGTTTACTTAATCTTCGATTCAGATACCTGATCGCAACTTGGTGTAGATTTCAAATTCAGATGCTTCTTTTTCAACCACATTGAACTGACAAAATCTGATGTTTGTTAGTAGGTTCAAGAATGTTATGAGTTATCTGCTGAATATGAGGGAAAACACGATCCTAAGAAACTAGAGGAGTTGGGGAACGTGTTGACAAGTCTGGACCCTGGTGATTCGATCGTCGTTACCAAGTCCTTCTCGCACATGCTTAACTTGGCCAACTTAGCTGAGGAAGTCCAGATTGCATACCGCAGAAGAGCCAAGCTGAAGAAAGGGGATTTTGCTGATGAGAATTCTGCTACTACTGAGTCGGATATTGAAGAAACACTTAAGCGACTTGTGGGCCAGCTGAATAAGTCAAAAGAAGAGGTCTTTGATGCTTTGAAGAACCAGACAGTCGATCTGGTTTTGACTGCTCATCCAACACAGTCAGTTAGAAGATCGCTGCTTCAAAAGCATGGAAGGTCTGTAAAGTTCTTGCAATAGACTGGTTTTTTTATCCGGATTATCATTTTCCAATGACTTCAAGTATCCTTTTTATAATACATGCTTATGCATGCACATTTATGTTTCTATTTTTCTTTTATTTCCTTTTTAATGCCCTAGTTTCATTTTGCATTCCTGAACTTGTAGTGCTTTCCACTTAACCTTTTTCCATCAAAAGCTGTCAATTATCTTATTTCAAATGGCATTCTTCCTTTGTTTCTCCCTCTCAATTGAAAAATGCAGCTGCAACTGTAGCCCCCCCCCCCCCCCCCCCCAAAAAAAAAAAAAAAAAAAAAAGAAAAAGAAAAAAAAATCCTCACTTGGTGGATCTCTCCACGTGATGTTCCCTTCCTTTTCTTTTTTTCTCTGACCATCTCTCGCTTTTTCCTGCTTATTTCATTATTTCTTCATCCCACAATCATCTGTCTGTTGGATTCAACTCCAATCATAGAAAGAAGAGAACAAGAACAATGTTGTGACTGCCTCCTGTGACCCTCACTCAGCCTCCTGTGACTGCCGCCACTGCTGACAGACGATTCCCACCGGCAAGTCTTCTTCTTCGCCCTTCATCTTTCCTACCCAACCAAAACGACTGATCAAGGACATCAACAATGTCTGTTTCTCAGCTTTCCTCTTCTCCATCGTTGTCTTCATATTCGCCATCGTACCTACCAGCCTCCCAATCCTGGCATGGAAGAGGGTGAATTCTTCTGGCATTGGCAGCTGTGGAATGGCATTGCTGATGGTGATCACACTGAGGGCCAGCGCCCCTTTCTAGAGATGGGGCAGAAGAGGCCACTGCCCCCTCGGCCACCTTTTATTTCTTTTCTAATCTGTTGTTTTCTAAATAGAATATGTAATAATTTAAATAGTTGAGGGCAGTTTGTAGGAAAAAATTGTAAATTAATAGAATACTAAACAGCTTTTGACAAGAGAAGGTTAAATGAGGAAGTCCTAAAAGTTTAAGGATCCAAAGAGGAAGTTCGAGAACTGTGGGTACGAAAATTGGCCATAGTTCAGGGAGCAAAGTGGAAATAAATTATATTCTTTCCTTTTTTTTAGTCTGTGCATAACTCCGCCTATATTTTATAGCCGGTCCCAAGCCCGGATAAAGGAGGAGGGTTGTGTTAGGCCCCGACAGCCAGCATAAAATCCTGTCGAATCTTATGAACATGGATCAACGAATATATTGGCGTCGTATGATCCATGTAGCCGACCCCACCTAGTGGGATAAGGCTTTGTTGTTGTTGTTGTTTTTAGTCTGTGCATGTCAGGTAAACCCATGCATATGTTTTTCTGATTTTCTGTTCCATTTGTTCCACAGTGAAACCTTTCTTCCAACAATGACATTATTACTATCAATAATCATTTAATAACTTTTCATTAATACCTTACACACATAAATACGTTTGGACTTCTGAGAGCATAGATCTGTTATGACAATGTTTTCATTTTGTTTAAATATCAAAGAGATTCAGCTTTTCCAGATAATGTGTCTACCTGTCTTTATATTTCAATATCATAGGAATTTGAAACTTTGACATTTCGTGAAAAGATGTATATACAGTATTTGTGTTCCTGTCTTTGTTAGTTCTTAATGCACGCATTTCTTCGCCAGCAGCAAATAACTGAATAATAAGTTTTACAATCACAATGCTCTGATTATCTTATTTTGTTTGATTTTTTTTCTAAAAAATTCCTCTGGTGCAGGATAAGGAACTGCCTAACTCAATTGACAGCCAAAGATATTACTCCTGATGACAAACAGGAGCTTGATGAGGCTCTCCAACGGGAGGTAATTGTTCTATCATGACTCTCTCAGGAAAAAAAATATTCCATTATGTGGTTTATTTTTCAGGTTTTAAGTTTAGATGTTCTGTGCTACTCTTTTCACTAATGATGCCATTGTTTTTCTAGTAATCTTTTTTATCTATGTAGAAGAGGTCCCCTTATGTATTCATTCTCATGATTATTTAATTTGTCTAAAACAAGTAATGTTGCACTGGCACATTTTGATTGTTAGGAATTTTCAGATAACTGAGGAATCCACTACATCCAAAAACTTGGCCCAAGGCCAGTTTAATAGAAAGCGTAAATCTCCTCAGAAAAAAAAGAGAGAAAGAAAAGAAAGTGTAAAGCCCAATTACAAAGAGCAACAACAACAACAACAAAGCCTTATCCCACTAGGTGGGGTCGGCTACATGGATCATACGACGCCATTCCGCTATCGTTGATCCATGTTCATAAGATTCGACATGATTTTATGTTGGCTGTCGGGGCCTAACACAACCCTCCTCCTTTATCCGGGCTTGGGACCGGCTATAAAATATAGACGGAGTTCCCAATTACAAAGAGCAAATGAACCAATTTCAGTCCTGATTGCAACCCATAGAAATAGGAGAAAACAAATGAATATAGGTGTGTTGATACATTTCAACAATTAGTAAGCCGACTACGTAATGAAAGAATCAAGTAATGTCCTGATCAATCTTTATGGTCATGCAACACCTTCCTGACTCCAGACCCTTCTCTGATGCTGATTTATCCCAACCAATTGTACCTTTATATCCAATTGAATTAGATGAACAGATTTAGCATTACTTAGTATAATATCTCAGAAAAATTGACATTTTTTCTCCTACAGCATGTGGTAGACTTGTAAGGGGACCTGCTAATACACTGAGCACAAGAAATATTTACTTGTGCATGGAAACCTAACTAATTTCTCTAGACTATCTCGTTAACCAACCTTATAACTATACAGAAGTTATGGGGGAGATCCATCCATGCATGGTTAGAAACGGAATACTGTAAGTAAAAGTGCATTTTTCTTGTTTGATTTCTTATAGAAGACACCATGAAAGTCCACATTTTTTTCACCTCCCCATGACAAGAACCTATTATTTATGTATGCTTGGCCATAATTGTTAATAGTGATAGAAGGCTTCTTAAGTGTGGGCTGCAGGAACAGTCACTTTATTCCGAAAATGTACTCTCTACTTCAATTTTCGATTAGTCATTTGCTCAAGGGATATTCGTTTGGTATAAATTACCGTTGATACTGTATCTTTGCTACCAACATTCTTAGGTTGCTTAATGATTGCAACACTTGTATCAGCTCGGGCTTGGGACAGTTTCTGATGAAGCAACTGTCGACGAGGCCAAATTAATTCAATGTTTTAAATTGTATCTGATTTTTTCTATTTTCATGGATATTAGAGGCTACGACTGTTATCTCACTAAAGAGTCACTGTCGAATATTGTCTTTTTTTTTTGCATATGCACCGGGCCGCTGTCTCTATGAACCAGTTTATGAGTTCGTCAACAGTAAACATCTTTGATTTGATAGGCAATTAGCCATGCAACCCAAAGACAGTATAAGGGCATATAGATGAATCATTCATGTTAATTTTTGCCTGCTTATTTTGTATGATTAGTTTTACAAAAGTGAAGTGATGAAATTACCTTCATCATATAATTAACAATTTGATAAAAGTAAACTTTTTTGAGAGAATTGTTGAAGTCTAAAGGTTATGGTCTACATGTGGGTGAGACTGCTATCATGATTTACTATCTGTCTTTTCTGTCTTTTGGCAAACATATGTATTTTCCCCAATATATTAGAAATCCTGTATTCTGTAAACTTTTATCTCTTTGATATAGATTCTGTTTATCTTATTTCATATTTTTAGATCCAAGCCGCCTTCAGGACTGATGAAATTCGAAGGACTCCTCCGACACCTCAAGATGAAATGAGAGCAGGGATGAGTTATTTTCATGAAACAATATGGAAGGGTGTTCCTAAGTTCTTACGCCGGGTTGATACTGCACTGAAGAATATCGGAATAAATGAGCGTGTGCCTTATAATGCCCCACTTATTCAATTTTCATCTTGGATGGGTGGTGACCGTGATGGTGTGTCCGCAGAACTGCTTATTATTTCTGTTTAAACTCAAAATTCTCCCTCTTTAGAGAAAATATTAGATCAAAAGCTCTCCTAAAAAAAAAGGTCAAAAGCAAAGTTGAGTTTCTTTTTCACTACAAAATCCACCTTATAGGCTGAAAATAATTCCCATTATTCAGGAAATCCTAGAGTCACTCCTGAAGTTACAAGAGATGTTTGCTTGTTGGCTCGAATGATGGCTGCAAATCTATACTACTCTCAGATAGAGGATCTCATGTTTGAGGTGTTTTTTATATTTTATTTGGCATAATTATTTAAATGTCAATACATGTAAAATAGAGTAGGCTAACTTTTAGTTATATATGACATAATGTCTCTTATAGTTATCCATGTGGCGTTGCACTGATGAGCTTCGACAACGAGCTGATGAACTGGATCAATCCTCTAAAAAGGATGCAAAGCACTACATAGGTAACTATCAATTTCCATTTCTTTGTTTCTCTATCTCCAATTTTCCTAAAAGTTTAAGCCATTAGAAAGAGCAACATTTAGGATTTTATATTCTTAACACTCTCCCTCATGTGTGGACTGCTAACAACTTTTTGGTCTAGCCCAAGTTCAACACGTGGACAACTAAGGGAGAAAATTACTTTTTAATAAGAGCTTAGCGAGATTCGAACTCTTGACCTCTAGCTCTGATATCATATTAAATTTGATGTGCTGACCAATTTTCCTAAAAGCTTAATCCAATAGGAAGAACAACATCTATGATTTTATATTCTTAACATGTCTTAATTGTGTCTATAACTCCGCCTATATTTTATAGCCGGTCCTAAGTCCGGATAAAGGAGGAGGGTTGTGTTAGGCCCCGACAGCCAGCGTAAAATCCTGTCGAATCTTATGAACATGGATCAACGAATATAGCCGACCCCACCTAGTGGGATAAGGCTTTGTTGTTGTTGTCTTAATTGTGTTTGTCTATTATAATTAGTATTACGTCAATTTTCTTTCATTTCTTGGACATTTTGTGAAAGTACAATTGAATCAAATGTTGTGAATACAGAATTTTGGAAGCAAGTTCCTCCAAGCGAACCATATCGTGTGCTACTTAGTGATGTGAGAGACAAACTATACAACACACGTGAGCGATCACGTCATTTACTGTCAAATGGATATTCTGACATTCCTGAGGAAGCAACTTTCACCAATGTTGAGCAGGTATTTAAAGTCTGCCATCTATTTGTTTACACTAAAGTTACATTATTCATGTGATCAATTTTTTTTTTTAATTTCTTGAAGGTAAATAGTTTTTTTTTACTGTTTACCAACACTCTCTAAGGTACTTTGTCTAAGCCCGTAGTTTGAAAGTTGAAACCACATGTTTCTGTAAGTGAATGGAAGCATTCTATGTAATTTAGTCCTGTCATTTTTTTCTTGACTCTTTGTTTCTTATATAACTTATATTTTGTCATCTATTATCTCATGCAGTTCCTGGAACCTCTTGAACTATGTTATAGATCACTTTGTGCATGTGGTGATAGGCCTATTGCTGACGGAACCCTTCTTGATTTTCTGCGTCAAGTATCTACCTTTGGCCTGTCTTTTGTGAGGCTTGACATTAGACAAGAATCTGACAGGCACACTGATGTTCTTGATGCCATCACAAAGCATCTAGGAATTGGATCATATAGGGATTGGTCTGAGGAACAACGCCAAGAATGGCTTTTATCTGAGCTTAATGGAAAACGCCCATTGTTTGGTCCTGATCTTCCCAAAACTGAGGAAATTGCTGATGTTTTAGATACACTGCATGTCATTGCAGAACTTCCTTCAGATAACTTTGGGGCTTATATTATATCAATGGCCACTTCCCCATCTGATGTACTGGCTGTTGAGCTCTTGCAGCGTGAATGTCATGTGAAAAAGCCACTGAGAGTGGTACCACTCTTTGAAAAGCTTGCAGATCTTGAGGAAGCTCCTGCAGCTGTAGCCCGACTCTTCTCGATAGATTGGTATAAGAACCGCATTAATGGGAAACAAGAAGTCATGATTGGTTATTCAGATTCAGGAAAGGATGCTGGGCGTCTTTCTGCAGCCTGGCAATTATATAAGGCTCAAGAGGAACTGATAAAGGTAGCAAAACAATATGGAGTGAAATTGACAATGTTCCATGGTCGAGGAGGAACTGTTGGAAGAGGAGGTGGCCCAACTCATCTTGCTATATTATCTCAACCGCCAGACACCATTCATGGATCTCTCCGGGTTACAGTACAAGGTGAAGTCATAGAGCAATCATTTGGCGAGGAACATTTATGTTTCAGAACTCTTCAACGTTTCACGGCTGCTACTCTTGAGCATGGGATGCATCCACCAATATCTCCCAAGCCTGAATGGCGAGCATTGCTAGATGAGATGGCAGTTGTAGCTACAGAGGAGTATCGATCAATTGTCTTTAAAGAACCACGTTTTGTTGAATATTTTCGCCTGGTGAGTAATTCGACTCTCTTCTCCTTCACATTTTGGAGCTAGTAATTAAACTTTGTGATGTAGTTTGTTACTGCTATCATAGTTCTTAATCAATGCCATCTTTTTTACTTCAATCCCTTTCAAAAGTTTAAAGAATTTGTTTGACCAACAACATTGCCTAGTTTATCAATTTTTTCCTTTTTCTCTCTTCTTTTAAAGCTATTTATGTATATTCATGTTGTATATGATTGTCTTCCTCAGATGACGCTTGCAACAGTTGGAGTCAAAATATATCTGTATATTGTATTATGACTGTGCTTGTAGAAAAGAATATCTATTTGCTAATTCCAGTATTTCTATTTTTGCCCTGTCATCAATTATATTTTTGTTGGTCCTTTAGTTATCGTTCTTAAGATCAACATGTAGCAGATTTTAGAATATGACAGTATGCTATGATTGATATCAGGCAACCCCTGAGACAGAGTATGGTAGGATGAATATTGGAAGCAGACCTTCAAAAAGAAAGCCTAGTGGAGGCATTGAATCACTACGAGCAATTCCATGGATCTTTGCATGGACGCAAACTCGGTTTCACCTTCCTGTGTGGCTGGGATTCGGTGCAGCATTCAAGCTTGTCCTGCAGAAAGATATCAGGAATCTTCACACCCTTCAGCAAATGTATAATGAATGGCCATTTTTCAGGGTTACAATAGATTTGGTTGAGATGGTGTTTGCAAAAGGAGATCCTGGTATAGCTGCTTTGTATGACAAACTTCTTGTGTCCGAAGATCTATGGAACCTTGGGGAACAATTGAGAGCCAGATATGAAGAAACAAAAAGCCTGCTTCTTCAGGTGAATTTCTTATGTATCACTTGCTTTTGAACTAATGTTTTTTTCCTAGATTTTAGAAATGAATTTGAGAAGGACAAAACAATATAAAGGAGTTATACAACAACAACAACAACAAAGCCTTATCCCACTAGGTAGGGTCGGCTACATGAATCATACGACGCCATTCCGCTCATTTGTTGATCCATGTTCATGAGATTCGACAGGAGTTATAAAACTATATAATTATATAAATTCCCTCATAATATCTATGTCACAGTTTTCCCATCGTTTTATTTCTTTTTGGTTTCTCTTTTGAGATAGGAGATGCCATGTGTTCTCATTCCTCTTTTTCGAGGGAAAACTTTTCATTTTTTGCAGAAGAATTAATTAAATTGTTGCATAGTTCGCAATGCATGCAAATTGACAAATTCTGCAATCCTTTATGAGTTTTCTTTTGGGCGTCTGATACATCCGTACTGTTGCCAGATTCTTTATTGTTGTGGCAAGCTTATGGCTGTTTCGTTTTCCAGGTTGCTGGCCACAAAGATCTCTTAGAAGGTGACCCCTACTTGAAGCAGAGACTGTCTTTGCGAGATGCTTACATTACAACTCTTAATGTTAGTCAAGCTTACACCCTGAAGCGGATCAGGGACCCGAGTTTCCATGTAAATGTGAGACCTCATCTGTCGAGAGAGATAACAGATTCCAGCAAACCAGCCGCAGAGCTAGTGAAGCTTAACCCGACTAGCGAATACGCCCCCGGCCTAGAGGATACCCTCATTCTGACCATGAAGGGTATTGCTGCCGGCATGCAGAACACTGGCTGAAGATTCCTTCTGCATGCTTTACTCAGACCGGATATTATATATGTACTATTTATGCTTCTCTAGTCACACATGCTTAGAAAGCACGATGTGGCTTGTTTTCTGCCATTTCTTTCCCCTCTCGTATATGCCCTCTTTGCAAATCTCAGTGCAACCTCATGGCTCTTTGTAGCCCTCGTTGCTGAATAAAGAGACGCAAACAAGTTCTTTTGAAGAGCCATCGGTCGTTGTTATATCAAACCATAAATTATTGGATGGACAACCCAATATTATGCCAAAGGAATTCATTTGTTTCGCTATGCTGGAGCTTTCGGAAGAATCATTCTTGTTGATATTACATAGGAATATGTTCAATCGGTTTCAACGTTTGTGTTTTCCCAACGACAAAGGTAAAAAGACCCTTGTGACCACAAAGTTTGACTTCATGAGCTTATATGTAATGGTCTCCTCTACCACTAAAGATGTGATTTGATGAAATTTTGCAGCGACTTTATTGAATGGTGATAGAATTCATTTCTCGTGCAAAGTTAATCTATGAAGGGACAGATGAGCCCCCTTTAGCTCTTTTTAAGAAGGGATACATCATTGTAATTTTAAACATAAGAATGGATTTATATGCTTCAGAATTATCACAGAACCAAGAATATGTATAAACAACAACCAAAAAAAAAAAGAATGCGTGCAAATTGTAAAAATAACCAACACTACCAGAATTTTTTGTTCTTTATAAAACAAATGCTTAAAAGATTAACTAAACATAAATATTTTTATTATCTAAATGAATTATTTGATTTTTTGCAAGTACTAATTCATCTTGCAAATCATAAAAAAATCATCTTTACTTGTCCTGATGATACATATGTTATAGGAGTGACATTTAAACCCTGTAATGCTCTTGCAAAAATTGAATATCCATAGTATTCTGAATAAAATGAAGAAAAATAATCATCATACATTTTTAAGGAGTGACATTTAAACCCTGTAATGCTCTTGCAAAAATTGAATATCCAAAGTATTCTCAATAAAATGAAGAAAATAATCATCATACATTTTTAAAATGTATGTTGATTGTTTTTTAATGCTATGGATACTTGATTTTCAGTATATGCAGATACTCACTTGTATCTTGTTTAACAAACCTTAGAGAAAGTTTGTGTGTAGGTCAATTTGATATTCAATTAGGAAAAGCCCCAATTTACGATCAAGCAAGGTATTGTGTTGTGATACATTGCAAGTAGAAAAATAATTCAAGTAAATCAAGTCATGATTAAAGTGGCTAAGAAATTATCACAAATGATGAGAAAAACTTGAGATACATGTAGCATTTTATAGAAGTTTTATTAGATTTGTAAAAAAAATTATTAAACTCCTAATTGCTCTTCTTCATAAGGATACTAATTCAATTTCTTTGATAGTCTTTAAATACAAGGAACTATTGCTCCTCGCGTTCAATCCCTTGACTAAAGCTTTTTATTTGAAGTGATGTGTGATTTTAGAGATTTTGTTGTTGGAGCTATCTTAAGTAAAAAGAAAACTAAATTCATGTCATTTACCATGTCAACAAAACACTAGATACAGTCCATTTGAATTACATCACAATTGAAAAAGAGATTTTGAGTGTAGCATATGCTTCTGATAAGTTCACTTATATGATTGGATCTAGGGTCATTGTCTTTATTGATCACATAACAATTAGATATTTATTGCCAAAGGAAGAATTCGATGTTTAGATTTTACTACTTCAACAGTTTGATATTGAGATAAGAGATGAAAAAAAAAAGATGTTGAAAACTCAATTGCAAATCAACTATCAAGATTACCTTAGAATGTTGAAAACTCAAATGTGCAATTAATGAAGATGTATCCTATCAAAGCTTAACATTGTTCACACACGCGCGCACATGCACGCGCGCGCAGACACATATTTATATTCATAATAGAAAAAGAAATTATTTCTCAACACAAGCAAACACACACATATGTATATTTAAAATAAAAAAAGAAATTATTTTTCAACACAAGCACTTTTGTTGTGATGACCTCGTCAATAAATACTTACACACACACAACACTTACACATATGTATATTCAAAATAGAAAAAAAATTATTTCTCAACACAAGCACTTTTGTTGGGATGAGCTCATGTTGTTCAATAAATACTTGAAACTTGCAACACCTATAGTGGGCATGGTGGATTTCGAAGAACATCTAGTAAAATTTTGCATTAAGGATAAATTAGCCTAACTTATTAAAAATGTGAACATCTTTATGCAAAGCTATGATAATGTTAGAGAAGTAGGAACCTCTACAAGACATGAAAAATATATCATATTTGTATTTTAGAGATGAAATTATTTAAAAATATTTCTTATCCTATGACATATGTCAGATAGATATCTTTTATACTTCGAGAGTGTATTGAATAATTGAACAAGATGTATTCTTATGGACACTAAAAATTCAATTAACTAACCAATAGGTATGAATGACTAATTAACATTCAAACAACAAGTATGGATGTTCGAACTGGCATCAATTTGAAACGTCCGAATGACCTCTACTAATTTAATCTTAAAGTTTGAACGTCTACTCCAAAAACTTTTGGACATGTGAAACTCTCATAGAGAGCAAACAATTTTTTATTTATGAATATAAGTCAAATCAAACCAACCCCTTTTTAATCCAAACTTATTCAAACGAATTATGATACTAATGTTGAACTTACTTTGGTTTCTCGTGATTTGGTTGAGTCTACTATGACCACAAGATAATAAGTACGCTAAGAAAGATAAAAGTTGAAAAAATGTAGGTTGTTATTGCCTATACTTATATAACTGAAGAACTAAAATGATGATATTCAAAAGATGGGTAAGTATTGTAACTCAAGGTAAAATAGTGAAGCTATATAATTCGTTGAAGGCTAAATACTAAGAGCCATTGTTTCTCTTGTGTGGGGTTGTTCCACCCTAAACAACGTAAAGAATTCTACTCGAGGGGTTGATACATTCTTTCCTAATATAGGGCATTCTTTCCTAATTTCACGCTAATCATTATGGTAATGTTATATCATTTCACATGGCACACTAGAAGTGAAAAAGTTCTAATTAAAAAAGATGAAAGAAAAGATTAATGAAAACATCAAATCAAATGTTAAAATAATAAGATGGGATGATGATGAAAGAATTATGTTCTAAAGATATTGAATAGTAATAGATGATGACATGATCCTTTACAAATTGAAAAATGAACGATCACATGATTGAATAAATTTGTGACATTGGCACTATAATATTCCCCATCATGTTTATATTGTTGTTCAAATATGGACAATGAAATTCTTATTATTGTACGTCTTGAATTATGTTTCATTGCTCATTACACGCTTCTGATATGATTATGTTAATTAAGACTTATGTTAGTTAAATGTGTATACTTGAAGGAAATGATTTCATGATTTACTTTTATGATGTAACCAAATTAAATTTTATGCTTCCCAGAGAATTATCTTCATTGTATTGATGTCTATAGGTAGGTGATTATCTTCGAGGTTGATTGACTGTGTGCGCAGTGACGTAGTTTAGTATTAGTTTGTATCGTCGATCATGTTGAGATTACATATTAATAAAGTTTTAAACTTTAGAAGTTGTGTTGTTTGACATACCTAGGAAATTATGTATGTTTATGTCTATGTATCTATTATTTTACGTTGGTGATATGTTTCAAAAATATAATATTTTATTTGTAGAGTTTTCATTGATGTATCACTCTTCTTGATAACATTCTTGATCAGTACATAATACTATTCGCTTTGGGCCTTGCATGCACTATTTTATCAAAATGTGTCAAGCTTGATTAATATCATGTTCTCATATATACTCAGCATCGCTCGTGGTCCGCCTCGACCATGCCCAATTGTCATTGACCTCGCCGGATTGCACGACCCTCAACCATCGACGTCGCTCACTGCCCTTCCCTGCCTTCTACTAATATCCTTTTGTCCAAAACATTGGACGTTCAACCCTACCTCACGTGTTGTTGAATCGAGCACAGTATCAAGTGCTGGACTACTCGTAGGAGGAGGTTGCATCAGGGTCGTTGATTCGCCATCTAACGGATCGAAAAATAGGGCGGAGTGTCCATCGCATTTTAAGGGGGTGGACGCCTATTAAATCCAATAAATAAATGAAAATAATAATAATGAAAGATAAAAGAGGAATGGAAATAAAAAAGAAACAATGAATAAAAAAATAATGGAGAAAATAATTAAGAGAAAAAATAAAAAGGAAGATGAAGAAAAAAAGTCAAATTTTATTATAGTTAAAAAATAAATATAAAGATATCATAAATATATCGATGATGATGATGATAATAATGATACAATCATTTTGATTTTGGATAAACATTAATCTGTTGAAGCATAAGAGATAATTTGAATGCAATTAGTCAAATCTAAATTCAAAGTAAAAGTAACAAATTAAGATAAAAAGTATTGTAAAATGCAAGAATTTTGTTTTAAAAAATGGAAGAACTTGAAGGAGAAAGCATAGGGAAAAAATCAACTTTAGAAAATAATTATAGCGGAGAATTACTAAGAAATGAAAATTGATGAAAAAAGAATGTAAACTAATAAAAAATTTAAGAGTGAATTATAATTAAATAAATTAATATTACATCATCAGTATTATATAATAATAATATTTGTCATTGTGATTTTGAATAAGCATTAATCTTTTACAACATAAAAAAAACATTTCCATATTAATTTATTTTTACTAGTTGTTGTTATTTATATATTACTTGGTATTACTTATGTACTTATATTTGAGATTATTAGAAATAATATTCTGATTTAACTTGATCGTATTGTAACTGAATTAGTCTCCGATCCCATTATAAAAAAACATTAATCCTACGTGCGAACTCAATTGAATCTATTAGTTTTTTTAGTTTACTTTAAATCTATGGGAGTCTACTGTCTAATTCATATTTAAACTAAGTTCGCTTGATTTGAGTATAAACCTCATATGATTTATATTCGCGACTTGACAAAGTATCTTTAGAGTTTGTCTTCGTGTTAGGTTTCTATCTTAAGTGGAAAATGGACAATGCCCAAGCATAACTTCATCTAGATATTTAATATTCTGATAAAATATGTCTAGGCTTTGTTTCAATATTGAGTTTAGATGAAATGGATTAAGGTTAGACTTACAAAGCAAACTATCATTTTGGGATTCTCTTTTTTTTTTTACTTTTTAAGTAAGATTAAGTTGATGATTCTAAACTTATTACACGATTTAAAATAAAACCTATCAAATTAGTGATTTTCTATAAGTGCAACATGCTATAGTGACAATACCTTCATTTATTTTACATCAAACTAAAAAAAAGGTGAAGATGTCAATCTACTCAAGAATAAAGTCTTCTATCTGAAATAATAATTCCTTAAACATCTCTGTGATTTTTTGTGTTTACCCCTACTATATGGACTTGTCGTAGTGCCTCCTTAAACTATGTCGTGATTTTCACTTTAGTCCATTCGTCTAGTTTTGTTAACTTTTCCTTAACACAATAAACAACATAACAAATAGTCTATTTCAACCATTGCTAAAGCGAGCAGAAAATCACACAAGAAACAACAAAGTGAACAGTCTGTTTTAAGCCTTTTTTCGATAGTTACTATTGATAGTAAAGAGGAGTTTTCCATATTACCAGTCTAGTCTCCTCTAGAGACTCGTCTTTTTCCACAAATGTCATTGCTAGAAAGAGCAGAGAGATAAAAAAAATAGATAGTACAATAGTAAATAGCTAAGGTTGTGCTTAACATCACTGGGAGGACTGTGGTGAAGAACTGTCCTAATGTCGTGACTGATGTGCTGGAATTTTTTTCCTACTTATTAAAAGTCTAAATTACCTTTCTCTCGTATCTTCTAATATTTTAAAATTTAAAATAATATATATTAACAAATATAAAAATAGGCTATAATGTGCATCCTACCATTTTGATACGGTAGGATGGTCTTACCATCGCATCCTCCGTCTAATGTGGAACGGAGGGCGATGAATGAAGTCGCGGTTCGATCCCAACTTCGTTGTCGCTCTTCATCGCCACTCATCCACTCATCACCATTGCTCACCCCCTCATTGCTCACTTGCTCGCCATCGCTTGCTCGCTCGCTCATTTGGTTTGCCATTGCTACTGCCACTCGTCTGCTCATCACCACTGGTACAGGCCTGGCTTCGACAGGAACAACGAGTTGTACGGGAAACAGAGCAAGAACCCACCACGATCACCCTCTCCCCCGCCTCACCCTCTTGTCTTCCGGGTTCTCCACGGGCACGAGCAGCTCAATTCGGCGGACAATCAGAGCGAAGTGGCTATCATCATGATTGCGGTCGCAAGGCTGAGGGAAAGCCGAATGAGCTTGAGCATGAGGATGGTGAAGGAGAGGAATGGTGCGGAGTAGGGAAAGGGAAGAGGGTTGCCAAGTGGGAGTCCTTCGTGGCGGCAAAGAGGTGGATGAGGAGCTCGAACTCCGCCTTCTAACGGATGAGACGATGGATGTTGGGCATGTCTCGGCTGTTGGTGAGGCAGATCCATGCCTAGACATTGGTGGCAACCTGATGCTCTATTGTGTGTTCATCTGTCGTTAAAGAGGGGGCGACAAGGAGGAGACAAGTGACCCCGAAGCGAACCATGCCTTCATCACCCTCCATTCTGCATCGGACGGTGGATACAAATGGTAGGACGGGCATTATACCCAAATAATATAAAAGCAAAAAATAGTGGCAAAGGCTCGCCGCCAAGAAGGCCATCGCCCTAGCATGCCTGCGAGCTCACTGTCAAAGACTCTCAACTGACAGAGGTCATTCAGGACACGCTCGAGCCTATGGCTGAATTTCAATTAATGGATCTGGCGATAGGGGTGTGGCATCGGCGGAGGTCGGGATCCGGACCGCGAAGCTTCTTCGCATGCGTGGCAACCGGGGCTGGTGTTAGAGGTTGGGGCACACAAAGGTGACAAGAACACACTGCGCGTCATGGAGGTGTATGATGCAGTAGCGGACGAGTGAACGATGTTTCCGGCGATGGCGGAAAAGTGGTGAAGTGGTACGATGAGGTGGAGAGGAGTGATGGAGGGATGAGGGTGTGCATGGTGTGGGAAGCAGCGGCTCTCTGTACTCTTCTCTCTCATATATGGCAGGAAGGCCATTGCCCCTAGTATGCATGCAGAGCTCGCTTGTGAGATCATCAATGGCCCCACCCCTCGACTCGCCACCCCCTTCCCGAGCACACCTGCGAGTTCGTCGATGCCCCCCTCCCCCGCTCTACAAGCTCATCACAGGAAGGTCGTGACATCTCAACATGCGAGCTAAGGCTCGACGGCCCCGCCCGAGCACGTCTATGAGCCTGTTGCCAGCAGAGGCTCGACCCTCCCTCCCTTCACCAGGAAGGCCATCTCGAAGCTCGCTAGCAGAGGGATCTCGTTGCTAGCCAATAAAAGGGGTTCAAGAGCAAGGCAGTATGGGGGACGGAGGGCTGCTCGTCGACAAGCCCTGAGGGGAGATCTGCTGCTTCGCCGACAGTAGTGAGGCTGCTCGCCGACTGGGCTGGAGCTCACCAGCGGGGCTGGAGCTCGCAGGGAGCGCGAGTGTCCCAGGAGTTTTCCCGAGACCATCGAGTTACCTTACTTGTTTATATTTTTTCTTGTTTTAACCCAATTTTGTCACTTAATCTTATTTTCTCATGTGATGGCAATCTTGAAATATGCACTCCAGAAAAATGCACCCCTATCTTATCCTTCGTATCACATGTCATAAACCTATCTTCTGAAGCGGTGATATATTAGGGAAGACCCGCTAGTGCTCTCCCGAAGCCTTTTGTAATCATTCTATTTGCTCAACAAAAATTTTAAATATTTTCAAAATCTAGTATCGAGTCTCAAGCGTGGTGTGACAATCCACAAAGCATCCAAAAATGACCCAAGAGTTTAGCATTCCACCTGAATGCCTATTTTTTCACAAACGCCTCTGCCGACACATCTGTTCAGGACCAAGCATCCAAAATTGTGGCATTAAGAAAATGGCATAACAAAGCTTCCGCAAAGCACAACAAAAAAGCTTGTCTACATGGTGGGCACGTCTAGATACTGCACGAGTCGATCGAGCAAAAAATGATCCCATGACAAATGGTATGAGAGCCGCTTTCCTGAAATCGCTCAATTTGGAGTTTGATGATCAAAAGGAAATGACGTCGAACTCAGAGATGATCCAAGATCCTGCTACAGCGGAAAAAGACCGCCAAGAGCGCGGGTGGGCCTGATCGAAGATGTCATAATCGCCTTTAAGAAATGCCTCAACCAATTCCAACTGGACGTTAGTGAGATGCAAGACCAACTAGCAATGCACTAGCAGGAGTTGAAGAAGTCAATGGACATCACAATTATGTGGGACAAGGTCACACCGAGGCGACAATCATGGGCACGCAGGAGTCCTTGGATAGTGGACTCTCAAATATGAGATTGTTTGAGATGGACCAAGAGCTCAAGACCCTTTAGGAAGTGCTCAAATGATGCTATAGAGATGGTGACATCCAGAGAAATTCGCCCCACATGAAGCAAGAATCGATGTGCCAAAGCTGAGACCATATAAATGTGAGAGATCGGCAAATATGATCAATAACTTTCTATGTAACATCCGACGGCACATGAAGGCCTTGGGCATGACCTCAAAAGTGAGGATGGTGAAGATCATGTCTTTCTACTTGCAACATGCGGCGAGCTTATGGTGGCGATGCCACTGCGACGATGTGGAACGTGGCAACGTTGATCCCATTGAGACATGGGACATGTTTAGACAGCAGCTCATCAACTATTTTTGTCCTGTCAAGTCAGAACTGGAGGCCAAGATTGTGTTGTTCAACAATAGCTAAAAAAGTACATTGAAGGAGTACGTGAGATTGCTCCAACCTCCGCTCGCTAGTTGTCGTTGCTAAATCACTCGTGAAGTATATCAAAACGAGCGTTCCACCACCAAAGCTCTCAGGAAAAGGCAATGGTGGGAGATAGAAGCCCAAATCGCAATGAGGCAAGTCATACTATCAAGATAAAGGGAAGGGATACCATGGCAGGAGGTCGTTCAATGACATATTTAAAAGGGATGAAAAGTCATTAAAGCATTGCTACATTTGCAAAGTCCACATTGGACAAACGATTGCCCGCATAAGGTAAACGCCATGTATTGCCCTGACGAAAAGGAGAAGGAGAAGGTGTGTCTTAGTTCGATGCATTTCCTCAACGACATCAATGCCTATAAGGGTTCTTCATCGATCGTTCGACTTTATGCGAACATCAAGATATGCGAACATCAAGATGAACGGGTAAGTCTTCAACGCCCTCGTCTACATGGGAGCATCGGAGTTGTTCGTGTCAGAAGTGGCCACTAAGAAGCAGAAGCTGTCACTACGAAAGACTTTCGTCACGTTCAAGATGGTAAATGCAAAGTCTATCTAGACCATAGGAATTTTTCCTCAAGGAAAGGTTCGACGTGATAGTGGCACTTGTGGATGACTACGAAGTGATGATGTGTATCTCTTTTCTGTGACACATTATTGCATGTGTCATCCCGCTCACTACTTCGATGGTCATCTTTGACCCCAAGAGACCTTAAAATGTTCTCGTGAGGTCAGACGGAGATCCAAAGCAGAAGACCCTCTTTGGCATGCAAGTGACGGAGGGGTTGCGAAGATAGGATCACACCTTCTTGGCGATGGCCATCTTGGAAGATCTGAGGCCCTCCACTTTAATGGCTCCCAAAGTTCTTAAGACTCTTGAGAACTTTACGGACGTGCCCCCAAAACTCCCAAAGTGGTTGCCTCCGAAGCGTGAAGTTGATCATAACATCAACTTGATCCTAGGATCGAAGCTCCTACATGGTCCTTATCGGCTAGTCCCTTCGGAACTCACAGAACTCAGTTGCTCCGAACTATTGGATGCAGGATATATTCGACCATCAAATTTCCCATATGGCACCTAAGTTTTTTTTTTAGAGAAAGCATGGTGGATCCTTTCGGATATGCATTGACTATCGGGCGCTGAACAAGTTTATGGTGAAGAACAAGTATCTCATCCCCTTGCGGAAGACTTGTTCGATCAACTTGGTGATGGAAGATGGTTTACCAAGTTGAATTTTCATTTTTGGCAAGTCCGGATTGCTGAAGAAGATGTGCAGATATGGCTCCTTTGATTTTCTAGTGATGTCCTCCGGCCACATTGACGCCCTGACAACCTTCTGCACTTTGATGAACAAGGTATTGCAACCCTTCCTTGACAGGTTCATAGTTGTCTACTTAGACGACATCATGATTTATAGTTGCACTTTGGAGGAGCACATCGAGTACATTTGGAAAGTGTTCGAGGTGTTATGATAGAATTATCTCTACATCAAGCGAAAGAAGTTTGTCTTCGCTCAATCGGAAGTGCACTTATTGGAATATGTCGTCGGAAGTGTCAAACTGAAGATGGATGGCACGAAGATTCAGGCCATCATGGTGTGAGAGCCGCCCAAGTGGGTTCCCGATCTATGTTTGTTTCTTGGTCCAGCTGGTTCATCAAGAGGTATTCACATGTAACGAGTCATTTGATGAACTTTTTTCGAAAGAATGCGAAGTGGAAGTGGACGCCTACATGCTAGGAAGTGTTCGACGCCCTTAAGAGGGCCATGACAGAAGAACCGGTACTCGTCTTGCTAGACCACACCAAACCTTACAAGATACAGACAAGTGCTTTTGACTATGCTATCGAAGGAGTTCTTATGCAAAAAGGGCATCCCATGGCGTTCAAGAGTCACAAACATAATGATACGGAGTGATGCTCCACCATTCAAGAGAAGGAGATGACCGTGGTGATCCATTGTCTTAGGACATGGTGACACTATCTACTCGGGTCGCAATTTCATAACAAGACGGACAATATCGCGGCTAGCTACTTTAAGACGTAGAAGAAGCTCTCGTCAAAGCGGGCATGGTGGCAAAATTTTATGGTAGAGTTCGACTACATCCTAAAGTACAAGATGAATGTCGTTGCCGACATCCTCAGTTGACATGTGAAATTGGTGGCTATGGGCTCCTTTGAGGCCGACCTGATCGAGAGGATCAAGAAGGGATTGGAGTCGAATCCCACAACGAAGAATTCGCTTGAGCAAGCAAGGGAGGGCAAGACGCGTCGATTTTAAGTGGAAGATGGACTTATCTTCACCAAAGTCGCATTTACGCTACATTGTTTGACAACTTGCGGCACGCCATCATGAAAGAGTGTCATGACTTCAAGTGGGCGGGACATTTGTGGATCCACCACACTTTGGCACTCATCGAGAGCAACTACTTCTGGACAAAAATGGAGGATGATGTTGAAGCTTTTGTGAGAACATGCCTTATTTGCCAGCAAGATAAAGGTATCAATCAAGTGCTCGACGGACTGGAACCTCTTCTTATTCTACAGCGTCCATGGAAAGATATTTCCATGGACTTCATCATGGGCTTGCCCAAGTCTGGATGGGCAGACATCATCGTGGTGGTTGTTGATCGATTCTCTAAGTATACCATTTTTGGCACCGACTCCACGAGTTGCCCTATCATTGAAGTTGCGGAGTTATTTATGAAGCATGTGGCGAAGTATTGGGGCCTTCTCCAAAACATCGTCAACGATCGAGATGAGTGATTCATTGGCAACTTCCGGAAGGAACTATTCAAGATGATGGGCTCCAACTTGCATTTCTCCATTGTACTTCATCCTCAAACCGATGGCTAAACTGAGAGGATGAATTGTATCTTGAAAATCTTCTTGCGACACTGTCAGTGCCAATTGGAAGAATTGGGCGAAGCTACTCAACATCGTGCAATTCTCTTACAAATGCAAAGTAACGAGTCAAGATAGTGACGGGACAACAACGCTCTCACTCCACAAGTTGTTGCCACTTCTTATGCCACATGGCGAGAGAATGACATGAATAGAATGATATGGCTCGGGCATGCTTGAGCAAGACATCGAAGCACATGAAGAAATGGGCCGACACTATCTGATGCAACGCCAACTTTGATTAAGTGAGAATAATCTACACAAAGGCCTCATTAGGTGTTACGATGGTCCATCCTAAAGAAGATAGGTAAGGTGGCCTATAAGCTTGAGCTTCCATCGCAGATGCACCAACACCTCGTCTTCCACGTCAGCTTGCTCAAGCCTTACATACTGTGAAGATCCCGAGCATGGGGTTTCAAATCGCGTTTCGTCGATCATCCATCAGCAGTTTACTAATCAAGTCGAAGAAGTGCTCGCGTTCGTGTGAAGAATCGGAAGGAATACTTATCGATGAAGCAAGAGACCCGATGCCGACACAAGTTGAAGACTGTAGAAGCCTTATGTCAGTTCAAATAGAAGATTGAAGAATTTGAAGCTGCAGTTCTGAGACGTCGTTTACTTAAATGAGGGAAAATATCCCAGGAACTTTTTCGGGACCATCGAGTTATTTACTTGTATTTTTTTCTTATTTTAGTCTACTTTTATAACTTAATCTTATTTTCTCATGTGATAGTAATATTGTAATATACACTCCAGAAAATTGCAACCCCTAGCTTATCTTCCACATCACATATCATCAACCTACCTCCCCTTAAGCCCTTTAACAAAAATTTCAAAACTTCCCAAAACCTAACATCAAGTCTCAAGTATGGTGTGACAATCCACAAAGCATTCCAAGAGTTGAGTGTTCCACGTAAGAACTCGATTGTTCACAAACACCTCCGTCAAAGCATCCACTCGAGACCAAGCGTCTCAAAATTGTAGCATTAAAAAAATGATATAAGAAAGCTTTCGCAAAGTGCAACAAAAAAGCTTGTCTAAACAATGAGCACGTCTAAACGTCGTATGGATTGGTCGAGCAAAAACGACCCCGTGACACGAGCAAGGAGCAGCACCATCTTTTTATTTTTTTATTATTTGTTCTTATACATAATTTTAAATGTTAAAAACATAAGATTGAAGAGTAGTTTAGTCATTTAATAAATTAAAAAAATAAAACCTAACGGAAAAGTTAAGGAAAATCACGACATAGTTTAAGGGGGTGCATTAAGTCACATATTAAGGACAACTGCAAAAAATCAGTTCACAGGAGTTGAGGTTTAATGAATTAACCTCGGTATAATAAGCATATTCTCAATTAGCATTAAGTGAATAAATATATAAAACATAATGCGGCTGCCAAGTCAACGAAATAGACTATATGAGAAAGTTCAAAACTGTTTGCTCCAGGGAGAGCATATTGTGAATAATAAAGTTGAAAGATGTCGACTGTCATTAACTTAAACAACATGTCGACTGCATCTATGTTGTGCGAGGAATGCGAGGCCTCACTGGAGTCTTTGATGGACTGACCCTGAAGAAAGAGTAAACGAGGTCACAGGAAACATAGATTAGCAACGTACTAGTTTACTCTTGATTTGGTTGGAAAGGGATTAACACACCTAATAGGAAAATCTCCAAGAGCCATGCCGCTGCAGTTCAGAGCTATCAGCGCACTCTCTGCCTGGAATAGATAATAATTTTTAGAGCAAATACTAGAATGGAATAAGACAGAAAACAAGGTAAGAAAGTTCATTATAAATGTCTAATGCATCTTTTTGTGTTGCTGCTGCTGTTGTGTCGAATTGTTAATCAACAATTTTATTAGCAGATAAGATTAACATAGGCACTCTTTTTACATAACGAACTGGAGGGAAACCATGGACGGAAAAGAGAGGGTGAGATGTTAATAGAATTTTATTAGAAGGTGTCACGCCTAATCAAAGTCTTGCACATGTGGAACTATCCTAATTCCTAAGGCCTGCCTTATGCATCAAAGATATCATGATATCATTTATTCAGTAGATCAGCATGCCCACACGAACATTAAATTAATTTATTTCTGACAAAAATAAAATAAAGTTTGACTTGGTGTTACTGTTTAGCAAGCCATTGAATGTGATTATGCAAAATCATGAACCAAAACTTAAAAGACAATTTTACATGTGAAACGTATCTGTTTTCAGGACTCAAATATAGTTGTCAATATGGGAAATAATTTAAATCTGAATGTCCATTCAATATCTTGATAAACATCGCAATATCCATGTCTGAATCATGCAGTGAAGCAGTAATATTTTTTATATTCAGTTCTCGCTCTCTCTCTCTCTCTCTCTCTCTCTCTCTATATATATATATATATATATATATATATATATATAATATATATACATACATACATACATACATACACACATATGTATGTATGTGTCTGTATATATATATATGTGTGTGTGTGTATGTGTATGTATGTATGTATGTATATATATATATATACATACACACATACACATATATATATATGTTCCAACATTTTGTCAATTCTCATGATGAGTATTTTCATTTAGACTTTTTTTTCACATTTATAACCACAAAGATTTGTGAATGAGACCTTATATATAACCTTATATATAGCCGACCCCACCTAGTGGGATAAGGTTTTGTTGTTGTTATGTATGTCAATTCTCATAATTAATCTTGGTACTACAAACAACTGGGTTTCTGATATAGCATTCATAGACAATATATATCCATTAAGTTCACACATGATCATTAGAAAGAAATAATATCTAAGATATGAAAATAACTTTTTCATTGTGTCGATTCTCAAACTTAATCTTGGTACTACAAGCAACTGGATTTCTGATATAGCATTCATAGACAAGCACATCCATTAGGCTCACAAGCGCATGATCACTAGAAGGAAATAATATCTAAGATATGAAAAATTGTTAAATGAAGAATAACATAGAAAGAAATACATACAAGATGTTGTTGCACATTTTCAATGTAAGGTTATACCTGAACAAATTCCACAAATGCTATGCGCGTTGTATGTGAATAGTCCCATAGAAGCCTCAAACAAGATACCTTTACAGGAAGATTCATCTTATGACTAATGAGCTGAACATTAAACAAACAAAAGAGAAAGTGGGTTTTGTACTCACTTCGCCACAGGATGATTCAAAAAAATCTTTCAATTCTGCCTGAGAAACCTGAAGAAAAGAAAGAACCAAATATAGTATCATAGTAAATGATAGTCAAAGATATAAAATATATCCAAACTATAGGGCATATTATGCTGAAAGTTATCCATAACTAAACTCATTGGCTTTAATCAACTATTTTTGTTTTTACTGACAAATTGATCCTTAAACCATGAACATAGTAGATTCTGAAAACTTGAATGTAAGCAATTGAGAAATCCACCTTTTTATCAATATTGGTACAATAAACTGTTCTCGAACACTTTTCCCGCTCATCTTCTGACTGAATAAAATATCAACTCTCAGAGATTTTCTAACAGATAATTAAGCCATAAAAAGTGACAGGGGACAGAAGAAACGACAGGCCAATAATACTCACCCGAGGAAGGAATGTTGGATTCACAGGAAGAATGGCAGTCTTTGATGGCAAGACTTTGACAGGAAAGAAACCCAGGACAGTCCCAGCTAGGCTTAGTGCAGCTCTTGCACCAGCTGAAAGAAATAAATGGAGAGGATATGTTTTGAGGAGCATAATTTTCCATTAAGAAATAAATGGAGATGAGATAGGTTTACATACAATCATTAGCAAACTCTATGAAAGCAAATCGAAGAACAGAACGAGGATCACCACAGATACGACAATCAAGCACCTTCAGAAACAATTCAAGACTGTCAGTGAGACTCTTCACAAATTGAAACTAGCTTCCAATACAAGTACATACATCATAAACTTAAAAGATACAAAAACGCACCAACAATTGAACAAGAAGGGCACGATAATATGACCACACAAAAGGGTAGACAAGTGTTCCTTCTCCACTTCTAAGTTATAATGTTCCTTTAAGTTTCCAGATAACTCAGTTTGGGTATTAGTTTATTTCATTGTCCTATTTTCATAAGTAACAAGATCAGTGTGCTTTGCAATTTGGCCACTCAAACCTCATTCCTCTGAAATGTAATACATGGTATAACTCATGAGATATTCCTTGATGAAGTTACTTTTTTTCGATGAAGTTATTTGATAGTTGTCATCAGGTGCAACATAAAAAACATTAAACCAAGCTGTAAATGAATTCTTCCCGCCTGTAATTAGCTAATGAAGCTGACAAGTCCATCTAATGACCTCTTTACAGTTTCACCCTTGATTAAACCATTCTAAACTGAGAGAACTTTCTGAGATTACTGGATCATGAAATATTGTTGATGGCCTCAGATGCAATCTCCATATGAATCATCTAAGAAAACTACATTTTCCATGGTCAAGGCTAATTGCTAACATGTATATCAATGTGAAACTCATTTACCTATTACCGAAAGCTACATGATATGCAGCATATTAAGAATGGTAAAGATAAAAAACATCTCTAATAAAGGAATATCATTAATTGATATATTTGTTTAAGGTTTGTGCACGATGCATTCAACTAGGTTCAAAGTCTATCATTGAATCGTACTAATATAGCTGTAGTAGGTAAGAAAGATATGACCCTTTTTATCTCTTTAAGAAATGTCGAGAAAGTAAGATTCATATGGGGATTCTACATGGATGTTTTCTTGAATCAGCATAAAAATTGAGACTGAAATATTTCCTGGTCAATGCTTAGTGTTTATGTATGGTCAATATGTCTAGTGGCTAGTACTCTTGCTAAGCAATGACAACAACAATACAAAAAAAAAAGACACTTTTTAGATACACACTAAGGTTTGTACTGAGAGGAGAGCTACCAATGGTTGAGCCGTTAAACACATAGAGGATATCCCAGATGAGGTGTAAAGGACTAAAAGAGAATTTCTTGCAGTCCCCTAGTTGTCTCGACAAATTACTTTTGTTTTTTCCATTTTTTTGAGGACTTTTGTCATTCCTTATGGTATTCTGTATTACACAATGTAGTAAGGTATCATGATGCAAACTAGAAATCTAAACGTCAGCAAGAATTTGAAAACATTTTCCATAGATTTTGTATGCTTTACCTTGATCTTAAACAGTCACACATCGGACTCTTCTGAGGGATCGAATAAAAGTTCAGTGTCACTAGCCTCTAACAAATGTATAACAATTCCTAAGATAATTAAAATATGACAGAGTGCTTGGATGAGTAAGTTTAGATCCAAAAACTAAAGAAAATGTTATTGGTAGCATGCATATAAGTCCTAAGTTATGTACATAATATTATTTCTCTATCAAGATATTGACACAGACGGACTAGAACGGAAGTTTCTGGAAACATTTTATTTCACACATGCATTGGCATCATAGGCATAAAAAAATCACGATGAGATAGAGGAGATAAAAAGATACCAATGAATGACATCCTAAAAATGGCATGATCTTTTATTTTTTTATTTTTAAATTTTGCAAATTTGACAATGTTAAAGGAGTATGTGAATTTGAAAAAGCCTAATGCTTTTAAGTAATAACCTTAACAATGCTGTCAAATAAAACTTACTTTTCCACAGCTACTAAACACGGCAGCAAGTTGTTCTTCAGTTACCTGATGAATACACAAGGCATCATGTTAAAAAATAACAGAATTTTCCATATTATTGCAAAGCACTATGGAATTGCAAAATCTAATACATAAACATTGATCTTAAACTATAAAACCTTAAAAGCAGTTTTTTCGAGTCTGACTTACATGCTGATCAACATCAGAGACATATACAGTGCGCCTGACACAATCCTCTTTGTGGTCTCCCTTAATTCTGTCATTAAGCCTCGTCCGACCTTGATTATAATAAGTCATCTGGAATCGTCCAATAATCAAATTGCAAAACACACAACTCAATATAAAAAAAATGTTTCCAACGTATACAGAAATATTCAATCAAACAGGATCTTATTTCTATGCTTTAAATCCCGATGACATAAGGGAGACAGGTGAATAATATTTCACCTTCTCTCAAATGATAACAATCAGGAACGAATGCATCTATCAAAATAGCGCATCAACTCACTAAATTGACAAAACTGGAGAAAACTCAGAACCCACAAAACCCCGCGGCATGGATCATCCGTTCCCTCGATCAAGAAATCAAACTAAATGAACAGCAAGTAATCCAAGGGCGAAGGAAATAAATCAAAAGCATTTACTCTGGGAAACTGCTGGTTTCCGTTGGACGATCCATCGCCGCCGCCGCCGCCGCCGGCATTCCTGAAACCCCCATTGATCGGCCCATGTTCGCTCCGAGCACCGGACGATAGAAAAAACTCCGGCGCGTCCGCGGACAACCTCCCGCCCGAGGGTCGGCCCCCGGAGGAGCCGTCCGGCGAGTATGTGGCGGGCACGAACTCCTTGGCGGAGGGGTTAAGGTTCGAGAGCAGGTCCACAAGCTCCCTGACGTCCCTCCCGTAATCATCTTCCTCCTTCCGCCGCTTCTCCAGTGATGGCGGCGGCGGGAGACCGCCGAGGTGATCGCCGGACCCGATTGCGCTTTCCGCCACGGCGGCCATCTCCCCCACGGAAGCGTTACGATTTTATTACGATGCGCCGTTACCTGTTCACTTGAACAAATAAAAAAAATGGGCGAAACAAATCAAGGAAAGCAACTCCTCTAATGCCTTTATATGTGCATATATATATATGTGTGTAATGTGCATGTATTATAAATATAATATAATGTGATATATATTAAAACTAGGAAGGTTGCGCGAGGTAAACATAATTAATGGTTATATAAGTTAGATTTAAGAAAATTAATGTGAGTGAAGGAGATAAGGGAGGTGATTAAGGCATTAACTGCTTTACTTTTATTGTTTTTTGTACTCTTTTGAGGACTTTTTGGAAAGCTGATAGTGGAGCTTTTAATGAAAGGGAAACGGATGTCAAAGGAGGGAGGAAAGAGAGAGAGAGGTGTCTTTGGAGATTTCTTATCTTATTTTACTTTTTTTTTGTTTCTATCAAGGTCAATCAATCCATGGACTAATTGGATATTCAACCGGACTTAGACTGAATGAATTTGATTGAAGTAAGAATTTCATAAATCAAACTCCATGCTACTATACTTGATTCAGGTGTTTGACAATTGTTGGGATAGATAGACAAAAGGATGAGAGAGGAGAGAAGTTGGAATGCTTAATAGTGTACAAAGGGCCAAAGAAGGTTGTTAAAGTGAACGTCGAGTGGAGGAGATATAAAGTTGGATGCTTTTATTGGGTGGTTTGCGTTTGTTATGGTGCATGGCTCATATTTCATTGATATTGACTATGCATGCATGAACCTAGAGAATAAGACATGCATTATGCATGCATTCTCTCTCTCTCTCTCTCTCTCTCTCTCTCTCTCTCTCTCTCTCTCTCTATCTATCTATATATATATATATATATATATATGTGTGTGTGTGTGTATGTATCATTCTTTTATCAATTTATTAAATGAGAGTTTCAATTAATTTGACAATACACACAAAAAAAACAATCTTATAGTTCTATTAAGTTACAACCTTGTTGAAAATTGATATTCTTCAAGGAAAGGAAAGGTCCAAAGGTGCTTTTACTTGTTAAGAGCTTAAAAGATTAAATGTTATTGTTTTTAATACTAGTATATATACCTGATAATTTTCAATGAATTAATGTAATGAAACAATAATTTTGTTGAAGTATGTGATTACCATATGATGATTGCCTATGTGCATAGTTGGGGCAGACTAGGATGGCACATACATCATAAATGACATTGATTGCTTAAGGAGTCCTAACTGAACAAAAATAATTTCACATTGATGTTAGAGCAAAAAATATATATATTATCATACTCCGGGACCACAAAGAACCTTGTTTTTTTTTTCATTTGAGTAATACATAGGACATCTACGCCAACATCTCTAACAATATTTTGTAAACATGCAAATGAGTAACCAATGTCTCTCCATCGGAGTTACTCAAATTCTTCGAATTGTAAACGGATACACCTTCGTTGTCAATGGAGAAGATAAACAACAAGATCACAAATCAAACTGAGACCGTTCCTCACCAATCTTTGTCAACGTCCCAAAAGTTCACCAATCGTAAATTTTGCCCGCATTGAACCCCCCCCTAGAGATGACCTCCTTGATCACCTGACTTGATGAATGGCATGCTCTCACAAATTCTTTGAATTGTGAACAAAACTACCTTCATTGTTGATGGATAAGATGAATAATATGATTACAAAATCAAATTGAGACGACCCACCAATGGCAACATCTCAATACTTCGGTGACCGCAAATTTTGCCTGCGATGGACCCTTGACCTCCCTCAATCACCAAGCTTGATGGATAGAACATTATGGAAGCTTTGCCCTCAAAAGCTAAATCCTTTTTTCCTCGATCTACCGCTTTACTCGTTTCACAAAGAGACATCCACATCTAACAACTTATGATTTGTTCACTCTACAACTTCCATTTTTTCATTGGCTTAACATTTATACCTATTATATTAACCTCTGTACACTACGACATGTAACATTCAATAATATATCTCAGAAAACCAAGTCATGGCTTCCTCTCCAAAAACACCAGCTTCCTCCTCTTTAGTTGTGCAAGCTGACAATAGCAACAACACTCTCCCACATCTTCCTACCCTCTCTCAAGATTAACATTTCATTTTCCTAAAACTAACTCCTTCCAATTAGTTACTATAGAAAGCATAGATTCAACCTCTGAAAAAGTAATTTGGGCTCGAAGGTTTCCTAGATTGCAATAATCCACCTCTTACCGGGTCGATGAACCTGAAGATCCGACCCGACCCGACCCGACTCGACCCTCGGGTTCGGATTGGAGAATTTTAACCTGTCTTGATTAGACCCGATGACCCAAGTTTTTCCTTTTTTTAATTTTAAATATTTTTTTATTTAAGAGTTTTATATCATTTAAATTTAAAAATATAAAATAAACTATTTTAAATGTAGAATATATATATATATATTTAAAACAATATTTTTTGTATTTAAAAATATTTTATTTAGTATTAAATATAAAGTAATAAATACTTTTTATATTAAAAATAAACAAAAAAGAATAATGGTGGTCAGGTAACCCGACCACCTGACCCGGCCCAGTCGGGTTGGGTCGAGTCATTAAAAAAAATTTGAGAAACCCGTCTCGACGAGTCGGGTTGGATTTGTTCATGGGATAGGTCAAACCCGACTCGTGAACACCCCTACCTTTGCACCTTTGGAACTCCTTTGTCACCAACAACACAACTCCTTGAATGGAAACAATGAGACCAAATGCTTCTTAGTTGGCTTCTTGCTTGCCTACCAAAAAAGGTCATACCATTGGTCGTTAGACTTGAAATTTCCAAGGACGTTTGGCCCGCCCTTAAATAGGCATATGGTGTCCCATAAGAGACATATCTACTTCAATTAAAGATGCAACTGAGAAATCTAAAGCAAGGCAACACACCATCTCCAACTTCCTCCGCAGGGGTGTTCACGGGTTGGGTTTGACCCGACCCGTGAACAAACCCGACCCGACCCGGCCAAAGTTGGCCGGGTCGGATCGGGTCGGGTCTCTGCCCTTTTTGGGCTGAGACCCGAACCGACCCGATCCGGGCCGGGTCGGGTCAGGTCGGGTGGTCGGGTTACCCGACCACCCTTTTTCTTTTTTTTTAATTTTTTCGTTTATTTTTTAATATAAAAAGTATTTATTTTTTTATTTTTTTAATACAAAATAAGGTATTTTTAAATACCAAAAATATTTTTTAAAATATCTACATACTTTTCTACATTTAAAATAATTTATTTCATATTTTTTTAGATTTTAAATGATATAAAACTATACATTTAACTAAAAAATAATAAAAAATTAAAAAAAAAAGAAAAAATCGGGTCGTCGGGTCGGGTCGGGTCAACTCGGGTTGGAAAATTCCAACCCGAACCCGACCTGACCCTTGGTCGGGTCGTGATCAGGTCGGGTCGGATTTTCGGGTTCACCGGGTCGACCCGACCCGGTGAACACCCCTATTCCTCCGACAAGCAAGGTACATCACTAATGAAATTAGTGCAAGCAGCCAACCTCTTTCGACCTCCCCCTTCAACGCCATTATTTATTATAATATCCATCCTGATTATGCATCAATTTTGGCCTCTCTATCCTTCCATGATATATCCGTCTCATTTTCATAATTCCAAAGTATCTAACTTTGAAACCTTCACTCCAAGCACCAATTATACTAGAAACAATTGCTCTTCTCTCAATTCCAATAGATAGAACTCAACAAATCAAAATTGAGGCTAAAATAATCCTCGAGAACATGGACGAACCTCCAATAACCGTAAGGAAGCCTTGTATGTGGAAATTTGAGGCACTCGCCATATAACTACTATTACAGGCACCACCTATAATATCCCAAAATTAATTCATATGTAATCACATGAGTTAATATTATATAAGAAAATTGATATATGTGTTAAGGCATGCGTTACAACTCATAGTGTTTTATCGCTGAAATTTGACGAAAATTTGTTCAAGACATAAAAACATGATCTTTAAAAAATATTAAAATTAAGAAATTAAAGTCTGATAATTGTTCTTATATATCAAAGTATTATAGATGTGATTTTTAATAATTTTTAGGAGGTGTTTTACTTAGGTAAAACATAGATGCAAAATCGGAAAATCTGTGAAATCGTAATTTTTGTTCTTCAAACAAAAAATTAAATTTTGATTCCTTGATTATTTATTTTTATAAATATTTTATTTGAATCCAAATGGATGTAGTTTCTTATTTACATGTAATGTCTTAATTAAATGAATAAATAAATAAAAGGAAAAAGGCAAAATCATTTACTTAAATGGTAATTACATGTAAATATTGTCAACTACAAGGCCAATTTCATAACTCTATGTTGCCGACTTAAAAGATCGGTTTCTCCTGCCTTATCATCCACCCCTTGTATGCTTTAACACATATTGCTATCATTTTATCACCCCATCCGAGATTTCAAGTGGAAGAAAAGGATCATGTGCTTCTAGTAAAGGAAATTAGAGAAAGAAGAAGGGAATTACATTTTTAACTTATGGTATGTTCATACTTCTGATTTTTCTATTGATTTTAATTGCATAATTCTCTAATTAGGGTTCCTTTGAATCTCTCTATCTTGCTGATTTTCTTAATTAAGGGATTAAACTCAGGTTTTCATGAGGAAGAAGAATAAACTCTAGGTATAATTAAATCATTCATGAAAGTTTAGTTGATGATTTGCATATCTCAGGGTACTCCAAAAATTATGAAATTTTTTTATGATTTATCCTCTACGAGTATACTTTTATTGAGATTTAAAATCAAGTTAATACGATTTCTGTAGAGAAAGTTATGCTCTTATCTTTAAGGTACTATCACACTGTTCGTCAAAATTATTATCTGAATTTGTAAATTATATATTAAATCTAATATGTCATTAATTATTTGATAATTTAGGGTGTTGTAGACATTGATGTTAGATTTCATTGACAATTAGAATCACTCTAAAATGATATGTGTAACAAAAATTATAAATGTTTTACCGAGCCTTGTTCAGTCTGTTAGGATGGAACTTATGACAAATTATGCTAGTATTGGTTAAATTTATTTGCTCAGTACAAATAGATATAAATTCAAGTAATTTTGTGGATTGCACCTTATGATGTATACTATGTGAGAAAATTAAAAGTACTAGAACAAGGAATGGTCATTATTTTATATAAATTATAAAAATAAAGTCACTCAATCTGTCAGAACATAAAAATAAGATAAAAGTTAGGTTGAATCTTGATTTTCCTGTGAACAAATCACAATGAAATAAAATCTAAAATTTTTATAATTAAGATATTAGTAACCAAGAAGTAAGAAAAAATGGAATGAACAAATTTGGTTATCAATTCAAGCAGATACAAATTTTCTTTTATTTTGTATATAATCTGTCTTAATAGTAGGTAAACTCTTGTGATAAATAGTTACTTAAGTTATAAGAGTAAATATTTACGGGTCATGTACATCTTCAATTAATTATGTTTTATGTGTGGTAGGCTTATGTTTATATCATAGAAGTGGTGTTTCTTATTATTATTGTATAGGAGTAGAAGAGTAAAGTAATGAAAAAGAAAAGGAAAAAACTTTTTGGTAGCTCTTATAGGTAAGTTGATTTCTTCTACTCTATGTTTTCACCTCTTTTGAATTTGGTCTGACATCGATTGTTATATGCATTAAATATATTTTGGATAGACTATAAATTGATTTCGAGAACTGCAACTATGAAAAGTATATATGAATGATTGTATGAATGCACATTTGAAAAGCATATGTGATATGATATGAATGGATTACGAAAAGTGCAATCTTGTTCCGTTTAAAATGATTGATCGATTGATGGTATAATTGAAAAGTATATGTGGTATGTTAAGGATTGATTTAATAAAATGCAATCTTTCATTTGAATCAGTGTTCGACATTATTCATCTTCTGATATTTGAGTTACAAGATATGGTTAATCATTTAATCTTTGATATAAAATTGTTATATGATGAATCATGCATCTGCATTTGCATATGTGATAGTTGGAGCTAAATGCTACATCGCTGATCACGATGGGAGCTATCTCTAGAGTTTAATCCATCATTCTATTATCCAATAATGGGATGAGATATGCTAAAGCTAAGTGTCATACGGAGTTAAGTGTCATATCGTGAGTAGTCGCGATGGGGGCCACCTCTAGAATTCGTAGGGATCACCTTTAGAGTCCACCTATCGCTATATGATTTGTTCTCCGAAAAGGATGAGGTAGAATGGAACTAAGTGTTATATCGCTGATCACGATGGAAGTCACCTCTAGAGTCCATCTACCGACCACTAGTCAGTTGGTAATCCGTGTATACATATGAGAGTGTTGTATTGCATACACATGTTTGATATGGTTAAATGAGAATTATTGTGAATTGAGTGGGACGATTTCGATTGGAATGTTATATATGTATTTATTAAATGTATGAAAATATTGATTTTGATATTATGATTAATGTTTGTATTTTTATGTTTCCTCGAATTTATTAGATGGTAACACATAGCTTATGAGTTATCAACTTATTGAGTTATTTTTTTCATAATATTATTTCTAATATTTTTTAGATTCATATAGCTCATTGGGGATCGTGCGAGGTCATAATCATAAAAGAATTTCATAACATTCTTGGGGATCGTGCGAGGTCATAATCATAAAAGAATTCCATCAACTTGTGCCACCTACTCCGGTTGTGCATCTCATTGCCATCTCCACCTCTACCTAGCATGCTCAACTAGGACACCCACGGGAACGCTTCTCGCACACTGTCTTACCATCCAACAAGCTTGCAAATAAGCCCAACAAAGTTTTTGCTCCTCGCTATGTTGCCTTCTTACAAGGCAAATTCAATCGCATTTCTCTTGCAAGAGGTAATAACTAAATTTCAACATCACTACAATTATTGTTCCATGATGTTTGGAGGCCAACTCCATAACCATCGGCTCATGGCTATTTCTCATCTTTACATACGACTACATTCGTTATACTTGTAATGTATCATTTATTTTCCAAATCTAATTACTTAATTTATTTCCAACATTCCATCATCTTCTTGAACACCAATTTAATGTCAAATTAAAAACTTACGAATTGATAATGGTGATGAGTTTCTTGCACTATTCCCTTATCTTACAACTGGTGGTATTCAAAATCATCGCACTTGGCCACATAGCCGTGAGCATAATGAATCAATTGACCGCAAGATTCACCAAGTTGTTGACGTCACACTAACATTACTTTCTCACAACCAAGGTTGTTTGGACCGGACTGGACCGGGCGGTCCAACCGTCGACCGTCACTAGGGACGAGTTAGGTTTGACTCCAAAACCGGACTGGCATTTGGACCGTTTCGAACCGATCAAGATCGGTCAAAGAACCGACAATTTTAGGGCGATCGGCCGGTTCAAAAATTGGAAAATATTGAAATAATAATGTGAGCACTAGGGAACCCATGACCTCTTAAACAATCTAATGTATACATTCCACTATGCTATGTTTATTCATTTGAATGCTAAGTTATTTTATATTATACAATGGTTATCATCACTTATTTATCAAATTGTTTTTTTAATAAGAAAATTTATAATATTTTTAAATGTCAAATATTAAATATGAAAAGATTAATTACCTAATTAAATTAAAAAAATAGAAACTACAATAATCTTTCTAGTTTAAGTAAATATTAATAGTTGAATTTGAGAAATATAAATTTGTAAATTATAATTGAATATATTAAAATCACATAAAACTCATATGAATTGTTAAATATGTCACATTTGATTTCTTAACTTTAATTAAAATGATTTAATCATATGTACTTTGATATAGAAATATATTAATTATTGATAAGAATATATAAGTATTATAGTTTATCTTTTTATATTATTTTATTACTATTCGGTTCGACCGTTCGAGTTAACCGGTTCGACCGATCCAATCTGACCCGGAGACTTATCCGGGTCGACATCCGATCCGAGTCTTACAACCTTGCTCACAACAATGTTCCAAAACATTTTTGGCATCTCATTGTCGAAGTTGTGACATACCAATCGCCAACTCTTCACGACATGTCTCCTTACTACCTTATGCACCACCGCCTTCCATACTATAGTTTTCTTGGGGTATTTGGATGTGTTGTTTACCTATTAATCAGATCATATAATTGACACAAGTTTTATACAATGTAATATTATAACGAAATATAATTATAAAACATTTCTCAATTATTATAATAAAATTCAAAAAATTTATATACACATATAATTATACAAGATTTTCAAAGTGAAATAATATTAATGACTACTAATTTTAATTTTCAATTTATTTATTATCATGGGAATTTTAAATTTTGTCATCATATTTCAAGTTTAATTTAATCTTTATTCTTAACTATAGGAGTAATTTAAAAAATAATTATCTCCGACGAAATTTGATTGCAGATTAAAGCGGCGAATAAATGCTTATTCTAGTGAATATCGTCGGACAGATTGGAGAATAAGGTTAAGTCGATAAAAAAACATTTTTTTATGAAACTACCACCATTATATTCCACGAAACAACAATTTTTGTGTTCCATCGAAACAAAGGAATAGATGCATTCTCACCGTTTTCATTTATTACCATTTCTTTTATTTTTTAGAATCTAATCATATATTATTATATTACTATATTATTATTTTTATAATAATATTAATAAATTTCAAGTATTTATAATAAAATATTTTAATTATAAAATATAATATATTTAAAAGTATTCCTTTTACATAGTGGCGGAGTTAGGAATTATTATCACTTGATGCACACAAAAAATACTACAAAAAATAAATATGATAAATAAATATTTTCTCATATAAAATTTGATATAATTTTAATAACAATTAATGAGTATTGTTATAGTTATTTTATTTTTTATATTGATTATACTCTTTTATATGTGGTCTCTTTTCATAGTATGTTTTAATTATTAGTTATGTAATATGTAAGAAAAATATTATAAAATATTTGGTACATGAAGTGAAAAATCAGAACAAAAAGGATCATATTAAATGTTATCCTTAAAATTTATTACATAAAAGTTTTAAAAGATGTAATAAACTAAGTAACAATATTAACATAAGTAATAAAACATATAATTTTAACACGTTAAGATTAAAAATACATTAAAAATATGAACTTGATGTATGAGTTTATTTGGATGCAACTATTATATTTAAACATGTGATGATAAAACTAAAAAAAGTAAAATGATTAATATTTAAAATATTAAAATTAGGAATTATTCGTATATAAACTAAAACATAAATATGATTTTTAAGTTTATGATAGTAGAATATTAAGCATAAAAACATGTTAATAGCCCATTTAAACCGTTTTGGAAAATGTTTATTGATCGGGATCGAACACATGACTTCGGATGAGTGGGGGCACTCCAACCCAGTGAGACAAATCACACACAAAATTAACACTAGTTAGTACACATATTCAGTTTCAGTGGGTGCATTTCCACCCATGTGCACTCATGTGGTTCCACCCGTGCTTTTACACCCAACAGGGAGAAGAATAAGAATATGATAAAATATTTGCAGAATAAATGGACGAATAAAGGTTTATTCTGATTAATACTTCCAAACAGAAGTATGAATATGATTATCGACTGACAACATGTTCACGAAATCCAAACCTTGTTTAATCTTGTCGGGGCTGTGTTTTGGGAAATATCATATTCGACTAAATTAGAATGCATGTTATTCTTCATTTAATTTGAGGGTGGTTTTTTTTTGCAGAGAGATATTCTTGTGGCAAACAAGCGGCAACACAGAATATGATAAGTTGAAATAGCCAAATAGATGAGTACTCACTTATTATCTATGCCCTATTCCGCAATCAAATGCAGAGTTATTCATGGTTCAATTTTTTTAGTATAGTTGCTACAAGTATTATTATTCTGTAAATTTTAAGTTATCATATATTGTAATTTTTCTTATTGAAATCATTATTCATTCATTGTTGTAATATTTATTATGTTAGATTCTATTATTGTTATAACTTGATAATGTCTCAAGAGATCTAGTTATTTATTAAAATTTGAGTATCTTTTCAGAAAAATATAGGTAATAATTTTTTTACTCTTTATGTTACATGGTACAATTATTGTTGAACTTTAATTGTTTTTATATTGTGTTTCAAACTATTTATTTTTCTTCAACATAATAACCACCCAGAATTTTTTTTTCTATTTTACTATAATACATTTCTTTCCGTTGATTGTATTCTTACCCTTTGGTTCATATTAATATTAGTTCAGTAATATTCTGAGGTTGATCTCAGTAAATGATTTGTAATGTTCTATTATCATCTTGGGTAAAATATAATTAGATATTTGATCACCCAATTATTGAACCAATTAATTTTTATCAATGTCTCCACTGATTTAAAGTTCATTCTGTATTTTTTTTCATTTCTGAATGCCTATAATTATGAAGTGTTGGCAAGACAATTCTTCCATTCTGAAAATTCTTAGGTCAGACAAGTCCTTTCTATTCTATTTATCCTGAAATTTCTATAGTTATGAAATGACCTTTTGATTGACGAATAAATAGCAGAATATTTATGCATTTCGAGAATATAGTCAACCAGCGTGAAGAATAGATATAAGCCGGTCAAACTTCATTTTTGCCGATACCATTTAAAAAATTGCAAGTAAAACCACTATGTTATTTCATCAAATTCAATATTCCATAAAAAATTATATTATGCCAAAATAAAAGAATAAGATTATTCTTAACGTTTCCACCTTTTAATAATTTCTTTTATTTTTTATAATTTAACCATATATTACTATATTATTTGTTATTATTATTATTATTATTATTATTATTATTATTATTATTATTATTATAATAAATGTTAAATTTTCATAATAAAATATTTTAATAATAAAATATTATATATTCAAAATTTATTCCTTTTAAATCAAGCAGATGAAAGAATAAAGATATAAGAAGACTATCATTTTTTTCTAAATAGATTTCTTTATTCCAGATATTCTTTGTCCAAACACCCAAGAAGTGTTAGGCTAAATAACCCATTCTGCAATAACTTTTTGAAAATCAATATTTTCTACTTTTGTACATTTTTCCAAAATTTAATCAACGGACTAAATCATGAACTAGGTTCTGGCTTACTGTTTTGATGAAGTGCAACCTAAAATAAGAAGAAAAAATTGGTGCTCCAATAGGTGTCTGGATAAAATAATAATCTACAATAGAAACTCTATAGTTACTAGCTGTAAATAACCATCATACCATTTCTTTTTGAAATTTTTTTTTTCTATTATACCGATTAACTAAATATTCATTCACGCATGAAAAAATATTCAAAAAAAATACTTATTTGCTTTTATTATTGAAATTTTTTAATATTTATTTTTAAATATGTATTTATTTTAAACATGCATTTCTAATGTATAAAGAGAAAATAAGATGTATTGAAGTCATCTTCTTGTTCTTATAAAAGAAATAGTATTTTTTATTAACAACCAATATATTTATTCATTGAGAAAAAATAACGAAAATTCTCAAAAATAGAAGCATTCATTAATTTAAAACGTTCATTTCATATTATTAGTAAAAGAAAGGAAAGTAACAAGAGAATAGTAAAGTAACAACATATTTCCTTCTCTCTCTCACACTCACACACAAACTGTTACACTTTTTTCTTATTAATTTATTTTGAATTTTCTTATCAAAAAATATTTTGAGTTTTTCTTTTATTTTTAAGTAACACAATCATAATATTAAAATATTTAAATAATATGTATTCACTATCCCAAATATTAAATATTCAGTAAAAATGCTAAACTCATCATAATAAATATTTAATATTGTATTTATTATACATAATATGTCTATTATAAAATATTAATGTAATATTATTTATTATCATATATTTCGTTTCCAATTTTATTATATTTTTTTTCTTATAGAAGTTATTAAACATAAATTTTAATTCAAACTTAATATTGATTAATCAATAATATTATATTATATATTTACTTTCTTATATTTTATCCAAATACTTATAGAATTAATTTGTCCTTTCAACTATTTATCAAATGAGGAACCATGATTTCACTTCCCACATTCTACCGTACAAGTCTCACGGACCAAACACATTTCCAACTTTTATTTCTTTTTATGTTAAAGTCATGTTGTGTATTTTGTTATGTCCTTATTTTCATGATTTGAAGTGAATGAAATCACAAAAATCGCTTATTGAAGTTCATTTATTTTTTACTCAAAGGATTTGTTTGGCAAATAATTAATGGAGAGATGAGTGAGGTGGTATGGTGAGTGATGCGGTGACGAAGTGTGGTGTATCATTAGAAAATTCATATTTGAATAATAAATTATATAAGATGTGATGTGGGGTAATGAATATTTTATTTGTATAAAAAGTCTTTTTTATCCTTTATTATATATTTAAAGTATTTATAATTATTAATTATGAATGAGCATGAACCGGTTGTCGCCCTCGCCCTCATCGGCTCGAATTTTTTGAATTTTTTTCGACCCGATGGATAGTTGGGTTAGGACCGGGTCTCATTTCTTTGAGACTCGGTCAGGTCAGGTCGGGACTGAATCTGAGTTTTACGTCCCGATCCTATTAAATATATTATATTAGCATTAAATTATTTTTAAATAGTATATTCATATTTATTTTGAATAAATTTTATATTTATTAAAAATTTTATTTACGAAAAAGTTATTTTTATCCTTTAAAATAAAAAAATGATGGATAAATATGTATTCAAATTAAAAAAATAATATATCAATGAATAAGAGCGATAGAGGTGGTTTAATTTGGTAAGAAAAAAATAATTTTATTTGATAATAAAAAAAAGATTAATTTAGTTTAAAATATTATATTCCTTCTCATTCCACTAATTTGGTGGAATGAAAAATATGGTGTTTAAAGGGTTTAATTATTTCATCACACCCCTCTTAACTTAAATAAAAAAATATAACTAAACATGATTTAACTAATTTCATTTCATCATATTCCATCCCACTCTCACTTTTTTGTATTCCTCAATTCAAACATACCCTAATGTTTCAAATAGATTTGCCTCATCATGGCATGGATGGTCAAATTCATTTAATATGATATTTTAATAAAATAATTAAAATATTGTTCATGATATTGTTCATGATGCATGAATAGTTTTCAGGGGTGCAAAAACCCCCCTTGACCCGACACGTGGCTATATTTGACTCGACTTTCGATGTCGAAAAATTAAGTTCATTATTTTCGAAACGTGGCCGGATCAAACTTGGCTTGAATTCTATTGTACCTGCTAATATATTTTATTATTAAGTGGCCTTTTCACTAATATATTGATTCATGTTAAATTAAAACAAGCAAAGATAGATAAATAAGTCACAAAACAAAAATTATGAGACGAGATCAATTATGTGTATTGATTGTGAAAGGATAACTCCGCCTATGTTTTATAGTCGGTCCCAAGTCCGAATAAAGGAGGAGGATTGTGTTAAGCCCCGACAGTCAGCGTAAAACTCTGTCGAATCTCATGAACATGGATTAACGAATTGGCGTCGTATGATCCATGTAGCCGACCCCACCTAGTGGGATAAGACTTTGTTATTGTTGTTGTTTGTGAAAGGATGTTTAAAGAATAGTTAAAAATGGATGACTAAAGTCCTAATATCTTTGTTTTGGCACCTAAAGTATCATCTTATTCTTGTTCTTGGTTTGATCTTTTTTTTTTCCAATGATATATGAAAGTGTCATGATATAATTTATAATAAAAGAAGCCGAACTAATATAGGATAATACATAAAAAAAATTTAAGTTATTGTTTAAAGTAAAAAATGTAGTGCAACTATTAAAAAAGAATAGTTAAAAAAAAGAGAGAATGAAAATAATGGGAAGAAATAAAAAAGTTTGATTCACATTACTTATTGATTTTTCATTATGATTATTGTTTTAAAAGTAAATTGCTTATATTATGCTATCATTTCTAATTATATTGTCTTATGCATTGCTTATCAAAGTTCATAGATATTTTTATTTTTAAATTTCACAGGTAATTGATCAAGCTACGATGGAAGAGTGTGTGAAGACGATGTTAACAATAATACAATTGCATATGAAATTGGGTCATTATAATTTTATCACTTATTTAATTATTGCTACTTTGATACAATAATTAGTTGGCATGTTGTTAAATTTGGAAACTATTTAAAATAATGAATGTATTAGCTTTCGCACTTTAGTGAAATAAGTTTATTATCATTTATTTATTTATATATAGTGATTTATGAAAATTTTCAGGAAGAGATAATTATAGATAAGGCCGATTTAAAAGGAGCCCAATTAGGATTTTGAGAGGTAATTACAACTATCATATTTAATGCCTCCAAATCAATGAATTATCTACACCTTCCATAAAATCCTATTATATTGAGTATCCGTCCAACACACACGAGTTAGGGCTACATAAAATGTTTACCACACGCAATCTTTTTAATCACTTATCATATTTATTTTTCTCATTGTTCTTTCTTTTTGTAATTCCAATTAACAGTTGCGTTATAAGAAATTAAAAAAGAAATTAAAGCAGACTTATTAATATTTGTACGACAGTATAACTGATATATATTATCTTTAACAAATTTAAAATGCATATCCTTATTTGATCAAGGTTATGACTAATATATGTGTATAATAAGATATAAAAATATGAAAAATTCTTTCTTAAAAGAGTAAATAATATCGAAGCTTTAAAGTTAATTCTTTTTAAAATAATGCACAATTTCTTTTATAATTATTTTACAGATGCACTTCATAACAAATATCTACATATTACAAAAGTGCATTCCCTAATATAAAAACTTTAGAACCGTTTCTCATGCCACCATTCATGTTTGTCCCTTTTTCCCATATTTTTTTTCCTAATTTCTATCATTGTCTTAACAAACAACCAACTCATTTACTATATACACATGTATATCCGGATCTGTTTTTTATATATTTTTTTTAATGTTGATCATCAATTTCTTACAAATTAAGTGTCACCACCCCATCCTCCTTTAATACATTGCCATTTAAAAAACATTAATAGATAAAGAGTCATTAAAATGCAATTAATATGGTTAATTACTGTAATTAGTATCATGAATTATCTATAGAAAAACTTTTATTTATCAATCCATATACAGTTTCGATGTATAAGGATAGTTTTATAACTAGTTTCCTATCAGCATTCTTATTTTTGCCTATAATTTTCACTTTCCTTTAGTTTATTATTATTATTTTTCAAACAAAAGAAGAAGGAAAAAAAAAAGGGAACACCGGGTCGAGTTTTTGATGCGGTGCGGGTACTGAGACAACTGGGCCCAATTCCACACGACACACACACCACTTTTTGGATCTGACTGCACGACCAGATCGCCCACGATCAACAGCGCCCCTGCGGTCGCAGATGACCGACTCCACAGCGACAGCATTTGCATCTGACCGCGTCGGGACCAAATAACTCCGAGCAGATCCCGATCTGGCTGACCCACCCACTCGATACGGCCAGCACCACCACCTCCACCTCCACCTCCACCTCCACCTACGTACGCGTGTCACGGGACGTTTCCCGTGAAACGAAGCGTGAAGTCTCGCGGCATCAGTGCCGCTCAACTTATAGTCCTCGGCCGTTTAGCGCCGAAAATATGGAACACATGCAGCCGTCCCGCACTGCGTAATATTGCGGAGTACCAAGTTATCCGTTCTTAGGACATTTATCTTGTAAGGCCGTCCTTATGAATGGTCAAGTAGGTGACGTTCCCGTAGGGTACGCCTTTTGCATCTTCAATATGTAACAAGACTCCTATACCTACGGTACACTGGGAGGAGTTCACTAGTGTCTTTCGAGGCCCAATTGTATGTTATGTTTCATCATATTTAATACAAGTAAGCTTTCATTTAATTCTAGTGCCATGGCCTTGAGCGTGGGGTGACAATCCACGTCGGTGTCCCTTCGTGGCGTCCCGTGGTCCCTTCGTCGCCCCTTCGGACTTTAAGCGCCCAAGCGCATATATTAGTGTCGCAACGCGCTAATGCCACGGTCTCGTGACGAGTAGTCCAACACTCTAGTCATGTCCATGATTGAATGCCTATAAGAGCGACTCTCGACATAGTCGTCTCAACCATAAAACTTCCGCTGCAAACTCAAAATAGGCTTGGCTATGTGCCTATCCGCCTTGTCGCCGCACGTGGTCTAGTGTCCGAGAATGACCCCGTGACAAGTGGTATCAGAGCAGTTCTTCCTGCTCGGATTACCCAGCGACGATGACTCGCTTGTGTCGTCGCAACGTGCCCTGACGTAGGAAATGTGCTTCCGCTCAAATACTTCATCACGTCTAAGCGCACTGGTATCATGGTCTTTGATCGTGGACGCCAACGAGGAATGCATGGCAAGCCTCCTCGCCGCACGCCCAGTCGTGCCCCGCAGCATGTTCCTCATACACCCGTGTCGTGTCAAGGAACATCCGTCATGCATCATGATGACGGATTGATCGCCCCGCCTAACCGGGACGGTCACGCGTCGATCACTCGAGCAGATCGACCACCCCAGGTATGCAGTCGGGAATCCTGAAGTGTCGCGTTGTGTCAAAGAGTTGCCATATGCTCCGCATGATGGTCTTGCGCTGCTCATATCATGAGATTGCTTACACGAGCGTCGTGTAACTCGGAGGACCCGTGTCACATTCAGGGACTGTCGGTCATGCACTATCATGACGATCTGGCACTGCTCGGTATTTCGTGACGTCGCATCGCATGCCCAGTCATGCAACGTGAAGTGCACAATCGCTTCACGGGAGAAGTTGGCTTAAAGACAAATATCAAGGTTCATGGTCCCTTTTCGGCCAAAGAATATTATCTTTTCGGCCAAGGAGCATCAATCACAAGCATCCTGTCATGTCGCAGCATCGCCTGCCACGCCACGATGACTTTCAAGAATGGAGCAAAGCGTTGATTACTTGCAAACACTCACGGACGAGCTGTCAGCCTTGCCTGCCTCGTCAAGTGTCGCCCCGCAAGCGGCGCGATGTCATCCATCGAGGAGTGGGACGAACCTGATACATGCCAACGCAAATCGACGCCTCAACTCAGCGACCAATTTGGCAAATGGTCTGAGCGTCGAGCATCGGCGAACCTTGGCATGCTGCTATCAAGCGTTCTGCCGCCAACCGAAGGAAGGAGTGCCCTTTTCTTTCGGACATCGCCTCGAGTAATCGAAACGGCCTCCAAGGATCGTAATACAAAAGTTTTGAAGGACCCATTGGCGATGTCGACCCTTCGAATAGAGATGGAGGTAATGTTGGGAGCTCATGCCACGAGTTCACCAACCGTAGTCCGCTTATCTAAGCGGAGCGTCTTCACAAGCATCCGCACGTATCAGTGAAGGTCCGGAATGGCTACTCTTTCGCAATGGTCAAGCCGCCCGGTGGACGAGTATGTCAAAGGTGTATGATCTAGGATGACAAGCACAGTGACATTATTTTGTCCAAGGTGCGGACGGACGAGCATCTAAGGTGCATCCTCTTCGTGAACGAGCACAACGATCTCGCCCCATCCATACCCCAAAGGGATTATCAAAGCTTCAAAGAAGGTCCCAGGATCGGAAGAAGGCATATCCCAAGAACCTTGCAAGATGTGGCAAACTCAGGATGACGTTGTCATCGCGACAATGTAGAATGTGGCAAACATGCATCCCAGACATGGGACAGAAGAAGTGACAGTTCATCAATTATGCAGACCCTGACAAGTTGGGACTAGAGGTCAAGATCGCATTATTCAACATCGGCCAGATGAGCATGTTGAAGGAGGAAGTGAAAGGAATCACCGAGCTCCGCCTACAGTGTTCCCAGGAGGATGAAGACCCAGTGTTGGTGCTCTTCAAGCAGAGGGGTTAGAAGCTTTGGACTAGGAAGGAGTTGGAACGACCGGATCGTCCAACCTCCGCTCACTAGTTGATGCTGCCAAGTCAATCAGGACAAGTTCCATACCACCAAAGCCCTTGGGCAAGGGTAATGATGGGGGAGAGAAGCTCAAGTCGCAAAGAGGAAGCTACTTATGCCGAAGATAAAGATCGTCCATCGAAGCAGGAGAAGCGAGTCAAACCACAGGCACATGTGGAGAGATCCTCATCGTCGCTCACTATAGCGACTGTGAGTGGACAAGGTGCGGAATATTATACCAAAGAACCTTGCTCCATCTCAAACCGTCGAGATATCTCTTGTCCACCAAGGATAAGGTGGAGCTGTTCTCAACGCTCGGCGGACGAAGGACTCAACGTGCAGCCATTTGCAACTTGGAGATAGCGAGTTGAACCACAAGGAAACGTGAGGAGACTCTCGTCGCCCACTATGGCGACTTGGATGGACAAGGCATGGATTGTTAGATTAAAGAACCTTGTCCCGCCTCAAGACTGTCGAAACATCAGGTGATCACCAAGGAGGAGGTGGTCCTGCGCTTTTCGTTCGGCAGAGGTCTGGAAGACTCTGCGTTGCAATCATTTGCAACATAGAGACGTTGAGAAGCCCACAAAGAGACCTGAAGCGTCCCAGAGTATCCGTGGGAAGACTCTCGTCATTCATCATAGCGACCCCAGGCACTCGAAGCAGACAAGATACAAGCATCAACATCGGAGAGCTTGTGCTGTTTCAAGCCGTCGAAATTCAAGAATGATCATCGAGGGTGAGATGGTCATGTACTTCGCATTCGACGGAAGGGAGACCTTATGCTGCGGCCATCCGCAACATGAAGGCATCGAGTCAAGTCATGCAGGTCGAATGGCGAGACTCTTCATCGTGTTCTACACGACCCTGAGACAATTCTTCTCCGCGCTACTCCTGAAGGCATGCAAGAGTTGTTTCACCCCCAAAGTAGTCAAACCACATAAGTTGACGCTGCGCAAGTCGAAGAGAAGTGAAGCCAACAGAGACTTAATGGACGGATAGTTGCTTGATGAAGTCAGACCGCGCATGACGGACTCTACTGGCGCTGCACAAGTGATGACCCCGGATTGGACGAAGGATCAGCGAGCGAAGCAGGCCTGAGGGAGGAGTCCTCAGCGAGACCTCAAGGAGCGGGCATTCCTGGTGTTGCGTGATGCTGGTGAAGTCGAAGTTAAGGCAAAGAAGACAGAATTGAACGAGACAAGTGAAGTCAAGACTCAAGACGAATGCCCCGAGGAAGTCCGAACAACGGCGTCGGGGGCGTCGCCGACTTTGGTGGGGGAGAATGTCACGGGGCGTTTCCCGTTACACGAAGCGTGAAGTCTCGCGGCACTAGTGTCGCTCAACTTATAGCCCTCGGTCGCTTAGCGCCGAAAATATGGAATACATGCAGCCGCCCCGCACTGCGTAATATTGCGAAGTACCAAGTTATCCGCCCTTAGGGCATTTATCTTGTAAGGCCGTCCTTATGAATGATCAAGTAGGTGACGTTCCCGTAAGGTACGTCTTTTGCATCTTCAATATGTAACAAGACTCCTATACCTACGGTACACTGGGAGGAGTTCACTAGTGCCTTCCGAGGCCCAATTGTATATTATGTTTCATCATATTTAATACAAGTAAACTTTTCTTTAATTATAGTGTCATGGTCTTGAGCGTGGGGTAGCAACCCACATCGGTGTCCCTTCGTGGCGTCTCGTGGTCCCTTCGTTGTCCCTTCGGACTTTAAACGCCCAAGCGCCTACATTAGTGCCGCAACGCGCTAATGCCACGGTCTCGTGACGAGTAGTCCAACACTCTAGTCATGTCCGTGATTGAATGCCTATAAGAGCGACTCTCGATATAGTCGTCTCGACCATAAAACTTCCGCTGCAAACTCAAAACAGACTTGAATAGGTGTCTATCCGCCTAATCGTCGCACGTAATTTAGTGTCCGAGAATGACCCCGTAACACGCGCACATATGTGACTCCTCTTAACGCCCTCCCACCAACGTCCCAATAACGAGAGTTCGAAATTTGAACTGCGCCACCCTTTTTAAAGGCGTCTCTCTCTACTTGGATTGGACGCGTGCGTGCGTGCGTGCGCTCGTATGCTTGTACGCGTTCGCTCTATTTAACTTATATGTCCTACTATTTCGCCACAGCATTTGCAAGTGATCCTGATAAGTGTCGGGGGTTTGGAGATCTCGAGCACTCCAGCTTAGATTTTTTTTATACAATGCCGAGATCAAGGTAGCAACTTTTTTTGTGGTTTCTTGTTGTGGATTTGTTTCCTAATCACTGAACTAAGATTTGTGCTTTGTTGTTGTTGTTGTTACGAAAAAGCAGGGGGTCGGATGTGCAGCCACTGCGGCCGTCGCCGCGCGCGCCGCTACACCTGAGGACGACCGCCAGCTCCGAAGCCAACTCCCTCCACCGCCCGTCGGCCGACCGCAGCAGCCCCAAGCTGGACGACCGCCGCTCCCCTCGTAGTCCCTTGCGCGAGGTAACGATCGAGGAAGGAAAGGCTTCCATCACCTTGTTAGATTTCTGGCTCGATGTTTTGGACCTTGTTAGATTTCTGGCTCGATGTTTCGGATCTCTGATCTGTGGCTTGCTTCTGACATGACTTCTGTTTACTGTTCCCGTTCGCGCAGAAGAAGCGGGTGACCAAGGTGGCAGACCTGGAGACGAAGCTGAACAAAGTTCAAGAGGAGCTCAAGAAGCTGAGAAACCAACTGGCCTCGACCGAGGCCGCCAAGCTCGACGCCGAGCACGCCCTCGAGAAGGCCAAGGAGAAAATCCCTGCCCCTGCGCAGGTCGGGAACGGTGTCAAAGAAGAGAAGCCGACGGCAGAAAAGGGCAACGTGAACTCGCCGGCCGCAACTGATGTCTTCCAAGTAGTCAGGGTGATAGATGAGGAGTACAATGCTACGGCGGACCAAGAAGCTGGCGAAGCCAAGCAAGTGGCAGAGGAGGCTAAAACAACGTCTCAAGAAGAGGAAGAACAAGAAGGTCATACTGGTGACTGTGTGACTGTAGAAACCTGCAATGAGGAGGATAAGGTAGAGGAGAGCTCGGAAGTGGTCGAACTCAAGGCCGCGCTGTCGGAGAAGGAGAAGGAAGTGGAGTTCCTTCTGGAGGAGAATGCGATCTTCAAGAGGAAAGCTAAAGAAGAAACGGAGAACATCGTGAGCTCCGCGAGGACAAGAGAGCAGGAGCTGTTGGCCAAGCTGAGCTCGGTCCAGGAGGAGCTGAAGGAGAGCTTGGCCAAAGCGCGCAACGCAGGAAACAAGTTGGAGGCCGCAGAGGGCGCGAAGGCGTCGCTGGAGGCTGAGCTGAAACGGCTCAAAGTGCAGACGAACCAGTGGCGAAAGGCCGCCGAAGCCGCGGCCGCGGCGCTGACCAGCGGCGACAGGAGGGGCATGGAGGTCCGTTGCCGATCCGTCGACAAGAACAGCGGTGGCGCATACGACGGGTGGGGATCCACGCTGACGGCGGAAGACATGGAAGACGACGAAGAGGTGATCGGCGGTGGGGGGCGCAGGAAGGCCGGCGGCATTCGGATGTTTGGAGATCTTTGGAAGAAGAAGGGCCAGCAGAAGTGATGTTATTACGGATGCACAGGACATGTTTGTTGATTTGTTTCCGCTCCTCCTATTCCTACGTTTCGGATTATGTTGTTGTGATGCGTAACTGTACTATCACATAAATATCTTTGTTGTTTTTCTTTCTTCGAGTCAAGATGAAGAGATTTCCAAGACGTTTTGGTCTCTACAAGAAGAAAAGAGGGAGGGAGTCAAAAGTCAATGTATTGGATTTTGAACTTGGATAATTTATATGTTCATCCGTCCTTTTATCATTCATCATTGATTAATTTCATAGTCGAAGTCTTTTTCAGTTTTCCACTTTGCTTGTGCCTGTGCATGATCGATGAAGAGATGTGCGAGAAGCTTTACATCTCCGCAGCTCTTCGGCTGCAAGAGAGGTTGTAGATTCAAAAACATTGGATTGGTGGTCCACTGGTGCAGTTCAATTATTTTAAAGCTGGCAGCCTGGCACAGAACTCAGGTCTTATGCCCGTTTCCTTTGTGCCGTCGGCTCATGGAATTTGCATGCTAGAAGCATTCTCCATTCCAGGTTCTGACCATAATTTTGGAGTCATTTGATAGCTCTATTAGCAATTTACTTCATGTGAGTGAATTGTACAACTCATGGTGGAAGAAAAAGAATCCGTTCAACTAACCAAATAAGATTCTTTTGCTTTGCTCATTTATGGCGAATCCGCAAGCTAAAAGCCTAAAAGGTAGGTAAACTCTCAAGTAGTTTTGGCCACGGCAGCCAACTCATTTCGAGTGACTCCTCAACTATACAGGTGACTTCGTTTCACAACATAACTGGGGTTGGACTCCGGTAAAGCCACAGTGAACTTTTCTGCCTTTTACATTTTCTTTTCAGCTAATCTGTTATCCATCACAACGAAGTTAAGAAAAATGAAAAATGAAGCATATGTACTATAAAGAAAGCAGAGCAAAAAAGAGATGAAATGACTGCTATCACAGAACTTTATGTTTTTTCATCTTTTCTTCCTTTCATCGGTGGCAGCCACGATTCTATCGAATGTAGGCAGAAACAAGAAGAAGGGGACAAGACGGCCAAAGTGGAATCAGAAATCGGCAGCCTGCAGAGCAGCGAGCCTCCGTCTGGACCTTTCTCTGGCACTATCATTGCTCCCACTCATAGCCTCCTCCTCTGTTAACCAGTAAACAAAAGAATCATCATTCGTAACATATTTTTTATGGGCATAATAAGAAGTTAATTAACTGCAATCGACTTTTTTTAACCATCACAGAGAATATGCGAGATCGTAAGTATACTACGATCATGTCTTTCAGGAAGTAGATATAGTCAAAATAGATCATGCCCATAAAAAGAAAAGAAAAGAAAAGAAAAGCTGGAAGCGACACACTGATACCTGGAAAAACGTAGTGGACGAATGTAACGGCAGCTAGCAAGACCCCCAGGCAAATGAATGCATATGCTTGTCTTCCCATCTTTCCCAGTAGTCCATCCATGGATGCAAAACTTGTAACCTCCATCAAAACCTCTCTCTCTCTCTCTCTCTCTCTCTCTCTCTCTCTCTCTCTCTCTCTGCTCTTGCCGGCAGATGGCTGGGCAAAGACGCCCATAAGTACCCATCAGTCACTGGTGGTGCCGTCGTTATTTCGAGTGGCCTAAACGAGGGGCGCTCCTGCGTGCTCACTGTGTGCTAAGCAGTAGTAAAGCACAAAGACGAAGAGAACAGGCGGAGCATTCGGTTTGGACTTTTGGAAGATGACGACGCGGAGCGAGATAGAAACTGCAGTGGCGCGGTCGCGACGCCCAAATTTGGTCACGGCCACGTGGGAGCATTCAATGAACTCAAATCTTGTTGGCCGCCCTCAGATTCCGGGCACTGTATAGTCTTATGACTCCCGACTTGACCGAGCCCCGAAATGCCGAATCGTTTCGGGCTCGGTTCGGTTCGGTTCGGTGCGGTTCCCTTATCCATGCCCATGGTGCGCCATTCTAGTCATGCACAATGTTATAATTTAAGGTTAGATTAAATATTCTTTCGAAAATTTAAGCTTCTACACGGTTGATTCACACAATTTAATCTAATTTACAATATTTTTTTCCCATTCTTCGTGTTTTGTGGCCGGGTACAGTACCTTCAAAAAATAATAAACATTTACAATATTTTAAACGTTTAGAATATTGTGAAAAAATAAACATTGTAGAATATTTTAATTCAAAAAAGAATTAACGATTCAATTAACAATAGCAGTTTGACTAGATGATAGTGATTTGATTAAAGAATAACGATTAGTTATTAGCGGATAATGGATAGTAATTTGTTTATAAATTTGATAAAAATTATTTAGTAAATATAGCGGTTGAACCAACGTATACTTGTATAATGATAAAAATAGATATAAGAATATAATTTAGATATATTCTTATAAGCATCATATCTATAATAATTAATTTTTAAAAATTTATTTTGAACAAAAAAATTTAATAAAAAATATTGTTTATTTTAAAATATAATTTTTTTATTTTAAGTAAGATTAGAAATGTGATATATTAAATAAAATAATAATATATTATGTTTATAAAATTAAACAAAGTTTTATATTAAAACAAATGAGGGTATAATAGGAATAAATACAAAACCGCTATACTCTACTTTTTATAAGTCGGTAGGAATAGCTTGTAACGTTTTGTCCTAAAATCTTTAAACATTATTTTTAAAAAATATTTATCAAACAATCATAGTAGCGTTTTAACTCGACCAAAATGCTAATCGCTACGTAATACTCTAATTTTTGTGCTTACCACGCAGAGCCTAGCTATGCGGTCAACCAGTAACTTAAAATGGCACCTGCACATCAAGTTAATTATGAAACCTTAACAAATTGTTCTAGCTCATTATTTGCTTACAGTGATAAATGTTTGGATAAACTTATTTATATAGGTCAAAATTTCTCATTTTGCTGAACATTCAAATTTTTTTATTATAAGAAAATTGCATATAACATGGTTTAAAAATTTTGGTAAGAACTTCGAGATGATTCAATTGAACGTATCAAAAACTTGGAAAATGAATTCATTTTTTTACATGTTTAGTTTAACTAAAGATATATGAAACTTTATATCATGACACTTTTTTTGTACATAACTAATTTTATATGTATTAGGTAGTTCAATAATGTATGACTATAATTAGACAAATTAAACATAACCATAATGATTGCAAATTATAAACACTATGGAACAAATAGATTTGAGTACTCTACGAGTGATAAACTTGTTAAATAATCAAATTGATACATAGAACAGGTGATACAAACACTACAAGAAAATAGACGATTAGTGACTCAAGATAAGCGATGCTAGGGTGGCGCTATTATGTCTCCATGGTGAAGATCGTCTCACTCGCGTCTATCTAGCGCCACAAAAATGGGACGCTGCATATCGATGGCTACTAGCGTCGCAATGGAGTCAAAGAAAATGGGACGCTACTAGCGCCACTACTTGACGTTATCTCTACGTTATTAAGACGCGCGGTTTGCGGCTGTGCGTAGAAGATAGGCGTCGCTAAGTAGACGTGCAAGGGGCGCAAGCTCTGAGACGCGATTTCAGCATCCACGAGTTGCTACTTTAGACGTTAGGAAGGCGCTGAAGTGACGCAATATGATGGTGTGCGCGTCACCAATGAGACGCGACTATGGCGCTAAGCACGATATATTTAACTCAGCGTCGACACTCTTTGCGTCGCGAATGGGACGCTATGGAGTCGCTATTTACAGATTCTTTTTACCCATTCAATCCTCATTTTTTTCCTTCCCAGACCATACAATTATATAATGCATATAAAAATGCATTGATATTCATCGCAGGCAATATAAAAGCATCACATATAGTATAAGAGTATCATATGCAATATAAGAGCATCACAAACAATATAAAAGCATCACAGGCATAATATTGAACATAAGAATACGAAAACTAATAAACCGAACTAACAAACTATATGTATATCTAAATCTATAAGTAGCAAAAGCATTTTTTGTATTCATGAGTTGTTTCTGTCTTAGGTTTGAGAGTTATTGTTATCATTCCGGACATTCGATCTAGACGTGCTCGGTTCATGGTCTCGCGGGGATGGATTTTGCGTCAGGATCAATCCCTGAATCGTCTGTAATAGTGGAGCCAACTACTACGACAACTGCTCTGACACCTACCGTGATATCTGCTCCGATAACTGCTGCGATAGCTACTGTGACAGTTGCGTCACATCAGGTGCAGCGGATGAGCTCGCAGCAGATGGACCGCCTGCATATCCTCCGATCCTCCTAAGTATTTGAGCGGCTGTGCCGAGACCACATAAGTACCCCCCCTCGTGTCGTGCCGGCCACCACCTCCCAAACAGCAGGGTCCTCAACGAAATAAAAAAATCATACAATCATTTAATATATAAATTATATATCAAAAAATACAAATAAAAAACATGACAAAATCAACGAAGAAACATTATCTGGTGGCTGAGTACTCGGATCATCTCCATACTTTTCAGCCATTTTCGCATTATACTCATCCTATAAAATTTAAACATTATGTATTTAAAAAATATTGCACTAACGGCAACAACCAAATGACCATATCATGAGACATATCAAAAGTTTACGAGCAGTGAGTGTGACTAGGTCGTTTGTCTTCCGACTCTTATGTGTGGCCTCATAGACCACACGAAAGTTTACGGGTCCGCCTTCTTTCTCCTCCTACAATAAAGTTTCAAATTTGATAACATAATTATAAGTCAAAAGTTTGATAAATTGAATTTATATGTAAATTATCATGCGCCGTAGATGCTCGTCAAATCGCATCGATCCCCTTGTGTGGATATGGGCATCGGGTTTCGAAAGATAGTTAACTCTTGCCTTTTCCGACTTTCTTTGTCATCGTTCATCCGTCCTTTGTGAACATCAAATACTTACACTTTCAAAAAACTATAATTTTCATAAAAATAATGTAAAAGTAAACATACTTACCACTTCCTACAGAGGGACTTCCAAGCCGAGCGCCTAATATGTCTTGAACATCTTTGTATGCCCTACTCCAAAGTGAGGCCGGCGAACGTGACGACCTTGCGAAACTTGTATAATCGATTTCGGAGGCGTTTCACAGCGACCTCCTCAAAAGCTCTTCGGATCGTCCCTAAACTAAGATATGGATGAAACTGATTTGCCTCATACAAATAGAACGTTAAAACTTAGTAATTTTAAAATAAATATAAATCAAATTATGTAACCCAAATAGAAGATCGTACCGTAAAAGCTCGAAAGATATCATCCTGCACATTAATTGGGACATCTTTCCAGGATCCGACCCCTTCTGACAAGTGGGAAAGAATGTGAGCACTAACATCCCGCACGGTACTAGCGGGTATGAAAGTGGTCTTGCCAATTACAAAGAAGAATTAATTTTCAATGATAATCAAAACTATAACAAAATTTGTACAACTTATTTAACTTACGGTCGAGCAATATTATTCACAGTGACCACCCCATTATCGTGTAACTCCTCTTCATCACTCGAAGAGGAATTATCATCCGGTACAACTAGGGTAGACTGAGAAGGTCCGACATCATCTAAGGGCACTAATACATAATAAATTATTAGTGTCATACCAAATTAAAGTTGTGATAATTGATAGATGTACAGTAATATTCTCACCTCGATTGATGTGTATCGTAACATAATCAGTGGCAGTCCGCTCGTCTGATTGAATAGCTAGGTGCTTGTGCTATTGGCGACGTAACAACTGACATTATTAAAAAATAATTAATATAATTAATTGAGAAATGTCATTAACAATAAATATATCACCTGGCGTAAGATGTCGCTCGCCAACGTTAGAATGTGGTGAAGTGTCTGGTATTCTCGACGGTGGCGGTGGGGTATCAATTGTCATCATAAGAAAATACATAAAATTTGGCTCCTATATAAAATTATGTAATATACAAAAAATAACCTGGTGTGACATGACGATCGTCGTCGTGAGATCGAGACGTACTGACTATGTTCCCTATCGATGGTGGAGCAACTATCACAAAAGCAAAAAATTTTAAAAAACTCTATCTCGTATTGTGTATCACCTACAATGTATCACATACCTGCAGTGATACGCTGAGCAGACCCACCAATGGATCGCCTACTATGTGATGATTCAGCTACGTGCCCCGTCGGCGGCAGAGGAACTGATATTATTAAAAAAGAAATTTAACTGTTATAATTAATTATAAATAAGCAGCTGACAATAAATATATTACCTGGTGGTTGTGAACGCCTGACTCATCTGGAGTGAACGCCTGTAAGAGCGAGATGACCCAAATGCTCGACCCCTAGTAAACATGACTGAAAAAAAGAAAGAAACTTCTCTTATTATCGGTAACCATATATAACTTTAAAAAAATAAAAAGCTTATGTCATTAGAATAACTACGGGATTCATTCGCTTGTTTCGTATTCTGATTCATTTTCATCATCTTCATCATCGTCACTATAATTTTATAATTACCGGCCTTCAGTCCGAATGAGACTTCACTAAGCTTGTTTACTTGCTCTAACAATTTTTTTCCCGTCAAATGAGTTGGAGACAAAGTGTTCTCGGATGTGTTCTTTTTAAATGAGTTTCGATCATGACGCATCGAATTCTCTAATGACAAAAACATCCTATGACAATCAAATCAGCAAACTTTCCTACAATTTTTCAAATAAAAGGATTTCGTATTCTTTCCGCATATGGGACAAGCAAGTTTTCCTTTTGTACTCCAACCTCTCAACATTTCATATGCCGGAAAATCACTTATGGTCCACATTAATGCGGCTCTCATAATGAAATTTTGCTTTTTAGATTTGTCATAGGTAACCACGCCATCTTCCCACAACATCTTGAGTTCGTCAATCAAAGTTCTTAAGTAAATATCTAAACTTTTACCAAGAGATCGAGGACCCGGGAACATACATGTAAGCAATATATTCTCTCATCTCATACACATGCTTGGAGGCAAATTATAAGGTGTCACAAAAATTGGCCAACATGAATAAGCAGTACTTGATGAGCCAAATGGGTTGAAGCCATCGGTGCAAAGTCCTAATCTAACATTGCGTGATTCTACAGAAAAAGCCGGATGAAGTGCATCAAATCGTCTCCATGCCTCCGCATCCGAGTGATGTGTAATTGAATTTTGATCTTCACGTGCAACTTCTTTGTGCCACCTCATAAATGATGCAGTTGAAAAGTATCTAAATATTGCATTTACCATATTTTTTTTCGAACTTTGAGAATTCTTTTTCGGCTTGAATCTGGGCTCGCCACAAATAGAACAGCTCATAAGTGAGTTATTTTCCTTGTAGTACAACATGCAATGATTGCGGCATGCATCAATCTTCTGATATTTCAACCCTAAATCTCTCATCAACCATTTGCACTTGTAAAAATATCCCGGTAATTTCTCTGAAGCTGGAAGCATACTCTTAATAATGGCAAGCATCCGGTCAAAACAACTTTCACTCATATTAAATTCTGATTTTAAGTTCATTAGTTGTGCCACTGCAGAAAGTGTAGTTTGTTTCACGCATCCATCCCATAAAGGTTCATCTGCTTTTTCGAGAAGATTATAAAACTTAGAAGCCGAAGAATTCGAATCTTCTTCAATCAATGTTTCGGCAACATTTTCTCCTAACATTGCATCTCGTATCATGTCCCTATACAGATTGCTCGAGTCGCCCATAATGGTATCTACATTACTTATTTCTTTAGCCCATCTTTCTTCGCCATGAAAGAACCAATTGGTGTATGTCAGTAAGAAACCGTTGTAATATAAATCTTTCTGCACATCATATCTTACTTTTCACTGATAACATTTGCACTTCCGACATGAACATAAGATTTCGCCATATGAAGAAGCAACACATTCATTTTGATATGCCACATTAATGAATTCATCAACACCATCCTTATATTCTTCAGTTATGACTCCATATTTATCCTTCCAACGACGAATCCAACTACGATCTGGCTTTAGCATTTCTGTAACGGACAACATTAAGTCATATGTCAATAAATACGTTCCGTACTTGAAACGTGTGATTTTAAACTTACGAAGTCCAAAATCACATGTTTCAAATATTTCATCGTCGAATCATAATCTCATTTTATCACCAAGAATGTGAAAGTACATCTTAGTAAAATTTATGAGAACATGATCAAAAAGAGGTTCTAGAATTATGAAAAAATAGTATTTAACAATCAAGTAATTAAGTAATACTTAACAATCAAGTAATTAAATAATACTTAACTTAACATGCATTAGTTCATAACTTAACTTGACATGCATAAGTTCATAACTTAACATGCATCAAAACAAGTTCATAATTATGGTGGCGGGCTAGTACCTTCTTAACCGGTGAGGAAGGCGGCGAAGGACGGAGGGCGGAGGGCGGACGAGGCGGCGGTGGAGCATAAGTTCATAACTTAACATGCAACAAAACAATCAAGTAATTAAGTTATACTTAACTTAACATGCATTAGTTCATCGAACGGTCGCGCGTCACACAGTAAAAGGGGTAAACAATAAAAGTGAAAACGAAGAAGAGGGGTTAGATATTTAAGTAAATTTTTTAGCGTCTTCGAAGACCGCGATGCTACGTAGATGCAATGTAGGCACCGACTATGTCAAAATTCGTCTAGTGCAGCGCTATGGAGAAGCTAATGTGTCGCTAAGATAACGTAGCAACACTATAGCGTCATAAGAGCGTCTCCATGGATTTAGCATCTCAAGAATGCGACGTCATTGGGACGCTCATTAAAAGCCTTTTTCAAATTTTTTGTATGTATGAAATTTTGTTTATCAATGTAGCGTCTCATCGCATTGTGCCCCATTCCAATTGTTTTATTTCCTTCCGACAATCTATCATGTATGTATATAAAATTATAAATCTATATGTGTATGTGTCTATAACAAAATTGTGTGTGTATATATATACATATGTAATATATGCATATGTATATATATGTCGACGTGTGGGAGATTAAGTTACAACAATGTGTTTGTCTGTATGTATTATAAATATATATGTGTATGTATATGCCTATACATGTGCGAGTCATATATATATAGATAACACGTATATGTATACGTATTCGAAGTGAATATATGTGTATATGTTTATATGTGTGAGATTAAGTTATAATAATATGTATATATGCACTTATTATATATAAGTATAGGCATATACACGTATTTATATGTCTATATGTGCCCGATTAAGCGAGGGAGTAAAAAGTCGGCTTATGAGGCGTAATACCGACGATATTGAGTCGCTATTTACATTTAGCGACATCGTAGCGCAGAACTAGCGTCTAATAGTTTTTCGCGTCTCAATTGTGCGACGCTATAGCGATGCCAATAGTGTCACAATCGCATCGACACTAATGGAGGCTCTAGTTAGACGCTACGTGGACGCTATTGAGTCTTCACGATGACGCTAACATGGTATCAAATCACTCTCTTCATTCAACCACCGTAATTTCATGATTAAGTATATAATAATATATGCATAATTAAGATATTATATATATTATATGTATAGATAACATAAATAATATAGGTAATAAATTATATATTTAGGAACACTCCTATCATGTAAAAATACATGAGGTTAAGGGATATATGGAGCAAGTTTTGCACCATATGTATAAGTCACCGTCAGATTTCCGATGGACGCTCCATATGAAGGTGCGGTTCAGATATTTTGAACCGTATTTTTAAGTTATTCAAGTTCGATTTAAATGTTCATGCTCAACCGGTCTAACTAAAAAACCTCATGGTTCTCCTCCAAACTCGCGAGCCTTCTCCATAACAGCGTTCAGTCTTCCCCAAACTCCGCCGCACAATATCCATATAGGAGGATGAAAGCAGCCATAGAGCAGTAGAGATCTCCCTTTCTGGCCGCTCCCTTTTTCTCTTCATCTTTGCTGATTAAGGAATACTAACTGTTGGAAGGACAAATGAAGCCATTGTTAAGAGACTGCAGATGAGACTTCCTTTCCTAGCGCACAAAGTCATCGCGAAGGATTACGACCCCCGCCCTCACACCACTATCGCATGGAAGGTGTTGTGAAGGAGCACGACCTTGATTTCTTGTCTCCTCCTTCCTTATCGTCTCCATGCCACTATCAAAAAAAGCCCTCTAGAAGGAGCATAACTTTTGCTTCCTATTATCTGCAATACCCAGCACTAACAGGCACTATGCACAAACTTAAACCAGAATGGAAGCGATTGAAGCCAGCATCGTTAATAGTCTTTAAACTTCTGCAATCAAATATTAAAACACAAACTTAAAACTTCAAAACAGCGTAGGCAACAACAATTAAATATCAAAATAGTGCAATTGAATCAACAATGGTGCTGAACGGATAAAATTTGTGATATTTTCACATGATAATATTAAAAACTAATACAGAAGACTTCCAATAACTAAATGCATATTTCAGAGTCTTCGAGTTACATCTTGGCCGCAACTTTCTTGAGCAATACTATTAAAATGATCCTTTACTCTTTTCTTTTTTTTGCATCTTTGAGCTCCATCATTATCCATCTTTTATTTAACAAACTTTGAAACTGCAGATTTGCTTTGCTCCTTTCTCAGTGGCAGAATGGAGGAGGGATTGCTGATCTTCGAGAGTGCCATAGCTAAGAATGCAAGGTTGACAAATCTTCTTTTCTAGGGGCGTTCATGTGGCAATAGTGTGGAGGCAGGACTGCAGATCTTCGAGATCAGGGGATGCATGTGAGGCCGAGAATGTGAGACAATCGCATTCAATGGTAACATTTTCGTGTGAGAGCAATAATGAGGAGACAAGATCAGGAGATTCGATCTGGGAGAGAATGGGGAAGAGGGAGAAGAGGCCATCCAATAGTTTTTTTTCAATCCGATAGTTTTCTTGGGTGCTAGGGCTTTACGCTTTCTTGAGATAGACCGACCGAGCATCAACATTCGAACTGGATTTGAGTAACTTACAAATGTGGTTCAACGATCTGAGCCGCGCATTCATTTGGAACATCAATCAACAATCTGACGGTGACTTATACATATGATGCAAAACTTGCTCCATATATCCCTTAACCTCAAAATACATATATATATATATAATTGTGTAATTAATACATATATATGTTGATAATACGCTATTGATAATATGTTGATAATCATGTAATTAATACTAATATAATATTTAATTAATTTATTGATTAACATATAGTATACATATAATATATAGGGTTTAAATATAAAACAAATAGCGAGATAAACGTAGATAAGGTATGAGTAACTCGGTTGCATCCCAATAGCGTCGCCTACGACTGAGGCATCATATAGCATCTCTTTAGAGCCGCAGAGCTTACGACACTAGTTTCGCGTCAAATGTCGTCGACACGAGAACGGCGCTAGATGCTGTCGCGCATTTTCGCTTCATGGCACAAAATAATAGCGTCTACATAGCGTCTCGCTTGCGCTAGCATTAGCGTCTATCTCCTGAATAGCTAAGAAGACGCTAATGAAATGCTATCGAGAGGCAAGTAGCGTCTCAATATTGTGACGCAAAGTACACGCCATAAAAGCGCTAGCAGCGTTTATGTAGCGTCACTGCTTTTGGCGACGCTACTTTGCGTTGCTAAGCGCCAATTTTCTTGTAGTGAGATAAAAGGTAGTTAGACTTCTACACCTATAAATAGGTTTTATAAGTGATGCAATGTGTGCATTATTGGTCTTCCAAGGCTTCACGACTTTGCGATCTCTTGGCTTCGCATTATATATTTCTAGTGAATCTTTTTGTCATTTTTTGTGTGTAACATGGTATTAGAGTCATGGTGCAATCACATGCACATTGGGTTTTGCTAAAACAATGTCAATTTTGATTCATGCCTATCTTGTTGCATAATGAGTCTTTCATAACTTCTAGATTATTGCGACATTTGATTTTCTTGAAATCTTGATTTAGTTGACGAATTTCACATAATTTCTAGGGTCTCAACTTTTTAGCCAATGATGTAATATATTGTTATCTTCCCGTGGCATCATTCATGAATGTAACTACATAAAGATGCACAAAAAATTGACAATGTCAAATGAAAAGGACACTTGTTGAGGTTGAAAGAGTACTAAAAATTTGAGTCAAATTTTCTTATTCAATATTGTGAAGAAAGTGTGCAAACTACGTTCCTTTTATCTAATAAATATGTACGTAACATCTTTGTTTAATGAAAAATGTAACACCCCCGATCCAATCAAGATATTATTCATTTTATGTTGATAGATGGAGGTGGTAGCTACATATAAATTCATAATTATCTCCGTGTTTTGTCCATGTCAGTCTATTCAATGAGATCATCTTGATCCTTAAACCTCAAGTCATTACAATCTCCCCCCATAAAAGGCTCAACGTTCTCATTGAGCGGGGTCCGTGTTGGCCCATGACTCGTATTTCCCATATGGCTCAAGTGAGCATGCGATGTTAGATCTGAAACCATTCTGTAACACTCCCGTTGCTCATGTAGGTCTATTCAATAAGATTATCTTAGTCCTTAAACCTCAGGTCATTATGATCTTCTCCTCATAAAAGGCTCAACGTCCTCGTTGAGCGGGGGTCGTGTTGGCCTATGACCCGTGTTTCCCTCATGGCTCAAGTGAGCACGCGATGCTGGATCTGAAACCATTCTGTAACACCCCGTTGCCCATATGGGTCTATTCAATGAGATCAGTTTGATCCTTAAGTCCTCATTGAGTGGGTTCTGTGTTGGCCCATGACTCGTATTTTCCACATGGCTCAATCGCTCAAGTGAGCACGCGAGGTTGGATTTGAAATCATTCTGTAATATCTCCGGTCCAATCAAGATATTGTTCGCTTTGTATCATTGGTCCGCACAAATTTAAAACGCGTCTTGATATGTGAAGAGGTAGCTACATATAAGCTCATGACAACTTTCGTGTTTTGCCCATGTGGGACTATTAGATGAGACCATTTTGATTCTTAGACCTCATGTCATTATAGGAAAACTTCACATGAATTGTTGTTTCAAAAAGTATCATCATGCTCAAAATTGCATATACGCAAAAAGAACTTTTGCCCAAATCATAATTTGTTTTCTTATTTTTTCTAATTGTACTTTAATCGTTAAAACTTATTCTTTGTGAATTATAGATTCGGGATCCACCGTTCGTGTGAAATTTTGTTGAATAAGCCAAAAGTAAATGGATTTACATTGGAAATAATAAAAAAAAATTGATCATACAAAATACAACTTTGCAATGATCATACTCTTTTATTTTCATGTTTCTTTATGCTCTAATTTTTAAACAAAAATAAAGCAAAGCTAGTTGTTGAATAACTCAACTTACACATTATAAGGGGATGATTAGATTTAAGCATGTACATGCAAATTGTGACATAGCTCAAAGTGGGGGTCACCATTGTAGTTTTTGTATTCAAAACTAAGTGTGCTAAGACAACCTTAGGTAATGACCAATAATTGCTTCAACCTTCATCGTGATTTGAAACTTTGAAAAATGTGTTTTCTTTTATACGTATCCTTAAACTCTTGATGTATTCAAAAGTAAAAGCAAGTCACATCTTAAAAAGTTGTTAGTACACTATTATCAGAGTATAAAACTTCCACGTACAATCAATCGACTATCTTTCCTATATTGACAAATAGTAGACCAAGTTGTGTGTGTGGGCTGGGGGGCTTAGAACATATTGTTCTCAACGGCTGTGTTTGGTATGTGAACTTTTAGATAAAGTTAGTTCTCAAGAATTAATCGATTTGATAGAAAAATTTGGATTGGTGTTTGGATGAAAAATTATAATGATGAGAATTTAAAAAGTTGATTTGATAGATAAGTTTTAGTGTGTGTTTGAATAAAAAATAAGAATTAAGAGTATATAATTAAGAGTATATGATTTGATAGATAAGTTTTAGAACATATTGTTCTCAATGGCTGTGTTTGGTATGTGAATTTTTAGATAAAGTTAGTTCTCAAGAATTAATCGATTTGATAGAAAAATTTGGATTGGTGTTTGGATGAAAAATTGTAATGATGAGGATTTAAAAAGTTGATTTGATAAATAAGTTTTAGTGTGTGTTTGGATAAAAAATAAGAATTAAGAGTATATAATTTATTATTTTATGAGGTATAAAATTATAGTAAATAAAAAATATAATTAATATTATAATTTACGTAAATCATTATATTATTAATATTATCATTTACATAAATCTTAAAATATAAATATAATATGTTTTTATAAAAATAATTGAATAGTTTAATTAATAAAATATTTATTAATTATTAGAACTATTTTTTTTATAACTTTTAATTAATAACATTTAATAAATTATTTTGTAAGATGACTAGTAATATATTAATAAATAACTAACTAATATATACTTACATTACAAAATAATTTTAAAAAATAGATAAAATTAGGGAGCTGGAAGAAAAAAAGAAAAAAAAGGGACGTCCGAAAAGATAAAATTTGGCCAAAAGTTATAATCAAAATCACGTGACGAGAATTTTTCAAAGTTCCTATCACATATATTGTTTGACGGAATTTAGGCAAGTTCTGTCCAAATTTTACTAACCAAACACTGTCGACAAGAACAAAAAATGAAATCAGAGTGAGAATTAAAAGAAAACACGTTCTTGAACAATTGCTATGCATCCAAACCAGCACTTAACTAGCATGATATATGTTCTAAGAATAATTTTTAAAAATGTAAAATTTTAGAGGTCATACTCAAATGAGCTAATATAAAAGAAGGATTCTTGTATTCATGACTTATTTACTAATTTTTTTAACCAGTCCCGGTATTTGGTCCAACCATGCGTGACGCTAACGGTTATGCGCATCAAATCGCAGGTTAAAAGTCGGTTCACCATTGAGCCCAATTAATTTGGTTAGGTCGTCCCAAATAGCGTACCTGACAATGGCATGTGAGACTCTCAATAAATTTTTTTTACGTTCACAGGACTCAAATTCGAAACATTACTTAAACGAGAAGAAATCGCTTTTCTCTCCACCCAACTTTTATTCGTCTTATTTACTATTTTTTGGACGACCGAGGTATAAATAGAAGTGTAATGTTGGCACGTGGAAGATTGATGGGCAATGTGCCCTTTTTTGCATGTTGTACGACTCCCCTGGTTCAATAGACTCGCATCACGAAGATCAGGTTGGCACCCAGAAGGTGCCAATCTTTTTTTAAAATTGAATATCAAAATATGTTTTCACTATAGATTTATTTAAGGATATTAATTGTGTAGTAACACATTCTGTTTCTCTCAAGTTCCTTACCAATCATAAAATACAAATACAATAAGTGTTTATAAAAAAAGATCCAATCAATGATCTATCTCTATTCAAGAGATGTTCTATAATTATGAATCCTTCATTGTACAAATATGTAAAAAATGAATATATTTTTTAGAAAAATCTAGAATGATGAATGCTCTTTTTTTGTATAGGATACAAGGTGTATTTTTTCAATTATTTTAACAAAAATATATTTTTTTAGAAAATTATAAAATGTTGAATGATCTTTTTTATATAGGATACAAGGTGTATTTTTTTCCAATTATGTTAACACAAAGGGCGAACATATATAGATGAATTATCTTATCTTAATGCATCTCATAATTAATAAAGAAAATAAATATCTATAATATAAGTACTTTAATAAATCATTATAAAGCATTAACATTTTTTTTAAAAAAAGTTAAGAAATAATAAGAATTTTTACGTATATTTGAAATATAACTTTCCTAAAAATAGAAAATATAGCTTATCTTATAATTCTATAATGATGGCATATGTTTTTTCCTATAAAATATTAGTAGTAGTAATAATAATAATAAATCATATATTTATGAATTAATAATCACAATGAAACTTCAAAGGAAAATATGTTGGGAAAAAATAAAGTTAAAATTTTAATTAGTATAATTTTATTTTCTATTAGCACTATCATATTTTTAACTTTTTTTTTTGTTAAAATGGGTCAATATTTTGAATAAATTAGTTTTTTTCTTTTGACAGTGTGTTGTAGGGTTTGACTTGAATTATAATAAATTTTTATAAAACAATTGTTATTAAAATCTTTAAAGTAAGATTCACATTGCATTTATTCATTAACTTTGATCATTATTACATTTTAGCGAATGAAAATGTGCATAATTCATTTGTAATCCTGATCATAATCAAAGTGTAATTTAAAAGTTAAAACCGAATAAATATAAAAAGGTAAATATGAAGAATCCAGTCAATCTTTTGGTAGTGGGATGCATGTTTTTACTATAACTTTAATTAATTATTTTGAAATTTCAATTTATAAAATTGATTAGTAATTTCCTTTGTTGATAGTTTTAAATACTACTTGATCTAAAAAGTATAAAACATGTTAGAAAATTGTATATTTTAAAGAATTTGATTAATTAAGAAACTTAATATTTTTACAACATATTAATATCCATAATATACTAATTATTTAATTTAAACATCATTGAGCTTGTTCACAATTATTCTTAAGGCTTGCTTTATATATATTTTTTGAAAGTTAAAATTCAATATTCATAAGGAGGAAGTCGGGTGGGCATGCCATATGAATGTCCATAGTATACGTAATATAACTCTTACAAATATTCCAGAGAATATAATAAAATCTGACGCAAAATATATTAACTTGGTCAAATTTTATTTTTATAAAATCATCTAGAAGAATGTGAAATCACTGTACATAACTTCATTTGAAGAATATTCTCTATTATTCTAAAATATCGGAATAGAAATATTTTACTTCTTTTTTATTTTTCACCATTTTTTTTTCATTATTTAACTATATATTATTATATTATATTTTTTTATTATTATAATACTGAATATAAAACTATTTATAGTAAAATATTTTAATTATAAAATAGGAAATTTATTTTTCCAACCAAATAAGAGATATAATTAGAATATTATATTTTTTAAAATAAAATTTGTTATTTCTTAAAAAGATATTCTTTATTCAAAACGACCATTTATGCTTGGTAATTTAGTTTAAAAGGTATGAGTAAGGATGATATAGTGAGGGGGCGGTAACGGAGATTAGGGGAGGTTAAGTTTGGTAGATGTTTTTATTATTTTTAAGAATTTTTTTTATTTGTTTGGAAAAAATAAAGGTGGAATTAAAATAATTATTTTTAACACATAAAGAAACTACCAATTTGAAGGATTATTTTTAAGACATTGTTTGACACATAAAAAAATAAAGTATATAGTAACAGATAATGTTTTGTTAAATCAAAATGTTACTATAAATGTTTGGTAAATAATTTTTTCCAATAATATTTAAAAATTTGAATACAAAATACTATAAACTATTCCTCCTAGTTTATAGAGTGTAGAGTTGGAGATTTCATATTTTAATCCTATGATATACTCATTTTTTTTAAAATATTTAATGATTAGACATTATATATTACTTTTATTTTAATATATCACATCTTTAATTTTACTTACAACTCACATAATATTTTTATTTTGAAATAATAAATCTTTTTAAATTAAAATAATATTTTAAAAAATATTACTATTAAGAATAAATATTATAAATTAATTATTATGAATATGATATGTATAAAAATGATCATAAATTTCATTTTATGCTTTATTTTGCCATTTTATACAATATACTATTTTAATCGCTATTTATACGAAATAATTTTTATTAAATTTATAAATAAATCACTATATTCTAATCAAATTCTTATCCGTTGGTCGAAAGTTACCCTCTGATTAAATTGTTAACTTTGTCAAACATGATATAAATCAAGTGACAGGCTTAGAAATACCAATCTATCCTTACTTAAATTAATAAAAGTTGTATCAAACAAGATGTAGAACTTTTAAACCCATTCATCCTAATTAAACTTAGCCCATTTGTCTAAACACTCAACTCAAACACACCCTTAATTATTTTTTAAGTCTCAAACACTAGATTAACATAAGCATGCTAATTGGGACCTGGTTCAATCAATTCAATCAAAATTTTTTATAATAATATCATTCATAACTATTTAAGAGCAATATAATATACTAATTACTATAAAAATAATTAAAACAATTTAATAATAATTATTTATTACTAGGATGTTAACTTAAAATAGTAGTTTTATTTAATTAAATATATTGTTACTAATATAATAATATAAGTTATTTTTAATATAAAATGATAGTTATATTTTGTTATTCTGCCATCTATATTTATCTTCTATCTTATTATCCTCTTAGTACATTTCCATTTTTTTAAAATTTATAGCAACATCTTTTATTTTTATTTTCTTCATTTAATTTTTTTCATTTGTTGCCGTTCCGTATTTAATTACAATTTTTTTTGTAATTTTTAAAAGCTTCCACATTTCCTAATAAAATCTTGTCATATTTTGAATATATATTTCCTTTTAAGTTATTTTTGAAAAAAAATATTAAAAACCTGTTGAACCCGATTTACTGGTTCGACTCATTTTTTTTCCAATTTTTTTTCTATCGATCAAATTATTTTGCATTTCGATGTTAACAATGCAGGATCGAACACGTCAACTCCGCCTTTTCCAATTCTTTTTTTTTAAAAAATATTGATTATAAGTGATAACCTGATAATTAATTTCTTTATTATAAATAACTGCTGAAAATTTACAAGCTGAAACCTCACAGTGACAGGCCCAAAAAGCCACAAGAATAAAGCAACTCGCGTTATTTCCTAAACATCGCAATTCCTGTCCTCTCGACTCCTCCAGAACCTTCCCTCCCTTTCGCAAAAGTTCCTTATATAGCCTCCCCTTCCGAGGAGACGCGACGAGACGCTCGACAGCAAGAAGAATCGCAGAAATGGCGGACGAGCAGCAGCTGCGCTTGGACCTCGAGGAGTTGAGGCACCTCGAATCCATTGCTAAGAGGCCTCGCGTTCTCTCTGTGCTATCTTCCGAGATCCGCAACCTTGAGGCCAAGGTAAGATCACTCATGCGCGATTATTGTTCGACGTATGTTCCCGCCGCCGTGCGTTCCAGTTTGATGTGGATTTCGTGTCATGCAGAATAAGTTGGATTCGTCTAATTGAATCAAGTTGTTTTGCTGTGGTTACGCAGCTGTCTCAGGTGACCGCGACGTTGGCGGCGCAAGCAAATGGTTCTGCTGTAAAGGCGGCTTCCGCCCCCGCTCTGGTGCCAAAGAACTATGTCACAATTGCATCTTTCAGCTGGGACCAGGATAACGAAAAGATTAAGGTATATTAATGTAAGATGGTTTGTGTGATCATGGTTCTAGAATCAGCTGTAGCAGAATACCGATTGGTTGAACTGTAGGAACATTCGTCTGGTTTTGTCCTGTCGAGGTTGCAGTTTCTTTATTTAGCTTAGTATTATATAATTTATGTTGATGTATTCTCGTATACGTCATGCTGTGTTGGGTGTTTATTTGTTTTAGCAATGGTATGACGATAAATCCATGAAGTCTTAGGAAGATGCTTTTAACTCTTCTATGACTCCTAGATTTCTTGGAGTATTGCTGGAGGAAACAATTGGTTTCTGCTATAATTACTCGACTAACAAATGGCAGCCAGATCGGCGAGCAAGTTATTCTGGGATTGAGAGGGAAGGCTGAGGGATGAATGTATAAAGGACAGACTTACATCTGGGTTTCTGGTCTTCTTTGACTAGGGTTCTACAATATACCTAATAAGGAATGTATAGGGTACTCAATTCTGGAGAAATTTTGTTTGGACCAACTTCAGGGGCCAAACTTGCCAAAAGACTTTAGAAGAGATCTTTAGCTCTTCTACACATATAATTTGACAAGGGCTAATTGTTAGACTTTGTTACACATCTGGTACTACCATTCAACAATTAGTTTTATTGTTGGTTTTCTCCTCAATTTGTTACATAAATTATTTTTCTCCTAAAAAAAAAGTTTTCCACTATTGGTTTTTCCAATCTGACAATGTTTGGCTTATATATTGTTAAGTTGGTTTTAGTGTTGCACATGGAGACATTTCATTCAAATATGTAATATTCATTTACCCGACTCTCTTTTGAAGGTCATACTTTTTATTCTTGGACATAATATGCAACTTACTGTTGTTCCTCTCATATTTAGTTCTGATAAAGTAAATTCTATGAGTTCTACGTTGTTGTCATTCATTTGTCCTTCCATTTTTTTTAGGGTCCTTTTTTCCTATAGGGTGTCAATTTGACGAGTTGAAAGTAAGCACTGGGTCTCAGTTGACTACGTGTGTTTTCTTTGATTTCTTTCTTTGGTAGGTTTGAGCTTGTCAGGGAGTTTATTTGTTTCTAAGTTGTCGCTTTACTGTTCACTCTAGATCCATTCTTTTTGTTATTTAATCTTAGCTTTTTATGCTGCCATGGATGGTGCTGATTGATAAGACGGTCAGCAGTGGCAGGAATTTTTCTTCATATACTTTTTCTGGTCTGCTTCTATTTTAGGGGCCATGCTATGATTCCCATATTTTTCCAGAGAACACTTATTTTTCTACCTATACACTGGGTGGAGTACGTGTTTAACGCTCATGCCTGTATGATGGGCATCAAAACTTATTGATTTTTTTTTTGTAGCAGAGGCAGTGGAAGACATGTGTATAAATTTTTTCTCGCAAATAGAAATTCCCTAAAGAAGCATGGTGGCTTCTCTATTAAGTTGTTAAGTATTAAAATATGGGCTAAGTTAGAAATTCTAACAGCTATGTTCCAATGTATATTGTGTCAGGTCTAAGTTGCCAGCTTTGATTGCAGAAAATTGGTAGCTGGCTGGTAAAATTTCTTGTTTTGGTACTAAAATACTGGGTTCGCCTGATTTATCCTTGACTCTCAATGCAGGAGGGATTAGCAACTCAAGGATTTGTATATCTAATTGTAGATGGTTGATCTCATCCATTTCATTCGGTCTTTTTCCTTTGCTTAACAACCACCCAGGTTTCATAAGACAACAGCTTTGTATTTGCACAAAACATCATCATGCTTTGTCAAATCTAAAGTGGTATAGAATTGTTGCCTTGAGTTAATTAGTCGTTTGTATATATTTACAAATAGATTTACAGCATTTTCTTGTTCGGAATTAGGGTCCTTGCACAAGTATCTGTTGTTGTGGCGTTGTGCAAGAATGTATATTCGGACTCAAGGGTTTAGAACAAATTGCCATTTTCTGAATTTAATTGGTCAGCAATCTGCTTTCCCATTTTTCTTTTCAAATGAACACAGCTTGTGCTGGATTAATGTTGAAGGAGTTGGCTGCATTTAGGATCCATTCCAAGCTCATTTGTATGCTTTGAAAGTTGATATTCCGATGTTTTTCAAGCATGTTCTGGTTGCTAGCTATTCATAAACTCATAACTATTGTTATGAGGGTTTCCGTGGCAACTGAAAGCACTTTCTTTTAATTCCATCATGCGGTATGATGGCACATGGATTATCTTCTCGGTTTTCTTTTCCACTTCATGTTTCACATCTAGGCATAATTGAAATTTTCAAATAAGGAATCCCTGTTTAGTATCAATTGTTTTTCCTTTCTTTTCCCATATGGAAGTATTATGTAATTCATGTAGCTCTCTGAAAAAAAAATCATTCATATATCTTTGAAACAGCTAATACGAAAGTTCTTGGGGGGAAAACTTTTTTACACCACCCTATCACTTTCTCTTTTACCTTGAATAGCGAAATTAATTACCTTGTTGTTTTCTCCCTTCCACTGCAGATCTATTTGTTTCTCGAAGGAGCAAGTGAAGATAAGGTGGAGACCACTTTTAAACCAATGTCTGTTGACATCAAGTTTCATGATGTCCAGGGAAAGAACTATCGATATGCTATAACAAAATTAAACAAAGAAATAGTTCCTGAAAAAAGTAAGATTGTTGTGAAGGCAACAAAAGTCATTGTCACACTCCCCAAAGCTTCTAAAGGGAACTGGTTGGACCTGCACTACAAGGAAGACAAGGTAATGAAAGATCACTACTTTCCCTTCAAAAAAAAAAAAACACTACTTCCATGCATTTATTTATTATTTTCTCTGTTTGCTGTATCTCGCCAAGGAGTCTGAAAGAAATATTGTTGAAAATCTTTTAAGAAAACAAAAACATCATCTACAATCTTTATCTAGTCTATTCTTATTTGATCTTCTTCACTTCTAGATGATCTGTCATTAACAGTCTGGTTTTAACTATTTGAAATTGAAAAGCCAACACCTTGTATTAATGCTTGTCTCAGGACATTCATATTTGATTTCAACATGCATGGTCTGGTTTTTTTGAAAAAACTTCTTTGTTCACTATTTTTTTTCAAGCTATATCCAATACATGCTATGTTTTCTGTGTAGTCCTAAGCTGCTTTTGGTAAGGTAACAAAGATATGTTTTTTTCCTATAATTTGCCATTGAGCATGTGGCTGCAGCAAACAAAACTAGATTTTGAGCTCTTTGGGGGAGGAAACTTGCGTTTGATTGCATGGGTCCAAATTCACCCTTCTCAAAAAAAAAAAAATCACCCTTCACAGTCTTTTTGGTGTAGTCTTTCATTTTGGCGTGTTGTCTTTTCTCATAGCCTTATTGCTCACTATCTTTATGCATAATTGTTAATGGGAAACATTTCCGGGTTAAGATACATTATCTCTTTGAGAGAAAGATGTAATCTTGTTGAAGATAATCTGAATGCATTGACGTTGGCCTATTGTAAGCTAGTGCTTACCTATGCAGATGTAAATCTAAGCCTTAATATATTCTCACTTGGTTTGAGGGGGAAGAAATAAGCTCTGATCTTTTAAGCAATAGAATTCGTGCTACTTTTAGTTATATTCTTCCTTTTTTTAATTGTTTGTGATGTTGATTTTATATTTGCAACTGAAGCCAAGCTCGGACACAAATAAAGATCCGATGGCAGGGATAATGGACCTGATGAAGGTAGGTTCCAAATCTTGTCATAGGACATTACATTGTTAGTTCTTTATTTTACAAAAGCTGGAGGAGTGACACGTAAAATTCTTCTTCTTCAGAACATGTATGAAGAGGGGGATGATGACATGAAACGAACTATAGCCAAAGCATGGAGTGATGCTAGAGCTGGGAAAACTGCGGACCCCTTGAGTCGCTTCAACTAGAGGGGGAACAACCCATTGGAATCTACATAAAGAGATGGACTTTGAATAGTTTTCCGCTGGCTGTAGTTTGGCTTGTTAACAGCGCTTGGTTGTCAAGTGTACACTTGAAGTGAGTTATTTACTAGATTTTTAGTTCTTGATCGCTTGTTCTCCCGTCTCCATGCTCAATCCTTATTTTTTTTTTCCAAAAAAAAACTGGAATGCATACTTGTCTTCTGCTTTTTTTAAGTTTCTCTACTAGAGTGTTCATTTTTCTTGGTTTTTTTTTTCATTTCCTTCCATTTCTATTCAATTTATTGTTAGATTATTTTTCCCGTCGAAAAGTTTCTCCTTTGTTTCATTTCTTTTTGGTTTCTCGCGCGGCTTCGTGTGTGATCTTACTAAAATAACTAAATATTGGTCCAACATCAAACGGATCGGATGTTGTATTATTTCTGGTCCTATTTGACAAGTTTGAAGTAGCGGCAGATACGTGAGACAAGGGATTAAATGGCAACTGCACAAAGCTTCTTCCAACATTTCATCTCAAAGGAGGACTGTACGTGTTACTTTCGATATATGTTGTTTGCATGTGACAACAGCATAATTTAACACTGCTGTAAACTACTAATCATGAAATGTGCGATGGAACTTTGACGTATTTGAAGATTTACAAGGAGCCTTGGAATCCATGAAAATATAAACGTTGCCAAGGTGTCATTGATGCATATTTTCCTCGTGTACTTCTCGTGGTAATGAGTCGGCATTAGTCTTTAACACTGAGATTGACTCTACACGAGCAGAAGCAGCTCTTCGGAGACGTGGTGTGGCCGCTGACAGAGGTGCCCCCATGATCGTGTACATACTTTGGCACGACAATCCACTCACCGTGTCTTGTCCTTCTCCATATTTGGCTCCCTGCCCCATCCGTTTTCTGCCAATGTACCAGATGCCACATCCTGACTGACACCACCAAAGCACTTGTGCCACTTGTTTCTTCCCCGTCTGCTGCCTCTCTCTCTACTTGGGCGCTAGATAGTCCCTTTCTGTTGTACTATCCTCCACCACGATATATGCTCACTCAACTCGGTGTTTCAACTTTGATATACTAAGGTTGGCTCAATGGTAGCAGGCAAGTGGTCGACGAGCTAATAGTTCAGAATTAATTTTTGGAGTCGTTATACTTATATTGGTTAGAAATATTATCATAATCGTTTAAATTTCGAACATTAAATTAATCAAACGTTAATAATTTTGAATATCGATGAGCTGTGACTAAAAAAAGAACTTTCTTGCATAGATAATGCTTGTATGATCGATGTAAGAATTATTTTTCAATCACAGCTCATCGGTATTCAAGGTTATTAGCACTTGACTAAAATTCGATGTTCGAAATTTAAACGATTATGATAATATCCCTGACCAACACGACGATTTCAAACATTGATTCTGAACTACTAGCTGGTCGACCACTTATATATATAAATACGTAGATAGATAAATAGATTAGACACCAGGATAGTCCAATAACATGAAGGAATAGTCCTTGTACATCGTATACTATAAGTTCGGAAATTTATCCACCACGTGTGTATATCAGTAGATGCAGTGAATCTTGTATTCGATTACTTATTTTCTTTATATAGTTGGTCCCCTTGATAATGCAATTAAATATGCAGGAGGTCTTCATGAGTGAGATATTTGGAAACTTCTTTTAGAATTTGAGAACAAAGTCCAATTTGTAGAGAGTAGATTGTGACTACTACTTGGAAAAAAAGAGATTGTGATTACTAATTTTCAGGCGCTTAAAATTCTTACTTAGTATAGACAGTGACATTATTTTTGAAAAAAAGATAACATTGTTTTTTTTTAAAAAATCATAATGCTCTTGTTGGCTGAGGATTCTCTTTTTCTTCTCTTCTGCATGTCCTCAAAATTCAAGCAAGAATCAATCGGCCACCAAGAATAATACATTGTAGCCTGCATGTGTATCAGTTAATAATATATTTCTGGCATCCTATTCCTACCTTACTAGTCAAAATTTTAGGAAAAGAAAGAACATAAAAACAGTAAAATGGAAAAAGAAGCTCGTCCTGCCAGACCATTTCATTTCACATAGAAGGAAGCACATATGTACATGAGATTATATAAATGCATTAAAGGAAGAAAAAAAAGAAAGTAAGTAAGAAAAGAAGATAAGGAAAAAGAAACAGGAATCTAGAAATCAAAGCCAAGCTGTGAAGCTGCAGCCTTGTCATGACAGAGAGCACCAAGAAGAGCACCATCGTCTTCATCAGATGGTCATTGTCATCAGCAGTACTTCTCAACCTGTAACTCTATCTATATAGGTGCAGCTATATGTTATCCCATCACTTCTCAAACAGGCTAAGCCTGTTATCAGCGAGCCTGGATTTGAAGGCAGCCCTCTTGTACTCGCTCCATGTGAACTTCTTGTACAAGCTCTGCTCGCCATCCCTCATCAGCTGTGGCAATGGAGCGATCGTCTCCTCCGGAGGTGGGCCAAAGAAGTAGATCATGGAGAACCTGGACTTCACACCACTCGTCAGCACCCTGTGCCTCACACTCCTGAATCTCCCATTCGTAAGAACCTGTTCACCACACAAAATCCACATAAGCATCATTAATGATTAATGCAGTACTGAGATAAGTGATTCTCATCAAAATGAGTGTGTCAATATCCATGACCTGTTTAATCATGACCACATAATGTGTGAAACTGTGAACTTTCATCAGAGAAGAGCTGGATAACACAACATCAGTACAGATAAGCACAGCAGTAATTTGTGTACTTGCCAGTTTCAACTGTTGTACTCGGTACTTTAATGAAGTGATTGTGGGATTAAAGTACTAGGAGTGGGCTTTCAGATGAGAAGAATAATAACGATCTTGTTAATCCAAAAAAATAATATATATTATTAGTAACGATCTTGGACCGCACACACATATGAGTAATATATATTATATAAGAGAACTTTTGACTTTTGTGATAGCAACATGAATCAGACAGCTTGAAATGACTACAACGAAATTTAGCGGCCAAAATGAAATCATATATATACATGTTATAACATGTACTACACAATAGAAAAAAAAAAAAAAGAGAGCAGCTTGAATGATTAGTTTGGTCAAATAGCACTAAGCAAGTAAATATCATTCAGAACATGCATCTGTTAAAACAGAGCAATATTAGTTCACTGTTCTTTTGAATAATTTCTATCCAATCAAACCAAAACTCTCACAGAGTATGCATGGACTTCTGATCACAGTAAATAAATGCATGCAAACTGAAACTACATAATGATGGTCATATAACTTATAAATAAAACAGATATTTCAAAAAAGAAGGTGCAGGGAAGACAAATTAAGGGAAGTGCCGCGCCTACCTGCAGGGCATCACCGACATTGATGAAGAAGGATCCCTGATCAGGTGGAACTGCCACCCAGCTGCCATCCTTGAGGCATATCTGCAGCCCCTGGCTGTTGTTCGATCTCAGAACTGATATGATCTGCGGGTCTGTGTGCTCTCCGAAGCCAGTTAAGTTGCAGTTGAACCCATGGAGCATGGGGCAGGGAGGGTAGTGGTTGAGCCTAAAGATCCCGTCGCTTTCGTCGCCCAGCGCCATCTTGCTAAAGGTGTCCCTCGGCGCAATCTTTAGCCCCTCGGCCATCAGCTCCAGCACCTTTCGAGCCATCTTCCTCACGGCCGTCAGGTACTCACTCAGGGCAGACCTGCAAGACGTGAGAACCAAATGATTAGCTAGGCCGTTATCCATGGCGCACAAGTGTTTGTTTAACCAGAGCGAGCGAGAGAGAGAGAGATTGCACTGCATCGCATGCAGAGATCCTACCGGAAAGAAGATGCCGAAGGTTCATTGAGGAAGGCCATTGCTGTGTAGGACAAGGGATTGGCCGTGACAGCAAAGAGCAGGTACTCCACCCAGCCCATGTCGCCATTGGCGCCGATCCTCTTGTTCCCGTAGCCGAACGGGCTGGCGGGACCCGACCGCTGCTTCTCCTCGGGAGCCGCGGCGAAGAACTTGGCGGCCTCCGCCTCCAGCCTCCGCATGACATCCGCGGGGACGCCGTGCCCGGCGACCTTGAAGAACCCGAACTCCTCGCAGGCCTTGACGATGGCGGCCGCCGCCCCCGCGCCCGGCCGCGACAGGTCCACGACGGGGACGCCGGCAAAGGTGGTGCACTTTGGCGTCCTAACGAGGGATATTTGCTCTAGAGTCGTATTGGTCAAGACCACCATGTTTGTTGCAAGGATCACACTGAACAGTACTGTAGAGGAGAAGGAAGGTGGATTGTTACAGTCGCAAGGATCAGTGCAGTGCTGGGATGTGAGTGAGGATGGTGAGCGCGCAGGGGGGCCTTTAAATAAGCAAAGCAGGGCAGCACACGCCTGTGCAAATGGTGCCTAGTGGGAGGGTGCATGGTTCCCGGTTCCAGATGGACTCAGGACCAAACATGGAGGAGGATGAGGAGGAGGTCACATATATAAAGTTAAATTACCGACGTTTGGAATTGGAATTCAAAAAATGTTTAAATTTTTTTTTGACGTGATGTTAATAAATGCAGTTCTATCCTGATTAATCCATTTTTTTCCTAATAAAAAAAGTCTAACCGAGCAAAGACATTTAACATTTTCTTACACTCAACTTGGTTGATTGAATTATGGTAATTCAATTAATCCAGAAAAAAAAGTCAGCATGGTTAGAAATAATTGGACATAAATTAACACTTACCTTCTTAACCCTATAAAGTGATCAACTTATTAATTTTAAAATAGGATTAGGTAGGTTAAGAGATTATGAGTAAAAAAGATATCGATGGGTTAGATGATAACAAATCAGTTTCTTAATAGCCAAAACTTGGCCTCCTCATATACTGTTGGATAACAAATTAGTGGGAAAATTGCAACAAGAAAAGTCTTAAACCTTGATGTTTGATGCAAATATGGCCTAAATTTTAGTTTGTTAGATTAAAAGTTTCAAACTTTCAAAATTTTATTATATCTAGACCAGACGTTTGTTTATTTTTTTTTGTTGAACAAAAAAGAATGAACCTTCAATTTTGTCTTATATTTAGCCACAAAATGACTTTTTCCTAGATGTTGAATTTGATGTGAACATTTTATATTGATTTTAGATGTACTGTCTATTTGTACATTAAAAATGAATAATATATAATTGTGTGAAACTTTTATATAAAGTACATTATTAAGAGTTTTCATCGTTGATAAATTTATGTCATTCGTCTTTATTCTACATTATTTATTGAATCATTAATTTTCACGTACATGTACATAATATAGTTACAAATAATAATTATTAGTATCTCACATAAATGATACACAATTATATTTTTCTATTCATTTTACATTTTAGGTACCAAAAATATTGAACACACACACATATATAATCATAAATTTACCATATCATATTTATTTTCAGTGATAAAGATATTATGAGGCTAAACATGGAATAAAAACAATAAAAGTTGACATCATTTGACCAACAAAAATAGTTTAAGCTATATCTAATGAAAAGTTAAACATTAGTAATTTTGTCATCCTACAAATTAGAGGATAGGTCATATATTGTAACATAAACAAAAATTTAGGCTTTTATGTGCATTTTTTTCCTAAATTAATTGACGTTGATTAATTATATAACCGAGTAAATATATTACAGTGTCCAATAATGTGATCATGCTTGGCATTTTTTTCCCACTACTATTTCAAGGTCGCGTTCAATTCTAAGTTCGAACAAGTCACAAGATCCTTACAAGGTAAACAAATCTTAATTTGGACCAAAAGTTGGAGAAATCTAAAATAGGTGGTCAAAAGCTAATTGGATTAGATGCATGGAACAAGAATTTAAACTATTATTTTGGTACCAACCGTTCACGTGTGTCTTTCTTAACATTATCTGGCCAAGAAAAAAAATAATGTATACTCTCATAAGTGTGTTGCATGAATAAAAGAAATATATGGAAAGTTGCATAATTTAGATATGTAACACATGTCCATGGAGTGATTGGAGACAACATTGTCCTTGAATATTTGTTTCTTTTTGAGCATGTTGCAACTTCCAACCGGAGGGCAAAGATACTGTCACAGGCAGACAGCAATCGTAATTTAAGGCGTGACATTAGTCTAAAATTAAGTTAGAATAACATTTTTTTTCATTGAAGTATAAAATATATATTGTCCAAGATACTATTGTCATATAATTAATTAGGGCATTCAACCTGTGTGTTATGCGTAAGATTTAATGAAGATATTGTCAAAGCACATGCCACTTACATATCATTTTCATTTTTCACTTTTCACTAGTTATACCTTATAAAATGACCTAAAAACTAAAAAAATGATTATATCTTTCTTGAGTATTAACATTTTCAAGTTTTAAAAAGTACAAAAATAATTTTTTCGATAGTTTTAGTTATTTTTGTGACACCGTTGAGTATCTCATAAGATCATTGGAAAAAAGAGTATCATGTAGAGCGTCCTAATATGGATAATCCATTTTACATTTATGGTTCAGATCAACGTGCGCGCACACACTCTTCTCTCTTTTGCGCACACACTCTCTCTTGCCGGAACTGCTCCTCCCTTCCGAGCATTGTGTCGTGTTGTGGTGCCGCTGCAACTCCCTTCCTCTCACTATACTAAAAGAATTTTCTAAAAACTAAACACATTAATCCCTAAAATTTCAATTTTAATCTTTGCACATTAATCCCTAAAATTTCAATTTTAATCTTTAATACTTTTTGAGATCAAAATATCTTCATCCCTCGTCATCCCTACAAGTTGGTCATTAAAAATTCTTAGTGACCAAATTTTTTTTATTAGTTCTTAAAAAATGATCTTTTAGTGACCACAAATAAAATTTTGGTTTCGAATAGATAAGAATTTTGGAGTAGTATTGCATTAGTATCTAATATTTATACTTTTAAGAATCAAATATAATTGGTCACTAAAAAATTGGTCTCTAAATCATAATTTTATTGTAGTGTCTCCTTTGAGCACAAAACGCTAGCCCCTTCCTCCATCCTCACCCCTCGTCCTCTCCGTGCGAGCGCTGGCCCCTTTCTCCGATCACCGTCCCGTGAGTGCCCGGACCTTCTGATCGTTGTCCTCCTTTCCGATCTTCGTCGCCCCCGTCCTCCCCTTCGAGTGCCCTCGACGTTATGATCGTCATCGCCCTCGTCCTCACCTTGTGAGCGCCCCCGACCTTTTGATCGTCGTCCTCCCCTTCGATCGCAATCACCCCATCGTCCCCTTGCAAACACCCGGACCTTCTAATCTCCGTCGCCCCCATCCTCCCGTCGCGAGCGCCCCTCACCTTCTGATTGTCGTTCTCCCCTTCGATCGCCGTCGTGGTGGCGTGAACTCGATGATGGTGGGCTCGATGATGTGCAAGCTCGGATCGATGACAGTGGACTTGGATCGACAATGACGAGCTCGAATGGATGATTTGCGAGCTTAGATCCATGGTGGATAGGCTCGACGCGGATATGGATCGATCATGGTGGTGCTAATAAGGGACATAGAGAGAAAAATGTCAAATAATCTCAACCTAAAATAAGGGTCTAGATTATGTCAAATAATCTCAACCTAAAATAATGGTCTAGATCGAGGCATTACACATTATTTCATCCAAATGGTGTTACACCCCGTGTATGTATATACACATATTTCAAATAGTATATGTGCTCCATACAAGAAGTGAGTCATAATTTCGTTGAACTCTTATATATGCATATTAACATGATATCGTTGCGATCACATTTGTTTGTGAAATTAATGTTTAGGTTCACATATTCTTCCTAGTCATGATCTATTGTTGTTATAGTTGATTTCCTATCTTATTCCATATTATGACTGCATACCATGAGAAAAAGTCAAGAGAGATGGATTTTGAGGACATAAATGTTAAAATTTCTGCACGAGAGAAATTATGCATTGTAAAAAAATTCGATAAAAGAAATTATGCACCACAAAAAAATTCGAGAAAATTAAGGTGACGCAAAATTTTATTAGATGAAAAAATAAAAGAGGATTACAAGACTAATTGCTTTTTGTTCATACATAGAGAGTTTATATAGGCACTCCCTTTACATATGATAAGAATTTCATACGGATTGAGACTATAAATTAGTTTCTAAAAAATAGAACACTTATATCATGATAAGAAAATAAATTAATTCAAAATTAAATACAAAATACCCCATAAAATTTTCATCCAAAAAATTTTGCCCCCCCCCCGGTGGGGAATCCCCTGTATCCCCCCTTACCCCTACAAACTTGTTGACGAAGCAGCAAGACTCCCATAATGTGAGGGCGCATTTTACTTCAGATTATCTTGAGGCCCAAACGGATTTTTAGTTGGGTAGAATTCAAAATATTATTAACAATAAATTTGAACAAACATAATGACATAACTTATTCCTTTATAAACGAGGAAATTAAAATGGCGTGACGCCGTCACCAAACTAATAATTTAGAATATATCATTCTTGAACGGGTCATGACTAATTATGGAGATCAGGTCATTATCATTTATCACAACATTAATGCAATTGGACTTCAAATGCTGAGGTTATAATTACATAATGGTTCCTTTATTTTTCTTCCTTAATTGACGAGAATTATTAATGACGCAAGACAATTAATTCCTTAATGACTGAAATTGGGCATCCATTCCATTGGTCTCATGTTGAAGCTCCTATGCACATCATTACTAGCCTTTCAATGCGATTTCACATAACTTTATTTAATGAAGATAATATATATATATATATATATATATATATATATATATATATATATATGAAATTATTTAAGTGCGTTCCACAATTTCTTATTTGACCAAAAAAGTCTACAACATTAGTATTGATCATTCTATTGTTTTTTCTTGTTCTTTCCATTCTTAAATGAGTATATGTTATTATATTGCATTCATGTTGTACATAAAACGCAATAATTAGATTTGACTTCATCTTCAGCCTGTGAAGCGTGCCATCCCACCGCCCTTTTTTTCATTTTCGTTCCTCTTTCGATGCTGTCGCGCCTCCCTCCTCTCTCTCTCTCTCTTCGACGAGCGCCCTCCCCTATATCGCTGGCTGCCCTCGATCAATTGCCAATGAGCACCCTCTCCCTCAACATCGGCTGCCCCCCGACCGATCGCCGACGAGCGCCCTCACCCTCGGTCGTCGACCGCTTCTCTCTCTCTACTCGGATCGTGTTTCTCTCTCTACCCGGATTGTGTCTCTCTCGTGTGGGTTTGGGGACGATCGAAAGCTGGGAATGCCTAGTGCCCATGATAAGAAGTGACATCGTTGGCTATATGGAGTCCCGACGATCGGACTTGAAGGGGCCGTTTGTTTGTGGAATAAACAGAAGAATATCGTTATATTCTTGAAATATAGTCAAACATGAACTATGATTGAAATAATTTGGTCAAACATCGAAAAATGAGAAACCACCTCGAAACATGTGAAACCACTTAGTTTATTCTTTAAAACATAATATCTCTATTCTAAAAAAATATCAGAATATCATATTCTCCAACTTTTTAATCGTACTTTAATTTTTTTAATTTTATCCATACATTATTATATTAATATTTTTATTATTATTGTAATAATAAACATCAATTAGTTATAATAAAATATTTTAGTCATAAATTATTATATTTTTATATTTTATTCTTCTTCAACCAAATATTAAGTAGAATAAGATTATATTTACTTTTTAAAGAATAAGATATTACATCACTTTATTCCATTCAATTTTATTCTATAATCGAGAGAGAGAGAGAGGGAGGGAGGGAGAGGGAGGGGGAGAGAGAGAGGGAGGGGGGGGGGGGGGGGGGGGGGGGGGCATGCCAGACCATGCAAGAGGGGGAGATAGAGAGAGAGGCCTATCACCGGACCATTGCTCGCCTGGATCGTCGTCGGAGCTCTCGCCCGAATCGTCGGGCGCCTGGGTCTAGAGAGGGCACCGGAGCGAGAGAGAGTGGCCTCCATTCGATTAAAAAAGATGTGCACCATCGGATGAGATATGATGGTGCGCAATAATGATAAGTAGCTTGCTTAGTGTAGGACGCTAAGTATCGTCTCTTTTCTCCAAAGTTAAATAGCTCAGTTGGGCCAAACAAAATAATATTCACTTTCTTTATGTTTCACATTCAAAGTTAAACTCAAAATTTGTAATTGTAACATTTCTTTAATATAAAACGTCGAAGTAGTAAATGACGGTCTATTTTCTTTTGTTTACAGGTGCAAAAAGTAGAATACTTTAAATTCTGAATTAACTTTTACGATCCTTTATTGTACATTAATTTTCAATTAAATTCATAAGAAGTTTAAACGATCTCATTTTCCGAATGTTGTTTTAAAAACCTATAATGTTAAACAGACGAACAAATTAGCCGGTTTAAATGAAATTACAAATATGTACATATACGAAATAGACTAATATAACTAAAATATAATAATATCTCAATCGCTAATAGATATTTAGAATTATTAGCATATGGTTAATTAATATGATATTCATCAAAGTCATCTTGGACATTTAATTAAGACTTAGTCCAACTAATTAAAGCATCATTTAAATTATATTAATATATTTTATTAATGAAATTATATGTACATTTGATTAATTCCAAACACATTTGATGAGGTTGGTCGATCAATTCATGGATGCGATTAATTAAAGAAGATTCGATGTGACGGCAATGAGATCAAAAGGAAGACAATAAAATGGATAAACAAAGACGTTCAACTTTGGTCCAAGTGCGACCGAGGGAATTAACGAATGAGATTTGCCTACTTGGCACCTTGTGGTTGGTGCCCTTGGGCCACCTCATCATCTGCAACAGCGACGTTTCCGAGAACACATTAATTTCTCGATCGATTACACGATGAATTAATTCATTATTTTAATTTGTTAATTGATTGATTGATTAAGAAAGCCACTTGCTCATTCAACAATTCGTCGATTCAATCGAAGTGCGTCAAATAAGTGACTCGGTTGTGTGTGTGGGTGGAACAAGTTTGCGCACCATGTGTTTTTGGTATTTAATTACTCAACTTTATATTATGAAATTAGCATCCAATTTAAAGTATAGAAATGAGGACAGCCAATTTGATATATAGAATGGGAGAAACCTAGAAATTTCTCCGTTTTTTTTATCACAATATTTTCTTTTGATCTGCGGAAATAATTTTTCGCATTTTTTAATAAGAAAAAGATGGAAATGAAAAACCGCTTGACCGTAAGATCAAAGTATTGAATGAGAAAGAGGGAGATGATGTTGCTTGCACTCATCTCCCTCCCATGAGACTTGATTCATATATATATATATATATATATAATTGGCAAAGAAGTCAGCATGTGTAGGGTTGTGCTTACAATGATATGTTTATTTCACCATAAAAAAATCGAGCTAATTAAGATGAAATGGTTTTAATTAATTTGTGTTGTGATTTTAATATGTTATATTAATAAGAGAGTACATTACACTGTGGGATATGCAATATTTAATTTCCGTCATTCATCTCACATGGATAATAAAAAAAGAAAAAAGTTTACCTTTTTTTATTTTAATATGTATGGTCAAAATGGAATGTTTAAAATAATTTTACTTATGATCAAGTCATAATAAGTATTTAGAATTCGATGTTCGTGCATATTAGACTCTCCCATGTGAAAATGAAGTATTTGTTGATTTGAACTTGTATCATATATGTAAAATTGACACTACGAACAAATTTGATTTATAGTTACAAATTATTTCATGAATATATATTCAAATATCATGATTATAAGTTATTAGTCATCAATAAAATTGTGACAACAACTCATGGATATTAATAACGTTGCAACTGATCAATAATCATAATGATTATTTTTATGAATATTAATATTATAGTAATCATAAATATTTATGTTAGTATTAAATATTAACAAATGTGGATAATGACATCTTTCGTGAAAAATACATCGATATTGACAACAAAAAATTTGTGTGCGTTATTGATTGACTTTCATGGCTAATTACATTTGTGACAATTAGTATATTTTTGTTTTCATAAGCATATTATGGCTAATATGATATGCTTTGGACCTTAGCCCATATCATATGTAACATCGTACTTTAATAAGATATTATCCTCTTTGGGTCTCGGTTCGCACTGTTTTACCAAAATACATCCATACCAAATCAAGGTCCATGTTCCCATTTATACCTAACATCTCTCCTATGACTTGTGCATGTGGAATTAATCAAGACATTTCTCATGCATGAACTTTAATTAATCCAAACACTTCGGATTATTTCACTTATTATTGACTTAGTTTAGCCGACTAACCCTTACTGAATCTCAAGTTATAAAGTTAATCTCACAAACAACTTATGTGATTAATTAAAGCGTACAACTTTATTTAAGTTTAATGTAAAACAAGAACAATTATTAATGTAATTCTGTCAACAAACATATCATTAAGTGTTTATAAAAATCTTACATATCATTTGTCGCAAATTTTAAAAATGTAACAAATATATAATATTGCATTCAACAATTATTTATGAATTTTTTGTGGCTAATATTGATGATAAAGAATATAATTTATTATGAAAATAAAAATTATGGTAATTACTTATATTATTTGTCACAAAATAAATCTTCATAACAAACACTAAATCATTTTTGTCACAATATAAATTATTTGTGACTACAAACTCACCAATACTTACAAAATAATAATTATGACTATAAGATATGATTATTATCGCTAACTAACATATTATGATTATAAATTTGTAACTATAAATCATATATGTTGTAGTGTGAGAAATAAAAAAAATAATGAGAAAAATAAAAAAAATAATCAAGAAAATTTTATCACGTTAACTTTATGTATTTATCTTATTTCGTATTTATCTAATTTATTCTGCTTGTTCTCGGTCTATTATTTCCAACTGTATTATTAGTGTAATACAAAAATAGCTTGAGCCCAATAGCTAGGAAATGTGGGGAGCTCCTACATTGTTGTGCTGGTTCTACACGGAACGCGACCTTATGCATAATTATGTTGGTCCCGGGTTCCCTCCATATATATACATTTCATAAAAGAATAAAAAAAATATTAAATTCGTAATGGGTTATATATATTACCAACCAAAATAACATTTATCTTCTGAATAGTTTGGTTCACAATGATAGATTAAGTTATAGTCACACTGACACAAAAAAAATATTAATTCGACCTCTCTCCATACCTGATAATTTTTTTTTAAAAGAAAACGACTTTGATCAAATGTGGTTGCAGGATGAACAATGAACTTTTAGATGAAATTAATAGACTTAATACATTTATGATTTGGGTGACGAGATTCATGCATGATTGTCCACGATCTCATATGGCAAATAGTGGCAACCAAATATCCTAAAAACACCGTATATATGATTAGAAAATTTTGAGTACTATTTTTTTTCCGATCGTAGTGACGTGTAGTATTTATGAATTAAAATTTCGATGTCCATGCTTAACTACAGGCAGTGTTTGGTAGGCGAATAAAAGACAGAACTTCAGCATGTTCAGTCAAACGCGTGCGACATCAATGATGGGTTCCATCAGAATTGAAGTTCTGGTCAAAGTACTTTGTTTCAGAAAATCCCTACCTAAAAGTTCTTACTTGATACTAGAACTTCGAAAGTTCTCATTGTTGTCCGACTTGATGTCAGTCACGTCAAGAATTCAAATTTATCTCATCATAAATATTCGCAAAACTTTTCAAAATATTTTTTTCTCTCAATCAAACACAGCCGTAGAGAATTCTTTTACCTATACAAGAATTGAACAAGCTATTGTACTATCTATCTAATAAAAAGGTAGTCTAACGCATGCTAACCAATAATTAATGCATACAGTTGTTGGTCCCATGCAGGAAGGAGGCGCCGCTGATTTTATGTATACCATTTAGTCAGCTTTTGTCCATGCATAGAATTATAAGAGTAGTGTCTTTAATTTGTGATGACAAACAATAATATGTATACTTGGGAAGAATCTTATTTTTTTCATATGACTGCACCATCTCCTTCCCGTTAATACACTTAATTTCTTCTTAATTAATTGATTAGTTATCAGATTGGATCTTGTAGCATTATCTTTGAGTAGATCATTCTCTCAAAACAGATGCATGTTGCATGCATTATGATCTAAAAAATGATCATTGTTTATAACTTTATACTTGGTGTACGCGTATTACACGCGAGTTATTATATGCTTCGATCCCCAACATTAGTTAAGCAATGGTGATATATGTATGAAATCACATGTATATATTACCGAAAATTCAAATGCATGAGTCTGAATTAAGGAGTACAGCGATCAATAATTAATAAATAATGGAAGTGAAGTGTAACATAACATGGGAGTCGTATGATTGGTAGTTTATTCCACTACCGGTCTAGTAGCAGGTTTCCAATCACGAAACAGTACTCGTGATAAGGATTTCGATGTGGACCATCGTCAACTTGTCACACTACTGATCCCAACCTCATGCATGTTGCATATATATATAAATAATAAAATACATATATCCATATATATATATATGTATGGAGAAGAAAATACATCCACATGGAAATTATTTTTAACTTTGTATCCTCCATCTAAGCGATCAGATATGGAACTATATTCAACATTCTAATCATCTACTTAAATTAGTCTGAACTAGTTATCTTCCATGCATTGACACACACACACACACACAGAGGAAACCCATTAAAGAAACCAAGTTGGTTGAGTTCCAGAATAAAACTTGGGAAATTCAATCTTTCGAATTTGGTTTATTAGCTACTTGCTTTTGTAGCTGTTGAAGCTAATTACCATGGAATAGAAAAAAAAGTATAAGAAAAGATTGAGAGAGGAGGAAATATATATGGGAGAAAAAAATTTAAATTCTTCTAATAATTCTCCTAATATTTCCATAATTAAAATATCGAAAAAAGTTGATGAATTTACTATGCATGTCATTGAATCTTGTTAAGAAAATTTTTAAGTTGATTTTTAAGAGGATATAGCAGCACTAGTATGGGAGTGGATAACATGCATGGCCTGTGACAGACAATTACGAGTGAATATATATGCTATCCAATTGGATATTAATGGAGTGGCCGGGCCTCGTAATCCTCGTGCTGCCTCAGAACAAGTTGGAATGATGAGAGAGAGAGAGGGGGCTCCCCATCCATTGGATACGTCCCCTCGGCCTTTCTGTATCAACTTGTGAGTTCCCAGGCCACCTTTCTGTACCAACTTGATAGTGTGCAGTGCCCTTCTTCCCATCGGCTTGTAGCCTTCATCGGAGTAATCTCTGAGGAATAACCTTTTCTTAAACCTCCTTTTCATTTCCAACTCATGATGACCCACTTCAATATCGTGTGTATATATATATATATATTAGGGGATTATATTACGTCCAATTGGACGCACTGATGGGTCAAAATCATCACTGATACGCCCACTTCTCAAGTTGTACAAAATACATGCACGGTATATGGACTACATATGATTTTGCATCCGTCTACGTCAATCGATGCTTCTATTTGTTCTTATTCGTCCCTTGATTTTTTGGAGGGGATATTCAATATGTATATATTACTACTTTTAGTCATAGTTGCACTTGTACCAAGAGCTTTTGTAACGAAAAAGTAATAACAAAATATTTTTTTCTCTACTATGATCATAAACATGTCGATAAGACCCGCAAATATATGGTGGCAATTTTGGGCACCAACTTGGACATGATATATGCAATGATTGATCTCACGGCTCTTCCTCCAACGACGACAAGTCTCCTGATCGATGGTCTCATAATTTATTGAATGTTTTCTTCAACGATTGGATGCTTAATTTAGGATAAAAATACACGCATGGAGTTTAAAAAACAAGATTTGTACACGCATATTAATGTTGGAGCTTAAGGGGCTATTTGGCTTTTGATTATTGTTTACAGAATAACAATAACAAAATCTTATCTCATTAGGTGGGTCGACTACAATTGTTCTTGAGATTAGGTGGGGTCGGCTACTAACAGAATAAAATTGATTTATTTCAAATAATCATTAGTGTTCTTGGGATTAGAGTGGAGAATATAACAATTCTGACCTACAAACGAGAATTTAATATCTTTCAAATTTTACTATTTATAAGAATAAATAATTCTTTTAAATTTAAAATTGCCCCACGTCATTATTTGAAATTAAGCTTGATGTTTGGCAAAATATGTCAGAATAAAGGTTTATTATGAGCTTTATACTTGTATCAAATCGTCCCTAAAGGTATTATATAATCATATATTTAGAGAACGAAGGTATGTGATGTAGTGACATAATTTTCCAAAATGATAAATCCACATAAAAGAACATCAATTGATTTTATCCTCTAATCATTGTGTATTTGAAAGCCGGTAGTCCACGCGGAGTCAAAGATATGTTCTTAATCCTGGGACCTTTCTATATATTATGCATGGATTTCGACGGTCATGTGGTCAAATCAAATAAGCTTTCGTGAGTGAGGGGAACGACAGAGATCGAGTTGGATAAATAAATATGGAGGTAGATATCATAAGATTGGATGAGAAAAAGTGAGCTGTAGTGTCCCCAATAATGCTGGCAATTGGGCATGTTATTTGGAGGCCTAACAAGACCTGTTTGCAAACATGAGACTTGAAGAAAAATATTATACACCTCTCGGTTGGCATCTATTTCTTTTTTTTCTTCTTTCCTGCTCTTCCTTTGCATTGCCTTGCTTTTGGTCAATTCGTTGATGCATGCTAGCTACATGCATGTAGGCATATTGGCCCTCTTGCCACTGCTATCTCCTGCTTGCATGCATTGCATCCGCAGTTGGATAATTAGAACTCCTCCAGCAACCTTCTTCAATTGGCAGGCATGAGACGGTTTCTGAAAACTATGGCCGTGTCCTATGGAAGAAATGATTCTCTCCTGCCCCATTAGTTTCAACATAGTGGATGCAACATGCATGCATGTAACCCAAACAAAGGGGAATATATTCATGTAATTGGTTCTTATATATATATATATATATATATGTCATGCATTAATTATTAGTTGCCGTTAGAGTACATCTACCTTTAAGTTGAGATATCATTTTTCCCAACTTTGTGAGTAAAGACAATGGGATTGTGTGTGCGAAGTATTAAAGGTGAAGTACCTTACAACTTTTCGATTTCTTCAATATTCCATGTATAGAGATATTGGATCAAGTGTCCCTTTTTATTAAATGTATGATTTTTCAGGCAGCGCGTTGCTCTAGAGAGAGAACAGCATCTCACATATTTTAAACTTGTCCATGTTGCGGTCGGATGATTCAGAGTCAGTCAGTTTTAACCTTTTTCTTAATAAATAGACACATTGATATAATCGTATATATATGTTTATTATTAATAACCCAGTATGTCTCCAAAGCTGCGTAGTCATATATGTTTGTTATTAATAGTCATTCTTGTTCCTCTCATAAAATGTGTCTTTGTTTTTCTAAGGATATAATGTTCCTCGCTCCCCACTCGTCCGTCCATTTTGCGTTCGAAAGGCACGGTTCGATATATATATATATATATATATATATGACCTAGAAAATGAAGAAGTGCTTTTGATCTTTCTTTAATAAAAATCTTAAGCGTCTCACATGAGTATTCTAAGGAAAAAAAATGTGAGGAAGTATGTGGACAGTTCTTAGTTATCTTGAATAATTATTCTTCTATCTTCTCATTTGAGAAAAACAAGAGTCTGAATGCAAGGTACCACTAGCACTCGAGCTATTCTAGGAAGAAAGGTAAGGAAAATGTTAAGTGAAAACTATTTTTTTTAGTTTCCCAATGTAAAAGTGAAGAGGAAGTTGCACCAACAGAAAATAAAAAAAATAGGGGCGAATGAAAAAAAGTTAGTTTAATCTAGAGTCAAGTAAGTGTCTCAACACTCATGGAGTATTTGCTTCAATAATTACTAAATCAGGGGTTAAAAGTCCTTAAATGCATAAATGATGTTCAGGTAGACATAGTGTTAATTATGGGGAGAAATTATATAATTTGAAAACTTTCGACCATAAATTCCTAATTGTACTTGAGGACAAGAAAAAGGTTAAGTTTGGAGAGAGTTTGATGTGAAAAATTATATACACTATTTATTCATGTTTAACATACATTTATCTTATGTTTTCATGTTTGGACTCATGTTTTATTGTCAAAATATCACTTTTATGATTTCTCTACATCCATCTTCAAAATATTCTTCGAATATTATTACTTGTTTTAATTATTTTTCATATAAAAATCACAATCGAAAATACATGGAAGAATGCGGGTATATGTCCCCACACACGCATGCATACTTGGACATTTAGACGAATTCGAGACGAGCGCACTTCAAGAAGTCAACTTGTCCAAAATAACAAACAACAAGAGAAAGATATCTTTTCACGACATGCCTGCATATTCCCTTACACTAGAAGGAGGAAGCTTCCTCTATATTTTATGACAGAAAAAGAGAAGGGAGTTGGTGAACAAAAGCTGGACAATTGGCAGCTAAGAGGCAGACATCTAAGGAGGACCACGAGCAAATTCCTTGGGCTAAAAAAGTTAAAAGAAGAATACAAGGAAGCAAGTGAAGAGTGTGGACAGGTGGCACAAATCTCTTGAGCTATAAAAAGGCATAAAGGTTGCCATTGAAAAGGAGTTCCCGAATCGATGATCTGAGTCTCCACTTTGCTTGCTGAAGCGGACTGAAGAGGATGCGGCCGACACCCTCCGTCCCTCTTTTATTTTATTTTTCCTTTTCTTCTTTCCTTTTTTCTTATTCTTTATGTGTAGTTAAACAGTTAACTAAGGTTGGAAGATGTTGATCTTGAGATGTTTATGTTCATTGTTTGCTTTTTGATCTTTCTTTGATTTCTCTATTGTTCTTTATGAATCATTTCTTATTTTTATCATGTTTGATCTATTGTAATGGTTCTGAATGTTGGCTGAGCTTAAGAACATGTCTCAAGTGCAATCCGAGAGGAAAATATATTCCCTTGTTCAGCTAAATATTGAGAGCTCACAAACTAAATAGGGTTTATCATTGTGCAACTTGAATGAGTTCTATTGTTGCAATACTTGTGCTTATGTGATGGTGTTTGCTAATTCCTTCGTTAATTTTTCACCCAAAAGGGAAGCTTTCCATTCAAGTTCTATATGCGTACCGAGAGGTGGGACAAAGACTCAATCATCCAAAAATGAATCACGAATCATGCATATTGGAGCTGAACTCGATTCGCTCCTTGCTCTAGATCACCATCTTTCTTCTATTTTAATCCTATTTTATTGATTCGACGATTACCTACCCAAGAGGGAGTTTTATACTTTGCAATTATGGAGGTCCGAGAGGCACATAGCTGCAAAGTCACATTTAGAGAGGCTGCCGAGAGTCACGATTTCCATTTCTGGTTAGGATTTTAGTCGCTTGAACATTGTGGTCTATGCACTCTTTGCTTGTAGAAGTTTCTCAATTGAGAGAGCTATCTTCAACAATGTAAGTTCAATACGGACCGAGAGGTTGGTTGAAATTTTCATTATCATCCTGAGAACCTAAAAGGTGGAGTTTGCATAGGTCAAGCTCAATCCTTATTTAGAGAAATTTGTTCTCTTACCTACATTTATGCACATGAGAGTGTTGCCCGAGCTGGACGATTGACCTCAGAGCTGAGCCATCCATGTACACGAGAGCATCGTCGGATGAACAAAGTGTTATTTATCACAAGTACATGTCCATGCACATATTAAAGGGAAGTTTATAATCTTAACTGTAACTTAATGTCCCTAGAACATTAATTCCAAGTGAAAACATCCCTCTAAGCTGCATTGATCTTTGTCTGTTTTTGCATTAAAAACTCATAAAAGTTAATGTAGTTTTATTTATTGTGATTTCTGATTTGTAGCATCTCACTTTAAACAACATATATAGACTTAAGATTTTCCTTCTAAACAAATTTAATTAAATGTGAAATTTTTAAGCTTTGTCCTTGGGGATCGACTCTTAAGCACTACAATGATTGTCATATACTTGTACTTCTTGTCGTGATTGTCTTGAAAAATTATAAATTTTAAAGCTTATTTAGTAGTTTTTCTATGAAGTAAGGGTATTCATTTGTGTGAGGGTAATCACACGTTTACGAGTAATCGCTCATGACACATGACTACTATTCTGTGCTTTTCACATCACATGATTTTCGACAAGTCATCAACTCACATCACTTGCTTTTAGTTCCATCATGTGGTATGATGACTCATGGATTATCTTCTTAGTTTTCTTTCCCATTTACTGTTTCACGTCTAGGCATAGTTGAAATTATCATGTGGTATCAATTATTTTCCTTTTTTCCCATTTGAAAGTATTATACAATTCATTTCTTTTTCTTCATATCTATTTTTTGGGTAGTAATTCATTCATGTATCTTTCAAATAACTAATATGAAAGTTCTTGGACTTTGGAAGACTAAATTTTTCTACACTACCCTATCTCTTTCTCTTTTACCTTGAATAGCTATATTGATTTCCATGTTTTTTTTTCTTTTCACTAGAGATCTATTTTTTTTATTTATAGTGCATGTGAAGATAAGGTGGATACCATTTTTAAACCTATGCTCGTTAGTATAAAGTTTCATGATGACCAAAGAAACAACTGTTGAATTACAAGGAACTAAGAGGGGGAGGAGTAAATTGTTGATAAATTGAAAAAATTGATTTTACGAAAATCATCTTGAAAATTTAAAAGTGCTTCAATGAACTTTAAATCAACACAATAACAATTAAATCACATGCACAATGGAGTAGAAAGGAGAGGGAGAGATAGAGAGAATAAAAACAAATTGTATCATTTGTTGACGAGGTTCGGACCATCAAAGATTTTTATAATCCTTCCTTCGTTCCAAATGGGGCAAGGAAGAAATCGATTACAACTTTCGCATTTTCTTCGGTTCAAGAGGTAAGGCGTACCTCTCCTCTTGAAAGTTTTCACTCACATTTTATTGCGTCTCTTATCTCTCATGATCTAAACCACCTATTAAGAATACTAGAGCATTCTTCTAGTCTCTCTTTTACTCACACAAGAGCGTAAGAGAAAAGAAAATGAAAGATTTATAAGTTTGAGCTCAAGTGGATTTCACAAACATTTAGACTATTTTTTTTAAAAAAATCTCTACCTCTTTGAAGTGTTTCAGGACTTTTTTTATAGTATTTAATATTATTCATAGCCATTGACATTCAAAATTAATCCATTTGTACTTTTTGGCATTTGATCGGAAGTCCATTCCTCTCAGCGGACATTCATTCTGGACTATCTGTTGCACTTGTTTTCTTCTGAAGCGGGGGTCCTCTTCTCAGAGCGGTCGTCTGCTACTATTGATAGTTTGATACATTTGCACTCTTTTGTACATATTTTTTTACACAATTATCCAAATGATATTTTTTATTTTGTGAAAAGATAACAAAATTATTTACAACTTTAATATTTACTTTCATAAAAAATCTAATTATAAGATCAAGTGTAGTTTAGTGCACTAAAATATTAACTTCAAATTGAATTTTTCGTGCTTCCCTTTTTTAGACATAATTTTTTTTATTTGACTATCCAAATAAGGTAAATATTTACATATTTATAGAATTCTCATTAGAACATAGATAAATATTAATAAAAAATGTAATGCGTGAAGTAACTCATTTTTATTTAAATTTTCTCGACATTTTAAATATAACTCTAATATTTAATATTTGTATCGTGAAAATAGAAAATTAGTCAAGGAAGAAGGCAAGATTGTCTTGAAGGCAACACAATTTGTAATACCCCAAGATTTCATCAAGGGCAATAGAGTAATTTTATGGTTAATTATAATCCCTGATGAATTGAATATTATCAAAAGGGGAATTTGAGAAGGAATATGAATATGATTAGAAAAAGGAATATGAATAGAAGGAAAAAGTACTTCTACTTGGAGATGGAATTAGAAGTTAAGTAGGATTAAAAGTATGATTAAAAAAGAAAAAGGATGAAAGAAAGATTAAATCCTATTGGAAGTAGAATACATAATTAGATTGAGATTAGAAATTTCAATTTGATTTGAGATTCAAAAGAATGTTTAATGAATATAGGACTCTCAAATATGATAGGATTGAGAGTTTTATAGCTTAGAAATATTTCAGCCATTAAAATATATTTTAATCCAAAAATTAGATGATAAATTATTATGGAATTAAATAATTTCTAAAATGAAGAAATAAAAAAGATAAAATAAATGTATAGTTTGGTTAACATAAGTTATTGATAAAAGATAGAGATAGAGTTTGATTGAGAGAAATTATTGATGAGATAAAAAGGAATTTGATTAGAGATGAACTTTTGATAAGCATGGTTATGGAATAATTAGTGAAATTCGGATTTAATTAAATCTAAATATTTAAGAGATGATAACTAATGATGGATGGTCATGATTGATGGAGAAATAGCCCAAGGTCCAATAGAAATAAAAAATCTTAGTTGAAAGCTATAAATAGGGTCTAAAGGGCGGCTAGAAAGTATGATTGACCTCCACAGAATTCTTACAAAACAATCCCATCTTTCTTCTTCATTTTGTCACAAACCGAGGCACTTGAGAGGGTGTGCAATGTATCATTTTGAAGCCCCGACAGAGGAGAACAAGATCCAAGTGGTAGTCGAAGATTTTTGGACGTCACTAGGGAGGACTCATCGACCAAAGTCGCGACGTACGTACTGTCCACAGATAACAAGAACATAGTTGGTCTTTCAACCAACTTAAGATACGTAGGGGGATCCCCATGGCATCAGTTTTTTGCGACATGGACCCTCAGGACCCTTGACCTAAGTATTGACTATGAATTGTAAATTAAATTGCATGGATAATCACATAGAAAATAGGATTGGAAGTTGTGCTAAAAAGACGACTTCCCGACGATGGCAAAATCTAGCTCGGATTTTGCTCTGCCTGGCCCGGATTCCTTGAAATTCGCATGATGATCGAATTGATTCGGACCGAGTTCATAAGAACCCGGCCCGGGTTGCAAGGTGCGCGACCTGAGTTCTATAACTCGAGCGCAGCATGAAAAAGTTATTAAGAATTCGGATCGAGTTCCAACTTGCTCGGCCTGAATTTCATGATGAAGATGATATCGGATCAAAGAATCAAAGTGACTCGGCCCGAGTTACATCAAACCCAACCTGAGTTGGACATGGAATGAGTTTGGAAAAATCAGAGGCCGATCCGGCCCAATTTTTCACATCACCCCGTCCAGATTCTGTTGAACGAATTGGAATAGGTGTAGAAATCGGTCGAACCTGTCCGGTTTCACCCCACCCGGCCTGAGTTCTATAGGGGAATTGGCCCGGGTTCCATCCCACTCGGCCCGTGTTTTGAAGTTCGAGAAGTGCATTTTTAAGTTATTAAAGTATTGTTGTGCTATTGGAAATATCTGATCATATTATTATGATATATTGATTGATGCTTTGTGCATCTAAGATTGAAAAGAAAGTTTAATTAAAAGTAAAGATAGACGTCATAAGTTAATTACGATAAAAGATGAAAGGTACCTAAAATCGGGAGAGCTCTCAAAGCAGCCTATATGGTTGAACCAGTCATTGTAGTTGAAGCAGCCATCGTGATTGAGATATTAAACAGCTTTTATGGTTGAAGCAATCCATGTGATTGAAGCAGTCATCGTGGTTGAAGTATTAATCAGCATTTATGGTTGAAGCTAAAGTAAAGAATGATTAAATGATAAGATATTAAATTGTAACTTTTATGGTTGAAGAATAAAAATGGATGATTGATTGATATTGAATTGTTAATGTTAATTGAATCGAAATTGTAGCTTTTTTGTTGAAGTATATAGAGATAATTGATAAAAAAGAATAATTGAATTGCAACCTTCGTGGTCAATGTATGATAAAAGATTATTAAATTACAACCTTTATAGTTGAAGTAAAGTAAAGTAAAGTAAAAATTGAATAATTATTAAGATAACTGATGGTAGCCCATATGGTTGATGGTATTGATAATGAAATTATTATTGCCGACCGTTATGGTTGACGATAAGGGATGATATGATTATTTATTTCAGCCAATTGATCCTTATGGCTGATGGATGATGCATATTGATAATTAAGATTGCATAGATAGGATAATATTGATATTACTTATCATTATGCATATGATTATTGTTTGATATGGTTCTTATTATTTATTATGGGCGACCCTATGTATTGAGTTTAAATCACTGGGCTTTGCTCCTGTACTTGGATCCGTGCAGATGATGATAACGATGGTGAGATGATTGGTGGCTCTTCTGACGAGTGATATGCACATTGGATATGGATATCGATAGGGTCTCCTATTGGATAGTTGTAGGCCCATAACCCGTAGGTCATTGTGTAAATAACTTTCGCATATCGTAAGAATTATTATATTTAAGTCTTTCACTTATGTAAACTAATGTGTTGATTGGTTAAAGTCAAAGTATATAATTGAGTGGCGTCGTCGAGATAGCCTTCTGGGCAGACAGATAAAAGGAAAAAAAATCTTGGGCGTGATACAATTCATCATCAATCTCACCAAAACTTCCAATGGTAAGGAAGACAAATTAAAGATCACCACTTTGATGCGTTCGATTTGCTTGGATTCTGGATGAAGCCAACACCATGTGCTAATGCTCGTCTCAGGACATTCATGTTTGATCATAATACGAATGGTCTGTTTGCCTTTTTGTTTTTTAATGTTCATGTGTGATTTTAGTGGCGCAACACCCTTGTTTGATTTCTCGAAGCTATATTTAATACATGCTATGTTTCTGTTAAGTCCTTGGACTGCATTTGGTAAGGTAACAAAGGTATGCTTTTTTTTTTCCCTATGATTTGCTAGTTTGCTACTGTCAAGTCCTTAGTCTTTTATTCAGCATAACCCTTCTGAGTATAGTCATACATACATACATATATACTATATCCAAAACTTTAGGTAGGTGTTCGGCATCATGTAAAATAAACAAATCAATACTGCGGTTAGAAATTAAAATTAAAATTAAAATTAAAAATTCTGCAGTTAATTAATTTTATATTCTAAATTCGAAACAATTTAAGCATGCAAACAACTCATGCATCGGATTAATTGGGCTTTAAATGTGGGTCCATTTTATGAGCTTTCGGCCCATCGGAGTATAACATTACAGATTCATACCATTTGGGTACCCTTTCTCGAACCGACCCAATGAAATGAGGGGTCGAAGCGAGGCTGGTTGACAACGGCGGCCGCCCACCGGCGATTCCAGATCTCCGAGTCCACGGAGTTTCCGGGGGCAGTAACCCTTTGTGTTGTGTCCTTCGTGAAGAAATTGTCGCCAATGGCGATCCCGTAGGTGACGGAAGCGCCGAAGGGCAGCGAACAGGCAAGCTGCTTATCTTATTCTTTGCTGTATCGCCCTCTCGTTTGTTTTTGTTCGCATTTCCCAAAATAGTTCCCGTGTTCTTCTCTCTGTTGCCGCCGTCTGCCGTCCCTCTCGTTTAAGGTTGTGCAGACATTCTACAAACAGCTTATGCTAGACTTGTGCTAACTTGTATTTGAATAGTTCTGCAAAAGTGGTTCTTTTAAGAACAAGTGTACAAAAAAAAAGTTGTCTAAAGTCCAAACTATATGCACCAGGAGATTATAATGCATATAAAGTTTCTTTCTTCTGTCTTCTTTACATTCGTATTCTTTTACAGTGGCCAAGTGATGACATGGTGCTTGTGTAGTTAGTTAGGTTTCATAAATTTGTAATATGAACCAACCAAGTAAGAACTACTATCTTGTCTTACTGGTAAAGAGCAGGAAATTGAAGACAGAGACGAACTTGATGAAATAACGCAGGTACTTATGACAGGTAGTTCACTAGATGAATCTCCTGGTGCAGCTATACCCAAGTTGTGCCGAGCATCTAGTTTACATATCTGTATGAGTATTCAATCAATTATTTTCTGATTCTCTCTGGGCTTAGTGTTTCTGAAGGAAGTAGGATTTGGCAATTCAAGATTTTAATAATAGCATGAGTTTGATGCAAAAATTCGAAGTTTTGATTTGATTTAGAATTTAAGATAGTAATATCATAAAATCAAGTTTTCTCTTGGATGAATTTTTCCTGAAAGTCGGTTATCGGTTTCTATCATTTGTTCCCTCTTCTTTCAGATTTTCTTCCTCAAATGTAAAAATTCATTTACTTAATTGGTCTCTTCTTTCTCTGATCCGATTTAATTTATTCTCCACATACTGTTCTTGGGTTATTCAAGATTTTCTTTTTGGCTCATCATCTACTAATTTCCCAAGGGACCATGAAGAGAGAATTTTTATATGATCCTTTACTTGTTGATCGTTGCCTAGCTATACATGCTAAAGGTGGCTCAACAAGCTGGTTTTGTGCGAGGAAATGATGCCTGCCTTACTCATCTGAGACTGTCCCTGTGTTAATATTCTCTTTGTATTGTCATTTGCTAGCACAATCTAATCATTCTTTTACTTTAAAAAAAGTTGTTGTGATTTGCTTGCATTCAGACGCCTTTTTTCAAAATGCTTAAGAATCAACCTAGAGTCTCTACAAGACAGAAATCATTAATACATGAAACCAGGTTCAGTGACAAATCAAGTCATTTGGCTGTCATACTTTACCCAATAAAAATTTCAGAAATGCATACCCACCTCAAGTTCCTAGCTGGTCTGATTGCCTACCTCTATTCTGTAACTTGTTTTTGGTACTTCCAATATGAAACGTGTGGATCATTTGTAATTGTCTCTGTGATAGATTTTGGGGCATCTTCTTTGTCCAAAGCTGGTATCACAGAGGTCCATGCCAATTGAAGTTGAGGTTTTATAGGACTACCATGGGACACTTGAAGAGCTACTATGATGCTTTGTTTTTGTTATAAATATCTTTGGTTGGCAGCACAAATACCTCGAACCCTTTGTCACAACGTTTCTGACTCACACTTCCTGATTGCCTATTTCTCCCTCATTTCCTCTCCTTGGAGCCTTCTATTGAATATCCATTTTTTATCTCCTCAGATATTTCTCTGTTTTCTTTCCTTTAGTTTCCTGTTTCCTAATCCTTTCTTCTCGTGCCTTCATCACTCTTTGTCATTATGGCATATTTTATTGCTTCTTTTGTCTGGTTAAAGAGCCTCTAGGCAGTTGATACTGATGAATGAGATAGCGTAGGTGATAGCTATTTGAAGACTGTGGCAATTAGTCATGTTACAGGTCTTGTGACCTGCTTTACACTCTTATGTCCTTTTAAGATATGAAGTTTGCTCTCTTCAAAAAAAAAAAAAAAGAAGGAAGATTTGAAGTTTATAGTCAACTAATTTTGTTTGCTTTTCGGGACGAAGCTGTACGCAAAAGCATGTAGGTAATGTCACTTGTAGATCAGAAAATTATTTTCGTTTGCCTGGGAAACATAGAAACTATTGTCAAATAATGTGCGTACATTACCAGATTCTGCAGTCAACAAGGAAACTTGAAATTTCATCCTTCTATGTGCAAGGATGAAATCATGCATCACCTGCTATTGGATCTGAATGTTCATCTCAGGTTTTGCATGTCTTGATATTATTGGTATTGCGATGGAAACTTCCACTAAGAAAATGTGCGCCTAACTCTAACACCGCACAGACTTAAGTCCAATCGCCCTCCAGTGGCGTCTGACCTAAGACACCTAATTGCTTGCCATCAATTGACATCAAAGCTAGAGTCTCACACTTGGCTATCATCATCAGGCTTCACCGAGTTATCAAACTCATGTATGCATCATCTTGAACGCATCAAGACGGTTTAGGTCATTTCTTATAAGAAATATCTATGTCTAAATCATTTCTTTCCCGCGTGCAATCATATAAGCACCGGAGGCATGGACACACTTAACATGCATATAATTCTCTTATGAAAAATATATTTTCATTAATGTGATTAACTTTGAGTACATATTTCTTTTTATATTCTACGCAGTCTTAGTGCATGTACATGTCTCAAGAATACATGATAGTGATTTGGTGAACGGATCAACAATCATGTTATGCATAGATATGTACTTAAGAGAGACTGAATATTGTCTTAAGTATGAAAGTTCAGAACGATGATAGTGGGTCATTTCTTGTATTTGTTGTGCTATTAGACAAATATTGTCTTATGAGAACGAAAGCTCAGGGCACTGATGGTGATTCAGTTCTTGTATTCGTTGTACTTTACGCTTTGAGAATTTGTGTTGGGCGTTGCTTGATAGTGGGATGAGCTGCATCTTCTATTTTTCTCTTTTTATAAATTTTTTTAATACTTTTGCATGTCATAAGTATGGTTCTTCTTGAATTAATTTAGTCAAGGTTAATTGATCTTGGTCGTTTGATGAATGTAAATTTATGATTAACCAATAATTTTGATTAAATATTGCACTGTCATTTGATGAAATTGAAAAAAATGAATGAAATTCGATTGGCAATTGGATTTGGAAGGATAATTTTATCTTTATGTGGAGCATTTCTTGTACCATACACATGGAATACCTTGATCTTAAATTCTAGTTATTGTGGGGTTCTAGACTAGGATATGTGATGTGATGTACGAGATAAAATTTACTAAATGTATTTTAACTTTGATAATTTTTTCTAACCTTATCCTTTAACTTTACTTTGTAATTAAATTGCCTTTGAACTTATCCTCCAACACTATCCTTCATTTCCTTGGGCATCGAATATGTAGGAATTGCATAGTTTGAACATTAGTTCTTAGGTGGGCGGGCTGGTGGCCTGAATATGTCATTAAATCCTTGTTTTTTAGATGTCACACATACAAATCAATTTGTTGTAGTTCAATGTTTCTTTGGCTTCACCTAGTGATAGAACATTAAACATTTCATGCCAATAGTTTTAACTATATTGTCAAGGGTCGCAAATTAAACAACTAGGGAGTAAAATAAGTAAATAATAATCAATTAGGTAACAATCTACACAATACTATGGTATAGAAAGAGAAGAATGCACAAATCAAAATTTATTTTAGTACTAAGACAATCACCTCTACTTCTTCGATCTCTTGTTATTTTCATACAACCTTTTTGTAGTTGCATGTAGTCAACATTTTAAAATTAAGGTTTTGGAGAGACCACAGCATTAGTAACAAAACGTCACGAACTCAGTCGGATAATAGTACGTAATACTAACATAAGGCAAAGAACATAAAATCTTATTGGACAAGGATCACGTGAAGTCAACATTTTAAAATTAGGATTTTTTGGGGACCACAACATTAGGGTTTTTGGGACAACAAGTTTAGGGTTTAGGTCAAGAATGTTCAAGCGACATACCTGAGAGCATCTACTCAAGGAAGTTTGTTGTCTCTTCTCCCTCCTGCGATTCATCTTCTCCTTGCGATTTGAAGCTCCTCCCTTGCACGATGATCGCTAGCGATGGTTGTTGGTCAGGCGGCGAATGATTTCAGCTGGACACCTTTGGTTAGGGGAAGATGATGGCCGACGAGCACGAATGGGTAAGGGGAAAGGCAAACAACAAACCTAGGTTAAAATGTTTACTAATGAAATTTTCTACGAAAAATGTTAGAAAATTTTGTTTTGTCGCATCGGACACTCGCACACGTGAAGAGAAAGAAATATGACACATGAAAGTCATGTAGATTGTGTGATCAGGAAATGTGGGATCGCAGATAACAAGAGCAGCTAATATTTAGTGAAATTCGTTCGTGATGCAAGAGGGTGAAAGAAAGTTGGGGGAAGAGATTTGGACAATATTTTGTTTCTTTAATATCTGTCTAAGAGAAAGAGAAAGAATAAGATTTGTAGGAAGAATGAAATTACGGTAATGCCTTCTCCTTTTTCTTTTCATATTTTATCTTTTTTGAAATTTAAATTTGGGATGGTAAAATATAATAAGATGTATTTTCATATTTAGCTAAGGATAAAGTCGTGTAAATGACAAAGGTAAGGTATGATGTAAATGATAAAATTGTCTAATTATTTTCTTCCTATCTTTTTCCTTTTCTCTCTTTTTCACTTCCCCTTCTTTCAATCAATACTCCATCATTTATGTTTTTATCGTACAATATAGAAAATTAAAAACATTAGTTATTTGTCAAAAAAAAAAAAATCTAACTCTTGAAAACACTTTTATACCATTTTGTTATCAACATTCAAATGATCTATGAACGCATACACTTTTGGGTCGTTCGGATGTAGAGTAATTCAGATCGGTTATTTAAAATATAAAATTCTTTGTCCATCAAGTTATCATATTTAATTATTAATAATTTGAATTTATCTGATGAATTCGAATTGTAGTAGAAAAAATATTAGTCGTCTCCACAGTACTCGTTTTTGGAGGATGCGTTGACTCGTAGCTGGAGTTTAGCGATAAAGAAACGCATCCTTCTTCGTCCACGCAATCGATGGCTGACAAGTGACAACTGCACATAGCGGTCATTTTGGAGCATTGCAATTTGACCACCATGCTCACTGCCATTTGACAAAAAGTACCAAGTTCCTATTTTTTTCCCTCTTTTCAAGTTTATTTTATAATATTTAATATAAAGATGTCGATATGTTTATGATTTTTTTAATATCAACTATGGACATACACTTTTACAGAAATTATTTAACGCATTTAATTTCATTAAGTTTTCTCCACTTCTCGTACCACAATAATAATTTGCAGTCAACTATTAAGACATCCATTCATCTATTTTAAATGATTCAATTTTTTTTCTTAGCAATTTAACATATTTTTGTCCAGTTGAACTTTCGTTGTGATTTAGATAACAAAAATTAAGGAAACAAAATTTAACGGTAATATTGTTTTTTTAGTTATCTTATCTTTCTTATCTCATATATATATATATATATATAAGTTTTGACTTATATAATTATAATATTATATTATTATAAGGTACAATTATGATTATATAAGTAAAAGTAAATAAAAACTAAGTGAAAAAAATGTTTGGAGTAAGGTAAATGGATACTTTTATATTTTAGGAAAAAAATACACCATAGTAGTTGAATAAAATAAATCATAATTTGGTAGATTAAAATATAAATGACTTTTTTCTCTTTGCCTATTAGTTACGTAGCATTATGAAATAATATCAACATAAGAAGGCTAACATATTTAATTTAAAAAAAAATTCGCACTCCTGAAGTGATATTTGAGAAATGATATCGCCATCTAATTTTTACTATATATATTAAGAATTGGAGATAAATATTTCAACACTATTAATATATAGGTTTAATTTACCTCGAGCGCACTCTCTGCTCCGAAGGATATTAACATCTAAATTAACAGATGATTAAAATTCATTATTTGAATATATTATTTAATCATTCAAATGCATTCAAAAGTAAATTAAACCCATATATTAATAATTTTGCATACTTATAGTTATGACTGGTTGAAATATTTATCTCCAACAAATCTCGACTAATTTGGGCACAGATTACGGTGGAGAAGACTTTCACGATAAATTTTTGCTTAAACAAGAATCAAGCTTTAAAAAGTTTTTAAACGATTGAAAATTCTATTTACTATTTCATCTCAATTTTCTTTTGTTTAGAATTAATTAATTAAGTTTATTAAGAGCTGAAACCTTGGAATTACTCTCGTATTAATACTCTGATGAAAATAATTATTTGAGTCGTATGACACATCCATCCATCCATCCATCCATCCATCCATCCATCCAAGTCGCAGTCAGAAAGATTCATAAGTCTAACTAAGCTGCTCGTACGAAACATTAAGTCAGTCCTTCTGGAGATATTGTAGAAAATAATGAAGGTGTATTAGACCATTATAAGTGGACGCATTAATTAATAGATGTAAACAACCTATGACAACCATTTCTCCAAGATGAGAAAAAAAAAATGAAAGAAAAGTATACGCACACGGCATTTGCTCAATACTGAGATTACAGGAAAAAAAAAACGTAAAAATATTAAGAATAAATATGATCGATTTATCATTTATATGTAATTTTGATTTACAATATATCGATCCACTTATTATAGTACGTGCAATATAACCCTCAAACATTAAATATGTTACTAAACTTTCCCTGGCAAGTGTATCGACAAAGTTGCAGGCTTGCAGCTAGAAGAGTATGGTGCCATGTACACAGAAGTAGCAGCGTAGCACTGCACACGTAATTGTGTCTCCCATATTTTGTGCACCGTTTCTAAATGCTAAGTAACATCTCATGCATGAACACATCTAATTGCAATTTGCAATTCAAAGTAATAATTTACTATATGTATCATGAATCAAGCTGACAATTAAATGGAATGGATCACAACGCCGCTATCACTGTCTTTCCAAGTCTCCGGCTACGTCCGCCTGCACCCTCCTCCCGGACGACGACCTCTCCCAGCTCAGCATCCTCCTGAAAGATGAGCTCAACCGCAGAGCCGGCGCCGGAGTCGAATTGGCCGCCTCTTTCGACCCCGACGCCCCCTCCTGCGATGCACCGCCGTCCCTCGGTGCGTGCTCCTGCGTCACCCTCGGATGCCCCGTCGCCGGAGATTCACCGGCGTGCACCACGCTCGACGAAGGCGGCGGCTCCACCACAGCCCGGCAGACGGGGCACGTCGAGTGGGAACCGAACCACATGTCGATGCAACCGACGTGGAACGTGTGCTTGCACTTCGGCAGCAGCCTCACTGTTTCCCCTTCCTCGACGGCGCTCAGGCAGACGGCGCACTCGGCGCCGCTGCCTTCGTCTCCTTCGCCATCGCCCGCGTCCCTGTCCGCAGCGCTCTTGCGGTAAGAGAAGGTCGGGAGGGCGACGATGGCGGCGGGCTCGAGCCCAGTGCTCGGTTGCTCGACGGCCGCGGCAGCGGAGGAGGTGACGAGGAAGCGGAAGATATTTCTGCCGGAGGCGCTGCGCCCGCCGTTGAGGCTCCGGCGGTAGAGGAAGTAACGGAGGTACATGTGAAGGAAGAAGATGAGGGAGATGGCCATGGCCAGAGAGATGACGGCCGTGGCCAAGATCCTGGTGTTGTGGTAGGAGTCGTCTGTCTTCTGCTCCACGTCGAATAAGGGCTCGCCGGAGGGAAGAGGGGCGGTGGACATGGTGCCCCGCAATCAAGACGAGATAGAGAAGGTTGAAAGTAGCGCCCAAAGCCCATCTATTTATTTATTTGTTTATTTATTTAAAGAAGAGTAATTAATTCTAATAACATTAAATTATAAAATACTATTGTCTTGTTCAAACTCGATTAAAGGAAGGTAAAGAAACGAAGGGGAAGAATTTTTTTTTCTTTTTATTTGAATAACATTTAAAAAAAAGAAAATGGATAGAAATTTTCATGTTTTGTTCTCACTTTCTTTTTATTTGTATTATTTTATTTCAATCCCAAATTAAAATGTAAAAATTTCTTTTCCTTTCCACTTTTTTCTTCTCCTCATTTTGGGCTTCATCGAAACATAGTGTTAATATCAATTACAAAATTATGACAAAAAAATTGGGTCATCACTTAAATTTCTCTTGTTTATAATCTGATAAATAACGAAATTCCTTCCTTCCTCTAAAAAGGATGTGACATAGAATTAGGCAACCCTTCCCTATCAGGTTTATAGAGTTTTCTCCCCTAAATTTGATTTGACTGTCTTATGCGAGACAATAAGATCTCTTTTCTTTTTCAGAGTACTGACATCATGCTTGATCCACACATGTTGAGAGAAAACGGGACTTGATTCTAATATGAAAGATAAAGGCGAGTGTTGATTTTTTTTTGGGTGAAATATAGTTAAAGGTGAAAAAAAAACATTGATGGCACTTTTGACTTGTGACTTTATTTACCTTTAGAGAAATCCTTTGTTTTTTTTAACATGATAATGGTTCTAGAAATATCCAAATCACGAAAACTTTCTTTGACTAACAAACGAGAGAGAGAGAGAGAGAGAGAGAGAGAGAGAGAGAGAGAGAGAGAGAGAGAGAGAGAGAGAGAGAGAGAGAGAATAAAAATAACTAGAAGCGATGTAATAAGGTAATCATCCTTTTGTTTCGATTAAAAAATGATTATCCTTTACCACTTATTCTTTCATCACGAACTTAGCAAAAAAAGACAAAAAAGATTTATGCAAATTGTGTTTTCTACTTCGCCATCCAAATTCACTTAAATTGTTCTTAATAAAAAAAAACTAATTTTCAGAATAACATATTAATTGTCTAATTTTATCTGTAAATATGAATTTAGCGATGAAAAGGATGTGAGATTTCTATGGCTAAATTTTAATAGTTTTCAAACTTTATTACTTTTTTCAACTCGTGCTTTAAATTTTTATTTATAACTAAAAGAATCTTCTAATACCAACTTATTTCAATTTCAATTCTTTTAACATGTGACTCCTCTCCACTCCAAATGCCGAACAGGAGAGAGGGAGGGGGCTGCTACTCTCCTCTGTACTCTCTCTCTCTATTATTCTAAAGAAATATTAGGCTACTTGAATTTCAAATACTTTCATACAAGCCAGCTGATAGACAAAAGTGGCATCTACAACTTCAGCAACATAATCGTGGAGCTCTTGACCTTATAGGAAATTTAGTTTCCATCAACGGCATGATCATGGAGCTCTTAATCTTAGAGAAATCAATCTCCCTCAGCCAAATCGCAAGGAACTTGGCATTCCATTTCTGATGGTGTGTGCAGTGGCGGAGCCAAAAAATATGATAAGTGAGTGCACAACATAGTATAGTATATATTTAAATATTAAAAATAATATTGAATATGATAAAATAAATTTACTTTATATAACAATTAAAAAGTATTTGATTCCTTTTCAAAATATATCAAAATTCACATACAAAAAGTATTTAAAATTTAAAATATAAATTCAATATGTATTATTTTAATCATGTCATTTACATATATTTAATATAAATTTTAATATTTAATATAAATTTTAATATTGAATATGTATTATACATTTTTTTCTTAATATATATCAACATTTGTTAAATAAAATAAAAAATATTTTATCAAAGAATGTATATAATAATATAACTACAGGTGGTAAATGAAATATTAGATTAAATAAGAAATAATATTGAAGTAAATATATTGAAACTAATACATAATAATATTGAATTTCAAAATATAAATTCAATATGTATTAGAATTTAATTGTTATAATAGTGTCATTTTTATAGTTATTTCATTAAATTGTGGTAAAATAAAATTAAAAGATACTGAAATATGAACATAATAACATAAAATAAAAAAATATTAAAGATAATGCATGCAAGTCTGCTATGGTAACAAATATGAAACATGATAGAAGTAAAATGGATGAACTAATAAAAATTGCTTGCACTTTGTGGAAAATGAGAAACAAAGCAAGGTTTGATCCTTGGTCACCTGAAGAAACATTGAGACAACCTACCATCAGTTGATTGATTTGTTATGAGTAACTACTAGTTATACAAATTTTCAGTGAGTGCACTTGCACCCATGGGCACTCATGTGGCTCCGCCCCTGTGTGTGCAGGAGAATCGGCTGATGGAAGTGATGGGCTACTCTCACATATTCAAGGTGGCACAACTAACGAAGATGTGCTTAAACATGATAGGGAAGGGTTTCCTAATGCATGCTCAATTACACATACTTTTTGCACTTTAATAATGTAACTTTTATAAATTTGAACATAGTATGTATCAATTTTTTTTATTTTTAGTTAGATTTTATTGGAATCAAATGCTATTCAAACTTCTATTTTTATTTGTGGAATGGCCAAACATGTCCCGTGTCGCCCAACATGGGTCGTGTTGCACTAAGCCCACATTGAGTCCAAAATGCAGCGTGATTGTCTTGGAAGTGGCTAATCAACACAAATCATCTCAAATGAAAATGCTTGTGTTCGCCTTGATGAGAGAATAATTACGACAATCTCCAAATAAGACGGAGCCTTCTTTAAACAACAAGCAAAATAAATTGTATATTAATAATATGGTCCATGTTCATAGTTTTCAGCATACATTGTGATCTACATAATTAACACAGTTTACACTATTGATGGCACGGTATGTGTTGATTTCCTAAGAGTTGACTCATTTTCACCTAACAAAAGTCTTCATATCACACCATTAAGACACATCCCATTCCAGAGTTAAAAACTTTATTCCCCATATCAAGAGTCTTTTGGTGTCTACTCCGAAAATATTGGCTTTTAAAGTTTTAGAGTCCTGATTTTTCTGTTCTTTTGTACTCTCACTCTCATTTTTTTGAAGTTTAATCCTCCATCTATGGAGTAGTACTCTTGTGCTTTGTTTTGTTGAACTTTTGCTATTACTTTGGAATAAAGATTTGTTGAGTTTTCTAAATACGAATGTCGTAATTTTTTTTTGTACATCTAATTTACTCATAAGGATCTTATATCTCTCCCATATATATGCCTTGAAATTTAAAAGGATGTGGACTCAGCTAGGCTCACTCGGTTGAGGATTCTTTGAGATAAATTGAATTAGACTACAATTTATTTATATTTTTTTAAGGACAATTTGATTGAACTTTTTTTGTGTTTTTTATTGGTAAAAGAGATAGGTCATCGATTGGAGTCTTATACGATTATACCTTATTTCAATTCTTCCATCAAAGCTAGATTTTATTGTTTATTTTAAGTAATAATAAATGGATACTTAATAAATCCTAATTTCCTTTCATCTCATATCATAATTTTCTCTATTCTTTCTTTGGATTGATTGATTATTTCTGTGGTCTTTAAACCTTTCAAATTCAGCTGATTAAATTTTGATATAACTATTAGATAAATAAAAATAGGATAAAAAATCCTGATAATGTGATTTACATCTTTCTTCATTCTTTACTACTTGAGCGACTGATACATTTTCTAGCTTTTGTCTTGTAGAAATACACGTCATTGCTCGATGATGAGTGAAGTGGCACTTGTGCTATGTGATCTTAGAAAGCTCATGATAAGGGCATGCAAAATGTGGAGTTTCCCATGGGTAGGCCTTTAGGTGCATAAAGTAACCATTCAGGTTGTGGAGAGTCATCTATTATCATGGCGTGAGATTCAAACATTGCAAAGAGCATTCAATTTTTTTTATTAAGAAGAGCATTCAAGATAACCAAAGAATTGCATCACATTTGCAAATGGGTCAAATCGTTATTGTCATTGTTGTTGCAAAAAGTTGCCTTTGATTTTGGAATGAATATGAAGTTTGGATCACTATCACTCTAATGCAGATCGCATTGTGATCACTTGTTTACATTAAAGCTTTATGTATAAATATTTTTTTATGCACAACAACTCTGAACTTTGCATTAACTGTCAATTATACTTATTCTGCACACATTCTAGACTTTATGCATTATTTGTATTAAATAGCACATTTATATTGAATTGCCACCTTGTCTTATTTGTTCAATTTTGTTTGAAATAAAATGTTGGTTGTTGTTTTGTTTCCTTCATAGAATCTGAGCATTACTAAGTTGGAAGGAAAAAGAAAAACAGAGGACCATAATTCTACTAGTGCAAAGTGTTTCTTCTTGGAGAAATCTTTTGAAGAAATGACTACTGAAAGTAGCTGCAAAGGAGAGAATAAAAGCTTCCAATCTAAAATCATAAGGTGAGGGGAAGCACTATAAAAGGAGAATAATATCTACTGAAGAGGGGGTTTGGTCGGTTGATTAATGAGCTGAACCAACAAGTAGATGAAGGTTGAAAATCTATCAAAAGGACTCCAAAGTTTGAGCTGATTTTTATTTGCTTTATTTTCAAACTAATGTAGATCTTGTTTTCAACTTGGTTTGTAATGCATTTGATATTAGTCAGGAGGTAAATTTCTAGTTTTATCAAGAAGGATAGTAGTCTAATTATTTTTATGGATGAATGATAGGACAAAATTTATTTTTGCTATAATATTAGTTTGTAATTTTTGAAATACATGTTGAATCAATTTCTGCCAACATGAATCGTGTATTAGAATGAAAATTGAACGGTTAACTTTGATTCTTTTCTTGTCCAAAATGAGGTAAGAGCATTTTTACTAATTCAATTCTGCCAATGTTGTCATTTATTTTATTTCAAGTAGATTGCTATACTTATAATAGCACAAACTTTCTTGTTATGCTTATATCTAACAGGATATCAACATGTTAAATTGATTAATATGATTTCTATGAATTTTTATAACATTTGGACATTTTTCTCTCAAAAAAACCTAATAAAGTTGATCAAGATGACATTTTATCATTGGGCGTAAAACATAAATGAAGGTCTTATCATGGGGTGCCAAATCAATATAATCATAAAAAAGTTTATCTTTAATGACTGTGATCATGGGCGCAAACCACCATTATTAACCAAGATCTATGGAGACTTTCGGCCGTAATATCCAACCATGAAGATATCATTGGGCGCAATATGTTATCATTAACCAAGAGAAAATCTTATCATTAACCAATGATGAATACATCAGCCATGATCATTAATCAATCATGGAGTGCAAAACTCTATCATTAATCAAGGTGATGTCTTTATCATTGGGCAATAAAAAAGAAGCATTTATACTTAACCAACATTTGAGTATTACCGACTGAGATCATTGGGCGCAAAATCCCATCATTAACCAAGGATGGAGACATCGACCGTGATCATCAACCAATCATTGGGTGCAAAACATCATCATTAATCAAGTTTGATGATCGAGAATCAAAGAGGAGTTTATCACCGGGTGCAAAATGGATAAGATTTTATCATTAATCAAAGTTTTATTAGGCTGAGATTTAAAAGTCGTAAATTTTATCTCTAGTGTGTGGAGAATCAAATTTGTATGGTCTGTTAATCTATAAATTTTAATATGATTTGATGAGATGTCAGTTGTGGAGACTTCAATTCATATTAAATTAAGATAGTTCTGCATACTTAAGTTGAGGGAATGCCAATTGTGAAGACCGCAAGTTAATCATATTAGATTACCACTTTAGAGAGACTTTAATTCATCTTTAAAGATTAAATTTATCTTTTATGATTTAAGTATTTATCCTGATATATTTTCATCCTAAGGCATAACATCAACACCATTATCTTATCTTATTATTATCTTATTTCCTTTATTTTATTTTATAATTGCAAAACTTATTTTCAAAATCTATGTTTTCTTCTCTTATTAATTTATAAATTTAAATATTGAATTAATAATATTCCTCGTGGGTTCGACACTCTTTACTCCTATTGAGCAACTAGTGCACTTGATAATAATTTTATTTTGCTACATCATTTTATGCATGAAAAGTCATATTTAGATTGTTACAGAGTTGTTATGGGTGTTACGAAGCTGAATTTTGAAATTTCTTTAACTTTTTGGGGAATTTTAATTGGCAGATCAACTCCAAACTTTATCATAAGTCTTAGGAATCATTTGAAAATATATTTACTTAGATTTGAATAGGTTTTGGATGGTTTTAAAATCTAATCAAAATCTATTTCGAATTTTCATTATTTTGACATGAAAAGACTTTGAATCAAATTGAAACTCTATGAAAATTCTTGGGACACCGGGAGGCTACAAATAGAGGTCATGGGAGATGGAAAACATGGTGCTTGATACCTGAGAGCCGTGCCAACTTGAGGACGAAATTCCAAGGCTTGAAGGTCAATTGAAGGAGAAGACTGTGCAGTAACTCGTCATTTATGTTGTGCAACAGTTCACAGGTTCTAAAGGAAACGAGTTCTCCTTCTATCTTCTTGGATGTTCTTTTATTTAATTTTTCATTGTTTATCTTTTCTGTAATACATTTTTTTAAGAAGAAAACAATTTGAACTTTGTTATTAGTTGAGTTAATTAAATTTTTCGGTTTCTTTTAATTATACATGTTGAGTTTGTTGGAGCAAAGTTTTAATGCCATAAAAACTTATATTTTAATAATACAAACATCGAAATATTAAAATTAAATGCTGAAAAAGTTTAAAGAAAAATGAATAACTTTATGCACTAATTTTGATTAAATAATTGACTATGATTTTATTAGACTCTGGATGAATGATTAATACCAAAGTTGTAGAGAATCATGTTAGGTATCCATAGAATCCAAAATTATCCAATTTGAATAACTATGCAGAAAAGTTATGCTCAAAATAGTGCAGATCGGTCAACCTGCCGGTCGAAGCAAAGAAGGCCAGTGGAGACAATATTGGTCGCCGATCTAAAGATAGTGGTTGACCGATAAATACATGACTTACTTTGGATGACGCCGAGATGATACCGATCGATGGTCCGATCGATCGACCAACGGGGGTTAGTGAAAAAAATAAGCCAACGATCATATAGACTGATCGATCGGTCCATTAATGCGATCGACCGATTAGCTATATGTCAATGAAGAAAATAAGCTAACGGTCATATAGACCGGTCGACCGATTCATTAATGCGATCGACTGATTCACTGTTGGAATGAACAGTAACAACTATATTTCAAGGAGAAAAATGTGGAATAAATTCTAGACGAATTTTTCACATGCTGAAACCTATAAAAGGAGTGTCAAAGCCAAAATCAAAGACACTCATCCAAGCATTGAAGCAAAACTTCAAAAAAATCAAAAGAAGATATTTTTCCTTGAAGTTGTCATTTTAGTTGTTCTCTTCTTTCTCTCTTCCACTATTGTGAGCCTAGCATTGTAAAAGAGAGAAACATTTTTGTTCAAAAAAATAGAAATAGCTCTTGTGTAAAAAAAGTTCTAAATCTTATCTCTTGAGCGAGAGAAAAGATTAGCTTCCTAGGAGGAGAGGTTTGTCTTACCTCTCAAAGCGAAGAAAAGATGATTGTATAAAGAGTTTTCTTTCTTGCCCCATTTGGAACAAAGAAAGAATTTAATGAAACCTTTGACGATCTTGATGTCGAGAAGTCGGAGCGAGGACATAGGCCAAAGTGTGATCGAATCTCGTCAACAACCACCCGTGCACTTTATGTTTGCATTATCTCTCTCATATTATGTTTATGATTTGAATTGCATTGATCAACGAATCGATTTTAAGCTTCCTCAACGATTTTTATGAAATCGACATTTTTGATTTTAACACCAATTCACCCTCCCTCTCTTGGTGCATTGAGATCCTACAGTTAGTATCAGAGTGGATTGCTCTTGTTTTAAAATTTAATCATTTTTAGATTTAATCGTTTAAGATTTAATCATCTTGTTTTAAGATTTATTCATCTTTTAAAGCATGACATCATTTTTTGAAGAAGGTTCTTCCATTTTCGACCCACTAAATTTTATGGACTATTTATTTTCTTCTTAGAAAATTAGAATGAAGGCATATTTATGTTCAATTAGTTTTAATATGCGGAAAATTATAGAAAACGATTTTGAAAAGTCAAAGAAGATTTTGAATGGTATTTCCATTGATATTTCTTTCTTTAAATATGACCATTTTCAAATATCGATTGAAAAACTTAATTACAATGCCAAAAATGTTTTTTTTCCTCTTTAAATTCTTATGCCAAGAATCTAATTTCCAAATACTCTATCTCTCATGAGATTTGGCAAGTTTTGTTAAATAATTATGAAGGGAGTGACTTTAACAAAAAGAACACATCAGATGTGGACAATAAAGAAAATGATTATTCTACATCTATGATATTCAAAGATGATGTGTTATGCTTAATGATAAAAAGTAAAGATGATGAGGTAACATCAATTTCATCTTATTCCTCTACAAATGATAGTGATGATGATGTTGATATTGCTTTTGATGTTCATAAAAAATTTTCTTCTCTCATTCAAAAGCATATTTCTCTCAAAAAGAAAAGAAACTTTAATAAATAATTTTCATATCATGAAAGATAATTATGATTCTCTCAAAAAGGAAAATGATGCATTTTTAATTAAAATAGATACCTTAAAAAAGAAAAATGATTATCTTTCATTATCTTATGCATCTTATGAATCTTTAAGAGTCTAGAATTCAAAATTAATTGTACTGCATGATTCTCTCGAAGAGGAAAATGAAAACTTAAAAAATAAAATTGATACTTTGAAAATTACACATGCATGTGAAATTGTAAAACTAGCATATTTTTTAGAAAAAGTAAAACAGGAAAACACTTTTTTGAAAAATATACAAAATAATGATAAGACTATTTCTCATATAACAAAAAATAATCTTAAAAATTATTTGACATAAAAACTTTTATTGAAAATTTAATCATTCCTATGATAGAAAATCACATTTCAAATATCTTACATGTGACTTTTATGGTCATTACGCATATCAATGTAAAACAAGAAAATCAAAACAACATGGCATGGTGTTGGTTTCAAAAATAACATTTTCTAACAAAATAGAACTCAAAGAAATTTGGGTAACAAAGGTTACATAATTATTTTTCAAGTGTGCCTCACACGCAAAGAAAATGACATGTAAAAATGTGAAGGCACAAAGATTATGGTAAATGTATCATCTATTTTTTATTTCACTCAAAAATTTAAAATTACTATTTCTTTGAAAAGAGGAAACAATTATATCATGGATATCATTGTTGTATCAAAGTTTTATGCAATATTTTAATCCTTAATATATTTTTTGACCTTCATCAAATTGTTTCCATTTTGCCATTATAAAATAGTCATAAATTCATGGGAAGTTATTTTTTACATACTAGCTCTTTATGATGCAATATTTTACATGTTTATTATATGACAAAAAGGGAAGAATAAATTTTTTAAAAATAACATGATTAAGGGAGAGTTACATATGGTTTCTTATATGCTTCATATACAAATTATTCTTTTTTATGAAACAAAAAGGGGGGAAATATGATCTGAATATCACTTTATATGAAGAATTCCTTACAATTAATACTTATATGAATATCTATCATTGTAAGGAAAGCTAAATTTTAGGGGGAATAAAATTGATTTTTTACAACTTTTTCGCAAATTATATGTATTTTTCATATTTCTCTGTTTGTCTTCGTAAAAAAGAGGGAGATTGTTGGATCAAAATTTTAACGTGATATAAAATGATATTTTGATGATACAAACCTCGAAAGATTAAAATTAAATGTTGAAAAGGTTTAAAGAAAAAGAGATAACTTTATGCACTAACTTTGATTAAATAATTGACTATAATTTATTAAATTTTGAATGAATGATAAATATCAAAGTTGTAGAGAATCATATTAGCTATCCATAAAATCTAAGATTATCTAATTTAGATAATTGTGCAAAATGTTATGCTTAAAATAGTGCAGATCAGTCAACCTGCCGATCGAAGCAAAGAAGGTCGGTTGAGATAATACCAGTCGACTGATTTGAAGATACTGGTCGACCGATAAATACATGAGCTGCTTCAGATGACATCGAGATGATACCGATTGACTTACCGATCGATGGTTGATCGATCAACTGTGGTCAATGAAGAAAATAAGTCAACGGTCATACAGACCGGTCGACCGATTCATTAATGCGATCGACAGTCCACTGCTGGAATGAACGGTAACGGCTATATTTCAAGAAGAAAAATGTGGAATAAATTATGGATGAATTTTTCACATGCTGAAGTCTATAAAAGGAGTGTCAAAACTAGAAGCAAAGACACACATCCAAGCATTAAAGTAAAACTTCAAAAAATCAAAAAATCTTTTTCCTTAAGATTATCATTTTAATTGTTTCTTCTTTTTCTCTCCCACTCTTGTGAGCTTAGCATTATAAAAGAGAGAAATATTTTTGTTCGAAAAAATAGAAAGATCTCCTGTGTAAAAGAGGTTATAAATCTCACCTCTTGAGTGAGAGAAAAAATTAGTTTCGTAGGAGAAAATGTTATAAATCTCACCTCTTGCCTCTCGAAGTGGAGAAAAGGTAGTTGTGTAAAGAATTTTCTTCCTTGCCCCATTTGGAACAAAGAAAGAATTTAGTGAAATCTACATCGGTCTTGAGGTCGAGAGTCGGAGCGAGGATGTAGGTCAAAGTGTGACCGAACCTCGCCAACAACTATCCATGCACTTTATGTTTGCATTCTCTCTCTCCCTCTCATATTATGTATATGAACTGAATTGCATTGATCAACAAATCGATTTTAAGCTTCCGTAACGATTTTCGTGAATTGACATTTTCGATTTTAACGCCAATTCACCCACCCTCTTGGTGCTTTGGGATCCTACAGCTAGAGTTCATTATTTTTTTGAGTGATTTAATTTTTGAGATTAGATTACAAACTTATATGTGAGGTGATTAGTTTCAGAAATTATTATTACTTTAATAATTAATCTTTTACATTTAAGTTGAAACATTCATAACACATGTTCGATAACTCGTTATTTGGGTCAAATTCCATGCAGTCTATTATTCTTTTTAGAATTGTGGGTAAATAATATCATAGGAAATACATATTAATGCATTTAACTCTTTGTAAAATTAAAAATTGACTCATCATTTGTGATTATTAATTTATTAGAAGTTAAGATAATTTGGTTTACTCATATTGGAGAGTTCAATATTAGATACTCCTAATTCGTCATAAGAATTGAAGCTATTATTTACTATTATATCTCAACTACAATTGTGGATCATACAAGTTTATCTTTTGCATTAATCATTCACAATCCTAAAGCTCAACATCCACTTATTCTATTTTCTGTTATTTATTTTTCTACACAATTATTTTCTATATTTTCACATTATAACACATTTTCTTCTTTTAGTATATTAGTGGGATACATTAGATTTAATTAGTTCCTTGTGGAATTTACAACTACTCTACACTTTATGACTTGATATGACTAGTGTATTTGCTAGCAAATTTATTTGTTACAAATCTAACGCATCAAGTCTTTGACGTTGTTGCCGAGAATTATATTTCATAATTCTTGTTATATTTTGTATAAGCTAGAGAATTTTTATTTTCCTATTTACTTCACTTTCTTTCTACTTGTGTAAGCTTTTAAGTTACACATTTTGTACACAACTTGATCATCATGAGCATATCTTCACACCCTCATTGACGAAGAAGAAAACGACTACCACTTAACAAGTTGATGGAAACAATCTTGTTGTCCAACAATATGAAATTCATAATGAGACAACAACATCAAGCCAAAGCGATACAAGAAAGCCTCAGCAAACCCAAGAGGAAGATTCATTAGAAGATCTACCATGCTCAAACAATTATTAAATTCTTTATTGAAGAAACTCCCCACTCAACATCATCAAATTAAAAATATGGAAAGACAAATTAATAACAGGCTACAAAGCAATAGGACAGATAGTGTTATCACCTCTATACTCGAATCTATATCATCAACTAAGTTATTAATTAGCCTCCAAGAGTTGTTTAAGCAATCCAGTGCAATAATTAATAAAAAAGAAGCTCAATGCACAAGATCAATTAATCAATAACTTGGAGGCCGAATTGACTCAGCTTAAAAGTCAACACATTGCGATTGATATGACCTCTCCTCTACAACATTCTATTATTCCACTCAAATTTGATGAGATGGAGACTAAAATTTGCACACTAAAGAAGCAAGTTGCATAATTAGTCCCTCAAGTTGCTAGCACATATGAAGACAATTTCGAAGAAAATTCTACAATCATATTATGTCCATATTACCATCAAACAAGATGGATGAAAAATGATTATTATCCAAAAAGTGGACAGTACAATGACATGTCAAGGAAACAAGTCTTTTGTATGAATAATTTACCATAGTATTGGTGAGAATTATTATTGGTGAGGAACGCCTAGCTTAGGAATGCCTCACGTTAGTGATATCTCAAACATAATTTACCATAGTATTGGTGAGAACTATTTTGTCTTTTGTATGAATAATTGTCGACAGCCTAATATATGCTATTTTGGTAAAAAAATTAGAATAAATGCCATCCACAAGTATAAGAGAAACACATCAAGTATAATATTTATACCATGAATTGATGTGTTAAGGGAGCCTCATAGAAGAGTGCATATCTATGCATTAAAAAAAGTGACGATATGCTCATCTAATCACAAGTCCTTAGAAGCATTTCTTGAAAAATGCATGGGTCGTATGGAGCTCATTGATGTTACAAATGCGCTCGTTATTATCTTTCAAATATTCATTTTATGATGAAATAAATATATATGTAGAATATGTCATTAAAACACGAGTTTACTCACACACATGGGTGTGAACACTCTTGACACTTTGGAGATAGCATATAAGGAAGACTTAATGTGGTTCGAGATGTTTCGTTTGACGCTTTGGAGATAGCATATAAGGAAGATTTAGTGTGGTTCGAGATGTTTCGTACGTAGAAATGATATAAAATTATCTTAAAGTATTCAGAAGTACATGAGTGTTAGTAACATTGTAACCTAGAGAAAAGGAGGTCGAACATGAAACTTTAACTTGGATAGTAGAAGGATGATGTGTTGAAGGGTTCATGTTAGGCGTCATAGGAAAGCTAAGTGTGCATTGTTTATAATGCATATGCTTTATTAATAGCAGTCTTCATTACAACACTTATAATGCATATGTTTAGTACTAAATAGGCAAAGTCTATCCAAAGACATGATGACTCCATATTTGATTTTTTTTGTCATGGTATGAGTATCTAAATACCAAATCTCTAAAGTGTTACTCTTAAATTTTTTACTATGTTATGAAATAATGAATTAATTAATGCTATATTAATTGGGCGTTCAAAAGTAAAAAAATAGCCTCTTGAGCTATGTTTAAAAAAGCAATTAATTTGGAACTGAAAAACATTAGTGCGAGGGATTCACTAGACGTTTATATGCATATGGTCATATACTTTCCTTAATACGAAAATTAGTTTCGTACAAAATTATCTTTCTTGGAAATCAACATGAATTGTTCGCACAATAATTGAGGACATAAGGAGCTACATAATTGTTCGAGCAGCATCTGCTAACATACATTCTTGAGCTACCATGAGTGGCTAAATGAGCATGGCATATGTTGGAAAGATGGTCTAGTGAACGCGTACTACCTCAATCGATTACATTTAGTAAACTCCCATAAATGAAGTGTGTTTATATTCATAGATCACATGGGTCTTATCAATCTTAGTGAAACAAGAATTTTAAGTAATGACCGAGTACTAGTGAGTTGTTGATTGAAGGCCTAGGTCCTGAGTAGCTCAAACTTGCACATGCATGGACATGTGAAGGTTACACAATAGACAAGGCAGGAATTGGGGTTGTTATGTCCCCTTATCATCATGACTATATAGTTACGCATTTATCTTCATAACTATTTAGTCATGCTTATTATCTTCTTAACCAGCTTTGCCTTATTAATAATTGTTCGGTTATGATGATTATTTTCATAATTCTTATTGGGCCAATAGAAGACAGTCTATCTTACAAGATGAAGAAATTCATGAATATTTGAGTTGTGTTTCATTTTCTTGATATTGGATCCTTTCATTTTCTTGATATTGGATCCTTGATCATGAGCTAAAGCATGTCAACCAAAGCTTTTGTCCCAAGAGGTATTTTATTCATGTGAATTATATTTTTTATACTTCCAACAGCAAATTCGAAGTTGGATTTTCTTACATGAGTTGAAAGAAGCTATGAGGGAATGAGAGTAATGCATTTGAATAAGGAAGACTCGCGTGAATCCTTCAAAGAGGCAACTTCAAATGGAATAAATAAGACCGTTCCAACATTCAAATAAGATTTCAGTGGTAGTCAGCATATATATTATTCACTTTGAACCTTGGTGCACATTATTTTGTCAAAATGTGTCTTGCCAAGTCAAATGCATGCCCCTCATGTACTCCATGATTTTGTCAAAACGTGCTAAATGTGTTCTTGCGGTTTTATCAAAATGCATCCTTTCAAGACAAAGACATGCCTCTGTATATACTCAACATTTCATAGGTGACGTATGCAAATAGAACTAATCTAATTAGGTTGAGATGTTGAATGTATATAAGAGTATGAATTTGACTTGGAGTAACCAATAAACTAGTATCAGTCAAAACTTAAAATAGACAATATCCTCTGTAGAGCCAGTGAACTTACAACAAAAGATTCACAAACTTTCCTGTGGATTTCGAGGACTGGACGCCTAGACTTTCAAATTTAGTGTAATCCAGCTCGTATGGCAGTTCTTACACAATCCTTGTTCATCTTTCCATCATCAAGGCACTTTAAAGCATGCTAGAGTATCCTTGGCTATGGTGCTGAGGTGGGGGCTTCCTGTCACACGATCGATCTATTCTTTACAACTGAAGGTTCTCTGGGGAGATGATTCTTTTTAATCTTTGTTGTTGACTGCTTCTGCTACTTTTCTTTTTATTTGTTTTATTCTCAGGAAATAATCGTTATTGTTTTAATCTATGGTCTCCAAAAAAGGGCTGTTCAAGAGACTTGATACCATAGGGAAAAGAAACATATATCTAAATCTTAACTTATTCTTGAATCAGATGATTAACTATTGTGAATTATATATAGGCTCAGCATGCAAATGACTTCCACATCTTAAAGTCATTAGCTCACATCAGGAGGAAAGGACCTATCACAGCTCAAGGTCACCCAGCAGGATAAGAGTCGAGCAAACTCAATGGATCACTTCATTCGGTGGCAGTGCACTAGTAGTAGAAGGGTATAATCTATTACTTGCGTGCAGACCTAAAAATGCTGCGAACAGTGTGTAGGCTCTGATTTGGCTCCTCAATCCATGATGAGCCCTCCTCCACCATGAACAATAAACATCTCCCCATAAGCAAAGATTAGTTTCCAACACTGAGGTCACCTCTGCATGTGTTGGATGCATTATCATATTCAAATCACATACATAGCCCATACGATGATCTCAGTGGGCGATATAAGTGATGAGTCCCATGTATAAATGATCCGTATTTAGTACAATGTCAAAAACCACGTTGAAGCAAGGACGCCTGAGCATACTAACACAATGGAGAGGATGCAGCTGCAAGGTCTTTGTTTCTGTGCTATAATTGTGCTGTACGGCGTTGTACACTCAGAATCACGACTTCCGGGCGGCATGTATCCTTCCAACGGATACGGTGGCACAGAGGTAGGGAACAGGGCTGAAGCCGCCGGTCGGTCGGCAGCGGAAGGCACATACGACTCCAAGCGCCTCAGCCCCGGAGGACCGGACCCCCTGCACCATTCCATGGATCCTAGATAGATGGCATATAACCGTCTGTTTTTTCGCTTCAGTTACTGCGTGCCAACTTCAACTTGGAGACAGTGACTGAATTCAGTCGTGGATGAATGGAAAGAGAGGTCATCAACTCAATCGAGGATGTTAGAAATTTCTTCTCTCTTCCTATCATCCTATGTAAAAGAACTTTTTGTTCTGTTATGTCAGGTGTGTGATTGAGAAAAAAAGGTGAGGCCTTCACGTAGGGTGTTGCAGTTGAGAATTAATTCTTGTACTGCCATTTCTAACTTAGTCAAGTTCAGTGAGAAAAACACCTAATAACACTGTGATACTAATTAATGTCAAATTTGATGTAAGTCGTTAGGAAGAACAATATAATTTTATATTCTTAACACTCTTTCTCACGTGTTGTTGACAACTTTTAGTTTAACACAAACTCAACACGTGGATAACTAATGAAGATTTGAACTCAGGAACCATGGTTCTCATATTATGTTAAATTTGATGTGCTAACTAGTTTTTCTAAAAAGTTAAGTCGTTGGAAAGAACAATATTATCAATTTTATATTTTTAATAATTAACAATATTAGTTTCATGATTTGATCAAAATGAATCACAAATTCATCAATGGAATGAAGGTAATATTCATCAAATGCAAAGAGATGGGATCCTCAATGTTAAAATGGGTAAGAAGTTCTTTTTTCCTCTTGTTATGGGATTAATGTACCTCGAGCACCTTCTATTTTAGAGGGATGTTAAGCGCATCTGAATCATTGATCCACTGATCAATGGTTCAAATTATGAATGATTAAATATCATCATTCAATATCATTTAATTGTGTTATTTATTTAAACCGTTAATATCAACGATCTAAATGCGCTTAACATCTCTCCAGAACATAAGATACTCTGTAGGTGCATTAATTCCTATATAATAATACTTCTTCATCGTCGTTAGTATTCCTAATTCTCTTCTAAAATTTTCATCCAATTAATTTCTAGTTCACCTATATTAAGCACAATTAGTTATTTTTAAAGTGCGAATTATTTAGGCTCCATATGATGGTAGTTATTGATCAATTATGTCATCAAGAAATATAGAAATGGTTTTCTGCTGTTTTCTATCAAGATTCACGATTTAAATTGTGGGTTCATAAAATATTGAGATTCATTTACTTATGATTTTTCCTTTTTTGTTATTGTTTTTTTTTACATTCAGCATTTTATAGATGAAATTTTGACAATCGCACCCTTGACAAATTAAGATAGGTAAACTCCAAACTTCTTCTCGTTGACCAAATAAATTCAAATATCCTCTATCTTCAATCACAAGACAAAAAAAAAAAGAATAGCTAAAAAAGATAAAAGAAAAGGAACTTTTTAACAAGTCGATCAAGAGTGCAACTTGTTAGCTTACAATTACAAGTTAAATGGTTTCCATCATAATTATTCTCTTGCACCGGTGCCTTGTTATTAGATTCACGTGGCTTTTCATTAGTAGTTGGATCGATTAAGATTTAGCATTCCGTTGTGTGAGTTTCGCTATCAAACCAGTCTTTGTAACATTTAGGCTGTCGTTAGGCCCTTTTTCATTTCCTCTCAGTTGTTAAGTGCATGTTTGGAGACTTTTTCTCCCTTCTTCACTCATTCGGCAACCCTCACATGCAGGAGAAGAACATGCATCGTGGGAGAGCCAACCCATTCCCCGTTGGACTATCGAGGCCGGAGAGGGAAGGGGAGGGGAGGGGAGGGGAGGGGTCAGTCGAGAGGAGGACAGCATCTAAAAAAAGAATTTCAGCGCAAAATGGTACAGGGATTAATTCGTCTGATCATCAACCAGGCCAAATGATCTACTCTGAGATGGCATGTTAAACTTCAATTAACCTAATAAAATTTATCAGAATATATAACTTGCTGTCCATTATCAAAGGACACTAGGTAAGAAGTTGTTGTTGGTGTTGTTGTTTTTTTTATCAACATGGCTCATGAGCATGCCTGCTACAATCCTGCTGTGCTTGATTTAAATTCTATGTTTGTATAAATGTTACTGCTGCATGATAGGTCTACCTTAATAAGTTTTCATAGCCTAATTCCTGTTGTCCGTGACCTAAATTTTTAAGGATGTGGTTGTATGTTCTGAGGTGATGCATAAAGATGGTGATAAGATGGTATGGGTCAAGTTTAATTTTTGGTGCAGCTTTTATGCCCTTGTATGAATATTGTGCTTACAATTGTTGTCTTGATAGTGTAGAATCCATATTAGACTTCTGTCAACAGTAGGTATGCATGCATAATCAGAGTAAATTCCCTTAATTTGTCATAAGCATGATTCTGCTTAAAAGTTTATAATAAGAGTTAATATAATCGAGACTCGAGTTGCCTCCTATTTAGCCTTGAATTATAATGCCGCATATCCATATGAGAACAGCATCATGTGTGTAAAGTTTAAACATATGATCAAATTATATGCAAATTTTGAATGATGCGACATTGTTCTACAGAAAGAATCGGATGACCAAAACGTCCAATTCAAGTTTGAATGACTGAATGTAGAATCAGACATCCAAAAGTAATGCTTCTGACTTTCAAATAAAACTTGAATAAAGGAGCGGATGACCATTACTCTAGTCGGAGGTCTAGAGATCCTTATCCTATTTATAAGACCGAACAACTGAAAGCATATCCTAATGTTTGAAAACCCTTGTACAAAGATAAGAGTACACACTCAAAGTGGGCAATCGAACCATACATCTAAAAGTTATGATTTTCCCGATCAGATATTTGAAAATCACTGCTGCTTATTCCTTCTTATTTTCATATTATAATTAGACTTTCATTAATCTAACTATTTTTCTCGTTGCATTGATTGATCATAAGTTTGATCCTACTAATTTTATTGATCTAATGAACATCTTGATATCATTTTATCTGCATTGCATATTTGTGATCAAAATTTTAACTGGATGAAGATGAGAACTTAATTACAATGATAAAAGCTAGGGTTTAAAAGCATGATTGATTGATGGGAGTTCACTGCATAGTATTATTTAGTATATGATTGGAGCATAATTTTAGACATGTTCTTGTTGTATGGTTGCTCCACATCGTATAACAAAAGAGGATTTCACCTAAGGATAATGCATCCTCCCCTTATAGAGGACATTTATCATGGTGTACACAATCACAGACATGAAAGTACCTAGTACCTCATTACTATAAAATTATTAAATAATGACATTGCATAGAAATATCAAATACTCACAAGTTGAATATAAATTTCATTGTCAGACATTAGAAGTCAACTTTAACTCCTATCATTGAAACAAAGTATTGAAGTGTAAAGTATTATGTAAAGAAGCCAAAGCATTTGTAACATCCCAAATTTAAATTACATATAATTATATGTGTTAATATTATTTGTCATGATTAATAAAGAATATAATATATGTGTTAATGCATGAGCTTTAGCTCAAAGTGTAAGATAGCATAAAGTGACAAAAATTCACCTAAAGCACAGAAACATGATTTTGGAAAATTTGAGAATTTAGAAAAATAAACTCTTGGTAATTATTCCTATATATAAAAGTATGTTCAATGTGAATTTTTAAGAAAAGCTAGCATTTTAGTTCTTCGGACAAAATTTTAAATTTCAATTTTTTGTTATTTATTTTTAATATTTTATTTGAATCTAAATGAGGTTAATTTATTATTTACATGTAATTTATTAATTGAATAAATAATAAGAAAAGACAAAACCATTTCCTTAAATGACAATTAGAAGGGTATTTTGATACACCTATGAGGCTGACCTTAAGTCAATTTCGTCAGCCTTGTCCTTCATAATTTAGAGGTTTTACAATGCCTTTTCATCCCTTATCTTCCCCATTCAAAACTTAGAAGGCAACATCACATAGCAATTAAGCATCATGAGCAAATGGAAGGAAATAGAGAAACTTACAATTCTTAACTAGTGATGAGTCCTTCTATGATTATTTTAGTGATTACAATTAGCTAATTCTAAACTAGGGTATATGTGAATTTTCCCTATTTCTTCCCCACCCTAATATTAGTTAATTGTGAGATAAAACCCAAATTTTTCATGAGGACGAACGAACATTAAGTATAGTCAATTTGTTCCTGAAACTTTACTTAACCACTCACATACCTTTGGGTTGTTTAAAATTATGAAATTTTGTGGTTAATCCCATATGAATCTAGTTTCACTAGTGTTTAGAATCAGGTTAATCAGATGTCCTAAAGAAAATTTATGTCTTCATATTTAAGGTGTTATCATTCTATCTAATGAAATTGTTATCCGATATTGGAAATTAGTTATTGAACCAAACATTTCATATAATTACTTGATGACTGTCAAGCTTCATATCAAATTCAATTTACCTGAAAAAGATATGTCTAGTGGAAGTAATAAATGGTTAATCAAACCTTACTCAGTTTGTCATAATCAAAGTTAGAAAAGATTTATCGTACTTACTTCTTAATGATGTAGATTTTAAGAATTTTATGAGTTCTCAACTTGTTGAGCTATTTTTGCTCACTATATTGTCTCTAGTACTTTTTTCCAACTAATTTATTTGGATCGTGTGAGTCGATAATCTTAATAAGGTTTATCTCATTTGATCTTAAGGCATTGATTCGATTTATGTCTCTTATATCCTTTATTAAGATGTCAAGAGAGTTGGTTACGTTTATTATTTATGTAAAATTTTTATTTTGTAACAAAAGTAGAGTTAATGTGTGTGTATATATGTATATATGTGTGTGTGTGAAGTGCTTTTCATGTCAAGTGTGTGTCAGGAAATTTATGTATACTTTTCTTTATTTTTCCGATAGCTTTCTTCATTAATAGCCTAGAGGATCATTTATGATAATAAAAAGTAATTTTATAGCATAAGAAATTATAGAAAATTATTACATCTATTATCAAGGATAATAATATTTAGAAGTTCGTAAAATTTTGAAAATGATGAATGACTCATGTGGTGTGTGTGGCGGGAGTAAGACAACGTAAAAATAATACAAAAGACACATCCCACATGGGATATTAGGAGAAGCAGAATGCCCCTATGCACATGAATGTCTCCACACGGAGATGTGCCCCCACTTCACAGAGGGACCTCGAATAAGCTTTAAATTTTATAAAATTTAGTATTAAAGTTCGTCCCAAGGGAATACAAGCGGAATTCGATTCAAATAGGTTGCCAAAAATAAGAAAATCAAAATTGAGTGAGGAAACTAAAGATATAGAGAACAAACACCTTAAGAATTATGGGAAATAAAGCTACACTAATCTTTTTTATGTCAAATAGAAAAGGAGATGGGGAATGAGAAATGAGGGAAGAATGAATGGCGGTATAAATGATCACTAGAGCTTAAGGAGACTGTATTAGGATTTTTGTTTCTTGAACCAAATATAGGCAACATGTAAGGTGACAATAAATTCCCCCATGTGATGCATGCATTTTATAACACTTGATTTATGTTGCATTTAGATTTATTTTCATAATTTTCCCACGGCATGTATCAATTTTGTTTCTTTTATTATATTTTTTTCTTCGAACTCTCCAGCTACCTAGGCGTGCGTAATTTTATAGGAATATCTCTGATTTTGGTGGAAATTATTAAAGAAAATTATTCAAAGAGAAAAGAAGGAAGAAATCACTTTTAGAAGCAGAAATCTCACAGGCCATGAAATGCCTATAACGCCCCTTCAGTGATTTTCCACGGCTCGCAAGTTGCTTCTCACGACCCGCACAGAAGGAACAACTTTCGGCCGCATATTCTCCTTACTGGCCGTAAGTAGAGTATAATGCCACCTAGATTGAAGACACGGATCGTTAGGGACACTTTACGGGGCTTACAGAGATATATTCATCCCTCATGTAAGCATTACGGGTCATAATGAAATCTTCACATACCTTATAACGGACCGTAAGACATTCATAACGGATCGTCATATTGACTTATGATTCGCAGCAGAACTCGACTTATTGGTCACCGGCCATAACTTCTATTTAATAGCTCATACAGAATCGGAGGAAAATAAAGCGCATGTATGTTACGAGGCGTAAGGAAGCAGTTACGACACATACAGAAAGGTGTAAAATCTTGCCAGAAATATAATGAGCATCTAACGACCCGTTATATTAGCTATCATAAATTTTGGCCAAAAAAGGACAAGTCAAATTCATCATTGGTCGTAACATGGAGATCACGGATCCAACTTGCATGCTGTCACATGATAGTCACGGCTCATACAAAAGTCGAACACAGAATTTCTCGAATTACGGACCATGATCTTTGTGTTATGGAGCATTACGTATATGAGAAACTTTGAATCAAAATCAAAATAGGCCATGAGCGGCTCATCACGGGCCGTTAAAAATACTAATTTTTCCTGGTCATTGATTTTTCGAACGAATTTTGATCAAATCACGAAGTCATAGAGGTGCCCAACCTTCTAGAATATTTGTTTGATGATAAAAGCTCGGGATTGAAGATAAAATCATGATATCTTTGGGTCTAAAAGGAGTTTAAATTGCAGACCCTTCTTTGGATAAAATTTGGACTCTCAACTTCTCAGAATTCATCGGGATCCTGAAATTATAAATAGAAGACCTCTAAAGACGTGAGAATTCGTGCTTGAGACCCTGAGAGCCGTGCATATTGCAGAAGAATTCAATTCAAGTTGAGGGAGATTGCTGGAGCAACTCAGCGTCAGAGCTCCTGATTCGTTCTAGAAATCATCCAAAGGAAGGATCTCTAAATTCGTCTTATCATGGATGCTCTGTTTCTTGTTATTTTTGTTTGCTTATTGTTTTAGTTGAGATAGAGATTTATGTTTATTTCTGGAAGACTACATGAACTAGTTTAGTAATTGAATTAATTCAATTGTTAGTTATTTTAGATTATGATTGATGTCAGTCTCTTCTTGTCTTCTGAGAACATCCTGCTATGAATTGATGTCACAAACTAGTTTTGGAGTGATTTGATTCAGAACATCATATTATTCAGTCATAACTTAAATCGTGTAATCCAGTGTAATACATCGATTTATGCGGTCTAATAAATTATGTCCAGCGAGAATAATTGTTAGTTTAGGATTTACAAAATCATGCATTTTCGTTTTCTATTGATTAGAGTTCTACTCATCGTTAGAGATCTCTAAAATTTAGGAATGAGGATAGTTCGATCTAATCAGTGCATAGATCGTTGCTTCATGTAATCCTAATCCGTCGTGATAATTAACATCTGAATTTATTCAACCCTTGTTGTTTCAGGAGTTAACCTTATTTTTTATCGTCCAGATTCTTACGAGCTCTTCACCATTTACTTTGATTAATTAATTGCAACATTTATGTTTCTATCTTAATTACAAAAATCCCTTTTTCTTCTCTTAGTAGCTTTTTAGGGTAGAATTAATTCAGATAGTTCCTCGTGGGTTCGACACTCGCACTCGATTCATTATATTACTGACTAGTGCACTTGCTAGATAATTTATTTTGCTACAACTTTTTAAGCATCACCATGCACGGGCATTCCTACTCTCATGACGAATGTCGTCCAATAGCTGAATCATTCTTGTGCATGCCAGTCAATGGACTTACGTACATGGAGTCATTGTTCAGTACCTTCACCTCCCGACTTAAAGGGATCCTGAGACTTAGGACTCGGCATGTACTTAATTTTGACAAATGATAATCCTTTTCGGGTGGGTTCCTTTAAGTTTGGTTCGAGAGAGAAAATAAAGAAAACTCCGGTTAGACCTCTCGACCCTGGCTGGCAGTAGTCGTCGGTGGCTCCTTAGGAATAACCTAGTTGTGGTCCCACCTCTCAGCACACAAGGACAATTGAGGAATATGTTACCCTCTCGGACGGGAGTCGCCGTCACTATATGACCAAAGATAGTTCGATCGAAGGAAGAATGTCAACAAAACAAAACATCCACAAAATAGTTCATGAAATACTCCAATCCTACCTCTTGGTTGTTGATGATTCTTTTGATATAACCCAATCGTCACATCAACTCTTGGCACACGTGCGATGATTGAGGAATAGCGTACCCTCTCGGGCAGGAGTCATCATGCCAAAACTCAAACTCATAAAAGATAAACACCTCAATGACAAAAAATAAAAAAAACTTTGAGTCCATCTCTCGATTTCGCTCGGAAGTGACCAACAATGTCTCTTTACTATAACCCAATTACCACCTTGCCTCTCAATGCAAATGCAACCATTGGGAAATAAATTACCCTCTCGAGTGAGAAATGTGTTGTCATCAATAATGTGTGACATTCAACCTCATGTAAAAAGAAACTTCAACAAACAAATGAGCTTGGGGTACTCCGGATCCACCTCTCAGCCTCACTGCAGAATTGACCACCGACATACCCTTTGACACAATCTAGTCATTGTCCCACCTCTTGGCATGCATGTAGTCATTGGGAAATATAATACCCTCTCGGGAGGGGGATGCCAGTATGAAGACAAATGCTTGAAGTTCCAAAAATAGAAGATCACCTCTCAAAAATCAAAAAATAAGGGGAAGCATGAATGCATTCCCCTAAGCTGGACAAGGAAGCTAGAACCGACCCAATCTCTCGGCATGCATGCCTTATTTAACCTCTCAGGTGCAAATCATCACTACCGAAGATTGTCCAAACTGAACCTACGGATTTCGATTAAAATAGAGAACAAGTTAATGAAAGATCGACCAACATTGTGCCTTGCATGAATGAACACAACACACACTACAAGAATTTTTTAATTTTTCGACGAATATATCTGTTGGAAATGTGATGAAATCAGCCAGAAAATTAAATTTTCGATGGATTTTTTTACGAAAATAGGTTAATCGAAAAGTCATCCCTTGATAATAAGTTTTCGAAGGTAAAGATAATCCTTCTAAAATTCCGACGACATACCAACGGGATATCCATCGGAAGTTGAGAAGGCGCACAGTCCCTCACAAATTCAGAAAGGGCGATCCCGTCGGAGTTACCGCCGATGGAACATTCGACGGTGAACTCCCGATAAATGTTTTGGCAGGCACGCCTTACCGGACCTTTGGGTGGGAGTCATCCCCGTTGAGGTTTGCGAGGGTAATGTCTGTTGAAAACTTTTATTTTAAATATAAAAAAATTGGACGTAAGCGGTCGGATCCGACGTCATTGACGGTCGTCTTGCAGAGCAGAAGGAATGGTTGTCAGAGTCAGATGGGATGTAGGACCGGTGTGCCGGATCCGGCAGCCATACGGTTGGGACGATCCAACACACTATTGGCCGATCCAGCACACTACTAATCAATCTAGCACACTGCCCGACTGGATCCAATAGTCTGTGCATAGGATCAACCACTAGCTGTCGGATCTGACAACCTATGCGCCGGAACATCCGCCAGTAGTCAGATCTAGTGTCCTATGCACCTGATTGGCCACCTATGACCGAATCCGGCTAACTGTGCATCAGATCCGACTGCCAACGTGGGATCCGGCCCCCTATGCGCCGGATCTAGCCCCCTATGCATCAGATCCGACCGCCAGCGTTGGATTCGGCAATCATGCAATCGATCCGACAGCCTATGCGTCTGTTCTGGCCACCTGGCAGCCATAGTCAAGAGAGAGTGAGAGGGAGAGGGGGAGGGCGCCGGAGTCCTGGAAGGTCGTTGGAGCCATGTGTCACTCCTCGCCCTCTGGACGAGCAATTGGTAGCTCCTAGCTCGAGTAGGAGTTGGGTGCACTGGGACGGCCGGATTCCTAGTCCGAGTAGGAGTCGGACTAGGGCGGCAGCATGGAGACATGAACAGGTGGGAGAAAGAACTCCTAGTGCCAGTAGGAGTACTTGAATGAGCAAAGAAGGACTGAAGGTGTGCTGCCAAGAATCCGAGACCGAGTAGGGATGGGGATGCGGCCAAGTCCTAGTAAGAGTAGGACTTGCATGGGCATCGTTATCTTGGGCAGGAGAATACTTCAGGTCGTGCTGCATCAATCCTTGGAGTCCGACTAGGAGGAGGAGTCTTGGGGACATGATCAAGACTTGAGAGAGGCCAGTTATGTCCGAGTTCAAGTAGGAGCTTGGTGGAGAAGATTGATGCGTAAAATGATGTAGCAAAATAAAATCGCTAGCAAGTCCATTAGTCACTAAGTAATATATAAAATAGGAGTAAGAGTGTCGAACCTACGAGGAATATTATTAATTCAATGTCTGAATTTATAAATTAATAAGAGAGGAAAAATATGGATTTTTGAAAATAAATTTTGTAATTATAAAATAAAATAAGGAAAATAGGATAATAATAAGATAAGATAATGGTGTTGAAGTTGGTCTTAGGATGATAAACTAAGGATAAATATGTGAACTAGAAAAGACAAATTAAAATTCTTAAGATGGATTCAAAATTTTCTCAAGTTATTAATTTACAAGATTAAAATCACAGAGTCTATAAACTAGTAATTTTGCTATTTAATCTGGCAAATCAAACTGTCTTAGATTTAATCAAAATTGAAGTCCCACAAACTGATATTCATGCAGATGAGATTAAATTTAAGATGCATTAATATGAAAATACTAAACTATTAATCACTCCACAAACTGATATAGATTAATAGATCTAATTCTCCACACACTATTTACTAGTTATTAGACCTATGTCAATTTTTAATTTCACAATAAATCATTTAATTCAATTAAATAAAATCTGAAATCAAGTAGTCCACAAACTAGTAATTTCTTAACTCAAGAATTTAAATAATTAAATCAAAATCACTAAACACAATTAAAAATTGATAAAAAAATTCAATAATAATAAAATAAGGGTTCATAGAATTTCCCTTCAATAATAATCTCCTAAAAAAATAAAATAATTAAAACATGGAGTTCATCTTAGAATTGCAGAGAGATAATAATAAAATACAATTGATAATCGGAAGAATTACACCCAGAATAAAATCAGAATCCTCGGATGTTGTCGGAGCATCTGGATCAGCCGTCCAATCAAATCTCTCTCTTGGTCGAAGCCTGCAGAGCTCAGACACGCCGTAGAAGAAAACCAAACTTCAAAGAACCAATTGGATTGATGGTTTCGTCCTCTATTTATAGGTGCGAACGAGTCTTCATGTTGATTACGGGCGTAAATCGTATGGCTGGAATTAAATTCACCGGATAAAAGTTGATCACAGTCTCTTCAAATCTCGACCAAAATGATAACTTCTTCTAATCATTACTCCCAAAACGATAAACTCTTATCTTTACTCTTTTCTTCAAATCTCGGCCAAAATGATAATTCATTATGCCCAAAATGTTGATCTCTTCTTATCTTTACATCATTACTCTAATTGTTGACCAATAAGTTTCGGCCATGTATGAATTATGCCCATATAAATCAAGCTGCATTTCTTTTACCCCCAACAAAGTCAGACATAAATTTTATCTAATGAAGGTGATAACAACATCTCGGCCAATATGACGAGATCTTGGGGGTAAAGATAATTCCGATTTGCCCAAAATGTTTTTGTGATGTGGGTTTCGGCCAATAATTCCATAAGTAACAATTTTTTCAATTTATCTTTTACGCCCAAAACAGATAAGGCCACCAAATGTCACCCATTTGTGATTTTACTCCTATCTCAATTACTCCATGACTGAATTAATCCATCCCTTAATTCGGCTTGCCTATAAAATAATTATAACAATTAAGTAAATCCCTCCTTAGTTAAAATATTCAAAGCATTAATAATTAAAATCGATAAATTCAGAATTATGACTAAAAATGATCTAAAATGATTCATGCCATGATCACATTATAGAAAAACTAATTAAAATAATATACTAAAATATGTTATATTCTGCATGCATCAAAGATCCAACTAGGAGTCCTAGCGTGACTTGGGCTTGGAGGATCTTCATATGGCCGGATCTTCCAACCTGGCCGAGTGCTACTAGGAGGATGTTTTCCTTGTAACAAGATCTTGTGAGATCTTGGGAGATTGACCGAGATTAGGAGTAGGAATTAGATGAAGAGTAGGAGGACTCTTACACTATAAATACTCATGTAATCTAGCAATAGAGGGCATCAATCCAGGATGAGCACTCCTCTAGAATTCCTCTAGGGCCGTGTAGGGCTTGAGGATTCTTGAGAGGTGTTAATCAAGTCGTGTAGGACTTGAGCCATCCAGGAGAAAGATCCTCAAGTCAAGGAGGACTTGAGTAAGGGATCAGGTTGTGTAGGGCTTGAGACCATGGAGTCGTTGGGTGATCCGACGTTATCCAAGGACAGGTCCTGGACATCCATGAGGGATCGGAGTAGGGGATTCCCTAAGAGTGGATAGATTATAATCTTGGTGTGATTATTGAATCTAAGAGCTCTTCCCTTTATCTTCTATGCATGTTCTTTTATGTGTGTTCCACGTTGGGCATTGAGGTGTGGCTTGCTGAGAGATGTTCCAGAGAGAGTCTCTTCAGTAGAGTTCTTGGTGGCTGAATGGACGTCTCGAAGAGGAGAGGTGCCATGCCGCATGGGTGTTCAGAGGAGCGAAAAGTAGACCCGTGACAAATGATATCAGAGCCTAGTTCAAGGTGGAATTTGGGATGAACCGAGTTTGTGCAGGAACTTGGAGAACCAAATTCGAGTGGAACATGGGAGTGTCGAAAACACAAGGGCAGAGATGAAGAAGAAACGGCCAGTGGCGTCGGGGTTGCAAGAAATCATTGCTCGCGGAGGAGTGCGATGCAAGGCTCGGCGGACCAGTGGCCGTTCATTCTCTCTTTCTCCATGAAGGACCTGGCAGATGTGGAGGTTCGCCCACTGGGGCGTAGAGGTCCCAATGCATCGACGCTATCCCAAGGAGCAGAGTCCGGGATGTGGCATGCAGGCCATGTCCTGGGACAATCGAGTAGGTTGCTACGTTGGAGACAAAGGCTCCACAGCACATAGCTATTGGTGGAGGCAGGAGCAGCTCTTCCCTGATCTTGCACCGATGGTGCCATCCCAAGGTATAGGGGTGCACGATGGCGGACTTGTGGGGCACAGACCTATCAAGTGTAGTGGCCAGCGAACGTTCGTTGGCCAGGACGCAGGTGACAGGAACCAAGAAGGGCAGTGACATGTCCAGGGCATACAGTGTCTGTGTAAGGGCGATCCTCATAGATTGCGAGCATGTCTAGTCCCCGGAGGAGAAGGGGCGTTGTGGGCGTTGGAGCGGTCAAACCAGGGAGTCGACAACAGACAGGGCCCTTCTTCATGAACCCGTAGGGTAGGGTGCGGCAGCTTGGAGGTCGTCTAGGTGGTTCTTGGCGCAGCAAGAACCAACACTCTCAGTTGGCATGGATGTCGCAGGGCGACGTCCAGTTTGGTAGGAGCATACTGCTAACACCCTCGAGACTTCGGCCAAGAAGATCTTCCAGGTGTGGCAAGCAGGCCATGCTCTTGGGATGTCCGACAAGGAGGTCGTGTCCCTTAACGCATGGCGAGAAGGTTACATACCAAAATCTTCAGCAGGCACAGGTGGTGCGATTCATCATCGACGCAAAATCTGCGAGGTTGATGATCCAGTCCTCATCCTGCATGGGGCAATGGCAGGCGGCCATATCCCAGGATCTTCGGCGGAGCAAATACCGACACAGTGCATGTTCCTGGGATGATGACGAGTAGGTCATGTCCATGGGAAGGGTACAGGGCAACTGGTATCTTGGGACTATGGCAGAAATCCATGTCCCAAGACGACGACGACCATGTCGTATACTCAAGGCGCCGGCAAGGAAGCTATGTCCCAGGATCTTCAGCGGAGTAAAGATCGTAGTGGTCCTGTTTTGGGACGATGATGAGAAGGTCATGTCCCCGGGACGTGGACATGATGGTTGATTTCGTGGGATGCTGGCAAGAGGTCATATCCCAAGATGGCGGCAGCAAACCGCGTGCTTGGGACGCTAGCGAGAAGTCCATGTTCCGAGGTCTTCAGTGAAAGAATACCACGGCGGTCAGGTGGACAGCCAAAGTGGCACCTTCGGACAGCAAGGTGACACGGAAGGATCAGTTTGAGTAGGAACATGATTGAGCAAGGCAAGCAACAAAGTGGATGCACTTCAAAAGCTTGGGAGGATTCGGACGGGGCCAGGTGCACTGGCTGCATCCAGGCAAAGCGAAACCAGGGTGCAGAGGCTAGGGTTTGGGGACATAACGTGTAGGCTAGGTCCAAGGATGTCAGCAAGGAAGCGATGTCCCAAGATCTTCAGTGTAGTGAAGGTCATGGCGTAGTGGTGCCTTCAGACAACAAGGCAACACTAGCGGATCCATCGAGCAGGAATCGAATCCAACGTTGGTGGGAGCAGTCCACCAACCCTCAGATTTTCGATGAGAAGGCAGGTGTTGCGCGAGCACGAGGAGGGAAGTCTGGGATGTGGTGTGCAGGCCATGTCTGAGGACAACAACAATGAAGCAATGTCCCAAGATCTTTAGTGTAGTAGAGATCATGGCGTAGGGTACCTTCGGAAAAAAGGTGACACTAGTGGATCCGTCGAGTAGGAATCGAATCAAACACATTGGTGGGAGCCGACCACCAATCCTCAGACTTTATGCGAGGCAGTGACATGGCGAGCAGGTCATGTCCCAGGACGACAACGAGGAGGTTGTGCCCCAAAGTCTTCAGCGAAGTGAAGGCAATGGCGTGGCGCACCTTCGGACAGCAAGAACACACAAGTAAGCGATGAGGCCTTACTTCGGGAGGTGGCGCGTATGCCACATCCCCGGGACAACAGGGGGGTAGCTACGTCCCAAAATTTTCAATAGAGTGGAGATTAATGCAGGGTGGAACCTTTGGACAGCAAGGTGACATCGAGAATCTGGTGGATGGTCGAAGGACTCAAGGAGGAGTCAAAGCCAAGTTTGGAGATGCGGAGGTCTTCCGAACAATGTAATATAGGAGGCGAGTGGAAGGCTTTCCTAGACGAAACATGTGGCAACGAGAAAAGGCATTGCCGGGATGGCAATGGCTTAGGTGGGGGAGGATGTCACCCCTTGCCCTCTGCCACGTCCCAGGACGGGGCTAGGACGCAGCGGAAGTCGGCTGGACTCATAGGGACAATGGGCGATGCTGGGACGCACTGGGATGCACGCTGCGACCCGATGCATGGAGCCAAAGCGGGAGGCTTTGTGGATGATCTGTGATGTCCAGGACAACGATGAGAATTGAGCAGGAATCTCCACGCAGACCTGGCACATGGCGGACGTGCGACAAGCATGAGGCACAATGCACTCCTACTCCTAATTGGAGTAGAACTCCTAGTCCGAGTAGGAGTCAGACTAGGACGAAGATGCTGGACGGCGAGAAGGCATGTCAGCAAACTAAAGTCCGATGATGAGGAGGACTTCAATGGATGAGCAACTAGCAGCTCCTAGCTCGAGTAGGAGTTGGAATGCACTGGGGTGGCCGGATTCCTAGTCCGAATAGGAGTCAGACTAGGGCAGCAGCGTGGAGACATGAGCAGGTGGATCTGAATGGGAGCAAGAACTCCTAGTGCCAGTAGGAGTACTTGAATGAGCAAAGGACTAAAGGTGTGCTGCCAAGAATCCGAGTCTGAGTAGAGATGGGGATGCGGCCAAGTCCTAGTGCGAGTAGGACTTACATAGGCGTTCGGATCTTGGGCAAGAGAACACTTCAGCTGTGCTGCATCAATCCTTGGAGTCTGACCAGGAGGTGGAGTCTTGGGAACGTGCTCAAGGCTTGGGAGAGGACAGTTGTGTCCGAGTTCAAGTAGGAGCTTGGTGGAGAAGATACAGCTAGGAGTCCTAGTGCGACTAGGGCTGGGAGGATCTTCATATGGCCGGATCTTCCAACCTGGCCGAGTGCTACTAGGAGGATGTTTTCCTTCTAACAAGATCTTGTGAGATCTTGGGAGATTGACCGAGATTAGGAGTAGGAATTAGATGAAGAGTAGGAGGACTCTTACACTATAAATACTCATGTAATCTAGCAATAGAGGGCATCAATCCAGGATGGGCACTCCTCTAGAATTCCTCTAGGGCCGTGTAGGGCTTGAGGGTTCTTGAGAGGTGTTAATCAAGTCGTATAGGACTTGAGCCATCCAGGAGAAAGATCCTCAAGTCGAGGAGGACTTGAGTAAGGGATCAGGTCGTGTAGGGCTTGAGACCATGGAGTCGTTGGGTGATCCGACGTGATCCGAGGAGGGGTCCTAGACATCCATGAGGGATCCGTGTAGGGATTTCCTACGAGTGGACAGATTATAATCTTGGTGTGATTAATGAATCTTCTATGCATGTTCTTCTATGTGTGTTCCACGTTGGGCATCGAGGTGTGGCTTGCTGAGAGATGTTCCAGAGAGTGTCTCTTCAATAGAGTTCTTGATGGCTGAACGGATGTCTCAATGAGGAGAGGTGTCGTGTTGCACGGGTGTTCGGAGAAGCGAAAAGTAGACCCATGACACGGGGAAGTCGCCGCCACCATGGGAGAAAGATACAAGGAGAGAGATAGCAGTGTGAGAGAGGGGGAACGAAAAAGAGAGATATAGGGTGAGAGGGGCGAGGAACAAGTAGGGAGATGGCGGGAAGATTGATCCGGAAAAAATTAGAGTTAGCATTGGATAAAACCTTTGGTAGTACCAACGGGTGTCTATCTGTCGGTAATATCGAATGATGGACCCATCGGTAAATATAATATTAATATATTAATCATATATTTTATCTTATATTATATATATAATATTAAACTATTATTTGCCGAAGGATAATTCCTTTGAAATTATGGAAGGATTTGATATCCGTTAGTAATTTCGAAGGAATTACCCATCGATATTTAAAATAACATATCAATATATATTATTATTAAATATTAATAATATTATATGTATTAATATATATGAATATAAACATTAATAATATCATATTACATTATAAATATTTCAAGTAAATGGAAGAAAAATATGTATTATATTATAAATATTAATAATAAATTATTATTTTAATTACCGAAAGATAATTTCTTCAAAATTATCGGTCGGTAATTAAAATAATATCATGTATTATCAATATTTATATATATAATATTATTATTAAACATTAACAACATTATATGTATTAATATATATATGATTATAAGCATTAATAATATCATACTATATTATAAATATTTTAAGTAAATGGAAGAGAGATACGTATTATATTATAAACATTAATAATAAATTATTATTTTATTTACCAATGGATAATTCCTTCAAAATTATTGAAGGATTTGATATTCGTCGGTAATTTCGAAGGAATTACCCGTTGGTAATTGAAATAATATCATTTATTATCAATATTTGTATATTTTTATCTTATATTATATATAATATTAAAATATCGTTTATAGACACTTTCAATCACACGTGATAACTTTTTTTTCTGATAGGTAGGATTGACTACTTCCATCTGGTTGGAAGTTCAAACCCCAATACTAACTTTTCGTTGTCATTTATTTCTTTACTCATTCATAGGTATAAATATATAAAAATAAATTTCATATTAGATCTAAACCAAGTTATTCAAGTTTTTTTTATTTTTTATGTATTTATAAAAAATATGTGGTCTGAAATTAATCATTATTAAATTAATATTAGATCTAAAGGACTAATATTAAAATATTAATCATATTCTTATATTATAATTCGCTATTTTTTATTTATAACAATAAATAATTATATATAAATGCATCTTCAATTAATTTGGACTAAAATTTTAACATAATGATTATTTTTTATAAACCACAATATGACTCTTTAAAAATATAAAAGACATAATGGTTTTTTATTTTTAATAAATATTTCTTGTATTACGATAGTAAAAATTAAAATGATATTTCATAATTAATAAGAAGTAAACTAATAGAGCTTTGAATAAAACTAATTGAAAGAAATAAAATTTATAATTATGATGTAAATTTAACTAATTTTATAATGTTAATGTACATAGGATACTAATGTTAATCAATATGTGTATAAAATGTGTCGAAGACTTATGATTAAAATTACTTATATCTTGGATAAGAAGTTAACATATTTTAATTTTATTAAATTTTATCTATTTTATATTCTAAATTTATTTATAATCCATATTCTATATCTATAAATATATTAAAAGAAAATGAGTAACATGATAAAATATTAAAGACAATTATGATAAAATGAGAAATAATCCTTGATAATTCCGAAGATTAGGGTCATGACGGATCTAGCCTTCGAAATTACCGACGGATATAACCTTCGAAATTACCAACAGATTTAAATTCCTCAGTAATTCCAAAGGCTAGGCCCATCGATAAATGTAATAATAAAATAATGAATATATACTTGTATTATATTACATATATATTATTATAAATATAATTATCGACGGATCTAGCCTTCGGAATTACTGACGGATTTTTAATCCTTTGGTAATTCCAAATGCTAGACCCGTCAATAAATGGGGATTTACCATCCGTAGTAAAGGACTTTTTGTCCTTCAGTAATTCGGGAGGATTTTTCTATATATCGCAACTATTATCAAAAAATACGAAGGATTCATGTCATTCAAAATATGTCTGTCGTGAATTAGTTCAAGATAGAATGGCTACATTCTTCCTTGTCCACTGCTCAGATCACATTTCTTTTTGGTAATTTCAGTTTCAACACCAGAATTTATTTCTCCATTGAAGTCCTTTTAGGTTCCTACTGCTTTATGTTATGATTGGATTACCTGAATCCCTTATGTCTTGGAACTAATTCAAGATAGAATCTCTACTTTGTGCAATTGTTGCATATTACATATGTATTGTTCCAACTTAATGTTTGCATTCAAGATTATATTTCATTGTCTTATTTGAATGTTTAGACATGACTTTCCTAAATGGTAATGACAACAACATACTGTGACAAAAACTTCTTGGATCAAATGGAATTCTAGTTTGAGAATTTATGGATGTTAGTGTTATGGAGTGAGTTCTTAAAGTTACTAAATCAAACTTCATCTCACTATTATTTGCATCCAAAGTATAATTTGAGTGCATTCTTATTTTGCAACTTGGGACATATGATTACTTCAAATGGTTGGATTTAGAATTTGGGCGTCAACCTAAAGAAGTGATAGATGAATTATTATAGAGGATTAATGTATCTGAAGCTGAAGCTAAAAATTTAGCTATAGTTGAAGCTGCATAGTTAATGTAACAAATGAAGGACTCAATTTTATGGGAAATTTGATTGTTATATTTGTTATTGTTGTAGTTGTGTTAGCCATGTTTAATTGGCATTGTCGTATTATGTAATTCATTATGTTATTTTGTATTTTCACTTGCAGTTGAGACAAACCAAAACATACTTTGTATTTTCATTATGGTACTTTGTTATTAGGTATAAAGGGGGTGTTGGTTTTTCCATGTTCTTTTACTTATGCACTTCGTTGTCAAAGCAATTAAGCCATACTCTCAACTTTTGAACAAGTATTGAACAGGTCAAGTGAGAATGTTGGCAGATTCATCGAAGATATCAATAGTTGGGACTCTGTTCATTTAGATAGTGGTAGTTGGTGAAAATGTTGACATTACATATAATAATTGACCATAGATATCCACTCCATTCATATAGTCTGGATGCAATGTCCTTTTAGGAATACTGGTGCAAGGTCAAAGGTAGAAATGCATGAAAACAACCATAAAGCCAATAAGCATGTGAACTTGTAATGAGTACTAGGATAAGTACACTTATTCGGCTAAATAGAAAAAAAAAACATAATCCTTCTTTTAATATAAGTTTAGTGTGATGTTTTCTTTGGCTAACCTAATAACAAGCATGAACTACCACTACATTGTTATAACCAAGTAAGCCTTATAAGTGACCAATTGAATTAGTAGCACCGTAGAATGAAGGCAAATGCAAAATAAAGATAGGTGGTAAAAATGAAGCCAATCATAGAAAATTCTTGTTCAATATAATAAAATGGTTTAACAAGTCAATACATAATAAGTATGGTGATAGCTTTGATGTCATAAATGATCAATACAATAAAATGTTTGGACAATACAATGATCTCACAATAGAGAATTTTAATACAAGAGTGTTCCGTGCCCTAAAAAAAGGTGTTCCTAAAACATTCAGGAACCATGGACAAAAATGATCTCATACAAAAATATTCTCCTAGGCCACTTTATTATAGTTTCTTTCTATTTGCTAAGTGCAATATAAATAGCCTCTTCCATATGTTCCACTAGATATGAGATATGGCCTCTTTCATGTTCCATAAGCTTCAAAATTAAAACAATAAGTAATAGGACAGAAACCAACACTACAAGAAAAATGTGATTTTTCGACGATAATTTTTGACGGTCAGACATCTGTTGTAAGTTCCAATGACATTTCTGACCATTTAAGCCATCCTTCAAAAGTTCAGGCGCACATGTTTCCCGTGGCTATAGCTGTTGGAACTTCCTGCAACTATATAATTTACCTTTCACATATGTTCTCTTTTGCTAATTATCATGGTTATACCTCTTGGCCCTTTTTTTGAAATAAAAGTAAATAATTAAATAATTAAATGTCAAAATAATATAGATAGTTTTTACATAGTTTAATGTTGAAGAGATTATTTACCTTCAAGTCAGGATGTCATGACCATTCTTCCCCACTATAGCACAACTCTTATTTTTAACTGTGATAATAATGTCAACACTAGATTTAATTCTTCCCACATTTTTTTGTCATTATGATTTTACATGAGTTAGGTCACGTATGCCAAATTGAAATGGTTACAAAGTGTTAGAGGTGGCATGAACATTCATACAAAGTTGAGAATGCTTTTCGATAGCTTTCTCATTTTCGATTCTAGTAGCTTCCTTATCAACACCTGTGAAGAAACCTTTAAATTGCAACAAGTGAAAATGAATGAAACATTACAAGAAAACTGGTGAATAGCGATGCAAATTAGGCGTCACTATAGCATCGAAGTTGAGTCACAGGAATGCGACGCTAACTGCCTCCCAATAGTGTCACATTAGCATTGCTTTAGCATTTACAAGATACCGACGCTACATGTGGCACCATGGAGACACTACTTTGCCGCTATTATTGCACGCGAGAAAAGGGAAATGTGCGGCAGATCATAGTGCTATAGTAGCATTGACGATAAACTAGTGTCACATCACTTGCGATGCTAACGATGGAGTCGATATAGGTGCCGATGTATTGCGTTGTTTTGGCCCGAAAAATGCAACGTTACTTAGTGTCTCAAAAGTTATGACGCTACGTAGACGCTAAATTGATGCTACTCGAATTAAATATTTCTAATTAAATATATATGTTACATACATATGTAATTTGTATACTTACATATACATGTATTCCTATATTATATGTGTTACGTATATATTTGTATAGTATATGTTACTTACATTACATGTATTTACCTACATATATAATTAAATTCCTATATCATATGTTACATATATGTATGATATATAAGTTATTTTTATATTCTTAATCATGAAATTTATGAGGGTTAAATTAGGTGACATGATCTAGCGATGGCGTTGATATATTGTTCCAATATATATATATATATATATATATATATATATATATTACTATATTTTAGCTACATTATATGTATTACCTGCACATGTATTCCTATATATATGTTACATATATATATAAATAAATTATTTATATATTCATAATCATGAAATTATTAAGGTTGAACTAAGTGACATGACTTAGCGCCACTATATATTGACGTAACAATGTTGAAATAGTGTTGCAATATCCCACAGTAGTGTCACATTAGCGACGCAATATATTGCGTCGCTAAATATAGCCACCATTGCATCGGTTGAGTATCTCTATTTTTTAGCGTCACAAACAGGAGACGCCGGTTCGGCGCTAAGCGGATGCTAGATTTATTAGCCACGATGTAGGGCTGAAATAGCGACGCAAAGGCGCATGGATAATTTAGTTGATCGACTTCCTTTTATTCTTTTCCCACTTAATTAGACACATATACATATAGATATACAAATATACATATAGACTTATAGTTTTATATAATATACATATAGACCTAACATACATATATATATTTATACTTAATATATACATATATATATATGGTTTAATGGGGGTCCTCCCCCCTCACAGGGATCCAACCTTGCGGCGGCGGCAGGATCCAACTTCGAAGAGGTAGCACTCAAGGCATCCAACCTCGCGGCAGCGGGTGGCAGAGATCTCGCGTCAAAGAGATAGCACTCAAGGCATCCAACCTCGCAGCGGCGGCAGGCGGGTGGGCGATCATCACAGCGGCATGCGGTGCGGGCCGATCGTCGCGAGGGAGGACGAGCATCGTGCGGTGCGGGCCGATCGTCACGTGGGAGTGAGAGCGTCGTTCGGTGCGGATCGATCATCGCGCGAGAGGAGCAGTGTCACACGGCGGGGAAAGACACTAGGGCATCGCGCGGTGGGGAAGGAAAAAAAGAAATGAAAAGACCGAACCGGAAAAGAACGGGCGTGTATGCCCCTGAGCCGGAGAAAAATTGCACCTGTCAGATCTCCATCCGACGGGCACGGATGGGAGGAGGGGGGAGGACCCCCACTAAATCCATATATATATATATATATATATACACGTATGAATATACACATATAGTTTATATATATAGACCTAACACATACATTATATGTACACAATTACATACATATAATAGAAAATTAGAATATATAAAGCCTATTGGAATATAAACTTATAATATAATATGAATAAAATAATATAAAGCTATTTGAATATAAGTTAATAAAAAAATTTAGGTATACTAATTGGCATCAATGTAGCGTCGACTTATCCTGGCCAGTTATTCGTCGCTAATAGTCACATGGGCGTCGACATGACGTCGCATTTAAGTTTATGTCTTTTAATTTATTTTTCTGTGTCATGTTAGCGTTGAAATAGCGTCGCATTTTTTGTGGCTCTAAAAAGTTACCTTAAATCCCTAACTTCTTTTACTGCTTATTGTGTTTACTGTGTGTGACCATGACCATGCCACCATGCGACCGCGATCATGCCACTACAATCGTGACGCCGTCCTCCTCCAGTGTCTTGCTCCGACACCCTACCGGACGCCGCCCTCCTCCACCTCCTTCGCTGCCATCTTGCGACCCCCTCAGCCTCCTATGACCCGCTGCCCTCCTCTGACCCCGCCTCCTCTAATGCCCTCATCTGCCCTTCTACGCCCTCGTTTGCCCTCCTCCAATCCCACCTCCTTCGACACCTTAGTCCGCCCTTGTCTGACCCCGCCTCCTCCGACCCTACCCTTCCCACCTCCTCCGATGTCGTTGTCCGTCCTCTCCGCCTCCTCTGATGTTGTCGTTTGCCCTCATCCGACCCCGCCTCCTCTAATCTCGTCCTCCCCCTCCTTTGACACCGTCGTCCGCCCTCGTCCGACCTCGCATCCTCCGACCCCTCCCTCTCCACCTCCTCTGACATCCTCGTTCGCCCTGCTCCGCCCTCCTCTGCCTTGCACATCCTCCACGCAATCGCCCGACCCTAACGCTCCTGCCCGCCCCCCATGCCTCTGCCTCCTCCTCCGACCCTCGACGTCGGCTCCTCTTCCTCCTCCCCGGCGACACCGACGCACTATTGTTCCGCCACTACCCTGCAATAGCTCCGCTGCCCTACTGCTCTGATCGCCACCCTGCTGCTCCACCGCCCTACTCCTCTAGTTCGGCCGTCGCCCGGCCCCTTAAGTTGATTTTCTAGTAATATTGTTATGATTGTTGTAGTGACTAAGAGATGTAAATTAGATTAAATGATATGAAATTAGGTTGTTGTAATGCCTAAGAGATGTAAATACGAAATTAGGTTGCTTCTTTTATGCATTATGTTGGATTTGTGTTGAATGACCTCAGGAGGTGTAAATTAAGACGTAGTATTGATGTGGTTGATCGGATTTTGCATAAACATTCATAGTATTGCTAGTTAATTATTTTTTCTTCATGTTCAATGCATAAACATTCATGTCATACATGTAACTTGATATTCTTGATGTTCTGATCATGTATACTTTTTATGTCTGATCATTTATACTTTTTATGCTTTTGATATCATTGTAAGGGCTTATGCATAGATTAGTTATTTTTCTAGGAATTGATCTTTTTCGTTAGTAATTAATTCTTATGCTAAATAATACGATACATATGACATGTGCTTTAATGCTACCCTATGCAAGACGAAGAACTAATTATCCACTAGAGAAATTATAATTAAAAGATAATTAATCCTTATGCTATGATGTAGTCGGATCATCATTAGGTGATCCATTGGTTGGTCGTCTCCACGTATCACTCTAGGTTATTTCTTGTGCATTTAATATATCTTATATATGCAATTGTTCTACTTATTTTGTCATTGTGATAGTTGATCCACTGTCGACGGGGCACATAGTCAGGACGTCTCGATCGCACGACGACGATCGGCATATCACACCATGTTATTTTCTGTATATTTAATAAATTTAAATACATCCAAGTATTTTAAGTATTTTTTATGATGACAGTTGCTACGCCACAGCCAAGATTATCAGACGCTTCACCACATTCCAGCGTTGGCGAGCGGCATGTTACTCTAGGTGATATATTTATCATTATGTTTATATTTCTCATTTAATTATATTAATCATTTTTTAATAGTGTTAGTTGCTACGCCACTGATAGCATAAGCACTCAGCTTGTCACATTCTGATGAGCGGACTGCCATGAATCAGACAACGATAGACATCACTCGAGGTAAGAACTTTACTGTACATATATCAATTATCATTAGTTTAATTTATTATTGCACTAAAGATTTATTTTGTACCAGAGCCCGTCAATGATGTCGGACCTTCTTAGCCTACCCTAGCCGTAGCAAGTGATGATTCCTCTTCGACTGACGAAGAGGGATTATACGATAATGGGGTGGTCACCATTAACGACGTTGATCGGCCATAAGTTAAATAAATTCTAGGAATTTTATTATTGTTTTGCTTATCATTGAAAATTAATTCTTTTTTGTAAATTGCAGGACCACTTTCATACTCGCTAGTACCTTGAAGGATGTCAGTGCTCTTGTTCTTTCCTACTTGTCGGACGGGGCAAGATTGGTGGAAAGATGTCCCACTTTTAGTGCGAGATGACATCTTTCGTACATTTTAAGGTATGATCTTTTTTGGGGGTTACATAATTTATTTTATATTATTTTTAAATTACTAACTTTTATAACATTGTTTAGGAGCAAAGTAGTTTCATCCGAATCTTAATTTGGGTATGATCCGAAGAGCTTTTGAGGAAGTGACTGTGAAATACCTTCGAAATTGACTGTAGAAGTTTTGCAAGGTCATCACGTCTACTGGCCTCACTTTGGAACATGGCATACAAAGATGTCCAAGGCATATTAGGCGCCTAGTTTGAGAGTCGTTATGAAGGAAGTGGTAAGTAAGTTTACATTTGAATTATGTTTATTAAATTTATAATTTTTTAAAGTCTAAGTATTTGATGTTCATATAGGATGTATGAACAATGGAAAAAAAGTCGAAAAAGGCAAGCGTTAATCGATTTTCGAAGCTTGAGGCCCACATCCACACAGGCAGATCGATGTGATTTGACGAGCATCGATGGCGCATGGTACTGTAGATACAAAATTGAATAATCAAATTTTTATCCTATACTTGTTTTACAAAATTTGAAATTTTATTGTAGGAAGAGAAACAAGATGATCTTGTTTACTTTCACATGGTCTATGAGTTGGTCACGCTAACTGCTCATAGGCTTCTAGTAAGTCTCATCACATGTTCACTTGGTTGGTGACATTAGTTCAAATATTTTTTTAAATACACAATGTTTAAATTTTTTAAAGATGCATATAATAAGAAGATGGCTGAGAAGTATGAAGATGATCTGAGTACTCAGCCACTGGGTAACGTATCTAAAAATTTATTAATATTTTTTATTTATATAACACCTTATATGTTTATATGTTTTTTTATGTTATATAACTTATATAATCTATAATGTTTATAAGATTGTATAATTTTTTTCTATTTCGTAGAGGACACATCATGAGGAGAAAACCTGCGTGACCTAGGCACAACCGCTCAAGTACTTAGTAGGAGCGGAGGATATGCAGGTGGCCCATATGCTCTGAGTTCATATGTTGCACCTGATGTAATGCAGCTATCACAGTAGATAACACAGGAGGTATCGCAGGCTCACAGCAACTATCCCAGCATTTGGCTCCTTACTTGCAGGCAATTCAGACGATGATCCTGCCACAAAATCAATCCCCACGAAATCAAAGACCGAGCACGTCGGCATCGAATGTCTGGAATGACAATAACGACTTCCAAACTTAGACTAGAAACTTTTGCGTGATATTAGATATACTTTTGTTAGTTCAGATTATTAGTTATACATTTGTTATTAGATATGCGCGCAGTAGTTATACTTTTGTTAGTTCAATTTATAAGTTTTCATATTGTTATCTTTGATATGATGACTGTGATGAATGATCACTGCATTTATATGCAATGTATAATTGTATGATGTGGGAAGGAAAAAAAATATAGCTGTAATCGGACAAAATTGTTTGAAATGAGCACCGCTATAGTGTCTCAATGGCGATGCATGCATAGTCGACGCTATTTTGCATATATTGATTTTAGTGTCACATTAGCATCGACGAACTTAGCGTCACTTTAGCGTCGCCATCAAGACCCCATTAAGACATCACGCGCCATAATAGCATCGACTTAGGTACAATCGTAGCATCACATGAACGTCGGCATAGCGTCGCATGCTTTCACTTTAGCGTCGCTTTAGCAACGCAACTCAACTGCTCGCAATGATACTTTTCACGTCATCTTAACGTCGAGCTAGCGTCGAGTGTTGTTGCTATGATGCGTCGCCTTTGGATTTGACACTATTGCGACGCTAATAGCTATCTATTCCAGGTGTCTCACATTTTTTATGCTATGTCGACGCTAAACTGACGCTATTATTTCCAGCCACGCATTATTTCATTTTTACGCTATAGTGAAACTGTCAAATAGAAACACAGACTTTGAGACGCTACTGTGGAAATAATAGCGTAAAAAATGAAAGAGAAGAAAGAGCGATCACGATTTCGATGATGACTTGATCAGGTTGACGACATGGGCAAGGCTCTTTATGCTCCTAGAACAAGAGGGCACTAGAGAAAATAAAAAACAAAAAAGAACAATAAAATCTTAAAACGACAACAAAAAACAGAGATGAGACTCACTACTCCCGTGATGAGTAAGGGTGATCGCGAGAGGAAGAGGCAACAACGATGGTAAGGGCAACAACGATGGTTGACAGAATCACAAGGATGATTAGAGCAACAATCACGATCCCTCATTTTTTCTTTAGGCTGTGTTTGGCTCTGGAACTTAGGCCAGAACTTGGCCTAAGTTCTAGAACTTTTGCCAAATAGCCTATGTCACATGATGTACGGTTGGAACATTTAACCAAATGTTCCAGTCATAAAGTTCTTGTTATTAATAAGAACTTGAAAAGTTCTTGCTAATAGCAAGAACATCCTTTTTTTTGTTATAGGTCTAAAAGTAGGTAGGTGGAGCTACTTTTAGACATATAACTTATTATTTTAATAATATTATTATATGTATATATTATATTATATACATATATATTATATACTTATAATATATACATATATTATATTATATTATATTATATTATATTTATAATTTATTTAGGTATAATAACAAAAGAAGTGCATTTATTATTTATTAAAATTTACTTAGTGTTATAATAAAATATACTTTTCCATTATTAGTTATTATGAAAAATATATTTTCCTGTTTAAATATTGACGTAAATATTTTTATTTATTTTACTTATCATATATCATAATAAAAATTAACTAGTATGATATTAGCATAATATAATTATATTATTAATTATGGTATTCTAAATAAGTTACAATTACATAATTATTTTATAAAAATATGATGTTAATTTTTTTATATTTCATTTTTAGTTATTAATTAGTTTATCTTAATTTTTTCTTCTATCTAATTTGCTAATTATAAAAATATTGTGTAATTAATAATATAAAAATAATCTTATAAAATAATAAAATATATATTTGCTTCTTATATTTTATCCAACCACCTACTAAAATTTATCTATCAAATCGACTTTTTAAATTCTCATCATTATATTTTTTTTCATCCAAACACCAACCTAAACTTTTTCATCTAATTAATTAATTCTCGGAAACTAATTTTTTTCAAAATTCTCGTACCAAACACAACCTTTGAATAATCACACTAGCATAAGAAAATTTTCACAGCATCCGAAGGGATCTTCATTTCATAAAAATCAGCCCATGTTAGATTTCGGGATTGAACGGTGGAATATCGGAATGTTCCCATAATATAGGCAAACATTAGATAGATTAAGTATAAATCGGTCAAACCTTAATTTTTGTAAAGAATCATCTTAAAAACATGAAATCGCCTTTTTCAACTCAACATTCAAAATATATATATTCTTCCAAAATAAAAAATAGACATATTCTCATATTTTACCTTTTTTCAATTGTGTATTGTTTTTATTATTTATTCATACATTATATTATTATCATTATTATTATAAAAAAATAAATATGTATAATAAAATATTTTATTTATAAAATATTGTAGTTTTAAATTATATTCTCTTTAATTAACACGAATGAAAATAATAATATACTTATTTTTAAAAATATGATATTATGTTATTTTATTTTATTAAAAATATTCTCCTAAGTAATTTTGACCTGAACCACTGAATAATAATGGACGGAGGTTGCACACGAGTTTCATAGAATGGAGCCATTATGCCAATATTATATATAAAATTTTAAAGAATATGTGTACCTATTATTAATTCATAGATCGACAGTAATCTTTGATAAAAAAAATTTAAAACAAGTATATAATGAATTTAATATTATCATTGATTCATCCAATCCCATGGACACGTGCCCTGGTCATACGTCGATATATATCGCACGAGCATTAAAATATCTCATGCAGGCACGATACAAAATCCTTATCTTATCCTCTTTGCCACCGATCACTCTTAAAATATTCCAAAAGCGTTCGCGTCTCTCACGTGTTGCTACGAGTCAGATACACCCGCAGAGGCACTCAACCTATCGGGAACCCTCCAATCAACTCCGCCCAAGTCATTTCTGGACTCGCCGCACGCTTCCACTTTCCCGACCATATCGTGTACCAAACGCCCATCTTATACCCGCCGAAAGCGCCACGAGCTCAACTTTATTTTCTCTCTTTTTGGTCGGCGTCTTCGAGTCTTCTACGCCTCGGCGTACTCCGGCTGGAACAAGAAGAGCAAAAGAGGGGAAGGCTCGTCTCCAAAATCGAAATCTTAGATCCGTCGTTGATTCCGATGGCGTCCGGCGGATCCTCTGGCAGTCCGGCGCCCAGCTCGGGACGGCCTTTCGACTTCGGCTCCCATGACGTCCTTTGCTCTTACGACGACTTCGCGGCCCCGGATCCTTCCGGAGGGAAGGGTTTCGAATCGCCGGTGAAGGTATTGATTTGTCTTCGTCTCTTTGATCGTGATTCCCGATGTAGTTCCCATATTCGGATCGATTCATTAGAAATGAGGTCTTTTTTTCTTTCGTTAGGAGTGTTGTTGGTGTAGGAATTATGATGTTTAGATTGTTGAAATTTCCTTGTTTAATTAGTTCCCGCTGAAGAAGAAAATGGAAAAGTCTATTTAATTAGTTGGCATTGGCCTCAGTGTTAAGTGGAAGTAATGTAGCTTGTTTTAGTGAGGAATATCAGAAATACTTGATGGTTAAGTTCCTTTAATGTAGGAATAGCACTACTTAAGCCTTAAAGGTCTCGGACTTGAGTTAAGGTGATATAGCTTTCAGATGAAAGTTCTCATCAATTAATTTACCATTAGTATAGTACTTTGAGGTATTGTGTCTCAGAATTGTGGAAATGACAAATATAAATAGTTCAATCATTGATAAGATCCATTTTTTGTTCCAGCATGGGGGTAGTCATCACTCCATTTTTTGGGGTGTTCAAGACATTTTATTGTGACCCATGACATAATATGTGATAGATCCTGTCAATTATTACGTTTCTTTTTGTGCTGCCTTTTAATAGCCGTTAAGGACTAGGCATGCCAATTTTTGGCAGTCTAAGTTACTTCAAGCTGGTTGCAATGATGTTGCGGCATGCTGGCCAAATGTACCTGAAATTGTGGTATTCATCCAAAATACAGTTGATCCACATATCTACAATTCTTTTCTTGCGATACCACATCTCCGAGTGACCTCTTGTTCAATATTACTTTTTGAGAAAGCTTGTTTGATAAAACTGTTATTGGCTAGCAGGATTATTCTGCTATACAAGGCAGGTTGCTGCAATAATATTGTTAGTTCACAGACGTCTCATCTGTTCATTATGCAGGAATACCAGGAGAGCAGAAAAGGCAGACCATCCATTAATGCTTATGACCAAGAAAAGTGTTCCAAAGAAGATGCAATGTCTTCCGTTGACAAATGCATGAAGAAATATGCTGACAACGTGCTCCACTTTCTTGAGGGTATCAATAGCCGCTTGTCTCAACTGGAGATACATTGCTACAAACTTGACAGGTCAATTGGTGAGTTTCGAGCTGATATTATTCGTGACCATGGTGATGCAGAACATAGGTTCAAGTCTCTTGAAAAGCAAATTCAGGAAGTAAGTTTCCATGACAATATTGTAGGCAACAATATTAACATGAGTTTTCAGCACACAGTTTTCTTAAACCTCCTTTTTCCTACTGCACTGCGTATCTTGTGATGCTTCTAATAGTTTTACTATTTCCTTCAGTGCATTACCCATTCCTGTTAGGCCCGCCTATATTTTAAACTCCGCCTATATTTTATAGAACTCCGCCTATATTTTATAGCCAGTCCCAAGCCCGGATAAAGGAGGAGGGTTGTGTTAGGCCCCGACAGCCAGCATAAAATCCTGTCGAATCTTATGAACATGGATCAACGAATGACGTCGTATGATCCATGTAGCCGACCCCACCTAGTGGGATAAGGCTTTGTTGTTGTTGTTGTTGCATTAGCCATTCGTGACTGTGCTGATGCAGAACGATGTGTCAGCCATCAACTTTGTTAATATTCAGTCAACCACTCTATAGTCTATTGCTTTGTTGTTGTTAATAATGCCTTGAATCTGAACCCAGTTGGTCCCCTATATAGTCAGACGCTTCAGCAGAATTTCCCTATGGGGGTCTCGCTACCCGGTCAGCGAGCCTGTGGGGGATCAAGGGGGGGATCCAGGGGGATCCCCCCTGCAGGGGTTGCAAGGGGCTCCGCCCCCTGAGCGAAAATTTTTAGGGGTATTCTGTTTGTGATTCGGATTTGATTTATTTCCTTATCACGAGATAGGTGTCCTATTTTCAGGAGATTTATTTAGAGTCCCAATTCGTATGTAATTCCTATCATCTGTCAAAGGGAGTGCTTATATAAACTCCCTAGGGGTCTAGACCGAGACCTATCCTTGTAATCATCATTATTCCATAACAAAGAGCCGCCGCCGTTTTTTCTCTTCGTGTTCTTCTGTATTTCGTGCGATCCCTCTCTCCCTCTTTTCGTAACAAACTGGTATCAGAGCCTTAGGGTTTGTCAGCGATTCTCGATCAGCAGGGAGATGGCGTCGCACAACGTGAGCGTGGAGAAGTTCAACGGCAGAAACAGTTTCGGGTTGTGGCAGATCAAGATGCGGGCGCTTTTGAAGCAACAAGGAGTCTGGGCGCCGCTCTCAAACGTGTCGAAGAACAAGCCAAAGGAGGAAGACTCGAAAGGCAAAGAAAAGGAGATCGACCTCGCAACTTTGGCGGCACAGGAGGAGAAGGCGCACTCGATGATCCTGTTGTGTCTGGCGGATGAGGTGATAATCGAGATCGCAGATGAAGAAAAAGCGGCCGGTCTGTGGTTGAGACTCGAGAGTCTATATATGACGAAGTCTCTCACCAACAAGTTGCTGTTGAAGCAACGTCTGTTCTCTCTCCGCAGCAGGAAGGTACCCCTCTGAAGGAACATCTTGATCAGTTAAATTCTTTGTTGATGGAACTCAGAAATATCAATGTTAAGATCGAGGATGAAGATGCTGTCCTAATTCTGTTAGTTTCGCTTCCTCCATCATATGAAAATTTCGTTCAATCTATGATTATCGGGAAGGAAACTATAAGTCTGGAAGAAATAAGATCGAGTCTTCATACTCGTGAACTTCGGCATAGGGCATCTGGAAATTCTGCAGAGACTCATGCCGCGGGTTTGATATCGACCGCAGAGAAGGGACAGTCCTCGAATTCAAAGAAATCCAAGTCGAAGAAGAAGAAAATCACTGCGAAAGACATCTGTAATTACTGCAAGGAACCAGGCCATTGGAAGAAGGATTGTCCGAAGAAGAAGAAGGAAATTCCGAAGATGATTTGGTTCTGGCTGCTTCTGATCAAGGATGTCTGACGGATAGTTGGGTTCTGGATTCGGGGTGTTCCTATCATATGACTCCGAATAAAGAGTGGTTCTCAACTTATCAGAAGATTGATGATGGAAACGTCATCATGGGCAACGATGCAGCCTGTCAGATAGTTGGGATCGGTTCTGTGCAGATAATGACTCATGACAATCTTGTGAGGACGCTGACAGATGTCCGACATGTTCCGCAACTGAAAAAGAATTTGATATCACTTGGAGTCCTCGACTCTAAAGGGTGTCAGATCAATGCTGCTGGAGGCATCCTCACGGTCATGAAAGGTGATGCTACGGTTCTGAAGGGAGTCAGACAGAAGTCCTTGTATGTATTACAAGGCAATACAGTCTCTGGCGTTGCTGTAGTGGTTAGTTCATCTGAATCAGATAGGTCCAAGCTGTGGCACATGCGGCTTGGGCATATGAGTCAGAACGGGATGAATATCCTCAGCAAACGAGGTCTTCTAGGGGAGAAGAAGATATCTGAAATCAACTTCCGCAAGCACTGCGTATTCGGCAAACAGCGAAAGTCTCAGTTTGGCAAGACAGTACATAGGACGAATGCGACACTTGACTACATCCACGCCGATTGTTGGGGTCCCTCTCGTGTTCCATCATTAGGAGGTGCGAGGTACTTCCTATCTGTGATTGATGACTACTCGAGGATGACTTGGGTATTCATGATGAAACACAAGAGTGAGTCCTTCAAGGCCTTCAAGCAGTGGAAGGTTCTGGTGGAAAATCAGACGTCGAAGAAAGTGAAGCGTCTTCGCACTGACAATGGTTTGGAATTCTGTTCTGCTGAATTCGACCAGTTCTGCAAAGATGAAGGCATTGCCAGACATCGCACAGTCAGGGATACTCCACAGCAGAATGGAGTTGCAGAACGAATGAACATGACACTTCTGGAGAGGGCAAGGTGCATGCTCTCTAACGCTGGCCTAAATAGGACATTCTGGGCTGAAGCTGTTAACACAGCTTGCTACTTGGTGAATCGAAGTCCGGCGACTGCGATTGATCTCAAGACTCCAGCTAAGGTATGGTCAGAAAATTCTGCTGATTATATTTGTCTGAAAGTTTTTGGTTGTCCAGCATACTATCACGTCAGTGAAGGAAAGTTGGAGCCAAGGGCCAAAGAAGGGGTGTTCATGGGATATGGTGCAAGAGTGAAGGGCTACAGAATCTGGTCTCCTTCAGAACACAAAGTCATCCACAGCAGAAGCGTGACCTTTGATGAAGCATCAATGCTTCAGTTGAAGGTGGAGGCTGAAGAGAGTGTCAGTAAACAGGTGGAGGTTGAAATCACTCCAACTGAGGATGATGCTGAAGGATCACATCAAAAAGCAGAACCAGAAGGTGAAGAATCTGATGAGCAACTTGAAGAGGAGTCAATTGCTGCTACACGTCCTCGCAGAGAAGTGGATCCTCCTAAGCGATATGGTTTCGAGGACATGGTTGCTTATGCACTACAGGTAGCTGAAGAGGTGGAGTCCCTGGAGCCGTCCTCTTATAGGGATGTCATCACATGTGCCGAATCTGAACAGTGGATCGCTGCTATGGGTGAGGAGATGGAATCTCTTCACAAGAATCAGAAGTGGGAGCTGGTCAAGTTGCCTAAAGGCAGGAAGACTGTTGGCTGTAAATGGATCTTCAAGAAGAAAGCAGGAATTCCAGGAGTTGAGGCACGAGATATAAAACACGACTGGTTGCTAAAGGTTATAGTTAGAAAGAATGTGTGAACTACAATGAGATATTCTCACCTGTTGTCAGACATACTTCTATCAGGATGCTACTTGCTCTTGTAGCACATCAGAATCTAGAGCTCGAGTAACTAGATGTGAAGACTGCTTTCCTCCATGGAGAACTTGAAGAAGATATTCTTATGAGCCAACCAGAGGGATTCTCCATTCCTGGAAAGGAGAATCAAGTTTGCAGTCTGAAGAAATATCTGTATGGCTTGAAACAGTCTTCCAGACAATGGTACAAGAGGTTCGACAGCTTCATGATCAGTAAGGGATTCAGTCGAAGTCCCTATGATTGCTGTGTATATCACAAGAAGGTGAAGGACGGCTTCACCATCTATCTGCTCTTGTATGTTGATGATATGCTTATTGCTGCCAGAGACATGGCAGACATTCAAAATCTGAAGAAGCTCCTCAGTGCAGAATTCGACATGAAAGATCTTGGTGCAGCACAGAAGATTCTGGGGATGGAAATTCTAAGGGATCGCGCACAGGGTAAGCTCTTCTTATCTCAGAAAAGTTATATTGAGAAGATTTTATCCAGGTTTGGAATGTCTGGAGCGAAGCCTTTGAATACTCCATCAGCTGCAAATGTTCATCTTTTTGTTGCCTTCACACCAAAGTTAGATGCAGAAAAGGAGTACATGTCTCGGGTTCCATATGCTAGTGCAGTTGAAAGTCTGATGTATGTCATGGTTTGCACAAGACCAGACATTGCTCATGCAGTCAGTGTTGTCAGCAGGTTCATGAGCAATCCAGGAAATGAGCACTGGCAAGCAGTGAAGCGAATTTTTCGGTATATGAGAGGAACATCTGATATTGGCCTCATCTACAGAAGTGATAAAGAGTGTTTGGTTGCAGGGTACTCAGATTCAGATTATGCTGGAGATGTTGATGAAAGACGATCTATGACAGGTTATGTCTTCACTTTGGGCAGTTCAGTTATTAGTTGAAAGGCTACACTTCAGCCATCAGTTACATTATCCACCACAGAGGCTGAATACATGGCACTGACGGAAGCTGCCAAGGAAGGCATCTGGTTAAAAGGCTTAGTTGGATATCTCGGATTACATCAGGAGCAGGCTATAGTGCACTGTGACAGTCTGAGTGCAATATGTTTAGCCAAGGATCAAGTACATCATGAAAGAACCAAACACATTGATGTCAGATATCACTTCATCCGCACTGAGAAGAGGATCAAGGTGAAGAAGATTGGCACTGAACACAATCCAGCTGATATGTTCACCAAATCTGTTCCTTATGGCAAGTTCCAACATTGTTTGGACTTGCTTAACATAAATACTTGGTAATAGCTTCAAGATGGGACTGGCGGCGGCGTGGCGTGCTTTTGTGCTCTGAAGATGATTCAAGTCAAGGTGGAGATTTGTTAATAATGCCTTGAATCTGAACCCAGTTGGTCCCCCTATATAGTCAGACGCTTCAGCAGAATTCCCCTACGGGGGTCTCGCTGCCCGGTCAGCGAGCCTGTGGGGGATCAAGGGGGGGGGGGATCCAGGGGGATCCCCCCTGCAGGGGTTGCAAGGGGGCGGAGCTCCTTGAGCGAAAATTTTTAGGGGTATTCTGTTTATGATTCGGATTTGATTTATTTCCTTATCACGAGATAGGTGTCCTATTTTCAGGGGATTTATTTAGAGTTCCAGTCCGTATGTAATTTCTATCAAAGGGAGTGCCTATATAAACTCCCTAGGGGTTTAGACCGAGACCTATCCTTGTAATCATAGCCGCCGCCGTTTTTCCTCTTCGTGTTTTTCTGTATTTTGTGCGATCCCTCTCTCCCTCTTTTCGTAACAGTTGTTGTGTTTGGTAACATGCTTAAAGTCTTGAGATGTGATCTAGCTGATCGTATAGTGTAATTATAATCATACATAACAATTTTCTTTCTAAAACCCTTGTAGCTATCATGTATATTCCATATGGATTTGGACATTTTTTGAGGAATTAGAAATAATACCAACTCTCAGAAAAAGATAAATGAATTATACTGTCGCAATATAGTGGAATAAAGCATGGTTTCGTATTGTCTAAAATATTTGTGTTTTGCTTCTTAAATTTATGAAACATAAAGGGTTTGAATAATCTATTCAATTTGGAGGTATGAGCTTTACTTTATTTGTACAATGAGCGTCCATCTTTATATAGGTGTGAACTTGTTTGTCTTATTTGTAAAAGTGTCTCCTCTGACTTCTTGGCTTTCTCCTGTACTTGTTCTTTCTCAGACAAAACTTAATTTCACTTATGGTCTTAGTATGCTTTTCTCAAATTATCATATGCCTCACTAGGTCCACAGATCCATTCAGATTCTAAGAGATAAGCAAGAACTTGCAGAAACTAAGAATGAACTAACTAAACTTCAATTAGTTCATAAAGAATCTTCACGGACGAATCAACAAACCAAGCAATCAGTTTCTGAGCTGAACAAAACGGATGATCAGTCAGACACTGCAAACAAGAATTTGGCGCTTGCTCTTCCTCATCAAGGATCTGATCCAGGTCTTTCAGCCAGAGCTCCTGAGCATATTCAGCTGTATAAACAAGTGCCTCTACATCGGCAAGCACCTATTGCTCCAAATGTTCAACATGATCGTTATATTGTAAACCAAGTTGGCGCTTTTTATCAGAACCAAATACTGCAACCTGATCTGCAATATTTTCAAGCACGACCACAAGATATTCCAGTTCACATTCAAAAACAGCAGCTTCAAACCATAAGCCAGAATCAACCTACAAGTTTTCCTCAATGCCAGCAGCAATGGACTCAGCAACTGCCGCCACAGTTTCCACCGCAGGAAGTAACAGCCTCAGCTGTTTCCTCTCTCCTTCCAATGAGACCACAGATGCCATATCCTTCTTACCCACCTCAACCTCCAAATACCACTCCTGAATCATCTTCGGTTGGCACACGTGTGAAGGTTCCTTATCATGTGGTACCACAGCCTAATAATACCCAACCTGAAGCCTCCTTTGATTATAATGGAACTGGCAGCTCAGTTTCACAGCCATCCCCACAGCATAATATACCCCGCCAGACACAACCATCAACAACCTACCAAAGTTTAGTTGGATTGCAGCCAAAGGGTGGTTATACATGCACTCCAACTTATCCACCGCAGTATAACATTCAGGGTTATAATGATGCTTACAGCTACCAATCAGGCAACCTTTCAGTTCTACAGAATCAACTTCCAAGCCATAGTAGTGGTCTTCAACATCACGGCACACAGCTAATTCGTAGTCATCCATACGGGGAGATGATCGAGAGAGTGACTGGTATGGGATATACAAGAGAACAGGTTGCAAGTGTCATCGACAGGATGACAGAGAGCGGTCAGCCAATAGATTTTAATGCACTGCTTGATAGATTGAATGGACAAGTTGCTGGAGTTCCCCCACGGGTTTGGTGAGCTGAGCTCGTGCTGTGACTAGAGGAGTTTGGAGCCACCTTCCAGTGCTGGTTATGTTGTCGTATTTAAATTCACTGTGTATGTACATATAATCTCATGTGGTCAGATGAATAATATATCGAAAGGTTTGATTATTAATAGAGCGAAATGACATCGTATGATCCATGTAGTTTACCTCATCTAGTGAGATAAGGCTTTGTTGTTGTTGTTGTGGTCAAATGAATTTTCAATAGATGACCACAATGACGATTGCATCGTGATGAAAATTGGAGACTTTTTTTTTGTTAACAGAAATAGTTTCCTGAATATCTAGATATATTTTCTCTTGCGCATTAAATTTTCTTGAAGGATGCAATGCAATTGAGAACAAGGTTTGAATTGGACACCTCGGACGGATTCAGATATGTAAAATTTTGGGAGTCTTTCTTTTTCTTTTTTCTTCTGTGTGGAAGCATAAGGGAGAACATAGTCATATCGTGGTGAACTTCCCCCAATCAGTTCACTTTCGTATTTTGTCTTGCCTAAAAACATTCGGGGCAGGCAAAAGAAATCCAGATTATTTATAAACAGCAAGCGAGTTAGATATTCAACCATATACGATTGGAGCATGAAACCTTACAGGTGCTTCATGTTAAATCACCATATGAAATGTGCTAGGAAAACGTCTTACTCAGGGTTCCAATCAGATATAGATCTCTAGCACGTAAATCCAGCAACAAAATAGCATATGATATTATACTATCAGGAATAGAGAGCTTTTGAACCATTATATGGTCGTACCATCTTGACATTCAGTATACAATGGAGGGATTGTTCTACTACAACAAAGGTGGGAGTGCAAAGATAAGCTCACTCGTTCAAATAAAGTGTCTCGAATTTCATTATATGTGAATATGAGTGCCACTGATAAATACGTGCTCTGACCAGTGCACTCAATGGCCTCGTGCGAGTCGTATCTCAAATATCGACTAAAAAAACTGTTTGACGATCCTACCATGTGCATCTGCTAATTCTCACAAAATGAAAGCACAGAAACACACAATATACCTTGTGTAACTAGAAAAAAAAATATGCGAAATATATTTTTGGACAAGGTCCAGCTTCGTTGATACTTTACTAGCAATTACGACAATCCGGTATTTGAAAGAGTAGACAAACAGCGTAGTCATTTCATACATTTAAGTATGCAGCTAGACAACCCGGAGGTGTTCTGATAAGTTTGACCAGTTCACCATGGTATTCTCAAAAGGCAATGATGGCTTCATTAATTATTTGATATCAGAATAAGCAATTACTGGCCATCAGCGCGTCCATAGTTCAGCAACTTCAGCCTTTGGCCTATGGCGATGGCATCTCTTTGATTGAGGGATTCATGGGCAACTCGAATCAACAATCATCCACTCCCGATCCTATTATCATGTCACTTCCATTAATCGCCAAATAGGGTCGAGAGCAGCAGATCTTGAACAAAAGTTGCTCTGATGGTTGCCTGCTTTTGCCTGCGCTCCCTCTCCTCATAAGTCAGTGAAAGCTCAAAACTGTCAAGATGAAAGATCTCATCAGATATAGTTTTGATTTAAGTAATGACAGACATTATAGATCACTTTCCCTAGAGCTGCGTTCAAGAACGCCTCCAAAAATCTTTAAGTAATTCTACGTTCCTAAACTTTTTTATGTCATTGAGTGGACTCATGTACAACAACAACAACAACAACAAAGCCTTATCCCACTAGGTGGGGTCGGCTACATGGATCATACGACGTCATTCCGCTCGTTGATCCATGTTCATGAGATTCGACAGGGTTTTACGCTGACTGTCAGGGCCTAACACAACCCTCCTCCTTTAAATGATGAATGTTTTGAGACAATTTAAACATATTTTCCTAAGATATTGCACTCTGTTTTTTTTTTATCAGCATGTGTTTTATGCATTTAAAAGCATACATACACCCTCTCAAAAGAATATACATACATAAGACGAGCTGGAAGGTTCAATTATTATTGCAGCTGGAAGGTTTAATGATGATTAGTTGATCACGAGTACATGAAACCAAAATGTTAGATTGTAGTGTTGCAAACAATCTCACAATCTTTGGTTCCTCCATTTACAATACCTCAATGCATGTTTGGTCCTAACACGCATGGATACATAATATGACAATAAGTGGTCAAATTAGGCAAATTGATATAAGTTTCCATAAGACATCAACTTGTCATCCAATAGTCAGTAATAAAACCACATTTCATGGTTAAATTGAAAATGAAAGTACAATAATAGCAAAATATTATTAAGTTGAAGCACGTGTGAAATAGTTGCAATTCAGACAAATGCTTGAATTTTGTTTTGATACAATATAACAGACTATGGACTATGATCTGTTCTCCTACAAAATAACACTGAAATTTATTTCTCATTAGAACATTCCAGTCATGAAGCTTTGCACTTAAAATGAAACATTCCATTCACGAAGAACCATAAAGCATTCACATGGTTATTCAAAACCTAGCTAGTTGAAGTAAATGCAGAAAGATGTAAAATTACCTAGATTTCCAAGCAGGTAAAGGTGCATCCTTCTTGTTACAAGGATCCTCTACTGTCAAGGTGGAAGACTTTGCACTTTCATCTGATTCAGATGTTGGAACATTTATAATAAGTGATGAAAGTAAAGAATCAGCTGTGAGATTTGATCCAGGGTTGTTGTGTGATCTATAAATGCCATTTCCCAAAAGCACCTGCAAATGAGCCTCATGAAGGTCCCTTCGAAGCAGTGGAAGTGCCTGACTGCTAGGGATGGCAAATCTCCGAAATCTTCGACGTCTCTGAAGGTGATTCTCAATTAAAGAAAATCTATACAACAACAACAACAACAACAACAACAAAGCCTTATCCCACTAGGTGGGGTCGGCTACATGGATCATACGACGCCTTTCCGCCAATTCGTTGATCCATGTTCATGAAATATCCATCATGGCGTGACATATGCCATTTAGTTTATACTATGATGGGGAAAAGGATATCTTAAACAAGTGTCCATGCTGCATTCCTATATGATTCAGCATGTCCTTAGAAACCTTAGCTGAACAGATGGGGCAAACCTGGAAAAGGTACAATAACATAAACACTTACATAGTGAAATAATGAGTTGATTTTTAAAACAACAAGAGATACACAGATAAATGGATGTTTTTTAATGTGGCAAGTGGATGCTTTATTTCATAAATTCAGGTGAGCAAAACTTACAACCTATGTAGTAAGTACTTTCAAATATAAGATGAATAAACATGCTGCACACCCATGTGCAACCCTTGGATTTAAGCCTCCTCTCTAGCTTTCTGCTCTTCCCAAAAGTTCTCTCTGTGTGATGCCTCCCAAACTCTTCCATAAGACCTCCCCCTACTTCCCTCCCACTCTTTCTCTCTCTCAGTTGGTAAAGGAGGGACACCCTGCAATGGGGAAAAGGGAGCCACCTCACAACATATTCCTTACCACTTTCTAAATTGGTCTTACCAGTAGCTTAAGCTAGTCATCATTCATAGTTAGGATATAATCAACATTGAATGCTCGTTTAGGCAGATTGCAGCAGTACAGCTATCGAGCTGCTAAGTGAATAGTAGGTATTTTTGTGTATCAACTATGTACTGTTATATAAACCAAAGGATTGGTTTCTTATAGCAAAATAGAGGGACAGTGTAGCATTTCTGAAATATAAAGCCCAATGCTGCTGATATGTAACAAATTACTATTTTGTAAGATTTGAAATCTCAAAAGTTTATGAACATTTTTAAAGCTAAGAGCGTACATATATACTTTGCATATTTGATGATCAGTAAACTGTAAATCAAATAAATCATCAATAACAACAGTAATATTTAAGAAGTTGAGAAATAATAAACTCTTAAGGAACTCAGCAAATTTTTTTTATTTTTTTTTTTGAGGAGTTCTTAGCGAATTCACAAGATAAAAAAAATCAATTTCACTTATGCTCTTCCTTTTTTATTAATAGTACAAATGCAAAAATCACATTGACAATCACGACATTAATGATCATGCAGAACATATGAATCTTCCAGGAATGAGGAATAGGAAAATAAAATTTGATAACAAACTTGACTGGGCATGAAAATGTACATCTTATGTTACTACATGCAAGTCTTTGGGCACATGTGCATTCAGTTGCTCAACAATCTCAGTGCACTAAAACTGTCTTCTATTAATTTTGAATATGAAGGCAATAAGAGGAAAAGCTTCACAACAACAACAACCACCAGCGCAGTAATGTAGCAATAGCAAAGACGAACCTTTTCCTCATGCAAAACGCTAACATTTAACTAAGCAATGAAGAAACTATGACCCATCAAAGGCCAGAGTTTGCGATGCTCACGGCTACTTTCGACTCGAAGGGATGCTCCTTTTCGAGATGCAAAAACAACGACGCGATGTCATGATCCTCGTAACAATACGGGCATGGGAATTCCTGCCGCACCTCCTCTTCCATCTCGAACTCTTCGATGCCCAACCGTTCTACACCAAGATCACATTTTTATCCAAAAAGCGAACAACCAATATATCAATTACCCACACAAAAATAGTGGTTTCAGATCAAAACTAACATTTTACAAAAAGATTCGACAATGAAACCAAACGAAAACGGCAGGGAAGATCCAGAAACGAACCTGACGAAGAACCCTGCAGCTGGTGGTGGTGTGCGTAGTGCCTCTTTGCCGCAGCGAGGCGGGAAATCCACAGATCGGAGTCCATCGAACGCTGCGAGAACCCGGGCGTCAGATCCCAGAAACAAAGATCTCAGATTCGCCCCTTCTCAGTCCCGTTTCTCCTCTCTCCAATTATGGAATTATCCGCGGCGTTTTCCGATCTGTTTCTTTCTCGATCGGAAACGTAAGGTTTGGAGAGGAAGAGACGAGATCGAGAAGAAGCAGAGGAGGAGAAGAAACGAAACAGCGATAAAATTGCGACTTTTATCACCCCTCCCCCTCCCTTCCCCTTCGATCATGTCACTGACGTGGCAACACCTGTTATCTTATTTTTTTCTGTATTCTTTTCCGGTGGGGTTATATATATATATAAGAAATATTACGGTAGTATATAAAGGTGCATACATTACATATTGTCCCTTGGATCTTCATTCAGTGCTTTGGATGAGAGGCGCTTGAACCATGTTCAGATGAATCATGCGTGTCGGTTCACTTGGTCTCGTTGTCACGCGTCGATAGCGAAAAGAGACCCCCCTCTTCGACCTTGCCAACGCTTGAACCGGCGGTTCAAATGGATCACGCGTTGTGGTTCACTTCGTCGTGTCGTCGTCGTCATCACGCGTCGGTAGCAAAAAGGGGGGCGGCAACCCCCCTCTACAACCTCGCGAGGCACTTGAACCAGTGGTTCAGATGAATCACGCATGGCAGTTCACTTGGTCTGACGCCCCCTTCTACAACCTCGCGAGGTGCTTGAATCGGTGGTTCAAATGAATCACGCATGGCAGTTCACTTGGTCCCGTTGTCACGCATTTGTAGCGAAAAGAGACCCCCCTCTTCGACCTCGCCAGCGCTTGAATCGACAGTTCAAATGGATCACGCATGGCGGTTCACTTCGTCCCATTGTCACGCATCGTCGTCGTCATGCATCGGTAGCGAAAAGGAGGGCATCAGCCCCCCTCTAAGTGATCTCACCGGTGAGGTCACAAAGGGGGGCCGACACCCCCCCCCCTTCATGCTCGTCGGTGCTGTAGCAAAAAGGGGGCATTGGCCCCCCTCTGCAACCTTGTCGGCGAGGTCGTAGAGGGGGATCGACGCTCCCCTTTCGTTGCTATGGCGACACAGGTCGAGGATGCGACTCCGACGGCAATGAGGAGAGGAAAAGACGAAGAACGTGACTCCGACGCTGAGATCGATGGTCGAAGGGCCAACGATCGGTGCAGGGGAGGTCGTCGAGGGGAGTTCGGCGGAAGGAGCCCAATTTTTTTTTTGAACCAGGGTTTTTATTAAACTAATAATTGATGATTAAATCTCGGTCATTATAACTAAAACAGCTTATATCTAATGATTGTGGATGGGTGTATGTACCTAAGTGTGTATGCACTATAATATTCTTCATATATATACATACATATATATATATATATATATGTATGTATGTATGTATATATGCACCTCCAAAGTATCTTATGCTCTCAATGGATGCTGAGCATATAGATCGTTGATCAACGGTTCAAATAAATAATGCACTTAAGTGATGTTAAATGATCAGATTTAATCATTCATAATATGAACTGTTGATCAGTGAGATGCGCTCAACATCCCTCCAGAGCAAAGGGTGCTTTGCAAGTCTATTAATCCCATATATGCAAATATATATATATATATATATATATATATATATATATAATGGGATTCTACTCAAGTAGGTAGGAGCCTCCTACATTGAATGTTGTCCGATCAGATCGGAAGGCATAATGAAGAGCAAGTCAACCAGACGTCCATAGATCGAACCGTGGGCCATCGAGTTATGGTAGTGGCGATAGCGACGGCAGCAACGTTTTGAGTTGTCGTAGCGGCATTGGCATCGAGCAGTGTCAACATCGATGACAGCGACGTCACAGCAAGCAAGGCCAGCAGCAGTAGCGGTGACTTCGAGCAATGACAACAACATCAGCATCGAGCAGTGGCAGCGGCAATGAGCAGTGATAGAGGCAGCAGTGACGAGCAGCAGCATCACAACGAGCAGCGCGTCAATAGCGATCAGAGGCATTGGCAGTGAGTAGATCGGCGTCACGCAATGTGTGTGAGGAGCAGGTAGCGGCAGTCGAACTCCTCCAATCGCCATTGGAGCTTCCACAATATGAGGTCGAGGTCGAACCCCTTGCCATCTGCGATTACTCCTCTAACTCCTCACCCTGGTGATCGACGCTTGCGATCGACGACTCCATTTGTTGAACCGACGACATTGTTCAGTTTTTTTTTTGTGAACTGCGCTTGACCACTTCATTCATATGATCAAATCGAACGGCTTGGATGACAAGTGATGCATGCAAAATATAACATATTTTAGATTATTATTTTAGTTAATTTTTCTGTAATTTGTTCATGGCATGCATCATTTTTAGTCATTTTTAATCGTAATTCCGGATTTATTATTAATTCTCTGATTGTGGATGGATTAATTAAATTTGAATAATTATTTTGCAGAAAAATTTAAAACACGGCCGAAATTCAAAGAAATTATTCCTTACGATCGAGATTTGGCTTTACCCCCAAGTCATTTTGGCCGATATTTGGCTTTACACCCAAGTCGTTTTGGGCGAGATTTCTAGGGGGTAATGATATGGATTCTTCGTTGTTACGGCTAAGATTTGAAGGGGTAAAGATAAAAGAATTTTATCTTTTGGGCGTAATGGCATGAAGATGAATTTGGCCGAGATTCAAAAGGAGTAACAATTGAATGATTTTATCTTTTGGGCATAACAAGATTAAATTCCTTCCTTACAGTCGAGATTTGGAGGGAGTAAAAGGAATTTTATCTCTTTGGGAGTAAAGATTTAATTCTTTATTACGGCCGAGATTCTAAGGGAGTAAAGATAAAAAAGATTTATCTTTAGGCGTAATGATAAAAGGATTTATCTTTGGCCGAGTTTATCTCATAATTTTAAAGTCAACCGTACGATGTTACGGCCGCGATCAAACTGAAGGCCGTCTGCACCTATAAATACGTGAAGAATCTGTCGTTCCAAAGGGTGCTCTGAAGTTCAGGTTTCTTCCACGGCGAGTCGTGAGCTCTGCAGGCTACGACCAAGAGGAGAGAGGTGCGACGGTTGGAGGTTGATCGCGACTTTGATCAAGTTCGAGAGGCTGCTCGATTGTTTGCCAGATTCGAGATCTCTATTTTGGGTGTAATTCTTTCAATTTTTATGATTTATATTTTATTATCTCTCCGAAATTTCTAGGATGAACTCCATGTTTTTAGGATTATTATTTTAGGAGATTATTAATTGAAGGGAAATGTTTGGACCCTATTTTATTTGTTTTAATCTTTTCTGATCAATTATTAATTATGCTTAATGCTTTTATGTTAGTTAATTAAAATTCTGAATTAGGCTATACCAGTTTGTGGAGTGTTTAATTTTAGAATTTATTATACTAATTATAATTGATTTTATTTGGAATTGATAATTGACATAAATTTGATAACTAGTGTGTGGAGAATCAAGTTTGTATGGTCTATTAATCTATACCAGTTTGTGGAGTGATTAATAGTCTAGAGAATTCAATTTAATGCATCTTAATTTTAATATGATTTTGGGGGTACCAGTCGTGGAGACTTCAATTCTTATTAAATTAAGATAGTTCTATATGATTAGATTTTGGGGATGCCTGTCGTGGAGACCACAAATTAATCATGTTAGATTACTTTAGGGAGACTCTAATCCATCTTTAAGGATTAAATTTATCTTTTATGGTTCAAATATTTATCTTGATCTATTTTCATCCTAAGGCCTAACTTCAACACCACTATCTTATCTTTATCTTATTTTCTTTATTTTATTTCATAAAACCTCTTTCCAGAAATCCATGTTTTTCCTCTCTTATTAATTTATAAATCCAGATATTGAATTAATAATATTCCTCGTGGGTTCGACACTCTTACTCCTATTACTATATTACTTGAGCGACTAGTGCACTTGCTAGCAAATTTTATTATTACAATTATAACGCATCAAGTTTTTTGCGCCGTTGCCGGGGGATATTTTATTAATTAATTTCTAATTTTTATGAATTATTAGGAGATGTAAATAAAGTGTAAATAATTCTTTATAAAATATGTATTAATTGTTTTAATTATTTTTGTCAATAAACTAACATTTTTTTTTGCAGATAAAGGTCACGATAATTTTTTTAAAATTTGTCTACTTTCGGTTTAAAATCCGACGCCGATTGAATTTTTCGAATTACACTGTCGACTTATGATTTTACGACCGAAATTTAATGTGTCGGCTTTATTAATTTTACGGCCTCGCAATGAATGATTTCTGAGTTCTAAACTTTCAATTTTTACGGCCGTAATATTTTTATCCGAACATTGTTTTACGTCATGGATTTGATTTCGTTGTTTTACGGCCGTAAAAAAAATCTTCTTAATTCACTTTCGGCCGTAATGATTCAATTGTCGACGTAAGAGTTGGGGTAATATTCTCAAGTTTCATTCGATTTTATTTCGGCCGAAACCCTATTTTGCATTACGGCCAATCATGTTGACTTCATCTCGGCCAATGTGATCTCATTTCGGCTTAATTGACAATTTTTATCTTTACGGTCGAAATTCACTTCATCCGGATCTTTCTGTTTACGGCCGAGAATGATCTCATGGTTTTGCGGCCGTAAAATTTCTGAACATTTGTTTTTACGCCATATTACGACCTTTTCTGCCAATTTATTTGTGATTTTTTTCTTTCTCGGCCATCAACGATCACGTTCGACTTAATTCTCATTGTTTTACGGCCGATATGAATTATCCTCTTCCTCGGCCGTAATGAGTCATGTTGTCGACGTTTCATTCGATTTTTATTTCGGCCGAAACCCTGTTCTGTTTTACGATCAAAGGTTGTCAACTTCAGTTCTTTACGCCTAGGATTTTATATGTGAGGAGTTGATTGCCGAAATGATTCATCGCTGTGTTAATTTTTACGACGTTGTTTCGACCATAAGCCAACAAGTTTTACGCCTTCACGTTGAATCCCTTTCAACACTATTTTATGATTTTTACGGACGAACGAGCCTCGGATTACTAATTTAATTTCGGCCGTAAATCTATTTCTGTACTACGACCGATCAATCTTATTTCCTCTCTGAAAATAATTTTTTATTATGTCCGATTATTAACTTTACGACCGCAAAGTAGTTCAGACTTATTTTGTACCGTTTGTTACATCATCATAAATTCTTTCGGTCGATATTAATATTTGGTATTTGTATTGGTTTGAAGAACCTCCGTTTGCGGCCGTAATTAGGTTTCTGAAAAGTTCCTCTCGAAAATTAATTTTAATGACGAATTTTCAATTCTATCAGGACGAAAGACTTTATTTGTTAAAATCTCATTTTTTTCGTGACCTATTATCTATATTTCTTCCTTCTTGTATATATTTTTATTTTATTTTATTCTTTTATCTTACTGAAAATTGGTTGTTGCATGTACTAATTGAAAATTAAATCACAACCAATCCTGGAATCTTCTGATAAGCGCACTAGGAGTTCAAATCCACTGTTGGAATTTGATCCTGAAATTGAAAGAACCTATCGTCGATTACGAAGAAATATAAGAAAAATGGCGGAACAAGCACGCGACAATCAGAGACTGGAGCAACAAAATGAACTGGTTCCACCACATAATAATCGGCGAGAAGATGAAGCAGAACTTTCTATGAGAGAATATGTCTCGGCCAGATATAGTGACCGAGAATCATGCATCGTGCTGCCTGATATTAACGCAAATAATTTTGAGATAAATCCCGCAATCGTGAGGATGATACAAGCATCCCAATTTGGAGGAGGATTTCATGAAGACCCTCACGATCACCTTGACAAATTTCTTGCCACTCTGAGCACCTTTAGAAATAATAATGTTTCTTCTGAAGTTATTTGTTTATTATTATTTCCTCAATATTTACGTGACAAAGCTTCCACTTGGTTTAAAACTTTGCCTGCAGGATCGATTCATTCTTGATTGGAGCTGGTAGAAAAGTTTGTTAGAAAATATTGTCCACCACAAAAGGCAGACAAATATCGAAGAGAATTGAGGGCATTTGTTCAAGACGATAACGAGACCTTATATGAGGCATGGGAACGATATAAAGAACTATTAGCCAGAGTTCCTGACAACAGAATTTCAAAATGGCAAGTGATGGAAGATTTCTACCATGGATTACGAGCTGCAGATCAAGATAAGCTCGATCAATCAGCAGGAGGGACAGTACTGGGATCTAAACGTCCTAGTGAGATATAAGATATAATTGAAGCTGTAGCCCTCAAGTCGAGCCAAGAAAGGAGACCATCTCGTCGAACTCATGATGTGCATGCTACAGAAAGTAGAAATTCTTCTGAAGTAGTGACTCAGCTAGAGTCACTTAATCAAAAATTTGAGCAGATGATGTCATTAATGGTGTGCAACAACTGTGGAGGAGGACATGCGAGCAATTATTGTCCTCAAGGTAACATTTCTAATCCTGATCATATTAAAAATGCTAACTTTGTCTCCAATCCATTTTTCAGGAATAATGACTATGGTTGGAGGAACAATCAGAAGTTTTCTTACAGGTCAAATCAAGGGCAAGTTTTTGAGAAATTTCAGAATCAAGCTCATCCACAAAATTATACACTTTTGAGAAGGCAACAAGAAGCTCATGTCCAATAATCGACTAATCCCATGGAAGAGATGATGGCAAGAGTTATTGACACTATGCAAACCATGCAGAAGACAATGGAAACAAGGGCAAACAATCAAGATGCTACAATCAGGAATTTAGAAATGCAATTAGGGCAGATGGCCAATATGATGGCAGGACGTGCACTATGGACTCTTCCAAGCAATACAGAGAAAAATTCTAAAGAAGAGACCAAAGCGGTGACTCTTAGAAGTGGGAAACAATTGAGAAGTCTGAGATCAGATTCCTCACCAAGAGTAATTGATTATAAAGAAGAAATTGAAACATCAAAGACACAAGATCAGACTACTGTAGATATCAATCTGAAGAAAAGAGAAACTGACAATTCAAAAAATACCAACATAAAGGATCTGCCCTATCCACAGAAATTTCGCAAAGAACAGTTAGATAAGCAATTTTCTCGCTTTCTTGATATTCTGAAGCAATTATCTATTAACATTCCCTTTCATGAAGCTTTACAGATGATGCCGAGCTATGCTAAATTCATGAATGATATATTATCCTCAAAAAGAAAGTTTGAAAACACTGGGAGAGTAATGTTGACATCGGAGTGTAGTGCCATTTATGATCGAGATATACCTAAAAAAATGAAGGATCCGGGAACCTTCACCATACTTTGCACTATAGGAAAATTCTTTTGTGCACAAGCTTTATGTGATCTTTTTGCTAGTATAAGTTTAATGTCTTACTCTATATTTGTGCAGCTAGGTTACGGAGAACTAGAAGAAACAAGCATTACTCTTCAATTTGCAGATTCTTCATGCAAGAGACCCCAAGGAATATTAAGAGATGTTTTGGTAAAAGTTGATAAATTTATTTTTCCTGCAGATTTTATTGTTCTGGATATGAAGGCAGATGAAAAAAACCCTATCATCCTCGGGAGACCATTTCTAGCCACAGGAAATACACTTATAGATGTTCAACAAGGGATGCTCACACTTCGCGTCAAAAACGAAGACATCACTTTCAATATAAAAAATTCTCTCAAACAACCTTTTGATCACTCATCCTGTTATGCTATTGATTCTATAGAAGATGACACGACTGATGCTTTTGATGATATTGTTGCAGATTTTGTTTCAGATTCATATGCTAAGGAAGCTTTAGAAATGATGGAGGATTCTAGAGAAATTGTGGGAGAGGATAATGTGCCAATAACAACAGAGACACTCGAGGACGAAATTGAAAAATTGGATTGTCCTCCAAAATTCGAACTTAAAGAACTTTCATCTCATTTAAAATATGCTTTTCTTGAAAATAACACTTACCTAGTTATCATATCTGCTGACTTGACAGATGACATGGAGAATAAACTTTTGAAAGTATTAAGGCAATACAAGAAAGCAATCGCTTGGTCTATTTCAGATATCAGGGGCATCTCTCCTACAATTTGCATGCACAAGATTTTGATGGAGGACAATGCCAAACCAATTGCTCAATATCAAAGAAGGCTCAACCCAACTTTAAAAGAAGTTGTAAGAAAGGAGGTCATCAAACTCCTTGATGCAGGTATTATATATGCCATTTCTGATAGTTCATGGATAAGTCATGTGCAGGTAGTTCCTAAGAAAGGAGGAATCACTGTGGTAAGTAACAAAAATAATGAATTGGTGCCTCAAAGAACAGTTACAGATTGGAGAGTCTGTATAGACTATAGGAAGCTTAATGATGCTACCCGCAAAGATCATTTTCCATTACCTTTTATTGACCAAATGTTGGAGCGTGTTGCAGGTCATAGCTATTATTATTTTCTAGATGGCTATTCTGGATATAATCAAATAGCAGTAGCACCTGAGGATCAAGAAAAGACAACGTTCACATGTCCATATGGAACGTTTGCCTATAGAAGGATGCCATTTGGTCTATGCAACGCTCTAGCAACATTTCAGAGATGCATGATGTCCATCTTTGCAGACATGAATGAGAAGATACTCGAAGTTTTCATGGATGATTTTACACTATTTGGTAGCTCTTTTAATAATTGTTTGGATAACTTATCTCTAGTTTTGCAGAGATGTGAAGAAACGAATTTGGTCCTTAACTGGGAGAAATATCACTTCATGGTTAAGGAGGGTATAGTTCTTGGCCACAAAATCTCAAAAAAGGAATTGAAGTGGATAAGGCCAAGATAGATGTTATTGCAAATCTGCCTCCTCCAACCAATGTGAAGGGCATTCGAAGCTTCCTTGGGCACGCAGGATTTTATTGCCGTTTTATCAAAGATTTTTCAAAAATGGCTAAACCATTAACTAATCTTCTTGCTAAGGACATAAAATTTGATTTTGATTCAGAATGTCTTGCTGCCTTTAATTTGTTAAAAGAAATGCTAATTTCTGCCCCTGTTATTGTAGCACCAGACTGGTCTTTACCATTCGAGTTGATGTGCGATGCGAGTGATGGTGCCGTAGGAGCTGTTTTAGGGCAAAGAAAAGATAAAACATTTCATGTTATATATTATGCAAGCCGAACATTGAATGCTGCTCAACTAAATTATGCAACAACAGAGAAGGAGTTTCTTGCTGTTATTTTTGCTTTTGACAAGTTTAGATCATATCTAATTTGTTCAAAAATTATTGTCTACACAGATCATGTAGCTATCAAGCACTTGATGAGCAAACAAGATGCCAAACCTAGACTAATTCGATGGTTACTACTTTTACAAGAGTTCGATGTGGAAGTAAAAGACAAAAAAGGGACTGAAAACTTATTAGCTGATCACCTATCTCGTTTGGAGCCATCTCCAAGAGAAGTCACAGACATACTTGAAGAATTCCAGACGAGAAACTGTTTTCTATCTCTACAATTTTTCAAATTTCTGACACTACACCATGGTTCGCTGATTTTGCTAACTACCTTGCAGGACATTACATTCCAAAGGGCATGACCACTCATCAAAAAAGAAAATTCTTATCTGATGTCAAGAATTATCACTGGGAAGATCCTTACCTTTTTCGATTATGTGCAGATCAAATAGTTCGAAGATGTGTTCACGAAGATGAGATTGATAATATCCTAAGTCATTGCCACGATGGACAAGCTGGAGGTCACTTTGGACCCAATCGAACAGCGGCTAAGGTACTTGAATGTGGACTATATTGGCCAACCATTTACAGAGATGCAAGAAACTACTGTAAGTATTGTGACAAATGTCAAAGGACAGATAATATTTATCGTCGAGATGAAATGCCTCTCACAAATATTTTACAGTGCGATATTTTTTATGTTTGGGGCATTGACTTTATGGGACCATTCCCTAAATCTTTTAACAACCAATACATCTTAGTGGCGGTTGATTATGTTTCCAAATGGGTAGAAGCTGTAGCCACACCAATAAATGAGGTCAAGGTAGTTGCCAACTTTCTAAGAAAAAATATTTTTACTCGATTTGGAACACCTAGGACTATCATAAGTGACAATGAAACACATTTCTGTAATAAAACAATGTCAACTCTTCTTAATAGATTTGGAGTCAAATATTTTTTTAGTACACCATATCATGCCCAATCTTGTGGACAAGTGAAAATTTCAAATAGAGAGATAAAAAGGATTCTAGAGAAAACTGTAAATTCATCTAGGAAGGACTGGTCTTTGAAATTAGATGATGCACTCTGGGCATATAGGACTGCTTTTAAAACACCCATAGGTACTTCTCCTTATAAATTAGTTTTTGGAAAAGCATGTCACCTTCCTGTAGAACTAGAACACAGGGCTTATTGGGCAACAAAATTTTTAAATATGAATCTAAAATCATCACAATCTGAAAGGTTATTACAATTAAATGAGCTTGATGAATTTAGACACTATGCATACGAAAACAGCAAGCTATATAAAGAACGCACAAAAAATCTACATGACATGCACATTAAACATAAAAAAATTTTACCTGGTCAACAAGTACTTCTTTATAATAGCAAACTCAGACTATTTCCTGGAAAACTTAAATCAAGATGGACCGGACCTTATGTTATAATTAATTGTTCACCCTATGGAACTTTTGAGATTGAATCATTAGACAAAAAACAAAGACTCAAAGTGAATGTACATAGATTGAAACTTTATCATGGTGGCACTTATTATCATAACCTTTCTATGATCACTCTCTATGATGTGTGAAATTTTCATCAGAATTAAGTCAAGCTGACGACTATAAATCAGAACTATTTCTATCCTTTTTATTTTATTTATTTATTTATTTTTATTTTCTAGTCTAATTAGTTGTTAATTAATATCTTAGTTTCGGTGATAGTTTTATTTTTAATTTTAATTAGACATTTATTTTATTATGGAGTCATTTAATTTAATTAATATTTAATATGTGTAAGGAGAGGACTTCAGAGGTAAATTCAGGGGCGTCAACTCCAAGCATGGGCGTAAACTCCAAGAATTGATTCCCTCCACGCGACAAGACGAGACATATCACGGGCCCAAAAGAGAAAAAAATTGATTACACCCTGCCACCTGTGCTCTTTACGGCCGAAGCTCGGACATGACAAGACGAGCTGCTGGTTCCTCGTTACGCCCTACCACCCTTGCATTACGGCCGAGATGTCACACCAGCAAACCACGGACGTGCCTTGGAAATCGTCAAGCTCAGACATGACAGGGAGATCACGGACGTGCCTTGGAAAATGCATGCTTTTACGCCCGGACATGACCTTTCACTGCGTCATCACGTGGGAACAGGTCAGATTACGCCCGAAAATTCATCTATAAAATCTTACCCCCCCCCCTAGTATGTTGCAGATCAATCACCGCAGATCAGAGACGACTCCCTTACGCCCTTTCTTCATTACGGCCGAGCCTCTACGGCCGAAGTCTCAGCGCTTTCCCCGCCATCCCTTACGGCCGAAGTTCCAGCGCTTTCCCCGCCATTCCTTACGGCCGGTCTTCCATAACGCGGACCGGAGACGACCCATTACGCCCCGGGTTCTTTACGGCCAAGCACGCATCGAGACCTCTTTACGGCCTAGTCTCAACACCACGCATCGAGACTTCTTTACGGCCGAAATCACACCGCCGCTCTCTTACGGCCGAGACGTCAGTTGCCATCACCACGATCGTCACCTTACGGGCACAATCTACTCAATCATTGACTCCGGCCGAGATTCCTCATCGACTTTCCTCTTTACGGCCGACACTTATTACGGCTGAGTTTCCACCGGAGCTGACTCCTTACGGCCGAGCCTCTACGGCCGAAAAGTCAGCGCCACACTGCCATTCCTTACGGTCGAAATCTACAAGATCATCACCTCGGCCGAGGTTCCTCATCCTCTCTACCTTACGGCCGAGCTTCCACCGAGCCAACACCTTTTCTTTGTTGATTTTTGTCCAGATAAAAATGAGGCGATTTGCTAATATATGGAGGGGACGTCACGAACGACGACATCCGAATGCTCAGTCGACCCCACAGTCCTCACAATTAATCTCCTACCCCGGAGATTATTATTGGACTAAGCCGGAGTATCAAGCTCGATATGAACGGATGTGTGAGATTCGAATTCATGCCACCAGATTTTCAGATACTGAATTGCTGAGGGAGTATAATTTACTTGCATATATTCATCTATTATTTTCTCAAATTGGACTATCTGACTTAGTGCATTCTTGGTGGCCAACTTATGAAGTACTAATTATGGAATTCCTCTCATCCCTGGAAGTCTTTAATTTAGATGGCAGGAACTATGATCAGCCCCACATTTCATTCCAACTTTATGGGCGGCCATTTACTCTCACTTTAGGAGAGATTAATAATATCTATGGATTCCCCAATCATGGATCTCTTTTTGTACCTGCTGACTTTGATGCTGAAACTTTTTGAAAACAGATAACAGAAGAAGACCGATTGGTTTGGAACACCGCTAAAGATAGCTCAATTTAGAATCTTGTTCTGTGCTACGTCCATCACATGCTAAGCAACACCATAAGTGGACGCAGTGATAATGATGGTGCCGTCTCAGAAGGAGAGTTATATCTCATCCACAGCATGCTTCACAGAACTCCTGTTAATGTGGGTGCCTTCCTCATTCGTCGATTCCAGCGCCGCACTACTCATCGTGACGGTAGCATTAATATGGGTGCCCTTCTCACACCTATCGCTCAGCACCTACAACTTGACTTGGATGATTTTGAAGCTGTGTCAAGAAACACTCACCTCACTCGTAGGACCATTCAAGCTATGGGTCTCGTGAAGACCAACAACTCAGGGATCAAAGTTTTTATTTTTAAAGGCCACCATCAGGAGGTGCCCTGCTCAGATCGAGATGCTTTTACGTCGATTAATCCAAATAATTGGCTCCTTTTTAGGCAGGTCATAGCTCCAGTAATTCCACCTGCAGGACCATCTACCTCTGTCGGACAGCTACACCAGGATGAACATTTCTCCTAGTTTGATTCTACTGATTATGCGGCAGCACAACCCTACCTTCAACAGCCACAAGGATTTCAGGCTGCATCACCGGCGGCTTCCCAATATGCCACATCCGTCCATTCACCTTATATGCCGGTGCCTTCTCCGATTCCATCTCCAGCACAAGAGAGCTCTTCTGATTCCTCGTTCATACCTTCTACTCCTTATGAGGAACGCGATTCGATGGAAGTATCTGCCCCTTTACAAGAACCTGTGCAGAATCGCTATATAGCACCGGAGCCCACTTTTACTTCAGCTCCAGAGCAGACTTACTATCCACCTCCGACACCTCAGCCTGACTATGCTTCCATGCAAAACTTATGAGAATCAATGTATGATGAATAACTTCGTCAAGCAGGGAAGTTTCACACTTTTCAAGAAGAACAACTTCGTCAGTCAGGGCAGTTGCACGCTATTCAGGAAGAGCAACTTCGACAAGCACAAGAGTTGACCAACATTCGAGCCGATTTTAGAAATATGGATGATCGTTAGGGTCGCTTCGAATCCCTTCAGAATCAACATGCGCGCATGACGAGACGCATCCATGAGTATCATATGCGCCAAGGAAATCTCAGCTACCATCCACCATCGCCACCCCGCAGACAGTAAATCCGGTTGTGTCTTTTCCCTTTTCTTTATTTTCGTTTCTTTAATTTTCCTTTTTATTGAGTATGTATCACTTTCCCTTACTGGCTTAACACTGAGGACAGTGTCTAGTTTAAGCTTGGGGGAGTTTGCATTTCATGCATTGCATGTTTCTTTCTTTTTATTTACTTATGTTTGCATCTATTTGTAAAAAAATCCAAAAAAAATTGAAAAATTTGAAAATTTTCTAAAAAAATACCATTGCATGCATTTATTTTTGCTACCATCTTACAAACTCTTGTCTTACTGTTTTAATTATCTTTTAGTAGAAGTTCAAAGACATATTGTTAATTGATGAAATTTGAATGCTTTTCTTTCTTATCACTTGCTATTTTAGTATCAAACTTATGGACTATGTGTCTATGCTAAGTAGAATTATGAATGACTAGACGACAAAATCATATTCATGCCTTTTTATTTCTTTTAAGTCTTGATAGTAGTAGCCTTCTTATTGACCATATCAAGTACTTTTTGAGCTTATAAAAAAGAAGGGTTAGTTAAACCCCAACAAATAATAATAATAATAATAAAGTTGAATAAAGTTATGTGTAGGTACAAAAGTGTTATCCGGAACCAAGGTGTGTTCGGGTAATTAGATCTATAGAGGTTCATGCCTGGCGACCTAAGGGCAACTGCTCTGGGATCCGTCGATCGAAAACCTGCTACATGGACCATCTTGTGGAATATGGAGAAGCACAGGAGTACTGAACCATGGCTAAGTTCGAACTCTTCATTCAGAACCTTGGTTGTTCGGGCAAGTAAACTCGAGGGGTGCTTTATCACCTGGTGCCCTAAGGTCATCTGGTCTGGGAGTCATCAGTCTAAAGCCCGCTACATGGACTTCCTTGTGCAATCCTGTTTGAAGATTAGAACTTTTAAATGATTAAAAATAAAGTTGAAAAATGAAAAGAAAAAGAAAAAGTTTTAAGCTCAATTAGTATTTATGTGTTCAATATCAATGCTATTATTTGATAGACAATTTATTTTTTCACAAGGCTGGATTTGAGATTGTTTAAATTTGTGTAGCATTCAGAACCTCTATGAAGTTAAGTGCATGGAAAATCATAAGATGCTGAGTAGTAGGTGTGCAGAAGAATTTTGTGAGAAAATTAGTCAGTTGACAATGTGACGGCTATGATGGAACTTTCTTGAGTCTTACTTTGAATTTTTGCTTGAGGACAAGCAAGACTTTAAGCTTGGGGGAGTTTGATGCATGCAAAATATAACATATTTTAGATTATTATTTTAGTTAATTTTTCTGTAATTTGTTCATGACATGCATCATTTTTAGTCATTTTTAATCGTAATTCCGGATTTATTATTAATTCTCTGATTGTGGATGGATTAATTAAATTTGAATAATTATTTTGCAGGAAAATTCAAAATACGGCCGAAATTCAAAGAAATTATTCCTTACGGCCGAGATTTGGCTTTACCCCCAAGTCATTTTGGCCGAGATTTGACTTTACACCCAAGTCGTTTTGGACGAGATTTCTAGGGGGTAATGATATGGAATCTTCATTGTTACGGCTAAGATTTGAAGGGGTAAAGATAAAAGAATTTTACCTTTTGGGCGTAATGGCATGAAGATGAATTTGGCTGAGATTCAAAAGAAGTAACAATTGAATGATTTTATCTTTTGGGCGTAACAAGATTAAATTCCTTCCTTACGGCCGAGATTTGGAGGGAGTAAAAAGAATTTTATCTCTTTGGGAGTAAAGATTTAATTCTTTATTACGGCCGAGATTCTAAGGGAGTAAAGATAAAAAGAATTTATCTTTGGGCGTAATGATAAAAGAATTTATCTTTGGCCGAGTTTATCTCATAATTTTAAAGTCAACCGTACGATGTTACGGCCGCGATCAAACTGAAGGCCATCCGCACCTATAAATACGTGAAGAATCTGTCGTTCCAAAGGGTGCTCTGAAGTTCAGGTTTCTTCCACGGCGAGTCGTGAGCTCTGCAGGCTACGACCAAGAGGAGAGAGGTGCGACGGTTGGAGGTTGATCGTGACCTTGATCAAGTCCGAGAGGCTGTCCGACTGTTTGCCAGATTCGAGATCTCTATTTTGGGTGTAATTCTTTCAATTTTTATGATTTGTATTTTCTTATCTCTCCGAAATTTCTAGGATGAACTCCATATTTTTAGGATTATTATTTTAGGAGATTATTAATTGAAGGGAAATGTTTGGACCCTATTTTATTTGCTTTAATCTTTTCTGATCAATTATTAATTATGCTTAATGCTTTTATGTTAGTTAATTAAAATTCTGAATTAGGCTATACCAGTTTGTGGAGTGTTTAATTTTAGAATTTATTATACTAATTATAATTGATTTTATTTGGAATTAATAATTGACATAAATTTGATAACTAGTGTGTGGAGAATCAAGTTTGTGTGGTCTATTAATCTTGGAGTGATTAATAGTCTAGAGAATTCAATTTAATGCATCTTAATTTTAATATGATTTTGGTGGTACCAGTCGTGGAGACTTCAATTCTTATTAAATTAAGATAGTTCTATATGATTAGATTGATGGATGCCAGTCGTGGAGACCACAAATTAATCATGTTAGATTACTTTAGGGAGACTCTAATCCATCTTTAAGGATTAAATTTATCTTTTATGGTTCAAATATTTATCTTGATCTATTTTCATCCTAAGGCCTAACTTCAACACCACTATCTTATCTTTATCTTATTTTCTTTATTTTATTTCATAAAATCTCTTTCCAGAAATCCATGTTTTTCCTCTCTTATTAATTTATAAATCTATATATTGAATTAATAATATTCCTCGTGGGTTCGACACTCTTACTCCTATTACTATATTATTTGAGCGACTAGTGCACTTGCTAGCAAATTTTATTGTTACAATTATAACGCATCAACAAGTAGGAGGCTCCTACCTACTTGAGTAGGTTGGAGCCCCATTAAATTCTATGTACATATATAATTGGAGAAATTATGGTAGCTGCTATGTATCTTTTCAGCGATGTTATTATAATCGGACCGGCCACCCGACCGGCGTCTCAACTGGGTCGTGGTTGGACTGGTTCGATCAAGTTCAATCGTAAAAGAATCGGATTTTTATTAAAATAATAATATTTATATTAATCTTGAATAAATATAACAATTAATATATTATATTTTATTATAATAAACTACTAATAGTCATAAATTAACATAAAATTATTTTTGACATATTGTATAAAGTTAAACTATCCAAATCTAATCGATTATTATTAATTTCTATTATTAATATAATATCAGTGATTTTATATTACTTTGTTTAAAGTTCATTCACTTTTTATTTTTCATCTCTTTTTTATTTCCAATTATTCTTCTAATTGTATGTCCTTCCACAATTATTTTCTTGTTTATTTTCATTTTTCCCATTATTCCTTATTTCCCTTCTTTTCATGTTTATAGTTGAATTAGGCTTCTTTTTCAAATTATTTATTATATTGCAAAACATAACAGTTAATCAATTATTTTATTTTTTTTATATTTATATTTTCACTTTCAAATTTATTTTTTCTACCTATTAATTATCTTCCTATATTTACATTTGCGTCATTCCCTAATTTACGCCTTATTTATTTCTCTACTTTCAAATTTGTTTTCTACCTACTAATTATTTCTCTACATTTATTTTTGTATTTACATTTAAATTTTGATCCAGCCAGCCCGATTCCTTCATTAATACCTTCTTTATTTATTTTTTTCAACTTACTTTCCACCTTAACTTATTTTTTTTCAAAATTCAGTTGAACCGGTTTGCCGGTTTTTTCTGATTCAACCGGATGTTTTCCGGTTTGACACACACACGATTTTTAGGGCAGCACCGGCGATCATGACATCTTCGCGAGCATAACTGGCGAGGCATCTTACGAGCAGCACCGACTAATTAACGAACCACGACATCTTCACGAGAAAAATCGACGATGATGTCTTGTGAGGAGAACCGATGACGACATCTTGCGAATAGAATCAACGATGACATCTTGCGAACAGAATCGACGATGACGTCTTGCAAGTAGAACCGGCGAGGTAAGCTTTCTTTTTAGGGCATTCAGACCTCGGGTAGTGTTGAACAATGGAAGGAGTCGGGTATTGCTGAATCGGCGAGAGCGAGATTGAACAGTCTAATGCAAGGAAAAAAATTGCTGAACCGTGCGTGCATCGTCCATCGTGCGTGCATCGTCCATCGTTCTGCCTTAAACGTGCGACTGATCGTGTTAGTAGCTGGGTGCTCACCCCATTAAATCCTATGTAAAATTACTCAATAAATATTTTATTTGTCCTATAATATGTATAGAAAATTAATATAAGTAATAAATAGCACTATTACAATATATAACATGTGAATGTCATTAATTTATGAAATAAAACATCTCTTTGTATCATTATTTTAAAAACATATATAATGTATAAAATATAGGGCCCAAAAGAACCACTTGAAAAAACTGATAGTTGTTTCAATTTTAAAAATTCAATCCAAATATATAAAGTGATTTTTTTAACGTAAAAATTCATCGGACTCGAAAATATATAAGGTGATTTTTTAATGTAAAAATTCATCCTTCTCGTGTCGATTTCACCATACGAAGAATCGCTCACTTTTCTTTCTTTCTTTCTTTCTTTTTTTTTTTGCATCAGCTATATAAAACTTTTTTTTTGAGCCAATGATTTTAAAATTGCTCAGCAACCAGTTCAATTGCGTTTGACCAGCTAAACTAATAACATTTACATTTCTTGTAAAATTATATTATCAATGAAATGCAAAAATAGAAAGTAATTATGTAATAACATTTTAATCACCATTTTGAAATAATAAAATAATAATAAATATTTTCCATATTTATATATATATATATTTATTCTAACAATTTTCCTTCATGATTTTCTTGTTTAAGAATTTGTCATCTTTTTTTGTTTATAATTTTATTTTCTTTCTCCTTTTCTCATTTCTTTCACTGAAAATATCAAAATCTACTCTTCTTATTATTGGTTTTCTTCCCTTTTCTATTATTCTATTTTTGTTCCAAATTTACTTTCATTATTTTTCATAGAAGCTTCTTTTTTTTTATTTTTTCGAGAAAATCAAATTGAACTCTTTTTGGTTCAATCCAATGTCACAACCAAATTTATTGATAAAAAAATAAAAGGTCACAAGAAAAAGATAGTATATGATAATAAATCATAGCCCTAATACATAGTATATGATAATAAATCGTAGCCCTAATACGTAAAAATAATGGTACAAGCTATCACCACATATTCTCATGTCTTTTTCACAAGTTTGGCCGTTTGGTACAAAGTTCAATAATAATAATAATAATAATAATAATAATAATAATAATAATAATAATAATAATAATAATAATAATAATAATAATAATAATAATAATAATAATAATATCCGAATACATTTATTTTATTTAACATTTTTCATCATATTACATTATGCCACGATGACACGTCATCTATTGAAAAATTAATATTAGTTAAAAAAATTATCCAACTCCGAGTCTACTTTTTGGAACATAATGACAAGTGACGTAACTTTAGGATTACAGTTAGATTTTAATCTAAGCATATGTTTTTATATTAGGATTAGGATTATGGTTGATATTATAATTTGAAATAAAACTACGCATGTATGTTTATATTAGGATTAGGATTGTGGTTAATATTATAATTTGAAATAGATTGGGATTATTAATGTATATATTATCAGTGTTTCTAAATTTCTCTACTCAAATTAAAGAATTCGACGCTAAAAGAATAAAAATTAAATTATGATTACGTATAAGAATTTGATATATATTGGAATTATTAGTGTTGTGAAAGTCCTAATTCTACTCGGATTAAAGAATCCAAATCTAAAATAATAAAAATTAAATAAATTTCCGCTGCCTCTCACATTTTAATCTTAAACATAAATTCTGTTTGACGTTATTAACAGTTTGATAGGCGGATAATAGTTTGATAGCAGATAGTCATTTAACCAGCGGATTCGATGATATTAGTGATTAAAAATTCTAAAAAATAATTATTTGATAAATTTAATAGTAGAATTAATTAATAAATATAAAATAACATAATTAAACATATAATAAATTATTTCAATAAAATAAATCATTTAAATCTCAATAAAATAAAATAAAATCTCATATTAATTTTTTATTAAAATTATATAAATTTGTAAATTTTACATAGTGCACACATGATATTAAATATTAATAATTAAATTAATTAATTTTTTAAATATATAAATAATTTATAATTAATTAAGCATGACTATAAAATGCAGTTAAATTCTGATAAAATAAAAATGAGAAAATAATAAGATAAGTTGAAAAAGAAATAATGTATTTGAATAAGGGTAGAATTGAAAAAAATAACGCTAATCTCTAATCGCTAAATACTAGTAAAGTAATTTTTTAGTATTTTCACATGAAACACTGAATGCTACTTATTTTTGTTATTTATCAAATAAAAAATTTATCATTTGAACCGCTAAACGCTACTTAAAACACTAATTTTAGTATTACCAAACAGAACTATAATCCTAATCCTATATTATAAAAATTATTGTATATACACATATTTGATTCTAATCCTTATATAATATCGAAGAAAGATCAAAAGCATAAATAATTTTAAATTATTCCTAATTATTATTTAAGTAATATTTATTATCTAAGAAATAGTACTTTGTATTGGATTGGAAGATGCTAATGTGTAATATTGTTTGATTATGTCTCGATCCTTCTCTATATAAACTCTCACAATATATATTATTCAAATCCTATTGGGTCCTCACTCATGAAATTAAAAAATAATGTTTAATTTAATAATTCTAATCAAATCCTATTCCACATATATATTATCTAATATATCATATGAAACACTTTTCCTAATATGTATTACATATCATATATCATATGAGATGTGCATCACATCGAACTAAGATCCGTGGAGTGGTCGCGCCGGGGCACGACGTCCTCGTTGTCTCGCCACCGCGCGCAGCCAGCTACAGATTAGGGACAGGAGAGAATCCAGAAGAAAATGGCGACCTTCCCTTGCTCCTCCTTCCATTGTCGTCGATCGGCTACTCGGCCCCTCCCACTAAACTCCACCTTCTTCCCTCCTGTTCAAGGTTTGTCCGCAGCGGACAATACCGCTCCACCATTGAATTTGTCGCCTAGCAACTCCTCTAAGCAACAGATGAACTGGTCGGCTGCTCTTCTTAGAGGTAGGGGATGCGGAGGAGGATCCCCATAGATCCAGATCTCACCAAGACAATTGAGAAGTTTAGATAACACTATTACAAAGGAGGTAACCATCCCAGTAGAAGAGGCGGTTGATTGACAAAATGACATACAATATTGCCTAATGGGGCAGGTCATCGGCGACACAGGCATTATTGACCTATTTCGGTGGAATCTCCCACAGATTTGGGGGATTAGTGAGCCCTGCGACATCGCAGATCTTGGTAATTTCTACCTACTATTCAAATTTTCTAACAAAGAGGTGCAGACGCAGGTTCTTGTGGGGAGCCCTTAGGAGGTGCATGGGCATCTCCTGAATCTTTCCCTTCCAAAGCCTTTCTTCAGGCCACAGCAAGACTCCCTTCAAAACAGGCCGATCTGGATCAGACTGCTCAACCTTGCTTATGAACTCAGAATAGAACATCGGTGAAAAGGATTGCGGAATGTTTTGGCACACCCCTTCGAGTTGATGAAGAATCGCTAGCGTCGCCTGGACACAACGCGGTCCGCGTTTGCATTGAGATGAATCAATCATGACCGATTATTCAGGCAGCTTGGGTCAACCTTCCGAATGGTGAAAGGTATCTCCAACATGTGGTTTATGAAAATTTATCGATGTTTTGTTTTCATTGTGGAAGGATAGGTCATCGCATGGACGAATGCACAACCGACGGTATTGGAGCATCTACTAGCCCTCTACGAGGAGTGCTACTTTTTGTACCATGGCTTTAGGCCCCCTCAATTCGACGGCCACCTTCGCTTTGCCGTGCGAAGCTAGACCCCATGGAAGGCAGAAGACATGATTTCGGCTGGTTACCACCATCGGAGGAACGTAGCCAGCTGGACCTCAATCTGCTGTCAGAATTGAACGACGTTGATACTCCGGCTAACTACCACATGGGGATCTTGGACGGTCAAGATGGCAATGCCGTTGGAGACTCTGTGGTAATTGGGGCAGATGCGAGCATGAATCATGAGGAGGGAATTTTGGATGGCCTGGATCGTAGATCCATTAGTGCTGATAATGGAGATTTCGCTCTCCAATTGCCAGCTGACGTGGCAATCACGCGGAGGACACCGCACACAGATCGTCAATTTCAGATGTTAAATCGCCACCATGTGGACAGACGAGATGAACCCACCACCCAGGGAAGAAACACAGCATATACTTCACCCCCTTTAATGCCAATTCACACATTGGTACCCATAATGTTACCCAGGTATCCCTTCCTCCTCCATGTTCTGACCTCGATCAGTATGCGGATCCTGCAAATGCAATCACAGCAACATCGCATGTGGAGCTTGTCCAAATGGTGAAAGAGCATTTTGAAATAGGGGGCCTCTCTCTCAAAACTGGAGGTGACGAAGGAGCAGATAGAGGGGGTTGCTCGAAAGAGGAAGAACCAGATCCGGACCTGCTTCAGCCCCCCCCCCCCCCCCCCCCCCCCCCCCAAATCGAGACTTGAGAAGAAGAGGAGCAAAGTGGTCCTGAAAAAAAATAAGTCAGATGATGCAAATGGCTAGCGAGCAACATAACCTCAGAAACAAAAAGCAAGGTAAGTTGTCTAGTAAAAGTCAGACATCCTTCTCACGGGCTTCCTCTGTGCAAGATCATGGCGCAGAGGAGCTAGAGGTTTCAAGTGTCAAGTGAAGATTATCTCGTGGAATTGCAGGGGGCTGCCCGGGCTAAAGTGCGAGACCGCTTTTCGATTTAATAAAACGTTGTAACCATAATATCATTGTACTAGTAGAAACACATACCACTAGAGACATTCATTACAAGTAACTCGCCATCTGGGGCGACATTGGCAATCCATTTTTCAAGAACGGTCCGGAGTTGCTAGAGGTATTCTTATAGCCCAAAAAAGTGACGAGACTCATGTTACGCCTATTTTGACTTCTCCTCAATACATGCAACTATCTCATGCGATGATTCTACTTTCCTGTTCTCTTGTGTTTATGCTAGTATAATGTCGGTGAATCAAGATGCTTTGTGCAATGATTTAAACGGTTTCAATGCAACTAATATTCTATGGATCTTAGTTGGAGATTTTAATTACCCTCTCTTACCTGAAGAAAAAAAAGTGGTCATCCTTTTCGTCTATCCAAATCAATCCGAACATTAAGGCATTTTATATATTGATAGTCAGGGACTTTTAGACATTCCTATGAGTAATGCGAAGTATACACGGTGTAACAATAGGCAAGGACAAGTCGTATTCACTGTAAACTAGATAGATTATTGCTTACTCATCACTGGATCTCCCAATTCCCAACTTTAGGGCTCTCCGCTCTTCCTAGGTGCACCTCATATCATAATCCTCTTTTTTTCACCACTGATACCCGTCGGAGTAAACCTAGATCATTTAAATATGAACATTTCTGATTACAGTACCTAGAACCAGAGGAAATAGTAAAACGTAGATGAATCTTCACTTCCCCTCGACAGAGTATTTCTAAAGCTCTTAATAACATTAGGCGGGACACCTTAAAATGAAATAGAGAGGTTTTAGGAAAATTAGAGGACAAGGTAATTGAAGTGGCGGATAAGATATCTAAATTAGAAGAATTAGATGAAACCATTGGACTATCTGTAGCTCAACTAGGAACACTTAGAGCAGCCTACCATCAACACTCGGCTTACTTAAGACAGATTAACATTAAGTGATGGAGTAAATCTAGGATCAATTGGATCAAGGAGGGGGACAAGAACACTAGCTTCTTTCACCTTAGCACCTTAATGAGATACAAAAATAATAGGATCTTGAACATAAAAAAATTGGATGGAAGCTTAGTAAGTAAGGAGGAGTACACCATTAACCATTTCATAGAGTATTATAGAACCCTCTGGCCACCCACCCCCTCTCCCCGACCTTCCAATGCTATCTGGCTTGTTCTTCCCTGACTTGGAGAAGAGAATCGTAGTAAACTCTCTATGCCAATAATGACAATTGAAATTAGAAATTGTTTATGTGGAATGCCTCTTGGGAAAGCGCCTGGCCCGGACAGATACACTGTCGAATTCTACCAGCATAATTGAGATACTGTTGGGCCAAAGATCGCATTGGAAATCTTGCAGGTATTTGAGAACAATCACATCCCATATGATTGGAGACATCCCAAAATCCAGCAGCCATCTATGATTAGAGACTATAGACCAATCTCTTTGTGTAATGTTCTATATAAATTAATTGCAAAAATTTTAGCAAACCGCCTCAAGGAAACCCTTACTGAAATCATAAATGCATCACAAAATGCCTTTGTCTCGGGACGATCAATCAAACAAATGTGATGTTAGTTCAGGAGCTTGTACACTCACTTAGGGCTGGGAGGAAAAAACATGTAATTATAAAGGCAAACATGAAGAAAGCCTTCGATAGGGTGTCTTGGGATGCGATAATTACTGCATTAGAGTTAATGAACTTTTCGTCACAATTCATTGCCTAGATCTTCTCATGTGTTATAAATGAAAAAAACTCCACTCATTTTTTGAGTCATAGTGGGCTTCGTCAAGGTGATCCTCTTTCTCCATATCTCTTTATTATCACTTCACAAATTTTCTGTCCATGATGAATTGGGCCATTTCCTCTAGAGCAGTTACTCCTTTCACTAAGGGCGACTTTTCCCTTAACCATGTGATGTATGCTGATGACCTCCTAATTTGCATAGCCGCAACAAAGAATAACTATAGGAAACTAATGGAGCTTTTAGATAAATACAAGGGCATCACCAACCAAAAAATTAATAATGAGAAGTCTGCCATCTACCTGCCCAAAAATCTTAGCAGGCAACATAGGAACATTGTTAAGGATATACTAGGAATTAAGATTGGAACCTATCCTTTCTAGTATGTAGGCTCTCAGATATCCTACAAGTATATCCCCATAACTGCCCATGGATCCCTGGAGGATAAGGTGGTCTCTAGGATAGCAAGCTAGAAAAAGTAACTTCTAATCAAGCTAGAAAAGTTGTATTGATCAATTCGGTATTATCCGCCATTCCTTCTTACTCCATTGCTACTATTAGTATGTCGAATGGTCTGTTGGAAAACTTAGGAAAGTTGCATAGGGGTTTCTTCTGGGGTTCAAGTGAGAATGGTAGGAGCACCCATTTGATTAATTGGGACACTGTGCAATGATCAAAAGAGGAGGGAGGTCTTGGAATTCAAAATGTATTTTGTATTCGGATTTCCTTACTTGCCAAGCAAATCATGAATGTTTTGAATGAGAGGAATGAGTGCCCCTGTGTCAGATTGATAAACAATAAGTATCCTAAGTTGCACCCTTGGAATTTCCAAAATTCTCTATCATGCTCATCTCCTACTTGGTGTATGATGATTAAGGCATTGTCGAAAATTAAAATGGGATTCCGAAAAATGATTGGTAATGGCAAAGACACGACTATTCTTGCTGACCCATGGATATTTACGACTCCATTACTTTGGAAGCCTACCTATGTTAACATGATGTCATCCTTGCATGATAAATCTGTTGATCTTTCTATTATTAACGATAATTGGAATCTCCAACTTCTAAATGAATATTTTGATCCATAGCTTGTGATGACCATTACTCGTATTCATACTTCTATTTTCGCCGATGATGATAGGTGGATCTGGGAACCTGATGTGCATGCGATTGCCCATGCTAAGTCGGTCTATCGTTTTGTGCAACATCGCCTTTTACCGCCATATCCGATTGAAGGCAACATTGGAAGAAACAAGAAAAAAGCCAATTATGGACGATTTTTACCGTATGTGATACGTCAAATATAACACAAAGAAGCTACAGCATCGTCATCGTCATTGGACTCGCCACGCATTATTTTCTTCATCTCTTTCTTTTGAGCTAATAAATTATGACACTCACGTTCTTCGAACTCTTTTTTGAGTTTATGCATAACCTCTTGCCTGATCTCTTGTCGGACATCAGATAAATATTGTTCCCAAATATTGTCAAATATTTGTTGCATACCTTGACTCGGGGAACCTGATATCAATTTATAATCATATCCAACATCTGCACTACTAGCAGATGATCCGAGGCCGTAAATGCGGCATGTCTTGACGTCGACGTGGTTCGTTCAAAGTTGTCGAGGGGTCAGCGGTGTGGTCCTCTCTTGCGTGGCTTGCGTAATGTGCTCGACTTCTCTTATTTTGTAATCTTCCTGAAATTAAAAAAAACAAATCAACTATATTATTTAAAATGACGAATTTACTATCTTATGTTATGTAACCCTCCTGAAAATAAAAAAAACACATCAAATATATTTACATACATATGTCTCCCGCGCAAACGATGAAACCCATTATTTATTTTTCTTCTGATGAGTTCGAAGAAATATTTCATCATGAGTAGGTGCTCTACCCATCTTTTTCTCCTGCAGTTAAAAATATCAAATAAAGTATAATATTTTTTGAAATATACTAATCTATTCAAAGACTTTACCATTCTTTTTGCAATCGTGCCCGTGGATACACATCTACTCGAATGCAAGTATGCTCCCTGATCGGACTCTCGACTTGTATTCGCTTTTTTGCATTTAGATTTGTACTCCTCGATAGATCACTTCCGTAGCAATTCGATCCAAATAGCCTCAGGGATCCAATTGGGTCGTTCTCTTGTAGCTCGAGCTTTCAAAAGCATCAAGGACGATCTCTTTGAGCACTGAGAATTAAAAGCCTTCATGTGCTCGGGATTCCACCACACATCAGCCTTCATGTACATAAAAATAATTGTATTAGTATGAAAATAACTTTAAATGACTAGAATTGGCTTCCGAGTATACCTGAAATTCATTAAATAACATCTGTCTCATGTCATATTGAATAATAATGACATAATAATAAATAACTTACATCTTTTTGGAGTAACAGCCAACGATAAAAAGAATTCCAATAATTTGCAAAATAAATAGAACATAAGTATACAAAAAAAAAATCTGCATATAAATAGAACTTACTTAGCATTCTTACGATTTTGTACTTGTCCAAAGGAGAAACCTCACGGTGCTTGTCAAATTAAAGAACAAAATCTTAAACGTCAAATGCAAGTACGCCAATATCACTAAAAAAACTATACAAATTATAGAAAAAAATAAACGACCTGGCCGGCCAACACGGTCGAATCTGGCTAGCCGGTGCGACAGTCGGATCTGGCCACCGCGGTTGGCCAGATTGGGCCGACGCAGCCGGAACTGATGGGACCAGATTCGTCGGATATGGCCGGAAGCCGGAATCGGGAAGGGTGGAGAATCAGAGAATGGGGGGTCAATCATACCTGCGTGGCCGGCGAAGTTGCGACGGGGCCGTGGCACGCAGGCGGCGATACAGATCGGAGCGCGGAGCGGCTTCTGCGCAGCGGAGGAGGCGATCAACGACGACGGAAGGCAATGGCAAACGGAGGCGACAGTGGACGCAGATCAAATCGCCGACGGAGTTCGACAATCGTCCGCAGTGACGGCTGCTCGATCGATCAAGAAGAAGGGAACCGAACCGAAGACAAAATGGGAGGGTCGGGTACTTATAGGAGGGTTCTATTTTCGACGGTTCAGACCGTCGAAATTTAAAAAATACTATAAAATATAGATTGAAATATCGACGGTTAGATCCGCTAAAAGTTTTAACGATTCTAGCCGCCCAAATGTATATATTACGTAAGAGGTATAACTGACATTTTGACGGTCAGAACCGTCGAAAAACCCATATATCATACACAACATGTCAATTGGAATTCAGACGGTTCTGACTACTGAAATTTTCGACGGTTATACGAACCGTTGCAACTTCAGACAGTCAAAAATATCGGTAAATGAAAAGAAAATATATTAACAAAAATAATAACTATTGCATATATAAATTGTATATAAGTAATATTCTGACGGTTAGAACCGTCGAAATTTTTGAGGAGTGGGGAAACATAAAAAATTTAGACAGTCTAAGCCGTCAAAACATGCCATCAAGAACTAAACGTGCTCATTGACATGTTTCGACGGTTACAAGCATCGAAACTTACAACAGAAGGTTTCGATAATTTTAAAACCATCAAAATTTAAGACGGTCGCAATTGTCGAAAGACGTTCCGTCTCTAATTACGACGGAGGCGAAGACCCGTCGAAAAAGCCTTCGGTAGTTTAGATGGATTCCTACCCGTCGATAATTGCCCGTCGATAAATGGTCATTTTCTTGTAGTGTGTGACAGATTAGTATTCCCCCAAAGATTTATATTTTTTTATGGAAATTACTCCATAAACGTCTTCCCACCTTAGACATGATTCTGAGATTTAGTAACTCTATTGATCCGACTTGCAAACTCTATGACCTTGCAGTTGAATCTAATACCCATCTATTTTTCTCTTCCACTATCTCCACGACATGGGTGATCCTGCAGCAACATCTTAACATTACCTTACAAAACTCTCATTCTTGGAACTCTAGTACCTGGGTGCACGAGGGTGCAAACCTGGATCAAAGGAGTCATATGAAATTTCTTTCCTTATTCGCCTTTTGTCTTTGGGGGATGCGAAATGATGTGCACTTTCGTTCTAGACATGCAACCATTGGGATGGTATGACAGAAGGCGCTTGCTGGATATGATGCGTTCTCCGGATCGCACCTCCTTGAGGCACAGCTCCCAAGACCAAATTCGGGTCCAGTGGGAGCCACCTCCGCACTCTTGGTTAAGACTGAACTCTGATGAGTCATTTGTTGGCCTCGATGCGGAAGGTGATATGGAATTTATTCTTCGAAACCGTGATTTTTCTATGCTTTTTGCAGGTGCTTATAGGCGACAAGCAAAATCTATTTTGGAACTCGAGGTGGGAGCTCTTTTACATGGACTCACAACCTGCTACAAAGGAACCTCACGCATATCCAAGTGCACACCGATTCCGAAGTCCTCATGAAGATTATCAATAGTGCTGCCACTCCCCTTGGATTATCGCGAAGCTAATCGAAGTACTAATCTTTTGACAAATATGACTCGCTCTAATATTGGCGACCTCTTTTGAGAGTCACTTCTTCCTCCGGATTGCTCAAATTATTGTATGGGGACTCTTCTGGCACTTTTATTAATAGATAGTTAACTTTTCCTTAAAAAAAAGATGAGATGTGCATCTAATATTTAGTATAAATTAAAATTAGATACTTAAACATATCCTAAAACTGATACTAATATTATAATATATGTTTAGATTGTAACTTATAAACAACATTTGTAATTGATTTGGATTATTATTAGATCCTATTCCATCTTTGACTTTTTGTCTACTTCACTCTGTCCAAAAAAATTAACGCAATTTAATTGTATTATTTTTTGTTACAGAAGTCCAATTCTATTTAAGCCATATAGGCCATATTGAATAATTGTTTATCAATAACTTAACCAATATACATTAGAACTTAGAACATACTTACATAAACTCATATAAGTAATTAACACAATATCTCGATTAAAGCATGCCACATGTTGATTTTCCAATTTTTTTATTTGAGTATGAAACACAATAAATAACAATATCATTTATAATTTTCAAACTATTTTGGGAAATAAAATATCTTATACTAGAAAGATTTTGTAGAAATTAAATAAAACAACTTTTTATTTTTCTATATATATTTGTATATCTTAAAATAATAAATATTTTAAATAAAAAGTGTTTTATAAAATGTTAATATATAATTTAAAAATAAATATGATTTTAAAAAATAAATTTTATTTGAGTATTGAATTGAATTAAACAAAGAAAAATGTCTTAAGAAATATCAAGAAACATGCTAAAGGAATATATTTATATTGGAAATTAAATGGCATTAAATTTTTAAAAAAAACTATGTAGTCCAGGAAGACATCGATTTTAATTGAATACAAAATTAATAAATTATTTAAGCACGTAAGAATCATAAATTTAATTAGGCATCACTACGTGTCATCTAATATAAAAGAAAAAGATACCGGTCATCTAATATTCTAAATCGTAATACTAATCCGATTATATATTATTATATAATCCTAATATGCATCATATATCATGTATTAGGTGAGATTGGTATCCCAATATTTAGTATAAAATAAAATTAGATAAGTAAACATATCATAATATCAATACTTATATTAGAATATTTGACTATAGGGCAATATATGGACAAATGTTCCTATTAAGTTATGACTATTCAACTCCTATTTGGTCTTCACTCATCCAATAAATAATTAATATTTAAATTAATAATTCTAATAAAATCCTAATCCATATATAAATAATCTAATGTCTTAAATGAAATCTAATGTTCTGGCCTTTTCATATAATTTATGTTAATTTAATTGAGTAGAATTAGGAGTTATTATTGAATTAAATCAATAAAATAATTTTTAAATATATAACAGGGGAGGTAGTATATATCGCATGGAATGCTAATAAAATTGTTAATTTTTCTAAAGCTATCCTTTTACAACTTTTGACATTTTTGGAAAATTTGAAAGTATAAAAAAAATATTACATAAAACATAATATATGGGGAGGAGTTTTAATTGGATGACCTAAAAAAAATCTCCTTTAGTTGTAAATTTAGTTTGAGGAAAAATAGGAATGTTGGTTGGGTTAAAATAATTTTGTGTTGAACATAAAAATTCTAAAAGTTTAGTTGAGAATCAATAAGAACTTTGGTTTGATTAAATAAAGCAAATAATCTTTTAAGAAACATAAACTGAAAGGCATGCCAAAATAACATATTAATATATATACAACTGGAAGTTAAAATTTGAATATAAATATGTAAATTTAATTTAAGTAAAAGTAGGAGTTTCAATTGAAAATAAAAAGATAACTTTTTGGAGAAAATAAAAAATCGAAGTAACCTATGCCAAATGGCACGCTCACAAAATTTAATATTATTAACATTTCCGTAATTTGAAAAATATAATATAATTTAAGTAAGTGCTTTAGTTGGATTAAATCAAAATTTTTATGCTATATAAACGAAAGCAAGCCCAAATCAAATTTATACAACTAAAAAATTAAATCATATTGTTAAAAATAAAAAAAATTAATTAAATAATGAAAATGGTTCTTAATTTTAAGAAAATAAAAATGGGGATCCAAAGACACATGCCATGTTCATCATTTACAATTTTTTTTATGAAAAATAATATTTTACTACATTAGATCATTGTTGTCAAGATTCTGATTTAGATTTTAAAATCTTAAGATTTTACAATCTTAGTAGTCCTTGCTAATGATCTTATATGTAATATCTTAATATCATCTTAATTTTGATTACACGATTTTATAATATTTTATGTAATTCTATGCTAATAAGAATTAATTTAGATGAAGTTTAATATATTTTCTTCATTTTTAATATATTTTGATTTAAGGATAAATAAAAAATGGTTGATTTTATGATAAAATTAAATAAATATTTTAACATTTTTAGTCGATAAAAAATTTAATTAAATAAACATATTAGATTGACTATAATTATAAGTAAAATTATAATTGTCATATAGTTTTCTAATTTTCTAGAAAAATTGAAATAAATATATAAGGAAAAATAAAAATATAAAGAAGAGGGAGTAAGATCGAATAAATATTTTTAAATATATAATTATAATAATTAATTTTTTAAAAAATAATGGTGGTATCCCAAATTTTATGAGAAGATTAATAATAATATAGAAACATAAATTGAGAAAGAATAGAAGAAGCATCTGACTCTTTCATGCATACTCCACTTGGTCCGGGGGGCTGTAGTATGTTCCAAGAGTTGAGCTGTTAGTCTCACACGAGGTTTGTGAATAGTTGATTGTCTGATAATGAGATATGATACCTAACACATATTTTATTTTCTAAACATATATCGTATTAGTACCATACTACCGTTACTGTAAATATTAAGAATTGTAATGCGATCTATTATATTTTTTTAAAAAAAGCTTTATGTTTTAGTCGTTCCGAGCTAAAGAAAAAAATTCAAATAAATTTTAACTAAAAAAATAAATTACGTTGTAAATAAACTTCTTTCGATGAACACACACGTTGCGCAAACAACTTAGGTCCCGCGGGACATTCTAACCTAAAGTGATCCTCCATTTACAGAGCACCACGGCCACGAAGTCCGCAAATAACTAAATCACCGCGCGACCATTTTAAAGCGGCCATATAATAAGACTCGCTTCGTCACCAGCCTGGTGCTTCTCGCTAGGGTTAGGGTTTTTGACGCCGTCGTATTCATTTCGGAGTCATAGATCGATCGCATTTCGGCCATGTCGTCAGCACAGCAGCAAGGAGGCGGAGCGTCGGCAAAGAGGAAGCCGGTGTTCACGAAGGTGGATCAGTTGAAGCCCGGGACAAGCGGCCACACCCTTACCGTGAAGGTGGTCAGCTCCAAGACCGTTCTTAGCAAGGGACGACCCGCCGTCGCCGCCGCCGGAAGCCTTCGTCCCACCCGCATCGCTGAGTGCGTCGTCGGCGACGAAACCGGCACCATCGTTTTCACCGCCCGCAACGAGCAAGGTATGGAACAATCCCGAAATTGTTGTAACGGCTGGCTGATTAGATATCTTGCTTGTTGAAAGCACTTGCCATTCGGGATTGTCATTTCAGTTTCCGATATGGAAAAAAGTATAGGTTTTTATCTCTGTGATGGTTTGCGGATTGGGATCTTGCATTTTCTTATTTTCTGTTGTCTTTTTTTCAATGGGAAATGTTTCGAGACCTTAGATTAAGTTTCCCAATGCACCTCCATGCTTCGATTAGCATATTGACCAATAAAGTTTTGGTCTGAGGAAAAAAGGTACTAATTTGCGTTTTTTGGCTGGGGTTGTAACAATGTCGAGAGTTGGAGGAAAAGTTTTAAAGGCACCTCCCTATTTGATGTAGATGAGAATTCCAATCAAAATGCTTAATGAAATTTCTCTGACCATTGATAATTCCCAAAGTGGATTCTTTTGCTGACAAGGATTACAGTTTGGGAGACAATCGTGGCAGCACACATCTCGGTTTATACTGACTTGTATCTCCATAGAACAAGAAAGAATGATTAGAAAAGAATAAATTCAATCCCATGTATTCTGGCATTTGTTTCTCAGTCTGATTAGTAATGTTAGCATACCCCATATGACCCTTTTTATTAGATGATTTTGAGTTCGCGTCAATCAGTATCAATGTTCTGACATATGCCTCTGTCCTAGGTTCTTCTTTATGTTTCTTGCCTTATCTACTTCCTGAAGTGCGACACTGTTCATTATAGATATACTTTACTGAAATGCATTATTCAAGTCTATGACAAAAAAGTGCATCATTGAATTTGATGAGAACTTTTAATTGTGTTGTTGGAACGTTATTGAAGTGATATTCATATTAGAGATGATAGGAGAAGTTTCTGTTATGAGCCTTCTGTGTGCTACATAACTTGATTGAACTTTTATTTTATTTTTTGCTCTCATTCAGGCATATGCCATATGTTTTGTACACCAGTTCAGGCATATGCATATGTTTTGTACATCAGTATCTACGATTAACATTATTTCAATGCGCTTTTTTCTTTGAGAACTATTATATAGCAGATGGTAAATTATTATGATTAACGATATAAAAGAATGACAACTTGGAGCTATTACTTGCTTTGATCAATTTGTGGATTACAAATTGTTGAGGTTGAACATACTGAGGTAACATATATGCGAGCCAACATGCATAATTACTCTTGTTGTTCAGATTGGTTACAACTGATCATATGATTTGATTATTTATTGGGAGGTGAATTTCAACTTTCTGAAAACATTATTTTTGGGATGAGCTATAACAATTGTAATTGCTTATTCCTTTGCAATGCAAGTTAGTTTTTTTTCCAATGTTTATTTGTCAATCATATGTTGATTTATCATTATAACCTAAAAGAGTTTGCTACTTGCATAGTATTCTTCGCCAAGAAATGTTCATGAATCTTACTAACAAGAATGTGATATCTAAGAATATATCTTGTGGTTGTATGGGATGGACAATGTTCAGGAATATCTCAGTAGGCTGTTTGACTTGGACATTGTTCATTTCAAATTAATTATGTATTAACACAAGTGGTCTAATCCTTTAAGGTCATCCTGCTTCATGTAAAGGTATTATTACCGCAAGTTGGCACTGTGTAGGGTGTGTTTGGATTGAGGGGAAAGGAGGATAATGGAAGGAAGGAAAATTTTTCCACCTTTGCAGCTTGTTTGGATAAAATTTTTAATTGAGGGACTTGTACCACCTCAATTTGAGGTGGAATGGATGAAAATGTTTTACCCTCCTTCTATACTAACTCACGTTGACCTTTTTTTTTTGCCTTCCGCAGTCTAAACGCTCCTTGTTTGGATAGAAGAAAAAATAATCTCCATTCCTTTTCAAACTACTACAACAACAACAAAGCCTTATCCCACTAGGTGGGGTCGGCTACATGGATCATACGACACCATTCCGCTCTATTAGTAACCAAACCTTTCGGTATATTATTCACCAATAGATCTTGCTCTATTAGTTCGCCAAGTGTCGCCTTGGCCTCCCTCTCCCTCTTTTAATCGGACACCAGATTATTTGATCTACTCTCCTTACTGGCGCATCTAATGGTCTTCTCTGAACATGACCAAACCATCTCAAACGATTCTCTACCATTTTCTCACTAATAGGAGCAACTCCGACTCGTTCACGTATATGGTCATTCCTAATCTTATCTAATCTTGTATGACCACACATCCATCTCAACATCCTCATTTCGGTTACCCCCACTTTACGTCCATGTTGTCCCTTCATAGCCCAACATTCACTACCATATAACATTGCCGGTCTTATAACAGTACGATAGAATTTCCCTTTAATTTTATTGAGTACTTTTCTATCACAAAGAACTCCAGTGGCTTTTCTCCACTTACACCAACCAGCTTGAATTCTATGATTAACATCGTCATCAATCTCACCATCTTATCTTACAATTGATCCTAAATATTTAAACTTTGTCACTTGAGAAATTATATCCTCCCCTAGTCTAACTTTCAAATCGTCTCTAAGTTGTTTATTTGTGAAATTGCTATGCATATATTCTATTTTATTCCTACTTAAACGAAAACCCTTTGACTCCAACGTGTTTCTCCATATTTCCAATTTTGTATTAATCTCTTCTCTTGAATTCGCTAAAAGTACTATATCATCCGCAAATAACATGCACTTAGGTACCTCCTCTATGATACTCTCGGTTATAGCATCGATAACTAAGTTAAATAGATACGAGCTTAAAATTGATCCTTGATGTAGGCCAATTCCTATAGGAAATTCATTTGTCTCACCTCCGGGTGTCCTAACCCTAGTCAATGCCCCATCGTACATATTTTGTATTACCTTAATGTAGGCAACACTCACCCTCTTCTTTTGCAAGGCTTTTCAAAGTACATCCCTTGGTACTCGATCATACGCCTTCTCTAAGTCAATGAAAGCCATATGTAAGTCTCTTCTCCTACTTCGATACTTCTCTATCATCCCCCTAAGTAAATAAATCGCCTCTGTAGTGGATCTTTTTGGCATGAACCCAAATTGTCTCTCAGAAATACTAATCTTCATTCTCAATTTATGCTCAATCACTTTTTCTCATAATTTTATTGTGTGACTCATAAGTTTAATCCTTCTATAATTTGCACAATTCTGAATATCTCATTTATTTTTGTAAATAGGAACTAATGTACTTAATCTCCAATCATCAGGCTAATAATAACTAATTTGCTTCAATTTGAGGTCGAATGGAGGAGAAATGTTTTTATTCTCCTACTACATTTTCTCACGTGAACCTTTTTTCCCTCTCTCCAAACATGCCTAAGATACTGAACAACAACAACAACAAAGCCTTATCCCACTAGGTGGGGTGATATATTCGTTGATCCATGTTCATAAGATTCGACATGATTTTATGCTGGCTGTCGGGGCCTAACACAACCCTCCTTCTTTATCCGGGCTTGAGACCGGCTATAAAATATAGGCGGAGTTCCTAAGATACTGATCAAGCTTCATTAACTGAAGTTTAGTCTAAATATGTCATCTTTCAAAAGTTGCTTTTGATTCAGTTTAATTTTGATATAACAAAAAAGTGGAGGTACTGAGATAAAGTTTTGTTAGTTCTACTGTTGTCAGTAAACCAAACCCGCTGTGTTCTCTCTGCTGCCATTTAGATGTTTCAAAAGCTGATTCATGGACTTTGTTTATGGCAGTTGATTTGATGAAGCCCGACGCCACTGTCATTCTCCGCAATGCAAAGATTGATATGTTTAAGGGTTCAATGAGGCTTGCTGTTGACAAGTGGGGGCGAGTTGAAGTTACTGAGCCTGCTACTTTCACGGTAAAAGAGGACAATAACTTGTCCCTTGTGGAGTATGAATTGGTGAATGTGCCTGAAGAGTGAACCACTGCAGTCTTATTGGTTTGTTCTTCTGGTTCCTGGCCATAATCTTGAAGTTCAGGTTTCATAAGGAGGCGAAAGTGGAGGTGAATCTGTGATAGTTTTCTTTCTCTTGGAAATTCTATCTTTTTTTTACTAGATGCAACGGCACAGTTCATATATTGTTGACTGTAAGATTTATCCGCATTCTATCTTCTATCTTTTCCCGGAAAATATTTATGAACTTACATGAGCGATTCCGATTTTATTTGTGAAAAATATTCTATGGGACTTGTTACATTCGGCGCTTGTAGAAATGCTGAACCAATCGAATGACATTCGTGGTTTTCAAGGATACGTTTTCACATGAAGTTTGTTTTTCTCCACTTTTTTCTCCAATGGCAGTAAAATCAAGAGCCAACCAAAGTAAATGCAGTTAATCGAAATTGAAGAAAAGAGATCCTCTTTTGTAAATGTTTTTTTTTTCTGTTGTGAACGTTTTCCTGTAAATTTAGAGTTTTATTTTAATCGTTAAAAAATTGGAAGACTCTTAAGTTCGCCGATCTCATATTTGTCATTCCAAAAAAAGGATGAGTATTTTGTTTTCCAAGTTGGCGGCAAAATCCCTCTCTCTAGATTAAAGTGATTTGAATTTTTTCTCTGTAGTAATGAAACCTATCTATATGTTTATTTTTTTCTTTCTTTCTATGTTCTTTATTAGATAAATGAAACGCAATACGAGATTATAAGAAAAAACAAGATAAAGGGTAAAATAAATTTTATGAATGAATCTTCCATATTGTAGACTTTAAAAGTTTATTCAAATAAGACCCAATAAGAATATATTTGTTTTAACTCGTTCTTCTCCACAATTTTCTTAAAAACCTAGATTTAATAATAATCCACTGTATTCCACTCCCACGCCACCACAATCTCTTTATCAGTTTAGTGTCAAACAAAGCTCCAAAATAGATGAATGCCCTTGGACCCGCACCCTATAATAAAAAATAAAATCAATCTAGGGGTAATGAATGGTGATAAAAATATTCACCATATTTGAATGAAATGATTAAAGAGAAGAAAGAAAAATAAGAATTAAGTAATAATTTTAATTTGACAAATATATTTCATATATGTATTTATATTTTAATTATCTATAAAAAACAAAATATTAAAGAGGAATGAAAAAAAGAAGAATACTTGATCTTTCTTTCTCGTCCGATTTAAAATTCAATCAAGGATAGCAATAAATTGTTTCAACTCCAAAATGAAGTGAAAAAGAAGGAATTAATTGTTATATATCTTTTATTTTGATCATATTTAACTTAAATAAAAGGAATGTAGAGCTATATTTTACAACTTCAATATGAGCCGTTCAAAACAAAAAAGTAATAAAAACCCATTAAACAAAGGAATGAAACCTATCGGACAGGGCATTCATCAAAGTGATGGTGGTGTTTTAAGGCATTCACACATCGTCGGCGAAGTCTTCAAATGACCTCCACACAACACTGAAGAAGCCTCCACATGATGCCAGAGGATAATAGTACTCGAAATTATTCTGACTGATGCAAGACGACATTGGTTACCTCCTCCGAGCACATACGTTTAATTAAATAACCTGAAGTTGTGTGCTATCTCAACGCACGATAAGACAATAAAATGGACTATTCAGCCAACAAGAGTCTAATTTAAATTCAAAAAACAAGTGAGCTTTGGACAATTACTTTATAAAGAAAATCTAATGAGCTATTGCAGTAGAGTCCGGTATTTTGCTGGATTTCCTTGTAGACATTCTTGAATGTTTCCATTATTTGTCCTTTAAGCGACTCTAGACAGAAATATAGGGGTGGGAAGGGGGAGATACCATGAAGTCTAATTCTGGCAGTGTTATTTCAAAAATTTTAATATGATTTCAATGAGGATTGTAACACTCCGAGACCTACGTGACTATCACGTGCTCAGAATCGTCCCAAAGGCACTACACAATTTTATATAAAATAATTTTATGAAAATAAAATTTTATAAAATGCGAAATTAATAATAAGATTGTCTAACAATATATAATGTCAAGGAGCCGAAAACGTCCATGACTCCATACTAAATACGCGAAAAATAAAAACTAATTCAATAATCTAGTAGGACTAAATTCTACACCATGTGCAACATCTCTGTCACTGAGTCTGACCACCGGCATCACCATCTTCTATCATCTCACATGCATGAATTCAGATGCAGGAAAAAACTCATGAGTATAAAATACTTAGTACGTAAGGTCAAACCATAACAATAATAGATCAATGATGCTCAAAAATAAAAAATTAATAATCAATAAAGAACAATAATCAATAGAGCACAAGATAGGACAATATAAGGAGAGATCAATAATAAAATAATATCAATAAGAACATGAATAAATAAAGGGGATCAGGTAAGAGATCAATGGACCAATCAATAACAATTATCAATTATGCCCGATCACGATGACACCTATCCAATTTACCAATTTTTCTATTACCTAAATATAAGATCATCGGCCAATACCAATTTCTAATTAAATCAATAGGCGGAGGCAAAGCCAATCAACGCCAAAATCCGAATAACCAAGACTCAATTCAATTCGATTCAATTATATTCAATTTCAATTCAATAGGGAGCGTTCAATCAATTAAGAAAAACTCCATGTCTCTTTCATGTAGGCCGGTGGGAGATCAAACCACGGCAAGTCGTCCTCCAATAGTAGCGCTAACAATAGCTTCGTGATGATGGGGGACCATGACCATCACGCTTCCCTAAATGATGACGTCTCAAACCTCTAGGTACATTATCTATCCCGTACAATATGATAACAATAATGACCTAGGGGCTTAGAGACAATCGAAAAACATGGAGACCCAGCAGTTTCCATCTTTTATCTTGTTTAACCTAAAGACCTATCTTTAATAATTCACTTTAGGTTAGATAAAGATCCAATCAGGGGAAAACCACTGAATCAACATCATAAGAGATCACACGATATGATAGAATAACAATGACACAAGTTTCAAATCAAATCTGGAAGATATGATGAGCATGATCAAGGATGATCAGGAATAATAAACGATAATAACTATTCAATTATCTATAATAAATTACCCAAAATTACAATTTTTGTCCCCATAACCCGAGCCGAGTTGGGTGTGAACTCGGGCCGGGTGTGAACCTGGGCCGAGTTTGCCGGTTCATGCGCGCATCCATGCCTCGATTCAACACGGACCGCATCCGAAGAAAACGAATCGAGTCGTCGGAAAACTCGGGCTGCGTCGTCGCTAACCCGGTCCACGTCCGGCCATAATATCATACACATCAACGCGGTCCGAGTTTGATTGAACCCGGACCGTGTTTACCTAAACTCGAGCCGTGTCGGCCTCAACTCGGACCATGTTGACCGGAACCCGGGTCGAGTTCGGTCGCCGGCGAGAAAAACACATTTTGACATGATTTTTCGGCCATCATAACTATGTCATATGATGTCCAAACTATGCATATAATATATCAATGAAACTTGGTACGAAGGAGAAGAGAATAGTGTTTCATGTCGCGAAAAATCGATGACATAGGAATTCCACCTACGTACCTAAAGTTGGCTGAAAAACCAACTATAGTCCTTTCTCTGAAAATCTGCACAAACGTCGAACTTTGACAGACGATTGCTCTCTGTCCTCACTTCGAAACTCGCGGCCCCACCACCTGGAACTTCTTCTTCTATGTGCCAACTTCGAAACCAGCCGTCACGCGTTCTCGAGGATGCCTCGGTTCGTGTGCAAATGAGAGGAAAAGAGGGCTTATGAGCATAATTCCTTTTGGCAGAAAAGGGGTTTCCAGTTATCCTTTAATGCCTATTTATAGGTCCAGATTTGATATATCAATTCTATTAGGCCTTGGACTCTTTTAGAATCAATCTTGGTCATCCATCAATGACTAATCGCTTCTTAATTATTCAGATTTATTTAAATCCGAATTTACTTCATAAATCCATGCTTATCTCCATAACAATTCTATCTTTATTCAAATTCTATCCTCTTTCTCCATCTTATCTCATAATTTCAATCAATTTTGAAATTAATTAATTCTATAATATTAACATTGGGATTTTTAGATCCATTAAATAAAAATAAATATTCTTTATTTATTTTCTAAAAATCTAGGTCGTTACAAGGATAAATGTTAGATTTGTACATGTTATGATAAATGTCGACACTTCCTAGGTAGATCTGCACACCCGCCTCTTTCACGCGATTTTGGGAGCTTGCCCTCTCTTCAGGACATTTGGAGTGAAGCTTGAGGAAGTCCGATGCCTGCTAAGAAATTGGAATCACGCTCAAGAAGCCACCGCAGGAATCTTGTAGAGTAAAGCCTTCAATCTCATAGTTTTATAAGAATCGTAAACCTTAGATCCAAGGGACAAAATATATCGCTGTAAATTACAGCATATATAGAGCGTCGTCGTATACTCAGTGACCCCATACTTATATAAAGAGCATATTTATTTACAAAAAATATTACTTAATTTTTATTCTTTTTTCACTCGTGGAGTACATAATGTGAGGAAAAAGACATAAAATAATCATGAAAAATGATAATCCTTGTGCGAAGTTGGTGACTAAGGGGTCGAGTTGCCCATATGTCACGAGATGCTCCCACTTGTGGACGTGCTCCACTTCGCAGAAAAAACTCAAATAAATTTTAAAATTTGTAAAATTCTTAGCACACACGATGATGCTAAAAACACATCCATGTAGTACTTAAGAGTTGTTCCAAAGGAACCGAAAAAATCTAATGTGAAAACACTTCCAGAAAGGCAAAAAATCAAATTCAAGGGGATGTAGGAAATGCAAATATAAAATGCTATCACACTAAATTTTGCAGAATATAAAGCTAGACTAATTTTTATGGATTTTTTGTAACAAAAGACGAAGCAAGGAACTAGAAATAGAACGTTGACTAAAATTGGAGTAAATAAACAATAGTGCTCAGAGGAAAAGTTTCAGGATTTCTATTTCTTAGATCAGTGAAATTTGAATGAAGTGGCAAGAGTTGCCCCACTAATGGACATTCTCACTCTCGTGATGATTATCATCCAATAGTCGAGTCACTCTCATGCTTATCAAGTGATGGATTTACACCAATGGGTTGCCATATAGAACATTCTCAAGATATTTAGACATTTTAAATGTCGAGTATCCAGATGAGGGTATGTTACAACATGCATTGACTTTCGAACTAGGATTCTTTAGTCGTAAGTCGAAATCCAGCCAACCTTTTGGTCCCTATTGAATCCTGACAAAGTGATACTCCATCTTGGGTGAATTTCCTTACATCCGATTCAAGGTAGAATAACAAATAACACTAAAGCACTCCAAGCAATTCTCTCGGTTGTACTTAGCATTGATTGTTGATGACCCTTTCAATGTAACTTGACATTTCACCCAACCTTTCGGCTCGCATGCGACGGTTGAGAAATAAAAATCCTCTCGGTCCAAGGTTACAAAGACTTGAAAATCATGGTCATTCGAACAAGAGAGGAACCAAAAGATAAAATAATGAACAATGCACCAAACCAACCTCACTCGGCACTAACCATCAATGACTCTAAATTGCACGTCAATGATTGCTCCATCTCTCAGCACACATGCAATCGTTGAGTAATAATGTACCATCTCGGATGAGAGACAATGACGTCTTAGGCACACTCATTGCTTCAATCGAAAAAACTTTCTTAGAATAGAAAAGTAGAGAAGAAGTCGGGTTTGCCTCTCGGTTGACCCATGGTAATCGATGATTACTTAGATAATTTTTAGTACCTACCCAATCTCTCAACTCACATGTCTTAGCTAGAGAATAAAATAGCTCTTAGACGGGAATCATTGATGCCGAAGAAATGGATATTGTCCGAATTAAAAGGAATGCCACAATGAAAACAAAGGAAGATGGAAAGAAGCTTTAATCTCGGTATGCCTTTCCGATTAAACTCAACTCAAACCCCACCTCTTGGACTTGGCATTTGAGTTGAGGAAGATATCACCATCACAGGCCAAGACACAAGATATTAACAAAAAATGAAACACCTTTGACATTCCCAAAAAATAATACACAAGTTGAAGACAATGAAATAGTAAACAAATTAGGTAAGGTAAATAATTGCCACTATATTAATATAGATTTAGAAACTGATAGAGACTCCATTTAACTTAGGTTGAAGGCCGAAGGCAGACAAGGAAAGATATGAAATAGGTGCAAGAGGAAGCTTTCTTACTATGATGAAAATGAATCTGTCAGTTTGATGTGGCAAGGATATGTCTTCTAGAGGCTGCCCCTTTAAATCATCTAAGTTAAGAAGTGGTGGCACCTCTACACCAAGTGCCCTCGCATCTACCGCTTTCAACCCAAAACTAAGTTTTCATTTGGCTAGTTCATCCTTCCCCTCTATAGTCCGCTAGAACCTCCACATAAAAACTAATAAAACAAGCTATAATACTATAATAGGAATTAACAAATCGTTATTTTTATAACATGGATGTGGAGAAATTTTAGAAATTGCAATTCAATCATGAAGTATGTGTTCGAACATCAATCTGGTAAAATAAAAAATAAATGCATATTGAAGATAAAGAGAGTTTGTATGTAACTTCTCCACATCATCTTTTCTTCTTATTAATAGTTTCATCCAAAAAAGAGGAAAAACTTCACCTTTATTTTCTTTCTTTCACTTTCCCTAACTTTCTTTTTCTTATATCCCCTTCACTTATATGTGTAAGAACACAAAGACAAATAAATTATTCACAACAAGTAGGTGTTTGAATGTAATTTTATTTCGTTTTGGATATCCTATTAGGCAAATACATGAAGGAAGCTTTTAACTTCATTTTTTTATCATTATTATTTTCATTGTATTGTTGATTCAAAAGCTTCAATGTTAGGAAGAATCATAGATTTCATGTGTATAATTAGAATTAGGTTTCTTGATTAGTGTTAGTATTATATTAATCAGCTTGCCAGGTTGTGAGTCAAATTTATCATTTAATTGAACCTTATGAACCGATGCTGCATTCATAATATTATGATGCATATTCATATGCAAATTATTATTACAATTATGGTGAATACAATGAGGCTGAGATGCAAATTGAATCAATTCATTGGTTTCATCATTTTATCGAGTTAAGAGCATCAAACATTGTATACTTGTTTTGTTAAATTCTTGGTCACAAGGATAGGTTACGTTTAAATTATTTTCCTAAGTTGTACAAATCCCTCTTCTTAGAACTATGTGCGTGAACTAATTTTCATGATATTGTTCAAGTTCCTTATCTCCTTAATACTTGTTTCATACTAATTGTATTAGATAATTACAGCTAGATTATATAGCAATTGTGCATAAGCTAATTATTAGTTTTAAATCATAGACGTCTTAAAATTAAATTCATAAACTTTTTTTTGAAAAAAATATTAAACTTTGCATGATATTACACTAAGCATGATGTTTGACATGTTTTAATGGTAAACCGTAATTCGAATCCCTAGTTCCATTCCTTAGTGCACTAAATAGTATTTGCTATTATGTTTGCATGTGTGTTTGATGTCTATTCACGATGACTTGTAACCCTTAAATGCATCTCTCCCAAAACAATTTAATAAGGAAAGTCACAAAAATAACCTTGGTTCTATTCATTTTCTTGAACTAAAGCCCTTAAGGATCCAACATGACTTTGCTTTGACCCACCGATGTTTGCTTGAACTTGTCCGCACATTCAAACATGGCTCAAGTCAATAGGATGAGCCAAGTCCAATTGCATAGATCTTAAGAACTCGGCCCCCGTCTAACTTGACTCAACCAAAGTTGGTTAGGCGAATAGATTTTTGTTGTGCGAAATTAGAACCGTTGTTCATGGCCATTAGTGAAAGTTGAGAAAATTTGTCGACAAATTCAAAGGTCGTGAAGATAGTTTATGGCTATGAATCCCACTTCTAAACAAAGTGTGAATTTTTGGACAATAAATGTTATTTCTCAATTTTGCTTTGGACCAAGTTTTCAATGTTTAAAAATTGACACTTACCATGTGTTTCATGATAGATTTATGTTTTATCCCTATGCATTGTATGAACTCGATCCTAAACACATTATCAATTGTTGATCTCTATCCAAACTCTGTCCATTGCATTAGTGTTTTGCAATCCATATGATTTGTAGTTGGTCTAAGTGACTGCAAAAGTAAATATTAAGTTGATAAGATGAAAAATGAATAATTGAGGAATACGAATGGTAATACAAGTACATTATTATTATTATTATTATTATTATTATTATTATTATTATTATTATTATTATTATTATTATTATTATTATTATTATTATTATTATTCATCGATAATAATTTTCACTTAAAGTTAGTGGTGCATCCTTCTCCAAAGAGAGGATATTTATCATCGTCTAATTCACCACTAGCCATTGGCACTAAATTGTCTTATTTGCATACTGTATCCTACAATATGTGGAGAGCTCCTCTAATAATAATAATAATAATAATAATAATAATAATAATAATAATAATAATAATAATAATAATAATAATAATAATAATAATAATAATAATAATAATAATAATAATAATAATAATATAAGAAGTTGGAAATAATTTTCATTGGGCAAAGTCGTTAATTAAATTAATGAGCATCGAATCAGATTGAACATTGATTATTTGAGCTTGCACTCGTCATTAGAACTTTTGCCATGCATTCACTTGTCAGCATTGGACTTTTAATAAATTCTCATCTAATCATGATCGAACGTGACTGAAATTAGTCGTCCGCTCCTAACTTCGTGCCATTGTTGGCTTGTGGTGAACTTTAAATAAGTTCTAGTACACCCGATCTGGCTATAAAAATATTACTTTTTCCTAATTTCTCAATCTCAGAAATTGATATCTTAAGGGAACAAGAAAAAGAAAAGAAACAAGACAATGGAAAGAATCTAAGTCCCACACATTTCTCTGCAGCTTAAAATTGCTAGGTCAAAGTTGCATCCGAGCCATGGATGGCATGCGTGCGTGCATTGGATTACGCGACGCGACGTAGCTAGTTGATCTTCCTGCAGTTGAGTCTGATCTCGCCGTTAGTCCCCGTCAACGGGCCGATGGCTCCCATCTTCACCATGGCCGCCGCGAAGTCCATCAAGAACAGCCCGTTGTTGACGCCGTACTGCATCACAAGCTCGTCCTGCGACTCATTGCTGAACAGCACCTGGTCGGAGCGCAGCAGCCCCTTTCCCGCCACCAGGTTCTGGTAGTACGCGTTGTCGAACCTGTATGGGGTCTGCACGTCGAATGGGGCCAAATTGCCGTCGCCGCCGATCGGCGGGCAGGTCTGCTTCCTGAGCGCCGCGAATCCCGGGTCAACGTTGGCGTCGTTGTAGACGTGCGACCGGAAGTTGCCGCACTGCGCCTGCCCGATGGTGTGCGCACCCGATAGCGCCGTCATGTCTCGCGGGCTCAGGCCCTTCGCTTGGAACCTGTCCTTGAGCTCGGTGAGCGAGGATGAGGGTCCAGGGAGCTGGCCATTATTGGCGTCCGCTTCGCTCGCCGTCAGCGCGTCCCTACGCCCCAGTTGTACTGTCCAAGTTGGACCACCCAGCTGCAGAATCAGTCAGTATGTACAATGATTAGCTCAAGGCGTCAAAACCAAGACGTTGCGATGGAGTGCGTCGTGCCCTTGATATATATAAACTAATATGATACTGACCAATGCTACCGAATCGCGAGCGGCGAGCGCGAGGATGTCCGCGCAGGAGACGGTGGCCTTACACGCGGCCTCCACGTTCGCCTTGATGTCGTCGATGACTTCGTATCCGCGAGCGGAGTTCACGTTAGGAAGGGCGCCCTTCTCTCCGGTGATCGTCAGCGTCTTGTCCAGGAGGATGGACGCGTCGCAGCCCTGCAACGAATATTACAACATGCGGCGAAAGAGCTTCAATGCAAGAAACTAATCGAGGAGACGGTCATGGAATTAGCAGAGGCGGAGCGGCGTCTTACATTAACGAAGCAATCGTGGAAGAAGAGGCGGAGGAGGGACGCGCCCATGCGGGCCTCGTTTCTCACTGCCTGAGCCACGGCCGAGCGGACGATGTCCTGCAAGTTGGGGCAGGTGCTGTCGTAGAACGTCGCCGACAGCTGCGCGTTGACGGCGGCTGGGAAGGCGAGAAGGGTGACGAGGGCGACGATGGCGAGGAATGCTGGGGTGTGAGAAGCCATGTCTGCTCTGCTTTCGACAGCCGAATTAGACGAGTTGAATTGGTCGTGTTCCTGTGCGATCACTATACAGAAGCTCGAGGAGATGATGTGAAGCCTCTGCAATGATGTGGGTATCTATTTATAGAAGAAGCACGCGGCATCTCCTCTTGTCATATATGATGTATATTATATCAAATTGTGGTGTGCGCGACGCCTTCAACCATGGAGTTCTCGAGAGAGAGAAAAAAAAAAAAGAAAAGAACGAAAAAGAAAGAAAAGCGTGTACAGGGGAAGCTTATAATTTGAGTTTTGACTTGTGATATATGTGACCACGTGTGATCCAACTTTGGCGTCGTTTCTAAACTTTTTTTTTTTAATATGGGCAAAGTGAGAGCTAATTTTTTAATCTTTTTCTTTCTATATAATGTTCAGTGTTGACCTGTTAAGCTGGTGTACTGGAGAATGGAGAGTGGAGAATGCATGGAGGTAGTAAAACAACAATAACAACTGTTATAGTTCTTCATTCCTGGTTAGATCTATTTTGAATTTGGTTTTAACGAGTAAAATATATGTACTAATTTGTTTATTTATTTGTTTTTTTTCTTTTCTCTCCCCTAGGTTCATGATCTTTCTTTCTCAAAATAAATTAGTAAAATAGACTTGGCACTGTGCATGGAAGCTCTGCATGGTTAATTTCGGCCTTCTAACTGGCATTTTATATTCCAATTCGGTTGCTTGCTTTGACCACAAGAGCTAAGACTTTATCCAACACAAAAAGGTTCAACTTGGAAATAAAAGATGATAAATCCTTGAGTTGACGAGGCAATGCTGACGCCGTTTGCTCATAGCTCTGAGTTTTCGATGGATCCGTACGTCTTCCGTATAGTCGGACACTTCCTGGTTCCGTATTGTTAGATTCATTGCTGCAGAAACTTCGGACCTCTTTGGCAATTGGAATTAGATGTCTCGTTTTTTTTACTTCTGCTAAACGATAAGACGTTTGATAGAATCTCAAGAACGGCGTTTAAAAAAAATGGATCACGTAATCCTTTTTTTAAGCAATGTAGCGTCGCATTTTTTTCTTGAGTTGACGTGTTACTTTTTTTTATAACTTTGTTTATTCTTTTTTTTTTCTTTCTTTATTTTCTCTCTCACATATATATATGTTATAAAATAATTTATTTATTAAATATAAATAATTTATTATAAGATATTAATAAAATATTATTTTTTACTTGTTATTTCATTAAAATTTTTGAATATTTTACTATAATTATTTTATTAAAAATTTGATTTTTTGATATTTAAATAATATTTTTTGACAAAATTTTTAATTTTTAATTTCGTTTTTATTTATTAATAATATTTAATTTTATATTTATAATATCAATTATTATTTCAAAACTCAACAAAAAAAATTAATCCATCACATCAACTTTTTCTTATCACATCAACCTTATTCCTCGTCATTAAATTTTACTTCATCCAAACACAATTAGAACTACGAGAATTTGATAAAACGTCTGATTTCTGTTACGAAACGACCCCTAAAAACTTAATTAATTTGATTATGCTTATTTTGTTTTCATCTTAAATATTTTTAGACTATTTTGTAATTGCCATATATTTGACGCATTCTAACGTGGACGGCTCTGTTAGGGGGAAGCTTCCAATTTGAGTGGGTGAGGTGACTACTGCTCAAAACATTATAATCATGAACCAGTCCAAATGAAAAAAAAAGTTGAATCATGGTTTTTTTTTTACGTGGGTTATATGTGACCTGTGATCCAACTTTTGGCATCGTTTCTTTCACCACGGGTGACGGTAGTTCGGATCGGATCAAATTTTTAATTTAAAAATAATTAATTATTACTTTTTAATTGATTTTTAAAATTAAAAAAATCACTCTAAAATTATTTAAAAAAATAAAAACCATCCTCTAACAAATCAGTTTTTTCGAAATCCTATTTTTATATAATTATATTTTAGAAATATATTTAAAAACTTCACCTCTATTTTCTTTCTTTCACTTTCCCTATTTTTTTTTCTTATATTCCCTTCACTTATATGTGTAAGAACACAAAGACAAATAAATTATTGACAACAAGTAGGTGTTTGAATGTAAATTTATTTCATTTTGGATATCCTATTAGGCAAATACATGAACGAAGGTTTTAACTTCATTTTTTTATCATTATTATTTCATTATATTGTTGATTCAAAAGTTTCAATGTCACGAAGAATCATAGATTTCATGTGTATAATTAGAATTATGTTTCTTGATTAGTTATAGGATTATATTAAATCAACTCGCCATGTTGTGAGTCAAATTTATCATTTAATTGAACCTTATGAACTAATGCTGCATTCATAATATTATGATGTGTATTCATATGCAAACTATTATTACAATTATGGTGAATACAATGAGGCTGAGATGCAAATCGAATCAATTCATTGGTTTCATCGTTCTATCTTGTCATGAGCATCAAACATTATATGCTTATTTTGTTAAATTCTTGGTCACAAGGATAAGTTTAGGTTTAAATTATTTTCCTAAGTTGTCCAAATCCCTCTTCTTAGAACTATGTGCGTGAACTAATTTTCATGATATTGTTCAAGTTCCTTATATCCTTAATACTTTTTTTAAACAAATTGATATCTCCTTAATACTTGTTTCATACTAATTGTGTTAGATAATTACAGCTAGATTATGTAGTAATTGTGCACAATTTGATTATTAGTTTTAAATCATAGATGTCTTAAAATTAAATCCATAAACCTTTAAAAAAAACATTAAACTTTGCATGATATTATAGTAAGCATGATGTTTGACATGTTTTAATGGTAAACCATAATTCGAATCCCTAGTTGAATTCCTTAGTACGCTAAGTAGTATTTGCTATTATGTTTGCATGTTCGTTTGATGTTTATTCACGATGATTTTTAACCCTTAAATGCATCTCTCCCAAAACAATTTAATAAGTAAAGTCACAGAAATAACCTAGGCTCTATTCATTTTTTCGAACTAAAGCCCTTAAGGAACTCGCCTGCACATGTTTGCTTGAACTCGCCCGCACATGTTTGCTTGAACTAAACCTAGGCTCTATTCATGACTTTGCTTTGACCCGCCCATGTTTGCTTGAACTCGCCCGCACATTCAAACATGGCTCAAGTCCACAGGATGAGCCAAGTCCAATTGCGTAGATCTTAAGAACTCGGCCCTCGTCTAACTTGACTCAACCCAAGCTGGTTAGGCGAATAGATTTTTGTTGTGAGAAATTAGAACCGTTGTTCATGACCATGAGTGAAAGTTGAGAAAATTTGTCGACAAATTCAAAGGTCGTGAAGATAGTTCATGGCTATGAATCCCACTTCTAAACAAAGTGTGAATTTTTGGAGAATGAACATTATTTCTCAACTTTGCTTTGGACCAAGCTTTCAATGTTTAAAAATTGACACTTACCATGTGTTCCATGATATATTGATGTTTTATCCCTATGCACTGTATGAACTCGATCCTAAACACATTATCAATTATTGATCTCTATCCAAACTCTGTCCATTGCATTAGTGTTTTGCATTCCATATGATTTGTCGTTGGTCAAAGTAAATATTAAATTAATAAGATTAAAAAAATAAAATGAATAATTGAGGAATACGAATGGTAATACAAGTACATCATCATCATCATCATTATTATTATTATTATTATTGTTATTATTATTATTATTATTATTATTATTATTCATCGATAATGTTTTTCACTTAAATTTAGTGGTGCATCCTTCCCCAAAGAGAGGATATTTATCATCATCTAATTCACCACTAGCCATTGGCACTAAATTGTCTTATTTGCATAGTGTATCCTACATTATGTGGAGAGCTCCTTTAATAATAATAATAATAATAATAATAATAATAATAATAATAATAATAATAATAATAATAATAATAATAATAATAATAATAATAATAATAATAATAATAATAATATAAGAAGTTGGAAATAATTTTCATTGGGCAAAGTCGTTAATTAAATTAATGAGCATTGAATCAGATTGAACATTGATTATTTGAGCTTGCACTCGTCATTAGAACTTTTGCCATTCACTTGTCAGCATTGGATTTTTAATAAATTCTCATCCAATCATATGATCGAACGTGACTCAAATTAGTCGTCTGCTCCTAACTTCGTGCTATTTTTGGCTTGTGGTAAACTTTTAATAAGTTCTAGTACACCCGATCTGGCTATAAAAATATTACCTTTTCCTTTGATTAGATATTAGAACATCTGTTATTGTAATGACTAGAGAATTTGATTTGCAAGGTCAAAACTCGCTTCTTGAATATTTGTGCACAATGCGAATCATGAACCCAATATTTATTTATTTATTTGTGTTTGAAGCATAATGTTTTAAAACTCCACCAAGTTACAACTTTGTTAGGCCTTTTGTACAAAGAGATATTACGCATAAAAAAATTCAAAAAATTGAAGATCACAGAATTTTATTAGATAAGGAAAAAAATATTACAATTCTAAATTACTTTCTCTTCGGAAAAGTTTATATAGAAATTCTTTATAAATGACAAAATTTTATACGGATTGAAACTTTTAAATTAATTTTTTAAAATTAAGACACCTATCTCATATATGAAAATAAATCAATTTCGCACCACTATAGTGTCAGAGTACCTTTTATTATATAGTGTCTTGGGTGCATACGTTTCCTAAGATTCAATCCATTATTAACAAACTTATTATTTCTCAATCTCAGAAATTGATATCTCAAGGGAACAAGAAAAAGAAAAGAAACAAGACAATGGAAAGAATCTAAGTCCCACACATTTCTCTGCAGCTTAAAATTGCTAGGTGAAACTTGCATCCGAGCCATGGATGGCATGCATGCGTGCATTGGATTACGCGACGTATCTAGTTGATCTTCCTGCAGTTGAGTCTAATCTCGCCGTTAGTCCCCGTCAACGGGTCGATGGCTCCCATCTTCACCATGGCTGCCGCGAAGTCCATCAAGAACAGCCCGTTGTTGACGCTGTACTGCATCACAAGCTCGTCCTGCGAGTCGTTGCTGAACAGCACCTGGTCGGAGCGCAGCAGCCCCTTCCCCGCCACCAGGTTCTGGTAGTACGCGTTGTCGAACCTGTATGGGGTCTGGACGTCGAAATGGGCCAAATTGCCGTCGCCGCCGATCGGCGGGCAGGTCTGCTTCCTGAGGGCCGCGAATCCCGGGTCAACGTTGGCGTCGTTGTAGACGTGCGACCGGAAGTTGCCGCACTGCGCCTGCCCGATGGTGTGCGCACCCGATAGCGCCGTCATGTCTCGCGGGCTCAGGCCCTTCGCTTGGAACCTGTCCTTGAGCTCGGTGAGAGAGGACGAGGGCCCAGGGAGCTGGCCATTATTGGCGTCCACTTCGCTCGCCGTCAGCGCGTCCCTACGCCCCAGTTGTACCGTCCAAGTCGGGCCACCCAGCTGCAGAATCAGTAAGTTCGTACAATGATTAGCTCAAGGACGTCAAAACCAAGACGTTGCGATGGAGTGCGTCGTGCCCTTGATATATATAAACTAATATGATACTGACCAATGCTACCGAATCGCGAGCGGCGAGCGCGAGGATGTCCGCGCAGGAGACGGTGGCCTTACACGCGGCCTCCACGTTCGCCTTGATGTCGTCGATGACTTCGTATCCGCGAGCGGAGTTCACGTTAGGAAGGGCGCCCTTCTCTCCGGTGATCGTCGGCGTCTTGTCCAGGAGGATGGACGCGTCGCAGCCCTGCAACGAATATTACAACATGCAGCGAAAGAGCTTCAATGCACGAAATTAATCGAGGAGACGGTCATGGAATTAGCAGTGGCGGAGTTGGCGTCGTACATTAACGAAGCAGTCGTGGAAGAAGAGTCGGAGGAGGGACGCTCCCATGCGGGCCTCGTTGCTCACTGCCTGCGCCACGGCCGAGCGGACGATGTCCTGCAAGTTGGGGCAGGTGCTGTCGTAGAACGTCGCCGAGAGCTGCGCGTCGACGGCAGCCGGGAAGGCGAGCAGGGTAACGATGGCAGCGATGGCGAGGATTACTGGGGCGCGAGAAGCCATGTCTGCTCCGCTCTCGACAGCAGAATTAAACGAGTTGGATTAATTGGGTTCCTGTGTGATCACTATGCAAAAGCTCGATCGAGGAGATGATGATGCGAAGACTCTGCAACGATGTGGGCATCTATTTATAGAAGAAGCACGCGGCACCTCCTCTTGTCATATATGATGTATATTATGTCAAATTGTGGTGTGCGCGACGCCTTCAACCATGGAGTTCTCTAAAAGAGAGAAAAAAAAAGAAAAGAACGAAAAAGAAACAAAAAGCGTGTACAGGGGAAGCTTATAATTTGGGTTTTGACTTGTGATATATGTGACCACGTGTGATCCAACTTTGGAGTCCTTTCTTTCTAAACTTTTTTTTTAATATGGGCAAAGTGAGAACTAATTTTTAATCTTTTTTCTATCTAATGTTGACCTGTTAAGCTGGTGGACCGGGGAATGGAGAGTGGAGAACGCATGTATATATAATATTTTTATATAAACAACTGTTCTAGTTCTACATTCCTGGTTGGATCTATTTAGAATTTGGTTTTAACGAGTAAATTATATGTAGTAATTCATTTATTTATTTATTTTATATTCCAATTCGGTTGCTTGCTTTGAGCACATGAGCTAAGACTTTATCCAACACAAAAAGCTTCAACTTGGAAGTTGGAACGAAAAGATGATAAATCCTTGAGTCGACGAGGCAGTTCTGACGTCGTTTGCTCATAGCTCTGAATTTTCGATGGATCCGCACGTCTTCCGTATAATCGGACACTTCCTAGTTCCGTAGTGCTCGATTCTACCGAAACTTCTAAAAAATTTATTAATTAGATTATGCTTTTTTTTGTTTTCATCTGAATATTTTTAGACTATTCATATGCCAATTATATGAGAGTGCTTAGAAGAATTGTAATTTTCAATATTTTCTTTCATTAAGATAATAGATCTTAATTGTGTGCAAATCGGATACAAAATCTCTTTGTAATTGGCGTTGTCTGCAGTGAATATATATATATATATATATATATGTATATACAACAACAAATCTTATAAACCCTTGAAAAAATAAAAATAAGAATCTTATAAACCGTCTTGGCCACTGCAATGATACAATATAAAATCTTTTAGTGGATGATGCGAGGTCTCTGCAATGATGTGTGGTCATAGAAGCTGCATGCGGAGTCTTTGTAATTGTCATATATTTGACGCCTTCTAAGATGGACGGCACTGTTAGGGGGAAGCTTCCAATACTGCTCAAAACATTATAATCATGCCTTTAACAAGTCCAAATGAAAAAAAAATAGCTGAATCAAGTTTTTTTTTTTTACGTGTGTTATATGTGACCTGTGATCCAACTTTTGGCGTCGTTTCTTGCACTACAATCCGTGGAAAAATCGCTCAAAAAATGAATTTTCCGACAAATGTTACTTAATTTCACCGTTGGAAATTCGTAAATTATTATAGTGATGGCAAATTGAGAGGTTTTTTTTATTTATTTCTATGTTTACTTTTTGTACATAATGTTGATCCGTTAAACTGATGGACTGGAGAATTAAAAAAGTGGAATATGCATGTATATATAATATTTTTTATTAGGTTTTAATGAGTAATTATGTAATACCCTCAAAGAAATAAAATAAGATAAAAATAAAAGAAAATAAGTAAAATGAAGCTATAACCATTTAAGTCCAATTAGAAAGCCCACTGGTCTATAAATTTTAAAACTTAGACTATAACTACCCTAAAATCCTTCTTAGCTAACCTCTCACTTTCCTCTCTCCAAAATCCCCTAGCCCACAACCTCTCATTCCCTCTTCATGCGACCAGGGGTTTGAGACCAGCCAGCCACCTCCTCTCAGCTCTCTCGCTCTCGAACAAAATTCAAGAGCTACGTTTGGTACGGGAACATTAGTAAAACATTAGTTCTCGAGAACTAATTGATTTGATAGAAAAGTTTGGATTGATGTTTGGATGAAAAAGTGTAATGATGAGAATTTAAAAAGTTGATGTGATGAATAAGTTTTAGTGGGTGTTTGAATAAAAAATGAGAACTAAAAAATATAATTTATTATTTTATGAAGTATAAAATTATAATAAATAAGAATATATTATTAATATTATAATTTACGTATATTTTAAGATCTAAATATAATATAATTTTTTAAAATAATTGAATAGTTTAATTAATAAAATATTTATTAATTATTAGAGCATTTTATTTTATAATTTTTAATTAATAACATTTAATAAATTATGTTATAATATTCTTAATATTGTATTAATATATTATAAATTATATATACATACTTAATAAAATAATTAAAAAAAATAGATGAAGTTTAAAAAAAAGTCAAAGTTTGCGGCTCACGCTGAAAAAAAAAAAAAAGTTCTTACCTTCGACAAGAATTATGGACGGAAACATTTCCACGTATTGCGTTTGAAAATAAAACGCGTTGTTCTCACGTTTTGTTCTCGACCAAACACAACGAAGGAGCTCACCACCTTCTCTCATTTGTTCACTCTCACGTACAGCAAAGCAACACCATCTCCCTCTCACTCTAGCTCTCTCACAGCACAATCTCTCTCTAACAAAGAAGCAAGCGGCGGCAACAACTTCATCAACCTCCAAAGAGCAGATGGTCACTCTCTCCCTCACTCATTCTCTCATATATCCTCTCTCTCCATCAACTCATGAACAGCACCCAAGGACACCCTCCACTCTCATCTCTCTCAACTCACCAACTTTGTCTCACTCTCTCTCCTCTTGCATTCACTCGACAGCAACAAGAGTGCCAAGGATGAGTCCAGCCGTGAAGAGGTAGAAGAGAGAAGAAAAAAAGAAAAAGAGAGAAAGAAGAAAGAAATTATGAATTAAGATTAAGATTTTAACATAAAATTTTAAGGCATGTTTGAGAAGATTTAAAAATTCAAACTTCACCTCAATGATATTTTAATTTATGGATTAGGACATAAGAACAAACTCACTTGTTTTTAGAGTGAAGAGTTAGAAAAATGTGCATCTTGATGTTATGTTTTTTAAGATTACTATTCTATTGTTATCCATGATTAGAATGTCATGTATTTCATAACTTCATGATCTAATTACTCATTATGCTTAGTATTAGAATGTTCATTGTTGTTATGATAGTTTATTATGAAAATGTTAAAGCTCATGTACATGTATGACCTTGATTAGCATGCTAAATGTCTCCATGTGAAAATCCCATGTGTTCATGATTAGTGCACTAAGAATGTTAAGAAATGCCTCATGTGATGTGTGAAAGTCAATATGTGTTCAAGATGTTAATGTATGAAAGATTTGGAAAGAAATCATGTAAAAATCGGGTGTCTGTCGTCCCAAAATGGGTGACCGATTCCTTATCGGTCGACCGTTGTAAAGGGGCAGATACATTCTATGATTAGCGAACGTCCGAACGCTCTATTTCGGTCGTCTGAAAGTCATGAACTGATTGACCGATATTCCAACGGTTGTCCGATATGTGTAGTCGAAACATTCGAAATATTCTGTGATTAGCGGTCGACCAAACACCTTGCTTCGGTCATCCGATAGCCATGTAAAGGTCAACCAATATTCCACTGGTCGTCCGATTTAAGCAGTCATCACATTCTGTGATTAGCGGACGAACTTGACACTACAAGAAAATATACCTTCTGTGACGAAATAATTCTGTCATAATATTTAATTGATTTGTGAGAAATTTGTGACTGATTTGAATTTGATATTTTAATGAATGATATGCGACAATAATATTTGTCACAAGATCGTCCGTCAGAAATTCGTCATAATTTTGTGACGTTTTTGTGACCACTGTTTTAATTAAAATATTTAATGACGCAAAAGTGATAAATATAAAATCATCACAATATCTTTGTCACATTATGATCACATTTATTTATTTATCTTTTCTTTAGTCACAATATTATCACAATTTTTTTTTAATCCACCAAATGTTTTTATTGCTATATAAAAGAAGCAAAGAATTACCTAATTCTACCTAGGGCAACAAAAGAGGTAATTTTTTTCTTCTCCTCTTCTTCTCCAAAACGTAGGGGGGCTGCTACGTCTGCCATCGTGCGCCCTGGCGCACGGATGTAGCCGCCTTGCAGCCCTGCGTCAAGGACGCAGGGCAGCCCAGTCGCGCCTGAGTCAGGCGCAAAGGGCTTTTGCTGCTCTCGTCAGGCAGACACAGGGTTGCGTCAGCGCTTGATGGGGCTTGACGCAGGGCTGCAAAAGCCCTACGTTTGCCTTGCATCCAGGGCTTGCAGCCAGGCGTCAGGCAGAACGGCGCCTGACTTAGGGCTTGCTGCCTTGCGTCAGGCGTCAAGCACTACCTGACGGAGGGCTGCAGCGCCTGACGCGATGCACTACCTGACGGAGGGCTGCAACGCCTGACGCAGGGGCGTCAGGCAGCAGCCTCACGCGCTGCCGACGTAGGCCTGCCTCCTGAAAAAGCCAGGGCTGCAAGGCTCGGCAGTCAGGCGGCAGTCCTGCGTCAGGCGGCTTGACACAGGGCTGCCTGACGCATCACTGGCGCAGGGCTGCGGCGAAGACCGCTGCACAGCTCCGATGTTGGCGTACGATTTTTTGAACTAGCCATTTGTGTATGCAAGCTGCGCAATTGTGTTGTAGTCATAAAGCACGTATATTTTATTTTTAATAGAAAAAAATAATAAAATAATTTATTTAAATGTATATTTTTCTGAAAAAGACTTAAAGCTTCGTGTTATTCCGACATAGGTACGTGTTACTTCTTCTTTTTTAATTTTTACTTGAATGGTAAATCATCTCATAATTATTATTTTTTAAATTTATTTAAAAATTGTGCAAATTTATTGAAATGTATTTATCGTCTAAATGGAAAGTGTAATAATAATCATTTCTTTATTATATATGTTTTATTTGTTTAATAACTTTTTGCATGTTAATTATATTACTTTACATTTTAAGTAACAATGTTGTGGTGATGTTAGCACATATGTAATTATGCATTTTTGTATTCATTTTGGACAATTAATTTTTGAATGTTTATAACATTGAATTGTGATAGGTTAATTTTTCATTATTGTGCTATTTTTTAAAGTTTCTACATATCTTTCACTATTGTACATCTAATGATTTTTTTTATTGTACCATATAGTTTCATTCCTAATTCGATTACTCGAACAATTGGTATGATAGTGAAAGATTTTATGCAAACTGCCTGTATATGTTGGAAAAAAGTGCCGCAAGAAACTCGTGAAAGGATGTGAAATGCGTTTAAGGTATTATTTAACAATCAATGTCAATAATGTGATTTGTGTGGAGGAAACTTTTGTAATGTTTTAACATTAATTTAATTATTTTCAGGCAAGATATGTGTGGGAGCAATCAGATATTCTCATTAAGGAAGCATTTATTAAGAAGTGTGATGATCTCTACTCTCCCGCACTATATTATGCAAGATGTCATATGATGAAGAGACATAATAAAATGCATATAAGTGAAACCAAAGGTTTTGGACCATCATGAATGAGAGGAGATGTTTGGAATGGCATGATTGATTTATGGATGGAAGATAAGTGACAACAAAAATCAGAGGTTGCAAAACATTATAGGCTCACTGAGAAAGAGGCATAATATTAACTACACTTTGAATATTTAAATTTTTTCAAGTTGTGCACTATTTTCTAATCATATATTTTATTTTCTTTTTGTAGGCACAAAAGTTAGGCAGACAACCATCTGACTATGAAGTTTTTAAGCATTGTCATAAGCGTCTAGGCAAAGAAAAAATTGGTGAATATGTTGATGGAAAATAAAAAAAAGTTTGTGTAAGTTTTTTTACAAAAAAAATATTTATTCATCCACCTTATATATTCTTTTTCTTTTTCACAGGAAGATTACAATGCATCTCTTAACATTAAATATGGTTAAGATGTTAACTCTCAAGCAGGATTTGATGCTGTAATGTGGATTGATGCGATAGGAGCTCCAAAAAAAGGAAGAGTATATGGATTTGGTGCTGGAAAATATGCTCAATCACTAGTAAATAATTTAAGTTATGGTGTATCAAAGCACATGGTCGACTCTTCTTCAAATGTTGCTACTGAGGATTATTTGCAACGCATAAGAGAAGAAGTGCGTGAAGAAGTGCGACAAGAATTGCAACAAGAATTAGATGATCGCATTAAAAAAGTGAATGCTGAAATGGAAGAATGTGTTCGTGCACTTGTATTATAAATTACTCAACAAGCAAGTAGTTAATAACCTTCTGGAGATTTTGTTCCACGTCAGTAAGGTAATTTATCTTATTTATATATCACTATCTTATGATGCTTCATTATTTTAATATTTCTTTATTTAAATCACTAGATTTTAATATTTTATGTATATATTTGATTACAAGTTTCAACTCTTTATATGGAGAGGAGATCACAATTCATCAAGGAAAAAAATGGATATGTTGTGTAACTATAATTTGCTTAAATTTTCATTCTTAAATTTGGATAATGAAAACTTATGTAGTGGATTTAATATTTTAAATATTTTAATTACAAATGTTTGAACTATATGGTCCTTGACATATTTAGAAATGAATATCTTGCAATGTATTATTTTTATTATGTAATTATTTATGTGTAGTAGTATATTTAGAAAAAAAATTGCTACATAATTGTTGATTCATTAAAAATTCTATAAATTTATTATATTAAATAATTACATAAGATTTCATCACAAATTCATCAAAATAATTAATAATGAATCATCATAATTTTATCACAAAACGTCGACGTGAAATTTATCACAAGTCTATCACAATCGTAATCGTCACAAAATGATCACAAATAATCATCACAAATCTATCATAAAAATTATCACAACGTATATCCGTCACAAATTAATAGTCAGTAATCCGTCACAAAATCATCACATTTGTGATGGAATACTCATTTTATTAATTATTTTATCAAATTTTTGTGAAAAAAACTTTTTAATTTTGTGATGATCATAGCTGTCACAATTATTTTTGTGACGAAAATAATCCGTCACAATAGAATTTGTGGGTAAAAAATCAGTGACCGATGCATATCGTCACAAGTCCATCACAAAAGAGCATCTGTGACGGAATATACTTATGTTGTGACGGAATTATCCGTCACAAATACCTTATCTTCTTGTAGTGCGAATCCAGTTTCGATCGTCCGAAAGATCCATAATGGTTGACCGTTATATGAGCGGTCGCCTATTTTAGAGAGTCATCACATTCTGTGATTAGCGGATGAACCGAACGCCCTATTTCGATCGTCCGAAAGGACCATAGCGATCGATCGATGATCCGATCGGTCGTCCGATATAAGACCAATGGCCGACCGTTACCCAGAACGGTCGTCCATTTTTGGAAGACGATTGGTTATGTTTGAATGACTACACTTAGCATGATTTGAAGTTTTTATGACCTTAAATAGGGTTAAAAATATGCAACATGTATTGAATAATTGTATACATTGATGAACATGATTAAAAGACAGATTGATGAAGGTGTGGCACTTTTATGACTTGGGACCAATCAGTACCCTACCTAAGACTCCACCGACGGGTGGGAGAAGACCTCATTGACGAATGAGGGTAATGACCTCTCCTATGGGAGAGGGTTATGACCTCACCTACGGGTGAGGGTATGACCTCTTTGTATGGAAGAGGGTTATGACCTCTCCTACGAGAGAGGGTTATGACCTCACCTACGGGTGAGGGTTACGATCTATGAGCCACCATCCTTCTCAATCGATAAGATAAGAAATCATCTAAATAAATATGAAAGATGAAAAGATGCAAAGAAGAATGATGAATGACTTGGGACATAAAGACAAAGATGATAAAGATGAAGAAGACATCTATGATGATGCATTAGAAATGTCCACTCATCACATCATATGATGTCATGAATAAAGATGACAAAGTAAAGTAAGACAAGATTATGATATGCAATAGCATAATGATAAGTATGATGATAAGTTATGATATGCATGATCTACAGATTATGATATTACATGTTATCTTATATTACCATGATGATATGCTCACATGTCATATAGTATGCATAAGTAGGTCATAACATGCATATGACTCATGTTTTATGATGATGGAATGCATATGCCATGACATATAGAAATCATGTTATAAGATCATAGCATGCATGTGCCTCAACATGCTCTAACGGGAGAAATCTCCTGCACCCCATGGATCCGTGCAGGTATGGAGGAGGCTTAGATTCGGCCGCAAGAGTCTCGTGACGGCGACATTGCACATGTATCTGTCGGACTACGGTCCAAGTCTCTTACTTATATTACGTTATCATGATGAACTCTTGTAAGAGTGTTTTATGTATGGCTTATGGGACTTATTGAGTTATATACTCCACTTGAACTCATTTATATATGATGAACCCTCTATTGGGTATACGTTAGAGCCTAGTAGGCTCACGGGCTAGTTTATGTATCTTGGGATTTAATTATGTTGAAGTCTTCCGCTGTTTATGAAAAATGATGCTTTATGTTTATATTTATGAATATGTTTCTGCTACAAAAGTTTTTATGAAATTAGGTCAAGGTCACGCCAAAGTAACGTCATCTAGGGTTCGGCAAAATTTTAAATTGGGGTCGAATTTCGGGGCCGTTATAGTATGATATCAGAGCCGTAGTTTTGGCTCTTATGTATTAAGTCTTAGGATGTGTAAGTCATTGATTGGCTAAAATGTCTATGTAAAAAGTCTAAGTATAAAGTCCATGTGCAATCGTCATGAGGTACCACCGAACCTAAAGGTATGTGTTTTACTTTGATTGTGTAATGTTAACATTGATGCATGGTTATTGTATGATGATAGATGGATGTGAATTATCCAACGAACGAAGACACGTCTCAAGTTATGGAATGTGATAAAGGTTCATGTCAAGAACCTATGATGAGATATTTAGGCCTCAATCCTCCTATGTTCAATGGGATTGATGATCCGGAGGAAGCCGAGGCATGGTTGGATAGCATCATGAATATCTTCAAGGTAATGAAATGTCCAAGTATGAGTGAGCAAAAACAAGAGGAGTTCCTTAACCTCCAACAAGATGGCATGTTAGTGGACGACTACACAATTAAGTACTTCAAACTGAAAGGTATTGCACATTAGTAAAGACGGAAAAGATGCGAGTGAATCGCTTTGTGAAGGTGTCTTGTTGATGTCGTCGGATGTAAGTGGGAGACCAAGACCCCCCTTGAGGGAATAAGGTGTGGCTCTCAGAGAAGACCAAGACCCCACATAAGAGTGAACAAGTGTGGCTTCTCATGGGATAAAAGATCCCGATAAAGGGATTAGGGGATGACCATGACCCACCATAGAGTGTACAAGGTGTGGCATTCTCGAAGACCAAGACCCCACATAAGAGTGGACAAGGTGTGGCCTCCAACAAGACAAAAAGATCTCGGCCTAGTTAAGAAAAGTCAAGTTAATATCGATGAGCCAACATGAACTTCTCAATCAACAAGATAAGAAGCTATCTAAATAAATATAGAAAAATGAAAAGATGAAAGTTACTTAAAGTAACTAAGATGAATGATTTGGAACACAAAGATAAAGATGATGATGATGATGATGAAAGTGTCTTAAAGGATGCTAATGTATGTTCCATAGTCACATGATATTAATGATATAAGCTAAGTAAGATGAATGAACATTATGACTTGACATAAAGATGATAATCATAATACAAGTCCGAACTAAAGGCTAGAATGTTGTGTCAAGCTCCTAAGACAATGGAAGAAGTAATGGGGTTAGTTGTTGAACTAGAAAAGAAGCTCGAAGATGGAGTTGTGATTTCTAATGGCAACACATCAAAGAGGATGACTAAGCAGGGAAAATGGAAGGAGCAAAGGAATGGACCCTATATGAGTTCTAAGAGTGGAGAATCACATAGGAGCAAAAGTCAATGCCGCCATTACGAAAGGTTTCATATAGGCAAATGTCGCTTCAAGATTGGAGCATGTTTGCAATGTGGAAGGATCGGATATTACAAGAAGGATTGCTCAGAGAAACGAGATGTCAACTTCTCAAAAATGTTAGAATAGGTTTACACCATGCAAGTTGAAGAAGCTCACCAAGTTTCGAATGCGACACAAGATAACCATCGCTTAACGTTTTAATTAATCATATAAATTATAATGTGTACGCATGATAGACATAGAGACCACCAAGAACATTAGCGAGAATATTCTAAAGATAAGAAACCAATCACGGTTCTTAAGTGTGAAGAAACTTAAGAAAGACAACCTAGGTCATAAGAATGATGGTTAAAATGTGAAGGGAATTGGGATTGTTTTACGTAGGCCACCTGACTTAAACGATGACATGAAATGACCAGTAAATTTAAATGATTTGACATTTAGATTAAGTTAAGGATTAGAGTACGCAACGGAAACGTGATGCATGGACGATCTTCATTTCATGAAATGGAGCAAGGATAAAAAATTCTACTAGAATCTTTAAGATACGAGACAACGTGATGGCATAGCTAGAACCATTACCAAGAACCGCAAACAATAGACTATTAAGTGCTGCTGTTGAAGGCGCACGATGAAGGCTATATGGGTGGACATGAAAGACTAAAAATAGATGAAGCGACGAGAATGGAAGGATTTCCGTGTAAGGTAAGTTAATAATTAGAGTTGCATAGCAAAAACGTGGTTCAAGAATGAACTCAATCTCTCGAGAGTGATTAAGAGATATGGGATTTTCACGAAAATATCAGAATAGCAAGCGATGGTGATCGACGAAGTGGAGACGAAACACAAAGGATGTTAAAGTGAGACCACCGAGGAATGCGTATTAGATGTTATAGATGGAGAGTTCACGTTGGTGTATATGAGGAGCAAAAGATAAATGGAACAACGTGGATGAGGAGATCTATTGTATAAGATTCTACAAAATTCGAGGACGAATTTTATTTTAAGTGGAGTATATTGTAATATCCTCACAGAAATAAAATAAGATAAAAAGAAAAGGAAATAAGTAAAATGAAGTTATAACCATTTAAGTCCAATTAGAAAGCCCACTAATCTATAATTCCCAAAACTTAGACTATAAGTACCCTAAAACCCTTGTTACCTAACCTCTCACTTTCCTCTCTCCAAAATCCCCTAGCCGACAGCCTCTCATTCCCTCATTTCCTCTTCATGCAACCAGGGGTTTGAGACCAGCCAGCCACCTCCTCTCAGCTCCCTCACTCTCGAACAAAACCCAAGGAGCTCACCACCTTCTCTCATTTGCTCACTCTCATGTACAACAAAGCAATACCATCTCCCTCTCACTCTAGCTCTCTCACAGCACACTCTCTCTCCAACAAAGAAGCAAGCGGCGGCAACAACTTCAAGGAGACTCATCAACCTCCAAACAGCAGGTGGTCACTCTCTCCCTCACTCATTCTCTCAGCTACCCTTTCTTTCCATCAACTCACAAACAGCACCCAAGGACACCCTCCACTCTCATCTCTCTCACTCAACTCACCAACTTTGTGTCACTCTCTCTCCTCTTGCATTCACTCGATAGCAACAGGACGGTCAAGTAGGAGTCCAGCCGTGAAGAAGAAGTAGAAGAGAGAAGAAGGAAAGAAGAAAGAAGGGAAGAGAGAAAGAAGAAAGAAATTAGGAATTAGGATTAGGATTTTAACGTAAACTCTTAAGATATGTTTGAGGGGATCTAAAAATCCAAACATCATCCTAATGATATTTTATTGTATGAATTAGAGCATAGAAGCAAACCCACTTGTTCTTAGAGTGAAGGGTTAGAAAAATGTGCATCTTGATGTTATGTTTCTTAAAATTACTATTCTATTGTTATCTATGATTAGAATGCCATGTATTTCATAGCTTCATGCTCTAATTGCTCATTATGTTTAGTATTAGAATGTTCATTGTTGTTATGATGATTTATTATGAAAATGTTAAAGCTCATGTACATGTATGACCTTGATTAGCATGCTAAATATCTCCATGTGAAAATCCCATGTGTTCATGATTAGTGCATTAAGAATGTTAAGAAATGTCTCATGTGATGTGTGGAAGTTAATATGTGTTTAAGATGTTAATGTATGAAAGATTTGAAAAAAAAATTATGTAAAAAATGGGTGTCTGCCATCCCAGAACAGACGATCGATTCCTTATCGGTCGACCGTTTTGGAGGGGCAGACACATTCTGTGATTAGCGGACGTCCGAACGCTCTATTTCGGTCGTCCGAAAGTCATGAACCGATTGATCGATATTCCAATGGAGGTCCGATATGTGTAGTTAAAACATTCGAAACATTCTGTGTTTAGCGGTCGACCAAACACCTTTGCTTCGGTCGTCCGATAGCCTTGTAAATGTCGACCGATATTCCACCGGTCGTCCGATTTAAGCAGTCATCATATTCTGTGATTAGCGGACAAACCCGAACCCAGTTTCGATCGTCCGAAAGATCCATAATGGTCGACCGTTATACGAGCGGTCACCCATTTTAATAAGTCATCACATTCTATGATTAGCGGATGAACCGAACGCCCTATTTCGGTCGTCCGAAAGGACCTCGACCGGTCGCCCGATATAAGACCAGTGGTCGATCGTTACCCAGAACGGTCGTCCATTTTCGGAAGATGATTGGTTATGTTTGAATGAGCACACTTAGTATGATTTGAAGTTTCTATGACCTTAAATAGGGTTAAAAATATGCAACATGTATTGAATGATTATATGTATTGATGAACATAAATAAAAGACGGATTGATGAAAGTGTGACACTTTTATGACTTGGGACCAATCGGTACCCTACCTAAGACTCCACCGATGGGTGGGGGAAGACCTCATTGACGAATGAGAGTAATGACCTCATTGACGAATGAGGGTAATGACCTCTCCTACAGGAAAGGGTTATGACCTCACCTACAAGTGAGGGTATGACCTCTTCTACGGAAGAGGGTTATGACCTCTTCTACGGAAGAGGGTTATGACCTCTCCTATGGGAGGGGGTTATGACCTCACCTACGGGTGAGGGTTATGATCTATGAGCCACCATCCTTCTCAATCGACAAGATAAGAAATTATCTAATTAAAGATGAAAGATGAAAAGATGCAAAGAAGAATAATGAATGACTTGGGACATAAAGACAAAGATGATAAAGATGAAGAAGACACCTATGAGGATGCATTATGAATGTTCACTCATCACATCATATGATGTCATGAACAAAGATGATAAAATAAAGTAAGACAAGATTATGATATGTAATAGCATAATGATAAGTTATGATATGTATGATATAAAGATTATGATGTTACATGTTATCTTATCTTACCATGATGATATGCTCACATGCCATATAGTATGCATAAGTATGTCATAGCATGCATATGACTCATGTTTTATGATGATGGAATGCATATGTCATGATATATAGAAATCATGTTATAAGATCATAGCATGCATGGGCCTCAACATACTTTAACGGGAGAAATCTCCTGCACCCTATGGATTCGTACATGTATGAAAGAGGCTTAGGTTCGACGACGAGAGCCTCGTGATGGCGACATTGCACATGAGTCCGTCGGGCTACGGCCCAAGTCTCTTACTTATATTACGTTATTATGATGAACTCTTGTAAGAGTGTTTTATGTATGGCTTATGGGCCGTATTAAGTGATGTATTCCACTTGAACTCTTTTATATATGATGAACCTTTTATTAGGTATACATTAGAGCCTAGTAGGCTCATGGGCCAGTTTATGTATCTTGGGATTTAATTATGTTGAAGTCTTCCGCTGTTTATGAAAAATGATGTTTTATGTTTATATTTATGAATATGTTTCCACTGCAAAAGTTTTTATGAAATTAGGTCAAGGTCACGTCAAAGTAACGTCGTCTAGGGTTCGGCAAAATTTTAAATTGGAGCTGAATTTTGGGGGCGTTACAAATTAAACATTATTTGCTATTTTATTTGTTCTTATTCTTTTTTTTCATAGGTTAGTTTGGGTACGTTAGAAATTAAATTAGTAAAATAGACTTGGTATGTGCTAGAAAAATACATAATATTTCGTTCTTTTTAAATTTATTATATTGATCAAATTGCTAAGAGATAATCGTACGTTGAGTTCACTTAATCATGATAAATCATTCTCCAAAATGTGGTGGAGTATCCTTTAAGGAGGAGGACAACTCAACTCTATTTTCTTCTTACTCTTTCAATGATAAACTTGACCTCATTGCCTATCGACTATGGCGCTCCCTCCATATTCCTATCGTGTTTTTTCTTCTTTCTTTCTTCATTCTCTTCTTTCATGTTTGCTCCACGGCCTTCCACTTTGCACAGTTGCATGACTTATTATTCAGAGTCCTTCTTCAATCAAAATTGGGTGCTGATAAATAAGTAGATGGAATTAATACGGGATATTAATTTATCATTTATCCCCTTTTTTAATCTTGAAATTCAGGTTTCATAAGGAGACGAAAGTGGAGGTGAATCTGTGATAGTTTTCTTTCTCTTGAAAATTATAGTTCAGATTTTCCGGAAATCTCTGTCTCTATATCAAGGTGCATAATCTGATTTTTTTTTATCAAAAGTAATGAAATCTATCTATATTTTTTATATTTTATTTTCCTCCTATTTTCTCTTTGTTAGATAAATAAAAATGCAATATGAGATTATAAGAATTAAACAAGTTAAAGAGTAAAATAAATTTTATGAATCAATCTTCCATATTTTAGACTATAAAAGTTTATTCAAATAAGACCCAATAAAAAGATATTTACTTTCTCTCGTCCTTCTCCATAAATTAACAAAGATGACTATTGTGATGTTTGATACGAGTTCGTTATATTATTAACTTTCTTGCATTACTCTTTCCTTTTTATTGTTATGAATGTTTAGATTATTATGATGAATGCGTAGAATACAATATACATATACATACATACATACATACATATATATATATATACACATTGTAAATTGTATGGGGAGAGAAAGGAAGAATAGGGGTGAAATGGGCAAAAGAAATGGTATTTAGTGCCGCTAAGGCCACGAATCAAGGCTAGATACAATATGATTAGCGCCTCCTTAACGTTACAATTTTTACCGTCAACTTAACATTGACATAGAGACGTCGTAACGACTGGTACGATATTATATTGACACTACAATAACATCGAGACGGCGTCGCAATTTAGCGCTACTTGGACGCCTACATAGTGTCGCAACTTAGTGACCCTTTGACGTCTAAGTAGCGCCACCGATGACGACAAGGAAACCGGGCTAGAAAATATTTTAACATCGTATTAGCATCAAAATAACGTCCAAATTTAGCATCATTTTTGCCATGATTTAGCGCCAGCCTAAGTCATTACTCCCATGCCCCCATACCCCCACGCCACCTCAATCTCTCTATCAGTTAAATTCAAGCAAAGCTTCAAAATAAATGAATACCATCGGAGCCACACCCTATAATAAAAGATAAAATCAATCTAGAGATAATGAGTGGAAATAAAAATAGTAAAAAAGAAGTAATAATTTTAATGTTACAAATATATTATTCATACTTTATCTTTCATTCTCGTCCAATTTAAAATTCAACCAAAAGAGGATAATAAATTTTAACATCAAAATGAAGTGAAAAAGAAGAAGGAATTAATGTTTATGTATCTTTTATTTTGATCATATCTAACACATACACACACATATATATAACATATTTATTTACAAAAGAATATTACTTAGTTTTTATTCTCTTTTCGCCCATGGCGAACGTAATGTGAGGAAAAAGATGAAAAAATAATCGTGAAAAACCACTATCCATGTGCAAATCTGGTGACTAAGGGGTAGAGTTGCCCCTATGTCATGAGATGCCTCCACTTGTGAATGTGCCCCAAATTTGCAAAAAAAAAAAATCCTAATAAGTTCCCAAATAGATCAAGTAGAAATTTAATGTGAAAACACTATCGAAAAGGGAGAAAAATTGACTTCAAGGGGGATGTAGGAAATGCGGAAATAAAATACTATCACACTAAAGTTTGCGAAATATAAAGCTAAACTAATTTTTATGGATGTTTAGTGTAGAACAAAAGACAAAGCAAGGAATTGAAAATAGAACGTGGACTAAAATCAGAGTAATAAACAATAGTGCTCAAGGGGAACGTTTCAAAATTTCTATTTCTTAGACCAGTGAAATACGAATAAAATAGAATAGATGGTCCACTCATGGGCATTCTCACTCTCGTGATGGCTGTCATCCTTATAGAACATTCTCAAGATATTCAGACATTCTAAATGTCGAGTACCAAGATGAGAGTTGTCACGGCATGCCATCACTTTCAAACTTAAGGGATTTATGGGTCGCAAGCTGAGGTCAAGCCATCCTCTCAATCCATACTAAATTCCGACAAAGTGACACTTCATCTCTAGTGGATTTTGTTACGTCTAGTTCGAGCTAGGATAACAAAGAACACAAAAATACTCTAAGAAATTCTCTTGGTTGTACTTGGCACTGATTGTTGTGACCTTTTCGACGTAACTCAACATTCCTCCCAACCTCTCAGCTCGCATGCGATGGTTGAGAAATAAAACATCCTATCGAGCATCAACACATGAAAATCATAGTCATTTAGACAAGAGAGGAACAAAAAATGAAAACAACGAAAAATGTATCGATTCTACCTCTCAGTCTCACTCGACACTAATCATCAACGACTCTTAGTTGCAATTTAGTGGTTGCCCCATGTCTCAACACGCTTGCAATAATTGAGTAATAATGTATCACCTCAGGCGAGAGACGCTGATGCCTTAGGCACGCTCATTGCTCGAATTAGAAAAGTTATCTTAGAATAGGAAAGCATAGAATAACTCGAGTTTGCATCTCGATTGACCACATGGCAATTGATGATTACTTAGATATTTTCTAGCACCTAACCAATCTCTCGACTCACATATCTTACCTGGAGAATAGAATACCCTCTTGGGTGGAAATCACTAATGCCGAAGAAATGAAGATTGTCCTAATCAAAAGATGTCATAATAGAAATAGAGGAGGATGGAAACAAGTTTTAATCTTAGTGTGTCTTTTGGATTAAACTCAGCTCAAACCCCACCTCTCGGCTTTTGGATTTGTCCAGAGGAAAATACCACCATCTCAGACCAAGACAAACAAAAGAAATAAAAAATGAAACACCTTCAACATTCCCGAAAAGCAAGACACAAGTTGAACTAGGCAATGAAATAGGTAAACAGTTGCTGCAATAATATAAACTCCGAAATCGAATTATTCAAAAACATATTAGTCATCTCACAAATCCTCTAGCCCTAGTTGGCTATTTAGTTACACATTAAATCAGACAATGTAGCATCCATGTCCATAATAGTTGAAAGAAAAACGAAAAGAGAAAAAAGAAAATAGGATGGAAGTTTCAGTGTGCTTCCTCCCCGCATATGTGTTTGCCTTCTTCAATTTAGAATATGCAACTATTCATTTGTCTGCATCATGTCCAAAAAGATGCAAGAGGTAGCTTTCTTACTCTAGCGAAAAGGAATTTGCTAGTTTGATGTGGCAAGGATATGTCTTCTAGCGGGTGCCCATCTTTATGAAGAAGTGGCGGCACCTCTACCCCAAGTGCTCCCCATTTGTTGCCTTCAACCCAAAACTGAGCTTTCATTTGGCGAGTTCATCCTTGCCCTCTATAATCTATTGGAACCTCTACATGATGACCAAAAAACAAGTTGTAACACTATCATAGGAATTAACAAATCATTATTTTTATAACATGGATGTGGAGAAATTCTAGAAACTGCAACCCAATCACGAAGTCTGTATTCGAACATGAAAATCTGATAATGCTTCAGAAAATAGACCCAAACTTTTCTAGAGAAGTCAAATAAATGTCAGCAAATACCTCTTTCCTCTTTTCGAAGAAACCTGAGAAGGACCCCATAAATTTGAATGGATGTAATCAAGGGTTCCCTTTCTCTTATGGATGGCTGAGCCGAAACCAACTCTCTTATGCTTTCCGAAGATACAATGCTCACACAGTTATAATTTTATAACTTTTGCACCACGAAGAAGACCTCTGTTGTTGAGAACTTGCATGTCCTTCTCACTCATATGGCCCAAATGCATATGCCATAACTCTGTGCAATCTTCCTCTGACATAGATGAGACGGCTGCTGAACCTATCATAGTGGAACCTTGGAGAACATTAGACCCAATAACAACTTTGCAACCATTTGAGTTTAAGACATCGAGCGAAATGAGATTCTTCTTCAAATCACGAACATGTCTGACTTCAGATAATGTTCTAACAATCCCATCTTAATCTGGATGGACCCAGTACCAATAATTTTACAGGCAACATTATTGCCCATAAGAACGACTCCACCTTCAACAAATTTGTACGTGAAGAACCAATCTCGATTGGGACACATATGGTATGAACATTTAAAATCGAGGATCCATTCACTTGAGGATTTGGATTTGGTTGATGTCATCACCAATGGAATATCTTCATTCTCACTTTCTGCTACCCTAGCGTATGCAACATCAGCCTTCTGATTCCATTCTCATTACTCTCGTTGTTCCTTTTATTCTTATTATGTAATTTGTAACACTTTGCTTTGATATGCGCCTTCTTTTTACAGTAATTGCATATTTTATCTCTGTTCTTCGACTTGGATTTAAATTTGTCTTGGTTTTAATTTCTTGTGTGATGCCTGCCTCTTGCGATCATCAGATTTGTTGTTTGATTTCAATTCGTTATTCAACTTTTCTTTGTTCAATAGTCTGCCCTTAATATTATCAAATATGAGTTTGTCCCTAACGTAGAGGGAAAAAAGGGGGGGGGGGGGGGGGGGGGGGAGGGGGCAGGTTTCGAACCCCTGACCTTTGTAAGGCCCATCACTCTAGCCAACCATCAAGACAAAGTAATTCATGTGAAAAGTTTCATTCGGATCCTTATTTAAGGGGGGCCAAAACTAATTTTAACTAAAAAATTCCTATATTTATATATGTAATTAATAAAGTTTTAGAAAGTTGGGGGGGGGGGAGGGCAAGGCCCCCCTAAAATGTATGTAGGTCCGTCCCTGTTCACATCTACGTTATTCAAATCATTGATTAGGGCGATGAACTCTTCAATGTGCGATTTGATCGACGTACCTTTGGCCATACGAAGGGTGTACAGTCGCTGATTCAACACAAGTCGATTTGCTAAGGTTTTCGTCGGATACAAACTTTTCAACTTCATCCAGAGACCAGTCGTCGTCTTCTCTGCGAGGACTTCCTGAAGAACATCGTTCGACACCCACAACTGAATCGCAGACATGACCTTCTCGTCGAGTTCCTCCCAAGCGGATGCCTCCATGACATCAAGCTTTTGACCCGACAACGCCTTCTTCAATTCATTCTAAACCAGGATGGTAAGCATTCGAACTTGCCATAGACTGAAATTTATATTCCCATCGAACTTCTCGATGTCTAACTTCGTTGTAGTCATCTTCGCGAAAAAAACTCGACTCTGACACTAATTTGTTGGAAATAAAACACCGAGGATCGATAAACAATCAAAACAACGAAAAAAGAGAAAATAAATACAAATATTTAACGTGATAAAATTCTCTTGATCAATGTGACATACATAAAATTATAACGGCCCAAGCCTTCCGCTTCTGTCACATATCCTTATTTTTTCTTTTTTTTTCATAATTTTAGATACATGGTACATAATTGAAGGCACATCAATAGATTAGATATTAGAAAATCTGTTATTGCAATGACTAGAGTATTTGATTTGCAAGGCAAAACTCACTTATTGAATTTTTGTGCACAATGTGAATCATGAACCCAACATATATTTATTTAGGAAAAAATGATTGTGCTACAATTCCACCAGTGAAGTTACAACTTATTTCTCGTCTCAGAAATTGAAATCTTAAGGGAACAACAAAAAGAAAAGAAACAAAGCAATGGAAAGAATCCGAGCGCCCACAAATTTCTGTGCAGTTTAAAATTGCTAGGTGAAAGTTGCATCCGAGCCATGCATGCGTCGTGCATTACATTACGCGACGTAGCTAGTTTATCTTCCCGCAATTGAGTCTGATCTCGCCGTTAGTCCCTGTCAACGGGTCGATGGCTCCCATCTTCACCATGGCCGCCGCGAAGTCCATCAAGAACAGCCCGTTGTTGACGCTGTACTGCATCACAAGCTCGTCCTGCGACTCGTTGCTGAACAGCACCTGGTCGGAGCGCAGCAGCCCCTTCCCCGCCACCAGGTTCTGGTAGTACGCGTTGTCGAACCTGTATGGGGTCTGCACGTCGAATGGGGCCAAATTGCCGTCGCTGCCGATCGGCGGGCAGGTCTGCTTCCTGAGGGCCGCGAATCCCGGGTCGACGTTGGCGTCGTTGTAGACGTGCGACCGGAAGTTGCCGCACTGCGCCTGCCCGATGGTGTGCGCACCCGATAGCGCCGTCATGTCTCGCGGGCTCAGGCCCTTCGCTTGGAACCTGTCCTTGAGCTCGGTGAGCGAGGACGAGGGCCCAGGGAGCTGGCCATTATTGGCGTCGGCTTCGCTCGCCGTCAGCGCGTCCCTACGCCCCAGTTGTACCGTCCAAGTCGGGCCACCCAGCTGCAGAATCGGTAAGTACGTACAGCGATTAGCTCAAGGACGTCAAAACCAAGACGTTGCGATGGAGTGCGTTGTGCCCTTGATATATATTATATATAAACTAATGTGATACTGACCAATGCTACCGAATCGCGAGCGGCGAGCGCGAGGATGTCCGCGCAGGAGACGGTGGCCTTACACGCAGCCTCCACGTTCGCCTTGATGTCGTCGATGACTTCGTATCCGCGAGCGGAGTTCACGTTAGGAAAGGCGCCCTTCTCGCCGGTGATCGTCGGCGTCTTGTCCAGGAGGATGGACGCGTCGCAGCCCTGCAACGAATATTACAACATGGAGCGAAAGAGCTTCAATGCACGAAACTAATCGAGGAGACGGTCATGGAATTAACAGAGGCGGAGTTGGCGTCGTACATTAACGAAGCAGTCGTGGAAGAAGAGGCGGAGGAGGGACGCCCCCATGCGGGCCTCGTTGCTCACTGCCTGCGCCACGGCCGAGCGGACGATGCCCTGCAAGTTGGGGCAGGTGCTGACGTAGAACGTCGACGGCGACGGCCGGGAAGGCGAGCAGGGTGACGAGGGCGGCGATGGCGAGGAATGCTGGGGCGTGAGAAGCCATGACTGCTCTGTTCTCGACAGCAGAATTAGACGAGTTGAATTGGTCGTGTTCCTGTGTGATCACTATACAGAAGCTCGAGGAAATGATGTGAAGCCTCTGCGACGATGTGGGTATCTATTTATAGAAGAAGCACGCGGCATCTCCTTGTTATATATGATGTATATTATATCAAATTGTGGCATGTGTGAAGCCTTCAACCTTGGAGTTCTATAAGGCTCAGCACGGAACATTGCCAAACGCAGTCGGTGACACATGAAATTTGACAACTTTTTATCGAAGGCAAGAATTTTTTTTCTTTTTTTTAACTTGCATCGCATTTTTTGACTTTTTTTAATTTTGTTTATTTTTAATTGTTTTATGTATATATAATATAGAATAAATTAATACATTATTATAACATAGTTTAGAGATATTATAACATAATTTATTAAATGTTATTAATTAAAAATTATAAATAATTAGCTCTAATAATTAATAATTATTTTATTAATTAAGCTATTCAATTATTTTTTAAAAATTTTTATTATATTTAGATCTTAAAATATAAGTAAATTATAATATTAATAATATTTAAAATATTTAATCAAAATAAATAAAAAATAATATTAATAATATAATAATTTACATAAATTAAAATATTAATAATATATTCTTATTTACTATAATTTTATACCTTATAAAATAATAAATTATATTCATAGTTCTTACTTTTTATCCAAACACTCACTAAAACTTATCCATTACATCAACTTTTTAAATCCCATCATTACACTTTTTCATCCAAACACTAACCTAAACTTTTCAATCATATCAATTAGTTCTCGAGAACTAATATTTTCGTACCAAATGTAGCTTAAAAGAAAAAAAAAAGAAAGAAAAAGAAAAAGCGTGTACAGGGGAAGCTTATAATTTGAGTTTTGACTTGTGATATATGTGACTACGTGTGATCCAACTTTCACTTTGGCGTCCTGTCTAAACTTTTTTTATATGGGCAAAGTGAGAACTAGTTTTTAATCTTTTTTTGTTCTATATAATGTTGACCCATTAAACTGGTGCACTCAAGAATGCATGGAGGCAGCAAGAATAACAACTGACCCTTTTTTAATTGGATAAAATGCCCCCCCCCCCCCCACCCCCCCCCCCCCCCCCCTAAAATGGGGTGACTGTCCCCCATTTTCTTGCGTCCGTCCGATCAGGAGATGGAGATGTCGGTTTTTCGTCTGAACCAAACGTTTCGGTCCGAAAATTTTGTCTGTTCCGGTGTCGTGCGTGAACCAATTTTCGGCCGAGGTTAAAATGATAGTTGTAGTCAAAATTTTCGCCTTTTACTCCCCCTTTTTCATCGTTCTTTCTCCCTCTTTCTCACCTCTCTCGCTCGAAGCCGCGCGCCGGCGACTTCCCCGACGACGTCCGCGTGACCACGATCGGCCGCGAGTAGATCTGCGCGACTTCGACCGTCAGCCGACCAGATCCGCACGACCACGACAGTCGGCGAGTAGATCTGCGCGACTTCGACCGCCGACCGACCATATTCGCGCGACTTCGACCGCCGACGAGTAGATCCATACGACTTTGACCACCAACCGACCAGATCCATACGAGATCTACCGAACTTCGACTGCCAGCCGACCAGATCCGCGCGACTTCGACCAGATCCGCCAAACTTCGACCACCGGCCGGATCTACGACCTAAGGTACTTTCCCCCATTTTGTCATCTGTACTTTTGTCGATTTTTATCTCGGGCCGACCTTTGTCTTCATCGACAGATCTGGTCCGCCGCATGCAAGATCCCGCCCGCCAGCCGCCGGCCGTCCTGCCCGCTCGCACGACAACGCCCGCATGCCGCCGCCGCCGCACGCCCCCGCTGACCGCCGCCGCCTAACCGCTATCGCACGACGCCGACACCCTGCCGCCTGGTTGCTGTGTAATTAGTTAAACACTTTTAGTTGATCACCTTGTAATTATGTAATAATCACCTTCAATTGTAAGTAGTTACCTTGTAATTATGTAATAATCACCTTTGTAAGTAGTTACCTTGTAATTATGTAATAATCACCTTCAATTGTAAGTAGTTGATCACTGATTATGTTGTACTTAGTTAATCAACTTTATCATGCAAGTAGTTAATCATCTTGTAAGTAGTTAATTATCTCAAGATTAATTAAATGATGTGAGTTAATTACTCTTTTAATTGTTTCATGTGTAAATATGTTTACTTAATAATTATTGTTTGCAATAATATGAGTTAATTGTTTAATGCAACAATGAGCAAAAATATTGTGGATATTGATTACAAAAATATAGTTTCATTTTGCCATTTTACATGTCCAACTTTGTTCAAGTGTTTGCAAATTTTATAAAAACATAGTTGCATGTGGCCATCAATTTCATCATGTTTGTGAATTTCTAATGAGAATTTGTTTGCAGTTTTTAGATAAGATTGCACATGGACGATGAGAATAGTGTTAGTAACATGACATAATTGACAGAAGAATGGATGAATGAAGACAATATTGAACATGACAAACCTGAAGAAGATTATGCTAATTTTGTCAAAGCATATGAGTTACCGAAACCCTATGTTGGAATATTATTTGACACAGATGAAGAAGCCTACAAATACTATAACATGTATGCTAAATTAGTGGATTTTTCTATGAGAAAACAAACTTCACATAAGCACAAGATTACAGGAAAGGTAATCAATGTGAAGTATGTTTATTCTAAAGAAGGGCACAAGAGAATTAGACAAGGACAGACACAAGCTTTTACACAGAGAAGCGAAGTTAGGGACGACTGTCATGCTCATCTATATATTGTTCTAAGGAAAGATGAAAAATGAAAGGTAAACAAATTTCAAGAAGAGCACAGTCATTGCTTGACAACTCCTTCGAAGGTAAAGTTCTTAAGATCACATAATCAAATCAGCGCAACTTCTAGAGAAGCTATTGGTCATCTATATGCCTTCAGTATGTGTCCATCTAAGATTGCTAGAGCCCTTAATATGTTTGGAGAACCTCTTATAACAGCTCAGAATTGTATTGATCATTTGAGAACCATAATAAAAAAACACTTTCTCTGTCGAATGCTTGCAAATTATCTATAATTAAAAAAAGGCACATTTTGATCCGGGTTTCTTTCATAATTGGGAGGTTGATGTGGATGGCACAGTTCTGAATTTTTTTTGGGTTGATGGTAGGTCAAGAGAGAGTTATTTGACTTATAGTGACGTGGTTGTATTTGATACAACATATCAAACCAATATTTTAAGAATGCCATTTGCACCATTCACAAGAATTAATCACCATTGGAGATCTTGCTTATTTGAGTGTGCTTTACTTGTAGATGAGACAGAGGAGACTTTCACATGGTTGTTTGAACAATGGTCTGAATGCATGTTTGGAAAACATTCACAATGTATCATTACAGATCAGGACATCGCGATGGGGAATGCCATTCGTAAGGTTTTCCCACACACGAAGCACACGTAAGGCTTTCACACTTTGTAGAGCAATATGAAAAATCTGTCCAAACTCATCGTGGACGTGAAGAACGAGAAGATTTTCAAACAGTGAACTCACAACCTGCATGCATTGTTAATAGTTCTTTGGAGGATCATGCAGGTAAGATCTACACACATGCTTCATTTTGTAAGTTTCAGACAGAATATGCACAGTGTTTCAGTTTCACAATGCATAAGATTTACAAGGACATAGATAGATCTTACTACTCTATTTTTCATGTGAGGGATATTGATGAGGGAAAAAATGTGGTGGAATTTAGTAAATTTGAAAAAAAAATTATGCAATATGTTCATGCAAAAAGTTTGAACAAGAAGGAATTTTGTGCTGTCATGTTCTCTGTATTCTGCAAAAGAAAAGTGTGAGTTTCTTGCCTGAAGATTGTGTGCTTTATCGTTGGACCATAAATGCTAGATACACAAAAGCACATGCTATTTATGCTTGTCAATCCACTTCCCGTGATAGCATATCACCCATTCAAAAATTATCTTGGCAGAGTAATCTATGGAAAGTACAAACGATGGGTCTCATTTCACCTACACATTTACAATGCGGGGCGCCAACTATAGATGATCTCATCTTGAAAATGAGTGCAATTCATGTGCCGAGTGAATATATAGATGTAAGTGGAGCAAGCACAAGCCACTTTCAAACAACTCAATTTAGCACTACTGACTTACCACTTAGTGAACCAAACTCCATAAACTTGCATGACTTACAATTTACGATCTGCGACCCACTTTGTGTGAAGTCTAAGGGCAGGCCTAAGAATGTTGCAAGGATGAAATCTAGTGTGGAAATTTCTATGTTACAAAATGATTCCAAAAAGAGGAGTTACAGGAAATGCAGAAAGCAAGGACATGACAAACGAAAGTGTAGGTTCATTTACTTTTCATTTAACAGAAGTTTAATTAGTCTTCATTTACTTCTCTCTTAGGAAGTCTAATAATCGTCTTTATATTTGACAGGGTACTGAGAATGAAGGTCAAGACTGAAGACTTATATAATATGTTGGATGTCATATGTTTGATGTAATATGTTGGAACCTATTTATGTTGGAAATTATTTATGTTGTAACATATTTATGTTGGAACCTATTTATGTTGGAACCTACTTATGTTGGAACTTATTTATCTTGTAACCTATTTATGTTGGAACCTACTTATGTTGGAACTTATTTATGTTGTAACCTATTTATGTTGGAACCTAGTTATGTTGGATCCTATTTATGTTGGAACACATTTCGTTATGTTGTATCCTATTTATGTTGGGACCAATTTCGTTATGTTGTTTATAATATGTTGAAAACATATCGCTAACTGTTATATATTGAAAACATATCGCAAACTGTTGTATGTTGAAACATCTCGCAAACATATCGTCATCACAAGCATATAACATTTCACAAACATATCGTCGGCGCAAGCATATAACATCTCGTAAACATAACATCTCGCAAGCATATAACTATTATATGTTAAACATATCGTCAGCGCAAACATATAACATCCCGCAAGCATATAACTGTTATTTGTTAAACATATCGCAAACATATAACAAATTTTTAACATATCGCAAGCATATAACATCTCACAAACATATCACAAATTGTTAACTAAACATGATTACATACAAGTTCATTACAAACTGCTATCACTACATAAAGAGAAGAAGGAAACTAATGATTACAAATCCTACAACTAAAGAAAGTTCATTTTAACTAATACAAATGATATTATTATTCCAAGAAGTAAATACATGATTTTATCTCTCCTTGCAACATCTTCATAGGCGATAATTTTATTGAGCAATCCTATTAAAATGATCCTATATTTATCCGATCTTCATTTTTGAACTTTTTCATCGTCCTTTAGCAAGCTTCTTAAAATATTCTTATGCCGATCATCCATAGTTGGATCGAATCACTGAAAAAAATTACAATCTTCGTGTGGGGGCTTACCCTGTAAGAACACTATATACAAAATGAACATAAGACGATGAAACAGAAATGAAGACCAAAATACATTACTTATTGGCAATGAAAATGTTTACCCGATAATGAGAGCACCCCCAAAATCGTCTCCCGGGATTTTTATTTGTCCATGAAGTTTGTAATATTGTCTTATCACCACACGCACAAAAAGAAATATCTAATTGACGTGATATGAAATAGGTAGAAGATGACATGCCTGACCTGTGAAACAAGAAGACATGCATGCATATATGAACACGATGAAGTAACATGAAACAAATAAGTACAATTGAAGTTTAGTTAAACAACATAATTAAGTACAATTGAAGTTCAGTTAAACAACATAATTAAGTACAATTTACGATAAACATAGTTTGATCTAGATGCGACTTCGAAAGATACTGTGAGGGCGTGGCGGGGGCGTGCGAGAATGGCAGGGCGTGCGAGAACAGTAGGGCGTGCGGGGGCAGAGTGCGATCAGGGTCGTGCGACTGCGGAAGGGCAGGGTGCGGCCGGGGTCGACGTGCGGCGAGGTCGTGCGGGCGGGCGTTGTCGTGCGAGCGCGGCAGGGCAGCCAGCGGCATGTTGGTGGCGGCGTGCGAAGGCGTGCGACGAAGGGTGGCGGTAGGGGCGTGCGTGCGTGCGACGGCGTGCGTGCGATGACGTGCGACGAAGGGCGGTGATGGGGGCGTGCGTGCGTGCGATGACGTGCGACGAAGGGCGGCGGCGGGGGCGTGCGATGGCATGCGACGAAGGGCGGCGGCAGGGGCGTCGGCGTCATGCGATAGCGGTTAGGCGGCAGCGGTCAGCGGGGGCGTGCGTGTATGCGACGAAGGGCGGCGGCGGCGGGCGGGCGGGATCGTGCGTGCGGCGGACTAGATCTGTCGGCGAAGACAAAGGTCATAGATCTGTCGACGAAGACAAAGTACAGATGACATAATGGGGGAAAGTACATTAGGTCATAGATCCGGCCGACGGTCGAAGTTCGGCGGATATGGTCAAAGTCGCGCGGATCTGGTCAGCCGACGGTCGAAGTTCGGCGGATCTGGTCGAAGTCGCACGAATTTGGTCGGCCGGCGGTCAAAGTTCGGCGGATCTGGTCGAAGTCGCACGAATCTGGTCGGCCGACGGTCGAAGTTCGACGGATCTGGTTGAAGTCGTATGGATCTGGTCGAAGTCGTATGGATTTGGTCGGTCGGCGGTCGAAGTTGTATGGATCTACTCGCCGGCGGCCAAAGTCGCGCGGATCTAGTCGTCCGATAGTCGAAGTCGTGTAGATCTACTCGCCGGCAGTCGTGGTCATGCGGATCTGGTCGGCCGACGGTCGAAGTCGCGCAGATCTCGCGGCTGATCGTGGTTGCACGGGCATTGTCGGGGAAGTCGCCGGCGCGCGTCTTCGAGCGAGAGGTGAGAAAGAGGGAGAAAGAACGGTGAAAAAGGGAGAGTAAAAGGCAAAAATTTTGACTGCAACCATCATTTTAACCTCGGCCGAAAACCGGTTCACGCGAAATTTTCGGACCAAAACGTTCGGTTTAGGCGAAAAATCGACATCTCTATTTGCGCCCGTCCGATCGGGATCAAACGACCGTAGGAAAATGAGGGGACAGTCCCCCCATTTTAAATGGGGGAGACCCCCATTTTATCCTTTTTAATTTGGTTTTGATGAGAAAAATACACGTACTCATTTATTTATAGAATTAATGGGAGTCCTCCTAGGGAGGACCTCCCTACCTAGCCAACGGTTGGATCACAATAATATTTTTTTAGAATCGAATTGACAATCCGATCGGGATTCATTATCGATTCGTGATTAGACCGATATGATCATATTCAATTGAATTGAATAAAATTTTATTAAAATAATATTATTTATAATAATAGAGATATAATATAAGTTATATGAATATTGTACTAATAACCCAATATTAAAGTAATCTCCATTATCTCCTCTTCTTCCATTCCCCTAGGCGACCTCATGAATAACCTCCCTCACTCATAGACTCCCTGGTCTCATTATCTCGATGTGTAAGGACAAAGAGGAATGATGTCTTGAAGGCAGAGAATCAAAAGGACTATATGGGTAAGAACACGAATACAAATAAATTATTGATAACATATGGATGTTTAAACATAATTTTATTTCATTTTGGATATCCTATTAGGCAAATGCATGAAGGAAGCTTTTATCTTCATTTTTTATCATTATTATTTTCATCAGATTGTTGATTTAAAAGCTTTAATGGAATGAAGATTCATAGATTTTCATGTGTATAAATAGAACTAAGTTTCTTGACTAGTGATAGGATTATATTAAACCAGCTCGCCATGTTGTGAGTCAAATATATCATTTAATTGAACCATATGAACCCATGATTCATTGATAATGTTATGATGTGTACTCATATGCAAGCTATCATTACAATTAAGGTTAATACAATGGGGTTGAGATGCAAATCAAATTAATTCATTAATTTCATCATTCTATCAAGTCATGAACATCAATCACAGTTCGATTGTAGACTTGTTTTGTTCTGAAGCGTTGGATTTTACATATAGATAATAGATTATGACTTGCTTGACTTAGTTAATGTCTTTGGATTGCATATCAAGATTAGTATACATGCTGTAAATCCTTGTAGTTTTAGGTTTAAATTATTTTCCTAAGTTGTATACATCCATTTTACTAGAACTATGTGCGTGAACTATTTTTCATGATATTGTTCAAGTTCCTTATCTCCTTAATACTTGTTTCATACTAATTGTGTTAGATAATGCTTACTACGACACTACTATTATTAAAGATAGATGATGCATGCAAAATACAACATATTTTAGTTTATTATTTTAATTAATTTTTCTATAATTTGATCATGACATGCATCAATTTTAGTCACTTTTAATCGTAATTCCGGTTTTATCGATTTTGATTATTAATGTTTTGAATATTTTAACCAAAAAGGGATTTATTTAATTCTTATAATTATTTTGCAGGCAATATGACTCGGCCGTAAAGAATTAAATTTCGGCCGAGATGATCTCATGGTTGGATAAGTTACATCTTACTTCGTTGGGGGTAAAAATGAATGCAACTTGAGTTTTGGGCATAACGATCAAAGACTCTTCTTCATTTTGGCCGAGATTACAAGAAGAAGTCTATTTTGACCGAGATTTGGAGGGGGTAAAGATAAGAAGCCTATCGTTTTGGCCAAAATTGAAGAACTCATGGTTTTGAGCGTAATGAGGACTCTTCTTTGTTTTGGCTGAGATTTGGAGGGGGTAACGGAAAGAAAACTCATCGTTTTGGCCAAAATTAGAAGATGTCATCATTTTGGGGGTAATGAAAAGGAGTAAAGATATCATTTTGGCCGAGATATGGAGGGGGTAATGATAAGAAATCTTCCTTACGGCCGAGATTCGAAGGGAGTAAAAGGATTTATCTTTGGGGGTAAAGATAAAAGAATTTCGTTTTGGCTGAGCTTCAAAAGGGGTAAAGATAAAAGGATTTATCTTTTGGGCGTAATAGTTAGAAGAATTATCATTTTTTGGCCGAGTTTAACTCACAATTTTAAAGTCAACCGTACGATGTTATGACCGTGATCAAATTGAAGGCCGTCCGCACCTATAAATACATGAAGAATCCGTCATTTCAATTCGTGCTCTGAAGTTCAGGTTTTCTTCCACAGCGAGTCGTGAGCTCTGCAGGCTACGACCAAGAGGAGAGAGGTGCGACGACTGGAAGTTGATCGCGACTCTGATCAAGTCCGAGAGGCTGCCCGATTGTCTGCTCGTTATTCGAAGCTTCGACTTTTATTCTTGGTGTAATTCTTTCAATTATTATTTTTATTTTGTTATTATCTCTCCAGAATTTCTAGGATGAACTCCATATTTCTATTTATTTCATTTTAGGAGATTATTATTGAAGGGAAACTATTTGAACCTTATTTTATTTTTTTTAATCTTTTTTGATCAATTATTAATTGTGCTAAATGCTTTTATATTAGTTAATTGGATTTCTGAATTAGGCTATACCAGTTTGTGGAGTGTTTAATTTTAGAATTCATTTTACTAATTATAATTAATTTTATCTGAAATTAATAGTTGGCATAAATTTGATAACTAGTGTGTGGAGAATCAAATTTGTGTGGTCTATTTATCTATACCAGTTTGTGGAGTGATTAAAAGTCTAGGGAATCCAATTTAATACGTCTTAATTTTAATATGATTTGATAGGATGCTAGTTTGTGGAGACTTCAATTCTTATTAATTTAAGATAGTTTAATTTGCATACTTATATCGAGGGGATGCCAGTTCGTGGAGACCGCAATTTAATTATGTCAAGTTAATAATTTAAGGGGACTCTAATCCATCTTTAAAGATTAAATTTATCTTTTATGGTTCAAATATTTATCCTGATCTATTTTCATCCTAAGGCCTAATTCAACACCACTATCTTATCTTTATCTTATTTTCTTTAATTTATTTCATAAAACTCATTTTCAAAATCCTTGTTTTTCTTCTCTTATTAATTTATAAATTCAGATATTTTATTAATAATATTCCTCGTGGGTTCGACACTCTTTACTCTTATTTACTATATTACTTGAGCGACTAGTGCACTTGCTAGCGATTTTATTTTGCTACATCATTCAATGCATCAATAGATTATATAATAATTGTACATAATCTAATTATTAGCTTTAATCCATAGGTGTCTTAAAATTAAATCCATAAACCTTTTCTAAAACCATTAAACTTTGCATGATATTATAGAAGGGAAAATGATGTTAGACATGTTTTAATGGTACACCATAATTCAAATCTCTAGCTCCATTCCATAGTACGCTAAATAATATTGCTATTATGTTTGCACGTTTGTTTGTTGTCTCTTCATGATGACTTGTAACCCTTAAATGCCATCTCTCAAACAAGTTAATAAGGAAAAGTAAGTCACAAAAATAACCTTGGCTCTATTCATTTCTTGAACTAAAGCCCTTAAGGATCCGACATGGCTTTGCTTTGACCCGCCCATGTTTGCTTGGACTTGCCCTCACATTTAGACATGGCACAAGTCAATAGGATGAGCCAAGTCCAATTACGTAGATCTTAAGAATTCAGCCCCCATCTAACTTTACTCAACCCAAGTTGGTTAGGTGTTGCGCAAAATTAGAACCATTGTTCATGGCCATAAGTGAAAGTTAAGAAAATTTGTCAACAAATTCAATGGTCATGAAGATAGTTCATATGGCTATGAATCCTACTTATGAACGAAGTTGGTGATTTTTTGAAGAATGAATGCTATTTCTCAACTTTGCTTTGAACCAAGCTTTCAATGATTATAGATTGTACTTACCATGGGTTCCATGATAGGTTTATGTTTTGTCCCTATGTATTGTATTAGCTCGATCCTGAACACATTATAAATTATTGATCTCTATCCAAACTCCATCCATTGCATTAGTGATTTGCATTCCATATGGTTTGCCAATGGTCTAAGTGACTTTAAAAGTAAATATTAAGTTAATATGATAAAAAAAATGAATAACTGAGGAATATGAATGTTAATCCAAGTGCGTCATTGTTATTATTCATTTATAATGATTCACTACAATAAATTTGTGTAATAGTGATGCAGATTAGCATCTCAAAATAGGAGATGCTAAAGCAGTGCCATTAATGATGCAACAATGTCTCCTTAGCGTCGGAAAACACACGACACAACTATCCTCGCTTTAGCATCGCATTCGCATTACAAACATGCGACGTCATGTTGGCAACTTATCGACCCTACCACGACACTATAAATGTGCGCGCCAACACGCAAACGCACGGCAAATATTTGTGCCCCATCAAGCGTAAAAAACTTGCGACAATGCGTTGCCTACTTTAGCGCCTCATCGAAGTTGATGCCATGGCGACGCTAATCTGAGAGCTTATTTTTGGCGTCGTAGTGGCGTCGGCATGATGTGGCTCCAAACAAGTTGCGCCGCTGATTGTTGTGATGCTAATGTGACATTGTCATTGGTCAAAGTTAGTGTTCGTACTTTCGGTGCCATTGCGATGGTGAGTTTGCAGCATCGCATAAGCGTTGACCATCGTGGCACTAAAGGAGTTGCTCAATGTCCACTGTGCTAGCTGCCAATGTTACTACAAGAAAATTGTCATTTTCCGACGGGCAATTTCCGACGGATAGAAATCCGTCGCAATTTGCGACGAAAATATTTTCGACAGATTTTTCGACGGTTACAACCGTCGAAAATGAAAATAATAAATTATGTAATTTGTTATATTATTATTTTATTTTTTGACGATTAGGAACGTCGATATTTTTTACGAATATCCATCCGTCGTAATTTTTGACAAATTTTCCGACGGTTACGATCGTCGAAAATAAAAATAATAAATTATGTAATTTGTTATATTATTATTTTATTTTTCGATGATTAGGAACGTCGATATTTTTGACGAATATCCATCCGTCACAATTTTCGACGGATTTTTCGACGGTTACGATCGTCGCAAATGAAAATAATAAATTATGTAATTTGTTATATTACTATTTTATTTTTCGACGATTAGGAACATCGATATTTTCGACGGATATCCATCCGTCGCAAAATCTGCCACAATTTTTTATAGTCGTAACCGAAGGTAAATGTATAATAATATAATACGAGGAGTATTTTATTAATATAATTAGCGACAGTCCAAACCATCGCAATTTCCGACGGTTCCGACCGTCGGTAATAATTAGCGACTGTTCAAATTATTGGTAAAATAAAAAAAATAAATATTATATATAACTAAATATAGTATTTTATTTTTACAATTAAATAATTTTCGATGATCACAATCGTCGGTAACTTTAAAAATAATTAATATTTACTTTTCTGACGGTCGGAGCCGTTGGTAATTAAAAATTTGTTATTCTGCTTTCTCATCTTTCCACCTATATGTATATAATATCCCTTCTTTCTTTCCTCCTCTCCTCTCTCCCTCCTCTCCTCTCTCTCTCTCTCCCTCTCTCTCTCCCGACCGGCGATCTTCTGACTGGACGTCAAGCGTCGACCGCTGGCGACCCTCTCCCGTCGACGTCTCTCTCTCTCTCTTTGGCCCGGACTGTCAGGCGATCGAATCTCGCCGCTGGTGGCCGGATCGGCCACCTTGCGGCTAGATCCGACCCCAGCGGCCGGCCCCAGTCGCGGGCGTTCGGATCCGGCCCTCAGCGGCTGGATCCGGCCACGGGCATTCGGATCCGGCCGTCTGTCAAAATTTTCGATGGTTCTTTCGCAACCGTCGGAAATTGATTTGCGATGATCATTTTTCGGACGAATCGCTTTCGTCAAAAAAATTTTCAAAAATGACGTTTTCGACGATTTTCGAAGAAATTACAGACGATTTCGACCATATGTAATTTCTATATTTCTAGTAGTGTGTGACGCTAATGTGGTGCTGAAACCTATCATCGCTAATGTATCTCTAATGTGGTGCCATTGTCACATATTATTTCCTCCACTAAACTTTAATTAATAAATTAAATATTTATTATTGTATCGACAGAAGTATAAGAATATATATGTATGTACATAAGTATAGGAATATACATACATATATACATATATATGCATTGTATATTGTATGGGGAGGGAAGGGAAGAATGTGAGTGCAATGGGGCAAAATAATTGCTAATTAATGCCTCCTTAGTGTCTCATTAGCCACGCAGTTGGTTTGGGAACCATCTGAAACATATCATACTTTGCATCATTGTAGCATCAAATTAGCGTTGTAATTTTTAGTGCCATTTTAACGTCACCATAGAAGCTCAATATGATATTAATTTACCATTAATTTAGCGTCGCATTGGCCTACTACAAGAAAATGGGCTATTGGCGACGCAAAGTAGCATCGCATATTTGGTGACGCTATATAGACGTCACTAGCACCTTTATGGCATCCGCTTTGCATCCCGATAAAGAGACGTTGTTTGCCTCTCAATAGCGTCTCATTAGCATGTTCTTAGCTATTTATGAAATAGACGCTAACGATAACGCAATGGAGACGCTACGTAGATGCTACTATTGCGCACCGTAGAGCGAAAAAGCGTGGGAGAACATAACGCCATTCTCGGGTCGACAACACGCGACGCTATGCTCGCGTCTCACCATTTGCGGCTCTAAAGAGACGCTATCTGGCATCACAAGCTTAGGCGACGCTATGTAGACGTGAATGTGATTACTTGACAACTATTCTTAGGTTATCTATATTTATATCTCTATTTGTTTTATATTTAAACCCAAAACCCCATATATTATATATACTATATATCAATCAATAAATTAATTAAATATTATATTAGTATTATCAACATATATATATGTATTCCTACATGATTACCCATATTATATATATGTACTACACGATTACATATATATGTATTTTTACATGATAGGGGTGTTCCTAAATATATAATTTGTTATCTATATTATTTATGTTAGCTATACATACAATATATATCATATCTTAATTATGCATATATTATTTTTATATTATTAATCATGAAATTACGATTGTTGAATTAAGAGAGTGATTTGCTACAAATTATCCCATTTCTGCATCACCTTGGAGACTCAATAGCGTCAACTGTGCGTCTAACTAGAGCCGTCGGCAACGTCGAAGCTATGGTGACACTATTGGTGTCTTTGTAGCGTCGCCAACTTGGGACGCGAACAAGTTTTAGACGCTAGTTCGGCACTATGCGGTCGCTAAATTTCTTTAGCGACTCAATAGCATCTGTATTGTGCCTCCTTAGCCGACTTTTTATCCCGCTCGCTTAATCGGGCACATATAGACATATAAATACACTTAGATTATACTTATATATAATAAGTACATATATACATATTATTATCACTTAATCTCACACATATAAACATATACACATATATTCACTTCGAATACGTATACATATAAATGTTATCTATATATGACTCGCACATGTATAGACATATACATACACATATATATTTATAATACATATAGATAAGTACATTGTTGTGACTTAATCTCCCACACGTAGACATATACATACGCATATATTACACATACACACAAACACACATATACATATTGATTTATAATTTTATATACATACATGATAGATTGTTGGAAGGAAATAAAATAACTAGAACAGGGCAAAATGCGATGAGACGTTATATTGATAAATAAAATTACATACATAAGCTTTTTACTTTTTTTAGGTTATATATGGTTACCGATAATAAGAGAAGCTTCTTTTTTTTTCAATCACAAAATGAGGGGTCGAGCATCTGGGTCATCTCGCTCTTCTAGGCGTTCACTCTAGATGAGTCAGACATCACAACCGTCAGGTAATATAATTATTGTCAGTTGCTTATTTATAGTTGATTATAATAGTTAATTTCATTTTTTTAATAATATTAGTTTCTCTGCCGTCGACGGGGCACGTAGCCGGAGCGTCACATAGTAGGCAATCCATCGATGGGTCTGCTCCGCATATCACTGCAGGTACGTGACACATTGTAGTCGATATACAATTTTAAATAGGAGCCAAATTTTATGTATTTTCTTATGATGACAGTTACTATCCCACCGCCACCGACGAGAATACCGGACGCTTCACCACATTCTAGCGTTGGTGAGCGACATCTTACGCCAGGTGATATATTTATTGTTATTAACATTTCTTAATTAATTATATTAATTATTTTTTAATAATGTTAGTTGCTACGCCGTCGATAGCACAAGCAGCTGGCTCAATACATTCAGACGAGCGGACTGCCACTGATCATGCTGCGGTACACATCAATCGATGTGAGAACATTACTGTACATCTATGAATTATCACAACTTTAATTTGGTATGACACTAATGATTTATTATATATTAGGTCCCATAGATGACGTCGGACCTTCACAGCTTACCCTAGCTGTATCGGATGACGATTCTTCTTCGAGTGATGAAAAGGGGTTACGCGATAATGGGGTAGTCACTGTGAATAATATTGTTCGACCGTAAGTTAAATAAGTTATACAAATTTTGTTATAGTTTTAGTTATCATTGAAAATTAATTCTTCTTTATAATTGGCAGGACTACTTTCATACCCGCTAGTACCGTGCGGGATGTCATTGCTCTCGTTCTTTCCCACTTGTTGGAAGGGGCAGGATTCTGGAATGATGTCCCAATTCAAGTGCGGGATGACATCTTTCGAGCCTTTATGGTACGATCTTCTATTGGGTTACATAATTTGATTTATATTTATTTTAAAATTACTAAGTTTTAACATTCTATTTTTAGAGGCAAATCAATTTCAACTGGATCTTAGTTTAGGGACGATCCAGAGAGCTTTTGAGGAGGTCGCTGCGAAACACCTTCGAAATCGATTATACAAGTTTTGCAAGGTCGTCACATCCGTCGGCCTCACTTTGGAGCAGGGCATACAAAGATGCCCAAGACATATTAGGCGCTCGATTTGGGAGTCCCTATGTAGGAAGTGGTAAGTATATTTATTTTTAAATTATTTTTATGAAAATTATAGTTTTTGAAAGTGTAAGTATTTGATGTTCACAAAGGACGAATGAACGATGGCAAAGGAAGTCGGAAAAGGTAAGAGTTAACCGTCTTTCGAAGCCCGAGGCCCACATCCACACAAGGGGATCGATGTGATTTGATGAGCATCGACGACGCATGGTAATTTAAATATAAATTCAATTTATCAAACTTTGGACTTATACTTATGTTATCAAATTTGAAACTTTATTGTAGGAGGTGAAAGAAGATGGTCCCATAGACTTTCATGTGGTCTATGAGGCCACGCATAAGAGCCGGAAGACAAATGACCTAGTCACACCCGCTGCTCGTAGGCTTCTGGTAAGTCTCATGACACGGTCATTTGGTTGTTGCCGTTAGTGCACTATTTTTTAAATACATAATATTTAAATTTTATAGGATGATTATAATGCGAAAATGGATGAAAAGTATGGAGACGATTCAAGTACTCAGCCACCAGGTAATGTTTCTTCGTTGGTTTTGTCATATTTTTAATTTGTGTTTCTTGATACATAATTTATATATTATATGTTTGTATAATTTTTCTATTTCATAGAGGACCCTATTGTTTGGGAGGATGTGGTTGATACGACACGAGGGGGGTACTTGCGTGGCCTCGGCACAGCCGCTCAGATACCTAGGAAGATCGGAGGATATGCAGGTGGTCCATCTGCTGCGAGCTCATCCGTTGCACCTGATGTGACGCAGCTATCACAGCAGCTATCGTGATAGTTATCGGAGCAGATATCACAGCAGGTGTCGGAGCGGTTGTCGCAGCAGTTGGCTCCGCTATTGTAGGCGATTCAGGGATTGATCCCGACGTAGAATCCATCCCCGCGAGGCCATGGACCGAGCACGTCTGGGTCGAATGTTCAGAATGATAACAATAACTCCCAAACCTAGGATAGAAACAACCCATTAATACAAACAATGCTTTTGTTACTTATATATTTAGATATACATATAGTTTGCTAGTTTTGTTTATTACTTTTCGTAATTCTTATGTTAAATATTATGCATGTGATGCTTTTTATATTACCTGTGATGCTCTTATATTGCATGTGATGCTCTTATACTGCCTGTGATACTTTTATATTGCCTGTGATGAATATCAATGTATTTTTATATGCATTATATAATTGTATGGTATGGGAAGAGGAAAAATAAGGATTGAATGGGTAAAAAAAAATCTGAAAGTAGCGACTCCATAGCGTCCCATTCGCGTTGCAAAGACTGTCGACGCTGAGTTAAATATATCATCCTTAGCGTCATAGTCGCGTCTTATTGGCGACACGTACACCATCATATTGCATCACTTCAGCGCCTTCCTAGCACCTAGAGTAGCGATCGTGGGCGCCAGAATCGCACCTCATATCTAGCGCCCCTTGTGCGTCGACTTAGCGACACATGTCTTCTACGCACAGCCGCAGACCATGCGTCTTAATAACATCGAGATAGCGTCAACTCATGGCGCTAGTCTCATTTACTTTGACTCCATTGCAACGCTAGTATTCATCGATATGTAGTGTCCCATTTTTGTGGCGCTAGCTAGACGCGAATGAGACGCTCTTCCCCGCGGAGACGTAATAGCGCCACCCTAGCGTCGCTTATCTTGGGTCGCTAATCGCCCATTTTCTTGTAGTGGGCATTTACATAGCGTCGATTTTAGCGACATGTTTGCGTCCAAGTAGCTCCATGCCACAAAAAATCATGTTAGGGATTGTCTTAGCTCCACATTAGTGTCTGAATAGCGTCTGCTTTAGCGTCAACTTGGTGTTTCGCTAGCGTCAACAACCTTTAGCGCCAATGTAGCGTCATTTTTTTATTTTTTCGCAACGTGACTTTTCGCCCATGATAACGTCAGAGTAGCGTCGACGTGTGACACTAGTCGCGTTGCCAGTGGCCGTGGCGCGATGGCAATGATAACAGCTACCGAAGGTCGGCGTCTTAGCATTGTGACAAAGTCTGGCTATGTTTTTTAACCATGATTTAGTGCCGCTTTAGCAATATTTTCCTGCATCGCTAAGTTCCATATTTCTTGTAATGTTTGTTGATGTGCCTTGAATTATTATATTTTGTACTCAAAATTATGAAAGAAAAAAAAGAAAAAAAGAAAAAATGATGATCTTCGACAGAAGCAAAAGGCTTAGGCCTTTAGGCCCAAGCATGTAGCCCACCACTAATTCTCATGGGGTGTGAGGTGCGAAGTACTCTGTCCCATAGCCCCCGTGAAACACTTGTATGGATCTTGAGGGTTAAATTTTATCTCGATATAGTCTGTTTGCTCATAGTGGATTTCTTCAAGTGGCGACATCCTAACATTATGATTGTCACTTAAAGTTAGTGACACACCCTTTTTCCAAAGAAAGGATATTTATCATCATCTAATTCACCATTAATTGGCAAGAGATTGTCTTATTTGCTTATCGTATCTTATAATAAGTAAAGTGGACAGCGCCTCTTATAATAATAAAAATATAAGAAGTTGGAAACAATTTTCATTGATCAAAGTCGTGGATTAAATTAATGAGGATCGAACATTGATTGATTAAGCTTGCACTCGTCATTTTTATGAGAAATTTTGTCATTCGCTCGTCAGCATTGGTCTAGGGCTAACTTTTAATAAATTCTCATCCAATCATGATCGAACGTGACTCAAATTAGTTGTCCGCTCCTAACTTCGTGCCATTGTTGGCTTGCGGGTTAACTTTATAAGTTCTAGTACACCCGATCTAACTATAAAAATATTACTTTTTTTTCTTTGATTAGATATTACAACTTCTGCTACTGAAATGACTAGAGAATTTGATTTGAAAGGTCAAGGGCGAAACTCGCTTATTGAATATTTGTGCACTGTGTGAATCATGAACCCAATATTTATTTATTTATTTATTTTGAAGCATAACGTTTCAAAACTTCACCGGTGAAGTTACAACTTATTTCTCGTCTCAGAAATCGAAGTCTTAAGCGAACACGAAGAAGAAAAGAAACAAAGCAATGGAAAGAATCTAAAGTCCCACATATCTGTGCAGTTTAAAATTGCTAGTTGAAAGTTGTATCCGAACCATGCATGCGAGCATGCGTCGTGCATTACATTGCGCGACGTAGCTAGTTGATCTTCCTGCAGTTGAGTCTGATCTCGCCATTAGTCCCCGTCAACGGGTCGATGGCTCCCATCTTCACCATGGCCGCCGCGAAGTCCATCAAGAACAGCTCGTTGTTGACGCTGTACTGCATCACAAGCTCGTCCTGCAACTCGTCCCTGAACAGCACCTGGTCAGAGCGCAGCAGCCCCTTCCCCGCCACCAGGTTCTGGTAGTACGCGTTGTCGAACCAGTATGGAGTCTGCACGTCGAATGGGGCCAAATTGCCGTTGCCGCCGGACGGCGGGCAGGTCTGCTTCCTGAGAGCCGCGAATCCCGGGTCGACGTTGGCGTCGTCGTAGATGTGCGAACGGAAGTTTTCGCACTGCGCCTGCCCGATGGTGTGCGCACCCGATAGCGCCGTCATGTCTCGCGGGCTCAGACCCTTCGCTTGGAACCTGTCCTTGAGCTCGGTGAGCGAGGACGAGGGCCCAGGGAGCTGGCCATTATTGGCGTCGTCTTCGCTCGCCGTCAGCGCGTCCCTCCGCCCCAGTTGTACCGTCCACGTCGGGCCACCCAGCTGTAGAATCAGTAAGTGCGTACAGAGATTAGCTCAAGGACGTCCCAGCCAAGACGTTGCGATAATCTAATATGATACTGACCAATGCTACCGAATCGCGAGCGGCGATTGCGAGGATGTCCGCGCAGGAGACAGTGGCCTTACACGCAGCCTCCACGTTCTCCTTGATGGCGTCGATGACTTCGTATCCGCGAGCGGAGTTCACGTTCGGAAAGGCGCCCTTCTCGCCTTTGATCGTCGGCGTTTTGTCCAGGAGGATGGACGCGTCGCAGCCCTGCAACGAATATTACAACATGCAGCGAAAGAGCTTCAATGCACGGAACTAATCGAATCGATGAGACGGTCATGGAATTAGCAGAGGCGGAGCGGCGTCGTACATTAACGAAGCAGTCGTGAAAGAAGAGGCGGAGGAGGGACGCGCCCATGCGGGCCTCGTTTCTCACTGCTTGCGCCACGGCCGTGCGGACGATGTCCTGCAAGTTGGGGCAGGTGCTGTCGTAGAACGTCGCCGACAACTGCGCGTCGACGGCGGCCGGGAAGGCGAGCAGGGTGACGAGGGCGGCGATGGCGAGGAATGCTGGGGCACGAGAAGCCATGTCTGCTCCGCTCTCGACAGCAGAATTAAACGAGTTGAATTAACTGGGTTCCTGTGTGATCACTAGTACAAAAGCTCGATCGAGGAGATGATGCGAAGAATCTGCAATGATGTGGGCATCTATTTAATATTTATAGAAGAAGCACGAGGCACGTCCTCCTGTCATATATCATATATGAAAAAATGGCAATTGTGTACATATATATATATGTATATATATATATATATATATATATATATATATATATATATATGACGCCTTCTACCATGGACGGCTCTTTTAGGGTGAAGCTTACAATTTGAGCGGGTCAGGTCTCAAAACATTATAATTATAATCATGTCTTTTAACCAATCGAAATAAAAAAAAAATTGAATCAATTTTTTTGTTTACATGTGCTATCGACGTGTGATCCAACTTGTGGCGTCCTTCTTGGCAAATTGAAAACCACTTTTTTAATTTTACTTCTATTTTTTTGTACGTAATGTTGACCTGTTAAACTGATATATAAATTTAATTCACTTCATAACGCTATGAAGAAATGCTAAGCACATTTACATGATCAACAATTTAGATAATAGATGATTAAATTTTAATTATTTAAAGATATTATTATTTAAATTGAATTAACAATCTAAATATGCTCAACATCTCTTCAAAATGAAAGATTTTGTGAAGACAAATTAAATCATATATATATATATATATATATAATGAATGTTCTTTATTAGGTTTTAATGGGCAAACATTATTTGCTAATTTATTTGTTCTTATTATTTTTGTCATATGCTCGTGATATTTCGTTCTAAAAGAATAAATTAGTAAAATAGACTTGGTATGTGCGCGTGTGCATTGTGTACGGAAACTGTGTATGGTCTCGGCCTTCAACGCGCTATGCTTAAATTCCAATTTGGTTGCTCGGTTTGACCGCATGATTTGTTTGTCCAGCACATGCTATTAGGAGAATCAAAATGACTAATAATGAATCGAATGAAGAATCAAACGACTAATTGCGTGATGTCTATGGAAAAGGATTCAACTCCAAAAAACAGAAAAAAAAGCAAAAATTAAATGACTAATTTTGAATTGTAAGAAAAATTAATTCGTCACACCCCGATTGTAATATCAGGTAATCAATAGGTGGATATTTACAAGTCTAGATCATTTTAACATATTTTGACAAAATTTAAACAAAAAAAAATTAAAATAGGAAAAATAAATAAACACAAATAAGATTAAGAATGTTAAATCTGAAAATTGTTTTCTATTTCAAGTAGTTTTTAATACATATTAATTATTTAATACTTTTCGGTGAATAAATACAATTCATTAGTACTATGTGTTAAACTTATACTACTCTCCTTGTTTTACAAATTTTGTTTTTCTTTTAAGATAGCAACATATTTTATTAATAAAAAATTAATTAGGTATTAGATACGTTTCAAGTATGACACTAAAATAATATGAGTTAATCCAAACTTTAAATTTATCAAATATTTTTTATTACACTTATTGATCAAATTGCTATGAGATAATCCCTGAGTTTACAAAATCATAATAAACCCAAAAAGGGACGACCACAATGTTTTCTTTTCACGGCCATCCACTTTGCATTGCACAGTTACCGCTACAAGAAAATTGTCATTTTTCGACGGACAATTTTCGACGGTTTGAAATTCGTCGTAATTTGTGATGGATTTTGCGACGGTTTCATTTCCGACGGATTTTCCAACGATTACAATCGTCGGAAATAAAAATAATAGATTATGTAATTTATTATATTATTATTTTATTTTTTGACGTTTAGGAACGTCAATATTTTCGACGGATATCATTCCGTCGCAATTTTCGACGGATTTTTCGACGGTTACGACCGTCGGAAATGAAAATATAAATTATATAATTTATTATTTTATTATTTTATTTTTCAATGATTAGGAACGTCGATATTTCCGACGGATATCCATCCGTCGTAATTTCCGACGGTTATGACCATCGAAAATCTGTCAAAATTTCTGACGGTTCCTTCTCAACCGTCGGAAATTGATTTGCAATTCGGACGTCCCGGTTTTCATCGGAAAAATCATCGGAAACACCGTTTCCGACAGTTTTTGAGGAAATTATCGACGATTTCGACCGTCGGTAATCTCCAATTTTATTGTAGTGTACATGCCGCATTGCTGAGTCCTGCTACAATCAACATTTGGGTGCTGCCATGTCATGTCATGTTTAAAAAGGGATATTAACATTGTGCCGAAAGCCACGGCAAGAGGAACAAAAGTGGGACTGCTTCTACGTAATGTCAAAACCCTTCACAAATGTTTGATTACGGAGCACATAAATAAGTAGATAGAAATATCAGTCACCGAACTGTCTGCATATATAATTAGGGCGCCAGAAAGGAGATGATTGAGGTCCCAAACACCAACGTTCAAGCCAGGAATTTTCCTTTTAAGATGGTTGCCAGATGCGCGAGCATTCCCCACATTGAATCGTCGATTAATGACTTGTGTTGAGTCCATGGCATAGGTGAAAATCATTCTTTTCTGGATTTTGCTACTGTTCCAATATTGCCAAAATGTTTATTGGAGCAATGACATGCTGAAAAATGAACTGCAAATCATCTAGATTTATTTAAATGTATTTTTTCCCCAATTCACATATAGTTTTTAGGGTTATTTCCGTAAGTCTCCCATGAATTATAATATATTTTTTCATATATGACTCTAAACTATTAATTTAATTAATTTAAGGATTTCCTTAAGGTTTTTCATCTAATATCGTCAATTTTTTATTTATCAAAAGACTGAAGTACCCCTCCCACGTCCTAAAATAAATGTCCTTTTGACCATTGTGTCAGCGACCTCTGCCAACGTGGCCCGCAACTCCTCCGTCCCTGCTACCACCGTGCATAACAATTCAAGCGCCATCGGCACCCTCTCTGAAGTCCCCGTCCCTCTGATCAGTCTCGAAGCCAAGGCGGGGGGCGACGGCCTCCATGGTCGCGGGCCGGATCACAAAACGTGGCCACCATTCCACCCATCACAGACTGACTCGTATAAAGTATGTATATCATTAAATACAGAAGAATGTCGAATGAAGATTTAAATTTATAAATCCTCTACACTATTACTATGAGAATCGAAAGTACACGACATATCTAGTACTTGAGGGTCGATCCACGGAGTCAAAGTTGAAATATTCACACTTAATTAAATTATTTGAAGGAAAAGCATAAGTCTATAAGTGTCATTAAAAATAAGAAGTGAAATGCTATAAACTAGAAATCACAACAAATAAGATTACACTAATTTTTATGGATTTTTTATGCCAAAGTAGATAGAGAAGAGTGTAGCTAAACATTAGGGCTGGGAGAATATTTTCACTTAGGACTTACGTCCTCTGAACTTTATTTAGGATAAAAATGAATGAATGCCCCTTCACACGTGTATATTGTCAATCATTGTTGCACATGTGAATGGGTTTATAGAACTGATGCAATCATCGCTCTCGCGTACGATACTCGGTTTATAAATCGAGCTTTCTTTCTTCTGAATTTGAGTCATGATCTCGTGTCCACTGAGTATCGAGCATTCAAGAGAAATACACTTAAGTTGATATGGTTGCGATCGGCTCATGCTCACCTCAGTGGAATATGGACAACTCTCTCGGGCAGAATGCAAGATACTAGTGTATCGTCGAGACTATTTAGATGATTTCAAGGGAAAGAAAAGATCAATTCAGAAAATATGATTTAGAATTACTGGAAGTTCTTCAGGAGTAACTCATTTTTTATCTGCCCTGCTCGGGTCACTGATTACAAATGATGTCGGAAGAATGTCCCCTCTCGGGTAGAACTTTCCAAAATCAGAAAGGAATCAAAACAGCAATGACAAAGCATGAACACTCTTTGAATCTGTGTAGGATGATCCTAATCTCCAATTCAATGCAGTCATTTATTACCAGATATTCATAATACGCATAACCTTTTCAAGTTGCAAACCAGAAAGTGAATGACGTCTAAACCAAATCACGAAGAACCGACATTGCTAACTCTGTAAAAATTTGAACTACGAACCATTGCATGCCAAAGCTTGATTTTTCTATGTTCGATCGCATAGAGCCTCTAATGTCCCTACGATCGGGGCTGCAAGGCAGCAATGATTCAGAAGCTCCCCTAGCTTATAGCTACGAGGAAAATAGGAAAAATCACGCAAGGAATCATCTTCACCAAAGCTTGATTTCTCTACGTTCGATCGTGTAGAGCTTTTAACATCCATATGATCGGGGTGCAAGGCGAAGAAGATTAATAAGCTCAAATACAAATACAGATCCAAAAAGCAAAGAGTTATACAATGAAACAAGGATCAAACAGATATCATTGAAATCATAAAAAACATTCATATAGTCGTCAAAGCATCAAAGAAGAATAAAAATAGAGTACGAAAGTCATGATCAACATCCCCCAACCACTAGTTGGCTAGTTATATATTACGAAAATTAGAAAAGAAGGAAAAGAAGAAAAGTATCATTTTCTTTATTGTTTGCTACTTTGGATAGTTGGGCTGGTAAACTACGTCATCTACCTTTAAATTTGTCTAAGTGCCTGCGTTGAGGGAAACACCCGTGTTCCCCATATGTGTGCAGTGTGGGTGCATACATCTAAATACCCCTATGAATTATCAATTGAAATTTTTGCAAGGAAAGCAATCCACACAAGTAATAATATCCCAGAAATACTGTATTTAGAAGACGAATGTGGAGAAATAATAAAAGTTGCATTTCAATAATAATAAAGCATGTGTTCAAGCATGAGAATATAGTAAAACATGGAATAGATGTATATTGAATATAGATGAAAAGTATACATAATTTCTTCACATCACAGACGATTGACACAACACCGTCGAAAGCAATGGGTCTAACACAAGCCCCCTCTCTAGGAGGAGCAAAGTCGAGAGTTACGTGTCGAAAGCAAACTAGACCTCCACAACATGGAATGCCTCCGTGAGATTGACCATGGAGGCTGGCGCAGAACCGTTGCCCAGTGGATGGGGGCGACGCAGATGGATTGTGGTGGAGGGGTGATAATCGTGAAGTTATTCAATTATTTTAATATAATTATCATCAAGTTTGATGTGTTTTATATTATTTCATCTTTAATCATCAAAGGTTTCGGAATCTACATTATTGTTTGATTTGTTTCAGGAATCGTGAAAATCTGGCAAAAGTTTGGCAAAAATACATATATAGAGACTCAATACGGGCAACCAATATTAAAGCCCTTTAGGTCATATTGAGCTCGCAGTGGAAAATACGAGCTGGCCGTATTTTTGCCATTTTGCCCGTATTAAAGCTAGTCATGGCATATTGTTCGCGCACCAAAAAATACGGGCAGATCGTATTTAAGCCAGTTTGCCCGTATTAAAGCCCTTTAGACCGTATCGCACTCCAGAATCAATACGGCTTGATCCAACAGATCGTAACGCTTCATCCTAGGCCGTATTGGACCTATTTTGACCATATTGGGTTAATATTTGGGGTATTTTGGGCCTTTTTGTAACCCTAATTTAGGGGGATTATAAAAATGATTTGTGAGGATGAAAATAAGGGTCCAGACTTTATTTTTGAGAGGATCAAGACGGCTGGGATTAACACATTTTCTTTCTCTACACTTCTGTACTTTTTTGAGACTAAAGATCATTTTCTTTTCATGAACTCTTACGTTTCAATGATGATTTCTTTCTCTATGCGTGGCTAAACTTCTTTTCTCGGGTTTGATGAAACCTAGGGTTGATCTTTAGGGAATATTTTTATTGGATCTGATGTGTTCTTTATCTTTCATGTGCTTCATGTAGTGCTTATATTAGATTAGCCACTAGTTAAGCGATCGAAGATTTTTCTGATTACGAAAGTATTTCATCAAGATTAGTTCAAATGAATGACATGAAATGTATTATTTCTTAGAAATAAGGATAATCATTTTACTTATGAATCTTGGCTTATAATGCAATTAAAATAATCTAAATAACCACGAAAGTAGACGTTTATTATTTTAATTAGAATTGTGTTTGCCTGAAAAGGAGATGCATGACTTTTGAAGATTGAGTAGGACACTAATGTTTTTATTATCTTTAAATTCCCTATGATCAATACCCTAGGTGGATTCAAAACCTGAGAACTTCTATTCTCATTTATTTCTCATAATCAATTCTCATTCTTTCTCATCATTTTCTGCACTCATTTCAGCATTTCACTTTTGTTTAGTTTTATTATTATTTCAACTCTCTCTCTAACCATTTAGATATCAAGTAGAATCATATAATTCTAATACTTGAACTCTTCCCAATGGGACGATATTTTATATACTACGACATTGACTCCGTACACTTGTAGGAGAATTGTCAAGGGGGAACCTACATAGGAGGACGATGAGGTGGAAGGCAGAAGGTAGTCAGGTGCAACATCTCCAAGAATTGTAGAGCTTGACAACATCACTGATTGAAAAGATGATGGCAACTGCAAAGTCGATGATGTAAGGGGAGGAGAAATCATCATTGGTGTATCCTTCATCATGGAGGAAGTGGTGCCACAATGCTTCCAGCCAAGATGCCAAGTCCTTCTGGCCGTCGGTTTGCATCACTACATGTCCCAACAGCCCAAGCTATCGTCCCAGGATCTTCATGCCAGAAGACCTCTTTGGCCAGATAGCCTCCATGCTATCCCATATCATGAGTAACCTTGCTTGGGACTGGTAGATATATCCTAAGACAACAATACTTGTAACTGCCAGTGGGCGTTACGTGCTACCTACGCACCACAACGTCCCAGGCAATAGCGGAGCTAAGAATATTTTGAGTGGGTTCACAATTCACGTATAATTGGTCTAAGATTTCACCTTTTTTCTTTATTAACTTTTAAAAATTTTAACAATATATATATTAACTTTAAAATACACAAAAATATTTTTTTTGAAAAAATTGTTATAATATGAAAACATAAATAATAATAATAATTTATAATATTAGTTATGACACTATAAAATTAAAAAGAGCTTAAGGGTACAATTTCTCTTGCATTATTGTCGGCTGAAAAAAATTTTCGATGATCAATTTAATTGATTTATTTAAAAATTAATTTTAATAGTTAATAAAATTTTTTAAGTATAACAGAGATTATATATATAACTATATTAACATATTAACAAAAAAATATTGCATAAATTATTTATGTATATCAATGATATAATAATTACATATAAATCATCATACATAATATATGCCAATTAATTAAGAAACAAAATCCATTGATGAAAGGTATTATATAACTAAAATAGTAAAATATAATGTTTAAAATAGAAAGGATGATTTGATAGGATGAAATAAATGTAAAACAATTATAAAACTTTGAAGATATCTATAAAAGTAAGTGTAAAAAATTGTGGATGAAAATAAGTGTAAAATAGTAATATTAATTATTAAGTAAAGGATGAATTGATTGGATAAAAATAGAAGGCAAAAAAATTATAATACCTTGGAAGATAAGGTGTAAATAATTAGATTTTAATCATGTATAAGTAATTTTATTATTTCATAGTTGACAAAAACATTGTAAGCAAAGATGTAAAAAATAATTTCCATAAGAGTCTCGAACCTAGGCAACTTTATGGAATGATAAACAAAAGTGACACTAACCAACAAGCCAAAAGCATAAATCTAAATTGTTGTAGTACTAAATGTCTAATATTAATTCCAATGCCTGCACTTGCAGGCACGTGAACCCACCTAGCTCTGCCCTCGGTCCCAAGCATGTCCTAAACATAATTGCCTATCCCAAACTCCTAGCAAGGCGTCTCCACGACCTCGACTATAAGTTATACCAAGATCCTCCGTCGAAGAATGCTTAAGGTCCGAATTGAAGGTCCCATACCATGAGAATTTGTCTATCACCACCAAGATAGACTCAACTTCTTCTGATTTTGACAATGCGGAAATGAAGTCCATGGTCATTATTTCCCATGTCTGGACGGGCAAGGGTTCCAACAACTCTATCAGCTTCTTCTATGCCACTTTGTCCTGCAAACACATCAAGCATGTCCGAACATATGCCTCAATGTCCTCCCATATCTAAGGCTAGAAGAATATGTAGTCCACCAATGCTAGGACCATGCCACACCTAGATGACCCGTCCATTTTGAGTCGTGGTAGTCCTTCATCATCTATCATCTGAGGTTCGCCCACCTTGGCATATACATGTGTTTGGCACTATGAACAGAACATCATCTTCCTTCCAAAAACGCATGGACTTTCCCTCCTCGACAAGTCTCAACAACTCCACTACCCTAGAGTCATGCCTCAATCCCTCCCAAATTTGATCTTGAAAATCCCCCTTGATGGCACTTATAATCGCAAATTGAACCTTGCGACTAAATATCACTTGTATTATACTCCAAGACATAGTCAAACTCGACCAAGAAGTCCTACCATAGGGCCTGCTTAGGACTTAGCTTCTTTTGATTTTGAAAATAAGAAGTGTCCACATTATCAGTCTTGACACCAAATGCACTATCCAATAAGTAGTGTCTTCAAGTGTGAAGATAATGCATGACGGTCATCATTTCCTTGTCATGCACCACATATCTCTACTCGACCTTGTTAAGCTTTCAGCTTTCAAAGGCCACGGCGTGAAGATGCCCTTAGTGCATAATCCGACGTGTCCATTTGCACCTCAAATGGTCGTCCGTAGTTGGAAAAGCAAAGGCATTGCTCCTCCACGATTGCTTCTTTCAAATCTTCAAATGCACTTTGGCACTTGTCCGTCTAGTGCCATTTAACATTCTTCTTAAGGAGGTCCATGAGGGACGCAGTTTGTCGCGAGTAACCTTCAATGAACTTTTGATAATAGTTGGCCAATCCTCGGAATGATTGCAACTCAGGTACATTCATTGGTGGCTGCCATTTTTGGATTGCATGAACTTTCTCATTCGCCACAACAACCTAAGCATCTCGGCCAGATACTTCACATGCTCTGCAAGATACTCAAAATATACTACAATGTCATCAAGATAAACCACCACACACTTGTCTAACAAGGGTTGGAAAATCTTGTTCATCAAGGTGCAAAAAGTCGCTAGTGCATTTGTAAGGCCGAATATCATGACCATGAATTCATATGCTCCATACCTCATCACACATGTAGTCTTTGGTTCATTTCCTTCTGTGGTTCTTACTTGCCAACACCTTGACCTGAGATCCAATTTGAAGAAGACCCTCACCTTCCCTAGCTAATTAAAGAGTTATCCTATCAATTGTATAGGGTACTTGTCCCGCATTGTCAATCTTGTTCAAGGTCATGTAGTCAATGCGCATTTGTAACATACCATCATGTTTCTTTTGGAACAACATTGGTGTTCCATATGGTGCCTTCAAGGGACGGATGAACCTTGCCTTCAAAAGTTACCTAATTGCTTCCTAAGTTATTCAACTCAGGTGACACCATGTGGTACAAACCCATGGTCGGTGACTTGTCCCCTTTCACCAATTGTATGGCATGGTCGACATTTCGACGAGGGAAAAGTTTGCTCGACAATTCTGGTGCAATAACATCCTTGAATTGCTCCAAGAGCCTCCTAACTTCTTCCAGGATATTTTGGCTCACTTGGTCACCCTTATTCAATATAATGGTTGCCAAGTATGTGACTTCTCTCCGACCCACCCCCTTGCACTCTTGCATGAATGAGAGCATTCTTGACTTGATGCTTGTCGTTTTAAGGGCACTTCATGTGTAGTTTCTTGAGACAACAAACGTCACTTCTCCTGTGTCACTCTTACCTCTTGGGAAGTGTCCATGAAATCCATCCCCAAAACAAACCTATGATCATCCATAGTGATGACGATTATGTTGATAGTGCCTTTCCAACTCCCAATCGAAACGGGTACATCCCTAGTGATGACGATTATGTTGATAGTGCCTTCCCAACTCCCAATCGAAACGGGTACATTCCTAGTGATGTCATGGATCGATTGGGACACAACATTCATCGTCTTCATCAGCCTTGGTTCCTTGGCATAAATGATGCCAAGGCACGATGCCTCTTGTGTGAAGATGAAATTGTGAGTGGCCCTAGTGTCGACCAAGGCAGTCGTGGCATGTCAGTTTGCCATGGCCTAAGAAAATATAAGGCTCTTTGTGGGGGTAAATTACACGAATGGTCCCCCAACTTTGAGTCGATTTCCAGTTGGTCTCTCAACTTCAATTTATAATCAGAACGTCCTCCATCTTTCACTTTCTTGCACGCCTAGTCCTCTTGATTGGTGATCACAGGTTCCTCGGTTGCCTTGCTGACGTGGTCGACTTTTTCTCTCATCCACGTCAGCTTAAGTTGGCCACATTAGCTTAAAAATTAATAAAAAAATATGAAATAGTCCACGTCATTAAAAAATAAAAAAAAGGAGTTGGACCGAGAGAGGAAGGGGGACGCTCCCCTCCAGTCGAGCTCCTCGACTAGTGTGCGAGAAAGAGGAGGGGGGCGGTCGCCCCCCTCCTTCTCACTCGCAAGCTCGGCGAGCTCGACCGGAGGGGGCGGTCGCCCCCTCCTTCTCTCTCCCGCACGGCGAGAGAGAGAGAGGGAGGGGGGCGGTCGCCCCCCTCCTCCTCTCTCCCGCACGGCGAGAGAGAGAGAGGGAGGGGGGCGGTCGCTCCCCTCCTCTCTCCCGCACGGCGAGAGAGAGAGAGAGAGGGAAGGGGGCGACCGCCCCCCTCCGATCGAGCTCGCCGAAGCTCGGCGAACTCGACCGGAGGGGGATGGTCGCCTCCCTTCTTCTCTCTCGCGCGGAGGGGGGCGGTCCCCCCCCCCCCTCCTCCTCTCTCCCGCACGGCGAGAGAGAGAAAGGGAAGGGGGCGACCGCCCCCCTCCGGTCGAGCTCGTCGGAGAGCTGGATCGGAGGGGAGCGGTCGCCCCCCTCCCCCTCTCTTTCCAACTTTTTTTGTATTTTTTAATGACGTGGACAGTTTCATATTTTTTTATTAATTTTTAAGCTGATGTGGATGAGAGAGAAAGTTGGCCATGTTAGCAAGGCAACCGGAGAACCTGTGATCACTGGTCAAGAGAACTAGGCGTGCAAAAAAGTGAAAGATGGAGGACGTTCTAATTATAAACTAAAGTTGAGGGACCAACTGAAAATCGACTCAAAGTTGGAGGACCATTCGTGTAATTTACCCTCCTCTGTGGCCTTCTTCATCTCCTTGGTGGGGAGTGTAATATCTCTACTTCATGCATGCAGGATTAAAGGTGTTAATGTTATATTATGTGATGCTTTTAGCGTTATGATATATATAAAATATTTGTGTGTGTGTGTGTCGAGCACAGGAAGTGATGAAAAATCATCATCATAAAAGGCACGATGTCTCTTGTGTCAAGATGAAGTTGTGAGTGGCCCCAGTGTCAACCAAGGCAGTTGTGGCATGTCAGTTTGCCATGGCCTAAGAAAATATAAGGCCCTCTGTGGCCTTTTTCGTCTCCTTGGTGGGGAGTGTAATATCCCTACTTCATGCATGTAGGATTAAAGGTGTTATTGTTATATTATGTGATGCTTTTAGCGTTATGATATATTTGAAATGTCTCGTGTGTGTGTGTGTGTCAAAATAAAATGTCTGACCTTAACAGGGGGAGACAGGAAGTGATGAAAAATCACTTAAGTCATAAAAAGGTGATTTTTTTAAAATATTGAATTAAGAAAATTAAAGTCCCGATGATTGTTCTTCTATGTTAATATATCTTAAATATGAAATTGAACAAAAATTCATATTTTTATTCCTTTGAAATATAGTTTTCTAAATATTTTATTTGAATCCAAATGTGGAATAGTTTTTTATTTATATGTAATGTGTTAAGTAAATGAATTAATAAACTAAATAATAGGAAAAGTGACAACTCATTTACTTCAAGGGCATTTTCGGGCTTTGACCTCCAGTCGACTTAAGGTCAGTTAGTATCATATATAAACTCTCAAACCTTATCTCCTTATCACAATGTCACATAGCCTGCCACGCCCATTTGAACTCAAGAAGACAACAAGGGACGAAGGAAAAATAGAGTGGATTCAACAATAAATCCTTGGAGTTTCACATTGGTAAGTTGAATACTCCTCTCCTTAGAATTATCCATATGAAGTTGGATTAAAACAAGTCTTCCCTGATCTTTGATATATTTTTTCCATCCTTTCTTCCATACGATTATGGAAGAGGAACTTTTAATATGAAGAACAAATTCCAATTAGTGCTGAAATTCAAATATGAAATTTCTAAATTATGTTCTCATATTTGTACCTCCAGAAATTATGAAATTAAATCTGTAACAACTTGTGGAGGTTTACTGTTCACAGCCTTTGGAATTGGATTGACTTGATACCTATACAGAAAGTTATGTATGAAATTATAAGGGTCACTCATGCTGTTCGACAAAGTAGTTAGATTAAAATGATAAGTCAGTCATAAATTCCACACTTAGAAGTTTAAATTGAAATTTAAGGGATATATATATATATATATATATATATATATATAATCTTTCTGAATCAATTGGAGTTTTATGAAAATAGTATTCGTACTGAGAATTATAAATTTTCCAGTACATATCACATAGTCTGCATGTTTCAGGATTATGATGGAACAACTCTAAATTTAGGAATTTTATTAGATCAATATAGATGGATAAAAATTATAAAATTTGTATGTCTTTGATTTTTGGAAGTCTAGTTTTTGTAGAAATTTATTTCCATGTGATTGAATGTCTAATTGAAAAGTTATGAATTTTATACTGTGCTCTATACAATCTATCAGGTTCCAAAGTGAATCAGAATAAAGTTAAATTCCATAATTTTCTAAGTCATTTTATAATTAGTGTAGTTGAGTCAATTACACTTGATGAAGTCTTCTGATACCTAAATTTCATTTCAAGTGAATAGAAGTTGTACAATAATTCTTAAGTATTTTATATTGTACACTATGCAATTTATTAGATGCAAAATGAGAACAAAATCTTTGTGCTTATAAGAACATATCCTACGTGAAATTAGAAGTTGATTAATGACTTTATGTGATTACATGTTACATGATATGATACACAATTATATGTTATATGAATAGGTGCAATTGCTATGCGTGCAATTATATGTTATAAGAAATGACATAATATGATGTGAGAGAATATGTAAAAAAAATAATATGATATGATATGACAAGATATGACATGACATGATATGTTTGGGTCATGCATTTGCATTACTCTTGTCGGGCGACAGTTTACCCTTGCCACTACAACAAATATGGGTATTACAGACGATTTTGACCGTCTGTAATTCCCCTGAAAACCGTCGTAAATGTCATTTCCGATGGTTTTTTCGACGGAATCGATTCGTCTGAAAAATGGTCGTCATAAATTAATTTTCGACGATTGGAAAAAAACGTCGGAAATTTTGACGGAAGTCCGGCGGTCACGACCGCCGATATTTCCAACGGTCGAGGAAACCGTCGAAGACGGTCGTGACCGCCGATATTTGCGACGGTCGACGAAATTTTTGACGATCAAAACCGTCGTAAAGAATTTTTATAACCGCTGGCGGCCGGCGACCAGATTCGGCCGCCAGGCGGCAAATCCAAAGGCCAGCGGCCGAGTCCGTGGCCAAATCCGACCACCAGCAGTGGGATTTGGTCGCCAGGCGGCCGATCCAGCTACCAGCGGCTGGATCAGGCCGCCTGGCGGTCTGGGTCGGAGAGAGAGAGAAGTGGAGAGGGTCGTCGACAGTCGACACTTGACGTCCGGTTGGGAGAGGGAGAGAGAGAGGAGAGGGGGAAAGAAATAAAGGGATTGGGTATATATATATTATATATATATATATATATATATATATTATATAGGTGGAAATATGAGAAAGCGGAAAAATGGAAAAAAAAGTGGGATAATAAAATTTTAATTATTGACGGTTCTGACCGTATTTTTAAAGTTACCAACGATTGTGACCGTCAAAAATTATTTAGTTATAAAAATAAAATACTATATTTAGTTATATATAATATTTATTTTTTATTTTACTGACGATTTGAACTGTAGCTAATTATTACCGACGGTCGGAACTGTCGAAAATTGCGACGGTTTGGATTGTCGCTAATTATATTAATAAAATACTCGTCATATTATATTATTATATATTTACTGACGATTACGACCGTTAGAAATATCGACGTTCCTAAACGTCGAAAAATAAAATAATAATATAATAAATTACATAATTTATTATTTTCATTTTCGACGATTGTAACCGTCGGAAATTTTGTCAAAAATTATTATATCCATCAGAAATATCAACGTCTCTAATTGTCAAAAAATAAAATAATAATATAGCAAATTATATAATTTATTATTTTCATTTTCGACGATTGTAACCGTCGAAAATTCCGTCTGAAATTACGACGGATGGATATCCGTCGGAAATATCGACATTCCTAATCGTTAAAAAATAAAATAATAATATAACAAATTACATAATTTATTATTTTCATTTTCGACGGTTGTAACCGTCGGAAATTCCGTCAAAAATTACGACGGATGGATATCCGTCGGAAATATCGACGTTCCTAATCGTCAAAAAATAAAATAATAATATAATAAATTACATAATTTATTATTTTTATTTTCGACGGTTGTAATCGTCGAAAATTCTGTCGAAAACATTTCCGTTGCAAAATTCGTCGCAAATTGCAACGGATTTCTATCCGTCGGAAATTGCTCGTCGAAAAATGGCAATTTTCTTGTAGTATGCATAGTTGAAAAACATTGTAATGCCAACAGCTTATCCCTGTGTGGTTGAAAGACCTTATAGGGTCTATATATATCTCAAAAGAGATTTTAGGTTGTTTGGAGCTAAGTGCAATCGAATTGTAAAAACACACACACACACTATTTAAATTCGCAGGGGCTACGTCTAGAATTTATCAATCACCCTGACAAGATCAATAGATACCCCGAAAGGGATGCCTCTAGTCAAATGGCAATTTATGTACAGACATATAAGATTCATGCATCCATGCATTCATGATTTGTGCATCAATGCTTCATTCTTATGTATGATATGATGATTGTACTTTTGATATGATGTATAGATATTTTTCATATCTTATGACATGATAAATGTTTGAATTACTCGTAATTTATTGTTATATGATATATGTTGAAATAAAATAGTAATACTTTTCAAATATGAAGAAATAATGTTTAATCTTGTTTTACTCAAATGGAATATGTGATAACATATAGGTTATGAGTTTTTAACTTATTGAGTTGTCGATTGCTCATATTATTATTCTCAATATTTTTTAGATTAGTAGACTTGGTTGTGCTTGGTAATTTTCTATCAGGATTTGAAGCACTTTTTGTAAAAGACGTATACGGACTTTAGGTGTTTTAAGTCCCTTTGAGTGGACTAAAGAAAGTATTTTGGATGTGCGTTATTAGACAAAATAGAAAGTTTCATTGTAATATGTGATGCTACTTTTATATAAGCATATAGTGTTGCTTACTCTAAATGATATAATATCATATGGTGTGATTTAGATACCTTAATTACTATATCTTCTAAATGAATTATAACACGCTTTCACAAATCATACATGGTTATTGGTAATAGGTTGCGACCCACAATTTAAATCATGATTTAAATTTGAGTCGTGATACTTCATGTGCGCAGCTGCTTCCTCTTCCTCCAAAGTGGACGTCATGATGTCAAACTTTTGCCCTGATTGCACTCTCTAGTATAATGTGACCCTCCACACAAAAAATACTTGACCGTCTTGCCCTTGTTATCTCCCTCGCCAGATTTCACGTCCCTATTTTCCTTCTTGTCTTTCTTGTCACCTTTCTTAATATTCTAGAGAAAACATTTTGGCAATTACGCCATTGAGTCAAACCATTTTTTTAGGCTGACGTAAGAAAAGAGAAGGATTTTTAGTTTTGGGTAGATCTCCAACCATGCAAGAAACATTAATATCTTTTTCAAGGCTTTATCTAATAATTAAACGCATGCAAAAGACCACTCAATACAGGATGAGCAACCTCCTTAATGATGTCATATGGACTCCATAGTTAGCAACATATTTGTTGGATAACCCATTTGAAGATCTTTTTGCACTAAGAAACTTATCCAGGGACAACGGATCAATGGTACGAAAGTGGACTCTTTTCGATATAAAGAGATGGTCATTTCTTTGTTCGAGCAATTTATAAAGCTATAGAGCTGAAGAACTACAAAGAGCATTTATAAAGTTCTAGAGCAGAAGAACTTCACCACAGATGAAGAGTATTTGCATGGCTCTTACGGCTCATTTGGTACAAAATAATTGTTCTAAAACAATTTTTTTTTCTTGGCCTCATACTTGTCCTCGCTGCTTAATCTCAGTGGGGCAAGATGTTCTCGCTAGAGCAAAAAACACTCGGAACTCAATTTTTTTAGTGTCCATGCATTAAATGCTGATGGGCTTGCAAATGATGTTTGGATGAAAATATGAGAACAAGTTCATAACCCCACTTATATTCCCGTGCCAAACAAGTTGTTACTTAGAATTATATACATGACAGCATTATGAACGCGATTGGATAAATGTGGCCTCTTCAATAGCATTCTGGTACACTTTTATGTATCAACCTAGCATCAAATTAATGATTGCATTTTTTTAGAGAGAAAAGTGTTACATCAATAGAATTATAATAGTAACTAAAAACACGGTTACCAAACTAGGTCATGAGATATTTACAATAAATACAAGTTTTTATAATGAAAAAAAATTGAATGTAATCACCTCCTTTACCTTCTGCAAAAAAAAAACTTTTCGGATCGCGAGGATAACAAAATGGGAATATAAAAATTAAATTATTACGTTAGTTTGGATATAATTTTACAAAAGAGAAAGGAGAAAATAATTTTGTTTCACTCTTAATGAGTTTGAATCAATTTACCCCATATTGAAATTCGATGGTTAACCGGTTTTCCCTTCTCTTCCATCCAAACATAAATGAAACCTGACTGTTGTCAACAATAGCATCTTATGTCAAAAGAATAAGGTGCAGATGAATAACTCCATAAAGACTTCTTTTTTTAGGAGATCATAAAGACATAAATTCCCTTGCGTATTACGAACCTATTTTTTACAAAGTAACTTGGTATCCAAAAGTTGAACTAACCAACTTATTAACAGCCTTATTCATTTGTTTTCGAGCTTTTTGATACAGCAGACTAACAAAATCTATAAGTTATGTAAACGCATCATTCTCACATATATAAGTATCAGCTATCAAAAGCCAACAAAGACCTAACAAACCAATTGCGCCCCATTGGACACCCCTCCCTCCCCCTCAAAGGTTTCAACCAAGTATAAACGGCTTATTTTACCTTAATACCGACGATCATAGAAATTTATGGTTCGTATCGTCAATGGAGAGTCCACGACAAACGATCAGTAATCCATCTAAAACTCAAGGGATTTTAACCTTCCAATTTGTTAAAAATGAAAATTCATGGCATCAATAAAAGTTGCATTAAGAAATCCCAAGCCGTTTCCACCAGTCATTTCTATGAATGTAAAGATACAAAAAGAAACAAATATCGAGAGAGTTTGTCCAGCCCCTGATTCAAATGCTCTCTCCATGATGAAAAATCACAGACCTAGATACACCGAGAGGAAGTCCATAAGTATATTTTTTGAAACGGAAGTCCATAAGTATATTTGAACAATAGAATATTGTCTGAATAACGTGACAGAATATAATCTAAAGATAAAAAATGTAGTCAATTAGAATGATTATTTGACTAACAATTAATATTTGAGAACAAAATGACAACATAAGATATATTTAGGATCAGAAGGCACAGAGCATGAACTCAGGCGAACAATGTAAATTCCACAAGATCAGTCCATAACTTCGATTTTCAGAAAAGTTGAACAAAAGCTTTAAATTGTGATGCACATTGCATTTAATAATCGGGTAATAGAAACAAAGGTTTCCTCTGACATTGTCCAAAATTTACTCTTTGGGGCATTTGTTACAGTGCATGGTATTAAGAATAAGAGAGCAAAAACTAAAAGGATAAAAATAACCTTTGGTGGTTTATTAACAAAAGAGTCACAAAATCAACACGAGACAGCCCCTCAAATATACCAAGCCCAAAATAAAACATGTGGGGAGTTCTGTACCCCAAATAGTGCTTGAATCCACTGGATATTCGTCATACATCATCATTGCCAGCTGATTTAAATGCAGCATATCAGTTGTCTATTAAGGTTATGTAACTGATTGAATATTCAACTGTAACATGATTTTGCATAAGTCCATTTTGGAACTTGCAAATAAGTTATTCCTCTATGAGGAAAATCTTTCACTTAAGTTGCCGTTGCCAATGCACAAAATTATGGAAAAAAGCATTAAAATATACAAAAAGGAAGACAAAGATAGAAAAAATTTGCAACAATATGAATATAAGGTTATGGAATCAAAGAAAAGAGAGACTCACACAATCTTAACAGCATTCGCATTATGAACAGCTCAGCTACAATCATGACCTAGAATGATTATAGACTATTTACATACAAGTAAAATGATCTTATAGTGGATATATCTCAGTAATGAACAATGAAGAATATCCAGACTCAATCTTCAAGCAAAAAATGAAATGCAACAAATGAAATTCTGAGATTTTAGCCATTATCAATTAATATGACAAACTTAAATATAAATTACCACAACTTATATCCATCATGCATCCACTCATTGCAAACATAGGTAAATTGATATCTCACTGTTATCTTTTGTTTTTACAAACATAAGTACATAATATCTAATGTTTCAGAAGAAAACATATTAGAAGGCACATTTTAACATCATGACATGTATAAGAAAACACACAGTAACTGATTAGCATACTTATTCAAGACCAAGAAATATCCATTGGCCAGCATAATTTCATGAAAACAATGTGGTGAAATTAAATAAAGATTTTACTATTTTTTTAAATATAATAAAGATTTTACTATAAGAAAAGACCAACAATCTTTGAGTTAAAACTTGGAAGATAACATAATAAATAAGAATTTAACACCAGAATGCTTTATTTCAAACTATGACCACGCAACTGTTTAAGATATGGAAGGGCATGTCATTTATAGTTCGAATAACCTCCACAAATTCAATGTTTATCACCTTTGGGCGTTGGCCTTCATCTAGTCTCATCTTGTCCTACAAAAGGAAAAGGAGGAAAGGATATTTTCTTTTCCTTATGTAAGAGAAAAAAACAGGGATGGAATGAAAGAAATTTTTTTATTAGAAATGTTGAGTGCATTTACAATGGAGCCTGGGGTACATTTAAAAAAGAATCTGTATAATGTAATATCATTTTTATCCTTTAACGAGTGCATGATATGAAAGTAATATTAAGAATTTATGATGCAACTCGCTCCATTGAATACTTTACCAAGTAGGACCAATTTTGATACCTCTTATTAATTCCCATTATGATTAAGTATAAGACTTGTTTTTTTAGAGCAAAAAGGAATGGTTGCCCTGAGGTGAAACCACCTAACTTTACATGGTAGATAGGAGCCATGTACAATACGTCAAATGCTAAAGCAAGTGTCTGCTCACTCATTGTCCAAGCTCGAACCAAAGTACAATGTTCTCACCCTAAGTGCAAGGACTGTAGTTTACCGCACCTGTTCCTTTAGCTCCATCTTCTAGTAAATTGTTCAGTTCTACATGCTTTCTTTTTCATTCTTACAAACTTTAGTTATGCACAGCACAGCATTACACGCTACACTACCCAAGTTATTATCCTTCTGTCGTCCGCCAAGGAAGAAGATTGTCCAACATGCAAGCGATGATATTCCTTTTGAACATTGTCTAATATCACTATTTGCTAGATTTTTCGGCTTCTCTAAAAAAACATCTTCGGCCATAAATGGTGATATTATTACCAAAGGAAAAGTAAAAGCTAGATTTTTGCATGGGGCACAATCCCACATATCACGCTACATTCACTTCAATATTTTGGCTTCTTCTCTGGGAAAAGCTGAAAATGTATTGCATTCAAATTTCTCTTCTTTTCTTTTGGGGATGGGGGGTGGGGGTATTTGCATTAGCCTGATACTAACCCACTATAAAAAAAAACCAAACATACTAACTCAAACAAATGTTTTTGGCGAGTTTTTGGATCTCATTTCATACTCTGACGTGTAATTCTTATCCTTCCCTTCTATATTGCACGTATGTTCAATTATTGCGTCGAAGCCTTCATTAATTGACCAAGCATTCAAGCAAAAAACACATTCACCAAATCACTGAGAAGTAAAGATTAACAGAACATTTAAGAAGACTATACATGGCAGGGGAGGTCTCTTTACCTTCGGAGAGCCATCCGTCTCCCCGGCGCGAGACGCTGAGCATTGAGGTCATGAGCGCCGAGGCCGTCGCGCTGTGCATCGGCATCAAGGACTCCACGCAGAAGCTCGCCTCAATCGGAGACCTTATTAGTCACCGAGTGAGCGGAAAACGCATCAATAAAGAAAGAAAACGGAGACTGAACACGGATCAAGCAGTGGAAGAGGATGCAAATATCAACCTGAGGAAACGAGCGGCGACGGAGGGCCTCAGGCTGGGGAGACGGCGAAGAGAGGGGCGTGCGGCGCCGGCCCCCGCGGCCGCAGAGGAGACGCGAGAAGCCGCGGCGCGGAGGGAAGGCGTGCGGAGGACGCACCTAGCAGCAGATGCGGCCATGACTTACGGATGGGTAGGCGGAGCCTGTTCGTTCGCTTACGGCTGGCGGCGCGGGGTTTGCCCGTCGGCGGCGCGGTGGCGATTGTCTAAAAACACACACGAGGGTTTCTTGAACGCAATTAAAGCCGGAAGGAAAAATAATTTTTTTAGGTAAAAATGGACCAGCGGATGTGGACAAAAAGATGGGGGAGGCAAAAGTTAACAATAGCTCTTATTTAACCCCTTTTATCCTTACTTTTTTACACTATAAAATTATCTTATTTTTTTATAATATGGAGCCCTTCTCTCTTTTTTTCAACCGTCAGAAGTATTATTTTATGATAATTAACATAAAAAGTTTCTACTTTTTATAATATTATTGTTTTAAATAATCAACATGAAAAATATTCAACATTATAACTTTTACTTGTTTATGATATATATAATCTTAGTTATCTTACAGTGGCATAATAGGTCTCTACAATTGATCTATTAGGATGCCTATATTTTATTCAGATTATTAATATTCTTTATATGTATTTTAAGATTTTATTTGTGTATGATACATACAATATCGGTTATCCTTTTTAATTTTGTTAATCGAAATATAATCTTAAGCTGAATTTACTTTTACATTTTTCATTGTTGCTACATTCTTCCAGTTTTAAAAATATTTAGTATTATTTGCTTCTTGAATTTCATCAAATATTTTAAAATATGTTAGGTTTAATGATAATCACAAACTTATCAAATAATACTTTAATTTATAGATATCGTTTTAAATTAAAAATAATAAAAAATTTAATCTTAATTTCTAAATTTAAGCATCAACTCGTAAAATCCTTTTTTAATTAAAACTTATGATTAGATTTAGATTCAAATTTAAATCCTTAATCTTAATACAATTATAAGTTTCTAATTTCTAATTCAATTAGAAGTTCATCTTTCTCTTTTTTTTCTATCTCTTTTCTAATTATACTTTTATTTCCTTTCAGACCTTAATTATCTTTAATATTTATCATATTTAGGAAATTATTTAATTAAAAAATATTCATTTTTTTATTATATGGAAATTCGAAATACTGCACAAAATTCTGGAGGAGATGGTCGAGGTCCCAGTAGCTGCAAACTTTGCCTCTCCTTTAAATAAATTCTAATGTTATAACTAATTTATTTTTTATATTGTTTTTTTAATATATATTTGTTATAGGCTATTTGATGTAAAAACAAATTAGGAACAGACGTCCTTCCGATCAAACAGTGAAAAAATAAGAATGATAGTATAAAATATGAACAAAAGTTGTGTAAAGTGCCGTGCGACAAGAGATTTTTGCTAATGACACAAAAACTTTGTAACAACGAAATTATTTAAATACATCTCAAACAATAAAATGGGCTCAAGAACTTGGTGCCCTTAATACCAAATCCTCAAATATTTAATATCACTCCAAACTTCTTATTTTAGCCTTTATTTAATTTTATCTATCTTCTTTCACATCTTCAATCGTGATTTCCACCCAATTTTTTTCTTAATTTATCTTCTGATCATTTTTTTCTTTCTCTATTATCTCTCTTCCAAATGTTCGTATTATCATTTTTCACGATAAAAAAATATAATACTAATATTATATAATATGAGTTATGAAACATGCATATAATGTGATGAATATGAAAAGTGTAATTAAATTAAATATATATAAAATATTCAAAAGTATATGAAATAAAATGAAAATAAAGATTGTGAAAATGGAAATAAATTATTATAGATAAAAAATAAAGTGAAAGTTTTTTCATGAAACAATTGCATATGTTGATTATTGACTTATTGGTAAACTCTTTTACAAATTTAATATGTCTTAATCTCATGTTATACAATATTATTATATTTAATAAGTTGGCTAAGAGTTCACGAGACAAAGAAATACATAAAAATAGTAATATATTAAATTAATATAGATTGAGTGGAAGATGAAGAGGCAACAAAATATATTAATAATATTTAAAACCTAAAATAAAAAGGATAAAGTCTGCGAAGAAAAACAGTCAACAGACTATATTAATAATAGTTAAAATTTATAAAAAAAATGAAGGGATAAATTATTGTTTTGAAGTAGTGACGTTATGGACACCCTAGTCAATTTGTTCAAAGGTCATCTACCAAACACCTTGTCGTTTAGTTGAGCAGAATAGGGCATACGATATTCTCAAAACATTAAAAAATCATCTCGAAAACCATAAAGCAACCATTTTTAATCCTCAAAATATTTATATTCTCATTTTTTAAAATTTTTTTGTCAACCGTGTTTCAAATTTTATATCTGAACTATAATTATTCTATTATATCCTTTATATTATTATTATGACAAAAATCACCTATTTATAATTAAATGTTTGATTTATAAAATGTTGTATTTTTTAATTATATTCTTTATTTTTCAAAAGTACAATATTACGTTGTTTTATTATATTTAAATAAAAGTATTATTCGGCCAAGCCAACTATCTATATAATCTTAATTGATTTATCAAAACTTGGATCGCACGAAGCTAGTGGACTTCTAATAATTGTGTCACCGATATAACTTTCAATTGATTCTCCCAAGTACTTTGCATGGCCAACAATGACAGGACTGGGCCATTGATTTATTTATTTATTTTATTAAACTACAATGCCCACAACAATGACACGAAAAGGGCAAATGATGGAAACATTCTTGGAACCATTGACGCCGCAATGTGACAGCACCATTTTTGTTAAAGATTTTTTAAACTACATAAATCTAACCTTATTCAGACAAAAGAAAATTTTTTTGTCAGAATCAAAACAAGCCGAACAAAATTTGCAGATTTCACAACATAGAACTATTAAATAAAAAACAATACAACCTCTTAATTTATGGAAATAATATTCAGAAAACCTGAAATTTTGGGTATAATATCATTGCTCAGTTATTCTTTTCCCCGGTAGAATCATTGTGAGGGTTATTTAAGAGGAGGATATTGCGTGCTCCTAAAGAATACCAATAAAAATTTATTTGGAGAAAACTTTTTCTGTTGTCTTTGTCACAATTCCAACTACAAGCTACAAGGGATGATATGTATTACTCATTTCTTTTCCATATATTAGAGTTAGAGGTTTTTTTAATCACAAAGGCAAATAGAGAAACTAAGGACAGCGATGGTTCCATGAAAAATAAAAAAACACATTGAAAATTAATCAAGTATGCAATTGTAACACCCAGGTTAGAACATAGAAAATATTTACAATATTATATTTTAACTTAAAATATATCACACATATCATATCTCGTTAAAAGATGGAACAGAACTCTTTTTTGTCTTTTCACTCTATCATAGAAAAATGATGAGAGAAAGAATGAGGAAAGAGATTGAACCGAAGATCATACACTTAGGTTGTGTTTGGTTGGGAACAAAATATCATAGCAATTTAATGTTCCGCCAAACATGTCCAAAAGTTTTGGTGGGGCCCACATATTTTTTTGTTCCGATCAACGACAAATGTTCGCGAACATAAGTTCTTGCAGCAGGCAAGAACTTCGGAAAATTCTCGATCGCACGAGAACTCTCTCAAATTCCACACCCAAATTGGGAAAAAACCGATGTCGTTCCCATTTCAGCCGACTCGTCTGCTTCGCTCTCTTCTGCTTCTGACCTCGTTCTCCTTCGATAGCTGCTCCACTTCCGGCTCAGACTCATCCGTCAGATCTGTGATGACAGATGACAAGCATATTCGACAAAGAGCGTGCTTGCAAGTAACTCATCTCACCGGCGTGTTTCATCGAGTCGAAGCTTCCATTTTTCTATTAGCTCTTAGAAGTTTCCTGCGAATCTTTCTCTGTCGACGAACGATTTTTTGAGCACGTTCTCCCTCGTCCGACATTTATGAAGTTTGATTCGATTTCGTGACATCAGTTCTACTTTTTAAGATAAATTTGATGTTTCGCTTGCTGTCGATCGATGTTTTGCGATCGGCTTGAAATCTTGCTTCGTCGAGTTCTAAGGTTATCGGATCGGTCACTGGCCGCGCATTTTGCGTCCTTCGTTTCCCAATATGGTCTATAGGGTTTACGGTCCGACCTAAGATCTAGGGTTTGTGGGTGAAGGAATCTCTGTCGGTCCTTCAAATCTTGGCTCGCGGATTATCCCCGACCACCACTTATGGATTTCCCTCGGCAAGAACTCGCAGGTTCTCCCAATAGACATTCGGTCATCCATCGTCAAGTGATTTCCACCATTGAACTGGCATTTTCCTTCTCTAGAATTCGAAAGATGTACGACGACTTCATAGTGATAACCTATTTTGTGTTACATTTCTTCAAGTAACGTGAGACGGTCGAGTGATCCCGCATTCCCCTTCCACGATGACATCCTTGCTATCAACGTCCGACGAGGTACGACAATATGGACATAGCTCATTCCTTTGAATCATGGGTTATGTGATAGTGATAATGTATTCGAACATGTTAGAGATTTGTCGTTATGGTTGTGACAAAGTTTCATTGTAGCTAATAAATCTCCTTCTTCCTTAAACATGTTTTTATTGTGTTTTCATTTCGATTTAATTATAGTCGGCATGTTTTAAGCATGTCTTAATAATTATTAAGGAAATATAGATATCGGTCGGGATAAGCAAGTTTACTCTAAGCTACTTTACTTTAAGCTATTTCTTGTACTTTAAGTATACTCTTAGGTAGTTTATTTCACGACATCCTTTTTTATTTTGGAAATTGGCCACGGATACCAATTGGCTTCAACCTCTAACATCTAGAAATAAACATGGCAAACATTTCCATGAAGTAGGAAGTGAAGCACAACATGCTTTCTTTCTTAATATTATCTTCATCTTACAATAATAATAAATATTAGCGTACGACTTTTCGTACAACCTACTTTTACAATTCTCTTTCATTGCTCTTCCCTAGACAATAATGAGTTCCACTAAAGGAAAAGAGAAGATGGTCTCCTCTACAGATAAGGCAAGATCTAGCCATTAGTCGTCGAATATGGATTCCTACTTCGTAGGGATGATGATGTAGGAGAATATCGATGGTTTCTTTCGAAGTAACGCCTTCGCACCGGTTGCGTGGAAAAAAAATGTGCAACATGTTCAATGATGACTTTCATGAGAGAATGACTATGGAGCACATGAAAAACCATCTAAAACTTATAAAACAAAATTTCGAATTGTGTAGAACTCTAGCCAACAAAAGTGGATGGGGATTGGATCCGGAGAAATGCATGCCCGAATCACCGGAAGAGGGAATGTGGGATGAGGTGATCGCAGTGAGTACTTATTCATAAAAGATGCCCACACAATCTATTGCTTTCAAGATGTATTGACATCTCTATTTTGCTGTACTAGGGGAACAAAGATTATGCGATGGTAAAAAATAAACGATTTCCACATTACAACGATTTCGTCTTCCTATTTGCAAAAAACACTGCCACTAGGAAGGGGCATGTACGACCACGAAGCTAATAGATTTAGAAGAGGAACATGATAGCTCCGATGACAATATTGTTGATATGACCATAGCCGAAATTGAAAGACCGTAGAACAATGAGCCTAACCCATGGAAACCTTAGGGGCGCAAGCAGCTTCCTATGGAACCACATCTTTCGAAAAGAGAGTGAGATCCGGTTCCACCCTAGTGACATCGAAGAAGAAGAAGAAATTTGGTAGGGATGTGAATTGGGTGGCACAGGAGATTGCCATCAAGAAGCTACATCTCATGGAGGAAATGCTTGCGCTACAGAATAAAAATCATGCAACTGCAGATGCATGTTGGGCAAAATTGGAGGACAGGATGCCCAGCCTTCGCTCACATGTCAAGCTGGCTGTCACTGTTGTGTTCAAGGATGATAAGGAGTTATGAATTTTCCTGCAATGCGATGACCAAATGCTTGAAGGTTGGATAGCGAGAGAAGTGTCAGAGTACTACCATCTACCCCCTCCTATGCCCCCGGCAATGGGGTTGACAACTTTTGGTGCTGAGCAAGGGCGATCGCATGTGCCACTTGGGGCAGCACCTTTTGCAAGTACGTCACTTATGCAGTTCCCCCGACAGTCCATATTCTCGTTGTCTGTGCATCTTTCTCCGGAGCAATTATCATGGAAAATTCTTTTCTGACGTTTCCAAGCATGCCGACTCCTCTCAATGTGTCAAACCCATACTTCAGTCTGACCAAGTATCTTGTTGTAGTCATTTGTCTATCGTCCATGTACTTCTGTATGCACGAGGTGTGCATTGTTAGGTGTCCGAACATGATGCATTCTAATTCTTACCTTTATGTATTGTGATGTGTGTTACTTTGGTATGCTATGTATTTTCCGACTGACTATTGAGACAATTGTGTTGAACAACCTTTTTTGTGCGTAAGACTTTTGCAATATTTTTGCTTCAATCTATTTTCACGTACTTCACATCTGTTGTGCTAGATGAATCTTGAAGAAATGTGGTCATTTTTTATTAAGAATGAATTGTTCGAGGACGACACAACTTCTTTCTCATTAGGTTACACGCTCCTCAATAGTGCAATCGTGGCCTCTATGAGCATACCGAGGATGCCGTGTAGGACAAGACCATTCATGGGAGATCAAGCAGTTAATGAAATGTTGAATGGACACCCGAAAAAGAGGGTACTATCATTTCAGGCTGCAAAATATAGAGTTTCTGATGTTGGAAGAGCTGCTTGTCTCACGAGGGCTTATTGCATCGACAAAGCATGTCAGCGCGAGGGAACAAGTGGTCATATTTTTATTTGCCATTCACCGGGATGAGACAAATAAAGACATGCAAGAGGAGTTCCAGCACTTTGGAGAAATGATATGGCGACACTTCAGGAATATCCTAAAAGCAATTTGTTCACTAAGCGAGGAGTCATTGTATTACCTGGTGCAGATGTCGGCGTCCATCTACGAGTGTGGGACTCTCGCAGATTCTATCCATACTTTGCAGTAAGTCATAGGACGTATGCATAGACATGAAACTTACTTTTTATGGATAATTTTTAATGCATTTGGTTGGTGTGTCATTGTAGAATGTGCTTGGTGCCATCGACGAAACCCACAACCCTGCTCATGTGCAAAAGTCAAAAGCAGTATCATATCAAAATCGTAAGGGATTCCTTTCATAGAACGTGATAGCAGTAGCTTCTTTCGATCACACCTTCCTCTTTGTATATGTTGGTTGGGAGGCTCAGCAGGCGATATGATGATCTTGCGATGGTGCCTGGAGAGGAATGACTTTTGTGTGCCCGATGGTATGATTTTATACTCCTTACAAGCAAATTACTTAATCTTCCTCACTCATTTACTAGTCTAATTTTGTTTAAAATATCCACCATAGGAAAGCACTATCTTATGGATTCTAGTTATGCAAATTCCGATAAGTTCATAGCACCATATCGGGGTGGGAGGTATCATGTGGTGACTATTTTGCCTAAACTCGAAGCGGTACGTGTGGTGACCTGCTGCCTTCTATGCTCACCCCTACGATTGAGAAAATGACATGATGCGAGATGGGATAGCTTTCAAGATTTGGGCTGATCATCGCAAGCGTAGAAGTAAGACTTTTGTTTGGTTTCAATTACTAATATTACATTTGCACATTGTATTATAATACAATTTGTCGAAATTATGTCCACGTAGAACTTTGTACAGCGGTTTAGCGTTTCTTCCTCGCGTGATAGAATATTAGAATTTCCACCAAATTCCCCTGATAACTTGTTCAAATTATTCGGTCAAATCAAAGTCGAAGTTCTTTGATCAATGCAGAACTTCACCAAACGGGTGAAGTGGACTTTGACATCAAATCGATGAGTTCGTGAGAACTCAATTCGAAACAAACACAACCGTGGAGAACCGATGTTACAGATGTGTCCAAACAACACCCGGCAAGCTTGACTCGTGTTTCCATTGCATGGCCAAGTTTTTCCTCCTCCCGAGCGAGCGGTAAAACCCACCTCGCCTCAACTGTCATTCAGTCCGAGTGAAAAGGTCATTTTATTTTATTATTATTTATTTTGATGATGCATCATGTATGATATGAAATCTCCTTGATTTTATCGGGAGAATGACTATTTGCATAGTAATTAAGGAGGCATTTCATTTTTTTTAGATTATTAAATAAAATTATGTCAAATAATTTGGATCCACTGCATGATATATTATAATGTTCACCTATGACAAATAATGAGTAATTTAGATTGTCCAAATAATTCATATTGCCTATGAAGTGACAATATAAATTACCTGTAAGAGGAAAGACAATTCATATTATCATCAAATTTGTGATCTTTTTAATTTTATTTTTCACATTTATCTTTTACAGTTTTATTTAAATAAATTATAAAACTCATTAAATAAATTATAAAACTAATTAAATAAATTATAAAATTAATCAAATAAATATTAGTTAATTATTATGAATATATTATTATCATATTTTAAAAATATATTAATTATTCTATAAATTTTAGTTTTACGAGTAAAATTATATATATTTATGATTTAAGTTGACGAAATTAAAAATAATTTATATATTTAAACATGATTCTTTTGATTAGGGTTATATTGGTAAAAAATATATATATTAACTCATAAATTTGTGTTTTCTTATTAATAACTAATATGGATTGTCAATAGGGGAGTAAGAAAAATCCGACGAACCCGAAAAATTACCCGACTTGAAAACACTAAAAACTAGGGGCCCACATGATTTAGGGTGATTTTTAGTAAATTAAAATCCAACTGCTAAAATCAAGGCTCCACCCAAAAAAATCGTAGGGGGTCGTGGAGTCCGTTTTTATTTATATAATTAATAAAGATGTTATCAATTCTTTTATTATAGATATAATATTTTTTGTATAAAATTTTATACTTTTTATTACATTATCAAACTATAATTTAATAACTTTAAAATTTTAGTATTATATTTTATATCTAATATAAAATTAATTTTTTCTACTAATTTTAATTCAATATATGTATTTTTAAAATATAATTATATAAAAGTAGGGTCCGAAAAAATCAATCCGTTATGGGGAGGTTTTAAATTTTTCAATATGGTTTCAGGGCATTTAATTTTAAAAATCAACTCGAAAAATAATGATTAGTTTTTGTTGGATCGAAAACTCAACCCGAACTACTTTCTTCCCTAATTGTTAGATAGATTATTTATGCATATTAAACAAAATAATATACATTATTGTTAATTTAACAAGTGGCAAATGTTGAATGGCAATGCAGGGAATGCATCCTTAAATATCAATATGCACAAAGATGACAATCCAATTTATCAATTGAAGATAAAAAAAATGGTGTGATCTTAATGATTGAGAGGGGATCTAATATGAACCTGAAAATTTCAATAAATGCAATTGATGATTCGAAGAATGTGTGAGTAACGTTTGATCATTAGGATAATGTTGTAAATGTCAAAGATAAAGAAATTGAAGACAATCAAGAATCCTTACGATTTATAATTAGTCCAATTACAAGATCGATGACAAAACAACTTAAGCCTACAAGAAAAAATATTTTCAAATAGACCTACGGTTATAGATGAGATTTAACTTCTCAGCATGTTACAAAAGGTGACACATGAAAATTTGAACAAAATAAATCATGGCTTATTCATATTTACTTGGAATTTTTTAAATTAATTATATATGGAATATTTCTAACACTTGTAAGAGGATTTGAGTTGGTTATTTTAAAATACTAGTTACCTTCCTTACAAGTTAAGTTAGAGTCTTTTCTCCGCGTCAAATTTTGATTTCTAAGACATAAATATCTATTATTATTATTATTATTATTATTATTATTATTATTATTATTATTATTATTATTATTATTATTATTATTATTATTATTATTATTATTATTATTATTATATAATTTTCAAATTTAAATAATAATAATAAATATTATTTTAATGATTGAAATATTTCTAAATCATAAAACTCTCATTCCTATCTTATGGGAGAGTCCTACGTTCATTAAATATTATTTTTAATATTAAATCAATTCATCTATTGCTAACGAACATTCAATTCATCTATTTTTCTAATAGGCTTTCTATTTCTTTTTAAGGAGAGGAATGCTCGAAATTTAAAATTATGAATTCTTTCAAATAGATATGCGAACTAATACAATAATAAATTAAAATAAACCTAATTAAAAATGCATAGAATTAGTTTTTTATAATAATAACATAAACAATTAAATTACATGAAAACTTCATTTTATGCAATAGTAATTATAAAAATATAACATAATTAACAACTTAATAAGAACTAATATAATTTAAAATAGATTATGCCTAATAATTTTATTTAGAACATAATTTTTGGGATACGTCAATATAAAACTAATTTTGTAAAATAACTGAAAACAATATGCGTAATGTTAATATACGTTAGAATATAAAACCAATTATTCGTGAAGTACCCTCCCATTCTAGGTACATACATGAGGTATACGAAGGAAGATGACTTCATTAAATAGTTTCACATTGATAAAATACGGAGACGATTATGAACTTATATGTAGTTATTTTTTTCACCTATTAAGATGTGTTTTAAATTCGTATGAATAACTCAAAATGAATAATATCTTGATTAGACCAAGAGCGTTACATAATGATACAAAGATCTGAGGTTTAATGTTATGTGGTATGTGGCCAAGGAGCAATTTATTGATTTTCTCAAAGCGTTTCATGGTTTCTTGTAGGGGATGTCCAACAAAGTCACGCCAAAGTTACAGAAGTTGAAATCGATCGTAATAGTTATTCTTTTCTTAGAAGTACCACCGGAGACAAACAATAAGTAGGACCATAGGAGTAGGTCCACCGGAGAAACACAAGAACAAGGAATTCCTTCGGACCTCGTGTTTGTACACGCATGCCATTCTCCTGCTGGATGTATCCATCTATTATATATATATATATAATTATAAGGTAAATTTAAAATTTGGCCCCTCCTAAATTAGGTTGATGAAATGGATTTCTTACTCATTATTGTTAAAATAGAAGGATGATTTAATTTATGCTGCAATTAAATAACATAAAATCTACATTTTTAATCTTTTGTCTATTATATGAAATCTTCATGTAGCTCTTTTGCTAAAAACATAGATAAAATCCTTCAAATTTATAAACTTTTGTCTTTCAGCAGATACCCACGAAGCTAAGTTAAAAGAGTCCCTACACCGAAAGCTGAGCCGGAAGAAAAGGACAAAGTGGTAGCTGCCATTTGATGTGCGTAGGGAATAGAACAGGGGTGCATAAAAGGATAAAAGCACTAGTACCCTAATGAAGGAAAGAGAGAGGAATAAAAGGAATCAAGGAGAATGTGATATATGAGGCTATACAAGTGTCACACACCAAATGGCTGAGCAAAAAGAAGATGTTGAATAAGGGACAGGTGTCAAAGATCCAATGGTGAACAGAAATGATGAGAGGGTATAAAAAGGAAATAATGTCTAAAAGAGGGGAGGGGAGGGGGGTGTTGGCCAATAATCATCAAGAGGCAATGTGAGAAACCTGAGAGCATGGAGGAAGCCAACTTGTAGGAAGGGGAGAAGCTATTTTGGAGAGGAAGAAGACAATTGAGCCGAAAGGGGAAGCTGGATCTCTAATCCGAGTGCTGCTTATTGTATTTCCTATTTTTCCTACTTTTCGATTGTTACTTTTTTAGTTTTATCTATTGAATAATGTTTAGTGTTATGATGATTATATTTTATGTTGTGATCTCCATAGTTATGTATAGCTAATCAGCCATCAAGACTAGGGGATTTCTTAATGGGATCAAACTATGTGGTTTTGTGACTTATGGATTGGATGCATATTGGCTTGATCTGTATTGCTTATTTTACTTGCTGAATACTATTTACTTTGGCGATAATTGATTATTCCTCATGCAACAGACTCTCGAGAGAGGACATATGTTGTAAATAATCCAGCGATGAGCTGAGAGGCTAGCTGGTCGTAGTGGAGTAATCAGCAGGAAAGTCGCTCCAACTTGAGATAAACAGAGCAGTGGAACTCATGAAGGATGACTTAATCATAATATGAATGTTTAAATCAATAGTTTCGAAGCGAGAGCGGAGAAACTAAAATGTCTCTAACACGAGAGTGATGGAAACATATATTCGATGTTTTGGTGATTTCTTTATAATCTCCCATCTCCCTTCATCATGTCTGATTTCTCCTACTTCTGCAATGAGACCCCTGAGAAGGGTATTTGTAAGACAGTTTAACAGTTAGCCGAGAGGTTAGTTAACTGTATTAGAGAAACTAGGCAATGAGATAGGGGAGACTGATCTCAAGCCGAGAGAAGAGAGCTCAGGGGAGTAGTCCTATATGTGCTTAAATCTTCGATCTCGAAGCGAGAGTGGAGAGGCTAAAACGATCATCAATACGAGAGTATTAGGATCCATTTTCATGACTTGCTGATTTATTTGCATACAATTAAACTGAATTTTTAGGCATAGATAATTATTAGTCATCCCTAAAGAAAATTTCATAGTCTTGATAGTTAACATCATCTGTGACTTAGTTTTGAGTTCCTAATTCTGTTTTCACCATTTGACCAAAAAGTTAAAAAAATACATAAAATGGAAATTACAAAACTGTTACATTCCTGCAATATTGATTTCAGCAATCTTAGTTTACTTCTTTTACTATCAAAATCAGATTCTATTCGCTCACTGCTACATAAGTCTAAAAATAAATATAACTTCTCTCTCTGTGGTTCGACCACATTCTATACATCGATGACGGTTGCATACTTGTAACCTGAGAAGTATAATTGGGATTATAAATTTAAAACTTGTTTACATTTTTGCAAAAGGGAATTCGATCTTTACGTACCCACATCTAGCGTGCGAATACTACTTCTCATACTTAGATTTCTCACAACAAGGATATATACATAAGTTAAGAAAATACTATTTAATATTATTTATAAATATTTAATTTTATAGTTTTTAGTGAGTTGTACATTTATTAATCGCTTACAATAAAAATTTTTAAAAATATAAAATAATCAATAAAGATAAAAATGGTAATCGATAATAATGTCTTTAGGTAATACTATGCTTGAGTCAATATATTCATTTTTTATACTTTTTCATTTCATAAATATTAGAAAAAATAACAAATTTTAGATTAAAGTTAACCGAAGCACTTATGTCAATTTTTTAAAAAAGTAAGGACTAAAATATAATTTAAGATTAAATGTGAAATAAGTTATAATCGAAAAGTATTAAAGAAATTAGCCCCCTCCTCCCCCCTTAACTATAAGCCCACGGCCTCCAGCCAACTAAACCCTACTTCCAAGTACCACCACCACCAGTCACCACCCCATCCACCCTCTTGAACCCTGAAACGCCATTTCGTCAGCCCCTTCTGAAGACCAGCTCCATTTTCACTGGCCCCTTTTGAAAGTCATCTCCAATTTCGCCGACCCCTTCTGAAGTCCAGCTCCAAGGTAGATGTACCATGCCCGTCTCTCCCTCCTCCTCCTCCTCCTCCTCTGCTCTCTCTTCCTCGTTGTAGAAATTTGCATATTAATCATAATATAGAGTTTATAGTTATTTCATTTGTACTGTGACTAAGGTAATTATCAGAACTTATCAGAACTTGTAGCCAGAGTATAAAAGAAAGAGAAGATGTTCTTTGGTGGGTGTCTTTTATTCAAATAAAATTCAATTACTATTTCCTCAAAATTCATCTCTTGTTCTCAATTTAACTCATCTTGTCCAATTCATATTGCAGTTCTTCAACATTGTATCAGAGCAAGGTTTGAGGATTTGACTTGGATCTGCATATTGAAAACTGACTTGGTTAGATCGTTTCATTTTTTTTGTTAAATCAGAGTTTTCTTTAGATTTGATCAGTTCATTAGATTTGTTTTGAGTCTGTTTGATATGGCAACTAGATCAAGTTCTTCAAATCCATTAGTTGTTTCGATAGATGTTACTAGTCCTTTGTTTCTTACAGATTCTGATTCTCCTTGACAAATTTTAATTCTTTTTGAATTAGTCATTCTCAAAATTATCTGACATGGAAAAATGCAATGTATAATGCATTAGTGGGTAAAAACAAACAAAGATTTGTTGATGGTACATGCAAATTAGATCAATTTGAAGAGGCATTACACTCACAATGGAGGAGGTGTAATGTTGTGGTACTTTCATGGATTACTAGCACGATTTCTAAAGGTCTAATTAGCAATGTTTCTTATACTCAAGAAGCTGAAGTAGTGTGGAAAGATTTACAAGAACGTTTCAAAAACTTAAATGGTATGAAGATATATTCACTTCACACAGAAATCTATACTTTAGTACAAGGAACATCATTTGTTGCTGTATATTATACCAAACTAAAATGCTTATGAGACGAGTTATCATGCATGATACCTACAACAAATAATGTGAAAGACTATCATGTTTATCTTGCTCAACATAAATTATATAAATTTCTTATGGGTCTGAATACAGTCATGTTAAAAATCAAATGGTGCTTCTACCTATTGTAAGTCAATCATATGGCATAAATAATTGAGGAAGAACAACGTAGGGAAAAAGCAAATGGAAACTCAAATCAACAATTGGCTTTCCTGGGAACAAATATTAAAAATCAGTATGTCAAAGGCAAGAAAAAAATAATCATGTGTGACAATTATAAAAAGGTTGGGCATAAAAATACAAAATGTTATAGAATCATTGGTTTTCCTCCAAACTTCATATTCAGCAAAGGTAAAAATCAAGTCAATGCAAATACTGTTGTCACATAATTTATTTTACAAACTGATAACAATTTTTCAACACAGATGGAGAATATTAAGAAACTTTTGGGGGAACAATTTCAACAGTTGAATTTATTGAACAAAGAATCAACAGTAGGGGGATTGAAGCTTCAGTTAATATGATAGGTATATGTCTTATTTCTTCAATTTCAATTTAGAATTCTTGGATTATTGACTTGTCGACTAGATTGGCATGTTAATGTAAAGAAATTGCAAGGCAAAAATATAGTAACACTACCAAATGGACAACAATCATTAGTCACTCACTGTGATTCTTTTCTTCTTACTACAAATAAAATTCTTAAAAATGTCCTCTTTGTATCAGATTTTAATTTTCATTTGATTTTAGTATCACATCTTATTAAAGATCTTGATTGTTCAGTGTTATTCACTAGTAATAGTTCCAAAATCCAGACTAGTTAGTGTTGGGTCAAAGTTTTAATAACATATAAAATTATATTTTGATGAAACAAACATCGAAAGATTAAAGTTGAAATGCTAAAAAAAGTTTAAAGAAAAATGGATAACTTTATGCACTACGCTTTGATTACATAATTGACTATGAAATGATTAGATTTTGGATGAATATTCGGAATTTGTAGAGAATTCTATTAGCTTTCCATGAACTCCAAGATCATCTAATTTGGATAGCTGTGTAGAAAGTTATGATCAAAAGAGTGCAGGTCGGTCAACCTGCCGGTCGACGCAAAGAAGGTCGGTCGACAGTCCGGTCGACCAAATGAAGATGCCGGTCGATCGATCCAGAACCGGTTGACGTCGAAACTATACTAGTCGACAGTCCAGTCAAAGCACCGATCGACCGATCAGCTCAACGGCTATAAATCAAAACCGCGAGATTGTACCGGTCGAGACACCGGTCGATAGTCCGGTCGATCGACCAGCTGCGGTAACTGGAGAAATGGCGCAACGGTCACATAGACCGGTCGACCGGTCCAGAATTTCGATCGACCGGCCTACGAGTCAAATGAACAGTAACGGTCAAATTTGAAGGAGAAATTTGTGTAATGATTTCTAGACGAATTTTTCACACATTGAAGGTTATAAAAGAAGTGCCAAAGTCAGAGGCAAAAGCACCCATTCACTCATTGAAGAAAAACTTCAAGTTGTCAAAGAGAGATCATTTCTTGAAGTTTTCACTTTATAGCTTTCTCATTCTTTCTATCTTATTCTCTTGTGAGCCTAGCTTTGTAAAAGAGAGAAACACTTTTGTTCAGAAAAATTAGAGAGAGCTCATGTGTAAAAGAGGTTCTAAATCTTACATCTTGAGCGAGAGAAGTAGATTAGCTTCCTAGGAGGAGAGGTTGCCTTGCCTCTCGAAGCGGAGAAAAGGTGGTTGGTGTAAAGGGCTTTCTTCCTTGCCCCATTTGGAACAAAAGAAGTACTAGTGGAATCTCCGGCGGTCTCGAGGTCGAGAAGTTGAAGCGGGAACGTAGGCCAAGGTGTGACCGAATCTCGTCAACAACCACCGAGTCTTTCCATTTGATTTTCTCTCTCTCTCCCCATTCATATTGAATTTATGATCTGAATTATAAAGGATTTAAGAATCGATTTTGTGCTTCCACGATAATTTTTGTGAAATTGATATTTTCAATTGAACATCAATTCACCCCCTGGTGTCCTTTGGGATCCAACAGTTAGGTGGCATGGAGAGCTTGATTGGTAAGAAGGGATGCGGGCTATACTATTTCACTAGATTTGAAGTTGTTTTGACAAATTTTACACCAAAAGGAAATAAACTTGAAGAGGAGATATGGCACCATAGGCTAGGTCATATGCCAATTAAGAAGTTTAAATACATTTCAGTCTTAAAGAATATTAGTTTAAGACATCATACTAAATGTACAATTTGTCCTTTATCTAAACAGACAACTTATAAGAATCTGTCTGTTACCATAAGAAGTGTAACCAAGCTACATTTGATACATGTGGGCACATGGGGTCCTTTTAAAATGTTTACTCATTCAAGAGAATTTTTTTTCTCACAATTGTTGATGACTATAGTAGGATGACCTGGGTTTATTTACTCAAATAGAAATTTGAATGTGGTATGTTTTTTATGCAGCTCATTGCCTTTGCTGAAAAATAGTTTGACACACAAATTAAAATTGTGAGGTCGGATAATGGATCTGAGTACTTGAATAAAAGTTGCCAAGACTACTTCACTAATAAGGGAATTCTTCATCAAAGAAGTTGTGTTTATACACTCCAACAAAATGGATTGGTGGAAAGAAAACACAGACACATTTTAGAGGTAGCAAGAGCTTTAATGATCCAGTCTAGTATGCCTTTAAAATATTGGGGAGAAGGAATGATAACAATTGTGCACATATTGAATAGATTACCTTTGAGAGTGTTACACAATAAATCAGCTTTTGAGATTTTCTTTGAGCAGGAACTTGTTATATCTTATTTAAGAATCTTTGGTTATTTATGTTATATTACCAAAAAAACAAATAACCCATAAATTTGATAGAAGGGCATTGGCATTGCCATGTGTACTTTCAGCAGTTCAGAAGGGCTATAGAGTTCTAGACCTGAAGACTAAGAAAATATCCACAAGCTGAGATGTGATGTTCTTTGAAAACATATTTTCATTCACTTTATAACAAACCTCAAATAAAACTACCTTCTATCTGCCATTTGAGAGCAATATACTAGAAGAGCCAGTGGACATATATGATTTTGTTCATGATATCAATCCTTCAGTTGTTGATGAAATATCAAATGAAGATTCAAATTTTCATACACGTGATCGGAATATAAGTGCTGACATAACATAACTATCAAATTCTCCAGAATTAAATCTCCAACTAGTGCTTCCTCAAGTCAATTATTCAGAAAATGTTTCTTCACCCTGTACAAAGTTTACAATAGCCTAAAAACTCTACAACTTTATTCGAAGGCAGATCCAAAAGGGTCACTAAACCATCTACATAGTTAGAAGATTATGTAACCATGACAGCAAAGGACAATTTCAACCGCAGGGGTTGAACCTCATATCCTATCCAAAATTATGTTTCTTATGCACATTTAAGTGACAGTTATAAGGTTTTTTTAACAACCTTGTCTACTGTCTTTGAACCCTCTTCATATCAGCAAGCCATTAAAGACAAGAATTGTATTGAAGCTATGAACACCGAATTAGAGGCTTTAGAATCAAATGGCAAGTTGTTGATCTTCCGATTGGAATCAAACCCATAGGATCTATAAAGTCAAGTTGACAGCTGATGGGGAGATTGAAAGATATAAGATCATATTAGTTGCAAAAGGATTCACTCAAAAACAAGGCATAGATTATAAAAAAAAATCTTTTTCACCAATTGTGAAGGATGTCACTATTAAATCATTATTTGTTTTTGCAACTCAGCATCAATGGCCAATCTATCATCTTGATGTTATGCATTTCTCAATGGGGATCTATTTGAGAAGGTTTACATGATTTTGCCAGAAGGATATCATTGCAAGGGGGAGCTAGAAGATGAAATAAAAGGGAAGCAGGTTCACTCTCAAACCAAGAAAGTTTGCAAGTTGATCAAATCACTTTATGCCCTCAAACAAACCTCCAGATGAATCTTAAATTCACACAAATTCTCCTTAATTCAGGTTTCACACAAAGTCATTGATTACTCATTTGCTAAACAAGTAGGAAGTCAAATTTGTAGTTTTATTGGTTTATGTAGATGACATTTTAATGTCAGGAGACTCTTTGGATTTGATTAATGAGGCCAAGCTAGCTCTACAAAGTTATTTGAAAATCAAAGACTTAGGTGAAGTCAAAATTTTCCTTGGTATGGAAGTATTACGATCACAGAAGGGTATCCTCCTTACTCAAAGGAAATATGTTCTCGAGCTTATTGAAGATCTTGGTTTAGATGATTGCAGATCCTCCATTACTCCTTTGGAGCAAAATATCAAGTTAACTAGACCAAATTTTGCATAGTTCACCAGCACATCATGATCCTTTGTTAATTGAACCTAAAGTGTATCAACGAGTTGTAAGACGACTCATTTATCTTACTCATACAGATCCAATATTACTTATGCAGACACCTATTTTAGTCAACTCATGCATCAACCCAAAACTTCACATCTTGAAGTGGCTATTCGAGAAGGGTTGTCCAGATAGAGGAATTCTTTTGTCATCTACAATGGACTGTTCTGTTTCTGATTCTGTGACGCCCATTGGGCATCCTGCCCTTTCACTCGTCGTTCCATCTCTACCTTTTGTATCAAAGTTGATAATTCTCTCATCTCCTAGAAATCTAAGAAGCAACAAACTGTTTCCAACTAATCAGAATTTTGAAGTATCGCTTTTGTGATAGCTGAATTGATTTGGATAGCTCATTTATTTACTGAACTTCAGCTCCTAGTCATCCATCTTGATTCTATTTACTATGATAGTAAGGTTGCTGTCCAAATAATTGAAAATCCAATTTTCCACGAGCGTACCAAGCACATTGACGTGGACTATTATTTTGCTCGGAAAAATTTTCTTAAATGTCTCATTAAGCTTCATCATGTTACAACCAAGGAGCAGGTTGCTGATATGCTCACCAAATCACATGATCATCGACAACACCAGTATCTCATTGGCAAGTTAGGCATGATTGATATTTATCATTGCCCAACTTGAGGGGGAGTGTAGAAATTTACATATTAATACATATTAATCATATGTAATATAGAGTGACAGTTACTGTGACTAAGGTAGTTATGAGAACTTGTCGCTAGAGTATAAAAAAAAGAAGAGGTTTTTGGTGTGTGTCTTTTATTCAAATAAAATTCAGTTACCATTTCCTCAAAATTCTATCTCTTCTTCTCAGTTTAACTCATCTTGTCCAATTTATATTGTGATCTACAGTTCTTCAACACTCCTCCCTCACCTCACTGAGACTCTGAACCGGGACGGTCTCCTGCTCCTCCAGGCGAAGAGGTCCCTATTGGACCCCCATGGTAAGCAATCCGACTGGAGCCCATGATGCCAACCCCTGCAATTGGACGGGCATCATCTGGGGCGCCTCCTCGTCTCCACCCGTGATCTCGTCCATCCGCCTCGCCGACTTCGGCCTCGCTGGCCCTTTCCCTTCTTGCCTACCTTTGATCCTCTTACGGCTGCAAGTCCTCGATCTCTTCAATAACAATTTCTACCCAACTCATTTGCACGGTTCCCTAACCTTCACGTTCTGTACCTATCTGGCAACCGCCTCTCCGGTCAGGTTTCGGCTTCCTCGCCCAGGTGTCGACACTCCAGGAGCTCAAACTTTCCCACAATCCATTCGCCCCCTCGCCAATCCCTCCCACCTATGGGAATTTAGAGTCTTCGAGTTCTCTGGCTCCCCGGCTGCAGCCTCGAGGGCGCCCTCCCCCCGAAGCTCGGCCTCCTCCTGGTGCTCAGTGATATCGACCTATCCGACAACAAGATCTCTGGGGAAGTCCCTCCGGAGGTTCGGAACTTGAAGCTCGACAGGCTAAACCTGTCCAATAACTAGCTCTCAGGCATGCTTCCGCCTCTATTTTCGAAACCAATGCATGCGAACAGCTTCTTGGGTAATCCAGGCCTTTCCGTGGAGATGTCGGGCCAATGCAATACAAAAAGATCCGGCGGTGGCATCACTTGGATCCTCTGGTTAGGCCTCCCCCTCTTTGCACTGGCTCTTGTCGCTGATGTCGTTCACTTCTATTGGGACAGCCTGAAGGAGGTGATCGCCTCCGGCGTCGCTAAGCCCCATGGTCGAATTGTTCCTGCCAATCAGCCGCCCATCCGTGAGGACAGTGGTGCAGATGATGGGAAAAATCCGAGAACAAGTAGAGAAGATCACAGAGAGATTGCAGAAAAATAGAGGAGACACACGAAATTTACCCAGGTTCACCCTTGAGATTAGGGCTACGTCCTGCAAAGAGGTTCCACTATATGTTTAGGTTTACAGCCGCCACACAAAATTACATCAGAAATTAGGCTATTAATAGCCTCTCCAAACCGGGTTTAAAACACAAACAAACAGAGAAAAAACCTAATCCGAACCACACGGGCCGGCTAAACAAAAGCCCAAAACCCGTCGGGGGCGCTGCCCCCGAACCCCCGCCCGCTCACCGGCGAGCGGGACCGCCGTCGGGGGGCGGGGCCCCCCGAACCCCCCCTTTCGTTCGTACGCCAGCAATACTGTTAATTGGGTAATACTCAGATTCCCCTAAGCTCACGTGGGCGAACCCGGTGTGAGAAACAAGGGGCCCTGAAGTATTCACCAACTCTAACATTCTCCCACTTGGTGGATACTTCACACCAATGAGAGCCTTGCCAGCAACATTCTTCTTCAATCCGACAGCAGTAGAGCACCACTCAAACTTTACACCTGTAACTGCTTTAGTCAGAAAATCAGAACTATTCTCTGTTGTATCAACCTTTTCAAGCTGAACCTCTTTCTTTTCCACCTTTTCCCGAATAAAGTGGAATTGGATGTCAATATGCTTTGTGCGTGAGTGAAATGCGGGATTCTTAGCTAACTGAATAGCACCTTGATTATCACATCTCACCTCTATAGCACCTTGCTCAAATCCGAGCTCCAAGCACAATCGTCGTAGCCATATGGCCTCTTTTGCAGCATGAGTAAGAGCCATATATTCTGCTTCTGTAGAAGAAAGTGCTACCACACTTTGTCTCTTGCTCATCCAACTTAGTGCAGCCCCAAACAATGTAAAAACATATCCGCTAGTGGACCGTCTACTATCAATGTCTCCACCCCAATCAGCATCTACATGGCCCACAATATCAAGCATCTTTCCTTTTCCCGCACCTTCAAAGCACAAAGCAAAATCTGAAGTTCCACGAAGGTACCTGAAAACTCTCTTGATAGCATTCCAATGTTCCCTGCCTGGGTTAGACATATACCGACTCAAGACTCCCACTGCTTGGGCTATATCTAGACGCGTGCAAACCATGGCGTACATCAAGCTGCCCACTGCACTTGCATATGGCACACGGTCCATCTCTTCGGCTTCTTCATCCGTCTTCGGGCATTGCTCTGCAGAAAGTTTGGTTCCTAGAGACATAGGAGTACCCACTGGCTTGCAGTCCGACATGTTAAATTTCTTCAACACTTCTTTTATGTACTTCTCCTGTCCTAGCCACAACTTTCTCTTCTGACGATCCCTTCTAATCTGCATACCCAAAATAAAATTCGCCGGTCCCAAGTCTTTCATCTCAAACTTCTTGGCCAACAAACCCTTCACTGAATTCACCATCTTCATACTGGTTCCAATCAGCAACATGTCATCCACATACAATGTAAGAATGACAAACTGATCTCCAACTCTCTTCACATAAATACAATGATCTGAATCTGAACGTACAAACTTGAGTTCGAGCATGTACGTATCAAACTTCTGGTACCACATCCTTGGCGACTGCTTCAATCCATACAGAGACTTCTTCAATTTGCACACCAGCTTCTCTTTACCGTGAACCTCAAAGCCTTCTGGTTGTCTCATATATATCTCTTCCTCCAAGTCCCCATGAAGGAATGCCGTCTTTACATCCATCTGCTCTACCTCAAGATTATATGCTGCTGCCAGAGATAGAACAAATCTAATTGAAGTCATTTTCGCCACGGGAGAAAAAATCTCATCATAGTCAACTCCCTCAACCTGAGAGTACCCTTTAGCTACCAGCCTCGCCTTGTACTTCTCTACAGATCCATCCGGTTTCAGCTTTCGCTTGAACACCCATTTGCAACCAATTGCCTTTCTATCCTTAGGCAATTTACACAAACTCCATGTTTCATTCTTATCCAGTGACTGCATCTCATCTGCCATAGCAAGCTCCCACTGATTTGCATCATCCATAGACCTTGCATCTTTTACAGAACTAGGTTCTTCTCCGATGATGCTCAAAGCATGAAACGAACTCAGAGCACTAAGAGAGTATCTCAAAGGTGCTCTTCTTTCTCGTGTCGATCTCCTGAGAACTGGTATGGTAGTACCAATATCTGGGTCTTCATCTGAATCTGCATCTTCAACTTCATTAACCGAGTCCTCTTGATCCGGTTCTATAACAGACTCAACTGAAGTATCTTGTGCATCCACCTCTGAAGTTTCAGAATCAGAATCTTCTTCAAGCACTACCACTTTCTTAGGTTCATCGCATTTTTGAACTTCAACTTGGGAACGTGATTCACGGAAAACAACATCCCTGCTGTAAACAATAGTCTTTGACTTTGGATTCCACAGTTTGTAGCCCTTGATCCCTTCCTTGTATCCGACAAATATGTTCTTTTCAGATTTACTGTCAAGCTTACCCCGCTTTTCCTTGGGTATATGAACATATGCGTCACATCCGAACACCCGAACATGAGACAAATTTGGCTTCTTTCCAAACATTGCCTCATAAGGTGTCTGATCCTTCACTGATGAGGTCGGTGAGCGGTTCTTCAGGTAGTTTGCTGTGGCTACAGCTTCTGCCCAGAATTCTTGCCCCAATTCAGCCCAACTCAGCATACATCTGGCCTTCTCTATGAGTGACCGATTTAACCTTTCAGCTACTCCATTCTGCTCAGGTGTATATGGAGTTGTCTTCTGCCTAGCAATACCATTGTCCACGCAGAACTGCTCAAACTTATCTGAACAAAATTCACCTCCATTATCTGTACGAAGAACCTTGATCTTGCAGCTCAATTGATTTTCCACCAAAACTTTAAATTCTCGAAACTTATCGAATACATCTGATTTATTCTTGATAAAATAAATCCAACTGTATCTCGAAAAATCATCTATAAAAGAAACATAGTACCTGGACCCTCCAATAGATGGAGTCGGAGTTGGTCCAAAGACATCACTATGAATCAGTTCGAGAATCTTCGTTGCTCTTGAACCTGTGTGTTGAAAACTGACTCGGTTCTGTTTTCCATGGAGGCAATGTTCACAGAATCCGAAGCCCGCAGAACAATCCGGAACTCCTTCTACCATCTGACTTGATGCTATAGTGGAGAGTCCTTTTTCACTGATATGGCCTAATCTCCGATGCCACAACATAGATTTGCTGTCTTCATCTTCTTTGGCCTCTTCAGAAATAAATCTGCAGCCCACAGATATTGTCTCTCCGAGCAACTTGTACAACGTGCCATAGCGAACCCCTCGTGCAATTACAATGGACCCTCTGATCATCTTGCACGAATCCTTATCGCAACTGAATATAACACCCGAGTCAGCCATTGTACCAACAGATAATAAACTCCTGCTCATAAGTGGTATATGCATCACATCTGGTAGAGTCTTCACCGTGCCATCATTCATCCTCAACTTCACCCTGCCACGTCCAACAATCTGAACCGCAGTGTCATCTCCGAGCATGACATCCCCACCATTATACTCCTCATATTCACAGAACCAGTGTTTATGAGGCGTCATGTGGTACGAAGCACCAGTGTCGATAAGTCAGACATCTTTATCTGACTGTGCCGTACATGCAGAAGCCACATACATATCTCCTGCCTCAGCCTCCTTTTTGTCCGAGGTTGACTCAGCTTCTTTCTTATGAACCGGCTTGTTTTTGCAATCTCGCTTCAGATGACCCCACTCTTGACATCTCCAGCATTGCACCTTCTTATCCTTACTCTTCGAACGCCCACGAGATTTGGATCTCCCTCTCTGATTTTGATTCCTTTCTGGTTGCCTTCCTCTGGCCGCCAGCGCCTCTTTACCAGAACTTGCTGATCCCTTTCTCCGTATTTCCTCTGATAACAAGGCAGCACATACACTTTCATACGAAAGTTCTTTATCCCCGCCACCAATCACAACAATCAGATTGTCCCATGAATCCGGCAGCGAACAGAGCAATGTTATTGCCTTATCATCATCTTGAAACTTAACACCGATTGATACAAGTTGACTGATCACCGTGTTAAAGTTATAAAGATGGGTAGAAAACGAGTCACCCTCCTGCATCCGAAGATTGTACAATTTCTTCCTCAGAAATAACTTGTTAACCAACGACTTACTTTGATATAGGGATTCCAACTTCCTCCACAGATCTCTGGCAGTAGGTTCGCCCATCACATTCGTAAGAATTGAATCCGCGAGACACAGCCGAATCAAACCCTTCGCCTTTCTATCAATCCGATCCCACTCTTCGATCGCCTTTGGATCTGCCTGACTAGAGGAGGCCTCGTCCGCGACCTTCGCCGCCTCCATGCCTGGTCTCTCCTTCTCGATTGCCGTCCAAAGATCTCGATCACAGAGAAGATCCTCCATCTTCATCTTCCAGAGATCAAATCGCGTTCCATCAAATTTTTCTATCTCAATCCGCGATCCTCCTGACATCTCGAATAAACCCTAATTCCTCGAACCACCTGTGCTCTGATACCAATTGATGGGAAAAATCCGAGAACAAGTAGAGAAGATCACAGAGAGATTGCAGAAAAATAGAGGAGACGCACGAAATTTACCCAGGTTCACCCTTGAGATTAGGGCTACGTCCTGCAAAGAGGTTCCACTATATGTTTAGGTTTACAGCCGCCACACAAAATTACATCAGAAATTAGGCTATTAATAGCCTCTCCAAACCGGGTTTAAAACACAAACAAACAGAGAAAAAACCTAATCCGAACCACACGGGCCGGCTAAACAAAAGCCCAAAACCCGTCGGGGGCGCTGCCCCCGAACCCCCGCCCGCTCACCGGCGAGCGGGACCGCCGTCGGGGGGCGGGGCCCCCCGAACCCCCCTTTTCGTTCGTACGCCAGCAATACTGTTAATTGGGTAATACTCAGATTCCCCTAAGCTCACGTGGGCGAACCCGGTGTGAGAAACAAGGGGCCCTGAAGTATTCACCAACTCTAACAGCAGATTCTTCTGGACAACATTGCTGAAGGCTTTTTCGTCCAAGTTTTGACTTAAGATTTAGCGAAATGTAATGTATCTTTTTATTTCTTTATTTTTCTGGCTTGTTTGGATGATGGAAGGTCTTGGAAGGGTGAGATGCCATAGAGGATACTGAGATTGTTTCAATTGTAATTGGATGAGTTTTAATATATATATATATATATATGTAATTTTTAAGATTTTATTTGGATAATTTTTTTAGCCAGCTAAGAATAAGCATTTTTACTTGACACACCCATCCATGGTCTGCATTTTGAACTTGTAGCTAAACAAGAAGAGAAAGTGATTTCGGGGGAAATTGAATCTCAAATCTTACAATGCTCCATTAAGCTATAACATGAAGTTCTACAGAACTAATTGCTTTCATAAACTACATAAAAGTGAACTGATAAAATCTCTACACACAGCACAACAAAACGGCTAGCACCCATATCTTTGCTTTTCATATAATGCAATGATATCTTTCTTGGCCACGGCCACGGCCATGGGTGAAGGAAAAATAACAAAAAAGAAAAAAAAAATAGAATCCACTGACTAGACCAGCACTATCTCTGCACGACAAGTTGATTGTCATTTGGTCCCCATCCGCTATATGACCTTGGAGCATCCCACATTAACATTTAATCACACTTTGTTATTATCAAAATTAATCTGTTAAGTACACTTTGGAACGTCCTGCATTTAATTTCATAATGAGCTTTTTTAAAGAAAAGATTTAATGGAGTGCTACCCACTTAAATGGATAGCACCTTGTACATCAACAGTCGTTAGATGCGAGATCAATGGTAGATGCAAAATCTCGTGATTCGCTGTAGCAAACCGCACAGTTTAGAGCACTGGTTCAGCGCCTCATCGGTTCACGCCTCCCTCACCTCTTTGTGTCCTCGCGCGTCAGAGCCCTTGACGCCAGCCCTCACCGTCTCCTCTGAAGACCTCGCCGCCGAAGCCATTGTCGCTGTTGAAGTCCTCACCACCGAAGCTCTCACCAACTCGCTGCCGAAGCCCCATCGCCCCTAACCCCACACCTTGCAGGTCCACCCTTAGCTCTTGTCGTGGATCGATGGCCTGATTTTGGCGCCAGCGACATCAGGAATGAGGAGGAGTAGGTCACAGATGAGGAGGCCGTTGACGCCAGTTCAGCTTCTTGTTCATCCCCAAGTTGAAGACCTCACGCTCACTGCTGAAGCCCTCACCATCTTCATCTGAGCCCTCGCCGTCGAAGCCATCGTCACCACGCTGCCAAAGCCCTCGCCGTTGACGTCGTCGTCCTCTCATCTAAATCCCTCGCTCCCTCATTTGAATCTCCCGTCCCTTGCAGTCGAATCATGGTCGCCATTCACCTTCTCAGTGCTCGATTGTTTGTCACTGCTTGCTTGCTCATCGCCTGATAGGGTGTCTGTGTCGCCTGAGGATGGCCGACGAGGCGAGCCCTCGCCTGCGAAGAGGGATCATCGCTCGCCTGTTCATCGCCCGATGGGGTGTCACCTGAGTATGGCTGACGAAGCGAGCCCTCGCCTATGTAGAGGGAGATGACGACGCAGAAGTGTAAACTGCGAGAGCTGAGAGAGATCACTGAATCGGGCTGTGAATCATGTTGAATCAGACAATTTGCTACAGTAAACTGCGCATTTTGCATATTTACCGTTGATCTCGCATCTAACGGTTGTGGATATAGATAGCAGGGTGCTACCCATTTAAGTGGGTAGCACCCCGATTAAATCCTTAAAGAAATTAGAGAGAAAGTCCAATTGTTCCATCGCTCGTTCTGTCTTTTTCTTTGGCCATTTTTTTCCAATTCCTTATACAAATTAAAATAAACTTTAGTACCACTTGGGAAACGATATATGATCATGATATATTATATATTAATTAATGAACCTGTCATGATATATATTAGGATAAAATGGGTGTCCACCCCCTTTAAAGGGGGTGGAAACCCTTGCCTAGATTGGGCACCGTCCGATCTCGGTGCGATGGCCCAGATCGAGGCGGACCGGTCTAGGCAAAATATGAAAGAGATCGCGGCCGGTTCGCAGATAGAAAAAGATGGCCGATTCGATTTATTTGTCAATTTAGGGTTTAGATACAAAAGGGGCCGAGTTACTCCTTTTCATCTTTTTTCTCTCTCCTCCTCTCACGGCCGTGAGCTTCTCTCTCGACACTCACCCCTCCCTCCATGCTTCGCAACGGCGACATCCTCCTCCGTGATGGCGACGATGACTTGCTCCCTCGTGATGACTGTCGACCTCCTCTGCGTCCACGGAATCCTCCCCCACAACCGCTAGGGAAGCAACTTCTTAGAAAATGAAGATCACTTCTAACACTTTTCATCACAACTAGGGAAGTAGCTTCATAGTAAACACCATAAGAATTAGTAAACGAATAAGAGGTGACACCTAGCGGTGTCACGTCCATGGCAGCAGCGACGTCCGGGGCAGCACAGGCAGAGGAGGTCGATCGCCATCATGGGGAGGAAGTCGCTGATGTGGAGCAAGAGGAGCGTGGTGAACATGGAGGGAGTTGCGAGCGAGCGACCGTGGCGAGCGTTGAGAGCGACCGTGCCATCGCTGTCGTGTAGCGGGAGGAGCATGGTGAGCGTCGAGAGTGACCATGCCATCGATGTCACATAGCGAGAGGAGCGTGGCGAGTGTCGAGAGTGACCGTGCCGTCACTATCGCGGAGGATGAAGTTGTCATCGCAGAGCGTGGAGGGAGTGGCGAACGGGAGTGTTGATAGCAGGGGCAGCAGCAACGGCGGCATCAATGGTAGTAGAGGTGAGATCTAGGGCATGAACATAGAGGTGGTCGGCCGCCATTATGGGGGAGGATGTCTTGGACGTAGAGGAGGCCGACGGTTGTCACGAGGGAGCAAGTCACCGTCGCCGTCGCGGAGCATGGAGGGAGCGGCGAGCATTGAGAGAGAAGCTCATGGCCGTGAGAGGTAGGCCTGAGCATTGTCGAACCTGATTGACCCGGACCGCACCACACTAGAAAACCGAGTAAATAACTCAGCCCGAATTGGATCGATTCAGGACCGGGTCCGGTTAGCAAAAAACTCGTCGAGTTTTGGGCCAAGACCGGGTTTGTAGTGTAGATATCTGACCCAGACCTGGCTCGGGTTATTAATATATTAATCCAAGTCGATCACGTTTGCGACCCATTAACCCTGCTCTCTCCCAACTCTCTCTCGCATCCGTGCTGCACGAGTGTTCGGCGAAGCGAAAAGTAAGCTCGTGACACACGGCTCTGGCGATCCCAACTCTGTCCGTCCTCCCCCTCTCCCTCTCGCTCTACTCCGGCCGCCAAGTGTCAAATTAGCCAGTAGGCAAACAGATCCAACTGCTAGGTGTCGGATCATGGCAGCATGCAGCCGGATTCGACGTCTACCAAGCATCGAATCATGGCAGTTGGCGGTCGATCCGGCTGCCAGGCCATGGATCGTGGCCGCCAAGTGCCGGATTGGCCACCAAGTGAGTCGATCCAGCTGTCAAGCATCGCATCGTGGCCGCCGACATCAGATCGGAAGGCCTCAGACTCGGCATTGATTGGAAGGTGATGCAAGAATTGATAAAAATTAAATGCTAGCAAGTGCATTAATCGCTAAAGTAATAAAGTGTAAGAGTAGAGTGTCGAACTCACGATGAATTAACTTACTTAATTAAACAAATTTTAGGGGCTAATAGGAGACAACAAGATTTGGGAAAGAGATGTGCAGAAAATAAAATTACAAAAAATATAGACTAAAATTGAATTAATTTAATCTAATCTACAGATGCATAGGGTTTAGGATGATAAAAGAAATTGTAGACAAACTGAATTGGCCAAATATTATAAGTTAGTTTCTAACAACATATTAGAGTCTACTGAAATTATTGATTTCCATTTAGGATCAATTAACCTATCTTAATTCAAATTAGATTAAGATTACTCCTTTAAGGATCATAATCTAGTCAAACTTGAGATTAAGATGCATTAAAATGTAGTCTCCAAACTATTATCATCCATAATATGCTAATAATTAATAAACCACACAACTAATATTCCATCAAGAATCTTTACGAGTTGTGATATGCAATATTTGGACTTAAAAGTCAAGAATCAATTTCATAGAAATCATGCAATCAAAAGTAACTACTCCTAAAAGGATAATAGGTAACTATAGAAGGCAATTAATCTCTGAAAAAGCATTAATAATAGCATGCATATTCGAAAGAAAATTGAACTATAATCGATTATAGAATAAGGTTTAATAATTTGTCTTTACCGATTAAAACTATTACAATTGTGTCAAGCATAAAATAAAACTAAAGGATCCAAATTACTAAAAATAAAAAAATATATCAAGTAAGCATAAGATCATCCCAATATGAAATAAAATAGAGAATACTCTTAGGAACGCCGATGAACTGATGCACAATCCTCTTCTAGAGTCAATTGTGCAAAAATCTTCTCAGTGAGCCTTCTGAATTCTCTCACGTTCTTGGCTTTAAAACTTTGGTTGCAGGCCCTAGCATCCCTAGCATGTTCTCTTTTGACTATAGAAGATAGGGGTTTGAGTTTTCATGTGATCGGAGAAGAAAAGGAAATATTTTCTATGTAAAATAAGGAAAATTCGGATATGAATTGATTCTGAAATTCTGGCCCTGTCAAACTTCGAGATTTGGACCATAATATGTTTCCAAATTATCCCAGAATAATGTAATATGACTTGAAATTCATTCAAAAATTCGTCTAAAACTCAAATATGGGCTTCACCATGGGTAGTTACAGCGTTTTAACGGCTTAAACAGTGTCTGAATCGGGTTAGAAATGGGTTTTCACGATCTGTGAGAGGCTTTTCACGGCCCTTGCAATGTGAAAATTATGGTTTTCATGGCCCGTAAAGTTCTGGTCACGGCCGTGACTCGGGCTGGCAAAAAAATGCATTTTAACGCGTGAAACAAGGTTTCATGGGCCTGTTTCATGGCCCGTTAAATCGTCTTCATAGCTCGTTAAAGTATCATTTCAGCCTTGCTTCACTATTTTCCACTTTCTGGCTCCGTTTTAACTCCAATTTGAATGTGGTTTTCTTCATGACTTCATAATTCAATTATCTTGCTTCTTAGAGAATAAAATATGACATTTTGGTAGATTTCCATTTTTGTAAAATTAATGTAAATAAGCTCATAAAATGATGCATGCTATCAGAAAGTAATTTGAAATGAGATTAAATGTATTACTAAATATATGTTATATTTTGCATGCATGAGAAGGCCCTCGTGTCGCCCATCCAGGCTCCTGAGTTAGCCAAATGTGAGCCGACCACCCTCCTCGACGGCACATCCGTCAACTACTTTCCGCCTACAAGGGTAAGCAGATCGTGAACTCCGTGCAGCCCCCGAGCAGCGCTTCCTGCGCGTGAGCAAGGTGGCGCACCTATGGACGCAGATTCCCGGCCACAAAATCGGTCAAATTCTTGGATTATCAGGTTCCGAACACGGCCAGATCCGGCACCGGGTCGAAAATTTTTAACTCGGTATAATTCAGGTCGGGATCGAGTCCGCTTAGACCCAGACCCGATCCCGAGTTTGCTTTGGCCTAGTGAGAGGAGGAGAGGAAAAAAAGATGAAAAGGAGTAACTCGGCACCTTTTGTATCTAAACCCTAAATCGATGAATACGGCACATATTTTTCTATTCATGAACCAGCCGCGATCTCTTTCATATTTTGCCTAGAGCGGTCCGGCTCGATTTGGGCCGTCGTGCCGAGATGGGACGATTCCTGGTCTAGGCAAGGGTTTCCAACCCCATGAAAGAGGATGGACATCCATTTTATCCACATATATATATATATATATATTATTCATTTTTTTAGTATAAAAACTCATTAATGTCGGAACAAGTATTGACACTTCTTGCATTTCATTTATTTATTTATTTCCTGTTCCGATTTTCAGTAAATATCCATTATCCATTTAATTACTTGTGCGAGAAGGGAGAAAGGGAAGTGTAACATTATTAATAATCAATTAAGTGGATTTACTTCTTTCTATCAATCTTATTTGAAATAGTTGAAGCTATTAGATTCTTTTGCGTGGGCAAACTGCATTTTTTGGGTGTGTCATATTATGTGGAGTAGTTGAAGCTATTTGAAATCCGCTACTTCTGCCTAGCAGCTGCAAAAAAATGTGATTTTCAAGAGGAAAAACACAATGAAAATATACCACATATTCACGAATTCAGGTATAATGTGAATATCGGTAATTAGTAGGATTACTTTGAAAAAGATGAATTGTTAAATAAAATAATTTGATAAATTAGTATTACAAAATATAATTTATTAGTTGTGATATATATATATTCAATATGAATTATTTTAACAAAATTTGATTTTTCTTTTCTGATCGAATTCGTTGGCATCTGATTTTGGTGCCCTGATTGTGGACCAAACTAATTGATGTAGATAGATTGACATATGATTAATGATACTGACTGATTGACGACCGGGCAATATGTTGCGAAGCGGACCGCACACATCGACGGTTTCTGTTGCCTGTTGCCTTCGCATCTTTCTCTCTCCGTTCGATTCGTTCGAAGTTTGAAGGCGTTTAACAATTATCTGTTGACCAAATACATCTCTCTCTCTCTCTCTCTCTCTCTCTCTCTCTCTCTCTCTCTCTCTCTCTCTCTCTCTCTCTCTCTCTCTCTCTCTCTCTCTCGTTTGACAATTATCTGTTGATTAATCTCTCTCTCACACGCTCCTTGAAATATTAAAATATTCCTTCGAGAATATAATTAGATTTGAATAAGAATATTTTGATAAAACATTTTATGTTAAAAAAATCATCTTAAAAATCATAAAACCACTATTTTAAATCCAAAGCAATAATATAATAATTAAATAATAATAATAATCTCATCTTTTCCAACTTTTTTAGTATATTTTATTTTATTTTTTTGCTTTTTAACCATATATGATTGATTGTATTGATATTTTAGTATTATAATAAGGAACATCAACTATTTATAATAAACTAATTTAATTATAAGATATAATATTTACGAATTTTATTATCTTCAAATCAATCATGAGATAAATTAAAAATATATTAAAATTTTCAAGAATAAGATATTCCATTATATTTTTGTTTCCATTCAATTTTAGTCTTTTCAACCAAACTGCACTCCATATAGTAGTTATTATTAGAATCTTAATTTATGGGATAAAAAAGTTCCAATTACAGGGAAAATAATTGTGGGACAATCACACAACAATAACACTGTATCAAGAATAAAATATATTTAAAAAAAACGTACTGCTTTTATATAAAAAAATAAAAAAATAACCATTTCTATCATAGTGTTTTGCCTAAAAGCTATGAATAATAATAATAATAATACCTTCAGTGAAAAAAAAGATGATATTCTTGTGATATTTTTTAATTTGTGTTTGATTAATTAGTTGGGTATTCCAATGATCCAAAGTAAAAAGTGCTTGATTGAAAATGAGAGCAAGAGTAAAGTAAAATAATACATATTTAATATCTTATGTTACATTATTTATATATTTACTCAAATTATTAATTATGTTAAGTAAATTATTAGTCATCATCTTAATATATATATATATATATAATGATAATTTATCAGTTAAGAAAGAAAAAAATAATTGTAATTCTACAAATAAACTTATTTTTAATAATGTATAATTATTCAAAGTTATTTTTTATAAATTTTAATAACTGAATAATTATGTAAATATATAAGTGATTAATACTTAAAGTTGTAAATACTATAATACTTTTATTACTATTTACTAATAGCATTACAGTTTTGTCAAAACTTAGTACACTTCAAACCTAGTTATAATTAACTTTGTATTTATTAGTACAAAAGAAATTTGCAAAATTAGTTAAAACAAAAATGACAAAAAAAGGTGGAATAAAGAATATGTTTATGGGTGAGAATGTTGTGGTAAGAACAAATTTGAGTGATTTTACATATTTTGAGATGTTTTTACTTTTAATCTGAATAATTTTGTTCTTAGTCAATTGTTAAAAGGACACTTGTTCCCTTTTCTTAAAAAAAGTAAATGACTGCATGAACGGGTAAGATTCAAGGAGAATTACAAAATGTAGAGAAAGCCAAGAGGAAGCCCAAAAATATTAGCCATAGGCGACCAAAGAATTAAAAGCAATGTTGTAAGACCCGACCCAGCCATCGACCCGGACTGCTTAACAGGTCAGGTCGAACCGATTGGACTGGGTCAGACCGGATAATATAAATTAATAAAAAATAAAATAAGTTAAGGTGATCATTGTAATATTATTAATATGTAATATCTTATTTAGCAAAAAATACAACATAATAAAATAAAATATTCATATCAAATAATATAATAAAATAAGCATTAATTGAATGAATTTTTTCTAAAAAAATCTCATGAGGTTTTATAAAAATTAAAAATATCGATGAAATATTATATATATGATAAAGAAGAATGTTAAAATATAAATTTCAAGTAAAGATATATATATAAATAATATTTCTAAATTTTTTTAATAATTTTTATATATTTTGTTTTTTTATATATTTCACAATTTGACCCAACCAGGTTGGTCAAATCCGTCGGGTCGGCCAGTTGAACCCCGGATTTGACCGGGTCAATTGCATGGTCGGGTTTTGACTGACCCGCGAGCCGTTTTAGTGCCCGGACACCGGTCCGACCGGCCATGCCGGGTCGGGTCTTACAACACCGATTAAAAGTTCTCGAACAAAATATTACGACGATTGGAGTTAGGTTAGATGGGACACTTGTTCTTATACCACGCAAGCGATGCCTAAGACTTGGAAATGTTTGGCTACCGTTCCAACATTCAAAACTCCACTTTGTTTCCATGCGGCAAGCGAAGCTTCCACTTTGTTTCTTCAAGCCCTGCGGTACAGACGTGGTTTATAAGATATCAGGGGGCCAAATCAGACAGCCACATCAAAATACAACTCCATGGCTCGCCTTCTTTCTCCCTCCTCCTCTTAGGCCGCCTTCTCCTTCCTCACCCTTCTAAATCTATCGCCCCTAAAGGTCTCCTCTTCCTCCGCATGAAACACTGACTTTTGGACCCCATGGATCGCTCTCTGATTGGGTTCCTTCCGCCTCCATGCCTTGCAGTTGGTTCGGTGTGACCTGCTCTCCACCTTCGAGCAACTCCCTTTCTCATCCCACTATCATGTCAATCGACCTGTAGACTACGGCCTGATTGGGTCATTCCTGTCGCCCCTCTGTCGCCTCCCACACTTGGCCTCCCTCTTTTTCTCCGACAATAATTTCACTGATCTCCCTTCCGCCTCCCTCATCGACTGCTCCCTTCCTCCTCCGTCACCCCAACTCCCTCACTAGCCTCCTGTGAACTCAGGATGTTCCTATCATATGACTTCACATAGAGAGTGATTCTCAACTTATCAGAATATTGATGATGAAAATATCATTATGGGTAATGATGCAGCTTGCAAAATAGTTGGAATCTGCTCAATTCAGATCAAAACTCATGACAATCAGGTGAGGACATTGACAGAGGTATGTTATGTTCTACAACTGAAGAAAAATCGGATATCGTTAAGAGTTTTGGGCTCTAAAGGATGTCGGATCGATGCTGCATAAGGTGTTCTCATGGTCACCAAGAGTAATGTTGAAGTCATAAGAGGAGTCAAGTAAAAGTCTTTGTACATACTACAAAAAACAGTAATTTCTGGCGTGGTTGCAGTAGGTAGTTCATCCAAATCAGAGTCAAAAGTATTCAAGTTATGTCACATGAGACTTGGACATATAAGCCAGAAAGTGATGGACATCCTCAGTAAGTGCATTTGTAACATTCCCCACTAGCGTGTGATATTGTCCGCTCTGGCCCTTGGCCCATACGATTTTCTCAAAATGCGTCCCACCTAGTAAATGATATATTTTCATATATACCCAACATTTCTCCCGTGACTTATGCATGTGGGGCTAATCCAAGGCATGCCTCATGCACCCTTCCTCCCTTAGGGGACTCAAATCTCTCGTTGACTGATTGCACCCCGTCATGCATAGAGGCTCGTGCGAATTGGCTATGATACTACATGTAACATTCCCCACTAACGTGTGATATTATCCGCTTTGGGCCTAAGCCCCCACGCTTTTCTCAAAACACGTCACACCTGAACAAGGGCATGTTTCCATATATATCCAGTATTTCTCTCGTGACTTATGCATGTGGTACTAATTCAAGTCATACCTCATGCATCAAAACAATCACTCAATGAGGGGTTTAAGTCCCCTAAGTGGGGAATGGTGCATGAGGCATGCCTTGGATTAGGGACACATGCATAAGTCACGAGAAAGATGTTGGGTATATATGAGAATATTTCCTTCACCAGGTGTGACGCGTTTTAAAAAAATCGTGCGGGCCAAGACCCAGAGCGGACAATATCACATGCTAGTGGGGAATGTTACAAATGCACTTGCTGAGGATGTCCATCACTTTCTGGCTTATATGTCCAAGTCCATGTGCCATAACTTGAATACTTTTGACTCTGATTTGAATGAACTACCTATTGCAATCATGTCAAAAATTATTGTGCTTTGTAGTATGTACAAAGACTTTTACTTGACTCCTCTTATGACTTCAACATCACTCTTGATGACCATGAGAACACCTTATGCAGCATCGATCCGACATCCTTTAGAGCCCAAAACTCCTAACGATATCAGATTTTTCTTCAGCTGTAGAACATGACAGACCTCTGTCAATGTCATCATCTGATTATCATGAGTTCTGATCTGAATTGAGCAGATTTCAATTATTTTGCAAGTTGCATCATTGGCCATAATGATATTTTCGTCATCAATATTCTGATAAGTTAAGAATCACTATCTATATGGAGTCATATGATAGGAACATCCTGAATTCAAAACTCAATTCTCCTCCAAACATCTCTGATCAGATACCATAAGAGCCAAATCGTCATCATCAGATTCGCTATTCTGGTGTGCTACTACAGCAACCGTGTCCTTCTTATTATTGGGGCAATTCTTCTTCCAGTGACCAAGTTTTTTTGTAGTAGTTACAAATGTCCTTCATGACGTTCTTCTTCTTCGACTTACCCTTTTTAGGGTTTGGATGATGTCCTTTCTCTGCGGTTATTACCAATCCTACGACCTATGTCTCCACAACTTTGTCAGACGTCCTACGACGAAATTAATGAGTATATAGACTCGATCTTATTTTTTCCAAAGTAATTGTGTATCTGATGATAACAGACTGAACGAAATTTTCGTATGATAGAGAAAGAGACACTAATAGAAGTATGACATCATCTCCATCCTCAATCTTCACATCTATGTTTCATTTTCATCAATAGAGCTTATCAATATGATTTTTCAGAGGAGTACCTTCTTGCATGTGGAGGGTGAACAAACGTTGCTTCAATAGTAACTTGTTGGTAAGAGACTTAGTCATATAGAGACTTTCAAGTTTCAACCACAGATCATCACCTCGTCCACCAAGCACAAAAGAATCACAAATTACGCCTTCTCTTCCTGTGTCGCCAAATTTGTGAGATCAACATCATTTTCTTTGCCTTTGGAGTCTTCCTCCTTTGATTTGTTCTTTGACATATTTGCGAGCAGCGCCCAAACTCCTTGTTGTTTCATAAGTGCTCGCATCTTAATCTACCAGAGACTGAAAATATTTTGCCATGTGAATTTCTCGATGTTCACGTTGTGTGATGTCATATCTATGCCTGACAGAGGATCGACGATGAAGCCTCGCTCTGATACCAATTTGTTAGGATTTCTGCACGAGAGAAATTATGTACCGCGAAAAAACTTGAGAAATTTAAGGTGACACATAATTTTATTAGATGGAAGAAATAGAAGAGGATTACAAAGATCGGACTACATTCTGTTTAGATCCTTAGGAGGTTATATAGGTATTCTCTTTTACAGACGATAGGAACTACATACCGACTGAATTAATCCCTTCAAAATAGGACATCTATCTCGCGAGATCCCTATAGAGAAAATCTGCTAAAGCTCCTGACTAAGAAAGGAGACCATATATGGTTATAACTGGGTTCATATTCAAGGCATTATCAACAGAGTTAGACACAATGTAACTTATTCTTTTTGTAAATACTCACGCTTCTCCAGTATTAGGATGAAAGTCGAGATGGACTTTTGATCCGACCAAATTTGGTTGATCATGCCTCGAGCTGTGCTGAATCGTGTCGGCAAACACTTCAAGCCACTCGACTTGATTTCAGCCCAACCCGATTGAGTCGAGCAAACCGGATTATGCCGAGTTGGACTACTCATATTTTCTTTTTTCTGTATGTATTTTTAAATTAGAAAAAATAAAAGTAAAATGGGTCACATCATTTTTGTCCTAAAATTTTGACTAATAAAAAATAACAAACATAATTACAAATATAATATATGATATTATGATTATTATACATGATATAGTTATAAAGTGTACGATATATGATTAAATATATGTACAAAATAGTTATAACTTATAATATATTATTAAATATTTAATTGTATAATAGAAATGTTTCGTGTTTGTCGTGTGAAGCCCATGCTCATCAGTCCATGCTCATTGAGTTTGTGCAGGGTCGTGTCCAGCATCATCTTGGAAACCCGAAATAGTTTGGTCCGAACTTGACTGGGTGGTCGTGCTCAGACTGGGCCAGCCCAGTAGAAAATCATACGGGTCATGCCGTGCAACCCGCATGATTCTCCATCTCTAGATGTAAGGTAGAAATAATTTAATAGAATCGATAATTTTATTAGACTTTGTAAATACTCAAGCTTATTTTTTTTATGGAAATAAAAAAAATATATGATATAATTATAAGATTTATTATATATGATTAAATATGTGCATAATACAGTTACAAACTGATTAAATATTTAATTGTATAATAAAAGTTTTCATGTTCGGCCTGTGCTTGTCGGTCTCGTGTCGGGCTGCTTCAAGTTGGCCAGCCCACGCTCTTTGGTCCAAACCCGACCGGATGGTCGTACTCGAGTCGGGCCGAGCCAGCTCGACAGAAGATCGTGCAGGCCGCGTGTCGGACCAGCACGATTCCTCATCTCTAGATGAAAGGTAGAAACAATTTAATAGAATTGACAATTTTATTAGAGTTTGCAAATTCTCATGCTTATTTTTTGTATGGAAATAAAAAAAAATACTTTTGTATATGATATAATTATAAAATTTATGATATATGATTAAATATATGTATAATATAGTTATAATATAGTTAGAAACTGATTAAATATTTAATTGTATAATAAAAAAAATTGCGTATTTTTCGGGCTAGCCCCAACCCTGGCCCGTGCTCGTCGGGCCCGTTTTGGGCCGCTTCATGCTGGGCAGCCCTGGTCATGCTTAGGCCGGGCGGGCTGGCTCGATAGGAAATCGTGCGAACTGTGTGTTGGGCCGGGCGACCCACATAGTTCCTCATCTCCAGGTGAAAGGTAGAAATAGTTTAATAAAATTGACAAACTTATTAGAGTTTGTAAATACTCACGCTTATTTTTTCTTCAAATTTTTATGAATTTAAAATATTGTTGTTGAAAATTTCAATTATCACGATCGTTAGCGAAGTGGGGTGACATCACCAGTTAGCTTACCCTTACCCATTAGGACAAAACTTTAGCTTTTAAAGAAGTGTTTGGTGCACAAACAACAATCAAAACAGTAGCTTGTTCTCACTATTTTACCTAAATGTCAATTTGTCGCCATTGTGAACCCCTCTACCATCGTGATGAGAACCATGCAAATATGAGAATAAATGTACTCCGGCTATACTCAAGAATATGTTTATTCTCATTGAAATCTCGAGACGAGAAGAAAGTTAGGTCACCATGATCTTGATCCAAGGGAAACCACATTATAACCAAATAGTCCTAAGGTCGAAATAATACATGATAATAATGCATTATCTTCATTTTCTTTGCCAAATGCTAATTTTTTAAACATGTGGATCCCACATTAATAATTGTTGAATAAGAAAAAATAAAGTTTTTTTTTTGCATCACCCAAGAATGTAGTGTTCTCATTGTAAGAATAAAATGAGAACAAATACATATTTTTGTTCTAGAACTAGTTAACCTTTTACCAAACTGGGCTAGGCACAATGTAATTGATTTTTTTTTTTTGTAAATAGTCACGCTTATGCGGTATTCGGATGAAAAGTAGAAACAATTTAATAGAATTGACAATTTTAAAAATCAAACTCGCACTGTTTATGACAACGGTTGAAATAACCTTCATAACCATTTATGTCAATCGAAATTTTAATTTATTTGTATAAATTTCCAAGCGCACGGTCAACGAAATCTCACATGTGGTCAAGACACCACGTTTGTTTATAAATTCCAACACGTGAAGTCACCGTGAATACGAGGAAAGATGCGCATTTGTTGTGGACGTACAGACTTCACTTGCGAAATAGGAGGCTTCCAAGGAGTCATCGGGTCTGGGCGTTACTGGTTACTTACTCTGATGAGTAGTCAATTCATTTTTATAAGTTCTTCCTTTTGACACGGTCTTAAAATCTGAAGCACGGAGCTTGCTTCTTAGTTTGCAACGCTGTGCGGCACACAGTATTAGAGGGATAAACATCTTTTAGACTCAGATATGTTAATTAAGATCATCAACAAATAGAGTTACTGTTCATGACGAATAAAAGGAATCATCACCGACAAGTTAATCAAGGACATATTGCCTAATATAACTCCTATAATTGTATTTCACTGGCTGCGCTCCTATAACTAACTTGCTAATTACTTAACTAACTTGGGTCATAAAAATACTTAACATTTTTTAAAAGGATCCTCTCCGAATCTCATCCACCTTTTCTAGGATAATTTTTTTGACAACATCCTAATGAATTTTCCTTCTAAAAAAATATCTCTCTCCCACTCTCTCTTTTTGGGTAAGAAGCTTCGAGATCTCTTTTGACCATCAATTGAATGAGCACTGTAACGTAACGGCTTATATAAAAAAAAGAATTTGAAACGAGCCGGCGGCAGGGGAGGCCTGGCCTTCCGCCGTTTCGCCTCCGACCGACCAAGGGTCGGGCCGGGGTGTATAAGAGGAGGGGGAGGGCCGCTCGTGTGCCCTCTTGGAACCCCCAACCCCCTCCCTCTCTCGTTCTTCTTCTCTCCCTCCGACCGGCAATGGCGTGCGCGACGTGAGCAGAGCAGAGACGAACGGCGTGATTTCACGACGAACCCTCGACCAATCCACGAGCACGGACGTCCTTCGACGATCAATGGACGACGAACCCAATCGAACGAAAATAAGGTACCATTAGCATTTTAAATCCCTAGACGATGAAATAGCGATTGTTGAATGCGTAGGATAGGTTCAATGTGTCCTGAAGTTATTTCCTACATGTTTCATATTCATGTCGGCGTCAATTGACGGCCGGAAGGCCGTCGAAATCGAAAAAGAAATCCGACGGCCCTGTCTTATCGCAGTGCTCGGTCGATCGATTCCAGAGAACGGTCGACCGATCTGTGTACCGAACACATAGAAGTCTTCTTCTACAGATCGATCGGTCTCACCATGGCGGTCGATCGGTCCATATATATTGACGAACTCATTTGAACTTATGATCGGTCGACCGGTTCCGGAGAACGGTCGACCGATCCGTTGCGCACTGCGCACCCTCATGGCCAAACGAACGGTCGACCGACACCCTGGACGGTCGGCCGGTTCGTAGACACTGACTTAAAGAGCTCGGCCGACCGCTCCTATAAGACCGGTCGACCTGTCCACTAGGAGCGGTCGACCGATTCTAACAGAAACTCAATTGTCTCAATCGGACTGATCTACCCCAAAACTAATTACGACTCTTACCAGTTCACCTACAGTGGTTGAGTCCTATCGTACAGAGACCAACATTCCGTTAAATCCTAAATCATAGATTCACAATGACTAAAGATAAATAAAACAAGGACAAAAATGTGAGATTGTTATGTGCCGCCCCCAAGGTTAAAGCAAAGATCAGAGATTTAAAGTAGAGAAGGGATATGTAGTTAGCTGAGGGGACAGCGACGCTACTGTCTTAAATGACCACTATTCTTGAGATTTCAAGTTTTCTCCCACATGTATCTCGAATGAAGGGTGATGCTAAAGGACATACTCCTTCCCTTAAAGATTAAAATATTATGTCAGAAGGACATGTAGCTAGCTGAGGAGACAGTGAATCTACAGGTCTATTAACCGACCACTGTTCCTGCATTGTAGGAGTTCTTCCCCCTACCTTTCGAACTGGGTGAGGTATTAACACCGACCCCTATTTTCCTTATGGGCTTTCTGGCATCAGAGAATGCACCTCTAGCTTCCCAACTTAATAAAGTCGAGCTCGCATAGGACAACCAACTCTAAGGATAATTTAGTAATGTAAAAGACGTAGTGCAACTCACAGTAACGCAATACAAAGCAAAGTATTGTAAAGTAAAGCAGAGATAATGTAAAGTAAAGTACTGCACAACATAGTAGAGACATTGTAAAGCAAAGTCAGAGTAAAGCAAAGATAAAGTATAGTTATAGTAAGGAACAGAGTACTGATATGAACAAAGACTTATACATTGATTTCATAAATCCTTATTTCACCGTCTATTGCTATTGTACTGGGCATCTTTGCTCATGGGTATTCTATTCCCCTGCATTGGGATTTTGCAGGTGAGAATGCCAATTGAGGAGGTGATGGAGAACGTAGAGCTTGGAAAACGCTGTACATGACTGATATGTCTACTCCGAGCTTTTTATTGCATTTCTATTTAAATCATACTTCGTTCAGAACCATTATGTTTTTCTTCCGCTCATAGAATATCAGACAAGTCTTACCATGAACTTCCGCATATTTTATATAATATGAAACATCATAGACTTCCGCTTATTTTCTGTAATATGAAACTTTATGAATTCTCACATTTAAGTCATTCATCATAGCATTTCGACTACTCTTCTGCATTTAAAGCCCCTATTATGTTTATTATTATTTTAATTAGTGTCACGTACGCAGTTTTGTTGAATGGTCAAGGTTAGTAGAGCAATAGGCAGTGTAGCGCCCCCAAGGTCAAACTGACCGCCTACGTGGCGGGAGGTGCGATTTCGAGAGTGTTACAGTTTGGTATCAGACCCTAAGTTCTTGGCTCCTCCATTGGTCATAGTAGAGTAGATGTTCATGCATAGCATTCATTGTTCATACTGTACACAGCTCACGGTAAAGTCACATGCAAGCTTCTCAAGTATCTGCGACTCCACTCCTCAAGTAAGTAATAAGTACATTCCTATGAGAATCATACTTATACTATTGGGTTTATTGTGTTATAAATGCCTCCACGCCGCATGATCACCAGAATTTTACGTAGGGGATGTCATATAATTGAGATTAATAGACGCCCACTAGATCCCCCAATCCCTCCACAGCCTGCTCCAGAGAGACCAGAGTATTCAGATTCAGATTTAGAGAGCGTTGGAAGCAACGATCCTGATTTCTTCTCCCCACCCATTGGGACATGGGAAGATGTAATCCCATGGGGGAATTAGGGAAGACATATAGACAACCCGATTTATATATCCTCCGATGACGAAGAAGAAGATCCTGCACCACCACCGGAACTACAGTTCAGAGACGCGAGCCCGATTAGCCAGACAGATTCTGAGAAGTACTGCAGCCTCTGTGATCAGGAGGGACACGGTGATGATGAGTGCCCCAATCCCCCTGGGGAGCCCTCTAGACGTAGTGATTAGTGTTTGATGTATCTTGTCGTGAAGGCCTTAGTGCGTCTCAGACATATATTTATGCTTTTTGAACCTCATCAAGAAAATAATAATAGCTTTAATGAATATTGAGCATCTTGGTTTCAAGTTCTATCTAAGATTTTTATTTAGATTAAGAATCTTTGATTTTTGTATGCCTCTCTCAAGTATGGTTATAGTCCTTTTTATAGATGTCAAGTCAAAGAAGAGAATATGACTATACAAGTGAGGGTGAGAACTACATTGAAGGGGAGTATATTCCCCCACCTCCATCGTACCCACCTCCACTTCCATCATCTCCTCCTCCACCTGAGCCACCGGCCCAGCAAGGACGTCAAGTCCCTTCCGTCTGCACACTCCAAGATTTCTAGAGGTCAAAACCTTCAATGTTCAATGGGGAAGGAGGCTTAGTAATAGCATAGCAGTGGATAGAGGCCATCGAGGACAAGTTCGACATCATCGATGTGCCCGAGAACAAGAAGGTCCTTTTCGCTGAGGACACCCTCCAAAAGGATGCCAAGGAATGGTGGAAGGCGAGAAAGCCTACCAGTTTCCCTGATGTGAGGATTGTTGCATGGGAGGATTTCCGTCAGGCATTTGAGATGCGGTATTTCTCTAGGTTTCAAAGGGATCTGAAGCAAAAGGAATTCTTGGACTTGGTACAAGGGACCATGACGGTAGAGCAATATATGACGAAGTTCGTCATGTTGAGGAAGTATTCCAAGTTAACCATGGATGAATTGGATGTGACCAAGCGTTTTGTGGACGAGCTGAATCCCGTCCTGAGGCCTCATACAAAATGGAACTGCAAGATCCTGGAGGACGCCATCATTTTGGCTACTCTATCGGAGAAGGACCATCAAGATCTGCAGAGAGCCCAGAAGGCCCAGCAGAATGTAGGGCAGAGTTCCCAACCGCAGCAGCAACAGCAACAGTTTCGTGGTAACAACCGGCAACACCAACGACGAGATAACCGGTACCATCCATATGCAGCACCTCAACAGAACCACCGGCCTCAACCACAGCAACAGTCGTACCGTCCGCCACAACAAGCTCCTCCCCCACTATAACAGCAACAACAGTGACCTCCTCAGCAGGCGCAGAGGCTCCAAGCACAGCAACAGAGGTAACAATCTCCTAGAGCTCCTCAAGCACCACCCGCACAAGGTAAGCGGGTTTTATGCAACATTTGTGACAGGACCCATGCCGGGGAATGCCAGATGAAGTCAGGAGCCTGTTACTATTGCGACGTAATAGGGCATATAGCAGTGAACTGTCCGAAATGCGGACAACAATAGTTGGTACAGGGGAGACTCTTCAATCTGGAAGAGGATGCACCGCAGAAGGACGCTGATGTCATTCGAGGTACGCTATTCATAACTAATTTACCTACAAAAATATTATTCGATTTCGGTGTCTCGCATTCCTTTATATCAGAAGAATGTGCCAAAACATTAGGGTTAAAAGCAGTGAACCTAGAGCAGAAGATGAATATATTGACCCCACAAGGTATCTTCATTACCACAAAATATCTCCCCAATGTACTCATAGAAATAGAGAAAAGGAACCATCCTACCAATCTCATCATCATTCCCATGAGAGATTATAACATAATCTTGGGCATGGTTTGGCTAACCTCACATGATGCTTCCATCATGTGCAAACAAAAGAAAGTAATCATAGGCACACAGAGTAAAGATAAAGTTATAGTCAGGGAAATTACACAAAAGAAACCAAAAATCATAGTATCCGCTATGAAGGCACAGAAGCTATTGCAAAAAGGATGCAGAAGTTACCTACCCAATATAGTCAAAATAGAGGAACCAAAGAAGACTCCACAAGACATAGAAGTGGTGAAGGAATTTTCTGATGTATTCCCTGAGGATGTCAGTGGTCTACCGCCCCGAAGGGAGATAGACTTCCACATTGAAGTAGCGCCCGGAACTGCACCAATCTTCAAAACCCCATACCGCATGGCTCTAGCAGAGATGAAAGAATTGAAGGACCAGATTCAAGAGTTACTAGATAAAGGTTTTATAAGGCATAGCGTCTCACCGTGGGGAGCACCAGTTCTTTTTGTCAAAAAGAAGGATGGATCGTTGAGACTTTGTATCGACTACAGAATATTGAACAAAGTCACAATAAAGAACAGGTACCCACTGTCTCGTATCGACGACCTATTTGATCATATGTCCAAGGCAAGGGTGTTCTCAAAGATCGATCTGAGGAGCGGATACCATCAATTAAGGGTGGCAGAAGAAGACATCTCAAAGACGGCATTTCGATCAAGATATGGATATTATGAGTTCATGGTAATGCCGTTTGGGTTGACGAATGCTCCGGCAGCATTCATGGACCTCATGAATCGAACTTTCTACGAACACCTGGATAAGTTCGTAATTGTCTTCATCGACGATATTCTCATCTATTCATCGAGCATGGAGCAGCATAGAGAGCATCTGAGGATAGTACTGGAAATATTGCGAACAAAGAAATTATATGCAAAGTTTTCAAAATGCGAATTCTGGTTAGAGCAGATCATGTTTCTCGGACATATTATCTCTAAAGACGGAGTTGCAGTGGATTCCGCGAAGGTTGAAGCGGTGTCCAACTGGACCCAACCGAAGAATGTCTCCGAGATTAGGAGTTTCCTCAGTTTGGCCGGCTACTACAGACGTTTTATCAAAGACTTCTCCAGAATAGCATTGCCGCTGACCAAGCTTACAAGGAAGAGAGAAAAGTTCATCTGGTCGCCCAAATGTGAAGAAAGTTTTCGAGAGTTAAAGGAGCGACTCACTTCAGCAACAATCCTAACGTTACCATCGGGCAACGGTGGTTATGTGATTTACAGCGATGCTAGTGGTATAGGATTATGATGTGTATTAATGCAACATTGTAAGGTGGTGGCATACGCATCCAAGCAGCTGAAGAAGCATGAGGTTAATTATTCAACGCATGACCTCGAGTTGGCAGCAGTAGTGTTCGCCCTCAAGCTTTGACGCCACTACTTATATGGAGAAGAATTTGTGGTCTATACAGATCACAAGAGCTTAAAATACATTTTTACACAGAAGGAGCTGAATATGCGTCAAAGGCGTTGGATAGAATTTCTGAAGGATTACGAGTTTGCCATCAATTATCAACCTGGTAAGGCAAACTCAGTGGCTGACGCGCTCAGCAGAAAATGGGAAGGATCCTTGGCCTATATGCGTCTACGACGGTTCGAGCTTATGGAAGAACTATTCAAATGGACACCAAAAGTGAGGCACGATGGATCGCTAATGATGATGCAGTGCATAGCATCGGATCTGATAGGAAGGATCATAGAAGCACAAGTGGAAGACACGGAGTATCAAGATATGATGATAAAGACAAAAATGGAAACAATGAACCTCAAGGTCTCTTCGGATGATGGCATCAGGTACCAAACAACCCTGAATTTCAAAGAAAAGTGCTAGACGAATGTCACAAATTCGAGTTTGCGATCCACCCTGGGAGTACAAAGATGTATAAGGATGTGCATAGAAGTTTTTGGTGGTCAGACATGAAGAAGGAGATAGCGGAGTATGTCTCCAAATGCATAGTGTGTCAACAGGTCAAGATCGAACACTAGAAACCTCAAGGGACCCTGAAGAGTCTAGGTATTCCGCAATGGAAATGGGAAGAAATATCGATGGATTTCATCACAGGTCTACCTCGGACGCAGAAGGGACATGACGTCATTTGGGTTATAGTGGACCGACTCACTAAATCGGCTCACTTCCTACCCATTAAGGTAAAACAATCTCTTGAAAGCCTCATGGATCTATATGTGCAGAGATTGTCAAGCTTCACGGGATTCCGACAGCCATTGTATCTGATAGAGATCCCAGGTTCACCTCTAGATTCTGGAAGAGTCTCCAGAATGCTTTTGGGACAAAGCTCCGGTATAACACTGTCTTTCATCCACAGACTGATGGACAAACAGAGAGGACAATACAGACAGTGGAGGACATGCTAAGAGCATGCGCTTTGGACTGGCATGATAACTGGGATAAACACCTTACCCTCATAGAGTTTTCCTACAATAACAGTTTCCATGCTAATATAAAGATATCTCCCTTTGAAGTACTATATGGTCGCCCATGTCGTTCTCCGGCATGTTGGGGCGAGGTTGGAGAAAGGAAAATCTTAAGTGCTGAATTACAGAAGCAGACACAGGAGTACACTGACAGGGTGGAACTAATAAAGAAAAGAATGAAGTCTGTTCAAAACCGTCAGAAGGTCTACGAGGATAAGAAGCGCCGAGAACATAAGTTCAATGCGGGCGACCAAGTCCTGCTCAAGGTCTCCCCCACTAATGGAGTAATGTGTTTCAGCAAACAGGGGAAATTGAGCCCAAGGTATGTAGGCCCATTCGAGATACTCGAAATGGTTGGAGACTCAGCATGCAGGTTGGCCCTGCCTCCAGCATATTCAAGGGTGCACAACGTCTTCCACGTCTCGCTACTCCGGATGTACAAGCACGACTACGCCAACGTGATCCAAATTGAGGAACTAAACCTCAAGGAGGATATGACGTATGAGGAACAGCCCACGGAGATTTTGGAATACCAAAAACATCAACAAGGGAAGAAACGTGTGGCACTAGTTAAAGTCGCATGAAAGCATCACCAAGGAAAAGAGGCAACATGGGAAGTTGAATCGGAAATGCGAGAGAAATTTTTTGAACTTTTCGGTAAGCCTTAACCCTTATCCAAATTCGATGACAAATTTTCTTTTTATAGGGTTATAATGTAACGTAACGGCTTATATAAAAAAAAAGAATTTGAAACGAGCGGGCGGCAGGGAAGACGTTGCCTCCTCTAGCCTTCCGTTGTTTCGCCTCCGGCCGACCATGGGTCGGCCGAGGCGTATAAGAGGAGGAGGAGGGCCGCTCGTGCGCCCTCTTGGAACCCCCAACCCCCTCCCTCTCTCGTTCTTCTTCTCTCCCTCCGATCGGCGACGGCGTGCGCGACGTGAGCAGAGCAGAGACGAACGACGCGATTTCACGATGAACCCTCGACCAATCCACGAGCACGGACGTCCTTCGACGTGCGCGTAGAAGAGGCGAACTTTCCTTGCCAACCAGGAACGTCCGGCAATCGACGGACGACGAGAATCGATCGACGAACCCAATCGAATGGAAATAAGGTACCATTAGCATTTTAAATCCCTAGACGATGAAATAGCGATTGTTGAATGCGTAGGATAGATTCAATGTGATCCTGAAGTTATTTCCTACATGTTTCATATTCATATCGACGTCAATTGACGGCCGGAAGGCCGCCGGAATCGGAAAAGAAATCAGGCGGCCCTGTCTTATAGCAGAGATCGGTCGACCGATCTGTGTACCGAACACATAGAAGTCTTCTTCTACAGGTCGACCGGTCTCACCATGGCGGTCGACCGGTCCATATATATTGACGAACTCATTTGAACTTACGATCGATCGATCGGTTCCAGAGAACGGTCGACCGATCCGTTGCGCACTACGCACCCTCATGGACAAACGAATGGTCGACCGACACCCTGGGCGGTCGGCCGGTTCGTAGACACCGACTTAAAGAACTCGGCCGACCGCTCCTATAGGACCGGTCGACCGGTGCCAAGAGAACGGGCAACCTGTCCACCAGGAGCGGTCGACTGATTTTAACAGAAACTCAATTGTCCCAATCGGACTAATCTACCCCAAAACTAATTATGACTCTTACTAGTTCAGCTACACTGGTTGAATCCTATCGTACAGAGACCAACATTCCGTTAAATCCTAAATCATAGATTCACAATGACTAAAGATAAATAAAATAAGGACAAAGACGTGAGATTGCTATGTGCCGCCCCCAAGGTTAAAGCAAAGATCAGAGATTTAAAGTAGAGAAGAGATAGGTAGTTAGCTGAGGGGACAGCGACACTACTGTCTTAAATGACCACTATTCTTGAGATTTCAGGTTTTCTCCCACTTGTATCTCGAATGAAGGGTGATGGTAAAGGACATACCCCTTCCCTTAAAGATTAAAGTATTATGCCAGAGGGACAGGTAGCTAGATGAGGAGACAGTGAACCTACAGGTCTATTAATCGATCACCGTTCCTGAATTATAGGAATTCTTCCTCCTACCTTTCGAACTAGATGAGGTATTAACACCCACCCCTATTTTCCTTATGGGCTTTCTGGCATCAGAGAATCAGAGAGGCACCTCTAGCTTTCCAACTTAATAAAGTCGAGCTCGAATAGGACAACCAACTCTAGTGATAATTTAGTAATGTAAAAGACGTAGTGCAACTCACAGTAAAGCAATGCAAAGCAAAGCAAAGTATTGTAAAGTAAAGCAGAGATAATGTAAAGTAAAGTATTGCACAACATAGTAGAGACATTGTAAAGCAAAGTCAGAGTAAAGCAAAGATAAAGTATAGTTATAGTAAGGAATAGAGTACTGATATGAACAAAGGCTTATACATTAAATTCATAGATCTTTATTTCACCGTCTATTGCTATTGTACTAGGCATCTTTGCTCATGGGTATTCTATTCCCCTGCATTGGGATTTTGCAAGTGAGAATGCCAACTGAGGAGGTGATGGAGAACGTAGAGCTTGGAGAACGCTGCACATGACTGATCTGTCTACTCCGAGCTTTTTATTGCATTTCTGTTTAGATCATACTTCGTTCAGAACCATTATGTTTTTCTTACGCTCATAGAATATCAGACAAGTCTTATCATGAACTTTCGCATATTTTATATAATATGAAACATCATAGACTTTCGCTTATTTTCTGTAATATGAAACTTTATGAATTCTCGCATTTAAGTCATTCATCATAGCATTTCGACTACTCTTCCGCATTTAAAGTCCATATTATGTTTATTATTATTTTAATTAGTGTCACGTAAGCAGTTTTATTGAATGGTCAAGGTCAGTAGAGCAATAGGCAGTGTATCGCCCCCGGGGTCAAACTGATCGTCTACGTGACGGGAGGTGCAATTTCGGGGGCGTTACAAGCACAATCCTGAATGAATGTGAAAATTGAATTGGATCTGTCACGAGTGGATTATTCAAAATAAGCACAGTCTACTAGTGTGTCTATATATATATATGTATATGTATATGATCTACTCTTCAGCAAAACCATGACACCCTAAAATGCCACAATTGTATTTTTTGTTGAGATATAATTTGTCACGGAAAAATAATTTCACTGCCGGAAAAATAATTTTGATAGTCAGCCACAAATAAGCATCTTTACTTTGGCACATTATAATTTTTTTTTTCAAGAATACATTTTGTGCAGTCGAGTTGGATTCGAAACGAATTCTCATAAGAATGATCGATCAGTAAAATCGTCCACCTCGTTTTATTTCTATATCGAGAATTCTAATAAGTCATGCATGGTGTCCGCAAGCATTCCTTCGCAGCAAGAATTATAATAAGAAAAGTTTTTGTTTATTTTTTCTTTTAATTGTTTTTAATGCATATTTATATTACTTATTTATTAATACATTATTATTCAGTTTATAAATTAAATATTAAAATTTATTAGTTAAAAAATATAAAAGTATTCAGCTCTAACAATTAATTTTTCTTAATTAGTTAAAATAGTTTGCTTAGTATTATAGTATGATAAAACTAATAAAAAAATTCATATTAATTAACTAAAATGATGTAAACATTATAATTATATTTAATGAATTATAATATGAATTAAATAAAATTAATGTAAAACCTTGTGTATAATATTGTATTTATTATAATAGAATTTTATTAATTAAAATATTTGACTTTTTAGAAAAAATATATTATATATTAAAAATTAAATTAATAATTACATATAATATAATTTTATTTATTAGTAATTATTATTTTAAATAAATAAATGTATATAGTTTTTTATTTACTATAATTATTTACCTTATAAAATAATAAATTATATTCTTGATTCTTATTTTTTATCCAAACACTCACTAAAAATTATCTATCAAATTAACTTTTTAAGTTTTTATAATTACTATCTTCCATCCATCCAAATGTCAACTTAAAAATTATTTATGTAATCGATTATTTTTTTAGGAACTAACGAAGGACTTAAAAATTAAGTTCTCATCTAAACACACACGAGGAGAAAAAAAAGTCCAGTCAGACTCCCGTTCAGCAGGGTATGTTATCATCCGTCCCCACGACGACGAAAATAAAGCTGTTCGTGTAGAATGTAAGGAAATTCCTGTCGTGCTCTGCGTCTGGGACTACTTTTTGCCACACAAACTACTTTTTTTATCAAAAAAGGAAATAAAACAATATTCAACAAACAAAATATTCGTTGGATGGCAACGTAGCTGATATTAGCAGTCAGTCCCCCGCAGGTTGTACGAAAGAAAGCAACAAGGAAAGAAAGAGATTGATTGATTGAGCCGGTCCCTCGTCTCGTCTCCCATCGCTGGTCTGTGCTCTGCAGCCTCTGCTCCGGAGTTGTTAGCATGGCTGGCTCTCCCTCCTCTCTCCTCCTCCTCTTCTTTCCCCTGTTCCTCCTCCTCCTCCCTCACCTCTCCGCCTCTGTCAACCGGGAAGGCCTCCTCCTCCTCCGGGCGAAGCGGTCGCTGTTGGATCCCCACGATGCGCTCTCCGACTGGAGCTCTTCCGATCCCACACCCTGCAGTTGGACCGGCGTCACCTGCGGCGCCTACGTATCCCCACACTCGGTCACGTCCCTCCACCTCGCCGGCCTCGGCCTTGCCGGCTCCCTCCCCTCTCGTCTCCCTTGGATCCTCCCCCTGCTGCTAGTCCTCGACCTCTCCTGTAACAATTTTTCCGATGATATCCCTCCCTTGTTCTCGAATTTCCGCAATCTTCGCACTCTATCGCTGGCGGGCAACCAGCTCTCAGGACCGGTTCCGGCTTTCATCGCCGAGGTGTCTACTATCCAACAGCTCATACTTTCCGACAACCCCTTTGCCCCCTCGCCGATCCCGCCCACGTACAAAAATCTGTTGGCTCTCCGAGTTCTCTGGCTCTCCGATTGCAACATCATCGGCGGAATCCCGCCGGAGCTCGGCCACCTCACGGAACTCAAATCCATCGACCTGTCCAACAACAAGATCTCTGGAGAAGTCCCTCCGGAGCTTCAGAACCTCAAGTTAATCATGCTCAATCTCTCGAACAACCAGCTCTCCGGTAGGTTGCCTCCTCTGTTTTTGAATTCAGTTTACATGAACAGCTTCGTGGGCAACCCAGAACTGTCCGTGGACCCAACAGGCCAACGCACCACCAAAACATCTGGGGGTTCTCTTAGCCGTGGCGTCATTTGGCTCCTCCGGGTACTCCTGCTGCTATTTGCTCTGGTTCTCGTTGCCAGTGTCGCCTGGTTCTGTTTTTCCACCAAGAACATGAAGAAGGTGACCGCCACCGGCGTCAACAGATCCCATGGTGGAATCGTTCCCACCAGTCAACTGTCCATCCATGGGGGCAGTAGTGGAGGAGATTCGCCCGCGCCAGTAAGCTGCTGAGAGAAGCAGCAGCCAGCAGCATCGACCTGTTGTTAAGGATTTTGCCTCCTAAATTCTAGGGCTTAAGAATTATGCACTATTTTTATTAATTGTATAGACTCCAATCTTTAAATTCTAGGGCTTAAGAATTATGCGCAATGTAATTTATTTTTATTTCTTTATTTTTCGTGTAGATTCCAATATCGAAAAATTTATAAATTGATTTCGAATTATTAATTTGTTGAAATAGCTTTCATAATCATTCATATGTCAATCAAATTTTTAAATATGTTTGTATAAATTTCCAAACATGGCCAAGAAAGCTCACCTATGGCCAACGTTCCAGGCCGCAGTTGATCTCAAAATGAATGAATTCCCAACACGCGAAGCCACCATCAATACGAGGAAGGATACGTATTTTGTGGTGGGCAATACAGACTTCACTTGGATGTGAAGTCTCCGTGTTCAGCTTCGAGATCCTTTTTTACCATAAAAAGGGAATCACGATCCCTAGTAAAAATACAAAAAAAGAAAGAGATGCACGAGCCTGAACGAATGAGAAAGTTGAAGCGGAGATCCTTCACGAATAGAAATAAGCACTATCTACTGCTCAGTAGATATTGAGCTTTGTTATGAGCCTAAACTGTCGAAACCATACCACCCAAAAGGTCACAATTATATATTTCTTTTTACAGGCTGTTGACATCTCATTTGACGCCCGGAAAAATAATTTTTCTGTGGGGGTGTAAATAATGAATTCAATCATAAACCATAAGGATTGAATAATTTGATAGTCAGCAACAAATAAGCATCTTTGCTTTGGCGCGTTATAATTTCTTTTTTTAAAGAATACATTTTGTGCAGTCGAATTGGATTCGAAACGAATGCTCATAAGATTGATCGAGCAGTAAAATCATCCACCTCGTTTTGTTTCTATATTGTGAATTCTAAGGCATACATGGTGTCGACAAGTATTCCTTGCGCAGCTGAACAAATCAGACATGCGGTGAATATAATTTGGGTGAACAAATACATGAATGACAGTGGGATTGGCAAGAAAGATAATAAGCAAATGCACGAAGTAAATTGACAAGAAAATAACAAATCAAAATAGCCAAACAAAAGATGATGAGCGGGTACAAATTAGTGAATTACACTATGGACACGCACAACAAACGCACGCATATGAAATTAATCATCCTGATCTATGGACACGGACAACAAAACGGTTAGCATCCATCTCAGATTCAGAACCAAGTGATATGGAAAGAAAAAGAAACAACACGTCACACGAATATCGAGCTAATCCTGTATCACATGATCATGCAAAGCCCAAATGATGAGTACACCACGCCAAGAGCTGATCAACTAGCATACTTGTTGTTTCTTCTAAAGTGGTGACAAAAAGAGAAAAAAAAACTACTTCCCAACGACATGCTTTTCATATAATGCAAGGATGTCTTTCTTGGCCGGATTCTTCAACTCTAGCAACTGTGCACCAAATCCATGCTTTGTGAGCTCTTGTCTGAGCTTCACCACCGTAAATTTCTTGTAGTCTTCTGTTTCGGATTCTTGGCATCCATGACTCTGTTTATCATCTTCTTCCCCTTTGAAGACTGAACCGCCATCTTCCAACGGAATATACTTCAATGGGCTGGTCGTACTTTTGGATCTTTTTCTTTGCTTTCCATGGCTATGATCAATATCCATGTCATGGACTGATTCTGTGCCTACGCTGTCATCAACTCTCAAACGTTTTCCATGGGCAGTCCTCAACTTGCTGTCTAGTGCAGTTTCGTTGAGGCGCACAGATGCCAGCTCCTGTTGGAGAGCATCTAACCTTCTTTGAGTTGCCTGTAGCTGCAATGACAGAGATTCTGCCCTGTTGTTGGCCTCAGTTTGTGCAATTCGTTCTGTCTGTAAGAGTCGTTCAAGAACTTGAACTGTGTCCGATCTCTCTTCATTGTTCTTACTCATCATCTCCTCTATTTCTTTTTCTCGCTGTTCAACCCTTTCCTCAAGCAAAGCAACCTTCGAAACTGCATCGGACTCAGATTGACGAAGCCCATTTATCTCATCAATTAGCCTGGCCTTCTCTCTCTCCAGGCTCTCAACTTGTCTTCCAGCCTTCTCAATTTGTGCCAATCTTTCCATCGCCAACCTTTGTGCTTCACTCTTCTCCTTCTGTGCAGAAACCATTTCAGCTCTGGCTGAGTCTGCCAACTCAGTTGCACGCTTTGCTTCCCTCTCGGCATCCTTGCATCTCTTGTCTGCTTCATCAAATTTCTTGCATTCAGAAAGGAATTTCTCCTGAAGATGATCCTTTTCTTGTTCCAGTAATTTGGCTTCTCTTTCATGGGACTGAGCCACAGCCTTCACAGACTCCAGATCTTCATGTAACCGTCTTATTTCATCCTTCAGAACTGCAGATTCTGATACATGGCTCTTTACTTCTGATTCAGCATCCTGCAGGCAAATTCTATTTATTACAAACAGCTCTTTCCTCCAAGAGGTATTACAAACAACATTTAAGATGAAAAAAACCTTGCATATTACTTACCTCCAATCTAGACATCAAATTAAGTGCTTGCATTTCGGAGTGCTCAATCTTTGCAGACAAGCTCCTGACTTCTTCTTCCTAATAAAGAAGCAACAACAAGCTATCAGTATTTCATCTAAAGAAAGTCATCTAAACAGGCAATATAGGTTACCTTTTGAGCTAATTTAACAGCAAATTCTGCCCTTAGCGTGTCCTCTCTGGCTTGTGCTTTCTTATTAGTCCTTTCTTGTGCAACTGCTGCTCTTTCCAATGCTGATTTAGCTTCTCCGGCAGCGACATCATACTTCCGCTTCCACTCTGATGCCTCTTCCTGAGCAGATGCTGCTTGCTCACGAGCAGCAGCCAATCTTCCTTCAGCAGAACTTATCCTGGACTCAAGAACTGCAAGTTGTGATCTAAACTTGTTTTCGTCAGTCTTCAGTTGTGAACTGATCTCCGTATATTTGCTTTTCCAGTCAGCAGATTCACGCTTGGCAAGTTCCAAAGCATTTAATATGCTTGAGCAACGCTCTTCTAACTTGCTGCATTTTGTTTGTAAATTTGTAACACGTTCCGAATAATCTTTGGAAATCTTTTCCTTGTCATTGATAGCTTCCTCATAACGCTTTAAATATTCAGATCTATGCTTCTCGTGTGCCTCAAGTTGCTCATGAAGCAAGCGTATTTGATTTTCACTAGAACTACATTTTAACTTCAGAGAGTTTCTTTCTGATTCAATAAAATTCAGTTGTCTTCTGAATAGATCTAGTATCGGACCCTCCAAGCTGTAAAGTAAAAAAAATGCAATAAATTGAGTCTATTAAGTCTCCAATTGAACAAAGTAACATTAAAATAGTGGATATTTTTCACAGCCCAGGATCACGACTTTAGTTCTACAAGTTGGTCAAGACAAATAACTCCAAACTATCCTCATTAATAAACATAATTAAAGAACATATAGAACAACAACAACAACAACAACAACAAAGCCTTGTCCCACTAGGTGGGGTCGGCTACATGGATCATACGACGCCATTCCGCTCTATTAGTAACCAAACCTTTCGGTATATTATTCACCAATAGATCTTGCTCTATTAGTTCGCCAAATGTCCGCCTTGGCCTCCCTCTCCCTCTTTTAATCGGACTCCAGATTATTTGATCTACTCTTCTTACTGGCGCATCTAATGGTCTTCTCTGAACATGACCAAACCATCTCAAACGATTCTCTACCATTTTCTCACTAATAGGAGCCTCTCCGACTCGTTCACGTATATGGTCATTCCTAATAAAGAACATATAGAAAATAAAGAAAAAAAAGGAGAACCTCTGCTGCAGGAAGGAAGCCAACATTTTCCATTTTCCTGGACCATGACAAGAGGACTCAAACTTCTCAAGAAGATCATCCAGAAGCTGCAAATGTTTAGACAAAACTATATTGGCCAGGTGAAAATTATGATCTTAAGACAAGAATCATAGCCAATTGAAAGAAACAGAATAAGAGAGAAGCAATCAGCTAGTAGTATATAGTAATATTTTTATCTACAGTTAAGGACAAAAGCAAAAAAAATGAAGTCATCATAAAATGTACAGTTCTAATTTAACAACAATATTAGTAGCACATCCAAACTTTAAACTTGGGTTAATTTTTCATAACATGGGCTCATTCCTCACTTTACTATGTCCGGGGATAAAAAAAGGTCAACGAGAAGCCAATTCTTGTTGACAAAATGAGTTTGCGAACAATGATTTTCCGGAAATTACCATTTTCACTCTTTTATGTTGCATAACAAAAAATACTAGTATTCTAAGCTCATTTTCTGAACACGTTCAAACATGTAAAATTAAGATATTCTACAGAAATTTATATTCCTTCACAGTTTATTTTACACAAATGGGAATCTGAACCCAAGAAAATACATAATCCATGAGTTGTGAAGGTTAGTCTGAGCTCTAAATATCAAATACATGCCAGATATTTATGAATACGGAACTTTTAGGACTTCTAGATAATGATATAAAAATTTAACAAAAGACATCAAACTATGATCATCCTTGGAAATAGAAACATTCAACCGACTAAAATGAAGTACTTCAAACACCAAAGAACAAATAACAGTTTTAGGTCATGTTATCTTCAGCTTCTCAATCGAAAACCTGTATAATTATCATACCATTGTCTATGCAACATGGATTAACATGAGAGAAAAAACTGAACACGCTGGACCACTATCAAAATAATGCTGCAATGTAAGACGCACCTGCATAACATCATCAAATTTTGCATTAGGAGCATGGCAAGTTGATCGTAATTTTGTCTCCATGCTCTGTATGACTTTGGAGCATTGCAGATCAGCTTGTAGGAAAGCATTTTTTTTATGGTCCTGTACCAACATTTCTTCAAAAATGAATATATGCCTTACAGAAACTAACAACCAGGCATGTATCTCAATTAAAATGAACTGTAAGTTGTCAAAAGGATAAGGAAAGACATGTAGTATGACAAAATAAGTAGATAAACAACATGTGGTCTGTACGATTTTAAAAAAATGGATTATACTCTAGCAAAATTCTCTTTGAACTCCTTTACAAGGCAATTGAAAGTACTTGACATGGAAAGAATGACAGACAGAACAACTACGTGATTGATGCCTCTTAAAAGGAGTATCTTCAAAAAGGTTAATGATATTACTTAGACAACAAATTAGTAAAAATACAATGACCATGCTGAAGAGATCTCTAACAGATATTATCAACACTTTTAAGAATGAAGATCAATAATTAACACTTTAAATATTAACCAGGACAATGAAACATGCATATTTGTGTCACTTTTGCATTCGTCATTCACCTTCTCAAAAAAAATATTTGTGCCACTTTTATTTGGAGTTTTGAACTCCATATGCATATATGCACTACTCAGCATTAGATGTTAAAGGGAATAAGTTGGCAGACGCACATAAGCAAGCAAGCCTTGATCCAGAACAAAAGATTGCAGATTCAAATAAGCTGAACAATTGAATATGCAATCAACTGATAACATTCTGCCAGAAAGTTGTCATAAGAAATGAGGGGAAATGCAGACTTATAAGGCCTTGAGAATTAATAAAGACATTGGTCTTCTTAATGAAAACAACAAATAACCTTGACTGGGGTACAACGCACCTCAAAGGCCTTCTTCATAAAGTTATGAAGAAGCTTCTCAAAATTTAGACGCACCGACCCAGACCCAACTGCAGAAGCATTGAAGACATTAAGAGCTTTTTCAACTGCTACTTCATGTGCTTCTCGGAGGATGGCCTAAGGGACATACATAATATTAGAATAATACAGCAGCACAAGTGGGACACCCAGAAATCAGTTTTATATATGCAGTAACACTCACCTCATCTGCTGGTTTAGTGCGATCAAAGCTAGACATGTAAACTTCAGCAGCCGAATCATAAGCTTTGCGGCATTCTGCTTCTTCTACACTCTGCAGCATAATCACATTAAAGAAATGCCATCATCCATTTAAAACAGTTTAACTCTTCGTAATAAACTTGTTATGCATTGCAATCCATGTTGCTGATTTAGCACAATACTTTTTTAAAGAGAATTTAGTACAACATTTGACCATGGTATTAAAAAAATTATATACTCTTTACGGTTAATAGCAGCTAAAAAAAGTTAATCAAATCTAACACATCAATTCCATCAAAGACAAACCTGCCAAGAGGAGGATATCGTGGGCACTGCACCCTTATTAATGGCATCCAAGAATGACTGTGTAAGACCAGCAAATATGGGACCTGTCATTACAGTACCTCCTACTTGTTTCGGCTTGGTTCGCTCAAAGATAAACTTGGTTAACGCATCCAAACCTGCTCTAAATTCTGGTCTCACTTTATCTAACTGCACAACAAAAAATAATTTGAGTAAATACATAAACTAAAAGGAACACACAAACACAATAAAATGAGTGAAAGTGAGAATTACCGGGATCTGATCAAGTCGTTGGAGATCACTTTCATTGTTCACAGGTCGCACGAGAGCAAAACATTCCCTATCAGGAAATAAAGCGCGAATGGACTCTCGAATCTGTAGATATAAGTTCAGCGACTTATGTCAGCATATATAATATCATGTGAAGTCATTTTGACTAAATTCGAGGAGATAAGGTATCATGACCTCATTCTTAGCTAGCAAATCTCTTCCACCTTGCATGGGCCTCAAGGCCAATTCTAGGTAGTCTCGAGGAGTAATTTTTCTGTTATCCTCTGCTAATTCCAAATAGAAGTCCTGCAGGAATGACCAAGCATGTTATTATAACAAGATCAGACGAAATTGGTGGGTCATCGTGAATTAAATTTTAAAACTACATGTCCATTTATTGATAAACATTAATAGGAATATGAAAAGGTAAAAGAATAATTACTCTCAATAGCCAAACAAAAACGGGAGAAAATTGGCCAAGCTCTGATGTTGAGGACCTTCCACCGGAGGCCCTAACACGAATATGCTTGGTCATTTCAGTGACCAGAGACAGACGATCAAGTGCAGCTTCATCTATGCCACCCATCTAAAAAAGAAAGTTTACAAAGAAAACATATCCACTAATGAGATTCTGCCCAAATTTAACTTTAATATAAAAAATCATAAAAAGTTCCATGAAAACCTTATTGCATTCTATATTACTATGTACAAAACAAAAGGAAACATAAAGCACAATGCAACAGGCATATACCTGGTTGTAGACAAACATGCTAGATAATAAAACTGCCAAAGAGAATATCTGAGTACTGTATGTCCCCTGTCAAAGATCAAATGAAAAGGCAAAAAATTATATTCAATAAGTCAAAATCATGAAAACTTTACATTTTGAGTGTCAACATCATTTAAATTCTAATTTTAGTGCCAACATTAAGATAACATTGACACCTTTTTTTTGAGAGGACAACATTGACACCTAAAGATAAACTTAACAATAAACAGAGGAAACTTCATGCTAAAAATTTGGAAAACTACTGAGATAAAATCGTGCAAATGTGAATGAGTAATATATAACCAAATGACATTCATAAGCATTTTTTTAAACAAGCCAATTTGCATGATATTGAAATCATCTTATCAAAGATTTAGAACAAGGATAAATTGGATGTTAGATAGTTCAGTTGGATGAAGTCCTCACTGTTTGATCATAGGCATCAATTCCTTCCGTGTCGAGCAGCAAAACACTGTATTCTGTCCCATCAAGAGCAGTTCGTTTTATAGGTGCACTCCACATCCACAACCCTTTAGTGCAAGGCCGATGAGTTGAAGCTACTTGAAATCCGCTACTTCTACCTAGAAGCTGCAAAAATGTGATTTTCAAGAGAAAAAACAATGAAAATAAACCACAAATTCAAAAAATCAGGTAAAAATTAAAAGATGCAATTCAAAAAACTCAGAGAGAGAGAGAGAGATGAATATAGGATTGACACATTCCCTCCTGTTGGTTGAGTTTTTTTAGAGGTAACGTTGGTTGAGTTAGCAGATGAATGGTGAACATGACTGAGAAAGATAAGAAATTGCATTATAGGACAAGAAAGACTAAGTAGAGCATGTAGACAAACTCGGAATGGATTTAGAAATTGACATAATTATTATTTCCAAAAGGAAAAAAAGTTCATAAGTGAAAAATGGATGTAATATAACTGTGCTTACAAAAGGATTACACAATATAAATAATTAATTCAATCTTCACATGCATTTTTCTGTTGCTGTTACCTTCAGAAAAAGAATGACTCTGCACATGAGGAAATCACAAAAAATCTCATATAATGCATAGATAATCATTAAGATAACCTTGGAAGTTTTTTTTGAAAGTAGGAGAGGATGAGAGCCATGTGCACTCATCCATATTTATTAATATAACAATGTTAACACATAGTAAGATGTTCAGAAAAATGAAAAATATGAAATGCACTTCTATGCTGCTGTTGCTCACACCATATATCTTTAATGTCGAGAAGGGAAGGTCTGATCATCAATATAACATTTGTAGTTCACTATAGATTGTGATTTCAATTAAAAACAAGCCTAAAAACTTCAATCAAAATGGCAAAGCTAGCACTAGATAACGATAAATCTACTTATCCATTGATTTGTCTTCAATTAATTTTTTAAGGAAATTATTGGGTGCATGATTCCACACTCTTAGGAAGTTGTAAGTGAAAAAATAATATCCATACAGTAATTTTAGGAAGTTTTTAAGGAAAGTTTATGGAAGTTGTAACTAATGCATGATTCCGAACTCTCATATGTGTTAACCCCAATGAGGCATTGATTTTTATGTGTGATCATTGTGGTGTATAATTGTATCAATAAATCAGGATGACAATCATAAAGAGGTATTCTCTTCTTCTCCATAAAAAATATATTGCATTGATGATTTTATTGCCATATTTTTTGGTTAATGTTTGCATTCAGTATTCTCATAACACGTGTAAACCCTCTCAAATAAAAACAAAAGTGTAAAGCTCATGCAGATGCTTCGCCCATACTGGCCAACACTATTTGGCTTCCTTGTGGCGTTGTCTTATTTTCTTGTTTTCATTTCTTCAAGCTAATAAAGTGTCCATCAGATCACTCTTGGCATAAGCCACTAAAGCCACATTCTTGTAAATATGCTAAAATCATATAGATGGAAATTTGTAGAACAAGAATAATCTATTCAGCAGACAAAAACAAACAAAAATCTAAAGCACTCATTTGGATGCTTAAATTTCATAAAAATGTAATTGCTATAAACTTGTCCCACCTCTTACTGCTTATTAGCTCATCATTGTCCTTTCTGTTTATCGCAAATTCTCCTCCCTGCCATAGTAGTCATGCATTTTTTTTACATGTATTTTTTAGAATCCATGTCACAAATATTGTTAACACTTTTAACTCTTCAAATTAAGGCGTGTTTTAACATGAAACTAGTGAAATCATTATGTATCCTGTTCAAATTCTGACTTGAGCTTTCTCTATAATACAAAGGTGACAGTACGGATTCGTGACGTAATATCCACATTTATCACTCTATACAACAGAAGCACTAAGATTTTTCGTCAATTCCCATACATTCACCAACAGCCCAATGACATCAGCGAGAAATAATTGAGGTCCCAGTAATCAACTTTGATATTAGACACAACGTGACCGAGCTAATCTCAAAGGAGACCGCATTCCAGCTTAATGAAGTCCATTTGAGACACTTAGACTGAAAAATTACTCTTTTTCTGCTTCCTCAAATTTAGCATACTCCTTTGGACCCAAATTCTGTTACTCGCATGGAAGTTTGACAAACATTCAGAAGGATTTCTTTTTTATGTTCCAATGTCTCAAAAAGGTCCTCTTTTTGGGAAGTTCAGACGGGAAGCACACCTGGTTCAGAATGAAGCTCTTGCCCTGGCGCGCGCGGCCGCAGACGGATATGACGCCGAGGGGCTCCTTGACGAGCTGGAGTGCGGAGACGGCCTCAGGATCCATCCGGAAGTGGCCCTTATCGTCGCAGTACACGAGGCGGACGGGTTTCCCGTGCCGAACCGGGGCCGGCGGGCTCACGCTAGGGTTCGGCGAGGTGCCCTTCTCCTTGGACGAGGAGGAGGCATCTGAGCCCCCTCGAAACCCTAACATCTGCAACATCCGATTTGCAGCGACTCCTCCTTCGCTCTCCCTCTGTCTCCCCCCTCCGTCCTGCGATCTCGATGAAACTTGGCGTTCTCGCGCTCTTCCCCCTTTTCGTTCTCTTCGCTGGTGTTTGCTGGCGAAAAAAAAAAAGCCCTAGTACATGCTTTTAAAACCAAAACGCTACTTTTTTTTCCCGGTCGAACACACTTTATGCTCCTTTTCTCTCCATTTTGCGATCACGCGAATTATTTCCTTTTAATTTTCTTCTGTGCTGCGTTAGTTATTAAATAATTTATTATTTACTTAGACATTAAGAAAACTTAAAGTAAATCACAAAAGGACCAAAGTATGTGAATTAATTATTTACTCTAATATTAGGTAAATTATTTTTTAAATTAATTAAGTTATTCAGAAAATATAGATCCAAACATTATTACGTTTTTATTGTTACATTTCACTAATTATGCATTTTAATTTTTACAGATAAATACTTCAATAGTATTGTGTCACATTTTTCACAAAAAATTATAGTTTTTATAATTCATCTCGTTGTTTTTTTTCAAAAGAATTGTTTTCTTATCTCCCGTGCAAACAGCTAAGTTTTTGGTAATTTATTTATGGATAAAAGTACTATGAGCAGGAAGCACTAAAAAGAAAAAAAAATCATGAGGCTGAAGAGAGGAAGAAAATGGAAGGATTCATCTTGTCTTTTACAATCGCGAGGCAGCCCGAAAGAGAAGTATAGGCCTCCACGTGACTCGGGGTGTGTGAGCGCAGCGCGTCTGGGCCTCCAGTTTCAAGGGCAGTGGGTCACGTAACCCAACTACGCAGCCCATGCGATTATTATACCGTCAAATAAATTATTATGGCAAATAATAATTTTCGTCAACTTAAAGTGATTATTATGGCACCGTAGTGGTTCGGTTTATAAGAAAATCATGGGTTTGTTGCTGACTGTTATTAGATTTTTTTTTTCAAAAGGTTAAAAGAGATTATGGATTCGAACACATAAGTTTATGAATTTGAATTTGACACCTCATTGTATATGTTGTAACCAAAACTGACCATAACATAGCATTCAATAGGTAGAGGGGTGTAAGTTGATTAGTTCAATTAGCGAACTTCAAAAGCTCCACGGATATTAATACTTCTAGGTTCGATTTTTGAAGTCATCGTGTTAATAAAAAAATAAGTTATTACTATTTTATATTCTCGATTTTGAATTAATCGGATGTTAATAATCTCAAACATCGAAGGCCTTTCGTATATTCGAATCGACACCAAAAAAAAGGTTTTTTTTTTCTTCTGACGATCTTTTTTTGTGTCTACCCATGACTTTCGTATTTTCTACTAACCTCCCATAAACTATATCGCGTTTTCCACTTAAGTCCATCTATCAACTTCTATTAACTTTTTCATTAATTTTTATTATTTTGATTTATGAAATGATCAAATTATTCTTGCACAATTCAAATAAGTGAGCTCCATTTTTCTTTGTTGACCTAGATGCACGAGAGCAATTGGGTCATTTCATAAATAAAAAATAACGGAAAAGTTTGGATGAACCTAAGTAGAAAAAGTGGTATAGTTTAGGGGAGATCAGTAGAAAATACGAAAATCATGAGTAGAAACGAAAAAAGTTCATAGTTTAGGGGAAGTTAAAGAAAATAATAAAAAAAATAAGTAGAAGGGTGCATGTGCTGATCAGCGTGCTCCTCCATCCATGTTCTCCTCAATCTCTTGAAGCTACATGAATGTTCACCGGCGAGTCCCTCCATATTCAAGCATTGATACTCCAATTTCATTTTGATCTCGAGTTGATACGTTTACTTTATCAAGCAACAAATTCATCCCTCGACTATTTAAGTATTTAAAATTTAGTCCTTTTCACGTATTAATCATTTTTAATAACACATTATATAATAATTTTAAAGCATAAATTCCTTTTCAATTGACAAAGATTTATTATATTGTCATAAATTTATCTCTCATATATTACCGTTAAATAATTTATTTGAATGCACGTGTTGAAATAGTTAGATTGATAGTTTTTTCTATTCTTTAACTACATTTTGGCAATTCATATTTTAGTATCTATTCCAATTATTATTAATTTTCTATATGTATGGTGTACCCAAAAAAACATTTACGTGTACATATTCATGATTGGATAAATATTTAAAAGAAGATGATCATATAAATTACTTGATTATCTCATCATGACATCAAACAAGTTATTTTAATTTTATACATCATAAAATTTTAATCATTTAAATGGTTGAGGGATTACTTTGTTATTTTACAAAATTAGGGTACCAAAATGGGATTAGCATTAAAATGGAGAGAGCAATGTTAAAAATTACTCTGCATCTTAAATGGATGACAAGAGATCAATGTAACATTATTTTGGCCTTAAGCCAAAACACAGTTTCCTATTTGAATCCAAATAAAAATATTTCTGAACAATTTTTTTTAATCCCACACTAACCTTCTCTATGAAGAACAATAATGTTCCCAACCCTACAAGAACTTATAAATCACATTTTTATCATCTTTACAAAATAGAGCCAACAAATTAAGAAAAAAATTGTTTGGATGAAATTTTGAGAACGACGTCATTGTTATTGTATCTCTGTACCAAACAAGATCGATCTATCTATAAATATTCATGCAAACATTAAATTCTTTATTTTTATGTAATCTCTCCTCTTTTTCCATTCTCTTCTCTATGAAAAGATTATGATCTGAATTATAGGAAAGTAAAATTTAAATATCTCTTAATGATAAAAATAAGAAGAATTAAAGAGAAAAATATAACTAAACATTTTGATTTAATTGAGATCACAAAAACACCTCAAGTCTCATTACAAATTCGGTGTTAGCTACATATTATTAAAATTCTTATAATTGTTCATGTTCGGGGCGAACATCATTAAATCATGATAAATTTGTTTTATTGATGTTTTTCTTTGTAGTTCCTAAATCATATCATGATTGATTTCAAGTTGTCTTCTATTTATAATCCCTAAGTATTTTATGTTTTGATAATCGCCTCCCATGGTGACTTTTAATTATAAAAAAATTGATTATATCTTCTATCAACTTGATATGACCTAGAATAGTTTGCAAAGTCTACCTCCTATGTCATGGGCATGACTTCTATGTCACACCTTTCGGTGATCATGATTATGAGACTCTTTTTCACAATCATGAAAGAGATTTCATGAGCGTAACTTTTATGACACGATCATAAGTAATGGGTAGATTCGCATTTGCTACAACAACTAATTAAAGATAAAATTTTAAATGTTTTTATCCATTCTTGTTGAATTACTTGTAGATGTTACTTATGATTATCTTATGTATTAAATGTTATACGATGTTTTATCTTCAGCATGTTTATAATTTTTTATTTGATGATTAAGGAACACCAAGATGTTGTTATGCATGCGTAAAATGTAAATAGAATAGAAGTTGAATATTGTTATACACTAATGTTTGATGTATTGTAAAGGCATAATGTATTAAGTTGAATAATATATTTTTGTCATCCATTAAAGTAAAATTCTTATCCTGCCATCATAAGGAGATTATGATGATGAAGTGATCAATGATTCAAATACAGAAAGAAAGATAAAACAAAGATATTTTCCTATGTTGTTATGTGTGATACCTTGAATTACTAGATGAACAAAAATGTCCTTGTGCTCAAAGGCAAAGTCGGTGATTTGACAAAGAAAAAGTATATAAGTTCTAAACTTACTTTCCCACCTCTCACTTTCATCCTACAATCAACCATCAAAACCCCTAAAGTTGTAAAATCCTCTTTCTTGTGCACAAAAGGAGGATAAGATGGGGTTGATAGAGACATTCTATTAAATGGAAAAATGGGTAAGAAGGGAAAAGACAAATCCTATGAAAAATTATGATTTAAGAAATATGATATGTTAAAATTTTGTCTCATTCCATTTCATGTTTGCAAGGAGAGTAATTAAATTATTTTCCTCTTCATGATTCTTATTTGAGAGTATGGAATTTGGGTTATGTATTTTTAGAATTAAAAATGAAAAATAGGATGGAAATAAATGTATTGATTATAGTTTGAGCTTCTTGTGTTTTCTCACTACTCATAACATTATTGAAGAACACACAAAATGTTGTTATGATGAATGTTTCTTCCTATTTTGATTCCATGTCTAAGATTCTTATTTTCTTCACTTGTGAAATTGATTAAAATATTCTCACATCACATTAGATTGAAACTCTAAAGATGTCTTTGTTTTGAAAATGGTCCATGAACTATATGATATAAATTCTAGAATGGATTAGGAATGGATTGGAAAAGAATAAGGCATGGTGGGCATTTGGGAGCTTGCTACAATTGGACCATGGTGGGCATCCTACTCGCTATGATTTATAGTGAGTTCACTACGGTCTCTAAGAATCGATAAAAACTACAATGTCCTATGGAGGACTACAATCTCACTACAGCGGACGATACAACTGGATTCAAAAAGTGGTTTCTTATATTTGTAGTCCATTTGATTTTTCCCTATGTGATGATTATTAAACATTTGTTGCACTTTTATACCTTTAATATCGATATGTTGTATGTGATCTTGTCATGATACGCTTGAGACATGATTGAATTGTTCACATATATATATATATATATATATATATATATATTGAATATTATGTTTAGCCCTACAAAATGAACACATCGATAGATTATTTGGCACTTGACGTATTAATTTAATTAAACGAATTTGATCTGAACGTGTCACAAATGTTTTGCATTGAGTCTACGTGCATGGATGTTGACAAGGTTATTTTATTTTTCATTATATTTTTTCCTTTTTGGTGTCACTTTTGTATTTGCTTTTAGTATAGAATTTGTCAATACCATTTTTGTAATCAGTGCACTTAAAATTCATGTGATGGTTCTCCACATCACATTCTACCAAATTTATACTTGCATCTAGTGAATAGTATGGAAGAGCAACCTAGAACTCCCACCAAAGTCTTTATATTCAAGAAATTTATTCTCAATATGAATTAAACCCAATTGTAGTGTATTTTGTCTCAGGCATGCATTCGCAATCTACAAATCTATACCCTTTCACAGCAGTAGTCATCTAAGCGCTCATTCATCTACGAACATTTGTGTAAGTCTGTTACACTCAAGACTCAATGAAAAGACCTTATGTAAATTATGTGCACATTTAGATGTTGTACAAGTTATTATAGATGACAAATGAAATCATGTCAAGTTGGTATAAGAGTAGCTTTATCAGGGGTGCATAGCGACGATTGTGAATAAGAAGCATCCTACGATCTACAACAAATGCTATTAAAATTAAAGATGACTCATGAACAAGTCTTTGCACAATAAAAATGCTGGCGCTGAGCGAAATTATGTAAGATTGAAGGATATCATGTTAGTATACAAGGAACACCTAGACCAATTCCAATTAGACGATTGCGAAAGTACATAAAAGAGATGAACCTGCATAAATTTTAACATCAATTATATAATAATAATGTGGAATGCAAATCATATATGGTTAACATCATGAAGAATAAAACATCATTCTCTATAGGTACAACAAGGGAATCATGCATTATTTATCATAAAGAGGATCTTTAAGATTAGCACCAGCATCATCAAGCATCATGAAGTGAAATCATCATCATGCAAGACATTTGGATCAATAATGACATTATGCTAATCATCGATATATGAGTTAATAATCTTGATAATCAATAAGATCAATGTTGGTTTTATACAATCACATCATGAAAGATGAAGTATCATAATCAAGAAGTTTAATAAATCACTATTGAAGAAGCGTATCAAAGTCATAACATGATAAGTGTAACACAATCATATGAGTCATAAACATAACATAAGATATAACTGATTATCAATTAGGAAACATTGTTAGAAGGGAACCGATGAGATCATTTGTACATTATCCATCATCATCGATAAACATTATTATCATTCTTTTATTTTATTATATTACACTTATTATTGAGTGTCCTTGGTATGACAATCACACGTTGATGGTGTGTGTTTGGCGGTGCCAAAGAGGAGCACGTCTGATTAATTTACAAATTACGAAAGGACAAATATATAAGTCATGTCTAATTGAAGCAAGATTAAGATAATTGATTGGAGAAGGCCATGCCTATCCATCGTGATTCGACAAAAAAAGTTATGAGTAATAAAACAATATGGGAATATTCTTTCCTCATGTAGTCTTCCCTTGCCCACAAACATGGGAAAGTATGTGGGTAAAAGAGAGGGTCAGGTGGTGGTGAGGCAAAAGAAAATCGTGGCTAGGGATATATATAGGGATGTGATGTGGCAAAAAGACTAGAATTGTTAAAAAAATTATCTTAACAATATCTTACTGTCATTTGATTGTTTAATCTTTAACTCTCCTTTTTGTCTTATATTTTCCCTTCTTTCCTCCTTATAGATATTTTCATTACAAATTGTATTTCGAATTTTGATCGACCAATAGCTTGCTTTTTAGACCAACTCTTGGTCTAATTGATTGGACTATATCAGGGCTTATGATATTGTTTTTAAGGTGTGCTTGATTCAAGATGTTTCTAATTTAGATGTCAAAAGTGAAATGTACAGTTACACTTATCATTTTATAACTTAGGTTTTTATTTGTACCAAGATGGGATTCCCAACTCGGCATCCAAAAAATTGACCCAGTTTAAGACTAAGTCATATCTTTAAGGGGGCATTTGGTTGGAACTTAAATAATGGAATAGAAGGATATTGTACAAAATATTACCAAACACCACACTTATTCTATTAAAAGTACAAAGGACAATGTTGTCATTTTGAAAATATATAACCTTGTAAATAATGCTTTTGATAGAGATAACGTATTCCACAAAAATGACAGAATACGTCAAACCTCTCAAAAAAAGTTAACCTGTCAGATTAAATGAACTTATTCTCATCTTTATATTCACACCTTAGATTCCAAGTTAAACTATGTCGAGTATGAGACAAACCTTTTTTTTTTAAAAAATCAACTCAACTGAGTTTGATAATACAACATATGTATTTATTCTTTATTAATTTGCCATGAACTAAGTAAATCATGTCAACTTGTTTATTTAATAATAGATATATAATGATAATTGTATTCTTGTAGTTCAATAAATTCATGTTTCTTTATTATTATTCATTAATTTTATGTGTTCCTAAATTTTCATGATTACAAAATAAAAGAATATTGGGTCATCTTGATTTTTCTTCTTATGTCACCCCGATTTAAACTGAAAGTTTATATCGACTGTGAAGAGACTTGGTTCGTCCCTAGTCAAAATAAAGGCATTGTTGTTTTTTTCTTTAAAAGGCATTAGTGTGAAATGTTAGTTAATATTTTTTAGGTTTGCAGTCTCCATCAATAATGGTAACTATAAAATTTGATTAATTAGACCTACCAAAAAAATAATAACCACCAAGAAAAAGGTTAATGTATCTAATAATATATTCATAATAACTTAAGCATGTGAGATAGTAAAAAAATGAAAAACAAACTTCCTAATTAATAAAAAGCAAAAGTAAGAAATGCATTATTTTTTGGGTTGCTTGTTATGTCCATGGTTGCCTTGTGATTGTTCTGTAAGGAAGCCTGAAGGATCTTTCGATCAAAAAGAAAAACCTTGAAGGTATCTAAACTGATTGAATTCTTGATTCATCAAGAGGTTATTCATTTTTTTCTCTTGCATGTCTTGGCTAACGAGATACTCCATATAAAATAAAAAAATGGAAAAAAAATGAACCTTGAAGGGTCCACCCAAGAGGTGTTGCCTCCACTAGAAGGGGAAGACATAAAGCACAAAGCCAACAGAGCAGAGACAGCAAAGGACATCACACTTCACTTCACCGTCTGGTTTTAAAGGGCCCCCTCCTCGTGGCGTTTCAAGGCGCCTTAATTTGACTGGGGTTGTTGTTGTGCTCCCCACCCGCCACGATGATTCATGACATGAGAAGTGAAGTGAAGCCCCCCTTTGCCTGCCATGACTTGTGCACCGTGATGGTGGTGGGCACGGACGTAACCCTACTGGTGATACCATACATGCACCTGTGATCATTTCGTTAATCATATACGTCCCTAGTCCACGCACATCACACCTTTGGTATAACTTTCATATTTACTATGCTCTCAGCCTTGTGGGGGCTCAGAGCGTGCACAGGTCCACTTCATTCATCACCAAGTACAACGCCAATAGTGTCCAAGTAAAAAAAAAAAAGGAAGATGAATCTACTCCTGTAAAAAGAAACAAAAGCCAAGCTAAAATCTCAAAGACTGGAGGACAAGAATGCAGATCTTTTGCTTCGGACAGTGGGACTCACGGGGGTTAATTAGTTGGGGTCATGAGATGCTGCAGTTGGCTGGTTGGAAGGGAGCACTGGCCAGCTAAGATTTTTAGGCAAAGGCACAGGAGGAGAGGAAACTACAAAGCCATCAAAATGTGGAGGAGATCACAGGAAAGTTAAAATTCATATCGAGGTAATAGCAGCAGTGAGATCTAAAGATGTCAGGCACTTCTAACTGGGTGTCTTCTTGTGCAGAAGTAAGAATCTACATGATTTGAGCATCTGCATCCGGGCCTTTTGTTTCTTAGTGGAAGATAAAAATTGTTTCCAGGTGTGTTCCGGTTTATCCGGGGGTGTTCTCTAGGGTTTATCTCAAGTCATGCATGGTAAGGATGCATGGCCTATAAATGGGAATACGTATCTTGAAAGTATATACATATTATGAAATGCATGTAGTTATGATTACAATGATTCCATATGTATGAATCATATGCAAATGATCGAGTCACATATAGCTATAGGTCTTGCAGGATAGAGTCATGTAAAGCATTGATAGACAAAGACAAGTCATACTGACTGGGGGGCCCTTGCACTTAAACTGAGAAGACGCTCTCAGTATGACTATCGCATGTGATTGCATGCATCCATGTTCAATTGCTAGCAGTCAGCGGTCGACAGGGTCAAGTCTCGATCGCAGGCAGTGAGTTCTTGTGTTTTTGTTGGAAGAGTTTAGCTCACTTAGTATTAGTAATGCATAGCAAGGAGAGTTCATGAACTGTAAATTGAAAGAACGAATGAGATGACAAAAGAATGTAGATTCATCTAAGCTTTAAATTAAAAGAAACCACAAGCAAAATATACCAAGATCTACAAAATAGAGCTGAATATGGATAGATTAGGAGGTCAAAATTGAATTGGGTGTATAAGATGTATTAGGATTCGATGTTGATCAACTTAATCTGAAAAGTTAAGACGTTGAAGTAATGCAGTGAATCTCCTTACTATATTTGAAAATTTTGATCCTGTGGCAATCACAACGTAAGCTAACTCAGTGGCGTCTGCTGCCTTTAACTGATGACTCTTGGCTGACATGACTAGTCATGTACTTTGCTCTTTGGTACCTCTTTCAATTCATGATTTTTACAGAGGGTACGTAGTTTGCCATTGAGAGATCACAACTGAACCGGCAATAATTGACGAATCAATCAATCCCAATTGGAACTACGTCTAGTTGTTTAACGGTGTACGCTGGTGGCGACCGTGATCTACTGTTTTACATACAATATACATCTTTCTTTTTCTTCTGAGCAGCCATTAATGCAGCCATGCATGAGAGTGGAAGGAAGGCTCTGAAACGTATTAATTCTGGAGGCCTGATCAAAGTTTTTCTCAATTAGATGCTAAAGTTAAGTACTCAAACTGTTTGTGAATACCTAAACGCCAATGGGATCCTGCGCATACGATGCATATGGTCCTGCATGAGCAACATTGTAAGCATTAAACGGAAAGAGAAAAATTAGATATTTGTTTTACACCATTATTCATCCCTTCAGAGAAATTTGACAAAGATGAATTGATCCATAGATCTCTGCTTCATTATTTAGATTATACATTTCTGATAATGCAAAAAATCGTTTGTGACAAAGTATTCACAAGTGTAGCATTTTTGTTGAGCTTCATATATAGGGTCAGCTCTGCAAGCTGTTCAGCTCCCTCTGTGTCATGAGGCAAAAAGCCACGTCCACAGATCCTCTTCCTTCCTCATGGTCAATTTCTCCCCTTGGAAAGGCATCTAGCAGGCGCTCTTCGGCGAGAGACGTGCTGTGTTCACTGATGGATGAATGAATGAGATGGACACAACCATGTAGAAGCAATAAAAGCTACAGCGTTATTGCAAGAGTACGGAGTTGCTGTTGAGAGAGAGAGAGAGAGAGAGAGAGGACGGGTAAGAAATGGAGTGGGGTTGGCGCAGTCAGTGGCAGGGCAAGCGCAGGCAAGCAGCTAAAGGCTACAGGCAGCAATAATAAACGCATCACCCGGGGGCAAAGGCAAAAGCAGAACGGTTCTACGTCTTGTCATCTGATGTTTGCAAGGAAAAAAAGGGAGATTAAAGAAACCCGAGCAGAGCAAAGCAAAGATAAACAAGTCGCTGCCAAGAGAAAAGAAATAGCAACGTTAATACCACAAGAACCCAACACTGGACGCCGTCCAAAAGCCAATAAAAATACTTATCCATAACGCAGTGTTTTCTAAAAGGCAAAGTGCCCACGGAGCAGAGCTCTGTTGCCACCTCTCTCTCTCTCTCTCTCTCTCTCTCTCTCTCTCTCTCTCTCTCTCTCTCTCTCTCTCTCTCTCTCTCTCTCTCTCTCTCTCTCTCTCTCTCTCTCTCTCTCTCTCTCTCTCGCTCGCTCGCTCGCAAAAGCAGGCTTCTGCTGACTGGCAAGGGCAGGAACACAGTGCCACCGATCAAAGCGAGGAGAAAGTCTGAGCCACGCCCTCTGTTCATGAATGAATAAGGAGAACTATTGACACGAAGCCATTCGCTCAGCAGCTACAGCATATACAACCATCTAGGAAGCGCAGCAGCAGGCAAAGATTCGAAAGTAGATAGTTTCGTGGGCGTGTATGGGGCAGACACGGAGCAATGCAACAGAGCTTACAGTTGGATCGAGGGTACGGAAGGGAAGCCACTCATTTGAACAAAGTTGAAGTCTTTTTAGGCACGCCCCCAAGGAGCAAACAAAAACACGGAAACAAGCAACGAGAAAAGCTGAAGCCTTTCTCCATCCGTCTTTCGCTGTTGTTTTGCTGTGTGGTTGGGGCCTCTCCCTGTTCTGTTCTGCTGCTGCTGGGTTCTATCCTCTTTATAGCCTTCCCATCCCCCATCGCCATCATGCTCACTTCCCCCAATCAATTGCGCCAGCCACCGCCATCGCATCCATTGTTCGGCGAAGTTCGGACCTTGATTTGCTGATTCATTTGTTTCCCTGTATCCTGAGCGAATGGGGATCGATTTGAACACCATTGAAGAGGAAGAGGATGACGAGGCGGCGGAACGCAGCACCCTGCCGCCTGGTACTGCCACTGCCACTGCTGTGGCGGCGTCACCGGCCGCGTCGGTTTGCTTGGAGCTGTGGCACGCGTGCGCGGGGCCGTTGGTGTCGCTGCCCAGGAAGGGGAGCCTGATGGTCTACTTGCCGCAGGGCCACTTGGAATGGATGGGCGAAAGTGGCGGTACCGCTCCTGGCTGCGGACGTCTTCCCCGCTACGTGAACGTTATGCTGCCTCATGTGCTGTGCCGCGTGGTTGATGTCAAGCTTCATGTCCGTATCCCTCGTCATTCTTTTCTCCCGTCTAAATTGGGATTTCTTACATTAGTCAGGGATGATTTCGTTGGACGCAGGCTGATGCAGCTACTGAAGAGGTCTACGTTCAGCTCTCTCTTGTTGCTGAAAACGAGGTTAGACGACGTTTTTTTCCCGGCAAAATCTATGGAAGAATCTTTGATTCTTTCACGTAAACTTATGCAAATCTTCGTTTAGCTCCAAAAATGTGCTCTTGATAAATTGGTTTTGAGGATGTATCAAGTTCTTGATAACTAAATAAACAAATCGCGTCACGAAGCTGTAAAGCATCAAGAATTCGGTTTGGTTGAGACTAGGTGTTTACATGTTTTCGGTTGCCAATTCCTCAACTTATATGGACTCTGCAAAGTTAAATCCAGACTGCATCAAGCTTCATGATCAATTTGTAGTTATTCTACTATATGTATAAAAGAAATAAACTGTATTAATGATGGTTTTGGTTTGGCCACACTCGTTCAGGAAGCACAGCGAAGGTTGCAGAACGGTGAGGTTGAGGAAGGCATGACGGTGGAAGAAGACGAAGGGATGAGCAGGGCAGGAGTGCCCCACATGTTCTGCAAGACTCTCACTGCCTCCGACACAAGCACCCATGGAGGGTTCTCTGTGCCGCGCCGAGCTGCGGAAGATTGCTTCCCTCCCCTGGTATGTGAAAAGCTAATTTGTGTTATTCCAGGGATTGGAAGCCTGTGGATTGTAATAATCAGATTGCGACGCTGAAGCACTTAGAGAGAAATTTGCTAATACTCCTAGGACTATAAGCAGCAGAGGCCTTCTCAGGAGCTCATTGCAAAAGACTTGCACGGCACGGAGTGGAAGTTTCGGCATATTTATCGAGGTGCATCAATTGAAACTGAATCTCTTTAGTTAATACAAACACAGACTTTTGGAGAAAATAAATAATGACGCAATGATTCATCATAAAGTTTGTAATATGCACGCATTGGCAGTTTAATTACTATACCACATCCTGTAGACTAAAGTTTATACAGCTGAAGTAAAATGTTTGTTTTTTATAATTAAGAAACTAAAGGCTTTACGTTTGAAAAGCTATAACAAACTTCCTGAAAAATATTTCTGATGAGAAAAGTTCGAATATCATCTACTACTTCAAAGATCACCAGCCTTTAGTTAAGTAGATAAAATTTTTAAAATACATAATTTTGAAATGATTCTATCAATCAGCCATTGAAAGAATCAAGTAAAAGGTTTTTCCAGATGGCTAACTAATTTAGTCAATTTATAGGTCAACCAAGGAGGCATCTGCTTACTACTGGATGGAGTGCATTTGTAAATAGGAAGAAGCTCGCTTCAGGCGATGCAGTTCTCTTTCTACGGTAGGCTTTTCATATCACAACAAACTGATTATACATGCAAAACACTCTGGTTAATGTCTAGTGGGCTCTGTATATAATAGGGGTGACGATGGTGAGCTCAGGTTGGGAGTTAGGAGAGCAGCTCAACTGAAAACCAATGTTTCACTTCCAGCACTGCCTACTGGAAGTTCATGTCCAAGCGTACTGGCTACTGTTGCTAATGCTGTTTCCACGAATAGTGTGTTCCATATATATTACAATCCACGGTGTGTAAATTGTATTAAGATTTCAATTCTATCTTAATTTTCTTCTTTTTTGATAACTGAAATCAGTGCTAAATGTTTTAACCATTCATTCATCACGTGGAGTTTTGACTAAATTGTATTAACGCTTAACCGTGGTAGAAGTTTGAGCTCAGCCTGTTAGTTATTGTTCCATAATCAGCTGCATAGTACAAGAATGTTTAGTGAGATGTCTATCTTATCACATAAGCTAATTCAAGATCAATATACTGCAGGGCAAGCTCATCTGAATTTGTAGTTCCTTATTGGAAGTTCGCCAAGAGCTTAAAACATTCTCTCTCTGTCGGAATGAGGTTTAAGATGCATTGTAAAGGCGAAGACACCACAGAGAAGAGGTTTGGTCATGCAGAATCCAAAAGTATCAGCATCTTAACCTCAAGAGGCTGTGTATTTATTCATTTTTGTTGTGTAGGCTCACAGGATTAATAACTGGGATAAGTGATACGGACCCCATAAACTGGCCTAACTCAAGATGGAAATGCCTCTTGGTACGATTTTAAACAAATCTCAATATCTCCCGAAAAAATATTTTTTGTTTACCTTTTCATGAATTGATTTTTTTAACATAAACCTTTCTTTTATCAGAGTACATTATTTAATACCCTTGGATGATCAGATATTCACACCATTTAAACTAGTTAGTAACTCTAGCTGTGCCATGGAATTCATATCCTAAACACTAATTATTTACAACTATGCCCAGCAATACAACAGTTTCCAGTTGTGCTTTGTTTGTCATAAATGGGCAAATGGTCAGAGAGCTGACTTCTATCATGAATATATCATGAGTTGACTAATATACTTGTATTCCGAGGATGTGGAAATATTTCGTGTCGGTTGTGCAGGTTTGACAATAGTTGGTATCATATATTAGCTTTACATTTGTATAATTTTGTTTGACACTATATGGTTAGACACATTGTGCACTAATGTAGTTCTTATTTCGTGAAGAAGTTTATCAAACAAATGGGCAGTGCATGCAAAATTTCCTTTCAATATTCAGAGACCTGTAGCAAGAGAAAGGTCTTTATACCCTACAAATATTTTTTGAGGTCCGAGTGGTTTCAATAAAATTAACACTGCAGTCTGATGATCAGATATGTTAGTCACATCTCCGAAATACAATTTCATCTAAGAAAACATAATCCATTAAGAATTCCATCAAATGTCACCCACCCACCCACCCACCCCCCACAACACACACACAATAAAATAAAAAAAACTGTAAAGTTCTCTACCAATTTATATAAGGACAGCTGTCAAAAAATGCATCAGGGCCAGAATTGGTTTTGATACTTTTGGTAATTTGATGACAATATCCCACTGATGTGTTCTGATAACTGGATATGCTGTTTGTATCTCAGAATACAATTATTTCATATTCATTACATATCTTTTTTCTTATAGTTTTAAAACTATCCTTGATCTTTTACAGGTGAAATGGGATGACCATCTGGAAGGCAATCGACAGAACAGGGTGTGTCCATGGGAGATTGAACCAACTGTGTCAGTTTTAGGATCCAGGGGACTGACAATAATGGGTTCAAAGAGAGCCAGAACCTGCGTCGCTTCTGCTGGTTCAGATTTCCCATTTCCAAGTAGGTTGATGTACTGCAGAAATGGTTATTCGCCATCAATCAAACATCTTTCATTTTACATTTGATGCTGATATAAAATTATTTCCAGATGGAAGTGGGTGTCCAGACTTGGGGGAATCTGCAAGGTTCCCCAAGGTCTTGCAAGGTCAAGAAATTACAGGATTTGGAAGTCCCTTAAGTGGTGTTCATCCGCCAACTTCTCAGGGATCTGATGTTCGTCCAGACTCGATGGAATCTGCAAGCTTCCATAAGGTCTTGCAAGGTCAAGAAATTACAGGATATGGATCTCCCTTCAATGGCGTTCATCTGCCGACTTTTCAGACATCTCATGTTCAGCCCCAATACATTAAAGATAAGGGATGTCCAACTGCTGCAAAAAGCAGTGAAATGAGTAGTTCAGGAAGTAGGATCGGATTCCCATTAGGGAGATCCAATTTTTCCTTCCAGCGCACGAGTTTGGATGAATCTGTTAGATTCCCTGAGGTCTTGCAAGGTCAAGAAACTTTCACAAAATATCCGCCACGTATTGGGGTGGTATTTGATGCTCATTCAAGAAATGATGGATATGGCACATTCAATGCTTCTGGTGCTGCTGGAAACAGACTACCTGCATCATTTCAAGGTTATGGTGCACATGTTCTGCCATTTATGCCATCAGTTCAAGCATCTTCCCCATCCTCGGTACTTATGTTTCAAGATGGAAGTTCAAAATTTTCATATCCACAGGCTATGCACAGCAAATACAGCGGGGATAATGTTGATGGTTCCACCTGTTTTTCCTCATTCAATTGCTCACATGTGTTGAGTAGAATAGCTGCAAGACCATACCAACCTCCTTGTGCTGCACGGCAGGCCAGTAACAACCAGGATACAATTGCAAAACTCCGAGATCCCAGATTATGCAGTGAATCACAGTTGGTGAGCGGTCAGAACATCGGTCGCAATGGTTGCAAACTTTTTGGTTTCTCCTTAACTGAAAGGATGCCAGTGGCAAATCAAGTGGAGAAGACACTGTTGGTCTCCCCTACCTCAGCTGAGGTAAAGCTTGACGGTGCTTTCCCAATTTCTGCTAACACTTTAGGCCATAATTCTAGTGAAACAAGTGCCCTTTGTGCACTGTGTGTGGCTCCATTTTAGGAATCGTTTCCTTCTCTCTATTAACGAAAAGTAGTCTCTTAATCCTTGATGGACACAGATATAATTTAGCAGTCGTTATCTTTCAGAGGAGACAAGACAGGTAAGAAGATTACTTGTCCATCCTGAGTTGTTTGGATCTCAGATGGGTAGCTTAACTTTGATCCTTATGATTGAACATGTTGTCTTAGATTGCTTCGGACATTCTGAGACATGCCAACGATGCTGAAGAAATTCTAGGATCGACTTGTGATGCTGCAGAGAACTAAATGCTACAGAAGTAAACTCAGCTGTCTCGTCTCGGATTAATGCAATTTTTTCTTTAATGCAACTTAAATATCAGCTTTTAGCACTGCAAGTGTAATAGACTTTGAATTCTTATGTTTGCTTTCGGCATTTTATCCTTCCTATTATAAACCCATGGTAAATTCTGTTATTCTGTTTATCTTTTCTTGCAATGCGTTACTGTTTATGTAGTGATATGGTAATTCACGAACTTTTAAACATAACTACGCATTATAAAAAAAATCACGTAGCAGAAGGATTTAAGAACTCAATTGGAACAGCAAGATTCCTGGGAAATCTCCAAGCATGATTTCTGGAGGTTCAATGCAAATTCTAAAGATAGATAAAGAAGAGAGGACTGTTTAACTACAATTATTTTCTCAGTGTTAAAATTTTGTCTGTTGTTGGATCACAAATCAACGGCTTCACGAAGTCCCTAGACGCATATTGAGAGCGCTTTACAGATTTCGTGGATGGTTTAATATCGTTATGATACAAATACCAGAGTCTCAAATGAACAAATAAGTTTAGATTTTGTTGTCAGGATATTTTGGATATATCTTCAGCTACAAGAGATCATTTGCCTAATACAAAAATAACAATAAAAAATGTGTCACTCGAAAAAGTGTTACTATAAAAATTATGTTTGAATATCAATAAATGGTTATGTTTGATTATTTTAATCCATCCCTTGTTTAAATATAAACTTTAATACATGAGTTGATGGGGATGAATTATTACTCTTAGAATTAACATTTTAATTTATTTTTAATTGATGTAAGCAGAAATAAAAGGTATGGTGTATAAATAAATTTCACCCGTAGAAGTCAGTAGATGGATTTTATTTTAAATGATGCGATGTGCTTCACTAACTTGAGGGATCTTATTTAAATGGTGTAATGGACTTCGAATCACCAATTCAATCTTTTTTTTTTAAATGATATTCAAGTATAGAGTTTATTCAACAATCCCCCACTAAATCTAGTCCATCAAAACTCCATCATCCTCACAAAAGCGTCAGGGCCGGGCCGTACGGTGCATTATCCATTTAATTGATTAATAATTTAATCATCACTTAAATAAATTATCACTACTTTAATTATCAATAATATCACATTATAATAATTAATAAACATCAATAATATGGGTAATAGTTAGAATAATTTTAAAGTAAATTATCAAAATACCTTTAAAATTTTATTTTAAAATTTGATCACGTACTATTGTAAATAAACAAAAAAAAAGTTAATAAAAAAGATAACACAAAATTAAGATTTATTTATAAAAAATCAAATAATAAAAATATGAAGTTAAATTTTATTTTTTATAAAATATTCAAAATTACAACATTTTATTTAATGATTTTTTTGTTAAAATATAGTAGTCCTAAGTGTCGTGCGATGCACGGATGACGAATATTACAAATATTATATAGTATATAATTATAATGTTATAATATATAATTATTATCAAATGATGATCAATATTATAAAAAATATAATACATAATTGTAACATTATAATTTTAAATAATTATCAAAATTAATTTATTATCACTTAAATATGACAAATAAGTAAAGATGAAATTTTGCTTGGTCCCGCACGTGACTTTCGTGAAATTTTACCGAGCCAGTGCTGTCCAACACGAGCTCCGTCTAAGTACAATATTTGGGTTAGGCTCGGACTAGACCGAACTAAGGTGCCCAGTAACATGCTAAGCACGACCCGACATTGGACTAAGAAATTAGACCTAATCCGGTGAACATATTATTTATTATTAATTTATTTTTTACATATTTAAATATTTAATAATATGTTATAACTATATAATATAAAAAAGTTTTTTTATTATATATCTAATAATCATAATACCATATACCATATTATCTTTTAATATCATATAGTATAATGCTTTAATTAATTTTTTATTAATACAAATTAACTTTGGACAAAAAAATCAGTCGTTCGACTCAACATGACTCAACTCGGCTAACTCGGTTGGACTGTGCACCAATCATGTCGGGTTGGCATAATGTCAATTCAGCATGACACGACTTATTTTTTAAATGAGTCACGTCACAATCAAACACGGTTTGACCGAACCAAATACGATACGACATAATCAATTTGTCCATCTCTACAAATAGGTTAGTCTATTTTAAAAAAGTTTAAAATTCAATTTAAATATAGCAAAACTCCAACATCTAATTAAATTATTTATCTTCTTAATAATTAATTATTTTCAATAAATAGACTTATTTTATTATTTATAATCTTTTAATTATTTTTTGAAAGGGAATATTATTTATTTAAATTATAACCAAAATTGATAAAAAAAAAGGAAATTTTAATTTTAATTGGACACAAATTGAGATATTAATTTTAAATTATTTTTTAATTAAGAAATAACAGATTATCTTTTATAAAAGAAATATTATTTACCTACACATTATCTTTTAGAAATAAAATATTATTTATTTTAATCATACTCAATTTGATAAAAATGAAATATTGATATTAATTTGACTCAAATTTAAATCCTTGTTATAATTGTTTTTAATTTCGAAAATGACAAATTATCTTTTTAAAAATTAATTATTATTTACCTGAACATTATTTTAAAAATAAAACTATGATTTATTTTAATCATACTCAAATTAATAAAAAGAAAATATTTAATCTTAATTTGACTCAAATTAAATTATTTATTTTAAATTATTTTTAAGAAAAAAGTGTACTTTTAATTCAATTATTTTTTGGATGCTTATAATTATTTTAATCAAACAATCTTTCTTCTAAACAAATTATAGTATTTAAATATTAATAGAGTTTTAGAATATTTAAAAAAATTCATGCATGCAGCCACCGCTAAATTACCTAACTAACTAAAATCCTTATTTTAAATGTTTTTTAATTTCGAAAATAACAAAAGTCATAATATATTAATTTATCTTATTTAACTAATTTTGTAGGAGTAGTTTTGAAACTCCTACTCTTACTCAAATTAAATATTAATTATATTTCTCTCTCTCTCTCCCTCCCCCGTGCAACCATATATTAATGACAAATTATCTTTTAAAAAATTAATTATTATTTACCTGTATATTATTTTAAAAAGGAAAACTATGATTTATTTTAATCATACTCAAATTAATAAAATCGAAAGATTAATCTTAATTTGTCTCAAATTAAATTATTTATAAGAAAAAAAAGTGTACTTTTAATTCAATTATTTTTTTGGATGCTTATAATTATTTTAATCAAACAATCTTTCTTCTAAACAAATTAAAATATTTAAATATTAATATAGTTCTAAAATATTTAAAAAATTCCATGCATGCAGCCATCGCCAAATTACCTAACTAATTAAAGTCCTTATTTTAATTGTTTTTAATTTCAAAAATAACAAAAGTCGTAATATATTAATTTATCTTATTTAACTAATTTTGTAGGGTTAGTTTTAAAACTCCTACTCTTTTACAAATTAAATATTAATTATATTTCTCTCTCTCTCCACCGTACAGCCAGATAATTTAATTACAATAAACCACTTGTCATACCTATGCTTTTACTTTTACTTATATATATATATATATATATATATATTTCAAGTAAGAACAACAAAACAATTAAAATTATTGATAATCAACCGTCTTCAAACAAACTAATATAACAAACCCCCCCCCCCCCCCCCCCCCCCCCCCCCCCACCACCTAAAAATTTAAATAAATTAATCAATAATTTATTTGTATTACCTCTTACCAAATGCTCCTTAAATTTTTGGATGAATTAAAATCCCAACTACTACACCAAAGGTTCTTTTTAAGAAAGATAAAAGTCGTTTTGGGTTGAAAATAGTGAGGTACACACGAGTTGCGTGTGTCAATGACGAGAAAACCCTGACAAAATATACACCATAATATTCAAAGTAAAATCCTTCATCAGCATGAAGGCTGAGAAAGATTTAGAACAAAGGGCTGAAACTATAATTGAAGAGCATATCGGAATTGGTATCCTAGAGTTGATATTACCTACCCTCCCTAGTCCTCATCTACTAGTGTGAAGTCCTCTACCAAAGTAGCGTCTGTTGGATCCTTTCCTGAGCGCATCTCGTCAATTTCGACCAGAAGCAAGGGATCACATACCACCCGTGTTGCTATAAGAACTTTAGGACAACCTGAAAAAAACATAACAAGTGAACAAAAAGAAAAATAATAAATGAACAAGAAAGATTAATGGTGTATCAGTTTACCTGCAACAGGGCATTTTGGTGATTGTTTCTTATGTATGTAATGCATTAATGCACCCTTCTCGTAGATATGCTTGCAATCCATACTGCATAATGAAGGATAAATGTTAAAAATCATGAAGACAAAGAGAAAGCATCCAACGAATGCACCTCTGGTTAAATATGAGAATAGTACTGATCATCATGCAAGTGCTTCCCGACCCTTGGAGAAATTATTTTAATGTTCCACAGATTCAGCCAAGGTTGAATTAAAAGATGTGAAATAAGAATGCAAATCACAACAACAACAAAAAATGACAAACAAATTGAAATAACTCGCTGCAATGCCACTGAACAAACCAAATAACATAGTCACATTTTTTTTAGGGGAATAACATAATCACATTGTAAACGATAACAAATGCCAAAACTGCATATGAATGGAGAACATGTTCTTGTTTGTTAACTTTACGTTAGATACAATGTCGACTTGCCCAAAGAATTAAATTAAAGCAATCCACAAAATTAGCTAAAACACAAGTTCTCTGGACATTGTTCAAACTTCCATATACCTTCAAAAATAATCTTTCAATGGTTAAAACAAAAAACAGTAGCAGCATCTTTGTCAGCAACAAGATATCACAATTCAAGGGTTAATTTATTACTATCATGCTTGGTACTAGAAAGTAAAAGTAAAATACTTTACCAACGAACTGGATTTTGCAGTTCCGTGATAGGCTTTCCAGTTAAGGGACATATGACATTCAATAAATTAACTTGTGTACTAGTCATGACAATATCTTCCTGCTCTTCACCAGGCATTGGTTGGCCCGCATGATGAACATTCTGAAAATAAAATAAATTGTCGTAGTCAGCCATATTCCAAAATCTGGATTTGTTACATCACATCCATTTTATCAGTAACTTTGACAATGGAATGCCAACTCATTTAATTAAGAGTTCCATAAAAGCATAGCAGCACAAATTTAAACCATGATAATTCAATGTACTTAGTTCACAGGTTGCAACATAAACAAAAGTAAAAAAGTGCAAAAAAAAATCAATTCCTGTTGTCAATGCCATATTTCGGAATCCAGTCCTTTTCTGCATGAAATCCCTTAAATCCAGATGCTTTGACAAGATCTGGCACTTTGTAATCTAGTAATTACACAGAACTTATGTCCAGGCATATTGACTGTCGTACTTTCCTGGCAGCTCAGAATGTAAAATGTCAATTCATCTATTCAAAGTACCATAGAAATGAAAACCATAAAGTGTGGGCATCACAAGCTAAATCATGTTAATGTTATATATTTAGTTTAACTTAACAAGTGAACATTAAGCATCACTGTTGTAATTTCAACAAAAATATCAAAAAAAAAAAAGATTTTTTGAGGAGAATAAAATAAAAGATGTTAAGAGTACTTTCCTGAAGAACATATTATGTTGATATCTATTATTAAGTATCATCCTCGAAGCATAAACATCAAACCCATGGAACATGACAAAGCAATGCTTATAATAAGATAGATCAAAATAAATGAGAAGCAGCTAAGGCCATACAATTGCCTAATAGAATTATGCTTTAAAAAAAAGATATTATTCATATACGTACAACTAGCTCTGATTTTATGCTGTTTAATAAAGGGCAAAAAAGGATATAATGCTAGTGTGTTCAACTTTCCTGGGCGCACCGTGCGCTCAAACCTCTGCCAGCCATTTGATTAAATCATGATGGCTGGGGATGAAAACCACACTTTCAGACTGGTTTTCTCCTCCTCTTTTTATTCTTTTACTTTATTTACCATTTTACATCTTCTCGTGCCTTAGCTACATCCTTATGCCTTTTTAAGTCTGGTTTAGTTGACAGCCATCAGGATTTAAACTGGCAAAGCTCGACCACATAGCATCAAAGTTCAGCGCGCCAACATTATACCCGGCAGAAAATGTGCATGGAATTACAAAAATACTGGGAATGCATTGATAAGAAGCAATCATGTTTTGTGACAAATCCAGTAGTTATACATGTACATGATGGAGTTAGATTATGATAATATTTTTACATTGCAACTAGGCCCCCAAGCAGTCTCCAAAGGGAATAAGTATTAAAGAGATAGAATGGCCTAAGAGGGTAAAAATTTGAGATATCAAAACTTCATTAAAGAATTCACAAACTGGTATGTTGTCAACACATATTTATGCGCAAACATCATGACTTCCCTTTGATAACAACTTTAGATCCTTAATTTCACATCAGGATTTAAACATTTCAATTTAAAAATATTAACACATGTGGATTCGCCATGAAAGAGCTAACGAAATGGGAGAGCCATCCAACAAACATAATAAGAAACATACCCAAACGGCTTCCTTGAATTGCCTGTAGAGTGGATTGCTCTGTGCTGGAGCCGGGGGTGACGCCGCCTTCGATTTGGACATTTCATCCTCCAGTAACTTTTTGAAATCGGTGGGCTGCGATTTACAGAAACCACTAAGAAGAAACACTCAACGTCAAGTTACTTTAATATAAACATGCAAAATACAAAAATAAAGGTAAATCACCTGATCGGAAGGCCGGTAAGTTCTGCCTATCGTTTCGATCGCCTCGGAGAAACGAGCGCAGTCGTCGTACGTCGTCAAAAGTTCCAAGAACGCACCTTCCAATTTCTTGACCTGCACGAGGAATTCAGAATGGAGAATCCTGAATTGAGTTTACTTCGTTTCCGGTTTTATCAGAGTAAGCAAAGGCACCTCGTCGAACTGCCGGTCCTTCTCGAGGTCCACGGCGACGCCCTTGATCATATTTAGTGATTTCCGGATCTCCTGGTAGAACGAAAACGTGGATAAGATGCCGAGAGCGTTCGAGGATTAGGGTTTTGGGGGAGATTTCAGGGTGGCCGAGAGCTCACGGCGATGAGAGATTGGTTGTCGGAGGAGAGGGCCTGCGCGGCGTTGGAGATACGGGAGGCAGTCGTCGTGGCGTGGGATCGAGAAGCCGACGCCATTGCCGTCGTCTCACTTCTTCCGAGTCTCTTTCTGCTGCGTCGTCGAGGGAGGGGAGCGAAATCAGGAAAGCGGGAAAGGAAGGGAAATGGAGGGGGGAAGCAAACGGGCACTATAACGGATCGGGTCGGGTCCGATGGAAGATAGACAAGAATAGTTTCATCCGTTATTAGCTTAACTAGTTAACTTATTATCGTTGACCTCAACAAAACAAAAAAGAGATGAACTCCCCAGATATTATTTTCCCGACAAGGCCTTTCCAGTATTTACATCTACGATAAAAACATGTCATGATTTAGTAACAGGAGTTTTAACAGTCAACCAACCAAGATTAGTGGCGTATAATGGATTGAAGTTAAAAGGACAATCCGATTTTGACTGTAGGGACGGATTTATTAATTTAACGAGTTATTATTGAACGGTCTAATACACTTTTAAATTTATCCGACTTGTTAAGATTTGTTGGATGGCAAAGTTCATTATTTTTTTTTTTAAAAAAAAATCTACATTTTTCATACAAAATTTGATGCTATTCTTTTTAGTTCTTTTGTATCCTTTTCTTGATGTATTAATAAAACAATACAATAATTAAGTTATCATCTTTTTGTTCCTATAATTTTCGCATAATTATCTTTAATGTTTGATCTTTTTCTTCATTTTTTTTAACATTAGAACAAATCTAATAATTAGTAAACTACTTATATTATATTACAAAGTATTTATTACATTATTATACAAGCCTACTAGTTGTTATTGATATACACTAAATAAGTAATAATCAATTTTATTTAAAATAATTAATTTTATTAATGGATTAACGACCAAATTATTTGATTATTTGGACCACCTTGAAAATATGTCCCGTTCATTATTCATCCAAATTCGGATTCGAGCTTATCCGTTGTCGTATCGGGTATGCTAACAGATGAATCAGACTCTCTAGTCTAACAAATATCACTATAAAAGAGTTAGATTGGAGGATGGAGACAAAAGTCTTATTGTTTAAGCAAGATTACAAATTTAGTTATTTGTAAATGTAAAAATAATTTATTTAAGAATCTCAGACCTAATATCGAATTAAAATGATGGATTGTCTTTACGGTTGGCAACGAAAAAAGGACCAAACGCTCCACAAAACTATGTGAAAAAAACAAATGAAAAATAAAAGTCTAATTGAAATTCAAAATATCTATCATATATATTAAAAAAAAAGAATCTTAGGGAACTAATTAAAAATATAGTTGTATTTGTAACAATATATAAATATTTAAAGTAATAACTAAAATAAAAATCGATATGTAATCTAACTGAAAATATTATGGTATATAAATTATGTTGGGATAGAAACTTTTTTTAAAATTACAAACGATAATGTGATTTACAAAAAAAATATTGATCTTACATACATTATGGAATATTGGTTTGTGAAAAGAGAAATGATGAGTGATGATGATAATGGATATTTAAGTATAACTATTCTTGACTATTAAGGAAAGATGTAATTGGAAGTTAATTATGGACCATTGTTATTTTTAAAAAATAATTTAGTTATTATTATTATTATTATATATATATATATATATATTCATAATCAAATATAAATGTTTCTTATAAATCTAAATTTATATTCTTCACATCATTTCGTATAAATCCAAAATTTCAAAGTAGAAATCTACGAAGGTAAAAAAAAATCTGAATACTCTGTTTCTTGTTTACAAATATTTTACTTATATTGTAATTCATGAGTCATCATTTTTTATTCATATAGTAATTCTATATAATTTTGTATTCTCATTTATATTTTCTTTGATATAATATTAAATCTATTTGTATTAATTTTTATTTTGTTTTTTTATTCTCATGTAACATACCTGCAGAGGAACAAAAAAATCAACAACACTTGGATGATTGTGGCCTAATAGACTTGGTAACCGGTGGGGCGATATGTTCACTTGGAAGGGCTCCTAGGTGGATACCACAATAGGATTTTTAAACATTAGGACACAAACATTTCCCAATGCTTGGCTTTGAATGTTGCCTCCCACAAAATGAGATCATCATCCCTTATTAATCAACATAGAGGGAGGAGGTCAGAGGAGAAATGTGTACAATCGATCATTTGTTTCCAAGCTGCATGGTTGGCACCGACTGGGTTATAATAGGCTTTATGAGAGATAATTGGAAGATTGACACATGAATAGACCAATGGATGAAAGAATTCAGAAAAAAAATGAAATAAAGAGATCTAGGCAATATTTGTACCATGAAGCAAATGCTCACGGCTAGGATTGGCGGCGAAAGACATTGGAACACTCACGAAATCTTTCCCTCGATGAGAGAGAAAGAGAACTTCATATGGAGCGAGATGTTTCTCCTTCAAGAAGAAATTTTATGATTTGAAAACTCAGGCACCGACTAGTTAATTCTTGGAGATCCCAACACCAACTTTTGTTTCATATAAAAGTCATAATAAAAAGAAGAGGATAAAAAGCGTGTGGATCAAATTTTTTTTCCATATGGCTGTGTTTGTTTGCAGAACAAATGGTAAAATAACCCTTTGTTCTGCCAAATATTATATGTGACGCGTGACCTTTGGCCAAAATTTTTGGCCAAAAGTTCTGACCAAAAGTTCTTGTTATTAGTAAGAACTTTCTAACATCCTATTTTTTTTATAGATCTAAAAGTAGGTGGAGCTACTTTTAGTCTTATAACTTATTATTTTAATGATATTATTATATGTGTGTATTATATATTATATGCATATATTATATTATATACATATATATTATATTTATTTATTATTTATATATTATCATAAATTTATAATTTATTTAGGTATAATAATAAAAAATACATTTATTGTTTATTACAATTTATTTAGTGTTATAATAAAATAAAAAATTCCATTATTATTTATTATGAAAAATATATTTCTTGTTTAAATGTTGATGTAAATATTTTTGTTTATTTTACTTATCATATATCATAATAATAAAAATTAACTAGTATGATATTGTTATAATATAATTAAATTATTAATTATGGTATTCTAAATAAGTTATAATTATATAATTATTTTATATAAATATGATGTTAAATTATCTTTTATATTTCATGTTTTAGTTATTAATTAGTTTATCTTAATTTTTTTCTTCTATCTAATATTCTAATTATAAGAGGAAAGCCACTGGAGTTCTTTGTGATAGAAAAGTACCCAATAAAGTTAAAGAAAAATTCTATCGTACTGCTATAAGGCCAGCAGTGTTATATGATAGTGAATGTTGGACTATGAAGAGACAACATGAACGTAAAGTGAGGGTAGCCGAAATGAGGATATTGAGATGGATGTGTGGTCATACAAGATTATATAAGATTAGGAATGACCATATACATGAACGAGTCGGAGTGGCTCCTATTAGTGAGAAAATGATAGAGAATCGTTTGAGATGGTTTGGTCATGTTCAGATAAGACCATTAGATGCGTCAGTAAGAAGAGTAGATCAAATAATCTGGAGTCCGATTAAAAGATGGAGAGGGAGGCCAAGGCGGACACTTGGCGAACTAATAGAGCAAGATCTATTGGTGAATAATATACCGAAAGGTTTGGTTACTAATAGAGCGGAATGGCGTCGTATGATCCATGTAGCCGACCCCACCTAGTGGGATAAGGCTTTGTTGTTGTTGTATCTAATATTCTAATTATAAATATTTTATTAATTAAACTATTCAATTAATTTTTAAAAATATTATATTATATTTAGATCTTAAGATTTACGTAAATTATAATATTAATAATATTTAAAATATTTAATCAAATAAATAAATAAAATAGTAATAATATAATAATTTATGTACATTATAATATTAATAACCTTACTATAATTTTATATCTCATAAAATAATCAATTATATTCTTAGTTCTTACTTTTTATCCAAACACCTACTAAAACTTATCTCTCAAATTAACTTTTTAAATCCCCATCATTATACTTTTTTCATCCAAACACCAACCCAAACTTTTATATCAAATCGATTAATTCTCGAGAACTTACGGGAACATAAAATTTCCAATCCAAACACAGCCTATATGTGGGGCGTCCTTAGTGTGCTTGAATTGTGCCACAGCAAACAAGTTAATCGAACCCTCATATGAAGCAAACCAATTCATAAAAAAGCGGTCCAAGGCAGCTTCACCTACACTTTGCTTTCGTCATTGCCATTGTAACGCACCCAAATCGCACCCCGCCACGTGGCAGAATACACTTCGGAAACGCTACGTGTCATCTTTACGTATACATCTTATCGACCAAATAAAAACTTCGACTGGTCAACTCAAAATAATAAATGCGGAATAACTAAATCATCATTAAGAATAAAAGATAATAACATCATCATGTGCAGAAGACTGATAAATGACTTCATACACTATTAGAAAAACGCCGATTACCGACGGTTCAAACTGCGGTAATCAGCTCGAAAACCGTCGGTAACGCAATTATCGACGGTTTTTCAGTCGGAATTGATCCGTCGGAAAAACGCTCGTCGCAAATCGATTTGCGACGATCGAAAAAAAATTTATCGAAAATATCGACGGTTCTGACCGTCGAAAAAGTTCCGATGGTTCGAACCGTCGAAAGTTTCTGACGATTGCAACCGCCGAAAAAGGCCGGTGGTTCAAACCGTCGAAAGTTTTCGACGGTCGCAACTGTAAAAACTTTCAACGGTCGTTGCAACCGTCGATCTTTCGGCGGTTGCAACCGTTGCAAAGAATTTTTTAAATATAAAAAAAGTTTGCGGCCGGATCGGGCCGCGGCCAGCTCCGGCCGCCCGCGGCAGGATGGGCTCGATCTGAACGCCCGCGGCCGATCCGGCCCCGATCCGGGCTGCTGGGGCCGGATCCGGGCCGTCGGCGCCCGATCCGAGCCACTGGGGCCCTAACCGACTGCTGGCGGTCCGGGCCAGAGAGAGAGAGAGCCGACGAGAGAGGATCACCGACGGTCGACGAAGTCCGATCACAGGCTCGCCGACCGGGAGAGGGAGAGAGAGAGAGGAGAGGAGGGAGAGTGGCCGGCAAAGGGAGAGAGAAGAGGAGGGAGAGAGAGAGAAGAGGAGGGTGAGAGGAGAGGAGAGGAGAGGAGAGGGTATATATTGGATTTCGAATGACGAGAAAGCGGGAAAATGAAAAAAAAGCGGGATAACAAAATTTTAATTACCGACGGTTCTGGTCATCGGAAATGCATATATTAATTATTTTTAAAGTTACCGATGGGTGTGACCGTCACAAATATTTAATTGTAAAAATAAAATTATATATTTAATTATATATAATATTTATTTTTATTTTATCGATGTTTTGAACTGTCGCTAAATATATTAATAAAATATTCCTTATATGATATTATTATATATTTACCGACGGTTACGACCGTCGGAAATTACGACGAATTTTGCGACGGATGGATATCCGTCGGAAATATCGACGTGCCTAATCGTTGAAATTTTAAATAATAATATAAAAAATTACATAATTTATTTTTTTCATTTTAGACGATCATAACCGTAAAAAAATCCGTCAAAAAATTTTAATAATAATATAACAAATTACATAATTTATTTTTTATTTTTGATTGTCGTAACCGTCAGAAAATCCGTCAGAAATTACGACGGATGAATATTCATCGGAAATATTGACGTTTCTAATCATTTTAAAATTAAATAATAATATAAATCATTTCCGACGGTCACAATCGTCGAAAATGAAATCGTTGAAAAATTCGTCGCAAATTATGACGGATTTTGAACCGTCGGAAATTGCTCGTCGGAAAATCATCGGAAATTATGACGGATGGATATCCGTCGAAAATATCGACGTTTCTAATTGTCAAAAAATTAAATAATAATATAAATCATTTTCGACGATCATAACCGTCGAAAAATCCATCAAAAATGAAACTGTCGAAAAATCTGTCGCAAATTGCGACGGATTTCGAACCGTTGAAAATTGCCCGTCGAAAAATCGCAATTTTCTTGTAGTGATAGGAGTTCAAAGGAAAGCTATTACATCAAGTAAAAATAAAGGAAAGGAAAAAAGCTATCCATCATCTAAAGGACTCGATAACCATATGCAGCCACCTACGAGCTCGATCTGTCACCGTTAGCTACCATCATCATTGAGATCTTGGCCTGCATTTAAGAATATGCAGGGGAGAACCTCCCTATGAATTTTACAACTCAGTATGAAAGTAAGATAAATTTTATCATAAGATCATGATACTAACCATGAATCATAAAGAGAACATCATAAGATAACATCATCATCTGATAAGAAAGTGTATCATGATCATAATATGAAAGTGAAAGCATGTAAAAGGACATATGAATAAGAGATCATATAGAATCATCATAAGAAAGGCAAAAGTCATACATCATAAGAAAGGTTCTTTATTCATATGTGTTCATCTTCTTCTTCATCTTATATTTTCATCTTTGACTTATTTGGGGTATATTTCAACCCACGGGGAAGCATGCCTCAACTCGTCCATCATCATCATCATAACTGGTAGAGCCAGCCCATAACTGATCGAAGTTAGCCCATAACTGATCGTCATCAGTCCATCATAAAAAAGAGCTATCCATTTAACGATTTACGTCTTTTATCTTGCATCTTTTAATTAATCAAATCACGTCTTGATAAGAACTTTAAATCAGGTTAAAAAATAAGGTCATGAAGAACAAATCAGGGATAAACTTGACATAATCATCATCATACATAGATTAGGATTGATCACGTAGAATATAGATTAAAAGATCATAAACATATGCCTAATCTGGTCGGAACCCGGGCCGAGTAGGGAGAAACCCGGATCGGGTCGGACATGGTCATCATCGATAAAAATCAGAGAACAAGCCCGGGTTAGGTTCGGGTTACACCCGGGCCGGGTCGTCATCGAGTCGGGGCGACTGTCGCGCCCGACTATTCTGGTTACGCAGAACTCGATCCGGGTCATCTTCAACCTAGGCCGGGTTCGTCTGGTTGTAGAGCTCGGCGAGCGTGGCATGGCGGATCCGGGCCGAGTTCCTACAAACTCGATCCGGCGAAGGACTTGCCCGGGCCGGGTTCGGGTGAACTCGGGCCAGGTTCCTCTTACGCAGAAACTGCGGACGCACAGTTCGCGTTTCGTTCATCATTTTCGACGATGGCCGACATAATTCAGCATCATAGAATATCATGCATTAATCAGGATCTACCTAGAACATGCTTCAAGTCTAAAATCAAGATTCTATCACGAATCTATCCTAATTTCATACCTTAAACTTTTTATCCAAGAAACTGTTACTGTCGTCTTCTTGTTCCTCTTCCTCTGCTGGTCCCTCTCAGTTCAATGGTGCATTCGTCGGCATCCGCGTCCTCCTGCATGTCTCCTGTTGGCGGTGGCGGATCAGGGACGAAAATAACGAAAGGCGCACAAAATCAGTGGAGATTTAGGGTCGGCTTGCACAGGGGAAAAGGAGCTGATTTGTGGATTTAATCCCATATATATAGGGGAGAGATATGAGTTCGTGTGGTAATTAAAGATCAAATCAAATCTAACTCAAATTTTATCTTTTCTCTTATTCCCTTCTTTTATATTTTCCTTTTATTTGTTTTTCTTTCCTTGTTTTGGCTTGAGCGTTACAGCCACACCATATATCTCATGCGCCTCTCATCTTTCGCCTTGACTATCGTGAAGCTCCACTAGCCCAGTGAGCACCTCCGCCTTTCATTCCTCCAAGAGCCCGACATTCCCCTCTGACTCCACCATCACCATGTCGTCTGCCTCCTTTGTCTACTACGATGATTGTGGTCGATTACTTGATGCTTTGAAGTGCCTCTAATTTGTATGTTTTGTCACTAATTTGGTATTGTTTGTTTGTTTCATTTTGGTGTTTGAGTATGTGCCTAACGAAAGCCTCCACGAGAAGCTCCATGGTTGCTCTATTGGTGGTGCACTTTTGTGGGCGCATCAAATGGGGATCACCTACCAAATAATGAAGGCTCTTAACTACCTTCATGAAGGGTGCGCCCCCCATCTCGAGCGTGCTCCTCGATAACCAACTTAAGGCCAAGCTCTACGACTTCAGGTCGGCCTAGTTGTGCTTCTCCATCGCGTCCAACTGCTATCAACGTACGGCCAATCCGCTACTCGCCAAATGATGAGATTGTCGAGGTACATAGACATGCATGAGGACACTACATTGCATAATATACCCTTCACCTTGACTAGTCAACAAATGTCATATGTTGCAACGAAAATAATAATAAAATAAGTGGGAACTTTATTGCGAAAGAGAAAACATCGAAAGATCAAAGGACGCCAATATTTAATGAACAATCAGGAAGAAAGAAAAGATTACAGAATCCAACAAAGTTTAAGCGAATGATCACATGTCCAATTCCAAAAGAGAGAACCACAATATATTTTTAATACAAGGACCAATTGCTCAATTAATGAAATAAAAGAGTTGAATGTTATTGAGTTGAACAAGTCATGTGCAGCTCTCCTCGAGCTATGCGCCCTCCATCACCTCCGAAATCTCACCTATAAAATTCCAATGCAAGGGTATAGAATACCCGTGAGAGAAATGCCTAGTACCATGGAAAAATAGGCAATAAAATGACAATTTAGATTATGATTAAAACCATAATGAGTAAGTAATAAAATAACATGCTTTAATCAATGGTCTCCTTTGATTACAGTAGGCAATGAATAATACTTAGTCATATCTATGCTTTGTTCTTTACCATAATAATATCATGTTCTGTACTTTACCATGTTATACATTACTATACTTTGCTTTGCCTTGTGTGATACTGCATCTTTTACATTACTATACGGTCCTTAAAGTTTATTATCCTATGCGAGCTCGACTTGATTAAGTTGAGAAGTCAGAGGTGTCTCTATGCATTTGTGAAGTCAAGGATATCCATTATAGGGAAGGTGTAATGCCAATGCATACCCTTTTCAAAATATAGGTGGGAGAGAACCTGTATCCCAGGAACAATGATCATTAAAAATCCGTAAGTTCGCTGTCTCGTCAACTAAGCTACCTATCCCTCTGGCACTATAATATGTAACCCATATAATGCTCTCTTTGGGGAAGGAGGGATGTCAATGCATTATCCTTTTTCGGAATACAGGTGGGAGAGGACATGTATTTCAGGAGCAGTGGCCTTTAAGGATCTGTAGGTTTACTATCTCCACAACTTAACTATTTGCCCCTTTCTCTGTACTATACCATGATCTTTGCTTTATACTTTGGGCAGCACATAGCTATCCTATAATTTCATCTTTTCTTTACTCATGTTATTATCATCTGGGGACTTTATAAATCGTACATTAGAGAAAGGTTGAAGATCCTTATCTCTGAGGCAATGGCATTATGTCTTATTGCTTTATTCATTGTATTAAGTCCTAATTGTCCTTCAGGATAAGAAGGATTCATTAGGATCTTTATTGTATTGGACATAATCCCAAGTGGGCCTGTCGAAGTTTGGACCCAACTAAGAAAGTTCGATCATGCAAGGGTGATTTCGTCTTTTATAATATATCCCGGACCAGGTAAGGAAACTCAGATCAGGCCTTCTGTCTAAGATCCATGCGCTTGATCCAGGCCGAGTCGGGTTCGACTCGGGCCGGATTAGCGCTCACATGTGATAATCGGCCCGATATCTGATGTCACGGCCGTGTCATCATCGTTCGATCGTTTTTACTTCGGCACGTCCATGCCATCAACACTATCGTGCCTCTTTCTGGCATCCCCGTGTCGAGGTCACGACCATATCACTTAATGGTACGATCGTGCCACCGTCACAACTATGCCGATCTCTGGCACGCCCATGCCCCGGACATCGGATCGCTAAGGTTTACTTCGGTCGGGCATTCGCCTGAATCGGTCAACCATTCTCATGGGAAACACGATCGTGCCTCTTATAAGACACGGCCGTGCCGTGACGCAGTCGGTGTCATCATGCTCGGGCATGCCGGTACCACTTAACCGGCATGATGACTAAAAATAGGGCACAGATCTGCGCCCGACTTCCTCTTCATCTCCGGCCGACTACCATCAAAAAGCGATGGTTACCATACGAAAAGTGAAGTTCGTTGACTCTAGATCATGATAGCATCATCAGATGCATCGTATGATTAACAGTTTATCGCCTATGGGATTTAAACGTCTAAGGTACCTCTCTTCCGATCATTTGATTCGTCGGCGGTTCTTGCATCATCTTCTCAGACTCCGATCGTTCCTGGACGGTGAGGAGGTGCGGTCGACTTTCGAGTATGTCGAGGGAGGGCCATTGTGTGTCCGATGTCCGCTGGATCGTCCCTGCGTACGCGTTGCTCGCTCGTCGTTCGCCGGAGAAAAGAAAGAAAAGGTAGAGGAGGAGGAGGTTGGTGTTGTGATGGCCGAGTGGGGAGTCTAATGAGGGCTCCTCCTTGTGGCCTTTTAAAGCCCTTTGTCGCCCTCACTCAGAGGCGAAGTCAGAGGGGGAGAGAATCGGGGGAGGAGGTTACTCCCACGAATTCTCGGTTCGTTTCATTTCATTTTTTTTCGAATTCAAATTCGAATTCTTTCTTTGTTGGTGTGCTTTGTGCCGGTTGTTACATCACTATCCTCTTAAAAGGAAATTCGTCCTCAAATTTTAATTAGGATTAGAGCTTACCGAATAATCTGGGAAACTTTTCGCGCATCTCTTACTCTACTTCTCATGTTGCTTCTTTCCTATAGTGGTGCTTCCGTACTACTTTGATCAATGCTATCTTCTTCTTTCCTCTCTGAAACTTCTGATACTCCAATATATCTATGGGCTGCTCCTCGTAAGTTAAATCTTTCTTGAGATTTGGTTTCTCAATTTGGATCACGTTGGCGTAGTCATGCTTGTATTTTTAGAGCAATGAGACATGGAAGACGTTGTGTACTTTGGTGTATGCTGAGGGTAAAACTAACCTATACACTGAATCTCCGACCATATCTAAAATTTCAAAAAAGTCCACATATCTTGGGCTCAACTTCTCTTTCTTGCTAAATCGCATTATGCCTTTGGTTGGTGAGACTTTGAGTAGCACTTGCTCATCGATCTTAAATGTGTGCTCTTGTCGTTTCTTGTTCGCATAAACTTTCTATCGATCATGAGCTAACTTCATTCTTTTCTTTAACAGTTCGATCCGCTCTGTGTATTCCTAGGTTTGTTTACAGAGTTCTACGCTTAATATTTTTCTTTCTCCCACTTCTCTCCAACATGTCGGGGAGCGACATGGTCGACTATATAATGCTTCAAACGAAGACATTTCTATACTTGCATGGTAACTATTATTGTAAGAGAATTCGATGAGGGGAAGATGATTGTCTCAACTGCCATGTCAATTCAAAGCACATGCACGAAGCATATATTGTAACATTTGGATCATCCTCTCTGATTGGCCATCAGTCTGTGGGTGAAAGGTTGTGCTATAGCAGAACCTTGTCCCAAAAGTATTTTGGAGATTTTTTCAAAACATTGCGGTGAACCTGGGGTCCTTATCGGACACAATGACTGATGGTATTTCATGGAGTCGGACGATCTCCTGCACATAAAGATCCATTAGATTTTCAAGCGATTATTTTACCTTGATGGGTAAGAAGTAGGCCAATTTAATGAGTCGATCCACTATTACCCAGATAGCGTCGTGCCCTTTCTGAGTTCGCGAAAGTCTTGTGATGAAGTCCATAGCTATCTCCTCTCATTTTCACTAGGGGATCCCTAAACTTTTCAATGTGCCTTAAGGATTCTGGTACTCCACTTTAACTTGCTGATAGACTATGCATCTGGAGACATACTCTGCGATCTCCTTCAAATCAGGCCACCAGAAATTTCTTTGTACGTCCTTATACATCTTTGTACTTCCCCGATGAATCGCAAATTCTAATTTATGGCATTCATCCAAGACTTCACTCCGTAATGCTGAACTGTTTGGTACCCATAACCGGTCGTGGTACCGAATGCCACCGTCTGAGGAGACTTTGAATTCCTTTGTCTCATGACCGGTCTTTATTATCATGCATTGGTAGTCGAAATCTTCGACTTGTGCTTCAATGATCCTTCCGATAAGGTCGGGCTCGATCTGCTGCATCATCATGAGTAAACCATTAGGTTTTACTCTTGGCGCACATTTGAAGAGTTCCTCCATCATTTCAAATTGTCGGAGGCACATGAATGTCACTGAATCTTCCCATTTCCGACTGAGAGCATTGACTACCGAGTTTTCCTTTCCAAGATTATAATTGATGGTAAACTCGTAGTCCTTCAAGAATTCCATTCATCGTCATTGGTGCATGTTGAGGTCCCTCTGCGTAAACACGTACTTCAGGCTCTTATGATTCATGTAAACTATGAACTCTTCTTCGTACAAATAATGTCGCCGAAGTTTGAGGGCAAAGACTATTGCTGCAAGCTCGAGGTCATGAGTAGGATAATTGATCTCATGCTTCTTTAGTTGTCTCGATGCATACGCCACCATTTTCCCATGCTGCATCAAAACACATCCGAGTCCCATGTCGTTGGCATCACTATAGATCACATACCCACCATTGCTCGATGGTAAGATGAGTATGGGCACTGAAGTTAGTCTTCAATTCTTGAAAACTTTATTCGCACTTTGGGATCAGATAAGTTTTTCTCCTTTCCTTGTAAGCTTGGTCAACGGTAGTGCCAGTTTGGAAAAATTTTTAATGAAGCGTCTATAATATCTTGCTAAGCCGAGAAAACTCTTGATCTCGGAGACGTTCTTCGGTTGTGCCCAATTTGATACCGCTTCAATTTTTGCTAGATCAACTGAAATCTCATCCTTGGAAACGATATGGCCTAGAAACATCATTTCCTCTAACCAGACCTCATATTTAGGAAACTTTGCATATAATTTCTTCTCTAGCAAAGTTTTCAAGACAATCCTCAAATGTTCCCTTTGCTGCTCTATGCTTGACGAGTAGATGAGGATGTCGTCGATGTAGACGATTATGAACTTGTCAAGACGTTCGATGAAAGTCCGATTCATGAGATCCGTGAATGCCATTGGAGCATTGGTTAACCCAAATGGCATAACCCGAAACTCATGGTGTCCATAACATGATCTGAAGGTTGTCTTCGGGATACACTCTTCTGCTACTTTGAGCTGATGGTACCCACTCCCCAGATCAATCTTAGAGAAGACCTTAGCGTTGGAAAGCTGATCAAACAGGTCGTCAATGCGAGGTAGTGGATACTTTTTCTTCACTGTTACTTTATTTAGCATCCGATAATCTATGCAGCTTGACTAAGAGGATTGAAGCGTCTCATGGTGAGACGCTAGGTCTAATGAAGCCCTTATCCAATAACTCCTGAATCTGAGTATTTAGCTCTTTCATCTCTGCCAGAACCATGCGGTATGAGATTTTGAAAATCGGTATTTTACTGGGTACCAATTCGATATGAAAATCTATATCTCTCTTGGGCGGTAGTCCACTAACATCTTCTGGAAATACATCAGCAAATTCACTCATTATCTTTATATCTTGTAGGGCCTTGGTATGTTCCTCGATCTTAATCATGCTTGCCAAGAACGCTCTGCATCCTTGCCGAAGGAGTTTGTGCACATTGATAATGGACACCACGATCTCTAGTTCTTTCCAAATTATACATCTGACTATGACTTTGTCTTTACCATGAGTTTCTATAACGATATTCTTTTGTTTGCACAATATAGAAGCTTCATGGGTAGTTAACCAGTTCATGCCCAATATTAAAATATAATCCCTCATAGGTATTATGATTAAGTTTGCAAAGAATTTCTTTCTCCTTACCCCTAATGTTTTAGCACATTCTTCTGATATGAATGAGTGGGTAGTTCCAGAATCAAATAAAATTGTAATATATAGCTCGGCTACAAGGAGCGTACCTCGAATGACTTCAGCATCATTCTATGGAGTATCTTCTTCCAGATTGAATAGTCTCCCCTGCAGCAGTTGCCCACGTCGTGGGCAATTTACTGAAACGTGGCACATTGCTCCACAGTGAAAGCATGCTCCTGTTTTTAGGTGACATTGGTCTGCACGTGTCCTGCTGCAAAAATTGCATAAGACCTGCTCGCCAAGTGCGGGTGGTGCTTGAGGGGTCATGGGTGGCTGTTGCGTTTGTAGTGCCGGCTACCTTGGCGATTGTTGAGGGGCGCTGCTCATAGCGGGGACGGTCATATTGTTGTAGTGACTTTAATGTTTTCGACTCAAAGACATCGTGTGCCACTTATTTGCGTCGAGAAGTTTTCTCCAACGTCTTCCCTTGAGGTGTCTCTGTGCTCGTCAAAATCCAGACACTGCTAGAAGAGATGCCTGATCTGTCTTCAATGAGTACAATAATCGAGCTTTTCCTCTATTATCCCATAATCTTTGCTCTGTACTTTGGATGGCACGTAGCTATCCCATAGTTTCATCTTTTCTTTACTCATCTTATTATCATCGGTGGGGTTTAAAAATCGTATATCAGAGAAAAGTCAAATCCCTTATCTCTGAGGCAACGACATTATGTCATGTTGATTTGTTCATTGTATTAAGTCCTAATAATCCTTCAGGGTGAGAAGGGTTCATTAGGGTCTTTACCGTATTGGACATGACCCCAAGTGGGCCTATCGAGGTTTGGGCCCAACTAAGCAAGTTCGGCCATGCAAGGGTATTTTTGTCTTTTGTCATATATCCCGGATCGGGGAAACCCGGATCGGGCCTTCTGTCTAGGATCCATGCACTTGACCCGAGCCGAGTCGGGTTCGACTCAGGTCGGATTAGTGCTCGCACGTGGGAATCGGCCCGAAATCTGATGTCACAGTCGTGCCCTCTCATGGAACGGCCATGCCATCATCGTTCAGCCGTTTCTACTCTGGCACGTCCGTGCCATCATCACGGCCATGCCACTTTTTGGCACGCCCGTATCGAGGTCACGACCATATCACTTAATGGTATGACCGTGCCGCCGTCACGGCCGTGTCGATCTCTGGCACGCCCATGCCTCAGACATCATATCGCTAAGGTTTACTTCGATCGATCATTCGCCCGAATCGATTGACTGTTCTCATAGGAAGAATGGCCTCTTATAAGGCACGGCCATTGCCATGACTCAGTCAGTGTCATCATGCTCGAGCACATCCTTGCCACTTAGCCGGCACGATCGTGCCATCGCAGCCGGAAACAGGGCGCATATCCGTGCCCGACTTCCTCTTCATCTCTGACTGACTTCTTGCCATCAAAATGCGATGGTTACAATATGAAAAGTGAAGTTCGCCGACTCTAGAGCATGATAGCATCATCATATGCGTCATATGATTAACAGTTTATGGCCTATGGGATTTAGACGTCTAAGGTACCTCTCTTTCGATCGTTTGATTCGCTGACGGTTACTGCGTCGTCTTCTCGAACTTCGATCGTTCCTGGCTGGCAAGGAGGTGCAGTCGACTTTCGAGTACATTGAGGGAGGGTTGTTGTGTGTCGGATGTCTGCTGGATCGTCCCTGTGTATGCGCTGCTCCTTCATCATTTGTCAGAGAAATGGAAGAAAAGGCAGACGAGGAGGAGGTTGGTGCTACGGCGGCTGAGTGGGGAGTCTAAGGGGGCGCGAGGGCTCCTCCTCGTGCCCTCTTAAAGCCCTTTGTCACCCCCACTCGGAGGCGAAGTCGGAGGGGGAGGAGGTTACTCCCCCGAATTCTCAGTTTGTTTCATTTCATTTTTTTAATTTGAATTCGAATTCAAATTCAAATTCAAATTCAAATTTGAATTCTTTCTTTGTTGGAGTGCTTTATGCCGATTATTACAAGGATGGTCTCCAAGAAGAGCGACATCTATGTCTTTGGGATCCTCCTCCTGGAGTTGGTCACTGGCACAAAGGCATATGACTTGGAGATGGCCACAAAGGCGAGGGTGATGCCCTGGAAGTAGCATGATGACGAGGATTCAACGGACAAAGATGACGAGGAGGGTTTTTTTGGCCCGATTTTAACTTGTCCAGAACTTTGCGGACCGATTTTTTGTCCATTTTGTGATACTGGATCGTGCTTGACTTTTATCCATTGGATGTAAATCTAATTGTACCCCACATATATGGGGGAGATTTTGACCCGCAGGGTCCTTATAGGCCATTACAATCGATGGTTATCATGCAATCTTCTACCCAAAGAACTACAAAAGGTGCGAGAGCAACTATTACGCATGGCCAAAGAAGCAATTGTTGGTCATCTTCCTCTTGAGCACTTGAACCAAGCATTATTAGTGTTGAAACCAAAGGTACCGAGCCCATAATATGTAATGATTTTTTGGCCTATAAGTCTTTATAACTAGTTATAAGATCATTCAAAAATATGACTAACATGTTAAAGGTGTTTATTGATCTCCACAAAGCATTTGACAATTTCTCATGACAGTTTATGCAACAACATTGGAGAAGTTAGAACTATCTCAATGGATAAGACACAATCATGAACTATAATGTGTTTTGCGAGTAGAACTTAGTTCTTCTAAATTATTAATGAATAGTTAAATAGATAGAGTAATTTAGAGTGTATTTGGATGGAATAGAATGTAATGATGAGATTTTTAAAAGTTGACATGATAGATATTTGATGCACAAAAAATCATGCATTAGTTTAGGTCATTTGATTAACATTTTAGAATGTTTTTATGTTTAGAAAAGGGTTATTTATTTTTATACAATTTCCTATATATTTGATTTCTACCTAAGACTAAAAATTATTCATGGCAGGATATAAAAAAACGTCGAAATCAAGACAAGTAAAACAATTCAGAAGACTATCACTATCCTGACAATACTTTTCATGTCCGTGACAGAAAGATGTTGCAACCAGAAAATTATCTAAGTTACTGTCACGATCATGACAGTTTCTTTCACAGTCGTGACAGAAAAATTTTCTAGTAGAAAATTTTCTAAGTCCATGTCACAGCTATGTCAAAATCTTTTACAGTCGTGACCACCCACTATCACAATCGTGACAGAGCCTTTCATGGTCATGACGGCGGACGGTTAGACAGTTTTAAACTCATTTTTATCCATTTTTTTATAGAATTTTGATTTCTTTCCTTAGAAAACAAAAAACCTATAAAAGGGAGAGGCAAAAAACTCCGAAGAACATCCTTGGAGCATAAATTTAAAGCCTAGAAAAAGGAGAAGAGTGAGAACAATAGTAAAGTTCTGTCGGAAACTCGAGAAATCACGTGCACAATGGCTGCAAGAGTTCTTTGTTTTCTTTTCCTAATTTTTTTCATTAGATTTGATATTGTTATTCTAAAATTTATTCTTTCATTAGGGTCATCTTTCTTAATATTGGTTTAATTTGAATCTTTAATAGCATTGCAATTTTATATTTAATGCTTTCTTTTGATTCTATGATTTATGATTTGATGACTATATGAGAAGAAGCGATTATTTTTATAATATTTTTTAGAATTGATCTTATTTATTGCATGTTACAATTAGGGAAATCGAAAGAGACCTAATTTGTTTAGTTATTAAGGTGACTTGAGAAAGCCCTTAATATTAATTCTATTTCAATGTATTAATTAAGTAAATTAAAAATTGAAATGATTAATTTATTCTAATTATTCATAAGATAGTAGTTAAAGTTTGAAATATTAGTTAACTAATTTTGAGAATTCACTTTGTTATTGATTCAACTAATTCTAAGTTGAGAAAATTTATTACATTTTAGTGGTGATAATTAGATGTCTTAATCATCAAATCTTTATTTCTTCATGTGATCATTTCTTTTATTTTTATTATTTTCTTTTAATTCACATCTAAAATCATATATTTTTCTTAATTTCTTAATTAACAAGGTTAAAATAAAATTTAAATTATTAATTATTCTGTGAAAACTTTAACTCTACTCATTCACTTTATTACTTGAGCGTTAGTGCATTTGCTAGCGTTTGCTATCAAATTTACATATATTAATTAATTTTAATAAATGTTCAAATGAAATATAAGAATTATAGATATAAAATATAATTTTAGTAATTAATCAATATTGAACCACATATGTGATGCATGGACTACAACCAAGGATTAGGTTGGAGCAATGGCTGAGGACAACATATCAAATTTCGGCTAAATCCATAGTTGTTGGATATAGGACTCTTAAATGAAGATATGGCACCAAGTCCTTCAAGTACTCCGTTTGGATGTCAATTCATATGTAGCAGTAACTCTACTGATGTTGATTGGAATTGGCAAGCCCCGCAAAAATATTTTTTTTTTACATACTTCTTATCATTATTACAATCTCTCCGCTTGTTAGAAATGACGCAAATGGATTGAAACTTAAGTAATGTTTCGAATTCAATTTCTTACGAGCATAAAAACTTTTTGTTGAGGAATCTCACTCTCCTTAGGCAGGCATGCCATCATCACCGGACCTACTCTATGCCTTCTTGGTTTGAGACCTCTCCAGTTTGTGTACGAGGTATAACCTAAAGACTAACGGATCATCACTTGGAAAACTCAGGTTTTGCAGGAGCTAGCGAATGGCCTCATTAATTAGGGATAAATAAGATATATCGAAGGATACTTTCCTGACTTGGACATGATCTCTATTTCACTTGTCTCATCCAATTCTCCAAGTTGGCGAAGCTCAAAAGTGGTGCCAAAAAAGTGAAAAACTTAATAAGAGAAATACCATGCTTAATGCAGGAAGAATGGATCCTATCTCTCTCCGATATGCTCAACCAGATCAGAATCAAAGTACTGCTGTTCCGTTTGGCCCCAGCAAACTAGATCTCATTCTGTCTGCTCCTAATTCCAAGGTCACCTCATATATCCTTCACTAAGGTTGGGCAGCTTAACTCCGTGCATTTTATCCGAAAAATTGTTTCAGGAAGGCGATTGTGAGTGACCAACAATTTGGGGACTTTGCACTTGCTCCTCACAACAAGATGTGGCAAGTGCTAGGTATCAAATTAATAAATTATAATTTATTGACAGAAGAAAATAGTTAAGATCTATTATTATTATTATTATTATTATTATTATTATTATTATTATTATTATTATTATTATTATTATTATTATTATTATTATTACAACATAATAATTCTCGTAATATCCTCTCGGCAATGATATCATGACTTCCCCATAACAACTACTGGAAAAGTCGTGTCATCAAATGACTTTTTTCCTTTTTTTAGTGTGACCAATTACAAAGGGGCCGGGTTGGATCCGAGATAAATTTTCCACGGCATCGCTATTAAAAAATAAATAGTTGTTTTGTCGTTTTCTCAATTGAATTAGCCTTTAATGAAATTTTCGAATCATAAATTAATGACATTGAACCGAATAGTTTCGTACGTGTTTATCATTTTATTAACTTCATCGAATCAAATTAATTTCAACTCTCACAACTGTTAGCGACGACAGATAGTCAACGGCTCGAGGTTGGATTCATTCTCTTCAGGATTATCATATTCAAAAATTATATATTAAGGACATTATAAAAACTTTGCATTGTTATTAATTACTACAAATTAATATATAACTTGGTCGGCATTTGAAGTATGATTAAGTAGCACCACCATTGACTTTGATATATATTAGTAATATCTTCTTAGCAATTAGTTATCAGCTCGATTCTTGCATCGCATTAAATGATCTGAAGCATCTTAAACAAGTTTGCATTATTTTAAGATAATAATACGTATAATTAACAAGACCTGATCTAATTATGCTGAGATTAAATGTGAGTTAAGCAATAAACTAGTGCAGAAGATTTGAACTGGAACAATCATCATCCCACCCCGTTCTCTGCACGCCCTGACTCGGGAGAAAGTAGCTGCTTTGATCTTTATTTTAATTAACATAATGCAAATAGAGTAACAAAATTTTGCAGAGACTTTCCTTTTTTCTACTTTCATTAATGTGTAGTGACCTGATCAGATTTTTAAATTGATTATGCTGTAACATTATGTATCTATAATAATTTTAATTTAAATCAAAATTAAGTTAATTCATATATATATTTACAGTCAAGGTCGTTACTCATATATATATATATATTCCTTTTGATCGAGATCTAACTAATATGATTAGTAATTAAGAACAATGATGTGGAGCAATTCATTCTTTCATTTTACCACTTTATTTTAGATTTTTCAACTTCTTATAGGAGACCCTCTCTTCGTATCTAGATTACTGGTTTTAATATATATTAGTAGTATTATTAAATTTTCAGAAAACTTAAGTTGAACAGCTTTTAAATTTTAACATTTCCCAACAACTTTCCCTTTTAATAAAAGCTCCGTTGGAATTTGAATCTTCAACTATGCCCTGATAACATGTGAAAATACGTACATGGGTTATCAATTTTTTTAAAAGCTTAAATTAATAAAAATAAAAATAAAAATTTTATAGTCTTAATAACAAGTTGCCTTAGTCTTAACTTCTCCATTCTCGTCACTCTTTCCATTCCACAAGTTGGCAGCTCACGTCCATAGCCCAACTCACATCGTCCTCCTTCCTTCCACAGCTCCTTATAAATGACACACACACTTGATCCAGTACCGCACTTGCGACAACCACCAGATCGAGCAGAGCACCGCTCCATGACCATGGCCACCATAGCGCTCATGGCGATAGCCGCGTTGCTCCTCTCGGCGGCCCCCATGGTCGCGCTGGCGCAGCCTGCGGCTCCCGGGCCATCGGCCGCGGGACCGCTCAATATCACGGCCATCCTCGTCAAGGGCGGCAACTACAACTTCTTCGTCCGGATGCTCTCCGAGACCCGGATCGACCAGCAGATCAACAGCCAGCTCAACAACTCCTACAACGGCCTCACCGTCTTCGCCCCCACTGACAACGCTTTCAACAGCCTCAAGTCCGGCACCATCAACTCCCTCACGCAGCAGGAGCAGATCGAGCTCATCCTCTTCCACGTCCTGCCGCGCTTCTACAGCATCAACACGTTCGAGACGGCGACCAACCCTTTGAGCACCCAGGCGTCCGGCAACAACGGCGTCTTCACCCTCAACGTCACGACCAGCAACAACCAGGCCAACGTCTCCACGGGCGTCGTCGAGACCCAGATCAACAGCAACGGGCTGTACAACGACTTCCCCTTGGCCGTCTACTCGGTGGAGAAGGTTCTGTTACCGTACGACATATTCGGAGCCAAGCCACCGGCGTCGCCGCCGCCGGCTCCCTCGCCTGCGACGAAGTCCTCTGCCAAGAGCTCGCCTGCGGAAACGGTGGCGGCCGGGCCTTCCGTCGGCGGGGACAACAACAACAACAACACAGGGGCTGGTGGGAGGGTCGGGTGGAGCGGCCTCGTCGCCGCCGTCGGACTTCTTGCAAGTCTCGTTGCATGCTAATATTTTGTGAGTTTGACGCTGGACGTACCTACGTCTTGCATGCATTTGCATGGCGCCATGCACTACGCCGAACTTGTTTTATTGTGACGGATCTTCTCAAAGTTGTGAAGTTTTTTTTTTTCATTTTTAAGCTAATTAATTTATTCCATCTTTTCTTCAATATATAATGTATATATTATATCTATCTATTTATCTACGACATATCTATCTACATCTATATGTCCGAGGCTTACTGATCTCTGCTTATGTTTTCCTCAACTGATTTTTTCAACCCGTCACGATTTCTCTCCATTGCGTTAATGAGTAATTAATACCATACGTCCAACAACTAAAGTTAATTCAAGTTGATAAATCTTCACAATATTGATTATTTGTTGCTACATTTAATTGATGGAACAGTGCAAATTTCCAAATGTGAGCCTGCATATAACATGTATCGAAGGAAGAAACCAACTTATATACGCGCTACATAGAGATGAGAGGATCACAACAAGAAGGAGGAAGCCATTTCCGGCATGCATGTCTTGATTAATCAAAACAGTGAAACAAAAGTGAAGAAGAAGAAAAAAATTTACATCGCAAATTATATATATATATAATGGAGTCATAACACCCGTTACGTGTAACATTATGTAATACTTAAATTTGAACCGTTCGATCTAACGAATGGTCCAAATCTACTGGACTCTCTCTCCTCTCTCGCCTGCAATTGCGCCTCTCCTCTCACCTCCCCTCTCTCATGCGTCCTCTCCCCTCCCGCCTTCCCCTTCGTCGACCGGCAGCCCCACCTTCCCCGTCACCGTGAGCGTCGGCCAGCAGTCCCACCTCCCCCCCCCCCGTTCGATCTAACGAATGGTCCAAATCTACTGGACTCTCTCTCCTCTCTCGCTTGCAATTGCGCCTCTCCTCTCACCTCCCCTCTCTCATGCGCCCTCTCCCCTCCCGCCTTCCCCTTCGTCGACCGGCAGCCCCACCTTCCCTGTCACCGTGAGCGTTGGCCAACAGTCCCACCTCCCCCCCCCCCCCCCCTCGAGCGCTGGCCGGCGGCCCACCAAGATTAATGACGACGGTGTAGGCTCGAATCGACACCGAAGGCGCGGGCTCGGCATAGATCTTCCCCCCCTGACGGCGCGGGTCTGGATCGATCGGTGGGCTCGATGACGGCGACATCGATGATGCTCGCACGGATCTGGGCGACGACGATGACACTCGCATGGATCTGGGCGTGACGATGACACTGGACTCGCAGCTGGCAAGATCTTGTGGGCGTAGAGAAAAGAGAGAGAGCACGAGAAAGAAGAGAGGGCCGAGAGTGTCGCCGGTGGTGGAAGTCGTGTCGAGGGCGTCGCTAGTAGTCGCTGGTGATCGCCGAATGGTAAGGAGGTCGGGCTCGCAGGCGAAGAGGAATTGGGAGGTGGTAGACCATTTGATTAAATTCAGATGATTTTATCCTGATAGTTGGATGAGGTGTTATACAATATTACTCCTAAGGATGTTACATCTTCATTAATCTATATATATGGTGTGAACATGTGTCTTTTTTCACACTGATGGTGGAAAGTTATTTGCGACGCACTTGCAAGTTGAAACAATTAATTGTCTGCATCACTTCAAATTAACTTGCATGGAAATTTTAAATTTTTTTGTTACTAATGTTTATATAATCAACCACGTGAGTGGTTCAGCATTTTACTCGTGACTAGAAAATGGTTGACTCCATATATCTTATATAATTCATCGTAGATCTAAGAAGCGTCTAACACGCGCCATCCATGTGCCAGATTGCTTGCCAATTCCATCAGGTCGATCAACTATAACTCTTGTAACTTTCTAAACCTCACTAATTAACTCATAACAACCATATATGTATCTAGAATATTATGGTATGTATACAGAGGTAAATAAGTAAAAATACATATATATGCGCGTAAATGTAGAACAATGATTGAACCCGATCGATCGACTTCGCCACTACTTTACAGCATATCATCATGTTATGGTTATTAGAAATAGAATCAGAAAAATAATTAGGGTCCAAACTAATCAACTATAAAAAAAATAGTTGAATGGTGTGATCAATAACCGTAATCATTTATGTATTTGTGTGTGTGACGATGCAAACCGACCATGCGTGGAAGAGAAACTTCGCAAATTACCAATTCGCGATGCAAAACAGGCCAAAAAATTAATTAATTACTTCGACCACTTCAAGGTGTCTAAGAGTCTGTGAACCCAATGATATCACCTATCTAACCAAATTAATTTGAGTCGGGTCGAGTATGTGTCAAAAATTTTCAACTCGAGTTGATCCGACCCGATCTAAATCGTTTGATTTTAATTTTTTTTAGTTTTTTAACTTATATTTTATTATTTGTAAACAAATATTACATATTATTTTTAATATTAAATACTAAAAAAATAAGAAAAAAATAAAAAAAAAAGATAAAGAAAAATGATCGTTGGTAACCCCTCATTCGAACCTGATAAAAAATATTGGACGGATCTGATCGGATTTGAAGTTGGGTCAGGTTTAACTTGACCAACAGTCGCGCAATCCATGTTCCCCTCTCTCTCCTCATGTTTTCCCCCTCTCTCCCTCCTGCTCTCTCTCTCTCAGCTCAATCGAACGTGAGGGCAGCAGAGAGATTGGGCGCCGGCAATTTAGAGATATCTCTCTCGCTCTCTTTCTCTCGAATTCATGCTGGCGATTGAGGGCGACGACGATCACGAGAGCAACTGCGAGGCATAGTATTCAGATCTAGAGAGAGAGGAAGAGTGCACATGGGTTGGTTTAGATAGAGAGAGAAGGGAAGATTGGACTTCATCTTGTGAGATGAGTATGAGCCATCTTGACGAAATCCGCTTAGATCTTATCTAGCAAAAGGTGCTTCACATTTTAATAATAATAAATTATTATTATTATTATTATTATTATTATTATTATTATTATTATTATTATTATTATTATTATTATTATTATTATTATTATTATTATTATTATTATTATTATTATTATTATTATTATTATTATTATTATTATTATTATTATTATTATTATGTGCGTGTTTGTTTGTGTAATAATTCGGATCTGGTATCTCTTAGTCACTAGCACATGGGGTACTGAAAAAGATAGTTTTGTTGTGCTTGTTTTTTTTTATTTATTTTATTTAATACTCGGTTATATAACTTTGCTCATTGGATCCAACTAAGAGAAATTTATTTATTTATATCTGAATGCGATATATAAAAGATGACACAGTCAAGTAACAAAAAAAATCTATAGGTCATATATAAACTGATTTTACTTCAGATATTATTTTCATAAGAATTAATTACATGACTTTGTATATATTTTCATAAAATTTTAAAGTAGGACAAGTTAAATTGTAGTTCATCTATTTCTTAATGAATAGTTGAATCGATAAATTAATTTAAAATATGTTTGAATGAAATTAAATATAATAGTTAAAATTGAAAAAATGATTTGATTAATAGGTGTTCGAATAAGTTACAAGAATGGTAATTAAATTTTTTTATTGATTAATAAATATTAAGTTTGAATTAAAAAATATTATTTAAAAATAGTAAAAATTGTAGATGATATATAGGATAATAAATAATATTAAATTAGTCTTTTATATTAAACATATTATACATAATAAATAAAATATCAAATATTTCATATTATATCATTATGTACGTTACATAATTAATTTGCTAATTTATAAATAAATACTTTTATGATGAGATTAGCCAGTTATTAATTAACTTAATTGAATAAGATAATATTTGAGTAGTAGGTTAGAAGTTAATTTAAAATTTTATTTTATATAACTAGAGTACTTATGTAATTAAAAAAAATTAAAACAAATGAGATAAAAGAATTATGAGAGAGAGTGAGTGGGAAGAGAGAAGAGAGGGAACAAAGAAGAAGAGAGTGTGTAAAAAAAGGGACTTCCATCTCGAACTGGCATGTGGCATGGTTCCACCATTTAAGGGTCGAGATTCATTTCGCCTCAATTTTCGCTCGATGTCGTATCATATTTGCATGGTGGATGTTGCAGTTTTCAAATCTCTCTTAATATGCCAAATATTATTAACGTGCCTACGCAAGACAAGGCTTCATTAGATTTAAGGCAAAGCTTTTCACGGAGAGAAGGCAAAATTTAGACTCAATATGGAGGTCTTCGTGAACATATATGCAACTTTATCCTTTGTTGAGATGAACACATCAATCCTACAAGCTGCAATCTCCTTGCATACAAAATGATAATATCAACTTTAATATATTTGGTGCATGCACGAAACACATGATTTGTATAAAGATATGTGGGATCAGTATACAAAATGATAGTAGATGAGCACCAGGAATTTGATAGCCAAGTTCTTGTAGTAAGGAGCGTAGCAATATTAACTTTGTTATGGTGTCAACAATTAGTAGGACACACGGTGTCAACAACTAGAGAATTATTTTAACAATATGCTAGTAATGGTCAGTGGGATTACGCATTTCGCAAATTATAATTGACGACAAAAATTATGTCTGGTCTAGTTAGAGTGGTATAATACAAAATGTTAATTATTTGATGAAATAAGATTGAATCAAAGCATAAACCATAAGTGTTGCGCCACATTTTAACAAGAGGAGCCATAGGCGAGGTTACACCACAAGCATTAGTCATCAACATATGGTAGAGGAACAATCTCCCTATATTTGTTTTGTGAGAGGAGAATACCATTGTTTTGAGAGGAATCTTCAACACCTAAGAAGGAATGTTGAGAGCCAAAGTCTTTGACAACAAATGACTTTCACAAATCAGACACAATCCAATGTTCATTGTATCGAAATTCGACTTCGACATGTGATGAAATCTTATTTGTGGTATGGTCTTTGATACTACTTTAACTCTTTAGTTGATTAAGATGGTGAAGAAAAGTGACACATTAATGAAGGACTTAAGAATAAAATATTACAACATTTAGATATGAAAATGTCATGTGTAACACCCCACGATTTCATCAAGGATAATATTTAATTTTATAATTTAATTAGAGTATTTGATGAAAAAAATAAAGATTTAATCCTATTGGGAATAAGAATTATAATTAAATTGAGATTAAAGATTTCAATTTGATTTGAGTTTCAAAAGAATGTTTAATGGATATAGGGCTTTCAAATAGGATAGAATTGAGAGTTTTATGGCTTAAAAATATTTCAGTCATTAAATTATTATTTTAATCCGAAAATTAAGTGATAAAATATTGTGAAATTAAATAATTTCAAAAATTAGATGAGAAAATCTTATTATATTAAATAATTATGAAAATTAAAGAAAGAAAGAAATAAAAAGATAAAATAAAGATATAATTTGATTAACATAAGTTATTGATAAAAGATAGAGATAGAGTTTGATTGAGAGATGTTATGAAAGAGATAAAAAGGAATTTGAGTAGGGATGAATTTTTTATAGGTATGGTTATGAAATAATTAATGAAATTTAGATTTAATTAAATCTAGATATTTAAGAGATGATAATTAATGATGAATGGTCATGATTGATGGAGAAATAGCTCAAGGCCCAATAAGAGTAAAAAACTTTAGTTGAGCACTATAAATAAGACCTAAAGGGTGGCTAGAAAGTATGATTTACCTCCATAGAATTTATGCAATAGAGTCTCATCTTTCTCCATAATTTTCTCACAAACCGAGGCACTTGAGAGCGTGTGCAATATGTCATTTCGAAGCGTCGACAGAGGAAAACAAGATCTAAGTAGTAGCCGAAGATTTCTGGACGTTAATAAGGAGGAATCATCGGTCAAAGTCGCGACATTCGTGTAGAATTTCAATGGAGGAATTTCAGTTGATTTTTCAGGCAACTTTAGGTACATAAGAGGATCCCCATATCGTTGGTTTTCTACGACATGAACCAGGACTCTTCTACAATATACATAGATTATATATTATTTGCATAGATTGATTATCGAATGACATAGATAGGATTGTAGAAACACAATTCCTGACGGATAGAATTTGGCTCAGGTTTTGTCTGACACGACTTAGGTTCCATTTAACACGATCCGAGTAATGATCGATGCGGAACAAATTCTGGAATAGAAAATATATTTTTATGAATTGATTTATAGGATATTGGATTGTTAAGATTATTAATCATAACATCCCTGATTTTAGTACGATCATACCTAATCAGATTGTCATCATATTGATCATTATTGTCATTATACCAAATCATGATATTGACTTCGGTATTGATCCATCGACCTTGTTATTGATTAATCATTATTAAATTGTTATCATATCTGATTGATCGTCATCATATCTGATCATATAGTGATTTTCTGATTTGGTCATGTTTAACCTAAGATAATTGTTAAAGATAGACATCTTAGGTAATTGAGATAAAAATTGAAAATGTATTGGGCTCATGTCTATTGATTTCCACTGGGATTGATTGTGCCTTCGGACTAACTGGGCCTTCGGGCTAATTGGGCCTTCGGGCTAATATTGCGTCTTCGGATTGATTGGGTCTTTGGATTAATATTGTATCTTCGGGTTTATAGGGCTTTTGGGCTAATTGCACATTCGAATTGATATGGCCTTCTGGCTAATTGCACCCTCGGGCTAATGGATAATTAAATTGAATTGGGCAGATAACGTAAAAACTATGACTAGCCTGAGTGTGGTCCTTCGTCCCTCATCATACCCAAACTTATTGATTGAAGTGACATAGTGTCCTCTAATAATAGAGAGCTTTCATATTGCACCCGAAAGGGTTGATCGTAATTTCAAAGATTGAATTGATAATCGAATTGAATTGAATTGATAGGAGAATTGTTAATTGAATTGCACCCTAGTGGCTGTGGACAATTGATTTCACCTTAGTAGTTAATAGACTATCGATTTCGCCCTTGTGGCTGATGGATAATTGAATTGCGCCCTTATGGTTGATGGATAATAAATTACGACTTTTGTGTCTCATAGATAAATTGATAGATTGTTAATAGAATAGAATACAATTGATAATTGTTATTGTGGCCTTTACCAACTTATGGCCAATTGGAAATTGATTTAAGATAATTGAATTGAATTGAATGGATATTGGTTATCAATAATTGATGATATGGATAATTACTATGATTGATCAAATTATCGTTAAATGTTATCTATTCTGATCAATTATATATTGTTATGAATAATTGTTTATTAGTAGTATTGATATTGATATTGAACATGGTCCATATAGATATTTTGGGTGACCCTACGTGCTGAGTTATCTCATTGGGCTTTGCCCTTTTATTTGGATCCATACAGATGATGATGATGATGAGACGGTTAGTGACTCCTCTGATGGGTGTCGTGCACATGGATATAGGGTCCATTATTATGTAGACGTGGTCCCTAACCCATAGGTTATTGGATGTTGTATAAGTGACTTTCGCATATTGTATAAATTATTGTAAATTAAGTCTTCCGCTATTGTAAATCAACATGTTGACTGGTCATAATTAAGTCATAGAATTGAGTGACGTCGCCGAGATAGCCTTTTGGGCAAGCAAAAGGAAAAATAATTCTCGAGGCGTTACATCATGTCCAATATCACGTGAGGCATATACAACTCATGTCATAATATATGTTCATATATAAGTTCAAATACAACTCAATAAAATAAAAGACTCAAGAATTCTAAATATCCATGTGCGCACGTCACTCGAACTGAAGTCGTCACATGCACATCAACCTGGCTCGCAGATATCTCATTTACCTGTGAGGATCACACAAGAAAGTAATTAGCTAAACCTTTTATCATACATCTAAGTGTGAATTCAAAATATATCATAGAGATGATCAATTAGAATAAGCATGAAAATAAACATAATAAAAATATATGATAATAATTCAAGAGGGATCATCATAGTACAATATCTTTTCATTTCATTTTCATATTCATGTTCATAAGGACCTAATCCTTCCATTCATCATTATCCATTCATTTTATTTCATCTTGTTCATGAGTTGGAAGAACTCTCTATTTTAAAAAATATCATAGCAAACACATAAGTATGTAGCTACCTAGTCCATGATGGGTCAGTGGAGGATCAATGCCACGACAAATATCTCATAAGAAAAAGATGACATGGTACAAGTTCTACCTAGACCATGTTGGACTAGTAGGGGATCAATGCCATGACAAGTGTCCCACAAAAGGATGATGACATCGCACAATTCGGGAACATTCATAAGTGGAGTGTCTCATGCAAGTCTAATAACCTCTACAAGGAGTGCGTCACACAAGACTGATAACATCCCATCTAGATAGACAATTATAACTTTCATCTTTTATTTTTATTAACTACGAACCTATCACCTTCACAAGGAGTGCCTCACGCAAGATTCATAACATCCCATTTAGGTAAGTAATGATAACTCTCATCTTTTATCTTTATTAACTATGAACCTATTTTTTAGTCGCTTGGACCAATCAATCTTTTAGTCACTTGGACCAATCAATCTTTTAGCCACTCGGACTAATTCAAATTGTCGAAAGCAAAAGTGGCTTTAAATCTTCATGTGTTTTCATCATGGGAAAGGATAACCAGATAGATAGAGATCAATTAATACTCTATCCATAAATCAAATGTCCGAAAGTCAAACAATCATCCATTAGTGGTGCATTCAGCAGTCATATGAAAGAGGTTCGAATGTCTGTTTAATATGTATCCATTGGTCTTTCGAGTTAGTCGACTATTATGAATTCATCTTTCGATCGTTCAAAGGTGTGTATAGATCAGATATCAAAAACATTTACGATCGTCCGATATCACACAAGTGGATTCACAAATTTTCAGTCGAGAGTTTCAAATGCTCGAAACTTGTATGAATGTCCGCTGGAACCAGGTCCTTCGTTGACCGTTGAACCATTTTCCAGCATGAACGATCTAGATCGGTCATTCAATCCAAGATCAGTCGACCAAACTGGCGATCATTGTAGGTTCATGTCTCAACATTTCTAATTTGATCATCCGAACTAGTTTCGAACATCTGATCTAGTTTAGATTGGTCATTTGATTTGGTTTCAGACGTCCGATCTTGTAGTCACTATACTTTTGTTGAGGAGATTCAGATGCCCAATGATGCATGAAAAATATAACATATATTTAGGCATGCATTTACTCTTATTTCGAATCATTTTCTAATAGCATGCATCATTATATGAGCTTATTTATATTAATTATACAAAAATAAAAATCTATCCAACTAAGAAAATTAAATTACGAAGCCAACAGAGAAAATCACGTTCAAATCGAAGTTAAAGCGGAGCCAGAAAGTTAAAAACAACCAAACTACATAGAATTAAAATTGCACTGTCATGGGCCATGAAACTATTTAATGGGCCATTAAAATGTATTTTTCACGCCAGAAAGTTGCCTCGAGATACGACCGTGACCAACCCATCATAGGGCATGAAATTCATGTTTTACAGACTATAAGGACCGTGAAAATCCTCATAGGTCGTGAAAACCTATTTCTAATGCGATTCGAACATTGTTCAAGTCATTAAAATCATGTAACAGGTTGTGGCGAAGCCCAGTTTCGATATTTGAATGAATTTTTAGAAGAATTTTAAGTACACAAGGACTCCTACTATATGATCCCAAGATGATTCGAAAACATATTATGACTCAAAATTCAGAGTTTGACAAGTTCAAAATTTTAGAATTAAATCTATTCCGAATTTACCTTATTTTACATAGAAAAGATTTATGTTTCTTCTCTGATCACATGGAAACTCAAACCCGTATAAATAGAGGCCTTCTACAACCAAAAGAGATCATGTTAGGATCTGCAACCGAAGTTTTCAAGTCAAGAATGAAGAAGAATTTTTTAAGGACAAAAGAGAAGACTTCTACGCGATAGACTCGTGCGAGGATTGTGTAGCAGTTTCATTATTGCTTCTGAAGAGTACTCTTTGTTCTACATATTGTTAAGGTGATATTTTAGATTTCTATGTTTTATTTATCCGTTTGTTAGTTTGGATTTTACTTTTCTATTTTAGTTGCAAGAGTTATAATGTCTGAACAATCTTTGACTTCTGATTAATCAAATAATAGTTAGTTTAGTTTTTATGAACATAGTTGCTATGCTCAATGCTTTCCTTCAGATTATAATGATTTCTAGGTTGATTATTAACTGTGTAGTGTAATCAATTTTTAATTCATAATTTTTTGTTTGATTGATTTTTAACTTTTATGCTGAAGCAATACATGCCATAATCTAATAGAATCTGTACAGAATATTAGATTGTGCGGTCTGCATAATTAACCAGTGCGGGCAATTAGGTAGTTTAAGAATCACAACATATTGCATCTTGATTTCAATATAATTGACGGTATATCTGCGCGGAATACTTTCAGATTATTATTATCTCAATATAGTTGATTTATCATGCGGGAGATCATATCTTTAGTGTTCTTAATCCGTCTAAAAACTAAACCTGAACTTCATGTTTATGCTTGATTTTACATATTCGAATCATTGTAGATCATCCTAAAGACCTATGCATAGTTAGTTGTAGACTTTACTTTTTTTGTAATTTTATTTTTTGCAACTCATTTTTACCCAAATCTATGTTATCTCTTATTAGCCACTGAAATTAGTTTAGTTAAGTTAATTCCTTATGGGTTCAACACTCTACTCTTACACTTTATCACTTAAGCAACTAGTGCACTTGCTAGCATATATTGTTATCAATTCTAGCATCACCCAAAAAATATTCGATCGTCCATTTCAATCAATAGAGCCGCATATCGTTGTGAAATCCTTATATTTTCAATCAATTTTTCATAACAAATCATATACATATGCATATCCAAATCAAACAAATCACTCATATGCATGTCCCTAAATATACTATGCCATAGAAGTTAGATAAAGTATATGCATATCCAAATCAAACAAATCACTTATATGAAACTCCTCTTCGAGTCAAAATCAAACATAGAATCATTCTACTCAAGTACTACCCTTTTTCTGTCATATCAAAATTTATTTCACAAGATTAACATACTTCAAGTCGACCCATTCATCAAGCGAACATAGATCTATAGTATCACAATAACATAGCATGTAAATCACATAAGAAGATCCAAAATACTTCATTTCATAATCGTATATGTCAATAATATCTAACAGGAATATAGAGCATGATTTCTACCCCTCTTAGAATATGAACCTTATTAGAATCCCTAAAACATGCATATTTCTCAGGAAATCTATCCCATGATCTAAATTCAAAAAACACCTTTTTTTACAATTATCGAATTATCACTTCATCGGATGAAACTCTAGCTACGCCCCCTTCTCCCTCCTTGGTCCTCTTCGTCATTTGCACTGTAGGAGGCCCTCTAATCCCTTTTGTTCGAGACCACAAAGAGAGAATGAAAAGAAAAATGGCAGAAAAAATAAAATGAGGAATGGAGAGAGGAAAAAGAAGAAAATGAGGCTTTTATGATCTTCATTCTTGGAGGTTTCATGATTCTTTGAATCCCAATGATCATGGGTGTAGTAGTTACAAGATCTTGGTGTTATGGTGGTGCAATGAATGGGGAAATAAAAAAATGTAACTTTTCATTTTATGTCAGATGCACTTTCAGTCGTCCGCAAGTGCATCGATTGAGTTGCCGACTCGTGGCGACCGACCCATGATTTTTAAAATTTTATTAAGTATATATGTTAATATATAAAATTTAAGGCTATAAATAAAATTTGGCCCCCTTAAATAAATATATATGGAATATGACCATAAACTTAGATCTAGTGTGGTGTTGGCTCACTTTATGTTTATTACCAATATGCAGGTTGTGGGTTCAAATCCAGCTACAATATTTTCTTTCCTCTTAAGTTGCCCTCCCCCCATTATCCAAGTCTGGGTTTGCCCTTGGTTGCGACATCATGCATCTGTTCCAGTTTAAGACGTACGAAAGTTTGACGTCAGCAACATAATTTTTTTTATTTCTTTTATGAAATTTTGCTGTGTTACATTGATAGTCTTCATATGCCATCTTGTTAAAATGATATTACTACAATATAACATTTATATAATAGGGTCTCGAACGTAGATAGAGAGTGACAGATCAGTTTTATAAGGTATAAAACCAAACAAAAGAAGTGCATGGTGGAGTGTGTGGAACCACTTTTGAAGCTTGCCGACATGTTGAGATTGATCAAGATTGAGATCAGAGAGAGAACGCTAGAAGTTGCTCCATGTACATGTCCTCATATAAATAATCATGCACAGTGTAGCACTATAACTGATGTGTGCATGTCGGATAATCCACCTGTGACATAAGGCAATTGATCGAAAGAGGGTTTTTACCATAATTCAATGTTTCTGTAAAATCAATGTTGAGTTGATGTTGAATTTTTTTAGTAAATAATATTGCTTTGTAGAAATCAAGAGAATCTTCAACTTTAGATTTAGTGTAAAACAACCGCTTGAACACTATGATATGCACGTTTCTAGTTTTTGTAACAAGCGATCAAGTTCCAATAGATAAAAGTGCATGAAACTCCACTACCATTGCTTGCCTCCATTTCAAATTATTGTCGAAAAAAAGTGAAGTATCCTAGAACTAGTATAGTAAACTAACGAAAATGCTTAAAGGATACATGTTGTGTTAAGGATGTTGAAGTCGGACCATCAATATTCCTATAGTTGATTCCAGGACAATCATGTAATTTCAAGTGATGGTTAGTGCTTGGGGAAGGGGGAGGGGGAATGTGAGGTGTCTATAGAACCATATGGAAATGTCAAGATACCTAGGCTTTCGCTCAAAGAAAATTATTAGAATTATAAGGGAGTGTTAGTCAGTTTTGAAATTTTCTCCCTATGTAGTAATTGAAAAAAAAATTTGATAAGTACTTATTTTACCTGCTTATAAGTCAAAAAAAATAAACGAAGGACCCTAACTTATTTTATTTTATATGAAAAAAGTTGATCAGTTTAAACAAGGAATGCACTCTTTTGCCCTTAGAATATACATAACTTTTCTTCACATATTTTCTCTATTACAATATTAAAGCTTCTTTGGTCATTTGATTAAAATAATAAATTATAAGTTTTTTTATTACCAACCACCTAACCGTATGTTTTTAAAATTAGTTTTAGACATAAAATTATATTAACAATCAACTTATCAATTATTTTATATCAGCTAATCAAATGCGCCCTAAGCCAAGCCTAAGTTGATGCAACTAAGGAGCATCTGAGGCGCCAATATAAATATCAAGGCATCTATACTAGAACTACCCATTGGGATAGTCCAGGAAGGTCATTTGACTCTGACATAGGTAGGCTTGTGTACGTTATATGGTACGATAATGCATAACTAGAAACCAATAGAAGGTTATAATTAGGTGCAATTTGAAATATTTGCTCATATGGTTACTTATTATGGAGGACATGTGTAGGTACATGATTGATGAGAAACAACAAGAAAGTTTTAGTTGACAATAAGAAGTTTATTAGGTCGATGGTAGATGCCATGTATTTGAAAAAAAAATGAAATATACGATAAATACTACAAGAAAGTTAATAATTTGCTACAAACATGGTGCCTAAAAATTTCTCAATGCAATCTTTTTGTGATAGAATCTCTGCCTCAAACCACAATTTGTGACATAATATTCATCTAAAAAATTTTCATCAATCTCTTTGCGATGAATTTTTCATATCAAATTATGAATTTTCTTGTAGTGGAAATTCACTCCCTCTATGGAGTGTTCAAATCAAGCATTTTAGTTGACATTCACTAAATGACTCACATAATGGAAAAAAGTTTGAGCACCATATTTATTTTCTAACGGGAATTAAGAATTAAAACTTTTTTATCATCCATAATAACTAAAAAGTAATGGTGGCCATTTGACAAAGGCATCAGATATGATCCTCAAATATCTACTGAGAGAAGATCTAATAGGGGGGAACTTAGATTTCCTATTGAATGTAAATGGAGGTGGGTTGACTTTCTATGAAGACATGAATATCATGATAATATCAGGGGAATAGTGGAAAGTAAAAAGTTGTGATGACAATCGAGGACATTATCCATTTGAGGAGTGAATATCGAAGGCACTGGTAAAAGTGATAGAGGGATAGGACTGACTCTTGAGTAAAATGGGTGTATGGCATTGATGGAGATTTTGAGTATAATCCACCTTTAGCTAGTCCTTGATGCAGAGGATGTTGTGTTTGATGATCCTTGATTACACAAAAGTTGGGATGACATGCGAAAGCACAATTATTGTCATCAATGAGAAGGAAGTCTAAATAAGGTTGGCATGAATATGTTTATAAATTCTAGTGATTAAAACTTTATTCAGAAAGATAATATAGTCTACGCCCTGTGCTATTCCACCATCGTGTTTGGACGAGGAGAGAATAATGATGTGCAAAATGACATCCGACACCCCTGCACCTATTTAAGTTCAACAATTGTTTTCCCTTATATAAATATGTTTATGATGTTTGTACCCTCCAACAAGTGACAGTAGAATACGACATATTCTACTATTTTGGACGAATATGCAACCAGAAAAATAGCAAACCGACATGATTAAACATGCCTTGAATCATTTGTCCATGATTATTCCTATTGTTTGTGTTGTTTGGCTATTTTCGATTGAATAACGACTTATTCGCTCATCTATCCAGGATCCAAACGGCCTAAAGGGTTATTTGTCTATAGAATATCTTTTAAAGAATAACAAATTTTATTCTATAAACTATACTATTATGAATATATTCTTATTCTACAATTTGAAAAAAATGGTGAAAATTTTAAAAAAAGTTATAGAATATCTATACTCTACAGAAGAATAAAGATATTCTTCAAAGCGGATAATATACAGTGATTTCACACTCTCCAAAATGATTTTACAAAATCAAAGTTTGATCAACTTAATCCTATTTTACATCACAATTGATTATATTCTTCATAATATCTAAATATTTCGACACTTATCCACGAACCAACCAACCCATAAGAATAGTATTTAGTCACATAGCATGGTTTATTATAAGGGAAGGCATGAGTAATAAAGAGACTCAAACAATTTCCACCATGCAGTTACCAATTGTCAAACATTAGTTAGGGATATTGAGTGCTCTAAGATCTAGGGTGGCATGATGTGTCATTCCATTAATGTGGGGGTAGTCATCCGTTACTCCTAGCATTGGCACAACACGGAGTTGTAGGAATGAACGAATTGAAACTAGGGTGATAGTAAGCATCTATTGCATGCATAAGATAAGACAATAGTTAGAACTGTGATTATATTCTCCACAAGCAGCAAGGGTTTGAGGATGACATAGCCAGTCTCCAAGAGCAGCAAGATTTGAGGTTGTCGACGTGATTGAAAGAGTCCAGCACCACAAACCTTGCGAGTGATGTCAGGGATGGGAGGAGGAATAGCCCATTGGATGTTCAACAATCAAACCAATCTCAGGGTCAATCAATGTTTTTATAATCGGACCAGCGAATCAATCCGACGATCAATTGGATCGAATTTGATTGGATCGATCCAATCAAATTCGATTGAATTGACTTGAATTTTATTAAAATAATAATATTATTATATTTTTAAATTATATACATAACAAATATTATATTATGTATAAAAAATTAGTAACCTACTTTAATTGAAATACATATATATATATATAGAATAAATTTATTGATAAGAAAATGGCTCCACATTTTTAATGCTTATTATTAATTTATTATTACTAAATTTTTATTTATCGTTAAATGCTACTAATAATATGTTAAATTCTTTTTACCATAAATCACTCTTATGTCTCATTTTCATTCAACTTTCTTTTTTTCTCATTCTTTCTTTCTCTCTTAGTTAATTATACTTTTCTTTTTTTTCACTTCTTCCTTTATCTTCATTAATTATCTGTATTTTATAATTTAATGCTATTATTAATATATTAATTTATTATTACCATAAATCACTCCTATATCTTATCATTCTTATTTTATTTCCATTTCTTCTTTCCTTCTTCTCTCTCTCTCTTATTTTATTTCCATTTCTTCTTTCCTTCCTCTCTCTCTCTTCATTAATTCTTCAACTAAGATGGTTTCTCTTTATTCTAAATGTTGATTCTCTTTTATTATTTTTTTCTTTCCATTTTTTTCTTTCATGTTTAGTGACTTTTTGTTTTTTTATCATATTTTTGATTGAAACAGGTTATTTTTGGTTTGTCAGTTCATCGGTTTATACCAATTCAATCGAACCGATCGATCTACTTCGATTTTAATAACATTGCTCATGGTTGAGAAGAATAGTACGAAACTCATATATATAACCGGGAGGCACTAACATCATGACAACATGTGACAAGGTTAATATAAAATATGATAAACATGAATTAGAGAGTGGATGGTCGACAACACAAAGTTCATGGAAGATATATTTGGTCTGCTTGAGATAATTAGCAATTGGCATGTCACAGTTCTTCATGTTTTGCAATTTAATATGAAGTTGGCATTTGCGTTTGTGAGATGATGTGCCAAGGACAAGGTATATAGCATGCCAATGGAACACCCCGAACTTCACTCTGATCATTCGGCTGTGTTAGTCTGTTCGTCATCACATAATCATAATAAAAATATGCTTTTCATTTAAACCAGCAGAAGCTTAAATCCATTAAATAAGATAAAAGAATCTTTCAATAAATGCGGAAACTTGTTAAAGCATCAACATTAATGTTATAGAATTCAAAATGTCACCTATAACCAATAAAAGATCTTAAAACCTTCATCCAACATATCTCTTTAAAACATAGTCAAAAGACTCTAAAATAATTGACTCTAAATATTCTAGACCATTGTGCAATCTTATTCGTCATGAGTTGAGCCGCCATCCATCCAAATCACTATGCACCTTCATGGATCCACAGTGCAAAGATTTCTCTGTTAGAGTATGTAAAGGTCATGCATGCGATAATATGATCATAAATAGAATACTATATGATATGCATCATTTTTATATAAAAGAAGTAACAGTATGCATGTCATGTCTTAATATATGATCTACATGTCAAACATTAACATCATTCTATCATCATGCATATAAGTAATTGCATGGAAGACATGTAATCATCATCATACTTATAATATGGACATTCATAACAATCATTCATTCAATCCATAGGTATATAAGTGAGATACACTTCCCATAACTATTGCCCTCATGGTTGTTTTATGACCCTTTGGACTTCCACTTTCGTGGGACATCATTTCATAACTTTTTTCACGGTTGCTTTATAACCCTTTGGACTTCCACCTTCATGGGATTTCATTCCATTCGTTCGATCATTGACCATTTCTTATTATGTTATATCTTTCGATAATTGAATCTTATGTCGTTGCCCTCTCAATAGGCTAGCTAGGCCTATGAGACAATGCTCCCCTCTCATCCGAAGGTGACATCAGAATGTACACATCATTGTCGATGCATGTAACGATCATTCTGGACTCTCAACCGAGGGTGACATCCGAATGACATACCATTGCCGATGTGTGTAACGATTATTCCGGACTCTCGTCCGAGGGTGACATTAGAATGACGCACCATCGCCGATGTGTGTAACAATCATTCCGGGCAATTATCCGATAAAGGGCCATAGAGGGGTGGTATGTAACAGCATCCACAACTGGGTTCATTATGCTTTACAATCAACAAAACATTTATGTGGGAACATGCATATACTTGTATCTAGGTTCATATACAAATCAAGCATCAATACATACTATTAATACCTTAAAAATAACATTTAATATAGTATACTAAGCTTTTGTCACTGGCACGACCGTGATACAAGCCATCACGGCCGTGATCGAAGCCCTGAAAAATTTGTTCCCTCTATCACGATCGTGCCTACATTCATCACGGTCGTGCCTACTCTGTCACGGCCGTGACATTAAGCATCACGAGCGTGCCAGAAGCAATGCCTTGACTATTTTCAGACTTTTTGTCACGGATGTGACAGTTGCGTCATGGCCGTGACCGAACGTCAAAAAATGCCGCCGCCTCAACTTTTTCATGATTTTTCATCAAAAAATTTGGGAAATGAAACATTATGAATCAATACCTATATGTTTCCTAAACATTTTAGGATCAAAAGGGGCATGAAAAACATGTAAAAACATTCAAATTTCCTGATCTAGGGTTCATCCCCAAATCATGAACAATAAGAAAACATGAACCCTAATAACAAATCTGATTCAAATCGTTGTACTAGCATGGATCTAATCATGGGATCCTATTCATGCATAAATCTAGAACAAAAACCCTCAATGAGGATAAGGTTCTCTCAAACTCTCAATCAAATCATAAAAATCATTAAAAGAAGAGAGAGGGTTTGGATCTCCATTACATACCTTGATCTATCTTCCTCCTCTTCCTTCCTTTTCTTCTTCCTCTTCTTCCTTCTCCCTGATCTCCTCTTTCTTCTTCATCAAGCTCTAGCTGCCAAGATGTGGGGAAAATGAGAGAGAGAGAGAGAAAAGGGAGGCCTTATATAAGAGAAAACTATGAGGGCTTGGGCAAAAAGTCAAAATTACCCTTTTAGAAAAATTAGGATATTACAACAAAACTTGTGCAGACATCATTATACTAACAACATGTAGTAGGACTTTTGTAATAAAAGAAGAGATAAACCAACCGAGAAAGAGTTGGTCATTGATCCATTAAAATGTGCAAGGAATTAATTTGCTAGCAAGTATACGCGATTGAATAAGTAATAAAACGAAAATAAGAGATCAAATTCACAAGGATTAGTAATTAATATTGATTAATTATTTAAAGGAAAATATATGTGACTTAGAATTAAAATAAAAATGAGGATGAGGTCAATAACATAGATTAGACCTTTGAATAAATGAGATAAAGACACTCTTTGACCCCTACAAAAAGTAGAGTATTTAATGGCGGATAGCATTTTGCTACAATCAAAACGTTATTATAAGTGTTTGATAAATATTTTTTTTACAGCAACATTTAGAAGTTTGAATACAAAACACTATAAGTTACTAACTTATAGATTATTGAGGTAACAGTTTAATATTTTATTCCTATTATATCATTATTCCTTTTAAAATAAAAAAACTTTGTTTAATTATTAAACATCATATATTATGTTTTATTTTAAAATATCACATTTTAAATTTTACTTACAACCAAAATAAGATTTTATTTTGAGACAATCAATATTTTTATATTAAAATAATATTTTAAAATATTATTATTCAAAATAAAATACTATAAATTAATTATTATGAATATGATATGTATAAAAATGATCATAAATTATGTCTCTTTTTGTCATTATATACAATACATTTAATCAATATGTTTACCAAATAGTTTTTTTATTAAATTATTAAATTTATAAATAAATAGCTATCCGTTATTCATTGATAAATAATCGTTATATCCTAATCAAATCGCTATCCTTAATTATCTTCAATTAATCATAGGATAAAGTAAATCGACAGAATCAACTAGATCCTATCATAATTAAGATGCTTTCAAATTAAAATCTCTACTGAGGACACCTTAATCGAGTGAGACAATAGCCCACAATCATTAGCATTCAAACAAAATTTGTAACGCAACAATTTAACATAGGCTGAGTTAAGGGTGCAACGTGCTGGGTTTGCATTACTCAGCCCAACATTTGTAGAAAATGTCTTGGATTAATAATAGCTAAAATTGAGCATTTTCGTGAGAACAAAACCGACTTAGCAATATTGACCAAGATTTACATGGTCCATGACACATTTCGTTCAAATAGAATTCTGATGATTTTGATCAGTTCAAGTCAGCAATACCAATTGATTAAAATTGACACAAAGTTCATACCAACTAAGATAACAGCGTTAAGGACAGACAATTGCATGATCACATAAGTAAAAAGCAGATTAATAAATTAAGAAAAAATGACGTTCAGCCTATCCTTAACAAGTAAACTACTTTATAATCAAATGAATTGACATTAAAATTCAGAAAAAAATAATGTAACTATATGATTGAGAATAGTTGAACAAACTCTATAATCAACAGTGATGCCTCCGCAATGAGCTTCGAACATAAAAAAGAACATTGAATTCTTCACTTGATCTTCGGTTCACATGGTAGAATATGCTTTCTCTTTCTCAGGTGACTAGTGCTCTAAACTTCATATGATCATTGAGACGGTGCTGCGGTGCATAACCATTGGTTCCTTCATTTTGGTGAAACCGACGGTCGTTACTCTTTTTTTTTCTTTTTGAATTTTCTTTTGTGAAATGACATTTTGGCTTTTTTTTCAAACTTTTTTCTTTATCATTTTCTTTTATAAATTTTCTTATATAAGTTAATTTATTTTATTATATATAAAATATAAATAATAAAATATTAATATAATATTACTTATCATTTCATTATATTTTATATTATATTAAATATAAATTATTAAAAAAATGAATTTTTATATTTAAATAATATATTTTTTGACAAAATTGTTGACATAATTTTTTAATTTATATTATGTATTTTATTTTTTTAATAATATTATAATCTATATTTATAATACATATTTTTAATTCAATCACCCACTAAAATTAATTCATCACATCTATTTTTTCCTATCACATCAACTACCTTATTTCTTATTATCAAATTTCACTCCATCCAAACAAAATCCGAACTAATATATCAATTCAACTATTCATGAGAAATTTAATTATTCACGAAAACTTGGTGGAACTCTAATTTCCGTTACCAAACGGCCCTCTGAAGTTTCATGTCGGTTACATCATTTGAAATTGTGTAAACTCATTGAAGAATCACAATATTCTAATGCAAAATAACCTAGCTTAGGGGGTTTATGTTTAATGAAATTAGAGTTGAACATAGCTAGTTAAGCTAGTATGATGGCAACCTGACATTCCAGGCTTCATTCTTCATATTTTTCTGGTCCAATGCTCCACTCATCTAAACGATTGATCTAGAGAATAAAAAATATGATATCTTCTTACTTAAAGAATTTACAAAAATAAGTTTTTTTAGAAGGAATTTGAAAATGTAAGAAAAATAAAAGCATGTCATTACAAAAAAAAAATTTAAATTTGATGCCACCATGGTTCTAACAGAGAAAGTTGTTATTAGTAGGAGTGCTCAGGTTCAGTTGGTAAACCCAATGACTGAATCCAATACAAGATGAATCGACGATCGTGTCAGACTATATACCAACCATAGCTTAATTGCCCGGAGTGAGATTGGAATAGTGGGTCAAATGAAGAAACCCTAGCGGCCAAGAGCATCGAGGAAAAAAAAAAGACATCACATGCAACAGGAAAATGGTCATAAAAAATTTGCCCATCATATTATTTTACCAAATAAAGGGAATTCCAAGTTCCAACCCTCCCTTCATAAGGAGTTTCTTTTACAAAATAAAAATTATGTATTGACGAAGGAAATAGAGTTGTCATCACATAGGATGCGGATGAGTTCTCGAGGAGAGATCTCATCATCTCATAGGATGTTATGTTTGAACGATGATTTTTTGTAAGAACTCAACGAAGTTTAGTCAAACAACAAACGAAATTTTGATTGGGCCCACCGAAACTTAAGTTCTAGTCAACGCAATAGTTCTCGATGAAAAGTTCTTGTCCACGTCAAGAACTTTCAAGTTCTCGTCCACATCAAGAACTTTCAAGTTCTGATGGTCGTGCGCGTTTATATAACTTGCTGTTTGTCTAATCAACTTTCAATCTTCTTCATCTTCGGAACTTTCATCCAAACAATTTACTATAACAAAACCGTCAATTCCAAAAGTTACCAAGAACTGAAGTTATGCAGTTTTGCTCTCGCTAAACACAGCCCAAAGGGTGTCATCGCGACACCGAACAACCAAAATTAACGAGATGATCGGTTACCCAATTAGACTCCCAATAGTAGTGCCAGACCTCCAAATGATAAAAAATGAAAGCAAATACATTATATCGTTTACAAAATGTTTTATGTGCTATGGACATTGACATTTTGCCCTCATGATCTGCGCTAAAATCATGGAGTCCATCTTGACGTCTCCCCTGCAAGCCCATGTAGAGATACAGAAGATCAGTTGACGAAAAGATGATAGTTTGATTCTAGGCGAGCCCCACAAAGTTGACAGGCGGAGTTGATAGAGGGGTTGAAACGGAGAACATAATCCAGAGTAAGTTGTCTGTTGTGAACTAACTTCCATAACAAGATATGAATTTTAAGGGGTATATGGGGATGTGTCAAATTTCGTTCCAAGCGTGCCATCCAGAAATCAGGGACACAAGTTAGTTGCGATTAGATAGTATAAACGGATTTGGCACAGTGCCGCGGTCATTTGAGACCCAAGGTATATATCATCACGTACCACAAGAGGAAGGTGGATAGCCATAATACATGAAACCATAGCATCGCCAAAAAAATTATTCAAAATAGTCAAATTCCAGCATTGATTATCAACAAGCTCAGAAACACAAAAAGATCATCCATCAGCATATTCATAACATAGGTAAAATATGAAGTTGGAAGTTTAAAGAGCTCAATTCTGTTTCCTCTCCATAGCATATAAATATGGACTAGAAGGAAATTGATTAAAACAACATATGGAGATTCAATAATAAATAATTTAGTGGCCTCAAAAAATAGCAAATAATGATACTTACATAGTTACATAGATCTCTAGAAAAGAAAATGCAGTGAACACCAAAATCTAGTTTTAAAACAACATGAATTGACACAGATCTATGTAACATTGTTATAATAAATATAAATTTACTATGTAATGGACAACTATCTAAAGAAAAACTTGTAGAACACGCGTACAAGGATTTGATGAGCCAGAGTTATAATTTTCTTGCCAGGAACAATTCCATAGCTTCGGGCCACAATGGAATAACATCTTTCAGCAATGCAATTGCATACTGGAATTAAGCTGAGCAACAACCAACTTTCTTAACAGCAGATACATCATCCTTTGTGCCCACATTTATGGTCTGCCCCTTTGGCAAGGCTGCAGGATCATCACCTATATCAAGTGCCTTTCTGCTCACCACCCGATAGACCTGTGAAAGGACTTCAGTGAAGGCATTCTCCACATTCAGTGATTCCAAAGCAGATGTCTCCATGAAGAACAGCTTCTCTCTCTCAGCAAAAGCTTGTGCATCCTCCATGTTGACAGCCCTTAGATGGCGTAAATCTGCCTTATTTGCGACAAGCATGATCACAATATTGGAATCAGTATGATCCCTGAGCTCTTTCAACCATCTCTCAATGTTTTCAAATGTAACATGACGAGATACATCATAAACAAGCAGGGCACCTACTGCACCTCGATAGTACGCACTTGTAATTGCACGGTATCTATTTGAACAGAAAAAACATGATAAAAAAGTGTCAGTATCATATATCAGGCTTGCTAGCACACCTTTGAGTTCACAGCAAATGTTAAGACTGAAAGATGGTTACAGAAAAAGGATTGGAAACAACCAACCTATAAAAAGTACTTCTGAATTCTGATAGGCAAGATGCAAAACAGTTCTTAGATACAGCTACAAAGAACCCTAATGCCAATTTTCTTTGCGGAATTATCAGTATGATAATGCGTAAAGTCATTAATAGCCAAACAACTCTTGGAAAAGTTAAGGTTGGCATTAGATATTAGATGATTACTTAGAATAAGAAATAAGTAGAATGTTCAACCATCCATTATATAGTTTCTCTTCTATTCTAAGCACATTTATATCATTTGAAAAGTCAAGAGTTAATCACCAAAAAGAAAAGAGTTGCACAAAGCAAGTTCTGACAAAGCACCAGTTTGAACTGATGTCTGCAACTATCTCATATATCAGTTAAGTTGTTAATCAATGCACTTGTACAGGATTCTTGACCAAGGAACATCCCCTGAATAAGATGCCAAAATGAGAAGAACAGCATACAAAAACCTCAGTAGCATCTAGGATGTATGTAAGTTGTATACGGCTCAATGGTTAAAATGTATTATAAATCAAAATTCACCAAACTTTAGGGCATTGTAAGGTAAAGAATCATTGTTATCACTGGTCAATAATTGCGACATATAGTCATTTTACACGATTAAAAAGTTCAGGATGAAAAGAACCAGACTAGAATACAACTAGAATACCTTGATGTTTAGAATGCATGATCATTATCAGCCTTATACTATATTTATGTGCAAAATGATCTCATATAAGAATCCCAAGCTGCTGATGAAGAAATAGTAAGTAATTGTTGTCTAGGAAAAAAGGTAATTCTATAGCATCATCCAATCCAACGATGACAAGTTTATTGACAATGACTGTTTCACAGATAGCAACTTTCTTGTGCAATTAGGCACCATAAATAAATTGAAAATGACAATCTGATTTCATTACTTACTAGACACTCTAGACCCATGGGCCTCCCTTTATAACCGATCAAAAGGAACTACAAATATTTCTAAAGCCAATATCCGTAAGATTGTTTATAAAGGGCATTTTTCACGAACTCACCTCCCCCTGGTTCTGACACAAACATTTTTTAAAAGCGCTGAAAACACAAACCCCTTGGTAGCTTAACCCAAGGTGCAATGTCAAGAGATCAAGGGAGTTGCAAACTTTAACTACTAATTCATGCATATCATATTTAACAGGTGCACTTTACAAGTAATTTTCAATTATGTTTATCTACATCCTTGCACTGGTCTCCTATTCAACTCCCATGGAAAATTCATTTAACTACAAAATTAGGCGACATAAGATAATCTTAAGGGAATTATGTCGAACAAAATGGCCGCAATGACAAAAGCGCCAAAATTGTAGAACGTCTGCAACTACAGGACGCCAGATCAGGCATAACCATAATCCCTGTTGATCCGGTGCTCAACAATGGAAGCGAGAAAACGTTCTAGGATACAAGGATACGGATCAAAGGAGTTACACAAGTAACGTAACAGAGATCTGATAACACGAGAGCAGAACGAGTGCAGGTTAGGGGGGAGGACGATTACCTCTCTTGGCCAGCGGTGTCCCAAATCTGGGCCTTGACGACCTTGTCGTCGACGTGGATGCTGCGGGTGGCGAACTCTACGCCGATGGTGGACTTGGTCTCGAGGCTGAACTCATCGCGCGTGAACCGCGAGAGGAGGTTGGACTTGCCAACGCCGGAGTCGCCAATGAGAACAACCTTGAAAAGGTAGTCGTAGTCCTCATCCGCCCTATACGCCATTACTTGTTATTATTACTCCACGTACTCGGCCTGTTGCGTATCCAAATGAGAAAAACCGCGACGAACACAGTCTCCGCCGGAGGCGCCGATGACGAGATCAACGCTCCTACTTTCTTCCGTCCCCAACAATGGAAGAAGAGGGTACCAACGCCGTCTCCGAGACAAGAGGCAGCGTAAAGGCGGCGCCGTCGATCCGGGAGGAGCGAGAAAAAAGAAACGTAAATGGCGGAGGGGGGGAGGGAGGGATGGATTGGAGAGAGAGAGGGGGAGAGAGAAATAAAACGGAACCGAGCGAGCGAGGGAGTTGATGGATCCGGTGGGCGCTGCTAAATAAATATATAAATAAAAAAACTAAACACGGAAATGGAGTAAAATGGTTAATCTAAACGTGCTCATGTAAACATAATAACAAATCATTTATGAATCTAATTCTTGAATGTGCGAGGATAAGAAAATTGAAAATTTGACAAATGTGAAATTATCAACAAAATTATATTTAAAATTAAATTTCCAATGAGAAAATTTATCCACTAAAAAATAATTAAGCTATCGGGTTAATATCAATTTTCTTTACATCTCTTATCCTTTTTTGTTTTGTATTTTTCTTAATTATGTGTTCAACTATGTGTTAATAATTATGTATTTTGCTTAATTATGTGTTCAACTATGTGATAATAATTAATAATTAATCTTGTTTTCTTATCAATAATTAATAATGTATTAAACTATTGCTTAATTAAGCTCTCGGGTTAATAATTAATTATGCTTAATTATTGTTTTCTTTACAAATTATGTGTTCAACGATCCAAATTGGTTGATTCGCAAATGTGCGACCGTGTTTACTTTGAGTCGGTCAAAAAAACATGCCCTTCTTTTCTTTGGGACGAAAAGATGTACCGGACCATTTAAATTATCCATTTTCTGACTTATACTTCGGAAATCAACAACTTGGCGGAGTCATAATGTAATTTTTTTTCATGAAAAAAACGGATGTTGATTCATAAGCGAAGACAAAAGCCCAATAAAGGTGACGATGCATATATCATTTATTGATGTTACATATATATATATATATATATATATAGAGAGAGAGAGAGAGGGGGGGGGGGGGGGGAGGAGGACTGGGGAATTACAATGGTAGACGGCAAGAAATTTACGACTTCGTCCAATATAACATTATTGACTTGTTGCTGACATATTTCTTTTAATAATATATAGATAAAATTATGATTTTAGTTAATTATAATTATGTAATATCATCACCCGTTTAATATATTTATATATAACTTTTGGTGCCATATCAAAATTTACACGCAAACTTCGTGCGTTGAGCTTGGATTCTTCCATTTTGTGTTTTCTTAAAAAAACAATGAAAAGCAGAACTACGTTAAAAGTAATTGATATGTTTTTATCTGGAAACAAAACAAAGTTAGTATATGGGTCCGAGATTCAATGATTTAATTTTCGAGTGAGACTTATTTTATTTGTAATTCTTCTATTAAAATAATTGGCCACATTTTTATGTTTCCAATCAAATTGTCGATAATAAATTTGTATGTATAATTTATATTAAATAATCTAAGAAATGATTCTGTTGTTCTAAAAAATAACATCATAAATAGACAGAAAAATACTAGGAATGTGATCCTAAATTGTCGCTCAAATTTAATCCTAGTTGTGAAATGTTGGGGTGCCCTTGGAGGCTTATGCCGTGCCCGTGTATTAAATCTTCATGTCTTGTAGGAATCAGATTCTATGAACTTTGCGCAAATTATCAATCGGCGTACACATCCTATTTCACGACGACTATGAAATGTTAGCAAGGGAATTTAGATTGTGTCTAATACTCTAACTCTTTTGAAACTTTTAAATGTACCCAAAAAGCAAATTATGTTGTGGATTCTCTGGCCAATCTTGGTTGAAGCTCCACTTTTAATGTTCTTGGGGAGTCGACCTCCATTCTATGGCTCTTTCAATTTTTGTATGTTGACCTATCTTCGTTTTTATGCATAGATAATTTTACTTATTTCTTAAAAAAATACAGAAGGATGTGATTAAAAAAAGATTTTTCAAATCTAAAATTCAATAATATCTAAAAGATATTCATGTCATTCTTTTTCTTCATGTGTTTGATATGTTTTGGATTAAGAATTTTATGGACAACATATTCCCCATAAGTAGGATTAGGGCTTTGATGCAAGATTAGGCTTATGATGTGATTTGCTAAATTTGGGACATTACTTTTAATAAATATTTGAATAGGTTTTGCTCGTTAAAAATTATGAATAATAAATTATTCGAAAGATTTTGAACTGATAACTTTCAAGAATATAGATTCATTTGATTTTTGTATAAATAGTTACAACAGAAAAATCAACCTACTATTTGTTTATCTTGAATATCAATGTGATTGATTTATAAAATATACCAAAAGTAGCAATAAGTGTAACATTCTACTACCCATTTTTCCGTCACAAGGGGTGAAATCGTAAAATCATTCGCTTAAATTCAAATTTAAATATTCAACGAAAAATTCAACGTTAAAAAATAAACTAACTCTGGAAATTTTTAAACATTTCAGTATGACATATGCGTAAATTCGTTTATACATCATGAACAACAATTCATATATATTTCATCACTGACAATTAACTTCAAAACTTTAATCATCACAGACAATTATAAAGACATTATTAACAATTCAACAAATAGCTAAAAGAGTATGACACATGTTCAAAATAGTGAGTCACAAGTTTACTCTCGAATCAAAATCACGAGTCAAATGCTCGTAAACCATATAATGTGAGCATTCACCGCTTCACACAATAATCCAACATCTTCAAAATCTTTCAAAATATTCTTCAAATAATAAATCCGTATAAGAAAAATTCAATCAAATACAAAGTTAGCTATTATATGATCACATCTCTCATACATGCTCATTTTCTAGTCCCTTTATATTCATTGTTTTATACTATGCACGCTTTCATTCATTATCTGAAAAAAGAATTAAACAAGATGGGTGAATATTAAAAAGTTCAGTGAGTAAAACGACTATATCAAATATTAAAACATTGACGAAAAAATCAACGCTTTTTATTTCTAGAAATTATTCCAGACTCTTTTCATTTGTCCAAGAAAATTCATTTAAATAATAATCATACTAAAGTGAATGCTATGAGTGTACATACATGGTAATAAGATAACATCATAAAACTTAGAAAAATATCATCAAACACAGATATTCATATCACTCATCAATCGAATGCTTCTTCACACATCCCTCGTGCCACTATATCATCACAGGGTGATTGCTCTAATTCCTCCCTCGTATCGCTATATCGTCACAAGACGTTGAACCGCTCATCGTGTTACTATATTGAGACAGAGCTTATTTCTTTTCTTTCTCTATTCCATCCTTCGTGTCACTATATCTCACAGGATGGTTGTTCTAATTCCATAATTTGTGTCATTATATCAACACAGCGTGTTAAACTTGCTCTTCGTGTCACTATATCGATACAGAGCAAACCAGACCCCAATCGATTTACTCGGAGTTGGCTAATCCTTCGAGGTGAAAACACTCTGTCTTATGCATGTTTTTGCATGTAATGCACGTGATGCATGAATGCAAAACTGAAGTAAAAGCTTAAAATTAGAAGTCGTCATATAAATATTTTTCTTTTCAAAAACCCAATATTTACTTTAATTGCATGAGAAAAGACTTTGACGGAATACCAAAATTCATAATAAAACTTGACACACATATGAAACATACAAGTAAGTATGAATATACATGAAGAAAACTATCACGAAAATTCATTCCACGTCGAATGGAACAACTCATCAATCTGAAGAGTTAAGCAATTCATATCAATTAAGATAAGTTCCCTCACATTAGATTCGTCGAGTCTCAAATTATCTTCTCGTTCGAATCCAATCAAAAGTAAACACAACCTATTACATTCATTACTTGAATAAGTAAAATTATAAAAATAAATTTGGCAATTCACTCTTCACAACAACTCGACCTGCTTATCATAAACCAAGTCCGATTATAAATTTGCTACAATACTTACCATGAAGGAAATGAAGGTCTCGAGCCTAGTAACAGCCTAATCAAATTTCAACAAATAACGAATTGTCGTCCTCCAATTAACAACCTCTATAAGCAAAATTCAACTCAATCTTTAAGATAACTTTCGATTATGACTTTAACTACATTATAAAAATTACTTTCAATTATCTGGACATTCATACCACAACAACCATAGCCACTACTCTCAAAACCATAGCCGCACCTATCGAAACGTTGAAAAACTGTCGAATGCCTTCTTGATCAATAATAACATCAAATTACTTTAAATTTGTTCACCTAACTGAAATCCAATTACTTGCACATTTCTATCCACTTACCAATCACAATATGAGGATGAGTCATCGGAAAGGTTGTTGGAGAACAATCGAAGACTGAAACCCACAAATCTAAAAAGGACTAATGGTTAATTTTTATCGAAGAACAATCTAAATCATTTCTCTCCCACATGTGCACCTATCAGAGTATAGTGATGAGCTCGGCCGGAGCTCCCCATCAGACTCGTCGAAAATATCATCGGAAAAGTCCAACTCAACCACCTACGTTATTGGAAGCACGAACACATTTAAAACTCTTCAAAATGATCACAATCGACCTTAGAATGATGTACAACCCACCAAGAGGAAGATCAGCGTGAATTGGAGCTGAAAATGTCACCGGCGAACTTTCCCCTTCCCTCATGTTCGAAGTTTACTACATCATGCACAGTGGACTGATCTTCATCTAACCCATACCAAAATGTTCGTCCCGTTGTCCTCTTTTCATCAATATCTCTCGTGTGAAAAATAATGGCTGGACGATGGAGAACAAGGTGCTGAAAGTGGTGGTGACTGAAGCTCGGCACTATAGCAATCGGGCATGCACTATAGCAATGGGGGAAAGAAGAAAATGACGCTTCTTTTTTTATATACACGTCATTCTTTTTTTTATTGTTGTTGCCCAATCCTACATAAAGACCAAAAAGCCTCTCCTTTTAAACTTAATTTCATCTTTTTTGTTAAATGTCCAGAATGTTACAATAAGACTATGATAAAAGATCTTGGAGTCGTAACAAAATAGTATGCTATTTTCATAGAATTTGAAATTACCTAAAAATTATGAGTCTAGAATTAATGTTTTTCGTTAGAATATGAGAAAAGAATTATGTTGCATAAATTTTTGAAAATAAATTCTAAGAAGATAAAATATGAATTTTATATAAAATTCATTTAGTAGTAAAATTAAATTAAAAATTGGATGACTATAACTTGACTTATCAAATTTGGATTGATAATATGTTATGACTATATGATCATGAAATTGATATACTACATGATTTAGTCAATTTGTTATGATTAATTATATTAATGTTATGAACTTCAATGAGAACATATGGTAAGTTGAATGATTCATAAGTATATTGTAGTTATATTTTATATTAAGAATCTTATGTGATACTTGAATGTCATATAGACATCCATTACATATGCAATGTTTCAAATAAGTCTAAAAGATGAAAATATATGTTGTTATATTTGATGCATCGATAAATGGATAATACACCAATTGAATGATATCTTTTGGCACATCATCAAAGATTGGAAGTAAACTTTTTATGTATATTCCTTAAAAGTAATGTCTTACTAATGTAATCATATTACTTTTCTAAAGATGATCATTGGTGCAGCAAAGTGGCATGGACTAGACATTCTAATCTTGCTAGACAATATGATGATATTGCTATGATTCTTCAATTAAAAAATATCAAAGAAACATATGATAAGATGAAATAATTGTAGGATCAAAGGCATCAAGAGGGGGGGGGGGGTGAATTGGTGTATTAAAAAATCTTCTCAAAATTCACTTTCGGAAAGAACGATAAAAAGCTGATCACAAGCAAATAAAAATAAAAAGAAAGATAAAGATCAAACTCAGTAAGACACAATATGATGATGATGTTCGGCCATAACTCTTTGGAATACGTTTCCGCTCTGACTTCTCGACCTCGAGACCGCTGAAGATTCACTATCTTTCTCTTTTCTTGTAGGGAGAGAACAACCATCTTTTACATACTCAAGCCTTCTTCTTTGCTCAAGAGACAAGTCACACCTCTTATACAAGGAGCTCTCAATCTCACTAGATCAGAAAGTAAAATTTTCCTCTAACTCTTTTCTTTCACAAATTTTCTCTCTCACTCAAGGCTAAGAAAAGAAAAGAAAAGAAACTTGCACTTTTATGTTCAAAAACTTTAGAGGAGCTATAGAATGTTTTCTCTTGCTTGGATGTTTTTCCTTCAGGCCTTGGCACTCCTTTTATAGGCTCCAGAAGGTGAAAATTCGTTCAAAAATCTTTTCACAATTTTTTCCTAAAAAATTTTAGTTGTTACTGTTCATTTGACCGAGAGGCCGGTCGACCGCTGGGACGGGCCGGTCGACCGGTCTATGTGACCGTTGCTGCTTTTTTAGCCTTTTGAAGTTGTCCGATCGATCGGTCCTTCAACCGATGCATCGTCCGATAATGTCTCGATGTCGACCGGTATAATTGTTGTCGACCGGTATATCAACCGGTATAGTCTCGACGTCGACCGGTATAATCTCGACTTTTCTTCTACTGATTATCAATCGACCGATGTCATGGTCGGTCGACCGATGAGTCAATCGGTCGTGTCTAAAATTTTTTTCTTGCGGTTTTAAATTGCCAATTTCTTTTGCGAATGTGGTCATATCAATCTTACACCTGCATTATCATCACTTGAGTATAGATTAGTAACTTTTATGTCCATTTTAATTTGTTATCATCAAAACATAGGATTCAACAATCTCCCCTTTTTTATGATGACAAATTAATTGGACGATTAAAAGAAGAAGGAAAGAAAATGAAATGTAAGTTTTACATAGAAAGTAATGAACAAACTCCCCATACATTTATGCATATTTCACTTTCTCTTCCCCTAAATCAATGATATTTATATTTTCATAATTCCTTGGGATAATAGGAACATATGGCGAGAAGGAAAGTGAATATAAAACAAAATTGAAACCAAAGGGCATGTCATTATGAAAAAAGTCATCACATTACATTCATAGTTAATGATACATCCATCATGTGTTCATGCACTAATGAATGTGACTCCAGTCATTACAAAATGGTGCATGACACAAATGAAAACACACAAATGAGGCACATAAGAGCAAAATATCATCCTATACTTCTCCCCCTTTTGACATCATCAAAGAGGGAGACAACCCAACTACTCCTCATCGGGACTATCATCCTCACGAGCTACGAGTGGAATAAATCCCTACGATGCATAGTATGCATGTAGTGAACCAACAAGGTAACGAGAGTTACGCTCCATCCGTCGAACACGACGATCCATTTGGGTCACACGATGGTCTATGGCAGCCACCTACTGTAAAAGAGCCAAGAAGTCATAGAAATATGAGGTAGCATGCTGGGAAGGTCCAACATGCTCAGCAGGTCCACATGGTGGTGGAAAGCTGGGGCCAGCCTCCGGTGCATTCTGAGTGTCCATCGATGCTGACTCGTCATGTAGCATTTTCCATCAGCGTGTGATATTGTCTGCTCTGGGCCTCGGCCCGCACGATTTTCTCAAAACGCGTCCTCCAGTATCATAGTAGCGCAGCGGCTCACCTCTATACTTTGCAGGATATTGTCAAAGCAAAAATCAAATAGAACAGAACATCAACAAAGAATAGTACATACAATTACCTTTTTCTCATAGAGAATTGAAAATTGTACCATCAATAAATTGCAGAGCAACCTTCTGCATATAAAGAGAAACTCAATCTATTCTAGTATAAGAAGGTTTGTCTCGAAAAGAAAATATAGTATAAATTATAAGGGTCAAGGAAAATGAATTTTGGAAAAGAAAATTTTCCTTAGTGTTAGTGTGATACGGAAAAAAAATCATTAGTGAGAATGACCAAATAAGAAGGAAGTATTCATTCTTATCCTTCACAACATATATCTAAATTTCGAGGACGAAATTTTTTTAAGGAGGGAAGAATTGTCACGGACGTGCTCCACAAATATCATCTTAACATAATATTATTTTTAATTAGCATTTTAAGTAAGTTTAAATGCTTATATAATCATGGTTGCATGTAGCAACTAACCTTTGAATTAAAGCATAATCATAATAAATTATCGATAAGCGTTATAAAGAAATTATATAAGATTATTAAGAATAAATTATAATAATTGTAAATATTATAATAAATATGTTTAACTATGATTAAATATGATTAATTAGGGGTTTAAAATTAATTTTTAACAAAATAATATGATTGGACCTTTATTTCAACCAATAGGATTTCAAGCAGCTCAAGTAGGCAGCTCACCAGCTGCTAAGTAATGAATTTTTTGAACCACCATACGACGTGTTAAAAATTTGGAAACAATATATAAATCAATTATTTGTATGCTCCGCAAGCAGAACAATTTACAAGATGAAATCCCTAGCCGAACGTCCTCAAGAAATTCGGCAAGTTTGCTGAGTTAAGGTCAATTTGCAGATCCGAAATCAACCCTCAACTTCATACGATTATATCTTCCTGTTTTGTTCTTCATAAATCCTAAAATTTTATATGCTTCCTCTTATCGACGTTAGCTTTCCATTACCACAATCATATAAAAAGGACTTCTGTAGAGAAAGTTATGAACCAAAAACCGTAGGTCGCTCACTCTGTCCCGAGTCAGAGATAGGTCCGCCTTGTAGATTATGGTATGTTTAGAATAAATAGAATTAGGGTTTGAAATTTATGCTTGTTAAATTATACTTCACAAGGATTAGGTGAGAAGTGGAATAATCCAATTTGGAAGTGTAGAGGCGAAGAAATGAATTTTTCATTTCATAGTGAGTCTTCTATCAGATTCCAGGACATTGACAGATTGCGACCCGAATTAACTATTTTTGTCATAAGTCCATATGGCGAGTTAAATTCTCTAATTTTTATGACAAAATACTAATGAAGTGTAGTTTGCAGGAAAATTATACCCTAGTTAAATGGATAAGTACTAAGAAATATATAAATTAATATTTCAGTGACACACAGTCTGCCAGGGCACAAATCCTAGGTCAGATTGCTTGTGATGTCCTAACTTACTCACTTGGAATTTGATAATGATATTTGGGGGTTGGAAACATTAGTATGTCTAATTTCTAATTAATCTAGAATCATAAGATTTTCCTATGTGGTTAAGAAGTTATGAATTATTGATTGACAGACACTCAGTCTGAAACTCTGAAACAACACCTAGTTAAGCTTTGGAGAATTAAAAGTTCTAAGTGTGGAATAATTTATGAATATAAATGTCTGAAGTTAGAAATTGGTATTAGAGGAGGTTATATGTATTTTAGGGTGCATAAATATTTATACATCATGAGCATGCATTGCATATTACCTTACTAGTGATTGGGATTGTTTGTAGGAAAACCTCAAGTTGCAAGTGAAAGGGAGAAAATCTAATAAACCTCCTTGAAGTGATAAAGTACAAGGTGAGTGGGTAAATTTACAACATAGCAAAATGTTATATGTTAATTATTTTATTTATGGTATTATCTCAAGCAAAGATTATTATTGTTATTATTGAAATATATCTTGATCTATGAAAAATATTTATGATATGTTTCAAGGATTTCATATGAGATGGAATAATATCTTATACAAAATATTTTCGGGGGACAATGCTTATGAAGTGAAAATAAGTTTTATTTGATAATGATATGAGATTATGACATGTGTATTTTGATATTGTTAAACTCCATGTGCTTATTAGTCATGCTATTTGAAAAAGGTCTTTGGGACCGCATTCGATATACATGAAGTCTTTGGGGTGTATATCGGGTGTCTTTGCCCTTTAGGGGCTGCTCTGCGTGCACGTATTGACCCATGATCGCTCTGCGTATCTAAGAATCACCCAATCATGATTGAGATACGTATCGACCCATGATTTGCTCTACGTATCTGAGATACTTGATTGTGAAGCTCTACTTAACTATATGACACACAATCATAGAGGGATACGTATTGACCCATGATTTGCTCTGCGTATCTGTGACTCTTGATTATGAAGCTCTGCTTAATTGTATGACACATGATCATAGAGGGATACGTATTGACCATGATGAGTATGTGCAATGACACATGTGTGGAGTTTAATTATGAAAATGATGATACTTTTTTGAGTTACTTTTACTTATATGAAAGTTCACATGATTTGACAAGTTATGTTATATGTGCTATGCTTTAAATGTTTTCTCATATGAAAGAAATGTGGTTATTTAAATGATATATGCACTCATATTGTTCCCATATATTGTACATTTATTCTACTCACTGAGCAAACAATTGTTGCTCACATTACCCTTGTTGAATTTTTCAGACAAATATGAGTTCTTGAGTTGAGTCGACTCGAAGCTTGCCTTTGATGCATATAGAAGAGGTCGAGCCGTTGGAGCACTTTTATTTTCTCTCCACTTTCATTTTTAAAATGCATGCATGTAATAGATAATCCTAGATGTTGTAATTAGGTTTGTAAGAGATTTTTTTGTAAGGTTGTATGAGACTTGATCCTGTGGGGTTATATATGAAATGGTTTGTGGAAAAAAAAATAATGACCATATGTGAATGTGATATCTTATAGTTTTTTTTATTAAACTTTGATGAATATATATGCATCTTTTGTGTATATTGACAAATGACATAAGATAATTAAGGGAGGAGATTTTTGTCGATTTTATTTTTAAAATTGCTAAACATAATTAAGGAAGGTAATAGTTGGAATTAGAACTTAGTCACAAAATGGGGTGCGACAGAGTTTGGTATTAGAGCCACTCTGCGTGAGCCTCTGTGCATGGTGGTGTGCGATCACTCAACGAGGGCGTTGAGTCTCCTAAGGGGGGAAGGATGCATGGGGCAGCTTTGGATTAGTCCCACATGCAAAAGTCACGGGAGAGATGCTGGATATATATAAGAATATGTCCTTCACCAGGTGTGACGCATTTTGGTAAAATCGTGCGGGCCGAGACCCAGAGCGGACAATATCACACGCTGATGGAAAATATTACACATCATCTGTGGCATCATCTCTATCGTCTGAATCTAGTGATGTCTGCCCTCCAAACTTAAGACTCTTCTGGTGCAGGGTCCCGGAATCAATGACGTCAGTGGGGCGAGGTCGAATGTACTCCTCGTCTGCAAGAATCTCGACATCACAATAGAGTAAAATCCTCGTAATCCAGGCACCAAAATATAAGTGGTATCGATCACGAGCACTAGAGGAGATCTTCTGAAATGTGTAGTCCATGTGATAGAAGACGTAATGGCCGAAGTGAAGAAATGAGACATCACGGATGTAGAGACAGTGAAGAAAGAAGAGATCAAAGTGAGTGACCTCTGTATAGTATCCGGCCCGGGGAGTGATCATGCGACTGAGGATGTGATGAGATATCTTTATGATCGGATGAAGATGTCGATAGGCCGTTTCGGCGGTATACTAGACATCTTATCCAGCAAAAATCGTACGAATGCCATCTGCGATCGGAAGATAATCAGAAGGCCAGTCATGGGTGACAAATGAATAAAAACTAGGTAAGGGGCATGCCACGCCAAAGATGCGACAGAGATGGTCGGAGTCCAATCGAATGGGTACACCAAGGACATAGGTAATAATGAACTCTCGAGTGATTGTCATGTTCGCATAAAAATGACGAACAAGACGAGGGTAGACACGCTCTGTGAGGGAGAGAAGTGGCAGCCAATCGATAATTGCCAACGTCTCTTGAACATCTGGAATGTTCAGAGCGTCCCAATCAATGGTATAGGCACGCCGAACTTCACGAGAGGCGTACAAGGCTTCGAACCCGACAGAGATGTCCCTAGTGACAAAAAGGTGGCTATTAAACTCAGTGGGCTCAGTGGAAGATGGCTGACGAATACGTCCACGGGATCATACTCGTTCACGGCTACGTCGAATGGGCTCGGGTTCGGATTCTGGTTCAGGTTCACGTCGGAGGACATGAATGGTGCCACAGGAGTCGGAAAGGCCACGACGACGCTGAAAGACCATCTTAGTACAGAGATGTCCATCATCATTGGCCATGGATTCAACAATGGTGGTCGGAGTGGATGGATGTGGCCAGACGATGAGAGAGGAGAGAGATAGGGAGACTGGCCGAGAGAGAGATGTGGTCGGCGGGACGGTCGGCCGGAGGTGGCAGAAGCTTAAAACGATCGACCGGAGAGAGGCGGAGAGAGGAGAAGGCGGAGAGACGGTCGGTCGGAGAGAGAGATCGACCGAAGAGAGAGAAGTCGGCCGAAGAGAGAGAGAGAGGGAGAGAGCAGCCAGAGAGAGAGAGGGATAGAGCGGTCGGAGAGAGAGAGAGATCGAGAGGTCATTGTCTGCAGCCTTAGGATTTGAGGTTGGTCGACGGTTGTCGAAGGAAGAGGGTCGGCCGATCGCTGGAGTGACCGGCGGTCGTAGGGTTCGTCGGAGGGGAAGGTCGGCTAGCCGGAGTTCGGTCGTCAGTCGTCGAAGGAAGAGCAGCGGTGGGTGGAGAGGAGGATTTGGTCAACCGATTTGAGCGGTCGACTTCTTATATCGCGTGATTTTGGCATATACCGATCGACCGATCCTACCCAGCAGTCGACCGAAAAATTCTTTTCCATTTAAATCACCATCGGTCGATTTTATGTCAGCCGACCGCATTCATATACCGGTCGACCGGTGTATCATATCGATCGACCGATCGTTGTTCATAGCGGTCGACTGGTCTTTCCAGTCGGTCGACTGGTGTATCATATCGGTCGACCGATCGTTGTTCATAGCGGTCGACCGGTCCTTCCAGTCGGTCGACCGATCTCTGCATTTTTAAATAATTTCAACCATTTAAATCATTTAAAATCATAAAAATCATATTCCAGAGTTATCATACAAATGTAAGTGTTGTGCAACACTTTTAATGTTCAATTCATGTCAAAAGTGATATTGTATAACCAAGTCATTTTTACTTTGAATTGATATGCATTCAAGAGTTAATCATTCCTAATTCCCTTCTAAGCATGCAAAATCGTTCTTCACTTAAGGATTTTGTAAATATGTCTGCAAGTTAAACTTCGATGGACACACGTTCAATGGCAATGTTCTTAAGGGACACATGTTCTCTAATGAAATGATATCGTAAGTCAATGTGTTTAGTTCTAGAGTGTTGAATTGAATTTTTTGGTCATTTCTATAGCACTTGTGTTATCGCACTTCATGGGTACATTTGAACAATTTGCACCATAATCAAGCAATTGTTGTTTTACCCATAGTATTTGTGCACAACAACTACCGGCGGCTATATATTCGGTCTCAGCGGTAGAAAGTGCGATGGAATTTTATTTCTTGCTAGCCCATGAAATGAAAGAACTACCAAGAAAATAACACATCCCACTAATGCTTTTTCTATCAACTTTACACCTGACAAAATCCGCATCAGTGTAGGCATGCAATTCAAATAGAGAATTTCTATCATACCAAATGTCTAATTCACTTGTATGCTTTAAATAGTGCAATATTCTTTTTACGGCGATTAAGTGCGATTCTTTGAGGGCGAATTGAAACCTAGCACACAAACACACACTAACATTATGTCCGGCCTAGATGCCGTCAAGTAGAGCAAACTACCAATCATACCTCTGTACCTTTTTTATCAATGAATTTGCCTTTTTTATCTTTATCTAATTTTGTAGTAGTGCTCATAGGAGTTGTGCTCGGCTTGCATTCGTCCATCCCGAATCTTTTGAGTAGTTTCCTTGTATATTTTTCTTGATTGAGAAAAATGCTTTCCTTGAATTATTTTACTTGTAGGCCTAGAAAGAAAGTGAGCTCTCCTACAAGACTCATTTCAAATTCTTTTTGCATAAAAATTTTAAACTCTTTGCATAAACATTCATTAGTGGCACATATACAAAATCATCAACATAAATGTGAACTATTAAAATATTATTTTAAAAATGTTTTAAAGACAATGTGGTGTCAACTTTCTTTTTTGAAAACCATTTTCAATTAAAAACAAACTCAATCTTTCATACCAAGTTCGAGGGGCTTGTTTCAATTCATAAAAGAGCTTTTGAGAGTTTAAATACATGATGGGGAAAATCTGAATTTTCAAAACCTTGAGGTTGTTCGACATAAACTTCCTCATTTATAAAATCATTCAAGAAAGCCGATTTAACATCCATTTGAAAAAGTTTAAAACCTTTATAGCATGCAAAAGTCAAAAGCATTCGAATTGCCTCAAGTCTAGCAACAGGAGCAAAAGTTTCATCAAAATCAATCCCTTTAATTTGTGAGTAACCCTTGGCCACTAATCTAGCATTGTTCCTCATAATGACATCATTTTCATCTAACTTGTTTCGAAAGACTCATTTGATTCCAACGATAGGATGGTCCTTGGGTCTTTCTACAAGTTTCCACACTTGATTTCTTTCAAAATTATTTAATTCCTCATGCATTGCATTTATTCAATTTGGATCTTCAAGTGCATCATCTATATTGTTTGGCTCAAAATTTACAAGGAAAACTGAAAAAGCACATAGATTTTTTAAAGAATTTCTAGTTTTTATGCCTTCATTTATATTACCTATAACTTGATCAAGTGGGTGTGATGAGGCATGTCTCCAATTTCTTGGGATGATTTATTTTTCTTCTCTTTGAGGTACTTCCATTTCTTCCACCTTTGGGGTGTAAGCTTTTGCTTCCTCTATGTCCACGACTTCAAGTTTTCTTTGTACTTCAACTATTTTTTCATCATCATCATGTGCTTATTTGCTCAAAAAATCATTAGTTTCATTGAATTTAACATTAATAGATCCTTCAACAACTAATATTCTTTTATTATACACTCTATAGATTTTACTTGTACTAGAATAACTAAGAAAAATACCATCATCATATTTATCATCAAATTTGTCTAGTTTATCTTTGATATTCAAAATATAAAATTTACATTCAAAAACTTTAAAATATGAGATATTTAGTTTCTTACCAAATAGCATTTCAAAATATATTTTCTTTTCAAGAGATCTAAGTAGAATTCTATTGAGAACATAGCATAATGTGTTTACGGCTTCTGCCCAAAAATATTTTGGTAACTTGCTTTCATTTAAAATTGTTCTAGTCATTTCTTGTATAGTTCTATTTTTTCTTTCTACTACTCCATTTTGTTGAGGTGTTTTAGGAGTGGAAAATTTATGGGTAATTCCATTTTCTTCGTAAAATAATTTAAATTTATGATTTTCAAATTCTCCTCCATAGTCACTTCTAATTTTTGAAATCTTTTGTTCAAATTCGTTTTGAACTCTTTTTGCAAATTTGGAAAACATGTTTAGCGTTTTATCTTTACTAGCGAGAAAAATTGTCCAAATGAAATGGGAGAAATCATCAACAATTACAAATACATATCTTTTTCCTCCTAAGCTTGTCACATCAATAAGTCCAAATAAGTCAAGATGTAAAAGTTCCAAGGCCCTATGTGTACTAATAACTCCTTTTAATTTAAAAGAACTTTTGGTTTGTTTACCTTTTAGACATGAATAACAAATATTATTTTTCTCAAATTTGATCTTAGGCAAGCCTCTAATCAATTCATGATTTGAAAGTTTATTTAACAATTTATAATTTATATGTCCTAATCTTCTATGCCACAAATTTATGTCATCATGCATGACACTAAGACATTTTTCATTTTTCAAGTTATCAAAATCAATTTTATATACATTGTTGTAACTAAACCCATGTGTAAAACTTTGTTGTTTTCATCTAGTATTAAACATTTGTTCTTTTTAAATTTGACTAAATAATTTTTATCGCATAGTTGACTTATGCTAATTAGATTATGTTTTAAATTTTCAACAAGCTAAACATTTTCTAAATACACTTTGTCATTCTTACCAATATTACCTATGTCAATTACTCTTCCTTTGCTACTGTCTCCAAAGATGACTTTTCCTCCATTTTTTTTCCAAATTGATGAAATTTGAGGCATCGCCGGTCATATGTCTTGAGCATCCACTATCCAAATATCATTTACCTTCATTATACTTAGAGGCTTCCTACACGAAAGAAATTAGGAGTTTCATCTTTTTGATACCCAAACTTGCGTGGGTCCATCTTGGTTAGTCATGGACTTTTTTGCGACCCAAATTTTCTTTATTCCTTTACTTATTCATTTCCTAATTCTGTAATCATAAGAATAATTCCCTTCATATCCACAATGAAAACAAACAATATGTGATCTTGTGTAATCATGCGCAAACAAAATTCTTTTGTCATTCTTCTTTTCAAAAGAGGTGAAATCAAGTCCCTTTTTGTTTGAAGATATTCTAGATCCACTAAGCATGGCATCTAACATTTTACTTTCATTTGAGAATTTTTCATGTTCAACTTTCAATTTATTAGTTTCTTTGTTCAAGCATGCAATTTCTACAATTTGTCTTTTACATAATGATTTTAGTACACTATTTTCCGTTTTCAATTCTTCAATTGAGAATTTTAAGCTAGAGCTTTTTTCATTCAATATATCACACTTTTCACATGCTTTAACATTCTTATTTTTCTTTTGCAAGTTTTCAATCTCTATTTTTATCTCATCGTATTTGTTTTTTTAGGCATCCATATTTATTAATTAGACCTCTAAACTCCTTATGCACATTGAAATATTCACTATCACTAGAGTTAGAGACGTGCAGAAGAAGAAGATGTAGTCCAAATAATCAAAGCGGGTGGCTTTATGCTAGAGCTGCAGGATCTTTTCTGGATAAAGAGACATGTAGGACAAGGAGCTGTCCTCGGTCTGACCCATCATCGGGTCATTCCTCATGAAGCCGCAGAAAAGGGGCATGGTGGCCATGCCGGCCCCGACCGTCCCAAGGTCGTTGGCTCAGGACGGAGCCACCGACGAGGAGAGGATGTTGGATGTCAGCACGAGACATCCTAGTTGGTAGGAGCAGACTACCAGCCTAGGACTTCAAGTGAGCAGGCAGATGCATGGAGGCATCGAGATCAAAGTCCAAGACATGACGTACAAGTCATGTCTTAGGGCGGCAACAAGGAAGTTGCGTCCCGACTTGCTCAGTGGAGTGAAGACGATGCGCCTTCAGACAACAAGGTCGCACGAGTAGGCGTGAGGTCCTACTTGGGGGTGTGGGATGCCGACCACATCCCGAGACAACAGCAATGAAGCGATGTCTCGAAGATCTTCAACGGACTAAAGATCGGTGCAAAGTGGCGCCTTCGGACAGCAAGGTGGCACTAAGGAGCAGCACACGACCAATGACTCAAGTGGAGGAGCATGGCCAAGTTCGGAGGGCACGAGGCGTTCCGGACAGTTCAAGATGCGAGCTGAAGGCTTCTTGAACGAAGGAAGATGGCAGCGACAAAGCATTGCTGGGACGGCAATGGCTTGGGTGGGGGAGGATGTCACGCCCCACTTCTGCCATGTCCCAGGACAGGGTTGGGACGTAGTGGCGTGCAAAATTGGGACACAGGCGGCGCCCATTTTGGCAGAATGCCTACTTTGGCAGGATGCGCACTTTGACAGGACACCCAATTTGGCAGAACACTCGGTTTGGCAATGGGGAGGGACGATATCGTTCGAGCAAATTTGGCTCATCCCAAAGTGTCCGGAAGGTCGGCAGAAGTCAAGGAGGACAGCTGGCCAGGAGGATCAAGCGTTGGTTACTCGCAGGGAAGTTGGCAACTGAAGATATGATGGAGTTGCACCATATCCGCCAAGATCTCGGAGGATCTTTGCAGTTCGCCACCTTATCCCAACAAACCAGGAGGATCAGGAGGATCTTTCTAATTAGAGATCTTGAGGAGAAGATCAGGAGTGATCGTGAAGAATTATTTCAACCAACAACCTGATGAGCAGATCATAGAGAACTTGCGGATATCGAGGAGGATAATTACAGGATCTCAGGGTGATCACGCAAGATCATCCCAAGCAGTTTCTGGTGAGAAGATCAGAAGTGAACTTGAAGATAAGATCCCACGCCAACTATGGGGGTTTTGCTATAACTAGAGGATCGTGTAGGATCCCTAGAATCAAGGGGATCTTGAGAGATCCCTAATATTGTGGGCTGGATTAGAAGAGTTAGTTAGGGAGTTGAGGAGGGCTCTTCTATATAAATTCATGTATCCTCCCATTGTAAAGCATCCGATCGGAGTAGCGATCGAGGTCATGGAATAGATTATGCTTTCCCCCTTAATATTCTTGTTGTGTTCCAATGTCGTAGTGTGTCCTATCTTAGGTGCTCATGCATTATTCCGCAATGCTGAGTACATGTGCTATGGAGCGAACTATCGAAGTGTCATTGTCATAGTACACTTGGAGGCTGAACGGACGTCCTGAGAAGGGGATGTGCCATGCCGCACGGGGTTTTCGGAGAAGCGAAAAAGCAGCCCGTGACAAGTAATATGAAGTGTAAAATGAATTTCAGATTAATCATATGATGAAAAAAGGAAATCAAGTAAGGATGTCATACAACAACTTATTATTCATTGAGTTATAAAACAACTTCTACTATGTGATAACATAAAGTAATAAAATAAGCAAATGACTAGATGAATGTTATGCATGACAATGTTTTAATAATGAGCATGACAATATGATAATTTTGTCTTGCTCATTTGAAATTATGAATGTATGATGTCTAAAATGCCATGTATAAATCATGATATAATTGATATATACTCTACATTTAATTAACAAAACTATTATTTATTTATTTTGTTGATACGTCAAATATATATAACCAATTATTTGATATTTATATCAAAAAATTATAATTGGTGAAGACTTAAAGCCTATGTTCTAACATTTAGTGTTAGAAATTATCACATACACATCTGAGTTATTCATTTTAAAAATATGATATTAATCTAATGTTCACTACTAAATTGGGATTAATTAATGCATATTGTTATGTTGTTATGTGTATTTGAATGTAAAGATGTGCATGCATAATACCAAACTTCTCCCTCAACTCATGACATATAAATGAATTTTTGAGACATTACAACAACCAAATACTGTCATCACATATCTTTTATCCACTTAACAATATTTAGCCTTTCACTATCCATCACTCTCCTCCTTGTGCCCTCCTTCATTCCCATCGGTCGAAAACTACAATTGATTACTAATGGTCTTATCTTCCTAAAACATATATTGTTCAAGCAATCCCTAACCTTTTGTGGTGGAGAGTTAAAGTTTTCATCTCTTCTTTGCAATCAAATGAGGGATTTCTCTAACATTATTGGCGGCTACAACACCCACCCTGCTTCACTTGACTTCATATCCACTCATTTATAATATGCTTCCCGTGTGTGTGCATTAAATTCAATTATTTACATTAGTGGAAAAGAGTTCTAAATCAACCGTCCAAGTAGTAAAGTTTGTCGCAACAATGCATGTTGATCAACCTCATTTCAACCATGTCGCCAGGATCTTCTCGTTAAATATGCAAGGTCTTTTACTAAATGTTGTATATCTCGTTCATTACTCAAAAGATGTTTACAACATATTATATTGGAACATGTTGCAGTAAAAATGAACAATATGGCCTAATATTCATTAGTCATGTGTTGAAGAATAGGGACATTGATGACCCAATATCCAAGTACACATTGCTAAGTAATTTGATTCCAATACACCCCTTCAAGTGTGGCAAGGATGAGGTTCAAGACGAAGTTTGTCTCTAACAAAACTAACCCAAGCACCACTTAGAGCCTTGATCATGGTATATATAGGATGATCAACAGTAAAGATGCAGTGAACCATCATATGCCAATGAATACCTTAATTTTTGACAAAAATGGAAGTCAATCTTAATATACTTCTTATTAGCATGAAAAATGGGATTGACAATGAGGTATGTTGCACCTATTACACCAAATGGTAAGCGATGGAAGTGACTGAGCTCGTGAAGTATGGATTGTATCCATATGAATCTCATCATTGTGTCGGCCAATGTTTTATACTCTAATCTATGGAGGAGAGAGACATTGTGTGTTGCTTCTTCGCATACCATGATATCAACTTTGAGTCAAAATAGATTTAGACTAGCTTTCAAAGGAGTTCTGATCAAGTTGGTTGTTAGCACAATATGCATCAGAGAAGGAATGAAGTTGCAAGATAGATGAACGATTTATGTGCAAGCATAGGTTCGTTGTTGAGTTGAGGCGTCGGAGGATACGCTTAATAGAATTCCAATTATCAATAGTTGGCAAGCTCATGAATTGATAGATATAACTACCAGAAGCAATGTTGAGAAAATCAACACTAGACGATATAGGAAAAGGGTAGCAAATAGAGCACCATAACATTTTATCTTAGATGTTGCTATTACTACTTGTGAAAACTTGAGGCATCCAACAATAGGGTGAGAGAGGTATCAACGACATGTTGAATTTTTTGCTTGACCATGCCATTTTGTTATTGAGTATGTATAGGTGAAACGATGGTGAATTTCATTTGTGTGCATATATGGATCAAGGGCGATGAATTTACGCCCACGATTCGTTTGAACACCAAGGAGTTTATTATTAAATTGCCTCTCAAGCATTATATAAAGTGCAAGAAAAAAAAGGAGTGCATGAAATAAAATGGCTACATTAGATTCGTGTTTAATTCAAAAATTCTGAGTAAAATGAGTGTGTAGTCATCAACAAAAATTGCAAAGTTGGGGAGCAAGATCCCACACGTTACCGAAGAGCAAATAGGGAGGCCGAGAGATGGTTGTCAAGGTGGGTGGAAGATGCAAACGGCTACATTCCTCTTAGACACAAGCTTGACCACGTTCTAGAGGCTTTTTATTGGAAAACTGCAAATGAGAGTAGCAATGCAGGAGTTGTAAAGTTCGGTGATGAGAAGAAATGTGGTAAACATGACCATCAACCGTTCATCGAAAAAAAGGTCGATTGATTGCTCGATCCTTGATAAAAAACAAAGTATGATGAAATTTGAAAGCACAACCATTATCATTAGCAAATGTTCGAATGGAGAGAAGTCATTTTGTAAATAATGGAGCATGCATTATGTAGTTGAAGTGGTTTGAAGTTATGAGGTACAATAGAATGTCCAATACGAGAAATTGGCAAGTACATATAATCACCGAGTTGGATTTGCTTCTTATTAATGTAGTGCTTAGCAATATAAAGGGAATGGAGTTTTGGAGAGATGTGTTGTATAGCACCTTGTCAGGTATCCAAGTGCATTAGTCACCTAGTGTTGATAATGTTGCTGAAGAGGAAGGAGGAGCAAGAGCTTGAGGAGATACAAGTAATGCTGCACACTAGAAGTACTGCGGCATGTGTCGCAACCATGCCCACCACATCCTTTCTATTTGAAAGATGTTCCTGACAAGGCATTGGATGGAACTTTATTGTAATTTAGTAGGGGTGTTCACCGGGTCGGCCGGTGAACCCGAGTACCCGACCCGGCCCGAACCCTTTTGGGTCGGGTCGGGTTAGGGGTCGGGTCGGACCCGACCCGACTCGACCCCAACCCGACCTAGGGTCGGGTCGGGTTCGGGTTGGAAAAACCCATCAACCCGATTTTTTTTTATTTTTTTTATTTTAAATATTTTTTATTCAATTTAAGTAGTGTATACCATATAAAATTTAAAAAAATATAAAATAATGTATTTTAAATAGAGAATAATATGTGGATATTTAAAACAATATTTTTTATGCCTAAAAATACTTTATTTTATATTTAAAGTAAATTAGTAATTACTTTTTTGTATTAAAAATTAAAAAGAAAAAATAAAAAAAAGAAAAGGGGTCCGACCCGACCCAACCCGGCCCGGGCCGAGTCGGGTTGGGTCGGGTCCTTTGATAAAAAAATTTGAAACCCGACCCAACCCGACCCGACCAAACTCGGCCGGGTTGGGTCGGGTTTGGTCACGGGTCGGGTCAAACCCGACCCGTGAATACTCCTATAATTTGGTGAAGGAGAAAAGCCATCAGATTGATGTTGTGCTTGCAATTGGACTTTATGGTTGGACAAGATACTCTGAAGCTGGAGTGTTTTGAGCAGCTAGAGAATCCATGATGGTGTTATGGTAAGCACGAAAATTGTTGAAGACAATCATTGAAACTTGACGGCAAAAGCGCATGGCCAACGACAATTAGGTTGGTTTGGCGAAGGAAGGAAGATAACAATGTATTTCCCTATTTTAAATTTTAAAGTTGCATCTTCAACTAGGGAGTACCAGATGCTCGTCACAGAACAAGACAAACCTCTCTCGAAAGCCAATTGATGAGATGCTTGTATTTGTGGCACCATTCACTATATTGAGCTATAGAAATTGGATCAACATCAATGGGTGCAGAGGGATTGGTGATGATGAAGTCAATGAATCCTTCGAGGATGTTGATCAAGGGACGCAGTTGAGTTGCCCATAACAAATAGTTGGTCGCAGACAATTTGATGGAGACAAAATGTTGTGCATGATGTAGAAAAGGAAGTGAAGATATAATATTAGAGGCAATAATAGAGGAAGGGGTTGATGACGAATTTGAATTTAATGAGTCGTAAGAACATGCTTTCGTACCATAAAGATGCAATATCTTTTATTAAATAGTTACATATGTCGTTCTTTATTCAAGAGACGTTTGCAACATCTTATATGGGAACGAGTTGTAGCTAGAGTGAACAGTATCGCTTAAAATGCTCCTAGTCATGTGCTAGTAGGGACGTTGATGACCGCACTTGCAAGTACACAATTGTTGTGTAGACTATTTTCAATACCCATAACTTGGTTTGAGCATTAAAGCTCGTGACTACTTTATCCCCAATGAAATATTATCATGCTTGTGTACATCAAATCAAGTAGACATGAGGCGAGTCTTCATTAAGTTTGAATTGTTTATTGTTGTTGTTATTATTATTATATATATATATAACAATAACATTATGTTTTCTCATTAGAATACTTATATATTAATTTATTTTGTTACTTATATGGTGAGTATGATTACGATCAAGATTATTCAATTATCCAGCATTCATGATTAAATCATTTTAATATATATGACTTATTAAATGATAATGATATATTTAATTTTAGATTATAATTTTTTATTATCAAATGAGACTAATAAATATATATATATGATTAATCGAATTTGAACAATATTAATTAAATTATCAAACGGTAAAAATAGTACTTTACATTAAAGTGTTGAGCTATGTATTAGGTGCAATCACAATTTCTGATTATGTGATTGCACCATGCAATTCATAGTTTAGGATCGTCAGATAGGTATCATTTTGATCAAACGGTCCACATTATTTGTATTTTGAGTCATTACATCAAAATGATATATGGTCTAAAATTATGGAATTACACATTGCAATTATAAATTATGAATGCACGCATATATATATATATATATATATATATATATATATATATATATATATATATATATGACACATGAATGATTCTTTCTAGATGGCTTTTCGGGAAAAAACAATATAATTGAATAGTTGTTGCACAAAATTATCCAAATTCTAAATATAAAAAACAAATGGTGGTTTCTATTTAGTATAGGAAAAGAAAGAAAGAAAGAGACATTCTTGGTATTTTCATTTCTAATTAGATCATTTCTAATCCATTGTACTTGACTGATATCTGGGTCATAGCCCATGAAGATGATATTGATCCAAATTGTCGCATCGAAAGCTCGGCCCAACTCCATGTAGGGTTTCGGCAATCTAAAATTGTTCCCACATGTTTATATGCTCTACGCCGCCTTCCCTATCAGTCTTTTAACGTTTGGAGATCAAGCGCTGCGGCAGCCGGCGCGTCGGAGGAAGGAGAAGGCGATCGAGCTCGTCGACATGGTGGCTTACAGGGTGACCATACTTCTCCTCTCGTCTTTGCCGTTCCGTGACGTTTTGATTTTTTTTCTTTTCTTTTGACTGTTGTCTGCACCCGAACTCCTATTCGTCGATCTCATTGTCTTTGGTTACATTTTATTAAGGGATTACTTATAGCAATTTGATGACTGTCAGCTTTTTATCCTTTTTTCTTACGCAGTTCCATCAGTACCAAGTAGTGGGAAGAGGGTTGCCCACTGCCATCGATGAGCACCCAAAGATCTATCGCATGAAGCTGTGGGCAACTAACGAAGTCCGCGCCAAATCCAAGTTTTGGTAGGCTTTCTACGATCGTGTTTATGATTCAAGACGTTTGAACGCTAAAGATGATTTTTTTTCTCTTGAAAAGAACTATAAATTCATATTTTTTAGTCATTTTATGATATTGAAGTGCTCTTAAATTATAGATATAGGCGTTCGTTATCAATCCGAATATGTAATTTGAATTTAAAGTAATTTAAAAGCACATTTGGAATCAATTCATTTTATTTGGTTATGCAAAGATGTTTTGATGCTCTATGCGTAAGGCACATTTTTTATTCTATACATACTTTGTGGATGATAGGTACTTTTTGAGGAAGCTTAAAAAGGTTAAGAAGAGCAACGGGCAAGTCCTTGCTATCAATGAGGTTTTTTCCCCTTCCCATTCATGAATTTTCCCTTCTCCTGTTTTATGTCATTAAACTTGTTGTTGTACCCCCTTTTACATGAAGACATCGTTCGAAAGTGTGCAAACGATCTATTAATCAGTTTTATCTTTTGGAGTTTTTGTGTACTTTGGCCATATTCTAAAAAAGTAGTAAGATTGAAATTGAATTTATCCTTGTTTCTGATATTTTTACTGTTTTTCCATGCTTAGCATTCTTTTATGGTTCTCTTTTCTTTTCCTAGTCTCGTAGATGTAGAAGCTACTGGTTGTAACATTGCTGGCAGTAATTTTGATTGATCATTTGGATTGGGTAAACTGCAGATCTTTGAGAGGAACCCAACAAAGATTAACAACTATGGAATCTGGCTGAGGTATCAGAGTAGAACTGGCTATCACAACATGTACAAGGAGTACCGTGATACTACTTTGAATGGTGCTGTGGAGCAGATGTACACTGAGATGGCCTCTCGTCATAGGGTAAGGTTCCCCTGTATCCAGATCATCAAAACGGCCACCATTCCTGCTAAGCTTTGCAAGAGGGAGAGCACTAAGCAGTTCCATGACTCCAAGATCAAGTTTCCTCTGGTGTTTAAGAAGGTCAGGCCGCCAAGCAGGAAATTGAAAACCACATTCAAAGCATCAAGGCCAAACTTGTTTAAGTAGTTTGGTCTTATGCTAGCTACTTCTTGGAGTTGCCTCATCGGATCATTGTTGCATTTTCGATGTCAGAAAAAAGGTGTCTTGTTTTGTAGTGGAAATTTATCTAGTGTGTTGGATTTGAAGTACCTGCGCCAAAACTGTCTTTTGTCAACCTGGATTTTGTTTAATTCATACTATGTTTCACTTAATTAGGGAGACAAGTTCTTTTTCTTTATTAGCTTATTACCTGCAAGTTCTTGTATGAGGTGTTGCAGATGTGGTATGCTCATGGAAGCATGTTTTATTTTACTTTGGAGCTGTAAGGTTATCTGTTGTTTTCTTGGCTAAATTCTGTCACTTTTTTTCTATGTACACATTTTTCAATCTCTTGTATTTGTTTTTTGAACCAGTTTTCTCATTTTGACTAAACTCTAAAGATCTGTACTTGCTTACACTAATGAAACCCAATTTTGTGAAGTGCTTTTGCGCGGGCGATTTTGCCAAGGTTACCAAGTTGCATTTGGTTCCCCTTTTTTCCCTATGACCCATATAAATGTGTACTGGTGTTCCAGCTTTGTTTATTTTCAGTGTAAACGGCTGACTCCATTGTGTACATGACATATTTTTACCCGTCGGTTTTCATTGAAGATTTGAGGCTATTATTACTTGATTGAATTTTTATGTGGTTTATGAAGTAGAATTTGATAATTTTTTTAGGATTTAATGCGTCCACCCCCTTAGATGTCCCATCCACGATTGATCCAGAATTCGTCATTTATTGGGCGGTTTAGGACAGTCCAGCTTGGAAAAAAAAACCTAGCAACCCAACCTCACTCCTCTCCCCTCCGATCCTTTGTGTTTTTTTGACTTGCCTGTTGTCACCCGGTGCCACCAAAAAGAAATCGCCGGTGATGCCCACTCCACCGGCCAACCCTCCTCCCTCATCTCCTCCTTTGCCTCTTTGGGCCCAATCGTTGATTTGCAGCGCTCTTCTCTTCCTTGCCTCGTCCGCCTTAGTCCTGACTGAAATTTGCTCCCCCTTCCCCAACCACATCCTCCACTATGGGATGAGACTCACCGCGAAAGCGGTCGTGAAATTTGCTCCCCTTCCTCCAACCACATGGTGGATGATGATGATGGGGGAGGATCCTTGGTGATGATTTGATCGCGAGATTTGCCGCGCTCAAGGTGTTGTCTTCGACTACGGTGGTTGCCTTGAATCTGGTGGTGGACGGGGAAGGGCGAGGAGTGGGATCCAAAAGGACCAAGTAGAAGAGGAAGGAGAAGATGATGACAAGGTTGATGCTCGGCTCGATCCATCCACGAAGAGCGACGAGGAGGAGGAAGATGACCTTGAAGAAGAAGAGATGGAGATGGAGACGGGGAAGAAATTGTAACGTTCTCGCCCTCACTAATCATCAGCGTCCCCCCTTCCCCCCATCCATTGTGATTCCTCTCGCCCTAGGAGCTTGTTCGCCGGATCGGATGACCCCATAGAATACGAGGTCACCACCGTCCGATTCACCAGCTTGAATTGGTCGGTGGAGCGTCGCTCCATGTATGGCTGTCTATCATGCATCGATGATGCACGATCCTTTGGGGAGTGTCCACCACATTAAAATGGAGTGAAAGTCCATTAAATTCATTTTCATTTGTAAATATTTATCTCTTTTGTTTTTTTTAGTTTCTTAATTGTATATTTATTTTCTTTATATTTTTGCACTATCATGTTATTTTATATTTTATTTATTTTACAATTTTGAAATTTACGACCTACTTGCATCGAAACACTCACGATGATATCACACATTTTTTGCACTCAATGATGACACATTTTAAAAGTGGCTTACGATAGATATTAAAACCCATGGGCATATGTACTTTTTATCAGGTCGCATATTTGCTTAATCTTGCACCTTTTTTTTAAGCGATTAATCTTGCACTGTTTGATGCCTTTTTATATTTTTTTATGATGTCTCTTGTAATTATGGCAAATTCTCTTTATACGTAAAATTAGGGGTGAAATTAGTTCGGGTCGGGTCGAGTTTTCGGTCCAAAAAAATCGGTCGTTATTTTTCGGATCAATTTTTTAAACTAAAAAAATCATCTTAAAACCATTTTAAAAAACTAAAAATCACCTAACTTTATATAATTATATTTTAAAATCACTAACAATTTTTTTGAATGTTTTTTTCAGACCCCTAACTTTATATAATTATATTTTAAAATATATATATTAAGTTAAAGTTAACATAAAACTATTTAATTTTGTACTATATGCAAAATTTACTACTAATATATAAAAGTTGCCGAATTAAAGTTTGATAATGCGATAGAAAAGTATGAGATTTTATTAAAAATTTATTATATCTATAATAAAAAAATTGGTTAACTTATAAATTAATTTTATAAATAAAAACGAACTCTACAGGCTCTACGATTTTTTCGGATGAGGCCTTAATTTTAGCGGGTCATTTTTAATTTATAAAAAATCATCCTAAATCATATTCGGATTTCTAAATTTTAATTTTTCCGGATCGATTCTTTGGAGTCGGTAGGTTTTTCGGATTTGTCAAATTTTTCTTACACCCCTGCGTAAAATGTTGTCATATGCGAGTGTGTCAAGAGACTAAAAAAAATTAAAACAATGAGCTCTTGCAATGTGAAAAGTTTACAATGTGTAAGAGTGTGCCTCGCATGGCCATTTTTATGACCAATGATTGCTGCTTTAATTTTATGTTATCGGTTTATTGGGCCTTCAGATCATGGGTTTTGAATTTAGATTCTGAATTGTCTTCCAAGAGTTTATTTCCGTGCGTTTTATGATAATTTAGGATTGGATTCAACACATTTTTATTGGGAAAGTAATCTTTTTGGAGAATGTTGAGGATATGTTATCTGACCAAAATCCATCGCTCCGTACTATTTGGCCAAAGTAGTATGCACCGAAAAAATAAGGGTGTGGTGTAGTGGCATACCTCTTGATTCCTAAATTAAGAGGTCTCGAGTTCAAATTTCATCGTGAGAATTATGTGTCTTTTTATTTTTAAATTTATCTTTCCGACCTCTTACTTAACAGAAAAAAGTAGCATGCACTATTTTGATGCTGGGTCAAAATAACTTTGAGTAATAAAGTTTTGGAGTTTTATTTCGTGCAGGTCTCGTCCAAGGGATTGAAAAAATATGAAAAAAAAAATATAGTGCAAATCAGTGTTTTAAAATTCGGCCCAATATGTCGTACCGAACATTAAAATGGCCCCCACGGGCCGTTCACAAACGCGGTCTTGGGATGACCCAGTAAAATTTGATCAAAATCTTTAACTCACCGATCCGATCGAGTCAAACTATAAAATGAAAAGAAGTTTAAAATATAAAATAATTATTAAATATTTTTATGCATGTTATTTATACTACATCATTAGATTTTTATTTAATAATATTTAATTGATGACTTAACTTGTGCTTCTTATCTGAATTATTTTATTATACTTTGATATATTATATATGAAAAAAATGATTGTGCTATTTTTTTTAAGAGGTAGCATCATCATATCCCTATTAATCACCATTCATTTTATGATGGATGATGGATTAAAAAATTATTCAATTAATCAAGTCACCATTCATTATGAATCGGATGATAATTAATAGAGATATGATAGTGCTACCTCTTTAAAGTGGTAGCACAAACATTAAATTCTGAAAAATCCATTATATATTATATATCTGTTAAATAAGATTTTAGATATTAATAAAATTATAATAATTGTTAATTATTTTTTTATTCGATTAAATCGGTCTTTCAGGATCGATGCAAACCGAAAATCTGGTTGGATCCCAACTCAGATTTAGGTCCTCCCATGCTCACTCATTTTGATGCTACGGGTCAAAACGATGCGAGTAATATCCAACTAAAAATTTATTAAATTTTATCAAAGAGTGAAAAACTCTGTTCGCTGAAGCAAGGTGCCAAATTTAAATCTTGTTGGCATTTTCAGATGTCATTATTATTGAATTAGTTGGACTTAATATCGCTACTCAGAAGTCGAAGGCTGACAACTAAGTAAAATTATTAAATTTCCACTTTCATTCTATTTTTTTTCCCCACTATTGGCTGCCTTTCTGTCACCAAATGTTCTTGTTCTAAATTTTATGGAAGGAAGAAAGTTGTTGGTTACGACTCCGCCGCCTCGTGTGGTGTTAGTTGTTGTTGTTGGCAATTCACCGGTGTTCTTTTTCTTGTTGGTAGCTGCTCTTCCTCTTCTTGTTTGCTCTTCTCAAGTGCTGGTATATGGCAGAGCATTAATGGTTTAAATTAAATAGATATCATCATTATTATTATTATTATATATCTAATAGTCAAACTTATTTTTGGTTGGTCGGTTGGTTGACTGCCTACCAAGTTCAAATCGAGCAATATAATAGTTGGAGTTTGATTATATCATCTACCAACGTGCCCTTTTCCCTTTTGTCCTTGTTCCTTCTCTTATCTTTACCTTTGCTCTCCAATTGTTGTTTATGTCCACCAACGAATATTTAATGTGCCTGCTTTGCGCCCATTTTCATGCGCATGCTTTTTTAGATTCTGGAATCTAACTCTTAAACTTTTATGGATTTAAGATTTTAGGATATAAAATCGAGTGAACTCTGATCAAATTCATATTTTGATAGTAGACTTGGGTAGAATCGAAGTAAATTCAGTAAAATCGGATGGAATCGACTAAACTTGATCGAGTTCACATGTACATTCGATGATTTTGTTAATTAGTAATTTTATTAGATTTTGAAGGTTCAATTGGAAGAAAAAGGAATTATGCTTTATTTTATACATATTTATGTTAATATTATACTATATGAATATATTATAGTATATTATGTATGTATTATTTATAAATCATCTTACAACTTTTTTTAAATATGTGATATATGAAATGAACTTATTAGTAATAAATAACTAAATAAACAAATAATTCCATATTTTTTTATTAAATTATTTAAAATATTTTTAAGCTAAATTAGAACGAAGTGATGTTATCCCAATTTAATCTCAATTAATTCATAGTGACTTGATTTCATAGTAGATGGGGACCGATTTTAGGTCAGGTCTGAAGACACGGATAATCAGGTCCCAAATCTAATTTTGCTCAATCATATTAGAAGTCTTTACGTTGTGAACTATTTTTATATTTGATAAAGTTGTACGAATTTACATTTCGAATTTAAGACTCGAATTTACCGGACATAAAATGAGTTTAAGTGGACTCTCACATTTGAAAATATTGTAGATTGCAATTATCGTTAATTTATGACAATGATCACATTTCCTTCCTACTTATTCAATTAACCGGAGGTATATTATTTTATACTGCCGACTTGGTTTGATGAGTATACATTACATCGCCGTCCTTTCTTGCTATCGCTTTAAATGTGCCTTATATTCCGCATAGAGTTCATATAAGTAAATTAAATAATAAAACTAAACCACCGGTAATCTTCGTCTTTTATTCTTAATGGTTGCAATTTTCATCTTGACCAGAGAAGAGAGAGCTTATAATTTTATTGAAATCCCTCCATCATGCATTTTCTTATATATATACACACATATATATATATATATATATATATATATATATATTCCATGATGGTGTTAGAAGATATACATTTCTATGATTCTCTTATATATCTATAAAATCGGGAATGTCATCATCATCATCATCATCATCATCATCATCATCATCATCATCATCATCATCATCATCATCATCATCATCATCTTAACATATGCAACAAAAAGAGAGTAGGTGAAAATGAATATTTCTTCATTTTAATGCTTGAACAAGAGAGGGGAAAGAAAACTCATCTTGACAGAAAGAAACCAAAATAGCCAAGGTCAATTGAATTGCACAAGTTTGTCGTTTGAATAATAATTTTATCTTTCAATGTTGGGCAACAGAAATGAAATATTACGCATTAAATAAATCTTTTAAATAATTTGATTATTATACTCATGCATGCAATAACGTGGCTGCATAGGAGTCTAGAATTTTTAAACATTTTTTTTTATCTTCTTTGATAGTAGAGTGGTTATAGATATTGATTGAATTGATCGAACAGTATAATACACTTTTCATATTTATAGTGGCTAAATAATTTATTTATAATTGATACCATGGTCATGGTTAAACTCCAAGTGGTCACCCTTGAGCCGCTTCTTCGTAAGTGTCAAATTAGCTTATAACATGATAAGGGTATTTTTGAAGGCACTAAAATATTAGCAAAATTTAAATCAATGACAAATTGACAATTGACAAGGGACAAAAAGAAAAGTCTCGCTTCTTTTTTTCATGTCAAAAATACCAAGCGAGAATGAAAATGACTGACACAATCGTATAGCGGAATTATATCGAGGGATCATTGAGTGCTAGTAATCTCATGTTTGATTTTTAAATTGGTAAAATTTATTCATGCTGCTCCCCTCCGAATACCATATTAGTCCTAGTAGTCTGGACTTAAAAAATCAAGCGAGTTAGCATCTTCCAATTTAAGTGTCGAATTTAAAATTTATCATAGATAAAATAATTTCGTTGAGAGCTTCACCAATTAATCGAGTAAATTTAGATTTTCATCCCACTAACAACCGGAAAAGAACCTCAGCTTGATTATAAGTGTTGGCAGACTCATAATGCGCAACCACACTCCAAGGTAGTCATGCATGATGACATAGCATGGATATCGCTCTCCTTCCTTTGACCTCTCGGCAGCAATTTGTTGGCATTTTGTGGCCTAAGCTTCTCTATAAAAGGGGTTCTCTTGCTGCTCCAAAGTGTGTACATGTATGTGCATAAGCTCTTGTGTAGAGTTGAGGTGCATGGAGAGTGAGTTAAGGTGTGTCCACAAGTATTAAGCTTGTGTAGTCATTCTCTTCGCTTTTGTGTGCACTCTTTTTTTATTGTGTTCTATTTTTACGTGATTTGATTCTTGATCACACGTACGAATACAACTCATAATCCGTTCGTGGAGAAGTCGCGTGGACGATCCGCTTCTGCATTGAGGTACTTCGTGAACCTCTTTATTATATTTATTAATTTTTATAATTAGTATCAGAGCCATGTCGACTATTCCCAAAATTTCTTTTAAAAATTCGATTTTAAAAAAAGGAGAAAACTTCTCGGCTGTAAAAAAAAAAACAGAAGAACTCTCACGTGGCCTGCTGGACGCGCATTGGCGCGTGGCCCAGCAGCGCACTCAGGCGCACGGCCAGCGGCGAAGCGGGGGCGCGCGGCCTGGCAGCGCACGCGAACGCAAGGCCCAGCGCGCCTGTGGCGCACAGCGCAAGAGTCGAGACCCAACGCACGCAACGCAGGACAGTGGCGCGCGTGTGCACCCTGGGCGAGCGCGCAGGCGCTGGAACGCGGCCCAGCTCACGCAGTGGCCCAGCACGGGCGTGCGGGCACGAGGCACAGCAGGCCATCGCCCGCAGCCCAGCAAGCGCAGCCAGCAAGCGAATGCGGGCTGCAGTGCATGCGGCCGCGCGCCCCAGCACGCGTGAGTACGGCCGCGGCCCAACGTGCGATCAGGCGCAGGCGTGGCAGCGCGTGTGGGCTTGCAGCCCAGCGCTGCACGCGGCCTAGTGGCGCGCAGGCTCGCAGCCTAGCGGCGCGCGCGGATGCGTAAGCCATCATCGCGGCCCGCAAGGCTGGGCTTGACCTGTGTGCAGCCCAGAATTTTTTTCTTTTTTCTAATTCTGAAAAGTCAGAAAAGATCATAAATTGTTAGAAAATTATAGAAGTAACGGAAAAATATGAAAATGTTTCTAAACTTTTATTTCATTTTATGAATATTAAACAAATTTTAATTTCATTTTATTGCTTTGTAACAATTTATGCAATTAAATTATCTCTTTGGAAAGTGATAGAAAATTATGGATAATGAGGATAAATGTGAAAATCTTTTTCTAGAAGTTTTCTATCAGAATATAAGTGCATATGTAAGTTTAATTACATTTACAATTTATTGCTAATCAATGCAATTAATCTCATGAGAATTTGAACATATGCATGAAAAAATATTAATTAATTGTATATGTTTTTTCAGAGGCATGCATGTTTTGTAAATTTCATCATGTGTATGATTTACATAGTTATTTTTTTAGTGGAAAATACAAAAGAAAAATATGCTATGTGTATTATGTGAGAAAATTGATATTTAGTTAGTTTTCTCTATCATGTTTTCTCATAATAAATAATCATGTTTCATCGAACTTAGAGAAATCAATTTATGATAATTTTCTCTAAATTACTTAAACATAGAAAATGAAACATGAAGTGATTAGTACGTCTAATTACTTGAAAAAACATAAGACGTAATATTTTTGGATTATCCGTTGATCCAAAAATTACAAACGATTTGTCACATTATTAATTTAATAAATAGTAATTATCTTTGGGATAGTGGGGGATGAGTAGGAGCGTAGCGAGGAGCGTAGCGAGGAGCGTAGCGAGGAGCGTAGCGAGGAGCGTAGCGACCTCTCGATGTCATTACCCTTGGATTATGTCATTTATTATTTTGAATGTTTGTGACAAATTAAGATATGCATAACATATATTCCTCCTCTTCTCTTAATGAACCTAGACTATTGATCATGACATCAAGTCCATAATTACCGACCTGAATGAAGAGGATAAACTGAACGGTGAAAATTATGATATTTGACGTCGAAAAGTTAGTATCTCTTATATGAACAAAATGTTTTAGAGACCATCAAACATGTTATGTCACAACCGACACCAGGTAATACTGCCCAACATAGAAGGAATGATGAGGCATTCGAGGCCTGGTCTAAGAAGAGTCGCATTGCTCGCATTCTGTTACTGAGTACAATGGAAGACTCCCTCATGTGCGAATTTGAGATTTACCAAACATCATTTGAAATGTGGGCAGCTGTCCAGAACTTCGGTATCACATCAACTTCCAAGTTGAGGATGTTGACCATCAAATTTGATTCCTATAGAATGCGACTTAATCACACGATTGAGACAACACATAAGGGAAATGATGAACATGATACGTGAACTTCAAGAACGTCGAACATGTGCTCACTGATGAGCAACAGGGGCAAGCAGTTATCCGCTCTCTTCCCAGATCTTGGGAACACATGTGCGTCAACTTGATGCATAATGACAATATCAAGAATTTTGATGATGTGGCCCGTCACTTAGAAATGAAGGATGAGGTACTGAATCTTAGAAATCCTCCAGTCAAGCAGTAGTTGCTGAAATTGGTGGACGAAAGCTTAGCACAAGTTTCACACGCAAGAGGTTGCGTAAGTCGCACCATAGCCAGAGGAGCGGATATAGTGGACAATAGAAGGTCCAGCACCAACAGCGCAAAAGGAAGAAGCGCGGTGACAAAGTGAATAAAAAGCAAAGTGAAATGCTACAATTGTGGTAGTCGTGGTCACTTCGCTCGTGAGTGCACTGAGTCGAAAAAAGTTTGTCCTGACCATATTTCCTTTGCGTATGTTTTTAACTATGTTCTGATTGTTGAAACTCATCCTTCATGGATTGTAGATTCCGGAGCAACAAATCACGTAGCCAAGGAACGTGAGACTTTTGTCGAGTTTCATTGACTTAGTGCATGCTCTAAGTGAATCTACGTAGGAGACAATAAAATAGTGAAAGTTAAAGGGATAGAAAGTTGCAAGTTAGAACTTAGCAATGAAAAAATTCTTTACCTCCACGATGTTTTGTATGCCCTTGGTTTTCGACAAAACTTGATATCTGTATCTACTCTTGATGCATATGGATATGCAATGACTTTTGGCTCTAAATATCTGAACGTCTCAATGGATGGTGTTCATATATGCAACGGCTTTCTTGAAAATGGTTTCTATGTTCTTAATATTGCATGTGTTGCTAGTAGTTATTCATTTATGTCATCTGTTGATGTGAATGAAAGTGTCGACTTGGCATGTCAGGCTAGGACATATAGGACAAGATCGAATGAATAGACTAGTTAGAGAATGGCTCATAAACTTTCTCGCTAAAGTCGATCTGTCAACTTGTGAAGAATGTCTAGCTGGCATGCAAACAAGAAAACCATTTGGAAAAGGAAAGCGTGCTGAGTTTCCATTGCAATTAATCCACTCGAACGTATGTGGTCCAATGACTGTCCAAACAAGATACGATTTCTCATACTTCATCACATTTATTGATGATTATTTACATTATGAGGTGTATACTTGATAAGTCCGAGGCTATAGATTGCTTTGTGCGATTTATGAACATGGCTGAGAATTAATTTGATCGCAAGATTAAGACCTTGCGAACCGACCATGGTCGTGAGTATTTTTCAAATTTATTCAAAAAGTTATGTGATGAAAAAGGAATAGTTAGACAACTAACAATTCTAGGAACTCCACAAGAAAATGGTGTTGTGAAAAGGAGAAACCGTACTCTACTCGATATGGTCCGGTCTATGATGGCATAAGCAAACCTCCCAATTTCATATTGGGGAGATGCATTGCTTACAGCTACCTTTATACTCAATCGCGTACCATCAAAGTCTGTCTCTTCCACTCCCTATGAACTTTCGACAGGTCGTAAGCCTGACCTAGTTACTTGCGTCCATGAGGATATGCAACATATGTCCTTGACAACTCTCATAAGTATGAAAAATTGGGCCCTAAAGATAAGAAGCGTGTCTTCATCAGATATCCTGAAACCTCTAAAGACTATGTATTCATAGGAGAAAGGGATGATGGAACTTTTACAAAAATTGTAAGTAGAGATGTGACATTTATAAAGTATAAATTTTCAAAGCAAGACGAGATTGATAGAACACTTCACTTAGAAGAAGTCAGGAATATCGAAATGGAGACATATGCAGATCACAATGTAGAAGAGTTTGTCCCTTCATTACCACACCTTGATCCAAGTGGAAGCATTTCATCGCCAAACGAGAATCCAGAGTGCTTATTTCGAAGGAGTACTAGAAAGAGCATCCCACGCCGATGATTTGACATCGAAAGAATTCATGAAGTTCATATAGTAGGTCCTGAAGAAGAGCTTGAGCCTAATTCAATCAATGAGGCTCTCTCGTATTGTCATAAAGAAAAGTGGAGTAAGGCAATGGAAGAAGAATTACAGTCTATGAAGGCAAATCAAATCTGCGACTTAATTGATCTCCCGCATGGTCATAGAGCAATTGGAAACAAGTGGGTTCTTAAAATAAAATGAGACGGTGATTGATCCATTAAGAGGTACAAAACTCGCTTAGTGATGAAAGGCTTCACCCAAAAGGAGGGTGTTGATTATGAAGAAACCTTTGCTTCAGTTGTAAGGTTTTCTTCTATTTGCCTTATCCTAGCAATTGTCACACATATGGACTTCAAATTACATCAGATGAATATAAAGATTGCATTTCTTAGTGGAGAACTAGATGAAGAAATTTATATGAGCTTCATACTAAAAGGAGTATAGCACAAAGTTTGCAAACTGTGCAGGTCCATTTATGGACTTAAACAATCATCTAGGCCATGATATATTAAATTTTATCAATCAATCATATCATATGATTTTGAATGATTGATGAAGACCATTGTGTGTATGTCTATAAATCCAAGGATATGTTCGTCATTATAACTCTATATGTTGACGACATCTTGATAGCTGGGAACAATATGAAGTTTATGGTCACTATTAATGAATGGTTGCCCTCTGTCTTTGAGATGAAAGACATGGGGGAAGTAGTTTTCATACTGAATGTGAAAATTCAATGAGATCGTTTTAAGAGATTTCTTGCTTTGTCGCAAGAGGCATATATTAACAAAGTTTTATAATGATTTCGGATGGATGGTTGCAAACTCATTGACACTCCTATTATGAGATGCAAGACTTTGAGCCTCAATATGTGTCCAAAGATTGAAGAAGAACACAGAGAGATGGCTTCAGTCCCCTATGCGAGTGCGATCGGCAGCCTGATGTACTCTATGTTGTGTACTCAGCCTGACATATATTATGCAGTGGGCCTAGTGAGTTGATATCAGGCAAACTCAAGACGCCAACATTGGAAGGCGATGAAGAGAATCATGAGATACCTCAAAGGCATTGTTAACTTTGCTTTATGTTATCACGGAGGAAGCTTAAGACTGGTTGGATATACGGACGCCGATTAGGTAGGCGATATTGATGAACGAAAATCCACCTCCGAATATGTCTTCTTGCTCAGTAATGGTGCTGTCACATGGAGCAACAAAAATCAAGAATGCATAGCATTGTCTACAATGAAGGCTGAATTTGTGACATGTTTAGCCGCAGTGCAAGAAGCCCTATGGTTAAAAAGATTCCTTCAACATCTACAATTTTCAGATGTTGCAATGAAAAAGATGACTTTACATTGCGATAATCAAGCAGTGATTGCTTATGTGAAGGACGAAAAATATCATTGCAAAGGAAAGCATATCGACACCAAATACAAATTTATAAGAAATGAAGATGTGAGAGAGGAGGTCTCTATTGAGTACATATCTATGCACAACATGGTTGTTGATCCGTTCACCAAATCACTACCTAGAGATGTATTCTTGAGACATGTACATGCACTAGGACTACGTAGAATATAAAAAGAAATATGTACTCAAAGTTAATCACATTAATGAAAATATGTTTTTCATAAGAGAATTATGTTATGCATGTGTTAAGTGTGTCCATCAGGCATGAGATTACTCACTCATACGAGTAATCGCCTCCGATGCTTATGTGATTGCACACGGGGAAGAAATGGTTTAGACATAGATATTTCTTATAAGAAATGACCTAAACCCCTTGATGCATTCAAGATGATGCAAACATGAGTTTGGTAACTCGGTGAAGCTTGATGATGATAGCCAGATGTGAGACTCTAGCTTTGATGTCAAGTGATGGCAAGCAGTTAGGTGTCTCAGGTCAGATGCCAATGGAGGGCGATTGGACTTAAGTCTGTGCGGTGTTAGAGTTAGGCACACACTTCCTTAGCAGAAGTTTCCACCACAATACATGTGTTGTGTACCAAGTATGCTACGTCGACCTTGAGAAATGATGAATCGTTACTATTCTCCGTCATGTGTGAGTCTCGCTAGACCTAACAGTCAAATTATTTCTCTTTGAACTTTGACTATATTTCAAAATAACGATCGATGTTGCTACCAAGACCCAAAGTGAAGAGGTCCGTTGAGTCATGTCTAGGAAGCAACCGATCTGAACTAAGAAATATGAGTGCAAAGAAAAGATTTGTTGAGGGTTGTATGAGAGTTCTGCATGCAATTGGCCAGCTATTCTCCTTGTGTAGGATAAATAGTTTTGCATGCAAAATTAATTACCGTGGTGTCAGACACGAGGGTGTCTAGATAATGCAGCAAGGCAAACCTGAGGCATAACGAGTATGTGATGCTTGAGCGATTGTGTAAGTCACGATTTGGCTCGCATGATAAAGCCATGTAAGTCATGGTTATAGCACACGCGATGTATATCGCACGATATGATGAGCAGTTATGTGAGACGTAGTGATGACTCAAAAATCAATTGAGCAATAATGGATCCATCACAGGTCATGGTCTTAGCTTTTGAGGTGGTCGAACGATTGTGCATCCTTAATAGGTCACAAATCAGAGCTCCCATATTAAAGTTGTGCTTGTACTTGTGGGTCGCACAGTTCACTTGCTTTCATGGGATAATAAAGAGATTGAGCATGCATATTGAGCTCATTATGTGCAAGTGGGAGATTGTTGGCAGCACTCATAATGGGCAACCATACTTGGCATGGTGGCTATGCCAAGGTATGGTAGTCATGCATGATGGTATAGCATGGATACCATACTCCCCACTCTCCATCCTTTGACCTCTCGGGCCAAGCTCCTCTATAAAAGGAGCTCTCTTGCTGCCTCCAAAGTGTGTACATGTATGTGCATGTAAGCTCTTGTGGAGTGTGGAGAGTGAGTTAAGATGTGTCCATAAGTATTAAGCTTATGTAGTCACCCTCCTCACTCTTGTATGCTCTTTCTTTTCTCTTGCATTTGAGCTGTGGTACTGTGTTCCATTTTCACGTGATTTGATTCCCGATCACACATACGAGTACAACCCGCAATTCGTTCATAGAGAAGCCACGTGGATGATCCGCTTTCGCATTGAGATACTTCGTGAACCTCCTTATGTTTATTAATTTCTACAATAAGTGAAACTAACTTGGTTTCTTAAACTGACCTCCAATAGTTCTCCACGACTCTTCCCGTTACTGACCAACAGTTGGGGCTTCAGATAGGGCTCTTCTTGCATTTCTGACTTGTTTGTTGTTTGTCTCGCTAGTTTCAGATGGCTCAGGCACCCACCTCAGGGGAAGAACAGGTGCTCTTCTTCCTTTGGCTCCATTGGATCGATTCTTGATAATTTCCAAGCATGATGGGAGCACGTACGTGTCTCCTTTGATCATTGCTCGCAAATTTATATGCATGTGATTCAAATCGTTCTTCCTAACAGGCTATCATCGGGGAAGAAATCGGCAATACGAGATTGATCACTCTGAACAGGCCTCGCCAGTTGAACGGTCTCAACTCGAGAATGGTATGCATGCATGGACGCTCTATGACGAACATGCATGTCGCCAGAGTTCTTCGCTAAAATAGAAACTTCTTTTTTTCTTGTTCTTATCATCTTGCGTGTTTGAGTGTGATAATTCAATGCAGGTTTCTCTACTGGCTCAATTCTTAGAAAGATGGGAGAAGGATGATGATGTGAAGCTGGTGATAGTTAAGGTAACAATGACGTCAAGTTCTATGTTTTTTTGTTATTTTGACAACGGTGCATGTAAATTTTACACAGGGAGCTGGGCGTGCATTCTGTGCTGGTGGAGATCTAAAGATGTTCTACCAAGGAAGATCAGGTACGCAGGAGAAAAAAGAAAAAAAATCTCTAGATGAACAATTCTTTGCCATTGTATTTCTATATAAAAATTTCACTTTTTTTGCAATTAGGCATCATTAGTTTCCTGCTCAATATCATGTCACAAGGTTTCTTAAGGGTGAGTGCTTGTAAATTGTCCTTGTGTTTCAGAGAAGGACCGCTGTCTTGAGGTTGCATACAGAATGTACTGGCTCTGTTACCACATCCACACGTACAAAAAGCCCATTGTAATGTGCCTTTAACTTGGATTGTGATTTCTCGGCAAAGATTTCATATGTTTATATGAATTTTTCTTTTATGTTTGAATAACTAGGTAGCTCTTGCCCATGGAATTGTGATCGGTGGAGGTGGTTCCTTGGTCACTCCATTGAAATTCTCCATTGTCACTGATAAAACTGTACGTGTGTCACTGCTTGCTGATAATCTAATGGTTACTAGATAAATGTAAAAGTAACTGATGTTATGAAGATTCAGTACTACAATTGGATTCCGAGTCCTTTGACTAATAGCACAGGAAGTGATGAGTAATCGACACACTCATCTTTTTTTTTGCTCACAGTTCTTTTCATTGCCCGAAGCAAGTATTGGGCTTCACACAGATTGCAGCTTCTCTTATATTCTTCCCCGCCTCCCTGAGCATCTGGGTGAGCTTCTTATTGAATGCACAGAACTGACCTGACAATGGGCATAAGATGCTGCTAGTAACTTAATTCATTGAGAGAATTTCAAGAAATCTAAACAACTACTACATCTTCTTTTTATTTCCTTTTGTATTAGGCTTCACCTTTTCGGCATGCCAAAATTTATTTGGCTCTCATCTTTAAGCTGGTAATTTATTTCATTTGTCTCATCTTGCTTAAATGTGCAGGCGAGTTTCTTGGGCTAACTGGTACAAGGCTCAACGGAAATGACATTGTTGCAGTTGGTCTTGCAACACATGTTGTGCCTTCTGAGGTAAGACCAATAATTCAGTTTGAAACCATATTTTATTATGGGGCTATCTCAGAGGGTAAAAATCTTGCTTCACAACAAGAATAAGCCTTCTCGAATAAAATATTAATTTGTAATTAAAACTAATACTTTTGGGGTGCTCATAATGCCACTCCTAAAAAGCTTAATGCCACTCCAAAGTGACAATTTTACCCTTGATTTGTATTGTAAGTTTTGAATATCATTAATAGTCTGTTGTTTCTTCATCTTCCACCCAAGATATCTTCTTTCTCATACTGCCTCCTTTTTATTGTAAGCTTTAAATATTATCAATATATTCTCTTGTCTCTTCATCTTCCACCCATTATATTAATTTAATATATTAGTATTTTTATGTATTTCTCTTTTTTTCTATCTCGTGGACTCCTAGCCAACTTTGTACAACATGAGATTGAAAACATATTAAATTAATATAATATATTGTAATATATAAATAAAGTAGTTTTCAAAATTAAGAAAAAATAGCTCATAACAGTTTATCAAAAAGTCCACAGATAATCAACATATGCAAAACTTTCACTTTTTTTATATATTAATTTATTTTCATTTTCACTATCTTTGTTTTCAGTTTATTTCATATACTTTTGAGAATTATATATATTTTGATGTAATTATAGTTTTCTTAAATTTATATGCATGTATGATATCTCATATTATATTTATTAGAATTATATTTTTATCATGAAAAATTAAAATATAACATTTGGAGGAGAGACAATAGAGAAAAAAAGTTGGGTGAACAAATGACAACTAGAATTGAAGAGGTGAGAGAAGGTAAATTAAAATTAAACAAAGGGTAAAATAAGAAGTTTGGAATGACATTAAGAATTTGAGGAGTGGCATTAAGGGCATTCATACTTTTGTTGTCCATTTTTCTTCACCTATTAGTGACAATCAACTTGAAATTTCAAAAACACTATTTTCAACATGAATTTAACTGCAGAAATTGGAAGAGCTTGAGAAAAGGTTGCTGAATTTGAACTCCGATGATGAGACTTTAATCAGAAAAATAATTGAAGAATACTCTTCAGATGTTAAAAGAGAAGAAAGCATCTTAAGCAAGTGAGAGATGATTATTTGTATAGAGAAATATGACATTTTCTTTATCACCCAAGTTATATGAGGCTTCTGATTGATGTAGGCTTGCAACAATTGATAAATGCTTTTCTGCAGAAACTGTGGAAGAGATCACCAAATTACTTGTAAGTTTTCTTCTCAATTTGTGATGTCAACATCCTCTTGACTTCATTACTGAACTGATATTGGAACGTATTATGTACTGAATGAACGTAGATGAAACTATAGTAAATCATGCCTGTCGTTGCTATTGAAAAATCATTAAATTTTTTCTATGGTTTAAACCTCTCGAATGCTCAAGTAATTTGGCTTCAATATTACTATGGAGATGGAAAGTGGTAAATTTTCCATTGTATATTGAGACATTAACTTATTTTACATGGGTCACTATATTGGATAATTAAAAAAGGCAAACAAGAGCATTTTCTACTGGAAGAAAACTGAGAAAGGATGGTGAGATGCTTGGCAATGATGCCTCTTATGTTTGAATATTCTTAGTTCATGTCCCTCCCAAAAGATCTTGCATCTACCGACCCTTAATTGACACTTTGATATGGTTCTTTCTTAATTCTTATATCCTAGGTGTTATCTTCACCATCTTCTTTTCCAAATTTAACTATACTATTTGTTCAAAGTATGCTTAAACCTTAAACTTACTACTATATAAGATGATAATGACATTGAAAATTTTCTTTTAAGACAAATAAAGAATAATGACCAAGATGAAACATTGGGTCAATCCTCTTCTACTATGGTACAAAACATAATTAAGTTGCAACTTGCCAAAGAAACATTGGGTTTAATTTCAGAAAACGAAAAGACACAAGGAATTCAAGCGAACAAGCATCCATGGATTATGCTGACTCCATCTGAAAATGATGTATAATGATTTTTAATTCGTCTCATGTTGAATTCATTATCTACCATTGGTTATATTATGTAGGAATCTGAGACAACCTTGAATAGAAGTGAATGGATTCCTGATGCACTCAAAGGGCTGAAAAAATGTTCTCCTACTTCGTTGAAGATAACATTGAAGTCGGTAGGCACAAATGTTTATTTGACTAATGTCATGCTGTAACTCTTTAACTTAACAAGATTTAGATGCAACATGATGTATTCAAGATAAATTCAATTGTCGTATTAAAAGAAAGATTATGAAGTGTATCTTTATAGAATACTTTCCTTACTTGCTTTATCAAGGAATGCATACTTGTTAAAAAGACATACCAAATATGTCAATTCTGCACTCCCAACAAAAACAAAAACTACTAGATTAGTTTATTGACATTTTTTTTTCATTTTTGGGTGGAGATTTTTAGGATTATCTTTGGTATGTTTGAGAAGTTGAATATAATATAGCTCATAAGCTTTTTTGCATTCACAGAATTCCTTTTCTTCAATATCTCACTTCTTTGCGATTATTCTTCATTAATTGACTTTTGTACCCCGAAACAAAACAATGTACAATATATAAATTTTTTTATACATATCACTTGATGCTTCGGGTATGGTTTATTGAAAAGAGGAAATAATAATAATTGTGAATGATAAAAATATGTGAAGATATCAAGGTTTGAGGTCCTAGTTCTAGACAATCAAGTTTGTTGATATAACTTGTTAGCAGACTTATGTCCCAAAATAGACTTAAGTTATTCGAGTTTCAAACAAGATTCCAACTTAACTAGAACTCTTACAACTTCCAACACATATAAACTTGCTATACATCAATGCTTAGTATCTTTCCCTTTCCTATTACAGATTCGTGAAGGAAGGAAACAAACACTATCAGAATGCCTGAGGAAAGAGTTCAGGATCACAATGAATCTGCTAAGATCAGTCATCTCTGATGATTTTTATGAGGTAATTGTTGTGAGAATTTGGAGCACATGCATTTGACCTGCTTGTTATGTTTTATGTTAGTAATGAATTCTAAATGAAGATCTCAAATTTCAAATATGAATATCATACTGGATAATTGAACCCGCCAAATCAAAAATTATTTCCAGATATCTTAAGAATTCAAACGAGACTGAAACTCTTTGATGGCACTTTGTCATAGATTCGAATTTGGACCTTAACGAGCTGCAAGAGATGTTTCTGCAAGCACAAAGATTTCCTCTAACATAATGCATCAAGCACATGGATTTTGTTACATGCATTCAGAAGCCCCCTGATTTTTCTTGTTGTGTTTTGCAAAATTTTGATTTTGCTATTATCTTTCTTGACCTCAGGGTATTCGCGCTCTTAGCATCGACAAAGATAATGCCCCTAAGGTACATGCTCTCTCTTTCTCTCTCACTTGTGTTTCTATATATTACATACAAAATTTGATTTTTATTTATAATGGTCCACAATGTATCCGATTATTGCAGTGGGATCCATCATCCTTGGAAGAAGTGAGCAATGAGAAAATCAACCTTGTCTTTGAGCCATTTGGTGACAAGCTGGATCTTTGGATACCAACGGATGAAGCATGCAGGTCGGAATGAAAGAAATGAAAAACCTTCACTTCACTTCAATGCATATGTAAAAGAACTTTGCTCATGTGCTGATTAATAAGCAATTTTTACAGATGGGATGGGAAGTATGAGAACTCGGTCTATCCTGACATGAAGGCAAACAAAAACATCATGGAACCAGAAAAAAAATGAATGGCTGATCTAAATATTTGTAGTAAGCTCTTTGTCTGACCTCTAGTAGGGGTCATAGTCTTGTGAGCTACTAACATTGAAGGAATAAGAATTGTGTGGGTAAAAAAATAACTCATATATATGGATCAGCGTTGGATCATGATACTCTTTGTGTTCTCTAGTACTCGTACCTCTCTCTTGCAAAATAAATGTACCCATATGTGTTCCTGATTACTATGATTAAGATGCAAATACTTGGAGGCATCACAAGTTTAATTTTCAAAGTTAAAAACAATTGTTCCATTTTACTATTTCGACTCTTTATTCCCTTTTGTAGCAATGAGACTTGCATGTATGAGTTTAGTACAAGAGAACACAAATAAAAGAAATAAAGTCACACAATTTAAATTCTTGATTCCACTATTTCAACTCTTCTTGAAGTGAAATTTTTTGTTACGTCTTTTATTGTTACAACCAACGTATCATGCGAATAAATTAAGATTTTCAATAGTTTGTTTTAAATAATAATTGGCAAGCCAACTCCGGTTCAATTTCATTTTTTTCCCAATTACAAAAGTGACTCTTTCAAGTATAAAAAATGATATATTCCATTTTTTTCTAATGAGATCAATGTTCACTAATTTGTCAAACGAAAGCTAAACAATAAATTCGAATTAAATTGATAATTTTTTTTAAAAAAATGAAATTTGAGACAAGTATCGTCAATTTTGGAACAATCTAGAAGTTGGCTACTCCGCTACGTCAAAACGGTATTACTTGGGCACATAAAGAATCGGAAACGTTACAAAGCGTAACGCGGACCTTTCATAATATAAGGCGTTTTGGCCGTTCCCATTGCCGACTTCGTTACCGTTCCGATTTTATACCTGCGAGAACGAGAGAAAAGAGGGGGGAACGAAGACGGGAGAGGGGCGATGGGGGACGAGCAGAGGACGGCAAACTACGGCAGCTCCGGCTCAGGAGGCGGAAAGAGGGTGGAGTCACTCGGATGGCTGACGGAATCTTCTATCATGCCGAAGAAGCACAAGGCGATCGAGGGGGTGGGCGCGTCCTCCATCGTGGAGCTTAAGGCCCAGCTCTACCGCTCCCAAGAGGAGGCCCGGAAGGCCAAGGACACTGCCCCTCCAGACGCCGAGTTCCTCCGCGCCAAGATGAAGCCCCTCCCCTCCGATGTCTTCTCCCACAAGAACTCTGGTGTCGAAGCCCGTGACAGGAGGTGAGTAAAGATCCGATTTTTTTTATCCCAAATGCCCCTGAAGAAATTTTGGATTTCTGAACTCAATTTCTCCTTTGTTTTAGCAGAATGAATCTTTTTGGTATTTTAGGACGAAAGTCTGCTGATGCTTGTTATGATATTTATATTCTCTATCGATTCAATCAAACTATTGTTGTAAATCTTTTCCTCAAAGGAAATATAGGTTAGGAATAAAGATGAATATGATGGAATTAGAAGCTTCAACCTAAAACTTCTAGGCGGTCGTGGAGGTATAATTGATTCAGTTAACTGGAAATTAAATAAAAATTTCGTGTTCATTGAAGAGTCTTGGCAATGGATAGGATGTAGAAATCATTTCTTAATATGCATATGGTTTTATTGAGAGAAAAAATTATAGGTGTTTTTGATCCATTGAGCTCAGTAAACTCTTCTTTTCACTTAATATGGAGGAGACAATTAGGAACCGGGTGGTGTCTCACATATGCGTCCTAACTCTAGATTAGAAACAATGAAAGAATCCCAAAGTTCAACCATGCCTTTTTCAGAAATTCTTTTTAATGTGGAATCTGATACGCCTGCACGTTCAAATGCGTTGTTCTCATTTTTTTCTGTTCAAATAATATTTGAAGTCTTTTGTTTCTATGTATTATAGTCTTGCTTGAATAATCAAGAATTTGATTCTTTCTATATAGAGACAAGCTGGAGCTGAAAGCTATGAATGATGGAACAACTGTTTATGCTGCTTTAGAGAAAAAAGCTCAGTTGTATGATAAATTAGCTAATGGTGAACTATCTGATGAAGAAGAGAAAGAGAAATATTGTGTTGATTTTTTCCAAAAGACTCTTGAGCATGAAAGAACAGACCAGCCAGAAAGCCAGGGTATTTCCGGTGGTGTACCGCAAGAAACTGATGGTAGTGACAATGATGATTTGCTACCAAATGGGAATATATTTGGTCTTGGTCGTGCTAGTAGCAGGATTGACAAGGAAGAGCATAAACGTTTTGTAAGGTATGATTTTTCATGGATGCCTTTCATTTATCATGATATATGGATCTTCATAGTTGTTTTATGGTTTTATTTATCAAATCAGCAGAAAGCTCATGGAAGTAGCTAGTATAACCAATGTTCCTGGATTTTTGTGTTTTATGACTTTGTTTATCTTATCGGCACAAAGCTTATGGAAATAACTAATATGATCAAATGCATCCTAAAAAAAAGAATAATAATAACATAATCAATGTTGCCTGAGTTGTAAGCCTACCACTGGTTGCGTCCCAGAACTATGATAATTTGGAACTTATGTACCAAGTCTCATGCAATATCTTTGTATTAAATTGTCCAGTTTTAATTACTAGCATTGCAATTCCATCTTTCTGCCATGGGTCCAAATATTTAGGACATCTCCTGATAGCTTCCACACTTCTTTGACGCAATAAACCTAAGGTAGAATGTCAAGGTAACACTGTCAGTTTTTTTTTCTGTTGGCTTGGCTTTTGAGATAGCGGTGATTTCAGGACTGAATATTGGGTTTCTCGTTTTTGTTTATTGCAAATGTATCAAAAACAGTTTGACTTGAACCACTGAGTTTTCTGATCAACATATGATGGGTATATATTTTAATGATGCACAACATGATTTGATTTTTATATAACTTTTCTCGTTTATGTTATCCTCTCATCAGGGAAGTTCACGAGGAGGCCAACCAGGCAAGGCAAATGACCTCAACATTGAAGCAGCGACGGCAAGAGCAAGAGGCTGCTAGGCGAGAGAAACTTAGACAGGCTTATCTGAGGAAACAGCTAGAAAAGCTAACATCTGCAAAACAGACTGCTGCATCGGGGAATCTCACTCAAGTTGGAAATAGTGAGCTTGATCAAAAGTAAAATCGGAGGCATCCTTTTATATGCAAACCCCCTGGGTGCGGAGGAACTTTCTTTCCCTGGACAGACATTATGTTTCAAAGAGTTACCATTGCAGGAGAACTGACCAGAGAAGTTGATATTGCAAGCCATCACACAACAGAAACCCAACTTGTATGAGAGAGGGTCAACGTTTCTGTTTAGGGGTTTTGAGGCATGCTTTTTTTCTGTCGAGGAAACTAATGGATCTTCTCAACTGTTTTACAGCTTATGACAGAATTGTAGGAAAATATACAATTCTGTGGGATCTCATTGTCTCTTTGATTTGTTTCTAGGTGATTCTAGGATCATTGTTAGGATCCTACTAATTACGCGTGCTACTTGTAACATCCAAAATATTTCATCTAAGAAGCTGTTCGACATGTAAACTTAAATCTCAGTCGAAAAGTCTACCAGGTTTGCATTGTTCAAATGATTAATTCAACTTATGTCGTGCTAAACATAGTTTCTCCTAACAAGTTCATTTCAATCATTCCATTTTTTATATTCCTTTACTTGAAAAAGAATTATCATTAGATTCAGTCACTTATCTGCAATGAAATTCTCAATTTCTTAGATATGAATGAAAATTTGGTTCAGAAGTAAATTATATGTGCTGTCGAAAATTCCAACAAGTTACTTGTAATCAAGAGTTCATGTGTGTGGATAATTGCCTAGGAGAAACGAGCAGCATTGCCACCGAGCGCTCACTGTGTGCTGCAACAGAGCAATGCTGAATGTACCTTCCAAATTTATTTTTCTATCACTGTAAACCGTCTTGACTAAGGAAATGTGTTCATATGCCATCTATTAGCAAGATACACTAACCAATATGGAGTTCTATTACATCAAAAGGCAATATTCTAAGGAAGAGCAGATCTCAAATTTTGAGATACATGTCTTGTGGAGAGGCCCAATGATTCCGAGATACTTTTGACCTCTGCAATCATAGCAACAACATTGTTTAGCTTGTTCACCGCAGAACCAACACCCTGCACTCATGGAAAGATAATTGTCAGTGGCGTGCGTGTCATGTCAACTCCATTACAAGGAACCTGCAAGTTGTTGAAGGGTCCAAATACTTCATATCATTGAAGAAGCAGATGACATACCACTCCTGATGCTCCTGCTGTTATGGCCATGGGTGCTGTGACAGCACTTAATCCAGATGAACACATGACCGGAATGTTGACCGCTCGTGAAATAGAATAGGCAGCGGCGAGCGTTGGCGTTGCCTATGAAAAAACGCAAAAGAGACGATAAACAGTCTACCGGAATAATAAGCATGAGATGTACTGTGAAAGATGAGGCAATACTCAACAAGATGTTCAGGTTACTATTATACCTTCTCAATCAAGCCAAGAACTCCAGGTTTTGAAGGGCTTGAGGATTTCCCTCCTTCAGTTTGGATAACATCAGCACCTTCCAGCTCCAGTAGTTCTGCCAGTTTCACCTGTGAATCAATTTGCAGAAGAGGTGTCACCAAACTTTTGCAATACGCCAAGTCCAACAGAAATGATCTACCTGATCAGGGAGGCTTAGCGTGTGAGGCACCGTAACAGACAAAGCAATGAACGGAAGAATTTTTCTTGATTCCTTTGTGAGGTGTAGAATCTGAAAATTCAATAGAAAAGTTTTTAAATGGGAAGTAAGACGCAGACTTTATATTCTTCTATACGAGTATTATTGCTTATTAAAGTGAAAATGTACATCCAACATAGACATTTGCTTTATTGAGTACGCAAACAAACATGAGAATGGAAAAGAAAAGAAAAAGGTCAAATATAGAAGAAGTATCCATGAATCCATGTAAACCTGCTCGGGAGAGAATTGGATGCCTCTTTCATAGAAGGAATCATAGTTTCCAATTTCCACCTGCAAACACAGAATTTGAAGACAATAACCGAATGACATACAAATTTTTTTATAAACGTAAATAAAATATAAAATTCACAATTCTCACCATTTGAGCACCTGCTTCCACTGCAGGAAGGAAGGCCAAAGGATCAACGGAAGAGACACAAATCTGACAAATGCATTCATGAGAGACATGTTCAATTTATATAGCACGATGTTCATGGATTATTTAGAGACGGATCAACAACAAAGTTTTAATCGATCTTTATTCTTGATGACAATAGGATGAATCTAATCAATCAATCTCTATACAAGAGTAAATAATATAATAATTCTTTTCTTTAGAAGTTCATGCAACATTTGAATACATAGACGGGAAGGGCAATGATTCTTAAATTTTCAGTAGAATCATGATAGACAGATGCCTAAGAAGGGCACTTCTCAGAAGTCCTTCCTGTGAGCTACCTTTATAATGATTCATGATGTTTTAATATGTGAAACAATCAACTTGATAACGATTTTTAAATTTTCGGTCCACATATCATTGTTAATTGAAGTTTTTTTGCCTTTCAGTTCCATATATTTCACTAGTAAACATTTCTAGGCAACACAATACTGTCATGGACTCTGAATGTTTATAGTTCTGATGAATGCATGGAAAAGGTATATTCATTTTACATATAGCGAATGTTTACTATAGATTTGCCTGTTTTAGAAGGCTACAAGTTCATTCGGTTGCAGCAAAGATAGAACTCCACTTTGGTTGTCAGAATTCCTAGTTTGTATTTCACCAAAAAACATGTCATTGCATGAAATTTGTTATCATTGTAATAAGTTTCGGTGGACAATTGGGCAGTTTGTTCATATTCTCCAGTTAGAACCCATAATATTCCTATTGTTAAGTAGACAGCAACATATAAAGAGATGAAGTAAAGGAAGCATCCATCTATCTAGTGCTTATAAACTATTAGTGTTTAAAAAAGGATTAGTGTTGCAAAATCTCAACAAAATCAATAAAGAAAAAATATCTACAGATATGAAGATTGCAAGGAATGCATGGAAGGTTTACCGGGAGAGAAGTCAAGCTTAGAGCAAGCTTTACCAACTCTTGGTCACAAGCTATATCAACATGAGTGGCACCACCCTGCAGTTTATCATGAAAATAAAAATATGAGTACATGCATCATGCACAGGGACAAACTTATAATGAAACAATATAAATACAGGAATAAGGTATGGTTTCTATAATATGAGAGCTAAGCATTGACATGGCATAAAAGACCAAGTAATATATTCAACCTTCTCTGCTGCTGTAACCACTGATGCAACATTGTTCCTGTCAAAGTTCTGAAGCCCTGTTATAATCTGCAAAATATATGATATTAGGATACCATAGAGAATGATAATATGGAAAAAGATATGAAGATATGATATAAGCATAATAAAGGAAGATGTATAATTTATTAAAACAAAACTAACTAGAGTTCATGTTTTTATAGACAAAACTAACAATATAGGAACCCAATACCTGCTACATATGTGTATGCAAAACATATTGCGAAATAATTCTTAAGGTAATAATAATAAGAAAAATTGGAATACATAAAGAGATGCATTTTTCATATAGATGTATATTGAATAAATGCAAGGTTAGTTTTACAGGCGCATTCTTTGAATTAAGGATTAGACACCACAATCACATCCATTTGATATATAAAAAAGTGTCTTGAAAAAATCTAATTTCCTTTTTTTTTCTGTTGACTCATAAGTTCGAGTGTCTTAATTCTTGGTGTGCAACAAAAATTTGGACACATTAGTTTCTTTCATCACCAGTGGGACAAAGATTATTAGTGAAAATAATTTTGGCATGCTCTAAATATAATAAAGGAACTTTTTTGCACCTAAATAAATTGAAATATTTACGAATTAATATTTAAGAACAATAAGGTTACCTTCACGCAATTCGGATTATAATAATCTTAAGACTTAATTCTGACTAGTGGCAATGACAACCTGAAAGTTAAGAGATCTAACAATCAACTTTGTGAAATTGGAGGAATTCGATGTTGGAAGCTTTTTAGCATTAGAAAAAAAAATGAATTTGTAGACGGATGGAGGCGGGCGGGGAGGAGGATGCGGAGGCAGGCGAGGAGGCGAACGGAGACGAAAAAGAAAAAAATGGCCGTCGGACAGGAACCGACTTATATAGAGTTTAGGGGAGGCCTGACCCCCCCTAATGTTTTAAAATTTAATTAGTTATATGTAAATTTTGAAGTTAAAAATCGATTTAGCCCCCCTTAATATATAATTTAATGTGCTGCTCAAATATGAATTCTCTATTGGTGTAATGGTTGAGGTCCTTCCTGAGTTGTTAAAAAGTCCTAGGTTCAAAACTTTGGCCCCCCTTATTTTTGCCTTTGGGTCTGTCCCTACCATCGGATGTCACTCGGCGGCTGCTTAGCGCAGGCGCCTCTTTCCTCTTAAAAGAATATTCAAAATATAGTTCAAATTGTAAAGCACTATAACCAACAAAACAAGATTTTCATAAAATTAAAAGAGATGAGAGACATTTTAAATGTTGGGAAATGCAGGAATTATTTTTAAAAGAATAATTTCTTCTTTGTAATAAATGAAGCGATGCATTTTCATATAAAGGTGCACAAACTAAAAAATATTTAATTAAGAGCTGTAATGTAATATGATTTCAAGTGTGCATTCTTAGAATGAAGAATGTAATAATTGAGCTAAAATTGTAATCCTTCATTATCTATAAAGGCAACATACAACAAAGATTGTCTTCAAGGTTCCCTCTATCTTTTTCAAGTTGTAGTGTTTTTTTTTTTAAATTCTTAGTCCGCAACAAGAATTTGGCATCATGATTTTCCGTCACCATCATTGTATAATGACAAATATTATCAATGCAAAATAATCTTGACGTAGGCTTAGTAGTAGGTAACAATTTGTTTATAAATTTGATAAATATAATGGTTAAACTAATATATACTTATAAAATGATAAAAATGAATATAATAATATAATCTATAGTCGCTCTCGTAGGCATGAAATTCACAATAATTAAATTATAATATTTTATATAATATAATATTAATTTTTTAAATATTTTAATATAAATGTTGGATATTTTAAAATAAATTTTATTCGTGTTATAAGATGTGAAACATTAAAAATAATAATATATAATATTTAAATGTTAAATAAAAAAAATTTATTAAAAAGAATGAGGATATGCTAGGAACAAATATGAAATCGCTATATTATATAAGTACTCCAACTATTTTATTAAGTTGTGTGTTTAAACTTACAAGTGTGACTTTTAAAAAATGAGTTCAATTTTGGTTTATCTTATTTCCTATCATCTTCATCATTATATTTTTATTTAACAATTCATAATTAAATCTCTCAAATAATTTATTACTATTGGATGAACATCTAATAGAAACGATAGAGAAAGGTGAAGTAAGGGACACCTAAATCTTTTCCATTTAAAAAATACTTACCATTAGGATCAAATTCTATTCGTTACTTCATACTTCTTCTTTTTTACTTCTGGTATTCTAAGTATCTTAATTTGTGAAAACTTGTTGCATCCGAATAAGGAATAAGAGAAGTCGCATTATGGCTAAGAACTTTTTACTGATTCTACACTGATAACCATATTAAAATACAATGTCTTTCTATTTAGTATTCAAAATTCAAATACTACTACTCATAAATAGATGAACAAAAATACAAATTTGTGCAGGCAGAGAAATGTGTGCGTGAAAAGTGACAAATGTATCTCAAATCTTGGGAAAAATTATATTAAATGTCCTCCAACTTAAAGTTTGTTCAGCGATATCATTCAACTTCATTTTGTAATACAAATGTCCTTCATCTTTTAACAAGTTTCACTCGATGTCCTCTTTATTTGGGATAGTCAGTTTTTCATCGACGTGACGTCCACGTGACCATCTCCTCTCTCCTCCACACAAATAGTCGTCCTAACATGCTCCGATGTGGCACATAAAATTACATCAATGTCCTCTAACTTTAAAGTTTGCTCAGCAATACCCTTTAACTTTACTTTGTAACACAAATGTCCTTAATTTTTTAACACGTTTCAGTCGATGTCCTCTTTACCTGGGACAGCCGGTTTCTCAATTTTTCATCGATGCATGACCATCTCCTCTCTCCTCCACGCAAATAATCGTCCGACGTGGCATGCTCCGACGTGACACATAAAATTACATCAAATGTCCTTCAATTTTAAAGTTTGCTCACCAAATACACATAAAGTACACCAATTTGGACAAAGACGGTGACCGACGAACGCGAAAGGTAAATGATGAAGGAGACGAACGACGAAAGAAAGAGAACGGCGAAGGAGTGCGAACAACGAAGGATGTTTCACGCGAACGACGACAAAGAGGAAAATAAGGAAATAATTTAACAGTGAGTGGGTCAACTTACGGTAAGTAAGATGGTTTAATATGTGGTGCCACGTCGGAGCATGTCATGTCGGACGATTATTTGCATGGAGGAGAGAGAAGATGGCTACGTGGACGTCACGTGAACGAAAAATTAGAAAACCTATTATCCCAAAAAAGAGGACATCGAGTAAAATGTATTAAAAGATGAAGGACATTTATGTTACAAAGTGAAGTTAAAGAGTATCGCTGAGCAAATATTAAAGTTGAAGGGTATTGGTGTAATTTTACGTGCCATGTCAAAGCATGCCACGTCGGACGACTATTTGCGTGGAGGAGAAAGGAGATGACCACGTGGACGTCACGTCGATAAAAAATCAAAAAATCGACTATCTCAGGTAAAGAGGACATCGGGTGAAACACGTTAAAAGATGATGGACATTTGTTTTACAAAGTAAAGTTTGAGAATATTGCTGAACGAACATTAAAGTTAGAGGACATTTGTATAATTTTTCAAATCTTGCTGTGCACACTTTTCTTTGGTTATATTGGTTAAAAACATAAAAAATGATATATATATATATATATATATAATGGGAAAATGAGTGACTTTACACATATTTTTTAAAAATATTTTTCTTTATCAATAGCGTAAATGATAGTCCATGATAAAAAAAGGCTTATAAGATAAGAATTTATAAAAAAATGGTTAAATTTATTATGAAGGATAATAATGTACAAAAGTTTGTAAACATTTGAAAATGTATTATTAATTATTTGAATCACTAATGATTCTTCAAATTATTAATGAAGAAAATTATGAAAAAAATAAAAAATATATATGTCTAAATCCACTTGATATGTACTAGAAAAACGCTTCACACTTTACTTAAACCCATATATCATTAATATTTTTTTGTTAATTTCCAAATTTTCATTATGGACTTCCAAGAAATAAGGAATTAGTGATAACGAAAAAGTACACTAACGACTGCAGAAATTGTTAAGATAAAGGAGAGACCTTTAGCGCTCTTCGCTCGCGGAAGTCTCTGAGCACCACCTCCTTCGTGGCAGACGCCGAGACCCTCACCACAAAAGAAGCCGGCGGCCCCCTCCTCGCCGGAAGACGGTGACCACGGCTTGTTGCCGATCCGAGAGGTCCCAGATCCTGCCTGCCGGCGATGCCGGTGTTTGCCTTGGAGCACGTCGGAATCGAGAGCGCTCCGGTCGCCACCATCCCGTGAGCCATTTCACTCCTCTCCAGGATAAGATGCTTTTTCGGGAGGGAAAGATAAGATTTTTATTTTATTTCCCTGGGAACTGTTCCAATTTATAGTCACGTCACGGCTATACAAAGCGCGCAGGCCAAAATATCTCAAGTAAAGTTCGCGAATCTTGAAGCATCCACTTAGGCCCTTCAAGACCGTCGACGCAGCGGCACCCTTCCGTCCGGAGGTCCAAATTCGGCTGTCGACGATCCGCCTACGAGGTTACCGTGGAATTGCCGCTGTCGCCTCCGACCTTGCCGCCGTGGTTCTTTCCCGGGAGTAGTGGCTGGTAAAGTTTTGATCTTGACGTTTGTTTCATATATTTCTTCGTCAAATGTGAAGATATAATTCTGAAGTAATTTCAAAAATGTAGTTCTAAGTTATGATCTTTCTTTATTTCGAGCAAAAGTTACTTGGACGGACTCAACTCTCCGTTCTTGACAAGATTCCTGATGGGATCACCGATTTGTCAAACTATTTCCCCCTCAAGGAATCATGTGTGAGATTATCACTAGGAGGCAAAGGAGTAATCGAAAAATCTGCGGTCTGCTAGAGTTCAATTACCTTTCCATGAACCCTAGCTTAATATTCTTTTATTATTTCATAAACAGTACACTAAACGGATCCTAAAATCTGAACTTTGCTGTTCTTGAAAATGCCTTGCTAATTTTTTTTAATGTTAAATGATTGTTCAAGTTCTTAATGTATTTCTTTATTAAGAATACCTCTGAAAGTTTTGTTCCCTTGATGTGTAACCTTGATGGGCTTTGTAAATGTTGACATTATCCTGATTTTATCTAGGTAGCTTCTTTTTTCTTGTTCTTTTGCATCATCCCTGATGTTGTTTTGACCAGATTTTTTTCCTTTTCCCCTGATTTAGCTGTCATAGACATCTTTGGATGAAACATCTTGCTTGATTTTAAACAGCCACGTAATGGTCAGCATCTTGTATGTTCAGTCACAGGGAACAAAAGTACCCACATTTTTGTCTTTACCGACATTTCTTTTTCCTTCCAGCAGAAAAACCACCAAGACTTTCCTCAATACCGTATATGGTGTTGTAAACATTTCGACATTAAACCAGTAGTTTCCTCAATCCATTGGATTCATTACTGGCCAATGCCACAAGACTTCTCGATAGCATGCCCTGCCCAAATCCATCCATTGCGAGGGCCACATTCACCAAGTTGCACAGGTCACCGCAAGCATATATAGTTCCCAGACGTGCATTTAGTGACTATAGTGTTAACGGACGGCATCTGTTTAAAAGGATAAAGGAATCAAATCTTAACCTGGACCAGTTCACACTATCCAGAGTTCTATCCACCTCCACCAACCTCAATGCATTTGTTGAAGGCAAGCAGATTCATGCTCTCATAATAAAGAAGAATTTGCCCGTGGATGTTGCGGTGAACAATTCACTCATCAATCTCTATTTCAAATGTGGAATTATGGGTGATGCTGAAAGAGTATTTGAAGAAATTCCTGAAAGAGATACATATACTTGGACTGTGATGATTACTGGTTATGGTCTGAATGGTTGTATAGAGAAGGCGATAAATTTGTTTACAGGGATGCCTAATAGAAACACTGTTTCATGGAATGCGGTTATCAGTGCATGCCAAAGAGAAGGATATGGAGAGATGGCATTGGATTTATTCTGTCAGATGAGGCTAAAAAAAGAGGTTCCAAACAGCTTGACTTATGTTGCAGTTCTTAAGACATGTGCCAATCTTCAATATTTAGATACTGGTAAGGCAGTTCATTGCTGCCTGGTGAAATTGGCGTGGACATGTTGTGTTCCAGTTGGATGTACTCTGATGGATATGTATGTTAAATGTGGTGATCTATTGGAAGTCCAAAGAGTTTTTGGTGACATAACCGAACAGAATGTTGTTTCATGGTCGATTTTCTTGGGCGGATATATTCGGAATGGAAAGATCTCTGAGGCTGAGAAAATTTTTTATGGAATGTCAGAACGAAATGTGGTATCTTGGAATATAATGATTGTAGGCTACATACAGAATGGAATGCAGAATAAGGCTTTCAGTCTTTTTACCGATATGATTGGTAATGGTACAAAACCAAACTGTTTTACCCTCACGAGTCTTATTAGTGGATGCTCGAATACACAATGTGTCGGAAGTGGCAAAAAATGTCATGGCTATGCTATCAAAGAAGGTTTAGATTCTGATGTATCAATAGGAAACTCTTTGATAACCATGTACGGTGATCAAGGAAACATTAATGATGCACGCTTAGTCTTTGACATGATATCTCACTCTGATGTGGTTTCCTGGACTGCAATCTTAGCTGCATATGTTTCCGTTAATAATTTGGATGAAGCTAATCAAATCTTTGATAAGATGCCTAGGAAGAACCTAATATCTTGGAATACAATCATGTTCGGCTACTTGCAAAATAGTAGAACTGTGCAATCTAACTCCAATGACCAACTAGTAGGCATTTCTGCACTGACAATTCTCTATGATATGGAGCGTTCAGATGTTAAGCCCGACCATTTCTCCTATAACTGTGCACTATGTGCTTGCGCCGACATGGGAGTTTTAGAACAGACGAGAGCAATCCATGGGCGATCTATTAAAAAGGGGTTGGAATCAGATTTGGGAGTAGGTAATGCCTTGATCACAGCTTATGGAAAGTGTGGAGCCCTAGGAGAAGCAGAGATTGCCTTCCAAAGAATGACCAACCCTGACACAATATCTTGGAATGCCCTGTTGACAGCATATTCACAAAATGGGCAAGTTGATGAAGTCCTAAACTTTTATGAGAAAATGCAGAAATCAGGGATAGCACCAAATCACATTACTTTTATAAATTTACTCTCCGCGTGCAGTTATATGGGTGAGATCAAAAGAGGTAAGGCATATTTTCATAGTATGGAAAAAGACTATGGTATCGTTCCCACTAGGGAGCATTATACTTGCCTCGTGGATCTTCTTGGCAGAGCAGGTTATTTGAAGGAAGCTGAATGTATTATAAAAAAGATGCCTATAAAACCTGATATAGTTATATGGCAAGCACTTCTTGGTGCTAGCAAAATTCATGGTGATCATACTACTGGGAAAATTGCTGCTGATCAGATCTTTCATTTGGAACCGAACACTCCTGCTTCTTATGTTGCTTTGGCTGAGACCTTTGCTGCAGCAAGTATGTGGGAAGATGTGGCAAAATTAAGGGTTTTAATGCATGGAAAAAAACTTCTGAAGGAACCTGGATGCAGTTCAATTGAGATTAGAAATCATGTATACACATTTCTATCGGGTGATTCCTGTAGAAAACAAAAATATTTGATTTATGAAATGTTACATAGACTTTATGATAACATGACTGAAGATTGATTACTCATTTGATCATGGAGTTAGAGATTTTAATTAGCATATCATGTCCGATATGAAGAACAAGAGATGAATTTGCATTTCTGAGAAGAGCCGAACATAAGCAGTCGATTGGATTAGAGGAATTATCAATATTGGAGGGAGAATTTTTGCTCCAAGTGTTGCAAAGAAGATGGAATCATTTCTTATAGTCACATGAGTAGGACTGTGGTTTAATTGTTAGCTTTTGTTTATTTTTTTGAAAGTTCAGCAGATGTAGGCTTGTTATCAACTTTTTACATTACCGGGGCCTTATTCCAAAAACATCATCCTCCCATGCTTTTGGAAATTGTTTAAAGTTTGTTGTCCTACAGAATCTAACCGGCACCCACATGATCTGGTAACAGTTGTCACCCGATTCATTTGGAAACAGGGCAGTTGTAATATGGAAAATAATCAGGGAAAAGTGGATAACTTCGTTGCAATATTATCTTATTCCTATAAATGGTTGAAGATATTAATCGTCCCGAAGGATCCAGATTACAAGCAAAAGAATCTTACAACATGAGATATACAACTTTCAATTGTCAACCTCATTGCAGTAACCTGCCAACAGGTAGGTATATTATTTGATAGAATATTCATTCTCTAATTATGAACTGTAACAGCGATTATCTTCCCCCAAAATACAAAAGATGTCTAACATTAGAAATGACCAGAGGGCCATCATCATCCATCGCTTCCTGTGGTATCTGGGCAAATGCCTGAGATGGTGTCTAGAGGATTGAAGAGATCTATTGTGCTTTTCTCCAATAGGGGCTTGCGAAATGAGGCTGTCACCCTGTTTGCAAGTGTCTAATGGAACTGACAGACATGTGGTCAACTGCCCCTGTATCTGTGGTCAGTGCATATGGTCTAAGGAAATGACACCAAGAACCCTAAAATACTGGTTCTGTTCCTTTTTTTTTGTTTTGAGAAATGATCAGTTCTGCTCTCATAATGAAAATTGTGTGCCAGAACCAGACTGCACAATCGAAGCCCCTTCCAAAAGGAAGATGGACCTCCCAAGACTCATCCTGGAATCTCATGATGTCTCAACCATATCATCCAAAATTGACCAAACACTCCATTTCATGCGATCCAGAAGGCCATTTTGCACCACAATATGATATCAGTCTCTTAGTTCTCCTAGTTGGTAACTATAGGTTATTGATGAATTCCAACTTCAAAAGATGCTAATCTTTGGAAGTTTAAAAAATCAAGTCACCATTTTATGATTGATTCTTTCATTTTTTTATCTTTTTTCAACCTTACATCTATTGAATATGTTCTCATCATGTTCTCTACACTGTGGTTACTAGTAATTGTGATTCCAAATGTGCTGACAGGTGAGGAGTACTTGTCAAGAGATGGTGTGAGATAAAAAAAAAAAACAGAGGCGCGAATGCAATAGTTGTATTAACTTTCCACGAGTCTTCTAATCCAATGGTTGAGTCTGCGGATGAAGAAGATTGGGTGGTAGTTAAGAAACAGAGAATCGTCATTCTGGTTCCTCCACCATCACCTGTAAAAGAATCAGGGGTCCATGATAACAATTGTACCAAAATTAAAGCAATAAGAAGTGTTGGGAGAAGCTCGGTCATTTCAAAGAACGAGAAACTCTTAGCAGGAGCGAACAGTAGGGACACTAATAAACATGCTGATAATGCAGTTCAGATGGAGGGTGAACTTGAGAAACTTAATCCAGATCATGCTGAACATGAGGATGAAGATTATGCTGGGAGAATAAATTGTGGAGAATTAGGAACACCAAGGGGCAGTAAGCTGTCAGAGGGAACAAGACATAAGCTTGCCGTGACACTCCCCCAAAGGGAAATACAGATAACAGGCAAACCTGAGAAACATGCTTTAAATCTAGCTGAAGATTATGAAGGTGCTGGAAGATTAAAACATGGGAGAACAGACACTTCAAAGGGCAGTAGAAAGCTTTCAGAGAGAATAATCCATAAGCATAACGTGGCATTCTCCAATAAAGATGAAATTTCTACTCGAGACCATGCCAGTGTACTACAATGCCAGCAACCAGCAGCTAACCCTGTTCCTCCACTCGAAAATGGGATAAAGCATGATGGCCGAGGCCCAGCACTTCGAGAGTCATCATTGCAGCATGCACCTCAGACTTGTATTTTACCTGAGGAAGCTTTAGTTGCACGAATCAAACGGAAAAGAATAAGTTGCCCAGAAACATTCAATGTCGTTTCCAAGCTACCGATAAGCACGTCAAATGCCGCGATCCGGAAAATGCGCACAGTGAACCTTCGGAGGAGGCTCCAAATGTTGGGAGGACTGCATCACTGGCTGTCATCGCAGCATCTTGCTCAGTTCATAAAAATTTTCCAGAGGGAAAAACTGGGAATCCATCAGTTGGTCAATCTCACAATGAGCAGGCTCAAGGAGATGGGTGCAGATCCAGTTGGTCCAAGGAGAAAGCTGATCAATGCCATCGATAGTCTCTGCCAACCGTGTTATTTGGAAGGCTCCTGATAAGAGATTGCAAGCAGTCTTAACGCTTTCCGATCGGCTCTGATATTTTGGTTGACTTGCTAGCTATGAATAGCATTTGTGGCCAAAATAAACTCCATCATGATGAAAAATAAATAACATCTTTCTTTTTTTTTTTTTTTGCTTTGTGTGAAGATGAACCGAGCAAGACGTCATCTTGGCCGCTAAGCTCACTGGCAATATCTGAATCTAAAGTTCTTCCATATGTTGTCAAGTTTTTTAAGTCAATATTCATCCTCATGAATTTGATTGCTTTTGTTCCGAGGTGAGGTGAATCAGCCAAGCATTCCTTGTTGTAATGTTTGTCTCCTTTTCGAGAGAGACATGACTTCAATTGGAGCACATTCAAGGAGATCTCAGTTTTAACTCGACCTGAAAATTTCACTCTGTTGTTAGCTTCGACTTTCTTCATAGTGCATAACATAAAAAAGAAAATAAAAGAATTCCAAGTACATCTTTGTAGAAACTCAAACTCAAAATGGGAAATAATTTTTTGTACAGCACCAATCTCCGTTAGTTCTCCGATCATGTTGACGATGTCGAATTGTTTGGCCTAAATATTGTATTATTCTTTGGTTTTCAATATAGTTAGGCCTTGTTTTTTTTTTTTTTTTTGCAGAGTTATTGTTGATGCCTCCATATCTATATCCACATCCGACTCCTGCATGCTACTGTACAAGATGCAGGAGAAGCTGTCCAGTAATTATGACAGCTTTAAATAGATACATGAACGACTAATTAAGTAAATATATCCCAATGTCTAGATGCAAGTAACAGGCACATCAACCTCTTATCTTCACTTCGAGCCTACTCATTCATGTCCTTTCTTAATTCCTTCACCTAATAATCTCAATCTCTAATCTATATCTAATGAATTCTGCAGCAGCTGGCACCTGCAACCGAAGGATAGGCCATCCTTGTCAATTAAAGGACTCTGAACCAACTTATATCCTGCTTTTAGCAGGTGAAAGCGAAACCGTGGAAGTAATTAAATGCACGTCTGGTACAGCGATCACTCCAAGAAGCCAAATAAGAGATCTCTTCCTTTTTTTCAGAGATGACAACCGGTCGCTCAAATCTTCGCACTGTTCCAGAAGATGGCAGCTGGAAACGGAAGTATGCTTCAGATCAGTCCTTATCGTATCACGTCCGGAGGTGTCGTGCTGTCCATTGACACCTCTCGATTCAATTGCACTTCGTACATGTACAGAGATTGCCTCGGGTTTAGGTTGTACAGATCAAAGCCAACTTAATATTATGTGTTCTAGTTGGACAATATATGATGTATACATTACAAGTAGTACATTGGCCAAAACACTCGTGCATCTTGATAGGAATGAACTTATACAGAGAACGCCTGCACCGGCAAAATATCAAAAGCCCTGGCGGACGCTCGTCCTCCACAAACCTGCGGCCGGGCCCTCGAACCGCCGGCCGCCGGCCTCGTCGTGCAGGGGGCCGTCGTCAAAATTCTTGGAGTAGCTGACTGCGTCGTAGCCGAAGGTGATGGGCTTGGATGGACAGTAGACGCTCTTGCCTTCCTTCAGCAAGCGCTTGAGGACGTTGCGCCAGCTCCGGCTCCTCTCGAGGCCCTCCCGCGAGTCCCACCGGAGGAGGTGGAAGCGGGAGGAGGAAGGGACGCGGTGCGCGGGGAACCACGAGGGAGATGCCATGCAGCTGGAGAAGTAGGAAGGGCGCGCCGGAGGCCTGTCGATCTCCATGTCATAGCCGCTGCTGCGAGAGACTGCGATGTGCGTGGAGAAACTTAAAGCCTCTGCCTGGACCTCTTAAATAGTAGATGTGAAGAATTGAATTGGAGCATGAATGAATGAACGAATACATCTTGGTGGATTCGGTGTGTTGTTTACATGGATCGACTGGTAGTCCAGCAGCAAGTCACAGGTCGCCAAGTGTCCCGCCATTTCCTTCTGAAACCATCTTGTCCTAGAATTTCTTGTATACCTAATATTTTAGAAAAAAAATATTACTAATTAATGGTTTTCTTAGTAAAAAAATGTTGCCTATTTTGAACTAACACTTCTAGTTATGTGCATCTTTTTTCCTGACATCTTTCCGTATGCTATAACGTCGTTTCGCCTTGATCCAAATCCAGTTCTTGGACTTCAACAATTATTCTTCCACTACTGATCACGGGTGATGCCTCTCTCTCTCTCTCTCTCTCTCTCTCTCTCTCTCTCTCTCTCTCTCTCTCTCGTGTCGAGAAAAGGAAAAAAATAGGGACCAATTGTATGTATGAGCTCACTCAGCTGGTGGTGGACTGGACACCAGACAGCATCTAATTATGGAGCTGGGTGGAGGGTGGAATGCATGCGGACAAGAGAAACGGCCATCTCGATCGTTGCCGTTCCGCTGAAGACGACGCCGGAAAGGTCGCAGGCGTGAGCTGGTGATGAGGCGCCATGTGGATTTGGCACAACGAATCTACGACCAAAAAACTAAGACCCCCCTCCCTCCTCCTCACGAGGATTTATTGGATTCCCTCCCATTCACTTCCGATAGATTTACGTCGTGGTCCATCCCTCCCTCCCTCCCTCCTCCTCCTCCTCCTCTCTCTCTCTCTCTCTCTCTCTCTCCCTCCCTCCCTCCCTCTATCTTAATTAATTACGGTCAATAATTTAGCTCCACGTACTGATTTTGAATTTAACACTTGGAACGCACCAAATAAATATTGAGATATAAATGCATACAAATAAAGATATGATACATTTAGGGAATAAGTGCATGACAGCATCGGCTCCCTCTTCCAATAGAGATTATGAATTTAAATTTCATCAGAAATGTATGTATCTCTTTATTCTCACATTTTAATATTCTTACACCTGATCCGTGAGTCACTCTTTGGAAATCGCAAAAAATATGATGCATTCTAGAGCTTTCTATGTAATATACAAAATCTCATACGAATGAGTCAGAAATATTATTATTATTATTATTATTATTATTATTATTATTATTATTATTTGAAAGATTTGATGAGATTATGACATTCCTAAATTGAAAACACCCAATTTCGATGGAATACGATTGTAACGTATATGCGCTTGAAATTACACATTCCATCTCCCTCCTTTGTGATCCTAAAGTTCCTTATCCCTTTCAAGAAATTCCAAGTTTTGCTGCTCTTCACGGTATGCTAAATAGTCTTATCACTAATCCTTCCATCGCATCAAAGGAGATTGGATTTATCAAATACATGCCTAAGAATCAGATGATACACACACTCAATATAAAAGTGTAAATATTGACTAGGGCTCAAAAAATCCCTATCGCCACAAGTTACTTGGGAAATATCTAATAATTGCACCTTATACTTTTTTCATCAAGTCATCACATATACAAAATTTCCAATTTCACCCATAGCAAAAAAGAACAAAAAATAACAAATGGCTCCCTTCTTCAGCTTTCAGCTGTGAATAATTTCCCTTCGCTATTATACTAGGGTGATCATTTAATTAGCTTAGTTGCAAGGTTCACATGATCCATTAATGAGGGACATTTATATGAGCATGGTACAATGAGAGTTTAAATTTTCACCAGTGAATTTGCTTTTACCTCCTCTCCTCCCTCTGACATCCAATGAATACAATTACAAGAGACAAAAATTCATATTTGTTCGTGGAAATGTTATGTAATGCAGATAATCCATAAAATTGTCAAATCCCTTCAATAATGGGCAATAAGAGGCTCAACAGTGAATCGATCTTTTATAAGCAAAATGCCAGGAATAAGCACTACAGTATGAAAGGCACTGGACAGCAGGTAGAACAAAATTAAAGCAACGTTATTTACATGTCACGTGCACAATTAGTTTTAAATAATCTAAAGATTAGTTGAAAGAACTTGGACAGACAAGGTTAGTCTATCCTAGTCATCACCTTTCTTATTATTTACATGCAATTTGCACCTAAAACCCCGGAAGCATTTACACATCGTTGATCATCATTCAGATTTGCAAGGGATTATCAATTTTGGGGAGGCTTCATTGGTGGTTCTTCAATCTCAATAATACAATATGATGAAGCCAACAAAGAAACCACCTCTGGGCTCAGTCCATTCTTGGTCTCTACCCTGGTTTCCGTCATTTGATTTGTGAAGGCCTTATACGCTGAACTTTAACAGTGTGAATATGTATTATGTAGGCAGTGCTAGAACATGTGAGCTTATATTGGACTTGCTTTCAGAGCCTGCATTTGAGAGTGCCAAGGTTACTACTTTAGCTTTTAAGAAAATTTTTCAGTTCAAATAATAATTTCGCCTAAGATCTCTACTAAATTGGAATATAAAAATAGATTAATTCAAAGGATATCTAACATAAATGAAGCTATCTTGGGACATGTACTTCATGTTGCGATTGAATTATGAAAACAAAAACAATTACGGTTCAGTGTAAGGACACAGGTAGATATTGGCACCGGCCATCTGACTTTACCTTGTTCTGTGAGGATGTCACAGATGCTCTCCATTGAGGATTTTGTGTACCTGATGCTTCTTCCCTGATAAAAGTTGCTACTCTAGATTGCACCGGCATGCGTGACACAATTTGGGGAGGCATTTCTCTCATTACCCACAACACAAAACCTGATGGCATCGAGGACCCTGAAAAAATTCAATGGCTATTCAACACTAAGAAATTAAGTCACATAATAATGTTGTTAAGACATTACACCTATATTATCAGTTTTCTTGGTATACAGTTTTCTTTCTTTTTTCTTTTGTTTTTTAGAAGGAAAAGGATGAACACCAAATTAGGGTATCATCCAAGTATATATATCACTATGAAAGGTAAAATGTACAAGTGTATGCTCTCAAGAGGAAAGCGGCAACAGAAGGAGAAAAGTGCATCAACTACCTAAATCCCCACTCCTGAAAGAAGGAAAGAACGATGATGTCCAATACTGTCAACCTGACACCTCTCCCCACAAAAAATAACAATAGCTTTCTTTCTTTTACAATTATATCTATAGAAACTAATGAGCCTAAACAACACAGACACTAATGCTTAACAGCAATATAATTTAAGAACAAAAATAAATCAGAAAAAACAAAATCATCTGTCAATTTCCAGCCTCTCCACTTGTTTTTCCACTCATCTTACAATTAGTTGGAATTTATAAGTTATAACTAAGAGATTAACTCATCTCTCCTTAAGGGAAGGGGAAAACTACTTCCAAAACCATTTATGCAAACCAGAACCACTTCAAAATAATAGATATATGCGTGACACGAGAGATGCCCACCCACCAGGTATTATCCGATTACGTGCCCCTTTCATAAAACCATTAAAGTAGCGCTAACAGAATTTTTGAAAGCTAACAAAAGAAATATTCGGCCATAGGATCAACAAAGTTAATCAAGCAAGTGCTGTGATTGTGTTTCTATACAAAGCCAATGTTCTGGATTTCATTACCTTTTTATGTAAACATTATAAATGCCACTATTGGTTGTTTAATGCCAGTCAATCAAGCTGACGGAAAGCATGACAGATAAAGGTTCATATCTGAATATCATAAATTGGCGAGTCTTTCTTTCTATGGGAATGAGACAATTTTCATTGTGCACAATTATTTGTTTATCAAATATGACATAGCCGAGTGCATATGAAGTATGAAAAATGGTAGAATTTCAACTGATATTTTGGATAATTGTTGCCTTACGATCTACAAACATAAGACAAAAACAATAAGCTTAAAGTGTTCTCTTTTATCTAGTAAGCAGATTTACTCAAATTCTGCAAAGTTTTTCAATAAAAATGTCACTACCTATCACATAATATAGGAACATAAATATTGACTTTGTTATGTGGTCCGATTGTGTGGAATTCCAATAAGAAAGCACCTGCAACTGCATTCAACACTAGTTACTACAGAGGGTACAACTCACTGGAGTGAACTTAAAAATGAAATCAGTTAATAAAAAGTACAACATACAGGAATGTCAGTAACAAGAGATAGTACTGCAGATGACGTGAAACATATGAGAGACACTGCTGCTAAACTGGCAACCTGCAAGATAATTACACATAAACAATGGGCAATTATCATGAAAGGATATTTTTTATACAAAGCACTGATACTTTATATGCATGATGAGCACAATCCTGACACATTGAAAGTGAATGAATGGTTGTGATGCTTCTCAATTGACTTGGAAAATAATCTTTCATCGGGCAGCTACTGAATGCCAACTTCATGTCCTCATCCTCTTGTCCCCCTACTGATGTTGCCTTCTCATCAACACTAAAGAACGCGTGGTGGAGCACAGGAAAGTCATTGAATGAAAGCCACCACAGCCCAAGGGATGTATATTGTAGTCCATCTGGTTCGTGGTCAGATGGCCACGGTTGGCACTGAGGTTGAAAGGAGGTCAAAGTTCAAGTGCAAGCTTGTCGATATTGATGTCATCATCAGAGGTAGAAGATATAGTAGAGGCGCAAGGTGAAATCTAGGTGCAGAGCTGGAAGGATAGCGTCAGAGGGCCATGGCCGATGGCAATCCCTCTTTTCCCCATGTGAGTCCAAAGATGAACCGTGCTTGTGCCGAAGCATGTGGAAGGAAGACATCTGTGACCCAGCTAGTGGAGTGGCTTGGAGGTAAGGTTTGTTGAGGTAATTGTTCGGATCCTTGTTGGATCAGACATCACAAGCAATTGCGGCAAGGAGAGGATAACACAGAGGTCTGTGGTTGGGGTATTAAACAGGGATTGTCAGATCAGGGAGATCGAAGATCGTGAGAGAGATGAAGGAACTCAGTACTAGTCTGATTCACAGATATCATAGCCATTCATTCACTTCCAATGGTCCTGATTTGTGCTCCACATGAATACAAAGAATTAGTGCTTCATGTAAACAATTAACCTGTACCTGAATGCAGGAATAGTTTTGCTAAAAGCAATATCTCTATTTAAAACTATATCAATGACTGTTCGAGTTATTTCTAGGATAATGGAAGCATTGATTTGATGAAAAGAATTTAAAAAAAAAGTTGTAGCCTAAAGGATAACATGAATTGATCTCACATGCAAGCAAAAGAACAAATATTAGTTGTTTGTTGAATATTTTTTAATGCCAATATTCTTATATATGTCCCTAATCTTTTTTAGAGGAGTCCCCTGGAATTTTCAAACTAAAATTCAACTGCTCCATGGGTTTATAAAGATATGCTTTTGTAGGAGGCAATAAGTGTGTAACCTTTTAGCAAAAAAATGATTGCACCCATTCGTGAGATATGGTTTGTTGTTCTGTATTATACCTGTGAAGCTAATTTATAAATGAAGTAAAACTTAGAACAAAAGGGAAGAGCTTAAGCATTCAGTTGGTACCTTCCACATTTCAGTTGATGCCATCTCGGATCTCACTTTGCTCATTTTTGTGAATAACACCAGTCCTTGACATGGTTAACACAAATGACAAAATTAGAGCTAGTATCAAATAAAAGAACAAATACACATAACATAGGAGAAATATCAATTAATGTAAGCAAAGATATTAATATCTACTCATTACTTAATTGGCTCACTAACAGGTCGCATCATGCTTCAAATAGCAAGATAATTTTAAACAAAAGAAGATTTCTAACTAAAAATCATCTTACATTTTTTTTAGGTAAAAAAAAAAGAAAACAACAGAAGGCAACATCTTACATGGTGAATCAGGCCAACTTTACAAATTCATCATCATGGAGCTAAGCATAATCCACACTGCTACAAACATTCAATAGAAGGCCCTTTGAGCTAATAATGGGGCTTTGGGAGCCCTGGGTGTTTTGCAGAGATCATACATCATAGTTTGTGAGGGCCACCATGTGAGTAGGTGTTACTTGATATACCATCTACTTGTACATTCCCTTTACATGTACAATTATTTTGTTATTAATCTAGCAGGATGAACATTAATGGTTTGTCATCTTTTCTCCTCTCCAAAAGAAACATTTAGCAAAAGACTGAATTATTTGATCAACAACTTCAAATTAGTTAAACCTCAATCGTCAATACGATCAATGATGTCCTTTTTCCACAATTCCACACCATGTTAATTATCTAAATTTTCCCTTTACCCAGTTGTCCCTTCATTGGAAAGTAACTAACATTTTCTGATTCCTTCTAGCACTTTAATGATAATTGTAAATCACAGAGAAATAAAGAGTATCTTTTCTTGACCACATTATACTGTACAAATATGCTTGCTGCTTATTTTCTTGTTTATGCAAACCTATTTAGACCCTCACCATAGCATGCCAAAGCGCCACCAAGAACAAGAACAGCTACAGAGAAAACATCCAGATAGACCTGCAAAATACTCCCGAGTATTAAGACTTTGGATATAAAATTTAAAAACCAAGTGAAAACATGATGACATGAAATTTAATGTTTAAATGCTTTGAGAATGTCACAATCTACATATTAAATGACAATATAAAGCTTCTGGTGTTGAAATAATAAGAATTTTTAACCACATGAAGTGAATAGCAGTTCCAGCTCTCAAGTACTGCAATAATAGGTTACGCAGCAAGAATCCTAATTCCCAACATGATACTTGAAAGTAACCAGCTCTCAAGTACTGTAAGAATCTAGAGATATAGAGACGTAATGACACACATTTCTTGGACTGGCAGAATTGAAATAGAACCGACTGTCCAATGAAAAGGAAGCTTTACGTGAAAAAGAGGCATAATACATACCCTAGCCATAAGAAACGAATCAACTGGATTTTTCCCTCTCCCAATCCATATTAGGAGAGCAAATGCTATCATGCAAACAAATGTGAAGGCAGTCACCTAAAGAGAAGGAATACAATATTTGAGGTCGTTAAGATATCACTATCCAAGAAATCATAAACGTAAGAAGGAAAAGATGTAAGGAAAGAGAAACTATTATTACTTGCATACACAAAATGCAAGAAAGATATTTGAAGAAGAATTGCTCAAGAAATTGGGAATTCTTATTATGAAGATGTGAAGCACCATGGAGAGCAAAAAAAATAGTCTAGTTCTTAATTACCAAGATCACAAATTTTTGCCGACTCCCGATATGAAGACCTCGGAAACATCCACATTTTCTACGTCGATCAGCATGATGAGGTTCTTGCTTACTCTTGGAGTTGTCAAGCAAAGCTTCTTGAAAACTATATTCATCATCTTCATCTTCATCATTTGCCTGATGACATAGGTCAACCCTATAAAGAAAGTTTACTTGTCAGAAAGTATTAAAAAAGAAACTTTTATTGCTTGCACTTTGTAGAGGAATGACTATATTCTCATAAAATTTGGATTAACATAATTCATAAAATATCACAGATACAAGTACAGCTATGTTGTGTGGTACAATTATGGTACCCATACATGGTACGGTTGTGAGGTACATCAATTTTGAAAAATTTAGGATATAGGTATGCTTATAAATTGATATATATTATTTAATAGGATAAAAATTGAAATTTTAAAAAATATCACAAATAATTAACATATGCGTATCTTTTTTTGTTTTTACATGATTGTCCTTTTTTCTCTGCATATACATGTTTCAACAACTAATCAATCTCATTATTTCAAAATGAATAAAATAATATAACACAATATAGTTGTTGTAAATACGATAATCCACTTAAGCAAGCAAGAAATAGAACAAGTAATAAACACCCTATCATGTCTCAGTGTTCTTTTTGGTGGAAGATACAAAGCTGCTTCGTCTTTTCCAATTCCATCCTCTTTGTGTTGTTCGCCTGGTTGTGTTGCTTTTCGCCCTGATCAACTAGAAATTTGACGCCGCTTCTCTATTCTTTTCATTTTCAATCCCAAAAAGCAATTTTGACCTCAGTCTGCTGTTTGAATACCAGAAAACAAAGGCAAGTTCACTATTCTTCATTTGTTTTATTAGTTTGCTGCTTTATTTTTTTCTTCAAGAATTGCTATTTTAGGACAAACTTTGACTGGCTGCTATAAGACAAGACTCCGTTCTCTCACTAATGAACGAAAATGATCAATTATATTCTCAAAAAATATAGCATTGTTCAGCCTTGAAAATTGAGTTGTTGCATGATTTGCATCGCATCCAAATGTCTCGTAGAAATGCCAGTGGTTTGGCCTGTTCATCAGTTGATGTTTGGATTTATAAATGGGATCACAGCATGCCTACTTCTATTCCATCAGCCCTGAATTTTTTTTCAGTTTTTTCTTTTATTTTGAGGAGAAAAAGGATGACAACCAGTGATTGTCATCCATCTATATATACAACTGTGAAAAGAAAGTCATATACAATAGGCTCTCAAAAAGAGTAGCAAAAAGATGAAAAGGATCTCGGCTAGCCAAAACCCCACTCCCGATTAAGAAGATGTGGTCTACAATACGCTGAGCCTGACATCTCTCCCCACGAAAAATGACCCCGTTGCACTAGAGCCTAGAGCAAAGCACCAGCCAAAAAAGACGCGAATGACGCTCTCCACCTCTATCTCTGACAAGCCAAACCTCTGAGTGACTGCCACACCGTTTGCTGCCAAATACCCCAAGATGTCGGGCACCCAAAGAATAGATGGGTGATGTCTTCTGCCTCGCCGCACAACATGCAGGATGTGTCAATCTGAGGCACCCATCTCACACTGTAAGTGAGAAGCCGATCACACCGCATGAGCCAAGCAATGATCTTGACTTTCAACGGTACTTGAACTCGTCAAATGAGTCTGCAGTCAGTCTTGAAATCCTCTAGCATTGTGATGGCAGGAAGGAAGCAGATGTAGAGGTTGCGCACCGAAAAGGCATCCGATAGCCATACCCATCCGTCTGACATGGAATGGTCTGGGCGGAGGACGGCAATCCGCTGATGAAGTGCTAGAAGCTCCATGAAACACTGATATGACTGATGTGGACTGAAAAGAGGAGTCTATGAGCTTGAGCTTGTGCCGCTAACCAGCCTCGGCTCAGGTCTCTGCCATCGTCGCCTCGAGGTGTGTCGCCAAGGCCCACAGGCGAGGAAACGTCCATGGGGGACCAATCATGCTGCCAAAAGGAGAAGTCCTTACCAAGAGTCGAGAGAAGGAACCATGAGAGGGCGTACCCGTGGGATCAGTGCTGCCACTCCTCGCCAAAAGGATGAGGCCCCACGGGGCAGGACAGTCCTCAACTCCTAGGATAGATCACGCCCGTAGCAGGTCTAGAAGACCGTGTGCAAAAACTATCCTCAGACCCCAAGATCCGCCTTACCCACCGGGCTAAGAGAGCCCAGTTGGTGCAGCGGAGGTCATGAACCCCCAAACCTTCCTGGGAGGTGAGGCAGCAAAACTACTCCAAGCAACAAGGTGGACTCCTCAGTGATCTGGGCACAATATTCCTTTTGCGTTTTTTGGTTTCATTTCTAATCTTGCACGTACCCAACTATGTACCTCGAGTACCTAAGGCCTACCCCAAAAACTATAAAGATATAAACTATTTGCGTACACATTGGTTTTGCACCCAAGTACCACGTACAGGTATGGATACTTTTTTTGAGAGGGTACAGGTACGGATACTCTCACCAAATGTGCATGCATTAAAGTAAAACGAGAAGAGGAATAATCTGTGTTGACCCAAATTCCTTTTTTTTCTGAGGAAACCCAAATTCTTTTTTAGAACATAAATGATGGCTAATAAGGTGGTAGTCATTCACGCGAACAGAGAAAAAACAAAAGAGAAAAGTGGGTGCTAAGGAGAGAGAAAAATGCAAAGGATTGACCATTAATGTCATAGTCATACATGCTTCCTGAAACAATTTTAAACATAAGATCGCAGTATGAAGGAAATTTAGCCTTCAAGGATATATCATAAACCACGCAAAAAATAAGGATATAACATAAAGAAAGCAGCTAATAACTGAGGAATATCATTAATTTCTAGCCAGTTCCAGATTCTGGGTTCAACTATTAAAGCACAGTCTCAAGATCAAATAAGCAATAGATCTTTCTATAAAAAATAAACAATAAGTTTTGGGAAGGGATAATAAATTTGAACCTCTAATTGTTACTTTTTTTGGAAGTGACCTCTGAATGTTACTTATCAAAGTTGGAAAAGACATACATATTTTTATAATTGTAAAATGAAAAATATATTTACTGCACATGTCCCAGCTACACCAATAAAACATACAAGTTATGAAATAAAATTATGGGACTAGAAAGTTCAATGATTGACATAATTATTGATAAAAAATGCACAAACATCGCAGTTATTCCAAATGCATGGCAATAAGGGTGATTGTAAAAAAAATCATTACGTCAAAGATCGAGATAAATCTACTTCTGTGGAACACCTGCTTAATTCAGAATAATTAGTATGAATATGTGAACATCAAAATTGACTTCTAAGAAATATTTAAGACACAGACAAATCGGACCAAGCAGGTCAATCTATGCAGAACAAACAACCGAACATTTGGTTTTCACGCCGATTGTGGCTCTTTTTTAGAGGGATTGTTTGAGGTAATATTGATAACCTTGGTTCTAAATTTTCTTCTCCTTTTTGTCGTAGTGTTTTAACATTTTTTGGGAGGACAAGGATTTTAGGGAGCATCAACAGGGATTTTGCATGCAGAGCACAAAAACTCATTATACATAGACATCAAATCACCCAATATCAAACAAAAATAGAGTACTAACCAGAAAGACAGAAGCAGGAGGAATGCAGCTAGAAAGAGGATCTGTGGACAAGCTGGGAAAAAAGAATTGCCAAACAAAACATAAATATTTCTCCTATTGAAGTAGAAAATATTCAATGAAGATAATGGTGTACACTAGAATGGTAATCACTACACCAGGTATTCTTACCCATGAGAATGAATCCACATCCATGCGGCCAACACAGCCATCCATTACAAGTAGCAATAATGGTGACAATAAAAAATGTCAAATAGCCTGCAAATTCATTATTCATATCTTTTAACAAAAATTATCACCCAGAGAAAGCTAGCAGCTGAAAATAATGGAAAGCCTTCAAACAATTAGTGTTTATAGTAGTGACAACAACAGAGCTGAGACACTTGCATTTCTTTGGACCATCTAGGCACAATGCAACAGTAATTTTCAAGCATGAACAGTGTTATGTAAAAATATTTGTGGGATCACCGCATGGATTAGAAGGGTAAGATGCAATCACTTTAAACATCTCCTTAGGGCTTGTTTGTGAATTGTATCTCTTCTCATAAGTTTTTAAAGGTCAACTTTCTTCTCATAAGTAAAATGGGATCACTGCAAACATTGATGATCATCATTTTCCTCTACAAAAAAAAAAACAAGGTTGTCAAAATGTCAATGGCGTCGTATGATCCATGTAGCCGACCCCACCTAATGGGATAAGGCTTTGTTGTTATTGTTGTTGTTGTTGTCGTCGTCGTCGTCAAAATGTCACTACAGGTCATTATTTTATTTCGAGAATTTTAATGGTAAGACTTCTTATTCTATGTATTAAAATAGTATGATCTCATATAATGAAAATATTCATATAAAATAACAATAATTTTTATATTCACGGCAATTATCATCTTTACAATTAATTTTGTTGACATATAATCTTTTTTTTAGAAGAGAAAGGATGACAGCCATTAGGTTGTCATCCAGGTATGTATATATCACCAAAAAGTAATAACATGTACATGTGGAGTGCTCTCCATTAGAGAGCGGCAAAAAGGGAAGAGAACAAGAATCTAATCAAAGCCCCACTCCCGAAAAAGACAAAAGATGTGATGTACAATACTATCCACCTAACATCTCTCCCCACAAAAAAATGATGTGGTTACGCTGAAGCCAAATGGCCCAAGCACTGGCCAAAAATGTCGCCAAAGGGGCTCTTCCACCCTGCCTCTGCCTGTGAACTCGTCTCGTAGTCTGCCAAAAGTCGGTAGCCGTCAGAGGAATACCATCTGTAGTGCACATACGAGTCCACACCTCACGGGACACCCGACAACAGAAGAATAGGTGTGTGACATCTTCATCCATCTCCCCACAGAACACGTAGGACGTGTGCGCATGGGGTGCCCATCACGCACGGACTACTCGAGTGAGGATCCGCTCAAGTCGCAGAAGCCAAGCAAAGATCTTGACTTTCAGCGGTGCACGGGAACGCAGTCAGCCCTCAAGTCCTAAGAATCCATGGTAGCAGGAAGAAACCGAAGATAGAGGCTACGCACCGAAAAAGAATCCGATACCCACACCCAGTCATCTGTCCGCGCCGGGTCCGGACGGAGTGGGGCAATCCCTCTGATGAAGTGCCATTAGTTCATAAAACCGCTGCTCAGAAAGTGGAGAGCGAAAAGGGGTGTCCAGGAGCCGGTGCCCGGGCAGTTACTATCTTTTTATTGTTTGTCAGTTACTATCTTAATTTTGTTTTGTGATTGGTTGAATTATGATATTTAACATTGTTGAAAATTGAAAGTGATACATTTTTAAGAAATATTTCTTTGACTTTTATTTTTTTTGTAGGTAGATTTTGCCATTTATCTTACCTTACGCCCCTTAGAATCTTGTGCAAGATCTCAATCTTGACAACCAATATAGCACCTATAGTTGCAACTTGCAAAAAAAAAGTCTTGAGTTTTGATGTTACAGTTGTGAAAAAAAAAAAACCTCAGGTCTTGATGTTACAGTTACAACCAATATAAGTTAGTCATGAAATAAACAGTTGTGGTTAACTCATCAAGGCATAAATCATCAATAAACTAGCATGAATCATGTGAGCAGCAACTATCTGGGAAGATAAAACAATAACGATAAAAAAAATCCACTAATGCTTATTCAACCCCAAGACATTTCATTAATGCTAATAAAAAACATTTGCTGTATCATAATAGGCTAAAGGGATGTTCAAACCCAAGACTTTTTGAAGTATTAAGTAATAATCATGCAGGCGGTCTACTATGTTTCTCACCTAAATTTGATGAGCCAACCAAGAGATGAAACATCTGCAGAAAATGAAGCATTTCCAATCAGTGGTCACAATCCAGGGAACATAGATATGCCATGTTATTGATTCCATTAAAAATCACGTCTTTATATTAACTCTAAGTGATGCAAAACTGACTACCACACATAACTAAGCTCTTAAACAATTTTCTATCAAGATTTTCCACAATACTCTTAGCCTTCCAAGACAGATATAACCTGTTGAATAATATATTTTTTATGTAAATAAAAGAATAAGTTTTTTAGAAGAATATAATAAAATTTTGGCTAAACAAATTGTATTAGTATGGAAACATGAAATACAGAGTAAACAAGCTTTAAATCATGTGAAAAAAAAAGCAATGCACCTTCTGGCGAGTCCAGCCAAGTCGCTGGTTGCGTAGATGGATTCTCAACAACTAACATCAAATAGAAGTTAATTAGTTGACGCTAAAACAGGCAGAAGCTTACCATGGGAATAAGTAGAGGCCAAAGTAGAATGCATATGCAGAAATAAGCAAAGCTCATAAATTGGATCGGAGGAGGAAGGATGATTGCATCAACGCTAAAAGGCAGAAAGATTATTTTACAGAAGAAAATCAGATTATAACAAGATAGTTTGTTCAGGAAGAAAAGGAATGGCAACCTTTGAAGTTGTCATCCAGCTATATTAACTGGTAAACAATACTGGATACCATGAATCTCATGAAACCTACAGTGGTTTTACAATGATGTAGTTAAAGTGCAAATAAACCACCAAAATGTCAGATTAGTAGCGTTCGCTTATCATTTAATAGCAAGAGTTCAGATATAGTGCACTGATTTATCAGAAATGAATCTATTCAAACTTCTTGAGATTAAGCCAACAACAACCGATCCAAGTTCTACATTTTTTGCATGAAATTTCAACATAAATCCACCAGAATTAATTAAAGTCCGTTTTATATTAAGTGACGAACAAAATCTAAGCATGTGGAAAATGGGGGAAAATAATATATACACAATGGTGTTTATCAAGACGACGCACCTGCAAGAAGGCGACTGCGGCAATGGAGCAGTCGACAACGGCGAGAACCACGTCGGCGACCAACACCGCCGTCGGGAGGCATCTCGGGCCGGCGGAGGCGCCGCCGCCGAGGACGCCTCTTCTATGGTAAAGCGTCTCCCCGTCCATAGAGAGATGAGGGGAAGGCCTAGGGATCTCCGATTAGGGGTTCGCCGGCCGCGAAGAGGATACGCGAGACGGTGAAGGAATTGGATTGGCGGTGGTGAGGGCGGAGGGAGGAGTGGAGGAGGGTGAGAGCGGTGTCGCCGGATGCGTATAGCAAAAAAGTGGGGTGGTGGTATCAGAGCAGTTGGGTGGATCTTGGTGGAATTTTGACCCAAACCCCATCCAGATTCCTCATCACTGGACCTTGCTTTTAATAATAATAATAATAATAATTATTATTATTATTATTATTATTATTATTATTATTATTGTGAAATTCGATTTTCTTTATATTTTTCTTTAAACAAATAATAATACGTATAACAATAAATCAAAACATTGGAGTTGTCTGATTTTCGTTAATGAAAAAGTCAAAAAGTAAATAGATATAAGTAGGGGTTGGGGTGTAAGAAAAAATCTCCCATTCGAAAAGTCTAATCAAATCGAAAATCAATTATAAATCAGGTTGATTTTCTTAAATAATTAAAATCACTCATTTAAATTAGGACTTCTATCAGAAAAAATTAGATAGGTCCGACCCAAACTAAATATAATTAAAATATTATCTTAATTTTCAAATAATATTTCATAGTTTTACCCATATTTATTAGATTAGGTATATTGTTGATTTATTATGACATAGTTAAACTTGATTATCATCGAGTTATTAATATATTTTAATAAAATCTCTATACAATTTATTATAATATTTTAAATTATAATGTAATAAAATGATAGTTTGATTTATTTAAATAAAAAAGTTAAACTTAGAGTTAAATATTAATTTGTTTAAACATCGTTTGCAAGTTTATTAATCTTTTAAAAAATATATTATTTTAAGTATGTCTGCGACTCAAAAAAATTGAGATCGTCTAGATCGATTTTTTTCTCCGAAATAAATTTTCTGATGATCTTTTATGTTTTAAAAAATCATCCGAAATCTAATGGTCCATTTTTTCGACTTAAAATCACTCAACCCAATCCGCTTTCACCCCTACTCAGAGGGGCAAGTCAGAATTAAAAATATTTATTGTTGACTTTGGAGAGGAAATAAAATCCATCATTTTAACATGGCTCCAAATCGAGATTTAGAAGGGACTAATTTGAATCAGTAAAAAAGATTAGCTATTTATTATAACTAAAATATCGTTCTTATTTCTCAAAAATAATGTTTTAAGTTATTCAATTCTTATTTTAGATAGTATTTTTTAACTTAAATCCTTAAACTATTTTATGTAATCGAACATGAAAATTGTAATGATTTTAATATTTTGGTGCGATAAATATAGACTTAGCTAAAAATTGTAAAGCTAGTACATTGAATTTTGATGTAATAAATATGTCATTTGGATATAGAAAGAATTAAATGTTACATTTTAGAGTTCGAACATGATTTTTATTTTAAAGTCCTTTGAATGCTTAATGCAATAAATTTTCTTTTAATATCACGATGTGGTTGTTGAAATATATGTTTTATATCTCGAATTATATTTTGATGATACATTATATATTCAACATATCAAAAAAGTTTATTTTTAAAGGGGTAGTTTAAATATTTAACTTTAAATTACTCTTTTACCGTATTCCACTGTCATCTGAATTAAGAGATGAATAAAAAAATTAGATAATTTTCTTTCATTTTTAACAAATTAAAAATCACTTAATTTGGATAATTGTGTATAAAAAAACGTAAGTCCATCATCTTAAAAAAATATAACAAATATATTTTTTCAAACTGAAATTCGACAAAATATTTAAAAATCTTTTAACCAGACATGGGTTACTCTATAAAGAGATCAATGCAAATAATTTTGTTATTTTTTCTAAGAATCAAGAATTAGCTCATTTTGGACGTATGGACAGAAAGTTACGACTAAATTAGAATGTGATTAGCAATTTTTTTAAAACATTTTCATAAAATCTGTATTTAGATTATTAATAGATGAAATATAGGTAAGGGATAATTTAGATATTTGTGCAAACAAATATAGCCAAAATATTACAAGAGTATTAAGTAAGACTTTAAGAAATCATATTTAAATTTTCTTCCAAATAGTAAAAAAATCATATTTAAATTTGAAATCTATAAGAGAGCATCCACAGAATTAGAATGAAGTAAAACTTTAAGAAAAAAATATCAAGCATTAAGAAAGATCAACTCTTGAAGCATTTGAGTAAAATTATTGTTTATTTTCTCTCTTTATTTCACTGTGAGGTTAAATGTATTCGAGAGAGATTAAAAGTTATTTTGATTGTGATCATTTTGTAAAAGGAACTATCATTTTGGGTTTTGAGCTAGAGAAAAGAGTCAATAGTTTATATATTTAGAAGGAAATAAAGACGAATTTGTTTTCATAGTTAAATTTCGATAATTTTGAAATCGAGAAGTTAAAATGATGACATAAATTAAGAAAGTTGTTCATAACATCATCAATTAACTTTGAATTTATTTTCCTTTTTTACTTATATTATATTAGTGGTTTATATTTTACGAACCGATTTTTATGCATTTAATTTTTAAAAATTAGCGTAATTTTTTTAACACCAATTCAATCCCCTCGTGGTGTGATCCAACACTGACTATTTTCTCCTTTCAATATTTTTAAAAAGACATCTTAAATTTATAGAATAAACTTTAAGTGATAAAAAACACATAATTTCAATCTGTTTTATCCCTACATTAGATGTGAGTTGTTATAGTAAAACATTATTTATCTGTAAAAAAGAATATTTCAAATAAGAAATTCGTACCACATACTTAGTAAAACAAACGACGGAATCATTGTTTTTTTTTTCTTTCCTAAAAGCTTGATTAATTAATCAGTAATAATTATCTGAAAGAATTTTGCTAGCTAAATTGCAGCACATATTCTTGGAATCAAAAGTCGCGATGTGAAATGTTTGTAACCTTCCTACTTTGTTTAGATGGTTGTAAATGCGTAGAAAATGTTTTCCGATTTGCATTATTAAAATAATGGATGGTCGTAACATTTACATATTTCAAACAGATCATTTTTTTCATCTTTATCATTACTATTTTTTAATAGAAAATCGATGTTTTCCCTTCAAAGTGTTTTTTATTATTCTTTAATATATACGGTTGAAATCAAATTTTTACTCTAAAGAAATACCAAAAAGTTCTAGTACGGCTAATGTATATATATGAACTACTTACTTTTAAACCGAGAAAATGTCTAGTTTTTTTAGTTAAATCATTGATTTTATTATGATAAAAGTGGTTTTAAATAGGTAACAACGTAAATCCTAATAAGATTAGCTGCTTATACAATTAATAGAACTATCTTAAAGAATTAATTAAATCATTTAACTGAAATAATTATTAGCTGTAAGTTAAAAAGGCTAAAACCTTTTCAGACAAAAAAGAAACAAGAATGGTGTTCAATATGGAATGGGCTAATCCATCAGTCAGTCATAGGAAGGGGGTATTATAATGGACATAGTCCATTATTATTATGTGCATAAAGTGGTAAATGAAAAAAAATTCCATAAGAATATAAAACTCGGTGTTAGTTAGCATTTTACCTAATGAGTCACAATAATATAATGGTTCAATTTTAGTGTTCCTTATCTCATTTTATTTTCTATTTTTTATACCATATTTTCATCCTACGGGTCATAATTGAATCTCTTAAATAATTTATGATGATGAAGAAAATAAGAAATAAAGTGAGATAGAGAACATCTTCATTTTATTCAAAATTAATATAAAGACAGAAATATGTTTTATCACTATAAGAAAAACGTTAATTACCGACGGTTAGAATCGTCGATAATCAGCCCAAAAATCGTCGATAATACGATTACCGACGATTTTTCTGACGGAATCGATCCGTCCGAAAAACGGTCGTCGCAAATCGATTTGTGACAGTCGTAAAAAATTCGTCGGAAATATCGACGATTCTAACCGTCAAAAAAGTCCCGACCGACGGTTCCAACCGTCCGAAATGTCCCGGCGGTTGCGATCGTCAAAACTTTTTTACGGTTGGAACCGTCCGAAAAGTCCAGTGGTTCCAACCGTCGAAAGTTTTTGACAGCCGCAACTTTCGAAACTTTCGACAGTCGTCGCAACCCGTCAAAACTTTCGACGGTCACAACCCGTCGAAACATTCGGTGATCGTTGCAATCGTCGATCTTTCAACGATCGCAACCGTCGTAAAGAAATTTTTAAAAAGAAAAAAATTAGCGGCCGGATCCGGCCGCGGGGAGGCTAATCCAGTCGCCCGCGACCAGATCCGGGCCGCAGGTGGCCGATCCGGCGCCCGCGGCCAAATCCCAGCCACAGGGAGGCCGATCCAGCCGCCCACGGTCAGATCACGGAGAGAGAGAGGTCGCCGGCGGCTCGTCGTTCGATAGGGAAAGGGTCGTCGGCCGAGAGAGGTCGCCAGCGGGTCGGTCGGCAAAATAGGAGATGGAGAGAGAGGAGAGAGGGAAAGAAGTGGAGAATGGAGAGTGTGAAGCACATATATATGGGAGAGAGTTGGGAAGTGGGAAAACGAAAAAAAGTGGGGGAGAGTATTTTTAAAGTTACCGACGGTCGAAACCGTCGGTAATATATTATATTATTATATAACGTTTATTTTTTTAGTTTACCGACAGTCAGAACCATCAGTAATATGTTATATTATTATTTTTACTTATATTATATTATTTTTAAAGTTACCGACGATCAAAATCGTCGGTAAATATGTTATATTATTATATAATGTTTACTTACATATATATAATGTTTATTTTTTAGTTTACCGACGGTCCGAACCATTGGTAATATGTTATATTATTATTTTTACTTATACTATATTATTTTTAAAGTTATCGACGATCGAAACTGTCGAAAATTATTTAATTATAAAAATAAAATATTTATATAATATTTATTTTTTATTTTACCGATGATTTGAACTATCTCTAATTATTACCGACGGATTTTTCCGATGGTTACGACCGTCGAAAAATCGACGTTCCTAATCGTCAAAAAATAAAATAATAATAAGTCTTTACATAATTTATTATTTTCATTTCCGACGGTTGTAACCGTCGGAAATTACATCGAAATTTGCGACGGATGCATATCCATCGGAAATATCGATGTTCCTAATCGTCGAAAAATAATAATATAATTAGGAACGTCGATATTATTATATTATTATTTTATTTTTTGACGATTAGGAACATTGATATTTCCGATGGATATGCATCCGTCACAAATTTTGACGTAATTTCCGATGGTTACAACTTTCGGAAATGAAAATAATAAATTATGTAAAGACCTATTATTATTTTATTTTTCGACGATTAGGAACGTCGATATTTCCGACGGTCGTAACCGTCGGAAGATCCGTCAGAAATTGTGACGGATGGATATCCGTCGGAAATATCGACCTTCCTAATCGTCGAAAAATAAAATAATAATATAACAAATAAAATAATTTATTATTTTTATTTCCGACGGTCATAACCATCAGAAAATCCGTCGGAAATTGCGACGGATGGATATCCGTCGAAAATTACGACGGATGGATATCCGTCGGAAATATCGACGTTCCTAATCATCGAAAAATAAAATAATAATATAATAAATTATATAATTTATTATTACATAATTACATAACAAGTTACAACCGTCGAAAAATTCGTCGAAAATATTTCCGTCGCAAAATCCGTCGCAAATTACGACGGATTTCTATCCGTCAAAAATTGAACGTCGGAAAATGATAATTTTCTTGTAGTGTATGACTAGAAATGTCATAATAAATATTAACACTTCCCTATGTTCATTATTGATTATCCAATGTTAAAAACTTCTAGAAACAAACAAAGATATGCCATTTATCAACAAAGCAACGTCATAGGGTTTGAATTTTGAAAGTATGATAAAGTAATCTACCCACAAACTTTTTCATATAAAAACAGCCAATCACTTCTTTTCAGTATATTCTAACATAGTGTTTACTGTTTCAGGTAAAAAAGTCAAACGGGATGCCTCAGAGACTCATGGTTAAGAAAAGATCATTACGTTCTAAATGACCTCTCTCTCTCTCCCTTCAACTCTCTAGGAGTTAACTTCGGCGTTGATTGAGGCAGCGTTCCTCACGTATTTGAACTAGATTCTTTTGTTTATTTTAAAAACGAGAGTATTTTTTTATGGATGCCAGTATCATTTATATATGACAGCTTCCCAACATATTGTTAAGACCATATTCAGTTTATGGTGATAATTCATGCGTATGTGCCCAATTTGAGTGATTAATAATTGTAAGATTTGGGTTTTTTTTTCTTTGACATTATGATTTACAATTCTCAGACCATCTCAAATTGCCTTGAACTAGAGCACAATCAAATGCTTGCCACAGATCTCAAATCATCATGCGTGTAATAGCAAAAATAAAATAGTCTTGGTTATCAAGTAGCGAAAATAAAATGGTCTCCAATTCTCCATACAATAGGGCCCATTTTGAAGCCAAAGCAACTTCATTTTATATAAAACATAAGGAAATGTCGTTCCAAAAACAAGATACAAATTTTTTGGATAAATTTCATCAAATATCTTCTAATTTTGAATACTTTTCCTACGATACTTTCGAACTTCACTTTGTAATAAGACTATCTTTATTTTTTTGACTTTTTTCATCAATTATCATTTTGACCTCTAATTGACGATTTCCCGATCGTGTTGTCGACGTGGCATAATTTTCTCTTTTCTCCACGCAAACAATCATTCGCGTGACATCAATAAAAAATAAAATAATATCTAAAAATAGTAATTAAAAAATAAAAAAATGGAGTGTCGCCTTTTCACTCGCCAATGCAGGAGGGAGGGGCGTCCTGGTGAGGGGGGTCGACCCACCCTCTACGACCTTGTCGGAGGTTGCAGAAGAGGGGGCAATCCCCCCCCCCCCCCCCTCCCCTCCCCCTTCTCCTCCTCCTCCTCGCACTCGTCGGCGCAATGGAAGGACCCCCTCCCCACACTTGCCAGCGAGGGGACGGAGGAGTACTAGATCTTGGCATGCCCGTTGGAGGTGTCGGGCAGCTGCCGCAATGCGCTCCACCGCCACCATCGCCACCTCTGTCCTCTTCTCAGACTTCGAGACAGACGATGACGAACTCTAGAGTGACAATGAGGGACCCTTCTTCATCATCCATGATGATGATATCGAGGCGAAGGAAGGTGAGGATGATGGCAGCAAATCTTTGACCTAGCCCCGGACGAGGACGACGAGGAACAGTGGGAGTTTTTCACCGTGAGCTCGGACTGGGGTGCCGAGCATGGGGCAGTGCAGCCCAAGGCGTTCTCCCCCTCCGATGATCTCTTCTTCAAGGGGAAGCTCATGCCTTTGGAGTCGTCATCCATCGTCATTGTCGTCGTGGCCACCACGTACCGTCGTTCTCCCCTTGTGAATGCATCGTCCACTCCCAAGTACCTGCCGATCATTTCCTTTCTCAAGTCCGCCACCAAGCTTCGGGTGTTCATGCTCGGCCTCTGCAAGCATAAAGGCCTTACATTTGAACCCCATGCCTTTGCATCTACCACCACACCGGAAATAGCCATGTCTGTGTCTCCTAAGCAGCAGAAGACGACAGGCTTGGTGGCCCACGATACGTCAACAAGATTTTTATAATTATTATTTATTTTTTTAATCATTTCACGTCAGCAAGTTGCTTGCGTGGAGGAAAAAAATCGCCACGTGAGCACCATGTCGATAGCGCAACCGGGAAACAATGGAACACAGGTCAAAAGAGTAGTTGATGAAATAAGTTAATAGATGAATAACAGTCTTATTACAAAGTAAAGTTGGAAGGTAGCGCTGGGATAATATCAAAGTTGGAGGGTATTTCGTAAAATTTATCCCAAAAATTTCACTGACAACCTTATTGAGAAAACTTATAAAAGTTTTTTCTTTCTTTATCACCTTTATATCTTCGTGTTTCATCTTCATTAAGCAATCCTATTAAAATGGTCTTTGTGGTGATTCTTCTATGTTTCAATCCAGACATTTGTTAAAAAGTATAATCATTTTGAAAATTTATCCTATAAAGAAAAGTGTATCAACATGAAAGGCGAGGAGCATATCATAGAGCATTTATTTATTTTATTGAAAATAAGAATTATTACTTATGATAATTCAAGCATCCAAATATTGCTTTATTGGATTTTTTCATGATATGATTAACGTTGTCTTTCCTCACAAGCACAAAGTGAAGTATTTGCCATGTGAAGAATGCAAAAAGGCAAGAGGTAAGAGATGACATTTTAACTTGTTCAATGTCTCTACACATGATGACTTTATTTCATATGGACAAAGGGATGAATTTCAACAATATAATTGAATAATAAGAGATGTTTTTTTAAAAGAGTGATGAACTTCTCTACCTTATAAAATGTGACCTATTAATTGTTGGGTCATAAACCCCTTTTATTTTAATAATAATAATAATAATAATAATAATAATAATAATAATAATAATAATAATAATAATAATAATAATAATAATAATAATAATAATAATAATAATAAAGTATATAGATAGCTATAAAAAATCATAAATTTGACAACAATAATAATATTATGTGATTTAAATTCTAAAAACAATATTATGTGAATCAATATGGGAGAATTACCTTAATATATGCTCAACAATTATCAAAATATGTGAATATAATGCTCAGGCGTCAATAATTTAGTGCCAATGATGTTACTACTTCTATGTAAAATCTCAAAATTTTCAATAGAGAAATAAGAGTCTACCCCTAGATATCGAGTTTACCCTCAAATATGAAAGTATGTCCCTAGATAAGTAATGACTCACGACATGTTTTAAACTTTGTAATCCCAAACATATAATCATAATTATAAGCGCACAATTATCATTGTAGTATTTTATGATCGATTTAGAGAGAAAAATTATGATTGCTAATAGCATATTTAAACTACATTCGAAAATGACTAAATCAATTAGGAACAAAATTCAAATTTTTAACTAGAATTGAAAATAGAATTGCAGAAAAAATAACTTACACTATTTGCATGTTTATTGAAATATTAATGAGAATTACATCTATACAAAAGAAAAGAGTAGATAACTAATTTGTTTGACAAGGGAGTCAATAGATAGGGTATAGGAAATGGAAATGTATCTTGAGCGCCAACTTTGTCTTTGCATTTAAGTCTACAAATAATTGGCTCATAGTCTATTCAACCTAGGATAACTTTACTCTTGTCGCAGATATGTAACACCCGACTTCCCATTAGCCACAACAAAGGTGAAATCACACTATAAAAAAATTGACGAATAGCGACGCAATATAGCATCTCATATTTAGGTGACGCTAAGTCGCCGCCAAGAGCGTCCCGATAGCGTCTAAGTGGAGTCACAACTATGCTACGCTATGTGCCTCCCAATAGCATCACATTAACGTCTACTTAGCATTTACAAGCAATCGACGATCACAACGGCACTAAGGGGATGCTACTTAGATGATATTATTTCATGAGAGATAGGGTAAACATACGACAGATCGTAACATTGTACTAGTGTCTAAATTTGTCGACGCTAAAATAGTGTCACATTAGCGGTGACACGATGTTGACGCTATGAACGGAGTCGAAATGGGCGTCAGAAATTTGCGTTGCCTTGGCGTCGTGAATTGCGACACCACTTTGCGTCTCAGACTTCGAGATGCTAGGTAGATGCGAAATGAATAAAATATTCCTAAATAAATATATATATGTTACTTACATATATATTCGTATGCTTACCTACACATGTAACACATACAACGCTTAATTGACGCTATTTTGACACTACTTCGCCGATGTGTTTGAACAAATAGATTAATTGGCACTATTTTGACACTACACATAACATATTAATTAAAAATAGATTAACTATACGTTATCTACATATATTTGTATAACTATATGTTATGTATTTTGATTCTAATTCGTATAACCCCATATATGTTAACTATATGTTAACTACAGATTAACTAAATGTCATATTATAGGTGTACCTTCAACATATATCATATATGTTACTTTTGCGTACAATATATATCATATCTTAATTATAAATATATTATTTTTATATTTTTATTCATGAAATTATAATGGTTGAATTAAGTGACATGATTTATTGTTTATTACAAAATGGCGCCACCATAGAGACTCCATAGCGTCTAAGTAGCACCACACTAGCATCGCAAGAATTGTCGACGCTATAGAGACACTACTTGCGTCGATATAGCATCGCACATATCAGACGCTAAGCGGATTGAGACACTACTTCGACACTAGATGATCGCTAATATACCGTAGCGACTCATTAACATTTCTATAATGCCGACTTTCTATTATTCTCACTTCATCGGCATAGTTTTAACCGACTTTTTATTATTCTCACTTAATCAGGCACATATAGACATATACATACACATATATACTTACACTTATAATATATATATATATACACACATTATTGCATCGATATAGCATCGCACATCTCCGACACTAAGCGGATTGAGATGCTACTTCGACGCTAGATGGTCGGTAATATACCGTAGCGACTCATTAGTATCTCTATAGTTCCGACTTATAGTTTTAATTGACTTTTTATTATTCTCACTTAATCGGGCACATATAGACATATACGTACACATATATATGCGTATACATATACACACACTACACAAAAAAAAAATTTAAAAATCAAACACATTAATCCCTAGAACTTCAATTTTAGTCTTTAATACTTTTTTATATAAAAATATCTTGGTCCCTATAAGCTGGTCATTAAATATTTTTAGTGACCAAAATTTTTTCATTAGTCCTTAAAGGATGGCCTTTTAGTGATCACAAATAAAATTTTGTTTCAAATGGATAAGAATTTAAGACTAGTATCACATTAGTATCTGATATTTATACTTTTAAGAACCAAATATAATTGATCTCTAAAAAATTGGTCTCGAAATCATAATTGTGTTGTAGTGACATTATTGTCACTTAATCTCGCATATATATAAACATATATACTTATAATACGTAGACATGTACACATTATTATCACTTAATCTCGCACATATAGACATATACATACACATATATACTAATAATACATATACATATATACATTATTATCATATAAACCTATTTCAATACAATCTTAATATAATATAAAGTTATAATGCATAAACCTTAAATACTATATAAACTCATAATATATAAACTTATAATATAATCTACAATTAAATTTAAATTTGGGAAAAAATTGGAAATGGCGTCCACTATAGCCACGGAGTAGCATCGCAAGATTTGGTGCGTCGTTAGTGTCTAAGTAGCGTCGCATATTAAGGAGGCGCTAAATTTGACATTAAATCCCTAACTCCTCTTCTCTGTTTTCATTATTTTACATGTTCGCCATTTTTTTACCGTGACCTCCGATGCCCTTTTCCGACCGACGCTCGACGCCCACTGCTCCGACGCTCAACACCCAACGATCGACGCCCTGCTTCTCCGACGCCCGCCCTCCCTGCCACCTCCGATGCCATCGTCCGACCCCGCCTCTACTTACGCCATCCGCCCTCGTCCGCTCTGCTCCGGCTGCCCACTGCTCTAACGTCGCCCACCCTCATCCGTTGCCTATTACTTCAGCCACCGCCCACTACTTCGGCCACCCACTGCTCTGGCTGGCCACTGCTCTGGCTGGCCACTGCTCTGATGCATCCGCCCTTGTCCACTCTGCTCCAGCCGCCATCCACTGCTTCTGCCGCCGTCCACTGCTTTGGTTGTCGCCCATTGCTTCGGTCATCACTCTTCCATTCCAGCCGCCCAGTGCTCTGACGCCATCCGCCATCGTCCGCTCTACTCCAGTTGTCACCCACTACTTCAGCTTCCGCCCCACTGTTCGGTCGCCGACTTGCAAGAAGGTACGAGCCCCGCCGCCACTATGCAATGCCTAGTTAATTTGCTATGTCAATTACTCAATACTATCTTAATTACTGTAATACTATGTTAATTACTATAACATTATTTACTGTAATGCTATGTTAATTATTGTAATGCTATGTAGATGTATAGTATGCTATGTTAATTATGTTAGGAAATAAGACAATTAATTCTTATGCTAAATAATATGATCCATATTGCATATGATAGGAACTAAGGCAATTTATGAAAAAGAATCAATTTTGAGATTAGACTCAATTTGAAATCAAATACAAATATTTTTTTCATAATTCTAGTACATCTGTTTTATCATACTCTCATAAATTTTACTAAAGATGCACATCCGCATTCTTGGCAATAAAATGAGAATATGACAAAAAAAGAGATATAAAAAAATGACAAAAAAATTATCAATATTTGGTATCCAAAATATACATTATGGTCGATTTTAAATTCGAAGATCAAGTACTTGAAACATGTGATTTTGGATTCATAACATAAAAATCACATGTTTCAAGTACAAGAATTTATTGACATATGATTTAATGTCATCCATTACAGAAATGACAAAGTCAAATCGTAGTTGGATTCGACGTTGAGAGGATAAATGTGACGTTATAACAAAAGAATATAAGGATGATGTTGATTAATTTATTAAGTTGGCATATCAAAATGAAGGTGTTGCTTCTTCATATAGAAAAATCTTATGCCCATATCGAAAATGCAAATGTTATAAGTGAAAAGTAAGATATGATATGCAGAAGGATTTATATTACAACGGTTTTTTACTAACATACACAAATTAGTTCTTTCATGGCGAAGAAAGAAGGCTAAAGAGACAACAGTTGATACTAATGTAAATACAAATGTGCGCGAATCGAGCAATCCATACAGGGACATGATACAAGATGCAATGTTAGGAGAAAATATTGGCAAAACATTTATTGAAGAAGACTTGAATCCTTCGATTTCTAAGTTTTATAATCTTCTCAAAGAAGCAAATGAACCTTTATGGGATGAATGCGTGAAACAAACAACACTTGAAATCTGAATTTAATATGAGTGAAAGTTATTTTGACCGGATGATTACCATTATTAAGAGTATGCTTCTAGCTTCAAAGAAGTTACCGAAAAATTTTTACAAGTGCAAAAGATTGATTAAAAATTTAGAGTTGGAATATCAAAAGATTGATGCATGTCGCAACCATTGTATGTTGTATTACAAGAAAAACAACTCACTTATTAATTATTCTATTTGTGGCATGCTCAAATATAAGTCAAGAAAGAATTCTCAAAGTTTGAAAAAAATGTCGCAAATCAATATTTAGATACTTTCTCATAGTTCCAAGACTGCCATGACTATTTCTTTTTGAGAAAATTGCATTATTTATGATGTGGCACAGAGAAGGGGCACGTGATGATCAAAATTTCATTACACATTCTTCAAATGCTGAGGCATGGAAATGATTTGATACACTTCATCCGACTTTTTCAGCAGAGTCATATAATGTTAGATTAGGACATTGTACAAATGGGTTTAATCCATTTGGCTCATCAAGTACTACTTATTCATGTTGACCGGTTTTTGTAACATCTTATAGTTTACCTCCAAGCATGTGTATGAGCGAGAGAACATATTGCTTACTTGTATGATTCCAGGTCCTCAATCTTCTAGTAAAAGTTTAGATGTTTACTTAAATTCTTTGATTAATAAACTCAACATGTTGTGAAAGGATGGCGTGGTTACTTATGACAAATCTAAGAAGCAAAATGGTATTATGAGAGTCACATTAATATGGACTATAAGTTGTTTTCCAACATATGAAATGTTGAGTGGTTGGAGCACAAAAGATAAATTCGTTTGTCCAAGATGTGGAAAGAATACGAAATCATTTTATTTGAAAAATAGTAGGAAAGTTTGCTGATTTGAATGAAGAATTCGATGTGTCGCAATTGAAACTTATTTAAAAAGAATACAACCGAATACACATTGTCTCCAAGTCATTTGACGGGACAAGAAGTGCTAGAGCAAGTAAACAAACTTAATGAAGTCTCATTGAAGGTCGGTTCTTACAAGCAAAATGGGTTTGAAAGTGAACATATTTGGGAGAAAAAAGTATTTTTTGGGAGTTGCCTTATTGGTCTTCAAAATTGGTACGTCATAACTTGGACGTCATGCATATGGATAAGAATGTATTTGACAACATTTTTAATACTATCATGGATGCTAAAGGAAGAATAAAATATAACATACAAGCACGAGAAAACATAAAAGTTATATGCAGAAGATCCGAGCTAGATATCATTCATCTTCAAAATGATGAATGCAAAAAGCCAAAAGCTACTTATGCCTTGGGCAATGATCAAAGAAAAGTGATTTTTGAATGGGTCAAGCAATTGAAATTTTTCGACGGATATGTATCAAACATATTTCGTTCTTTTAACCTGGAAAATGGGAAGATATATTAGATGAAGAGTCATGATTGTCGCATTTTCATGCAAAGGCTACTTTCAATTGCTTTTAAAGAACTTTTGCCAAAGCCATTTGGAAAGTTTTAACATAGTTATCTATGTTTTTTAAAGAGCTTTGTACATCCATCATTTAGAAAAGAAGACATCTCTCGGTTAGAATATTCTATTTGTGATTATCGTGTGCAAGGCTGAGAAGATGTTTTCACATTATTTTTTTGATGTGATGGAGCACTTGATTGTACATCTTTCATATGAAATAAAAATTGCAGGTGCAGTTCAATATCGGTGGATGTATCCTTTCGAAAGGTACATATTATATTTAAAAAGGAAGACGACGAATAAGGCGAAGATCGAATGCTCTATATGTGAAGCATATTTTATTGAGGAGGTGTCAAACTTCACTTCAAAGTACTTTGAGCCACACATACAATCATGACACATGCAAGTTCCAAGAAACGATGATGGTGGTGAACGAGAAGTTAACATAAATATTTTATCTATCTTCAAGTATCCATGCCGACTTTTTAGTACATGACGTAAAGTTATGTTGAGTGACAAAGATCTCACCGCCTTTGAGAATTATGTCCTCACAAATTATAGTGAGATGATGCCGTATCTCGAGTAAGATAATTTATTTTAATATGTTATAAAATTTAAAATTAATCGTTGCCATGTGATTTCATTAACTGACAATTATGAATTCAAGAAATTTGACGAGTTACAGCGAGAAATCAATCCGTTAGTTTCAGACAATGAATTATTGAAATTACGAGACGAACATTTTGTTGATTCATTGAGATGTGAAGTGAGAATTCTTTTCGATTATTCGTAATTATTACTATCATTTATAATTTTTAGTTATTTTTCTTGTAGGTTATTAATGGCTCAATCACATATTTTAAAATTTTGATATTTATGTCATGGACCGAAGAAACGTGTTTTTAGCTACTGTGACATCATAGTTAATGGATATAGATTCCATACAGAAGAATATAGCCGACAATGTTCAATTGTTAATAGTGGCATATGTGTTCTAGGAAGCATGTACGGTGACAACGATTTCGATTACTACGATGTTATATAAGACATCATAGAGTTATCTTATTTTGGAAAATTGAACAAAGTCATTGTGCTAAAATGTCATTGGTTCGATCTAGAGAAAAGAGTTTGGATCGATCAAAAGTTTAGATTGGTGGATATTAACCCTCGATCGAGACTTCAATCGTACGATCCATTTGTATTGGCAAAACAAGTACAACAAGTGTACTACACTAAGTATCCATCGAAAAGAACCAAGGATGAATTGTGGGTGTCATGCAAAGTGATAAGTAGACTATTCTTAGCAGAAACAATGGTAGATGAACATGAAATATCATCCATATACAATGATGTGCCCATAGATGATTACTATCAAAAAGATCGAGTGAATGAGACAATTGATGTAGCCGATGAAGTTGAGAATATTCAATTAGTCAATGACGGTGAGCCAATGGAAGAATTCAATTCAAATGACCTCTTAGAAGTGAATGTTGACAATTTCATTGACGATTACTCGAAATCAAGATTTTAGCGACGACGACGAAGATGATGAAAATGAATCAGAATATGAAACAAACAAATAAATCTCATAGTTCTTCTAAAAGTTATGTGTTTATAACTTTATAAATTTAATATAATAATAACACAAGTTTGTTATTTTTTTCAGTTATGATTAATAGAGATTGAGCTTCTGGGTCATCTCGCTCTTCTAGACGTTCACTCCATATGAGTGAGCCATCACAACCACCATGTGATATATTTATTGCCAGTTGCTTATTTATATTTATTTATAATAATTACATTATCTTTTTTAATAATGTCAGTTGCTCTACCGTCGATGGGGCACGTAGCCGGATCGTCACATGGTAGGCAATCCATTGGTGGGTCATCTTCACGTATCACTCCAGGTTATTTCTTGTGCATTTAATATATTTTATACATGCAATTGTTCTAATTATTTTGTTATTATGATAGTTGCTCCACCATTGAAGGGGCACGTAGTTGGAACGTCTCGATAGCACGACGATGATCGATACGTCACATCAGGTTATTTTCTATATATTCCATAAATTTAAATACATGCAAGTATTTTAAATATTTTTTATGATCACAGTTGCTATGCCACCGTCGATATTATCGGACGCGTCATCACATTCCAACATTGGCGAACAACATCTTACCCAAGGTGATATATTTATTATTATTAAATTTATATTTCTCATTTAATTATATTAATCATTTTTTAATAATGTCAGTTGCTACGCCGCTGATAGCACAAGCACCCGTCACATTCTGACGAGCGAATTGCTACGGATCATGCAGCGATAGACATCACTCGAGTGAGAACTTTACTGTACATATATTAATTATCATTAGTTTAATTTGGTATTACACTAATGATTCATTTTGTACCAAGGCCCGTCAATGATGTCGGACCTTCTAAACCTACCCAGCTAAAGCGGGTGATGATTCTTCTTCGATAGATGAAGAAGGAATATATGATAATGGGGTGGTCACCGTCAACAATTTTGTTCGGCCGTATGTTAAATAAGTTGTAGAAATTTTATTATAATTTTGCTTATCATTGAAAATTAATTCTTCTTTGTAAATTACAATACCACTTTCATATCTTCTAGTAATGTGCGGGATGTAAGTACTCTTGTTCTTTCCCACTTACCGAAAGAGGCAAGATCGTAGAAAGATATCTCAGTTTCTGTGTGGGATGACGTCTTTTTCGGACCTTTACGATATGATCTTATTTTTTTGTTATATAATTTGTTTTATATTATTTTAAATTACTAACTTTTATAGTACTATTTAGGAGGTAAATCAATTTCATCCGGATCTTAGTTTGGGGACGATCCGAAGAGCTTTCGAGGAGGTGATTGTGAAATGCATCTGAAATCGATTATATAAGTTTCGCAAGGTTGTCACATCCGCGGTCTCACTTTGGAGCAGGGTATACAAAGATTCCCAAGGCATATTAGGCACTCAGTTTGAGAGTTGTCATATAGGAAATGGTAAGTATGTTTACTTTTAAATTATTTTATTAAATTTATAATTTTTCAAAGTCTAAGTATTTGATACTCATATAGGATGGATAAACAATGACAAAGAAAGTCGAAAAAGGCAAGACATAATCGATTTTCGAAACTCGAGGCCCACATTCACATAGGCGGATCGATGCGATTTGACAAGCATTAATGGTGCATGGTAATTTAGATACAAAAATGAATAATCAAACTTTTATCTTATACTTATTTTATAAAATTTGAAACTTTTTTACAACGGGAGAAACAAGGCGGTCCTGTGGAGTTTCGCGTGATCTACAAGGCCATGCATAAGAGCCTAAGACTAACGACTTGGTCATGCTCATTTCTCATAGGCTTCTAGTAAGTCTCATCACATGTTCACTTGCTTGGTAACGTTAATGCAAATGATTTTTTAAATGTGCAATGTTTAATTTTTTTAGGATGAGTATAATGTGAAGATGGCTGAACAGTAGGAGATGATCCGAGTACTCAGCCACTAAGTAACATATCTCGAAAATGATTTTTTATGATGCATATAATATTGTTTATATGATTGTATAATTTTCTTTGTTTTGTAGAGGACATTGTTGTTTGGGAGGAGGTGGCCGGCACAATATGAGGAGGATACCTGCGTGGCCTAGGCACAACCGCTCAGGTACCTAAGAGGAGCGGAGGATATGCAAGCAGTCCATCTGCTATGAGCTCATCTGCTGCACCTGATGTGACGCAGCTATCACAACAGCTATTGCAGCAAATGTCACGAGAGATATCCCAACAGTTATCACAACATTTGGCTCCTATCTTACAAGCGATTCAGACGATAATCCCGCCACAGAATCAATTCCCACGAGGCCAAAGATCGAGCACGTTGGCATCGAATGCCCGGAACGATAATGATGACTCACAAAATTAAGATAGAAACTTTGGTTAGTTTAGATTATTAGTTATACATTTGTTTAGATATACTTGCAACAGTTATACTTATTGGTTTTCATATTGTTATCTTTCATATGATGCCGGTAATGTTATCTTTCATATGATGCATGTGATGAATGATGAATGCATTTATATGCATTGTATAATTGTATGGTGTGGGAAGGGAAGAAAATAAAGCTACAATGGGGCAAAATTTTCTTCAACTAGTGCCTCATTAGCGTCGCTTTAGCGTCTCAAGCAAAGTCGAAGCTATTTTAAATATATCGTCATTAGCATCACTTTAGAGCCTTATTAGCGTCGCGACTTTTAGCGTCTCCTTAGTGTCTCATGAGAGAAGCATGAAGACATAAAATTGGTGCCACAATCGCGTCGAATTAGCATCGTTGTTAGTTAGAACCTCGCGTCACGTTAGCGTCGGACTAGCGTCTCATACTTTGCATCACTTTAGCGTCTCCTTAGCAACTCAAGTAAACAGCTCGCGACCCACACTTTTCGTGGCATCTTAACGTCGGTTTCGCATTAACTTGTGACGCTAGTTATGTCATCTCTATTTGTGGCCCCATTGTGACACGAATAGCGTTCGATATTTGGCGTCGCACTTTATTAATGCTATGTCGATGCGAACTCGGCGCTTTTTTCCAGCCACGCATTAGCGTCGCTTTTGCGTCTATTGAGTTGTGTTGCTATTTGTCAGTTTTCTTGTAGTGTCATAAATCAATTCATTAAAATTTGAAGACCCAACGAAAATCTAATATTAAAAAAATGGCATGTGATGACAAGAAAGTTTTATTCACATCAGGAAAAAATATATTCGAATATAATTTGATCCGAGACCATGCCTCGAGCTGACATATGAACTCACAATGATAAATAAAATTTTAAATAATAAAGGCTAGGAAAATAGATTCAAATTTGAAAAGACACAAAACTTAAACAGTGGCAAAACGGATTATGTTGGGTGATGTTAGGTGGTTGAGATGAAATGAGGATGAAATATAGATGAAAAAATTAATCATGTTGGGTGATGTGTTAGGATACGTCAAATTGTTTTATCATGTTATGGACCATGTGGTGCTAACATGATTCATTTTTAAAATGGGTCGTGCCTTGTCGGAGGTTATCTTATTCATTTTTAAGTTCTACTCGATGACAAGTCTAAGGTTATCTTATTGATGATATCAATATTTATGATAGTGATGATGTCGATATTGATGATAGTGACAACATGATACAAAGCTAACGAATGTGCTAATTATGTATATGATGTCGAAAATAGACCGATTTGATATCACCCTTCAATTCAAATTAGCAAAAGCAATGTCTCCTTGCATAATATGAATTCCAAACATTCATGATCTGTACGTGACTGGGTCGAGTTACTTATCCCTCAACCGAAGCAGGCTCGAGAACCTCAATATGATCAGCCCTCTCATCCTGATTCATAAACTCCAGCCCATTGTCGCCCATGGGGAGCGTGGTGGCCTTCTCTCCAGTGTTGTCAGGATCGGACCAGTCCGACCATCACCCGGCGGACAACATGACTCATTTGAAGGTCCAAAATCGAGAACACCATTGGACCGAGTTGAACCGATAAAAAATGGATCAAGTCGGGAAAAATCGGATCAAATCGCTCGTGTTTCACTAGATCACCCGATTAAAAAAACCCTAAAAACAAAAACAAAACTGGACCGAATCAAAATTAGAAAACAACAAAACCCCATGTGATGGCTACCCTATTGACAGCCAAAAGCAAAGCTAGTGGACCTTGTTGACGGCGATGACTCTAGTAGTGACGAACGGACGAAGGCGAATAGACGATCCTTGCTAGTGGTCGTCCATCAACGATCCCTACGTCGTGCATCCAAAGGTTTGTCTATTTAGTTTCATTTTTCCTTCCTTCACTCAGTTCTCATCTAGTCATCTTCCTCCATTCCTCATCCATGATCTCTGACCGTCCGAGTTCCGACCATCTCTTATCATTGTCGTTGCTCAATTTCTGGCTGCAGACGTCACTTCCGCAAGTGTCGGGCGTCGCAGGGCCTGACGCGAGAGGCAGCGAGGCAAGCAGACTCAATTGGGAGCTCTCTGCATTAGTGGTCCGACGCTATTGGGTGTCGACGTTTGTGGCGGCCCCGACGCGCTGCTGAGACCCTCCCAGCTCCCGCGCCCAATCGACATCTCTGCACAAGCAACAACAAGGTGGTGCCGACTGTCGACGTCGCGAGCAACAGCAAGGCGGGCCGATTGCCACGCTCCTGGTGCTCTTTGCCATCTTTGGGCCTCCTGGCTGCACTCACCGTTCACTGCCGGTGCTGCTGGTCTGCTACCACGATAGCCACCGCTGCAGCTTGTGTGGCCGAGACGACCGCCGCTAACGGTCGAGACAGTCGCCGTTGACGGTCCGACCGATCGGTTCGATTCGAAATGAAGACTTTTTCGATTAATGTCCGGTCTAATCGTGACAACATTGCTTCTCGCAATGGAAGCACCAAGCGAATCTCCTATCATCGAGCATCTTGGACTTCTCGTCGTTGGCCTCGTCATGTCGCTGATCTCGAACCCCTTCAACCGGTCGTCCAAGCCCAACTCGCATCCTTATCCGCCTCCCCAAAAGGACTAGGCAATCACTGAGAAATGGTTCTACCTCACCCATCACCGAGGAGAGCCAGCCGCGGAGGTTGCTGCTTTTAAACAGTTTTGGAGATGTTGTCGACGGAGGGGGCCGCCACCCCCTCCGCTTCTACGCACGCAATGCAAAGGGCAAGGGGAGAGGTTGCCCCCTTCCACTACAAGAAAATCCTTATATACCGACGGTTACGGTCGTCTGTAAATAGATAAAACTCATCAAAAATGGGTATTTTCGATGAGTTTTTTTACGGATGACATTTGTGAAAAATTTGAGCGTCGCAAATTATTTTTGACGGTTACAGAAGGACCGTCGAAACCTTCGACGGTCAATTTGACGGTGTGAACCGTCGAATAATTGACGGTGTGAACCATCGAAAAGCACCAAAGCTCGAGCCGTCGAGACTTAAGACGGTTTGAGCTATCGATAATTATCGACATTTTGAGCCGTCAATATATATCGATGGTTTGAGCTATCTATAAATATCAACGGTCTAAGCCGTCTAAAATGTTCGACGGCTATAGGCATCCAAGTTTTTTATGGTCTGAGCCGTCGAAATGGTTAAAAATAAATAAAAAAATATAATTTCAAAATAGCATTTCAAATTTTAAAAAACATTTGCAAATTAAAAAGATTGAAATTAAATTAAATGTCATTACAACATCGTTACAAATTTATTTCACTCATCGTCGTCCTCCTCGTCGTCGAGCTCGCCACGCATCATTTTTTCATCTTTTCCTTTTGAGCTCTGGCCATGCGTCGCTCACATTGTTCGAACTCTTGTTTGAACTCCTTTCTGAGCTCCTGAGTGATCTCTTGTCTGAGCTCCTGTCTAATCTCTTGACGGACATCAGATAAACATTATTCCCATATATTACCGTTAGATATATAATATAGTATATCTTATGTTTCGATGGTCTGAACCGTTGGAAATGAATAAATAATATTAAATGTGAATTCAAATTCTGACGGTTCGGACCACTGAAACTTTCGACGGTTCTATGAACCCTCGAAAGTTTCGATGACTTTAACGGTCGAAACAAAAAAAATACTATACGCTAGCTATATTATCGTTAGATATATAATATAGCATATCTTATGTTTCGACTGTCTGGACCGTCCAAAATGGATAGATAATATTAAATCGGATCGCTAAAACTTTCGGTGGTTCTCTAAACCCTCGAAAGTTTCACCGTCGAAACATAAAAAATATATATTATATACTAGCTATATTATCGTTAGATATATAATATAGTATTTCTTATGTTTCGATGGTTAGAATCGTCGAAATGTAAATAAATAACATAAAATCATTTCAAATTCCGATGGTTTGAACCTATAAAAATTTCGCTCGGAATACTAAATTTTTTTATATTAATAGGTATATTGCCATTACATAAAAAACATTATCTAATTAGACGTTCGGACGATGAGAATCATCGAAACTTAAATTGATACTATAAAATATTAATTTAAATTCAGATGCTCCGGGTCCTAGGTTTCTTACGATTGTCTTAACCCTCGAAAGTTTCGAAGGTCCTGACCGTCAGAACACCCATCCTTCATTAATTTAATAGGTATAACATATATTATTCAATATGTCGACAATTAGAACCGTCGGAAGTGAAATTACTAAAATATAGTATCAACTAAATTTATTATAGTATCAAGATATATCGTTGAAATCTTAATTAATTCCACTTAAAATTTTTTGATATGATAATCTATGATGACACTTCGTTTTGTAATTGAAAAGTAAGAAATGAGATATCATGATGTAACTTTTTATATGTGAAAGAACTTATAAGTGAACTCATTTATATGGATGAATCTATCGTGTCTGAGGAATATATAAATTTGCCAATTCCTAAGTAGATTTATCATCAAATTATTATAATAATGTATACATTGAATGTCAGCTACATAGTATAACCGTCGAAAGTAGCGACGGGTATAGAACCGTCGAAAATGTAGACGGTCTGAGGCATCGATAACTGCCATGAAAAGGTAATCACGCTCATCTACCTTATTTCGATGGTTACGACCATCTGAAGTTTCGACGATTGTTCATCCATCTAAACTTTCAACGGTTAGTAAACCGACGTAAGTTTAGATGGTCTTAACCATCGATAAACTCTTCGTCCATAATTTTTACAGAGAAGGAATTTCGCCTGCCGAAAATTATCCGTCGGAAAATGTGAATTTTCTTGTAGTTTTCCTCTCTCTCTGCGACATTGATTGTCACCCTTTGTCTGTCAGCAAACCCCCCGTCAGCGCTGTCACCAACAAGAGGGTGCCAGAAGGGGAGGAGGATGAACTTTTTTTTATTTTTTTGGTTTTACTATGTTATTTTATTACCTTTTATTGTGTCACATCGACGATGCAACTAACATGCCTACTATCTGCATTCGTGAGGAAACACATGTAAGATTTCAAAAGTTAGAAGATAATCTAGTTACAAAATGAAATTTGAAATATCATATAAGTATCGAATCAAAGTTAGAGGAGGATTCGTGTAATTTACGTTAGAGGATGATTCATATAATTTACTAATAAAAGATATGATTTCGACATAAGTGAAAAATACATAAGTTTAAAATACTAATCAAGTTGAGGGAAAAGATAAATTTCACTCAAATGGGAGAATGTTATAATTTTAAATCATTTTATTAAATTGATGATCCGAAAATAGTAAAATACTATCCAAATTTTGATAGAATTATTTACAGCACATATGTGTTCAAATTCACGGAGGAAAACAAGAATGCAAAGGGAGTACGTAAACGTGACCCAATAATAACTGGCTAATAAGGAAAGAGTACAAAACTTTTACAATCAAATAAGAAGTGATCTAAAAGCTAGAGAAAAATGCTAAATCCTTTTAAAATTTCGTCCTAAAGATTCTCGCACCCTTAAGTTCTCCAAAAAAGTTGATAAATTTGGATATAGCATCTCTGAAAGCTAAACGTTAACAATAACAAAAATGTATTGCGGCAATGGAAAAGCTGGGAAATGGAGTGGAGTACTTGTCAATTGTCATAGACTCATAGAAGAGGGAGGAGGCAGGGTGGCATGGGATGATGCTGCACCGCTCCATCGACCATGCATGTGATAGTTTGTAGATTCTTCATGGCACTTAGCAGCTCAGATGTAGTGTCAAATCCACTCGACGAGGAAGACGACTGCGAGTGCAGAAGGATTCCCTTCCCGCCCATTACGTACGAATCCAGTTAAAATATTAAAATAAAATCCAAAAGCAAAACACTGCGATATGGAACCTGACGCCACACCTGCACCTCGCAACATGTCTGCACAACTATTTGCATTCAAATGATTCCATGTAACAAGTAGTTTGTTGTAATTTTATATAATGTAGATTAATTTATAAATGTTTCACATATATGCATATATAGTGTCAGGCAGAGTGATAAATGTTTCATAGAGAAATGTCAAGGACCTATATAACTGCGATAATTCAGTGTCACCATATATCAGGAACCGAGAGTGTGATGACATGTACAAAAAAAATACAGGATTTTTCTCCTACATCTAACGACCATCTCCATGGTCGAGGATTATTTTTCAAAATATTTTCTATATAAATAGCACAAAATAAATTGCAACCCCAAATTTGTAGAAAGTTAATTAAGGCGTCAACTTATTTGTACAAAAGTACTAGATGAACATTATACATATGACAAGCCTGTTAGTATACCATTCCATATATGCAAATTATTCTCATTGATTGAAAATATGTGTCTAAATATAACTCATGAAAATTAAAAAAACTGAAGTTTTTATGATAAATAACTGAAATTAGGCTACTCAATTATCAATTTATCAAGTCGTGTAAAGCACACACACAGAGAGAGAGAGAGAGAGAGATAAAGTTCATGATTATTCTAAACATTTTACTGATTTTATTGTTGATTTAATTGAAAATTTCTATAATCAGGGAAAGCCCTTTTCTTATTTCATAGTTCTCATAGGCCTCATACGTGAAAAAAATATTAAAGATAGAGAAAAAAAAGCTTTCTAGATAAAAAATGAACCTATCACGGGAGAAAGAAGAGAACCTACAACTCTTAGAATCTTATTAATTAAAATATGAAGTAAATTGTGTCATTATAACATGCAACTACATTCTTAGATCATGTATATAAAATCTTTATAATCTCGACAAGATTTTCTCCTAGGCCCAAGTTCGATTTCCGTACAGAAAATAAATAAATTCTTAGAATTCTTGACGTTGAAAATTTGAAAAAAAAAAATGAGCGCAGTTCAATTATTTTTAAAGAAAGCCTTCCATTGGCTTGGTCCATGAATAGGACGTAAAACTAAATAGGTTTTCTTGAACGGCATGAGGTTGCAAAAAGACCTAACAAATCCTCTTCCTCCCCACACTGCGACTCTACCCCTGATTGAGACCTCCCCCAACATCACACCAACCAATCCAACTTATCAACTCGCAAAAGAACAATTTTTCTGTCATCCCATCATCACAATGTACTTGGTCAAACTTCTCAAGCTTAATTCTCATAACATTAGGTACTTTCTCCATTGCTGGCCGGAGCTCCCTGCCTCCCTCCCTCTCTCTCTCTGCTCTCAACCCCCTCCCCGAAATAAAGGTTAGACAGTGAAACACTCTTCCAATATGGACCTTAATTAACTAGCTACCTAATGCATACTTTCCTATCGAATTAAATTATATCAAATATAAGTTTCATTAACTCTAGCTGGAAATATAGATGATTTAATTACCTCCCTTTCACTGTGGTAAATTAATGGCTAACGCCTAACATAACCGGCTATGTGCGCACATATCAGCTTAATATTAAGGGGAGGAATAATGATGGCCATAAAGTTATTTGATAGTTCCATGTTTAAAGTTATCCTTTTATTTTACAAAAAAATGTCTCTCAGTGCTTAAAAAAACTATTATGCTCTGCTGCTTTTCCGAAACTTTATACGGTCAATGAAAAACCACAAGATCTTTTAAATCGGCGTGTAATTTTTAAAACCACGTATGCACCTTTAGTTGAGTTGACCTACTCAGATCATGATATTTATTTTGGCAAACGAGACTAAATTATTTGATCATGAAACTCATCCCCAACTTCGTTAAAAGAAAGTACACAATATTGCAAATTACGTTGCACATTCAAACCCGATATCTGATGTAGGGTTGACGGAGGTGACAAAAACAAGTATCACAAGCATCAATGTACCCAAGCAATAGGAGACAAATTTAATAATACATGGTATGCACACGAAGCAAGTTTTGTCATTAGACATTTAATTTCATTATCCTGCATACATGGTTGGGGTGTTATGGGCTTAAATCCTTTTATTTCATATCAACAGATGGATCATCCATTAGTATTAACTTCTGGCAACCTTTATTGTTTCGAAACTTCAACAACAGCAAAACAAGTTAAGACATTTTTCATATGTTTTATCATTTTTTTTTTCTGTAGGATATTACGTTTATGATTTTTCAAAGCATAAGGAGAAGCCAAACGACTCTCCCTTATTCAAACCATTTTATACTAAGAGCTTAAAGCTTATTTACATGAAGTAGAACCAATCTGCCGTACAACTATATATATATATATATATATGTATATTTTAAGTTATTATATTTTTTCTCCATCTGTACAATTAGAACACAAGCTATTATTTCATAAACATAACAACCTATGTTAATTATATGTTGTACTTTGTATTCTAATTAGTATTGAATAAAATTTTTACTTTGTATTTATTCTAAGTATTATTCTACGTAACTTTTTAAATAATTGATTATTTTATTTATATTACTTTTCAGTGTATATATACATATATATAAACTTGTAAATAATTGTGCACCCCTGAATAAAATTTCTTATATTATATACACAAATTATACATAAAATGCAAACAATGTGTCGCACTAACTATATGAGACAGCCACAACATTATAAACGTGAGCACAAAACAACTTTGCTGCATCCGTCCGCCGAAATCCACCAGCAAAATCTCACTAAAGTGACCGCGTACGACCGCGGCGATATCCTCGTGCCCCGTTCACACTGTGGCCGGTTAGATCATAGTATCCGACGGTGGGATCCCACAGGATCCTATGCCACCCCCGGCTTCCACCGTCTGATGGGTGATGGCCATCCCCATCTCAAAGGCAACGGCCGTGATCTGGGTGGGGGATAGAGACAGTCAACTCCAGCGACGACCGTGACGCCCACATGTCGTCATCGTCTCCACGTGCTCCCCAGGGCTGGTCAAATCTCCAGATCCCTTTCCCACCGACACGTGCCGGCTGGCCAGTCCGACGGAGAGATGGCAAAGGCGTTTAAAAGTTTTGACTGCCGTTTCTTTCCCACGTCCCCCTGTGCGACCGTCTATTGCCGGTGGGTGCCTTCCCTTCCCCACCGGCCCTTGTGTGTTTGCTGACTCATTTCACGGTGTTTTGGGTCTGACTATTTTTTTTTAATAATCCATGTATAAGAAAACATATCAATGCCTTAATCGAAAAAAATTACATTAATGTAATTTTTTATTTCTGAAAACTGGTAAGCAAATTCATAGAACTATAAATATTGAGTGTAGCATTTTTTTAATTGCATACAATATAATTAGTACTACATAACGTTCTACGTCTCACTTACTTCACTCTACAAAAATTGTAATACATGTTATTCCAAAAATCACAAATTGGAAGTTTTAATTATTCGTAAATGTGTATTGAATAATAATAATAATATAATAGCAAAAAGGTGGTCCAATAATATATTTAACTAGTGAAGGGAAAGTATTCAAAGAAGTCCTCCAAGCCATAGCGATGGTTCACACACAGATCCATCCGTAGTTGCACCAAAGCAAGGGCAAGGCCACACATATCATTGATCTCCTCTCCTCTTTCTCTACTTCCCCTTGCCCCATCGCTTCTGCCTCTCCATGGCCGGGCGGAGCAGCGAACCCTACCGCCACTACCACTTCATGTTTGACGATGACTTCTCGGCTTTCTTCCCTCAGCAGGCAGCAGCCGCCGGCGGCAGCAGCATGGGCATGCAAGGTTTGGGCGCATCGGTGATGGCTCCGCTCGCAGGCTTTGCGGATTACATGCACGGGCCGGTTACGGGCTACGGCGCGCTAGCGAGGGCGCTCGACGCGCCTGATGTGCCCGATGCGCCAGGTTGCGGTGGAACTGGGATGCAACAGCACCAGCAGCTGGTGGTGGATTCTACTGTAACAACTGTTGATGACAGTAAGAACTTCTCGAAGCTCTCCAGTGCTGTGTTCGGTGGATCAGGCGTGATCCCGATGACACCGAATGGATCCTCGTCAATCTCTTCGTCCTCTACTGAGGTTGGCGGCGAAGAGGACGCCGGTGGATCCAAGAAGGCCCAACTGAAGAAGGAGAAAGAAGGGGATCAGTTGGATGAGAAGGAACCAAGCAAAGAAGATGAGCAAGGAGATGATAACTCCAAGAAATCAGTGTAAGCTATTTTATATACCTGTTTTCACTTCATACCTGAGTCTCTTCTTGCTCTAAGGATGTAAGGTCCATTAATTTTCCTGTCGGTAAGATCAGTTCATGTTCTATGTCCCAGTGATCCATATAACCGTGAATTTAACACAGGTTTTCTTGATACGCTAAATATCGAAGTTTGACTTTTAGGGTTTGCTAGATCCACACAAGAACAAAGCTCCGATTGATCTGTCCTGCTCAAAAATGGTTTTTGATCTGTACCCGTCACGGCTCAGATGTCTACAGAGTTGTTTTTTTTTTCACTTAATACCTTTTTTGCTTCTCGATAGAATTCCAGCAGGTTTCGACAAAAATGTAAAAAAGAAAAGTCTTTTATTTGCATGGACTTCTAGATTCGTTGAAGTAATGAAATGATCAGTAGTTTCCATCATGGTTCTTGAGAAGAAATATAACCAAGGAATGGACCATAAAATGACGAGATGAGAAAAATTACAAGTAAAGCAAAAGATGATTTATGCCGAGATCATCACTAGCTTCTGATGGTGTACAGTTTCCTTCTTCATTTTATCCTTTTATCTTCCTTCGTGCCTTATTTATGTTTGCAGTAGCTCAATTGATGGTTTACAAATGTACATGAGCAGGAACAAAACAAGGAAGAAAGGAGAGAAAAGGCAAAGGGAGCCCCGATTCGCATTCATGACAAAGAGCGAGGTTGATCATCTCGAAGATGGCTACAGGTGGAGGAAGTATGGCCAGAAGGCAGTTAAGAACAGCCCTTACCCCAGGTAACTAAGTCTGGTTGCAAAACTTCTCAGGTCCAAATTTATTAATTTCATCTCCAATTAATTATCTGAACAATGCCAATATTATCATGATTACTTTATTGTATGAGCACAAAGTAGTGAAATTCATGCTGATTAATCAATCAAAAGTTTTGTTTTATTTGCTTATATATAACATTAACTGTTTGCGATTTGGCAATGAAGGAGCTACTACAGATGCACATATCAGAAGTGCCCAGTGAAGAAGAGGGTGGAGAGATCATATCATGATCCAACAACTGTGATCACAACATATGAAGGACAACACACTCATCCAATCCCGTCGACCTTGAGAGGGAGCTCGCACATAGCATCTGCAGCTCCATCGCTGTCGGCAAGCTTCCAACAGGACCTTCTTATGCATCAAATGTTACACGGTGGCAATGAACACGGATCTGTAAACATTAACTTTTATGGCCAGCAAAACCTTCCACTTCAGCAGCTGCAATCCTTTGACTACAGTTTTCTTGGAGACAATGTGCCCTCCATCAACAACGCCCAACCATGATAATCCATCTTTTTTTTTTCTTTTTGTTCTCCCTTTATGCCTAGATATGTACGTATATCATTTTATTTACCCTATATATATCTCTACTCCACGTTGTACATGAGGTTATGAAACTTCGAGGTTATGTACGATTAACTAACTAATGTATAGGAATCTTATTCTACTCATGTAAGCTGAAAAATGATTCCCCCCTCTTTTTCCCCTCTATATATACATGCATGATCAGGTTTTTTGGAAATCAGTGTTCAGCTCTGTCAGCACAATTCCAGAAAAGAAGAAAGCTAAAGGTAGGAATCAACATTAATGCTTGAGGCAGTGCAAATGAGACATTTTTTTTTCCCTTTGTTTTGTTTTTTATGAACGAGACATTACTTTCTGCTAAGTTTCGTTTCCGGTACTACTTTTCTGTCGATGGAAAGGGAGGACTATGAAGAGCTTTAATGTCCATGGTGATGTATGCATTTTCAATTTATGACGTCTGTGTTCTTTGATCTCAGTACCATTCAATTACTCGACATGGTTGTGCTTCCTTTTATCATGACAGAATTGTCATATTGTTTCGGTTGTGGCGACCTCATGTGGAGAAACGACTCGCGGACAAGACGATCGTTCCATCTCGAATCAATGAAGTTGATCTTTTGATTTATGTTTACGCCTACATTTTATCCCTGTTGGACTCTTCTAATGTGGTTTTATTTATTTTCTTTATGGACATTACATTTTTAAATTCAAAAGTCAAATGAGCTTTAAGTCATTCAGTTTGGTAGGAAGGTTGTGCAGAATTTTTTTTATTCTAGTCAAAACCATGTTATGAAGATTATAATCTTTTTTCTTTGATTATTATAAAAACCCTATGCCCTCACATATAATCAAATGCATATTTTTTGTTGAACATGATTTTTTGTCCTTTTTTTATAAACTAATTAAATATATCTTTTAAATTCAACCATTAATGCAGTTAGATTCTTCCGATATTTTAGATTTTACAAATTTAACAGGCATTGAAATTTTTATTGACTATCTTCCCATGTTCATTAGTTATCTCATAGTTGAATATCCTAATTAACTTTAATTTTAATCTAATTTATTGTATGCTTTTGAATAAATGTAAACTATCGGTTTAGAATATTTAAATATCATTTTTTTATATTTATTCATTAATTGTTCCTTTTGATTTATACTTGGTTTATTCTCCTATTTTATGTTAACTTCAGTTTGAACCTTTATTTATCTCCTATAATTGAAAGTAACAATTAAATAAAAATTTGCAAAAAAGACTACCCTTTTTAGCCATGTGCCCATATGCCTCACGTCCACCGAAGAAAAAGAAATGTTTTTTTCTATTAACCATATATATATATATATATATATATATACATCCAATCAAAACAGTCAATTTCTTGTACGTCTCATTGACTCCACCTCAATTGTGATTACTTAATTTTTTTTGTGCGATTACTTAATTCACATTGTTGTACTGTGCTTTGTGGACGCCCTTCCTCCTTTGGCCACGTCCTCTAAATTGTTTCCCTCTCTAGAATTGCCTCAGCTGGAGTTTTCCACATTTTCTGCAAAACAAATGAGAACACCGCATAACAACTCAAAGAAGCACGAATTTGGACAATTCTTAAATGATAGTGATGTGCAATGTGAGTAAAGTTGGATGATTTTATATGTTCTAACAGATTTTATAAATTTGGATGAGCCGCATAACAACTTTATTTTTAAATAATTAGGTTGTCATCTTCACCTTATTGAATTTTTTTATCATAACTATGCAATGCGAGGAAGATGTCCAATTTTTATCATAAACTATGCAATGTGAGGAAGATGTCAAGACCCTCGTTAGGTTGGTGTCAAATAAATAGGATTTAGGTTCAGAATTAGTTAATGCAATGAGAAAAGTTGGATTAAATAAAGATCTTATTACAATTCATAATTCATAATTATGCTTCCTAAGATTTCGGACGTCCAAAAAAATATTTGAAAGTCCAGGCCTTTAAATTAAGATTATTTAATTGGAAACTTTCCCGAACGTCAGATCCTTTAGGTAACAAAAGGTATAATCGAATTTTTTGACATCCAATCAAAATTTCAATCGTCTCATGTAAGATGAAAAATTCCTCCCATTTCATTTTGTAACACCAATGTCATTCTTCATCTTTCAACTCATTTTACTCAGTGCTTTCTTTATTTGCTATAGCCCATCTCTCAATCGCGGAGCGGACGTGACACTGATGTAACGCTAGCAGGACATATTCTCTACGTGGTAATATTAAAAAAATAAAAAATACCACGAAGATCTCGCTGACGCGTGGGATCTCACCGACGCGTGGGAGGGGGGGCTCTGAGGTCCCGCTCGCCGACGCTCGGGAGCTAGGGGGACTCAGCATGGGGGTGGGCCTCCCTCTAGGTCCTCGTGGCATTTATTATTATTTTAATTATTTTTTAATATTGATACGTCAATATGGAAAGGAGAGAAAATGTCTTGTCAGCGTCATCAGCTTCGGGATCGAGAGACGGGCTATAGTAGATAAAGAGGGCACCAAATGAAACGAGTTAAAAGATGAAGAATATTGACGTTACAAAGTGAAGTTGAAGGATATTGCTGAGCAAGTCTTAAAGTTGAAGAATATTTGATGTAATTTTTTTCATCTAAAATATACATAAAGATTTTGAAAGTATATAAAGTCAAAATTGCAGTATATAAAATATCGTCTATTACAATAATATGATTTCATATGTTATCTAAACAATTGCGTAAAAGTAGGAAAAAGGTAAAACTAAATAAAAAATAAAGGAAAAGATATCACTTTCACTATATTAAGAAAATAGAAGAAAAATAATTGTTTGAAATTTCTATCAAAAAAGTAATTCTAGATTTTTTAATTCATCTAGGGTTATGATTATAGAGATTTTATAATATTTTGTTCCCGGATGTTTTACTTGATCTTTAAAAATCATGAATCTCTTTTTCATATTAATAAAATTATAATTAAAATAATAGATGCCTTCTTTTATTATCATTTAAATTATTTTAGTTGCATTAGAAAATAAGATTATTTGGATAAAATACACGTCTTATTTCCAAAATAACGGTGCATATCTCATCATTTATTTTAAGTTAATAAATTATTTTCATAATAAAAGAAATCTTAAATCACCTACTTACATGGCCAATTTAACATAAACATTGCATGAAACACATATATTTAGCAAACTCTAAAGGTAAAAATTATTTAGCTTATCAAGAAAACCCTGTGTTTAATTAACGCTATATGGATCACTGGGACATAGAACAAGAACGGATCTTACCGACATGGAAAGTAATTAACCTTGCACCCTTAAGACAAGAAGAGACTCAACTATTATGGAAATATGTGAGTTTAATTTGTAGGAGGCACCGCGACGGGTCGATTCATAGTGTCAGTGCTTCTCTGATGGGTCACTTATCTAATGCTTACTTAGGAGGTTTTGGTACATAGCAAATAGTATCGAAGAAAATATACACGTAGAGCATTTGATAGAGTATTCACTTTACTTATTAAATTAATAAAATAATATACATATATATATATATATTAAATTAAAATGTGTTAAATAATAAATATTTTAACAAATATGACTAATTCAACAGTTATAATTTATTTAACTTTAGATAATATTTTTTTATTATCAAATTACCTTAATAAATATATACATTTCTTCATCTAAAAAATATATAATTAATCTAATCAGAAATTATAATTATTAAATTAATTAAATAATAAAAAATAAGCTACATCGTATATATACTCGTTAACCTCAATAGTTTTTGATGTCACAGGAGTCATAACGCATCTCCTTAAAGCGTTATAAAGTTAGAATAAAAGTAATTAACCTTGGGAACAAATTTTTCCTTACACTTTCAACTTAAAACTAATGAAAAAAATGCATTATTGGGGAATAAATTGGAGATTCGCATTCACTGAAGAAATTGGAACGACAATGAATACAATACAAGTCACTCAAAAAGGAATTTGGACTGAAACTCATACTTCAGCACAGAGATCTCCCCTACAGGTCTCCACAAGAGCCATCACGTTCATTTGTCGTCTCCAATACTTCGAGATACAAACGTTGGATCAAATATCCGACCAATCGACCACAATATACGTTTTGATATTCCTCAAGCAAAATTGACATTGCTATGTTCCATATCAGCAGAATCGGCTGCATCCCGATAAAAGAGTAAATTCATGGAGCCTGTCCAAACGTTGGTTACTGATGCAGAGAATCATGCAACAACATTTAGATAACATGTCCAGTAAATAGAAACGGCCATCAGTTTGTCCTCGTATTCTAGTAGGAGTTCAACAGTGATGCATCTTGTTTCCACAGAATATCACTGAAATTAAATGATTTGACTAGGCACTTAATTAGCTGCTCATGGATCACTTCATCAGCAGGAAGCTTCATTTCAGTCTCCTTTCTCAAAGATGTTACCTCTTTATCTGCAATGCCACAAGGCACAATATGCTTAAAATACCTCAGATCAGGATCGATGTTAAAGGCCAAACCATGGGAAGTGATACCAGAAGATATTCGGACACCGATAGCAGCAAGTTTCCTATCTTCAACCCATACACCAGTCTCGCCTGCTTTCCCGGGTTGGGCTTTAACACCATAATGTGATGCTACTTCCACCATTGCTGACTCAAGGCCTTCGACATATTTTCTTGCTCCAAATCCAATATGTCTCAAAGAGATGATTGGATATAGAATAGCTTGTCTTGGTCCGTGAAATGTAATATCCCCTCCTCTCTCAGTGTAATGAAGCTCAGCACCAATATCTTTGAGGGCAGCTTCAGACACCAGTAAGTTGTGAACTGTTCGCCTTTTCCCAAGTGTATAGGTTGGTGGGTGCTGAAGGGATAAGAGAGTGTCCGGGATTTTACCACTTTTTCTGTCCAAAACTAGTCTCTCTTGGAGTTTGAGCGCTTCGTTATAGTTGACAACTCCTAGCTTCCAGACCTCAAGTATCCTTTCCTGCTTCATTGCTGTAACATCCCAAGAATAGTATAATAAATTGTTGATACTGAAATTTTCAGAGGACGTCAAATTCCTGGGACAGAAGTCACAGAACAGATGTTACAACAGCACGACAGATTCATCTGCACCTTCAGAAAATTGCTATTGATTCACTTAAATTCCTGTTGGTAAATTTTATTAATATGAAAGTATTCAGACCTTCCGCAACTTCGTTATAGTTGACAACTCCAAGCTTCCAGACCTCAACAATGCTTTCCAACTTCATTATTGTAACATCCCAAGAATAGTATAATAAATTGTTGATGCTGAAAATTTCAGAGTGTCAAATTCCTGGGACAGAACAGATGTTATAACAAGACCATAGATTCTTCTGCGCCTTCAGAAAAATGGCTATTGATTCGCTTAAATTCCTGTCAGTTGGTAAATTTCATTAATATGAAAGCACTCAGACCTTCAGCAACTTAAAAAATTGATAAAATTTCCTACGGGTCAGCCTTGTGGCAAAAATTAAGTTTATTCTTTGGTTATAGAGAAATCATATGTTCAGGGGAAGAGAATTAGCAAATAGAATTCAATAACAGTGCTTAAATCGTGTATATAACAGCACTAGTATGCAACCATGAATTTCAGATTTATTCTCATATAGGCATGTAATATTGGAGCAGCTGCAAAATCGTGTCCAGATCTTTGCTCTCACCAAACATGCAAGTACATGAATGCACAAAAAAGATAGAATGTACAACTCAAAACTATGCCTGAGGCATTAGTTACTTCCACACTCCAAATGTGCCATCAATTTTTCCTTGTACTTAAGCGGAAGTTCAACAGTGATACATCTTTTTGTTTTTTGTTTTTTTTGAGAAAAAACAGTGATACATCTTACTTCCACAGAATATCACAAAAGTTAAATGATTTTACCAGGCACTTAATTAGCTGCTCATGGGTTCATTAGCAGGAAGCTCCATCTCTCTCTCACTTCTTAAAGATGTTCCCTCTTTATCAGCAACACCGCAAGGCACCATATTCTTAAAATCCCTAAGACCAGTAGTGATGTTAAAGGCCACCACCATTACTGAGTCAAGGACTTCAACATATTTTCTTGCTCCAAATCCGATATCTCTTAAAGAAATGATTGGATATAGAATATCTTGTCTTGGTCTGTGAAATGTAATATCCCCTCCTTAGTGTCATGAAGCTCAGTACGCATGTCTTGGAGGTCAGCTTAATGACATTGACGAATGCAGGCGACGCCACAGCCATGCAGTCAATGCACCCGCATATCTTTCCGGCAACGTCTGACAATGCTCCGATGACTGAGGCACTGACCTCACCAGAAGTCGACAACTTGAGAGGCAAGTCCATCTACTCATTTTGGCCACCTTATGATGTTATAGTAAGGTTAATGCACATATTTGAACCTCACAGATCTAATCGGATGGTTCTGATTCTTTAATTTTTTTAGCCTTTCTTCTAGCTACCTTTTTTTTCTCTGTATGGTGATGAAACGCAACAATACTTCTCTCAGAGTTTTTACCGCTCGTTTTTACCGCAACAAGAATCGTTTGAGATGGTTTGGTCATGTTCAGAGAAGACCATTAGATGCGCCAGTAAGAAGAGTAGATCAAATAATCTGGAGTCCGATTAAAAGAGGGAGAGGGAGGCCAAGGCGGACACTTGGCGAACTAATAGAGCAAGATCTATTGGTGAATAATATACCGAAAGGTTTGGTTACTAATAGAGCGGAATGGCGTCGTATGATCCATGTAGCCGACCCCACCTAGTGGGATAAGGCTTTGTTGTTGTTGTTGTTGTTGTTTTTTAACTATTTCGTTTAGATTGTAGTTCCCTAAAACTTTGTTTTGATTAACTATTCGGAGTTTTATACCTCTTTGACGAATTTGTAATCCCTTCCGACATTCACCTTCTAACTGTTTGATGAAATTTTGCAGTGAGAATGTGTATCGAATTGGCTTTTACTCCAAGCTCGAAGCTTCATAACTTATTGAACGATTGAATTGTTTGTGAAACCTGTTTTGGATAGATCGTATTATTTGAATGCCATGTTAGACATTGACAAAAGAATATTTGCTGAGACCAATTATGCAAATTTATCTTCTATAAGTTGCAAAGTCAACTTTTGATGCGACAGGATCATGGGATATGGGCGTAGGTGGGGCGACAATAACGATGAGGCGAGGAGAATGACCAACAAACAATTATGAAATCCACCGAGAACCTTGGTATCCATCAACGATGCCAATTTGCAAGTTGTTTGATTCAATTTGATCAGAAAAATAATTGCTCTCTCCTCAAAAGAAAAAAAGCTCTAGGATCCACCAAAGTTACTCTGGAATCCACAGAATTCATCATGAATCTACATGATAAAAGAACCAAAGTTCGATTTGAGGAAAATATTCAAAGTCTTCATCTATTCGTGCCAAAAGAACTCTCATATAGAATTTTGCAAAAGAATTTGATTCCACCTAAAATAACAAACAAATCTTAGATAACATAAAAAAAGGAAACTAAAATTTCTTGTCATCCCAACTATCGTGATTTTTTTGAAACTAAAAATTTTGCTACATCGACTCTCCCTTTTAAAAAAATCCATCATCGAATTTGGATACTCTGAAGTGGTTGAGATGCAGTTAGTAGTTGAGATGTGGTGTCTGGCAATTTGACAAATGCAACACAAAAGGACACTGAAAAACTCAGTTTCTTTTTACCAAAATCAAAGATAACTACAGATCTGATCAACATGTTATGATACCACTTGACGCAGCAAGGTTACAGAATATTGGCGTAGGTGGGGCGATGATGACACTGAGGCAGGCAAATGGTGGACAAACAATCCCAAAACCCATCTTGAATCTTGGCGTCCACCAAAGATGTTGATCTGCAAGTTCTTTGCTTCATTTTGCTAAAGAAAACATCATTTTACCAAAATCAAAGATAACTACAGGTCTGATCAACATGCTATGATACCACTTGACGCGTCCGGGTTACAGAAGATGGGGCATAGGTTGGGGTGATGATGACAGTGAGGCAGGCAAATGGTCTCTCTACAAGTCGTTTGCGTCAATTTGATAAAGAAAATTATCATTCTGCAATCCATCGGAGTTCTTTGGAATTCACACAATGAAAGAATTGAAGTTCAATTTGTGGAAAATATTCAAAGTTTTCTATCATTCATATCAAAGGAGCTGTTATATAAGTTTTACAAAAGAGTTCGACTCCAACTAAAAGATCTAAAAGAACAAACGAAAGTTCCTAAGATAAAAAAAAAAGAAAATTAAAATCTCTCATAATCCTAACTCTAGATTTCTTTTGAAAAAATTAAAAAAAATCTTGCTACATCAACTTTATTCAATAGATTTTAATGAAATATCGAATTAACACTATCAATTTTTCTAGTAACATCCCTAAAAAAAAGTAACATGCTCATTCTCTATATGTAGACTACCAGACATGCACAAATGTGGGATCCATCAATTCAATTCTTTATTTAAAAAATGGCAAATGACGGGACTCATTCAATTTCTTGTGGCAGAACATTTTTCAAAATGTGATATGTTACATGTGAACCATGCATATTGTGTGTAACAGCATTATCATTACTTGGTTCGCTGGACCTACCTATAAAAACTTTCAGCTTTTATCTTAGCTATCTAGATATTTGAGAAGTATTTTATGGTTGTCCTAATGATAAATATGGAGGATGTGTATAACTCCATGAAGGTGACTGTGAAAAGTTGTCCAGGTACTTTCAGAGTCATGTTGTGTCACGTAACGTTGTCAGCATTATTGGTTTTGCGTGATATTTTGCGATCATTGAATTTTTATTATAACTTAATTTCCAATTTAACTGAAGCCGTTTTGCATGTATCACAGTAGCTGCAGTACCTATACAACCTACGGGCTTCAAGCGACAGGAGGTATCATGGCAGAAGAGGCTATTGCTCTTTTCATATGCTTCTATGAACAAGGAAATCCAAATGGCATCTCTACTCGATAAATATGCTTTATGCTCATTCAGTGATAAGTTCTCTGTGTTAGTGTTAGACTTCTTTCTCAAACTTGAAAACGATTTTCTTTGGGACATCATTAGCAGCATAGCACTCTTCCATGAATACCCCCTCAGTTTTGTACACTTAATATGCACTCTTATTTGAACCTACAATATGTAAGCACAAAATGCAATGTATCGTAGTATACGATTAAACGGTTTTATGCTTCAAATTTGAAAAGACAAATCAATAACACGGAAGCAGGTTCTCAAATTACCAAGAGGGGGGTGGGGGGGCGGAAGAGGAAGAGAGAGAGAATGCTAGAAGAGCGGCAGCAGGGGGAGGGATGGCGGGAGAACCAGAGGGAGGGGCGGAGAGAGAACCTGTTAGAAGAGTGGCAGCAGAATGGCATCATTCGCGGCAAAAGAGAAGCGTCGGCGACAGCAGGGTAAAAGCGGCAGCAATAGAGCAGCATCAGCGGCAACGGAGAAACATCGGCGATAGGAAGCGGCGGCCGTGGCAGCCGCACTGGCGACAGAGTTCGGGCAGCAGTGAATCAAAAGGTAGGAGAAATTAGGGCTTAGACGCGTAATCATCCCAAAATCAAAGTTACAGAGAAGTCAGACCGGATCGAAACGGAATTGCTTTTTTTTTGTTTTTGGATCCAGCGTGATGAACCCGACCAGATAAAAAAAAACTAAATTTATTATCAAAGTAATATATTTTTTGAAGTTTATAATATATGTTACTTATAACATGTTTTATTTATGTAATACTACTATTAAGTTAGCATCTATATTCTATATTCTATATTTATCTATATCTATAATATATTAAAAGCAAAGAAGTTTTTAAGAAGAAGTTGACATTTGTCATATTTATAGAGAGTCACATGTTCAAGGTGCAAATAAAACTATTAATTCAAATTATTTTATTTAGTTATCTAAAGGTAATTGCAATACGTTAATAGGAAAAAAATGTTTATAGTTGTTTAAAATAATATAACCAACTTGATAAATTATCAATAACCACTCACATAATAATAATAATAATAATTAAGAAGAGGATGATATTTAGCAAAGTCTTGAATTGTCGTGTGTCCTTTAGATTAATTAAAATATTAATCTATTCTAATTTTGTCTCAATGATTAGTTAATTATTAACTAATGTATGTTCAACGAATCTGTCATTGTTTTACAAGCAAAAAAAATATCGTACATTTTTATGTTCGCTGTATAATTAATTGGCCAATTAGTTAGTTATCAAAATAATTATTAAATTGCTATGAAAACGATTACATTGTTAAGTTTATGAGAGACTATTGCTGTAACGCCCCCAAATAGACCAATGTCATGTGGCGAGAATTTTTCTGAAGGCGCTATGACAACACTATAACTTTGATCAAGGATTGACTAAAACTCTATAAAAGTGACAATAAATCAGCAATAGAGATAATAAAAAATCATAGGACATCAAAATAGTGGAAGTCTCAAAGTAGTATATAATCTCCATGATAGTCATAATATCTGAGTTACATCAAAGCTCATAATGCGAAAAATAGAGAAAAAAGATAACTAGACCCTCTGTTAGTTCATGTGTTTTATCATCGTTCGAGCTGATCACGACACACGATCTCAACACCATTACTGACCTGGCCTTGTGAAAATCAAACACATGGGAGAAGATCCTCTCGTAAGCTATACAACCTAGTGGGGATCCATAAAGTGTTCAATGCATAATAATAAATAGCAATAGTCAGAATCAGTAATCATTAATAACAAGATCAAGTAGTGAGCATAAGATCAATCGATTAGAGATATTAATGGATAAAAGAGATCATCGATCATATAATCATGAGAGGTTATCATAATCATATTGGATTAATAATCATACTTCACTTATCATCATCATTCTCATATCACTTGTACATATTCTTTGTGCTTGTATCTTTCACTTAGCTTAGGTGACTTTATGTGCCTTTAACTTTTGGGGGTTTCACGCCGAGCAAATAATACAACCTTGTGCACCCTTCATTATAAGCACTTAGCATTGGTTGACCACCTCATTTTTACCTTTTCGTCTTTCTTACTTATTCACTTTACTAATTCATCATTCTTTCATACTATAAGAGGATTAGATCACTGGACAGATCAATACAAGATAAATGATTCAGACACACAATAATTCAATCAGTAGAGAATAGCATATCACAATCATAGAACGAATCTAGATCAATCAACAATCAAGAAAAAATTCAAGTTAAGGTTCGGTCGACCGATTCTCTCTGGTCGATCGACCGATTTCATAGCACGGTCGATCGATACCTCTGGATCAATCGACTGATGATGCTGGGTCCATTCAATGTGCCTCGGTCGGCTGACGTCTGAGCACCGGTCGACCGATATCTCTGGATCGGTTGACCGATGGGTCTGAGTCAGCGCTAACGTCTCGGTCGGTCGGTTGACCGAGCTATATAGCCTTGAAGCGATGATCGGTCGACCGGTCAGTCGACCAATTTCCTCATCATCGGTCGACCGATATCTTTGCATTGGTCGACCGGTCAGCGTAAAAATAGAATCGTGCAGGATCAGATTTTAGTGATTTTTCAATCCAAAATGCAATCAAGCAATCATCAACACATGGATTAATGATACAAACACGTTCCTAATCATAGAGAATCGCAAACCAAGAATCAAACACAAGAATACAATCAATAGTTTCTTTTCCACGTCCTTTCATTAACCAAGAACATATTTCAAGATAAGAACCATAATTCTATCATATTGCTAATTAAGTTATGCAGGAGAATTTAGATTCACCCACCTCTTTCCTGGGTTGATCCTAGGTTGAAACCCTTCCGGTCACCGATGGTCGTCCTCCTCTTGTCATTCTCCACATATGAAGCCATCGATTGGAGAGGAAAGTAAGGGAATATCGTTGGAAATCAAACTAATGCAGAACTGAGAGAACCTATGATCCTTGATGGCACAAGAGCTCCTACAGCAACATTTTTTATGGCAAAGGGGCAAATGGAGAGGAAAAAGGGCTGTTCAAGAGAGGCTCTCCTTATATATGAGTTTTGGATGAGGAAAGTGTCCAAGTTGTCCTTTTTGATCTTATCCACAACCTTATCCATTCATATGCATAGCTGTCTATTCTTGATCTTATCCATTTGGTTCTTTATTTACCTATTTATTTATTTATTTATTTTTTATTTTTTTTATTTCGGGTGTTATATCATAACCTCCTTAAAAGAAAATTCGTCCTCGAATTTTGCACGAAGTAGATAATTTGTTAGAAAGGTATGGTGACTCTTGATGCATTTTTTACTCGAGTTCTCATGTGGCCTCATCGCCGTGATGAAAACGCCATGCTACTCAAATCATAGGTACATCTTTATTCTTCTGACATTGTACTTTGCGTTTCACAATATATGTCGGGTGCTCTGCGAAGGCCAAATCAGCAGCTAAATTCCTTTGGAGTTGAATGCCTTTCCCTCCATGTATAGGGGAATAACCAATATAATTATCTTAAGGGAGTGAGAAGCACCCCGAATCAATGTTACGATTATGATGATGATTCGATCGATCGATGGATCACATGAAAAATTTCAATCCATAAGGAAACCAAACAATTTATGCACGCTACAAAACATAAGTCTTTACTAAAACATTATGAATGTAGGCAAACACAAAGAATGAATTCAAGCAATAAGGTAGGAACAACAAAGCAATCACCAGAATACAAGACAAGCAATCATCTTTATCTTTTGCACGTTGTCCATTTTCGTAACCTACCATAGTCCATTTTCATATCATACTTTAGTCCATTTTCATATCTTGCCTTGCCCATTTTCCATACAGTTGTCCATCTTTTATCTTGGCATCAATAATAAGAATCATACTTCGCACAAGGCAGAAACATCTGTAAGAGTGTGGATGACCTCGCACTAGACGACAACATCCCTCATTGGAGATGACCTCGCCCTAGGCGGCAACATCCATAAAGATGAGGATAATCTCGCACTAGTCGAAAACATCCCTCAGAGGAGATGACCTCACACTAGGCCATAATATGAGTGAGGATAAAACTTGTTCTTAGTGGAAACATCTCTCGAAGGAGATTACCTCGCTATCTTGTGCTTGGCGGAAACATCCCTCGAAGGAGATGACATCACTACCTTGTGCTTGGCGGAAACATCCCTCAAAGGAGATGACCTTGCTTCCTTGTGTTAGGCAGAAACATCTCTCGAAGGAGATGACCTCGCTTCCTTGTGCTAGACAGAAACATCCCTCGAAAGAGATGACCTCGCTCTAAGCCAACATAACTTTTCATCATTATAGTGGGCTTCTCTTTCGACCTGTAATTAGATCAAGGTTATATTAAGCATAGTTTCGGATCCTTTTTTTTAGTTCATTTCATTTCGTAATAAATTGGGTGGGCAAAGACTTAATAAATCAAAAGATTCGATTAGAATATAATTTCCTTCTATCCACATATTGGACACCTACAAGTCAAACGGTCGTCCATTTCTGATTCATTTAGTGGACATCCGAAAGGAGGAGTGGACGCCCATTTATCAATGTCTTTTGATCAACTGAAAAAGAGATAGCGGTCAAATGTTTGGTATTCATTCTTCAATCCAATGTGACCTCCGAGTCTTTCAAAATTCTATGTTTATTCGTCCATATATCTAACTCTTAGCTCAATATGAGGTAATAAAAATTCATATAACTAGTTTGTATTTTCTTAAGACTTTTATCAACATAATATAGAGGCCATATGAAGTATAAGGTACAACAAGCATTACAGGTGCCTACTTATCAATATAAATAAATTCCTATCTTGACAAACTCATGGAACCACACAAATCATAACTTAGGCATGCTTGGTTTCCTATAAAATTCTCTTCTACTATTTTGGAACCATCTCACACCTACTTATTGTATGAGGTAGTTCTTTTATTTATTCTTATAATTCTCTCATTTCTCTCATAACTCTACATCTCTTTGCAATATGCCTACTCACTTCCCTCTTCATACTGCTGCAGTCAGTAGAAGTCCGTGAGTAGGATGATCATGAAAGAGATGGAAAAACATGGATTGAAAGAAACAAAATTGTTTCTTATATTTTATTCTCTAAATATCTATAAGACTGATTCTTCGTGTAACTGTAATCATCCCCATGCATTACTTATTCTTTCCCAATTTTTCATAATCTTTATGACCCTTTTGCATAATCATTAATACTCTTTAGGGTGATTCCTACCATACAAAATAACCTCCTTAGGAATTAACCACTCATATGAAATAAGCATCGATAAATCAATAAAGAATAACACAAAGCAAGAAAGATCTTACTTGTACTTTAACGGTGGAGGGTGTGGCGACTGCTCGGCAAAAGCACATGAACCATTACCATACTATCTTATACAATAGGACGTCAAGAAAGTCCTGACTTTATGCTCTGATATCATAAATGTAACGTCCCCAAATCGACCAACGCCACGTGGCGAGGATCTCTCTGAAGGCGCTTCGATAACACTATAACTTTGACCAAGGATTGACTAAAACTCCATAAAAGCGATAACAAATCAGTAATAAAAATAACAAAGAATCATAGGACATCAAAAAAGTGGAAGTCTCAAAGTAATATATAATCTCCATGATAGTCATAATATCTGAGTTACATCAAAGCTCATAATGCGAAAAATAGAGAAAAATATAACTAGGCCCTCTGTCAGTTCATGTGCTTTATCATCGCTCGAGCTGGTCGCGGCACACGATTTCAACACCATCACTGACCTAACCCTGTGAAAATCAAACACAGAGAAGGAGATCCTCCCGTAAGCTACAACCTAGTGGGGATTCATAAAGTGCTCAATGCATAACAATAAATAGCAATAGTCAGAATCAGTAATCATTGATAACAAGATCAAGTAGCGAGCATAAGATTATTCGATTAGAGATATCAATGGATAAAAGAGATCATGGATCATATAATCATGAGAGGTTACCATAATTATGCTAGATTAATAATTATGCTTCACTTATGATCTTCATTCTCATATCACTTGTACATATTCTTTGTGCTTATATCTTTCACTTAGCTTAGGTGACTTTGGGTGCCTTTAACTTTTGGAGGTTTCACGCCGAGCAAACAATACAACCTTGTGTACCCTTCATTATAAGCACTTAGCATGGGCTGGCCACCCTCCCTTTTACTTTTCCGTCTTTCTTACTTATTCAATTTACCAATTCATCATTCTTTCATACTATAAGAGGATTAGATCACTGGACAGATCAATACAAGATAAATGATTCAATCACACAACAATTCAATCAGTAGGGAATAGCGTATCACAATCATAGAACAAATTTAGATCAATCAACAATAAAAAAGAAATCTGGGTTAAGGTTCGGTCGACCGGTTCTCTCTGGTCGGTCGATCGATTTCATAGCACCAGTCGACCGATATCTCTGGATCGGTCGATCGATGGGTCTAAGTCAGTGCTATCATCTCGGTCGATCGGTCGATCGAGCTATATAGCCCCGAAGCGATGATCGATCGACCGGTCTCGATTGGTCGGTCGACCGATTTCCTCATCATCGGATCGGTCGACCGGTCAGCGTAAAAACAGAATCGTGCAGGATCAGATTTCAGTGATTTTTCAATCCAAAATGCAATCAAGCAATCATCAACACATGGATTAATGATACAAACACGTTTCTAATCATAGAGAATTGCAAACCAAGAATCAAACACAAGAATACAATCAATAGTTTCCTTTCCACATCCTTTCATTAACCAAGAACATATTTCAAGATAAGAACCATAATTCTATCATATTGCTAATTAAGTTATGCTGGGGGATTTCAGATTCATCCACCTCTTTCCCGAGTTGATCCTATCTTGGAACCCTTTCGGTCACCGGTGGTCGTCCTCCTCTTGTCGTTCTCCACCTATGAAGCCATCGATTGGAGAGGAAAGTAAGGGAATATCATTGAAAATTAAACTAATGCAGAATTAAGAGAACATATGATCCTTGATGGCACATGGAGAGCTCCTACAGCAACATTCTTGATGGCAAAGGGGCAAATGGAGAGGAAAAATGACTCTCCAAGAGAGGCTCTCCTTATATAGGGGTTTTGGATGGGGGAAGTGTCCAAGTTGTCCTTTTTTATCTTATCCATAATCTTATCCATTTATATGCATAGCTGTCCATTCTTGATCTTATCCATTTGTTCTCTACTTACCTATTTATTTATTTATTTATTTTATTTCGAGTGTTACAATTACCAAAATAATCGTTACATTTTGTGGATAGTTAGTTAGCATTAGATGGTTAAAGTAACAAACATGAATAAAATATTCATTGGCAAATACATGAATATGTCAAATGTCCTCAAATAATAATTATCTAAAACTAAAACATTAACTTATCATAATTACTTTAGTGGTCGGTTACTTAGTAACTATCCAAATGATAGTTATTTAGTAACTATCTCCTTTATGCTTCCTTATAAATACTATGGAGGAAATCTTCATGTTCCTACACGTTCATTCTTTTCTTTTGAGGAGATGCTTGTGCAGTTGTAGTTTATTATATTATTGTTTCTTATTTTTATTATTAGCGATTATATGTAATTACTAATTCATTTTTTTTATCTCATTGATATATAAGTATCATGTTTATTGTATGGTTTAATTTCATAATTACATTATAAGTCTTAGTTTATGCTATAATTTCGATCGTGTATAGTCTTCATTTATTTTTCTATGATTTGTGTATGCCTATTTTATTTGTGAAATAATATATTAGTTTTGCTGATTTTTTTTCCTTTAATTAGCATATATTAAGACATAGTCATTTGCCCTAACTATTTTTAATTTAACATTGTTGTTCTCAATTAATATATTATGATTGTTTTGCTATCTTCTAAACCTTTTACACAATTGAATATTAATTAATTGAACAATACTGTGCGTCAACTCATATTATAGAGGATAGTAAAATTAGGCACTTGCATGAGGTGCCACATGTTCTATGATTAACATGTTATAATAAATTGAAATATTAATTTACATAACTAATTCGATATTGATTTGAAAGTATATTGTTTAAATAATAAATGGTTTAGTTGAGAGAAACTTATTAAGTAGTGGATACAATTATCCATAGCATTCCAATAGAAAATTTATTTTTAATGACCGATAAATATTTCATTATAATTTCACTATTTTTAGAATGTATAATTTCACTATTATGCACACTATTAAATAAGAATCACACTATTATGCACACTATTAAATAAGAAGCATAATTGAATGAATTAAGAGTCTCAGTAGAAAGTCAAAAGCACAATCTTTGTTAGCATATTAATGTTTTTTGGTCATATGGATATTTATTTATTTTGATTATGATGGGTATATGAGTCAATTATAACAAATCTAAAAAAACATTGTAATGTAAAATAGTAACTAAAAAAAGGAGAGGCAAAAGAATACAACATGAAATTACCGTATCATAAAATAAATATTATAATCTATGAATATATTGAATATTTTTTCAGTTTCATATTTATTTAATTAGCTTCATGTGGGGATTAGTTTTTATCGAATATATCAACTAACCCCATTTATAATTACCAAAACACTCACAGTATTAATAACTACTTATCTAACTGCATTTGCTTCATAATAAATGCACGATGAAACATATCAACATTGCAAAAGATCATATAATAAAAATATCTTATACCAATATTATCTTTAAAAAAATCAGTAGAGAATTCGTGTATATCAATTGAAATATTTTAGGATAAAATTATTCTAATAAAATAATATTTATATAAATTTGAAATAGTTTTTTATAATAATAAATAATATTTTGATAAAAAATAATCTTTTAAATAAAAATGGATAGGAAAAAAATATTCCATTACAAATCTCAAAATTGCCAAAATTAATTAAAGTAATGATAACTAAAAAAAATTAAAAGAATCCATTGTAATTGTTAAATAAAAAATCAACTCTGGTCATGAGGGTTTCTTGATTGCATGCATATGATATGTAGATTGATAATTCGATGCCTTTTTGTTATAGAAAAGATAAACTTTTATTTAATTATTATTTACCTTAAATCTAAACTTTTATGTAGAGCAATGCTAAAATCATTATGTTGATTAATTTTATTGAATGTGTCATGATATGCTAAAAGTAAGAAATTAAAACAAATAATTACAATTAAGATCAATCATAAATATAGCAATAATTATAAAACACTCAATGTTATTAAGGATTTTTTTTATTTTGATATGCAAATTATTATATAAAAGGTATTTGCCGCCTAATAAGTTAACTTATACAAGTTTTTCCTATTATTCATAGTATTAAAAAATAATTATTTAAAAATACTCATTATGAAAATATTATGTGAACATTTATGTTGTTTTAATCAGGATCAAATAACAAATGAGATTGATCATCGACGTCATTTTTCAGACATCAGGGCTGGCAATAAAAAAATAAGATTATGAAATAAAAAATCATAATTTATGTTGAAGCATTTATCTATATGTTTCACAATATGTTATTATTATATATATTTTTTAAAAAATAATTATTAAAAATTTATGGTACATAATTATTATTTTTTCTCACCACGCATCACGTGGGTTTTATACTAGTCTATACTATATTAAAAGCAAGTAAGTTTTCAAGAAGACTTGACATTTGGCAAAAGGATAAAGTGCCATGTGTCCATAATTTTGATAAGTAAATCTTATTTGTTATCATATTTAAATTTTAATATGTGGTATAAATTATTTGCATGCAATATGTGTTAACCATGTGCTTTGTCATGTGTCACTTTTATTTGCAATATGTCTATTTATTTGTTGTTATTTTTGTTTGTATTTGGTTACTTTTATTTGTATGCTGGTATTAACACAGTTGTGATATGGAAGATGGAAATGAATTGTCATTAATGATGTTAATGAATCAAGAATGAAAATCTCAAAGTACGCTTAGTAGGACTGTGGCAAATTTGAAATTTCATCTCGAGAAAATTCCAACAATATAGATGAAAAGGTGTTTTTACTCTCATTTCAATTATTTATAACATTCTTATTTTTCAAGTTATTTCTGTCTATTTGTGATCCACATTTTTATGACCACATTCGATTGCATTCGAATAATAAAAATAACCTTTTTTTAAAGAACTATAGTTATTTGTCAACTAAATTTAAAATATTTACCATCCTTTTACTTTTTAAAAATTTGTTATTAAATTGTTATGATTTTTATCCCATTAAGGGCCCTTTAATAAATTTCTATTAGCATTGAGTCTAAACATATTATGGAATGCTTCCCGAGAATTTAATATTTCCACATTTTGAATTGTTGATTTTTTGAATTTATGAATTATAAGTATTTTTTCATAAGAATTTTCTATGCATATTTACTACGCGAGTCAGTCTTATCATAATTAATTTATTATTATTAATATAAATAATTTTATCCAAATGTGTAATTATTTATTTTTAAAAATAAATTTCAATCAATAAAATACTTATCAACATTTTAATTTATCAATTATTTTGTATCAACTAAGCCAAACGAGATCTAAATCATTGCATTCAAATTTATCATGGAGACAAATTACTTTTATATATTTTATTTAAACAATTTCTATATCATATTTAGTCACTATATTTTATTTATTACTAGATAAATAAATATTATTATTTTGATTTGTTAATATTATTTATGTATACAGACCTATGTAATTTCAATTATTATACAAATAATTTTTAAATCTATCAACATTTAATAGCTATAGATGTCTATAATCCACGTATGAATTATTATATATACTTTAAAAAAAATTTAATTTAGTGATATATAATGCTATGTTTCTATTATTACCATTCAAAGGTATTTTGTAACAATATCATATATTAAAATTGAAACATGTTCGCTTTATTTTATTTTTGTTAATTTACACAGTAGTTAGTTTCTTCTCGAATGTGAATATTATGAAATTACGTCATATATGTGATCAATTTTGAATTTGTTAACATTATTTTAATTATTATTTTAATTTATGTCCGCACATCGTGCGGGACTTACACTAGTATTATTAAAATGAGGATAGTTTTGAAGGATAGAATGACATTTGGCATAGTATTGTGTTGACAAGTGTCCAAACAACAAATTTGTTATGATTATCTTGATTAATTATTTTCTGAATAAACATATTACAAAGTAATCTTAAATTATTATTACAAATCATAATTATGTATTTATTGTAATGGAGTCAAACTAATTAATATTGTATAACATATTGTACTCTACAAAATTATACCTACTATTGGATTATTATTATTATTATTATAAAGTATACTCACGTAAATAATATAGGCATCTAATAAGTTAAAAATAATAAAAGATATTAGTTATTAAAAAGTGGTTGATAACAATTCATAACCGTTCTTATAAACATGATAACATAATTTTATAAAATTAAATAAGTTTCACAAAAAATGTTAATTTAAGATGTTATTATATGTTGTTTAACAATTATTAAAATTATAAATAATTAATTATGAGATATGTAAGGAGAGAATACCATGGGAGACACACATAATGTTCACATAAACTTTAATGTTATATTATATATTTTTTTTGAATATTAATATTATGTAATAACCTTCTGACAATATTTTAAATGATTTTTTTTGTGAATGTTATAGCCCCAAGTTAAGAAATAAGAGGAACTTCCCCCAATTATAATATGGAGCACGATAAACATAACTAACTTTGTAAGTTATGAAAATGTTAATAATAAAACATATTATCAGTTGATGCTTGGTTGGTAAATGATAATTAACTCATAACTATCCACCATTAAATACAAATTAAAAGCAATCTGTTAGTAGAGTTAGTGGTTCCTTAGCAACTGCCTCCACCCCCATGCATGACCATCTATAAATACTATCAAGCACAAGTCTCTACCACGTCCAATGGTTCATGGATTTTACTTTATGCACATTCACCTCTTGATCATATGAGCACACTTATAAATTCTTTTTTAGTTATTTTTTAAGAGAATCATTTTATATTGCCTTCTTGTAGCTTTGCAATATCTATTAATGTATTTTGTTCTGTGAATTAATTCATTATCAAAGAACATTTATAATATATTTTAGAGCACTTCTGTAACTCTTATTTAAACATAGGAATATTTTTATTTGTCTTTAAGCATTATCATATGTGTATGCCATTTTAATATAATTTTATTTGTTTTTAAAATATTATTTGTGTGCATGTGTAATAATTTTTATAGTATTTATTTATTTCTTTACTACTATATTTGTGCCATTAAATTTTCATAAATGAATTATTTTATATTAAAAATATTAAATATGTCATTTCCGTTTTTAATTTTAATTATTCAGTTTTAAACAGCAACATTATATAGAAAGGTTCTAAAAATGAGTATAGATTTACTTGAATAATAATTCGTCATTGTGAAATTATTGTTTTGCAAGTTAATTTTTTTAATTATGTATTTGTTTATTTTTAATAATTAATATTATATGTATCACTATTTTTTCTGTGTTGAAATGGTTGCTTTGCATGCTTTTTTTACTCAAATGAGGTCTCTATTTTTTAAGTTATTCATTTTTTATAATTTTTTTGTTTAAATCAATTTTCTTTTTCCTTATTCGGTACGGTAGATTCATGAAAATTGTATGATTCTCCCCCTTTTCTAGGTAAGGCTATGCATTAAACGGGCCATTCAAACTCATATAACACAGAAGGAATGCAAACATTTTTAACATGTTGCATTATATATGATAATTTTTATTATAGCCAGTCACTTGAATCCACACTCATATTTGAGTTCTATTTTAAGTGTTAAATATTTATAAAAAATGGAAACTTATCCGAGGAGGGCATACCTTAATTGCTATTTATTTTTTAAATGAATAAATTGCTAATTATACAATAAAGAATCTTATTATGATTTTTCAAAAAAATATTTATTATTTTTTATTATTTAACTTTAATATACAACTTTATAAAGAATGGTCTATTATTTTTTATATAGAAATGTTCTATTATGAATATTGCTTGCTTGCATATCTTTGCATGAAAGTTGTTTCGAAAATATTTTTTTATAATTTTTATTTGTTAAAATTAGTTCTTTTTCTTATCTACTACATTATATTCTTAAACTTTCTTTATAAATGTCAACTTTGATGCATTTATTAGTTATATTTCTATGTGACAAATTATATCATTGCCTAATTTTATTTTGTACTATTTTATGTAAACTAAAAACTGGTTTAATTTAGCATTAGTTAAATATTTAGGAAATTTGTAAAATAAACATTTAGGAAATATACATATTAAAGTAATCACATAAACCTTTTTTTATCATTAACCTTAACTTTAAATGGTAAATGGTGTGCCATGAATATGACTCGTGATACATAAATTTATTTGAATATTTGAATGTTGTAAACAGGTAATGGAGTATATTTTTTTTTCATAAATAAGGTTTGTTTCACTTGTGCAAAGGTGTATATTTTACAATATTTATGATCATGTGCTTATATATTGAAAATAAAAAAATATATTAAATTTTTATTTAACAAGATGTTAATGCCAAATAAATACAAAGGATTTTTTTATCATGATTGCAATCAGGATTTTTGTTTTATAAAAAATTCCTTTTTAATTTATGTGTTTGTCAATTACATTTTAATTTATTTTAGAATATTATCATTACTGATTATTTTTTATTTAACATATTTAATTTCAAGAAGTAAATAAATACAAAAAAAATATTTTTCATCGTCATTTTTTTATGACCATATTCAACATGCATATTTATATAATCATATTTTATGTTCTATAAAATAATTCATTCTAAATTATGTGAGGATTGGAATCCTTTTATTTTGTTTTAGAATATTATCATTACTATCTCTTTTTATATTTATTATGGATCATATTTTTTATTTGTCTTTAAGAAGTACCATATTTACTTTTAATATTTCTTTTATTGTTTTATTTAGTCTTAGATATTATTAATGTAAAGTGTGAAAAATTTAGTGTTTTATTATTAGATATTTTTCTTATACAACTATTCAATGATTATAAATAAAAAATAACATCGAGCCTCTATTTAAAGCTATATGTTCGTGTAACACATGTTTCATGCAAACTCTTAGAGACTATTTGCCATTTCATTAATAGTTGACAGAATAAAATTAGTTTATTCCATTAATCATTAATTTTTTTGAGACGTGAGTCAAGAATATAAGCAATTTTGGCCATTTGGAGGAATAAAATATCTCATCCAATTTTATGTTCATTAGAATAAATATTTTTTTTCATTATCATTTGAGAATAAGAAGAGTGTTTAGCAAAATCTTATGGAATATACTCTTATTCTTAATTTTGAGCTCATACCAAACAACCCCTTATAGAATGAGAGTAAGTAATGCATATATTTTTAATATATTTCATTCATGAAATTATTACTTGGCAAAGTTCTTTTGTAGTGTGGGCACATGCAACATGATTAAGCTTTTTAACAATTGAGCTATATAATATCAAAGCATAACACACTTTTTTAAAGTTGATTGCTAATATTTTACATTAATAATACTATATTTCATAGATAAAATTATTTATTAAAAATAAGTGTGTAGATGTATTTATGTGATGACTTTTAATTTTTAACTTCAAACAAGAATGAAATCTTTTTTAGCTTAGTGACGAAGAAATTAAGAATTTAAATGATGAACGTGTTTTGCATATTGCTGTGGTGATCATGGTCTAGCATGAATAATAATTGAAATCTATATCTATATTAATATTCAAAGATTTTATTGGACAATTCTTTTTTATGTATGCCAAGTCACATATTTTCTATTAAAAAAACATAATTTCATGCATGACTTGAAATTCAAGCAACATGATCAGTTTTGGAATGTATAATTTGTATGTTATATTAAACATAAAACAATATATAAGGATTGATAAAAAAAATAAGGATAATCTAACATGAATCTATTGTCAAGTATTCATCATGTATTTAAAATTTAACATATTTTCAAATAATTAGATTAGTGATAGGAACAAATATAATATATTACTATATGTATCATGAAATTCATATAGATATGAAAATAGAGTTACAAATTAATATCTCAGACTTAAATGAAAATACTATTTTATAAAAATAGAGGAAAACAAATAAAACACAAAGGGAATGAAAATAGACTAATAAATTATCTTTATTTTATAATTATTGTACTCTTTAAGTATATTAAAATATATCAAACTAATATTTACTTAACTTATAAACATATGATTCATCTAATTTTGCATCGTCTGCGCATCACACGGGCCATCACACTAATATCTAATAAATAAGTTCTTTTGACAATATCACGTATATGAATTGTGATTTTATGATAATTTTACTTTATTTTAAAATAAATTATCATTGATCATAAAAAAATTATTTTACAGATCAAGAACTATCCCATTTTTTTATTTTATAGTTGTGATCATCGGTCATTAAATATTTGTAAACTAAAATGTGGATATGACAGTTATTTTCTCTCTTTCATGTCATGTTTAAAATTAATAAAATAGTAAAAAAATAAGCAGCAACCATCTCATAAAGTGAATTGCACCCTTAACAATGAAAAAAAAATCACCCAAAAGAGTGATCCAAGCTTTAATTTATACGAGATCCTCCACTGAAAGTATCGATTTCGTACGGCTTAGCTAGTATGAAAACTAAAGAACACTTTTTATGTAAAAAAAAAGATAAAAGGAAGGATATGAAAAAAGAAGATAAATAAAAGATACCGACAGGAACCATGTTTAAAGGTGAGTAATAATGGAACGATCATGTTTAAAGCTACTGAAGTTGAATGATTTATTGTTAAGTTTTGACAACATTATTATTATTATTATTATTATTATTATTATTATTATTATTATTATTATTATTATACTGTGATGGTTCAAATCATGAAAAATAATTGCGTCTTAATTTTTGAAGGATAGCGAGAATCGTCGAAACTTGTGAAGAATATACGGTCGCGAGAAATTTTCGTTGAAAAAAAGATACTTTTCTTCAAGTAATTGACCTCCTCTAGAAATTCAATGATGCCGTGAGGCACAAAAACATGTAACAGTCCATCGTAAGTCTATCGAATTGGTATCAAGTTTATTGACCTTTAAAAAAACATGTAACAGTCCAAAGTTTATTATTTTCATGCTTTCGCTTTATAAACTATTATTGCTATTTTGTATAGTTCCTTCAGCTTATTGTGTTATTTCTTTTATTGAGTGATCAAAATCTGATCCACGTAAATTCTGTTGGGATGTGTGGTTGGAGAATTTAATTTTCTTATATTAGAAACATAATAGGTGCGAACAAATTATTTTGGTTAATAATTAATTATTCTTATTTTTTCTCTTTTTTCCTAAAAAACATAAAGCAATGATAATATTTAATAAAAAATTAAATTCTTGGGGTTGTTTGATAATTAGAAACAGATAGAATTAACGTCTGGTTCAGCCGATTTCACCAAATAATATGATATTTAGTGAAACCGAGCCAAGAACCCGAGATGAAATCAAGTTTCACCCTTTTTTTTACTTTTTGTTAGTTGACATTTTCTTTCTTTTTTTTATAACCTTACTTATATAAGTTTATTTATTTATTATATATAAAATATAACCAATAAAAGATTAATATAATATTATTTATTATTTCATTATACATTTTAAATTTTTATTAAATATAGATTATTAAAGTTTTGGTTTTTTTATAGTTAAATAATATATTTTTAACAAAATTTTTTATATTAATTTTTAAATAAATATTATGTTTTTTATTTTTTAAAATTTTTTATAATATAAATTTATCATACATATTATTAATTCATTCGTCCACTAAAATTAACCCATTACATTTACTTTTTTCTATCACACCAACTATTTTATTCATCATCATCAAATTTTACTATATCCAAACACACCCAAACTAATATATCAACTTAAACAAAACTCAGTGAAACTTCAATTTTCGTTGGTTACTATCATTATAATAGATCTTTGTTCTTATCACTATCCTCCTACCAAGCACCCCCTAACATATAGTGGTTTTTGAGGCTAATAATAATTGTATAATATTAATTATGATAGTTTACTTCTAACTAATTATCATATTGCATTATATGAGTTAATGAACAAAATAAAATAATGCCGAGTATTTTTTTAATGTTTTCAGTAAAAGAAGTTTATCTTTTCATAATATTTTTCAGAATTATACTTCATCACATTGTTGCCAATAATAAAATATAAATTATCTATATATGCTGATCTAACTAGTGACGCATGAGTCAGTGGCACCACCAATTGATAGAAATATAGAATAGTGATGCTTCTTGCTAGGAAAAATGTTGTTTCTAACTTGCCACATGACAAACGAAAGCTACATCACAACGTTTTCTTTCTTTTTTTTTTTATTTACGTGGAAAACAACTTCCAGTCATAAATTAATAATGAGCTGATTTACTGAATTAATAATTTTCATAATACAAAGCAAAAATACGTTTTTTTTATGTCAGAGTAATTTAATATAAATAAAAATTTATATTCATTCTATTCATATGATCAATTTTCGAAAATAAAATAACGTGCTACAAGGGGCACCAAGATAAGGAAGCAGTCTAATAAATGAAGTTTTTTTAAAAAAATTTCACATACGTATTGCTTTATTATTGACATATTTATAATAATTATAAATTAAGAAGATGTGTAATATTTTTTGAAGTGAAAGATTTTATGAACGTATTTTTATTTCGCGATTGCGGATCGAACCACGTATATATACTTACATAAATAACTAAACAATAGTATCCTAAAATCTACGTGATATTTTGGAAAAAATTAATTATGTCATAAGTAATATCATGATTGTCAAGATATCGATTCGAATAGTAAGATTTTACAATCTTCTAGACAGAAAATTATTCCGATCCTACCTGAAGAATCTTAGACGTATAATTTATTCGGGATCTATAGCCGGATCTTAATATGAGTATGATCTTACAGTAGATCTTATGATTCTAACAATCCATATATCAGTACAAATTTATTTATTCGAATAAAAAAATAAAAGTAAACACAAAGGTCCTTAAAAAAAAGTTAAATTTAATTATTTTATTTATATATATTGTATATGTTAGTCTCCCTTTTATGAATTTTAATATCTTCTAATAATTTACTGTTGTGTTATGAATCTAATATTATATTATTTTACATCAAAATTAATTTTTTATTATTGCACATATACTAAAAATTATATTTCATTTTAAGAAATATTATAGTATCAAATATTATATATTATTATTTTTGTATTTTTAAGAATATATCATATTGTTTTTTATATAAAAAAATATCTATTAGACTTGAAAATATGAATAAATTATTATTGATCAATATTTAATTAACTTATGTATAAACATAATATTTAGAAAAAAATATACTATTTTATTATTTTATATTAAAAATAAATTTTTTATTCATGAGGTAGGATTTTAGAATCCTCCATCTACTCCTACCATTCTAGATTCCCGAAACCCTTACGACTAACATAAAGTAAAAGCGGATATTTTGAAGCTTCGATATTGATCTCCTTTTATTTACGGACGATGACGACGCTTTGCCCCACAATTATTAGCAACCGCAATTCAAAAAAAAATAAGGAAGGAAAAAAAAAAAGAATAAGGAAGGACCTCCACATGTCACTCATGTAACAATATTATAAAAAAATGAATAATCAAATGAAAGAATCTTTTTATGATCAATTTCTGTCGTAAAACTACGCAGAACAGCATCACCGTTCACAAGTGAAACTCATATTAACCAGAGAATAAACTATATTTTATTCTCTCTTAATAAAAACATTAATTTGCATATTATATAATTTTGGTAGGATGATCTTAAAAAAACATTTTTTTTCAATAGTTTTATCCCTCATCATTTGCAGATTATATAATTTATGTTACCATGTACTTGCATTAATTTGTAAAACTATAGAATTATTTAAGTTTTTTTTCTGATGCTAAAAACCTTACATTTTCATATCGAATGTGGACAAATTTTTTTCTCTCTTTTAATAAAAATATATTCCTTTTTGTAGATTTTTGTGTGACGTGTACAATTTTCCTTGTCCCGTGTGCTATCTTACCAATATAATATATATTTTTTATTTTTCTCTCTCTTAATAAAAATATATTCCTTTTTGTAGTTTTTTTATGACGTGTACAAGTTTCCTTGTTCCGTGTGCTATCTCTATATTTGTTGTGCCAATATAATATAAAAAATAAACTTGGTGCCCTATACCAGCAGTCTGCTTCTTGTAGTGATCCGGTTCTCGTGCCAATTTAATTCCCTGCTTCGCCGACGATGTTCTCGTCGCCGGACTCGTCGTGGCCATGGAGCCTGGGCTGGGCGCTGGCGTCGCTGCTGCTCATGACGTGGGCCGCGCGGGCGCTGGACTGGGTGTGGTGGCGGCCGAGGCGGCTGGAGCGCGCGCTCCGGGCGCAGGGCCTGCGGGGCACCCCGTACCGCCTCTACTTTGGAGACCTCAAGGAGCTCACGCGGCTCGGCAAGGAGGCGCGCTCCGAGCCCTTGGCTCCCCTGTCTCACGACATTGCCCCTCGCGTGGCGACCTTCTTCCACCGCGCGGTAAAGGAACGCGGTGCGTGGTCATGACGACCTTAGTTTTGCTTGCTTTCTCTGCCGTGCTGTAGCATTAAACTCACTTCTGTTGCTTCGTCTACCTCTTCTCTGATCACGGAATCCGATTATTGTGTCATATTTAGTCGAAAGTGAAATGTCACATGTGTATTGTATTCTTAAGGTGAGAATGAGAGGAATTAACTGAAGCTAGTTTCGATTTAACCAATATGTAGGAAAAGACAATTTTTTAATAATAGTAACAGATTGATATCCTTGTACAAGGCCCTTAAATGAAGGGTTCAGCTTGATGAAATTCGCAGTTCAGGTTTTGTTGGATCATCTTGCAGTCAAATAGGAAACGGAGAGATTTCATTGACTCCATATCTGGATTAAACTTGTTCAGATGGTTATTGATTTATTAGAGTTTGTGTTTCATGCTTTTTCCGTCAATTCAACTCGTCTTCTATATTACAGGCAAGGTGTCATTTGCATGGCTTGGACCTTCACCCCGGGTCATCATTGCAGATCCAGATTTGGTAAAGGAAGTGCTGCTCAACAAGTTCGGCCACTTTCGAAGGCCGAATCTAAATCCATTATCACGGATGATAGTCACAGGACTTTTGAGTTATGATGGTGAACAGTGGGTCAAACATAGGAGGATACTGAATCCTGCTTTCCATATGGAAAAGATTAAGGTATTTCTATTTGAGAAATTCATTGACTCTATCTCAAACCTAGACAAATACAATTCACAAGTTTATGAATACATCAAATTGTATGTTTACGACTGCAGTCAGCTGTACTGATGGAATTTTTTTTATCTTGTTTGATCTTCAGAGGATGACTCCGGCATTTGCTACTTATTCTGCTGAATTGATTGAGAGATGGGAGGGTTTAACTGGAGCGCAGGGAAACTGTGAGGTGGATGTCTGGCCTGAGTTTCAAAACCTTACTGGAGACGTGATTTCACGAACCGCATTCGGCAGCAACTTTCTTGAAGGCAGAAAAATTTTTCAGCTTCAAACGGAGCAAGCTATGCTTCTTATGCAGGCTTTTCAGAAGGTGTACATCCCTGGTTATAGGTAATATGCCTTTATTATGCATATGATCAATTAGTTTGGAAGAGCTGAATATATCCTTTTGAGTTCTCTTGTTGAAAAGTAGCAACCATTATGATTGCTTTAATTCTTTAACAAATGACAAATATGTATGGTTTTGATGATAATGTAGATCATTGGAATTTGATATATATGTAGCTAACCATTGCTTATTGTGCAGATTTTTGCCCACTGCCCTGAATAAAAGAATATATAAAATTGACAGAGAAATTAAAATACTTCTCAGAGGCATAATTGAGAAGAGAGAGAAGGAAATAAAAATTGGTAAAGCCTGTGGCGACGACCTGTTGGGCTTGTTGATGGAGTCCAACCGAAGGCAATTTGAAGAACATGGAAACAAGAATGCTGGAATGACTACTGATGAGGTGATTGAAGAATGCAAGCTTTTCTACTTTGCAGGGCAAGAGACAACGTCAATTTTGTTAACATGGACTCTGATCGCACTAAGCATGCATCCAATATGGCAAATTCGCGCAAGAGAAGAGATTTTGCAAATATTTGGTAAAAACACCCCTGATTCTGATGGCTTAAACCGCTTAAAGATTGTAAGTAATAACACTTCATTTCCTCTTATTTATGACTTTAGAACACATCTAGCACGGATAAGGCAGACAATTACTTGAATAGTTTATTCTGGTTAATTATCCCTATATGAGATAAGGGCCACACCTGAATTATATCAAACATATCTTTATGGATGCTTAAAGTATTGCAGGCCTTAGTTTCTAAAACCTACAGAAATTACTGCAGATTCTATTATTCCATCTAAGTGTATCATGTTATTAGAAAAAAAATGCTGGACTCCTGAATCTATTTATTAATTAGAGAAATATAAATGTTTGTTTCATAACCATGGTGGCTAAAATATTTGACCTCTAACAATATTAGTAGTCTCTTTGGCAACAAAAACATCAACAGAAAGTCAGATTAAATCCAACCAAAATTTGCTGCAGAGCGCAAGAGATGTCTTGAAGATGCCATAAGATCCACTGGTCAAATGAAAAACTAAAAGAGAAAAGAAGATACCTTATGATTTTACTCTCTTTCATGCCCCACATAGTTTTAACATCAAAGCGATAAAAAATATCTAACTTATCAGGAATCTCAAATTCCTATGACAGGTAACGATGATTCTAAATGAAGCTCTACGGCTATACCCACCGGCAATTTTCCTCGGTCGGAAAACATACAAGTCGGTAAAATTAGGCGGTGTGACCTACCCCCCAGGTGTAATCCTTTCATTGCTTATAATCCTAATTCACCATGATCCTGAAATCTGGGGCAAAGATGCTGTTGACTTCAACCCAGAGAGGTTTGCTGAAGGCATTTTGAAGGCATCTAATGATCAGCTTGCTTTCTTTCCATTTAGCGGTGGTCCAAGGGTTTGCATAGGGCAGAACTTTGCTATGACCGAAGCCAAGGTGACATTGGTTATGATTCTTCAGAAGTTTTCTTTCGAGCTCTCGCCATCTTATGTTCATGCTCCACACACTGTTTTGACTCTCCAACCTCAACATGGTGCTCCGATAAGGTTTCAAAGACTCTGAAGCATCTTTTGCCGTCAAGAATATGAACTTTCTGCCCTGAAAGTTGGTTTAATATGTAATATACACAGGATGAGCTAATAAATGCTCGACAGTGAAAGATGGATCCATGATCCACCATACACCTTTCAGCATCCCAAGTCTCACTTCATCCTGAAAGAGTGATTTGTCTTGTTCTTGTAATGTTTTTAGATATAGACTGGAAGGAGAAGTCATATGCCAAGGCAGTTTGTCATTTCCATTGAGTTGCGACAGCCAGTAGTAGTGACCTATGAATTGAATCACATTACTCCTAGACAGCATGCCACATAAAACTATTGAATAGAATGGTGCACATTCTACTTCAAAACCGAAATGTGCCAAAGGTTGGTTACTCGTTCCATCATCAAAAGCATTGGTTCTAAGAAAACAAAGAACAAGCGTCTTGAGCAATGGAAAGTTGTATGACTTACTTTCAGAAATTGGAACTCCTGGCACTATTATTCCTAATTCACTATAATAAGTGTAGAAGAACTACTCCAACAATGTAACGCCTCCAAAATCGCCCCTCATGCCACGTAGACAGTCAGGTTGACCCAGGAGCGTTACACTACCTACTACTATATTGACCATGACCATTCAACAAAAAGACATATGTGGCATTAATATAATACGAAAAATATAATACTAAGACTTTAATGCGAAAGTTCAAACGGTGGAATATCAAGAGACATTGATAATTCCATGCAGTCTATAATAAAATAAGAAAAGATAGCAACTCAAAGAGGTTCAATAGTAACACAAGTTCGACGAGCGGAATCACATGATGTCTCTGAATAAAACACAATAACATGAGAGAGAAATAGCAATGATAGCTTGGCATAATTTATCAGTCATGTGCAGCATTCTCTAAGCTCTGTGCCCTCCAACACCTCGTCAGTTAGCATTCTCACTTGCAAAATCTCAATGCAGGGGAATCGAATACTCATAAGCAAAGATGCCCAGTACGATAGAACATAAATGATGAAATAAGATTCAGTAAAGAATATTGAATACTATATCAATAATAATCAACTGTAGACCCTAGTCTTTATACAATGTCTATAATGAGCCATACATCATACTTTAACATTATCCATATATGTGCTCTGTTCTTTGCCATAACTATACTTTGTCTTTACGATACTTTGCATTATCTTTACAATACTCTGCATTATCTTGACAATGCCATGTTCCATACTTTACTATACCATGTCTATGCTATACTATTCAATACTTTACTTTGCATTTGCTTTACTGTGAGTTGCACTACGTCTTTTACAATACTATGATATTCTTAAAGTTGGTTATTTTATGCGAGCTCGACTTTATTTAGTTAAGATGCTAGAGGTGCCTCTCTGAATCTCTGAAGCCAGTAAGCTCAAAAAGAGAAAGATGTGGGTGTTAATACCTCACCCATTTTCGGAATGTAGGTGGGAGAGAACCTACATTGCAGGAACAGTGCTCAATTAAGAAATCAGTAGGTTCACTGTCTCCTCAGCTAGCTACATGTCCATCTGACTTAATACTATAATCTCTGAGGAGAAGGAGTGTGACAATTGCATCATTATTCATTCGAGATATAGGTGGGAGACGACCTGAAATCTCAGGAACAGTGGTCATTGAAGACCAGTAGTTTCGTTGTCTCCTCAACTAACTACCTGCCTCTCTCTATACTTTACTCTGATCTCTGGGGACGACACATAACAATCCCACATCTTTATCTTTTTATTTACTTTTCTTTAATTATCTTTAATAAAATTTAGGATCAGTAAAGGAAAAGATTTCCTTTTCTCTAAAGAGTTGGATCTTCCTTAGGGCAAGATAAGGGTCATTGTGATCTTTAAAGTCTTATGTAAGATTTCACATGATTTTGATGAAAAGAGAACCTAATTTCCAAAGGATCGAACTTAACGAAAAAGTCAGCGTTTCTGGTAGAAAGAACCCGGGCCGGATTGATGGAAACTCGGGCCGAGTCTTTGTCGAGGACATTCTGTACATGACCCGGTCCGAGTTGGGGTGGCACGGGCCGGGTCGATGTTAGAGAAACAATACATATGACCCGATCCGAGTGGTGATCTGACTCAGCCGGGTCGTTGTTGAGGGTCGGTACTCATTACTCGGGCCGGGTTAAGGGTAACCCGGGCCGAGTCATGAATAGTGCACCGATCGTCTTCTCCATCTCCGGTGAGGTCGGTTTCTGGTCGTAGTTTCGCGACATCGTCGGTGAGGCAGCTCGGTCCGGGTCTACTCAGACTCGGGATGGGTTTTGAATTGATGACTTCATCGATATGTCGATGAGGCGGCTCGGTCCGAGTCTGTCTAGACCCGAACCATGACTAAGCAAGACCCAGGCCGAGTTGTAGTTAACTCGGGCCGGGTGCCTGATGCGCAGAATCGCGCCAGTCACCTGTATTTTTGGCGACCTTCCGGCTGTCGGATCGAACATATCATAATATGAAAAATACACTTAGGGCATTCATGATCACTATGATAATCATATGTGCAACAATAAATCTCTATTTCTTCGTCTAGGGGATTTAAATCTAAGGTACTTCTGTTCATTAGTTTTCAGGTTCACCGAAAATTCTCTCATCGTTCGTCGATCACCGATCGCTCCTAGCCGATGAGGAAGGTTCGCCCGGCTCTTGCGCACGTCAAGGAAGCGTCTGTGCACGTGAGTTGGTCGAGGGTGCGCGTCGGACGATCGTTGCGTCGTCTCTGTTCTGTATCGCCTCTCGGACGTGAGTGCGTCGGTCGTCGGTTCATAGGAAGAGAAGAGGAAGACAGAGGGGCGGCGGTCAGTTGAAGTCCAAGGGGGCGCGAGGTCGCCCTCGCATCCTCCCTTTATAGGATCGGCCGGCCAGAAGGCCGACCGATCGTGGCGCGATCAGGGGAGGAATTCCTCCCCTGGTCAACCGTTCCTTTTTTGGCCGTTTCCTTTTTTTTCGAATTCGATTTGAATTCTGCCATTAATGGCAATTAATCTCCTATTTGGACTATTTTTCTTTGGTTTTGAATTCCCTTCCTTATGTAAAAATTTGATGCGTTACATTATTACCCCCTTTAAAGAAAATTCATCTTAAAATTTTGTTAAGAGTTAAGACTTATCGAATAAGTGTGAGAACTTTTCTCGCATCTTTGATTCTACTTCCCAGGTTGCCTCCTTTCCTTGGTGATGCTTCCATGCTACTTTGACTAGTGGTATCCTTTTCTTCCCTTGTTGGTGTTCTTAGTATTCCAGTATTTCCGTGGGTTGTTCTTCATATGTTAGATCCTCCTTGAGATTTGGTTTCTCAATTTGGACCACGTTGGCGTAATCGTGCTTGTATATCCGGAGTAGAGGTACATGGAAGACTTTGTGCACTCTAGCATATACTAGAGGTAGGATCAACCTGCATGCTGAGTCTCCAACCATATCTAATATCTCAAATGGGCCTACGTACCTTGGGCTTAATTTCCCACGCTTACTAAAACGCATTACACCTTTGGTGGGAGAGACTTTAAGCAGAACTTGATCTTCTGCTTTGAACTTATGTTCTCGGCGCTTCTTGTCCGCGTAGGCCTTCTGACGATTTTGAGAATACTTCATTCTTTTCTTTATTAATTCAACCCTGTCCGTGTACCCTTGGGTCTGCTTTTATAATTCTGCGCTCAAGATTTTCCTTTCGCCCACTTCGCCCCAACATGCTGGGGAGCGACATGGTCGACCATACAGTGCTTCAAAGGGGGACATATCTACGCTAGCATAGAAGATATTGTTGTAAGAGAACTCAATGAGAGGTAGGTGCTTGTCCCAATTACCGTGCCAATCCAGCGCACATGCTCTAAGCATGTCCTCCAGTGTCTGGATCGTCCTTTCTGATTGTCCGTCTGTCTGAGGATGAAAGGCGGTACTGTAGCGGAGTTTCATCCCAAAAGCATTCTGGAGGCTCTTCCAAAATCTTGAGGTGAATCTGGAATCTCTATCAAACACAATGGTTGATGGGATCCCGTGAAGTCTAACAATCTCCCGCACATATAAGTCCATTAAACTTTCGAGGGATTATTTTACCTTGATGGGTAGAAAGTGAGCCCTTCTGAGTTCGGGGTAAGTCGGTGATGAAATTCATTGATATCTCTTCCCACTTTCATTGTGGGATGTTCAAACTTTTCAAAGTTCCTTGGAGTTTCTGGTGCTCCACCTTGACTTGTTGGCACACTATGCATCTAAAGACATTCTGCGATCTCCTTCTTCATATCTGGCCATCAGAAACTCCTCTGTACATCATTATACATTTTTGTACTCCCTGGGTGAATTGCAAACTCTGACTTGTGACATTCATCTAACATTTCCCTTCAGAGTTCAGGATTATTCGGTACCCATAAGCGATCACGGTACCTGATGCCACCATCTGAAGAGACTTTGAAATTGGTAGTTTCAAGACTAGTCTTTATCATCATAGTCTGATAGTCTGAGTCTTCTACTTGTGCTTCGATGATCCTCCTTATCATATTCGGTACTATACACTGCATCATCATTAATGATCCGTCATGTCTTACTCTTGGTGTCCACTTGAAAAGTTCTTCCATCATTTCGAATTGTCGAAGGCACATGAAGGCAACAGATCTTTCCCACTTTCGACTAAGTGCATTTGCCATTGAGTTTGCTTTGCCTGGATGATAGTTGATAGTAAACTCATAGTCCTTTAAGAACTCCATCCATCATTTTTGGTGCATATTCAGCTCCTTCTATGTAAAGACGTACTTTAAACTCTTGTGGTCAGTGTAGACCACAAATTCTTCTCCATACAGATAATGGCGTCAAAGTTTGAGTGCAAATACTACTGCTGCCAGTTCAAGGTCATGAGTGGGATAGTTGACCTCATGTTTCTTCAGCTGTCTGGATGCGTATGCCACTACTTTTCTATGTTGAATGAGTACACACCCCAATCCTGTTCCACTAGCATCACTGTAAACTACGTAACCACCGTTGCCCGATGGTAACGTCATGATTGGTGCTGAAGTTAGTCGCTTCTTTAATTCTTGAAAGCTTTCTTCACACTTGGACGACCAGATAAACTTTTCTCCTTTCCTTGTAAGCTTGGTCAGTGGTAATACAATTTTGGAGAAGTCCTTGATGAAGCGTATGTAATAGCCTGCTAGACTAAGGAACTCCTGATCTCGGATACATTCTTTGGTTGAATCTAGTTGGACACTGCTTCTACTTTCCCTGGATCCATTGCAATTCCGTCTTTAGAGACAATATGACCGAGAAACATCATCTGTTCTAACCAGAATTCACATTTAGAGAACTTTGCATACAATTTCTTTGCTTGCAAAGTCTTTAATACTATCTTCAAGTTTTTCCTGTATTGTTCTATGCTTGGTGAGTAGATGAGAATGTCATCAACGAAGATAATTACGAATTTATCCAAGTGTTCATGGAAAGTTCAATTCATGAGATCTATGAATATTGTCGGGGCATTTGTTAACCCAAACGGCATTACAAGGAACTCGTAATGTCTATATCTTGATCGGAATGCTGTCTTTGGAATATTTTCTTCTGCTACCCTTACTTGGTGCTATCCGCTCCTCAGATCGATCTTGGAGAACACCTTTGCTTTGGACAACTGATCAAACAAGTCGTCGATGTGAGAGAGCGGGTAGTTGTTTTTTATTGTGACTTTGTTCAACATTCTGTAGTCGATATAAAGTCTTAACGATTCGTCCTTCTTCTTGACAAAAAGAACTGGTGCACCCCATGGTGAGACAATGGGTCTGATGAAGTCTTTATCTAGCAGTTCTTGAATCTGGTTCTTCAATTCCTTCATCTCTGTTGGGGCCATACGGTATGGGGCTTTAGAGATTGGTGCTATGACAGGTGCCACTTCAATATGAAAGTCTATCTTCCTTCTGTGCGGTAGATTACTAACGTCGTCAGGGAATACATCAAAAAATTTCCTCACAACTTCTATGTCTTGAGGGGTCTTGACTGGCTCCATTATCTTGGTAACACTTGTCAGATAACCTCTACACCCATTTTGAAGTAGCTTATGTGCCTTCATGACAGACACTATGATCTTTGGTTCTTTCTGTACAATGCCTCTGACAATTACTTTATCTGTATTCTGTGTACCTATAATCACTTTCTTTTGCTTGCACAAGATAGAAGCATCATGGGTGGTTAGCCAGTCCATGTCCAAAATTATATCATAATCTCTCAGGGATAATGATAAGATTTGTAGGAAAGTTCTTTTTCTCTATCTCTATGGGTACATTAGGGAGATATTTTATCGTAATCAGAATTCCTTGTGGGGTCAAGATATTCATTTTATGTTCTAAGTTCATTGCAGTTACTCCTAATGTTTTGGCACATTCTTCAGATATAAAAGAATGTGAGACACCAAAATCGAACAATACTGTAGTAGGTAATTCATCTATGGATAGCGTACCTCGAATGACCTCAGTGTCATTCTGTGGGGCATCCTCTTCCAAATTGAAGAGTCTTCCTTGTACTAACTGTTGTTGCCCATGTCTTGGACAGATCACCGCGATGTGACCCATTCCACCGTAGTAGTAGCATGTTCCAGACTTCATGCGGTATTCCCCGCATGGGTCCTGCCACATGTATTGCACAAAACCCGCTTACCTTGTACGGGTGGTGCCAGAGGGGCTCTGGGAGGCTGTTGCCTCTGCTGCTGGGCTGGGCGCCTTTGCGCCTACTGAGGGGGCTTCTGGTTCTGTTGCTGTTGCTGTTGCTGTGGTTGTTGCTGTGGTGGAGGAGCTTGCTGTGGAGGACGGTAGGGCTATTGTCATTGATGATGGTTATACTGTTGAGGCGCTGGGTAAGGACGAGACCGATTGTCTCGTCGTTGATGCTGACAGTTGTTCCCTCTATATTGTTGTTGTTGGTGCTGGAAACTTTGCCCTATAGTTTGTTGGGCCTTATGAGCTTTCTGCAGGTTTTGATGGTCCTTTTCAGTCAATGTAGCTAGACTGATCGCATTCTCCAGGGTCTTGCAATTCCCTGGTATCGTCTGGGACCTTAAGGCGGGCTCAGTCCGTCCACAAAACGTTTTATTACATCTTATTCATCCATGATCAGTCTGGAGTATTTCCTCAATCTGACAAACTTTATCATGCATTGGGCCACTGTCATAGTCCCTTGCACTAGGTCTAGAAATTCCTTTTGCTTTAAATCCCTTTGGAACTTAGGAAAGTAGCGTGTATCAAATGCCATGCGGAAGTCTTTCCACACAACAATTCTTGCTTCAGGAAAGCTGGTGCCTTCCTTGCTTTCCACCACTCCTTAGCGTCCTTCTGGAGAGTGTCTCCAGCGAACAGCACCTTGTTTTTCGGGACGTCAAGGATGTCAAACTTATCCTCTATTGCCTCCATCCATTGCTCTGCTACTTCTATGCCTTCTTCTCCGTTAAACATTGGAGGTTTTGACTTCCAGAATTCTTGAAGTGTGCAGGTAAGAGGGACTTGACGTTCTTGCTGAACTGGTGGTTCAGGTGGAGGAGGAGAAGGTGGAAGTGGAGGTGGGTAAGATGGAGGTGGGGAAATGAAAGGAGTCTCTCCTTTGTTAGGTATCTCATATTCACTGGTGGATGTCTGTGACCTTCTTTGAGGAGACATCTATAAAAAGATCATGATAATATTTGAGAATAGCATATAATCAAATGTCTTTAACCAAAATAAAAATCTTAGATAAAAATTGAGACCTTACGACTCAATATCCGCTAAAACAAAAGTTAATATCACTGTATGATTAGTCAAAGCAAAACGATAAATATCTGTCTAAGGCACACTAAGGCCTTCACATTAAGAAACATTAAGCACTAATCGCTACGTCGAGAAGGTTCCCCAGGTTCATTCCCGGGATTCTTCTCATTCTTCGAAGGATTCGGGCACTCATCTTCAAAATGTCCATCTTGCGTAGAGACTATAGTATGGCTCTGGATCTATCTGACTTATAGGACTTGGTTCTCTGAACTGTAATTCCCTTTTTGGTTCAGGAGCTTCTTCTTCGTCATCTGATGACAGGCAAATTGGGTTGCTTATACATCCTCCTGTCATCTGCAAGTGCCTCCTATTTATTTCTTCACATGTCTCAATGGGTGGGGAGGGTAACTCTGCATCATTACTTCCCACGCTCTCTAGATCTGAATGCTCCTGTCCTTCTGGAGCAAGCTGTGGTGGAATTGCACGCTATCTTCGTGTTCTGATGCCTGTTCTACTTTCGAAATTGGAGGATCTATTAGGCGTGTTCGTGACCCAACTATATGAATAACTCTTCTACCTCTATGTACAATTCTGGTTATCATGCGACGTGGATGCATCTATAAAACAAGTTAACTCAATAACATAAGTATGATTCACATAAGAATGTACTTATTACTTAAGGAGTGGAGCCGTAGATACTTGAGAAACTTGCACATGACTTTACTTTGAGCTGTGTAACAATATGAACAATAAATGCTATGCATGAACATCTATTCTACTATGATCAATGAGGGAGTCAAGAACCTAGGCTCTGATATCAAACGGTAACGCCCTCAAAATCGCCCCTCCTGCCACGTAGGCAGTCAGGTTGACCCAGGAGCGTTACACTACCTACTACTATATTGACCATGACCATTCAACAAAAAGACATATGTGGCATTAATATAATACGAAAAATATAATACTAAGACTTTAATGCGAAAGTTCAAACGGTGGAATATCAAGAGATATTGATAATTCCATGCAGTCTATAATAAAATAAGAAAAGATAGCAACTCAAAGAGGTTCAATAGTAACACAAGTTCGACGAGCGGAATCACATGATGTCTCTGAATAAAACACAATAACATGAGAGAGAAATAGCAATGATAGCTTGGCATAATTTATCAGTCATGTGCAGCATTCTCTAAGCTCTGTGCCCTTCAACACCTCGTCAGTTAGCATTCTCACTTGCAAAATCTCAATGCAGGAGAATCGAATACTCATAAGCAAAGATGCCCAGTACGATAGAACATAAATGATGAAATAAGATTCAGTAAAGAATATTGAATACTATATCAATAATAATCAACTGTAGACCCTAGTATTTATACAATGTCTATAATGAGCCATACATCATACTTTAACATTATCCATATATGTGCTTTGTTCTTTGTCATAACTATACTTTGTCTTTACGATACTTTGCATTATCTTTACAATACTCTGCATTATCTTGACAATGCCATGTTCCATACTTTACTATACTATGTCTATGCTATACTATTCAATACTTTACTTTGCATTTGCTTTACTATGAGTTGCACTACGTCTTTTACAATACTATGATATCCTTAAAGTTGATTGTCCTATGCGAGCTCGACTTTATTAAGTTAGGATGCTAGAGGTGCCTCTCAGAATCTCTGAAGCCAATAAGTCCATAAAAGGAAAGAGGTGGGTGTTAATACCTCACCTGTTTCAGAATGTAGGTGGGAGAGAATCTACATCCCAGGAATAGTGGTCAATTAAGAAATCGGTAGGTTCACTGTCTCCTCATCTAACTACCTGTCCATCTGACTTAATACTATAATATCTGAGGGGAAGGAGTGTGACCATTGCATCACCCTTCATTCGAGATACAGGTGGGAGAAGACCTAAAATTTCAGGAACAGTGGTCATTGAAGACCAGTAGTTTCGTTGTCTCCTCAACTAACTACTTGCCCCTCTTTCGGGGCGGCACATAATAATCCCACATCTTTATCTTTACTTTACTTTTCTTTAATTATCTTTAATAAAATTTAAAATCAGTAAAGGAAAAGATTTTCTTTTCTCTAAAGAGTTAGATCTTCCTTAGGACAAGGTAAGGGTCATTGTGATCTTTAGAGTATTATGTAAGATTTCACATGATTCTGATGAAAAGAGAACCTAACTTCCGAAGGATCGGACTCAACGGAAAAGTCAGCGTTTCTGGCAGACAAAACCCGGGCCGGGTTGATGGGAACTCGGGCCGAGTCTTTGTCGAGGACATTCTGTACATGACCCGGTCCGAGTTGGGGTGGCACGGGCCGGGTCGATGTCAGAGAAACAATACATATGACCCGATCCGAGTGGTGATCTGACTCGGCCGGGTCGTTATTGAGGGTCGGTACTCATTACTCGGGCCGGGTCATGAATAGTGCGCCGATCGTCTTCTCCATCTCCGGCGAGGTCGGTTTCTAGCCATACTTTCGTGACATCGTCGGTGAGGCAGCCTGGCCCGGGTATACTCGAACTCGGGATAGGTTTTGAAACGGTGACTTCATCAATACGTCGATGAGGCGGCTCGGTCCGAGTTTGTCTAGACCCGAACCGTGACTAAGCAAGACCCGAGCCGAGTTGTAGTTAACTCGGGCCGGGTGCCTGATGCGCAGAATCGCGCCGGTCACCTTCTGTATTTTCGGCGACCTTCCGGGCGTCGGATCGAACATATCATAATATGAAAAATACACCTAGGGCATTCGTGATCACTATGATAATCATATGCGCAACAATAGATCTCTATTTCTTCGTCTAGGGGATTTAAATCTAAGGTACCTCTGTTCGTCAGTTTTCGGGTTCGCCAGAAATTCTCTCGTCGTTCGTCGATCACCGGTCGCTCCTAGCCGATGAGAAGGTTCGCCCGGCTCCTGCGCACGTCTAGGAAGCGTCATGAGTTGGTCGAGGGTGCACGCCGGATGATCGTTGCATCGTCTCTGTTCTGTATCGCCGCTTGGACGTGAGTGCGTCGGTCGTCGGTTCATAGGAAGAGAAGAGGAAGACAGAGGGGCGGCGGTCGGTTGAAGTCCAAGGGGGCGCGAGGTCGCCCTCGCGTCCTCCCTTTATAGGATCGGCCGGCCAGAAGGCCGACTGATCGTGGCGTGATCAGGGGAGGAATTTCCTCCCCTGGTCGGCCGTTGCTTTTCTGGCCGTTTTCATTTTTTCGAATTCGATTTGAATTCTGCCATTAATGGCAATTAATCTCCTACTTGGACTGTTTTTCTTTGGTTTTGAATTCCCTTCCTTACATAAAAATTCGATGCGTTACAAGCAATGCCACAGTTCGGAGTGCTTTGTGATTACTTCATCTTCCTAAAACAAAAGTATCTTTGGAGATTGACAAAATCATTTGTCTATGGCAATTAAGTTCATCAGCTCCATCTCTTTGCAGTAGCAATTATATCATGTACATTCAACTGCATATACGAAGTTGAGGCATGATCTTGCGCTAGAATGTTGTTCTATAAGCAAGAGTCAATTCTTGTACAACAAAAGAATTTTCATTTATATAGTAGGTTGAGGGACCTACTACTTTATAGTGCAAATATGCTCGTTTTTCCCAAAAATGGAATGTGCAACTTTTTTGCATCAACCTAGATGAAATTTGCATATTGGAATCTTAATTTTATATATTACTACAAATATTAAGGTTTCCATCCAATGACCACGACTCCTATGAAAACATAGGGAGTTAACTATTGAATTGGAGTGCAAAAAATTAGCAGCTTTTTTTGGAAGTAGATAGTCATGCTTTACATGTAAATGATGTATGGATATTCTATCATGTAATTAGGTTTGTATTCTAAGTTATTTTGATTAATTTTGTCATAGCTATTTTATTAAAAATAAAATCCACATAAGTTTCATATGTTTTTTATTTATTTATGAAGAACATGGAAAGAGTCATGAAGGCATTAGAGAAAAATACATTTGCATTGGAGTCAATATGAATCCAGAAAATGAACAATTAACATATTTGACAATCAAGTAACAATCCCTCCCTGATGCATCTTGACGAGAGCAAAGTGGAGTGTGTTGCCCATTACTTGACGGAAAAAAGTGAAGTATTAATGGAAAAAACACTCTTGTGTCCAAAGATGTCGACCAACAAGTTGAAATTCATGATGAAACTTCAAGAATCAATCAATTTTATCCATTACAATTATTATTATAGTAATAATAATATAATAGCAGAAAGATGTTATTTAAGAATTAATATTTATAAAAGATTGATTAGTATTAATTTTATTTATCTTTTAATTTTGATTTCTTTACCTTTAACACTTTTCTATTTCATTAACTAATACCTTGCAATTCTCTAATTTCATTTTCCGTCTTGTATTTGATAAAATATTAAATTCTTTTACCATAAATCACTCATATTCTATTTATTTTTTAACACTTCCCTTTTTCTATTTCCATTAATTTCTCTTTGCCCACACATTTTGCCATATTCATTTCCTTTTTTTACTACCTTTTGAATTAAAATTTCTATCATTCTTCATTCAAATTTGTTTCCATTCTTGTAATTTCTTTTTTTTCATTTTTTTTCATTTCTTTTTATGGTTTTATTTCCATATTAGTTTTTTTTGGATTTCTTAATTTTTGCAATTGAACTAGTTTCTTGGGTGGTTTGTCGGTTCGTCAATTCTTTAGATCCAATCGATTTTGGCCGGTTCAAAGCTAATTCTGATTTTGATATTGTACTGAATCGGACCAGCCACTGGTTCGCAATTGAACTAGTTCAATCAGTCGGTTTGGTCCGATCTTAATAACATTATAATTTAAAACTTCTCACAAAGTATGAGAAACCAAATAGATTTCCTTAATTTGATGTCATTGAATCAGTGTTGTCAAAATTGCAAGTTGACTCGAATTGGATGATTTTATGATCTCATCCGAGGAAAATGAGCCAACTTGCATGAAAGCTCATTTTCTAGCTCGTAAAAATTATGCCGTTTTTAATCGTAGTTGTTTACTGCCAACATTGCTTGTCATCGCTTATGTTTGTTGCATGCTATTGCTCACAGCGATTGCTACTATTCACCACTGCTATTGCTACTATTCACCATTACTATTGTAATCGCCTCTGTCATGGTCGCTGCTTTCATTAGCCATACTATTCCCATGCGTCAGTTTGCCTCACTTATTCTTTCCCATCGGAATCAGTCTATCACAATAATTGAATCCCCACGCAATCACTAAAATAGTTACATAGTTACACAATTAGCTATTCTCAAGACCTTGATTGTAGCTCTTGCATTTACATATATTGTCATACCATGGGCGCATGCACAATCAATATAAGTACAAACCAATCTTGTTAGGCTGTCATGATACATTAAAACTCCATTAAATATATTTATCCAATGCTTGCATGTGCAAACAAGTGAAGGCACCTGCCTCCACCTTTAGTATTAGAGACATGATAGATCAACACTCATCCTCTTCCTTTTTCCAAAATTCATCAGTCACGTCCAATAACAACACATCATCATTACATTTACTACATCATGCTCAGCATTTTATTTCCATCAAGCAATCAGAAACAAATTATTTAATGTGGGTAACTCAACTACAACCTATCATCACCACACCCATTGAGGCATATCCCACTCCCACTACCCAATATATTGAATGACATCGCAAAGATAAACTATTTCTTATTTGGCTTCTAGCCTCATTATCTAAAGAAGTCATTCCATTGGTCGTCGAACTTGGCACTTCTCGAGAGGTTTGGTTCGCCCTGTATAGAGCCTATGAAGCTCCTTCAGAAACTCACGTTTTGTAACTAAAAATGCAGTTACAAAATTTGAAGCAAGGTGATACACCATTGACCTCCTTCCTACTCCAAGGAAAAATGATTGTTGATAAGCTACAGGTCACACACTTTCTCCTTCAAGATTTAATGCAATGGTTTTCAACAATCTTCACTCAAATTACAATGTCCTTGTTGCATCACTTGCTACACGCAACACCCCAGTTGATTTTGTTAAGCTTCAAAGTATTTTATCTAGCCATGAAATTCGTCTTCAGGTGCATTATATATATTCCCTTCTGCTAATTATTCAAAGCTGTATCGAGTAGGTTGTCGCCACCTATTTAATACCACTCACATTCAACAACAACAAGGTCATGAACGCAGCTATGTGCGAGGACATATTTATCGTCATAATTCTCCATGCCCAGTGTGTGGTGTCATCAATCATTTCCCTTACAACAATTGATACTACAGGCATTCTAATGTTCAAACACCACGAGCTTTGATGATTGCTTCTCAACTTCCTGCTTTGCCATCCGCTTTGTCTCTTCTCCTAAATGATTACAACAGCTAGGTACTGGACACTAGTGCCATCAACCACAGTACATATTAGTTTACAAATAATATTGATTATGTATATATCTATAAAGTCATTATAAATAATATTACTTTAATAAAATCCGGTTGAACCCGATCAAACCGATCCAACCACGACCATCATCCGGTCCGATGGCCGGTCCAATTATGATAACATTGGTTAGCATCTATCTATCTATCTATCTATTTATATTATATTAAAAATAAGGAAGTTTACAAGGAGAAGTTGACATTTGGCATGAGGATGTATTGACAAGTGTCCTTAAATATTAATTATAAATTTTAAAACATTAAATAACTATGATTATGAAATATAATAATTATAAAATTTTATTATCTATGTGGTTATAATAACTATATAACTTTTCTATGTATACGGTTGTATAGTAACTAGGATTTATAGTAATATAATGCTTATCCATAATATAGTAACATATGAAATTAATTACAATTCTTAATACATTTTCAACATATATTATAATAGGAATAAAATTTAGTAGAGTAATATATATAATAAAGTATTTAATTTTTATCACAGATTAATTTCATCGTCGGATACCGAATAATTTTAATAACTACTATTTAGAACTATATTTAATAATTTGCTATAAATATTAATTCCTTATCAGAGATTAACTGCATATGCACTTACCAAACGGTTTTAATTTTTGATAGTTATAAAAGAGATCATTTCGTATTTGTCTTATCCACTTTGCTACTTAGTTTCTAACCATAGTAATGTTTCTATAACCATATTCTCTCAAGAATTTTCGCCCGTGATATTTGGATTCCTTTCTAAATTGTTTGAGAATGATGATATTATTGTTTAGTTCTATAATATTCTTTAATTCTCTGAAATCATTATCATATTTGTTTATATGTTTGGATTCCTTTGAGAATGAGATATGTTTTATCATAAATTTTTTATTTCTCTTTATTGAAGTACAATATTACGGTTTATTTGTTTATTATATTTAAGAATATTGATCATCAATTATCTGAACATGTCAGAAGTTAAATTCTCGGTTTGCATGGTGTATAGATTTAGAAAACATTATCATGATCCTCATCATGTTTATATCTGTCTGAAAGTGAAAGTGCAGCAGACTCAGTGCCACAAATTCCTACAATGTGAGGGAGATGGCCAATCCATGCATGTATTCCATTCGATCTTCTCAAGTTTCACCTTGCTTTCTTCTTCTGAGGTCATCTTCAACAAGAACAGGTGCAAAATAAGTTTATGCATATATTTCTAATGTATATTATTCACACACATTACTTCTTTTGGTATCTAGGATATAGTAGCCTAACTATTTTTTTATTTGTTATTGTTACACTCTCATTTAGTCATTATCTAACTTCCCCTCACCTTACTAACTACATAGTAGTTTTTAAAACTAATATAATCATGATATCTAAAGTAATTATAATCTTTGAGAACTATCTTTGTAAATTTTACATTCTTTCAGTAGGAAATTTGTTGAACTATTGATATTAAGGTGTTTTTAGACAAGTAATTATTTAAAAATAGATATAATTACTTGTGAAATCCAAAGATTTTTTTTACGAGTGCAAGAACATTATATCACAAGTAGGATCATATTTATTAAATATATCTTAATCTTTATATTTCTTTACTATTTATATTTATTTTTTAGCTCTAATTTTCATGGACTCATGTTGAGTATCAAGAAAAAAGTGCCACCGTAACAAACTTTTAAGATACTTAAAGGTGTTAGCATTACTATTTTTTAAGAAAAAAAATAAAATTGTTGTATTTAATGAAAGTTAGTTATAAAATATCGTAGCTTAATATTTAAATAATAGTTAACCGGAAAGTTAGTTAGTTACCAGGATAATTTTTAAACTACTATGAGAGACGTTCGGTTACCAAATTAATCATATAATATTTTTAAAATTACTAAATAGTTATGATGAACTCTATGCGCTTATGCAGATAAATCTTACAACAGAATGATTTAAATATTACAAATTTATGTATAGTTAATGATATCCATAATCCCACCATATTAAAATACTTCTACTTCCTAATTAAAATGTATAATGTGCAAGGGGTTTAATTATCAGTGTTATTTTAGATTTGATTGTTTGTATGGTTGTAATAACTATATAAAATATTTTTTTAAACATGAGAGATAATTTGATACCTATATTGTGAAAAAATAAATAAATATAACTGAAATATAAAAAGGTTCGAATTGAAGTTCTTAGAAATCATACTAACTTTCTGCACCTCCTAATCATTTTAATGTATGCCACTCTATAAATACGTGTAAAGAGAGAGTAGGAACAAGTGTTAAGATGGTTTTTGAAATGTAATGTACTATTGATGCCCAAGTGGGCCAACTCTTCGTTTTATACATTTTTAACATAATTATTAGACTTATTTATCTTGTGATAAAATATATTAGAATTAGTTGCGATAATAATTGTACACTCATGATTCATGCATTCTTTTACATAAAATATAAAATATAAAATATTTCATTCTAAATTATGTGAGAATTCCATTCCTTTTATTTTTTAGAATAGTATTATTACTAACCCTTTTTTTTATTATTATAAATATTTATTTTTTAAGAAATATCACATTTATTTGTAACATTTCTTATATTATTTTATGTCTTCTTAAATATTATTAGTGCACAAGTGTGAAAATTTTTACCATATATTATTTTTATTTAATGTTGAATTTATGACATCTTCTTATAAATCTTTCAACTACTTGACAACTGTAAATAAAAAAATGACAACAAGTCTCTATCTAAAATTATTCGTGCTTTCATGTAAACTCTTATAGTATGAGAGAAATTTATATATTTCTAATACGTTTCATTCATGGAATTATCACGTAGCAACTTCTTTCATGGTGTGGACAAAAGCAACACGATTGATTTTTTTAATAATTGAATAATATAATACCAAAATATAACACATTTTTTATTTCAAAAGTTGATTGATAATATTTGATATTATTGAAACTATATTTCATAGATAAAAATATTTATAAAAAATAAGTGTTTATGTATTTATGTGATGACTTTTATTTATAATTATAAATAAGAATGAAACATTTTTATATTAGTGTTGAAGAAATTAAAAATTGAGATGATGAATGTGTTTCACATATTGTTGTAGTGTTTGCGGTCATAGAGCATATAATGGTTAGAGTCTATCCTTACATCAATATTAAAGAAGTTTCATTGGATAACTATTTTCTATACATGTCAAGTTGCATATTTTCAATTACAAAAAATATAATTGTATGTGTGACTTAAAAGTCCAAGTAACATGAACAATTTTAGAAAATATAATTTGTGTATAATATAGAAGTACTTATGATATATTAAACAAAAAATAATATATAACGATTGAAAAATAATGATGATCCAATAATTGCATGAATTTGTTCGAGTCTTGATCATGTATTTAAAATTTAACATGTTTTAGAATAGCGGTAGAAACAAATATAATATACGATATTCATCATGTAATTCCTATAGCCTAACAAATTAATATCTCAAATTTAAATGAGAATATTATTCTCTAAGAAGAGTGGAAAATAAATGGGACACAAAGAAAATTAGACATAAATTATTTTTTATATCATAAATTTAAGTAATATTAAAATATATCAAACTAATATTTACATATTTTATAAATGTAAGATTCATATAATTTTGCATTATATCCGGCTCTCACACTAGGTTCACTTAAAAAATACATTAGTGAACAGATTTTATATTGTATAAACGTTAATAGGAAAATACTAAGACATGATAATGTTTTTTTAATTAATTGGACAGATGACTAAGTAAACAACTAATTAAAAGCAAGCATAAATATTGTGTATTTCAGAAATTGAAGTTTTAAAGAATTATTTATTTATTTAAACTATAAATAAAAGTGTTAATTACTAACACATGATTATTGTGTTTGTAACACTGTTAATTTTACTTTCGCACTTCCCGCACATCGTGCGGGGATCATTCTAGTATTATTAAAAGGAGGATAGTTTTGAATAAGAGAATGACATATGACATAATCTTGTGTTGACAAGTGTCCAAACAACAAATTTGTTATGATTATATTGATTAATTATTTTCTAAATAAACATATTACAAAGTAATATTAAATTATTATTACAAATCATAATTATGTATTTATTGTGATGGAGCCTAACTAATTAATATTGTATAACATATTATTATTATTATTATTATTATTATTATTATTATTATTATTATTATTATTATAATGTATACTCACGTAAATAATATAGGCATCTAATAAGTTAAAAATAATAAAAGATATTACTTATTGAATTAGTAGCTGATAACAATTCATAACCGTTCTTATAATCATGATAACATAATTTTATAAAATTAAATAAGTTTCACAAAGAATGTTAATTTAAGATGTTATTATATGTTGTTTAACAATTAATTAAAATTATAAATAAATAATTATGAGATATGTAAGGAGAGAATGCCGTGGGACACACACATAATGTTCACATAAAATTTAATGTTATATTATAAATTTTTTGAATATTAATATTATGTAATAACCTTCTGACGATATTTTAAATGATTTTTTTTGTGAATGTTATAGTCGCAAGTTAAGAAATAAGAGGAACTTCCCCCAATTATAAATATACGGAGCACGATAAAAATAACTAACTTTGTAAGTTATGAAAATGTTAATAATAAAACATATTATCAGTTGTTGCTTGGTTGGTAAATGATAATTAACTCATAACTATCCACCATTAAACACAAATTAAAAGCAATCTGTTAGTAGAGTTAGTGGTTCCATAGCAACTAAGTCTATAAATACTATAAATACTATCAAGCACAAGTCTCTACCACATCCATTAGCTGGCATATTAGACTTTGAATGTTGGATAGAGGACACGATGTTCTGTTATGCACTCGAGGTGTCATGTCATGGTTATGGATTTTACTTTATGCACATTCACCTCTTGATCATATGAGCACACTTATAAATTCTTTTTTAGTTATTTTTTAAGAGAATCATTTTACATTGCCTTCTTTGAATTAATTCCTTATCAAATAACATTTATAATATATTTTAGAGCACTTCTGTAACTCTTATTTAAATATAGGAATATTTTTATTTGTCTTAAAGCATTATCATATGTTTATGCCATTTTAATATAATTTTAATTGTTTTTAAAATATTATTTGTGTGCATGTGTAATAATTTTTATAGTATTTATTTATTTCTTTACTACTATATTTGTGCCATTAAATTTTCATAAATAAATTATTTTATATTAAAAATATTAAATATATCATTCCATTTTTAATTTTAATTATTCAGTTTTAAACAGCAACATTATATAGAAAGGTTCTAAAAATGAGTATAGATTTACTTGAATAATAATTCGTCATTGTGAAATTATTGTTTTACAAGTTAATTTTTTAATTATGTATTTATTTATTTTTAATAATTAATATTATATGTATCACTATTTTTTCTGTGTTGAAATGGTTGCTTTGCATGCTTTTTTTACTCAAACGAGGTCTTTATTTTTTAAGTTATTCATTTTTTTATAATTTTTTTCTTTAAATCAATTTTCTTTTTCCTTATTCGGTACGGTAGATTCATGAAAATTGTATAATTCTTTCTATTCTCAATGTATTATTTGTGTACAAGTGAAATAGCTTTTATAGCATATTTTTATTTCTTTACAATTAGTTTCTCCCCCTTTTCTAGGCAAGGCTATGCATTAAACGGGCCATTCAAACTCATATAACACAGAAGGAATGTAAGCATTTTTAACATGTTGCATTATATATGATAGTTTTTATTATAGCCAGTCACTTGAATCCACACTCATATTTGAGTTCTATTTTAAGTGTTAAATATTTATAAAAAAATGGCAAAAAAAATTATCCGAGGAGGGCATATCTTAATTGCGATTTATTTTTTAAATGAATAAATTGCTAATTATACAATATAGAATCTTCTTATGATTTTTCAAAAAAAATATTTATTATTTTTTATTATTTAACTTTAATATACAACTTTATAAAGAATGGTCTATTATTTTTTATATAGAAATGTTCTATTATCAATATTGCTTGCTTGCACATCTTTGCATGAAAGTCGTTTCTAAAATATTTTTTATTTCTTAAAATTAGTTCTTTTTCTTATCTACTACATTATATTCTTAAACTTTCTTTATATATGTCAACTTTAATGCATTTATTAGTTATATTGCTATGTGACAAATTATATCATTGCCTAATTTTATTTTGTACTATTTTATGTAAACTAAAAACTGGTTTAATTTAGCATTAGTTAAATATTTAGGAAATTTGTAAAATAAACATTTAGGAAATATACATATTAAAGTAATCACATAAACCTTTTTTTTATCATTAACCTTAACTTTAAATGCTAAATGGTGTGAGTGCCATGAATATGACTCGTGATAAATAAATTTATTTCAATATTTGAATGTTGTAAATAGGTAATGGAGTATATTATTTTTTTCCATAAATAAGGTTTGTTTCACTTGTGCAAAGGTGCATATTTTACAATATTTATGATCATGTGCTTATATATTGAAAATAAAAATATATTAAATTTGTATTTAACAAGATGTTAATGCCAAATAAATACAAAGGATTTTTTTATCATGATTGCAATCAGGATTTTTGTTTTATAAAAAAATTCCTTTTTAATTTATGTGTTTGTCAATTACATTTTAATTTATTTTAGAATATTATCATTACTGATTATTTTTTATTTAACATATTTAATTTCAAGAAGTAAATAAATACAAAAAATTATTTTTCATCGTCATATTTTTATGACCATATTCAACATGGATATTTATATAATCATATTTTATGTTCTATAAAATAATTCATTCTAAATTATGTGAGGATTGGAATCCTTTTATTTTATTTTAGAATATTATCATTACTATCTCTTTTTATATTTATTATGGATCATATTTTTTTATTTGTCTTTAAGAAGTACCATATTTATTTTTAACATTTCTTTTATTGTTTTATTTAGTCTTAGATATTATTAATGTAAAGTGTGAAAAAAATAGTGTTGTATTATTAGATATTTTCTTATAATATTTTCAACTATTCAATGATTATAAATAGAAAATGACGTCGAGCCTCTATTTAAAGCTATATGTGTGTGTAACGCATGTTTCATGCAAACTCTTAGAGACTATTTGCCATTTCATTAATTGTTGACAGAATAAAATTAGTTTATTCCATTAATCATTAATTTTTTTGAGACGTGAGTCAAGAATATAAGCAATTTTGGCCATTTGGAGGAATAAAATATCTCATCCAATTTTATGTTCATTAGAATAAATATTTTTTTCATCATCATTTGAGAATAAGAAGAGTGTTTAGCAAAATCTTATGGAATAAACTCTTATTCTTAATTTTGAGCTCATACCAAACAATCCCTTATAGAATGAGAGTAAGTAATGCATATATTTTTAATATATTTCATTCATGAAATTATTACTTGGCAAAGTTCTTTTGTAGTGTGGGCACATGCAACGTGATTAAGCTTTTTAATAATTGAGCTATATAATATCAAAGCATAACACAATTTTTTTAAGTTGATTGCTAATATTTTACATTAATAATACTATATTTCATAGATAAAATTATTTATTAAAAATAAGTGTGTAGATGTATTTATGTGATGACTTTTAATTTTTAACTTCAAACAAGAATGAAATCTTTTTTACCTTAATGACGAAGAAATTAAGAATTTAAATGATGAACATGTTTTGCATATTGCTGTGGTGATCGTGGTCTAGCATGAATAATAGTTGAAATCTATCTCTATATGGACAATTCTTTTTTATGTATGCCAAGTCACATATTTTCTATTAAAAAAACATAATTTCATTCATGACTTGAAAATTCAAGCAACATGATAAGTTTTGGAATGTATAATTTGTATGTTATATTAAAGATAAAACAATATATAAGGATTGATAAAAAAATAAGGATAATCTAAAATTTGCATGAATCTATTGTCAAGTATTCATCATGTATTTAAAATTTAACATATTTTCAAATAATTAGATTAGTGATAGGAACAAATATAATATATTACTATATGTATCATGAAATTCATATAGATATGAAAATAGAGTTACAAATTAATATCTCAAACTTAAATGAAAATACTATTTTCTAAAATCAGAGGAAAACAAATAAAACACAAAGGGAATGAAATAGACTAATAAATTATTTTTATTTTATAATTATCGTACTCTTTAAGTATATTAAAATATATCATACTAATATTTACTTAATTTATAAACATATGATTTATCTAATTTCGCATCGTCCGCGCATCGCACGGGCCATCACACTAGTATCTAATAAATAAGTTCTTTTGACAATATCACGTATATGAATTGTGATTTTATGATAATTTTATTTTATTTTTAAATAAATTATCATTGATCATAAAAAAATTATTTTACAGCTCAAGAACTATCCCATTTTTTTTATTTTATAGTCGTGATAATCGGTCATTAAATATTTGTAAACTAAAATGTGGACATGACAGTTATTTTCTCTCTTTCATGTCATGTTTAAAATTAATAAAATAGTAAAAAAAAAGCAGCAACCATCTCATAAAGTGAATTGCACCCTTAATAATGAAAAAAAAATCACCCAAAAGAACACTAGTATCGTTTAATTTATACGAGATCCTCCACTGAAAGTATCGTTTCGTACGGCTTAGCTAGTATGAAAACTAAAGAACACTTTTTATGTAAAAAAAAATTAAAATAAAAGGAAGGATATGAAAAAAGAAGATAAATAAAAGATACCGACAGGAACCATGTTTAAAGATGATGAATGATGAATAATAATGGAATGATCATGTTTAACAACAACAACAACAATAATAATAATAATAATACTCCATTATTATTATTATAATGGAGTGATAATAATGTTTATTATTAATATTATTATTATTATTATTATTATTATTATTATTATTATTATTATTATTATTATATTGAATAACCGTGGAGTTAGACGTAAATCGTCTAAGCTGTGCAAGCAAGGTGTTTTTAAGGCAAAACGAGTAATATGATTGCTTGAGCGACTATATAAGAATATAGTTTTGACTTGCATATTGATTGAGCGACTTTTATAGTTTTGACTCTCAAGTTGATTGAGCATTATGTATCCTTAACATGTCATGGTATATGATTTCAAGTGGTTGAGTGATTGTGTATTCCTAACAGGTCGCAATTCTTTCGTATTATGTTGTGAATGTACTTGTGGGTCGTACGATCCATTTACTATATACAAACATTTACAAAATAAGGTAAATAACCCATCATGTGCGAGTGGGAAATTGTTGGACGTCAACCGCCCATAATAGGCATTTGCTTGCATGTAATTTATTAATTACATAATAAAACTACACGACAGTTTATGGAACTGCTAATGCATATAGAGTTGTATTGGAGTCCTATGGAGACTTGCTTGCAGGTTGACGACGTCCTCACTTTGCCTATACAATTTGCTGTAGTTTGTGCCTTAGTAGTATTTGGATTGTGAGACTGTGCCGGCGTTTCGCTAAGTGATCGTTGATCCGATTTCGAGGATAATACAACGTAAAAGAATCTTATTTCATTCGGCTGTAATAGGTTGATTTTTCTATATTAAAATCTTCAGCTATTTTGTATAGTTCCTTCAGCTTATTGTGTTATTTCTTTTATTGAGTGATCAAAATCTGATCCACGTAAATTCTGTTGGGATGTGTGGTTGGAGAATTTAATTTCCTTATATTAGAAACATAATAGGCGTGAACAAATTATTTTGGTTAATAACTAAATATTCTTACTTTTTTCTCTTTTTTCATAAAAAAACATAAAGCAATGATAATATTTAATAAAAAATTAAATTCTTGAGATTGTTTGATAATTAGAAACACACAGAATTAATGCCTGCTTCAACCGGTTTCACGTAGAATTTATTCAGGATCTATAGTCGAGTCTTAAGATCAGCTTACAGTAGATCTTATGATTCTAACAATCTATAATATCAATACAAATTTATTTATTCGAATAAAAAAATAAAAGTAAACATAAAGGTTCTTAAAAAAAGTTAAATTTAATTATTTTATTTATATATATTGTATATTTTAGTCTCCCTTTTATGAATTTTAATATCTTTTAATAATTTACTGTTGTCTTATGAATCTAATATTATATTATTTTACATCAAAATTAATTTTTTTATTATTGCACATATACTAAAAATTATATTTTATTTTAAGAAATATTATAGTTCATTAAGATCAAACAATTTATATTATTATTTTTATATTTTGTAAGAATATATCATATTATTTTTTATATAAAAAATATCTATTAGACTTGAAAATATGAATAAAGTATTACTGATCAATATTTAATTAACTTATGTATAAACATCATATTTATGAATAAATATACTATTTTATTATTTTATATTAAAAATATTTTTTTATTCATGAAATAGGATTTTAGAATCCTCCATCTACTCCTACCATTCTAGATAAAAGCGGGTATTTTGAAGCTTCGATATTGATCACCTTTTATTTACGGACGAAGACGACTTTGCCCCACAATTATTAGCAACCGCAATTCAAAAGAATAAGGAAGGAAAAAAAATATATTTGTTGTGCCAATATAATATAAATAAACTTGGTGCCCGCTACCAGCAGTCTGCTTCTTGTAGTGATCCGGTTCTCGTGCCAATTTAATTCCCTGCTTCGCCGACGATGTTCCCGTCGCCGGACTCGTCGTGGCCATGGAGCCTGGGCTGGGCGCTGGCGTCGCTGCTGCTCATGACGTGGGCCGCGCGAGCGCTGGACTGGGTGTGGTGGCGGCCGAGGCGGCTGGAGCGCGCGCTCCGGGCGCAGGGCCTGCGGGGCACCCCGTACCGCCTCTACTTTGGAGACCTCAAGGAGCTCACGCGGCTCGGCAAGGAGGCGCGCTCCGAGCCCTTGGCTCCCCTGTCTCACGACATTGCCCCTCGCGTGGCGACCTTCTTCCACCGCGCGGTAAAGGAACGCGGTGCGTGGTCATGACGACCTTAGTTTTGCTTGCTTTCTCTGCCGTGCTGTAGCATTAAACGCACTTCTGTTGCTTCTTCTACCTCTTCTCTGATCACGGAATCCGATTATTGTGTCATATTTAGTCGAAAACTTTGATGGTGAAATGTCACACGTGTATTGTATTCTTAAGGTGAGAATGAGAGGAATTAACTGAAGCTAGTTTCGATTTAACCAATATGTAGGAAAAGGCAATTTTTTTTAATAACAGTAACAGATTGATATCCTTGTACAAGGCCCTTAAATGAAGGGTTCAGCTTGATGAAATTCGCAGTTCAGGTTTTGTTGGATCATCTTGCAGTCAAATAGGAAACGGAGAGATTTCATTGACTCCATATCTGGATTAAACTTGTTCAGATGGTTATTGATTTATTAGAGTTTGTGTTTCATGCTTTTTCCGTCAATTCAACTCGTCTTCTATATTACAGGCAAGGTATCATTTTCATGGCTTGGACCTTCACCCCGGGTCATCATTGCAGATCCAGATTTGGTAAAGGAAGTGCTGCTCAACAAGTTCGGCCACTTTCCAAAGCCGAATCTAAATCCATTATCACGGATGATAGTCACAGGACTTTTGGGTTATGAAGGTGAACAGTGGGTCAAACATAGGAGGATACTGAATCCTGCTTTCCATATGGAAAAGATTAAGGTATTTCTATTTGAGAAATTCATTGACTCTATCTCAAACCTAGACAAATACAATTCACAAGTTTATGAATACATCAAATTGTATGTTTACGACTGCAGTCAGCTGTACTGATGGAATTTTTTTATCTTGTTTGATCTTCAGAGGATGACTCCGGCATTTGCTACTTATTCTGCTGAATTGATTGGGAGATGGGAGGGTTCAACTGGAGCGCAGGGAAACTTTGAGGTGGATGTCTGGCCTGAGTTTCAAAACCTTACTGGAGACGTGATTTCACGAACCGCATTCGGCAGCAGCTTTCTTGAAGGTAGAAAAATTTTTCAGCTTCAAACGGAGCAAGCTATGCTTCTTATGCAGGCTCTTCACAAGGTGTACATCCCTGGTTATAGGTAATATGCCTTTATTATGCATATGATCAATTAGTTTGGAAGAGCTGAATATATCCTTTTGAGTTCTCTTGTTGAAAAGTAGCAACCATTATGATTGCTTTAATTCTTTAACAAATGACAAATATATATAGTTTTGATGATAATGTAGATCATTGGAATTTGATATATATGTAGCTAACCATTGCTTAACTCCGCCTATATTTTATAGCCGGTCCTAAGCCCGGATAAAGGAGGAGGGTTGTGTTAGACCCTGACAGCCAGCATAAAATCATGTCGAATCTTATGAACATGAATCAACGAATATATTGTGTTAATGCTAGGTCATTACTCGTAAGTAACGCGCTGTACAGCTCGGGTACAGTGATAAGAGAGCAAGAGCCGCTGCATCTTCGCCTGAATGCAGTGTTAAATGAGCAAGGGCTACCGCACTCTAATGGACGGAGGCGGTTAAAGAAGCTAGTTCATGAGACTAAGGTCAGATTAGGTTCTTGGAACATTGAGATGTTGAATGGGAAGCGCCTCGAGGTGGCACAAGTAATGGATCAGCGTAAGATTAGTATCTTATGCTTGCAAGAAACTAGATGGGTAGGAGAGGGAAGTAAAGAGATTAGGTTAAATGGTTCCAAACTTTGGTACACAGGTAAGGTAAATGGAAGGAATGATGTTGGTATTATCGCGGATGCGGAATGGAGGAAAAATGTTGTGGAAGTTAAAAGGATTGAGGATCGAATCATATCCGTGAAAATAATTGTTGGAAAGGAGACTATGAACATTATTAGTGCATATGCACCCCAAGTAGGAGCAGAATCACATCTCAAGGAGAAGTTTTGGGCAGATATGGAGGGTTTGATTGAAAGTATACCAACAACCGAGAAAGTTTATATTGGGGGAGACCTTAATGGACATGTTGGTAAAGAGGCAGGACCACATGCAAGGGTTCATGGTGGTTTTAGTTTTGGAGAGTTGAATGAGGAAGGACAAACTATTATTGATTTTTCTTTAGCATACGACCTTAAGATTATCAACACTTGTTTTAGGAAGAGAGAGGAACATTTAATCACATACAAAAGTGGAACTCATAGGCCTCAAATCGATTTTTTCTTGACAAGAAATACTGATAAAAGACGCTGTACTAATTGTAAAGTAATTCCTGGGCATGGGGTGACTACACAATATAGATTGTTAGTTCTTGATATGCAAATGAAATGTATAAAACCAAAATCCCGAACAGTTTTTGATCGAAAGATCAAGTGGTGATAGTTAAAGGGGGAGAAGCGAGAGACTTTTAGAAGTAAGTTATTAGAGGAAAGTGTGTGGGAGTTAGAAGGAGATGCTAGTATCATGTGGAAGAATGTGGCAAAAAAGGTTGAAATGGTTGCTAAAGCCATTTTAGGAGAATCAAAAGGTTTTGGACCACGAGATAAGGAGACTTGGTGGTGGAATGAGGAGGTCCAAGAAAAGGTGCGTAATAAGAAGAATTGTTTCAAGGCGATACACTTGGACAATAGTTCTGACAATTGGGAAAAGTATCGTTTGGCGAAAAGGGAGGCTAAGAAGGCAGTTAGTGATGCTCGTGCTAAAGCATATGAGGGGTTTTATAAGGAGTTAGGGACAAAGGCTGGTGAACAAAGGATTTACAAGATTGCAAGGAATAAAGAGAAGGAGTCGAGAGATTTGGATCAAGTAAGATGCATAAAAAATGAAGTTGGTAAGATTTTAGTTACTGAAGGAGATATTAAGAACAGATGGGAAGAGTATTTCTATAAGCTATTTAATGATGGATGTGAAGGTTCCCGTTGTGATTTGGAGGACTTGACAGTTAGCGAATGTGAACTTAATAGGTCATTTTATCGTAGAATTAGAGTCTCGGAGGTTAGCGAAGCTCTTAAGAAAATGGAGAATGGTAAAGCCGTTGGACCGGATGGTATACCGATTGAAGTTTGGAAATGTTTAGGAGAAAAAGGTGTGTTGTGGTTATGTAAACTATTTAATGAGATTTTACGGTCGAAAAATATGCCTGATGATTGGAGATTAAGTACATTAGTTCCTATTTACAAAAATAAAGGGGATATTCAGAATTGTGCAAATTATAGAGGGATTAAACTTATGAGTCACACAATGAAATTATGGGAAAAAGTGATTGAGCATAGATTGAGAATGGAGACTAGTATTTCTGAGAGACAATTTGGGTTCATGCCAGGAAGATTCACTACAGAGGCGATTTATTTACTAAGGGGGATGATGGAGAAGTATCGAAGTAGGAGAAGAGACTTACATATGGCTTTCATTGACTTAGAGAAGGCGTATGATCGGATACCAAGGGATGTACTTTGGAAAGCCTTGCAAAAGAAGAGGGTGAGTGTTGCCTACATTAAGGTAATACAAGATATGTACGATGGGGCATTGACTAGGGTTAGGACAACCGGAGGTGAGACAAATGAATTTCCTATAGGAATTGGCCTACATCAAGGATTAGTTTTAAGCCCGTATCTATTTAACTTAGTTATCGATGCTATAACCGAGAGTATCACAGAGGAGGTACCTAAGTGCATGGTATTTGCGAATGATATAGTACTTTTAGCGGATTCAAGAGAAGAGATTAATACAAAATTGGAAATATGGAGAAATACGTTGGAGTCAAAGGGTTTTCGTTTAAGTAGGAATAAAACAAAATATATGCATAGCAATTTCACAAATAAACAACTTAGAGACGATTTGAAAGTTAGGCTAGGGGAGGATATAATTCTTCAAGTGACAAAGTTTAAATATTTAGGATCAATTGTAAGACAAGATGGTGAGATTTATGACGATGTTAATCATAGAATTCAAGCTGGTTGGTGTAAGTGGAGGAAAGCCACTGAAGTTCTTTGTGATAGAAAAGTACCCAATAAAGTTAAAGGAAAATTCTATCGTACTGCTATAAGGCTAGCAGTGTTATATGGTAGTGAATGTTGGGCTATGAAGGGACAACATGAACGTAAAGTGGGGGTAGCCGAAATGAGGATGTTGAGATGGATGTGTGGTCATACAAGATTAGATAAGATTAGGAATGACCATATACGTGAACGAGTAGGAGTGGCTCCTATTAGTGAGAAAATGGTAGAGAATCGTTTGAGATGGTTTGGTCATGTTCAGAGAAGACCATTAGATGCGCCACTAAGAAGAGTAGATCAAATAATTTGGAGTCCGATTAAAAGAGGGAGAGGGAGGCCAAGGCGGACACTTGGCGAACTAATAGAGCAAGATCTATTGGTGAATAATATATCGAAAGATTTGGTTACTAATAGAGCGGAATGACGTCGTATGATCCATGTAGCCGACCCCACCTAGTGGGATAAGGCTTTGTTGTTGTTGTAGCTAATCATTGCTTATTGTGCATATTTTTGCCCACTGCCCTGAATAAAAGAATATATAAAATTGACAGAGAAATTAAAACACTTCTCAGAGGCATAATTAAGAAGAGAGAGAAGGAAATAAAAATTGGTAAAGCCTGTGGCGACGACCTGTTGGGCTTGTTGATGGAGTCCAACCGAAGGCAATTTGAAGAACATGGAAACAAGAATGCTGGAATGACTACTGATGAGGTGATTGAAGAATGCAAGCTTTTCTACTTAGCAGGGCAAGAGGCAACGTCAATTTTGTTAACATGGACTCTGATCGCACTAAGCATGCATCCAATATGGCAAATTCGCGCAAGAGAAGAGATTTTGCAAATATTTGGTAAAAGCACCCCTGATTCTGATGGCTTAAACCGCTTAAAGATTGTAAGTAATAACACTTCATTTCCTCTTATTTTTGACTTGAGAACACATCTAGCACGGATAAGGCAGACAATTACTTGAATAGTTTATTCTGGTTAATTATCCCTATATGAGATAAGGGCCACATCTGAATTATATCAAACATATCTTTATGGATGCTTAAAGTATTGCAGGCCTTAGTTTCTAAAACCTACAGAAATTACTGCAGATTCTATTATTCCATCTAAGTGTATCATGTTATTAGAAAAAAATTGCTGGACTCCTGAAGCTATTTATTAATTAGAGAAATATAAATGTTTGTTTCATAACCATGGTGGCTAAAATATTTGACCTCTAACAATATTAGTAGTCTCTTTGGCAACAAAAACATCAACAGAAAGTCAGATTAAATCCAACCAAAATTTGCTGCAGAGCGCAAGAGATGTCTTGAAGATGCCATAAGATCCACTGGTCAAATGAAAAACTAAAAGAGAAAAGAAGATACCTTATGATTTTACTCTCTTTCATGCCCCACATAGTTTTAACATCAAAGCAATAAAAAATATCTAGCTTATCAGGAATCTCAAATTCCTATGACAGGTAACGATGATTCTAAATGAAGCTCTACGGCTATACCCACCGGCAATTTTCCTCAATCGGAAAACATACGAGTCGGTAAAATTAGGCGGTGTGACCTACCCCCCAGGTGTAATCCTTTCATTGCTTATAATCCTAATTCACCATGATCCTGAAATCTGGGGCAAAGATGCTGTTGACTTCAACCCAGAGAGGTTTGCTGAAGGCATTTTGAAGGCATCTAATGATCAGCTTGCTTTCTTTCCATTTAGCGGTGGTCCAAGGGTTTGCATAGGGCAGAACTTTGCTATGACCGAAGCCAAGGTGACATTGGTTATGATTCTTCAGAAGTTTTCTTTCGAGCTCTCGCCATCTCATGTTCATGCTCCACACACTGTTTTGACTCTCCAACCTCAACATGGTGCTCCGATAAGGTTTCAAAGACTCTGAAGCATCTTTTGCCGTCAAGAATATGAACTTTCTGCCCTGAAAGTTGGTTTAATATGTAATATACACAGGATGAGCTAATAAATGCTCGACAGTGAAAGATGGATCCATGATCCACCATACACCTTTCAGCATCCCAAGTCTCACTTCATCCTGAAAGAGTGATTTGTCTTGTTCTTGTAATGTTTTTAGATATAGACTGGAAGGAGAAGTCATATGCCAAGGCAGTTTGTCATTTCCATTGAGTTGCGACAGCCAGTAGTAGTGACCTATGAATTGAATCACATTACTCCTAGACAGCATGCCACATAAAACTATTGAATAGAATGGTGCACATTCTACTTCAAAACCGAAATGTGCCAAAGGTTGGTTACTCGTTCCATCATCAAAAGCATTGGTTCTAAGAAAACAAAGAACAAGCGTCTTGAGCAATGGAAAGTTGTATGACTTACTTTCAGAAATTGGAACTCCTGGCACTATTATTCCTAATTCACTATAATAAGTGTAGAAGAACTGCTCCAGCAATTCCACAGTTCGGAGTGCTTTGTGATTACTTCATCTTCCTAAAACAAAAGTATCTTTGGAGATTGATAAAATCATTTGTCCATGGCAATTAAGTTCATCATCTCATCTCTTTGCAGTAGCAATTTCATGTACATTCAACTGCATATACGAAGTTGAGGCATGATCTTGCGCTAGAATGTTGTTCTATAAGCAAGAGTCAATTCTTGTACAACAAAAGAATTTTCATTTATATAGTAGGTTGAGGGACCTACTACTTTATAGTGCAAATATGCTCGTTTTTCCCAAAAATGGAATGTGCAACTTTTTTGCATCAACCTAGATGAAATTTGCATATTGGAATCTTAATTTTATATATTACTACAAATATTAAGGTTTCCATCCAATGACCACGACTCCTATGAAAACATAGGGAGTTAACTATTGAATTGGAGTGCAAAAAATTAGCAGCTTTTTTTGGAAGTAGATAGTCATGCTTTACATGTAAATGATGTATGGATATTCTATCATGTAATTAGGTTTGTATTCTAAGTTATTTTGATTAATTTTGTCATAGCTATTTTATTAAAAATAAAATCCACATAAGTTTCATATGTTTTTTATTTATTTATGAAGAACATGGAAAGAGTCATGAAGGCATTAGAGAAAAATACATTTGCATTGGAGTCAATATGAATCCAGAAAATGAACAATTAACATATTTGACAATCAAGTAACAATCCCTCCCTGACGCATCTTGACGAGAGCAAAGTGGAGTGTGTTGCTCATTACTTGACGGAAAAAAGTGAAGTATTAATGGAAAAAACACTCGTGTCCAAAGATGTCGACCAACAAGTTGAAATTCATGATGAAACTTCAAGAATCAATCAATTTTATCCATTACAATTATTATTATAGTAATAATAATATAATAGCAGAAAGATGCTACTTAAGAATTAATATTTATAAAAGATTGATCAGTATTAATTTTATTTATCTTTTAATTTTGATTTCTTTACCTTTAACACTTTTCTATTTCATTAACTAATACCTTGCTAATTCTCTAATTTCATTTTCCGTCTTGTATTTGATAAAATATTAAATTCTTTTACCATAAATCACTCATATTCTATTTATTTTTTAACACTTCCCTTTTTCTATTTCCATTAATTTCTCTTTGCCCACATTTTGCCATATTCATTTCCTTTTTTTACTACCTTTTGAATTAAAATTTCTATCATTCTTCATTCAAATTTGTTTCCATTCTTGTAATTTCTTTTTTTTCATTTTTTTCTTTTCTTTTTATGGTTTTATTTCCATATTAGTTTTTTTTGGATTTCTTAATTTTTGCAATTGAACTAGTTTCTTGGGTGGTTTGTCGGTTCGCCAATTCTTTATATCCAATCGATTTTGATCGGTTCAAAGCCAATTTTGATTTTGATACTGTACCGAATCGGACCAGCCACCGGTTCACAATTGAACTAGTTTAATCAGTTGGTTTGCTCCGATCTTAATAACATTATAATTTAATACTTCTCACAAAGTATGAGGAACCAAATAGATTTCCTTAATTTGATGTCATTGAATCAGTGTTGTCAAAATTGCAAGTTGACTCGAATTGGATGATTTTATGTTCTCATCCGAGGAAAATGAGCCAACTTGCATGAAAACTCATTTTCTAGTCCGTAAAAATTATGCCATTTTTAATCGCAGTTGTTCACTACCAACGTTGCTTGTCATCGCTTTTGTATGTTGTATGCTATTGCTCACAGCGATTGCTACTATTCACCACTACTATTGCTACTATTCACCATTACTATTGTAATTGCCTCTGTCATAGTCGCTGCTTTCATTAGCCATGCTATTCCCATGCGTCAGTTTGCCTCACTTATTCTTTCCCATCGAAATCAGTCTATCACATTAATTGAATCCCCACGTAATCACTAAAATAGTTACATAGTTACACAATTAGCTATTCTCAAGACCTTGATTGTAGCTCTTGCATTTACATATATTGTCATACCATGGGCGCATGCACAACCAATATAAGTACAAACCAATCTTGTTAGGCTGTCATGATACATTAAAACTCCATTAAATATATTTATCCAATGCTTGCATGTGCAAACAAGTGAAGGCACCTGCCTCCACCTTTAGTATTAGAGCCATGATAGATCAACACTCATCCTCTTCCTTTTTCCAAAATTTATTGGTCACATCCAATAACAACACATTATCATTACATTTACTACATCATGCTCAGCATTTTATTTCCATCAAGCAATCAGAAACAAATTATTTATTGTGGGTAACTCAAAGGCGGAGGCAGAAAAAAATCCAGTGGGTTCACACTGGTTTCGATCCTTGGCCAATTGACACTTTATTGGTCTTGCTAACCATTCTAACAACCTTTGAAGTGTGACAAATTGCACTATTATGTACTACTTATTGGGAATTCCTGTGCTTGCACGTGCATGCGCAGGAAGGCACTTGGCGCCACCTCTGGGGTAACTCAACTACAACCTATCATCACCACACCCATTGAGGCATATCCCACTCCCACTACCCAATATATTGAATGACATCGCAAAGATAAACTATTTCTTATTTGGCTTCTAGCCTCATTATCTAAAGAAGTCCTTCCATTGGTCGTCGAACTTGGCACTTCTCGAGAGGTTTGGCTAGCCCTGTATAGAGACTATGAAGCTCCTTTAGAAACTCACATTTTGTAACTAAAAATGCAGTTACAAAATTTGAAGCAGGGTGATACACCATTGACCTCCTTCCTACTCCAAGGAAAAATGATTGTTGATCAGCTACAGGTCACACACTTTCTCCTTCAAGATTTAATGCAATGGTTTTCAACAATCTTCACTCAAATTACAATGTCCTTGTTGCATCACTTGCTACACGCAACACCCTAATTGATTTTGTTGAGCTTCAAAGTATTTTATCTAGCCATGAAATTCGTCTTCAGGTGCATTATATATATTCCCTTCTGCTAATTATTCAAAGCTGCATCGAGTAGGTTGTCACCACCTATTAATACCACCCACATTCAACAACAACAAGGTCATGAACGCAGCTATGGGCGAGGACATATTTATCGGCATAATTCTGCATGCCCAGTGTGTGGTGTCATCGATCATTTCCCCTACAACAATTGATACTATAGGCATTCTAATGTTCAAACACCACGAGCTTTGATGACTGCTTCTCAACTTCTTGCTTTGCCATCCACTTTCTCTTCTCCTAAACGATTACAACAGCTAGGTACCAGACACTGGTGCCATCAACCACAGTACATTAGACCTTCTTTCGCTTCAGCAATGCACACCATACTATGGAAACGAACAATTTGAACAACTTCAAGTTGGTAATGATATGCTCTTGCCAATCAATAACATTGGCACATCCCTTATTACTCATGTTTCCAGACCACTTTATTTGTGTAAAATACTTCATGCACCATCTTTAACGAAGCAATTACTCTCTGTTAAGTAATTTTCTTATGATAACAACTATTTTTTTAATCTCACCCTACCTTGTTCCTTGTCAAGGATCGGGTCAGCCTCTATCATCATCGTTCCTTGCCACTGTCACCCCAGTTGCCAATGTCTCCACTTCCTTCTGCTCTACCCATTTCTTCCATATGCCTTGGTCTCACCTTTTCTCTCCTCCCACTTCTCTTCCATATTCCTTGGTCTCACCCTTTTCTCTCCTTCCACTTCTCTCACCCTTGGGAATGGAAGAGGAGCGCACCTTTGCTTATTAAAGCTATATGCCAACACATGCTAGCTTTTATGGTTTTCTTTTTCTATGTTTGCCTATGAGTTAAGCGTGCTAGCTCCATCTTTTATTTGGCTTTTGTCTCCATACTCTTGCCGTGAAATGCCTCCTGCTCGGGTGCAAGGGAAGCATTTTTTTAAGTTTTTAGTTGGCTCCATTTGTCATTTTTTTAATAATAAATTTGTTTTGTGTTGTATCATCTTAACTTAGATTTTAATATTTAGATTATTAAATCCCATCAATCGAATCACTTTTTCAAGATTGTATTTATATTTTACTAATGATATATGCAATTATTATTGCCTTATTTAGTTTTTAGTATCATACAAATTAAAGCATATAAATATCTCAAAATAAAATTTTGGTACAATCGCCTGATATTTATAATCTCATGAATTACGTGCATACCTAACTTCTTCGTGTAAGTCCGATTCTACAAGTTTGGCAACAATGCATTGAATCGATTATGTACTTCCAACTTGAAAAGTATTGTACTATTTGTAAAGACGGATGATACGAGAATAAAGCACCTAGTGAAAGGTTTAGATCCAAACTCAAAGTTGGAGTTATGTGTGAATCTCTTAAGACAATGAATGATACAATTGTATTAGCTGTCAAACTAGAAAGGGAATTCACAAATTGAGTTGTGAACTACTTGGGCAGAACATCAAAGAAGATGGGAGAACAAGAAAAATGGAAGGAGCACAAGAATCAACCTTAATGACCACCCGCAAGAGGAGAGTAACCAAGGAAGAGAGTCGTGCTAGTGGGGAATTCACCACACTAGAAGGTGCAAAAGTTGTTGTGTGAACTAATACACTCAATGTGGTAGATACCACACGGGTCAATTTCGCTAAAAGGTTCAGACATGCTTACATTGTGGAAAGATAGGATACTACATAAAGGTTTATTTGAAAAAGTGTAGGAATAAAAAGAAAAGTAAGGAACTGACCCTTTCCAATTGTGGTGAGTTTTCGCATCGCATTATATAATTCAAAGTGTTATATTACATTAAGTTCTATGATAGATTTCAAATCATATGGCATATGAAGGATGGATACAAGGTAAAATGAAGTATTCAAAAGAAGATACTAGGATAGAACATGAAATCAATAGACCCTCCTAATCTAATTGAAATTTTCAAAGATAAAGATAGTTAAGGGAAAACTTCCATAATCATAACTTAGTGGTTCAAGCATGGAGTGAGAAGTTAGAAGCATTGGGCATAGGCGCATGGAACCTAAGCTATGATATGAACGTGACAAATGTACCAACCTTGGTAAATTGGCACCTTGGTAGATGGAGTTAAGAATCAGAGTGGACAACAAAAGTGGAGCTCGATGAAATTTCGACCCCATGGAATTGGATAAAAATCCAAGATTCTCAAAAATGCATGATTAGTAGTTGATGATTATATAGATCAATAGAATTATTTTCAGTAATGCATGATTGGTAGTTGAACCAAAAAGCGGGGTTTTCAGAGGCAAAAATGGAGACGCATGAAATAAACTTGAGAATAAAAGATCATTTATTTTATGATATCATAAATTCAAGTAAGAATTTTATTTTAAGGGGTAGGTTCTAATGCTCCAATTAAAAAATAATGTAGAAAACCCAATTAACCAGTTGAGCATGTCAACCTTAAACTTCTAAAGTCCCATATTTTACCTAAAGTACAAATTCTCGGAAACGTAACACGAATAATAAGAAGACACAAGATGGGAGTGAAGCGTCAAGAAGAAATTGGAGGGACCATGAAAGTGAAGTTATTGGTCGTGAAAAGAAGTTATATTCGTGAAATTGGAAGACACACACCATGGCACAGTCACGAGGTTGGATCATTATTCCTTGAACGGTCGTAGTTTCAAAGTTACAAGGGGAATTGTCCATTCTTAGGGTTGTGGCCAAACAATCATGACCTGTGAAATTGGTATTATGACTGCAAATGTGATCACATGCCATGAAAGACAAATCCCCAAAATCGTAATATGATTGAATAGATTGTATCAACTCGTTCGGGATGGTAACAACTCCTTCAAGATTCTAGTGATCTTAACAAGCTCATTATGGTTGCACATCCTAACCATAGTAAGAACCAAGAGACTGTAGCATGGCATTTGGGACAGTAGTGGTTTCGCTCATTCGAGCTAGTTGTACAATGATCGAATAGGCCATATGCACCTTGAGTGCCTATAGGGGAGCCTATGGGCTATTTGCTGAAGAGTAGATGCCTATCTTAACTTAATTACTAATTAATATGGATTCAATTAAGTTAATGTTTAAAATTATTTAATGATTTTATAACGTAAGTTTGAATTGCATGGGTAGTCTTAATTGTTATTAAATAATGCAACATGCATTATATGATTGTGTGTAATGATGATAAATTGATGAAGGTGACTTGTTATTATCATCTAAAGGAGGAGATGAAGTCTACACACTGCTAGCCAAAGTCCAAAGCCTTTGAAAGTGAAGTCTACATTAAGTGTGAAAGTCTTATGGAAGTGATGGCTACACTAGCAATAATGTAAAATTTTTAGGAATGCACAAAATGTGTAAAATTTTCTTAGAGTAAAAGAATGATTTTATGACCTACCTTGTCAATACTGACAAGTCAATATAGCCTCTTAATAAACAAGAGAATAATATATTTTAAGTAAAATATGAAAGATGAGAAAAAAGTAGAACGTCATATGATATGACTATGATATAATGGTTTGGACATAAAGAGAAGAGGTTAATATTTTACATCATGAATATATGTTCATTGTCGTAAGATGTATTATGCTAAAGATGCTAAACATATAAAAGATAAGAAAAATAAGTTCATAATGTGCTCTTAAAGCTAAATATTTTATATTATATATAAAATCTTATTTTGCCATGATTTTTTGTCTTACATGTCATACAAGGAGTACAATATAGCTAATAACATGCATAATATTTTAATTATATTTAGGATTTTTTCCGCTAACCTCCCTTGAACTATGAACTTTTTTCACGTCTACCAACGACTTTCGAATATTTCGTTGACCCTTGAACTATACCGCCTTTTTCACTTAAGTCCATCTGTCAACCTCTATCAACTTTCTCGTTAATTTTCATTTTTATTTATAAAATGACCAATTTGCCCTCCCAAAGTTCTCATAAAGTGAGATCCCTTTATTTATTGATCTGGTGGCATAAAATTCGCAAAAACAAACGTGGAGACGATGATTGAGCTCAACAATGTCTTCTTGGAGCAAGTAACAGACAGAAGCTAAAACTATGATGAACCGGCGGTAGCAGCGGGAGCCGGATTTCCATTTTCGACTACGAACTCCTCCTATGTGGCGTAATCCATGAAGCTGTGCAGCGGCAGCACCTGGTTGCCGCACCGTTCGAAACTCTCCTGTTCCGTCTTGGCCTTCGATCGCAGCTCATCCGCCAGCTCCATCACCTGCTCCATGCCGATCGCCCGTACGACACTCGTGTTGTGCCATATCTCGCCGGCCCTGACGTTGGATGCTATGCCGTCGGCCAGCTGGTACAGCACCCCGACCGTGCGCCCATACCTCCTCAGCGCCTTGACCTCATCATCATTGGTGTCGCCCAGGATGCCCCTGTACGCTGCTGCGCACTCGGCCATCTCGCTGAACTTCTTCTCGAGCACCATTAGTGCGTCACGCTCCGCTCCCGCGGCGGATCCCGAGAGATCCAGGAGATGCTCCGCAGCCATGCCCGTGGACCCGACGGCACAGGCGATCTCGGCTAGGACCAAGAGGAGGATGGCGTTTGGGATGAGAGACGGCGACTGGGTCCGATCGACGACGTGGGTGAAGGCGAGAGGGTGGAGGGCGTCCCCAGCAAAGTAATTCTAAGAGGATGAATAAAAAATGAAAAAGATGATAAAGAAAGAACGAAAGATGTGATGATATTATTTGAAAAGAAAAAAAGTAAAAGGGTAATATAATTTGTGAAATTAAATTATAAACTATAAATAAGTCTTTTTCTTAACTTATAAATTAGGATTCCAACATTTTTCCAACAAAATTATTCAATCTTTTTTTTTGAATTTAATTCCCATGCTACCAGTTGGTAGCATGGTACTACCAAGATCTGGTCCGCCTGATCCTTCATTCACGGTCTACTAATGTTGATCGGCCGAGATTACCTTTTTTTTCAATGACTTCAGCCGCAGCCCTCCTCTCTCTCTCTTCTTCGTCCGCGCAGTCGCCCTCTCCTCTCTCTTCTTCGTCCGCTCTCTCTCTCTTCTTCGTCCGCTCTCTCTCTCTTCTTCGTCCACGGCGTCGTGCGCTCGAGCCGTGCGCCTCCGCCATCGACTGCCGCCGTGCTCTCGCCCCGCCCGCGATGTCGCCTTCCGTCGCTCTCTTGCCCTGTCCACGGTGTCGCCTTCTGCCCTCTTCCCGAGATCAGTCGCATCCGATGCACGATTCGACCACCCAGCCAGATCCGCACGGATCTACCGCTCTCTCGCCCCCGCCGTCGCTCTCTCGCCCCCCGCCGTCGGTCTCTCGACCCGCCGGCTGCTCTCGGCCCCGCCGCTGCTCTCTCGCCCCCCCCCCCCCCCCCGGCGCCCGCTCCCTCCCCGACCCTCGACCTTCGCAATCTCGCCCCCCAAACGCCCACTGACGCTCGACCTCCTCGTCTTCCATCACCGGCGCTCGACCTCGCCCGTGCCGCTACTGCGACCACACGACGCCACCGCCGCTACTGCGACAACTCACCGCCGCTGTAACGACCAGCAAAGAAAAGATAAAAAAAAGAGAACGAAGTCTCGGCCGAATAGAAGTAAAAATAAGAACCTAAGCCAATTAGAATTGGACTCAAGGGATTTGATTATGTCCACAGATATTTGGGGAGATAAAAATCTTATCTTATTTATTTGATTAGAGGGAGATTAGGAGGAGAGATAAAAACAAAAATCCTTCATTGAACTAAGTAAGGCTGATCTCACGAAAGAAAGGGCTTTTTTTTATTATTTCTGTGGGCACGCTGCCACGGCCAGAAAGTAAGCCGCCGGAGATCAATCGTCTCCAGCCTCCCCTAGTTGCAATCGCCTAATCCACACGCCTCGTTCTTCAGCCCTCTTCGTGAATTGCAAGCACTGATTGGTCGAGAGAATCGAGAGGAAAACACAGGCAGATTCAAGCAGATTTTTAATGAATTAAGAGTAGGATCCATCACGACCAGGTGGGTGAATCAAAATCACTTTGTATGACCTCTGAATTGTCCCAAATTCATGCCCTAATTGTTATGAAAAGAAATGATCAAAGCTAGGGTTCAAGTTATCGTTTTAATTGATTGATTCATTGTATTCTTTGATTGATTGATTGAATTGCATGCATAATTCACTTCTTATTGTTCTGTTGTTGTGTGATTGATTTGCTAGGAGATAGGAACTAGGTTAGGATGAGATTGCATTGGAAAAACGATGAAATTCGAAAGTTTCATAACTTTTTGGACGCCGACCGATCGACCGGTCCGCAGGTATTGTGGCAACCGATCGACCGATAATCTGCCTATCGCCGTATTTCTGCACATGTCAACCGGTCGACCGATCCTTGCCACTGGTCGACCGTTCAACCGAACGGATCGACCGAACCAATTAAACCCGACTTGACCTACCGGTCGACCGATCTTAACAGACCGGTCGACCGATCAACAGACTACCGGACGACCGTTCCCCTGAACCGATCGACCGATTTCCCAGAAAACCTTTCATTATACTTATTAATTATTTTCCTTTTTATCCAGATATTATTTATACATATATGATTGATCCTATTGTCTGACCCCACAGAGATCCCTCACTGATTTACATGATTTACTTCCTTATTGATTTATTTCGCATTGATCTTATCGTATCCATGAAATTAATAACAAAGAGCCACAAGTTGTTAAAAGTGATTAATAAGTTCAGATGAAAGATTAATGATGGGTTGCCAGTCCAAGCCAAGTGCATCAAGATAAGGGTCGTTCCCTTGGTCAAGGTTTGATCACCCATTGACCCGCACAAGGCCGTATGTTTGCTGGGCATACCCCAAGAATTAAAGGCACCTAAAGTCACCCTGATTGTTAATTAATAACCAAGATCAACAAGCATGTTCAAGTTCAAGTCAAGTCAAGTATGTCATGATTCCAAGTTTACTATGTATTATTGATCCTCATGATTCATGATATCCCTGATCTTATTCTTATTATGATCCATGATACTGATATGTTATCTTCCACGTTCAAGTTAAGCATGATTATTTACCGTTAATTATTATATTCATGTCATGCATTGTATATCATGTGGTTCCCCACTAGACTGTAAAGCTTACAGGAGGATCTCCTCTCCTGTGTCTGATTTCCACAGGACCAGGTCAGTAACGTGGTGGAGTAGGCGTGTGGTGATGAAGCTCTGACGATAGGACAACACATGAACCATAGGGCTTTTAGAGTGTTATTTAGTTTTCGTTTACTTTTCGCATTTTAGATTCATGATGTAGAACCTATTTTATTTTCTTAGCAATGATATAGCCACTTTTAGACTTCCGCATAATTATGTTATCTTCTTTTATTTTATTATCTTTCCGCTGACGTGTCTCAGTTTTTTATTGAGATATGGTCAATATTATGGTCAAGTTATAGCATGCCGTAGCGTCTCCAGATTGGTCTTCGCCACGTGGCGGGGGTCGATTTGGGGGCGTTACATTTATGGTATCAGAGCCTAAAGTCAGGACTCTCTTGACGTCCTAGTGTATAGAATAGTATGGTATTGGTTCATGTGCTACCGCCGAGCAGTCGCCACACCCTCCACCGTAAAGTACAAGTAAGATTTTCTTGCATTAGATTATTCTTTATTGATGTATTGATATGTATTTCACATAAGTGGTTGATTCCTAAGGAGGTTATTCTGTATGATAGGAATCAACTTAAATATTATTAGTGATTAAACAAAAAGATCATAAAGGTTACGAACAAATTGGAAAAGAATAAACAACATACATGTGGATAAATATACCTACGTGAAAAAAATAAGTCTTACAGATATTTAAAGAATAAAATATAAGAAACGATTATGTTTCTTATAATCCATGTTTTTCATCTATTTCATGATTGCTTTATTCACGGACTTCTTCTGCTGATTGCAGTAGTATGAAGAGAAAAACGAATAAGCATATCAGTTGCAAAGAGATGTAGATTTAAGAAAGAAACGAAGGAATTATAAGAGTAATTAAAGGATTCGACTCACACAACACGTAGGTGTGAGATGATTTCAAATAGTAGAGGTGAAACCAAGCATGCATAAGTTATGATTTATGGTGATGACTTATGTGGTTCCATTGGTCTACCAATATAAGGGTTTAATAAATTATCTTATATGTTTATGTTGATAAGTATGGACCCATAATGCTTCTTGCGCCTTAGACTTCATATGATCCCTTTATTATGTAGATAAAGGTCTTAAGCAAAATTTAAATTAGTTATACAAATTTCTAATTAGATTACCTTATATTGGAAATAGGAATTAGAAAGATTAATCATGTTCAAGTTATGTAAGATTAGTTAAACAATAATTTAAGTATTAGTGAGCTGCCCAAGAATCATGCATAAGGTATGGATAGACAAATATAGAAGCTTAAAGTGTTCAGAAGTCACCTTGGCTGGAATAAATGTTAGAAGGAATTTTCAATGAGTAAGTGACTGTTTGAGTTAATCGAACATTTAAATCTAGCATATTCATACGCATATGTACATATAACATAGTATACTTATAAATATATAAAGATAAATTAATAAATAATTAGATTTAACTAACTTAGTTTAGTACATAGTATATTTGAAATTTTATTAATATGAAGTATATTTTTAAATAGCCATTATTAAAGAATGAATTCTCTATCTTCGCAATGTATATATATTTTCAAAATAGACTAATATGATTAATACAAGAATTATATAAGAACAAGTAAGACATGAAAGGGTTAACATGAATGTGAGAAATTTTGAAAAGATTTAAGGTCTCTTAACTGAGATAAGTTAGAGGAGGCATATGAGCCTCCAACCATCAAGTATTAAAAGATCAAAACACCAAGTGAGAAAATCTTTAGAAAGTATAGGGGGGTCAAGGTAAAGTATGGGGAATTTTATAAGTCCCCTACAAGATTTCTGGAAAAGCAAGTTATGCACCCGAGAGAGATGATTATGCAAGTTTTAATATAATTATGGTTTTCATAATAATGTCAAAGCGTATAGGATATTTAATCATATAATCATGGTTGATGATTCAAGAGGAAAAATAAATCATATATATGTTTAGATAAATGGTTAAGCAAGCCATCAGATGATACATGGAATGTCCTCTAAGATGCAACATATAAGATGATATATAGAATGTTCTCTAAGATGCCTCTACGTCAATATGATGAAAAATGTTCAAGATTTTGTCTTGATCAAGTGGACCACTTATGATTTGATCATAAGTCTTATAAATGGATTAGTTCTCCTTTCCAACTTTAAAGTTATCCCGACCCTCTCCCATGTGATATAAGATATTGTTAAGGCAAAGGACCATGAAATGATGCGCAAAGAAGAAGAATGATTGCGTGTCTTCTGTTTTGTTGATTGTTTTATTTTTCCTGTCTTATTGTTTGAATTCATTCCATGTGTCTATCTGCATTCATGATGTTTGACTAAGGACTTATGTTATGTAGTGCACATAAATTATTATGTTAATTCTGGATTAGATCATACTATGTAGCGACCCCTCAGCGTAGATATCGTCCGACCTTAACATTAATTCAAAGTGCTTCAAGATACTCAAGGAAAGAACTTATTGTGGTAATATATAATCACTAGCTTCCTATGGAATTATATGAAATGACATTGCAAGAACCAAATCAATGTAGTCAAATAAGTTATGTCTTCCACTCAAAAAGCTAAATGATTATGATGATGTTTAGAGTAGAGCCACATCAAACATAGGTCATCGTGAAAGTTATTGATCTAAATTGACCTTATAAAGATGATGATTGGCATGATTCCATCACCAATTTTATCGAATCATATGATGATGCCATTATCTACGATGATGGACAATGTTATTTGTGATCCTATTGATTCTTACATGGCATAGGTTACCAGATAAGGATGATGACCCTATGAAAATAACTTTAAGACAAGAGGTTCATAAGACCCAGGGACTCATTTCTAGATGTTCCGCTTCTTTTGTAAAGAAAAATGATGACTCTATGAATCTAGAGCTATACTAACAAGTTGTTAAATAAAATAACCATCAAGACATAAGTGTCTGTTACCATGCAAAGATGACATATTTAAGGCTAAGTGTTCTCAAGATCGACCTATGGAGTGAGTACTAGGAGTTTCGAGTTGCCGAAGAAGATGTAATGAAGGTAATTTTCCTGACAATGAATGATCACTATAAATTGAGCGATGTCATTGGACTAAGAACACCCCTCAAACCTTTAAGTTCTCATGAACATTGTGTTCAAACTATGCTTACATTTATGTAGAAAAGATTGAAGTGTTCATCGATTTAAAGAGTCTTAGGTATGCTTTCTTTCAGTAGTATGCTAATATGTGACAATGAAGTTAGAAAGATTCTGAGTTCTCCATGAAGCACCATTTTGGTAAAAATGAACTCGGTCGTACATACACTCAGACACAAGTGATGCTTACTAGGCTGCGTATAAAATATTGGAGGAACAAAGCATGTGGAAACCAAATGATAAAGTCCTAAAGAGAGCAATAATAGGTGAATAACATAAGTCTGGGTTGCGCTCCATTTAGGAATAAGTCTTATAAGAAATATTAGATGAATATTATAAGTCTAGGTTACGATCCATTTGAAAAGTACAATGAAGTATAAGGATGTAATAATAAGCCTGGATTGCGATCTATTTGGGAAGTACACTGATGTATCATAGTGAACAAATAGTAATGACATGAAATATGGTTATACAAAAAAAAATGTCCTACATACCCAGCATGTCGATGTGGAAAAAAAATAGAGCATGAGAAATTCTAAGAGATGATAATACATGACGTTAAGAATTCGTAGACCTCACCTTCGTTGAGTATCCAACACATATAGTGGAACGTAATGTGCAACGTCAAAAGAACAAGGATGTCCCCATGGTCAGAGTAGCTTGCCGTTACCATAACGGATATGACACAACATGGGCACCCGAGTCGAAAATGCGCCAAGAATTCCCTCACCTTTTCGGTAAGCCCTCTATTTAGTGCAAAATTTGATAACGAATTTTCTTTTAAGGGGGTAAGAATGTAACGACCAGCAAAGAAAAGATAAAAAAAAGAGAACGAAGTCTCAGCCGAATAGAAGTAAAAATAAGAACCAAAGCCAATTAGAATTGGACTCAAGGGATTTGATTATGTCCACAGATATTTGGGGAGATAAAAATCTTATCTTATTTATTTGATTAGAGGGAGATTAGGAGGAGAGATAAAAACAAAAATCCTTCATTAAACTAAGTAAGGCTGATCTCACGAAAGAAAGGCCTTTTTTTTATTATTTCTGCGGGCACGCTGCCACAGACAGAAAGTAAGCCGCCGGAGATCAATCGTCTCCAGCCTCCCCTAATTGCAATCGCCTAATCCACATGCCCCGTTCTTCAGCCCTCTTTGTGAATTACAAGCACTGATTGGTCGAAAGAACCGAGAGGGAAATACGGGCATATTCAAGCAGATTTTTAATGAATCAAGGGTAGGATCCATCGCGACCAGGTGGGTGAATCGAAATCACCTTGTATGACCTCTGAATTATCCCAAATTCATGCCCTAATTGTTATGAAAAGAAAAGATCAAATCTAGGGTTCAAGTTATCGTTTTAATTGATTGATTCATTGTATTATTTGATTGATTGATTGAATTGCATGCATAATTCACTTTTTATTGTTCTGTTGTTGTGTGATTGATTTGCTAGGAGGTAGGAACTAGGTTAGGATGAGATTGCATTGGAAAAATGATGAAATTCGAAAGTTTCGTAACTTTCTAGACGCAGACCGGTCGACCGGTCCGCAGGTATTGTGGCAACCGATCGACCGATAATCTGCCTATCGCCGTATTTCTGCACATGTCAACCGGTCGACCGATCCTTGCCACTGGTTGACCGTTCAATCGAACGGATCGACCGAATTAAACTCGACTTGACCTACCAGTCAACCGATCTTAACAGACCGGTCGACCGATCAACAGACTACCGGGCGACCGTTCCCTCGAACCGATCGACCGATTTCCCAGAAAACCTTTCATTATACTTATTAATTATTTTTCTTTTTATCCAAATATTATTTATACATATATGATTGATCCTATTATCTGACCCCACAGAAATCCTTCACTGATTTACATGATTTACTTCCTTATTGATTTATTTCACATTGATCTTATCGTATCCATGAAATCAAGAACAAAGAGCCACAAGTTGTTAAAAGTGATTAATAAGTTCAGATGAAGGATTAATGATGGTTTGCCAGTCCAAGCCAAGTGCATCAAGATAAGGGTCGCTCCCTTGGTCATGGTTTGATCACCCATTGACCCGTATAAGGCCGTATCATTTGCTGGGCATACCCCAAGAATTAAAGGCACCTAAAGTCAGCCTGATTGTTAATTAATAACCAAGATCAGCAAGCATGTTCAGGCTCAAGTCAAGTCAAGTGTGTCATAATTCCAAGTTTACTATGTATTATTGATCCTCATGATTCATGATATCCCTGATCTTATTCTTATTATGATCCATGATACTGATATATTATCTTCTACGTTCAAGTTAAGCATGATTATTTATCGCTGATTATTATATTCATGTCATGCATTGTATATCATGTGATTTTCCACTAGGCTGTAAAGCTTACGGGACGACCTCCTCTTCCGTGTCTGATTTTCACAGAACCAGGTCAGTAACGTGGTGGAGTAGGCGTGTGGTGATGAAGCTCTGGCGATAGTAAAGCACATGAGCCATAGGGCTTTTAGAGTGTTATTTAGTTTTCGTTTATCTTCCGCATTTTAGATTCATGATGTAGAACCTATTTTATTTTTTTAGCAATGATATAGCCACTTTTAGACTTCCGCATAATTATGTTATCTTCTTTTATTTTATTATCTTTCCGCTGATGTGTCTCAATTTTTTATTGAGATATGGTCAATATTATGATCAAGTTATAGCATGCCGTAGCGTCTCCAGATTGATCTTCACCACGTGACGGAGGTCGATTTTGTGGCGTTACAGCCGCTGTTCGACAAATCCTCATGCCCTCGCGGAGACCAAACATACCATGAATGTTAAAATTTGTAATTCAAATTAGACAAATTTTACTTGTACAATTTTGATCACAAATGGTTTATCAATTTTGACGTACATAGCTCCAATTTCATGTCGTATATCGTTCATGGATTTGTTTTCTAATTTGTGTTAAGCGTGTGATCTGAGAAGGTGAACTCCTTTTCTTTTGCGAGAAAACACGACAATCCAACTCAAATTCTCCAACTCAATTCTCCAACTCAAATTGATTCGACAATCCAATCTAATCCAATCTAGCACGACAACAAGAGTAAAAAATCGAACTTTAAAGTAAACTTCGTTTCAACAACTTTATATCATTCCATATGACAATAATCATCCTAAAAAAATAAAAAATTACAAATGATTTAAAAATGAATTAACAATTAATTATAGCAAAAAAAATTACAAATGACTTAAACATGTATTAACTTAATTATAGCGGCGAGCGTCGGCCGCAGAGGGGTTGGTGTCCATGCGAGGTCGGTGCGCGATGGTGGTGTGGGGTCGGCGGTCGTGCAGGGTCGGCGGTCGTGCGAGGTCGATGGGGGTGTGGCATGGGTCAGCGCGCAACGGTGATGCAGGGTCTCGGCGGGGTCGGCGAGCTGCCGGTAGTCGCAGAGGTCGGCGACGGAGCTCGATGGGGTCGCGGAGGTCGTTGTGGAGGTCGGCGACGGTTGGATATGGCCCCTCACGCACAGATCTAGTTGGCGGGGGGTCGCGGCAGGGGTCACTGCGCGGCGATTGTGCGGGGTCGTGGCGACGGTTGGATCTGACCTCTCACACGCAGATCTGGTCGTCGCAGAGGTCGGCGGGATTCGCGGCGGAGGTCGATGGGGGTCGACGCGGAGGTCGCGACGGAGGTCGTCGGGGGTTGATGAGGGAGCGAGCGTCGGACGAGGGCGAGGTGCAGCATCGGAGGCAAGTGGGCGGCGACGTCAGCGTGCGTGAATTGCGAAAGTCGGTGAAGTCGGGCGGCGGCGAGGGCTTGCAGAAGACCGACGAGGAGAGAGAAGGGCAGAGGCAAAATGAGAAAAAAAAAGAGGCGGTGGTTAGGGTTTATGGGAAACAAATTGGAAAAAAGAAACTCATATATAAGCCGTCGATCATGAATCGGACGGATATAAATACGCGCGCGAGCTAAGCCTTCACGGTTTAAACTCTTTTTTTTTTCGATAAGAATTGTTCAATCTTTACTGTGTCTTATCTTCGGGAAGTTGCTGAACTCGACGGCGATGGTGCCACCGCGCTCGTTGCTGCTCTCTCCTCTTCCTTCTCCATTGTCCCCGTTTTTCCCAACAAGTCTCGTTCCTCTTGTCTCCGACCCGACTGCACGAGCTTTTCCTCCCGTCTGTTTCTCCCGCCGACGATGGCGTCCTGCTCCATGCCCTCTTCTCGCTACCAGCGCAAGCATACGTCTCTCCCCGTCTTCGAGCTCTTGTATTGTTTTTTATGGTAGCTCGAAAATTTTTACGAAAGCTCATTTCTTTGAGTTCTTTGATTTCTTTCCGCCAGGGGCAGCAATCGTCGCTGAAGCGGTTCTCGACTCGAGCCAAGGAGAAGAGGAAGCAGGGGATAGCGAAGGGAGTCAAGAGGAGGAATTCAAGTTCGTCGAGGTCGGGTACATCAGCAGCCCTCATGGTCTCGGTGGGGAAGTTCGGGTGGTGCCCAGCACGGATTTCCCTGAGCTCAGGTTCTCCGAGGTACCGTCATCAAGTCTCCGTCTTTTGATGGTTACTGATGGGGAAAGATGTAATTTTGATATCTCTTATCCCTCCCTGTTCTTCTTGAGTTCGCAATCAGGGTTCTTGTTGCCTTCATTATGTTCTGCTCTTATCTGTAGCCTGGAACGAGATGGCTGAGGATGCGTGTCTCCGGTAAGGAACATATTACCGAAATGGAGCTTACTAGCGGAAGAGATCATCCAGGTCAGAAGAGTTGGATTGTTAGTTTTAGTGGGATCGACACGGTGGACAAGGTAGGTTTAGATTTATGTTGTGCAATTGAAAGATTATTTTCTATGAAGAAATTTTTGTTACCACTAATTTGGAAGCAACCTGATGCTGTGTATATACTCTATGGTTGATTGCCAAAGATACGGGAAGAGAAAACAGAGAGAAATTTTGAGATTTAGTGCCTACAGAGAAGCATGTTTTCACATTTTAAAGAGAGAGAAAATGCTGTGTCTTGTGAGCTTTCTTACATGTCAATATACGTTGTCATTGGTGCTCAAATTCCTATTTGATGCTTAACCACAATTTTGCGAGCTTACATTAATATATAATTCAGCGCATGTTCATTCTGATTCCTAGAAATTTATTCCACTACACATGATAAGCATCCAGATTCTTTACCTTGAAATTTTAATTTATTTCCTTTCAGGCCAAACAACTTGTCGGTTCAACTATACTTGTAATGGAAGAAGATAGACCATATTTGGAGGAAGGCGAGTTTTACACTGCCGATCTAATTGGGATGAGAGTTCTTTTGAAGGTATGTCCTACTTAAATAACATCCAGAACTTGTTGTGTGATGTCTGTACTACAATACCTCTTACTATTGTAACAAAAAGCAACAATCCAGAAGATAATGGACATAATACTGGAACATCAAATTATATTCATGAAGATATGCCGTTCTGTTCACCAAATTTATCTTAATGTCCACAGGAGATGCTGTAATATTGTAGCTCTTTCAGATTTTAACCTCAATTATTGTGCTTGTTGTGTTCTTTTGTAATAATACATCTGCTAACTTAAACCTGACACTATCCCACCACCCAGGATACAGGCAGAATAGTTGGAACGGTTGCTAATGTTTTCAACCATGGGGCGGGGGATCTTCTAAAAGTCATGCTTGATGCTAATGGAGATGGAGAAGGCCCATCTGATTCATCCAAGGGAGATAAAATGTCCAGTGGTCAACATATATGGATCCCGTTTGTTGAGGCAATAGTTCCTGATGTTGATATGGAGAACGGAGAGATGTGGATAACACCTCCAAAGGGACTCTTAGAATTAAATGTTCGTTCTGACACAAGATCTAAAAAAGAACGACGCCTGCTGGTTAGGTCTGCTCCTTTTTAATACATTGTCTATCCTTGCACTTTTACTGCTATAAGTTATCTGCATTGTACACTCAGAGACTAAACGTGGACCTATGTCTTTGTCATAAGGTATCTCTCAGTTGAATCATGAGTGTAGAAGCTATCTAATTTGGTTCAACTTTTAAAGAACTCATTAGTGACAGTACAATGTGAACGGGGAGAAATAATTCTCACCCTTTTGTGATTTCATACTTTGGTTATGTGAAATACATTTTATGTCCAGTTTCATGAAATTAAACTCACATCTCATGACCATGATCTTGCATTGCCCATTCATCTAAGTTATTCTGGAAGACCATAAATATTTCTGTTTTCTACGCGAATACAAGGTCTAGGCTCTAGGCTAGTAGTCCACATGTACTTTTATAAAACCATCATAATCCAACTATTATTTCTAAACTGTTATAACTATGGAGATAGGTCAAAACTTGATAAGGAACTCACAGCAGCTACATTGCAGATAGGTCAAAACTTGATAAGGAATTGGGACAGATCTCGCAATAAGCATCCAATTATTCTGTTTTTTTTCAAATTTTTAAACATCAGTTATCATTCATCCGGAGGATTGCTTTCTAATACTTGATAGTTGTGTAGGTCTGCTTATGCATTTTTATTTACTTTTCATGAACAAAATTCTGTTGCATGCAAGTCCATAAAAATCCATATGCTGAAGACAATTTGTAGACATGAAATTGTGCTAATTCTTTGATGGCATTTCTGTTACATGAAACATTGGATATCATGCAAGATTCCATGGTGAACCACTTGTTGATGATTGCAGGAATGGAGGGAACGAAAGAAGCTTCAGCAACGATTTAGCGCTGCTAAAAAGAAACTAGCTGAAATTGGCCAAACACATATTCTTGATGGCTTGGATTTTGGAGATAAGGAGCAAAAGAACCTACTTAGGAGGCAGATTGCGGACATTGATCTCAATTTATTTCAACATGCACTTCACAGTATTAATGAACCTATCTTCAGGTGCAGTAGTTATTTTACCCTATGATATGCATCCATATGTCACACCTTATTGATGCCTGGCTTAATGAAATAGCAAGATGATGGAGACTTGAATCCACTTAGGATATAAATATGCTAGTAGCAAATGTTCATTAATCAAGTCTATCTTCTAATACAACCAATAGAGGGTATTTATAGGGTTCTAAGTACCCATATACCAACTAACAAGGAAACCTGAATAAAAGGAAAACTAATAGGAGTTAAACTAATTAAAAGAAATCTAATATAAGGAAGACTAAGCTAACTATACTAAAGGCCCATAACTAAAGACCAACATTAAGGCAAAAGGCCCATAATTCTATTCTTGTCCTGCATCACAAGAAGATGGCTTAATGTCTATTAGTGAATAGTAATCGGCTGCTGGGCATAAGTATTTTATCTTTAATTAATGAAGTAAAGATGAAGCTTTTACTACTGAAAACTTGTTTATTACTCCTATAAAGTGAAGTTATGAAACATTCAGCTGCAGGAGATGACTTTTTGCTAATGAATATTGGCAGTTTTCACAAACTTGACACTCAAGAATTAATAATATGGTGCCTCATGTAGTGACATCATGGCCGATGATCGCATATTATCAATAAAATTTTTCATTTTTTCCCATTGAAATGTTATAACATGATTTCACCAGTTACCATCTGACATAGTATTCATGCTAGGTCGTGATGATGGTGTTTGATCTTTAACAAAATTTAACTGCCTGAAGAATCATACTAAATCATGATAATTGGTATTTGATATTTAGCAAAATTTAACTTCCTCTCAAAATGCCCTTTGCATTCCTTCTGATTTATTAACCTTTATGTCCTGTTTGAAGGCTAAAGTCTGACTTGAATTTGCCCTTTGCAATCATATACAGCTTCTCAGAGAATATTCATATACATTCATCAACCTTGTCAAGAGGTCTGAACACAGTATCTCAGCATTATCTTATTAATTGTGTAAATGAAGGGATGGAAGACTTGAATTATGAAAAGCTTAAAGTAGGTTGGCAACTTCTTAAAGAATCTAAAGTTGCTATTGTTCTTATTGTAACTGCGCATACCAACAGACTTGAAAAGGATTCTGAGACCATTCTTACTGGATCTGATGTTCTACTTAATCAATTTCAAGAACTGTTGTTTGGTTGTGATAGATATTTGAAGGTATGTATGCCTTTCCTATCTTAATTACTAACTTCTTTTCGTGGCATATGTTTGTAATCAAAAGACAAATTCTTTCTGCTCATAGGTGACATGATTTAAGTTGGTTATCTGCATCAAAGGACATAGTTCCTTGGTCACGGCGTATGCAAATTATAACACCATCCATAATTTCTGTTTTGAGATGATCAAGTACAAATTTTAGGCTCCCATCATGCATAAACCTCAAACAAATATTTTCTGCATATTAACTTACAAATGTGCTGTTTGTTAAATGCAATACAGGTGGATGACCAAAAACAGATAGTAAATGTTCCACTCATTGTGGTTTCTCCTACTCATCAAGTTCAGTCATATAAAGATCTGCTATCAAATAATAATTACTTTGGGTTTGACGGTGAAAAGGTAAATCTCTGTTGTTATAACCCTTTGCTATGACTATTAACTTTCAATCTCGTCATTTGGGTCATGTTTCTACCCACATATTTGGACATCTAAACATGCACTTGTAGTTACCTATTTCTCTTATTTAATTTCTAGGAGCGAAAAATTTCACAGTAATACTTCAAAGAAAATAAAGCATGCAGTGCAAGGCATATCCTAATATAAACATTTTTGGGGTTGATCTGATCAAGATCTGTGATAGAATTTTTACTATTACTCCAAATTTAGGTTAATCCGAATATAAAGCATGTAAAGTTGGCAAGCAATCATTTTACAACACACAGCAATGCTCACTGTTTTATGGAATTTATTACCCATTCTATTAGCATCAAACATAATTATTTATTAGTCTGTAGTGCTCAATGCTCCTCAGGTCTCGACATGGAAGAAACAAGAGCTGCATATCATCCTTAGTGCAATCATTATAATTTTCTATGAAGTTATCTTTCTCTGATTTATTATTACTTCTATTTATGAGGAAAATCCACCTATATTAACATTTTCCAATCTTGTTGACAGGTTTGGGTGTTAGGAGAAGTGGAACTACCAGTCATTACTGCCTCCAAAAATGAAACTAACAAAATTTTGTTAAAGTCTCCATGGGAGCTGAATCAAGCACCTATAGGATCTGGAGGTCTTTTCAGTTTACTTGAGCACCACAAAGTTGTTCACAGTCTTAATGACATGGGCATCGAATATATGCAGGTTAGACTTAATTTATGAGTTCCCTCTTGCATTCGTTCAGGCAGAAATTAAGTCCATTTCTATGCGTAAACATTAGATTTAATCCTTTCTCCCTTTCAAAGAAAAATATTTGGAATTTTCTTGTGAGTTTGTCCATAAAATTGGTGTGACTTGTAACAAAATTACATATAAACCAATTTTCTGTCCATGCTTGATACCCTTTACCAGTAATGCATGGAGAAGACTACCTTTCTCTAGGATTCTTATTTGGTAAAAAGTCGAGAATTGCATATATATCTGATGTTTCACGCTTCCCTACAACCACCGAACACTGTACGGATTTATTGTTTCATAATCCTTTGCAATTTTCTTTTACCTTTTCAGTCTTGTGATGAATGGTGGTTATTTCCTCTTGATTAGATTATCAAAAGTTGTTGATGCTTCATTAAATATGTATATTACAAATTAAATATGATTGTTCGCCATTATTCTTTGCTTGTTAGTTTTATAAAGTATGGTCACTTTTCATTCTCAAAAAATAAAGTATGAACACTTTTTATATCCGTGGATTTGCAAGAATAAAAACTCCGCCTATGTTTTATAGCCGGTCCCAAGCCCGGATAAAGGAGGGTTGTGTTAGGCCCCGACAGCCAGCGTAAAACCCTGTCGAATCTCATGAACATGGATCAACGAATATAAAAGCGGAATGGCGTCGTATGATCCATGTAGCCGACCCCACCTAGTGGGATAAGGCTTTGTTGTTGTTGTTGTTGTTGCTTGATACATACTCTAGCACTTAAAACTCTAGACTGCAATTTCCCTATTCCTGTTGTTCCGCTTATGGAAGCAGGATCATGGACCTAGTACATGGAAAGTAAATTTTGAAGTAATACAAAAAGAATTTCACTCATGAGAACCTTGTTGAATTATGAGTTGAAGCGTTTGCCATTATACCACAGCGTTGTTATACCCATTGTACCTCTTAAAAAGGGCAATGCATCTCTTCTGAAGTAAGGTTTGATAATATATACTCATCCTATGCAAACACTGCAGTATGCCCAAGATAGGCATCAGGAATTTAGCATGATCTCAAACTTTGCAATATATAGCCAATCGGTAATTGACAATAAAACTATAAGCTAAAATGACAGCAGTGAGATTATTTTTTATCTACAGGAAAGATCCTTCCAACTATAACCATTATAGAATTGAAGGGTACTATACTATGTCATTCAACTGGAATATTTGACAAGGTTATTTCCTTTTGGAAAGATCTATTATGCATGATGCATTTATGTCGGTTCTCATCTCCGGCTAAGGCTCTGCATGACAAAGTTAGTATGTTGATTAGTGAATGACGATTCTATTAGAGGATCACTATCTGTTTGTAAATTTAATGGAAACTGTTTGATAAATTTAATGGTCAAACTAATGTATAATCACAAGACAAAAATTGATATAAAATATAGTTTACACTCATTCTATCAATGCATCTAATATTATTCATATTTGATAGTTTATGATTCTTTATTTTGGATAGCAATATTTTTTAAAATATTATTCTACTATAAAAATGTTGATTATTTTAAATAAAATCTTATTATGTTGATAACTTAATTTAAAGATATTAAATATTAAAATAAAAAATGACACATGATATTCAAAAATTAAATAATTTTTTTAGAAAATGAGGTATGTTAGGAATAAAATGTTGAACCACTATATTTTATAGGCTAGTGAGAGTAACCTATAGAGTTGTATCATCAAACTTCTAACTCTAGTTTAAAAAGGTATTTATCAAACACTTAAAGTAGAGTTTTGATCAAAACTCAAATCACTATTTAATCCTCTACATTTTGGACGTGCTAAATAGTACCTTAGACTGTTTAATTAAAAGCTAATCAGAATTTTTAACTGATTTCCATTCCATAGAGAGCGCACTCTTTTTAATTGTTGCTGGATTATCTTCCAGGTGTGCAGCTTGGATGATAGATGTATACTGGGGCACCCATTGTTTTTTGGTTTGGTCCACTCTGCTGGGGCTGACATTGGCGTCAAGGTCTTCGGAAGTAACAGGAGAGAGAATGAGTTTGACATGATATTCTCTATGAAATATGTTAATACTACTGCCAAGCAAGTCAAGATACAGATACGTGCTGCCCAAGAGCAACATGTGCATATGGAGCGGATTGAGAAAGACTGGGTCACAGTTCGTCCGAATGAACCAAATTCATTCAGGTTTTACTCTTCAATATATTGTTTCCTGGACACTTGTTCACCCGACTCGACATATATCTTGGAAGTGACAGGTTAATCTATGATATATTTGGCCGAGGTAGCTCCATTGGATATGACATTTACAAGATTTGTGGAGAGATCTTGGTGTTTGGTACTACTGCAATAAAACGTTCGTTTTGCTGTTCCCTTTTCTTTTATTTCTTTCAGTACAAAAGAGGTTAGACAAAAAAAAAAAATCTCAAGCACATCTTGTGGGAGACGCGGTGCTATGTGGAAAAATATTGTTCCTCGCATTTCCATTTCTATGAGAGAGTAGAGGCGATTAGTATCTATTAGGGTGTGTTTGGTACGAAAATTTTGATAAAAAATTAGTTTTCGAGAATTAATTGATTATATAGAAAAATTTATAACTCCGTCTATATTTTATAGCCGGTCCCAAGCCCGGATAAAGGAGGAGGATTGTGTTAGGTCCCGACAGTCAACATAAAATCATGTCGAATCTTATGAACATGGATCAACGAATACGGAATGACGTAGTCGACCCCACATAGTGGGATAAGGCTTTGTTGTTGTTGTTGTTGTTGTTGTATAGAAAAATTTATATTGGTCTTTGGATGAAAAAATGTAATGAAGAGAATTTAAAAAATTAATTTGATAAATAAGTTTTAGTAAGTGTTTGATTTAAGAATATAATTTATTATTTTATTAATCTTATAATTTATATAAATCTTAATATTCAAATATAATATAATTGTTTATTAAAATAATTGAACATTTTAATTATAAAATATTTTTGAATTATTAGAACTAAATATTTATAGTTTTTAATTAATTATATATAATAATTTATTTTATAAGATGACTAATAATGTATTAATAAATAACTAAATTATATTTACTTAAATTATAAAATAATTAAAAAATAGATAAAAGAAAAAAAAAGTCAAAAGTTACGGTTGAAAAGACGTAAAATAGGAAAAAAGAAGAAGGATTATTTCCTCTAACTTTTCCCAAACTATCGCGAAATATCACATCTAACCCCAAACTACGAACTTCATTTTTTGGGTACCTAAACTATCGCGACTTTTCCAATTTGATCCTTCCATTCAATTCTGTGAAATTTTCTGTTAATTTCAAAATTTTTGGACCATCGTACCCTTGCCCTAGACGACTTATATTCGTAAACTTACTTGGCTTCTTTAGTAGGTAAAATCCTGTGATGTTTCCGACGATGGGATTCTAGGGCTCCAGCGATCTCTGCGGTTCTTCATCGTCGTTCATCTCCGGCGTCCATCTCCGACGTTCTTCTTCGGCCGACCACTTTGTCCTACAACAGTCGATTCCTCCGAGAAGTTGATTTTCTGGAGTTGACCTCCGGCCGACCACTTTTGCCTTTTACCACGATTTCTGAAGGTATTGTTCTAACATCTTTAGTGTTTTTGCTTTCTCAATGTACGTTTCTGAACCATATGGTCCCCCTTTCGACATGTACATACTTGTTCTATGGTCCCCCACGCTGCTTTATTCGACACATAAATAGTTTATTGTGCTATGGTCCCCCACTATACGTGCATCTTTGTTTTTTTCTTTACTACAATCGAAGCACACAAACTCATTTTTTAGGGTTTCTACAATTTTTTAGGGTTTCTACGATTGTTTATGATTTTTGCAATTTTTTAGGGTTCTGTTCTTAGACCTCCCCTTAAATATTTAGGGTTCTATTTTAATGCAGTTGCATAGTACACATGGAATATTACACGTTAGAGATACACTATGATGAACATTTTATTCACGACCCGAAAAGTTCTTACATAGGTGGAAAAGTTGCATGACTTGATGACATAGATCCAGATTTGATGTTCTACTTTGAGATCCTTGACCTGCTAAAAACTATTGATTTATCGACAAATGTCTGCATGTATCACAGTAAACCAAACTCTGATAATTGGATTCAAATTAAAACTAATAATGATGTACTGAACTTATTTGCAACTTGTGGTGGTAGTAGAAAAATAATTCCAATATATGTTGAGTCTGATCTTGATGTTCTACCACTACAAAGTGACACTTCCTCAACTTGTTTTGAGAAATTTGTAAAAAATCAACAATAAAGTGTACCTCAATACGATGAATTGTCCAAGGTAGCAGATCTTGATATTGGTGTTAGAGAATCTGAAGCAAATCCTGGTATTGGTGTTGGTCGAAATTCTTTTGACAGAGAATGTGAAGATGAAAATTATACTAATCGTGATGACGGAGATGAAAGTTCTGATAGAGCTGAGAACATGGAGCAAGCTTATGTGGTAAATGATGAGGACAATGAGAACTATGGAGATGTATTTGTGGAAAATGGTCAGTCGTTCCCCATCTTCAATGAAGCAACTGATATGGCAAATCCCATATTGAAGTTGGGTATGTTATTTACAAATGTAAAAACCTTTAGAGAAGCACTCAAGGCTAATAGTAGGAAAATGGGTTATGAATTTTTTTATAAGAAAAATGAAAAATGTAGAGTTACAGCTATTTGTGCTGAAGATGGATGCCCTTGGAGGATTTATGCCTCTTTATTACATGGAACCATAACATTTCAAATAAAGAGTCTTAAAAATATGTATTACATCCAAGAAGGTACAGTGTTAGGAGTGCCAATTCTACTTGGGTTGCTAAGCAATATTTAGATAGGTTGATGGATGACCCTTCATGGAAGGTTAATTCTATGAGAAGAACAATCAGAAAAGAAAAACAATTGCTTATGACAAACAGGCAAATGTATAGAAGAAAACACAAGACAGTAGAAATGATCCAAGGAAATGATCAGCAACAATTTAAAAGAATTAGAGACTACTGTGCACAAGTAGTTAAACACAATCTTGGAAGCATGGCAAGGGTTGGTGTGTTTAGAACTTCTTCAGAATATTCTCCACATTTTCAAAGGGTGATTGTTAGCTTTGCTGCTCAAATTAAAGGATTTGTGGGTGGTTGCCGACCAGTTATTGATTTAGATGCTTGCCATCTTAAAGGAACATTTGGTGGTCATTTGATGAGTGCTGTCTCAAGAGATGAGAATGATAAAATGTTTTCTATAGCTATTGCAGTGGTAGAAGCTGAGTGTAGAGAATCTTGGACATGGTTCCTTGAGCATCTAATTGAGGCAATTGGAACTCATGAAGAAAAGGGATGAGTTTTTATCTCAGATCGACAAAATGTATGAATTATATAGTTCACTTATAGATTACAGCTTATTCCAAATTTAACTTCATGCACATGGACTTCTACAAATATTTGCCAAGTTAATGCCTGATGCAGAACATAGAGTTTGTGTGAGACACTTGTGTGCTAACTTCAAGGCAAAATTCAAGGGCAAGAAATTGGAGATGTGGCTGTGGCGAGCTGCTGGGGCATACACTAAAGAGGATTGGAAAGAAGCAATGGACAATATAAGAACTCTAGATTCTGAAGCTTATGATTACCATATGAAGGAGCCAACTGAGAATTGGTCTAGATCACATTTTGCTAGTAGTTCAAAATGTGATTTGATATCCAATAATATTTCTGAGTCATTTAATCAATACGTGAAGGAAGCACATGAAAAACCTATACTCTCATTGTCAGAAACTATACGACGACAACTGATGACAAGGCATAATGAGAAGAAAGAATGGGCCAAGACTCTCAATACTCTGATATGTCCAAAAATTTTGAAGCCGCTTGATAGGAGCAAGAAGTTAGGAATACGACATGAGGTGTTAGTTGCTGGTGATGGACAGTTTGAAGTAATAGTTGGCAGAGGGCACTATATTGTGCACATTGGTTTGAAAAGTTGTTCTTGTAGAAAATGGGATGTCACAGGTATTCCATGTGAACATGCATGTGCATGCCTTATTGCTGATAGGAGAAAGTGTGAAGAATTTGTGCATCCATGTTACTCTGTTGAGAAGTATAAGGTGGCATATTCGAATATCATACATTCTGTTCCAGATGAGAAACAATGGGATCACATTGAACAGGAGGAATTGCAGCCTCCTATTATCTTAAAAAGACCAGGTCGATCCAAGAAGTTGAGAAAAAGAGGTCCAGATGAACCTAGGATGACCACAAGAGTAGTGAAGATGTCACTTCAAAATTTGAGTTGTAGGAATTATGGGGAGAAAGGCCACAATATTAGAACTTGTGGAAGGGCTAAGGAAAGTAGTCAATCAAGAAAGGTATTATTACTGATATTATTAATTAGTTCTTTGAGTTATTCAAACTTTTTCTGATATTATTGATGCTTCTAATGTGCTATTGTTAGGATGCAAGCACAAGTGAAAAAGACAAGAGAAAAAGTGATGATGCTTTTAATACTGATACCCAGGTAATATTTCTGTTCACTGACTTATATCACATTGCAACTACATAGATGCTTTGTTCATTGACTTATATCACATTGCAGGCATCTTCCTGTCGAACAACTGAAGTTAGAAGAGAAGCTGTCGCAGAAGGTGTGAGTCAAGTATCCACTGAAATATTGAGGAATGTCAATGTGTATGACAATGTCATTTTCAGCCAAACTTCTACAACTGCTAATATTTGAGGATTGCCAATGTGTATGGCAATGTCTTTAGTGTTTAATGTGAAAACTATTTTGTAACCATGCAATGTGATTGCCAATGTGTCTGACATATGTAGTAGGAGTACTTGTTATGTAACCATGCAAAGAGCATGTGTGGTGGATTTATATTTTGGATTGTGGTTCAGCTACTCCTACCTGTTGTGGTACAATGTAACTTATGAATTACAATGTCATGTTATGAAAGTGATTCTATCATTTTTTTGTTCATATCATTTTTTTGTTCTTACCGTATTTTTGTTCCTACCGTTTTTTTGTGCCACTTTATTCATTACAATGTCATCGTACTACATATGTTGAACGTAATTTGCATTGGCATATATGAATATAACTTGCAGGATCAAACAAATGGATTCAAAATATATTTTCATATGAAATGTAACTCGAATTGTCATATGTTGAATGTAACTTGAATTCAAAATACATATCCTTAGAAAAGGGCATAGCATTCGATAACATTCAAAGTACATTATATATGGGATTAAAGAAAATGGATTCTAAGTTAGTACGTTACATTAGATTGACATGAAACATGCGAACCATTACAATCTTCACTCCATTACAAAGTACCCCTAACAATTATAATTACAATAACGATCAACAATACAATACAACATCTTTGTTTCTTCAATTTTCTTTCAAAGTCCCTTGCTTCCACCAAAGTAGTCCTCAACAAATCATTCTACATTTTGAGACCCCTTTGATTTTCTTCAAGTTCATTTTGTAGTCCAATAATTCATCTTTTCACTGATTCATTTTCTTCCTTAAACTTCGATATTCTGTCCAGAACCTTACTACTCCAAACCATGCCCCTCGGACAGATCGGTGGATCAACCCACTTGAAAAATCCGCATCCAGAACTTTGCCCTTTGTAATTGTGACAACCGATGAATCGCCGACCAGGATTGTCCTTAGTAAAAGAATACTTTGCTCGGGAGTTGATACCGTAGTGGCACTTTACTTCATCTTCATCTACATGACTACTGTCACTTGTACTTTTTGTATTTGATCCAGACGAAATAATGTCTTTAGTTTATTACTGTGCAAATAAGAAACGAAAAATTGTGACTACAGGTAACACATTCAAAGTGTAAGAAACCCTAATAAATCGACATAAAAATAGTAATACTTTCAACATACCAATGCACATCCGCGGAAAAGAACGTGAAAGCTGCGAATTGGACTCCATAGATTTCACCAAAATGCCAGAGAATTTTTAGAGTACAAGAAAAACGCCGGAGCAGAAAACAAACTTCTCATGTCTTCGGCGGAGAAGAACGCCGAAGATGGACGCCGGAGATGAACGTCGGAGATGAACGTCGGAGATGAACGTCGGAGATGAACGACGGCGAAGAATCGCAAAGATCGTCGGAGCCCTCAAGTCCCATCGTCGGAAACACCACGGGATTTTACCTACTAAAGAAGCCAAGTAAGTTTACGAATATAAGTCGTCTAGTGCAGGGGTACGATGGTCCAAAAATTTCGAAATTAACGGAAAACTTCACGGAATTGAACGGAAGGATCAAACTGGAAAAGTCGTGATAGTTTAGGTACCAAAAAAATGAAGTTCGTAATTTAGGATTAGATGTGATATTTTACGATAATTCAGGAGAGGTTAGAGGAAATAACTCAAAAAAGAAACGTTAGCAATAACCTTTGGTTAGAACTTTTGACAAACGTTTGGCCAAAAATTTTGATAAGAGGTCACGTGAACCCTTTGTTCTACTTAGTCTTAATTTCGTTTGTGAGCGTTTCATCACCATCATGGTCTTCATACTTTTTGTTTGTTTTGTTTTCCATACAAGGCTTGTAATATCGCTCGACTTTGTAGTTTCTAACACAAGTTGATGGCTACCTAAGAATGATACTCACCCTTGTGCTTTTCCCGGAAAAAAAAATCAACAAACAAGTGTCATTTGTGAGACTTGAAACTTGTTCTCTCAACTGGTAATCAGCCGTCAATCAACCACTCTATCCAAGTTGGATCGTTGTGCTCTCTCAGTTCCAGAGAAAGTGAAGCTGACATGTCCCTGCTACTGAGTACCAGTACATTCCGATCTTCTTTTGTGCCGCAAAACTCAAAAGGGGATTGTTAATGTCTAGCCCTCTTACTATCATCAGCTTTTCTTTTGTACACAAGTGCAATCTTTCATCCACCACTATCTGGTAAAATGCTTAGGCTACAGAAATAAGGACAATATCAGTTAACCTTGTGTCGTAAACAAGCACTCCAGTTTAGCTGAATGTCTATACCAGTTAGATCACAAGCATTTCCTGATTAATCATCTAATGTCTGGATTTAAAAGAAACAGTTGGCGTTTATAAATTCGACTCGAGAATCTTTTCAAGAACTTGAGATTATGCTTATATGGTGTCAAGATTTTAAAGATATCAACATGCAAATGCCAGCCACCTGCATGCATGATTACTCACTCCTACTTGGTGTGCCGAGTACTATGGACAGGAAAATACCGCAGAATGCGTTCATAAATCTAACAAGAGTGCCTGTGAAAGAGAGGGACACATTCTTATTTAAGCATAACTGCGTAGAAGTTATATAGTATACTAGTAATGTACCGACAGGAATTCAACTTTTTATTTCTATGGGCCTTGAATATTACTCCCTGCAAACATCAGAGGTATCAAAAGAGCATCACATAGATCCCCACTTCTTAAGGAAAAAAGGTTTCATTATGATCAAAGATGACATTGTCCACTGATTGCCTGTCTTACATATGCCTACCCTTCCTGTGTATTACTTCTACAGAGTTGCTACCTTCTCGCTCTCTACAGTGCCTGTGCGTTACTTCTCGAGAGTTGTAACCTTCTCGTTTTCTACACTGTGAGCAATGGCACAGCCTTTTTTATGGGGCGACTTCAGGATGAGTACTAGTACATCCTCGACATACCAAACTGCCCAACACTGACTTTTCTGTGAGCAGCTCCTCCTGCTGCTGCTGCTGCTGCTGCTGCTGCTGCTGAAATACCGTGGAAGGGAGATTTGGGGAGAAGATTTGCCTCCATAGGTATTCTGTTAACCATATCGGCCTTGGGTCCTCCTGGAGCAATGTCAAGAGCAACGGCAGTCCCCATCTTTCCGGATAGACATGATTGGGGCTGTTTAGACTGCATAAAATTCTGTTCAGTCTCAACTGACTCTTTCTCAGTGATTACTAACTTGCCTGTATTTTGGAGGAAGCAGTAGGATGGAGGAATCGCTGGTTGTGGGGGAAGCACAGGATTTCTAATTAACCGTCTGGGGTCATATGCATCTTTTAAAATTCTGTTGTCATGAGGCAGTGCAGGTCCAACAACCTTCCCGGGCCCAGCTGAAATAATGAACATCTCGAAAGTGTTGGCAGCGCAATCAATATAACTACTTAGTTATGATAGCCCTTAGTAATATCACTTACCAGTAGGAACTCTTTGAGGTGCTGGTGCAGCACGTGGTATATTATTTCCAGTTTCTCGAGGGTTTTTACATGCCTGGTCTGCCACCGGCCTATCTCTTGGTAAACCCATAGATGTTTGATCCTTGGGAAGAATTGTAGTAGTGTGAACCACTGTAGACCTGAGAAAAGAGAAAAGGGAAGAATGATAAGAATGATATGTAACATCAAAATAAAACGAATGGAGATATTCATCTTAAATTAATGCAAAACGAGAAGACATTGTATGGAGTATTCAGGTGAAATCCATCTTAAATTAATGTGCAATGAGACGACATTGCATGGGGTTACTAATGAAGATGCAGCAACAGATAAGGTTGTAAAGGAGCACTGATCATTTCAGTGACTCATACTAACAGCTGATTTGTTCATCTAGTTAGCAGGTTGAACCTCAGTAATAAAAGGTCACAATTTTGAATTCCGAAAGGGCCACTATTGAAGGAGGTATTATCTTTAAAACTCTTGTCTTGAACTGGAAATCAGAGTTTAATAGGCTTCTGCTTACCAAGGTTAAACTGGAAAAACATTCCAGCAACCACATCATTAGGGACCATCCGTAGTAACCAGAATATACTTGCAACAAGAGAACAGGTTCAATTGTCGAAATAAATGAGGTCAGGTACATGAATTCTCACACCATATTGGTTAAGGGCATTGTTTTTTTGTTATCACACTGTCATCATATTTTATGTTTGCCTTTTCTCTCCATGCTTTGTTGTTGTTGTTGATACTAATTTGTATTACTTCTCAATACGCATTTTAAATTCATGCGGGCCAAAAGCTCAAAGCGAACAATATCTTGATTGGGCTGAGGAGTGTTACAGAATGGTATCAAAGTCAACCTCACGTGCAAATTTGAACCATGTGGAAAACACAGGCCATGGACCAACATGGATCACTCAACGAGGACGTTGAGCCCCTATGAGGGCAGATTATAACAATTTGAGGTTGAAAGACCAAGATGATTTGATTGAATAGTCCCACGTGGGCAAAACACGGAGGTGATCACGGGCTTATATGTAGCTACTCCCTTCACCTATAAAAACACGTTTTAAATTCGTGCAGACTAAGATCCCAAAGTGAACAATATCTTGATTAGGCCGAAAGAAAAACAATACGTTGGTTAAGAAAAGATGAATAGTTCTATTAATAGTTTGGTATCACTGCAGTAACTACCTCTTCACGATATAAATACATGGATGAGTTTTAGATTTAGATCTTTGAAAAGTGTTTCTAACAAACTTGTAATTGAGGTTTGGAACACTCCATAAGAACTATTTATTATGAAAATTTGTCCTCTCGAACGGACAAATTATCAATAGTGATTGTGCTAAAAATTTTTACACTTTTACTACTACTAATAACTATCTTTAGTCGTATTTTCAACATTTATCATTTGATATCAGTCACAAAGATTCTAATACCATCCTAATACCTATCCATCTAGTACCCTTCAATCCATAATTTTCAACACTTTTCAGCGTTAGTAACTAACAACAACAACAACAACAACAACAAAGCCTTATCCCACTAGGTGGGGTCGGCTACATGGATCATACGACGCCATTCCGCTCTATTAGTAACCAAACCTTTCGGTATATTATTCACCAATAGATCTTGCTCTATTAGTTCGCCAAGTGTCCGCCTTGGCCTCCCTCTCCCTCTTTTAATCGGACTCCAGATTATTTGATCTACTCTTCTTACTGGCGCATCTAATGGTCTTCTCTGAACATGACCAAACCATCTCAAACGATTCTCTACCATTTTCTCACTAATAGGAGCCACTCCGACTCGTTCACGTATATGGTCATTCCTAATCTTATCTAATCTTGTATGACCACACATTCATCTCAACATCCTCATTTCGGCTACCCCCACTTTACGTTCATGTTGTCCCTTCATAGCCCAACATTTACTACCATATAACACTGCTGGCCTTATAGCAGTACGATAGAATTTTCCTTTAACTTTATTGGGTACTTTTCTATCACAAAGAACTCCAGTGGCTTTCCTCCACTTACACCAACCAGCTTGAATTCTATGATTAACATCGTCATCAATCTCACCATCTTGTCTTACAATCGATCCTAAATATTTAAAGTTTGTCACTTGAGGAATTATATCCTCCCCTAGCCTAACTTTCAAATCGTCTCTAAGTTGTTTATTTGTGAAATTGCTATGCATATATTCTGTTTTATTCCTACTTAAACGAAAATCCTTTGACTCCAACGTATTTCTCCATATTTCCAATTTTATATTAATCTCTTCTCTTGAATCCGCTAAAAGTACTATATCATCCGCAAATAGCATGCACTTAGGTACCTCCTCTGTGATACTCTCGGTTATAGCATCGATAACTAAGTTAAATAGATACGGGCTTAAAGCTGATCCTTGATGTAGGTCAATTCCTATAGGAAATTCATTTGTCTCACCTCCGGGTGTCCTAACCTTAGTCAATGCCCCATCGTACATATCTTGTATTACCTTAATGTAGGCAACATTCACCCTCTTCTTTTGCAAGGCTTTCCAAAGTACATCCCTTGGTACCCGATCATACGCCTTCTCTAAGTCAATGAAAGCCATATGTAAGTCTCTTCTCCTACTTCGATACTTCTCCATCATCCCCCTTAGTAAATAAATCGCCTCTGTAGTGAATCTTCCTGGCATGAACCCAAATTGTCTCTCAGAAATACTAGTCTCCATTCTCAATCTATGCTCAATCACTTTTTCCCATAATTTCATTGTGTGACTCATAAGTTTAATCCCTCTATAATTTGCACAATTCTGAATATCCCCTTTATTTTTGTAAATAGGAACTAATGTACTTAATCTCCAATCATCAGGCATCTTTTTCGATCGTAAAATCTCATTAAATAGTTTACATAACCACAACACACCTTTTTCTCCTAAACATTTCCAAACTTCAATCGGTATACCATCCGGTCCAACGGCTTTACCATTCTCCATTTTCTTAAGAGCTTCGCTAACCTCCGAGACTCTAATTCTACGATAAAATGACCTATTAAGTTCACATTCGCTAACTGTCAAGTCCTCCAAATCACAACGGGAACCTTCACATCCATCATTAAATAGCTTATAGAAATACTCTTCCCATCTGTTCTTAATATCTCCTTCAGTAACTAAAATCTTACCAACTTCATTTTTTATGCATCTTACTTGATCCAAATCTCTCGACTCCTTCTCTTTATTCCTTGCAATCTTGTAAATCCTTTGTTCACCAGCCTTTGTCCCTAACTCCTTATAAAACCCCTCATATGCTTTAGCACGAGCATCACTAACTGCCTTCTTAGCCTCCCTTTTCGCCAAACGATACTTTTCCCAATTGTCAGAACTATTGTCCAAGTGTATCGCCTTGAAACAATTCTTCTTATTACGCACCTTTTCTTGGACCTCCTCATTCCACCACCAAGTCTCCTTATCTCGTGGTCCAAAACCTTTTGATTCTCCTAAAATGGCTTTAGCAACCATTTCAACCTTTTTTGCCACATTCTTCCACATGATACTAGCATCTCCTTCTAACTCCCACACACTTTCCTCTAATAACTTACTTCTAAAAGTCTCTCGCTTCTCCCCCTTTAACTGCCACCACTTGATCTTTCGATAAAAAACTGTTCGGAATTTTGGTTTTATACATTTCATTTGCATATCAAGAACTAACAATCTATGTTGTGTAGTCACCCCATGCCCAGGAATTACTTTGCAATTAGTACAGCGTCTTTTATCAGTATTTCTTGTCAAGAAAAAATCGATTTGAGACCTATGAGTTCCACTTTTGTATGTGATTAAATGTTCATCTCTCTTCCTAAAACAAGTGTTGATAATCTTAAGGTCGTATGCTAAAGAAAAATCAATAATAGTTTGTCCTTCCTCATTCAACTCCCCAAAACCAAAACCACCATGAACCCTTGCATGTGGTCCTGCCTCTTTACCAACATGTCCATTAAGGTCTCCCCCAATATAAACATTCTCGGTTGTTGGTATACTTTCAATCAAACTCTCCATATCTGCCCAAAACTTTTCTTTGAGATGTGATTCTGCTCCTACTTGGGGTGCATATGCACTAATAATGTTCATAGTCTCCTTTGCAACAATTACTTTCACGGATATGATTCGATCCTCAATCCTTTTAACTTTCACAACATTCTTCCTCCATTCTGCATCCGCGATAATACCAACACCATTCCTTCCATTTACCTTACCTGTGTACCAAAGTTTGGAACCATTTAACATAATCTCTTACTTCCCTCTCCTACCCATCTAGTTTCTTGCAAGCATAAGATACTAATCTTACGCTGGTCCATTACTTGTGCCACCTCGAGGCGCTTCCCATTCAACGTCCCAATGTTCCAAGAACCTAATCTGACCTTAGTCTCATGAACTAGCTTCTTTAACCGCCTCCGTCCATTAGAGTGCGGTAGCCCTTGCTCATTTAACACTGCATTCAGGCGAGGATGCAGCGGCTCTTGCTCTCTTATCACTGTACCCGAGCTGTACAGCGCGTTACTTACGGGTAACGACCTAGCATTAACACAATATATTCGTTGATCCATGTTCATAAGATTCGACATGATTTTATGCTGGCTGTCAGGGCCTAACACAACCCTCCTCCTTTATCCGGGCTTGGGACCGGCTATAAAATATAGGCGGAGTTAGCATTAGTAACTAAATTACAAATAATTGGTTTATATAACAGTAGATGCGGCAACATCAGAAGCACAAAAAGTAACATCTATCCAGGAGAAACCAACTTTCATTTAAATCAGAGAGGAAAAGAAGAAAAAACTAAAAGTTCTTTTTCTTTAAGAAGGAAAGCTAAAAGTATATTGTGCTCCAAACATCACTCCTGAAATATCTACACAATGATAGAATTTCATAAGCTTGAAGAAATCAGCACAAAATTTTCAATCAATCTCCTTCCACCTTGAGGACAAAGAGAAATTTCAGGGGAGAGTATACTAATATGATATTAATTTGTATTGCTTAAGAAAATGGTGAATAGTTCTATTGGTTGTTTTGTTGTAAGTTTAGTAACTACCTCTTCATGTTATAATTACATTGATAAATTTCAAAGTTAAATCAGCCTTCAACTTTGTAATTGGAATTTGGCCCACTCCATACAGATTATTTATTATGGATTTTTATCATCTCGAGGCGGTTAAAGAAGCTAGTTCATGAGACTAAGGTCAGATTATGTTCTTGGAACATTGGGACATTGAATGGGAAGCGCCTCGAGGTGGCACAAGTAATGGACCAACGTAAGATTAGTATCTTATGCTTGCAAGAAACTAGATGGGTAGGAGAGGGAAGTAAAGAGATTAGGTTAAATGGTTCCAAACTTTGGTACACAGGTAAGGTAAATGGAAGGAATGGTGTTGGTATTATCGCGGATGCAGAATGGAGGAAGAATGTTGTGGAAGTTAAAAGGATTGAGGATCGAATCATATCTGTGAAAGTAATTGTTGGAAAGGAGACTATGAACATTATTAGTGCATATGCACCCCAAGTAGGAGCAGAATCACATCTCAAGGAGAAGTTTTGGGCAGATATGGAGAGTTTGATTGAAAGTATACCAACAACCGAGAAAGTTTATATTGGGGGAGACCTTAATGGACATGTTGGTAAAGAGGCAGGACCACATGCAAGGGTTCATGGTGGTTTTGGTTTTGGGGAGTTGAATGAGGAAGGACAAACTATTATTGATTTTTCTTTAGCATACGACCTTAAGATTATCAACACTTGTTTTAGGAAGAGAGAGGAACATTTAATCACATACAAAAGTGGAACTCATAGGTCTCAAATCGATTTTTTCTTGACAAGAAATACTGATAAAAGACGTTGTACTAATTGCAAAGTAATTCCTGGGCATGGGGTGACTACACAACATAGATTGTTAGTTCTTGATATGCAAATAAAATGTATAAAACCAAAATCCCGAACAGTTTTTTATCGAAAGATCAAGTGGTGGCAGTTAAAAGGGGAGAAGCGAGAGACTTTTAGAAGTAAGTTATTAGAGGAAAGTGTGTGGGAGTTAGAAGGAGATGCTAGTATCATGTGGAAGAATGTGGCAAAAAAGGTTGAAATGGTTGCTAAAGCCATTTTAGGAGAATCAAAAGGTTTTGGACCACGAGATAAGGAGACTTGGTGGTGGAATGAGGAGGTCCAAGAAAAGGTGCGTAATAAGAAGAATTGTTTCAAGGCGATACACTTGGACAATAGTTCTGACAATTGGGAAAAGTATCGTTTGGCGAAAAGGGAGGCTAAGAAGGCAGTTAGTGATGCTCGTGCTAAAGCATATGAGGGGTTTTATAAGGAGTTAGGGACAAAGGCTGGTGAACAAAGGATTTACAAGATTGCAAGGAATAAAGAGGAGTCGAGAGATTTGGATCAAGTAAGATGCATAAAAAATGAAGTTGGTAAGATTTTAGTTACTGAAGGAGATATTAAGAACAGATGGGAAGAGTATTTCTATAAGCTATTTAATGATGGATGTGAAGGTTCCCGTTGTGATTTGGAGGACTTGACAGTTAGCGAATGTGAACTTAATAGGTCATTTTATCGTAGAATTAGAGTCTCGGAGGTTAGCGAAGCTCTTAAGAAAATGGAGAATGGTAAAGCCGTTGGACCGGATGGTATACCGATTGAAGTTTGGAAATGTTTAGGAGAAAAAGGTGTGTTGTGGTTATGTAAACTATTTAATGAGATTTTACGGTCGAAAAATATGCCTGATGATTGGAGATTAAGTACATTAGTTCCTATTTACAAAAATAAAGGGGATATTCAGAATTGTGCAAATTATAGAGGGATTAAACTTATGAGTCACACAATGAAATTATGGGAAAAAGTGATTGAGCATAGATTGAGAATGGAGACTAGTATTTCTGAGAGACAATTTGGGTTCATGCCAGGAAGATTCACTACAGAGGCGATTTATTTACTAAGGGGGATGATGGAGAAGTATCGAAGTAGGAGAAGAGACTTACATATGGCTTTCATTGACTTAGAGAAGGCGTATGATCGGGTACCAAGGGATGTACTTTGGAAAGCCTTGCAAAAGAAGAGGGTGAATGTTGCCTACATTAAGGTAATACAAGATATGTACGATGGGGCATTGACTAAGGTTAGGACACCCGGAGGTGAGACAAATGAATTTCCTATAGGAATTGACCTACATCAAGGATCAGCTTTAAGCCCGTATCTATTTAACTTAGTTATCGATGCTATAACCGAGAGTATCACAGAGGAGGTACCTAAGTGCATGCTATTTGCGGATGATATAGTACTTTTAGCGGATTCAAGAGAAGAGATTAATATAAAATTGGAAATATGGAGAAATACGTTGGAGTCAAAGGATTTTCGTTTAAGTAGGAATAAAACAGAATATATGCATAGCAATTTCACAAATAAACAACTTAGAGACGATTTGAAAGTTAGGCTAGGGGAGGATATAATTCCTCAAGTGACAAACTTTAAATATTTAGGATCGATTGTAAGACAAGATGGTGAGATTGATGACGATGTTAATCATAGAATTCAAGCTGGTTGGTGTAAGTGGAGGAAAGCCACTGGAGTTCTTTGTGATAGAAAAGTACCCAATAAAGTTAAAGGAAAATTCTATCGTACTGCTATAAGGCCAGCAGTGTTATATGGTAGTGAATGTTGGGCTATGAAGGGACAACATGAACGTAAAGTGGGGGTAGCCGAAATGAGGATGTTGAGATGAATGTGTGGTCATACAAGATTAGATAAGATTAGGAATGACCATATACGTGAACGAGTCAGAGTGGCTCCTATTAGTGAGAAAATGGTAGAGAATCGCTTGAGATGGTTTGGTCATGTTCAGAGAAGACCATTAGATGCGCCAGTAAGAAGAGTAGATCAAATAATCTGGAGTCCGATTAAAAGAGGGAGAGGGAGACCAAGGCGGACACTTGGCGAACTAATAGAGCAAGATCTATTGGTGAATAATATACCGAAAGGTTTGGTTACTAATAGAGCGGAATGGCGTCGTATGATCCATGTAGCCGACCCCACCTAGTGGGATAAGGCTTTGTTGTTGTTGTTGTTTATCATCTCAAACAGACAAATTATTAGTAGTGATTGTGTTTAAGATTCTTGCACTTATACTATCAATAATATCAAACTTATTTTCATTTTCATAGTCATATTTTCATCATCTATCATATTATGATACAAGTATACAAATGAAGGCCCCTCTCAGAAAATTAAGTCAGATTTGTTCTTCCTAGCAAACTATGAAAACTGTGGGAAATAATATGCTTGAATGAGACAATAATAGATGGCATCCATGTCTAAACACTGTGGCCTTGCCCATTGCATAAAATATAACATGATTCATCATTTATCTCAAAACGTGTAACATGGAAAGAAAATGGAATACCTAGGAAGAGAAACATGTTTTCTGTCTGGTGGAGTAACCGGCCCACTTTTTCCACCATTCTCCTCAAGATGTGCAAATTGCTTCCTAAACTGATCGACGGCACTGCAAAAAGATAGTAGGAAATATTATATCAGAAGATTGTATCATGCAATTCAATTCCAAAGTAAAAAACAATCAAAAGATAGAGACCTTGGATAGAGGAAATTGGCCCTTTCAGATCCATTATGATAATCCTTAAGCAATTGTGGATGGTATTCCAATATCTCATGGAAGATGAGTTCTTGAATGTCCTCCTTAGTCACCCTTCGGCGTTCAAACTCGAACTCCATCTTTGTTATTGGTTGGCATGATGGCTCTCGCTCAGTTTTGGCCAGACCTTTGAAATATGGATCTGCCAATGCCTGGTAGTAAAGAGGAAGAACCATTATAACCTAAGAATCCAAAATTATCATAATGTTCTATAAATGCTTAAGAAAAATTAAGAATGTGAATGCGTTTCTATATTTCACAGATTAAGGAGAAAAGAAAAGGTAAAGTCGATGCCATGACTATTGAACCTCTTCAGCAGTTGGCCTGTCCTTGGGATCAAAGGCCAGTAGCCTCTCCAAGAGTTTCAATGCTAAGGGGTCGGCATTTGGGAATTTCTGGGAAAATGGTACAGGTTTTTTCCTCATGGTGCTCAAATACCTTCTCGCTTTCTCATTCCTGACCTGGGAACAGAAACAAACACATACAACCATGAAGCACGTTTATTTGATTCTTCAAAACTCCTATTGTAATTGTGCTCATAGAGAATGAAATTATATCGAACCATACCCGAGAAATTGTGTCTAGAGATGGAGTGCCCAGAAGATCAGTCATCAAATCCAGCTGGTGAACCACATTTTTACCAGGGAATAAAGGCTTCCCTGTTAATACTTCAGCGAAAATGCAACCAATGCTCCAGATGTCAATGGCAGGTGTATACTGTGATATAAGTTGTCTATTAATATACTTTATTGAAGAAAATTTTAGTTCAAATATTGAACACAGTGACAGATATCCACTTAATACAAATACCTGCAGCTAATGATATTTGAGCTTGTAGTACTGTTCATATTCCTTCCTAAACAAGTTATTTTATAAGAAAAGTAGCATGCCCTTAAAAGTTCATGGTGTAATAGAATTACTGAACCATGTAGCTAAGACAGCAGTAACTGATTTCAGTTTCAGTGATTAATTACAATAAAACCAACATATAGACGAGAGGAAATTTCAGAAAAAAATATTTTGATGAATGGACAAGCAAAATCACCATCACCAAATTGAAAGCTTTATTATGTGCCTCCCTCAGATTAGAAGAGGGTTGGAACTTGGAAGACAGATACTAATGTGGCAGCAAATGAGAAAATCTTGAGTAAATGAAGAGATAAAGCAAAGAAAATTCACAAAGAAAGAGAAAAGACTGCAAAACATCACACAAAGTTGGAAACATGAGAACTTGTGGATATATAATTATATACAATGCGACTTCATACCAATACAGAGAAAATAGGTTGGATTGCATCGAATGAGTTAAACAATTATCTATTAGCTTTTGTAAACCGATGAGGGACACAGGTTCAATTGTTGCAGAGTTTTCATTGCCACAAATTAACATACTGAAAGGTGCAAGATTCATAATCAAACTTTCTTCAAAATCAATGTTCATTCAACAAAATACATAAGGATTTATCTAAAAAAATAGAATAAGGAGCCATATATTACAACGAAATACAAGCACTTAATAGTAACATTTAACCTCTCATGGTAAATGAAATAAAGGATTTTCGTCCATAACACTAACATATGTTAGACACAAAATATAGTAAGATTAGTCGCAAGTGTTCATTTTGAAATATAAATACCTTAGAAAAGAATGAACCACATAACTCAGGGGCTCTATACCATCTGGTTGCAACATAATCCTGTAAAATATTACATGACATGTCAAAAAAAGTATGGCTACTTCCTTACAGGAAGAAATGGCAACCAAGAATGTACTGCTAAAATGCTGAAGGTAAATATGAAACAACTATATGTCAATATACCGTCCAGAAGATTATTGTAGGTGTATCATTGAATGCAACTCTTGCCAGGCCAAAATCACAAACTTTGAGTTTGCAATTTGCATTTGCTAATATGTTTTTTGGCTTCAAGTCACGATGATAAACATTAGCTGCAACCAGTAAAAACGACATAAGAAACATCAAAGTTGATACATGACACCAACCACAAGCAAGTAATTTGCATGCCAAGATAGTATGAGGCTTACCTGTGTGGATATACTTGAGAGCGCGGAGAAGCTGATATAGGAAAAACTGATAATGTTCTTTTGTCAAGTCATCGTTGGCCTTTATGACTTGGTGAAGATCTGACTCCATTAGTTCAAAGACAACATAAATATCTTTGAAGTCTCTCTTTGAGGGAGGTAGCATAATGTGTTTTATCTCTACAATATCAGGATGTCGAAGAAGCCTGAGAAGCTTGATCTCACGAAGAATCCGGGTAGCATCAGATATGTGTTCAAATATATCATGAATTTTCTTTATTGCCACTTTTTCTCCAGTATGTTTATCAATTGCTGAACAAACAACTCCATAACTTCCTTTGCCAATTACTTCCTGAATTTTGTACCTATTGACATCCCCGTACTCACTAAAAAAGTCCAGTTCTGCTGAACTCTGCAGAATGACAATCTAATTGTTAAGAAATGAAATTTTCAATCTACTAGTTAAGAAATGAAAATTTCAATCTACTAGGTAGTTCTTTTATGTCGCAACATAAATGCATTATAAAAAAAGCACCTCACTTTATTTTTCTTTAAAATAATCACAAAATGCTAATTGAATATTTTCTCGAAAAAAATGTTACATATCACAGAAGCAATATATATAAAGAAACCAGAAGTTTCTCTATGATGACACTATTACCTGTAAATTTCAAAGTTAAGTATCTGGACAAGATAAATTTGGACCAAACATGGAATTCTCAAACGTACATTGGGAAATTTACTACAAGAAAAAAATCCGGCACAAAGAATATTTACAGAGAACTTTACACAAAAAAATAAGCATAACCGACTGCCAAATGGTAGTAATCCGACTTAACTTTTTTTTTATTTGTACAAAATAGTGAAAGGTCAAAGACTGACCAAAAAGATCATTCCAAAGAAAAGATAATTGACGGAGAACAAGAAAAATCGAACTGGTTCATCAAAGTAATACGTAAAAAAAGAGTATATAATCAGATGAAAGAGACTAAAAGCATAATCATCAGTGAAATGAAGTAAACTCACATTAAGTTTACAAGAAAGCAATACACAAAAGAGATTCCGCCTACAACTAGCCACAACAAAAAAAATCCGACCTTTAACAGTAATATCCACCTAAGATAACAGAGCCACATCCCCACTCTCATCATATAGCCAAACAACACAAAACTAAACAAGATAGAACCTCCAACCTTCTTTCGCTGATCCTGCTGCATTTTTTCCTTCATATAGGCAACCGCCAAACTACACCAGTCCAAGTTCCCGCCTTTCACCTTCTCGTCTCCTTTCCACCGGTTCTTGGCCCCTCCTCACAAAGCCCTTAGCCCGGATCGACCTAAACATCTAACCTTGCGCTCCACAAAATCACCCGCATTTACCCCATCTGCCCCTGCTCCGGATCACAAGCTCGAAGTCCCGCCTCGCCCTCTTCCGCTCCTCCCAATAGCACAGACGCGGGATCGAATCCCACGTGCACCTCTTCCCCGCGCCACCGACGAGGACGCCGACCGCCGCAACGATCATAGAATGGAGGGTCCTCGCCCCCTGGAATCCAGCATCTGCGAAAACGGGGATCCCTCCCGCTGCCACCGCTCCCCTACCACACTCCGCCCCAATCACCAACCGGAATAGGAAGATCCCGCCTTTGCGAGCAGAAACCTACCAAAGTGGAAACTTTATAAGAGCAAGCCGAAGAAACAAATCAGAGAGACAACAGGAGCTCTCTGGGGCTCTCGAGGGCTCCTGCCAGAAGGAGGAGGAGAGAGGCTCAAAGCAGAGATATGAAACTAGCGGCGTGGCTCTTATTTATTTAGTATTTGTGGTCCATATTGTGCCTATGTGTCAAGGCAGAGTGAGGCGACATGCGAGTGCTGTTAATGGTAAATGACGAAACTAATAGGGGCTTTTACGTAGTTTGGTGCTACTGGGAGTGGGATGCTTCCTCTGCTTGTTGCTTTCCTTTTTTAACCGTTCGAGTGGAACACGGGGAATAATTTGGATGAAAAAGAAAACTTTTTAGTTCTATTTTTCCATATTTAGTTTACGTGGAGAAAGATTCAAAATTCAACCAACCAATTGATATTTCACCTGCTGTGTTTTTTATTTCACTTGCTCAATTTGTTTTTATTCTTTGCGATGGCATGAATGATGGATCAATCATTCCATTTGAGTATTCCATGGGTTTAATTTTTATTTCAATTATAAGAAATACTAAATTCTCCAAGCTCATCTTCCTAGCACAACTAAGCTTGATTGAACTAAATTCAATTAGCACAAACTAAGTGATAAAATTATATCTTAAGAGTGAAATTAGTAATTTTAAATTTAATTTTTAAATTCATCACTTGACTATCATTTTACATTATATTTTGATTTTGGAATAATCAGAGTCTCCAATGGGTACTGAAAAAACTTACTAGACTCTCACATGGTTATGATCTTCAAGAGGATATAGGAATCCTCTTTTTTTAATTATTAATTAAATAATATTTTATTCATGTTATTTTATTAATCCACATGCGGATACAATGTTTCTTTCAAGACGGTGATGGCAAGAGGTTCTTATGATAACCTTTTATGGAAACACATTAGTAAGTTGAAATAAATTATTATTGTGGATATATATATATATATAGGGAATATTAAAATGACATCACAGAAAAATGGGTGCATTGTGCCACACGTCTCCACCGTCCCATCGCACGCATACGACGATCCTCCTCCTTGAGCTTCTTCCACCCATCGCGCAGTTACCCCAACGTGAGGTCACTGGAGAAGATGGTGGAGGACGTAGATGAAGTCGATCAATTGCAAGTCACGATCATCCCTAGTTGTTTATCCTCCCACGTCATGACCTCCTCGTCGAGATCCGATCGTTGAGATCCGATCCAAGCACCCCCAACCCCCATGGGATCCGATCACTGGGATCCAATCCAACCATGGTAGCCTAAGCGTTCCCATGAGATTTGATCACCAAGATCACGTTGGTCGGCGAGATTCATCCCAAATCTCTTATGTTCATCACACACGAGAGAGAGAGATCCAGGAGAGACGATCAAGAGGGAGTGTATGGGGTCAAGATGCGTAGTCGTGCTCACGAATGAGACTATCTCGAATGTTGATGCTCGATCAGTTTGCATAATAACACTAATTTTATATAATGTCACATTAATATTCCTCTTTATATTATTTGATAGGTGGGCGTTACCAACTACCAACCCAACACATAAAATTGACACTTGAATACGTGATGATTTTTTCTGTTTTTTAAATTTTTTTTTTCAGGTTATAAGAATTTTAAATTCTATTTATTAGTGGATGTATATGTTTTTTATTTATGGGGTAATTAGCTCGATTTTTTTCTTACAAAAAGAACAAACACATTAATGAATGTTTGAATTGCTATGAATTAATTTTAACGATATCTCAATTGAGAGATAATTAATCTTTTCACATCAGCCGACGCAAAGATAGTTAAAATAAAATACTTTGGACGTGCTTCACCCATGCAATGATCAATAGAGCTTACATATACGCATATGTGATGCATTTCATATAAATTGTCACTAGAATAATTTTCTCATGGAAAACTAAAATTTAACAAGTGAAAATATTAGAAAATGTCTTACCTAACACACAGTTCATACAAAGGAATATATGAAATTTATGAGGTTCTTAAATTAAGTCACATCTTCGGGCGATAATGCCTCTTTTTATTATGAAATATTGATGAATACGAAATAACTGGGACTCTAATATAAAATAAAAAAAATAAAAACCTTAAAATTGTCAAGATATTATTCGATTCTTTTTTTATTAATTCTTTTCCGATCGAGATGTATGAATCCATGTGTCTTTATAGATCCTCGTGGGATTCGAGCGGTCTAAAGGGACTATGAGAGCTCCTCTTTTCTCAAGAATTCATACATCCCTTATTAGTATATGAACAACTATCTCTTAAGCATAGTTTTCACTTATTACTACTCCTTCCTTAGTTGGGGAAGAATTAGCACAAATTAAATTTTTTTGAGAAAAGTATAGAGAGAGAATTAATTTTGATTAAATAACGTGAGCCATCGCAGGGAGATCCCCCTAGACTAACATATATAAGAGTTCATCTAAAATTATAATTGAGTTCAGATTCAAAACATTACTAATAATATATATATATATATATATATATATATATATATTCTGCCATCATTATATTATAGTTCAGTGGCATAAGTGAATAAAAATATTTTTCTAGTAAACCGTTTCTTGAACCATATCATGTATAGTATTTTAAGTGAAGAATATGACGAATTAATTAGCCAAATGGTACATATTTAATCATAGTAAATTTTTATGATACCGATCGAATCGCCTCTCACTCTCTCTCCCTCTCTTACACACAGTGGATAAATTAGGTCGATGTATTGTAACCAAGTTGATTGAGTGGTCAATTGTGGGCTTCTGAATACGAAAGTTTTGATTAGGTAGGATTTCGGTTGTTCCCCATAGCTCGCTTCCTTGTTCCTTCCCTGTCACTGTGCTGTCTGGCGTTGTACGTACTCCGTCTCCTACGTACCAGAAAATAGCAACATAATACCTAACAGGTTATACACATTGACCATATTCTTATGAGGACATCATACGAGAGAGAGAGAGAGGGGAACTAATTAAATGGAAGGAGAAAAGAATACCAAAAATATGGAAAACCTCAAAAGCTTCAAACAACTAATGTGTTCACTTTACTTTCTTCTCTTATGAATTCTAAACTTCATTACTGGCTTAATTCAATTGTCAAATTGATGCTTTCAAAATTTCATCATTTTTTTTACCGGAAAAAATGCCATCAATTTGCTACCCACTGAATCAGACCTTATAAATTAATCTGAAAGATAATAAAATTAGTTCAAAAAGGAGGGAAAAAAAATAACTCTTATCATTGAGTAAAGTTGGTGAAAAAAGAAAGTTGCATGATAAATTAAATTATTAATTAAAGACCACATAGAGCAACCTGCGTTCCAAGATCCAGCATGCATATAACTAATTAATTTATCATATTTACATAATTTCGTATTATGAATGCATATAACTAATTAATTATATTATTATGCTTAAATTTATTTGTTATATAAACTCAACCTACTTCAACTTTCCAACTTGAGGGCCACGCTTCCTACATTGAATTCACTTGGACACTATCAATGTCTTTTATGAGAAAAGACGTTTCAAAACTGAGAGCTCTTAAAAGTTGAATGGGTTAATTATTGCTGCTTTGGGTCTACATGCATATAAAAGTAATGGACAAAGCTACATTACTAATATTGTTGTCCTCTATTATTGTTTTATAATGCACTACCTAATTGAATGTGCTCAAGTGGAAGGTTTCTTTTCTCCTTAGCCTCTCTTTAAGGGCAGGCACCTTCGGCTTTTTACCTTCAAATCAATGGATAGCTTGCAAAAGAACAGAAAGAAAAAAAAAGAAGATACATATATTGATCAGGCGGTCATTTGTATATTGCAGTGGAGGGTGTCTGACATGCACCTTAAGAAAAAGCAAAAGATGGTGATTGCCATGTCATGCATGCAACAACTATTATTCACATTTCATCATTCGGCCAATATACATACAAAGAACTAATTAATTACTCAAGATTCTTGGAGGAATGCTCTAATGCTCCCAAATCGTCTTTGTCATGTAGTAAGATTCAATTTGAGAAACGCTATCAATTATATAATATTTTGATTGAAATATTGACTTTCATTAGTTCATTGACTAGAACAACAATTAAATGTGAAAATCTAATAGAACATCTAATATAAGCCAAAGTAGCAATAATCATTCATAACGCTAATAATCATCAAGAGCTAAAGCAGAAGTCGGATAAGATAAAGACATATTATTGACAATGAAATGGTTAATAATAATTAAAGATAACATTCTAAGTAGGGGAGTTCAGCGGGTCGACGACCTGACCCAACCCGACCTGACAATGGATCGGGTCAGGTATGGGTCGGAAAATTCCGACCCGAGTCAATCCGACCCCACCCGAAGACCCATTTATTTATTTTAGTTTTTAGCTTATATTATGTATAAAAATAAAAAAATATTAAAATAAAATATTTTAAATATGTAAAATAATGTTTAAATATTGAATAAGTTATTTTATGCTTTTTAAATAAATATTATATAATATTTTTATATTAAATAATAGATAAAGTAAAAAAAATTAAAAAAAAAAGAAAAATGGTAGTCAGGTAACCCGACCACTCGACCCGATTCAACTCGATCCGAACCGGATCGGGTTGAATTGGATTCAGCCTTCAAAAGTGGGGTGACCCGACCCGATCCGACCCGATCCGACCCGATCAAAATGAACGGGTTGGGTTGGATCCAAGGTCGACCCGACCCGTGAACACCCCTAATTCTAAGACATTCAATGTGTGCTACACCATTATGAATAGTATCAATCGCTTGAGCTCGTCCTTGATTATTTTGATCGTCTGCAGGAAGGGAAATAATAATAAGTGAGCTTTGCAGCCCAATATGTGAATAATAAATTAATGGATATATAATAATGATAGAGGAGCATGGGGTCAGTGTGATATCATCAATGTGATAATCAATGCAAAGGAACCAATGTCATGCTTTGATAAACAAAATCAATGAAATAAATCAATACTACACTCCGAGTAGTATCAATTAAGTAAATCAATGTCATACTCTCATTGGAATAAAATAATGTAGTGGTCTCGGTGAAATCAATGTAACAATCAAATAGGTTAATGCCCTAGATCAATGGATCATATATACAATATCATCAATGAACGTTTTAATTTTAATAAGATGCAATGTACTTCATGAGATACCAATGATTGTGCACATCACAATAAGTCATCCTCAATAGAGGAGAAGGGTATCTTGTTTTGTCACACGATGTGGAGAAATCATTCAACGGGACATGTCTGAAATTGAATCTATGCCCAAACAATGCGATGCGATGCTATGCTATGCAATGATCTCCCGACAATTCATAACAATTTTTATTAATTAATTACATTCTCATCTTCGCTCAATTTGGGACTTCAGATCATAGCAATAATAAAACTATGTCAATGGATTCAAATGGATAACACATGAAGGATCATACACAATATAATAGTCAATTAAAAATAACAACACATCATATGTTTCGGTGGAACTTGAGTCGAGTTGGGTAGGACCTGAGCCGGGTTTAGGACCCGAGTCTGGTTCTATGGTGTTGGTGTCTCGACCATAGCATAGGCTGAGTGTAACCTGGGCATGGCCCAGGAGGGTCTCTGGGTATAAGGGTGTCGAAACTCGAGCTGAGTTCACAAGAGCTAAGTTCAATTTTTGGTCTTTGGATTATTGCTATCAAACAACTCCCCTCTAGGTCACAAGTGTGTCTAGATAGAGTTTCGACAAGGCACGGGGTCGATGGTGGGACACGGGCTGGGAAACGAAGAATCCGGGTCAAGTCTCGCACTCTCTCCCAGTGTTGTATTGTCCAAAAGTTGGTCCGAGTTCGTTGATTCTGACAAAATCGTGGCAACTCCTGTAAGATTTTCAACATAGTTTTGTTGAAATAAATCTCTTATGGCTACCCTAATCATATGGAACAATTCATGAAAAATAATAGGCTATGCAATGAATCTAATTCACTACAACAATTTTACGGATTTCCAACTGATATATCCACCAGAAATGTAATGGAATCCGTCAAAAAATTTGCTTTCCAACGGATCTTCCGACGAACATTGCGTAGTCAAAAAATTATTCGTTGGTAACAAGTTTCCGTCGGGAGCACCTTTCCTTCAAAACTTTCGACAAATTTTCGACGGAACTACCGCTGGAAGTTAAGAAGGAAACAACTTGTCGAAAGTTTGGGCAGGTATTTTCCTTGGAACCTGCGGCAAACAGCTCCCGTCGAAGCTTACGATGGGTGGTCACCCATCGAAACTTTCGACAGGTATCGACCGTCGAAGCTCTCGGTGGGCATAGTCCGTCGGACGTTCTGACGGGAGTCTTCCCTTCAAAGGTTGCAACGTGACTGGAGTCTTCCCGTCAAAGGTTGCGACGAGTACGCCCATCGAAAACCTTTTTTTAAATATAAAAAAATTGAATATCTACTATCGAATTTGGCGTCGAATCCGGTAGCAGATGACCGATCTTGCTAAGGAAGAGAGGGAGAGTGGGAGGAGGTTGTTGGTCGTGGGCCCACATGTCACGCCCTAAAGTTTCTACCCTGAAACTTCAAGCGTGCGTCCTGGCCGAATCCTTCTCGATCACCGATCAGCCACTTCTCGGACACGCCCTGGATGCACTTGGACACGCCCTTGGATGCACAACGAAACTCCTCCACACGAAGAAGAGAGAAATGCTCTGAGTTGAGAGGAAGATTAGAGAATATTGTTGAGAAGAGGATTTGCTCAATAATATTCTCTAGTCTTCCTCTCAACTCAGAGCCTCTCTCTCTTCTTCGTGTGGGGGGTGTTTCATTGTGCATCCAGGACGTGTTCAAGAAGTGGCTGATCGGTGATAGAGAAGGATTTGATCGAGCCGCATGCTTGAAGTTTCAGGGCAGAAGCTTTAGGGTGTGACAACGTGGTATCCGAGCCTGAGTTTCGACTATGTCAGGAGAAGGAGAAGTCACATCGAGCAAGAGTCATTCGTTGGAGGCCGAAGACATGACGCGAGGTTGAGTCCAAGGTGCGGACAGTGGAGAAAAGAAGAGGATTACTCAAGTGAAGTCCAGAGATCCTGACAGCCACATTGAGAAGAATGTGGAGATGTTAGGTCAAAGTTTTCAAGAGACAAATGAGGTGGTCCATGGCCTAAAAGTAGTGGCGAGCGAACATAGTTTAGCCCTGAAGCAAGGAGCGGCCACGCACCAAGAGCTGGCTGCCCGCGTTGCAGCCAAAGAAGAAGCTATGGAGGCGCGACTCAAGGCTTTCGAGACGGATCTACTGCTGCTCAAAGGACTACTCTTCGACACAGGAGGGCTGCGGATGAAGACTTCGGTTCTCAAGTTCTTGGGACTAAATCGAAGAAGTACGGCCACTACAAGAAAAATCAACTTTTCCCGTTAGAAATTTTGAGAAATTCGTCGGAAAATGAAGTTTTTGACAGCTTTTTTGAACGGATCGTATTTGTGACGGGCGAGAAAAAATCGTCTGAACTTCTAACGGTAGCCACCACAGGAGTCATTCGTCGGAGGCCAAAGACACAACGCGAGGTCGAGTCCAAGGTGAGGACGGTGGGGAAAAAAGAGGACTACTCGAGCGAAGTTCAGAGATCCTGGTAGCCACAATGAGAAGAATGTTGAGACGTTAGGCCAAAGTCTTCAAAAGATGGACGAGGCAGTCCGTGGCCTAGAAGCAGTGGTGAGCGAACATAGTTTAGCCCTGGAGCAAGGCACGGCCGCGCACAAAGAGCTGACCACCCACGTTGCAGCCATAGAAGAAGCTATGGAGGCGCCTTGAGTACTCAAGGCTTTCGAGACGGATCCACTACTGCTCAAAGGACTGCTCTTCGACGCAGGAGGGCTGCAACTCAAAAGATGGTGATTGCCATGTCATGCATGCAACACCTATTATTCACATTTCATCATTCGGCCAATATACATCCAAAGAACTAATTAATTACTCAAGATTCGTGGAGGTATGCTCTAGCGCTCCCAAATCGTCTTTGCCACGCGGTAAGATTCAATCTGACGCAACTAATTATATAATATTTTGATTGAAATATTATCTTTGATTGATTCATTGATCAAAACAACAATTAAATGTGAAAGTCCAATAGAATAACACTAATAATAATCAAGAGCTAAAGTGGAAGTCTGATAAGATAAAGACATATCTATGACAATGAAATGTTTAATAATAACAAGGGTGTAACGAAGTGGTACACACCATTACTCGAAGACCAAGAGGTCACGAGTTCGAATCCTGCTAGCGAGGCATATGTACTCCTTTATTTTTAGTCTTTAATTTTCTTGCACTAGGTCTATGACCTCCCTACCGAAAAAAAGATAACATCCTAAGACACTCAATGTGCTTTGCACCATTAACAAGTCATCGTCATTAGATAACATCCTGACACATCATATGATTCGATGGAACTTGAGTTGGGTTGGATAGGACCTAGGCCAGGTTGAGTAGGACTCGAGTCGAGATGCTGATGTCTCAGCCACGGCATAGGATGAGTGTAACCTGAGCATGGCCCAAGAGAGTCTCTGGGTATAAGGGTGTCGAAACTCGAGTTGAATTCATGAGAGCTCGGTTCGATTTTGGTCTCTAGATTTTTGCTGTCGAACAACTCGATCTAGGACCTCTAAGTCACAAGTGTGCCCAAGCAGAGTTCCACCAAGGCACGAGTTCGATGGTGGGACATGGGCTGGGCAACAAAGAGTTTTGGTCGAGTCTCGCACTGTCTCACCCAATGTTGTATTGTCCAAAACCTAGTCTGAGTTTGATGATTTCGGCAAAATAGTGTCAACACCTGTACGATTTTTAGCGTAATTTCATTGAAATAAACCTTTTACGTCTACCATAATTATATGGAACAATTCATGAAAAATAATAGGCTATGTGATGAATCTAATTGGCTATTAAGTGTTACGTAAAGAAAGAGAAACACAGAAGAACACATGAGATTTGTGAGATTCATCCTAAATTGGGCTACGTCCTCGGGCGGCGGCTGGCTCTCTTTTGTTATGGAACAATGTTGTATTGTCCAAAACCTAGTCTGAGTTTGATGATTTTCGGCAAAATAGTGTCAACGCCTGTACGATTTTTAGCGTCATTTCATTGAAATAAACCTTTTACGTCTACCATAATTATATGGAACAATTCATGAAAAATAATAGGCTAGTGATGAATCTAATTGGCTCTTAAGTGTTACGTAAAGAAAGAGAAACACAGAAGAACACATGAGATTTGTGAGATTCATCCTAAATTGGGCTACGTCCTCGGGCGGCGGCTAGCTCTCTTTTGTTATGAAATAGTGAGGATTACAAGGATGCTAAATAATTTAGTTATCATGGAGTTTATATAGGAAACTCCAATACAAAATAGGAAATAAAAATTCTAAAACCGTCTAGGTTTCGGAGACTCCGCCCCCGAGCCCTTGCAAGGGATCCCCTGGATCTCTCAAATCCCCCCCTCGGGCTCGTTATCCGGGCAGCGAGACCCCATATGGGACATAAGTGCCTGACTATATAGGGACTCATATAGGAGTTCATATTCAAAGTATTATTAACACTAAGAATATGCAAAACTATTGTTAAAATTGATCCAACGAATCCACCTACCTTTGAGTGCTTCCTTTGCGATCTTGATATTATTCTCCTCATCCTTCTTACTCGGTAGGCATTCCAGAAGGTTTCTCAGCCTCAAAAGTGCGTTGCCACGTCTTGATGTGTGGCTATGTGGGATCAAGGGAAAACCAAAGGAAATAGAAACAACAGTAGAAAACATTAGAAAAGGTCCAACTATGATCGTTTCTCATCACCTCGTCTCCAGCGATGTCTCCGGTGAGCGGCAACGTCGATCACGGTCGCTTGGGATGTGAACACAAGAGGAGGAACGTGTGGGAGTTGATGACTAGGGCTAAAGTTGATTAAGATGGATAGAAAGGTAATATATATGAGTAGGAAAAAGTTTATTATATCTTTATAATTGGTAAGTTTTTAACTCCTTGAAGAATTTGGATTTGTTTTGATCTCGTCTCTTTTCTTTTCCTTTGTCGAGTATTTTTTTAACAAAAGGTGCATTAGATTAAGTGGAATGGTTAGTGTCACCATACAAAAATTGAGGATTCTGGGAGGGGGAACTTCATCCCAAAATAGATCAACTTGTGATCTTCTGCCCAAAAAAGCTAAGGAATCAGTCACAACATTGGTTGTTCGATTAATATATTTACATATGAAGTACGTCAAAGAAATAGAAAGATTCCTAATATTGTTGACCAGGTTTTGGAGCTGCCAATTCTGCTTAGAGATATCAAGATCCACGGCCTCACGACTATCGGACTCTAGTTTAACTGCAGGGATGCCCACCCACTGACAGTACATCATTCCTTGAAGCATGGCCCAGCATTCTGCCTCAAGCACTGAATTGAAGTATCTATGAAGAGCACCTACACATATAAATTTAGTATTAACAAACCTGGTAATGTAGCCTCCCCCCTCCTCCCCCTCCCCCCCAACCTCCGAACGCCCCATAAAGGAGGCATCTATTTGCAAAGGGAAACAGATTGGAGGCGGAGGCTCCGAGCACCCCAAAAGATGAGGTAACGGGGAAGTTCCCTCAGATGTGGATATTGAAAACTCATAGTAGCTCGTCACAATCCGGGACCAAGCCACCGTAGCGACTGTCATAGTTGTATTAAATTGCATCGTTCTGGCAACGCTAAATTCCCCATTCAATTCAAATTTAAATAGCTGCCATAGATAATTAGGAAATGAGCAATCAAAGAACATGTGCGCAATAGATTCATCAACAGAGAGGCAAAGAGGGCACAAAGTAAAAATAGTAGGATTAAGCACAGAAAGCATGAGATTTATGGGGAGGCGATTGTGAAAAAATTTCTATAAAAAAAATCTGAACTTTAAGAAGGATCTGAATATTCTACATAACCTTCTAACCTGACCATTCAGGGTGGTGGCACCTGAGACATGCTAATGAAGTGCACTTAGTACACTGTCCATCTCCTTAACAACTATATTATTATGTTCATCCTTAACAACCAACACGTAGATCGACCAAGTGCCCTGGCCACTAATATTTTTTTTCCTTAATTAGCTAAGAACTTTAATTATTTAGTCATTGCCGTTCTTGCTTTCTCCGTCATCTCTTTCTATAAGTTGGTGGAGTGATCTGTTTCAGCTGAGCCCACCTCCACATTAATTTTGTTGAATTATTATTTTCACATATTGTTTAAAGATATAACTATGATGACAAAATATGAAACCCACGATTCTCACATCTGTCAACTCGATTTAGTCTGCGTCACATATTCGTCAAAGTGACGAGTTATTTGCTTGAATATTATTATACTACTGTAACACAAATAATAAAGTTGGAGAGGCCAGTCCCCCACTCACAACCCCTCTTATTAATTTTATGGATTGGCATAAATCTACCTGTGCCTTCTAGTTATTTTAGCAACAAATATTAGAATAGGTTCTTCAATTTTCCTTTAATTGCTCATTATGTTATCATCCAACTTTGTTTCACAATAAATCCATTCTCCAATTTTATATCTTATAACAAAAACTATCCAATTTTCTTGTTATTGCAAGTTACTGAGTAACTTGTTAATATGACATATAATTAATTGTGTGCATGTAATCTCATTTTTATTTAATAGATAAAAGATAATATATATATTTAATAGATAATTTGTGAATTTTTTAATGACAACATATTTTAATTTAAAATTCTTCATGTATTTTTTTATTAACAAAATGATTTGTCATATAAAGTCGCGACATAATATCCTATTATTTAAGCCATTTTCTTGTCTTAGCATAAAATTTATCATTCTAAAGAATTATAAAACTATTTTTGCAATCAATATGTCCTAAAATCTGCTATATAAAATGTATTTAATTATTTAAGTGTTCACCTAATTTTTTTAATATTAAATAAAACGGCATGACATGCACAATCAATATTTCATGTCAACAAGTTAGTAACCTACAATAATAGGTAAATAAGATAGCTTTATAATAAAAACATAATCTGGATGGTACTCGAAGGAAAAATTTGAAAGGCATAAATATTAATAAGATATTTCAGACTTTGAATTAAATATCTTAACCCTGGTTTCATGCTTAATAATTATTGGTTCTTGCTTTTAACCTTAGAAAAAAGCATCATTAAAGAAAGTTGTTGCATTTACAAAATAAACCGAAAAAAGTTATGCACAAAAAGAATAACAAAGTAAGAAGTGGAACTCTAGGTTTGTTACATAGTTTTCTATACAAAAAAATAGTTAGGCCTTATTGGAATCTTTTTGTAAAAGAATACAAAAGTTTTAAAACCAATGTGACTCATATTTCAAAAAGTAGAACAGTGTAAAATAAAACAAAAAATTACTAATATAGTGTTTGAATAGACATCCATATAGGAAGAATGATAAAAGTTGAAATATTTATTATAATTTAACTATACTTTTGCATATAATTTTATATATAATAAATACTACATATTATATTTAATAAAAATATTATAATTAATTACTATAATAAGTGATACAAGATATATTTTTTTCTTAAACACAAAATACTATATATATATATATATTAAAGATGTAATAAAAATCGACCAAATTAAAAAGTCTGAATTTATCAATTCATTAGTCCTCTCGTTTTTGTTATAAATATAATAATTCTCTATAACTTAGTATTATTCTATTATGCTATGAAAATTATATATGGTTTGATATATATGTTTAAAATTCTATATTAACTTCTACTTTAGTTGGGACTTGGGAGGCGACTAAATATATTGCAAAAGAAAATGAAGCATATTCTTTTTAACCTTCACATGAGCACCTAAACCTCTATCCTACCTCTTCACTTCCTCTAATATGGCATCATAAGTTTTTCCCGTTTACAAGTTTGGTTAGGTTATTTTTTCTACCTTCCCCAAATCCCAATTCTATTAAAACATGAAATTAGACTGATTTTTGTCCATCTCTTAATCTCCAAACATATCAAGCCTTGAGTGCGGCGAGACTGCAAAAGAAATGGTGTAGGACTTGGAGAGATGGTGGAGGGGAAGTAGAAAAATGAAACCAAAGCGCATTAAAACAATAAGAGATGAAAGCAAGAGGAGAAAAAAGGGAAAAGATGAATTTCACATAAAATGAGGATTAATGAATTTCACAACTCCTAAAAAGAAAAGATGGCTTTGCCTAGGGGTGTTCACGGGTCGGATTGGACCCGACCCATGAACAAATCCGACCCGACCCGATCAAATTTGGTCGGGTCAAGTCGGGTCGGGTCCAGGGGATTTGGTGGGGCAAATCCGACCCAACCCGATCCGGTTTGGATCGGATCGGATGGTCGGGTAAAATATTATTTAATATTTATTTTAAAGCATAAAATAAATTTTTAAACAATTTAATGTTATTTCTGCACTTACAATATTTTATTTCAATTTTTTTAAAAATTTTAAATCAAATATAAGCTTAAGTTTAAATAAAAAAAAGAAAAAAATATCGGGTCATTCGGGTCAGGTCGGGTCAACTCGGGTTGAAAAATTCCAACCCGTACCCGACCCGACCCTTGGTCGGGTCGAGTTCGGGTCGGGTCGGGTCCGACCCGACCACCGATCCGACCCGACCCAAACTGGTTTGGGTCGGGTCGGGTCACCGGTTTTGCGGGTCGACCCGACCCGATGAACACCCCTAGCTTTGCCTCTGTCCTCGTCCGTTCTATCTTCGTTCTCTCACATTGGGCTCCCTTTTTCGATGCCACTGCTTCTTAGTACTTTATTTCATGTTATTTGGTTAAGGTGTGCTACTGCTAGCACCTTAAATATAACAATTTCCTTTATTCCCCTAAGATATATAAAGAAGATCAAAATTCTTCTCTCTCAACCACCGGAGGAAAATTGTCATTTTTCGATGGGCAATTTTTGAGGTTTGAAATCCGTCGCAATTTACAACGGTTCCATTTCCGACGGATACAATAGTCGGAAATGGAAATAATAGATTATGTAATTTGTTATATTATTATTTTATTTTTTGACGGTTAGGAACGTCGATATTTCCGACGGATACCCATCCATCGTAAATTGCGACGGATTTTCCGACGGTCACGATCGTCGGAAATAAAAAATAAATTATGTAATTTATTATATTATTATTAAAATTTTTGACGATTAGGAACGTCAATATTTCCGACGGATATCCATCCGTCGCAAAATTCGCCGCAATTTCCGATGATCGTAACCGTCGATAAATGTATAATAATATTGTAAGAAGAGTATTTTATTAATATAATTAGAGACGGTCCAAACCGTCGCAATTATCGACGGTTTCGACCGTCGATAATAATTACCGACGGTTCAAACCATCGATAAAATAAAAAATAAACATTATATATAACTAAATATTTTTTCGACGGTCACAACCGTCGGTAACTTTAAAAATAATTAATATTTACATTTTCGATGGTCGGAGCCGTCGATAATTAAAATTTCGTTATCTCGCTTTTTTTTTCTTTTTTCCTCTTTCTTTCATCTTTTTTCCTTATATATATATAATACCTTTATTATAATTCTCCCTCTCCTCTCTCTCCCTCCTCTCCTCTCTCTCTCTCCCTCTCTCCCTCTCCCTCTCCCGGCCGGAGCGTCGATCGCCAACGATCCTCTCCCCTCGGCGTCTCTCTCTCCTCGTCGGCGTCTCTCTCTCTATCTTTCTCTTTCTCTATAAATTTTTGACGGTTGGAACCGTCGGACTTTAACCGTCGGAAAGGCTTCGACGACTGGAACCGCCGGAATGTTTCGACGGTCCAAACCGTCGCAATAAAAAATAAATCGTCGCGAATCGATTTGTGACGAGCGTTTTTCCGATGGATTGAATCCGTCTAAAAAACCATCGGTAATTATGTTACCGACAGTTTTTGAGCTGATTACCGACGGTTTTGACCATCGGTAATCAGAGTTTTTCTTGTAGTGAGCGATTTTCGTCCAATGAATTAAGAGAATGAGGTTTTCGTGTAAATGGATTGTGATTGAGTATTGCATAAGTATATGTTTAGATCTATATATTTTATGTTCGTACTTATATGTTTTATTCACATTGCGAAGATTCCTTAGCTTTGATGATGTTCCGTGCCCTAATTTTAATCTATGTATTTATATATTTTAGGAGAAAACCCTAAAATAAGTTAATAATATGATTACCACGCTCCAAAACTTGTTCTTATGATCATGCCATGTATCTAAATCATTACTTGTTAAAGTTGTTGACATTTTACCTCAAGATTGCTTCTCAAACAATGAAAATTTTTAGTTTAAGACGTGAATTATGAACATTGGCACGGTCGTGACCAAAAGAGCAAAACTACGTGAAAAAATAATCTTCAATTACGTTTAAAATTTAGGGTTTAGGATTTAAAGTCATAAGAAGGCCCATGTGTAGAATCTCAAAGCGCACCAAGAGAGGGGGTGAATTGATATTTAATCAAAAATATCGATTTTATGGAAATCAGCGCGGAAGTTTAAAATCGATTCGTTAATCCTTTTAAATCAAAACAATTCAGATCATAAGTATAGTATGAGAGGGAGAAAGAGAGAGAGAAAGCAAGCACAAAATGCATGAGTGGTTGTTGATGAGGTTCGATCACATATTGGCCTACGTTCTCGTTCCGACTTCTCGTCCTCGAGATCGTCAGAGATTCTATTAGAATTCTTTCCTAATTTCAAACAAGGTAAGGAAGAACGCCCTTTATCAATTACCTTTTTTTTTTTTGCTTCGAGAGGCAAGACAATCTCTCCTCCTAGGATCAGTCGACCGGTATGTCTCGACCGGCTTTTATTCTGTCGACCGATAGGTTGATCGATCTACACTATTTTGAGCATAACTTTTTGTACGGTTATCCAAATTAGATAATCTTGAATTCTATGGATAGCTAACAGAATTCTTTATAATTTGATATTTATGATTCATCCAGAATCTAATAAAATCATAGTCAAATATTTAATCAAAGTGTAGTGCATAAAGTTATCTCTTTTTCTTTAAATTTTTTCAACATTTTAATTTTAATCTATCGATATTTGTATCATCAAAATATAATTTTATATATCATTAAAACTTAGATCCAATAATCTCTCCCTTTTTTATGAAAATAAATTGTGAAATATGAAAAATATATAAGTTGCGAAAAAGTTATAAAATAGATTGTAAAATCTTATAAAGTCGATTTTACTCCTCCTAACACTTAACTTTCCTTACAATGATAGATATTCACATAAGTATAAATTGTAAGGAACTCTTCATGTAAAGTGATATTCTGATCATATTTCTTCCCCTTTTGTTTCATAAAAAAGAATAATTTAAAAAAAATATTCTTCCCTTTTTTTCATATAATAGACATGTAAAGTATTGATAAAGTTTTTAAAAGATAACTCCCATTAAATTTATGAAAGTATTAAGATTATTGCCATAGCACATGTAAAGTATTAAATTTTATAATGAAAACCAATTTATGAAAGCCATAGAAAAATATATTAAGAATCAAAATATGACAAAATTTTTGATACAATAATGATATTCATGATATGTCAAAATAAAGTTTAGTATGCTCCCCTGTCACTATTATCACTATTACCAATTTTCATTTATATGTTCTCTCTTTTTAAAAGAAATATTAATTTTAAATTTTTTGAGTGAAATAAAAAATAGTTGATACCTTTTACCATAACCTTTGTACCTTCACATTTCCAAATCCACATGTCCTTCGCTTTGCATGTGAGGCATTCCTGCAAAAACAATTAACATTTGGTACCCAAATTTCGTATGAGGCATTCCTGCAAAAATAAATCAACTTGATGCCATAGCTATTAAGATGTTTAAATCTTAAGAAAATGATTAAATCTTAAAATGATTAGATTTAAAAATCATTAGATATTAAAATAAGAGCAACCTGTTCTAATACTAATTGTAGGATCCCAAAGAACACTAAAAGGGTGGGGGTGAATTGGTGTTCAACTGAAAATATCGATTTTATGAAAATTATCACGAAAGTTTAAAATCGATTCGTTAATCCTTTTAAATCAAAATAATTCAAATCATAAGCATAGTATGAGAGGAAGAAAGAGAGAGAGAAAGCGAGCATAAAATGCACGGGTGGTTGTTGATGAGATTCAGCCACACACTGGTCTACGTCTCACTCCGACTTTTCAATCTCGAGAGTGTCTGAGATTCCACTTGAACTCTTCCTTAATTCCAAATGGGGCAAGAAAGAACGCCCTTTACATCAACCACATTTTTCCCCGCTTCGAGAGGCAAGACAACCTCTCATCCTAGAAAGCTAATATTTTCTCTCGTTCAAAAGGTAATATTTAAAACATTTTTCACACAGGAGCTCTCACAGTCTTTCTGAGAATGATTTATCTCTTTTATAATGGAACACTCACAAGAAGAAAAGAGAGAAAGAAAGAAAGCTCTAAATGATAACTTCAAAGAAAAAGACCTTCTTTTGATTTTTTGAAGTTTTACTTCAATGCTTGGATGGGTGCCTTTGCTTCTAGCTTTAACATTCCTTTTATACACTCTACTATGTGAAAAATTCATTCATAAATTATTTCACAAATTTTACATTCAAATTTGATCGTTACTGTCCATTTAACTCGGAGGTCGGTCGACCGCACATAAGGATCGGTCGACTAGTCTATGTGACTGTTGTGCTTATTTTTTCGCTGACCGCAGCTGATCGATCGACCGATACATGACCGATATCGTCTCAGTGTCGATCGATATAGTCTCGTCATTGAACATGAGCAGTGCACGCATTGATCGTGTAAGATCCCAAAGGGCACCAAGAGGGGAGTGAATTGGTGTTTAATTCGAAAATGTCAATTTCACAAAAATCGTCACGAAAGCTTAAAATTGATTCTTAAATCCTTTACAATTCAAATCATAAATTCAATATTAGAGGGAGAGAGAGAGAAAATCAAACGCAAACGCACGGTGGTCGTTGACGAGGTTCGATCACACTTTGGCTTACGTCCCCGCTCTGACTTCTCGACCTCGAGACCGTCAGAGATTCCACTAATCCCTTTCTTGGTTCCAAATGGGACAAGGAAGAAAGCCTTACATTTTCTTCCTTTGAGAGGCAAGGCAACATCTTCTCCTAGGAAGCTAATCTTTTCTCTCTCAAGAGGTAAGATTTTAAACATCTTTTACACAGGAGCTCTCTCAATATTTTTTTAAATAAAATATTTCTCTCTTTTACAAAATTAAGCTCACAAGAGACGAAAAAAAAGAAAAAAACTGAAAAAGAAAACTTCAAGAAGAATGTCTCCTTTTGATAACTTAAAGTCTTTCTTTAAAGCTTGGATGATAGCACTTTCTTCTGGCTTTGACACTCTTTTTATAGGCTTCTGCAAGTGAGAAAGTCGTTCAAAAATTATTTCACAATTTTTTCCTTCAAATTTGACCGTTACTATTCATTCGACTCGGAGGCCGGTCGACCGCACATATGGATCGGTCTACCGGTACACTTTCTTTTATAAAAAATATGATCATTGGCGAATTCTGCACTGTCCGGTCGACCTGTGTCTTGGACCGGTCAATCGGTATAGTCTCGATATTTTGCTGGTTGAAATTGGACATTTTTTGCACTGACCGGTCGACTTGTGTTACTGACCGGTCGACTTATTTTCTAGTCGGTAGCTCGACCGTCCTGCACTATTTTAAGCATAACTTTTTATAAAGTTATCCAAATGAGATGATTTTTATTCTATGGAAAGGTAACAGAATTCTCTACTACTTTGATATTTATGACTAATCCAAAATCTAATAGGATCATAGTTAATTATTTAATCAAAGTGTAGTACATAAAGTTATCCCTTTTTCTTTAAACTTTTTCAGCATTTTAACTTTAATCTTTAGAAGTTTGTATCATCAAAATATAATTTTATATATCTCTAAAACTTAGATCCAACAGATCAATCGACCAGCTTCTCGGATCGATCGACCGGTGATGTCTCGACCGGCTTTCATTTTATCGATCGATCTTCATTCTGTCAATCGGCAAATTGACCGATCTACACTATTTTGAGCATAACTTTTAGCATAGTTATCCAAATTAGACAATCTTGAATTCTATGGATAGATAACAGAATTATTTACAAATGATATTTATGATTCATCCAGAATTATTAAGATCATAATTAATTATTTAATCAAAATATAGTGCATAAAGTTATTTCTTTTTCTTTAAACTTTTCCAGCATTTTAATCTATCGAGATTTGTATCATCAAAGTGTAATTTTATATGTCATTAAAATTTAAATCCAACGCAGAGCACAACCGTGGCACCCGTTTCACGGCCATGATCTAAAGATGAAAAAGCAACCGAAACGATGGGCTTCTGTCATTCTTGTGAATGAATATTTTTATGGTTATGATAGACATAGTCATGGGTGCGACCATGTGTTTCAAAGACTAATTTATGAAAAATAATGTATATGTTATTTTAAATTTATTTTCTTATGTATATATGTTATAGGTTGATGATTGTTAGTTGTATTACACCTATATAAACATTGTGCATGCTCAGTAATAATAAGATCTAAAGGATGAAAGACGTAAGTGATTATTGTTTGAAAATTATAATGAACCAATTGAAGAATAAATTTCTTATTGTCTATCAAAGTGAAGTCGAGAAATAAAATTTCTTACACCTTGTTTGTCCGGGAACAAAGTTTTGGTGACTTGATATTTCAACTAAGTTAAGATCAAATATTGTCATAAGTAAGATTAAAAGTGAAGTTTAACTTCAATTTATCTTACGACAAAAGAAAGAAAATTAAAATGATGACACAAAAAATAGTATCCAAAAAATTATAAAACAACTTTGAGGAAAAGTTTATAATGCAAAAATACTATGGACTCATATTCTTATGATAATTGATGAGTCATGATATTGTTCCATGCTTATGATGCACTTATGTTTATTCTTATGATATTTATGATGAAGTATAATATTTAAAGTTATGTTTTACACATAAAGGCTTTTGATTAGCTCAAGTCATTCATCTATTTTCTTTTTTTATATATGAAGATGTATATGCAAATACATAACTATGCCATGCATTATTTTTTTAGGATCTTAATATGCATAGTCCTTTACATACTCTAATTCATGCAGGTAACTAAGATTAAAGATGAATGACGACTCAACTTGTGGCAAAAAATTGCACATGGCCTAGAATTGAATGAAGTCATGATGTCATAGATATATTGAGTGTGTTTAGTAATTGGAACTAGGTGGGCTAGTTCCCAAAACAACGTGACAAATGGAGCTGAACTAGAGGGGCGCCGCCCAAGTAGTTCCACTATTTTGGTGGAACTTGCTCTTTCATTTTTGGCCGATTTTGATGTGATTTTTTTTATTTTGCAAACTCTTCTTTTTTTTTAATTTTTTCTTCTTTTTACCATTCTTATATATAATAAATTATTTATATATAAAATATTTATAATTAATTATTAATATAATATTATTTATAAATTATTATTTCACTAAAAAATTTAATATTTCATTAAATTGAATTATTAAAATTTGAATTTATATATATGATATTTTTTTTAACAAATGTTTTCAATTTTTTAATTTATATAGATTTTTAAATTTTTAATAAATTTATAACCAATATTTATAATACCTATTTATAATTCAAACACCCATTAAAATTAACACATCACATATATTTTTTTACCTCACATCGACTACTTTATTCTTTTAATCCATCCAAACACACATCAAACTAATCTGTTAATTTAACTATTCATCGAAACTCCAAAAAACTTTAGTTCTAGTATCCAAACAACCCCATTGAGTCTATTGAATAACGATGAAGAAGATGTTTCATTAACTTAACTTATTAGTGATTGCATGTTTTATGACAACATTAATTCTTATATTTAAATGATCTTGTAAGGAACTTTATTTCATCATAACTTTCACTGAAAATTTTATTTTATGATGTCATTTAAAGTTTTTCATTGTAATGTATATAAAGTATTTTATTGTGTTCATGTAATAATGAACGAGCTAACACATTAAAAATTTCGCTAATTGCTCTCAAACTTTAGGGTGAATTTTTGAGATATTGCAAAAAAGCGTCATTTTCTTTGTGTGGGATGCTATCATAAATCGGAGAAGTTGATAAAATTTCAAACCACTGCCAAAATATGTTTGGCATGGCTATCTCTTGCAATGTGGGCGTATCTTTTCCAATATTGACTAGAGAGGGCGTAAAAGGTCCTTGTCCTCTCAGTTCTAATGATCTTAACTAAAGAGGGAGTGAAGAGGGAAGGTAACTCCAATCACGTTTTAAAGCTAGGCATGCTAAAAAAAGAATGAATTATTGCATCTCTTAATTGGAATGAATGACTCTGAACCTTCTACAATGTATACGCTACAAATTTGTATGCAATATATATATATATATATATATATATATATATATATATATATATATATATATATATATTGAATGGAAGCCACCATTGTCTACAATTACTTCAAGGCGTCAAGAATGCTCTCTATTCCCTCCACCTCCAGTTGTCGTCTAGTAGTTTCCTCTCTTCTCTCCTAAAACTTCACATTTTCTCACCTATGAGTCACAAATATAAAACTATATACAATAATCTATTTTACAATCACCACAACTTATGTCATACAATTATCTCCTCCGATCAAGTCTCTCCCCGGTTGGATCATCGCTTGGAGTGGCATGGAAGAAATTCATAGCATCTACGATGATATTAATATCGTCATCCTCGTTCGGGTCAATGTCCTCATAAGGTATTTCAGATTTGATTGTCGCAAAGGCTCTACTCCTAGAGAACACAGGGAAGGGTTTGTCTTATTCTTTTTCCGCCTATTAAGTAGACTTTGATACATGATAAATGATTTCTTCAAAATTTGTAGCCTATTTTTTTTGTTCGGCATATCGTAGCCTTTGTTTGTCATCTCATTAAATATGTTCAACACGTGCTTCCACGTTTTCGTGAAGAAGACACCACTGACGAAGTTTGCATCCATATGTTCAAGTTTTATGATCCCGACGAATACTTCATCCAACTCATCATTTCAATTCATCATAAGCTTTTTTCTGAAGGAGCCATCTTTATTTTTAGAGTCGAGTTCTTAAGTCGTTGTGGCTATGAGTCCTTACAGCATTTGTTTTAGATGGTAAAATGATCAATGAAAGTAAGAAAATGATGATGAAATTAATAACTATATGAAATATCATCCTTACACCGAAAGTAATTTATAGTTTTTTAAATGTGAAAGGGCGACTAGCAAAATGGTTGTCATCCAAAAGTTTCGTTATGAATAGTAGGGATTTAAAAAACCTACTAGAAAAGGCCAACTGACACTCCATGGTTGAAGGCTATTATTCATTATCTTTATTACTGAAATGATGTAGTAGTATAAATTGAATTAGCAAAGAGTACTTCGAAAAAGTGATAGTATGTGTATTAAAAGTTATATAATAAAAATTAGAAATTTTTTAGTAACGCTATATAACAATTTATAAATGCAATAGTTGAAAAGAAAATGATTACAACGAAAGGTAACGAAGTATTAGGAAAAGTTAAGAAAATCATTTTACGAAAGGATGTAATGCTGAATACGAATAGAATTAAATAATGGCCTACTTGTAAGATCTAATGTTGACTACACTAATAATGCCACATGAACAGTGAAATTACTTTCCTCCCCTGAGGTAAAACATAGAATAAGTTATATTCTATTGTATCAACTGAATATCATAACTCAAAAAATATCCTTCCGATAAGATTAAACATGCTTTGGAGGTTGTACGGATGGTGTCATCATCTATTCCTATTCTGGCCTCCGTTGGCGATATTCCACAAAATAAGTAAATATTCAATCAAATGTTCCGCAACCAAATAACGCCTTAGTATTTTTACTATGTCCTAACTCATTGGAAGCTACTAAACTGGTTGTCCCAAACTGTTGCATTGAGTTCTCTAAATCGACCATTTTTCATATTTTTTAGGAAACCGCACACGAAATTATCACCACAGATTGTCAGATCTATTGTTAACCATACCTCACACATACTACTTATTCTAAGCCTCGTTTGACATAAGAATAACACCAAGATTTTGGTCTTTTTCTCATTATTTTAACCAAACACACAATTTATTACTCATGGGTCCCATAGAAAATACGGACATAGAATTATCATGTTCCTAGATGAAGCACGAACAACGGGATCCCATCAAATTAACAACATTTTATATGAGTAGGGCATTCTCTCCTTGTACATAATCTTACAACATCTTAGTACTCGTTTGGGTTGTTTGGATTAAAAAAATTTGTGCCCAGAATATTTTTTTCTTGACCCCATCACTGCCCCTATTTTTTGTTCTAGCTCAACCAAGGATGTTCCTCCCTTCATCAAGAACATATTTGCTCAAGCATTTTGTTGTACTTATCATTATTGCATGTGAGACCTACAAATTGAAGAAATAACTATTTGGGTAATTGTTTGAGAACAACTTCATTGTCTTGCTTTATCCTCATACCAAACAGGACCTCTAGGGGTCATGTGCCATTTGGTTGTGGATTAAAGATCAAAATATTTCAATAATTTTGAGAATATGATTAAACGCGATCATAATATGATTAATTTGATCAAACTTTATTTTTTACAAAACCGCCATGAAAAGCATAAAACCGCTCTTTTTAATCTCTTCAATAGAATATCTTTATTCTTTTAAAACAACTAGATAGAGATATTATGTCACTTTTCCATTTTTTCATCATTTTTTATTTCATTATTTAACTATATATTATTATAAATGTTAACTATTCATAATAAAATATTTTTATCATATAAAAATAAAATTTATACTAGTGGAATAAGAATATATTAGAATACTATATTTATTAGAATAAAATTTAATATTCTTTGAAAGATATTCTCTAATCAAACAAACAACCCCCGGGTAAATTACACCAATGCCCTCCAACTTTAAGGTTTGTTCAGAGATATCCTTCAACTTCACTTTGTAACACAAATGCCCTTCATTTTTAACGCGTTTCACCCGATGTCCTCTTTACTTGGGATAGCCGGTTTTTCGGCTTTTCGTCCACGTGGCATCCACGTGGCCATCTCCTATCTCCTCCACGCAAATAGTCGTCTGACGTGGTATGTTTCGACGTGGCACATAAAATTACACCAATGCTCTTCAACTTTAAGATTTGCTCAACGATACTTCACTTTGTAACACAAATGCCCTTCATCTTTTAACGCGTTTCACCCGATGTCCTCTTTACCTGGGATAGCCGATTTTCCAGTTTTTCGTCGACGTGGCGTCCACGTGACCATCTCCTCTCTCCTCCATGCAAATAGTCGTCTGACGTAGCATGCTCCGACGTTGCACTACATATTAAACCATCCTACTTACCGTAAGTTGACCCACTCACTGTTAAATTATTTTCTTATTTCCCTTTTTGCTGTCGTTCGCATGAAACCTCCTTCGTCGTTCGCACTCTTTCGTCGTTCGCTTTTCTTCGTCGTTCGCCACCTTCATCGTTCACTTTTCGCATTCGTCGGCGCTGTCTTTGCTCAAATTGATTAATTTTATGTGCATTTGGTGAGCAAACTTTAAAGTTAGAGTACATTTCACCATATGCCCTCTTTACTTAGGATAATCGATTTTTCAATTTTTTGTCGACGTGACGTCCACGTGGTCATCTCCTCTCTCCTCCACACAAATAGTCATCCAACGTGGCATGCTCCGATGTGACACATAAAATTATACCAAATGTCCTCCAACTTTAAAGTTTGCTCACCAAATGCACATAAAATTATACCAATTTGAGCAAAGACAACGCCGACGAACGCGAAAAGTGAACGATAAAGGAGGCGAACGACGAAGAAGAGCGAACGACGAAGAAGAACGAACGACGAAGGAGTGCGAACGACGAATGAGGTTTCATGCGAACGACGAAAAAGAAGAAAATAATTTAACAGTGAGTGCATCAACTTACTGTAAGTAAGATGATTTAATATGTGGTACCACGTCGAAGCATGTTACGTCGGATGACTATTTGCTTGGAGGAGAGATGAGATGACCACATGGACGCTACGTCGATAAAAAATCGAAAAATCGACTGTCCTAGGTAAAAAGGACATCGAGTGAAATGTATTAAAAGATGAAGGGCATTTGTGTTACAAAGTGAAGTTGGAGGGTATCGCTGAGCAAATCTTAAAGTTGGAGAGCATTGGTGTAATTTTATGTGCCACTTAGGAACATGCCATATCGGACGACTATTTGCGTAGAGGAGAGAAGAGATGGCCACGTAGACGCCACATCGATGAGAAACTGGAAAACTGGCTATCCCAGGTAAAGAAGGCATCGGGTGAAACGCGTTAAAAAATGAAAGGCATTTGTGTTACAAAATGAAATTGAAGGGTATCTCTAAGCAAACCTTAAAGTTAGAGGGCATTTGATATAATTTACCCATCAACCCCCTTACGTAATAACTTACAAGAATATTCTGCTTCAAAAAAAATATTTATTTTTAATTCATGAGCCAAGGGTGGTAGGAGTTTTTGCTGTGGGCCTTTTATTGGAGTTTGGGCCCTTCTTTACCTGCCGATTTAATAAAAAAAATATTTTGTTTCTGTCGTTATAATATCGATATCTTTAGTCGGTAGGAGATACATAAAAATAATAATAAACTAAAAAAAAGCCAACTCTTAGATGGAGCATGAAGCCACCACCAACAGAAGAAGCTTTGATACGATGAATTGGTATCATTCTTGTTTGTCTCACGGTTTTCCATATTCAAGTCGTGAAGTGATGTACCAAGTGCCTTTTAGTGGGATTGCTCATGTTCTTTTTTTTTTCCTTTTTTCTGATTATTTTTATTATTATAATAAGTGAACTCTGTTCAAAAGCTTAATTATTAATATGTCAATATCAAGTTTAAGACGACCTGAACAGAAATATCAAGATTTTACCGCGACCAGTAAGAAGATTGAATTTACCTTTTTTTTCTCTTGTGGAGTAAGAAATTTGTTAAGAGTCATCTCAAGAAACTAATTAAAATCAGGTTAGAAGTTTCTTAAACCGAATCGAATCAGAAAATTTGCACTATAATCGTTAAAACAAATGGTTTATGAAGAGGTTAACATATGCAAATAATTGAAATAGATATCAATTCACAAAGTTATTTCCTGTCAGAATTGAAGCTTCAAGATCGAACTGTGCCTGTCTGAGAAAAAAAAAAGAAAAAAAAGAAAACCACATCACAACAAGTTCACGCTTTTTGGAAAGCATTTTTCTTATTGATCTCAAATAATTAATGAACCTGGTGGAGCATAAAGTTTGCGTCGCCGTTATGTCTGTCCTAAATTGCTTGATCAGGCACTTTTAAGGGCCCATGGCTTCATAAGTAAACATGTCCCCTTTTTTCCTGTCCCTGCGTGCTGCTGATCAACTGCCCAAGATTCATCCAATCTCTAAAGTCCCTCAGCACACTCGGATCACATCGACGAGGGGCTCAACTTTTGGCAATTAGCCACTAATCTTTAACATGAGAGATCACATGTTCAGATCTCTTAACAGTAATACCTATATATAATATAAATATATAATCATCTTTAACCATGAGAGAGAGAGAGAGATGGATGCAAATATAATTAGGCAGCATATATTAGTCCATTCCTCCGTAAGTCTAAACCAAATCATCACGAAGCAGCTTCTTTACCTTGCATGTCTTGTGCCGCCCTTTGCCATGCATCTTTTCTATTTTACCACCACCTCTTGCGTTGCGTGCAACCTCCAAAATTCTCATCCCCCCTTCCCAAGTTTCCTCCTTATTCCTCTTTCTTCTGCGCGAGAAGGAAGCTATTGGTTCCTTCCTCTTGCATGTGTACATATATATAAGGGAGTGAGGCTTCATGCGTCCCTTTACATTTCTGAATTGGAAGCAACCATTTCGATTCAGAAACTTAAATTTGCAGCTAAACCTGTTGAATCAGCAAAGAACCGCAAATACGCAGGAATCAGGAACTGGGGGCAAAAGTGAGAAGATTATAGGAGTTTAATCATGGGCGCGAGAGCAACTCAGTTCTTCCTTCTCCTTATGGGTGTTTTTTCCTGCAGTGGTGAGTGCATTCTTTCCCCACGGAAATACTAGAACTAGTTCAAGTGATCTCTATAATTGATGGTAAAGAATGTTTATGTCAGTATTCAAGTGCCAATATGCATGATTTGTCTTTTTTTTTTAAATGCTGATTTGCAGTAATCAATGCATATGCTATATATATCTTGTGAATGTGCGTGTAATTAGTTGATGTAGACGTACTGATATGCCTATGCTCATGTAGGAAAATCTAACCAGACACAAAGGAATTAACTCTTTAATGATGATGCCAAATCTATTTATGTTTCCATAAAACACGTCCACCATGTTGTATAGCTTCCGAAACATAATTCATATTGTGGTATCATAGAAAGAGCATCCTTGCATAGATCAAGATGCAGAATTTGAATCCTTGACTCTAAGAAAAAGGGAAAAAAAAGAATGATCCCTGAACCAACTCGAAATGAACAAATTTGTCCTCTAGAGTGATGTAAGATCATTGATCATTCAACAAGTTCGATTCAACAGTTCTGTTCTACTGGATGAACTCCTTTCCAGGATTACTTGCAAAACAGTCAGCGGCTGCTGCAGCAACGATGACACCTTTGCTTGATCAGCTCGAACAGAGCAGCAAAGGATCACGGCACGACGGAGCCAAGAGGCTGCAGATCTCCATGGAGATGACTCAGATGGACGTCGTCACCTCGACGACGACAGTTCCGGTCATCAACCCCACCACAACTCCGGCCGGCACGACCACCGCGACCCCCGTGTACAACCCTTTCCAGTCGCCGCCGTATCCCACCGTGAACCCCGCCGCGACCCCGTCGATGGTGACCGCAGGCCAAGTCTGGTGCGTGGCCAGCCAGACCGCGTCGCCGACCGCGCTGCAGGTCGCCCTGGACTACGCCTGCGGGTACGGCGGCGCGGACTGCTCGGCCATCCAACCGGGCGGCAGCTGCTACAACCCCGACACCGTCCGCGACCACGCGTCGTACGCGTTCAACAACTACTACCAGAAGAACCCGATCGCGACCAGCTGCGACTTCGGAGGAACGGCCATGTTAACCAGCCAGGATCCAAGTAAGCTTCTTTTACCGCACAAATATCTCATCCATCTTCCAGTCGTATGCTCTTGACAGGCTTCCTGTTCTCCCATGGCAGGCACTTCGGCATGTCAGTATCAATCATCAAGGTAAAATGCACGTCCTGCTTCCTGTACATCTAGAAAAGAAAAAAATCTCTGATCTGCTCCGTATGTGTACTGACACTGGAACTGGTGACAGCAGCACGAGCACAACTGTTCCTGTTCCCAGCCCGCCCAGTGCTGCCACTGGAACGACGACTACTCCTACAGGATCGACGACTACTCCTACAGGATCGACTATATATGGTGGATCTGTTCCCAGCACGACGACTCCTACTGGATCGAGTGTGTACGACGGATCGGATTCTCCGATCAGTGGTGGTTCTTCAGTGCTCGACGAGATGAGACTCGTTGTTGTCACCCTGACATGTCTTCTTGTAGCATCACTGGCGAAGTGAGGAGTTCAAGCGACCAACTCGGGGCCCCCGAGATTTAAAGATGGCTTGATGGCTGTTGTTCCATTCTACTCGTACCAACAAAGCGATGGCTTCTCCTCCTGCGTCCTAGCGCACCCCTGACAAGGTTAAGAGCATTTGATCCTGCTTGGATCCTCGCGTTCATTGAGCGGAACAAGCAGAGGAGAACACCATCCATCAGCATTTAGAATGTGCATTTCTTAGTAGTACAAGTAGCAGAAGATGTCATACCTTTAATTTCTAGTTCATTTTGTAGGAATAAGAATAGCAAATTCTTCATTCCCTGTACTCGTTTCATTTCAGAAATCAGGTTCCTAGTTAAGATCGGAAATAAGAAAGTTTATTTAGCAAGACTTTTAAAAGGCTAACTTGTGTCTGAAGTACAAATATATATGTTGTGGAAACCTCTTGATGATGTATACACTAATATTTGATCTTACTAACAAATCATATGCATGTGTTCATGACCAAAGCCCCCATGGCTTGCATTTGTTTTTAGATTGACGCAGACCCTTTGTTAACTATTAATTATTATACGACAATAAAGTTGTGACAATCAGATACCTTTTTTTTTTTGGGTTACAAAAAGGGAGCCAAAGCTCACAGAAAACATAAATCAGAGAAGCCCGGAAATAATGTCCCACTCACCAGTAAAAAATTCTCCAACTCCATATGGTTTGTAGTAATGAACTCCTTACAATAATTTAAGGGCGAGATTAGCCGTCCAGTCCGCACAATCGGATGCATATTTATACACCATATTGCTAATGTGACCTGGGGTGTTCACGGATTGGATTTCACCCGACTGGTGAACAAATTCGATTCAACCCGGCCGAGTTTAATCGGGTCGGGTCGGGTCGAGTTTCATTTTTTTTAGACGACCCGTTCCAACCTGACAACCTTTTTTCTTTCTTTTTTTTTTAATTTTTAATATAAAAAAGCATTTAATATTTTAGTTAAAATACAAAATAAAGTATTTTTAGGCATAAAAAATATTATTTTAATTATTCTCTATTTAAAATACATTATTTTATATATTTTTTAAATTTTAGATGGTATAAAATACTTAACTTAAATAAAAAAATTATTTAAAATTCAAAAAATAAAAAAAACTCGGGTTGGCGGGTCGGGTCGGGTCAAATCGGGTTGATTTTTTTCAATTCGAACCCGACCTGATCCGACCCTATGGGCCGGGTTGGATATTCGAGTTCACCGGGTGGATCTGACCTGGTGAATACCTTTAGATGTGACTAACTCTTAAAATTTCAGCTTATATTTTTGTTATTTATAATTAATCAATCAACTTTTAAACTCAAGTTCATTTTTTAAGAGGCCTTAAAGGTTTATCTATAGAAGTTGGCAGATAAATAGATGTTGTAGCAATTCAACTCTCCCTCTCTCCTCTTTTGATGGCTTGTAACTAACCATTAGTACGAGGACAAGGTAGCTCTTATCTTTAATATTTAATCATCTTGGAAAAAAAGCATTAGTAAATTATATTTTTATGAGGATCAATCAATTTTCTTCCGTCAAAATTTTTAATTGAAAAGTGCGCATGAAAACTTACTTATGTTCCCTTTAGTTTGGTATTTGAAAAATCGTTGGATTAATTTAGAAAATTATAGAAGATTATAAATGGTCATTCCACTTATCTTTCTTTTCATAAATAACATGATTATCAACTTCTACTTCCCAAACTTGATTCTAAGGTGTGAAATGTATTCTAATGCTGCGGGGTGGTGAAGGTTTGGGGAGATGTTCCAGATTTGGTTCTGTGGAGGCTGGCTGAGACAGGGGGAGGAAGAGTGTATTTGCGGTGGAGGTCAGAGGGGGAGGAGGTGCCATGAAACGGGAGCCCTCAGGGTGGCGCCACCCGGCCAAGGGCGGCACCGTCGCGAGGGGGGATCTAAGGCAGGAGAGATACAAGAGGGGGGGGGGGAGAGGAAGAGACTGGGGGCACCTCCGGCGGGGGGTCGGCGAAAGAGACCCAACAACTAGCTCACCATAGTCCCTCCCTCTGAGTGTCCCTTTCTTCGTCTCCGGCAACCCCCGCCGGCGGCGCCCCCAGTCTCTTCCTCTCCATCCCCCTCTCTTGTATCTCTCATGCCTTAGATCCCACCTCGCGACGGTGCCGCCCTTGGCCGGGTGGCGCCACCCTGAGGGCTCCTGCTTCATGGCACCCCCTCCCCCTCCGACCTCCATTGCAAATACCCCCTTCCCCCGTCTCAGCCAACCTCCACAGAACCAAACCCGGAACCTCTTCCCAAACCTTCGCCACACCGTGGCTCCAGGTTGGACATCGTCAAGACAAGCCATTCCTTTGCTTCGCAGATCTCCCCCCGGCAATGGCGACAGTTGCAGGCTTCTGTCACCGAGGTCGTTGACATCCCTCTGGCGGACATCTCCCAACAAGTGGCAGTGACGGAGCATAGCCTGAATTCCTAGGCAGCTGTGAGGATATGGCGGACCTTGCTTTGGAGCTTCCTCTCCTTTGGAAAACCTCAGGACAATTCTCCATCCGGCAACTGGGTAACGCTTACCTTCTTTTTACTTTCTTTGACAATGTCGATTACTTGTAGGTTCTTACGAGATCACTAGTTTCCTTCCGCGGCCACATCTTGCACATCAACAAATACAAGCCCTTCTTCCGGCCTTTCGCGGAGCAATCAGATTCTATTCCCATCTGGATTCAACTACCGGGGCTGTCCTTCGAACTCTCTCTGCGACTGCGCTTCGCCGCATCGCTTCCTGCTTTGGAACTCCCTTGAAGATCGATCTCCCGGAGGAACACGAGGCTCCCGGAGGAACACGAGGCTCCCGGAGGAACACGAGGCCACTAGTGCTTTTAGAATATGTGTCGACATCACCACGAAATCGCCGATGAAGCAAGGTCTCTGGATAGCAGACGGCACCCGCTTCTTCCAGCGGGCCATATACGAAAACATCCCCACTTTCTATTTCAGGTGTGGAACTATCGGCCACTATCTTGAAGCTTGTCAACGTGCGCCTGCATCCTCCGATGATGGCGCGGGCATTCTTCTATACGGGCCCTGGATGCTGGCGGGCTCCGGTCGGGGTCACCTCTGCGGAATCGGCCATCGACAACCTTGCTAGTGGCGGCGTCGCAGCCTCAGCATCTGCCCATTGAGTCTGATGTCGCTGCCCTTCCGTCAGTCCCTAACGGTACGGCTATTGCTGACGACCATTTGCTGCCTCATCGGATGCCCGTTACGCCCGCTGCCTGCGTCACTAACAGTAAGTCCTTGACACTGTCCAGACAATGTTATCAAACAACATTCTTTCTCCTCAGGTTCGGATGGCTGCCACCTGTCCCATGGAAAGAACCAACGATGATAAAAATGAGTCGCATTTCAACGGTGATCCAAGCCCCCCCAAGCTGATGGCCGATAGATGTGCGACACATGACACCCTCGCCTCTCCGTGCGATAATATCTCTCTACGGTCATCTCCAAGTGCGGAACAGCTGTCCCTCACCTCGGGAGGTCTCACCTCGGGCGAACCCAACACTCCGATGGTTGCCACTTGTCCTTCATTGCGATCTCAGAGTGGTAATATTCTTCCTATTTTCAACGGCGATACTGACCCTCGCACTCCGAGTGGGGCTGGATACAAGACACATGGATCCCCGGTCTCTTTGCAAGCTTTTTCAGTAAACCCCATCCCCTAGATCCTTCAAACCCCTTGTCTTCCCCTCCCCAAAATCGTTCCCCCGATTGCCATGCCAGCCACGTCCTCCTCGCCGCTCCGCCTCCCCGGCCCTTTCGGCCCTTGCTCCCCCCCTGTCTGCTCCTCAGATCCGCCAAGATCACACCAGTTTGCGGGAATCTATTCTTAACGCTTTTGTTACTGCAGAGATAGTGCAGGGTCTCTCAGACTCCGACGTGGAGCAAATCGATGAGAAGCTTGTCATGGAGCCTCCTCCATCGAGATCTAATGCGAAGAAGTTGGGTGCCCATCGCGCTTCGGCCTCCCTGGCAGTGTCGGAGCTAAAGCACAAGGATCGACGGGCACAGGCCAAGGGTAAGAATGTAACCACTCGTAAGAAAACAGCTAACTTATCCGCTAACTCATATGTGCAGGCACTTCACGTGAGATCCCCGGCTCGTCGCGCAGGCCTGGACCTCAACACATGAGGATCGTTACATGGAATTGCCGAGGGGCCTGTCATAGTAAGGTCCGTGAGCGCCTCTCGGACATCATAAAGAAGGACCGATCCGATATTCTGGTTTTGGTAAGAACGCATTCCTGTCCCACCCATTCTTCACAGGTCATCCTCCGGCTCAACTCCGACTGGCAAGGAGTCTTTGAGCTTGGGATTGGCCACGCGGGCGGGATCATGCTCGCATGGTGTCACCCAGATCTCGAGGTCTCTATGGTAAGGCAGGGGCCGCAAGTTCTTCATGCAGTTATTACCTTTGAATGCTTTTCTTTTCTCCTCACATGTCTCTATGTTAGTATTCTCCCCAATATATGCTTGGATCTTTGGCGGGATCTCTCTACTTTGAATTTGGTGGATGTTCCCTGGCTCGTCACGGGCGATTTTAACTCCATCTCCTCGCCCTTGGACAAGCTGGGTGGTAAGCCTTTTACCTTTTCAAAATCGATCCGCGCCTTAAACAGTTTTATTTCTATGCAGGGTCTTCTGGATATCGAGTGTTCGGACCAAAGATACACCTAGTGTAACAATCGGCTCGGCAGCGCGAGGATCTTGTGCCAGCTGGACGGATTCCTTGTGACCCCTCATTGGTTCCTCTCCTTCTCCAATATGTCCTTAAGTTATTTAACTAGATGTTGCTTGGATCATACTCCTCTTCTTTTAATCACGAATAAGTTACGAAAACGTACTAATTCTTTAAATTTGAACATTTCTGATTTGAGTATGAAGAACCTAGAAAAATCATCAACCAAATTTGGAATAATCGCCCTCACGGTCAGGATTCTGCCAAAACATTAAACAAAATTAAACACAAAATTCTTAAATGGAACCATGATGTCTTGGGAAATCTGGATTCTAGACTTAGTAACACTACCCAAGAGATTAGCCACCTTGAATAGCTCGATGAATCTCAATCGCTCTGTGATAACCATATCCTTAGGCTTAGATCTCTGTATCAATTGCACGCAGCCCTGCTCCGTCAGATCTCCTTGAAATGGTAGAGCAAATCGCGCATCACCTGGCTTCAAAAGGGGGACCAAAATACAATTTTTTTCCATATGTCAACCATTACTAGATGTAGACATAATGCTATAACTAAAATTAAAGTTCACGACAATCTGCGCACATACATTACGAATGAAAATCAGATCCGGCAGGCCTTTGTTAATCACTACACACCCCCTCCCCCGCCCTCCTATTTCCTAGCCTCCCCTCCTTCAGCTCCCGGCCCATCGGCAAGATTCCCTCATCAAGTCGATCACGGTTGATGAAATCAAGTCTACGATCTGGAGCATACCTTGTGGCAAGGCTCCTGGGCCGGATGGATTTACAATCGAATTCTATCGGACCTATTGGGGTATTGTAGGTCATACCATCAAGATCATGGGATTCTTTGAGACTGGTATCCTTCCTAAAGAGTGGTGTGAGACGTCTTTAATATTCATTCCTAAATCTAAGCTGGCCAACAGAGCCACTGACTTTCGGCCTATCGCCCTTTATAACTTTATCTACCGTTTGGTGTCAAAAATCCTTGCGTCAAGACTTAAACCCACTCTACCCTTTCTAATCGATAGATCCCAGAGTGCGTTCATTTTAGGCAGATCCATACATGACAATATTCTTACTATTCAGGAAATCACACATTTATTAAACCAAGGTAGAATGAAGTATATGTTAATCAAGGCTGACATTGCCAAAGCTTTTGATTGTGTTGCTTGGTCTGCTATCAAATCTGTCCTTATCAACATGAACTTTCCTGAAATCTTCATCAATTGGGTCATGAGCTGTGTCACCTCCCCAAACTTCCATTGCGTAATCAATCGGACCCCATCTCATTCCTTTAAGAGTCATAAGGGTGTGAGACAGGGTGATCCACTCTCTCCTTATCTATTTGTCATGGTCACCTAGATTTTATCATCACTTTTACACCACCACTCCTCTCTTAATAAAATCCAGCCCTTTAAAATTAACAACTTCACCATCAGTCACTTGCTCTATGCAGATGACCTAATCATTACTGCTGTGGCAAACTCCAAAATTTGTAAAAACATCAACAAAATCCTGAAACAGTATCAGGCCCTCATGAATCAAACTCTCAATCCGGCCAAGTCTCAGGTCTACCTCCCACCTCGGCTCTTCCTTCGGCGCAGTATGGCTGTCAAAGCTGCTCTGGGTATCAACACTGGTTCTTTTCCTTTTGTCTACCTTGGTGTGCCTATTTCTTATAAGCAGGTACCGGGCAAGTCACACCTTTTGATTGAGAAGGTAACAAACAAGCTATCTGGCTAGAAAGGTAAAATGCTAACCCAAGCTAGCAGGACTACACTGATCAAGTCTGTTCTTCATTCACTTCCTTCGCATTCTTTTGCTTCGACATATATTTCTGGCTCTACCGTGGCTTTACTTAAAAAACTTTTGTGTAAATTCCTCTGGTCATCTTTGCAAAATGAAAAAAAGTTTACATTTGATTTCCTGGCCGACTGTCCAGCTACCTACTTTTGCCGGTGGGCTTGGCATTCGCAACCTGAACTTAATTAAGAACTCAATGCTTGTTAAAAAGGTTTTTGAAATTCTAAACGTATCAGATAATCTATGGTCAAATCTTGTGAGGAGTAAATATGGAATGTTGCATCTGTGGTTTCCTTCTGATTACAACTTTAAGCTAGCTTGGAGCTGGAAGATCGTTTTGAAATGTCTTTTTGAGATTAAGATTGGTATTACAAAACACATCGGTAATGGCTGCACAACATCTATTATGAAGGATCCATGGTTATTTACTATTCCTCTCAGTCTTATGCCCACCTACGTAAATGTTAATGTGCAACTCCATGACCTCAAGGTATCGGATCTTATGGCTAATCATACTTGGAATCTTCATTTACTTTCTTACTATTTTGGTCCATCTTTGGCCTCGCTCATACATGACATCTGTCTGTCTCTCTCGGTTGATGATGATCGATGGATCTGGCGGCCGAACCCTTCTGGCCGAGCCTTCACCTCGAGTGCTTATAGGTTCCTTAGCTGCAAGGCAACTCCACGGCCGGGGCCAGGCGAGCAGCCTTGGACTGAGATCTGGCGGTTGTGCGTTCCGCAAAAAATAAAAATTTTCAAATGGAAATTTTTGCACAACCATCTAACTACTCTAGTTTTCTCTCTCGTTTTAATCCTACTATTAATCCCTCATGTGTTCTATGCAGCAACTCCATTGAGACCTTGTCTCATTTTTTTTCGACTGTTCTTTTGCGAAAAATATTTGGAGGTTTTTTTCTCAAAAAGTTTCATATACTTTCAAGTTGCGCGGCTTCGGGGACTCTGGGAGCTGGATCGAGGAGGGTTCTGACCTCGAGTCCTGCTTAAGTCATTTTTGAGATCTCTTTTTGCTTATACTCTTTGGAATTTTTGGCTTTCTCGGAACGAAGCGTATTTCCAGTCTAAGATTGTTATCGCCTCGGTCGTGTGGGAGAGGGCCCTTGCTGGCTATAGTGAATATGCCGATAACAATTGGTCTGGGGCTTCCATCTCCTCCCTCCACCCCCCACCCGACCCGGGTACAGTGGGAGCCCCCTGCGCCGGGCTGGGTTGCTCTCAATTGTGACGGATCATATGTTGGTCCCGAGGCCTCTGGGGGTACCGGTTTTCATTCGCTCTTCTCACGGAAATCTCATTTTTGCAGGTGCTCAACAATTCTATGGACACTAGGTTCTTGAGTTGGAGGCACCGGCTCTAATGGAGGGACTCAAGCATTGCACGATTAGGGGTTTCAACCGCGTGGAGTGTGGCGTCGATTCAGAATTGCTGCTCAAGATCATGGTCAAGACTGCCCCATGTCCGTGGCGAATCTTAAATCTCATGAGGAACATCTGGCACTATATCTCGTTGTTAATTGAATTCAAATGCAAACACATTTATCGAGATTGTAACCAAGCCGTTGATTTTTTGTCTCGTCTAGACCGATCTCTGGTCACAGATATTTTTTGGGAGGAATCTCCTCCAACCGAACTGCTTTATATTATGTATCAGGATTGCCCTGCTTTAATCAGTAATACATAATTTACTTTTGCTTTTTAAAAAAATGTGAAGCTTAAATGTGGATCGATAGAAAACAAGAGCGTAGAAAAAATGTAATTGATCCAATTCTTGAGGTCAAAACATGAGGGTTAACCATGCAATCGAATAGCTCAAATAAAGTAGGAACTTCATGCAATCGAATAGCTAAAATGTTATAGCCATGAGGGTTGCTTCTTATGTGGCTACAGCTGAGGAAGAGCATGGAACATTTTCTATTGATTTACAACCGGTGACAGCTTATGCAAGAGAGAGTTTAATTGAACAAAAAGAATTGCTCATTTTGCTACTGGTATCAAATTAGGGGAGAGCCTACACCTTCTCGAAAAATTTTGACTCGGTAGGTAACCGGGTTGGACCATAACTAATTCCTTGAGTCCTCGCTGGGATCGGGTCAGGATCCGAGTTGTGAAAATTTGAACTGTGCCTCAACCCGGTAATACATATTATATTAATATTAACTTTTTTAAAATATTATATTTATTTTCATTAAACTCTATATTTTATTATATATTATAATATATTACTTATGTAATTTCATTAATAATTATCATATTTATATAAATAATTTAAAATATTTTAATTATTATATATATTTTAATTTTGTATGATTAAACTAGGATAATTAAAAATTTCTCAATTTTTGACCTCGTGACTAGGACCGAATTTTCTCTCGGAGTAAATCGGGTCGGGACCAGGATGATCGGGACTTGGTCCCGAACCCGAATTTGCCCACCCCTATATCGAATAGATTAGAGCGTGATTTTTAAACTCGAAAGTTTATGTCTACTCGCTTTACATTTAGTAAATGCGAGACATAAATTCAAAACGTAAAATTGTACAATTTATGTACATGATTGTATATATTTAATATTATATGTTATAAAATATTTGTGAAAAGTTTCTATACACTTGTTTTCATTGGTCATAACAATTCATATCTTTATTGCATAACAATTCTATATTTCAACTCATTCATATCTTAATTGTATAACAATTCATCATTTTTAACAATGTATCACAATGTACAAGTCGATGGAACACAAGTTAAAATATAAAGATTTCAACATTTATACATACACCATGAGTCATGCAAATTGAAACATAAAATATTTTTAGTTGTTGAATCATGAATGTTCAATGTTATTTTCATTTCAATTTTGACTTCAAATCTTACTCAAATGTCTAACTTTTGCATTTTTCGTTTCCACCTATAGACTCGATCGAGTTTATCCCAGTCTACTTGAGTTTAACTCCAAGTCCGATTCTACGTCGAGTTCACTCAATTTCATTAGTAAACTCATAAATTCGTATGATTTTATGCCTCAAACTCTATAATTTGTAAAATATGGATGAGACTTAGGGGATTTGTACTTCTTTTCAGGTTTGTTGTTCAGGTAAACAACTACTCTCAATTTGGTGTGCGTGGATATAATCCTCCTTTTTTTTGTGATTTGCTCCATCTATTAAAAAGAGTCTTAACATTTCGATATTTGTAATATTTCTTGTCCTTGCTCGGTCACCAGAGCTTATTTGAAATCTGAGATATTCTTGCATTGCCACTTTTCTTTACTTGAAAAAACGCTAATCTGTATTCTTTAATGATAGCCGAGTGCTGAGGGCTAATCTCCTGGGAAAAAAAAATGAAGATTTTATTTCACAATTATCTGACAACTCTTCATGCTTTTAAAGCAGTTGCTGCCTACTTTTTTGCTTATGTACGTACTACTATTGTGACATATATTTTAAGGAAGTTGCAGACCAATCTAAGCTGTAATACTTAGAATGCATCAACAATTCAACAATATCAGACATTAGGATGAAAACGATATGAAGAATTATGTGTCTTCTCTTGACTGGTTTTGATGGAAGCTACTGACGTGTCTCGATAATGAAGAATATTTTATCATCTATCAGAATTCTTTTGCTGCTGAACAGAGCAAAACAAAAACTCAGATAATGGTGCAGCAGCCAGAAGTTGCCAACTGCAATGTTCTATGTACAAGAATGAAAAAAAGTATACATTTTACCATTAGTATCACAGGGCGTTGATTATATATATAAGATTCATCATCGCCCTCTGCCAACTAGCATGCAATACTTGTATATTGTAAATGTAAATATTTTTTCTCTTATAAATCATAATAAATATTACATTTTTAAGGGCCCTATTCTTTCCATCGTGCACACCTTGCAAGTTTCCATCATTCCCATATCATCATTGCTGAGTTTTTTTTTGCAATCCTTCAGCTATTGAATAATATTCTAAAATGTTTAATAATTGTACTACTACTTTTAAAAAGTAGCATAAATCAGACTCTCCTCTAGCATCATTAGATGATGCTGGATCTATTAATTGCCATTTTTGTTGATGCAAATATTTGGACCAAGAATTCAATCTCTCCCTTTTATATTATGGCTTTTTAATGTATTTAGGGCAAAGAGTCAGTTCAAAAGTATCTCTCACGAAAATGTCTGTTTTTATATCATAAATTTACTTTCACTTTTGTTTCCCCAAAGTCGAATTATGTAGAAAATTTAACTGCAGAAACAGGAAAAGAATATTGCATTTTTTTTGAAAGAAAAAACTAAACTTTTCTCAAAACTTTCATAAATTAATAATCTTTTTTTTTTCGGCCTGTCTAGATTCCTCCTAGCTACAACTAATTCGAAGTCAAAGATAGAAAAAAAATGAGCGACTATGAGCTCTGAACGATCCCGGAATATAATTATGTTAATGTTAGTCAACTATGCTAATATAATTTTATTAATTAGGATTCAGCTTTATTAATGAAAAAAAAATGTAACATGGTACAGTGAAAATATATAATGTATTTTCTTCAAAATCAAGGGAGCATAATTTCAGAAAAACAAAAATAAGAAAGCCACAACATAACCCAAAAGTGTGCCAGTTAAGGTCTTGTCTGGCAGAAAAGCCCAGTTATTAAAGCCCAACTAGCCGTGAGGCCATTTTAGGGTTTCGCCGCATTCGCTCCTTCGTTATAAAGTTTTCTTACTCTCTCTCTCTCTCTCGTGTTCTCTCGCACCGCCTACGAGCAGCAGCAGCCGGAGAAGAGTCGCCGTCGAACCGCAGGAGAAGATGAAGGTGGTCGCTGCATACCTCCTCGCCGTCCTCGGCGGCAACGCCCAGCCCTCCGCCAAGGACCTTAAGTCCATTCTCGGATCAGGTACACCCCTCGAAGTCTTCTTCCATCCTGTCGTTTCTCTTCTTAGTTCGTGTGCGGTTTCTATATCGATCGGTTTTACTCAGTCGGAGCGGAGGTTGAAGACGAAAGGCTCGAGCTCCTGCTGTCCGAAGTCAAGGGGAAGGATCTTGCGGAGTTGATCGCCGCCGGCAGGGAGAAGTTGGCGTCCGTCCCGTCCGGTGGCGGAGCCGCCGCCGCGTACTCTGCCCCGGCCGCCAGCGGTGGTGCGGCCGCGGCCGCTCCCGCCGCTGCGGAGGCGAAGGAAGAGAAGAAAGAGGAGAAAGAGGAGTCAGACGATGTGAGAATCCTAATCCCTCTCTGCCATTAACGATTGATCTTTGAATTACTTGGTTGGTACATTTCTACAAAACAAATATTGATCTTTTCGGCGTTACTTCTTTGTTTGCAGGACATGGGCTTCAGCTTGTTCGATTAAACTGGGTTGGTCTTTGCCCTTCTAGTTGTAGTGCTCTTTTCTTTTAGTAGTGTTTCAAGGTCACAGTGCTTTGTTTACAGTGTTTACAGAGAGACAAGTGTTTCTTAAATCGTTTTGACGTAATTTTGGTAGCATCACTGTAAGGAATCCTTATTTGTCTTTGTTTGAATGAAATGGATCGTGTTATTTCTTGTTCTAAATTTGCTAATTGCATCGTCTATGTGAAATTACTGTCCCACACCTGATTAAACTGCAAAGAAATTGGTGATCATTTTGCTTCTCTGCCTATTGCAGTTATGTATGGTTTACTTTGTAGCAAGTTTTAGCCTTTTTAGTGGATAGGGGCTTCTTTAAATTGCACAGATAGATCAACGTTACGTACTGGTTTTTATGTTCTTTTTTTGCCGGATTCTGCTCTCTAGTCAAGATTGATGATTGCTGGGGATCTTCTGTGAGTTCAATGCTAGTGTCTTTTTTAGCACTCAATTTGATGGTAGATGGCACATTGTTAGAGTAAAATTGTGTTGGATTCATCAATGAGAAGTTTATACTGCCTCGTGGCTTTTTATTGTGGATTGCACTATTGATGTTGTACAAGTGATTTCCCAATTGGTTGGTTGATTATAATGTTTTACTCATCTGAAGACCCTATATGTTTAGTTATTCTGATTGGTTTCCGGCATTTGCTCTGCAGTTGGAAGTTGTGAAGTTAGCATAGTTATCCATGATTTAAGGTTTCTGTATGGGTTCTTACGTCTTGCATAAAGATTAGGATAAAATGAATGTACAATTGTGTAAGGCACCATGTTCCACACTGTTAATCCTATAATGAGCATTATGTGATGTGTACATTGGTCACGTTGGACATCACAAAATCTGGGTGATCGATGGGTATACTGCACAAATGTGTGAAAGCTTTTATGATATAGTTGTTTGATTTGAGTAGCTTCAATCACGATTTGTTCATAATTGTTTGCGGCAGGAAAGTGATGCTTGCCTATATAGATTGGCCTTCATTTATATTGTTCTATAAATATGGACATGGTATGTTTGATTTATTTCAAATGTTTGTACTAAAGTTTTTCTATTTGATTGGTGCTTGAACATGATATTAGACACCTAAGAATGAACTGATAGGCACTTGGCTTTAATCACATTGGTAGCTTTCGTTGATATTTTGGTCTCCAAACATGTCGATATCCAAAGATAAATATTTAGAGATTTTGGAAATTAGGGATTTCATGTTTGAAGCGTGTTTGCGTTGTCTAGATGGGTGAAAATTTTCTTGTGATGATAGAGTTTCAATAAAATTTAACGAATTTCGATAAGAATAATAGACCTAAGGTGCAAACGAAAGTTAACGAATTTCAATAAAATTTGCTTAAACTTGAACTGGAAAATAAAGCCAATCCAGAATTAAGGTAGATATCAGGTGGATTTAGATAGTACACTTTTGCGGGAACAAGGGTTTAGCACAGTGGATCAAGAGGCATCACCATCACTTGAATATCAAAAGGCGTATTTTGCACTAGGTCCACGATCTCTCTACCAAAAAAAAAAGAAAGAGAATACACTTTCGCATCGTTAAGGAAAAGACTGCTGGCGGCATGGCGCATGGTAAAAAGATTGCTGTGAAGATTCTTTTGTTCTTCTAAGACATGCACATTCGAAAAAAAAAATGATCCAATTCAAGACGTTTTAAGATGAAAAACAATTTGATCGCGAGCAGAATTATATCAATCAAATCAGAATTCCTCTTCCTCTTCTTGTATAAAGAAAGTATTTTCAATTTTAATTCTTTATACTTTTATATAAGGAATTGTACTAGTTACTTATTTAATTTATTGTAGGAATTCCAAGATCAATGATTGGACATGAGAAAAAAAATTACTTTTTCTTGATAAAGGAAGAGATTATTTGATTTATTTCTGTACCAATCATGATATATGTCATAACTCAGGCATCTATTTCAAATGCATATCTCGTTTTTGCACAGCAATATTACGAAAATCCACAAGAAGCGTCTGGACGAATTGTATGTGCTAATTGTCATTTAGCGAGTAAATTACACGAATGATCTCTCAACTTTGAGTCGATTTTTAACTGGTCCTTCAATTTTTAATTTATAACCAGAACATCATCCATCTTTTATTTTCTTGCACGCTTAGTCCTCTTGACTGGTGATAGTAAATTTTTCGATTGTCGTGCTTACGTGACTGACTTTCTTTCTCATCCACGTCAGTTTAACTTCTCCACGTTATTAAAAAAATAAAAAAGATGAAATCGTCCATGTCATTAAAAAAATTTTAAAAAGTAAAAAAGGGGGCCAGCCCGAGGGGCCGACGCGCAGAGGGGGGGCGACGCTGCCCCTCCTTTTCCCTCACCGACAGGCGGCAGCCCCAATGAATGGGGCCTGTCGCCCCCCTCATTCTCGTCGCGAGGGAGGAGGAGGATGAGGAGGGCCGGTGAATCCAACAATCCCACCCGACCCGACCTAGTTTGGGGTGACCCGATGACCCGACTTTCATTTTTTTAATATTTTACTTATTTTTAGTCCTATAATTGATTTAAAATAGAAAAAATATTAAAATAAAACATTTTAATTATTAAAATAATGCTCAAATATTCAAAAAAACATATTTTATCTTTTATAATAAAATATTGATTAATTTTTTATATTAAAATACATTTAAAAAATAAGACAAAAATTTTTAAAAAAAGAAAAAAAACTCGACCACCCGACCCAACCCGACCCGAACCGGGTCGGGTTGGGTCGGATTTTCGACCCTCAAGTGCCTTGACCCGACCCGACCAAATTGTACACGGATTTTTGAATTTGTTCACGGGTCGGGTCCAATCCGACCCGTGAACACCCCTAGCCAACATAGTTCTTTTTGTAATGAAAAGGTTAATTATCCACTAATATACCAAAGAATGTTATGGGCTGTACGGCGGTAAAAAATTGCAAAGTAATGAACAACATGACTAATTTTCTATAGCAGTGTCGGATTTTACAATTGTCAAAAAGTGGTAGGTAATAAGGATTTGATATACTGAAGCAGCTGAGTGCACTAAGGGAAGTGAGACCCTCATTTACTAGTGTTTCCGAATCTGTCACGAAGGAGATCTCGTGAGTATGGATAATAAAATCTGCACCCCAATCTCATAGCTGTGATGGAAGAATCATCAGAATTCAATTTCATCACCACCACAAGAGGGGCTCCCGTCGGTAGGGGTGTTCACGGGTCGGGTTTGACCCGACCCGTGAACAAACCCGACCCGACTCGACCAAGGTCCGGTCGGGTAATGCCCTTTTCCCCTTGTGACCCGACCCGGGCCGGATCGGGTGGTCGGGTTACCTGACCACCATTATTCTTTTTTTTTTAATTTTTTCTTTCTATTTTTTTAATATAAAAAATATTTATTACTTTGTTTTTAATACTAAATAAAATATTTTAAATACCAAAATATATTGTTTTAATATTTATATATTTTTCTACATTTAAAATAGTTTATTTTTATATTTTTTAATTTCTAATAATATAAAACTATAAAAAACATTTAAAATTAAAAAAAAAAAGAAAAACCAAGGTCGTCGGGTCGAGTCGGGTCAGGTCAACTCGAGTTGGAATTCTCCAATCCGAACCCGACCCGACCCTTGGTCGGGTCGGGTCAGGTTCGGGTTGGATCTTTGGGTTCATTGGGTCGATCCGCCCCAGTGAACACCCCTACCCGTCGGGTTAGGAATTAGCATTAGGTACGAAGTGCCTCAGGTACTTGGCATATAGAATATTTCATTGAAATTGGCCATCACTCTCTGCCAGACTGTTATCGTGGTTGCCATCTTGAAGCGAGCAGACCAAATTCTCCAAAAATTGAAAGCAATGATAAACATCAAACTTATTCTTGAACTAGGTATCAGGCCTTGCCCCTCATATAATTAGGAATCGACATGCTAGGAAGACAAAAGTTCAAAACTAAAATTGAGGTCGGATTGTACAATGATGCATAAAGGAAGAACAAGAGAAGAAATGGTGATCAACAATTTTCATGTAACACCCTCACAGTTTTCACAAAGTATTAATAGAAGGATTAAAACACATGTTAATGTCAGAGGCGGTCGGGCGTTTGTGGAACCATACAGGCAAGGACGTGATTGGCTCCTCCTCAAAACAAACAGATGACTGTGGGATAGAGACATTCAGGATATGCTCGATGTTTGACCACGTCTTTTTCGATCAGCACCTGCATTCTCTCCAAGATAGATGAGAAGCGGCACCAGATGACATCCAAATGACGAGAAGATGACGCCTAAGCGAATCCATTTCATTTATGCTACTCCTATGGTTTGCACTAAATGTCCTCATGCGATATTTCTATTTCATTTGTGTTTGTTTCTTTAATGCTTCGCTAGTTTGGGGACAATGTTCTTTTGTGTTGCTTTTCTATTCGAGGTCGGGACAACTATCATGGAGGAAGAGCCGACACAAGTTCACAATCCTGATGAATCTTTTAGCAGGGAGACTACAACGTGCACACGTCCAAAACCTGCAAAGAATTACCACCCTCGTATGTTCTTCTACACAAATCTATTTATAGAGTTTGTAATAGTTGTTCCTTTAACTTCTTGTACGAGTAGTTCACTAAGCTACATAATAGTAGTTGTGTTGAGGAGGCAACTCTATGCATGAGTACATTACCGATATACAACCAACAATTTCTCATTTGCACGTAATGGACTATGTGTCATATCTGATCCTACAAATATTCATACTTGATAAATGGATTGTGTGACCCACGAGTACATTCACAACACAATACATGAGAACTAGGGATACACAATCACTCAACCACATGAGAGCATATATTATGACATGTTAGGAATACATAGTGCTCAATTAACTTAAGATCCTAGACTACTATTATAGATTCATAGTCACTCAATTAATATGTGAGCCAATATTACATTCTCATATAGTCACTCAAGTAATCATGTTACTCGCTTTAACTTAGAGACACCTTGCATGCACAACTTAGATGATTGACATCTAACTTCACGATTTACTCAATTTTATGTACATACTTTATAGTTGGCCAACAACATATAAAATTTATGCAGCACCATAGAATCTTTCTCGCCCTCATATTTCTCGATTCTAAGTTAGCTACTCTTTTAAACATGGCTCAACGGACTGCATATAATTTTTGTTGGAGTTGGTGAATACTTCAGGGCCCCTTGTTTTTCACACCGGGTTCGCCCACGTGAGCTTAGGGAAATCTGAGTATTACCCAATTAACAATATTGCTGGCGTACGAACGGAATGGGGGATTAGGTGAGCGAGCGGGGGTTCGGGGGCAGCGCCCCCGAAACCTAGACGAGTTTTGAGCTTTTGTTTAGCCGGCCCGTGTGGTTCGGATTAGATTTTTTCTCTATTTGTTTGGGTTTTAAACCCGGTTTGGAGAGACTATTAATAGCCTAATTTCTGATGTAATCTGTGTGGCAGCTGTAAACCTAAACGATATAGTAGAACCTCTTTGCAAGACGTAACCCTCATTTCAAGGGTGAACCTGGGTAAATTCGTGTCTCTCCTCTATTTTTCTGCAATCTCTTTGCGATCTTCTCTCCTTGTTCTCGAATTTTCCCATCAATTGGTATCAGAGCACAGGTTGTTCGAGGAATTAGGGTTTATTCGAGATGTCAGGAGGATCGCGGATTGAGATAGAAAAATTTGATGGAACACGATTTGATCTCTGAAAGATGAAGATGGAAGATCTTCTCTGTGATCGAGATATTTGGACGGCAATCGAGAAGGAGAGGCCAGGCAAAGAAGCGGCGACGGCTGCAGATGCGGCGAAGGCTTCAGATACGACTTCCTCCAGTCAAGCAGATCCAAAGGCGATCGAAGAGTGGGATCGGATTGATAGAAAGGCGAAGGGCTTAATTCGGCTTTGTCTCGCGGATTCAATTCTTACGAATATGATGAGCGAACCTACAGCCAAAGATCTGTGGAGGAAGTTGGAATCCCTATATCAAAGTAAGTCGTTGGTTAACAAGTTATTTCTGAGAAAGAAATTGTACAATCTTCGAATGCAGGAGGGTGACTCATTTTCTACTCATCTTTATAACTTTAATACGGTGATTAGTCAACTTGTATCAATCGGTGTTAAGTTTCAAAATGATGATAAAGCAATAACATTGCTCTGTTCGCTGCCGGATTCATGGAATAATCTGATTGTCGTGATTGGTGGTGGGGATAAAGAACTTTTGTATGAAAGTGTATGTGCTGCCTTGTTATCAGAGGAAATACGGAGAAAGGGATCGGCAAGTTCTGGTAAAGAGACGCTGATGATCAGAGGAAGGCAACCAGAAAGGAATCAAAATCAGAGAGTGAGATCCAAATCTCGTGGGCGTTCGAAGAGTAAAGATAAGAAGATGCAATGCTGGAGATGTCAAGAGTGGGGTCATCTGAAGCGAGATTGCAAAAACAAGTCGGTTCATAAAAAAGAAGCTGAGTCAACCTCGGACAAAAAGGAGGCTGAGGCAGGAGACTTCGGGTTCTATGAACATTGCCTCCATGGAAAATAGAACCGAGCCAGTTTTCAACAAACAGGTTCAAGAGCAACGAAGATTCTCGAACTGATCCATAGCGATGTCTTTGGACCAACTCCGACTCCATCTATTGGAGGGTCCAGGTACTATGTTTCTTTTATAGATGATTTTTTGAGATACAGTTGGATTTATTTTTTGAGATATAGATGTATTCGATAAGTTTCGAGAATTTAAAGTTTTGGTGGAAAACCAATTGAGCTGCAAGATCAAGGTCCTTCGTACAGATAATGGAGGTGAATTTTGTTCAGATAAGTTTGAGCAGTTTTGCGTGGACAATGGTATTGCAAGGCAGAAGACAACTCCATATACACCTGAGCAGAATGGAGTAACTGAAAGGTTAAATCGGTCACTCATAGAGAAGGCCAGATGTATGCTGAGTTGGGCTGAATTGGGGCAAGAATTCTGGGTAGAAGCTGTAGACACAGTAAACTACCTGAAGAATCGCTCACCGACCTCATCAGTGAAGGATCAGACGCCTTATGAGGTAATGTTTGGGAAGAAGCCAAATTTGTCTCATGTTCGGGTGTTCGGATGTGACGCATATGTTCATATACCCAAGGAAAAGCGGAGTAAGCTTGATAGTAAATCTGAGAAGAACATATTTGTCGGATACAAGGAAGGGGTCAAGGGCTACAAACTGTGGAATCCAAAGTCAAGGACTATTGTTTACAGTAGGGATGTTGTTTTTCGTGAATCACGTTCCCAAGTTGAAGTTCAAAAAGGTGATGAACCTAAGAAAGTGGTAGTGCTTGAAGAAGATTCTGATTCTGAAACTTCAGAGATGGATGCACAAGATACTTCAGTTGAGTCTGTTACAGAACCGGATCAAGAGGACTCGATTAATGAAGTTGAAGATGCAGATTCAGATGAAGACACAGATATTGGTACTACCATACCAGTTCTCAGGAGATCGACACGAGAAAGAAGAGCACCTTTGAGATACTCTGTTAGTGCTCTGAGTTCGTTTCATGCTTTGAGCATCATCGGAGAATAACCTAGTTTTGTAAAAGATGCAAGGTCTATGGATGATGCAAATCAGTGGGAGCTTGCTATGGTAGATGAGATGCAGTCACTGGATAAGAATGAAACATGAAGCTTGTGTAAATTGCCTAAGGATAGAAAGGCAATTGGTTGCAAATGTGTGTTCAAGCGAAAGCTGAAATCGGATGGGTCTGTAGAGAAGTACAAGGCGAGACTGGTAGCTAAAGGGTACTCTCAGGTTGAGGGAGTCGACTATGATGAAATTTTTTTTCCCGTTGCGAAAATGACTTCAATCAGATTTGTTCTATCTCTGGCAACAGCATATAATCTTGAGGTAGAGCAGATGGATGTGAAGACGACATTTCTTCATGGGGACTTGGAGGAAGAGATATATATGAGGCAACCAGAAGGCTTTGAAGTTCAAGGTAAAGAGAAGCTGGTGTGCAAATTGAAGAAATCTTTTTATGGATTGAAGCAGTCGTCAAGGATGTGGTATCAGAAGTTTGATACGCACATGCTCGAACTCAAGTTTGTACGTTCAGATTCAGATCATTGTGTTTATGTAAAGAGAGTTGGAGATCAGTTTGTCATTCTTACACTGTATGTGGATGACATATTGCTGATTGGAAACAGTATGAAGATGGTGAATTCAGTGAAGGATTTGTTGGCCAAGAAGTTTGAGATGAAAGACTTGGGGTCAGCGAATTTTATTTTGGGTATGCAGATTAGAAATGATCGTCAAAGGCGAAAGTTGTGGCTAGGACAGGAGAAGTACATAAAAGAAGTGTTGAAGAAATTTAACATGTCGGGCTGCAAGCCAGTGGATACTCCTATGTCTCTAGGAACCAAACTTTCTGCAGAGCAATGCCCGAAGACGGATGAAGAAGTCGAAGAGATGGACCGTGTGCCATATGCAAGTGCAGTGAGCAGCTTGATGTACGCCATGGTGTGCACGCGTCCAGATATAGCCCAAGCAGTGAGAGTCTTGAGTCGATATATGTCTAACCCAGACAGGGAACATTGGAATGCTATCAAGAGAGTTTTCAGGTACCTTCGTGGAACTTCAGATTTTTCATTGTGTTTTGAAAGTACAAGGAAAAGAAAGATGCTTAATATTGTAGGTCATGTAGATGTTGATTGAGGTGGAGACATTGATAGTAGACGGTCCACTAGCGGATATGTTTTTACATTATTTGAGGCTGCACTAAGTTGGATGAGCAAGAGACAAAGCGTGGTAGCACTTTCTTCTACAGAAGCAGAATATATGACTCTCAAAAGAGGCCATATAGCTACGGCGGTTGTGCTTGGAGCTCGAATTTGAACAAGGTGCTATAGAGGTGAGATGTGATAATCAATGTGCTATTTAGTTAGCTAAGAATCTCGCATTTCACTCACGCACAAAGCATATTGACATCCAATACCATTTTATTCGGGAAAAGGTGGAAAAGAAAGAGATTCAGCTTGAAAAGGTTGATACAACAGAGAATAGTTCTGATTTTCTGACTAAAGCAGTTACAGGTGTAAAGTTTGAGTGGTGCTCTACTGCTGTCGGATTGAAGAAGAATGTTGCTGGCAAGACTCTCATTGGTGTGAAGTATCCACCAAGTGGGAGAATGTTGGAGTTGGTGAATACTTCAGGGCCCCTTGTTTCTCACACCGGGTTCGTCCACGTGAGCTTAGTGGAATCTGAGTATTACCCAATTAACAGTATTGCTGGCGTACGAACGAAAGGGAGGGTTCGATGAGCGGGCGGGGGTTCGGGGGCAGCGCCCCCGAAACCTAGACGGGTTTTGGACTTTTGTTTAGCCGGCCCATGTGGTTCGAATTAGGTTTTTTCTCTGTTTATTTGTGTTTTAAATCCGGTTTGGAGAGGCTATTAATAGCCTAATTTCTGATGTAATCTGTGTGACGGCTGTAAACCTAAACTATATAATGGAACCTCTTTGCATGACGTAACCCTCATCTCAAGGGTGAACCTGGGTAAATTCGTGTATCTCCTCTATTTTTCTGCAATCTCTCTGCGATCTTCTCTCCTTATTCTCGAATTTTCCTATCAATTTTAACCATTGAGTACTTCACTAAAGTAACAACACCAACATATTACTTTAAAATATAGTCAAGAGTTGACAATTTTCGTGCTTATTCAGTCCTTAAAGACTCATATGTGATGAAAACTTGATAAATTATTAATCACGTATTAGGGTCGATTTAGCATACCGAAGAAGCTTATGCCTTTACTGAATAACACCGCACAAACTTAAATCTAGTTGCCTATTTATGGTGTCTGACTTGAGCCCTCCCACTAATCATTCAAAATTTTAATGCCTTAAATGAGGTCCCAAATCTGGCTCCCCTTGTCAGGTCACACTAAGTTGAAGTAAACTCGTACTTGAATCCTTCTGAGCAAATTAGGATAGTATTAGATTATATTATGAATCTAAACCATTTCATAAGCAATTATTCGTGTGATTTGATAATCTCTTGCCATACTCTACTTGTAAATAACAACTCATAATAACTTAAACAAAGAATTGAAATACTTTCACTTAACAACAAGCATTTAAGTACAATTAGTGTAATCCTATAATTTTTACATGTTAAATAAATACATCTGTTGGAATAGGCATCGAGAATGGGTCAACAACATTTTGATCCGTAGACACATATTGAACCATGATTTTTTTCTGAACATCTTCATTTCGTATAAATTTGTACTTAGTGTCGATATGCTTCTCTTTACAGTGATATTTCTTATTTTTGACATATGCAATGATAGCTTGATTATCATAATATAGATTAATCTTTGAAACATTATTAGCTACCCTGAGATGGCAAAGGAATTTGCCTTACCAAAGGTTTTTTTTTGCAGCTTCACTATATGGCACAAATTCAACTTCCATTGTTGATAATGCTATGCAATCTTACTTCTTACTGCTCCATGTCACAACGCCACTGCTAAGTAGGAAGACGTAATTGGAGATGGATTTGCGTTCATCAACATCGTTAGCTCAATCAACATATGTATATTCGATTAACCTTAGACTTCCTCCTTGATAGCATAATGCGTGGTCAACTGTGTCCTTCAAGTATCTGAGAATTCTTTTGACATCCTTCTAATGTTGGTGTCCTGGGTTAGATTGATATGGCATATGTCGAGTCGAATGCATAACATAACGTACATCATGCTTTCGACTACGCTGTCATAAGGAATAGATGCCATGCCACTCTTTTCTTCTGAAGTCTTTGGACACATGTTAAGACTTAAAGCTTCATATTTTGTTGCAGGAATATCAATAGGTTTGTAGTTGTTCATTAAAAAAACATTCAAGGATCTTCTTGATATAGGTATCTTGTGAAAGAGTAATGAATCTTTTTGAACGATCTCGATGAATTTTTACTCAAAGTATATATACTATTTCACCCATGCCCTTCGTCTCAAAGATAGAAGACAACAATTGTTTAATAATATTATATACTCCTTATTATTCCTATCTAGCAAGATATCGTCAACATATAAAATTAGAATTGTAAACTTATCTTTGGAGCCACAATATATATAAACACAATGTCATCAATCATAGAAAAATCGAAAGAAATTATTGATCGATGAAATTTCCAATATCAATGTCTAAATGATTGTTTTAGTCCATATATGCACCGTCGTAACTTATATACTTTGCGCTCTTGACCTTTTACAATGAAGTTTTCGATTGCTTCATGTAAATTTTTTCATTTAATTCTCCATTTAGAAAAATGTTTTTACATCAATCTAATGTAATTTTAAATCCATATGAGCAACTATAACTAGGATTAAGTGAATTGAAAATCTTGCAATCGATGTAAAAAGTTTCATCATAATTTATCCTCCTTTTGGATATATCCTTATGCAACAAACCGAGCTTTATATTTTTCTATGAATCCATCCACACTTGAGAATCTATTTATTCTCTATTGGTCTCCTACCGGGTGGAAGATCAACCAAATCCCAAACTTGGTTATCTTTCACATATTTCATTTTTTATTTCATTGTTTTCATCCATTATTCCGTGGGAGGACATGAGAGTGCATTCTCAATTGTTTTAGGCTCATGTTCATCTTCTGGACCAACTATGAAAACCTCAACCTCAATTTCAAAATGATGACGTGGAATACTTTTCTATTTAGTCCAACATATTGAACATTCAGGTATATCTTGTTCTTGAGTTGGTGATGATTTTCTCCCACTCAAATCATTCCGAGGTAATGAGACATACTCCAACAAATTGATTCATTGAATGAGTCAACTCATGATCTTCTTCCTTTTCGAAGTGAAGATATTTATTTATTTCACTTTCTTCTTCCTCTTCGAAGTGAAGATATTCTTCCTCTTCTAAAAATGCACCATCTCTATCTCTATTATAGTTTCATCATCATTTTCACTATGGAAACATATTCTTTAGAAGTTTCAGAATATTTTATCATATTGGTGAAGTGGCCTAATGGAAGAGCAGGTTGAGAATAAAATGGATGCAACAATTAAGCTGTTAAGGAAGAACTTGCGCCAAGGAAACGTTGGCACCAACAAAGGTTTGTGAACTTGATTGAGTATTGGAGAATATGCATGGCTTGACACTTGTACCCTCTCCAAATTTCATCATAGATAGTAATCGAGCTTATTTGAGTGGATGTTAGCTATAATTTTTCTTCTTAAACTTTTTTTTGTTAATAATGCTTTGAATCTTACTTCAACTGAAAATCTATTTGGATCTCAATAGACTTCGAAATAAAAGGAAAGCTGACATATTTTATTTATTTTCTTATCATGAGATTGTTAAGGAATTGATTTATTTCCTTATCACAAGTATGTTCTATTTTGAAAGTTAATATAGAGTCTCATCTGTAATTCCTATTATTTGTAAAAGAGAGTGTTTATATAAACTCCTTAGAAGTCCAAAGAGAAATAATATGATCTTGTAATCCTCTTCTGTAAAATTCTGCGTCATCTTAAATTTTTTGGGTGCATAATTCTCTCATGCAAAAATTCTAACAAACTGATATCAAAGCGAGGCTTCATCGTCGATCCTTTGTCAAGCGTAGAGATGGCATCTCACAATGTAAACATCGAGAAATTCACAGGGCAAAATAATTTCAGTCTTTAGAAGATCAAGATGCGGGCACTTTTAAAATAACAAGGAGTCTAGACGCCACTCGCAAACGTGTCGAAGAACAAATCAAAGGAGGAAGAATCAAATGACAAAGAAAAAGATGTCGACCTCGCAAATATAATGGCATAGGAAGAGAAGACGCACTCCGTGATCCTTTTGTGCTTGGCGAACGAAGTGATTATTGAAGTCGTCGATCAAGAAACAATGACTAGTTTGTAGTCGAAACTTGAGAGTCTCTACATGACCAAGTCTTTGACCAATAAGTTGCTATTGAAGCAACGTTTGTTCGCCCTCCGCATTCAAGAAGGTACCCCTCTAGAAGATTATTTTGATCAAATAATACTTTATTGATGGAATTACGAAACATAGATGTAAAAATTGAAGATGAAGATGTTGCCATACTTCTGTTGGTGTCTCTTCCTCTACGAAATTTTCGTTCTGTTTGTCATCATCGAAAGAGATACAATTACTTTAGAAGAAGTAAGATCGATTTGAGTCTACATACTCATAAACTTTGTCATAGGGAGTTTGGTAAGACTACGGAGACTCAAGCCGTAGGATTGGTGACAACCGCAGAGAAGGGACATCATCCAAACCCTAAGAATGGTAAGTAGAAAAAGAAGAACGTCAATCCGAAGGACATTTGCAACTACTGCAAAGAACCTGATTACTTAAAGGATTGCCCCAAGAAGAAGAAGGAGGGCACGATATATACAGAGAGTGAATATCAACTTATCATAGTATTGATGGCGAAAATATCATTATGGACAATGATGCAGCCTGTAAAATAGTTGAAATCGGGTCAATTCAGATCATGACAAACAAGTGAGAATATTGACAGAGGTCCGTCATATTTCGCAACTCAAGAAAAAATTGATATCGTTAGGAGTCTTAAACTCCAAAGGATGTCGGATGGATGCTACAGGAGGTGATCTCACTGTCACCAAGAGTGATGTTGAAGTCATGAGAGGAGTTAGACAAAAGTTCTTATACTTACTAAAAGACACAGTAATTTTTGACATGACTGCGGTAGGTGATTCATTCAAATCAGAATCAAAAGCATCCAAATTGTGGCACATGCGATTTGGACATATGAGTCAGAAATGGATGATCATCCTCATCAAACACAATCTTCTGCATAAGATATATGAAATCAGATTCTGCAAGCATTGTATTTTCGACAAGCAAAAATGACAACAATTCAACAAAGCTATGCATAAGACGAAGACAACACTCGATTGCATCCATGTTGACTGTTGGGGTTCCTCTTGTGTTCCATATGTAGGAGGTTTTAAATACTTTCTATATGTGATAGATGATTACATAAGGATGATATGAGTATTCATGATGAAGTACAAGAGCGAGGCAATCGAAGCTTTCAAATAGTGGAAGACTCTGATGGAGAATCAAACATCGAGAAATGTGAAACACTTTCGTGCTGATAACGGTTTAGAATTCTGTTCGTCTGAATTTGATGAGCTCTGCAAGGACAAAGACATTGTGAGCCGTCTGAGATACAATATAACAGAATGGTGTAGCATAACACATGAACAAAACTCTTCTGAAGAGAGCACGGTGTATGCTTTCTAATTTTGGTCTGAACAAATCAGCTGAGACTTTTAGCACACCATGTTACCTTGTGAATCGGAGTGCTACAATCACGATCGCTCTGAAAACTCTCGTTGAGGTATGGTCAGAAAGTCCTACTGATTATACTCATTTGAAAATTTTTAGCTGTCCAATATATTATCATGTCAACGAAGTAAAGCTGAAATTAAGAGCAAAAAAAGAAGTCTTTGTGGGATATGATGTAAATGTAAAAAATTTCAGAATCTGGTCTCCTTCATAGCACAAGGTTATTTATAGCAGAAACATATCCTTTGATGTCAGATGTGACTCAGCAGAGGAGGGTGTTAATAAACATGTGGAGTTTTGATTAACTCCAATTCAAAATAGAGTAGAAGAATCTCATCAGGCTGAACAACCAGAGTTTGAAGAGCAAGCAAAAAAAGTAACGACAAGTCTAGCTGCTGGGCGTGCATGCAAACAAGCAGATCCTCCTAAGTGGTATGACTTTGAGGACATGATTGCATATAGATTTCAAGTAAGAGGTGGAGTTGTCAGAACCATCAACCTATAAGGATGTTACCACATGTGCAGAACTAGAACAAAAACTGACGGCAGTAGAGAGTGTTTGGAGGATTTAATTCAAGATGGAGATTTGTTAATAATGTCTTGAATCCTAGTTCAATTTGAAACATATTTGGATCCCAACAAACTCCGAAATAAAAAGAAATTGGTCTGACATATTTTATTTATTTTCTTATTATGAGATTGTTAAAAAATTGATTTAGTTTCTTATCACAAAATATGTATCATATTTTTGAAATTAATATAGAGTCTCAGTCAATTTATAATTCCTATTATCTATAAAAGAGAGTGTCTATATAAAATCCCTAAGAGTCCAAAGAGAAATCTTATAATTCTCTTATGTTTATTCTATGTAATAAAACTCTGCGTCGTCTTAAATTTTTCAAGTTTTCTTGCAGATAATTTTTCTCGTGCAGAAATCCTAACAGTTTTGATATGAATACCCGAAATAACATTTAACTATTCTATTAATGAAATGCGAGGGGAAAATTACTTTTTCTTTTCCTTTCTCAATTAGTCCTCTAAAACCTAATCGATTTAACTACACATGGAATTTATAATTTAAATCACTGATAATTAAATGAATCGCCAATTAAAAAAAGAGTGAGCATCTCTTAAAAATAGAAAGAGTCTATATGAACATTAAGCCTTTATATTTTTTATTTATTTGACTTAATAATTTTTCTTCTTTAAAAATTATTTTTCTTTTCATTTTTCATATTTATATGAAGACATTCACAATCAATCCACGAAACTAAAATTTTAATTTGTGTGTATAATCAACACTAATTTAACACGCCAATTATTCATTCAAAAAAGGATATCAAATAACACTCAAGATATTGCCCAAATAAAAAAAAGGAATATAGAACTCTAAACACGTAATAATTATCATGAGTTAAGGTGCAGTATTAATAAAAATGGTATCGAATTTTGGTTTTATTCTCAAATTTAGTTTAAATTTTTATTTTACATAAAAACATTATGAACTTTGATTTTTATTAGAGAACCAATATAGTGAAACTCTTATTTTTTTGTATACTTTTTTTTTTCCAATTTTAGGCCTATATCTTATCTTCATAAAATAGTTATACTATATTATTATAAATAAATATATTATCATATAATAATTATTTTATTGTTTTATTCTCTTTAGATGTTGATTAATTAATGTTATAAGTGTGGTTATGATATATGCAACATGACATTTTATGTATCATTATGAATTCATAATAAACGAATATTTGCACAAATATTATGCCATATTTTGTCTCATATGATAATTACGAGACATTACATGAATGTAAATGAACATATGAAAAATGAACTGATATGAATAAATTCTGACGCGTGTTTTTGAAATGTCGTTGTTATTCATAACGGCATCATTAAATGATTATTGCTATTAAGAAATTTATATATGAAATGACATGATGTGAGATGATATGATATGATAAGAATATGTCATATCATGACAATGACAAGATATGATAAAAAAGTACAAGGCATAATATGTTACAAGATGACATTATATGATACGGTATGATATGATATCCTTGGGTTATGCACATGCATTACATCTTATTATCATGCATGTGTATTACCCTGCCGAGCGATAGTTTAACCTTGCATAATTGAAAGATTTGAACATCGATAGTTTACCCTTACATGATTGAAAAATCACGTAAGACTGACAACTTACTTCTATTTGGTTGAAAGACCTTATATGGTCGATAGATATCCCAAAAGGGATTTTATGTTTATGTTGTTTGGAATTAAGTGCCATGTGAACCAAATTGTGAAATCAATGTGAGTCACATTTAAATTTGCAAGAGCATATGTCCATCAGTCTCTTCAACATGGTCGACAGATATTTCGAAACAAATGCTTCTCATCAGTTAGCGATATGACATGTGCATGCATCATTCTTCTTGCATACATTCCACTTTAAAGAGCATGACTTGTGATGAATTGTGATATTACATAGTTATACGACACATTTTGATATGAATTATGTGATAATAATGTTTGTATGTTAATGATTATATGTAAGAATAAGGATTTTGAGATGGTTTTATTATAACATGTGTTTTGACAAAATAGGATAAGATAATCCATGTATTTTACGATAATGATGAATATGTATAAGTTTTTAGAATTCTTCATATTATATGATGATTCTTGATAAGTTGAATGTTTCATGTTTTGAATAAATTATAAGTTAGAGACTTTTAAAAAATATTATTTTGGCCTTGCACGTGACATATCTTAAATTAATCTCACATATACAAATTATGAAAAATATTGGATATATATGAGAACATAATCTGGCTTAGTATGATGCATTTTGATAAAACCGTGTGGGCTGATGTTCAAAACGAACAATATCAAAGTGCAATCTGTTACATATAATATCGGAGTCACTCCATATATGATGCGATTAAGTCCCCTAAAGAAAGAAAGATGCATAAGACATGCCTAAATTAATTCACATGCACAAAAGTCTACATAATTAATAATTGTGCGTAGTTAATTAAAATATTGTAATAATTATTACGATAATTTAATTATAGTATTTATTACTATTTCAAAGAACGCAATCTATGTTCGAATTTGAACATAACTATTATAGATATTAAAAATTATTGTAAAAATACAATTGAATATATTTAAATTGAAGTTAAAATAAAAAGGTAATAAATAAAATATTATTTTCTGATATAAATCTTAATTCTACATTGTTGGTAGTACGATGCACGATAAACATACTAATTATATTTTAACAGTTAGAGGTGCAGTTTAATTAATTATTAGTTTAATACACAAACGACCTAAACGAATTGGGGCAGGAAAAATGCCAAGGACAAATTGCCGCTCCCCTCCTCTCGTTTCGCCTACCCTCAGGCGGCCACGACTCCCATCAAAATCGAAACGTGGCAGCTTCACGTTCCATCTAGAGCACTCGAAAAACTTACACGTTGCTCGGAGTTCCGTTGCAATTAATGTTAATAAAATTTAATAATTTTACCAATAAAATAAATAATATTATTATCAATTAAAGATCAGACCAAAAAGAGCCCACCGTTGAGCCCGGACGTACTATCGAGTAAAAACTTGGTCCCCTTCTGCGGGCCCCGCAGGACGCATTCGCTTCGCGCCACAAAAGTTGTTTCATTTGGCGTCGCGTCAGGGCCAGGGGGTTTTAAAAGTGCGAGTGCGACGACTCATTCGGAAATGGGCACGACCGCCACCTCCGTGGGGGCCCAGTTGGCGACCATGTCCTCATCGGACGGTTGTAGTAATTTGGCCAACTACATCGTACGGCATCGACGTGAGTGCGCGCCCGCTCCGTCGGCACCTGCGGCCAGGAAGAGTGGACGCCCAAAGGAAAGGGCCGGCAAAGAGGTGGTGGGCTCTATAAAAGCGGGATGCTGCTTGTTTCCTCCCTTTGATCCGTCGTTCTCTCACTTCTCCGATCGATCGGTGACCCGTCGTGTTGCTCTGCTTGTTGTGGTAATTTTGCATGCTCGATCGTTCGGTGGGTCTGGTCTGCGTCTTTGTTTTCCTTGTTTCTGATCACACTTCCCGTGTGCTACTATTTTGTTTTTTTTTAATTCTTTTTTCCGGTTGTTCTCATCCGACTTTGACGAGTTTTTTTTTAGTTCAGTGTTCGATAGGCAACCATGGGAATTGGACGTGGAGTTCTTGTGATTCTCCTTGTTTCGGTTGCCTTGGTGCCGTCGGTTGCTCCGGCGCCGGCCGATGGGTTGGTCAGGGTGAGGCTGAAGAGGAAGCCTTTGGACGAGAATGGTCGGCTGGCCGGCCGGTTGGCGGGAAAGGAGGGGAAGGCTTTGTTGGGTCGGAGCTATGGACTGCGAGGCCGTGTCGGCGACGGCGAGGACTTCGACATAGTGTCGCTCAAGAACTACATGAATGCCCAGTACTTTGGGGAGGTCGGCATAGGGTCTCCAGCGCAGAAGTTTACCGTGATATTTGATACTGGAAGCTCAAACCTTTGGGTGCCCTCCTCCAAGTGCTACTTCTCGGTGAGCAGTTGGCGCGTTCTTGAAGTTTGAGGGTGCTTGTTTGCTTGGATATGTGGAAGGCATTGCGCCGAAGTTGATGCGGTTATGTTTCTTTTTTTGCAGATTGCGTGCTTTTTCCACTCGAAGTATAGGTCAAGCCGATCGAGCACTTATAGGAAGAACGGTGAGTGAAAAGTTCGGCATGTTCTTAATCATAAATCAGAGCCACTGATGCAGAGGTTTCGACGTTTCGTAGATAAGTATATTTTGCATAAGTAACCTGTCTATTATTATTGGCCTCCACCATGAAGGGAAAAGAGGAAATGAGTAATAATCAGCTGTTGACTTGCCCCAAAAGGATTTTGCAGCAGACTTTTTTAGTAAATGCTTTTGTGAGTGATAAAGAAATCATCTGTCCTCTTTAGAGTTCGGCATGTAAAACACACATTTGGCCTCATTAGATGACTTTGAGGACCATGTTTATGGTATTGTTTTAGCCTTTGGGCGTGTCAATCATGTGGTTTTTGTATTGTTTTGGAGATGTTCTTTTCTGGTGCCATCTGCATAAGACGTCTTCTAAATGGGGTGCAAAAATGCATGTCTTCTTAATTATATCTCTTTCTTATATGCCAATTCAAGATCCGTGGGCCCTCTTACAAAAAAAAAATATATTCTGTTAACCACCTAAACATTCTAAGAATCTTTCATGTTTAGTCACTGCATCTAAGCAATTGAGTATTTTTGTTCAGCATGCCTGAGGCAATGATTGTTGCATTGTTTCTCTTTTCTGACCTATAATTATGTTTCTGTTATTTAATTTGGAAAAAGTCTGTCATGTCTTCTTTCAGTCTCATTTTGGTCCTTTAATTGATAGTCTCATGTAAGTTTTACCCTGATGGTCTTTTTGTTTTCATGAACTATCCCTATGGGCACTTATGAATCTCTTTCCAAACAGGCAAGCCGGCAGCAATCCATTATGGGACTGGATCAATTTCTGGCTTCTTTAGCCAAGATTATGTCACAGTCGGAGATTTGGTTGTTAAAGACCAGGTTGGTGATATTTAAGAAGGCCGTTCTATTTATTTATTTATTTTTTTGCCAGATTCAAGCTGAAACTTATGGATGTGAGAGATAAACTTGTGGCAGGATTTTATTGAAGCCACTAGGGAGCCAAGTCTGACATTCATGGCAGCAAAATTTGATGGCATCCTTGGCCTTGGATTCAAGGAAATATCTGTTGGCAATGCAGTGCCTGTCTGGTATTGTGATTGTTATCTTTCTGTTTTCTTTCCATAACTAGTCGATGTAACTTAATGCTTTTATGGCAGAAGTATGTTTGCTACATTCTTACTAGTGTAACTCATTTCTTCGTGAATTTGGGGAATGATCATTCTTTTTGTTTGGTTAATTACTCATTGTTTTCTGATTGGCCAAGGAGTGATGATGAAGCTTATGATCGAGACTAAAATCATTTAACAAAATTCAAGAATATCATTGTTATGTGAATAATATATAGATTAAGTCTTTTAAACAGCTTCACTTTTTGGTTCATTTTGGAGCTTCCAAAAATATGTGGAAAAGAGAAGTTAATGCCCTAAGAACTAGAGGTAAATGGGCGGGTAATCCCCAATAAGTACAAGTATTTTATGCTTAAAAGATTGGTTCAACTGCTCATCCACTTGTGATACATATAGTATACATGTAAACCTTTGAGTTTGCGCATGTGGGGTTGAGATGGGCCACTTTTCTCTAAAAACTATGGAGATAGAGATGGAAATATAGATTGATCTATCACTTCTTTGTTGGTGCAGCATGACCAATGTTTTTTCTTTGCTATTTCAAGTAATGTTTTTATTGCTGTTTTCTTATTTTTTGAGAAATGTCTCTTGTAGGTTTGTCTACAAAGCTCTTTTCCTTGGGTGAAATGAGCAATTGTAGTGAGAATTATAGATGTGTTCTTCTCAAAAAAAAAAAAAAAAGAAGTACAGATGTGTTTGTTTTACAAGTTTTGTTTTTTTTCCTGAAAAGTGAATGTCAAATATATGTTATTTGATCCAAAATGGATCAGTTAAAATTGAAACAACATCCTGTTAATTGGAAAACATATGCTAAAGTTTGGAAGATTGATCTTCCCTTCTCTAAATGAAAATTGATTGTCTTCTCACTAATCCTTGTTCTCATGGCAACTTTTTTTTTTCTATAGCTTCGTATCATTTATTAAACACGTGAAAACAAATCACGTTCTTGGAATTCATTTTTGTAAGAGCTCATTATGTTTGTTCCCATCGAAACAAACACAACCTACAAATGGATACATTTTTTTTTCAGTTGTAGGAGTGGTTAGATAAAGATCCGATTAGTCGGGTTATCTCAAGTACTCTTTGGATGTTTGGTAGACACAAAACACTCTTTTGTGGCTCACAATGTGCTCATTTTAAAGTTATAAGCTTATGTTTTTTTGTCATAGAAGTTTAGATGCTTTAATGGTTTAGGACCTCTTAAGATCAATATTCATTCTTGATGAAGTATGTAGTTTCCTCACGACCTCTGAAATTTATTGGTTCAAGAATCGCACAAGCATTCTATGTCAAATTTGTTTATTTTATGTATACTTGCTTTGTTTGCATCAGAACATGCTAATTGATTGCATAATGGAAGGCTTTTTTTGTTTTTACAGTTCATTATTTGTATAGGTACAACATGGTTGAACAAGGTCTTGTCAAAGAACCTATTTTCTCTTTCTGGTTTAATCGGAATTCTGAAGAAGGGGAGGGTGGCGAAATTGTTTTTGGAGGGGTTGATCCAAATCATTACAAGGGGAAGCACACTTATGTTCCAGTGACACAAAAAGGTTACTGGCAGGTAGGCTCGTTTGTTTGCTACTTGTCACCATCTTGTTATTGCATAGCCCATTTATTGGTCCATGCTGCTTATTTCCATTTTTGCTTATCCTCCTCAGTTTGACATGGGTGATGTACTTGTTGGTGGCAGATCTACTGGTAGGATAACCCAAATTTTATTACCTTTTAGAATCTCATTATTTTATTAATCTATTTTATACCTGTCCAGGATTTTGTTCTGATGGTTGTTCAGCCATTGCTGATTCTGGAACTTCACTCATTGCTGGTCCAACGGTATGTAAAGAATACGTGAATTGATTTGGTTCTGGACACTTGTCCTTCGATGCATTTGATTGCAAATTATAAAAGCAAGATTAATTTAATTCTCTAAGGAATCTTTCCTGAAAGTATTCTATGTAAGTGGCTTCAGGAATTTCATAATATATTGTGTGACAGGCATTCCTGGTTTGATTGTGCTTATATTTATCCTATTAGGTTGTGGTCAGGCACAGGGGTCATCTCTCAATTATTAAGATGTCATGTTCTATTTATAAAATGCTTTTAGTTGTGATGCTCCCTTATTGTAGGATGCTAAGTTATTAGCTAATATTTGTTCCCTGCATGCTCTTGCAGGTTATAATTGCTGAAATTAATGAGAAAATTGGAGCTTCTGGTGTTATAAGCCAAGAATGCAAAGCAGTAGTGGCTCAATACGGACAACAGATTCTGGATATGTTGTTATCTGAGGTTTGTGGCAAAATTTTCATGTTCTATGTTCACATTTCAAGTTTCTGTGGTTAATGTACAGTTTGGCACGTGCCGGGTGTTGGAAGGTCGGGATGAAAAATAAACTTTCTGAAGACAGTAGTTGAATTGATGTATCATCCATTGTTTTTTATTATTCATCTTGCAGACACAACCAGCTAAGATTTGCTCTCAGATTGGACTCTGTACCTTTGATGGTAGTCATGGAGTTAGGTGGGTATACAGTTATTTACTTCTCTGTTTTCTTGGGAGTCACTGTTTACTACAACAACTTGTAACAATACTTTTCGTTTCTTAACTCTACATGCAGTATTGGCATTGAAACTGTGGTTAATAAGAATGATGGGATATCATCTGGCTTCCAGAATGATGCCATTTGTAATGCTTGTGAAATGATGGTTGTATGGATGCAGAATCAATTGAGCCAGAATGAAACTCAGGAACTCATAATGAATTACATAAATAAGGTAAGGGTTATTCTAACCCCATCTGTGATCAAAGGTTTAGTTAATCATGTAAATGACCTCTTGGGTCTGGCTGCAGTTATGTGAGCGTTTGCCTAGTCCAATGGGAGAATCGTCTGTAGAATGTGGTGCCCTTCCTTTCATGCCTAATATCTCTTTCAGCATCGGTGATAAAAAATTCGAGCTCACACCAGAGCAGGTAATGTTGAATTTTTACTCTATTTTTATCTGTATTGTTGCGAGTTTTTTTCTTTTTAAATTTAGGTTGTTTCTCTCTTTCTATTTATTAGTCAAGGCTACCATCTTACAAAGAAGCACTACTGTGTATTTGATTTTATAGACCGTCCAATAGACAACTTATGTTAAACTATGGCTCTCTCTTTTAGTAGTAGTAAGCTCCTTTAGTTCCTGGCAGAGGTGGTGACTGGTGATTACTTCCCATATTGTGAACCTAGAAAAAAAAATGGTGCGAATTTGGTTGGCAAGTGGCACGCTTGTTTGATTGGCAAGCTTGTTGTGATTCAGTGGAGCCCCTATGATGATATATATACTGGTCTTGGGCATCTGGTTAGTTGTCATCAAAAAAGAAAAAAAAATTAGTCTGATTCATCGATATCCATGACTATTAGCATTTGAGTAACTTAGTGTTCGTGTGGGATCAGAATAATAAACTCTGATCAAATTAACATTCTCAGAAATCTCTGAGACTACAAACTCTTGTCGACCCTGGAATACAATTCCGTTGATAATTGTGCCAACCACATTTAATTAATTCCTTGCGTGATTTCTTGTATGTCTGGACATTTAAGACATTTGAACCCTATACTGTTTACTTGTTCAACTGAGCTGTTTAGCTTTATTAGTAGCTCGGCTTTGAGGCGCTGCTTTCTATAACTTAAACTACTTGGTGACTTCCGTGGGGAAGTGTCTGCCAAGAGGAATCACGTTGCAATTTATTAATCTACATCAATTGCTGTGGTTTAAAGTTCGCAGTATATCTTGGTTGCTAATACTTTTGTCACAGTTGACCTGCAAAAGATATGCATAATTTGACAATGTTACCTGGTGACTTGCAGTATGTGCTACAAGTTGGCGAGGGCTCTATAGCCCAGTGCATCAGCGGGTTCATAGCTTTGGACGTGCCGCCGCCTCGTGGCCCCCTATGGTGATGTTTTATTTTGATCCCGTGCTTTACTTGGACTTTTGTCCCTCTCTTTGCAGGTTTGCTTATTTTTAAAACATGATGTACGGCAGGATTTTGGGTGATGTGTTCATGGGAGCGTATCACACTGTATTCGACTACGGCAAGTTGAGAGTTGGATTTGCAGAAGCGGCATAGAGCACAAATCCGTTTTAACTTGGCTATCACTTTTATCATACATGTAACACTACTGTTTTTTAATGTATGTTGGAGCTACTTAGTTCACGTTTCTTAAACGCTTGTACATAAAAGCTGCCATGATATGTGCAGCGTTGCTTGGAAGTACACTCGACTTAGAAGGTCGTAGCGTGTCGCTTTAGATTTGCTGTGTGTTTTGTTTGCCATGTGCGACGCGGTTTGTTCTGTTTAAGGTCCTTAGGCTCTGAGATGCCAAGAACAACTGCCGAATCACCTTAACATTTTCAAGAATAATACAGTAGTACAGTATTCTTCATGTATAAATTATTCTATATTTGTGTTTGGATTAAAGGGAGTAACATATAAAATATAATTGAAAATGTTGATAAACATTGAAATGGTGGTATTTTGACTACGAGGAAGAATATATATTCCAATGTATGATTAAAAAGTTAGTGGTTTTGCAAATTTTTAGATAGTTTTCTAAAAGAAATTAACTTATTCCTATTCATAACGATGTTTGATAGATCAACTAATTATTCTTCAAGGTATCCGCCTACCAAACAGCAGTGCAGCCTCGCAATTCCTATATTGCAGTGCCATGTCACAAATCTTCCTCTATTCTTTTTTGGGTGTGCACGAATGGAGAATAAGAATTTGTTATTGTGAGACGCCAGGTGACCTAATCAACTGGATGAAAACCTTTCACACGGATTGAGCTATATATCGACGGGAATTTTTTTTTTGGAGTCACAAGGCCGACTTGATGGTGGGTGAACTTTTAATTTCTACATCGTGCACCGTTGACTCCATTTCTTACATATGGACGGTACCGAAAAAAATAGTATAATTATCAAATCCTTTTTAGAAAAATAAAAAGGTGTATAAATTGAACTCGAGATTTCTAGAAAGAGGAAACCAGGGTCTACAATAAACTCCAACGAGAGACGAGGATGGCTGAGATGAGAAAATATTGCATTGAAGTTAATTAGTCGCCGGCGACAAGGGAGTCGGTGTTCGTTCGAAAGGCACTTCACTCACCAGGTACACATTAATTCATGAAAAGCGACGTCATCTTCTAAAACTTTGATTTTGTTCTTATAGCGTGCCACGTTGGTTGTTTGCACATACGGTCATCATACACCATATGGACATCAGTCGTAGTGATTAATAAGTGAGCTGCTCCTCACCCCCTGCATGGCTCTATTATAACCTACCACGTTGCACCCCACTCGACTCTTCGTGGAGTCCACATTTCTCGGTCATATGCTCTAACCCTACTATATATATATATATATATATATATATATATATATATATATATATATGATTACGGGCGAAAGGTATCAATGAAAGCATCAGAATCGATGCCCTTGGTTGATGATTTGTTATCATCTTCATCATCACATGTATTCAAACGTATAATTGCGTATATTATAAATAATTTTAAATACGTAAAATATTTATAAACTATCAATACTTGTTATTAGCTAAGCCAAAAGGACCCTAATAATTCTTAACTGACAGCACTATTAACATCAAGCAGTTGTTTATTCCTTAGGGTTAAAGTCGGAATATATTTTGCACAAAACATGTTTATCTCTTTCTTTTCAAGGATAAATATTTTTTTTTAACTGTTCCGTCGGTAGGCAAAAACTTGTGTTTGGTGCCACAGTTGCATAGATCCTACTACCAAACAAATGCAAAGGACTTCTTATATATATCTGAAATGGAGACAAATTGTCCTCTTCTATCTGATTTGATATGCCACAACTTCTCAGCCGTAGTCTCGTCTCGCTATCATTGATGCATGACGTCCCACTTCAATAGGTTTAGATAATACAATTTGTTTAAGTAAAATTCAAAGATGAGTGTGCGAGTATCAAGTTTTGGGTTATTTTTCGCTTCTCCAAATCATGAGGGAAACATTTAATTGACCTGATTCCATATTTTTTAAACATTATTGTAATAATAAATGATAACCACATTTAAACTTTTTGGTGTAATTAATAATTTTCACTAATGAAAATTAAGATGAAAATTCTAAAAAAAACATTTTAGACCTGTATTTTTTTCTTTTTAATTGCTCGTCCAAATGCTAATGACAGAAAATGTATACCTTCTTTTTACAAATGTCTTCAAAATTCAAGTTTAAACTATCAAATATAAAGACAGTTGGCGGTGAAGACTGGGTGGAGAATAAGTTTTGGGCAACTTTTTTAAAAGAGGTCATCACCTCTCTTGCACCGGATTAGTGACATAAAACAAACTCAAATTCAAAATTATCAATTCTTATCGCTTAACTCAAAGCTTAATACGCAATCGAGTTATTTTTTATACTCCATTCTTTTTCCTTTTTCGTAGGCAATGATCGGTATCAGTGCTGATTGTTCAATCCTGCTTAGGGCTGAGCACAATCCGAGTCAACCCGTCGACCCAGACCGCACCGACCGAGCAAACCAAAAAAGTAATTCAGCCCGAATGTAATTCGAATTGGGACCGAGTCCAAATAATAACAAACCCGATGGGTTTCGAGTCAGGACCGAGTTTGCAATTCAAATATCCGACCCAGACTCAACCCGGGTTATTAATATATAACATCCATTTTCTTCCTTAGTTCATTTCACCATCTCACTTTCTCTCTCCCATCTCTCTCTCCGACTCTCCGTCTTTCGCCCTCTCCCTCTCTCTCACAGCGATGACAACAGCAGTAGCGGCGACCACTCCGGCTGACCTTCCCTCTCCTCTCCCTCTCTCTCTACTCGGCTGTCAGGAGCGTTGCGATCCGACACCTGTCGGTCGGATCGGCCGTCAGGCGTCAGATCTGACCACTAATGGCCTCCGGAACCACTGGCGGCTGATCCGGGCACTTGGCGATTGGATTTGGCCACTACCGACCGATCCGGCCTGCCAGTGGCCAGATCCGGCCGCCAAGTGCCCGGATCGACCGTCAGGCGTTAGATCTGGCCACTAGGGCCGATTCGGACGTCAGATTGTGGAGCGTCAAGCACGTGATCCGATCATCCGAATGGCGTCCGCCCTCCCCTGTTTCTCGATGATTCTCGATCGCAAACTCGGTCACATTCCCGGATTGTCGGGTCTGACTCAGAACCGGATCCGGCCGGGTTCAGGTCCGGGTCTGATACTGGGTCGAAAATTTTTTGACTCGACATAATTCGGATCGGGATCGGGATCGGGTCGGCTTAGACCCGATCCCGGTCCCGAGTTGCTAAACCCTATTCCTGTTGAAAAGTCGATCCATCATCAAGTCTAATTAATTCGATAAGATCATTTCGAATTAACAATCGAGATTCTCAACAAAAATTAAAAATTTTACTTAAGCGAAGAGTGATTAATATCCTTACTTGAGTTGTAACTTTTAAGGCTTCCTTATTTTCGTAATATACTTTTTTAAAACAAAAACAATAACATGGGCATATAATATTACATATTTATTAAATAATTTTTTTATCATATATACGAGGGAGAGGACAAAAAGAGGAGGCCCAATATAACGACAAAACTTAGGGCACGTAACGCAAGTAGCCGGCGAATCTACGGCCGTCGAGTTCTTCCGACATCCGCCACGAGGGGCCCGTGACGTGGCATAAGAAAGATGACATTCACCAGTCCTCGTTTCTATTATTCAGAATCCAACTGACACGCCTGCCGAGATCGGATGTCCGAACACGTGGCAAGTTGACGACGGTCGAGTAATCTTTTTGGTTTTAAAATCTTTCACGACCATTTTATGTTTTATTATATGAATTATTATTGAGCTCCAGCTCCATCAAGTAGTTAAAGAAAAAATTAATTATAGTCACGTGTCCCCTGTTTCTAAAATTATAGTTATATATGGAATTTCGAATCTATTTATGATAAAATGTAAGAATTTTATGTATTCTTAAGTATACACAACATTTATATTGAATTTGTTGCTATTTTAAATGTATATTCTTTTGTGTAGTCGACAAATATTATTTTATTTTCAGATATCCAGCTATTTCTGATACCTTTTTACTAAAAAGAATATGTGGTACTGGTGATATTATAAAAAATATGCATTAATTTTATTTTTAAGCGAAGTAATATTAATTTCGACGTGTCGAACCTGCAAAATAGGATACGCTTTCTTTTTAAACTCTCCAAAAAAAAAAAAACTTAAACAGTGTGCCATAACAAAACTTGGCAAGATTCATGCTATAACTTTTTGTTTCCCGGAAAATAAGGGAGAAAAATCCAAGTCCAAAAGAAGGCTCCAGCTCGGCAGCTCCTTAACTCCAACTCCAATTCCAGCACTGCAACAAGCTGCTGCTGCCGTATAAAGGGAGGAGAGAGAGGAGGCACAACAAGCAAAACTCAACTCAAAACGCCTCACGCCAACTTAATTGCCTGTTTCCACAGTCACACACACACCCCCCCCTCCTCCTCCTCCTCCTCCTACTCCACCATCGCAACCTCTTTGATCTTTCACTTCCATCGGCAAGTAAAGCTTCTTAACATTCTTCCTCAAATCACGTCGTCGGTTGCTTCGGGTAAACTAGGTACTCTGTTCTCTTGCATTACGGTTCATCTGAGAAGTGGTGTTAGTTTCTGAATAATATCAGATAGCATTTCTTTCTGAGTGCAATTTGAGTCAATCTTCTCTGCAGCCTGTTTCAGAAGGCAAAAGGCATGGCTGCGAGTGTCATGGACGTCACCAGCAGCGTGGGGCTGAGGGCCAATGCGATCCTGGGCCACGTGAGGAGCAGCCTCGGCAGCAGTGAGAGTGGGCTTTGGGCAGGTGGCGGCTCAATAATCAAAGCTGGGAAGTCCAAGGTTACAGGATATGTGAGGAGCGGGGACTCGGTTGCTGGATTCAGGCCAGGAGCTACCGTGTCCGTCCTGACTTCCGATGTCAACAATGACGCTGCGACAAAGGATCCATATGTAAGCATCTCCTGTTTCAGGTCTTGGCAGGCCGCATGGATTTTTGTTTTATAGCGTGCCCTTTTCTGTTTCTCTCCTATCTGTTTCTCTCATAAAATGTTTTCTGAGTTCAGGCTTTCCAGGAGCAATTGTTTGGAAACAGAAGGGCGAACCCGAAGAATGTCGCTTCCATCATATTGGGCGGAGGGGCTGGGCCTCAGCTTGTTCCTCTCACCAGCACAAGGGCCACGCCTGCTGTAAGATTGATTCATTTCCTTGCTATTGGGATCCCATGTTATGCTGTTAAGCTTTCAGCTTTAAAAGCTTCAGTTCCTAGTTCACTGTATAGTTTTTTTTTCTTTTGGCTTCCATTCCTCTCTTTCTTCTTCACTGTGTAGCTCATAGTATGAAGAATTGAAAACGGAATCCGCTGGCGATTCCGGGGCAATATTATATGCATAACTTTTACTATATGATATCTCAATGAATCAGTGCGGCCGGTGCTGGCTCAAGTTGTCTGTTTTAGCATCTTATTCCTTTTGCTTGGCCTTGCATTAGCCACTCATGGGATTTTCATCATTTGGTTATTAAACTCTCTTATTAGTCTCTGATTAGGTAACTTGGCCATTTGATGGGTTTTGTTTTATGGATTCCATTCTGATGACAGTTTATTACTTGAGAAACCAGAATAATTGAGAACACAGTCAAGTGAAATACATTATGTTTTGCATATTCTTTCCATCGACTTCAATCATTATATTTCTTAACGACGATGTGTTCTTTTGCATCACACAGGTTCCAGTTGGTGGATGCTACAGACTTATCGATGTTCCAATGAGCAACTGCATCAACAGTGGGATCAATAAGATATTCATCATGACACAGTTTAATTCAGCTTCCCTAAATCGCCACATTTCTAGTACATACACCTTCGGTAATGGGGTCAACTTCGGAGATGGATTTGTAGAGGTAGCGTGTCTGACATTGTTCAATCAGCCATAGTTTCTAAGGCCATCCTTTGGGGCTAAAGTGGACTTCATAATGGAAAAATTATTAGATCAATGTCTTTAATTGGAAAATATAGGAATGTCGGATACTGCAAATTAAGAGAATAGCTTTTGCTTCTGATTCCATGCTAACAGGTTTTGGCAGCAACACAAACACCTGGTGAAGCTGAAACGAACTGGTTCCAGGGTACAGCAGATGCTGTAAGAAAATTCATTTGGGTATTTGAGGTGAGCACACTTTAAATGTTAACTTCTCTCGTCCATTTTGTTATGCACAAAAGTTGAAAAGGAGGGAAAAAATCTGATGGTGTGTATCTTTAAGCTCTTGCAATGCATGTAAATTCAAATGTGTAACCTTTTGTATTTTGTGACACCATTCAGGACAACAAGAACAAGAACATCGAAAATATACTCATTTTATCTGGTGATCAGTTGTATCGTATGGATTATATGGATCTTGTGCAGGCATGTCATAGTATTACCTGATTCCTGCAATTTTCCTTCACTTTCTGTGAGGTACTAAATGATGCACAATTATTGCAGAAGCATATCGATACTGGTGCTGATATCACAGTGTCCTGTGTGCCTGTGGGTGAAAGGTAGCTAATACCGAACTTGGTTATTGCGTTTACGGGAATATTTCGTAGTAGTCTCATTAGACTAGACATCTCTCTTCTTCTTAATATATCATTATATTTGAATGCATTAATACATTAATCTTAAATTCGAAACTTTTTTAAGGATTACAGATAATGTGAACCTTTTATTTAAGCCCATCACATAATCATGTTTACTTACGTTAATTTGCAGATAATTCAAATTATCTATAAATTAAGATTGTTAGTGAACTGAGTTGTCTACAAAAGATGTATCCATCTAAAATGTCAATATAATTCACATTGTCTTTACATATATGCCCTTGTGAATTTGATATAAATAAAAGATAAAAAATATAATAATCGTATGTTGTTCTTATCATCATCATCATTAACAGTATGAATATATTATTAATTCTTAATTATATTTTATTATTAGTGTTCATACTTCTTGTATAATCTTATTATGATATTGGTGATGGTAACTGTAATTAATATTAGTCATATTAGGATTATGAACATTACAATTGTAATGTTGTTAGAATCAATTTAAGTTAAATAATCTATTTATAAGTTATAAATATATTTACCTAATATATTAATTTATTAATTCACGGTCCAATTTTCTCAAAAAAAAGAAAAAAGGAAATTCATGGTTCAAGCTTGCAAGTTCCAAGTGGATTATATAAGCTTGACATTACTAATAAAGGAGTATTTTAGTGAGAGATGTGCATTACTTAATATTCTTTACTTATAAGCAAACATGATTATTTAAATTGCTAGATAAAGTTACTTTCGCATAGATATAAAATATTGCAAATTATTGATAATTTAATAATTGATAATATTTAGTTAGATAATGCATCAGATAATAAATAGAATAGCAAATGCCCCAAAGTGTCTTATGGTTTAAATGGGAATGGTACAATGTTCTTGAATACTAAACTTTGTATTTTCTTGGTTGAAAGCCGGGCCTCTGATTATGGATTAGTGAGCATAGACAAGACAGGACGCATTGTCCAATTCTCAGAGAAACCTGAAGGCCCTGAATTGGAAATAATGGTAAATTGATCTCTTGAAGTCCCAACTTTTTTTGCTTGCTGCATCCATTCATATGACAATTTTGTGGAACTAGACATAGATTAATAAGCGACCTTCTGCAAACTGCAGAGAGATGCTAACACGATCCTCGGATCGTCTCAGCAAGATTCAATGAAATATCCTTACATTGCATCTATGGGCGTTTATGTCTTCAAACGGGATGCTCTTCTGAAACTCCTTAGGTAAAATGCAAAGTCATCTGTCTCAGAATCTTACTGCATCTTTCCAGTTCTTATTTCACATTGAATTTCTTTTTTAGGTGGAGGTATCCAAAATCAAATGATTTTGGATCTGAGATCCTTCCTTCTGCTGTAAAGGAGCATAATGTTCAGGTGATTAGATTTGAAATTTTAATAAAAGTTAGCTCGTCTTTGTGACGATAGAAAGTAATTAAGCATTTTTTTTATTTAACATGCACATATTCTTCCTTTGAGAAAAAAATATACATAGGTCAGTATCTGTTTCGAAGTGAGTTTATCCGCATTATTGTCGGGACAAGTCTATTGACCATATCAACTAAACTATCTATATCTTAATATTGTTTCTCGGTGAAGCATGTTTTACTATTTTCTTTCGTAGAATAACAGTTGAGTTATATAACTTTTCTGATTTTGTTTAATGTCAGAATCTTAATTTATATGCAGGCATATCTCTTCAATGACTACTGGGAAGATATTGGCACAATAAAATCATTCTTCAATGCAAATTTGGCATTGACAGATCAGGTTCCTGTTGCCTGCAGAAATTATGCAGATTATAGCTTGCATCATCTTTGCAAAGTTAACAATGCCATGAAGTATATGCAATTGCAAATTCTTTTGCGTCTCATAATTAGTCGAGGAAATGGATATGCTTTGCATTGCTTCTGCATAACTTTCTTCAATCCTCTATCAGTGATATTTTTGTTTAATCAATTATCGTTTGTCCATATTTGCAGCCTCCAAAATTTGAGTTCTACGATCCAATGACACCTTTCTACACATCACCTCGTTTCTTACCACCAAGCAAAATAGAGAAATGCAGGGTATGCATATTTGGTTTTCTGTTGCTTTTCTATCTATTGGCATCAAAGTGTTTAAACAAATATGCAGATTTTGGATGCAATTATTTCACATGGATGCTTCTTGCGCGAGTGTAGCGTGGAACATTCCATTGTCGGAGTGCGGTCCCGTTTAGATTATGGTTCAGAACTCGAAGTAAGTACTTTTGCTTGCACTTTTTTACCAACATTTTTTCTTCCATTTGAATCTACTCAATTATTTGCAAAACTATTCATTCAGTTTTTGTTTGTGTTAACAGATGCTTCTCCTAAATTTAGAGTATTAACAACGGAAAATAAAAAAAAATATTGCGAAGCTACAACCCTTGTTCTTTGATTGTCTGTTTTCTTTAAATACCCTTTCTTAGTAGCTAATTGTGATACAAAATGTGTATGTAACACATAGGAAACTACTGTTGCCTTCATCAAGATGCAATCAAGGTCTAATAAGAAACCACTGTGCAAGGTTTTTATATATATATATATATATGTATGTATGTATGTATGTATGTATTTGAAAAGAAAAAATGATAGTTACTAAGTTTTGGTGGGTATCCATAGTAAAAGTCAATAGTGTACAAGTTTGTTCCACTGGGGAACGCCAAGGGTGATAAAGTGTAATGCTGCCATCCGAAACTCCACCCATGAATACAAAAAGACACATGGTGTATAATGTTATCAACATAACACCTCTCAACAAAAAAATAATGTGGTTATGCTGAAGACAAATGTCTCGAGTGACCGCCAAAAAGGTCAGAAATGGTGCTCTCCAACACTAGTTGCCACGACCGTCGAGGGTTTTGAGTGAGTGCCAAAAGTCCTCCGACACCAGCTCCGGACCTCTCGAGTCATTATATATTTGAAGAAGAGATTGATCATCGTCTACTAGGCTGCATAAGGCATAGGACGTGTCCGTTCTAGGGAACCATCTCGCTTGGGAGATTGTAGTAAGAATTCGACTGCACTGCACAAGCCAAGCAAAAATTTTGACTTTAAGCGGCACGGAAGATCTCCAGATATGCCTACAATCAATCTTGAAAGTGTTGGAAATCCATGCCATCAAGAAGCAAAGGTATATGTTGCATGCCGAGAAATCACCTAACAGCTAGGCCCAACCGTCCTTGGACATGTCTGGCGTCGCAATCCAGTCGTGAAGAGACAGTAGCACCGAGATATGACTGTCTGAGAGTGAGGACTTGAAAAGAGGGATTCAACATCCACCTCCCAAGTTAGTGGGTCCAGACCAAGCCTTCACAACTGATGCAACAGGGTCTGCAGCCAAGGCATGTAGTTTAGGGAAGATCACCTCTAGGGTGCCGCCAGGCAACCACTCATGATGCCAGAAGGAGAAAGTATGACTAGAGCTAAGGATGAGTGTCATGAGAGGCCACACCAAGGAGAGAAGTGCATCAACGTCGCACTAGAAGGATGAAGTCCCACACTACAAGATGGGCCAAGAATCCCATGACAGATCCCTGCAATAACAAGCAAAGAAAACTGAGTTCCAAAGGCAGGTGTCAGCGCCCATGTTCTATTCAATCCACCGAGCCAAAAGTGCTTGGTTGGTATGCTGAAGGTCACGAATGCTCAAGCCCGAGATGAGGTGGATTGACATATAATTTGCCAAGCCACAAGGTGTACACCTTGACCCTCCGACCTCCACCGTGCCAAAAGAATCTGATCCCCAACATATCCAATTGTCTCGCCACCAATGTTGAAAGCCAAAGCACTGCCATGTAGTATGTCGGAAGAAACCAATTGAAGTAGGACGAGGCGTCTCCCTTGATAACAACCGTGAACTCTAGACGTGTAATTAGTTATACGTTCTATTTCTGGGGTCCAACCCTAGGAACCTATGTGATGGTCGGACAGAGGTAGGCCCAAATAAGTGATTGGAAGAGAGCTAATCGGGTGTGGAACTCAGCAATATAGAGAGCAACCTCCTCGGTCGCCATGCCAAATGGGATGAAAGAAGTCTTGGCATGGTTGATTCGGAGGATGGACGCAGTCCCAAAGAGCTCCACCAGTAGTGACATGCCTCTCCACCAGGCTAGTACGCTGATGAGGAACATTATATCATCTGTGTAGCAGGGGAACCAGACTCCTTTAGACCTGAGCACATTTTGCAACCAGGACAAATAGCATGGGTGCCAACGGATAGCCTTGGTGGACACCCCTCTGTGACTGGACCCGACTATATGTTAGGATCGAAAATGAAGTGATCCAGATCGGTGGGAGCTCTCGGATGTGCAAGGTGTGCAACGAAAGGACCATGAGATAAAATCATATGCTCTAGAGAAGTCCACCTTCCAAAGAAAAGCTTCCTTCATCATTGTGTAATGATCCGTGATGGAACGACCATGGACGAAGACCAATTAGACCGAGTGGATGAGATCTAGGAGTACCTCATGGAGCTGGGTTCACTAACACCCTAACTAGTAGAAGATAAATGGCATTGAATAAGGCGATCGGTCTATAGTCCTCTACCTAATATGTTGGAGTGCGCTTGGAGAGCATGAAGAGAAGAAACTAGTTGAGGCATTTGAAGCCCCAATTTTCACTAGTGAATTCATGGAAAAGGTCATAACATCCTCGCGGAGCACCAGCCAGAACTCTCAATAGAAGAAAATTAGAAATTCAACCGGCCCATGGGAGCCTCTCCATTGAGGTTTGCAGCGCCTGTGTGAGCTGGTCCTCCGTATTGGCCTGAGATGAGAGAGAAATACGATCATCAATGACTCAAGCCAAGGCCTCGGCAGTTGTCGCCTAGAGGTTTCCTGTAGAAGGATGAGATGCTGGTGGTCTGTGATTAGCTGCCTTTGCACCTGTAGCTGGTCAACTCTATTCACCTCCCGACGAGCACTTGCATAGAGATGAAAAATCTTGTGTTAACATCGTCTTCCTTAAGCCACGTTTGATGGGAACTTGGATCTCTATTCTCTTGTCATCCTCTTTTATGACCTCCTGAGTGCGCCTCCGCTCCTCTATCTCCTCAACTGTTAGGTCCCGGTAGTCCTTTCTCTGATCCAGTTGGGTTATAATGGTGAGGGCATCGAATCTTAGTTGCTCCCTGTTCGTATGTATCTGCCTTCAATGTCCACGGAGGAAGGTTTGGAGCAACCAGACGTAAGGCAAGCATCCTGGCAGTGGAGTCTGATACTGGGATGCTGCCCCATTGCTGCGCAACTAATCAAGCCGTCTTCAAGAAGCTAGGAGCGCTTAAACCAAAAAAGTGATCTTTGAGGTTTATATTACAAGCAACTGTTGGTGAAAGCGCATCAATAGGCTGTCACCAGAGAAATTTTAGATTGCTTGCAAAAAAAAATTTAAGATATCCCAACTAAACAAAAGTTCATTTCAGGCAATATTGGATTTCTGTATGACTGAGTAATATTTTTCGTCTTATGTTTGGTTGTCAGGATACAATGATGATGGGGGCCGATTTCTATGAAACTGAAGCTGAAATTGCTTCTATGCTAGCAGAGGGCAAGGTTCCAATTGGTGTTGGACAAAATACAAAAATCAGGTACGAGTTCAATGCTTTCGGTCCCTGCATATCAAAGTATAAATCTTTGGTTTACTAATTTGTTTGTTCTGCAGGAATTGCATAATTGACATGAATGCCAGGGTAGGGAAGAATGTGGTGATTGCAAACGAAGATGTATGCATATTTAATTGGAGTGCATCCAACAAAGGAAATAAGAGTTTTAATTTTTTCTAATTTCTGATTTATTTTCCATCGATTGCAGGGTGTTGAAGAAGGTGACAGACCAAATGAAGGTTTCTGTATACGATCTGGGATCACCATAATTTTGAAAAATGCAACAATCAAGGATGGAACAGTCGTATAGAATGACGGATCAAGACCCAAAGATGTGAAGAAGTGATGAACAATCAAGTTACTAGTCGATGTCACTTGTTTGATGTAAATATAGTTTGATACTTTTAGTTTGTATTAGTTTCTTGCGTTCATAATTAGTATGGCGCAATACAGTATATGTAAGATAAAAAGTTCGAATGTCATTTGAAACTTATGTGCCTCCCTGCTCAGCTAAGTTAATAAGTTTTCAGTTGACATCTTTTTACCCAATTACAAGGGGTGTTTATGAGATCAATACATGAGATGATAATAAAACATAGATCGACGTGGCGAACTTCCGCAACAAGCTTAAACTTATAAGTGATGTTGTGAAAGAAACAATAGTGGAAAAGCACCCCAAGGATGCAAGATCCAACAAATGAAGGTTCCCCAAGGATGCAAGATCCAACAAATGAAGGTTCCTAGAGAGCATAAATGTGAATTCCAGAACACAAGCAACTTTCAGAAAGCATTCTAGTTTACATATCAATGGTACAAGCTTCTCATAGACTGAGGTATTTTCCATTTATATGGCTACATTTCTCTGTTAGCATAAGACTTACATCTAAATAACTCCTTAAAGCAACTGCTTTACACTTCCAGTCACGGTTCAGGTGAATATCTGCAAACAAGAAGCATAAATCATCGAGACATGAGCAACTACACACGCTGTCACCAGTTGAAAGAAATTTTAAGACCTTTTCAGAAGCATAATGAATCAAGACAAACTTCACAAGTCTGATATCTATGTCATGGAATACAATTCTGAAATATAAAAATAACCAAACAGAGGTATTTAGTAGCACTAAATCATCAATGGCAGGTTGAATGTATAAAAACGATGTGTTCTTCTAAGGAGAGCTAAATGCAATCTAGTGGGATCAAATTGGTACTGAGATAATCTAGAACAATGTGGCATTTGCTCAGCAGAAATTGAACAAGTTCTTAAGATTAAGAAGCAAACTATTGTCCAGAACCCTGGATGTTAAATGGAAAAATAAGTGTACTTAGTACTTCTGATAATGGATACATGCAGTACATAAATTTTCAGTGGAAATTTCGTCTTCCTGTAAGTTGGATATTCTCCTTCACCATCGGTTCTTGTATTGTAACTAAATAATATCTTCTTGAAATAGACAATTAATATAGCATAAGTCTCAAAGTATTCACAAGCCCTCAGCATTCCAGATCACGGAAAACCCCCTCTTCTAAGTCTCAAAGTAGCACTAAATCATCAACGGCAGGTTGAATGTATAAAAACGATGTGTTCTTCTAAGGAGAGCTAAATGCAATCTAGTGGGATCAAATTGGTACTGAGATAATCTAGAACAATGTGGCATTTGCTCAGCAGAAATTGAACAAGTTCTTAAGATTAAGAAGCAAACTATTGTCCAGAACCCTGGATGTTAAATGGAAAAATAAGTGTACTTAGTACTTACTTCTGATAATGGATACATGCAGTACATAAATTTTCAGTGGAAATTTCGTCTTCCTGTAAGTTGGATATTCTCCTTCACCATCGGTTCTTGTATTGTAACTAAATAATATCTTCTTGAAATAGACAATTAATATAGCATAAGTCTCAAAGTATTCACAAGCCCTCAGCATTCCAGATCACGGAAAACCCCCTCTTCTGAAACTCACATGTCCGCAGCCTCTTCATTACTTTCCCCATTAATGCCATTGCGGCGATGCTTGGAAACTGCTTCCCTTCAGAACTTTCAGGGACCAGTTTTGTGTTTTCCTGCTCATATGATACTGATGCAGTCGTTCTTGCTCGAGATTGAGGCATTTGAGTGTCCTTATGACACCATCTTTGTATCCAACATTTCAGTTCCTCTGTTGATGGTCCATGCAAGTACTTTGAATTATTAGGTGAAGAGTTTCTCATATCATATACTTGCTGTCCTGAGTTGGAATCCTTGTAATTGATAACACTGCTTGATAAGCTGCATGTTTCACCAATGGTTGGACCATTTTCTATTTTGGATCTCTTACTACTATTACTTTGAATATCTGAAGAGCTGTGCCTAAGTCGCTTAAGCCATCTGCTGCAAGGCTCAACCTGTAATTTTTCTATTGTACTTCCAGGATTTGGTTCATGTGACCTTTCAACATGAGAAATGGTCAGATCTACATTCATGCTCTCAGTTCCGGAGACACTGGACTCTCTATGCTTTATGTTTCCTGTATTCTCTGCAATGGGACAATGAACATGGTCATCGAGTATCTCAGCTTTGGCATCTGAATATTCTGTCTTTTGCACTAATGACGGTGATACTGATTGAAACTTTAGTAGGCGAGGGCATTCTGGTTCCTGCAAATAAGTTCTTCACTTTATTACTACTGCTATGATTCATCATATACATTGAGCAGCAAATATGGCATGCCAGAATAAGCATAACATATGGTAGATACAAAATTTAATATTAAGGGCTTGAGCAGAAGTCAACATCTTCATCATTTTTCAATAACTCCGTTCATTGTGCAATCATCAGTTTCTAAATAAAACAAAAGAAAACTATGATTCAAACTGATGTTGCCTACTCCTTATGTATTTGATCTCCAGTAGTTTGATGCTCCGGTAAATGAAAGCTCCAAATTGTTTTGTTTTTCTTGAAAGCAGTCATTCTAAAATGATTTCCGTATCTAAATATGATATTATGAGTGAATTTTCTTAATAAACTTCAACATAAAAGGTAATATTATGAAGAATATGCTAAAGGAATAGTACCTTCTGTGGTTTAGCAGAGACTACTACACCTGCAGGAAACAAAAAGGACAAAAAAAAAAGAAGATTAGCCATGTTTTTGTGCTACATAACCATGCTCAAAGAAATGATCAAATTTTTATAGCCATTCAACATAAGAGGCCTCAATGTTTTCTGAATAGGATAACCAAATTAATTTGCCTAACTATAGCACATAATTGAACATCTTGATAACTTAAGCAAGTTTTATGGCGCACATACATTCTAGAGAAACTTCTTTCTGGCAAACGTCAACAGGAATTGTTGCAGCTTTAATTGCCAATGCATTATCTGTTACCATAATATGAGCATCGCTCCAACTGCCATCGTCACCATGTCCAGATGGGCCAGATCTACTTGAGCTAACTAAATTTTGTGAATCTTCTTGTTGCTTTAAAATGGCAGGCGTCGTAACCATTTCATATAAAGCAGCAGTCTTACCTTTTGCTGACTTTGTTGGATTCACATTCAACTGTTCCCCATGAGACAACTCGGTACCCATATTTTTTGCAATCAACCAATACCTAAAAGAACTTGATATATTCTGTGATCCTCCATTTATATTATCCATTGAATTCGAAGTTGTATGTAGTTTCAAAGTCTCAGCATCATGAATGGAACTGCTGGCCATCTTGTCCAATTTCGGACGTCGAAGTCCAAGATCATTAGACCTTTGGAAATGAACAAAATCACCACAATTTGATTGCCTCCTGCTACCTGATGTTTTATTTACTTGACATGAAAAATGAAGATCCGTTGACCACAAGTTTCTTAGTAAGCCCATGGATTTGAAGTTTTTCCCTGGACTTGAGCTCTTAACACAACTGGAAATCATTTCATCATTATCTTTCATTTCCGAAAGCAATAATCTTGAAGAGCCAGATAAATTACACCGTTCCTTCTTGAATTCATTGATGGAATGCTTACTGCACCGATGATCTGTGCTCCAAGAACCCTTTCTTCTTAATTCACTGAAGTTAGAAAACACAAAATTTGGCCTTAAACAATTGAAGCTGCCATCTGCTCGTTGAGAAGTCGAACCAGTAAGATCATCTTTACATGTTGGTGAGGTTCTGACAGATTTGGAATATTCAGTGTTTGGATCTTTTCCTGTCGACCTTTGGGTTTCCAACTGATGACGTTCTTCAGATGCAAATTCTATTACATGGGAAATGGGTGCAGTTTCAGCGTGTTGCATTTGCAGCCTCGGTGGTCTACCAGCTATTTGACAACATTCAGTCCCTTTTTTACGGTTTAATATACCCTCTATCCTCCTATTGATGCCATACATAGGAAAATGATCATCTTGTGAAATAGCAATGTCTTTTGGTTTCAGGCAGTGGCATGCTTTATGTCTTGTTCTGCTTGGAGTGTTATCTGCCAGTTTATGAAGAGACAATGCATCTGATAAGCCTGGTTCAGCATTATCCATCTTCAAATTTTCCTGCAGCACCAAACTGCCTTCCTCGCATCTGCCCAGAGATTCAGCTGACTGGTTTGGACATAAGGCTACACCTAATTCATAATCAGATCCGAAAATGTTCTCACGCTGAAGGTTACTTCCATGGCCTGAACTGATACTTAACATTTTCGCTTTTATGTTTTGTGTAGTTTCTACTTGGAAGTGTCCTCCTTTCAGTTAATTATATGTAATGGCTGCATCAGAGGGAAGGAAGGAATATGCTATTGTTGCCTTGAGTTTGCATTATCAAAAAGATCACCAAAATCTCCACTCATTTTATAACTTCTTACAACATGATCTACGATTCAAAAGATCTGTTTCTTGAGCTTATCTCCAACTTCAACTCGTAATTTGGTTTCTGATGTCACGATCGTTTTAGAAGATGTTGGTTTCTGATTCTGTGATTAAAAGAAAAAGAGAAGTCTTTAAGCAGTGACACAACTACTTAACATGTAGTTTCAGACGTTTCCTCTTTTGAATTCCATTAAATTGTCATTAATAATGAAGAAAACTTCTGTTAAGCAGTGACACGAAATATTAAACATTCACCCCACATGCACCTATACATACAAAGGAAAGAATACTAAACTAACAAGAACGGGTTCAGAGTAGCCGTAAACGAAAATTAAAACCAGGGCAAAAAGAAACTTCGCTCCAGATGAACATTTCTTCAACCGTTCTAAACAATTTCGATTCTGACAGAGAAAAAGCCAAATCGGCAAGAACACCACAGCCTCAGAAAAATTTCTGAAGATGCCAATACCGCTTGAAACAAGAAGAAAAGCAAGCAAGGGACTCATCCACTGCAGGGAAAGAAACAATCCAAAATTCCGAGAACAGAAGAAATACAGACAAAAGGAGAAATAGAAAATAGTTAAAAAAATCTCTGCTGCGAGGTAATCAACAAAAGCGGGTAGCGGAAAGGCGTGGAGAAAGAACTGCGTGTCCGCAGTAACGCGTACTGGTGCACAATGATGACTGGCGGAGAGAGCTAAACGGAGACGTCGAGCAGCGAGTCCATTGTTCTTCCTTCTCGTTTTACCTTCTGCAAAATGTTGCTGCTGCCATACGAAGGGAGAAGCGGAGGCGGCTTTTAGAATATAAAAAAGAATTTGACAAGGGGAGGAAAATAAAATAAAATAACAATATAAAAAAGATGGAAAGTGTACGGTTGGCTTGAGGCAGCTTGTCTCAGGCCGACGTGGACAAAATATCCACCGAGTATTTTATTATTCTTACTCCAAATCTTATAACAAACACCAACAACAACAACAAAAGAAAAAAAAAAAAGATTGACTTATAATCCCCCAATTATAATCGGATACATTTTCATTTTATAATAAAATGCTTCTTTTAACAACAACAATAATAATAATAATAATTAAATAAACTAACCATGAACAGCACATGTAATTTATGTTACATTTATATCAGCTAATATATATTTATATATATTATAATATTAAAATAGAATAAAACTTGAGAGGGGGGTCATTGGTCTCCTCTCCTCGTCTCTGGGGACGTTGGGAAGGTGGAGGTCGGCCCATTTTTAATACTATAATAAATATATATTATTTAACTTGGATGTAGCGTGGATTCGCTTGTAGATTTTAGGAGGGAGGGCTGGTGAATTAGATTTAAAATTATCTTGCACGCCCTGCAATTAACTTTTAACCTGTGTCGTGTTAATAATCTCAGATTCAAATTTTAAAATTATTATTTTTATCAAGATTTATTTTTTTGTTTTAACATTAGATTAGTTAATAGTTCTGCGATCGAAAAAAATTAAAATTAGTGTCACTTGTGTCTTTTTCTAATTTTCAAGTTTTCATTCTTTTCACTACATCTTGTGGCGCCTCCTTTGTAAGTGGGAAAAAAATATTAATTTTTTTTAATTGTGAAAAAATGAGATGAACTTTGAGGGACGACAAAGTGAAAAAAATAATGTAAAATTGGCTTTCGACATAAGTTTATACAAGACATGATAAACGAAAAGACTAATGTTAAAATGACAGTTTTGGCCATTATAATTATTTTCATCATGTCACAGTCATAGGAATTGGCAGAGGGGGGCGTCGGCCCCCCCTTTTCCTCTTTGTCGGCGCGCGAGCTGGCAAAGGACAGCACCATCCTCCTTTTCTTTTTCGTGCTCCGACAAGGAGGAAAAAAGGGGGAGGAGGGCATCGCACCTCCTTTGCGGCGAGCTGGTAGAGGGTGGTGCCACTCCCTTTTCCTCCTCATCGACGTGGGAGTCGGCAAAGGGGGGCGCCGACCCCCCCTTTTCTTTCTCGTAGGAAAAAAGGGGGTCATCACCCCCTCTGTCAGCGCGCGCGCCGACGAGTTGGCAGGGGGTGGCGTCGCCCCCTTTTCCTCCTCATCAACGTGCGAGCTGGCATAAAAGGGGCACCGACCCTATTTTCTTCCTCGTCGACGCACGAGCCGGCAGAGTGGGACGCCACCCCCCTTGCCGGCCGGCTCTCTAAAGTGCACCGACGCTGGTGGAGGCACGCGAGAGAGAGCGGCCGACAATGACAAGCGGCCACGACAGTCACGAGGCTATCGGTTTTTATTTTTAATATTATTTTATTACATATTTAGATTATTTTTTAAATGATAAAAAAGAAATGATCTATGTGGCAGCCACGTAAACGAGAAAATCGGGAAACCCACTATCACCGATCGAATGGATGAAGCGTGCAAGAAAATAAAAGTTGAGGGATATTCTAATTACAAATTGAAATTGATGGGCCGTTGAAATATTGAATCAAAGCTGAGGAACAATTAATTTACCCGGCCGTGAGGATATGTATAACATCGATTGAAGAAGACTAAAAATTTTCACCCATGGTAAAATATTATTAGACGAAAAGAATTAAAAAGAGAATTCAAATTTGTGGACTATTCCATAGTCCTAGCTTGTAGAAAATTTACATAAACGCTCCTTTCACTCTAACTATAAGTTTAGTATTGCCGTGAATTAGTACATCAATCATAATACATGAAATCAAATCGATTTTAAATTATAAATAAACAAATTTTCATCTCTCAAGTTCACTACTCTCCTACGGTAGGATGTCTTTATGTTTGGAAAATAAATAAATTTTCTGTTGGCATAGGATTCTAAGGCATTATCAATGATTAATTTAACAAAGTAGTTCTATGCTTCCGCAATGGTATCATTGTTATCTTATTATCTGATCATTTCATATGAAAAATTATTTCTTTTTAAAATTGAGTGGAAAAAAAGTTTACTGGTTTTATAACACGTGCTTCAAGTTATCCATGTTTATTTTGTTTTCTAATCAAACTAATGCTGAAAATTTTATATGAGGTAAATGGATAGAGGCCTCTCCTTTCAACAGTCCACACTCAATCAATGTACGTATAACAATCATATTCTTTTCCTCCATTGCCGACGTGCTCTACATTCCGTTGCAAAATTCACAATAAATAAACCTCAAATATGAGGATTTTCTTGAACAAATATCAGAGAGAGAGAGAGAGATAGAGAGAGAGAGTGTGTGTGAGAGAGATGGAATGGCATAATCAGTCACCTCCACAAAGCATGGACATGGCAGGGAATGAATAAGTTGTCCGTGTCCCCTTTAATGTAAATACATTAATGCGACCCTGACTCCTGCAATGCTGTAGAACATATATAAATCATACCAGCCACCTCTTTTGAGGTTGTTCCTTTCATTTAAGTAACTTTCCTGGACAACCATTCGTTCTTTTTCCTTTCTTTTCTTTTTCTTTTTTGTCGAAAATTTGGAAAGAAAAAAATCTTTGAATTGAATAATAAGGTATTGAAGAAATACTTCGTAGAGATCTCGACCTGGGCAAAGAGCTCAATGTAATTATTTGGGAATTGTTTGGACCTATTCTTAACAGAATGTGAGGGTGATGACTGCTGATCATGCTCGACATGATTTCTCACATGAAAAGTAAGAAGAGATAAATCATTGTTATTAAACATGATGCCAAGCAATAACATCTTGTGCTTTCTCAGCACTTCGGAGAACACAATTTAACTTTTATTATAATTACGAAAATTGGTATATATACAGGGTCAAATTTCTAGTTATCACTTTTTTTATTCACATTTTCTCACAACGATAATTAATAAGCGCGGCAAATTTTTGTGTCCACATTTTTTTGGTTCGGAGAAATGAAAGTGCCACCCATGTACCATATGCTTGCATATATTCATCTTATCGCGAATCAATATTACTAGCCAACCATTTCTTATTTTTATTTTTGATGATTAATTAATCTTTCGCATACAGATGATGTAAATCCAAAGGCAAGAAGTGGGCAAGCACAATGATTGAAGAGCATCAATAATTGTACGTGCATCCATGCAGGGAGGTCCCATTCTACCTTTTGTGTTTCTTGTTGACTATTGGCGGCCAAACAAGCTTACTTTTGCTATCAAGCATCCTATGTACAAGGTTTAGACAGAAGGATTGGAAGGCACGTTGTTTTCAAGGAAAAAATCAATAAAGTTCCTTTTTATTTGTCAAGAGAACATAAAAAAAAGAACAAATCCTAGTCCACACTACAACAAAATATAATTTTAATGCCCACAAATTCGAAGAAGATAAAATAGCAATAAAAATGATGAACCAATCTTTTAATTTTTTTTCTAAAATATTAATGTAGGTTTTGTAATGAAAATGTGATCAAAGAAATATCCGCTAGGTCACATAAGTTTTTTTGTGACTTAATCAATTGTGGTCAACATTTTTTATCACAGGCCGATCATATATTATTATCGTATTTTCACTCTTTTGTTAGTGCCAACTAAAATTCATGTGGATGTAGAATTTAGCAATAATAGCCATAATAAGGTGCCACTCTATGTTCATTAAAAAAGCAACATCAAATCAAATAAAAATGTTCAGAAGAACAAAAGGTATTAACAAAATATTACAAGAAAAACACACGTATTTATTACCACTGAGGTTTCACATTTGTGTTCTCCTTATTTCAACTTATGTTTCAAAATGTACTCTTTATTCCACTAGTATTCTTATATTTCACCATGTAATATGTTTTTATTTTGTATAAGTCTTCCATCGATGTATCATTCAAGTAGCGCTTATGAAAAGTGGCTATGCCATGTGAACATGGTCAAATTTTGAAACGTTATATATTATTTAATTGTACAATTATTTTCATCTGAGCTGTTTGGTTCATACTATTGTAGTCATAGTAATTACTTAGTGAGAGTTGACACCTTTATAGTAATATAATTCATAGATGAACCTTAACATGCCATAAATTATCAAATATGTTTTCACATTTTTCATATCACACAGGATAATTTACTTGTTATCTAAGTATGAGAATTTCATGATTTATTATTTTTTATGAAATTTTATTAAAAAAATTAGATTTAATCTACACATCCTTTTTGTACTTTAATAGAAATTTATTTGAGTTGACTCAAAGAGTTTTTATTATTAACATAAAAAATATTGAATTTATAAAAAAATCCATCTCAACACTTTTTTATCAGAAAAACACATTTATTGCTATGATAAGTTCTAGTTGTACAACATAGTGGGTTAGTTTGGTTGATTCATTTACTTAAGTAATCAATTGAAAGATTTATCTTGGTGTATGTGAGATTAAGATCTCTCATAGTTGAGAATAAATATACCTTATAATCACCTTAATAGATGCAATGTTATCCAATCTTTAATATATAATCACAAGACAATGAATATATCACAATGTTCACAAGACAATATGTTAATTGCATCATATATCGATTCCAAGTACCGTGTTGTATAATATATTCATTAACATATGATTATATTATAAATATATTAAAGATGCTATTGTTTTCCAAATACCATCATGGTTCCATATCTAATTGGAATTTAGGCATATCACTTGATCTTATAGCTCATGGTCCTTTACATATTTTATCGTGCAAAGTAATAGACTTTTGTTCCCAGTCGATTTTGAATGAAAAGTTTGATTTCAGGTCAATTATGAAAGTAACTAAATATATTTCGCTTGAAGTAACTAAAGCAAATACGATTGTTGATTGGGGATCATCCAAATATACACACAATTTCATTCAATCATGAACAGTTCGGTGTGTTCTTGAATACCACTAGGCCCCTACTGCCACGCCAATATATATGTTCATAGGATCACACCTATTCGACTAACTGTCGCAACTATTCATGACCATATTGATCATTAACTAACATCTCTCACTTGATTAATGTAGTCAATGATATTCAACACTCTTATTATTCGTGTAATGCTAATTAGGGATGTTATCTTGAAGTTCACATGTTAACCAAATATGTTACCTCAAAATTATTTGTTCATGAAATTTTATCTTGACTTAACAATTTCTGAGTTCCATTAAATAAATATTTAGTGTCAATTATGAAGTTTATTGTTCATACAACTTTCATTGATTTAAAAGTTTATGAGTATTATTAAGTCAACGTGTTTAATATAAACTATAGAGTTCATTATTCATGAAACTTCTTACTAACTCAAATATTCTCAATTGATATTTGATTTAATATGCTCTTCAAGATCATAGCCTCTTCATCGATATAGTGTATTTAGGATGGTCCATTGACCATGTTGAGCCTTAGTTCCATCAATGTTTGGGTGGTTACCTTTGTACTAGAAATATATTCAGTTCCTTATGTGTGTTTAACCATACATTCTTATATCTTACAATTCTAAAAAACATTGCACCACCCAATGTTAATCGATGGTTTGATGTGAACTTTCAATCGTTAATATTCTTATCAAAATTCACATCCAAATAGTTCCTAGTATTAACTGTATCAACTTGTGTATGCCAATATAAGTTGTACTTTGTATTTCAAAATATTCATAATCCTCTTAAAGATTTCTCAAATTTCATTTCAAGATTATATTAGAAGTTTTTCAATTAGATTTACTGCATAAGTCATTATATATTTTGTACGAAATATTAAATATATCAAACTCTCATCACTTGCGCATTGGAACTTTCATCCTTTCTTAGGACAATCCAATGAAAAGTGATATATGTACTTGAATAATATTTTGCATTCTAAATCTGAATAGTATCTTGTTCGTATATTGTTAGTGACTCAAACTCAATATTCTTAAATCATTTGAATTATAAGAACATAACTCATTCTGTATATGTACTTCATTTCAAATTCATTGCTCAACACATTATTTATAGCTTGTTGAGATATGTGACATCAATTTTGGTGAGCAAAATGACATATTCATACATGGACATTATCATAAGCTTGCTTCCACTATTCTAATGAACATACAATAATTCAATTTGCTCACGTCAAGGATAAAATTGAATTTTTGATCTTTGAAATTTTAATTCCATTGACATCACAACTTCCTTAAGTTATATTATGAATTTTCTTGTATATCATATTTTCTAAATTTTTTCACCTAAAATCATCAGGCTATCCATATTTTTTTTTCTTAATTATCCATTACGTAAGTTAATCCTAGTGGAATAACTTTAAAAAAAATATGTGTGCATCCATTACTAAGATCATCCTTATTGATTCATACTTAGCTTCCGAAGAATTGATTATCTAAAAGCCAATTTTAACTCTCTAAGTATAACCATTGATAACACATTTCTTTTATTGCTATTCAGTGTACATTTTTCTGAATACATATTTGCACCATGTACTTTATCTACTTCTGACAAGTCACATAGTCTTCATTCATTGTCGATCAATTTAGTCTAATTATTTTTTTTCATATTGGGCATACATAATTCTACACTCACCATAAATCATCACTTCTGAAATAGGATCTGCACAATTCTATTATAAACATTATGATGTAACATGAAAATCTAGCACCGTATGAATTCCAAACATGCGAGTTTTATTCGGGGCCTTTTATTATTGATTATGCTTATGAATAATATATGGATTCACCCACTTCCAAATGTTGAATTTTTTTTGTATAGCTTTATCTTCTATTCTTGTACCTATGTCTAATATGTCTTCTTCAAAGTCAGCTTTAATATCATAAAAGATAATCATCCTTTTGTTCATGTACAATATTTTTGAAAGGTTTCATCATGACTATCGCTTTGATAATTCTTGTTTGTGGGAGAATCTATACTTTTTGAATATACCCACTAAACTTGCATGTCACCATTCAAAAGTCCAGCTTCTCCCAAACTAACTTGAGTCAATACATGCAATTTTATATCCCCTCTTCGGTGATGGCCCGACTCGGGCTTCTTGCCATTTCCAATTCATATGTTATTAGTTATGTGAATTTTTTGAGAATCCTATGTATGTAACTCTCTCTCAAAACACTTCTGTTTTCAAAGTCATTAGTAGGATAACATGCACATTATTGCATTCATCAAAATTTCTTTCCACTATACTATTTTGTTGTGGCACATAGAAAAATAATAGTAGTATTCCTACATACTGAATGTGATGACCATCGATTCCCTAGAGATTTTGTTTCTCTTTCTGTCCTTATTTTCTAAATTGGTTTTATCCAATTTCTTCTCCTACTATTTTCACATCTTTTACACATTTATAAACATCAACTTTTATTTCCAAGAGATCATAAAATTGACAAAGGAGAATTTCAATTGGTCATAAATGAATGTAATACAATTTCTTCTTTTTATATGTAACCACACTCAATGAATCATAAATGTTTGAATCAATCACTTAACAATTCTTTTGATCATATTTTCATTAAAAAAATTTTCAAACTAATTTAGGCCAGACCAAGATTTTCAGACTCGAGAATTTATGTTGACTCGTTTCATGTCCCGTAAACTCGAGACGTAAACTCGTAGAGTTTATATACATGACTTTATGTAATATTTAACATTATATGTTATAAAATATTTATGAAAAATAATTTCTTTATATTAGTTTCAAATGTAATGAGTTCATTGGTCATATTTCAACTCACTCATATTGAATTGCATAACCATTCATTATTTGTAACAATTCATTACATTCTACAATTCCAATATATAAGTCGATGCAATACATGTTGAAACGTAAAGAGTTCAAAGTTATATATAAAATTACAAGGTAGTCCATGAGTCATACAAATTAAAACATAAAGTATTTTTAGTTGTTAAATCATGAATGTTTAATGTTATTTTGATTTCAATTTTGATCTCAAATCTTGGCTTAATGCCTAACTTTTGCATTTGATGATTCTACTTGTAAACTCTACCGAGTTTACCCGGGTTTATCCGAGTTTACTCGAGTCCACTAGAGTCTACCGAGTTTACTCGATTTCATGGCTAAACTCGTGGACTCGTAAGAGTTTAAGTGTCAAACTCGAGAGTTTGTGAACCATGGATAGTTCTTGCACTTGATATGTTAAACATTAGATTTATTCTCACTATTGGCTCAAATTCTAAGTTCGAAGTGTGTAAATCTTACAAAGATAAAAATAGCATATAATATTTAGAAGATAAATCATTGATGACAATTGAAAGACAAAAATAAATAATTTTTTGGAACAAACTTTCTCATAACTAAGATTTTTGTTTTCATAATTTTCAGTAGATACACATACAAAATAGAAATCGACTTAAAAAAGACTTTTTTTTCAGGAAGAAGTATGGACATGAAATTCAATCTTATCACCTATTGTATAACATATCAGTTCTCACTCACATTTTTCTTATAAATTTTAAAATTGTCAATATTTAGATAAATGTTATCTTCATATTCTCTATGACTTATTTAATCATTTCATTGAGGTTGATCAATAATCCCTTGACCTTTTGTTGTGGCAATATTACATTCAACTATTGTAGTAAACTTGGCCTTATTGGAGTTTCATCTATTCCGGTAGCATATTCTCGATCAACTTCTTTACCTTAGTGAGAATTTGCTTTAACATGATCAAATTTCTCACAAAAGCAGAATGCTCCTTGTTGTTCTTGTTAATTGCTTTCTAATAAGGTCAAGATGCTACTAATAATGTATCACAATGGAATTATTGTGTTTCTTTAACAGTCTCCATATTTTTACCCATGTCAATTTTTTTGGCTAACTGCATTGATATATCATTAACTGACTTCACTATTCTGTTAAGTCATAAGGTTGAAGTAGCCATATCGCACAATAATAATCAAGATAAACTATTCAAGATTAATCTCACATGAAATATTTTTGGTATGACTATATTCACAATGCTAGATATTTAGCCATGCACGACAATCATTCCATTTATATGATCGATATTATTAGCTTCCTTCATCTTATAAATTTATATTTGTATGGATGTTATGTTTGTGTTTTGGAGTTGTACTTTCCCTGATAATTCTAATAGATCATATACCGTCTTATAAGTAATAAAATCTAATAAGATTTTCCTCCACATGAGGGCATGGATCTTATGTCATTTCACTTTGACTTTTCTTTTGCCTTCACATCGGCCTTATGTTCGGTGGCACACATGGTTGTCAGGATCGCTTTCCGGATCGTAAGATCCTACAATCCAAGACTAGGCAAGCGATCTCGATCTCACTTTGGAGATCAGAAACATAAGATCGTAATAGGATCGATCGTTGGATCATAAGATCGGTAGGATCTTAAGATCCCACCGATCCTATGTATTAATTTTTTTAATATTTTGAAAATTATTTTTTATTGAGAAAACTAAAAAATAGAATATTAAATTTAAAAATTGGCAAGAAAGGAGGTAACTTTCTTTGTCTATCATATCATTCTTATGATTTTATTTAGTTAATTTTTATTTTTAAAATTGGAAAAAAATAAAAAATAGAATATTAAGAATAAAAAAATGGCAATGAATTAGGTTCAATTCTCACCATTCTCTCCTCTCAATTTCTCTTTTCATTTTTTATGAATGATCTAGAGTAAATTAATTAACTTATGTGAAAAAATGATATTTAGGAAACAAAAAAATATTTGTTTTTCATAATTCAGATGAGAAAATTGATTTACCATTGTGAATTATTATAATTAGTTTTTTTTAACTTTTAACTTTCTATATTGTTATGTATCCCATGAAAGTTAGAAGTCTAAGTACAATGTAAATATTGAGAGTAGAATATTAAATAGTTATTATTATTATTATTATTATCATCATCATTATAATCATCATCATCATCATATTATTATTACTTAAAAAAATATATTTTTTATTCATAAGGTAGGATCTTACGATCATCGATCCTTCGGACCCCTCTCGATCCTACCTCGGAAAGCGATCCTGACAACCTTGGTGGCACATGTGTCATCCCCCTCCTCATGTCCCTTGTTCCCTTCCTTTTATTGGTTCTTTCTCTCATCTCATGCCTACATGGATTGCAAAGCATTGAATGATGCAAAGAGTGGACGAAACTCTTGGCGATGGGAATTAAGGAAACCTCACTCCCTTCCATTTCTCCATTTCTCCTTTCTTTGTTCTCTCTTTGCCTCCCTCTCTCTATCTCCTCTCTTTCTTACAAGGCTCACATAATGTCGAATGCCCTTGTATGTTGCAAGGATGAAAGATATATCTCAATTAGTTTTTTTTCTATTGAACCAAGGATGCTAATTATTTTTTTCTTCTTTCCTTGTCTTTTTTAGTATCCTCCATGGTCATATTGAATGAACCACGAATCTAGAGCAGGCCCCTGTGACAATTTCTACTGCATTACGAACTCTTTTATCTTCAAGAGCCGATTATATGGTTGTATTTAAATTTTTTCTATTTTCCTTGGATTTTCCCAGGGTAAACATTGATTATTCATCTAGTGATAGCCAATGAGATTGGGCATATATTTTGAGTGTAGCTCAATTTTTTTCAACCTATACATTTCTTATTTTTTTTCTCTATAAACATAGATTAAAAGTTAGGGTTATTTCTTCTGACCATCCTTAAACTATCACGATTTTTTAAATCTAACCCTAAACTATGAACTTTATTTTTTGGGTCCTAAAATGTCATGATTTTTCTAATTTGATCATTCCATTCAATTCCGTCAACTTTTCGATTATCTTTGAATTTTCGCATTTGTGACAAGTCAAATATGCCCTTACGCAAAAAAATCTCTCTCCCTGAGCACACGTCGGCACAAGGAGAGAGAGAGAGAGGAGACAGGGCGACCTCCCCCTCTCCTGTTGTTACGTCGGCATCCCTATGCACACGCCGGCGCAAGGAGGTCCCCCTCGACTTTCGTCTCATCGGACGAAGGTCAGGGGGGGCGACCACCCTCGACTTTTGTCTCGTCGGATGAAGGTCGCGGGGGGCGACCCCCTCCTCTCCCTGCACTGGCGTCCTTACATAGACACCGACACAAGGAGAGGAGGGAGGGGGGGGGGGGTCGCCCCCCCCAACGAAGATCGAGGGGGTGACCCTTGTCCCTACGCAAGGACGTCAGCACAGGAGAGGAGGGGGGTGGGGTTGCCCCCCTCTCCTCCTTGCGCAGATGCCGACACAAGGAGAAGGGGGGGGGGGGGGGGTCGCCCCACTCGACCTTTGCCTCGCCGGAACAACGTGGGGGGGGGGGACTCCGCGACCTTTGTCTGACGAGACGAAGGTCGAGGGGTTGACCCCCCCTCTCCATGTGTCGGCATCTGCGCAGGGGGACGAGAGGGGGGCGACCCCCTATAATATCCACAATTTGCTTCATGTAAGATTACACAAATTAATCATAGATTACATGATTGAAATGTATTATGATAAGTGTGTTAGCATATGTGCATCAACTCCATAGAATCCAACACTTGAAATTGATGACAAATGACTAAGGACAAGGAATAATGACATTTCAAAAATATTAGAATTTGGAAAATTAAAGTCCTGATAATTGTTCATATACATAAAAGTATGTTAAATATGATTTTTAATATTATTTAGGTAAAGTCTTAATTAGGTTAAATGATAGCGCAAAATATGAAAATCAGAAAAAATGATTGATTTTGTTCTTCGGACAAAAAATTAGATTTCAATTCTTTGGAAATTTATTTTCCTAAATATTTTCTTTGAATCCAAATGGGGGGTAGTTTCTTATTTACATGTAATGTCTTAAGTAAATGAATAAATAAAATAAATAAAGGAAATGTCAAGCCATTTACCTATCCTAATCACACGAAACTCAGCTGAAGAGGGCAACAAGAGAAGGAAGTAAAAACATAAAGAAAAAGGAGGGATTTCAACAACAAATTAAGGGTTTCTTACTAGGGTTTCATCTAGGTAAGTTGTCTACTCCTTTTATATAAATTATCTGTATGAAATTCAAATGAAAATCTGTTCTCCTGAGCCTCTAAGACTCTTTGTGCTTGTATGTCCATGTTCTTGTGGTGTGGATCAAACCCTAGTTCAGTATCATTAAGTTTCATCTTTGCTGGACACCAAACCCTATCCGAATGTTGTCAACATGATTTCGCCATCTTAGAGTTCTTAAAAAACTATGAAGTTTCATAGGATGAACCCTAATTGAGTCTAATTTTCATAGGCTCTAGAATTAGGTTAATTGGATTTGTATACGAAACGTTATGAATCGATTATTCCGTGTTGCCCTTTCGATTTTCTGTGATGAGTAGTCCAAATTGTAAATGCTATAGTAATTTAAATTCTTATTCTTAATATATGAAATTTATGTGTCTTAAATATGTTGAAGTCCTATTTGTATTCCAAGTGGAATCACTTTTATATACCAAGTACAACGAAAGTTATGATTTTTAAAGTAAACATGAAAAGTAGAAGAGAATAGAGACAAATCTCTGAATTTTTTGAGAACCATATATGAGCAGTAAATTATGAGATTTATATGGGAAACCTTGGGGAATCTAGTTTCATGGAAAATTATAATTCCTTAATTATCATAAGTATTCTAGAAGTTATGACTTTTACACCTGACACAACTCAATCTATCAACAAACTGGGTAGGTGAAGAATATAGTTGTTTTGATGAAATTGTAGAGCCTTTATACAATATACCTTAAATGAAAAATTTTTATAGGATTAGTCGTCATAAAGAATGTTATGATGCAAAATTATAATTGTATTAATATCACATGTTTACTATTATTATGCATGATGTTTCCAGCACCACACGAATTCCTAGTGTACTAAGGTACATTAGAAGTAACCCATCATTATTATAGGTCATGTTATGTGTTTTTGAATATCATTTGATATGACTATATGTTCTATATGATCGAAAAGTTAGTGGATTACTTTTAATGTAATTATATAATATGTGTTCTAAGTGATATGATATGGTTAATGCATGCATTATGCATTTTATCTGTCTGCATTGCATTTCCTCTATCGGAATGATATGTCTTATGTAGAAAGGGTATCCCATTTTTATGGGATTATATGATATCCTACGAGATAATATATGTTCATCGATAGGGATGATATGATGTTCTACGGGACGATATGAAGCCTTTGGTCAGGGATGATATGTCTTTTGCAGGAAATGTACCCCATGATTTGGGATGATATAAAACCCTACGGAGTAATATGTTCCTCTAACCAGTTGGTAAGATGACATGTGCATTATGCATACGTGCATACATTATATAGTATGATACATGATATGACATGATATATGCAATATTATATGAAATGAAACAAATATGTGAGACACTATATGATATGGTAAATATGTTATTTTATTGAGATTAGTTGATGTAGTATCTTTCGTAATAAGATATTTGTTCATAAGTAATAAAGTTTGTTTCCTATAAGTTTTTCAAATGCTAAATTAGTTTATCTGAATTGAATAGGTGGTCATACGTAGGCTGAGCTGTGATTTGCTCATAATGTTGTTTTAACGCTTTTTAAATCAGTAGGCCAGTCATGTGGTCGTGCTTAGAAATCCCCTGTCGGATTAGACGCATTTTTTAAGATTTAATCTCTTGATGTCTTTTTGTGAGGACGTATGACTTCTCTTAATGTGTTACATGGTGTGTAAAAGTTAAATGTTTCAAAAACCTATTATAATGTGTGAGTTTGAATTAAAGTGTGTACTTACTATGAGTTTAAATATAAGTGGGTTATGAACAATGTTGAGATAATTTTATTTCACATGTTTCTACATGATAATATGATGCTTCCGCTATAAGAATTTGATCGATCGTTTTACATCGCGACTTGCGGGTTAAACTAAGGTTTAAACCGGAATCGCAATACCCCCTCTCCTCTTCTTGCACCGGCATTCTTGTGCAGACGTCAGCGCAGGGGGGTCGCCTCTCCTCGATCTTCGCCTCGCCAATTGAAGGTGGGGGGAGGGGGCGCCTGCAACCTTCGTCCGGTGAGATGAAGGTAGAGGTGGGTGACCCTCTCCTCTCACTGCGCCAGCGTCTGCGCAGGGACGTCGGACACGCCCCCACCTTTGTTCGGCGTGAGGGGGGCGACCCCCCTCCTTGCATCGATGTTTGCACAAGGATGCTGGCGCTGAGAGAGGAGAGGGGAGGCTGCCCCCCTCTCTCTTTGTGTCAGCGTGTGAGATTTTTTCGCGTAAGGGAATTTTTTATTTTTCACAAATGCAAAAATTTAAAGATAACAAAAAAGTTGACGAAATTGGATGGAAGGATCAAATTGAAAAAAATCATGATAGTTTAAGGACCCAAAAATCGAAGTTCGTAGTTTGAAGTTAGATCTGAGAAATTGTGATAGTTTAGGAGTGATCAGAGAAAATAACCCCTCCTCATCTCCCTGCGCTGATGTCTGCACAGGGATGCCGGCGCAGGCAGAGGAGGGGGGTTCCCCCCCGACCTTCGTCCGGTGAGACGAGGGTCGAGGGGGGCGACCCCCCTTCTCCCTGCGCCAGCATCTGTGCAAGGGGATGAGAAGGGAGGGGGGGACATCCCCTCTCCTCTTCCTGCGCCGACATCCTTGCGCAGACGTCGGCGCAGGGGGGTCGCCCCCCTCTCGGTCTTCATCTTGTCAGACAAAGGTCAAGGGGGGCACCTGCAACGTTCGTTCAAAAAGTCGAAGGTCGAGGATGCGCAGGGTCGTCGGCGTAGGAAGAGGATGGGGTCGCCCCCCCTCATCCGGCATGAGGGGGACGACCCCCCTCCCTGCGTCGGCGTGTGCGCAGGGATGCGACGCAGAGAGAGGAGAGGGGGAGGCCGTCCCCTCTCCTCTCTCTCTCTTTGCGCCGGCGTGAAAGATTTTTTTTTGCATAAAGGCATTTTCGACTTTTCATGAATGCAAAAATTCAAATATAATCGAAAAGTTGACGGAATTGGACGAAAGGATCAAATTAAAAAAATTGTGATAGTTTAAGGACCCAAAAATTAAAGTTTGGAATTAGATCTAAAAAATCGTGATAGTTTAGGAGTTGTTATAGAAAATAACCCTAAAAGTTAAGCTATATTTGGTAATTGACACAAATTTATGGATGAGATTATTTTGTTGGAGCGTTTTCCTCTTTGATTAGAAATTGAATAAATTGGTCACCATTCAATCTACATGTCCACCAAACTCCTCTTTTTTCCAGCAGCCATTGATACCCTTTCCAAGAAGAGCCGGTGACGACACCTCAATGTCGTTGTTCACCTATTCCTTCATCCCTTGGAGCTGTCATGTGCCGGCCAACACTATCAAATCCTCCTTTGGTATTTGTCTTCACGGTTCCATTGTTAATGGCATGATGCTAACAACCTTGCGATGAAGAGTAAAAAATGTCGAGAAGTTGCAACGATGACGACTTTGATTGTTGACGACATCTCGAGTGTCAACAATCTGACGCTCTATTCAGAAAGATTCAATGAATTCCCTCGCACTTTTATAGGCATGGAGATCGTCCATCTAAATCAAACGTTTGAAATATGTGACTGTAGTTTACAACTCAAAGTATGCACTGTACGAGATAAAGTATGCCCTATTTGCATATGATAAATGGTTTTACCATATACAGTATGCCTACTTATAAAGAGACAATATAATAACTAATTCGATGATAACCTATTCAATTTAGTATATTAGCTTTTTTTTTGCAAAAAAGTTATGCATTCATTAAGTAATTGCTCCGTTGGAGTCTTTATACAAAATATGAATCAGTCCCGGAGGGGGACTGTCTAAGAAAAAAGTGCCGCTATGATTAGTGTGTCCAAATAAAGCGAGATAATCTACAGCCTGGTTCCTGCTTCTGGGGCAATGCTTGACAACTACAGGCTGCACTTGGCAGATGCCAAATGTCGTGTATAATTCCTTTTATGTTCCAAGGGTATTTTGCATTTTGCAATACAATGTTGATCAGCGATAAGGATTCCGAGTAAACAAAGATGTGGGTCAGTGACCTGGGGGCACATTCCTTCAGACCAGCCAGCATTTAACGAGCTTCAATCTCCAGCACAGTCTCAACAAGAATCCTTGATGCCCCTACAAAAATAAGAGAACCACTGTGAGAGCGTAAAATAGAACCATAGCCCCCCATTCCACTCTCAACGAAGAGGGATTCATCCGATTGGAATAGCAGCCAGGAGGGAAGGGGGGCCTCCCACCGGGCCCGAAGAGGGCCTTGGGGGTGCGAATGAATTGCCTCAGATGCGTGGGAGCCAGTAAAGTCATGAAAGCCAGACAATGCTTTCTCCCACACCATCTTTATGGTTGCATGCTTGGATCTGAAGTGCGCAGCAATTTCTTAAGTTCCAAAGCTCCCAAAGGCAATAAGAGAAGAGCAAATGCATGACAGAAAGTGACTGCTTGTTCATTCCTGCACCTTCGTCAATTCATGAACCAATGTGTCAGGAATCAACAAACTGAAAGGAAATGTTAAGTTGTTGCTGGAATAGTTCCCAGAGTTTCTGGGCGAAAGAGCAATGAAAAAATTAATGGGAGTTTGTTTCAAGGGCAAGGCCTCAAATTGAGCAAGAGGGATTAATTGTGCTATTAAAATGGAGAACACTATGTAATTTGTTATGAAAAAGCTTTCAGAGAAAGATATGAATTTTAAGAGCAACCAGATCTTAGTCCAAGCACGCCCTCCACTGGAGATAGTCGGAAAAGCATGGCACCGGACAAAACTATATACTGACTTAGCATTGGCACATCCATGGGTATCAATCACCCAAATCCAAGTGTCATCATAGGCTACAGATGGAATGTAAAATGCACTTAATCATAACACATATATTAGGGCCGAAAAGAGTATCGAGTAGGTTGTCATTCCAATTTCCATTGTCGACTAGGTCACTAACTAGTAGACTGTCAAGAGGTTGCGAGGTATTAATGTAAGTAGGCCATTTACTGAAGGGGACCTGACAGATCAAAGGATCAGATATGAGCGATGTTTTTTTGCCAGTACCAATATGCTTTTGGAATCCGAGGCGAAGATCAAAGATAGAATGCATGTTTCTACGCGAGATAGGAGAGGATTTTGGATTATGAGAGGGCATGTTCCAAACTTAGCATTAAAAATTTGAACTTACTGATTGTTCCTTTGGTTTAATAATGAAAGAACACGTTTGGCCATAAGAGAGGTCTGCACAGCCTGGAGATTCTTGATCCCAGGACCATCGTGTGCCTTAGGAAGCTGGGCAGTATGCCAATTGATAAGGTGTGAGATACGGTGATTAGACACAGAGTTCCAAAGGAAGGATCTTGAATGCTTCTCTAGAGATCCAATGACGCCACTTGCAAGACAAGTGATGCTAAGCCAATGGGTTGGGATTGCAGATAATACATATTTGATTAGAGTGGTGTGACCAGCTTGGTTAAGAATCCTCTCACTCCACCCAGCGAGCCTGGTGATAGACTTCTCACTAATCAAATGTTGATCCCGGATTGCAAGCTTAGTGGGAGAAATAGGGGTTCTAAGATATAAAAAGAGGAATTGTCCTAGCTTAAAGTTAAGAGTATCTTTGAGCACATTCTTATGTCTAGTGCTCAACTTTGGAAGGTAGAGTTCAGATTTCTAAGTGTTAATTTTCTGCCCAGTAATATATTTGTAAACTTGAAAGACCTCTTTAATGTTCTTACAATTCCTTTTTGTTGCCTTTAGACAGATTAATACATCATCAGGGTAAACTGCTGGATACTGAATGGAATAATTTTTCCAATGGATTCATAGGTGCTCATGAGAGAGGAGAAAACTTGGTTGACAATGATGAACATATAAGGTGAAATTGGGTCACCTTGGCGAATTCCACGGTAGGAGAGGAATGTCTCAGAATTCTGCCCATTTATAACACACATAAAGATGGGAGAACGAATGCATGTGTCAATCCATCTAATAAACGTTGGGGGAAAATTCATAAGAGTCAGGATTGTGTTAACTGAAGACCAAGAGATGCGATCAAACGCCTTCTTCATATCAACCTTAATGAGCATAAATTTCCTCCTACCTCTATTAATGGAGTGGGCGAGTTCCTGGGTGATCATTATATTGTCTTGGATTTGTCTGCCAGGCACAAAAGCGGATTGGCTCTGATCGATTAGGTGCTCTAATGTAGGTCTCAGCCGGTTAGCTAATATTTTTGTAAGCAACCTATATAGAACATTGCATAATGAGATTGGCCTGTAGTTGGTATCATTCTTGGGATTCTTCTTCTTGGGAATGAAAATTAAGGAGGTAATGGACCACTCAGTGGGGAATGAATTATAGAGTAGAAAAGAATTAATGGATGTGGTAACCGCATGTTTGAGAATGTCCCAATATTCCTTGTAAAATTCAACGATGAACCCATCCGGTCCAGGCGACTTGCCCGGGAGCATACTCCAGAGTGCATCACGAATCTCTCTATCAGAAACAGTATTGATGAGTGAATCGAATATGGTATTGTCAAGGACAGGAAGCGATGGCCAGCAAGCCTGAGGATCAGGGCGCCACAAATTCTTGTAATGGTCAACAAACAATGATCTAATAGCTTTAGAATCGGTAATGACCCTGCCATCAGTATTCTGGATTTTGATAATGGTGTTTTGTCTATGTCTGATCATGGTAAAAAGGTGGAAATAGCGGGTGTTCCTATCACCTTTTGCAATTCAGTGCGCCTTAACTTTACTCCACCACTTAAGGCCAATTTGCCTAAGAAGGACAACATGGAGGTGGTAAGCAGACCGAACGTGGCCAAGCTCGACATCAAAGAGGCCCCTGATAATGTCTAATTTCTCAAGTTCAGAGATACGGCTGAGTGTGCTATCTATCCTAATCTCAAGGTTGCCTAGAGTATTCTTGTTCCACTTTAAGGTATCTGATTTGCTAATGTTTCTGAGTTAGAGCAACAATGCTGAACAATGTTATGTGCTTCCAGGTGCTGGCCCAAAATGATCACACGATCATATGGTGATAAATATTTTGCTATAAGAAATTATAACTGCCATTATAGTATTGTTTTAACTAGTCTTAACGGTAGAAAAATGTAGGTGAATTAATGACCTTTTCTAAAAAAAATAACATAATTTTATTAATATCAGTACCAAACAGGTGGGCAAATGGTTCAAAAAGAGAATTATGTATTTTTCAGCTACAACAAATAAATGGACCTTTTAAGTAGAGCCCACTATGAATACTTTTTTCTTTTGGGTTAAATGAGAAAGCAATCAGCACGATATATAAGATTAATAGATGGCATAAAAATGAATAAATAAAATACTACTGTAAACAAAATGACGGCTTATATATATTTATTGTTATTCAAAATTATCTGACAATGTGAAACTTATTGAATTACCGATAATGTATATTACCTTATGTAGTATGTATAAGAAACATATATGAAAATTCATATTAATTATTTATAAGAAAATATAAAATTTATTAGTTAATATATAGTTTTTACTTGTATACTACTTATCAAAGTAATATATATATATATATATATATATATACACATATAAGGTATTTTAAATTTTATGAATTAAATCACAAACACATAGTTTCACCATAAAATTGATAATTATAAAATAATTAATATAAGTTTTAAAAATTGATACTAATATATTCATAATAATTAACTAAGATTTATTTGATTAATTTTATACTTTATTTAATTAGTTTTATAATTTTTTTGAATAAAATTTTAAAGGACAAATGCGAAAAGTGAAATTAAAAAAATTGTAACTCTAGTGGTAATTTGGATTATCACCCATCCCACATACAACATGTTGTCACTTTATAGACAATGTGGATTGTCTAGACAATTCAAATTATTTATTATCTTTTACAAGTGAACATGATAACGTGATATTACTCATTATTTTTTACAAGTGAATATGATAATGTGATAGGTCCAAGTAATTTAATACAATATTATCAAGTAATTTATAAATATTATATGTAAAGAAACTCCTCCTTAGGGTACGAATTTTAGTTTAATTTCAATTCTTCTCACCTTAAAGTGTTTTCTTATTCTAAAATTAAATCAAAATAAAACTTTGATAGCAAGAAATTCGAAAAGATAAACTTCAACATTTAATTAAAACAATTTATCCCCAAAATACTATTTAGTAATAATAAAAAATGCATGAAAATTCATGCATCAACTTGTAGTGCCCCTTTCCTCCCCCCTTTTCCTCCACATGCTCTTGTGCCACCTTTGTTCAATGACAGAGCAATGACCCCTTATGTAACGTCCGACTTAAGACAAAAAAAATTAAAGTTAATCTAAAGATAAAAGTCAGATTTGGCTAAAGAAAATAAAAATCAAATCAGAGGAGTTCCATTAGAAAGTTCTAACTTACCTTATCTTTTGACTCCTACATATATAAACTTTTCTCTCAACCAAAACCTTCTTTAACCCTAGCCGTCATGCCTCTCATCTTTTTCCCCTCCACTTGCATGAATTCCTAGGCAACAGGAGCCCGAGCACGTTGCTGACCACAAAAAATGACGCCGAAATCTCGCCGAAAAATAAGAAACCAACTAAAGTGATGTAACAACCATGCGAGAATTTTTGTAGCACTTTTGGAGATATTTTCTTAACCTTTCCTCTCAACTTTTTCTCCATCCGATGCGACCATCAAGTACAAAGGATTAAGGATGAAAGGTGATCAAAGTCGGGGAACCTTCAGGGATGGACAACGTAGAAAATGAACCAGAGAAAGAGGACCAACAAAGAATTCGAATAGAGGTAGGTGGATCGTTGGATCAACCTCTGGCTTAGTTTTAACAATAAATTTGTATGTTGTTAGGGTACAATTAGAGTCATAGCATCGTATTTTATCATTCATGATTCATCACATATGATTACTTTGGTCTTAAGAGGTTTATTCCGACGAAACTATGTCAAAAATCGAGCCAACAGCGCCACTGTTCCCGTCGGAAACCCAGAAGCCTAGCGCAAAATCCGACCTAGGTTCCACGCTGCTCGGCCCGGGTTCCACGCCGCCCGGCCCGCGTCATACCGACACACATACATCGTCGGAATCTGGCCCGGACTTCATATGACCCAGACCGAGTTCTGACATCTTGCATACAAAGTCTGGCCCGGGCCGAGCTTGAGTTATGCTCGGCCGCGCAACAGCCGAGATGTCCACGTCACAAAATCCGACCTGGGTTCTACTGGACCCAGCTCGGGTTTTGCCAGATCGAATGTCAAATAGTTATTTTTAAATGATTATTAATTGCTTCTTGATGCATGAATTATTATCTATATGAGTACACTAACTTACTGATAGAGTGTGTTATATTATGATTTGTTGCTATGATCCATAATTTGTTAATCATTAATTCTAATAGAAAACATGGGTTATATGGATATCGACATTTGATCATTATATCGTTGATTATTTCTAATTGGCCATTGATCGAACCCTATTGATATCATGACCTAGAGTATTGTCTTAATCATGCGTTATTGTTAATTACTGATTTATGGGTCATGACCTCAATCTAGTGGCTATCCTGAATTATTGGATCTATTGCCCAGATTACTCTTGATTAATTCTACCTCATTGCATATATTACATCCAACAGTTTATATCTCTATGATCTTATTGATTATACGATTATGCATATTCAGAGCATTGTCATTGCATAGATTAAATTCAGAGTTTAAATCCCATCTGATTCCACCGATTACATGACTTTATCTTGATTATTGTCATGGCATCGTTATTACTAAGTCCCAATTCGGGCGAAAATGAGAATCTAATTAATTAAAGATAAAAGCTTGAATGCTCATGTTATGGATTGACAAGAGCTCATGGTATAGCATTTCAGTCAGTGTTGGGATGTAATTTTGTCCTTGTTGATTTCTCCCCATCGTGTAACGAAAGAGGATACCCTCTTTTTTAGAGAGGATGATCGCCATGATATGTATAATCATTGGCCTCATGAAGTACATGGCACTTCATTACAATGAATATATTAATTAATGACATTGCTTAGAAATATCAGAGATAAATAAATTGATTACAACTTCAAATCAGAGCATTGAAATTTCACTTACATCATAGTACAAAGCATTTAAATATGCACATTCAAAGTATATCATATGATAAAGTAATCTAGAGCATTGAATTGATTCATTCGATCGAATCTCTACTTTATTATCATTCTTACTCAATGATTTATTGCATTGTTCCTTCTCAATTTGATTTTACCTATAGACATCACATTGACCTCCACACATTGGCAACTAGAGTATTGTTTTCTTCCATTGGATCATCAGAAGTGGTTACCATAGATTATGATTTTTGTTCATAGACATTGTATCAATGGACCTTCGAAGGTATTGTCCTTTATTAGATATTACATTGTTTCAATTAGAGTCTAGTCTTATTTCTTCCATTGACCTTATTTAGTACATAGTATTGATCCCATACACTGGACTATAGCATTGATTTGTTTCAATGATTTATATTAACACATGATATTGATTTCTATCCATTGATTTATATGTTATGATTATAGATATGGTTACATTAAGTTCTTCTTTATTGTTACTATTTATCCATTGGTTTATTATCCACCTATTAGACAGGTTATTACTTCCTTGCATTGATCCTGTAGGTAATCAGAGTAATGAAGGATAAGCTCAAACGATCGACGATATTCGTGATGGTGATATGCATATGGAGTAGTCTTAAAATATCGACTATATCTCTTTACTTTAGACTTCCGCTTTAGTTATTGACGATTATTAGTACTATGACTTATATTAGAGATTTCATTAGACTTTCGCATTATTGTCATCTTGCATTGATGCCTTATTAAGTCTTTCACTCATATAATGGTCAAAGAACTAGTCAAAGTCAATATTTTAGTCAAAGCATAGCATTGTTAGTAGCGATCCTCAAGTCGGATATTGCCACGTGGCAAATGCGATTTTGGGGCGTTACACCTTTATTCTCTTTTAATTTTTACCATTTTTTATTTAAATATATTACTATAATTTGTCATTATGGGTAAATGTTTTAGAATTTATGCATATAGATGTAGAATAAAATCGTATTAAACTAGTTCATAAACCTTTTTAGTTTCTTTCAAGAAAAGACATATTAATTCAAAATATAAAAAATATATTAAATGATGTGTGTGTAAAGTCCGCTCCCCACCACTCCTAGTTGCCCTAATTGGATACCTCATTATCAAATTACTAATATTGAATTATCAAGATCTTTTCATCTCTCATTGACTTCAAAAAGTCTAAACTTCTTCTGTTTCAAGCTTAAACTTATTTGTAGAATCCTTGACTATATAGGATATAATTGATTCTAACTTCATTAGGTCAATTTGAGAAGATATTATTTCTTCTGCTTCAAAGTGCAACATAAAATTTTTTATTTATGAGGATGTTACCTCAATTGGAATTGAATTTTTTTATATTTAATATATATACATATCCAAGTATACATTGTATGCCGTGAATATATCATTGATGCACGTTTCAATATTATATAAAAGTTTCATAATTATTTTATTTTTGCGATTTATTCTTGAGTGTTAGCCTCTTAGGCATAAATCTTTGAGAGTACACTCAAAAGGAAAAAAAATGTTGTCTGATTGAAAAAAATATATTTTTTTTTGTACTAGGCTCATGAATCTACCAAATTTAATTGCATTTTCACTCGCTTCATGTCAAATTATATTTGAAAAAAATGATTATCACTCACATTGATAAAGTTCAATAGTTTGTATTGAAAATTCTAAATAATAATATGACTAATGCAAAATATTTGATTATGAATGTATCAATAGTATGATTTTTTTATTTTAATAATAATATTATTTATTAATGACGTGAGGTTAATCCTGGAAGTAGCTTCCAAATGGTGATTGGTTAAATCTTTCTTCAAAGTGGTGTTAAAAATTAAAAGATAAATTAGGAAAATAATTCAGCACATAACCGAATAATCAAGCAATAATTTTTGGAAAAAAAGAAAATATCATTGCATGATATATTCAGTTTTGTTAAAACTCAAAATAAGATGACTTATAAATAGACATACAACTTTAGAAGATGCAAAATAACACATGAAGATAACGCCTAAAAATATGGGAGATCATACACATACTCCACCACTAATTACATTACCCTATAATTATAACTACCACATTATCACAACTATTCACTAACTGCATAATTAATTTTCTTTTTTTCCAAAATATAAAATGATGTGGATAATATTTTTTGAATCACATTTCAACACTCCCCTTTGATTCAAAATTACAAACTCCAAGTAATTTTGTGAAAAAAGTATGCTTGCGTATAGGAAGAGTTTTGGTGGACAAATCTATCATTTGTTCATCTGTGCCATAGAATTTCAATTTGATTTCTTCATCCTCCACTAAGTCACGAATAAAATGATGACGTATCTCAATATCATTTATTCGTCCACGCATAACAAGATTCTTGGTCATTGCTATTGCTGATTTGTTATCACAAAAAATAATTATTGCTTCATTCTGTGATTGATGGAGATCCAATAATATTCTTCTTAACCATTATGTAGCAGCAATATACTCTACTTCAGAAGATGAGAGGGCAACAATTGTTTGCTTCTTTGAACACCATGAAATTGCTCCTAATCTAAGACTAAAAATACTTTTTGAAGTGTTCTTTTTATCATCCAAAGTTCCTGCCCAGTCAATATTAGTAAGCCAAACAACTTGAAAATAAAAACTTTAGAATATCAAATTTTTAAGTCTACCATGCTGCAATATAATGCAAAATGTGTTTGGCTACTCCAAAATGATGTTCTGTTGGAGAATGCATAAATTTGAATACAAGACTAAAAAAAAGAAGATATATGGTCTAGTGTGAGTCAGATAAATTAATTCATCAATCAAACTTCTAAATGTTCTTTCACCACTTGTACCGTCATCAAGTTTGAGCTTTTCATTCACATTCATAAGAGTGGCATCAGCTTTGCAATTGATCATATTGAACGTATCCAACAAATCATTAGCATATTTCTTTTGAGAAATAAATATGTCATCAACACCTTACTTCACTTCTATACCAAGAAAATAGTTCAATAGTCCCAAATCTGTCATTTCAAAATTTACCATCATGCATATTATAAAATCAATCACAAGTAATTGAGAAGATCCCATATATAGAATATCATCAACATATAGGCATACTATAATAAATTCAGCCCCATTTTCTTTCAAGTAGAGCGTTGGCTCAATTTCACTTATGCGAAAACCGTTATTCATAAAAATGAATCAATCTTATTGTACAATGCACGGGGAGCTTGCTTTAGGTCAAAGCCTTTCTCAATTTGTAAAATTTGTCTTTCTTGCCATTAATAACCAATCATTTTGATTGATTGACATAAACATCTTCATTCAAATCACCATTCAAATTGATTTTATATCTTCATTCATAAGCTGATTTTATATCAAGTTGATAAATATGCCATTGCAATTGAGCAGGAGAGCAACAGGAGAAAATATTTCTTCAAAATCTATACCTTGCTCTTGTGCATAACCTTCTGCTACACGCCTTGCTTTGTGCGTCTGAATGCTTTCATTTGCATGTTATTTAGTTTTAAACACCCATTTCAAACCAATCAATTTTTTATTGTCAAGCAAATCAACTAACTCCCATGTATGATTTTTTTTAATAGATATCATTTCTTCTTGCATTGCATTGCGCCATTCTTTCTTTTCCATTGCTTCTTCCAAACATGACGGATCTGAGACAAATAAAACAAATTGACAAGAATCATATATTTCTTGTAAAGAACTTTTCTTGGCGCTGAATTGGGAGAAGTTTTTGAAAAATTGTTGTCACCATTTGGAACACATTCATTTCTTGTTGGAATTGCTGTAACAATATTATTTTCACCTTCTGTAGAAAACTCAATTTGCAAATCAGTCACATTGGTTCTATTTGTCTTCTCCCATGTCCAACTGCATCTTTAAACAAAGATAACATTTCTACTAATAATTGCTTTGTCAGTAGAAGAATTGTATAACCGATAAGTTTTTTATTGAATGGAATAGCCAATAAAAATATATTTCTTGGACTTGTCATCAACTTTTGACAATTTTCAGAATTGTTCAAAGCATATGTAATGTAACAAAAAACTTTCATATGACTTACTTTCGTTTTGCAATATTTCCATGCCTCATAGGGAATTTGATTTTGCACTGCTTTTATTGGAGAAATATTCAACAAATATACTATAGTTACAAATGCTTCAGCCCAAAAAGCATTGGGAACATTATTATCTTTTAGCAAACTTTTTGTCATTTTCACAATTATTCGATTTATCATTTTAGCAACACCATTTTTCTGAGGTGTATATGGATCTGTACGCTGTCTTTGAATTCTTTATTCTTCACAAAAATTGTTAAATTCATTTTCACCACCTCTATCTATGCGTAGAATTTTTATGTGATAATCATTTTCATTTTTCAACATATCCTTAAATTTTTTGAACACATCAAATGTTTCAAATTTTTTCTTCAAAAAATATACCCAATGCATGAGAAAATAATCATCAATAAATAATATGAAATATTTACTACAACTGAAGAACTTTGTTTGCATAGGTCCACATAAATTTACATGAATAATTTTAAGAGGATACTTTGCTCTGTAGAATTTTCCTACATGAAATGATTTTTTTGCATTGCTTTCAAAAAATGCATCATTCACATACTTCATCAAAATAATCAATTTTTGAAAAATCAACAAGCATATTCATTCTAGCTAATAATTTAAGTTCATTAATATTGAGATGACCATACCTTAAACTGGATATACTGAAAATGAACAAAAATATGAAAAATTCAGAGGAAACATGCCCATGGAGAATTTTTTCTATACAATCATTTTGCTGAATAGCAATTGTACCTTCTCTCAACATGCATAGGTTTATCATCTCCAAATCTGACTATCTTTTCTTTGACTCATTAAACACTTTAAATAATGATTTCATTCCAATCATATGGTTAGAATAATTACTGTCTAAAAATAAAATTTCATTTGTATCATTAGGATGAGAATATACCACAAATAACTTACTTTCCTCTTCTTTCTCTTTAACAAAATTTGCTAATTGCTTTGTCTTGGTCTAACAATTTGCCTCAATATGCCGATGCTTCTTACAGTAGTAGTATTGAACTTTGCTTTTATACTTATTTGATGGTTATTATTTTTGCTCATTTTGTCCATCAAATCTTCCTGTACTATGGCCTCTTCCTCGGCCTCTTACACGAAATCTGCCATGACTACGATCTTTATTACAATCAGATCGAGGTGTTTCTGCTTTGGCTTGAAAAGTTTTTTCTTTAGCTTTTTCTCTAAATTTATTCATTTTTGCTTCATGTGCTTGCAAAGAACCCATTAGTTCATCAAAAGAGAATATAAATAACTCTTTAGACTCTTCAATTACATCAACGACATAATCAATTTTTGAGGTCAAACTCCTAAAAAAATTAGCAACAATAGTTTTATCATCAATCTTTTCTCCATAAGATCTCATTTGGCTAATCATAATAGTTACTCTTGACAGAAATTCTTGAATAGACTTATTTGATTTCATAAACAACATTTCAAAAATATTGATAAAGAGTTTGTAATTTAATTGTGATTACCTTTGATTTTCCTTGATATTCTTTTTGTAATATACCCATGCCTGCTTTGCGGTAACTGCATCTATAATTTTGTAAAAAATAGACTCATGCACAACTTACTAAATTAGAAACAATGTCTTTGCAACTTTCTTTTTGTTTTCTTTTAATTTTCCTTATTCATCTGGATCTACATATCCATTCTCAACCAAATCACAAAGGTCTTGTGACATAAATAAAGTTTTTATTTTGATATTTCAAAACTCGTAATTATTACCTTTAAAAATATGAACCAAAGGTTAGGAGAAACTTAGACTGCCACCATTCATAGCAATAATTTGCTCCACACTTATGCTTGTTGAAGCACTAATTAATTGCACTTGCTAGCAATTTCAAATTTGCAAATGATGTCTTTTTTTGCCCGAGTATTTCGAAACCTGCTCTGATACCAAACTTGTTGGGAATTAAAGAATAAACTAAAAAAATAATTCAGCACATAGCAAGGTAATCAAAGAACAATTTTTGGAGAAAAGAAAATATCATTGCATGATATATTCTATCTTGTTAAAATTGAAAATAAGACAACCTATAAATAGGAACAACTTTAGAAGATGCAAAATAACAACATGGAAATAATGCTTTAAAATGTGGAAATCATGCACACACTCCACCACTAGCACATTACTATCACCAAATTATATTACCCCATAATCATAACTACCACATTATCACAACTATCTACTAACTCTATAATCAATTTTCTTTTAGGAAAAAATGGACATCCCCCCACATAAGTTGGGGGAACTGTTCCCCTATGCTGTGTCAACCATCAGATTCAATCCGATGGTTGACACAAATATGAGAAGTTTGAGTGAGATCTGGCGCGGTTCGGGAAGTCGGTTCGGCGAGCTGTTCGGGATTCGACGAGCGCGGTGCATCCAAGGGGTATAAAATGATGAAAACTCTCGATGGCCATTTTCTTCTCTCCTGTCTCTCCTCTTCATTTCTTCTTTCTGTGTCGCCTCGTCCTCTCTCTCTCCTCTCAGCGCGAGGTCCGATGCCGATGAGCAACTGCCTCCTCTCTTTCTCTCCTCTCCTCTCTGAAAACCCTCGCCGATCTATGCCAAGCGACGTCCCCGCCATTAGATCTCGTTTCCTCTCGCCGGCGATGTACCCCCCACCAGAACTGTGACCCCAAGCATGCCGCCGACCTCGAGCACCCTGCCACGATGCTGCCACCTCCAAACCCCGCCTCGGACCTCAAGACCCCTCCGATATCGAGCACGCAGCGACCCCGCCGATGTTTGTGTGTCGCCGCGCCCGCCTCCGAGCTTCGCCACTGACCTTGAGCATCCTGCGACCCCTGCCGATCTCTGTGTCCCTATGCTTGCCTCCAAGCTTCGCCGTTGACCTCGAACACGCCGCGACTCCCACATATCTCCGGTGTCACCGTGCCCGCCTCCGAGCTTCACTGCCGACCTCGAGCACGCTGCGACCCTCACCGATCTCCGGTGTTGCCGCGCTCGCCTCCGAGCTTCGCTGCCAAACTCGAGCACGCTGCGACCTCCTCCGATATTCATGTGTTGCCCCGCCGCCGCCGCCGAGCTCCCGCACCGGCCGTCGTCGATTGCACGCACTGCCACCGCTGCCGCCGAGCTCGCCCTCCCCACCTCCGCCAATCTCGTTAATCCATGTTGTTAATCCTTGTTGTTTAATCGATGTTATAAACTAGTTAACTAGTTAAACTTTTGTTACACTTTTGTAAATTTTTTGTTGTCCATGTTGTAAATTAGTTAAAACATCGCAGATCGAATATGTTTTTATCGGTGAGGGGGTTTTCTAGATATCAAATAGCTGCGCTTCTCTCTCTACATTCCCATCCTCCATCTCTATCTCATCTCACGTTTGGACATATTGAACACATGAAGTGTTGGAGAATGATTGCCTGTTGACAATTAAAGCAGTAGCATTGTCCGAGGGGAAGTTGGATTCATTAACAAGTTCACCTAAGTGATTAAGAACATAAACACTGAGTCAGACCGAAAGAGGAGCATGAAGTATATGGTCAATTATTCCCCATGTTTAACACTGAGATATCCATTGTTCCCTATGTTTAACAATGAGATATGTAGACAAAGTGCATAATTGCCACAATACAACAATCACTAATGATCCATTATATAGCACATCGATTACATTACATTACAAATAAAATTACAGGATTAGAATATTTAAAACATGATTCAACGGCATGAGGGGTCGTGGGCCTCGGCGTGCTGATCAGCGGCGATTGGCGGTGGATCTCGGCGGGGGAGTGGCGACGGATAGGGAGGCGGAGTGCGCGGGGGTCGGTGGGGCTCGGCAGGGCTGTTCATCAGCGCTTGGTGGCGGAGCTTGGCGGAGGAGTGGTGGCGGATAGGGAGGCAGGGTGCGCAAGTGTTGGTGGCGCTCGGCAGGGCTGTTCATCAGCACTAGGTGGCGGAGCGGCGGAGGACAGGAAGGCAGGGTGCGAAGGGGTCGGCGGCGCTCAGCGGGGCTGATCGTCAGCGCTAGGCGGGGGAGTGGCAGCGGACAGGGAGGCGAGTGCGCGGGGATCAGAGGCGCTCGACGGGTCGGTGCATGGCGGTCGTGCGGGGTCGCAGATCTGGTGGGTGCGGGGACGCCGTGGCAGCGCACAAGGAAGGCAGGCGCAGATCTAATCGAGGGTGCTCGGGGTCGAGTAGATCTGGTCGCGGGAGGCCGTCGCGTAGGTCAGCAGCATCGCGACGGGGTGCTCGAGGTCGGCAGAGTGCTTGGGGTCGCAGATTTGGTTGGGGGGTATGTCCCCAGCGAGAGAAGACGAGATCTGGTCGGGGGTGACATCGCTTGGCACATATCGGCCAGGGTTTTTGGAGATGAGAGGAGAGAGAGAGGCAGTGGTTTCTTGTTGGTGTCAGACCTCCGCGCGGAGAGTAGAGAGAGAGGAGGAGGCGGCGCGGAGGAGAAACAAAGAGAAAAGAGAGAGAGAGAGAGGAGAGAAAAAAATGGCTGCCGACCCGAGGGTTTTTGTCATTTTATACCCTTGGAAATGGTCAAACCGGGCCGCGCTCATCGAATCCCGAACCAGTCATCGAACTAGCCCCTCGACCGCGCTAGATCTCACTCAAACTTCTCATATCTGACTAGTCGTCAGATGCGAATCCGACGATTGGCACAACATGGGGGGGGGGGGGGATAGTCCCCCCAACTTATGTGGGGGAACACCCATTATCCTTTTCTTTTTTTCCAAAATACAAAATGACATGGATAATATTTTTTTAATCACATTTTAACAAGTGGCACAGACAAAAAAAATCATAATTGAAGAGTGAGATTTAATATAATTCGAAGAGCTTATAAGAGATAGGATGAACAAGGCAAGTCAACAAATCAAAGAAGAAGTCACTTGTCTTCAATGTTATTAATTAAGAAGAAAGTGAGAATTTGAGTCAAGAAGAAGAGGAACTTGATGCTAGGAGACTTACATTTTTTGTGAGAAAATTTGACAAATATATCAAATTTGATAAAGAAAATGTTAGAATGAGATTCCAACTACAAGATTATGAGCATCATAAAGAAAAATCTTAAAGGAAGCAAAGTTTAAAAAAGGAAGAAGAAGAAAAGATACGAAGAGTCAAGCTAAAATGAAGAAAATAATTTCACTAGCTCTTCGTCAAGTGACAATGCCCTACTTATACTTAATGACACTTGTCTATGATGTATCTTCTAACTTATTTAGTTTCGTTGATAATGATGATCTTGAGCTTTTATTCGATATGCATAAAGAATTTGATACTTGAAAAGAAAATGATTTTATATAAGAAGAAAATATTTATATATAATTTTTAAAACTTGAAAAAAAATGAGGCATAACTTATGAGAAAATTTAAAAATATATATTTTTGAACCTTACATGTGCATGTTATGATTTGAATTGTGAAACTAAAAAGTTGACTATTTTGCTAGATTCGGGACTATGAAAATTATTTCCTTGAAATAAATCTTTTGAAGATAACAAAGTTCTTTTTCATGAATGTATGAAGTAAAATAATTTTAAGAAGGAATTTGAATGTTGGCTTGCATAGTTTTGTAAATCTAAACAATATTATATAATGCTTTGCATTCTATTTGTCATTTGGTGTTGATGAATGGCGAAGAATTGACATAGTCAAACAATTATAAGACATATTATCATTCTCTCAAAATTGTATAGTATATTTTGATTTTAAATAACTTCGTATGTCATATGTCACTTTTTTCCCTAGAACTTTTCGTTTAGTTCTTATGAATCATGTTTATAGTTTGGGTGAGTTAATTTTATTTGTTACACATATATGCTTTACTTGAAATTTTTTCATGACATGACAACAAAGGGAATATCAGTGAAAAATACGAAAAAAAAATGGCCGTGAATACTTATGTGTGGCCAATATGAAACAAAAATTTATTAAAAGTGCCAAAAGTCATATATGCTAAACTATTGCGGAGAAAAACAAAAAAATATAAAGATTGGGGGATAAATAAATACATGATTATTGCGGAGAAAACTTTGTCTATTACATATGCGTAATTTCTAAAACTATTTTTTACGAGTCAAAAGGGAATAAGTATACAAGAAATATAATCCCAAAAACTTCTATGATCCCTAAGTTATGCTATGGATCTAGTAAAAATATTCCTATACGAAAGTACCTTACAATCACATTAATTTGCATATTTATGCTGTAAAGGAGAGTTTGAATTTGGGGGGAGGGGAGGGTACGTGGGTGAATGAAACTTTGACTTCTCAATTTTCATACCTTTCATATTTCTTTGTCATCATGAAAAAATAATAAATTGCTGAGGATTAAACTTAATTTATTACTAATCATATTTTGATAATACAAATCTTGAATGCATATAATTTATAATTTGAATTAAAAAAATCTCAAACAAAATAAATAGTCATAGGCGTAAACTTCATATTTATTAATGACTATTTTATTATTACAATGATATGATTTAATTTTTATGAGATTATTATGTTAAACAAGAAGTTCAGGTGACTGAAAGAAATAGTTAGAGAATTTAAAAAATGAAGTAAAAAAGATAAATCCCTGCCAGATGAAGTTCGAACATCAAGATGTCCAAAATTAGTGAAGTTTTTAACTACAAATGACAGTCATGGAGAAATTTAAAGAAAAATGGGGTTTGATTGTCTTTGAATGTTAAACAGAAAATACCAAGAGTTGATTCTTAGAAAATGAAGTTTGGATCTCCGGTCCAAATTTTGAACGTTCAATTATTCTTTCATGCGAACAATGACATCCAAACTTCTCAAGTATACCCAATTTTTTTTCAAATTATTAATGTATAGTTATATCATAACACATTAACCATCGAAATGTGTCACTGTGTTTTAGATAACATTATTCTATTTTGTACATTGAGTTTAGTGCATACCACTTAATATATAGTCTATCAAAATTTTGGTTTATAAATAAAATTCATGATGAAAGAGGAACTAGTTCTTATTCTTGAATATTTTCCCTTTACATTGTAGGAAAATAGCTTTATTTTGTTTTAATTTTATTATTTTATATTCTTTATGATAACACAATGACAAGAGTAGAGAATAAAAGGAAAATGAATTGAAGGAATGAAGTGTAATTAAGGGTGAGACGTCTTTTTTCTCTATTGAAGATTGAACCATTTTTTATTAATCAAGAGAGAAATGGAGATTAACTTCTTCCTTCTCTTTTATTAAAATATCTATAGTTTTTACCTTCACCATTCCTCTTTTATTTTCTCCAGATAGAAAGGGTGGTTGTTGGCCTAATTTAAAGAAAATGTAAACAAATTATCTAACCTTTATTAATATTCGGGAAAAAATGATGAAAGTCTTTTTAAAAAATATATATTTAAGATAAGAACATTTAAAATAACAAAAAAACACTAGTTCATGTCTAAATTTATTTTATTTTATTCTTCTTTATATTGTAAACCATGAGCTAAAAATATAGATTGATAGAAATGTTAAAGTTACTTGAAAAGTTAATATCTTGAATAACCTAGAAGTAAATGGGGATTTTAATAGTTTAACTAGTAACTTTAAAATGAATTAGAGGCCAAGTACAACCCTTTTCTCTAGGGAAAAGAGCGCCTCCTTAGCGCAAGCTCACCGGCCCATTTACTTCATCTTTTTTTTTTATATTCTTCTGTGCGTGATCTTCATCGTCCGTATCGCATTAGACGGACACGATTGAAATCTGGAGTAGAAATTTCGTTGTCCCAAAATCAGCCATAGAGGAGCTTGCAAAAAATGTGGCAAACAGGGTCATCTTACCAAACATTGTTCATTGCCCACGGTAATGTAATTTTTCTTACTTCAAATAATTTGTCCAGTTGATCAAGATTGTAAAAATTAATAGTGCTTTTATGACAACATGTTGAATAATTTAACATGACACAATAGTCTCATGCCTGATTTATATTATGGTAAGTAATGGTAAGATTATTATCTTCAATGCCATTCTGATTTCTTTCTTATAAGTTGATATGCTTCAATGTGGCATCAACCAATTTTTCACTTGTTTCCTTCAGTTTTTCACTGTTTGCAGATTCCAGTAGATCTTGTTATTGACCATTCAGTGTACATGATCATATCTATTTCTATTTGCACCATGTTATATATACAATTTTTTACACTTGTAATATGCGATGAACCATTTTTTCAAGGGTATATCACATTTCCTTCACCTTTTCAATCACTAACCTTCTTCCCTTTTGCAGGTTTGAGAGATCAGGAATAGTGCTGGTCATGGGAGATGATTTGCTGGAAAGATTATCACAGAAGGCACTTCTATATGCTTTGTTTTTAATTTGGAAGACTAGTACTGTAATTTAAAAGACTATACATTCAAGTTTTAATTTGAAAGACTATGCTTTGTTCTTATGCTCCTGTTTTGCAGCATCCAGCTCGTCAATGGTAGCAGCATATTGTTGCCTTGCACTCTCGAGTTCCTGATTCCATTCAATATTGCTGGAGTTAACATCCTCAAGTTGTTTTGCTTTTATTTTTGCAGCTTCTGTTTCTTCCGGTGTGAATCCTCAAGTTGCTTTGCTTTTATTTTTGCTTGTTGGTTAGTTCATCAACACTTCTTTTAGCCTTCTCTAGCTCTGCAAGTGCCTGGACATTTGGGTTTGCTGTGAATCCAAACTAGGAAAAGACTGTAATATCAACAGGGCAGTTTCGTTCACTCATAATCAAATCGAAAAGAGAGTAGAAATTTTTAGAGTTTGGAATTAAGTCATAACCTTTCTATACATATAATTCATTGGGATCAATGCATGATAAATGATCTTTTAATGCATGATGAATCTGGATGGCTACAACAGGATAAAGTATCCATGAATTTAGTTCAATGGAAATAAATTTCAACGACAACATAGCTTTCAGTGCTGGCGGTATCATTTTCATGGTTAAAGTTCATGATCGGTGGAGGTTTCGGTTTCCTCGTAGTTGATCGGTTAGAGGACACTGCTACTTCACCAAAAAGGCTAACAGCAGCTTTGACATACTCAAACGGTGCACTGGTATCGATTTCTCCTACTTCCGCTCTAGCATAGCTTGTAGGACTTTCCCGAGCTTTCATGCCCATGTTTCCTTTTGAATTATTGTTGACTGAAAAATAAGACAAAATGACCTCGATTTTCACTAGATAAAATGAAAGACACAAGATGAACTTCAAACAAAAGCTTGGGTCAGCAGACTGCAAATTATCTGGTGTTTGGTGAACAACAGTGTATAAGCGTTTCCTGTTGATCAGTCAGGAGATTTTCATTTTCAAGGTGCTCCATCTCATCATGGAAAATTTGTGAAAATGACAATGCTCCCATTGAAGCACACTGATGTAGATGAATTGAATCACATGTTAACTAACAAATTTGTGAAAATTTGTGAAAATGATAGTGCTCAATCCATTTGACGATTACTACATATCCAACAAGTTAAGCGAAAAATTACTACATATCTAACAACTGAGATGAAATTAACTAACCGCCTTCGTACTAACTGTCTCATACTGCTGAGATTAATAATCACTAACAAATTGCCTTCATACTAACTGCCTTCAGTGATTACCACATCCATTCTCGTTTAATCGAACTAACAATTTATTTAAAAATAATATGAAGAATCAAAAGAATACATAATAGTGTCATCCATCTAAACATTGTTCAATATTATTGCTTTTCTGCTTCAAGTTGATTTGCCAATCTATTGAATGCAACCATGTATCAAGCCTCAAGTGGTGGATCCAACCGATCTTGCTTTCTTGCAAAAAAGTAAAACACAATTTAAGTTTACATATCAAATTTTGTCCAAACTTATTTAAATAGATGAAATAAAAGTAAAATGTCTAAAGAAACATACTCCGTAGTTATTACAGCCATAAAATCTCCGGCCAGAATATTTTTTTGACGAAGTCTTAATATATGCTACTTCTCCACATAGATATATCGGTGGATGCATTTGTTTACCTAAAAAATGCATCATTACAGTCATTAAACAAAAGAGCAATTATAGAGCACACATGATAAGTAAAACAAGATCAGTAAGCAATTATAGATCAATTATCAATAGTAGCAGAGGCCAAATAATACACAGCAAGATCGGCGCAACAAGATGTCGACAGTGGCATCTCTTTGATCCCTATAGAAAAATATAGATTTCTTCTCTAAAAATAACACTTATAAAAAATCATGCCATCAAATCCTTGATCGACGGTGGCTGGCATCTCTTTGATGTCGCTGGTAGTGTTCCATGGTCGATGTTGGACATCAAAAGTCTGCGATGGAAATCGGTGGTCGAAATGTGTGAGTCCTTCTGTTAATGTCGCTCTTTCGCCATTGAAGCCATAGCGCCCAGCCTCCCACTAGCTGCTTGTCCGCTGGCCACTCAGCCTCGGTCGCTGCTCGTCCACTCAGCCTCGATCGCCGCTCGTCCCGCTCGCCCGCTCGCCGCTCAGCCTCGGTCGCTGCTCGTCTGCTCGCCACTGCAGTCGCCGCTCGCCACTGCAGTCGCTGCTCATCCCACTCGCCTCAGCATCGATCACCGCTCGTCCCACTCGTGCTCGTCTCCTCACTGTTCTCTAGAGAAAGTTAGCCTTTTATTAACCAGCGGATTCAATCGTGTTCGTCCAATGCGATACGGACGATGGAGATCACGCACAAAAGAATATAAAAAAAAGATGAAGTTAAGACCGTCGGATGAGATCCGACGGTCCATAGGGCTGCTGAGCAGCCTCCTTAGCGCAAGCGCTAAGGAGGCGCTCTTTGCCCTTTTCTCTATCCTTCCTTCCGAATCAAACTACCAGACACACACAAAACTTACTTGTAATATTGGGTCCATACTTAAAGGCTCAGTTTCTTTCCAAGACCCATATATATGCATATATAATTTATTATGTATTTAATTATTATATTATCTTTTTTTGAGATAGATCGTGCATAGGCTTGTGACCGAGATATACTAATGGCATAGATATAAACAGTTGAATAACTTTTTTTCATGACAAAAACCGATCAATTCATGCGATACTAATGATTATGCACATTATCTACATATTACTAGTGATTACACACATTATCTACATATTAAAAGTTGATTCATGATTGAGTTCAACTAATTTGATAAGATTGCTTCGTATTACGTATCTAACAGTCATAGATCATACTTTCAATAACAACTTTTTATATTCACAAATATTTAAACTTAAGATCTTACTTAAACGAGGAGGAATCGCTTACACTTCGTCCAATCCGTGTTGGTAACTACTAATCTATTAAGAACTATTACATGCGGTGACATTTATTCAATTCAATTCTTGACCTAATCCAATAGTATATTAAATTGGACTTCTTGACTTCTAGAAGGGTGAACACTTCAATTAGCTCACCTAAGAACATAAAAATAACATTTCATCCTTTTATTATTTTTAAAAAATATAGTTGGCCATTTAAAAATTATAAGAAAAAATGTATACTAAAGTATTTTTATTTAGTTTTACCTTTCATTCAAATGATAATGAAGGATAAAAATCTAACTAGATCATTGAAAAAGAAAGGAAAAGGCTAATGGTGGAGAGCAAAGTTAACGTTTTTATTCAAAGAATAATCCTCGTTTTGAAGATTACAGTTGAAAAGAGGGAAATATCCCTAATAGTTATATTCTTAGGGTTTGAAACTTCTTGCTTCTTTTGCCTTAAAAGGTGTAGCATTGTTTATTTTTGTCAAGGCAAAGTAGAAATGTGGTTTGTAACACTATTTTTTAAAACCAGATTGATAATCGAATTAGTCACTCAATTAAGATACGACATCTAATCGAGTTCAATTGAATTAAACTATTTTTTTATAATAATATTTATGATTCATTTAAAAATGAATAATTACATATCAACCATCATTTTGAAATAATTAGATATTAATAAACTAAGTTTCAACATAAATTTATTATAATAATTTTAATATATTATTTTATTATTTTTATACTTATATTTACTATAACAATATTAGTCATTTTTAGAAAATTTTCCTTCATAATTTTTTATTTCTTTTTTGTCATTTTTTTTCCTCCATAAGTTTTACCTTTAGTAATTTATTATTAGTTTTCTTTTCTAATGCAAACCCCATAATTTTCGTTATTTTCTAATTTCTTATACTCTCTACTTGTCCATCTTTATTTTCTTATTATACTTTACTCACTTTATACTATTTTTTTTATAATGGATTAATTTCTTAAACTTTTTTAAACTCTAGCGATTTTTCGCATCTAACCCTAATATATGAACTTACTTTATTAAATTTTCTATTTTTTTATTTTTTATATTTATGAAAAGACTAAACTATCCTTTCACGAATTGTCTTCTTTTTAAATATTTAAAAATAATATATTATAGAAAATATAAAACTAAAAAATATTAAAAAAGAGGAGGTGTTTAGTTTTTTTATTTCTTATTATTTTATTCATTTTATAACATTTTAAAAAATAAGATTATTCATGTAATGGTAGTTTGGTCTTTTCATGAATAGGAAAGATTGAAAAAAAATAGAAAAGTTAATGACTAAAGTGGAAAGCGCGGTATAATTTAGGGACGTCTAAGGTAAGTTCATATATTAAGGGTTAAGGGCAAAAAAATCTTTGAGGAATTAGCCCTTATATAATCTTCTTTATTTTAGTTCTTAAAAAACTCGGTTGATTTTATCCGGTCGAACATATTCATCTCAATTTTTCTGAAAATAGATTTTTATGTCTAACTGGAACATATCAATTGCTGGCTCCTAGTTAAACCGATCAGATGAGTCCAGTTTTAAAAACATAGTTTTGTAATACATCTAATGTGCACTTGTTCTTTTTCTTTTTATCTGATTCATGTTGCCAAATTAGAATTACTTAAAACACATCATACTGAAGCCCAGTCATGCATTTACGCATGAGCTGCTCGGGTAGTAGTGAAGAAGTATTGACTGGTATCAGGAACTTGTCTTTGTTCAGTAGTTTCGCATTCATATCTTTGATTCTGCTGAGTTTTTCTGGGTGGCAGACAGGAATATTTTGTTCTTTTAAGAGATTTGCCGAGTGATTGCAGAAAATCTGGGTTCTCTGTTCTGTGATTCTGCAAGAGATGCATATGGATGAGCTATTGCCGGTATCTGTTAATGCTCTCTGATGTCATATTATATCACTTATGATTAGCTGAAAGTGTCTTGATAGACTAATATTTTAATTTTTCTAATCCAGGAATTCGATACCAGGTGACATGATGTAGTATCTGTGTTTCCTTTCTTTCAATGCTTGTTGATATCAGCAGTTTCCTCAGGTGGAAAGACTAGAGTTTCAGAATTGCCTGATCGATCCAAAGGTGTCCTAGTGATATAAATAGATGTATTAAAACAACAACAGTATCCCACAACTTGCTAAAAAGTACAAATGGTGGAAATGAATTCGCACCATCCGAAAGAGATAGAAAGAGAACGAATCCAACCATGCACATTATGGAGGAGCTGCATATGGACCTCAGTAAGGATTCTCATTATCAGGAGGAACATTTACACGAAGGACTTTTATCCAGAACATATTCCTTGCTAACAAAGTTGCAGTCTTGATTCCTTCCTTTTTCTCTTCATTAAGACAAGTTAAGAAAACAATATCCTGCTAGAAAGAGACATCTCTGCTCTTCTTGTATATATTAATTAAATATCCTTGTCCCACAGAAAGAAAGAACTTTTCATTTCGGCCAGAGGTCATGCATAGTGAAGATTCTAAGCAAATCTCTCTGATAGCCACTCGTGCATTGTGAGAATGAGAGCTACCTATGCATCCTTGACCAGTGCACTCCAAGGTTATAGGACTCAGTAGCATAAGCGTCCTTTGTACTTTATAGCCATCGCAGTGTCTAAATGATTCGTACTAAATCTTTTTTCATCTCGTATCATACGTAAATTTCAGACGATCAGGGGTAAAATACTCGGAAGATATTGTTTAAATTCTAAAGTACTCTCAGATGTTTATGCATGGAAGAAGAAGGAGAAGAAGCGATTAGTTTCCTTGCTATGTTTTTAGTGTTCTAAGTGCACAAGTATAAAGGCATATATAATCCTCGATGTATACTTCTAGGCCTGGGAATCATTGAACAGTCCTGATCAACTCTTGGCTCTTTAAGCCTCCGATTCTGGAGAAGCTACTTGTTGTATTGGATCTGAAAGCAGTAGTGCACAAGTGATGAAGGACTGAAGAGAATCAACTCAGTGCTGTGAGGGAAGAACAAACATGTTCCAAGGATTGTGATTCTCCGTAGCGCGCAACTTGATGACAATAATGAGGCCTGGAATCTTTGAAGGTGGTGGCTGAAGATAAAAAGTAAAAACTAATTAAGTAATAATAATAACCCTCTAAAAGTTTGTGAATTGTTGCAGTGCATACTTTTGCCCCCACCTGAAAAGTCACATATGTTTACTACTGCATGCTCGTTTTGCCGTATCTTATCTTTTATTGGTAATGAGAGAAAAAAAAGTGTTATCTTTGTGTGTGATAGAAGTACATGAGCCAAATCTTGTCAGCAACAGGAATGCACAGCAGCTGTCAATTTTCTGTGGAAAAATAATATTGCCATGCTCATATAGGAGACGTTATTGGATTATAACTATATATGAGCATAAGAGTTTGATTGAATTTCAGGTATATCCTCACCATATATATATTTTTTTCCTGAACAGTTGTCCAAAGGACATAAATCATGAAACATCAAAATAAATGGGTGTAGCGAACCAACGACGGTTGGCGCAGTTTGTAAGCGAGCTGCGCCCTCATGAGTGGTTCGCTGGGTGCTAATAGTCCCAGGTTCAAACCCTGAAGCTGCCGTTTCGGTCAGGAGTTTAATCTTTTCGCTCCCCCTCGATATCGGAGGTGCTAGTTGATACTGAAAAAAAAAGTGTAGCAGTTTGTTTCCTGAACAATACTTCATTAGTTGGAGTAAAATTCCTGAGGTCACAACCGGAAAAAAACTACTGCCTAGTGCATATCATACTTGCACACTCGTCGGAGACTCTATGTAGTAAAACGAATTGTAGCTTAGACAAGTTTCTCAATCAAGTAAGATGCAAACTGATATCTGAACTTCCTGATCAAATAAATCCTTCATCTGGAAGAACAGAGGACATCTCTTTCATAATTCTTGCTGACAAATGATTTATTTTTTGCAAATATATATGCAATCAGGGAATAACAAATAAACTCAGAGATGCATGTTAAGCATATGACGTTAAGCTAATTGGTATTTCAATCGCTAGATGGATGCATGAACATGCAGAAGATTAAAATGTTAATTTATGAAGATAGTAATGGACTTTTTGGAGTCAGAAGGAAAAAATCTGCTGGACAGCATAACAAAAATATCCACGACAGGAACATCTTTGTGATTCTCTCATCCCACTCAATCACTCCGGACACAATCTTCTTATTCTCTTCCACAGTCCTCGTGTACAGTTTTGTATTCCTTATTCTCGCCGTCCGCCTTTCCAGTCCTTTTTGGTGTCATTATTCTCTCTCCAAATGCTTCACTACTCCATCACCACCCAAATCAAGACCTCCCCCCAGCTGCCTATAAAGAACGCCCCATGCAGCTGCGCTTCCATCATACCATAAGAGACCAAAGCTCTCGGAGAGTACTAATACATAACAAGTAAGGTTTCGTTCCCTTTCAGCAGCCAGAGCCACCTAATTCCCTCTCCTCCACTACGTAAACTTCCTTGGATCCTGTTTATCGAACGCTGTACGTAGAATTAATTTAAGGGAATGGCATCGAGTTCCATGATCAGCTCCATCTGGACGCCCCAACAGAACAAGGTGTTCGAGCAGGCACTCGCTGTGTACGACAAGGACACCCCCGACCGCTGGCTCAAAGTTGCCCGCCTCGTCGGCGGGAAGTCTGTCGAGGAAGTGAAGCACCACTACGAGCTGCTCGTCGAAGACATAAGGCGCATCGAGACGGGGCACTTGCCCTACGCTAACTACAGGCCTTGCGGCCGCAGGGGTACGTACGCGACGCTCAGCTTCCTGCATCCATTAAGTTTTTTCTTTTCTTACAAGTGCACACCATGCACTACGTCGACAGATGTACTCACTGGAGTTTGATCGTTAGTTAGTGCATCTTTTAGCTTTTAGTTGGCTTCAAATAGCTTCTGATCTTGGAATGCTCCTTGCTGCACACTGTTTTTTTATTTCTTCCGGATGCGCTGGTTAATCAGTTTTCCATGGAAATCTTTACGCAGTCTGAATCGAGGCATTTCTTCTTTTTTATTGATTCTTTGTTTGTCTGCTTTTCGCAGGTTGAAGCATCTAACAAGTAGAGAGCTGCTTATGTCAAGAAGAAGTGATCTGCAATCTCCTATAGCCTTTCAATCAGTAGTGTGAAATTAATTAGTCTGCAAGCTAGAGATCAGTAACACCTGATCTTATTAACTTAGTTCTTAATTGGTAGCTGATGGTCCTGAGAACATGGATTGTAATTAGCTTCTTTATATTTGTATATTGTGTGGTACTGTTGTAAATATAATGAAACTGTATCATAAATACCTTCACTGGCTTCTCTACCTTGTATATAATTCGCAGCTTCATTTAATTACTTGGACCACCAAATCATTTCCAATTTAGATTCTTGGTTGAAAAAAATGATTTGTAATATGTAGATCACTTTAACGTCATCATTACAAAGTAGGCAAGGTGAAATAAAATAATTGCTAACAAATTTTCTAAAATACCTTGTGACATCATAAAGGATGCATAGAATAAAAAAAGAGAAAACTTAATTGTCACGAAATGTGTTTATGGTTGATTAGTTTTGTGATGTATAATAAAAGTGACTTTGTCAGATTTTCTGATGGCAAGTGGAAACTTCCTTTAGTTACCGTTATTGATGTTATGTGAGGTTTCTTTAGATCCTATGATGCAAAAAAGAAAGAAAATGAAAGCACAACAGGAACTACGCATGCACGGAATCTACGGGATCAAACATAAAATTTGTAAACCAATATTTGCAATCGTGGTAAAGAAAGGTGAAATAAAAAAGGTTTTGGCTACTCTCAACCGAAGAAAAAAAGATCGCATTGTGCAGACAAAAACATTCTCGAAACCGTCTGTAATTTGTCGAAAACTATCAAAAATTACGATTTTTTACGGGTTTTTTGACGGAACCGATCCGTCGAAAAAATGGTCGTTGCAAAATGATTTTCGACGGTTGAAAAAAATTCGTCGGAAGTTCCGACGATGGTAAACGTCCCAAAAGTCCAGCGGTCACAACCGTCGAAACTTTCGACTGTCATCGCAACTGTCGAAACTTTCGACGTTCGCAACCGCTGAAACTTTCGATCGTCAAAACTTTCAGCGGTCGTCACAACCGTCGAAACTTTCGACGGTTGCAATCGTCGAAAGTTTTCGGCATTCGCAACCGTTGAAAATTTTCGGCGGCCCCAACTGTCGCAAAGAATTTTTAAAATATAAAAAAAATAGCCGACCGCCAGGCGGTCGATCCGGTTGCTCGCGGCAAGATCCGACCGTCTGGCGCCGATCACGCTGCCGTCGACCAAATCAGGCCGCCTAGCCGACCGGATCAGGCCGGCTGCTGACAGATCGACTGCTTGGTGACCGGATTAGACCGCCTGGCAGCCGATCAGGCCAGGTCGGCCAGCGGCCAAAACCGGCCGCCAGGCGGCCGATCTGGCCACCCGAGGCCAGAACAGGCTGCCAGCGGCCAGAACAGGCCGCCAGGCAGCCGATCCGGCCACCCTCGGCCAGAACAGTCCGCCAGCGGCTAGATTTGATAGCTAACGGCCAGATCCGGCCGTTGGCTGCTGGATCGGCCAGATCTGATCGCCAGCAGCCAGGCGGCTGATCTGCCCTCCTACGGTCGGATCGGAATGCGAGGTGGCCGATCCGACTGCTCACGTGTCACCCGCCATGAAGTGGCGGACTCCAAGGCATGGCGGTTTGGTGGCCGGGTGCGCCCTAAGCATCGGGCACACCAATCCAGCCATGTCCATCCCAGGATGACGTCGAGGCGTCCTGGGGAGCAGGCTGAAGCACCTCGACACTCTATAGTCAGGCAGGAGGCTTGACAAGAAGTCCCAAGCGTTTGGGATGAGCCAATCTCGTCCGGGATGAGATGGCATGGCCAGGGCGCGCAATGCCCACTTTGGCATTATGGGACGTTGTCGTCCCAGAGCCAAAGTGGCTCGCCCCATTTGATCCTCAGGCCAAGGAAGGTCGCCGGACGTCGTCGGATTTGGATAATCATCAGCGAGGGTGATTCTGGGGCGGCGACAAGTTGCGAGTGGCGGTTATAACTGCCAGGCGCCATGGCGGGCAGCTATGGCCGGCGGATGCGGTGCGGCCGAGCGGGGCGCATGCACTCCGGGAATGTCTGGAGTAGATCAGGAGGCGTCCAAGGATGGAGGGAAGAGATCCAGAGCGTGGAGGCTTCAATCATGATGATGAAAGCCGCATGGCCATTGGATGGATAGTTGCCATACATAGCGATTATGTATTTGAATTTGAATTATGTATGTTTGAATTTGAATTGGGACAACAGTTGGTTGACCCCTGATGTATAAATACATGTACTTCTTCCATATTCTGGGCAGTGAATAAAGTTGTCTTTCCCTCATTACATTCGAGTTCTTCTTATGTGCAATTGTGTGACTAACTTAAGAGAAACTAAGTAAGTGTGTGAGTGCAAGTGTTCTAACATGCTTTAAGTAAGAACCAGGGCATTCAGTTGGCTGACTTGAGGGCTTCATCGAGGAAGTGTTCAAGGCTTGTTACATGGATTTCTAGGTGAGAAATCAAGGCATGACATTAGTGGTATCAGAGCCACAAATTGCGACATGGCTGAAGAAGGGCATGGCCCTATGACTCGCGGACGAACCGATTCCCAGGCGGTCACAGGCAGTGGCAATGGGAATCTAGGGGGTAAGAAACCACGTTCACAATCCACTGAGATCCTGTCCCTCATCTCGAAAGGCACTTAGATCTGTTGGATCATAACTTTCAATGCATGGACATGGCTGTCTTCGCCCTTGAACAGGTTACGATCCAACAGGGCTTGGCCTTGGATGAAAGTCGGACCATGGGTGAACTTCAGGCAGCCAAATTGAAGTCTTTTGAAGAGGCTTTCAAAGTCAGGATGAAGGCCATAGAGATGGATGTCATGCTAATCAGAAGCCACATGTTGGACGCCAATGGCCTTCGTGCAAGGATGGCCATACCAAAGTTCACAGGTCATGAACCCAAGAAGTATGAAGGCGCAAGGGATGCTACTTCCATCGACGACTTCTTGTGGAGTCTTAAGAAGGGCTTCAAGACAAATAAGATTTCAGTGGAAAGGGATTAGATTGTCTTGGCAGTGCGGTACCTATCCGAGGGCGCACTCTTGTGGTGGAGAAGAATGGAGGAGGAGATTGCCAAAGAGAAGATCGTCATCGACTCTTGGAGTGCTTTCACCAAAGAATTAAAGAAGCAATTCTACCTTGGGAATGCCTAGGAAATCGCCATGACCAAGTTGACAAATCTTAAACAAACAGGTTTGGTAAAAGAGTATATCGAACATTTTCAACTTTGATGCTTGAGATGACAAGAACTATGGACGAGGCCACTTGGATCTTCTTCTTCCTAAGAGGCCTGAAACCCTAGGCGTCACAAGAAGTCAAGCGACAAAAGGTGGTGACAATCAAGGACGCCCTGGCCGTGGCCGAGGCCCTCACGGAGCTCAGCATGAACCGAGACATAGGCTCGGCCAAGGATAGGGGCAAGCCCTCAGACAAAGGGTAGGCTCCATCGAAGAAGGTCGACAAAAAGGATAAGAAGGAGAAGAAGGATAACAAGTCTGGTAAGGAAGGATCTTCTAAGAAGTCAGTGAAGTGCTTCACATACGGCGGGCCTCACTATGCCCGCGAATGTCCAAAGGAGGGCGCCCTGGCCGCCATGGCAGGCGCGTCCGAGGATGAGTAAGGAGCCGCACACATAGGGGCCATCATGGCCCTCACATCGACCTCAACAACCATCCCCCTCAAGCCGAAGAAGGAGGCCATTAAGGGCCTCATGTTCACTGAGGTCTTGGTGTAAGGGCGCGCGGCCATGGCCTTGGTTGACACGGGGCCACCCACAACTTTATGGCCCTCGAAGAAGCACCGCGGCTTGGCATCGACTTTAGAAGAGAACCAGGGTTAATCAAGACAGTCAATGCCACCTCCCAACCCATTCATGGCATGGCTAAGAACCTACTTGTGCGAGTGGGTGATTGGGAGGGCGCCATGACCTTGACGGTGGTGGTCATGGAAGATCATAGGTTGGTGCTCGGCATGGAGTTCCTCGACATGTTCTTTGAAGTCTTGTGTCCAAGGAGAGGACACACAAAGTTCCTTTGAAGAGGGCGAATGTAAATTCGAAGTTGTTGTCGGCCATGCAAGTGTGCAAAGGTGTCCGACACATGGAGGCCACATACTTTGCGGCCCTCAAACTTCAAGAAGATCAAGGGAACTCTCCTATCTCAGAGGAGGTTCAGAGGCACCTGGTCCAATTCAAGGATGTCATGCCCCAGGAGTTGCCAAAGAAACTTTTCGGGGTCGTCGACCATGCCATTGAATTGGTGCTCGGTGCGCGGCCGCCCACCATGGGACCATATAGAATGGCACCCCCTGAATTGGCTGAACTCAGGAAGCAATTGGTGGAGTTGTTGTAGGCCGAGTTTATAAGACCTTCAAAGGCACCATATGGGGCGCCGGTTCTCTTCCAAAAGAAGCATGATGACACATTGAGAATGTGCATAGACTATAGAGCCTTGAACAAGTTGACGGTGTGTAATAAGTATCCTATTCCTTTAATTGAAGATTTGTTTGACAGGCTTGGAATGGCAAGGGTCTTTTCAAAGTTGGATCTCAGGTCAGGGTATTAGCAAGTGAGAATTGTCGAAGGTGATGAAGAGAAGACGATGTGGGTCACTCGGTATGGTGCATATGAATTCTTGGTAATGCCTTTTGGGCTTACAAATGCCCCTGCCACCTTTTGTACCTTGATGAACCGAATCTTCCACCTTTTGTTGGACAAATGTGTGGCTGTTTATTTGGATGATATCATTGTATATTCTAAGAACCTTGCAGATCATGTCAAGCATTTGGAAGAGGTGTTCAAGTTGTTCAAGGAGAATAAACTTTTTGTGAAGGCCGAGAAGTGCTCCTTTGCTCAACCTGAAGTGTTGTTCTTAGGGCATCATATCATGGCTGGAGTCATAAGTATGGATAAGGAGAAGGTCCGTGCTATTGAAGAATGGCAGCCTCCAACGGACGTCCCGGAGTTAAGATCGTTCCTAGGGCTGACCAACTGTTATCGTCAATTTATGGAGGGCTATTCCAGGAGGGCCGCCCCTCTCATTGATCTCTTGAAGAAAGATAGGCCTTGGCATTGGATGGACTCATGCTAGGAGGCCTTTGAAGACCTCAAAGGTGCGATAGTTCAAGGGCCATGTTTAAGGCTGCCCAATTATGGCCGCCCCTTTGAAGTGCACACCGACGCATCGGACTTTGCATTAGGAGGTGTCCTGATGCAAGAAGTCACCCCGTGGCCTTTGAAAGCAGAAAGTTCAGCGAGGCAGAGTGCAAGTACCCGGTGCATGACAAGGAAATGTCAGCCATAGTACATTATTTGCGCACTTGGCGACATTACCTTCTTGGAAGTTCTTTCATTGTAAGAACTGATAATGTGGATACTTCTTACTTTCAGAACCAAAAGAAGTTGACTCCTAAATAGATACAATGGCAAGATTTCTTGGCCGAGTTTGATTATCAGTTGGAGTACAATGTGGGGCGCACTAATGTTGTTGCAGACGCCCTAAGTCGAAAGGTGCACCTGTCGGCCATGAGTGGTCTTAAGGTGGACTTCCAAGAGCAAGTGCGAGAAGGCATGTGTCATGACCCCAAGGCTGTGGAACTACTTCGTTTGGTGGACGAGGGCAAGACTCGATGCTTCTAAAAGGAGGAGGGCTTGCTGTTCACAGTCGGGCGCAGGATGTATGTACCCCGTTGGGAAGGTCTTTGGTGGTGCATCCTCAAGGACTGCCACGACTTCTTATGGGCTGGTCATCCGGGCATGGCCAGGACCCTTGCATTGGTAGAAGATGGCTTCTATTGGCCACAGATGCAGGAAGACATAGAGGCATATGTGAGGACATGCCTCAAGTGTCAACAAGACAAGGTGGAGCAACTCAAACTGGTAGGGATCTTGGAGCCTCTTCCTGTTCCTGAACAGCCATGGCAGGTCGTCACCATGAACTTTATCTCGGCTCTAACAAAGTCAGGAGGCTTCGGGTCAATTATGATGGTAATTGACAAGTTCTCCAAATACAGGACGTTCATCCCAGCCCCTAAGCACTGTTCGGCCGAGGAGGTGGCCAAGCTTTTCGTCAACAATGTGGTGAAGTTGTGGGGCATTCCTGAGGTAATAACAAGTGATCGTGATCCTCGTTTTATAGGTCAGTTTTGGAGAGAGCTCTTTAGGCTCTTGGGGACTGAACTTCGCTTCTCAACGGCCTTCCATCCTCAAATGGATGACCAAACCGAGAGGGCAAACCACCTATTAGAGATCTATCTTCGGCACTTTGTGGATGCGAACCAAAAGAATTGATCAAAGCTTCTAGACGTTGCTCAGTTATCTTTCAACATGCAGCTAAGTGAAGCCACCCAACGAAGTGCATTTGAACTAGTCACGGATCGTCAACCAGTGACTCCGGCTGCCCTAGCGGCCAGGTATGCGGGGAGGTGCCCTGCTACTAGGGATGACAATATTCCCTGCCCCCTGCGGGCCCCCGTGGGAATCCCTGATCGGGAACCCGAACTCGGGAAATTTTTTCCCCACGGGGTCGGGGATGGGGGAAATTATCCCCGAACCCTCTTTCGGGGATCGGAGTGGAGGGAGTTGTCCCCGCCCCGCGGGGCTCTGAATCCCCACACCCCAAAGAAAAAGTGAGTGTGCAACAATAGTCCCACATTGATAGTAGTATGAAAGTGAGGGTAAATAGACAAGTATAAATGAATGAGAAGACTAATGAGTTAATATTGAATGTTTATGGAGAAAGTCCATCTTGAATATTTTCTAAATTTATAATAATAATTTTTATCAAATTATCTCTTAGTAAAAAAAATAATAAAAAATTTTGACTAAACCAAAAAATATGATTCAACCCGATTTTTTTCAATTTTGACAAATTTTTTATTGGTTCGATTCGGTTTAATCCGGTCCAAACTAGGATCGGGCTGCGGGGATCGGGGCGGGGGATAAAATATCCCCCGGACCGGGGATTCGGGATGGGTCGGGGGCGTGGGCGGGTCGTCGGGGTCGGGGCGGGAGTGGTGTTCCCCGCCCCAAACTGGGTCGGGTGCCATTCCTACCTGCTGCCTTCAAAGTCGCGCACGGATGGCAAGAAACCCTAGAAGAGTCTAGGGCCATCATTGAAAAGTCAGCAAGGAAGATGAAGAAGTTTGCCGACATGAAGAGAAGACATTTGGAGTTTCAGGTTGGTGACCAGGTTTTGGTGAAGTTAAGGGCGTGACAATTCAAGGCCCTTCGACACTTGCACCAAGGGCTCATGCGGCGGTACGAAGGGCCCTTCATCATCTTGAAGAGGATAGGAAAGGTGGCCTATCGGGTCAACTGATAAGTGAAATTGGGGAGTGTAGTAATAACTTGCTGATTTTTGGGTCAAAAGTCAATTTTTTCGATTTTTGTTTCAACTCCCTAACTCACTCTCTACTGCAAGTATACATGTCAATTGTAGTTACCCAAATATCATATCCACAGTGATTTGAAGTCCAAGACTCTTTAAACAATCTAGATTAGCCTTATCTAAAGTTAAAAATCCAAGAATTTGAAAGAAAGTTAAAACCGATTTCTAAAAAGGGCTAAAATGATAACTGATTTGGGATTTTTGAAAGGTTATCTAAACTGAATTATAAATGCTAAATTATAGTCTAAAAAGGGTTGTCTATCAACGAGGAAGGTTCTCCTAGAAGTTGGGGTTTATCTAATTTAATTATGGATGGAATGGACAAGTTATCATTAAATGTCAATTTTAACTCAACTTGAAAATAATTTATTTTCACAACACAATTGAATCAAGGCTAACTATCACATTCTCATATGATTAATTAGCTAAGTTGAATTAGAAGATGTCCTTCACTGAAATCAAGTTGACATTAAATTTAAAACATAGTCCCTTGCTGAATTTTAACAAACTAGTGAAATCTGAAATGATAACCTTCAATTACACTTTAAAAATGAAGGGAATGCTTCAATCAACTAAATATGGATGAAATCAATCCAATATTAATGCAAATGCTCCTTGGTTTATCTCTAAACTACAAGAGGATTTAAAATCAGCTTCTCAGCTGCAAATTCAAATGAAATCCACATTTCCATTAATGAATTAGATAAAAATCAGCACTTAATTTATATATGGGAACTCAGCACATGCAATTGCTCCTTGGTTCATCTCTGAACAGCAAGGAAACCTTAAAATTCACTTTTCAGTGGTTAATGGATTCAGAGGCTTAACAACTAGCAAAGCAGGTTCCTCAATTTTTAGGAGATCAGAATTGAAGATTCAGAAAAATCAGAATTGAAGATTCAGAAAATCAGAATTGAAGATTTGCAACAATTCAAAGAGTTAAACCTTGGAAACACCATTGTCACTTGATTCATTTCTGAACAAGAAGGAAACCATAAGTAACCTCTCAGTTATAAATCAATTAGGGCTCCAAAATGATTAAAACAGATTTGGGCAATTCAGAAATCAGAATTCAGGAAAAATCAGATTCAGGAAATCAGATTTGGATCTAAAACTTGTCATTGATTCTTGTTTCATTTATGAATCAAGAACAGATCATAAAACAACTTCTTAGTTGTAGATATAAGCAAGATCATACAATGCCAAGAATAGGATAGAAATAGATGAGTTCTGAATGCAGAATCAAGAATCAGAAAATTAGAAATTATGAAATCAGTGCAAGAAATCAGCAATGTCCATATCCATCCATAATTAATCTAGACTATTATCCTATCCTAGGAGACATGGAGTTTAGCTCCTCATAGTTACAAACATAGATACAAAATGGAATGAAGAATAGAAGCTATCCATCCTGGAATCAGGTCTGTTGACAGAAATCAGCTTCTTCAGCTCAAGAACAGCTCCTCTCCAGCCTGAATCCTTGCTCCAATCTTGCAATGGCCGACCCCTCCCCATTCCAAGATTTCTTCAGCTTATATATGATCTTTAATCACCCTTAGATCAGCATCTAAGTGTCCCATAATCTTTGATTGTGCCAAGTGTCTAGTCCTGACATTCCAGCTATAGAAATCAGCAACTTTTTGGAGTGGTCCCCCCACCTTTTTTCACCTTTATACACTTTGTTTTCCCTGCTAGAAGAGGTAGAACACCAAGCATCAAAATCCTCAAATAGGAAATGAACAAATAAAGATAAGGAAAGCCACCAGGGTCAGCTCAAACATCAAATAAAATATGGTGTTAGGAAGATGTGAAATCAGTAATTAAAATGATAAGTTTGAGAACTCGGAATGATAACTTTGCATAAATCTTGGAAAATGATCAAATATGGATGGTTCAGAGCATTGAAGACATCAAATGGATTAGCGTGGCAAGTGAGTGAAGTCAGAAATCAAATATGAATAAGATTTCATAGGAATGATAACTTGGGTGCCAAAACGATAACTTGATTGCCTTAAAAACGATAACTTGTCATAACTTTGGTTGTGGTTATCCAAATGTGATCAAATTTGAACAGCAATGAGTTAGGACAATAATATAATGATTGTCTAAGGCCTTTGTGCAGAATTGATAGTTTTGCATGTCAAAATGATAGTTTTGCCCTTTAACAATAACTTGGCATTGGAAAAATGATAACTTGTTCAAATGGGTTAATAATTTTGCACAAGTTGAAATATGATCATCCATGATAGTAATGGATTTAAAGCAAGAAAATAATTGAAAATCAATTCACTCAAAATAATGATAACTTGGCATATGGGAGTGATAACTTGTCCTAAAAATGATAACTTGGCATAGAATTGAAATATTTATGGATTTTAGCAATTCAGAGCCTTTATGCATATGAAATTAAGTATAAAAATGAGAAAGATCAACTAGTTATCACAATCCTTGCATTCCAAACATAATTGGCCAAAAGTTATGCAAAATAGGGGCTCGATATGGGTGAAATGCATCTAAAATGGGATAAAAATATATTGTGATCAGCTAGTGATCATCAACCTCCCTCCTCATCTTCGGCAACTTCATCCCGTCTTTCATGTGAGCATGCTGAAGGCGTACCATGCTGACCTTGAAGAACCAGCGCGCACGCCGAGACACGTGGTTCGGTCAATGACATGTCTTCTTCCCCAACCACAGGTGGTGGCCAGTAGTTGCTAGCATCAGCAACATCTTCAGTGGGGGAGAAATGTTACCCGCGATGAAGTGGCAGACTCTAGGGCATGGCGGTTTTGTGGCCGGGTGCGCCCTGAGCGTCGGGCGCACCATCCCGGCCATGTCCGTCGTAGGACGACGTTGAGACATCACAGGGAGCAGGTTGAAGCACCTCGACACTCTATAGTCAGGCAGGAGGCTTGACAAGAGGTCCCAATTGTTTGGGATGAGCCAATCTCGTCCGGGACGAGATGGCATGGCCGGGGCGCACATGGCGGGTGCGCACTGCCCACTTTGGCATTCTAGTAGGTTGTCGTCCCAAAGCCAAAGTGGCTCGCCCCATTTGATCCTCAGGCCAAGGAAGGTCGCCGAACGTTGTCGGATTTGGAGAATCGCCGATGAGGGTGATTCTGGGACGGCAGCAAGTTGCGGGTGGCGGTTATAACTGCCAGGCACATGGCGGGCGGCCTATGGCAGGCGGACGCGGCGTGGCCGAGCAGGGCGCGTGCACTCCGGGGATGGCCGGAGTTGATTAGGAGGCGTCCAAGGATGGAGGGAAGAGATCCAGAGCGTGGAGGCTTCAATCAGGATGATGGAAGCCGCATGGCCATTGGATGGACAGTTGCCATACATGGCGGTTATGTATTTGAATTTGAATTATGTATGTTTGAATTTGAATTGGGACAACAGTTGGTTGACCCCTGTTGTATAAATATGTACTTCTTCCATATTCTGGGCAGTGAATAAAGTTGTCTTTCCTTCATTACATTCGAGTTCTTCTTATGTGCAATTGTGTGACTAACTTAAGCGAAACTAAGTAAGTGTGTGAGTGCAAGTGTTCTAACATGCTTTAAGTAAGAACCAGGGCATTCAGGTGGCTGACTTGAAGGCTTCATCGAGGAAGTGTTCAAGGCCTATTACGTGGATTTCTAGGTGAGAAATCAGGGCGTGACACGCGGCCCCCGCGGCCAGATTCGGACTAGCGAGAGAGAGAGGGCGGAGAGGGTCGTTGGCGAGTCGTCGTCCGGGAGGTCGTCGCGCTGGAAAAATAGGAGAGGGAGAGAGGAGAGAGGGAAAGATGATATATATATATATATATATATATATATATATATATAGGGGTAGAAAGATGGAAAAGCGGGAAAACGAAAAAAGAAGCAGCGGGAGAGTGATTTTTAATTACCGACGGCCATGACCGTCGAAAACTTAGCAAATATTAATAATATATATTATTGTGATACATATGAATATAATATTTAATTATTTTTAAAGTTATCGATGGTCGAGGCTGTCAGAAATGATTTAATTATAATAATAAAATACTACTTATATATAATATTTATTTTTTAGTTTATCGACGGTCCCGACCGTCAAAAATTTCGACGGTCTAGACTGTCGCTAATTATATTAATAAAAGACTCCTTATATTATATTATTTTTCAGTTACCGACGGTCAGAACCGTCGAAAATTATGACGGTTTGAACTGTCGCTAAGTATATTAATAAAAGACTCCTTATATTATATTATTTTTCAATTCCGACGATCAGAATCATCATAAATTGTGACGGTTTGAACTGTCGCTAATTATATTAATAAAATACTCCTTATATTATATTAATTTTCAATTACCAACGATTTTGACCGTCAAAAATTGCGACAGATAGATATCCGTTGAAACTTTCGACGTTCCTAATCGTCGAAAAAATAAAATAATAATATAACAAATTATATAATTTATTATTTTTATTTTCGACGATTGTAACCATCGGAATTTTCGATGGATATCTATCTGTCGTAAATTACGATGGATTTCGTTTCGTCGAAAATTGCCCATCGGAAAATCTCAATTTTCTTATAGTGTCTCCCCTTATCGAACAGTAAATGTTTTTAGAGAAGAATAATATTCTGTGGCAAAAAAAGAGATGAATTACTTAAGTAATCATATGAATATTTAGAAATTTTAGTTACGGTCATTCAACTTTGGAAACTTCACTTTGTAACATCACGGTAATCGAACTTTAGAAATATTTCAGCCACAATCATCGCGACCGGTTATAGTCAGTAAACCACTAAATCGCTGGCATGGATGCTTACGTGGCACCATGCCAGCATTTTCTCTCTCCTCCATGCCAGATTAAAAAAATTAAAATTACTACGTCAACATTTTTCTCTCTACTCATGCAAACTTAATTTTGTTGATCATCTAAGTTTTCAAAACTTTCAGATAAAATCATTCAACTTTTCAAATTATTAATCATGTTCATCATTAAAAACTTAAAATAATAAATAATAAATAAAAATTTAAAGACACTTAAATTGACTCGGTACATTTTTTGACACGACCCATTCGGATCGAGCTGTCCGAACTTTTATGTGTATTAAATATATAATATGATGATAATTAATCCTTTTTAATTAAGGAAACAAAAAATGTAAAAAAATAACACACCGATTATATTTTTTGCACTAAAATTTAAAGTAATAAAAATATTATAATTAGAAAATAAATATACTTTTTCTTGAAATATTACATTGGGGTTGAGTCAAATCATAATGGCTCGTCTAACGGGGTGGTAGGAATGACTCAACATCCGACGGGTTGTTGTGCCAAATTATTAATTATCATAATATTAAAAATCAAAATAAATAATTATCGTAATATTATATAAGAAATCATGTTTGGCTCGGCAATCCACTGGATGTTGGGTCATGCATAGCACCCCGTTGGACAAGCATTATGATTTGACTTAGTATTATATAAAAAATATCATAATATAATATAAAAATATAATTGGTATGTTATTTTTCTAATTTTTTTATTTCCATAATTAAAAAATTATTAATTATTATAATATTATATATTTAATACACATAAAAAGTTTGGATGGCTCGATCCGAATGGGTCGTGCCAAAAAAGGTGCCGAGTCAATTTAAGTGTCTTCAAATTTTTAATTTTTATATTTATTATTTATTTTTTTTATTTTAAGTTTTTAATGATAATTACAATTGAAAATTTGAAAAGTTGAATGACCTTGTCTGAAAGTTTTGAAAAATTGGATGACCATGTAGTTACAAACTTAAGTTTGGATGGAGTAAAGAAAAAAATGCAGACGTGGCAATTTTTTTAATCTGATGTAGATGAGAGAGAAAATGCTGACGTGGTGCCATGTAAGCATTAACGTCAGTGATTTACTAGTTTATTGGCTATAACCGGTCGCGATGACTGTGATTGAAATATTTCTAAAGTTCGACAACCGTATTGTTACAAAGTGAAGTTGGATGACTTTATTAGGAATACCCTCAAAGTTGGATGACCATGACTGAAATTTACTCCCGGTTACATTGATGCAGCCAAAGCTTCCTGGTTAATGAATGAGCATTACTTCAACCCTTTAAATGAGTATACTTCAAGGCCGCGCTTGGCAAAGGAACCAGAGTGGAACCACGCCTTAATTCCAATTGGTTCCGTCAAATGCGGCCGCATGTGTCGAGTTTCGAGGCGAAACTAAAAGCTGGAATCAGGGCGTCACAGATTCTAGTGCTCTGGTTCCATTTTTTTTGTGGAATCGGAGACTAGCAAAACTAATTTCTTTTTTTGATTGACGTGACCTTTTTTCTAATTTCAATTTTCTTTTCTTTTTTCTCTCTCACACATTTTTCTTTAAAATAATTTATTTATTAAATATAAAATGTTTATAAAAAGGATTGATATAATATTATTTATTGCTTATCATTTTATTAAAAATTTTAATATTTCATTAGATATAATTTATTTGAAAATGATTTTTGTATTTAAATAATATATTTTTAACAAAAAAATTCCATAAAAATTTTAATTCATATTTTATTTTTATTATTTTACAAAATTATTTATATTTATGATACTAATCTTTTATCCAAACACCAAGTAAAAGAATAAATTACACCAAATCTCCTCCAACTTTGACGTTTGCTCAAACATACCCTCCAACTTTAATTTATAATACGAATACCCTCCATCTTTTAATTCGTTGCATCGAATGATCATTTCACCATTGATCCCCCATTTTTCGATCGTTGGGATGATGTGGCGCCCACACGACATATTCTCTCTCCTCCACGCAAGCATTTAGTTGATGTGGCATCATTAAAAAAAATAATATTTCTCTCTTCCGCATGGAAACCCCCCTACGGCCTTCGCTAGTGTCGTGTTCGCCCCCACCGGCGAAGGTTGTGTAGGGTCTAGGGGTGTTCAGTGGGTCGGGTCGACCCGCGAACCCGATGACCTGACCCGACCGAAACTAGTTTGGGTCGGGTCGGACCCGACCCGACCCGAACTCGACCCGACCTTAGGTCGGGTCGGGTACGGGTTGGATTTTTCCAACCCGAGTGACCCGACCCGATGACCAGATCATTTTATTTTATTTTATTTTATTTTATTTTTTTATTTAAACTTAAGCCTATATTTACTTTAAAAAAATTTTAAAAACTGAAATAAAATACTTTAAATAGTTAGAAAACATATTTTATGCCTTAAAATAAATATTAAATAAATATTTTGTATATTAAATAAATATAAAATAGTAAGAAAAAATAAAAAAAAGAAAATTGGGTGGTCGGATAACCCGACGACCCGACCCAACCCGACCCAAATCGGATCGGGTTGGGTCGGATTTCACCCTGAAAAGTGCATTTGGTCGGGTCGGGTCGGATTCGTTCACAGGTCGGGTCCAACCCGACCCGTGAACACCCCTAGTAGGGTCCCTTTGCTGACTGGACGATCGCTTATTATTTTATTAATGCCACGTCGGACAACCGCTTATGTGGAGGAGAGAGGAAATGGCTGCGTGGACACCATGTAGACTAGGCAACCGAGAGACGGTCGATCATGGGTGAAAAGAGTATCGGATGAAACACGTTAAAAGATGAAGAATAGTCTTATTACAAAGTGAGGTTGGAGTGTAACATTGGAAAATGGTCAAAGTTGAAAGGTATTTGGTGTAATTTATCCCCCACTAAAATAATCTATCATATTTACTTTTTTCTATAATATCAACTACTTCATTAATCATCATTAAATTTACTCCTTCTAAACGCACCCCGAACTCTATCAATTCAGCTATTCACGAAGAAATTAGGAGGAACTATGGTTCCGTAGCTCTAAGAAAAATAAACTCTATAACAAAAGATATATTATGGATAATGGTAGACAAAAAAAATTCACAGATAATAGCTTGTGTTATCGTTGAATTTCTGGACTTCAAAGCATATTTCACATTTATTTAGGGCTTATTGCACACTCTTCATATTCCTCTAAAATTATTCGAAAAATTCACGTTAATTTGACATTTTAGAACATTTACTATGAGCGAAAAGAATTGCAAAACTGAGTTCCCTTTGTCACACCCTGCTCAAACTTTGTCGCATATGCACAAAAGAGGAAACATGTCCAGAAATGAATCAGGATGGCCCCTGCACATTCAAGCCAATAGTTATCACATAACAAGAAACTCATATAAATAAGAGAAACGGGTTGAGGATTGTTTGGGCCTATGCAGACTACCGTTGATGTCCAGATCATACTCTTAAATTTATTATAAATTTACTTTTAAGTGTTTATCAAGAATCACAAGTGAACCCATTTTTAGTTTACACATTGCTTATGAAATGATGAAATCGAGATTTAAGTATGGACAATTACGAGTGCAACTTTAAAGGAGAAGAATGATTGAGGCACAAGACATGCTGAGATCAATATATCTTTATATCTTACCCCATAATAGTTCTTAATAATTTCATGTCGCCGGATGTACCTGAACCATCGACGACTAGGGAAAGGAAGGAAGCTTAGAAAAGAGAATACTGTTTGGCATCAATTCTTTTTTTAAAAAATCTTGATATATAAGAAAACCTATCTGGCCCGGCATATTTTGTTGAGAGTGATGTTTGGCCCAACATAGTAGTTCGTGAACATTAGAGACATAAGTAATTTACTTCGGAGATCATGGTTCATTTTGGACGATTTAAATAACATTACCAAAGTGTGTAGTAAAATTTTCTTTATATAACATGATCAATGAAAATATTAATAAATAAACCATGCAATTTGAGATAAACATTCAAAGCGGACTAATATTCCTTAAGTTTTACATTCTACAAATAAGTTTATTTTCGATATAGGTACAGATTACACATATATAATACACATAATCAACTCTCTCGATCGATATCCTAATTAAAGGACTACAAATTTCCACAATACCTTAGTATCAAAAGACATAAGCCCTACAAGGATCCTTGGGTGGCATGATCCTGAAAAGACTATATGAATCTGAAAAAAATATGTATTAAAAAAAAGAGAGTGAGCAACTTTGTTACCAACCAATAAATTCTGAGAGATAAAATACACGCAATAATCATAAAATCAAAATAGGTATTTTTATATATTTGATAATATATAACATTCTAATTAAAAGCATCACATTTAAATTGTAATCAATATCATTTAAAATATATATCAAATATGTGTATGCATATGCAACACTCATATGAATGCACAGATCACCAACTACTAGTATAGTTGACAAATGACTTCTAAAGGGCCCATACATATTCAAGATATGGATCTCATTGTAATTTCTCATGATATAGCACTTAGTTCCGCATGATACTTAGTTACATACTATCTCATCTCATTTTTGGAGAAACAAAATGATGAATTAAATTTTAGAGGTGGCTCCAATCGTGATCAACGATGTAACATTTCGCTCCAACCCCCATACGATCAAAAAGTGATAGTTGGCTCGAGAGGTGTCCCATACAAATTTTAGAGATGACCCCCATCATAATTTTTTATGATGTAGCACTTAGCATCACAAGACATTTAACTTCATCTTATCTCGTCACTTACGGGGAACAAAATGATGGATATGACTCTACAAGTGGGTCACATCATGATTAACGATATAGCACTTAGCTTCAATCAATATATATACATCATAATACAAATAGATGCAGATGCATGCATCATAATAATTGTAACTTAGATATCAGAAAATGAATCATATCGAATATTTATTCAAATGAAACATAATTGTATTTTATAAAATCAATCCATAACACATCACATATGCATTTCAAATGCACAAAAAATGGATCAATCATTCAAAACATAATGTTCATAACAACTTGTCAAAATACGTATTCAATACATATAACAATCAATGCCATATTGAATTCAAAAGAGGTAAATACATAGAGTATGAGACACTAACTTTACCTATAAATTCTAGTCAAATGTTTCCCTTTCCTTTTCCTATTTCACTCTAAATGTCCTATAACAATTTAATAATGATAATATTACTACTATGATTTGAATCTAACATATCATACATGAAGCATAATATTTACAAAGGTGACATTATTATTGATCTTATATCATTATGTTGTATACTTCGTAAAGGAAAATTCATATCTTCTAGTGTTTATAGTTAAATCTTGTCATTCCATTTTGATTAATCCCGGATTATAAAACCACTAAACTTTAAAAGTTTGAGATTTTAACTCATTGGGGATGTTTTTGAGGAAGATCAACATTCAACCTAAATTTTATGTTGCTTCTATGTTCTCACAAACTCAATCACCTTGGCTTTATGATTTATATTAATTAGTAAATAACTCTTATTCTGGTAATTTCATTTTTCCCTAAAATAAAACTTCCTGGGGTATGACTAATGAAATTCCTTGAAATTATAACTTTCTAGACTGAGCATAATAAATTTAACAATTGCTAGCATGATATGCCCTAAACTTCATTCTGGTGGACTAAGTAAGGTTTGGTTAACCATTTATAACTTTATATAGAAATAGCCTTCTCAAGTGATATCACTCGGAGATGAAGAGTGACATCAGTAATTAACTTAATATGCATTAGATTAAAAAATAGCAAATTAATTAGGGATTACATAATGGATGGTGGCGGGATCATACCTTCTTAAGCGGAGAAGGATGGCGGCGGGCAACCGAGGAGGGTAAGCGATGGAGGAAGGCAGCGGGCGACGGCCGACATCGAATGGAGGAGCATAGACGGCGGGCGGAGGGCGAGGCGGAGGGCGAGGTGGAGGGCGGGCCGCGGAGGAGGCGGATGGCGGCGGCGGAGGCGGAGGGCGAGGCGGAGGGCAGTGGGCCGCAGAGGCAGGGACCAGAGGAGGGCGGTTGGGCGGAGGAGGTTGGCGCAGGGCGAATAGAAGGAGCAATGGGCGTTTGAGCAGCGGCCGGGCAAGTCGATCGTCGGAACAATGGGCATCGATCGTCAGAGCAGTGGGGGCGAGTTCGACCGTCGGAGCAGCGGGGTCGGGCGAGTTCGACCGTCGGAGCAGCGGGGTCGGCCGAGTTCGACGACAATGAGTTCGACGAGGGCAGGGTTGGGCGTCAGAGGGTTGGGCGTTAACTGTCGGGCATCATTGGTCGCGATGAAAATTGGTGGGCGAGCGTAATAGTAAAAAGTGAAAACGCAGAAGAAGGGTTAGGGATTTAAGTTAAGTACTTGGCGCCTCACATTGACGCGGCGCTACTTAGATGCTATGGGGGCGCCATAATTGTTACGCTATTTCGAGGCCTTAGGGACGCTATATCAAATTTTCTTCCTAATTTAAGATGATATGTGTGAGATTAAGTGATAATAATTTGTATATGTGCATGAGTTATAAATGTCTATTTATATGTCAATATGTGCTCGATTAAATGAGGGTAATAAAAAACCAGCTAGTGTGGTGCTATAGAGAAGCTAATGCATCGCTAAGATATATTAGCGACACAGTAACGTCGTCGTAGCGTCTCTATGAACTTAGCATCTCACGTTGGAGACGCCAGGGGGACGCTAATCGGTTTTTTATATTCTAATTTTTTATTATATGTATGTAATTTTCTTTATCAAGATAACGACTCATTGCATTGTGCCTCGTTCTAGTCGTTTGTTAACTTCCTACAATTTAAAAATTATGAAATGCATATATAATTATTCATGTATGTATATAAAATTATAAGTCTATATGTATATGTGTATATAACAAAATTGTGTATATATATATATATATCTAATATATCTGTATGCATATGTATACGTGTGAGAGATTAAGTCACAACATATATATATATTTGTATGCATATGTATACGTGTGAGAGATTAAGTCACAACAATGTGTATATCTATATGTATTATAAGTATATACGTGTATGTATATGTCTATATATGTGCGAGATTAAGTGACAATAACGTGTATATGTATATGTATTCTAAGTATATATATATGTTTATATGTGCGAGATTAAGTGATAGTAATATGTATATGTGTACTTATTATATATAAGTATAAGTATATACTTGTATTTATATGTCTATATATGCCCGATTAAATGAGTGTAATAAAAAGTCGGCTACTGTGGCTCAATAAAGATGATAGTGAGTCGCTAAAACATATTAGCGACACACTAGGGTCGACATAGCATCTCATACTTGTTAGCATCCCAATAAGGAGACGCTAGAGAGACGTCAATAGTATCTCTTTAGCGTCGACCACAATTGCGGCTCTAGTGTGGCGCTAGGTAAACACTATTGAGAATAATTTGTAACAAATCATATCTTTTAATTCAACCATCATAATTTCATGATTAAGAATATAAAAATAATATATGTATAATTAAGAACACTCCTATATTGTATGGATAAATAACATATATAATATAGGTAACAAATTATATATTTAGGAACACTCCTATGATGTAGACATATATAAGTAATTATGTAGGAACTCATATATACGTTGAAGGTAAATATACAATATTTAATTTATTTATTGATTAAAGTATAGTATAGATAATATATAGGGTTACGTCAAAATAGATAACATATAACGATATAAATATAGATAGCCTATATATAATTATCTATTTCTTCATTAACATATATAGTTCTGCGATGTCAATTAAGGGTTAAAATAGTGCTTCTTCATATTGGCGTCTACATAGCATCGTCTTAAATGTGACGCCAGATAGTGTCTCCATAGCATCTAAGAAGATGCGATGCTAGCGTCGCGTCGAAAGCTGTCAACGCGAGAACATCGCTAGGTTCTCCCGTGCATTTCGCTTCATGGCGTGCAATAATAGCGGCTACCTGGCTTTTCTATGGCACCTTCTTTAACGTATATTTCTCCAAACGCTAATGTGACGCTATTGAGAGGCAAGTAGCGTCGCTTATTTGGGACAAACTAAGATGCCATAAAGGCGCTCGTGGCGTCGACTTAGTGTAACCATGTTCGAGATGCTATTTCGTGTCGTTAATCGTCAGTTTTCTTGTAGTGTGAACCTAAATTATCAAATATTTATGTGCTATATTAGATTTAATAACAAAATTTTCAGAATTGTGTAATCGTTTTAGTAGGCAGAAAGACAGAACCCTAAATATGAACACATAATTTTTTCTTTCAGACATCATATTAACTTGATTCCAAAGCTCATGAAACTAGACTCAGGGAATTAAGTAGAATTAATTTCATAACTTTTAAGTCACCCGAAGATATGCAGATGATCAATCCAATTTTCAGGAATAGATTGACTATACTTAGGGTTTGACCTTCCTCATGGAAGTCTAGGGTTTGATTTTCCCCAATAATAACTGAAGTTATGACATGGAAAACTTCATAGGAACCTTAATTATCAATAAAAAAATTAGAGCAGAACTTACCTCGAGTTGAATTCACCATATTGTTCTCCTCTCTTCCAACTCTTGTTGAGGTTGTAAAAACCCTTGAATTTAGTTGAAGTAGGTAAGGGAATGAGAATAGTTGTAAAACCCAGAGTTGTAATAGAGGGGGAACTGACTTATGGTTGGCCAAGTGGGATACCAAAATGCCCTTGTTGTTCTCATTATTTACATGCAATGCCATTGAAGTAAATGGTTTTTCATTTTCCCGTTATTTATTTTATTATTTATTTGCTTACATTACATGAAATCACCCCCATTTGGATTCAAATAAAATATATAGAAAAATTAACAACCAAGGAACAAAAGCTAAATTTTTGTTTGAAAAAAATTCAATTTTACAGATTTTTTTTGTTTTGCGTCTTCAATTCTCCTGACTGAAACACCACCTAAAATTTATTAAAATACACATTTAACATAAATTTATACATAGGAACAAGTATTTGTACTTTATTTTTCTAAATTCTCAAATTTTTTAAATGATGTTTTTATGCCTTAGGTGAATTTTTGTCAATTTTTGCGATATCACACTTTGAGATAAAACTCATGCCTTAACTCATATATTACTTATCAATCGTATGACATAACATTAACACATATGATTATATGCAAATTAAATTTGGGATATTACAATAAGAGACAATAGAAGTTTCGTCGTGGATCAAATTAAGGATAGGAATGACATATTTTGAAGCCTTGATCAACTGATCCAATTTTTGGAACAATGCAACTGACCAAAAGTTTAAAGGACCGAATTTTATAGTTTGTTATTAATAGGATATTTGGCTAAAGAGTTTCCAGATGGATAAATTAGAGAATGTTAATTTGACCAATCAAGCAATGCAATTTGTTACAATTGAAATTTCTCTCATATGCATGATTGTCAAGATCCGGATCCGATTAGTCAAATCTTATGATCCTTTGAAGATAAAATTATTATGATCCTACCAAGAGTATCTTTAATGTATCAATCCTACAATAATGGTACAATTCATTTATTCGAATGAAAAAAAAACAAAATTAAATATAAAAAATGGTAAGTTTGATTTAACTATTTATTTTTATCTATTTTACATATTATTTTCACTTTCGTGAACTCTAATATCTTCTAATAGTTCAATGTTATGTCATGAATTTAATCTTATATTGTCTTTTATCAAAATTAAATTTTATTATTGCACGTATTATATTATATCTTACTAAATTATATATTATTATTTTAATATTTCCTAATAATATTATTCTGTATTTCACATGATAAAAAAATTATATTTGAAAATATGTGAATGCCATATTAATGGTTGACGTTTAATTAACTCATATATAAACATATTTTTTGTGAATAAACATATTATTATAATTATTCTATATTAAAACTATTTTTTATTCATGGGTAGGATCTTAGAATTCTCGATCCTCAAGTCTCTTTCGGTCATATCTCGAAAAATTATCCTAACAACCTTACTAACATGTGCCTCATATTGCTGCCCTAAAATTTACCATTTTGTGAACACACACCCCCTCCCCCCTCCCCCCCCCCCACCCCCTATTATTAAATGATTTTTGACTTGTTAGATTCAAAAGAGAAGACGCTCTCAATAAACTGAACATTGCGAGATGCAAAAAAATGATATTGTAACAATCCAAAAAAAAAGAAAATGGCTAGCTGGGATTTTTGAATGCCATGAATCCTATTTTTATGGAGAGATTAGCGCCAGCAGTTATGAGGGGAAATGAGTTATTAGAACCAATTCAAATATTGGGCATTAATGGGCATAATCACTCATATCTCCTCATAATCCTCTTACATTTGACCACATTAATTAGGACAATAAATGCCACATAATTGCACCATGATTCCTTTGATCTGGCCATGAAAAATATGAAGGATAGAAATATTAAGAAACCACCAAGTCGCTCTTGATGGCCCTCAATTCGAAGTCCATTCATGAGTTTTCACATTCACCTGGACTGCAACTTCATGTAAAGGCCGGCACATCCTCATTCATGCTAACAGTTTCTCTGATTTCGACCTCTTTTCTCACTACCCTGTTGTGTAGTTGTTGAATTTCAAGAGGAAGAGGCCCGACAGCAAGGAGGGCCCATAGATTCTTGATCTCGATAAATTGGCATGGGGCAACAACGATACGAGGTGGGTGATTCCAGAAATCACCTTGCATAATTCTTTCTAGAATAGATTTGGCCATATAGATTGATTCATGTTCAAGCTACCCTAAATAGTTATAGAGAGGTTAAGGATAAAAGATTTGATGTTGTTTTTCCTGCCTGATTGATTATTTGTGTTGTGTATGATCAATTGCACTATCTGCATTGTTTATTATCCATCATATGATCCTGATTGTACTGTTATAATTAGATTTATTGATTCATAGTCTAGATCCATTCCATGCGTTATTATTGCTAATCATGCTAAGTATGAATCTATTATGATCATGTTTAATGCACGCTATGATTATGTATGGGCATAGATGTTAAGTTGTAATCGATTGACTTTTGACATTCTGTATAAACCATGAGTCTGACCGAAATCCGATCCGGGCAGCACTACGCTCAACTCGTGCTCATGGAACCCGGCCTGGGTTAGCAGTCGACGATGTACCCAACCTCTCGATAATTTCTCCACCCGACTCGGGTTCACTTGAACTTGATCCGAGTTTTTCCCACGTCAACCTCGATGTTGTGCAACACATTTCCACGAGTCCGACCCAAGTGAATGGCACACTCGGCCCGGGTTCATGCCATGAATACGGCCCGGGTTATGGCAACACAAACGCCTTGTTAATACTTTTTCTAATCTTGATTTTGAATTGAGCCTTTCCTGATCTTGCTCAGCCGCCTTTGGCCCCGGCCAAGGGCAAAGGTAAGAAAAAGTCTTCAGTTACTAGTACTAACATCTCTTCCGGTTCTCTTGTGCAGGATGGGATGCTTAACACTGGTTACGTATGAAGATCCTTGCGTGGAACTATCACGGTGCTTTCCGGGCTAAAGTTCGAGATAGACAGGAATTTAATTTCTGCTTGTGCGCTTGATTTTGTAATTCTTCTTGAAAGCCATGTTCGGTCTGTAAAAGCTAAACAGGTTATTCATCGCCTCGGGCCCTCTTAGTCTGGCTCCTTCTGCAAGGGCTCTGACTCCTCAAAAGGTATTATCCTTGCCTAGCGTGGGCAGGATACACATGTTACTCGTCTCCTCACCTCCGATTATCTCTTGCATGCGGCTATCTCTCACAACGGCTTTCATTTTCTGCTTTCTTATGTTTATGCTAGTGTTCTGCCTGCGGATAGGAATCAATTATTAAATGTGCTTAGTTTAATTAATTCATCTAATTTTCCATGGGCTGTGATCGGAGATTTTAATTGTATTATTTCTGCTAAGGACAAAAGAGGGGGTAATCAGTTTAGGAGTTCTCGGTCATTAGTTCTTTTGCAAAACCTTATTGACTCCCAAGGATTTTTTGACCTTAGGCCCTCTGGCATCCCCTTTACCCTTGTGTAATAATCGTGTGGGCTCTGCTCGCATTCTTTGTAGGCTCGACAGGATGCTTGTTAACCACTTTTGGCTTCATGCTTTTCCTGGCCTCGATTTGTTGACCCTCCCCCACTGTGCGTCCGACCACGCACCTATCCTCTTTCAGTCTGACCTTAGGCTCCCTCGTTCTAAATTATTCAAATATGAACAGTTTTGGTTTCTTTATCCGAATGCTAAGGACATTGTTAGATGTCACTGTTCTTCACCCTCGAACTCCCACTCGATTCATAAGGCTATGTTGCATATTCGTAAGGACACCATCCGTTGGAACCGTGAGGTTCTCGGGCGACTTGAGATGCGGGCTCAGGATGCTCTGGACTGCATCTCGCTACTCGAGAACCTGGACATGTCTAGGGGTCTGTCAACTTCCGAACTCCTCTCCCTTAGAGCTACTTACCATCTCCATGCGGCTCTCCTTCGTCAAATCTCCATCAAATGGTAGAGCAAGTCTCGCACTGTGTGGCTTCATCATGGCGACTGTAACACAAAGTTCTTCCACCTCCAAACCATTATCCGACAAAAATAGAACCTTATTCGGCAGATCCACTCAGATTCTGGCGAAGTCATCTCCTCCCCTCACCTTATCGAAAAACATTTTGTAGATCATTATGTCAATCTCTGGAGTCCCTCTCCAGATCTGACCACTCCCCTAGGCCTCTGGCCTGTAGTTCCCACTTGCGATCCTTGTTTTTTTCCAACCCTTATGAGTCCTATTTCAAGTCATGAAACCCGATCTGTTATCTGGACTATGCGTCTGGCCGTGCGCCTAGTCCGGACGGCTTCTATATTGATTTTTATCGTAATTATTGGGACACTATAGGTCCGCATGTCACCTTGTCTATCCAGCAGGCTTTCACTATCTATCAGCTCCCTATGGAATGGCGTAAGACCTCCTTGATCTTTATCCCTAAAAAGGATTCACCTCTCACCGTCATGGACTATCGTCCTTTCTCCCTCTGTCACACCTTGTATCGTGTCTTCGCTAAGACTCTGGCCAACCGCCTTAAACCCACCCTGGATAGCCTTATCTGTAAAGCTCAATCTACGTTTATCCCTGGTCGTAATATTCAGGACAACATCTTTCTCGCCCAGGAGCTTGCTCATTCCCTCTCGGTTGGCCGGATAAAACATATGCTACTAAAGCTCGATATGGAAAAAGCTTTTGATCGGGTTTCTTGGGATGCGGTTATCCACATCCTAACCCTTATGAACTTCCCTTCTCAATTCATTAATTGGATCAATCTCCGTATTTGGTCTTCTATCTTCTCCTGCGTCATCAATAAAAAGCCCTCACCTTACTTCACATCATATCGTGGCATCCGTCAGGGAGACCCTCTTTCGCCGTATCTCGTTATCATCGTCTCCCAGGTATTTATCTCCTTGCTACACCGCCATATTGACCTTGGTCGCATCCGTCCTTTTAATTTTGGAACTTTCTCTCTTAGCCATTTTTTGCTCGTTGATGACCTGCTGGTTTGCATCCGGGCTAACTAGCTTAATGCTCGACAGATTAAGGAAATCCTCTCTACCTATGAACTTCACACCAGGCAGCGAGTTAACCCTTCTAAGTCTGCCGTTTATTTTCCCCGTCGTTTCCATCCCCGTCGGCGTCAGGCCCTTGTTCATTCCCTGGGTATCCCGACTGGTATTTCCCCCTCACATATTTGGGGGTTCCCATTTCGGATAAGCACATCTCAGCCTGTGATCAAGACTTTCTCGTCAAGCGCTTCTCTACCAGATTATCTTGTTGGCGTCGTAAACTCCTTAGTCAGTCTAGTCGTACAACTTTAATAAAATTTTGCCTCTCCTCTCTTCCTACCTACTTCCTGAGCTCCATCTACCTCTCGGTGGGCACTATTACCTCCCTGGAGTGTCTTTCCAGATCGTTTCTTTCGGACTTTGGAACCGATCATCGTAGTCTCCACTTACTTAATTGGTCCACGATACAGCTTCCTCGGGCTCAGGGTGGTCTTGGTATTAGGAACTTTCGGCTTATTCGGACGTCTCTTCTGGCATGTCGCATTTTCGGACTTCTGTCTGGCTCTCAAACCCCTTGGGCATGTTTGGTCCGTGAGAAGTATGGTCTCATCTCTCTCTGAAACCCCGCGCCTATTGGTGGCTCTGCCCGTGCCTGGCAGCTGGTTTTAGAGTCCCTCCCTCAGCTTCGATTAGGTTTTCTTAAATCCATCGGCTCAGGTCAGCATACTTCGGTCCTCTTCGACCCATGGATTTCTCCTATCCCTCTTAGCCATCTACCCACCTACCTTAACATGGATATTGACATTAGTACCTTAAAGGTTTCTGATCTAATTCGGGAGCACTCCTGGAATACCCCCGTTTTGTCCCAGATTTTTTCCGAATCGATTTGCTCTACAATTTGTGGTATTTTTATTCATCGTGCTGCCTGTGATGATGCATTGGTTTGGGTGACTGATATGCATGGGCAGCCAAATGCTAGCTTGGTCTATAAATTCTTGACCCAGCAGGCTTGGCCCACATCTGTGGCTGGACGGCGTCCTTGGACTGCGTCTTGGAATGTCAGTGTTCCTCTTAAGATTCACTTCTTTCTTTGGAAGCTACTCCATCGGCGTCTGCCTACCTTGGACTATATTCTCACTTTCAACCCCACTTTAAATCCTATCTGTCCCATTTATGGCATGGCACCTGAAACCATTTCCCACCTCTTCTTTTCTTGCTCTGTTGCTCTTTAGCTTTGGGACCTCTTCCAACTCAATCTCCACTACTCCTTTTGCTACTTCCCATCTTGGGCAACAGGCTCTTGACTCCTCGAGGGCGAGAGCCTTGACTCTCAATCCCAGAAGCGGCTTCTCTCCATCCTTGCCTTCTGCTTCTGGTCTATTTGGAATCTTAGAAACGACATCCATTTTCGTTCCAAATATGCAACCGCCACGGTGCTTTAGGAAAAAGCTCTTGCTGCGTTCCATGAATTTTCGACCAGCACCACCCACGCCCCTGAGGCAGCTCTTCCTCGGGATCCTCCACGGATCCACTAGGAGCTCCCCGGCACGAATTGGGTCTCTCTCAATTCGGATGGCTCGTACATTCGGGCCAGCGGCGCGGGGGGATACGGATTTTTGCTCCGCTCTTATTCTTAGTCTTTTATTTTTGCAGGTGCCGGTGTTGCTCACGTCAATTCTGTCCTTCACTTGGAGGCCTGGGCGCTCCTCTGCGGTGTTTGTGCTTGCACTTCTAGGGGCTTCTCCCACATTTACATTCGTCTGGATTCTGAGGAGTTGTTGCACATGGTATTGCGACGCCGCCCCTGGCCGTGGCGTCTACGTCTTTCCTTTTTGACATCATGGCCTACCTCGAGCAGATTAAGCCTTATAATGTTGTCTTTTGTCCCAGAATGTATAACTCTGCAGCTAGTCATTTAGCGAATTTTGGCCTCCAAAATGGCGAGTACTTTTGGGTGGATGGTCCTCCTCCTGACCTCCACCGATTTTTGTATCAGGACACTATGAGCCTTACTTAATTTAATACAAATATTTTCCAAAAAAAGATTTGACATGATTTTTATCTGATTACTAATATATGATTTTACCCTGATATATGACAAGAACTCTTACTTTTTATTTGCTTTTATCATCGAACCATTGTTTCAAGATTTAGATTGAACAATGAAATATCATATTCACTGGGTCGCCAACCTATGCCAAGTGCCTCTATGATAAGGGTTGCTCCGTTGATTATGACTCGATCAACCATTGATTTGCACGCAGCTGTATCGTTTCACTCAACGCACCCCATAAGTGAATAAGGACCCATCCTATGATAAGTAAAGGATGAGAGATTTAAAGGCACCTCAAAGTCACCTGATTACTAAACAAGTTACAAGATAATGAAGCATTGTCAACTAAAGAAGTATGAATATCGAATCAAGTTACTGATATCACATATCATAACAATTATCAAGTATGTTACCATATCGAAATGTCATGACTATCAAGCAAGTTATTAATTTCAAGTTCATCATGTTCCATGATATTATATCACTCCATGTTATCTATTGCTTATCCTTTGCTCATGGTATCTTTATGATGACTCTAATGGCTATATTTGTAGCAAAGGTATGATCTAATCATTTTCCGCTTTATTCTAATCGAATTATGCATTGTATATTTTTATTGGCTCCCTACTAGACTGTAAAGCTTACGGTAGAATTGCCTCTCTGTGTTTGATTTTCATAAGGATGGTGTTGTGTCGGTGCGCTTGGACGATGCTCGGATGATGATAAAGCACATGAATCGAAGCGCTTAACAATTTATTTTTCTTACATTCTGCATTTATGAACCTTTGATGTAGTCATTATGACACTGCTATTTTGAGATAATGTGGTAATTCTTCACCTTCCGCATTTCTTCTTTATTTATATCCCTTATGTTGCTGATATGTCATGTATGTTGATCGAGTCATGGTCAAATGTACGGTCACAGTCATAGCATTTGCAGCGTCTCCAAACTAGTCTTCGTCACATGGCGGAGGTCGATTTGGGGGCATCACTACAAGAAAAATGGGAATTACAGACGGTTTCGACATTTTTCGAAAACTGTCGGAAATGACGATTTTTGACGGTTTTTTCGACGGAATCGATTCGTCCAAAAAATAATCGTCGTAAATCAATTTTCGACGGTTAGGAAAAAAATGGAAGTTCCGGCGGACGTCGACGGACGCGACCGCCGATATTTTTTGATGGTTCGCGATCGCCCTCGCAAAAAATTTTTATAATATAAAAAAAATTAGCCAGCCGCTGGCGACCGATCCGACTGCCAGCGATCAGATTCGACCGCCAGGCGGCCCGCGGTTGGATGCGGCCGAGGCTGCCTGCGGCCGATCCAGCCCTAGGGGCCAGGTCGGCCAGATCTGGCTGCGGGAGAGGGAGGGGGAGAGGGACGCCAATGGGAGAGGGTCGTCCGGGAGAGAGATCCGGTCGCCGATGGGAGATGTCATCATCCGGGAGGGATACGGTCGTTGGCATAATACGAGAGGGAGAGAGAGAGAGGAGAGGGGTAAACATATAAAAAGTGAAAGGAAGTGGGATTATATATAGCGGGAAAGTAAAAATAATTAATAATAAAAGTAGTGGGAAAGCGGGAAAATGAAAAAATGTAGCGGGAGAATGATTTTTAATTATCGACGGCTATGGCCGTCGAAAATTAAGCATTTAGATTAATTTGACAGTCTAGACTGTCGCTAATTAGATTAATAAAAGATTTTTTATATTATATTATTTTTTCATTTACTGACGGTTAGAACCGTCGGAACCAGCGAAAATTGCGACAGTTTGAACTATCGCTAATTATATTAATAAAATATCCCTTATATTATATTATTTTTCATTTACCGATGGTCCGGACTGTCGGAAATATGCGACGGTTGGATGTCCGTTGAAACTTTCGATGTTCCTGATCATCGAAAAATAAAATAATAATATAATAAATTACATAATTTTTTATTTTTTATTTACAGATGGTTCGGACCGTCAGAAGTTGCAACGGTTGGATATCCGTCGAAACTTTCGATGTTCCTGATAGTCAAAAAATAAAATAATAATATAATAAATCACATAATTTATTATTTTTCATTTACCGATGGTCCGGACCGTCAGAAATTGCGACGGTTGGATATCCGTCGAAACTTTTGACGTTCCTAATCGTTGAAAAATAAAATAATAATATAACAAATTACATAATTGATTATTTTTCATTTACCGACGGTCTGGACCGTCGAAAATTGCGACGGTGGTATATCCGTCGAAACTTTCGACGTTTTTAATCGTCAAAAAATAAAATAATAATATAACAAATTACATAATTTATTATTTTTATTTTCGATGGTTGTGATCGTCGGAAATTCTGACGGATCACTATCCGTCGCACATTACGACGAATTTCTATCCGTCGGAAACTACTTGTCAGAAAATCCCAATTTTCTTGTAGTGCATTACATATATCTAATATCTTCTAAATCATGTATCACAAAAAGGTGAACATTCTAAAATGACTGTAACAAGGAACCTTACAATAAATGTTTTATATGATGTGTTTCCCTTTGAGATCTTGTGATGATGAGTACTTAATTACATAACCTACTAGTAGTCTGGCTTCTCCCCATAAGCATGTTGGAAGGGAGGCCTGAAATAGATGTCTGGGAAACATTGAGAACATTTTACTTTGGCGTATAATGATTAGATATTTGATGATAAAATCATTTTTCCTTAAGCACGACTTGCAACATTTTAGAAAAAATTATAAACCATTATCACTCACGATTTTAATATTATTGCCAAATTGATTTTGAATCATATGAAAGAATGCAATAAGAAACTTTGAGAAATCATATTTTGCATGCATTATATAATCATGTACAACTACTATAGTCATCAACTATAATAACGAATAATGTGATCCATAACTAGGAGTTATGTGTGGCCCCAATGGATTAAATCAAATGAATTCTAAACATTACTAGAACTTGTTGGAAAATTACTTTAACACTATTTTGGTTTGAAATAGATGTCAGAAGGTTCATGCATTTTATTATTCAAAACCAAAGAAGTCCCTCTACTTCAAAAGATGTAGATGGGTGCCAAATTCTTCGATGCCAAAGCAAACTTTTATTGAAGTGAATCACCTTGTTATAATTAAACAAGGCTACCACTTTCTTCAAAGAGTATACACCCCCTTTCATCTCACCCAGTCAAATGAACCTTTATTGAATCATATGTTTTGATGATAACAAACTAAATTGGACGTAAAAATCACTAATTTATACTTGAGTGATGACCATGCAAGTGTAAAATTGAAAGGTTTATGTATGTGGAAGAAATCACAAAATTAAAAGAGTTAGAAGAAAAGTTTTATACTATCTGGTCGACCTACCAATCGTCCGATCATACTGATTGCTCGAATGATATCGTGAAAAATATTATCAAGCAAATGTCGATCAAGGATTGATATGGTCAACCGATCACAATAAAAGAACAATACAAAAATTGTCAAGTAGATGTCAGTGGTGGTACCAATCGACTGGCTAAAAGAAAAATGTAACTTCACAAATGATGAGCCAATGTCGGTTGAAGCACCGATCGAAGGAATGATCGATCGGTTAGAAGAGACAACACTAAAAATTACAACGGTCGTGTTAAGCGGTCAATCGATCAATGGCAGAGGTCGACCAGTCTCAGACTGAGATGCACAGTAATGACTAATTTTTAATGAAGTTCAATTTGCAATTATTCTTTACCTTTGAGATTGAAATAGGAAGATGTGTATTTTTAGATTCATACATGTTATCTCAATGCCTCAGTAGTGAAGTACGTATATTACTCTACCAAATAAATGTCCACTTTACGTCCTAAACTTTTAATATTATCCACTCACCTGACCTCCTAAACTTTAAGGGTCTATTTGGTACATTGCCGATTTAATTAATCAATAATTTAGATCACCATTTAAATTTATCACTTCTTAAATTAGTGATAATATTACATTATAGTGTTTGACAAGTATTGGTAATATAAATAATAATTAAAATAGTTAGACAACAAATTATCATAATACTCCTAAAAATTATCTTATATTTTTATCACTTAGTTTTATAAATAAACAAAGAAGCAATAAAAAGTGAATATAATAAAATAAGATGTGGCAAAACTAAGAGTTATTTGTAAAAGATTTCAAATAATAAAGAAGATAAGGTTGAATGATATTTATTTCTTAATAAGATATGTAAAATTTTAAAAATTGATTGAATGAATATTTTTGTCAAAATGTATGTCAAACAAGTAATTTGAAAAGTCACCTCGTTGGCCTGCTATTTGAATTACTAAGTGGTAATTAAGATTATTAGAGAAATTAAAATGATTGATAATCAATCACCGCCAAATGAAAACATGTGGTGGGCCTTGAAAATTTTAAATAAAATTATCAGTAATATATTTGGATTACCTCATATGAAACGACCCATATATTATCTCACTTTTAAATATATATTTATCATTTTGTCCTTGTTAAATTAAAAATATCTAATTGAAAAAAATTAAAAAGAATGGAACCAGATCATGACACACATTAGATGAGGATATGGATCTCATTTGATATTAATTTCCTTAATTTTTAAGAATAAGAGTGGAAAGACAAATGTATCTATTAGAAGTAAATATATTTTTTGGCGTTAAATGGAAGTGTTTGGAAAGTCAAAGGGAGGTAAGTAAATAATAATAAAGTTTAGAAGGTAAAAGAAAGAAATTGTACAATTTAATAAGGATGGTAAATCAAAATAACTCATAATTTTGTTAATGCAGAGCATGGAGATGCGCCTCTTTCTTGCCAAATGTTACTGATATGCACAGAAGTGTAACAAAAAGTGAGGATGCTGGCATTACTTCATGCCTATTGAATGTAAATGCATTTCAACTTTTGTGTCATTTTGAATATGATGAAATAAAAGTTCTTAAAGAAGTTGAAGTTTCTGATGTTCGTTTCTTTTTGCGTACTAGCACTAGACCTGCATATGTAGAATGTGTGCCTACTAGTAGGAATTATAACTATCAATTGGAATGTGGAGGTATCTCTATATTCGATTGAGTGGATGATGGATATGTAAGACTGCATGTATGCTACTCGATAGTTATGAAACTTGCATGATTATGTTCATCTACTACTAATGTAACATCTCAAGATTTTTTTCATTGCCGGCTCCGAAAGCTATCTCAGCGACATCATTCGATTCTATTACTTAACAATTTTTTTTACTTTGACCAGACAACAAACTGCAGAAGACTCAATTTATAATTAATCTATACAATATGTGAATGCTACTTATACATTATCTAATAATCCGTGGGTTAGGACCCACGGTTATACAATATAATATCTTATATCATGTGCATGCACTCATTAGAGGAGCCATCAACCGTCTCACTATCGCCATCACCATCATCTATACGGATCCAGGTACATGGGCAAATCTCAATGAGATAACTCAATATGTAGAGTCACCCATAATCATAAACAATGAACTATATCAATACCAATAATAACCATCAATTCTATGGACAATGCGTAATCTATAAACAATGTTATGATTAATGATAAAAAATTATACTATAATAATTATTAGTTAACAATAGCAATTAATCAATTATAACAATTATTCATACCATCAATTTAATGATGATCAATCAATATCAATCGCTTCTATTATCAATCATCGTTAATCAATAATTCAATTGGCCAAACTCAATGGAGGCCCTATTTAACAATTATCAATCATATATCCATCAGGTACAAAGACTACAATCTATCATCCACCGGCCATGACAACAAAAACAATAGTTCATCAACCACTATAGCGAAATTAATTATCAATCAACCATGAAGATGCAATTCAATTATCCATAACCATATTGGTTGCAATACAATCGTCAATACCATAAAGGTTATCATACGATTGTCAATTAGTCGATTCTCTTTGCTTCAATCACAAATCGTGTAATACAATCGTCAATACCATATAAGTCACAATATGAATGTCAATTAATTAATTATCTATTATTTATTCTTTAACCACTAGGATTGCAATACAATTGTCAAAACCATGAAAGTCACAATACTATTGTTCAATTATTCATTTAATCTTTGGAGTAATCATATGAACCATAAGATCATGCTGAGAACTCTCATTTATTAAGGGAAGATCATGTCGCGTGGGGCCAATAGACCATAAAGGTTGCAATACAAATGTATGATGACACATAATTTTTGTCTTTTATCTTATTTACCTATGACGTCTATCTTTATCAATTTAGGCGCCTTTTCAATTTCAGATACAATCATAAGATATATCGACCATGCCATATCAACTAATAAGTCAATACACCTATTCTCAACAATCAATTTTTCATTGATTCCAATTCTCCATTATCAAATATCAATCAACAATTGTGATGAATATAATCACAATCATAATTCAATCTTCTCCATAAGACAATTATCGGTAGTTAACAATGACCCCATATAATAATTCATAATAATTTATTATCATATCAATAATTCAATCTTAACAAACAATCTATTATTTATAATCAATAGTTAATGATCAATGATGAGACTATTATGTTCAGGAATCATTAATATAACAATCATCATAATTAACTATAATGAATAATTCTTCGATATCCTTTTCTTGAACTAAACTTGGGCTGGGTAGGGTGAAACCTGAGTCGAGTTCTATGTTGTTCAGCATAGAAACCTCAGCTAAGGATAAACTCGAGCCAAATCATAGGTGAACTGATGCATGCAAAATATAACATATAATTAGCCATGCATTTAATCACATTTTGATTCCTTTTCATATAGCATCATTTTGAAATCTTATTTGCTTTAATTTTATAAAAATAGAAATCTACCCAAATTATATGTTTTATTTCAGAAAAAGTAAGATAATTGAGTAAAAAATCCATCGAAATAAATGACACTCAAATCAGAGTTAAAATGAAGACAGATAGTGGAAATTAATGAAGATTGCCAAGGCTGAACCGAATATAATGGGCCGTTATATGACCGTAACGGGCGTAATAGCAGGGGTGTGAACAGCCCATTATGGACCATTAAAATGCCCCGTTTTAGTCTTACTTCGATTTAGTCATTGTAAGGGCCATTAAATCCATATTATGGGCCATTACAAATGCTGTTTTCGAGATTTCTTTGACTTTTCTTGAGGATTTTAAGACCAGATCGAATCCAATCTTTATCCTAAGTCTCAGGGAAGGTTAGAAACATATTTGCTCAGATTTGAAGAAGTTCTTAATAATTTTAAAGACCTATCAAAGTCTATTCCGAATTTATTTGTTTTAAGATGAAAAGACTTCAAATCAAACTGAAATTCTACCAAAACCTTTGAGACCCCTGGAGGCTATAAATAGAGGCCTTAGGAGACAGAAAAATGTGTGCTTGAGACCTGGGAGCCGTGCTACATTGTAAAGGTGAATTTCAGAGTTTTTTCGTTATTTGTTCAAGAGAATCTATAGAGCAACTCAGCGTGTGTACTTTGCAGTAATCCAGAGATCATCGGAGATGAAGAATTCTGTCTTCTACATATTGTTTGGATGCTCTTTACCCATACTTTTTATGCCTAACTAATTCTGTAATAGAGATATTTATTCTTTACGAGAAAATTGCGTGAACTTGATTGTTAGATTTGAATTAATATAGTTATTTCTTATTCTTTTTATTATAATTGTTGTGCTTAATGCTTTTTACTAAGATTGTTATATTCTGAAATAAGACTACAAACCAGATCAGTGGTGGTTAGTTTTAGGATTTAATAATTTTTAATGAATCGATTCTTAACTTAAAGTTGAAGCAATCATAATACGGAACTAGTAACTCATCGTTTGTGTTAGATCTTGTGCGGTCTATCAGTTTTTACGCAGTGAGGATAACTATTAATTTAGGAATTACAACTTAATGCATCTTAATATCGTTCTTAACTAAAGATTAACTCATCATTTGTTGTCTTAAGTTTTGCGAGAATTAAGATTGTTTGATTTAGTCAGCGCAGAGGTCAATAATTTAAGTAATCCTAATCCGTCTTAAGAACTGAATCTATTCATCATCATTATAATTCAATCTTCATACTTGATCATGTTAGTTAATCATCATCATTAATCAACCAGAATCCTTAGGTTCACCAACTTATTTTACTTTCTATTATTTAAGTTCTGCACATTTAATTGTTGTTTCTATACTACAAGACCATTTTCTTCTCTTAGTAGATTATTAGGATAGATTAGATTTAACTAGTTCCTCATGCTTTCGACACTCTGCTCTATACTTTATTACCTGATATGGCTAGTGTACATGCTAGCAAATTTATTATTACAAATTTTACGCATCAAATTTTTGGTGTCGTTGCCGGGGAACTATATTCATAACTCTTATTCTATCTTGTATAAGCTACTTTGAGAATTTTATTTCTATTGTTGTGTAAACTTTTTAGGCAATATCTCTTGTACACAACCGGATTATCATGAGCACACACTACAAGAAATATGGGGATTACAGACGGTCGAAACCGTTTGTAATCTCCCCAAAAATAGTCGGAAACATCATTTTCGACGATTTTTTTATGGAATCAGGACGTTCGAAAAATGATCATCGCAAATCAATTTTCAATGGTTGGAAAAGGAACGTCAGAAATTTCGATAGATTTCTGACGGTCGTGACCGCCGATATTTGCGGCGGTCAATAAAATCGTCGAAAATTCGACAGTCGTGACCGCCGATATTTGCGGCGATAGACGAAATCGTCGAAAACTTTGGCGGTCACGACCGTCAAAGTTTTCGACGGTTTCATCGACCGTCGCAAATATCGGCGGTTGCTATTTTCGACGGTCGTCGGGTGACCACCGAAGTTTTGACGGTCAAAATCGTCGCAAAAAAATTTTATAATATAAAAAATATTAGCCGGCCGGCGGCCAACGCCAGTGGCCGAGATCCGGCCACCAGCGGTCGAGCGGCCGGATCTGGCCACTAGTCGGCCGAGGTCAGATCCGATTGCCTGACGGTCCGAGCCGGAGAGAGAGACGCCAGCGGGAGAGGATCGCCGACGATCGACGCTGATGCTCGGTCAGTGGCTCGCCGACCGGGAGAGGGAGAGAGAGAGAGGGAGAGGGAGAGAGAGACGAGAGGATGGAGAGAGGAGGGGTATTATATATGTATATATATAGGTGGAAAGTTGAGAAAGCGGGAAAACGAAAAAAAAAAGCGGAATAACGAAATTTTAATTACCGACGGCCAGAGCCATCGGAAAAGCAAATATTAATTATTTTTAAAATTACCGACGGTTGTGACCGTAAAAAATATTTAATTAAAAAAATAAAATAGTATATTTAGTTATATATAATATTTATTTTTTATTTTACCGATGATTTGAACAGTCACTAATTATTACCGACGGTCCGAACCGTCAAAAATTATGATGGTTTGGACTATCGCAAATTATATTAATAAAATACTCCTCATATTATATTATTATAAATTTACCGACGGTTACAACCATTGGAAAATCTGTCAAAAATTGTGACGGATGGATATCCGTCACAAATATCGACGTTCCTAATCGTCGAAAAATAAAATAATAATATAATAAATTACATAATTTATTATTTTCATTTTCGATGGTTATAATCGTCGGAAAATCCGTCGAAAATTATTACGGATAGATATCCGTCGGAAATATCGACGTTCCTAATCGTCAAAAATAAAATAATAACATAACAAATTATAGAATTTATATTTTCATTTCCGACGGTCGTAACCATCGAAAAATCCATCGAAAATTGCTATCCGTCGGAAATATCGACATTCCTGAATGTTGAAAAATAAAATAATAATATAATAAATTACATAATCTATTATTTTCATTTTCATAACCGTCGAAAAATCTGTCGAAAATAATTTCGTCGCAAAATCCATCGCAAATTGCGACGGATTTCTATCCGTCGGAAAATGACAATTTTCTTGTAGTGACATCATGACACATCAACGACAAAGAATAAAATGATAACAAATCAACATGTTGAGAAAAATAACCCTGCTTTCCAACAAGATGGGATTCACATCGAGGCATCATCGTCAAGACAAAGCCTAAAGAAGAAGCCTCAACAAGTGAAGAATGAAGATATTTTTCGAGATCCATCCACTGCACTCACAGAATTATTAGATTCTTTAATGAAGAAGCTCTCCACACGAAATTATCAAATCGAAAATTTGGAGAAAAAAATTCATAACATGAGACAGCACAACAAGAAGTCAGATGAGGATGTGGCATCAATTCTTGAATTTAAATCGTCAACTTCTGACTTCATAGAGATGATTGGTCAATTTGCCACAACAATTGAAAGAAAATTAACAATGCAAGTCCAACACATTCAAAACTTGGAGTCTCGGTTATCCAAAATTCAAAAGCAAATTGAAGTTGATGATTCACTTTGACAATGAACTCAAGTTCAAAGCTTTGGAATCAAAATTTCATGCACAGGAGAATGAAGTTGCAAAACTGAGTTCTCTAATTTTTGAACATCCAAGGCACATTGAAGAGAATCCAAAGGTCATGTTATGCTCGTGCCATTATCAATATCCATGGCACCCAGAAGAAATTTTTTTAGCAAGGATGGTGACGACTCAATGGCGTGTCAAAGGAGACAAGTAAATACATCATGAAAGATGAGAAGGTTCAAAGGAGGGTCCCACCTTTGGAAGTTCATGTCACTCCTACATCATTTTCTCCAATTCGGCCATAGTCGAAGGAGAAGAGTAAATCACCCATAGTTGCCTGCAAATAACCGCATTCTCATTCGTACAATCTGTAAAATCTTTGAAGGAGAAAAGTACTTCGCCAACACCAACACGATCTTCTCCAACTACAACACTCCAATGGCGGCCTAAAAATCACTCGACGATCCAAGTTCAGTAGCAACACCTATCAACTTCAACCTCGATGAGTTGTTGTACATGAAGAACCGCCACCACCAGATGATGACCTCAAATCAACAACGTAGGCGTCATCCAACATTGCATGTGCTGTGCATCATCACGACAAGCGTTCCTGATCACATTAAATTAAACCCGGTGAGATCGTTCCATATCTATTCTTATTGATATTTTTTTCTTATTACTCAGCATATATGCCATATCATAGTCAAGTTAGCGACTTTAAGCTTAGAACTATTTTTTTCTCAATCCTTAAATTTTTTAGATGTTTCACGTAATTTAATTGAGATTAATTTAGTTCATGTTAGATTAGTTAGTTTGATTATTTTAGTTGCTTAGTCTCTTTAGTTTCCTTTTGGCATTTTTATTTTATTTTATTTTTTTTAACAAGTTTCTGCAGGTCACAAGTCAAATTTTATATTCATTTTATTGTTCATGGACTGTTATTTCCATATCACGGATGTTCTTTAGATATAACGGGTCATTTCTATGGTATCACGACCTGTAACTATATTTCATCACCAAAAATTTCATTGAGTCATTAATTTCAAGGGTCATCCTGGTCATTTTACGCACTTCACAATGGACGATTTCATGTTTTAGACATATCACACTACAAGAAAATTGCCATTTTCTGACGGGCAATTTTCGACGGTTTGAAATCCGTCGCAATTTGCGACGGATTTTGCGACGGTTCCATTTCCGACGGATTTTTCGACGGTTACAATCGTCGGAAATAAAAATAATAGATTATGTAATTTGTTATATTATTATTTTATTTTTTGACATTTAGGAACGTCGATATTTCCGATGGATACCCATCCGTCGCAATTTGCGAGGGATTTTCCGACGGTTACGACTGTCAGAAATAAAAAAATAAATTACATAATTTATTATATTATTATTATTTTTTTTTTACGATTAGGAACGCCAATATTTCCGACGGATATCCATCCGTCGCAAAATCCGCTGCAACTTCCGACGGTCATAACCATCGATAAATGTATAATAATATCGTATGAAGAGTATTTTATTAATATAACTAGCGACGGTCCAAACCGTTGCAATTACCGATGGTTTCGACCGTCGGTAATAAGTACCGATGGTTCAAACCGTCGATAAAATAAAAAATAAATATTATATATAACTAAATATTTTTTCGACGGTCACAACCGTCGGTAACTTTAAAAATAATTTATATTTATGTTTCCGACGGCCGGAGCCGTCGATAATTAAAATTTCGTTATCCCGCTTTTTTTTTCTTTTTCCCGCTTTCTCTCATCTTTTACCCTTATATATATATATATAATACCTCTATTATAATTCTTCCTCTCCTCTCCTCTCTCTCTCTCCCTCTCTCCCTCTCCCTCTCCCGGCCGGGGAGCCTCTGTCGGACGTCAAGCGTCGACCGCCGGCGATCCTCTCCCGCCGGCATCTCTCTCTCTCTTCACCGGTGTCTCTCTCTCTCTATCTTTCTATCCCTCTTTCTCTTTCTCTCTCTTTCTCTCCGGCCGCGGGCGGCCGGATTCGGCAGCTGGCGCCCGAATCCAGCCGCCTGCGACCGGATAAAAAATGGCGGCCGGATCGGCCAGATCCCGCCCCCAGCAACCGGATCGGCGTGGGCATTCGGATCCGGCCATTTGGTCGCCTTCGGCCGGATCCAGCCTCCTGTGGCCGGATCGGGCCTCCTGTGGCTGGATCCGGCCCCTAGCGGCCGGATCGGCCGTGGGCGTTGGGATCCGGCCGTTGGCTGCCGGATCCGGCTGCGGGCGTTCGGATCCTACTGCGGGCGGCCGGATCCGGTCGCTAATTCTTTTTTATTTTTAAAAAATTCTTTGCGACTGTTCCGACTGCCGAAAGATAAAACGACCGTTGAAAGTTTCGACAGTTGCGACTGTCAAAAAATTTTTTACAGTTGGAACCATCAAACTTTTCCGGCGGCTATAACCGTCGAAAAGCTTCGACGGCTGGAAACGCCGAAATGTTCCGACGGTTCAAACCGTTGCAATTACTAACGGTTTTTTTTAAATCGTCGCAAATCGATTTGTGACGAGCATTTTTTCGACGGATTGATTTCGTCTGAAAAACCGTCGGTAATTGTGTTACCGATAGTTTTTGAGCTAATTTCGACCATCAGTAATTAGCGTTTTTCTTGTAGTGTCACAAGCCTTAACATTTGTTTCATGACCCGTAAGCTAACACACCCCACGTCTAGCATCCAATTTCATGAGTCGTAAACTCTATGTTATGGATCTCACAGTGGCATACATTTTGAATTTTTTATCTTCATGGGCAGTAGGAAGATCGTCACGGACCTCACAGCGTCTTGTATTTTAAACTTTTGATATCTCACGGGTCATAAGAGCTTGATCATGGGTCTCACAGTAGCCCAATTTTCGATATTTTATATCTCACGAGCCGTTATATATTCATCACGGGGGTACCTCCAATATCACGGGCCATCACTAGGTTATCACAATGCAATTAGTTCCTTGTTCCAGACAGTTTTCTTTTATCTCAAAGGTCGTTACACCATGGTAACGGGTCATAACTTATCTAGTCGCCCCCGTGAAGATAGTGAATTTTATGGTTCACAGGGCTTCATATTTCACAGATCAGGAATTTTCATCACGGGTCGTTACCTATGAATCACGACCCGTTACGCTTTCATTCCACCCTCACTACAAATCGCTTGATATCTGACTTGTAACTCATATATAACGACCCTTATTCTCGTATTATTTTATTTTATTTTTTTGCAGATCATCAATTACTTTTGTGAGGGTCGTTAGCTATCAATTTAGAGCCCATGCACGAGCTATGATGACCCGTGACCGTCTGCGCCTAATATTCATCGCCACTGCCAGGGGCGTGATTTGCATATGCTACAACAAATATGGTTTATAGTTGCAAATTAATAATCACAATATGTTAGTTCATGGTAATAATCATATTTTATAGTCACGATTATTATTTTTGTAAGTATTGATGAGTTTGTACCCACAAATAATTTATATCGTGACAATAATGGTTTAGCAATTGTTATGAAGATTTATTTTATGACAAATAATATAAGTAATTGCCACAATTTTATTTTCATAATAAACTATATTCTTTATCATCAATTTTAGTCACAAAAAATTCATGACTAATTGTTGAATGCAATATTATGTATTTGTTACTTTAAAAATTTACGACAAATGATATGTAAGATTTTTATAAAAACTTAATGATATGTTTTGTTGATAAAATTACATTAATAATTGTTCTTACTTTACATTAAACTTAAATAAAGTTGTATGATTTAATTAATCACCTAAGTTGTTTGAATAATAATTATTAAGATTGACTTTATGACTTAAGGTTCGATAAGGGTTAATAAGCTAAAGTTCATACATGAGGCATGCCTTGATTAGTTTCACATGCACAAGTCATGGAAGAGATATTGGGTATATATGATGACATGGTCTTAATTTGGTAGGATGTATTTTGGTAAAACCATGAGGGCCGAGGCCCAAAGAGGACAATATCTTATGCAAGTACAAGGATGTTACATATGATATCAAAGTCAAACCGTGCGGGCTAAGGCCCAAAGTAGACCATGTCCTATGCGAGTACAAGGAGCCGCCTTCGCGTAGCTACAAATATAATTAGTCATAAAATGCTTAAGGAAATAAAATATGCTAATATCCACGAATATAATTAATAATGAAAGTCAATAAATGACACCTACAGAATTTATGTTGTCAATATCGAAGTATTTGCCACGAATGATGTCATTATTCAAATTTGTTAATATTTAATACTTACATAAATATTTGTGGCTATTATGATATTTATAGTCATATAAATAACCTTTGTGCTTATTGATTAGTTGCAACGCCATCAATAATCAGGAGTTGTTGCCACAATTTTATTCGTGACTAATAACTTATAATCATGATATTTGAGCTTATATTCACGAAAGAACTTGTAACTATAAATCCAGTTTGTTGTAGTGATATCACGACCCATTAAATTGCACAGACCGCCCGTGAGCTCTTCAATACGACTCGATAACATCACCCTACGGGCCGTAACTTACCTATCACGACCCATTACGAAACAAAGAAAAAAAAGGGGACAAAAAGAAGAAGAAAAGAAAGAAAGAGAAAAGAAAAATTGCATCCTCAGAATTGAAGAGAAGTAGGAAACAAAGATGCCAAGGATACTACGAATTCCTATAGCTTCAACATCCATCGACTCAAGATAAATCAGGTTGTATCATTTCCTTATCTACATTTATATTTTTTTTCTCATTATCACGTATTTGGAGTCCTACGAGTTTGATTTCTAACACTGGGACAGTGTTGAGTTCAAGCTTGGGGGAGTTAAGTTTGCAATTTCACACATCATGTCATATCATTTTATATTACATTGCAAGCATACATTCTCTTAATGTTTCAATTGTATATTTGCTTGCATTTTATATTTAAAAAAATCATCATAAAAATGTTTTTCATAGTTGAAAATTGTCTCTTATTTTCTCATGTCTTAGTATCTACTTATTTATCAAGCACTATTCAAGGACATCCTATTAATTAACAAAATTTGACACATTATTATTTTATCATTTATCACCTTCGTGTTAGGTAATTGGTTTGAAAAAAGTTGCTTAATGAAACTATGAACAAGTTCTGATCATGCTCTTATTATTTTTTATTATTATGTATATTACCTTGATAATAATTATATCCCTGTTGAACATTCAAGTATAGCTGAACATACTAATAAATAAGTACATGTAAAATTATCATCATATACAAAAGAGGGCTAGTGGAGCCCCAAAAAGTATGAGGAGGTACAAAAAGTTATTATCCGGAACCTTGATGAGTTCGGATAATTAGATCTGTAGGGAATTCTTGCCTCACGTCTTAAGGACAACTGCTCTGGGATCCGTCAATCGAAAGGCCGTGACGTGGACCACCTTGCGCAATATGAAGAAGCACATGAGTACCAAAATCAATGAAGAAAAAGAAGTGAAAAAAAGGAATGATGATGAAAATTTTCTAAGTGAAGAAATATAAAAGTAATAAATGAATAAAAGCTCGTGTTACACTTGTAAATTGAACATTGATATTTTTATTTTCAAGAATTATTTTCTTATTATTTAGAGCTGAATTTGGAGGAGTTTAAAAATATCTTTCACTCAAAAATTTCACAAAGCCGGATTATTATGGAAAGTGGTGAGACACTTAGGCAATGGATGTATAAAATTTAGTGCTAAAAAGAATATTTGAATAACATGGTGGAAGCGATGATTATTTTGGTTGGAGCTTTGTTTTGAACATTGTTTGAGGACAAGCAAATATCTAAGCTTGGGGAGTTTGATGCATGCAAAATATAACATATTATTAGCCATGTATTTAATCACATTTCGATTCCTTTTCATATAGCAGCATCATTTTCTAACCTTATTTGCTTTAATTTTATAAAAATATAAATCTACCCAAATTATATGTTTTATTGCAAAAAAAGTAAAAGAATTGAGTCAAAAATTCATAGAAACAAATGGCACTCAAATCGGAGTTAAAATGAAGGCAGAAAATGGAAATTAATGAAAGCTACCAAGGCTGAACCAAATATAACGGGCCGTTATATGACCGTAACAGCCGTAATAGCAAGGGCGTGAATAGCCCATTATGGACCATTAAAATGCCCAGTTTCAGTCCCGTCAAATCCATATTATGGGCCGTTATGAAGGTTGTTTTCGAGATTTCTTCGACTTTTCTTGGGGATTTCAAGTCCATATCGAATCCAAACTTTATCCTAAGCCTTAGGGAAGATTAGGAAACATATTTACTCAGATTTAAAGAAGTTTTGGATGATTTTAAAGACCTATCAAAGTCTATTCCGAATTTATTTGTTTTAATATGTAAAGACTTCGAATCAAACCGAAACTCTACCAAAACCTTTGGGACCCCTGGAGGCTATAAATAGAGGCCTTATGAGATAAAAAAATATGTGCTTGAGATCTGAGAGCCGTGCTACATTGCAGAGGCGAGTTTCAGAGTTTTTTCATTGTTTGTTCGAGAGAATCTGTAGAGCAAGTCAGCGCGTGTACTTTGCAACGATCCAGGGATCATCGGAGATGAAGAATTCTACCTTCTACATATTGTTTGGATGCTCTTTACCCATACTTTTTATGCCTAATTAATTCTGTAATAGAGATATTTATTCTTTACGAGAAAACTGCATAAACTCAATTGTTATATTTGAATTAAGATAGTTATTTCATATTCTTTTGATTATGATTGTTGTGCTTAATACTTTTTACTAAGATTATTATATTCCGAAATAAGACTACCAAATCTGGGGTAATTAGTTTTAGGATTTAATAATTTTTAGCGAATCGATTCTTAACTTAAAGTTGAAGCAATCATAATACGAACCTAGTAATTCATCATTTGTGTTAGATTTTGTAAGGTCTATCAGTTTTTACCCAGCGAGGATAACTGTTAATTTAGGAATTACAACTGAATGCATCTTAAGATCCTTCTTAACATAAGATTAACTCATCGTTTCTGGTCTTAAGTTTTGTGAGAATTAAGATAGTTTGATTTACTTAGCGTAGAGATCAATAATTTAAGTAGTTCCAATTCGTCTCAAAAACTGAATCTATTCATCATCGTTATAATTCAATCTTCATAGTTATTCATGTTAGTTAATCGTCATCATTAATCATCCAGAATCCTTAGGCTCAACACCAACTTATTTTACTTTCTATTATTTAATTTCTATTTTCTATATCACAACACCGTTTTCTTCTCTTAGTAGATTATTAGGATAGATTAAATTTAAATAATTCCTCGTGGGTTCGACATCTACTCCCTACTTTATTACTTGATACGACTAATGCATTTGCTAGCAAATTTATTGTTACAAATTTTACGCATTATGAACCTAGGCTTGGTCGGCCTGGTTCACTTCTATCCATTCTCGACCATTAGAGTTCGAGCAGGGTATGAGGAAACTCAGGTCGGATTGGTATCATTCATCATCTATTCAGTTTCGGGTCATATAACCCGGGCCACAATAATCATAAACCGGGCCAAGTTCATTGAAATAGGTCCGGTTTCAATGCAATTCGCAACGAGTTCATAGGAACTCGGGTCGGGCATTACAGAAATTGAGTCGGGTTCTGTCATCGTTGGGTAGATGCATTTTCAACGCGACTTATGATCCTATTTTTGATGTCATAATCTATGCAATAGTATAAATAATTAACCCACGCTATACTTCAATTATAGGTCAGCGGTCCTGAGGGTCTATACTGATGAAAATTGTTGATATAGGGATCCTGTAACATCATTGCACTTGTATAAGATATTGTCCGTTCTGGGCCTCTACCTACATAGTTTCGACAAAACGCATCCTACTAAGCCAAGGTCATGTTTCCATATATACCCAACATTTCTCCCGTGAGTTATGCATATGGAACTAATCCAAGGCCTCATGCACCCTTCCCCCCTTAGGGGACTCAACGTGCGAGCCGAGGCCTAGAGCGGATAATATCACACGATGGTCAGAAATGTTACATAAGATATCAGAGCCACTCCGCGTGAACCTCTGTACAAGGTGGGGTGCAATCACTCAACGAGGATGTTGAGTCCCCTAAGGGGGAAAGGGTTGATGAGGCATAAGTCCCACATGCATAAGTCACGAGAGAAATGTTGAGTATATATGGGAACATATTCTTTTCATCAGGTGTGATGCATTTTGACAAAATCGTGCGGGCCGAGACCTATATCGGATAATATTACACGCTGATCAGGAATGTTACATATGGTATCAAAGTCATTCCGCATGAACCTCTGTGCATAATGAGGTGTGATCACTCAATGAGGATGTTGAGTCCCCTAAAGGGGGAAGGATGCTTGAGACATGCCTTAGATTAGTCTCACATGCACAAGTCACGGAAGAGTTGTTTGGTATATATGGGAACATAACCTTGGTTTGGTAGGAAGCAGTTTGGTAAAATCGTGTGGGCTAAGGCCCAAAACGGACAATATCTTACACAAGTAAAATAATGTTATAGATTCCCTACGTGCCTTAAGTTGGCTAAAAAAACTAACTATGTCCCCTACTGTCTGTCGACTACACAAATGCTGAAACTTTGGTCAATGATTCCTCCTCGATATTGCCTCGAAACCTACGCCGATCACTTGGATGTTGTTCTGCTATATCGGGGCTTCAAAATGGTATATCGTCTTAAGTGCTTTGGTTTGTGAGAAAACGGAGGAAGAGAGGGCTCTCGTGCAAAAACTCGATGAAGAAAAATAATGATTTCTAGCCACTTTTTAGGTCATATTTATAGTTTTTAATTAGGGTTTTTTTTTCTCCCATTAGGTCTTAGGCTATTTCTCTATGGTCATTCATCATTAATTACCCTCTCTTAAATATTCAGATTTAACTAAATCCTAATTTAACTAATTATTCCATAACCATGCTTATCCCAAATCCAATTCAATTCAAACTCTTTTTTATTTCTTCCATAACTTCTCTCAATCAAAATCTAATTTTACCTTATTTTTTATTTTTTGCTTTAATCTAATTTGTAAAATTATTTAATTCCATAATATTTTACCACTTAATTTTAGGATTAAAATAATAATAAATATTATTTTAATGGTTGAAATATTTCTAAGTCACAAGACTCTCAATCCTCTTCTATGCGGGAGTCCTATGTCCATTAAATATTTTTTTGGACCTCAAATCAAATTGCAATTCCTAATCTCACTCTAATTATAATTCCTATTCCAAGTAGGACTTAATCTTTCTTTATTTTTCTTTTCTCTTTCTAACCATATTTTTAATCCTACTCTAACTCTAATTCCTCATCTAAGTTACTCTTTCTTTCTATTCATATTCCTTTTCCAATTATATTCCTATTCCTTCTCAAATTATGCTTCAATCTTCTTTAACCCACTAAAACTTGGATATAATTTAGCAAATTACTTTATTTCCCTTCATAAATTCCTAAGGTGTTACATAATAACCTCCTTAAAAAAATTCATCCTCAAATTTACGTAGGGGAATTTGATCAATTCAATACTTAGTCAATACACTTATTAAGAGATATTCACTATCTATTGTCAACGTTCTTACATTCTTACTAGTTTTCTCAAATGAAAGAAACTAATTATTCTATTATTATTTTAATCATTATTCCAAATGTCTATCATTCATTCTATGATGGTGCCTTAACTTTACTCATCATCGGGTTGTTTAGTATTCATTTCTATTTTGTACGCATGTTCTAGCAGCAACGTACTAGGTCTTTCATTCTTTTCTTGGTCTTGCTTTTTTTCCCTTTGGTTCTAAACAATCACGAGCAAAGTGTCCATACTTTCTGCAGTTAAGACATACACCGGTCTTGCGATAACATTCTCCCGAATGATACTTTTGACAATAAGAACAATGGTTTCTCTTTCATCCAAACTCTGAGGGTGATCCTTCTCTACTAACTCGTTGACCATTGTTCTGTCGATCTTTCTTATCAATGGTCTTTCCTTCTTTAGAGGTCGATCTTTATTCTTAGTCCTCACAACTTTCTTTTCTTGTTTTTATTGTTGGGCGCTTTCATTATTTTCTTGTTTCGATTCTGTTGCAAATTCTTCTACAAACCTGAGAGCAATGCCTCCCATTACTATCATGCGGAGACTAGTCTTGAGACCTTTTACAAACTGTTTGACTCGATCTCTTTTTGTTTGCTTCCGGGTGCAATACTTCTTTAAGTTTAGAAACTTTGCTTTGTTTGACTATCATGTCACCCTGTTACAGTTGGAGATATTCCTCCTACCTTTTACCTCGTTGATAAGCAGGGACGTACCTTTCTTCGAAGGTTTCCTTGAACTCCATCCATGTTATAACACTTTGTCCATCGTTTGGTTGCATAAATAATTTTGCGATTATCATTGCATTGCATTTCTTAAAAAAATTCCTCAATTTCCTCCATCCATCGCTTGACTTGCTCGAAATCGCCCATTCTATAGTTGTAATTTTAAGAATCTTTCCATGGTATCCTTGATGTATATTGGGGGCATCTCATGATTACGGGGTGTGTAAATCGCATGCGAGTTATGTGGTGGTGTCTTCTATTGATCCTCTTGTTGCCCATTGACTTGTTGATAATTCAATCTTGACTCTTGATGTTGCTGGGTGCTTGTTTGTTGATTGCGAGCTGTAGACCCGCTATGTGGAGCACGAGGAACACAACCATGGGGGACCATCCTCTTCAAAGGCATCTACATCCATAAAAAATTATCTAACTCCCTAGCAATAATCGTATTCTATTCTCATATCATTTGGAGATAACCTCCTTAGGACTTGGGTTATTCTTTCGAGAATAGCCTCCATTATTCCTTTTGGAATAACCTCCCTAGGCATTGCCTTATACTATCAATTAAGTCATTCCATTTCCATCGTCTAAGGATTTATGCAATCCCTCACTCTATCCATGGCCCTTGGAAGGCTCCATATTCCATATTGTATTTAATAGTTATATAAACTAATCACGGTTCAGAAAACTTATGGCACAATGGTTGCTCATGACGTGTGCACATGAACTTTATTCTATTAGAGACAACTAAAAAGTGTCTCGCGTTAGGCTTTGATACCTTTGTAATGCCCCGATATTTTTTCCTTTGCTTGCACAGAAGGCTATCTTGGCGACGCTACTTAATTTTATGACTTAACTATTTTTTTAGTTTGACTAGATAGCATACTGGCTTACATTAATATTATGTTTTATAGGAAATGTAAGGAAGAAAACTAAAAATTAAGGTTAGGAGAACAACAAACTAATTGATTAATTAATTATATAATAGAATCATCTAGCAAACATTCCTCAAACGAGGCTTGTTTTTGTCATCAATAATCAAACATTTATCCCTTCAAAGCAATAAAAGAATCAAATTTGTAAAGTTAGCACGACAAATGCTTCATTGCTAGTTGACTTGTAGTTAGGTTTTGTGATTTTACGATTCTCATGTTGGCAAAGATCTTTTTCTACCGATCAGACCACAAAAAGGCACTAGCGTAGTGCGACTATCAAAGTTAAATATTCTTCATTGTATAATCATACAAATCGCAAGTTATAGACATCAAGAGCTTATGCCGGAGGAAGGCGGTGGTGTTAGGGTCGGCGCAAAGGGTGGTTTGATTCCTTTCCATGTTCACCTCTTCAAGAAGAACACTGAGTTTAATTCATCGAGTAATCATTTTGGAAATACATTATCAAATGAACATGAAAATATGTATATATATAGATGTCGATGTTGGTATTCAAATTAGATGAACTCTATTATATATATTATTTACATCAGCAATTAAATGTACACATAAGTTTACACTAAAATATGTATATGTATTTGTATTTATGTTTATGTTTTTTTATATACATTTTTGTCTGTATTTGTATTCACATGTACATTTATATTTGCATTTATGAACATATAATTGATATTTGATAAATTTATAATTAATGGTTAATATGGAATTAACTTTTGCATCACAACAATGTCGCAACAGTGCCAGGCACTCAATAGAAACACATTAGCCTCCCAATGATGTCACTAGATTATGTGGCACAAATGATTAGTGTCGTGGTCCGTCGAAGCTACTATGGCATTGGATGAAACGTGCCACAATAGCACCACATTGTCGATGCGAAAGGCGACTCTAAAGCATGTAGTTTAGTGTTTCCACCATGCTATGCTATTGTGGCGCTATATTTTAGTGCATGTTTTCCTTCACTCGCGCCTAAAAAATAGTGGCTATATAGCATCGTGATGGCTTCACATTTGGCGTCGAGCCGTTGTAACGCAAAGGTGACACTACTTCGAGGCGGCAGAGAGGCAACTAGCATCGTGCTGTTGTCAGCCCATTCTACGCCTTTGGCATTGAGGTAGCGTCGCATATTTTGCGTCTCTAATCTACCTATTTATTTTAGTGAATGATTACAATGTGCTAAGACAATAAGTTTTAAGCCCCTCGCTCTAATATCATGCGGAAAAAAAAATGATGGCCAAAATAAAACATAAGAAGAAAATCCTCTATTTCTCTTATCTTTTTATTCTGAAATCCATAGATTATATATACAGTGCCATCACATCCAACCAACTTATATGTATGGGCTCGATCATCTCTTACCTGTACGAACTCTCCGTGGTTGGTTTAATTTTAATTCAAAAATAATAGCCTTATCTTTTATCATATTCAAGCCAACTCCTCACCCTCGCCCTCTCTCGTGACGCACTACCTCTTACCATTGTCCCTACAAAAAAATATACAATTAAACATTTAAAAAATATTGAATTCTAAAGTAAATTATTAAGCACATTATTAAAAACAAAATCTTAAGAATATCTTTTGTAAAATAATGAATGTAAATCATCAAGTGCATGATAAACAATATTTTTTTAAGAAATTAACACATACAAAACCAAGTTATTCTTGCATATCATCATCATAAAGGAAATTGAATCATCGTCGTCCTCATCATTATTGTCATTGTATTCATCACTCTCCTCTTCTTCTTCATCTTCCTCTCCTTCTTCTTCCTCCCCCTCATCTTCATTTATTTCTTCTAATTCATACACATAATCAAAATGTTCTAAATTAACAAGCATATTTGCTTCATGAAGTTCATTACTCAGTTGAACTAAAATAGGAGTAGGCATCTCATCTTCTTGATAATACTCATCAATTGTAGGAATTGAGTCATTATTTGCTACATCGGTCGGAATATCAACTCTTCCTCTTGTTTTTGTGTTGCATACGACCCATCAGTCTTTTCTTTCTCGACTTTTGGATGGATAAGTCATGCAATATACTTGTTGAGATTGTTCTGCTAACACAAATAGTTCATTTGTTGATAATCTAGATGCATGCCGTATTTTAACTAGACCATGATGAGGATGAACCTTCATACATTTTTAGTGTCAAATCAAGCACATTTAAACAAAACAATTGAATTATGCAATCCATAATAATTCATCTCTAACATATCAACTAATAAACCATAGTAATCTCGCTCATAGTCATTATAATAGCTTCCCTTTATACAAACACTACTATTCATAGTTTTCTCCCACGACCATGATGAATATCAAATAAAAAACCATTTGGGAAGTATCCTTTGTAACATTTCACTATACGTGAAGGGTCGTGTGCTATATCCACTATTTGTTTGTCAACAACATTTATACTTACCTATAAAATAAAAATAATAATCAACAAATTTGAGATAATTATTTGTTACAAATATTATACTTATATATTGTTTCAACCAATCCATAAAATTATTCTCATGGGACCTTTCTTTCTCCTCATCGCTAACATGTGGGTTCATAACATTTCATCATATATCCTAGTCATAATAATTATTAGTACCAAAATATAATAAATGATAAAATAATTTTCAGAAAATATATTTGAATATTCTTACTCAACAAAAGGCTTAAGCTCAAGTGTATTTAATAAAACATATATATGTGCAGCATACATCTCAACATCCGACATCATCCTTCTTGTATAATCATCGGATGGTCGACCGTGATGATAAAAGATAGATAGACGTCCCATCATCCCAACATCTCCACCATCATCATTCCTAGGAATTTGAGTTAATTTTGTTTGAACATTTGGTTCAAAATAGAATCGGCAAAATGTTGAAATCTCTAGTATAATATATGCATCACAAATAGATCCTTCTAACACATGCTTTATTTTTCACCTTTTTATTCGTTTGATGCATATACCTAAATGAGTAAAAAAATATAAAACATTCATATGGGCATATAATTCATATAGCTAATAAATTGAAAGATGAAGAGGATTTAATACTTACGGCTCAAATGGATACATCCAACGATACTAGACTGATTGCTGGTAGGGGTCATTCCGGGACCCTGCGCATAGGGGCGAGCCAGCGACCCCTGTTGTTGTTGACAGGGCTCGTTCCAAGTCCCTGAGTGCATAGGGGCCAGCCAGTGACCCCTGTCATCGCTGGCAGGTTCATCTCGGGCCCCTGCATGCCGACAACCCCTAAGGTCGCTGATGGTGCCTTGGGGGCACACAAGGGTCGTGTCAAGACCTGCGTACGTGTGTGACTCCACCAGTGATCGCAAGGGACGCCAACGACGGTCCATGTGCGTGCAGGGGCCTAAGACGACCTCGGTATGCATGCAAGGCACCGCCAATGATCACATGGGTCGCCAGCGGTGCCTTGCGCGTGTGCACAAAGACCCATCAGACCCCTATTGGCAGCACCCTGTGCGTGCAAGGGCCTTGCCAAAATGCCCTACATGCACAGGGCACCTCCGGCAACCACTATGGTCGCTGGTGGCGCCCTGCACACGCAGGTTCTTGGCTGGGCCCCTGCATGCGAAGGGCCTAAGACGACCTAGGTTGCTGGCAGCAGACACACGCTCGAAGGGTGTGCGCAAAGACCCTACCTGCGCTCGTGCAAGATGGTGAACAAAAGAAAAAAAAGGAACTCGTGCAACATGGAGAACCAAAGAAATATCTTTAATTATTTTGGATGTATATGGAAGAAGGAGAAGATGTTGGATCCCAAAAGGCGCCAAGAGAGGGGAGGGTGAATTGGTGTTAATTCGAAAGTATCGATTTTACAAAGATCATCGCGGAAGCACAAAACCGATTCTTAAAACCTTTGCAAATAAAGCAATTCATGTTATAAACATAATATGAATGGGGAGAAAGAGAGAAAAAATCAAACGCAAAGACACGGTGATTATCGATGAAGTTCGGCCACACTTTGGCCTTCGTCTCCGCTCTGACTTCTCGACCTCGAGACCGTCAAAGATTTCAGTAATTCCAAATGGGGTAAGGAAGAAAGCCGTTTACATCAACCATCTTTTCTCCGCTTCGAGAGGCAAGGCAACCTCTCCTTCTAAGAAGCTAATCTTTTTCTCTCGCTCAATAGGTAAGATTTAGAACCTCTTTTACACATGAGCTCTCTCTATTTTTTCTGAACAAAAATGTTTCTCTCTTTTGCAATTCTATGATCACAATAGTAGAAGAGAGAAAGAAAGAAAACTCTAAATGATAACTTCAAGAGAAATGATCTTCTTTTGATTTCTTGACATTTTGCTTCAATGCTTAGATGTGTGCTTTTGCTTCTGACTTTGACACTTCTTCTATAGGCTCTAGTATGTGAAAAATTCATCCAAAAATTGTTCGACAAATTTTTTTTTTCAAATTTGACCGTTACTGTTCATTTGACTTGGAGACCGATCGACCGCACATATGGACCGGTCGATCGGTATAATTTCTTTTATGAAAAATATGACCGTTGGTGAATTCTGTACTATCCGGTTGACTGGTACAGTCTTAACATTCTATATGTTGAAAATGAGCATTTTTTTCACTGACCGATCGACCTATTTTCCAGTCGGCAGTTCGACTACTTTGCACTATTTTAAGCATAACGTTTTGCACAGTTATTATCCAAATGAGATGATTTTTAATTATATGAAAAGCTAACAAGATTATCTACAATTTTGATATTCATAACTCTTCCATAATCTAATAAGTCCAGTGCAATTATTTAATCAAAATATAGTGCATAAAGTTATCTCTTTTTCTTTAAACTTTTTCAGCATTTTAACTTTAATCATTCGAGGTTTGTATCATCAAAATATAATTTTATATGTTATTAAAATTTGAATCCAACAATCTCTCCCTTTTTTATGAAGAAAAATTGAGAAATATGAAAATATATAAATTACGAAAAAGTTGTAACCCCCTAACACATAGCTTTTCTTATAATGGTAGATATTCACATAAATATTAATTGTAAGGTACTCTTCATATAAAGTGATATTAAGATCACATTTTTCCTATACTTCTTCCCCTTTTGTTTCAAAAAATAATAATTTATATATGAAGCATATAAGAAACCATATATAACCCTCCCTTAATCAAATTTTCAAAAAATTTATTCTTCTCCTTTTGTCATATAATAGACATGTAGAGTATTGCAAGTTTTGAAAAATAACTTCCCCTAAATTTATGGCTATTTTATAATGAAAATCAATTTATAAAAGTCAAAACAAAATTATATTAAGAATCAAAATATGGCATAAAACTTTGATTCAACAATGATGTCCATGATATGTCAAAATAAAATTTAATCATGCTCTCACTATCACTATTACCAATTTTCATTTATATATTCCTTTTTCTAAAAAAATAGTAGTTTTGAATTTTTGAGCGACATCAGAACATAAAGGATACTTCTACCATAACATTTGTGCCTTTACATTTTCAATTCCATATGTCATTTGCAAGTGAGGCACACCTGAAAAATAATCAAGTAACTTTTGTACCCAAACCTCTGTGGGTCCAATTTTGTTAGATAATATTCATTTCGGAACTCATATCATCCCATGTTGTGAAGATTTTCTTATTTTTGCATTGGTATGCATAATGACCATAAAATTCACATGTAAAATATTTGAAATGTGATTTTCTACCATATAGATGATTGGATTTCCAAAATGAATTTTCATGTCTAAAATTATTTCTAAGATTATTTGTCGTTACATGAGAAATAGTCTTATTTTGTGAGTTTTTCAAAAGGCCATTTTACTTCTTTATCTTTTCTAAAGAACATGTTAGTTTTACAATTTTACATGTGTAATTTTCAAAGTTTCAATTTCATTTTTGAGTTTTTCAATGTCATATAGTAATTTTTTATTTTCCTCTTTAGTTGAAAAATATCTTTTTATGATATAAGAGAGTTATTCATTTACATCTAAAGAAATATTTTCTTCGAAAAATCTCGATGAGTCATTATTTGAAATTGAAGAGTTTGAAGTTAACTTATCATTGTGTACCATTAGGCACAAGTATGCATCCTCACTAGAAGAGCTTGATGAGTCATTTGATTCATCTTCACTTGGCTCTTTATATTTATTCTTCTTCTTCTTCTTCTTCTTCTTCTTCTTCTTCTTCTTAGATGTCTCCTTTTTGTCTTTTGAGTGATGTTTACATAATCCTCTTTTCGACTTCTTACTCTTTTCTTTATATTTCACCAACTTGAGATATTTGTGAAGTTTTCTTGTATAACGGGCGAGTTTTTTTTCGTCAACTCCTTCCTCACTTGAGTTATCTTTATTTTCGCTTGCTTTCAAAGCTAATGTCTTCTTTTTTAAAGCATTGGATTTTTCTTCTTCTTAGATTCCGATTTCATAGGTTAGAAGTGAACCATCATCAAAATCCAATTTGTTCAGATCATTTTCTTCGATCACCATCCTTTTTTATGCCATTGGGAGGAGAGAGACCTAAGAATCTTTTTCACTTTTTGGGGATTTGTTCTAGGCTCGCCCAAAGAGGCTAAGCCATTCACAATATCATTAAACTGAACAGCCATATCATTTATGGATTCATTATCTTGTATCTTGAAGGAATCATATTAATGATTCAAAATATTTAATCTAGATTCTTTGACTTTATTTCTTCTTTCATAAGTAGTAATGAGTTTCTTCCAAAATTCGATTGCACTTTCACAATTAGAAATTCAATTGAAATCCGTTGAATCTAAAGCACAATAAAAAATATTCTTTGCTTTCCAATCCAATTTTGAAAAAAAATTTTGTCTTTCGTCATGTTCGGTAAATTTTTCATGAAGATAAAAACCTTTTTCAACGATATCCCACATATTAATAGAATAAATGTATGCTTGGATTCTAATTTTTCAATATTAAAAATTTAATGCATTTAAAAAAGGAGGACGACTAATTGATTGTCCTTTAGCGAAAATAAATCCGCTTGATGCCATCGCTCTAAAGATTGTAAATCTTAAAACAAGATAATTGAATCTTAAAATGATTAAATCTTAAAATGAGAGCAACCCACTCTGATACCAATTGTTGGATTTCAAAGGGCACCAAGAAGGGGAGTGAATTGGTATTAATTCAAAAGTATCGATTTTACAAAGATCATCATGAAAGCATAAAATCGATTCTTAAAATCTTTGCAAATAAAGCAATTTAGATTATAAACATAATATGAATGGGGAGAGAAAGAGAGAAAATCAAACGCAAAGAATGAGGTTCGACCATACCTTGGCCTACGTCCCTGCTCCTGCTTCTCGACCTCGAGACCGTCAGAGATTCCAGTAATCCATTCATTTATTCCAAATGGGGCAAGGAAAAAAGTCTTTTACATCAACCACATTTTCTCCGCTTCGAGAGGCAAGGCAATCTCTCATCCTAGAAAGTTAATCTTTTTTTCTCGCTCAAGAGGTAAGATTTAGAACATCTTTTACACATGAGCTCTCTCTATTTTTTCTGAACAAAAATGTTTCTCTATTTTATAATTCTATGCTCACAAGTGTGGAAGAGAGAAAGAAAGAAAACTCTAAATGATAATTTCAAGAGAAATGATCTTTTTTTTATATTTCTTAAAGTTTTGCTTCAATGCTTAGATGTGTGCTTTGGCTTCTGACTTTGGCACTCCTTTTATAGGCTCTAGTATGTGAAAAATTCGTCCATAAATTATTCGATAAATTTCTCCATCAAATTTGATTGTTACTGTTTATTTGACTCGGAGGTCAAACCGTACATATGGACCAATCGATCGGTATATTTTCTTTTATGAAAAATATGACCGTTGGTGAATTCTACACTGTCCGGTCGACCAATGTTCTGGATCGGACGACCAGTACAGTCTCGACATTCTGTATGTTGAAAATGGATATTTTTTGTACTGATTAGTCGACCTGTGTTATGGACCAATCGACTTGTGTTGTTGACCGATCGACCTATTTTTCAACCAGCAGCTCAACCGTCCTGCACTATTTTAAACATAACTTTTTGCACAGTTATCCAAATGAGATAATTTTTTATTTTATGGAAAACTAACAAGATTCTCTAGAAGTTTGACATTCATAATTCATCAGAATCTAATAAGTCCAGTGTCAATTATTTAATCAAAATGTAGTGTATAAAGTTATTTCTTTTTCTTTAAACTTTTTCAGCATTTTAACTTTAATAATTCGAGATTTGTATCATCAAAATATAATTTTATATGTCATTAAAACTTAGATTCAACAGAAGAGATAAAAAATTTTGTATACCAAAATTTTAAATAATGAGATAAAAAAATTTTGTTTACGTAAATCTCTTTTCTTTCAAATAGAAAATTTAGGGCTTCTTTTATTTTGGCGCCACGACCTTTATAAGATGGAGGGAAAATAATATTTTGACAAAATTTATGACCATTGAATAAAAATTAACTATTTGTGATAAAAAAATGTGGCAAAATTAATTATGATAATTTATAATCCGTCACATTTATATTACTAATCGTATTAATTAAATATGCTATCATAGATTCAACACAAGATTATGACGAACTTATTATGAATAGGATTGTGACGATTCTTTTCATCACAAGTTGATCATTAAAGTATTAAATAATCTTATTATCATAAATCAATCATATAAAATTCGTCACACGTTGTGATAGAATTTTATCGTCACTAATAATTTGTCACATAAATCAAGTTTTCTTGTAGTGATGACTTCTATAACATTCATAGGTAACGCCATTTAAACCTTATAAACAATATTTTGTAATGTCTAAAGCACATTGACATAAAGTAAATGTAAAAAGTCAAATATATTTTTGTTGTTGTGTGATATAGACTGGTAAAAAACGCATAAGTTGAACCTTTATTTTTAGTGAACTAGTCCGTTCAACTTAAATGTAAATATGTTTTTTAAAAAAATAATTAAAAAGATTTGATGAGTATCTAGTTATATCTTTGATGAGATTTTTTATTAGTCTCTTCTTTGAATATAATGTATTAATTATATGATGCATGTACTACAGAATTAATTATTCAATGTATATTTACTTTTACCCATTTCAATATTTTGTTATTTAATTAATGTTGATAATATTATTCAAAGAAACAAAAATCAGCTCTTTGATCAGTTTAATGTTAAATTCTGTCACCAATAATTTTTCATAATTGTGTTTTTTTTATCCAAGGATCCTTGCATTTCACATAATGTTGTCGCAAAATTGTAGCAAACATAATCTTCTAGTTGGGATTTATAGATATATATGGGACAGGAATTGAGGTGGCAAATCAACAATTTTCTTGTTAAGTGGAGGTACTTATCATCCAACACAGATCCTGCTAGGTATCAGGATATTTTTATGTGTATCTGATGTCATGCATATATGCATGCTGATCACATGATCCAGTACAGCAAAATGCTCGTGCATCGTATTCTTTTGGCGAGTCCCCCTCCGCCACCTTTTTCTCGTTCCAACGTCAGAGGAGCGGCTGGTTGGCTGGCTATGGCTAGCTGTTGCATTCGGCCATGGAATTTGCTTTCTTTCTTTCTTTCTTTTGTCTGCAACTGATTCATCCAGTAGAAGGCATCTATCATCAACTTGCATATGGCAAAGGCCATGCACATGGAAAAGGGGTCCGTTGTTCATGCAATTAGTAAGCGCTGCATATATACTTCATGCATGCATGCTTCCACTAGTGCATATTTTGTCCGTCCCACGCGCACGGCGCATCAAATTAAGATTCCACCCAAAAGCTTTTGCTTGCATCCCTTGCCCTTCAATTTGGCCTAGCTGAAACAGTGCCAATACGGTGGCTGGCTCTCATAATTCCATGAAGCATCTGCCTGTTTTACAGAATACTTGGACAATCCAAGTGCACACAAACAGTGCCGACTACTAAAATATCCGCCAAATTAATGTTGCTAACGTGTTTAATATTTCTGTATATATGTTGATAATTGAAGTGGATATATCAATAATGTTTTAGCATTCCAGCAACAATGATAGATTAAAGGAGTTGGGTCAATTGAACTGCGGCTGAATCCATTATATAAAGTGGATTTGAGAAAAAGAGAAATGGAATAATGTTATCTAGCCAGACATTGATTATAAGTGATCATAAAGACGTACGTCAGATCGCCCAAGTCTGCACCAGGGGAAGATGTGCGTGGCTTCAGATTGACCAAGAACCTATGCTTGTTGAATAAACTGCAGATCTCTTATAAAACTGATCGAGCGTGAATGAGAATGAAAGCTTAGCTACTTTCGCTATTTGAATGTCTCGTATGTTAATTATATAATACTTGATTGATGTAATTGGCTAATGACTTTTTTTTATGATCAGTCGCGAAAATGGTACCGACGATCTAATTCGTGCGACACTAACGAAGGCATTGTCCACAGATTAAAGATCGATCCATCAAGCCTAATTAATCCGATTAAGTACGTCCCGTGTTGCATACCTGACAGTGATGCTCCAACAAAAATATTTTATATTTACGAACGTTCGAATTCGAAATTTTGCTTACGTAAAAAAGAGCCGTTTACCGCTCCACCCCAATTCATAACTAACGACTTTGAATCTTCAATTGAATGACACGATATCCAACTTATAAAGATGGATACCAACTATTCATATTAAATTTAAAAAAAAACATAAGACCTTGGAATTTAAAATGAAGTTTGAGTTAAGGCACTAACAATTAAGGACAAAGAACATCTTATGATCACCCATGTGCAATATCATAACATTACGGGTAATCATTAAGCCCCTCGCATCAACATCTTTGATTTTAATGATTGCTCGAGGATCAATGTACGAAAAATAATTTGTCTATAAGCTTCATTATGATCAATAATAGGTAACATGAGATCATTATATAAAAGTGGCTTGTAAATATTAAAACAACAATGAGAAGAAAACACGATACTTGATCATAGTAATGAGGCAAAATGGCGATTCATATAATAGCCTATAATTAAATATATAAGAATATTAGTATAGGGATGATTATTAAATCAAGAATATTGAGATGAATTAATACACTTCTCTACGTAAATTGTTTAATGTTTTGGTTGCATGAGGTGTCATGTCCTTGATAAATCTATGATTGCGCACACCATGATAAGTATCTTAATTCTCTAGGGGGAGTATGCACTACACTTGGGCGAGCTCCTCTTTATTTATACGATGGTGGGACATGACTAAACCTACGCAGTAAACTCCCATTAATTAGTAACATGGGCATAAAGGTATTGTCATGATTATTTCTCTTTGCAATGAATGTTGCCTAATCTAATTGTCCGATGATGTCGTTCAAGGTGAGTTTAATTCTATCGGCTGACAAAAAAATTTTTTTCAAAAGTCTATAATTTTTTCAAGTTGAGTCAAAATCTTTCATTTGTTTAGGAGTGGATTTTTTTTGGAATAAAAATCAAATTTCTATCTCTCCAATGAGGAATGAGGATGCCATTAGTATAACAATTGTGGATAGCACCCACAGCCTCCTCACCTACAATATCACAATAATTTTAAAAAATACAATAGTTGGACCAAGAGTTTTGTTATCCGATAAAGAACATAAACATTCATGAACTTCCAGATGAGAGACAGGTTTGAGTGATTCACGCCAATTTGAATCAAGTTTAGGAAGTTCGTGCCAATCTTGTAGGCTGTGTTTGGTTAGGAATAAAATGCGAGAACAACACGTTGTTCTGCCAAACGGGTCGTGTGACCAGAACTTTAGGTGACCTTCTGTCAAAATATTTGATCAAATATTTCGGATGAAAGTTCGGCAAGGCAAGAACATGTTTTTACTTTACGTCTTGTCAGTCTTGCGGGTTGACTTTTTTCTTTCATCTATTTTTTAATTATTTTATAATGTATGTATATATAATTTAATGCATTATTAATCATCTTATAGAATAAATTATTAAACGTAATTAATTAAAAATTATGAAATAATTAGTTCTTATAATTAATAAATATTTTATTATTTAAATTATTCAATTATTTTTTAAAAAAATTACATTATATTTGGACCGTAAGATGTACGCAAATAATAATAATAATATTTATAAGATTTAATCAAAATAAATAAAAATAATATTAATAATATAACAATTAATATATTACAATATTTATAACATATTCTTATTTACTATAATTTTATACCTCATAAAATAATAAATTATATTTTTAGTTCTTATTTTTTTTTACCAAACACCCACTAGAACTTATCTATCAAATAAACTTTTTAAATCATCGTCATTACACTTTTTCATCCAAACACAAATCCAAATTTTTTTATTAAATCGATTAATTTTTAAGAACTAACGTTCTTTCAATATTTCCATACCAAATACAGTCGTAGTGTACTATTAGACTTATTTTGATTTTCCCATAATTTTGTGTAGAAGTTAGTAAAACATGAAATTATACCGTTATCACCTTGGTGATTTGTGACATGCTCATCTAATATGTTATTTTCTTTTCTTCTTATGATGGTGTTGAGATGAAGGAACCTCTTATAAATTTACTCTGCTATTTGAGATTAATTTGTTTCAACAAAGCAATTTGTTTATTGTATAGAGTCCTGAGATTCAGGACTTCTACATTTGTTAAAGAGGTGGTTGAGTCTTTTCTTTGGGGCAATTAATTTGTCTCTTACTTAGGCTAGGTTAATTAGTTTCCAAGTTGCCTAAAGTATGTTTATTCCAGTGTAGAACATTTTTTTAATATGATTGAAATGTTCATGCAATTATGGGGTAAGGTGTGTTTTGAACATGTGTCCATCTTCTACTCGGTGTTCTTGGACTTCTAGTATATGTCGGTATTTCATTAATAATTTTTATCTATAACTTCGATTGACATGATTCTTGATTCTATAAAATTTAATCTCCAAGGGCTATCGTTGTAGAATTTCTCATAATTTTTTAAAACAAATAATATTCAAAAATTTTTAATAATATTCATTTTAAAATCTAGATAGAAAGAGAAAAAAGATCTTTCCTACAAATTATAAAATGAAAATAATATATGAATCACAATTTTGACTTTGATATTCTGATAAATCTGATTTCCTTCTTTGTTCTTACTATCATACTTAATGCTTGGCCATGATGAGGAATGTGAAAGAGGAGAAAGAAAGTCTCCACCAAACATTAGGACTTATAAGATTTAATTATGTACTTATCTTAACATATTATCTCTCTATCTCTCTCTCTCCCTCCCTCCCTCCCTCCCTCCCTCCCTCCCTCCCTTTAAGCATCTATTTGGTAACTTTTAACTTTACTATTTTGGATTTATCTCAACATGGATGTGGGGTTTTGGGTCACGAAGAGCCAAAATTATAGGCCTTGTTTGTTATTTATGGGGTATTTTGACCATGGAGAGACATGTATATTCCAATCCCACATGAGAAATCATCATCATAGTAGTCTAGGGTAGAGTAATTATATTGAACTTGCTAAGATCCACATTTAATGAGGGGAACTCCCCTCCCTCCTTCTCTCAAGCTCTAATTTGGATCAAGTTGGATTATCCATCTCTCCTCTAGTTCTTGGTTTTAACCAATTACATAGATAAATTTTAATTTGATTTTTGAGCCAAAAATACAATCATGAAGAATTAACAAGTTGATTAAACATTTATTAAAGAGGAATACCTCTATTTTATCCTTACTTAATGACTCGCATAAAGTGTGTATAGAGAATGCCATGTTTAAGGGGGTGTGAGCCTTTAAAACATAGGTCTATCATTTACTCTCGTGTGTTACTCTTGAATATAGAAAAAGATGTCGAATGAAGTTTTAAAATTTATAATCTCTCTACACCATCGAAATGTAATCCGCAAGCATATGATGCATCATTATAGTGTTTGAGGTTCGATCCATAGAGAACTGTATCGTGTGAAAGACCCTTCAGAACAGACTCGATGAGTGAAAGAAGTGCTAAAAACAAAAGTAAGAAAGATAGCGACGTAAAGTAGAAGAAACTAAATGTCTTTGTTATTTTATGAATATAAAAAGAAATGGCATGGAGACGATGGTTGAATCTAGAAAAGTGTGGGACAATCAATTGCAAACATGTGCTAAGGACTTATGCAAGGTGCTTTTGCTGCAGGACTTGAGGTTCTTTAGTTCAAAGTGATATGGGTAAAACAACCGATCACTCCTTCACGTGTGTATATGGTTAACCAGATGGGTAAGGCACTCGACACCACTATAACACACTCATATTTGCGGAAAGCCTGTGTTGCACATGTGAAGGAGTTTGTATGATGGGTACAATCGTCACTCTCACGTACGATACCTCGGGCTACAGATTAAACTTCCTTTCTTTTGGATTTGAGTTAAGATCTCATGTTCACTGAGTACCGAGCATTCAAAAGGAATACACATAAGACGACATGGCTACGATCGGCTCACGCTCGTCTTAGTGGAATATGGACAACCCTCCCGGGCAGAATGCAAAAGACTAGTGTATCATTGAGACTATTTAGACGATAAGGGGAGAAAAGATCGATTCAGAAAGCACAGTTAAGGGTTACTGAAAGTTCTTCAGAAATAACTTATTTGTCATCCGCTCTACTCGGGTCGTTGATGATAAATGAGGATTAAAGATGTTTCCTCTTGGGCAGAACTTTTCAAAACCAAGAAGGAATAAAAAATAGCAATGGCAAAGGAAGAACATACGAACACTCTTCAAATCCGTCTAGGATGGTCCAAATCCCTAGCTCAATGCGGTCGTCTATTGTCGAAAATTCAGCATACGCATAACCTTCTCATGCCTCGGATTGGAAGATGTACAACGTCTAAACCAAACAACGAAAAGCTGCCATTGTTGGCACTGGACAAATTCAAACTACGAATCATTGTCTCCAAAGCTTGATTTTTCTACGTTCGGTCGAGTAGAGCCTATCCCTACAGTCGGCGGTGCAAGGCGATAGTGATTCAAAAACTCTCGTTAACTTACAACTGCGAGGAAAATAAGAGAATCAAGCAGGGAATCATCTTCATCAAAGCTCGATTTCTTTACATTCGGTCGTGTAGAGCCTATAGTGTCCCTACGATCGGGGGTGCAAGATGAAGATAATTCATGAGTTCAAATCCAAAGATAGATCCAAAAAATCAAGAGATATACAACAGAGCGAGGATCAAAGCAGACATCATTAAAACCATAAGCAAGCTTGGCATTCGGTTCGAACGGTGAAAATAGCAAGATGAAAGTATGAACTAAAGAACACAAGTCCGAAAACGTATAGAGCACCTCCCAACCTCAGCAGGGCCAATTCATGTGGAGAGCACAAGTATCCCCACGAATCACAACAAGCATTATTTTTCTTCCATTTTTCCCTCACTCTCAGTTCCTCCTTTGATGACGGAATGCATTTCTCCCAATCCCCTCTTCCTCTTAGTTTTGGCCTCCTCTCCTCCTTTTGTATCTGCTCTTCTCTTCTTGTCTACTCCTTCTCTATTGTCTGCAGTTTTTGCCGCATGTGTTTCAGTGGTCCCCTCGTCCAAAAAGCTTCCTTGCATCAAAGCATGAGAGAGTTGGCCGGTTCCCATGTATAGGTGTCTATTGTTTGTTTGTTGGCCTTTTCTGCAGTCTGGAAGCAAGTCATCCTTCAAGAGTGTATAGAACAATGTATGGTGTGCAGCCGCTCTACCTCATCTCCTAAAGCTTGTCAGCTTCCTGCAAAAAGACACTTACCCAAATGAGCTTCCTTGCTATCAAAATAAGAGTGCTACGTGAATAAGATGGATGTGGAGAATGTTTAAAATGAATTAAATTGGCACCATGCATGTGTTTACAAAAAGAAATAATCATGTCATAAGCGTTGTATGTATGCGAAATAGTAGTGAAAATATATACCATGATTTTCACATCAGTTAAGATATGTAATCATATTTTATGAAAAGAGTTTAGATTAAATACGAGAATTGGAAATATAATTTCATTCTTTATGCAGATAAAAATATTATATTTAATAAAAGTTAACTAGTGATAAAACATTTTTCTTGTGGAATTAAAAACTTAATTATTTTCATATTTATCAATTTAATTCAAATAGTAATAGTTCAAATAAAAAATAATATTTTAACAATAGTAATATAATTAATATTTAAAGTTTCTTTTATTCAAACTCCAAATAAAAACTACATTGTTCAGTTTTACAAAAAAAACATATCTCACATTTATTATAATTATTATGAAAATTTTAATTAATATTTAATTAAACATATATATACAGTATTTGGTTAAATAATTATTCTGATATTAATAAACATATACATATATAATAAATAAAGTAAAAAAAGACAAATTACTATTAGTTGCTTTAATTATTACTTTTCTTAAACTAAATATGTTAATTTGTTGAATATTATTAAATTAATAGAATAAATAAAAATGTCACAATAGAAAAAGACAAATAAGAAAAAACCATCTAGTGGAGCCAATTTAGTTTTTGCCAACAACAAGAAATACAATTTGTTGTTGTCTTTTCCATTATAGAAAATTGTTCACTCTCTAGGGTCTTCATCTCATTGTTTTCAAGCCAGTGCTACTGATTTGAGAAGGAAAAAGAGGCTCTTTGTATGTTCTTGGTGGATAAGGAGGAAAAAGATGTGACACTACGATGACGTTGTCGCGACGCAAAATATGGTGTATTCCTATGAGAAATATTCTCACTACTTGAACCATTACATTGTTAAACATTACACAATTGGCGTGCATATGCATATTACATTACACAACGAAGAATCGATGTTGATCCATTACATTGTTATTGAACAATCTTGCTATTACATTTGATATTTATACACATTACATTGGATTAATGAACGTTGATCCATGGAATCGACGCATGTACACATTACATTGCATTACATTTTATTTGTTATTGATACCATCGATGCAAATGTTGTTTGATATCCTCAAAGCTGTCACCTTTAGATATCCCAAGAAACTTGCAGAAGGGGGATGTGGCAGCGATGCGGGAGAGTTGGAGGTGGTGGATGGTGATGGCGGGAGAGATGGAAGGACAGGGGGTTTTAACATTCGTGGGATTTGGTGAACACATGTGGAGAGTTGGATTGAAGGAAAGTGGAGGGTTGTGATTCATTCTTCGACAACCACACGGATCGAGCTTAGTGACGCAATATCGGCAAGGCTAATGCGATGGTGAAGTGACGCCAAAATATCGCGATGCCATTTCGAGGCTACTGCGACGCTATGCGGATAATTTTTTATTTATTAATTAAAATTTGGAGAAAATTAAGTCAATTCTCGTAATTATATAATTAAGGAGATAAAAAGAAAATTTATAGATAATTAATTTTGAAATAGTTGGATCATTTATGCATATATATATGTATATTTATATGTAAAAGAGTGTGTGTATGTATGTATGTATGTATGTATATGTATGTGTATTAATAAATGTGTACATATATTATGTATGTATATGTATATGTATATGCACATATGTATGCATATATTATGTATGTATATGTATATACCTATATGTATGTATATACATATATAATGTGACGCCAAAGCAACGCTAACTAATGGTTAAAATATATAGCAATGCAATAGCATCGACACGACGACACAGTGGTTTGACATAGATTTAGCATTAGCATCTTGCGTCGTTACATCGACACTATAGTGTCACTAATTTAGCATTGACAACATTTGCAGCGCTAAAGAGATGCCAAGTTGTGTCGTTGTAGCACCAACACATGGGTTGACGCTATCTGGATGCCATGGAGATCCCATTACGTCTCGAGGCGCTAAGTAACAGTATTCAAATAGTATATATGTACATATATATATATGTATATGTATATGTATATGTATATGTATATGTGTATGTGTATGCGTATATGTATATATGTATATTTGTACATATATGTGTATTGTATTTATGTATATTTAGGAATACATATGTAGGCCTAGGAATGTTTAATCTTATTATTCATTAAACTATAGTATAGGTCACATATATAGTTATGCAAAATTAACATTATCTACTTAAATACAAATCAACATATCATTTGCGTCACATCGGCGACGCCTTAGTGACGCAATGCAATTGCATCCCCAGAGCCCCCACAATGGCGTTGCAATCTTTCGATGGCAATATCGCTTCTTGAGCTAGTGTCAACTTAGCATCGCAAGGGGTGTGACGTTACATTAGCATCACACACTGTCGGTGTCAATACAACGCAAGCATCCGACACCAATTTTGTCTCTGAACTCGCATTGATTTAGTGTCACATTGTCGGTGACGCTAATTTAGCATATCACTGTGTCGAGCCAATATAGCGCTATAATCTACCATGCATTTTTCAGTCTTGGCACTTGATAATAGCATCTAAGTAGCGTCGCAATGGTGCCGAATTTAGCGCCAACATGATGTAATGCTAAGGTGATGCTAAATAAACTCTATGGAGAGGCACTTAGCGTCGCATTGTTTCGACCCAACGGTGTCACTATTTAGACATTATTGGCGTCGAATTAGCATCACAACATTTTAAGTGGCTAATGTGCGTTGCTATTTGACAGATTTCTTGTAGTGGATTAAGGCAATTGTGTTGAATGAAGAGATGATGAGAAACTCTCAATGTGGTTCTGCACAATTAGATATTCTTATTATTGAGAACAAAGGAATAAAAATACAAATGAGAGAGGTAGATATAAAAGTAGAAGCAAATCAAGATCCAGGTATAAGAATATGGAGTGTCACCACTATGGAAAGAAATATCACATTCAGAAGTATTAGTTTTAGTTAAAAAGTGAAAACAAGAATGGGAAGAAGCAAGAAAAAAGATTGTGCTAAAGATGTTTTTGGAGCTACTCAGACTTCTCATTGTTTGTGATGGTGATCAAGTGAATGTTGCACAGGATGAGACATCTTGACGGTGAGTCTACTCTTCATGTTATTTCTCGTAGGAAGTTCTTCTATTCTTGTATGTATGGTGATTTTAACACCTTAAAGATGGAAAATTGATCAATTTCTTATGTTGTAGGCAAGGGAAATGTGATATTGCAGACTAAAAATGGATCTCTCTTGACACTTAGATATATGTACATCTAACTATTATCTCTATAGAGAAGCTAGGCAATAAAGGATATTGCAATGTTTTTAATGATGAAAAAATGGAAGCTTATTAAGGGCTCCTTGGTAATGGCTTGGATAGAAAGTGCGATAACAACATCTATGCTATGCATGCATTGTAAGGATGTAGTGCATGTGTCTAAGGATGAAAGTTCCATGGAGTTGTGATATGGGAGGTTTGGTCACATGAGTGAAAAAAGATTGTTTTGTTGAAGAAAATTTTTCTTCCAAGTGTAAAGAGTGCTTTATGTTCGAGAAGCACAATCATTATATGGAATGAAAGAAAATAGTTTCTTTCGAAATCCCCACCATCAAGGAAGTTGCATGGAGTTGGTCCATACTGATATATGTGCACCTTTGAAGACTAGTTCAATAGGTGATGCTCTCTACTTTGACACCTTCATTGATGACTGCTTCAAAAAGGTGTGAGTGTATAGCTTAAACAGGAGGGATCAACTCCTTGGAGTCTTCAAGGAGTTCCATGCACTAGTAGAGAAGAAAACTGTCAAGAAATTAAAGGATGTCCACAATAATGATAATGGAGGGGAGTATATCGGTCCATTTGATGAGTATTGTAGGGTTAATGGAATCGGGCATCAAAAGACACATCGAAAGACTCCTTAATTGAATGGTGTAGCAGAGAGGATAAATAGAACACTGATTGAGAAGGTCATATATATGTTGTGAGAGGTAAAGTTTCATGCTTTCATTTGGTGTAAAGCATTGTGCACAGTTGCACATGTAGTGATCATATTGGATGTTCTAGATAGGATTTGATTTGAATACTTCCTATGACCATTTGTGTGACTTTGGGTGCAAGGCTTTTATCCATATTCCAAAAGATGAAAAGTCTTAGCTAGAATCAAAGAGCAGACAATGCGTTTTCCTTGAATATGGATTTGATGAGTTTGGTTATAAGTTGTATGATCTAGTTGAGAAGAATCTTGTAAGGAGTCAAAATGTGAATTGAAGATGAGACCATTGTGGTTATTGAAAAAGATCAATCTCAAGAAAGTTATAAGTTAGTTGATGTAGATCATGTACCTTCGTAGCATGGTCTAGTTGTGGTTCCTCGTGATACATAGGTTGGTGCACTAGGTTAAGGATAAGAGGAAGTCACAATTGACCCTCCTACTGATGATGATGATGATGTATAGTAGGAGGCTAGCACATCATCAATTATAGTTCCTTGGTCATGAGGGAGAGGCGTCCCTTCACCAAATATCTTGTACATGATTATGTCTTGTTGGCTAATAATAGTAAGCCTGAATGTTTTGCAGAGGCTTTGGAGGATACACAAAAGGACAAGAAAAATGAAGAAATGGATGTTGAGTGCTGTCTTTTTATGACAATCAAATCTTTGAGCTTGTGAAGTTGCCCAAAGGAAAGAGGGCTTTGAGAAACAAGTGTATTTTCAGGGTGAAGCACGATAAAACTCTTCTACTCAAGGTACAAAGTAAAGTTGGTTGTGAAAGGTTATAGCCAGAAGAAGGGGATTCATCATGATAAGATTTTCTCCATTGTGGTAAATATGTCTTCAACTAGAATGGTTCTTGATTTAGCTGCTAGCCTTGACTTAGAGTTTGAGCATGATGTCAAGACAATCTTCTTGCATGGTGATCTTAATGAGATCTATCTGATGCAGCTAGAAGGTTTTGTGGATAAAGGAAAAAGGTGATCTTTGCAAGTTAAAAAATTCTTGAATAGCCTAAAACAAGCTCCTAGGCAGTGGTACATGAAGTTGGAGTCATGTATGGAAGAGCAGGGATACATCATGACTGCTTCATACCATTGTGTATTTGTGAGAAAATTCTCAAGTGATAGTTTTGATGACATATTGATTGTTGGTAGGAACACTTTGAAAATTTGAACTTTGAAAGAAGAGTTGAACAAACTTTTTGCTATGAAGGATTTGGGTCCTTCAAAAGAGATTTTAGGCATGAAATCTCATGATGAGACATGAAAGGTAAGAAGTTGTGGTTGTCTTAAGAAAGATACATAAAGAAAGTACTTAACAGATTCAATATGGAGAATGACAAGTCTGTGAGTACCCCCCTTGGAACACACCATAAGTTGAGCAAGAATCAAAGCCAAAGCCCAAAATTAGCAAAGGACAAACAATATACGGATATTATTACATATGCATCAGTTGTTAGGAGCCTCATGTATACTATGATATGTACTAGGACATATATTGCTCATTCTATTAGAGTTGTTAGCAAATTTTCTTTTCAATATAAGAAATGAGCAATGAAATATTGTGAAGTGGATTTGAGATATCTCTATGGTACAAGTAATCATTGCATTTTTTTGGAGCTAAAAAATTATACATGTTTGATATGGCTAGTGTTTAGGAGAGTAGAAAGTCCTTTGCAAGTTACTTGATGATATTTGTCGATGGTACTATTTCACGGCAATCAAGGCTTAAAAATGTGTGGCTTTGTTAACTACTAAAGATGAGTTTGTAGCAGCTATAAAGACAAATAAGGAGTTCATGTTGATGAAAAAGTTCATGCAAAAATTTAGCATCACGCAGAACAAGTATATTGTGATCGGTAGAATGTGATACATCTCGAAGAATTCAACATTTCATACAAAAGCAAAGCACATAAATGTAGGATACCATTGGATTCGACATGCTTTAACGACAAAAGATTTTTGCACTTGAAAATATTCACATCAATGATAATGACATTGATATGATGACAAAGACATTACCTTTAGTGAAATTTGAACGTTGCTGCTCCACTGCAGGTTTTACATCATCCAGGCTTCAAAGAAATTGTAGGGCACTCACTTTGGTGACTTATTTGTTCCACATTTTCATCTTGTTGCATTAGTGTAAAATAAAAGTTTGTTTTCTATAAAGCTTGTTGTCAAAGAACATTTCACGTTAAAATTGTTATGTGCATTTTTATCCTCGTGATTTTGAGGAATTTTAAAATTGTTAAAATTGTAGAGCTTTGGGTTGATCACGAACCCGTGATTTTTATCCTCGTGATTTTGAGGAATTTTTTTCACGTTAAAATTGTTATGTGCATTTGTGATTATTGATGTACTGTGTTGCAATTCCAATTTTGTGCCAATTTTCCCATTTGTACAGAGCAAGAGTTACGCTTAAATTTTTGTAAGCAACGTCTAAATCTAAACTTTATTCTGTTTGGATGAAGATGTATGCCTAAATTTTGATTAGATCGTGACAGTGTACTTGCATTTTGGGCCAACAATTACTTCAATTTTTCCAACTAAAACTATTAAAGACATTCTACGGAGTGTGTTGATTGGTAGTTGAAAGGGACACCAATTATTCTAATAAATTGAAGGATATTATTTTCGAATAAGGAAAGGTAATGTGCATTTACTGATGGCTATCAATGCTGGTAGGAAATTGCAGCAAAGGAAGAGCTGAAATGTCAGTACTGAAGGAGCTGTTCATTTCCTAGAAAGAAGGATCTGTGTAGATGAAAGCAAGGCGTAAGTATCATCCCAGCAGGAAAGAGCCAGCTATCTCCTTCAATTCCCACAGCAACTGCAACCAATTGTAGCATCTGAAAACAATTCTCAGCCCTGCATTGTTGTCATAAACTAATTTGATCAAAATTAAGGCACCTAAAATTTTCTTCCAGGTGTCGTTAATTGCACTTCATCACCTAGAAATCACTGAATGCTTATATGGGGAAGGGAAATACAACAACCACTTAGACTATTGCATTGTCATAATTCTTCATGCCAATTGATGACTCATTGTGTAAGATATGAAAGTTCGTTGATCTCCCTTTTCTGCTAAGATAACTGTGATTACATTGTCTGCTAAACTATATATATATTTGTGATGGTCGCAAGCCATAATTATAGACAACTAAATTATCATTTCATGTCTTATCAAGCTTAATAATTCACTCCTTACGATCCTGCCAAAGTGCAAAGAGGATAAGAAGATAGCTGCCACACAAGACTAGTGTGACAAATTGGACAAATGCAATTCATGGGATTAAAACCATTAAACTGATTAATCTCATGCAATTTTTCATTTAAATAGTTAATCAATTCGATAGTAAACCCATGTCATTCCACTCATTCCAGAGCACATGTATATGTTAATTCATTTGTGTACACGTTTGTATATATTATCAGAAATAGGATTTGAAGTTAAGAAAAATTAAGTTGGGGTAGATTGCCAGTAGAATGTGGAGGAACTCAGTCTTGATCAGGACATGGTTTTTAGTTAGGAGTTAGGACAACTCTGAGATGAAAATATCCCACGTCCGTACATTGCACGATGGAGAAATGGTGTGATTCTTCCAACTCTCCACGAATTATTAACCAAAAATTGTTCCCGTGATCCATGGAAAAATGGTGTGATCCCTTGGGCCCTTGTGTGGCTCTCAAGGGCAAAGAGTCATTCATGAGTGATTCCTCTCTCTCTCTCCCCCCCTCCCTCCTTCCTCGAGTCCTTTTGCAGATACTATTCTCCAACTAGAAGGCACCATCAGTCCCCTACACCACCCGGTCACTTCCCCTTCTCCTCCTCCTATAAGTACCAGTGCGGTCCTTGGTCACTTCAGCGCCTCACACAAATTAACAAAGCCGCGCCTCCTGCATTTTGCCTACCATCTCATCCTATCACACACTTGCGAGCGGAACAAGCTTTCCACCTCACGAAGAGCATGGCGTCCTGCTCAAGCAGAAGGAACGCTCCCCGGCGCTCGGAGGTGTCTTGGACGAGGGAGGAGAACAAACAGTTCGAGCTTGCTCTCGCGCACTACGACGAGGACACGCCCGAGCGCTGGCAGAAGGTGGCGCAGTTCGTGGGGAGCAAATCGGCGGAGGACGTGAAGCGCCACTACGAGAAGCTCGTCCGAGACATCGACTTCATCAACTCCGCTAAGAAGCCGCTCGTCAACTTCAAAAATTAAATAAGCATGTCGTTCTGATAGGTAACAGTCTTAGTTTTCGATTAGTCTGAGAATGGAACTTTGGGAATCTTCGCAGTTGTGTCATGCATTCGATTCAGTACAGCATTACAACTCCTTTATCATGAGCTATGTTTCTTTTCTTTTAACAGCAAAGGGCGAAAGCTACGTTACGTATATTTTATTTCCAGCACCACGAAAGTTATGTATCTTTTGTGAGTATATATGCTTTCTGGTCGTATATCTAATCCATTAGTTGTTGCTTTCTGGGTCACATCCAGTCAAGAGCTTTATTCTTAAGAAGTCATGAGGATATTGTATAATTTGGCACATTCCATCATTCCATGCATGATATGGAATAACACTATGTTTTAATTTTAAAATGTCATCTCTCTTATCATTCTCTTCAATGCATTTATCCCACAAATAAGAAACTTTATTCTTAATTAATTTCTATCAGGTGTATTTTATTTGCAGAAAACAGAAATAACACATCTTGATTTTAAACATTAATATCATTTTGTTTCCGTTGAAATCAAAGTTAACAAGATATCCTCACAACTTCCTTGATTGTTTACCAGGTCCAGGTTCGATATTGAAGTTCGAGTAAAGAAAGTGTTATAAAGCATTTGCCATGAAGTGTGAAACGTATATGACTACTCAACTGCGTAATAATCCATCTGCAGTTCCATATTATATATATAATATAGGAACCAAGGCTTGCTACTATCTTAATTACATGGAAGAGATCAGATATCACTGATCTTTAAAGCTAGTTGTCTACTACGTCTTTGTGATCTCTATCTGCAGTCCTTGATCCGTTCATCCTCCGATACATCAAGAGGATGAATAAATGTACCAACTATTATGTACGTTTTACTAAGTTTGAAATGGAGTTAAATAGTTTGAGTAATTATTCAATGTCTCTTTGCTGATCAAAGAGAAATAAACACGCAGAATTCTGTTTTCTTTGTTACTTCTGTTATTGCTAATTTTGTTTATTATACGTACATTATGATTTTAGTGTGATTTGGCTCCTCATAGTTTTACCTTTAATGAACTTAATTTGTGAGATTTAATCAGGACGACTTCTCTAACTATTTGAATATCATATCAGTTTATAAAATTTGATCAGATAATTTTAATCTATTTTACGTACGTAGAGAAGCAAATCACAAATGTTCCCAAGAATTTTAAACATTACTTCATGTAAGAATTATTCTTCATCCCCTAATACATGAGGTATGAAATCTTTGGAGAGCATGTTATAATTTATAAAGACGAGATATTGTGATCCAATAGTAAAATGGAACTGGTACGGAAAGAGTACCGGCGCTGTCGTGGGACCCCGTTTGACGAGTGGTAGCCAAGAGATGTAGACGTGCCATTTTGGAGTGCCAATCACCGCAGGTGCTTACGCGGTTGGTACGACGAGAGTACCGCGCAACAGTTCCACGGACGATGCTTTGCTTCCTAATTTTTTCGACTATAAAAGAGACCACTATGCTCTTAAGTTTTATATTTTAGTTATATTTTATTTGATGATTAATTGAGGCCTGTAAAATCTGGCAAGCAATAATAATAATAATAATAATAATAATAATAATAATAATAATAGTAATAGTAGTAGTAGTAGTAGTATTAAAATAAACGTCCACAAATCATACAGCTGGATGAGTTTTTTTTTAAAAAAAATCAAGATGTTTTTAGGGTCTCTTTAATCTAAATGTAGTTTTTAAGGTCTTCTTTTTAGCTTTAAAAGACCATCAGATCTCTTCTTAAGATGGAAACAATATATCCAATTTGAATGACTTTGGGTCTTTGGCAAGGGTTTAATCGAGATGCTCCCAACTTAAGTTCGGAGTAGACATTAAGGACTGAAATCTTTTCTTCTACTATGCTAGTTCGATTGAAGATCAATGGTTCAGATATGCTAAATTTTCTTCAATTTTTTTAGAGATAACCCTACCAACGAGCTCGCGACGCATCCCTCTCTCCTCACTTTCTTCTCTCTCCTCTTCGTCTACACCCCTCGCCCGCCCGCCCACGATTTGGTTGCCGATGCGAGGACGCCGTTGATTTTGCTCGGCTAGATCTCACGTAGATTTGTGACCGCCCGCTGCGACCTCCGACCAGTTTGCAAAATCCGTCCCCCGGCCGCCCGTTGCGACCTCCGGCCAGATCTGCGCGATCTCGCCGTGATCTCCCGCCGCCGAGCAACTTGATCTCGCCGAGCGTGCCCGCCGCCACCCGCTCTCTCTCGCCGGGCTCACCCGCTGCCGCCGCCCTCGATCTCACTGAGCGCGCCCCGCCGATGTCGCCCTAGATCTCACCGAGCGCGCCCGTCGCCGCCGCCGCTCGTGATCTCTCCGAGCGCACCTGCCGCCACTCACTCTCTCTCACTGGGCTCGCCCGCCGCTGCCGCCGCTGCCAACAATCCCCTGCCCGCTATGTCGCATAGCTTGCACGCCACCACCACCCGCTCTCTCGCCTAGCTCGCCCGCCGCTGCTCCTAACAATTCCCTTGCCGGTTCTATCGCCTAGCTCGACCGCCAACGCCGACCAATCCACTGTAGGTAGACCACCCGAGGAGTTATAATGAAATTAATTTCTAATCCAATTTCGTAATGTATTTCTATGCATAATTTTGTGAATTAAATTGAGTTATTATCTTCCAAGTATAAATGGATGATGTTGAAATTGTTTCTACGCATAACAAGTGGCTTTATGAATCTACAAGCATAGATGCATTCGAAGAGAGTTGGCTCTATTTGAAAAGAAAATTTGATATCTTAGATGATCATTGGTTAAAGGGTATGTACAATAAGTGTAGTCAGTGGATTTCATTATACTTAAAAAATATTTTCACTGCAGGCATGCGTACTACTGAAAGGGTAGAAAGAATAAATGTTTTTTTATGGATTTGTTAATGCAAATACTTCATTCTCATATTTTGTCCTATAATATGACAAAGCAATTCAAAGCCATCGTGGATTTGAAGAACGAGAAGGTTTTCACTCTATGAACTCTACTCTTGTCTATCATACACATAATCCATTAGAGATTAAAGCGGGCAAGATCTACACACATCATGTGTTTTGCAAGTTTCAACAAGAGTATACACAAGCCTTGAATTTTTATGCTGGTAAGATTTATATGGATGCTGAAAAATCATTCTACTCCGTTTATCTAGTAGGTGTAGATGAAGGTAAGAATATTGTGGAGTTTAGTCATGATGAAGGAATTTTTATAAAGTGCTCATGTAAAAAATTTGAATAAGAAGGCATTTTTTGTTGTCACATCATAACAGTTCTCCAGAAAAAAAGTGTGAGATATTTACATGAGCAATATATCCTTCATCGTTGGACAATAAATGCAAGATATTCAAATGCACGTTCAAACTGCCTTAGCACTATATCCTGCAGTGATGATGACATAACTCCACTAGAAAAAATGGTTTGGCAAAGTAATGTGTGGCGAGTGCAAGAAATGGGTGGGTTTATTGTTCAGGAAGTATTTATAGTTTAGCATTCCAATGATGGACGATGTTGTAAGAAAATTTATGACATTTCATATGTCAAATACATCTATCGATGTAAGTCAACCAAGTATTAGTGTGTTGTTTATAAGTCAAGCAAGCTCTATCAACATACAAGAATCTCAATTCGCCATTCGTGGTTCTCTTCATGTCAAAGTCAAAGGTAGACCAAGAAATGTATCTAGGATTAAATTAGGAGCTGAAATTTTTATGTTGAAAAAGGATTCCAAGAAGAGAAGTTATGCGGCTTGCGGAAAGAGTGGACATGACAAACAAAAATGTCCTTTGATTAAGGTATGATCCATTTTTTATGTCAAGTTATATAATCATTTTTAATTAATTCTCATTTTGCAGGCTACCAATGATCAAGACAATCAAGAAGGCATGTAGATCATTAGGTTCGAGATATATTTAGGTAGGTGTGGGCATTTAGTGCTTCATTTTTCTTGTTCATTCTGCTTGTTTTTTTGTTCCCTGCATAATGATTCTTTCTTAATTTGAATAATGATTTCTTGCTTAGTACCTTTTTTTTTAGTTAACAAGATCAATTTATTTCTTGCTATTCAGGTAAATGTTCTCTTCGCATTGTGATACCTAATCGTGAAATGGAAAAAAGCGGAGCTCAGACATCGCGCTAGGCTAACTCGGGGGAAGCAATAATTGTGTGTCTTCAATACGCTGTAAGCTTAGGTTTTCGTTGTATGGAAAATGTAGGGTTGTTTGTGACAGTAATAACGATTTAGATTCAGGCTGTTTTGAGATCATATCCTCTGTTTAACTTGGTCTTTAGGTTTGTTTTATGCACCAGCAATGGAACCATTTTCTAGGAATGTATCATGTTGAATCCAGCTGAAGTCATAAGCTTCCTTGTAGCACTCTACTGTTCATGCTAAATCCAGCAATGGAACCTATTGATGTGCCTTAAATTATGTACCATGTACCCAAAATTATGAAAGAAAAAAAATGAGAAAGAAAGAAAAATGAGAATCTGTGGCGGAAGCGGAGGGCGTGGACCTTTATATACGAGGGTTAGAGTTTTATATGATGTACTCTCTCTTTTGGCTCACAGTGAAATCCTTCTAACGGCCTCCTTTGCCCGTGGATGTTTCTCTCTTGTTCACATTGATCAAGAGAGTTTTACTACATTAAAACTCTGTGTTCATCTTCTCTTTCTTTCGTTATTTTTATTATTCATCGATCCTCGGTGTTATATTCCCAACAAATTGGTATCGGAGCCGAGTTTCTTTCTGTGAAGATGACTACAACGAAGTTCGACATCGAGATGTTCGATGGGAACACAAATTTCAGTCTATGGCAAGTTCGGATGCTTGCCATCCTGGTTCAGAATGGATTGAAGAAGACGCTATCGGGTCAAAAGCCTGATGCCATGGAGACATCCGCCTGGGAGGAACTCTACGAGAAGGCCATGTCTGCGATCCAGTTGTGCCTGACGAACGATGTTCTTCAGGAAGTCCTCGCAGAGAAGACGATGGTTGGTCTCTGGACGAAGTTGAAAACTCTGTATCTGACGAAAACCCTAGCGAATCGACTTGTGTTGAAGCAGCGGCTGTACACTTTTCGTATGGCTGAAGGTACATCGATCAAATCGCACATCAGTGAGTTCATCGCCCTAATCAATGATTTGAAGAACGTAGATGCGAAGGTTAATGATAGAAGATCGGGGTAAATTACACGAATGGTCCCCTAACTTTAAGTCGATTTCCAACTAGTCCTCCAACTTCAATTTGTATCCAAAACATCCATCATCTTTTATTTTTTTGCACGATTAGTCCTCTTGATCGGTGATAGTGGGTTTCCAAGTTGCCTTGCATATGTGGCCGACACATGAGCCGTTTCTCTCTCATTCACGTCATTTAATGGTCTAAATCAGGTAAATTACACAGATCGTCTTCCAACTGTGAGTCGATTTCTAAACAGTCCCCCAACTTTGATATTATTGCATGATTCATCCACTTCACCGGTAAGAAACAATCTTCCGATTATCTTGCGATGTGGCATAATAAAATATAATAAAAAATTTTACTATTTGATATCATACAATAAAAAATATTATAAAAATTTAAAAATGCGGACGAGCTGGCAGAGGGGGTGTTAGCCCCCCTCTCCAAACTCGCCCTTTAGCGAGTTGGCATAGGGGGCGTCTACCCCCCTCTCAAAGCTCATCCACTGGCGAGCTTCGCACAAGATCGATGACTCTAAATGACTCAAAATTAAGAAACTATAAAAAAGTAAAAATAATAGGAGCACCGACGAACTCGCAAGGGGGCATTGGCACCCCTTGTGCGAAGATCGCCAGTGGGCGAGCTTGGAGAGGGGGGTCGACACCCCTCCTCTGTCAGCTCGTCCGCAATCTAAAATTTTTATAATTTTTTTTATTATGTGATGTCAGCTAGTTAAAATTTTTTATTATATTTTATTATGCCACGTCGCAAAATAATTGGAAGACTGTCTCTTATCGGTCAAGTGAATGAATCGTGCAATAATATCAAAGTTGAGGAACAGTTTAGAAATCGACTCACAGTTGGGGGACGATTTATGTAATTTACCTGATTTGGACCATTAAATGACATGGATGAAAGAGAAATGGCTCACGTGTCGGCCACATATGCAAGGCAACTGGGAAACCTACTATCACCGGTCAAGAGGACTAATCGTGTAAGAAAATAAAAAATGAGGGACGTTCTAGATACAAATTAAAGTTGGAGGATCAGTTGGAAATCGACTTAAAGTTAGGAGACCATTCGTGTAATTTACCCCGATATTCATCATCAACCTTCGCATCTACGTTCTTCAAATCATTGATTAGGGCGATGAACTCACTGATGTGCGATTTGATCATCGTACCTTCGGCCATACGAAAAGTGTACAGTCGTTGCTTCAACACAAGTCGATTCACTAGGGTTTTTCGTCAGATATAGAGTTTTCAACTCGTCTAGAGATCAACCGTCGTCTTCTCTGTGAGGACTTCCTGAAGAACATCGTTCGTCAGGCACAACTGGATCGCAGACATAGCCTTCTCGTAGAGTTCCTCCCAGGCGGACGCCTCCATAGCATCAAGCTTTTGACCTGACAGCGTCTTCTTCAATCCATTCTGAAACAGGATAATCGAGAGACTATCTCTTACCGGTCAAGTGGATGAATCGTGCAATAATATCAAAATTGACTCAAAGTTGGAGGACGATTTGTGTAATTAATCTAGTTTGGAGCATTAAATGACATGAATGACTTAAATGGCATGGATGAGAGAGAAACGGCTCACGTGTCGACCCACCACGTATGCAAGGCAATAGAGAAACCCACTATCACCGGTACTAATCGTGCAAGAAAATAAAAGATGAGGGACGTTCTGGTTACAAATTGAAGTTGGGGGACTAGTTGGAAATCGACTCAAAGTTAGGGGACCATTCGTGTAATTTACCCTAAAGATCGAGCCCTGTTACTGCTTTGTTCTCTGCCATCTTTATATAAAACTTTTAAAGAAATGATGATCTACGGTAGGGACAAACCCACGTTTGATGATGTTAAGGGCAGACTGCTGAGCAAAGAAAAGTTGGATAATGAATTGGGATCTAGCAGAAATTTTGATTATCAAGCCTCAGGTCTGATTGCAAGAGGCAGACGTCAAACAAGAAATCAAAATCAAGATAGATCCAGATCCAAATCGAAGAGATAATGTCTGCAATTATTGCAAGAAGAAGGGTCATATCAAAGTAGTGTTACAAATTATAGAATAAGAATAAAATGATTAACGAGAGCAACGAGAAAGGAAATCAAAAGGCTGATGTTGCAGATGCCAGTGTAGCAGAAAGTGAGAATGAAGATGTTCTGTTGGTCACGACATCAAATAAATCCAGATCATCAAGTGAATGGATTCTCGATTCTGAATGCGCATACCACATGTGTCCCAATCGAGATTAGTTCTCCACGTACAAATCTGTTGAAGGTGGAGTCATTCTTATGGGCAACATTGCAGCATATAAGACTATTGGTATTGGGTCCATCTATATTAAGATGCATGATGGAATCGTTAGAACATTATATGAAGTCAGACATGTTCCTGATCTGAAAAAGAATCTCATTTCGCTCGGTATTTTAGACTCAAATGGTTACAAAGTTGTTATTGAATCTAATGGAATAAACATTTTTCGTGGTGCTCTTGTGTTGATGAAAGGTTTCAAAGTCAGTAACTTGTATGTTCTCCATGGTTCGACGGTGATAAATTCAGCAGTAGTCTCATCCACCTCAGAGGAAGATTGCACAAAGTTATGACATATGTGTTTGGGCCATATGAGTGAGAAGGGCATGCAAGTTCTCAGCAACAGAGGTCTTCTTCTTGGTGCAAAAGTTAAAAAATTAGAACTGTGTGAGCATTGTACTTCGGAAAGCAGAAGATAGTTAGTTTCGGCTCAGCCATTCATAAGACGAAGGGAGCCCTTGATTACATCCATTCAGATTTATAAAATCCTTCTCAGGTTCCTTCAAAAGGAGGAAATAGGTATTTGCTGACATTTATTGATGACTTTTTTAGAAAAGTTTGGGTCTATTTTCTAAAACATAAAGATGATGTATTCGAAACATTCAAGTCATGGAAGACTTTGCTAGAGAAGCAATCTAGAAAATTTGTGAAGAGGCTGAGGACTGATAATGGACTAGAATTCTGTAATTCTAAGTTCAATGAATTTTGTGACAAAGAAGGTATTACAAGGCATCACACAATTGTGAGAACTCCATGGCAGAATGGAGTCGCAAAAAGAATGAACAGAACTCCACTAGAGAGAACTCGAAGTATGCTATCAAATGCAGGACTTGGTAAGAAGTTTTGAGCAGAAGCTGTCAACTTGACATGTCACTTAGTGAATCGATCTCCTCATCGATCCTTAGATTTGAAAATTTTTGAAGAAGTGTGGTCAGATAATTCTCTTAATTACTCACATTTAAGAGTTTTCGGTTGTCCTACATATGCACATGTTAATATGAAAAGCTTGAACCTAGATCTAGGAAGTGCATATTTTTTTGTTATAAATCTGGTGTTAAAGGTTATAGATTACGGTGTCCTGAAACCAAAAAATGTATTATCAGTAAAGATGTTACTTTTGATGAATCTATGAAGCTTCACTCGATAAAAGATTTGTTTATTATTGGTGATAGAGAAAAATAAAAAACTTTGGAGAAGGTAGAGTTAGAACTTTCAAATTCTTCTGCTGAAAAGAATGATACTCCTGATGGTCATGAAGTTCGTAGATCACCTCAAGTTCAGCAGCAATACATGTTAGCTCGTGATAGACCGATGAGAGAAATAAAAGCATCTCAAAGGCTCGGATTTGAAGAATTTATGGCTTATGCGTTAAGTGTTGTTGAAGATATTGAGTTACCTGATCCTTCCACTTATTCTGAAGCTATTCGAAGTCTTGATTGCAATAAGTGGTTAATAGCAATGCAGGAGGAGATGAAATTTCTACAGAAGAATGGCACTTGGGATCTTGTAAAATAACTAGTGAATAAAAAGATTGTTGGCTGCAAATGGGTGTTCAAAAAGAAAAAAGGAATCAATAATGAAAAAACAAAGTACAAAGCTAGATTGGTGGCAAAATGTTATAGTCAAGTGAAGGGTGTTGAGTTTCATGATGTGTTCTCTTCAGTTATAAACATATTTTTATTCGTACTTTGCTTGCTATTGTCACATTACAAAATCTTGAACTTGAGCAATTAGATGTTAAGACTGCATTCTTACATGGCGATATAAAAGAAGATATATATATGGAGCAGTCAGAGGGTTTTCATGTTGAAGGTAGAGAAGATCAAGTTTTTCATCTGAAGAAGTCCTTATATGGACTTAAACAATCCCCTCGACAGTGGTATAAAAAGTTTGATTCATTCATGTTGAGTATTGGTTTTGCTAGAAGCAAATATGGTAGTTGTATTTATTTGAATCAACTTGCCGATGGTTCATTCAGCTATTTGTTGCTCTATGTTGATGATATGTTAATTATAGTGAAAGACATATCTGAAATTAACATTTTGAAAAATAAGTTAAGTTCTGAATTTGAGATGAAGGATCTTGGAGCAGCAAAGAAGATTTTGGAAATGAAAATTTCTAGTGATAGAAACATAGGAAGATTATTTTTGTCTCAACAAAAATATATTAAAAAAGTCTTGGAATGTAGAATGCTAAGACTATCAGTACACTCATTGCGACACATTTTAAACTCAGCTTCATGTTCATCACAGTCTGATGAAGATAAAAAGTATATGTCAAAAGTTTCCTACTATAGTGCAGTTGGTAGCATTATGTATGCAATGGTTTGCACTCTCATGCTATTAGTGTTGTTAGTAGATATATCTCTAATCCAGGAAAGAAGCACTAGGAAGCTGTCAAGTGGATACTGAGGTATTTAAGAAGTACTTCTGATGTATGCTTGGAATTTGGTAAAAATTCAGTTAGACTGGTTGACTATGTTGATTCAAATTTTGCAGGAGATCTTGATAAAAGAAGGTCTGGTTATGTATTTACTATTGCTGATTATGTTGTGAGTTAGAAAGCTATTTTGCAGAATACATTAGCATTATCTACCACTGAAACTGAATACATGGCCATCAATGAAGCTGTAAAGGAAACTATCTGGTTGAGAGGATTAGTTGGAAAACTCATTATAAAAGAGGAAGCTATTATTATATGTTATGATAGACAGAGTGCAATACATCTTACAAAAGATCAAATACATCATGAAAGGACACAACATATTGATATGAGATATCATTTTTTCGTGATATTGTGGAAAAACAAAATGTTCAAGTTCAGAAGATTAGCACTCATGACAATCTAGCAGATACGATGACAAAGAGCTTACCTCTTGCCAAGTTTGACTATTGTTTAGATTTGGTGGACATTCTGCAAAGATCAAGCTAGGCCTACGTGGGCCATCCGGCAAATGAGAGCATGTTGAGCATTTTATTTTTTAGAGTTTTGTAAAATTCAAGTAAATGTGGAGATTTTAATGTGCCTTGAATTATGTATCCTGGACCCAAAATTATGAAAAAAAAATGAGAAAGAAGGAAAAATGATGATCTTTGGCGGAAGCGGAGGGCATGGACCTTTATATATGAGGGTTAAGATTTTATATGATGTACTCTCTCTTTTGACTCATAGTGAAATCCTTCTGACGGCCTCTTTGCCCGTGGTTATTTCTCTCTTGCTCACATTGATCAAGAGAGTTTTACCACGTTAAATCTTTGTGTTCATCTTCTCTTTCTTTCGTTGTTTTTATTATTCATCGATCATCGATGTTATATTCCCAACAGAACCATTTTCTAGCAATGTATCATGCTGAATCCAGCTGATGTCATAAGTGTTGGGTCAAAGTTTTAATGACATATAAAATTATATTTTGATGAAACAAACCTCGAAAGATTAATGTTGAAATGCTAAAAAGTTGAAAGAAAAATGAATAACTTTATGCACTACGCTTTGATTAAATAATTATCACTGATCTCATTAGTTTTGGATGAATGTGAACGGTGTAGAGAATTCTATTAGCTTTCCATAGACTCCAAGATCATCTAATTTGAATAACCGTGCAGAAAGTTATGATCAAAAGAGTACAGATCGGTCAACCTCCCAGTCGACGCAAAGAAGGCTGGTCGAGAAGATACCGATCGATCGATAACTACTGACCCTGCTCCGGATGACATCGAGCCGTTACCGGTCGATGTATCGGTCGACAGACCGATCGACCGATCAAGCGCAGAAGTTGAAGGAAATGTGCAACGATCACATAGACCGGTCGACCGGTCCATAAGTGCGGTCGACCGGCCTCCGAGTCAAATGAACAGTAATGGTCAAATTTGAAGGAGAAATTTGTGGAATTATTTCTAGATGAATTTTTCAAACATTGAAGGCTATAAAAGGAGTGGCAAAGCCAGAGGCGAAGGCACACATTCACTCATTGAAGAAAAACTTCAAGTTGTCAAAGAGAGATCATTTTTTAAAGTTTTCATTTTATAGTTTTCTCATTCTTTCTCTCTTCTTCTCTTGTGAGCTTAGTTTTGTAAAAGAGAGAAACATTTTTGTTTAGAAAAATTAGAGAGAGCTCCTGTGTAAAAGAGATTCAAAATCTTACCTCTTGACCGAGAGAAATAGATTAGCTTGCTAGGAGGAGAGGTTGCCTTGGCTCTTGAATCGAAGAAAAAGGCGGTGGTGTAAAGGGATTTCTTCCTTGCCACATTTAAATCAAAGGAAGTACTAGTGGAATCTCCGATAGTCTCGAGGTCGAGAAGTCAGAGCGGGAACGTAGGCCAAGGTGTGGCCGAACCTTGTCAACAAATCACCGTGTCTATTTGAGTTTGATTTTCTCTCTCTCTCTCTCTCTCCTCGTTCATATTGTGTTTATAATTTGAATTGCAAAGGTTTTAAGATATCGGTTTTGTGCTTCCGCTACGAATTTCATAAAATCAATATTTTTGGTTAAACACCAATTCACCTCCCCCCTCTTGGTGCCCTTTGGGATCCTACAATTGGTGTCAGAGCGGGTTGCTATTATTCTGATATTTTGAATTATCTTGATTTTTAAGATCTAATCATTTTAGATCTAATTATTTTTAAAATTCAATCGTTTGTTTTAAGATTTAACAATCTTAAGAGCTATGGCATCAAGTGCATTTATTTTCGCCGAAGGACAATGAATTGGTCGTCCTCCCCTTTTAAATGCATCAAATTTTCAATCTTAAAAATTTTGGATTCAAGCTTACATATGTTCTATTGATATAAACATGTAGGATATTATTGAAAAAGGCTATTATTTACATGAAAATTACCTTCCGAACATGATGAAAAATAGAAAGTTTTTTCGAAATTGGATTGGAAAGCAAAGAATATTTTTTATTGTGCTTTGGATTCAATAGATTTTAATCGTATTTCAAATTGTGGAAGTGCAACAGAGATTTGGAATAGACTCATCACTATTTACGAAGGAACCAATAAAGTTAAAAAATTTAGATTGAATATTTTAAATCATCAATATGATTCTTTCAAGATGCATGAAAATGAATCTATAAATGATGTGGTTGCTCGATTTAATGATATTTTGAATGGCTTAGCCTCCTTGGGCGAGCCAAGATCTAACCCCCAAAAAGTGAAAAAAATTCTCAGGTCTCTCTCCTCCAAATGGCATACGAGGAGGACCGTGATTGAAGAAAATGATTTGAACAAATTGGACTTTGATGATCTTATTGGCTCACTTTTAGCCTATGAGATCTCAATCCAAGAAGATAAAAAGCTCCTAAGAAGAAAATATTGGCATTGAAGGCAAATACAATAGAGGAAGATTCAAATGATGAGGAAGTGGATGAAAAGAAACTCGGACTCTACTTAAGAAAATTAGATAAGTATCTCAAATTAGTTAAAAAGAAAGACAAGAATGAAAAGTCAGAAAGAAAATCATACAAACATCACAAAGAAGAAAAATTTTGGAAAGGTAAAAAGAAAAAATATGAAGAGTCTAGTGAAACAAGTAGCTCATTAAGCTCTTCGAATGATGAAGCATATATATGCTTGATGGCACATGACGATGAGGTAATTTCTAACCATTCAAACTCAAATTATGACTCAACAAACTCTTCCGAAGAAATTCTTTCTTTAGATGTGAACAAAGAACTCTCCTCTCTTATAAAAAGATATTTTTCAATTAAAGAGGTAAACAAAACATTAATACATGAAATTGAAAAATTAAAAGAGGAAAATAATGCATATTTTTTGAAAAATGAAAAAGATGAAATTGAAACTTTGGAAATCACACGTGCATGTGAAGTTGTAAAACTAGCATGTTCTTTGGAAAAAGTAAAGAAAGAAAATGTCTCTTTGAAAGATATACAAAATAAGATTATGTCTTATGCAAAGAAAAATAATCTTAGGAATCATCCCTATGATAGAAAATCACATTTTAAATGCTTTACGTGTGGATTTTGTGGGCATTATACATATCAATGCAAAATGAGAAAATCAACACAACATGGCGTGATTTGGGTTCCGAAAGGAACATTGTCTAATAAATTAGGACCCAAAGAAATTTGGGTACCAAAGATTACATAATTACTTTTCAGGTATGTCTCATATGCAAAGCAAAGGACAAGTGGTGAAGGCACAAAGGTTATGGTAAAAGTATCACTTACTTTTTTATTTCACCTAAAAATTTCAAAACTACTATCTCTTTAAAAGAAAAGAAGAATATAAAAGATTGGCCATGGTGATATGCGGAGCATGATTAAACATTATTTTCACATATATCACATTGTTTTGTCAAAGTTTTATGCCATATTTTTAATATATTTTTGTTTTTGACTTTCATAAATTGGTTTTCATTATAAAATAGTCATAAATTTAAGGGGAGTTATCTTTCAAAACTTGCAATACTCTACATTTCTATTATATGACAAAATGGGGAGTTACATATGGTTTCTTAAATACTTCAATTACAAATGACTTTTTGATGAAACAAAAAGGGGAGAAATATAGGAGAAATATGATTTGAATATACATTAAGGGGAGTAAAATTGTTTTTACAAGATTTTACAACTTTTTTGCCAACTTATATCTTTTTTATATTTCTCGGTTTGTCTTCATCAAAAAAGGGGGAAATTATTAGGTCAAAGTTTTAATGACATATAAAATTATATTTTGATGAAACAAACCTCGAAAGATTAATGTTGAAATGCTAAAAAGTTTAAAGAAAAATGGATAACTTTATGCACTACGCTTTTATTAAATAATTTTCACTGATATTATTAGTTTTGGATGAATGTGGAAATCGTAGAGAATTATGTTAGCTTTCCATATACTCCAAGATCATCTAATTTGGATAACCGTGCAGAAAGTTATGATCAAAAGAGTGCAGGTCCGATCGAGAAGATGTCAGTCGACCGAACAGAAGAAGCCGGTCGACCGATACCTACTGACCCTGCTCCGGACGACGTCGAGTCGATACTGGTCGATGTATCGATCGACAGACCGATCGACCGATTAAGCGCAGAAATTGAAGAAAACGTGCAATGGTCACATAAACCGGTCGACCAGTCCAGAAGTGCGGTCAACCGGCCTCCGAGTGAAATGAACAGTAACGGTCAAATTTGAAGGAGGAATTTGTGGAATAATTTCTGGACGAATTTTTCACACATTGAAGGCTATAAAAGGAGTGTCAAAGCCAGAGGCAAAGATACTCCATTCATTCATTGAAGAAAAGCTTCAAGTTGTCAAAGAAATATCATTTCTTGAAATTTTCATTTTATAGCTTTCTCATTCTCTCTCTTCTTCTCTTGTAAGCTTAGTTTTGTAAAAGAGAGAAATACTTTTGTTCAAAAAAAATAGATTAGCTTTCTCAAAATCTTACCTCTTGAGCGAGAGAAATAGATTAGCTTCTTAGGAGGAGAGGTTGCCTTGCCTCTTAAAGCAGAGAAAAATGCGGTGGTGTAAAGGGCTTTCTTTCTTGCTCCATTTGGAATAAAGGAAGTGCTAGTGGAATCTCCGACGGTCTCGAGGTCGAGAAGTCGGAGTGGGAACGTAGGTCAAGGTGTGGCCGAACCTCGTCAATAAACCATCGTGTCTATTTGAGTTTGATTTTCTCTCTCTTTCCCCTTTCATATAGTGTTTATAATCTGAATTGTAAAAGTTTTAAGAATCGATTTTGTGCTTCCGCTCCGAATTTCATGAAATTGATATTTTCGGTTAAACACCAATTCAGCCCCCACCCCACCTCCTTTTGATGCCCTTTGGGATCCTACAATAAGCTCCCTTGTAGCAATCTAAGTTCCCTTGTAGCAGTCTATTGTTCATGCTGAATCCAGCAATGGAACCATTTTGTAGCAATGTATCATGCTGAATCCAGCTGAAGTCATAAGCTCCCTTGTAGCACTCTACTATTCATGCTGAATTCAGCAATGGAACCATTTTCTAGCAATGTATTTGAATCCATTTACCTTGTAAAATTTTACCATGTCTGAGATCGCTACGGTTGGTCGAAATGGACCATGAAGATCGCATTAGAAACCTGAAGATGGCATCAAAGTCGCTACGATGATGAGGTTGTTAGAAATCCATCACTATGGGTTCTTTGCTTTGAAGGGGACATAGAAATCACACAAAGTAGTGTGCGATCTCAAGAGATTAAAGGAAAAGAAATTGAAGAAGGTATTGTGCGATCACAAGAGAGAGTTGCAATAAATGAAGGAAAATAAATTGCATAAAGTAGTGGGCAACCTCAATCTTGAGTTGCAACTATTGAATTATACCTGAAACACACAGATTGTCTACAACATACATTACGACATATGAAAATAAAGACACATTACAGAAGGTCTAGTCTACAGCACACATATTACATCTTCATATGAAAATAAAGACAATGATGCCAAGAATCAATATAACAAAGCATTTGAAACATAAGTTGGTTCCATTTCTATCATTCCTATTCTCAACTTCTCCAACTCCATATTCAATTTCCATATGTTCAATTTTGCGCAATAGGCCATTTATAACTTGCATGGATCTCGGTTCATATGATGCATCCATCCGTTCGAAATATTGACAAGCGCCTTGTTGTTGTCAACAAAGAAATATGACAAATCATAAAAATGCAATAGATGAAATAAAAATCAAAACTATAATAAATGTCGAATTTACTCCGTAAAATTGACATCCATAAAACTTTTGACTTAGGTTTTGATGGGTTCAAGAAGTTCTTATCACCGCTTCTTCTCCACAATAACATTTTTGCAATACCATACTAATGAATATTAATGAGATATTAATTACCTAACACAGGTTCAGCGAATCCATATTAATGAAATTTTAATCAAATTTTAACCTTTATGATCGGCGGGCAGCAAGCTCGGTGGGCGGGCGGGCGCGAGCTCAGCGACGGAGGTGTGCGAGATAGGCGGCGGGCAGGTGCGAGCTCGGCGAGGGAGGTGCGCGAGCAAGGTGGTGACAGTGCACGGGATAGGCGGCGGAGGGGCGCGAGCTCCACGGCAGCAGTGCGCGAGATAGACATGGGTGGGGGGGAGATCAGTGGAGATGGTCGTGCTCGATGGCGGCGGGTCGCGAGATGGGCGGAGATAGTCTTGCTCGGTGACGGTGGGTCGCGAGATCAGCGGAGATAGTCGTGCTCGGCGGCGATGGCCGGGGGACGCAGATCTGCGCGAGATCTGGCTAGAGGTCATGAGATCAGCAGAGATGGTCGTGCTCAGCCGCGACGGGTCGCGACATCAGTGGAGATGGCTGTGCTCGACGACGGCGGGTCGCGAGATCGGCAGATATGGTCTTGCTCGGTGACGGCGGGTCGTGAGATCGGCGGAGATGGTTGTGCTCGGCGGCGACGGCCGTGGGACGTAGATCTACACGAGATCTGGCCGGAGGTCATGAGCGGGCGGACGGGGGATGCAGATCTGCATGAGATCTGGCTGAAGGTCGCAACGGGCGGCTAGGGGAGATCTGGCAGGCGCGCTATCGTGGGCAGCGGCGGCGGGTGTGCTCGGCGAGATCAAGGTGCTTAGCGGCGGTCTATCGCGGCGTGATCGCGCAGATCTGGCCAGAGGTCGCAACAGGCGGCCGGGGGACACAGATCTGGCCGGAGGTCAGCGTCCTCGTGTCAATGGCCAGATCGCAGGTGGGCGGGCAAGGGGTGCAGATGAACAGGAGAGAGGGATGCGCCGCGAGCTCATGGGTAGGGTTATCTCTACAAAAAAATTGAAGAAATTTCGATAGATTTGATCCGTTGATCTTCAATCAGATGGGCACAGTAGAAGAAAAGATTTCAGTCCTCGATGTCTACATAGACTGTTTGAATTTAAGGAGCAGGATGCCATTAAACCCCTTTAGCAATTATCATTTTGTAATATTTTTTTTCTGGCAAGTCTCAGGATTTAAACATGCGCATCTTGTGATATTTCATGATGAACGCCCTGAGTTGTAGATCAATAAGTCGATAAATTTTGACGTCCAGAATGTTACTTGTTATAAAAATTAGATTTATGAATTTCATCATCAGCTGATTTACGTACTCGGGATAGAAAAAAAAACATATTCATTATTGTTTACTACCATCGATCCTCTCAAGAACATCCCGTAAGCACGTGCCTGATGAAAGATGGAAGTCCTAGATGGGATTCCATTTGACTTCAAATGAGAGTGGCAAGTGCAAATTTTTTATGGGGATATATTTAGGTTCCGTATATTTCTTATATTGTTAATTATGACGAATAAAATGAAAGAGATTTTGACTTACCTCTATGAGCGGAAATGAAGGAACGAGTATCTAAGGTGTTTTGTTGAACACTTGACATGCTTAAATCTCACCGCTGGAAATTGGATCTCCAAAAAATAGAACTAAATCAATCTCACAACACACTTGTCTATGGACGTCCACGCCATCTTTCAATATGAAACTTTTACATTTGGACTCTTTTTCTAAGGAGGAAAGAAGTGGTGTCGGAGCAGCAGACGGGGCACCCGAACGTGTGTCATGGGTGTCCATGCACACTGCGCTAGCGCACCCAGCGCGGGGCGTTGCACCCCTTTGGTGCCTAGCCGCATTGATATGTGAGCAAGGCCTAGTTGTGCAAGGGGGGAGAAATCACCCAAGTGGGCGGGCCTAGGCTTCACACGGAACCTTATCGTCGACAAATCTCTCGCTTACACGGATATGTACACACTTCAATGTTATAGGCAAATGAGTTGTCAGGTGCGACCCATGATACATGTACAACACGTGGGAACATATGATTATGGTTTATTAGGAAAAAACACAATTGTTTGACAATTTTTGAAAAATAATTAATTGTCACGTTCCTTAGGGATTCATGATATGATCATTTGGCAACAGAAATTGAAGTTTCATCAAGTTTTTATAATTTTAATTATATTTGTATTGAGTGAAATTTGATAATAAAGAGTAGTTGATGTAATAGAAAAAAATAAATGTGATGATTTAATTTTTTGTGAGTTTTGAAATAATAATTGATATTATAAATATAAAATATAATATTGTTAGTAAATAAAAATAAAATTAAAAATTTTGTTTAAAAATTTTCATTAAAAATTATTATTTAAATTAAAAACCTCATTTTTAATAATTATATGTAGTAAATATTAATTTTTTAATGAAGTAATAAGTAAGAAATAATATTATATTAACATATTGTAATAAATAAATTATTTTATAAGATATATGTGTGTAAGAAGAGAAAATAAAGAAAGAAAAAAAAAGAATAAAGGAAATTGAAAAAAAGGCCACACGTGAAGTTAAAAAAAAGGAGTTCCTAGTTCCACCAAAATGGTGGAACCAAGGCAAGAAAAAAAAGAACCACATGACCCCTTATTTTGGAATCAGATTTCGTCTTCGGTTCCGTCAAATATCATATCATTTGATAGAATCGATTGAACCAGACAGGTCGGATAGCTTTGTCATTCAATGGCTATAACATCTTCAAATTATATCGTTATTTCATAATCTCATGACTTGTCCTAGATTTATCTTTCCAACACAACTTATGTTTGATTTCCCTGGAAAAATGACTTTTTGTATGCAATATTTGATTTTCCATTTGTATTGAGTCCTTCGACATCGAATCGTTTGTGCACATCACCACCACCCTCCTTTAAGAAATTGTCATTTCACCTCTCGGGCTAAAGAAAAGAATATGCTTTGATTAAGCTTATTGAGATAAAAGGTGGATGTCTACCTTTTGGGCAAAGAAACAATGGTTGAGTGTGTCCAAAGGTGGAGATGTATTCCTTATCTCTTGAAGTTGTGAAACAATAGTTTGATATAAAGGATTTTTTCATTGTCCCATTTGGAATGAAGAAAGATATTAGTAGATCTCTGACAAGGAGTTGAAGTGAGAACATATGTCAAGCCATGATTGAACCTTGTCAAAAAAAGTTTTTCGAATCGATTTTATGCTTCTATGTTTGAATTGTGAACTCTATTTTAAACACCCATCCCCACATCTTGGTTCCTTGTGATTCAACAGACACTTAAGCAAGAAATTGTGATTTTTCTTATATTATGGTGGATGCATGCTTAGCCCACATATAACTTCAAACTGATGCCACCTATTTTATTTGCTATATGTTCATATGGATGTAACCTACTTGATCTGTCTAGAGATTTAGATGGACTCAACATCCTTAGACCACCCATAGTGATGCTATCTAATTACACTAGCAAGATTACTAATAGTTTAAGTAATAAGATGACGAGTAAAGATTGTTGCCTTGAGGATGGGCAATAATTAATAACAGTATCTTGCTTGTTAATTAAGAGAAAAAAAATAAACTTTCAGTTTTAAAAAATAATTAAATAAATTATCACTAGAATTAAAATTTAAGATTTGATGATTAGCAGTTCTCCTAATGTATGTATGGATTCTTGAACATAAAAATCATATAACACATCGATAAAGTTGAATCCGAAAAGTTAACTAATTCTCAGACTTTAACTATTACCTTGAGAGCAATAAATTAAACCAATATTTTTTATTTTATCTTTTGATTTAATTTAATCTATCACAAGATGCATTCAAATGGAATTATAATAAAAGACTTTTTCAAGTCCCCTTAATTATACAAAATTGTTTTTTTTTTGTTTTCTCAATTCTAGCATGCATGAACAAATGATCATTCAAAAGCAATTCCTTTAAAGAAGACATCAAATTGTTTTCTCAATTCTTCAAAAGCAATTGTTTTGAATAAATCACTAATGAATGAATAAATCATGCATGAATGAATAAATCACTAATGAATAATTCTTCAAAAGCATGCATGCATGAATGCATGCATAAATCACTAAAAGCAATTCTTCAAAAGCATGCATGAATAAATCACTAATGAATAATTGCATATAGGGTTTGATCATGATGACACTAATAAAGAACTACTCCATAATGATAAAAGATGACATCAAATCTAAATGATTGTTTTAAAGAAGAATGGAAAAAAAACAAGAAGAACAAACTACTCCCAAAGTCAGGCCATACTCTCACGAGCTTTTAGCATATCTTCATTGTAGTGCCTTCAGAGTCTCCCTTCAAGCTTTCAACACTTTTCTAGGGCATTAGATGTCTTTCCAAGATGTAACTTTTTAGAGAATTTCCATGTGCCAAAGGAAAAGATCTGACTTTCAACCAGAAAATAGGATAAACTCCATCTTAGAGCTAAAAATTAGGTCGCTCTCATGGCAATGATATTGTCAATCATGATCATCACATAATATATTTCATTTCAACACAGAGCCTATTCGGAGTTCACAACTAACAAATTTTTGCAACGTTTAGTCATGGGTATAAATGACTAGCTATGGATGTGACAGAACAAAATGAAACATCAACTTGCTTTCATGATCATGGTTATAGGCATGAACCTAGTTAGGCATTTTCTCATTTTGTCACGGCTATGACAAGTACTTCATGGCCATCACGAAGCCTTGAATACCCATCTTTCTATTACATTCGTGAACTCTGTAGGTCAAAAGCACAAAGAGGGGATGAATTGGTGATATAAAAATTTTACTCGTAAATCTCAAAACCAATTTTGACAATAACCAATAAGAACGATCACAAGCAAGTATGTAATAATGAAGTGCAAATAAGAGAAAAAGTGCAAACACAAGAGGCGCGATGTGTTGATGAGGTTCGGTCCAACTCCTTAGCCTACGTCCTCGTTCTGGCTTCTTATCCTCGGGACTGTCGGAGATGTTGGAGCAAAGTTTTATTCCCTATATAACTATATTTTGATGATAAAAAACTCAAAATTTTAGAGTTACATTTAAAATGCCGAAAAAAGTATAAATAAAAATAAGTTGTATTCATGCATTAAAATTTCAATTAATATTAGTCTATGTTCTCTGAAGCTTTACATTAAGAGGTGAATATCAAAGTTGTAGATAATTCTGTTAGCTTTTTATAGAATCAAAAATCATCTCATTTGGATAATTGTGTAGAAAGTTATGATCAAAATAGTATAGGGCGATCAATTTAGCGATCGAAGAAACTGGTCGACCGGTCAGTGCACAAATCACCCGGTGCAATCAAACAGAATGACGATAGTGGTCTGGTCGATGGTCCAGTCGTGAAACTGATCGACCGATCAACTCAACGATGATTCAAGAAATGTCGAGACCATGACGGTCGAGAGACTGATCAACCAATCAGTCGTTAAAATCACAGAAATCACGCAATGGTCATAAATGTGGTCGACTGATCGCCAGCTATAATGAACAGTAATGACTATTTTTCAAAGAGAAGATTATGCAATATTTTCTAGACGTAATCAACACTTCAAGAAACCTATAAAACGGGTCCAAGGGATGAAGAATCAATTAAGCATTCAAGGGCAACATCAAGCATAAAACGAAATCATTTTCTTGTAGTTATTGAGCCATATTGTTGAATCTTCTCTTCAACTACAAGAAAAATGACTTTTAGGGACCTTAATGAACGAAGAGATTCAGATCTAGTTGTTAAACACTATTATTAACGACTAGATAAAAATATGGTCGTCAATAATAAGGACCAGTTTATTTCTGGTCCTTAATATTTTTATTACCTGCCATTAAAAATTAACTATAGGAACAAAATTGGGCTTGACGTTAAAATATTAAAATTAATGACTATCATCTTGCTGTCAAAAATATTGATGAGTCTAATAAAAATATCTTAAAATGATATTTAGAAGATATATTTCTTTTCATTTTGTTTTCTTCTTTTAATTTTTACATTCCTTCTTACCCAAAAATATTATTATTTATTACTTTAAAATTCAAAATAAAAAATTTAAATTGTAGTTTATGTTTTAATATTATTCTTCAAGTTTTAATATCACTAATAAAAGATAAACAAATATCTTCACTTTTAATTTTTAACATTTATTTTCATTAATGGAATTATGAATGTCATTTCTTATAATAATTAATAATATTAAATTTATTTTTTTTATTTTCATGTATCTTTAATTTTTTTTCATTTATTTAACTTCGATTAGAATTTGATATTTATATTTCCTAAAAAATTATGAAAAGATAGATATAAAATATTTATTATTTTAAGATCAAAGCTAATAAAATTACTTTATAATTTTGTTAATAACCATTAAAATATAACTAATCATCTAATTCTAAACTATTTTTTTACTATACCTACGATTGTTTTTTATCTCTTCTCTCCCACATCGGCAAGGGACGACACAGGTACGACCCGTCGTCTCCTTCCTTTGGTAGACTTCGACGAGCTGCGCGAGAGGAGATAGAGGTGACCCCGACAATCGCTGGGCAGCCATCGAGGCAACATCACGTGCACAGGTTGTAGTCAGGGCCGCCTCTCGTGCAGGGGCGGCCATTGGCGGTCGCCTCTTGCACAGAGGCAACCCCAATGGCTGCCTCACGCACCAAAGCCGTCTTTGCTCGAGAGGCGGCCATCAACGGCCGCCTCTAGCACAGAGGCAGTCATCGGGGCCTTCATGCAGAGGCGGCGACGGTCGCCTCATGCATAGAGGCAGTCATCGGGGTCCGCCTTTAGCATCGAGGCAGCCCCGATGGGCGGCCATCAGTAGCCGCCTCTCTCGCAGAGGCAGCCCCAATGGGCGCCCATCGGCGACCGCTACTCAAGCAGCAGCCGCCTCACGTGCAGAGGCGGCCCCGACGACCGCCTCACCAAGCCTTTCAGAGAACTCATCTATCAATAAGTATTAATATTAAAATATTAATATTCTTTTCTTTTCTTTTTTTTTTTTGCTTGATATCTCATTGTCTTTTTATGTAAAGGGTAGTAAAGATGGTAGCCCACCAGATGTTGCAACTATTTTCTTTTTTAGGCACCCAAGAAAAATAACAAGCTCGTCCAAACAAAGTTCATTGAAAGATATGTATGCTTAATAATAGTTTTTCATTTAATCTTCATTAAATGTGTATTAATATGAATTTATATTTTTGCAGGCTGAAATACAAGAGATCATGGAAGTTGAACTTACACTTCCCGCAATATGAATATCTCGTGGCAGATTTGAACTTTTTATTGGTGAGTATACTATCTTAATTGCTTCTAAGTAAAGTTATTTTTAGTTATTATCAATAGTAATTCTCATTTTGATTTTACAGATTTTTTTATAAATATTCGTTGGATTGGGAAGGAAGATGAATGGAAGAGTTATTTGGAAGTCTTGCTATAATTTTTTGAACATGTTCTTTTTGAAGAGTTATTTGGAATTTTGTAAACATTTGAATTAAAATGTTGGATATTGCATATGAATATTTGAGTTGAATATTGTATGGATAACTCATTTGATACTTGATGTTTTGAACATGAATGAGTTTGAATCTTATCAAATATAGAATTTTAAAATTTTAAAAATGCATTGACGATCATATATTTGTCCCCAAATAATAATAATAATAATAATAATAATAATAATAATACTAATAATAATAATAATAGCAACAAGAAAAGTGGCGCTTAAAAAATTTCTTCTAATACATAAATAATATTTTTAGCAACTAGTTGAGTAGTCCTTTTAAGTTATATCAAGGACCAGCATACTAGTCACTAATGAATTTTTAGGGAAGAGAATTGTGGTGGTCTCTAAAAAGAATCAACGGCTAGTTATTCACACTGGACGCTAAAACTTTTTAGCGGCGGAACCTATAGCAAAGAGTCCCGACTAATTTTTTCTTATCATTGATGAGTATTAATGTCAAGATGATAATTTTTAATGACTACATATCTCTTCACTAATGACCTAATTTCTTATAGTGTTCTTTCTCTCTTCTTTTCTTGTGAGTCATTTCATAAATAAAAATTATCAAAAAAGTTAACATAGTCTAACGGATGGATATTGTAAAAGAGAGAAACATTTGCTTAAAGATTTGGATGTGAGCTCCTATGTAGAAGATATTTTATCTTACCTCTCGGATTAGAGAAAAGATAAGCTTCTTATGAAGAGAGGTGTGCCTTACCTCTCGAAGCGGAGAAAAGGTGGTGTGTTGTAAAGGGTTTCTTTCTTGCCCCATTTGGAACAAAGGAAGCGTGTTTAGTGAAATCTCTAACGGTCTCAAGATCGAGAAGTCGAAGCGGGATCGTAGGCCAAGGTGTGACCGAACCTCGTCAACAAATCATTGTGTACCTTGTGTCTATCTTTCTCTCTCCCTCTCCTTCCTACTTTATTATGCATGTGATATAATTGCTATTATGTTGGTTTAAACATTAATTAATCAATTTTAATCTTCCGTGATGATTTTCGTGAAATCAATATTTTCAGTTTTAAACACCAATCCCCCCCCCGGTGCCTTGTGATCCTATATGAGATCCACTAGCATTCTCTTTTCTCACTACAAGAAATTTGTCGATTGGCGATGCAAGTAAGTCAACGCTAAGGCGTGGCTAAAAGGAATAGCCACACATTAGCATCTAAATGGCATCGCAATGGGGAGACGATGGCATTCGGTAGCTATTAGCGTCGCAATGGTGCCAATAAAAAATGCGACGCTAGTAGCGCCACAGTGTAACGCTATTGTGACATTAAGATGACGTGAAATGTGTACCCGAAAGGTGACACTACATTGGCGTTGAAAGTTGCAACGCTGATGAGACGCTAAGTTTCTACTCGTTGTGATGCTAATTAGACGCTAATGGAATGGTAACGTAATGGCGTGAGTCATCTCTAAGGCGACGCTAATGTGACGCAAAAGGATGCGACCCTAATGAAGCGCTAAAGTGATGCCACTTACGATATACTTAGAATAGGATCTAATCAAATTGTGTCAAGACGCTTACATGTCGCTAGATATAAAAAAAGTTTTGCCCCATTCTAGACATTTTGTTCCCTTCCTAGACCATATAAAATATGGAATGCATATATAATGCATTTTTCACATTGATAACAATAATAATAAAGCTAAACACTAATAACCTTCACCAAAGCACTAATAAACCATCATAAAGTACTAGTAAGATAACAAAATGATATCATACATTATAAACAAAATCATATAAAAGATATATAATAGCAAAGTTTCTATCCTAAATCGTTATCATCGCTGTTGTCATTCTTGAGATTCAACACCGACGTACTCGGTTCTTGATCTCGTGAGGATTGAGTCTGTGGCTGAAGCGCAGTTTGGATTGCCTGCAAAATGGGAGTTAAATGTTGAGGAAGCTGCTGAGCTAGCTGCTGAGATAGCTGCTCCAAGATAATTCCCATAATGTTGTCCAACATAAGGTCACGTGCAGTGGATGAACTCAGAGTAGATGAGCCTCCTGCATATCCTCCGCTCCTCTTAGAAACCTTAGCGGTTGTTCCTACGCCACGCAGCAATCCTCCTCGTGTCGTACAGGCACCTCCTCCCAAACAACAATGTCCTCTATGAAATAGACAAATTATATATAACATTATAAATCATATAGGCTATATAATTTCAAAAAATATATAAACATACAATGTGTTATAATGTTGAAAATGTGAATCGATTTGGATTGGCTTGTAGGATCTCAAAGGCACCAAGAGGGAGTGAATTGGTGTTTAAGTCAAAAATGTCAATTTTACAAAATGTGTCGCAGAAGTTTAAAATCGATTCTTTGAACCTTTTAAATCAATGCAATTAGGATCATAAACATAATATGAGAAGGAGAAATCAAACACGATGAACATGGTGGTTGTTGATGAGGTTCGGCCACACTTTGGTTTACGTTCTCGTTCTGACTTTTCGACCTTGAGACTGCTAGAGATTCCACTAAAGCACTTCCTTTACTCCAAATGGGACACGCAAGAAAAGCCCTTTACATCAACCACATTTTTTTCGCCTTGAGAGGTAAGGCAACTTCTCTTCTTAGGAAGCTTATCTTTTCTTTAGCTCAAAAGGTAAGATATGAAACCTCCTTTACACAGGAGCTCTATCAATTTTTTTGAATAATTATTTCTCTTTTACAATAATATGCTAACAAGAAGAGAACAGAAAAAGAAGATAAACTCAAAACGATAACTTCAAGGGAAGGATCTCCTTTAATAACTTGAAGTTTTTCTTCAATTCTTGGATGGATGCATTTGCTTCAGGCTTTGGTATTCCTTTTATAAACTTCAATATGGAAAAAATTCGTCCAAATTTTTTCCACATTTTACTCATTCAAAAATAGTCGTTACTGTTCATTTGACCCAAAGGCTGGTTGACCACACATCTAGGCTGGTCGATCGGTCTATGTGACCGTTGCGAGATTTCCTCAGCTTCTACGCTTGATTGGTCGACCTAACTATCAACTGGTTAGTCGATCGGTATAGTCTCGATGTCTTTTATTTCGTCCGTTAAACTGATCGGTCAGTCGGTGCATCAACTAGTCTGTCGACCTCTCGATGTCAATCTGAGCAGACCATGCATTGATCGGTCAACTGGTATCCCAGATCGGTCGATCGGTTTTGTCTCGACCGACCTTCTTTGCTTCAATCGACAGGTTGACCGACCTACACTATTTTGATCATAACCTTTTGCACGGTTATTCAAATGAGATAATCTTGAATTCTATGGATAGCTAACATGATTCTCTACAACTTTAATATTCATCATTCATCTAGAATCTAATAATATCATAGTCAATTATTTAATCAAAGTTTAGTGCATAAAGTTATTCATTTTTATTTGAACTTTTTCAATAGTTAACTTTTAATCTTTCGAAGTTTGTATCATATAATTTTATAGGACACCAAAACTTTGCTTCAACAAATCTTCCCCTTTTTTTATGAAGACAAATCAAAGAAATATGAAAAAAATATATAAGTTGCAAAAAAGTGTAAAATCTTATAAATCAATTTTAGTCCTCCTAAAATTTAGCTTTCCTTACAACGACAGATATTCATATAAGTACTAATTGTAAGGTATTCTTCATATAAAGTTATATTCATATCATATTTCTCCTCCTTTTCTTTCATAAAAAAATAACATGAAACATATAAGAAACAATATGTAACTCTCCCTTAATCATGTCAGCTTTAAAAATGTTATTCTCCCATTTTGTCATATAAAAAATATGTAAAGTCACAAAAAGAGTTATTTCATATATAAAATATACAATAAACAAAAATAACTCCCCCTAAATTTATGGCTAATTTATGCAAAATAAAATCAAATTGTTTTAGAATCAAGATATTGCATAACTCTGAGACAACAATGATATCAATGATACGTCAAATTTAAATTGGATTATATCAAATAATCAAGAATTTAACAATAAAGGTAATTAGGTCATATTTAAGATGAGTGACATAATATTTCAAATTCTTGAAAAAGCTACCCCAATCATTATGACCAATTTTCTTTTTTTGTTTTATATGTTCCTCTTTTCTTTCAAAGAAATAGTAATTTTGAAATTTTGAGTGAGATCACAAAAATAAATGATACTTTTACCATAACCTTCATGCCTTCACATTTTCAATTCCACTTGTCCTTTGCTTTACATGTGACGCACACCTGAAAGACAATTATGTAATCTTTGGTACCCAAACTTCTTTGGATCCTATTTTATTAGTCAAGGTTCCTTTTCAAACCCATATCATTCCATATTAAAATTATTTTCTAACTTTGCATTGATGTGCATAATGACCCTGAAACCACATGCAAAATAAGTTATATGCGAATTTAAGAATTTTCCATAAGAATGTTTAGATCTCCAATAAATATTTTCAAAGTATTTCCTAGAATTATTTTCCTTTTCATAAGAGCTAGTCTTATCATTATTTTGTGAGTTTTTCAAAAAAGTATTTTCCTTCTTTACTTTTTCTAAGAACATGATATTTTTACAATTTCATATGCAAGTGAAATTTTCAAAATATCAATTTCATTTTTCAAGTTTTCATTTTTTGATGCATCCAAAATACAACATATATTTAATAATACATTTAATCTCATTTCGAATCATTTTCTAATATCATGCATCATTTTATGGGCTTATTTATAATAATTTTACAAAAATAAAAATCTACCAAAATATTGTATTTTATTGTGTAGGAAGCAAAAACTGAATTACGAAGCCAATGAAAAAAATCGCACTCAAATCGAAGTTCAAACGGAGTCAAAAAGTGCAAAACAGTAAAGTAGTGCTGAAAATGTACTGTCACGGGCAACGGGCCGTGACACTATTTTAACACTGCAAGGGTCGTAAAAATCTTGTAACAAACCATGAAAACTTATTTCTAACCCAATTCGGACTCTGTTTAGGTCATTAAAATCATATAACAGGCCATGATAGATCCCAGTTTCGAGATTTAAGTGGATTTTTGAAAGAATTTGAAGTGCACAAGGATTCCTACTCATATTATATGATATTAGGATGATTCGGAAACATATTATGACCAAATTTTGGAGTTTGGCAAGGACAAATTTTCAGAATCAATTCAGATCCGAATTTACCTTCTTTTACATAAAAAATATTTTTGTTTCTTCTCTGATCACATGGAAACTCAAACCCCTATAAATAGAAGCCTTCTACAGGCAGAAGAGATCATGCTAGGGCTTGCAACCGATGCTTCCAAGCCAAGAACAAAGGAGAATTTTTGAATGGCAAAAGAGAAGACTTCTGCGTGGTAGACTCGTGCGAGGATTGTGTAGCCGTTTCATCGTTGCTTCTGAAGAGTACCTCTTGTTCTACATATTGTTGGGATGATATTTTAGATTTTCATATGTAATCTATCTATCTTAGCACCCAGGATTATTAGTTTTCATTTTATTGTTTAGTTTTAGTTGCAAAAGTTTTACTGTAAGAATAATTTTTTATTTCTAATTAATCAAGTAATTAGTTTAGTTTTTATGAATATGGTTGCTGTGCATAATGCTTTTCTTTTGAATTTAATGATTTCTAGGATGATTATTGACTGTGTAGTGTGATCAATCCTTAATTCATCATTTTCTATTTGAATCTGTTCTTAACTTTATGTTGAAGCAATCCATGTCGTAATCTAGTAGAAACCGTGCGGCATATTAGATTATGCGGTCTGCATGAATTGACCTGTGTGGGCGATTCTGTAGTATAGGAATTACAGTATATGGCATCTTAAGTTCAAAATAACTCAAGGCATATCCGTGTGGAATACTTTCAAATTATTAATGTCTTAAGATAGTTGATTTACCCATGCGGAAGAACATATCTTTAGTTTCCTTGATCCGTCTGAAAACTAAATTTGAGCTTTATATTTATTATGATTTTACAAAAGTTACATATTGTTTTTATCATTATAGATCATCCTAAGGACTTATGCAACATTAGTATTAGATTTTACTTTTCTACACTTTTTACCCAACTTTATGACGTCTTCTATTAGCTTTTAAAATTAGTTTAGTTAAGTAAATTAATTCCTCATGGGTTCGACACTCTACTCTTACATTTTATTACTTGAACACTAGTGCACTTGTTAGCATTTAATTGTTATCAAATCGAAATCGAAATTTGACCTTGAAGACTAGTGCACTAGTGCACTAGTAAGAAAACACAAGAGGATGTCACATCACTTCTCAAATCGAAATCTTCTACTAAGCCAAAAGTTGACCTTGAAGAGATGATGGGTCAACTTATTATAACAATTCAAAGGAAGCTTCAAATTGAAAATGAACACATTCAAAATTTGGCGGCCCAATCAATACAAATCCAGAAGCAAATCGAAATAGACGACTCTCTTTGACTCTTTGACAAAGAGCTCAAGTTTGATGCGCTGGAAGCAAAGTTGTATGCATTAGAAAGTCAAGTTGCGCAATTGTCTTCTCTAAGCGCTGAATCTCTAAAGCACATCGACGAGAGCCCAACTATCATCATGTGTCCATGCTACCATCAACATTCATATAAAAAAAGAGAACATCCAAGGTCAAAGTCTTCAGCAAGGACAGCAACTACACAATGACATGTAAAGGAGACAAGTGAATACTACATTGAAGATGGACAAGCATGAAGAAGGAGCTGGCCTTCGAAGATCCTTATTACACAAACTTCGTATCCAACATCGACATCATCATCAACAACACTGCCACCATCAACGTCGACTGTCACATCTTCACAAATTCAAAAATTACGAAGGAGAGAAAACACATCACCAACTTCAACAAAGACATCTCCGACTACAACACAACAATGGCAAATCAAAGGAAAACAAAGAAGCACATCGCCGAAAAACACACCAACCAAATCAGTCTAGTGGCGAATCAAGAATCATTCTACTATCCATGACAATAAGCAACACAATTCCCAACTTCAATATAAGAATGTTGCTGCACTTGAAGAACCTCCTTCACCGGACGATGACACAAGGGTGGAGACATTGGGTGTCATCCACCACTACACGTGCTGAGCCTCACCACATCGAACATTCATGATCACATCAAATAATCCCGATGAGCTTGCTTCTTAACTGCAAATTCATATATTTATTTTAATTGATTATCTTATATCATTCTCAGCATATGCATGTCAAAGTCAAACTAATAACTTTAAATTAGAATTATTCTCTTACCTTTATCTCGTAGTTTGGATTTTAATTTTCATTTGATTAGATTAGTTTTTCTTTTTCTTAATTTAGTGTCTTAGTTGTTTTATTTTTATTTTGTTATTTTTATTGATCATCCTTTGCAAGTTTAAACAAAATGTGTCACGAAACATTTTTTACAAATCACGGGCGTTATTTATGTACTTACCGGTCTGATGATAGGTTTATATAGGAATAATACTATTTCACGAGTCGTAATCATTCTTTCACGGGACGCCAGTGCACTTCATGTAAAAATTTCAAGTCTCACGAGGCGTTACCAAGTTGTCACGGGTCTCAGAGTAGGTTTAGACTAGACTTTTCATCTATCACAGGTCGTTACACAAATCTAAAGAGTCACTTAGTAGGTGCATTTTCTCTCATAGAACTCATCACGGGTCATTATAATAGTTTCAGGGGTCTCATAGTGAGTTTAACATCTTACACTCCCAGATCTCACGGGTTGTTAAATATGTCTCACGGGCCGTAAGTGACTTACACAGTCCTGTCGGCTCATGTTCTACCCGATTCATGACACTACATATATTTACAAGTCATTAAACATTTTTACGGGGCGTTATTACTTTTTCACGGGTTGTGAGGAACACGAGCTATCTTTCTCATTAGAATACATCCATCACTCATGCCCTGGGAAATCTTGTTCACGGTCCCCTCTATTTTCTTCTTTTGTAAGTAGGTCTGTGACGTCGCTCCTTCACGCCCTTGTCATCGGAGCAACACTAGCGCTAATCTTCTCCGACTACCAGACCGGGTTGCGTGACATCCATCGGCGACTAGGGAACAGGCGACCTACGCACAACCACAGATTTGATGCCGACGGTCGTACTTCGACCGCTCTGATTCCTTCCTCACCACCGGCATTTCCTTCTCAAAGTGCACCTTTTCTTCACTCTAGCCGACGACCTCGAACGTCCTCACCTCTGATGAACCATCACGTGCAGGCAAACTTCGGCGAGTCCTCCAACTTCCATTCAATTTACACTAGCGGTGATCCACACCCATGACAATAGCGGTGTTCGGCGATCTAGCAACTGGAGGTAGAAGACGACAGTTCCCGAGTCATCACCAATAATTCATAGCCCATGATAGCATTCAACAGCGTTTCTTCGACGCTGCAAGGGGCGTGACCGATTTCTCACGGGGTGCTACTCAGAGTTTTATTTGTTTCCTTCGCTTTTCACAGTCGTCACCGGCACCTTACATCATGTCGCCCCGCATTAAGGTCCTGATTCATCATCGCCGACGTACTAAAGAGACATAAATTGTTGAAGAAGGCTCTGCATCTCAAATTAGTCATATTCAGAGTAGCAATTTTGGACCTCGTACGAATGGATCACCATGGCATTCTTATGTTCACTGAAGTTTCCAAATGAAGGCCAATTACGAAGTCCGAAGGAGTTCAATGTCCTGACCTTCAACACATGCAATCTATTAAAGGCTATTGGACATCATCAACCTCACTATACAATTGGCATCCGATACACATACATTGGCTTCTCCCTACGGCCTTCGCATCCATCACAAGGGGATACATCAGGTTGTTTCTTTTCAATTCCTCCCTTTATTATTTCTTTATTATTTTTATATTCCCTTTTTCGAATTTGATTTTCAACACTGAGGACAGTGTTGAGTTCAAGCTTGGGGAGTTTGCATTTTCACACCTATCTTTTTATATTACAATACATGCATACATTCTTATCATATTTATGGATCTATTATTTTATATTTCAATACATTCATACATTCTTAACATATTTTATCTATTATTTGCATATATTTGCATCATATCAAAAATATATAAATTAAAATATTAAATCATTCTTTCTCATGTCTTAATATATTTTTTATTTTCCATCCTATTAATTAATAAAATTCGAAGCACTATTATTTTATCTTTTATCGCCTTAGTATTGGGTATTTGGAAAGTGAATGTTGTTAAGTAGAACTATGAATATTTGGACAACAAATTCTTGTTCATGCTCTTTTCTTTTATTTTTCCATAGTCTTGATAATAATTGCCTCTTTGTTGAACATTTAAGTGTTTATTGACCTTATAATAAAAAGAAAGAAAATAAAATATGAAATGAGATAAGAGGGTTAGTTGAACTCCAACAAAACAAAATAAAGAAGTACAAAAGTGTTATCTGGAACCTTGGCGTGTCCGGGTGATTAGATTCGTAAGGGATTTTTGCCTGACGACCTAAGGGCAACTACTCTGAGATTCGTCTATCGAAAGCCCGTTACGTGGACCACCTTGTGCAATACGGAGAAGCACATAAGTACCAAATCAACAAAAGAAAAAAAAGAAAGTGAATGAAAATATCAAAAGTTTTAAAATGAAAAAGTTTTAAAGCGAAAATACATAAGCTTAGTACACACTTATGTTTTCCACATTGAGACTCTTATTTGATAGACTATATGTTTTCTTGCATGAGCTGAACTTGAATGAGTTTAAATATGTCTAATATTCAGAAATTCTATAAGGCTAGGTCATTGGAATGATGAATGAGTTGACAATCGATGTATGAAATCTAGTGCTAAGAAAAAAAGTTGAAGCTTTGCCTTGAGCATTACTTGAAGACAAGGAAATATCTAAGGTTGGGGGAGTTTGATGCATGCAAAATACAACATATATTTAGTAATACATTTAATGTCATTTCGAATCATTTTCTAATAGCATGCATCATTTTATGGTCTTATTTACATTAATTTTACATAAATAAAAATATACCCAAATGTTTATTTTATTGTGTAGGAAGCAAGAAAACTGAATTACGATGCCAACGAAGAAAACTACGCTCAAATCGGAGTTAAAACAGAGTCAAAAGTGAAAAATAGTGAAGTAGTACTGAAAATGTGTTGTCACGGGCCATGAAGAGATTTAACGCCATGAAACATGGCCGTAAATACTTTAATAGGCCGTTAAAATATAATTTTTTCACCCTGAAAGGTGCCCGAGACACGGGCCGTGACTTTCACAGGCCGTGAAATTCACTATTTTAACACTGTAAGGGCCGTGAAAACTCATTTCTTACCGATTCAGACTATGTTTAGGCCGTAAAAATCATATAACAAGGTCGTGATAGACTCCAAATTCGAAATTTGGGTGAGTTTTTGAGAGACTTTGAAGTGCACAAAGATTCCTACTCATATTATGTGATACTAGATGATTTGGAAACATATTATGACCCAAATTTCAGAGTTTGATAAGGCCAAAATTTCATAATCAATTCAGATCCAAATTTACCTTATTTTACACATAAAAGGTTTCCATTTCTTCTCCGATCACATGGAAACTCAAACCCCTATAAATAGAAGCCTTCTACAGGCAGAAGAGATCATGCTAGAGACTGCAACCGAAGCTTCCAAACCAAGAACAAAGGAGAATTTCTGAAGGGCAAAAGAGAAGACTTCTATGTGGTAGACTCATGCGAGGATTGTGCAGTTGTTTCATCGTTGCTCTGAAGGGTACTTCTTGTTCTACATATTGTTGGGATGATATTTTAGATTTTCATATTTAATCTATCTATCTTAGAACCCAAGATTATTAGTTTTCATTTTATTGTTTAGTTTTAGTTACAAAAGTTTTACTATAAGAACAATTTTTCATTTCTGATTAATCAAGTAATTAGTTTAGTTTTCATGAATATGGTTGCTATGTGTAATGCTTTTCTTCATAATTTAATAATTTCTAGAATGATTATTGACTGTGTAGTGTGATCAATCTTTAATTCATCATTTTATGTTTGAATCGATTCTTAACTTTATGTTGAAGCAATCTATGTTGTAATCTAGTAGAAACTATGCCACATATTAGATTATGCGATTTGCATGAATTAACCCATGCAGGCGATTCTGTAGTATAGGGATTATAGCATATTGCATCTTAAGTTCAAAATAACTATATCCATGCGGAATACTTTCAAATTATTAATGTCTTAAGATAATTAATTTACCTGTGCGAGAGATTATATCTTTAGTGTCCTTAATCCGTGTGAAAATTAAATCTGAGCTTTATATTTATTTATGATTTTACAGAAATTACAAATTGTTCTTAACATTATAGATCATCCTAAGGATTTATGCATCATTAGTATTAGATTTTACTTTTCTGCACTCTTTTACAAACTTTATGCTATCTCCTATTAGCATCTAAAATTAGTTTAGTTAAATAAGTCAATTCCTCGTGAGTTCGACACTCTACTCTTACACTTTATTACTTGAGCGACTAGTGCACTTGCTAGCATCTAATTGTTATCAATTCTCGCATAATTTTCCATAAAATATGTATCATTTTCTTCTTTTAATTCTTCAAGCTCATGTAGCAATTTTTCATTTTCCTCTTTAAGTGAAAAATACATTTTTATAAGAGAGAAAAGTTCTTTATTCGCATCTAAAAAAAAGTTTTCTTCGGAAGCTCGATGAGTCATTATTTAAAATTGAAGGCTAGAAATTACTTCGCCATTGTGTGCCATTAAGCATAAGTATGCTTCCTCACTAGAAGAGCTTGATAACTCACTTCTTTCACTTGACTTTTCATATTTTTTTTTCTTTTGCCCTTTCTGATATGTCTCTTCTTTGTGGTGTTTGTATGATATTTTGGTTGGCTTCTCATTCTTTTCTTTGGATTTTACCAACTTGAGATACTTGTCAAGTTTTCTTGTATAACGTACTAATCTTCTTTCGTCTACTTCTTCTTCACTTGAATCTTCTTCCATTTCTTTTGCTTTCAATATTAATGTTTTCTTCTTGGGGGTCTTTTCTTCTTCATCTTCTTGGATTATGATCTCATGATTAGAAGGGAACCAATTAGATCATCAAAATCCTGCTTGTTCAAATCTTTTTCTTCAATCACGATCATCTTTATATGCCATTTGGAGGAGAGAGACCTGAGTAACTTTTTCACTTTTTGAGAATTAGTTTTTTATTCACCCAAGGAGGTTAAGTCATTCACAATATCATTGAACCAAACAACTATATCATTTATGGATTCATTTTCTAGCATTTTGAATGTGTCATATTCATGATGTAAAATATTTAATCAGATTCTTTAACTTTATCTACTCTTTCATAACTAGTGATGAGTTTATTCCAAATTTCAGTTGCACTTTCACAACTAGAAATTCAATTAATTTCCGTTGAATCCAAAGCTCAATAAAAAAATATTTTTAGTTTTGCAATGCATTTTTGAAAAAAAATTTTTGTTTTTAGAACTTTTCATGTAAATAATAACATTTTTCAACAATATCTCATATGTTTATATCAATAGAACATATGTATGCTTGAATCCTTATTTTACAATAAGCAAAATTTGATGCATTAAAGAGCGGAGGGCGACTAATTGATTGTCCTTCGAAAAAACTAAATCGACTTAATGCCATGACTCTAAAGATGGTTAAATATTAAAACAAGATGAGTAAATTTTGAAATAGGATGATTAAAAATCACAACAAGAGCAACCTGTTCTGATACCAATTATAGAATTTCAAAGGCACCAAGAGGGAGAGTGAATTGGTGTTTAAGCCGAAAATGTCGATTTCACAATATGCGTCGCGAAAGGTTAAAATCGATTCTTTGAACCTTTTAAATCACTACAATTCATATCATAAACATAATATGAGAACAAGAGATTGAGAGACAAATCAAACACCTTGAACACGGTGATTATTGTCGAGGTTCGGCCGCACCTTGACCTACGTCCCCGCTCTAATTCTCGACCTCGAGATCACCGGAGATTCCACTAAAACACTTTCTTTATTGTCGAGGAAGAAAAGCTTTTTACATCAACTACATTTTCTCCGATTCGAGAGGTAAGGTAACCTCTCATCCTATAAAGCTTATCTTTTCTCTAGCTCAAGAGATAAGATATAGAACATCTTTTACATAGGAGCTCTCTTAATTTTTCTGAACAATTATTTCTCTCTTTTACAATACTATGCTCACAAGAAAAGAAGAGAGAAAGAAGAAAAATTCAAAATGATAACTTCAAGGGAAGGATCTTCTTTTGATAACTTGAAGTTTATCTTCAATGTTTGGATGGATGCATTTGCTTTTGGAATTGGCACTCCTTTTATAAGCTTGAGTATGTGAAAATTTTATCCAGAATTTTTTCCATATGTTACTAATTCAAAAATAGTCATTACTATTCATTTGACACGAAGATCGTTGACTGTACATCTAGATTGGTCGACTGGTCTATGTGACCGTTGCATGATTTCTTCAGCTTCTGCATTTGATCAGTCGACCGAAATATCAACCGGTCAGTCGACCAGTATAGTCTCGACATCTTTTATTTCGCCCATTGAGTTGATCGATTGGTCGGTGCATCTATCAACCGGTGTAGTCTCGATGTCAATCTGAGCAGACCATGCATTGATCGGTCGACCGGTATCCTGGATCAGTCGATCGATTTTGCCTCGACCGACCTTCTTTGTTTCGATTTACAAGTTGACCGACCTGCACAATTTTGATTATAACTTTTTCACAGTTATCCAAATGAGATAATTTTGGATTCTACGAATAGCTAACATGATTCTCTACAATAATAATACATAATAAATTATTTAATCAAAGTTTAGTGCATAAAGTTATCCATTTTTATTTGAACTTTTTCAACAGTTAACTTTTAATTTTTCGAGGTATGTATCATCAAAATATAATTTTATAGGGCACTAAAACTTTGGTCCAACATGGCTAAGAAGTAGGATCATCTCCGTACTTCTCGATCATCGTCTGATTATACACATCCTAAAAGATGTAAACATTGCATATTTGAAAAATCATTTATGCTAATGTGAAGAACCTAGTGAACATATGATGATATTTACCAGAACTCTACGAGCAGTGGACATGACCAAGTCATTAGTCTTCCTATTCTTATGTGTGGCCTCATAAATTGTGCAAAAATCTACAATACCACATTGTTTTCCTCTTGCAATAAAGTTTTATATTTTATAAAATACGTATAAGATAAAAGTTTAATTATTTCATTTTATATCAACATTACCATGTGTCTTCAATGCTCGTCAAATCGAATGGAGCCACCTGTGTGGATGTGTGCCTCGGGGTTTGAAAATCTGTTAACTTTGGCCTTTGCAGACTTTCTTTGCCATTCTTCATCCATCCTATAACAACATCAAATACTTAGACTTTGTAAAATTATAAATTTAATAAAATAATTCAAATGTAAACTTACCACTTATTACATAATGACTCTCAAAGGGCGCTACTCCAAAGTGAGACCGATGGACGTAAGGGCTTTGCGAAACCTATATAGCTTTCTTAGGCATTTCAGAGCCACCTCTTCAAATGCTCTTCGATCATCCCTAAATTTAGATCCGGATGAAACTGATTTGCTTCCTAAAAAATATTATAGATGTTAGTAATTTTAAAATAATATAAAACAAAATATCCAATACAAAAAGATCATACAGTAAACGCCAAAAATATGTCATCCCCCACTTAAATTGGGATACCTTTCCATGATCATGCCCCTTCCAGCAAGTGGGAAAGGGCAAGAGCACTGACATCCCGCAGGGTATAATCGGGTATGAAAGTGGTCTTGCAGTTTATGAAAAAGAATTAATTTTGTAAACATAAACAAACCTATAAAACAAGCATGAAATAACATATTTGACTTACGGTCGAACAATATTATTCACGATGACCACCCCATTATCGTAGAATCCCTCTTCTTTCTGCCGAAGAGGAATCATCATCCACTACAGTTGGAGCAGGCCGAGAGGGTCCGACTTGATCGATGGGCCCTGCTATAGAAGAAATCATTAGCGTAATACAAAATTAAACTAGTGATAGTTCATATATCAACACTAAAGTTCGCACCCCGTACGATATGTAGCGATGCCTCATTCGTGGTAGTTCGCTCATCAAAATGTGCCGATCCAAGGGCGAGTCCCATCGGAGGCGGCGTCGCAACTAACAATCATTAAAATAAAAAATGATCAACATAATCATGTCTCAGTTATAAATAAAATAATAATAAATATATCACATAGCGTAATATGTCGGTCATCGTCGCGTGGTCGTGTGGAATGGACGTTGGAATGTGGAGAAACGTCCATCGAACTCGACGGAGGCGTAGCAACTGTCACCATAAAAAATAGTTAAAACATTTGCATGTACTTAAATTTATTAAATACATAAAAAATAACCCAGGGTGACACGTCGATCTGCATCATGTGACCGTGACGATCCACCAATGGACTGCTTACGCTATGATGGTATGGCTATGTGCCCCGTAGATGGTGGAACAACTGCCACCATTAAATAAATAGTTGAAACATTTGCATGTACTTAAATTTATTAAATACACAAAAAATAACCCAGGGTGACACATCGATCTGCATCATGCGACTGTGACGATCCACCAATGGACTGGTTACGCTATGACGGTATGGCTATGTGCCCCGTAGATGGTGGAACAACTGCCACCATTAAATAAATAGTTAACCTGTGGCGACATGTTGATCATCATCATGTAATCAAACAATCCATCAAATTGCCTATTATGAGACGCTCCGGCTATGTGCCCCGCCAACGGTGGAGCAACTGTCACAATAAAAAAAATGTGTCTAATTAGTTGAATACAAATAAGCTGCACATGTCACCTGGTGGTCGAGAGGCATCACTCATAGGGAGTGAGCATCTGCATCAGGAAGAACGTGATCCACCTGAAGCTCGAGCTCGACCTCGTGTAACCATGCTTGAAAAAATTTAGATAAATTTAGATACTTGTCAAAAAAATTGAAATAACCTTAGATACTTAGTCAAAAAAAATTAAATAATCTTAAATACTTAGTCAAAAAAATAAATTTGTTAAAACAACTACGTGATTCAATCACTTATCTCATATTTTGATATATCATCTTCATCGTCGTCGCTATAATCTTGAATCGAGTCCTTGTCAATAAAATCGTCAACATTCACTTCTAAAAACTCATTTGAACTGAACTCTTCCATTAGCTCAGTGTCATCGGTTAATTGAATATTCTCAACTTAATCAACTATATCAATTATCTCGTTCATGTGATCTTCTTGATAGTAATCATCAACAGGCACATCATTGTAAATGATTGATGTTTCACGATCATCTACTATTGTTTCTTCTAAGAATAGTCTACTTTCACTTTGTACGATGTCCACCATTTATTCTTGATTCTTTTCGATGGATACTTAGTGTAGTAGACTTGTTGAGCTTGTCCAATTAATTTGAAATCGGATTCGCCGGATGCTACATTGGCGCTGAAGTGACTCTACCTCAGTATCACAAAAGTGCGACACCAAGTAGACGCTATAGTGACACTGAAGTCATATATATGCATACACACACACAAACACACACACACACACACACATATATATATATATATTAAGTATATATGTGTATATATATAAATGTGTATATATAAGTATGCATGTCTATGTATATGTATATGTACTATAAGTTTATATGTATATAAGTATATATGTATATGTATATGTATATGTATATAAAACTATAAGTCTATATGTGTATAAGTATATATATATATGTGTGTGTGTGTGTATGTATATAAATTATAAGTCTGTATGTATAATCAAAAGAAGTGAGTTAAGGCAAATAGCGACGCAAATTGTCGTCGCCACTGTGATGCGAAGTTGTCGCCATAAGATATAGCATCGACATAACATCTATACCACGTAAAGTAATTGCGACGCCAACGCACTGCGACACGAAGTTGTCTCCATAAGATATAGCATCGACGTAACATCTATACCACGTAAAGTAATTACGATGCCAACGTAGCGTCAGGACGACGCGACATGAAATCGATGTGGATGGGGCTCTACATTAGCGTCACCGAGAATTTCATTGCTAAAGAAACGTCCTACGGCATCCTATGTCATACTTTTCACTTTGCACAATGTCCACCATTTATTCTTAGTTCTTTTCGATGGATACTTGGTGTAGTAGACTTCTTGAGCTTGTTTAGTCAATTCGAAATCGGATTCGCCGCGACGTTACATTGGCGCTGAAGTGACTCCACCTCAGTGTCACAAAAGTGCGACACTAAATAGACGCTATAGTGACACTAAAGTCTTATATATGCATATATATATATATATATATATTATAAGTATATGTGTATATTTATAAATGTCTGTATATAAGTATACATGTGTATGTGTATGTATATGTATATGTAGTATAAGTTTTTTATGTGTATGTATATGTATATAAAACTATAAGTATATATGTGTATGTATATGTATATAAACTATAAGTCTATATGTATAATCAAAGGAAGTAAGCTAAGGCAAATAGCGACAAAAACTGTTGTCCCACTGCGACGCGAAGTTGTCACCATAAGATATAGCATCGACGTAACGTCTACACTGCGTAAAGTAATTGCGACGCCAATGTAGCGTCAGGATGACGTGAAGCGAAATTGACGTGGATGGGGCTCTATATTAGTGTCACCGCAAATTTCATCGCTAAAGAGACATCCTATGGTGCCGCTTTAGCGCCATCATATTGTGTGACGCAATACCGATGCTAAGGTGATGCAACGGCATCTCTACGGTGACAAATCTCACTTAATTCAACCCCCATATTTCCATGATTAAGAATATAAAAATAATTTATCTATATTAAGATATGATATTATATATATATATATAATATTGACATGTGTGCATACACATCTAGGTATGTGTATTATGTTCTACATATATATAAAGTATACATGTATGTATATGTAAATGTGTCTATTCGTGTTTACATACATCAATATTTAGGAATACATTTCTAAGTAAAATATATAGTTAGGAATCTACAAATGTAGATAACACATATAATATATGTAACATATGTTATAGGAATACAAGTGAGGGTAATGCATGTAATGTAGCTAACATATAGTACAGGAATACATATGTAGGTAAAATATATCTATTTAATTAGGAATATTTAATCTATTTATTCGTTAAACTATAGTATAGGTAACATGTATAGTTATGCAAATGCAAGGCGTCTTCTTAGCGCCGCATCTTATGTGATGCTAATTAGCGACTCCGTTGTCGACGCCAAAATAGCGCAAGTTCACGACGCCCATATCGACTCCATCATTAGCATCGAAGTAGCGTCGCAACCGTCATGATGCTAAAATAGCATCACCGTGTGTCAACGTCAATACAATGCTACAATCTACTATGCATTTTCTTAGTTTCATGCACAATAATAGCACCTAAGTAGCATCTTCATGATGCCGCACTTAGAGTCAACAACTTGTAATGCCAATGCGACACTAAGCTGAAACTATGTGGATGTCGTTAGCGTCGTGTTGTTATGATGCAATGTCAATGTATGTGGACGTTATTTGCGCCTATGTAGCGTCGCCTTATTTTGTCACTCTAATTGTCATCACTATTCAATAGTTTTCTTGTAATGTCTTGTGGGGAGAGAACAACCATTTTTACACTACACACCATCTTCTTTGCTCAAGAAGCAAGGCGCACCTCTTCTTACAAGGAGCTCTCAACCTCACTAAATCACATTAATTCCCTCCAACTCTCTTCTTTTACAAAAGATGCTCACACTTAAAACTATAAGAGGAAGGGATGAATTTGCAACTTTGAGCTCAAGAGATGGTTTTGTACTTGAAAAGATATTTGGTGTTTTTACTTGCTTAGATTCACTTCCTTCACGCTTTAACACTCATTTTACAAGTTTCTCTATGTGTTGAATATGTCCAAAAACTTTTACAAAAAGTATACATTAAAATATAGTCATTACTGTACATTTCAGTCTGAGATCGATTGACCACTGCTTCTTGTCGATCGATCGGTCAATATAACTGTTGCCCTCTGATAGTGAAGTTGAGGGGTGTAGTGATAACTTGCTAATTTTGGGATCAAAATTTAATTTTTTTTCAATTTTTGGTTTAACTCCTTAACTCACTCTCTACTGCAGTGCAAAGGTCAATTGTAGTAACCCTAAATGTCGTATCCACAGTGATTTGAAGTCCTAGACTCCCTAAAAATAATTTAGACTAATCCTACTTAAAGTGGCAAAAATAGGAATTTAAATTGAAGTGAAAACAGATTTTTCAGGAAGACAAAATGATAACTACTTTTAGATTTATGAAAAGTTAACTAAACTGAATTGTAAATGTTAATCTAGAGGCTAAAAGGGTTTATCTATCAATGAGGAAAGTTCTCCTAGGAATTGGGTTCATCTAACTTAATTATGGATGGAATGGAACAAGTTATCACTTTCTAGTCAAATCTGATTCAACCTTATGTATGGTTGTTCTCACAGCTCAATTAGACCACAACTAATTAATATATTGTCATATAATTGTTAGTCAAGTTGAATTAGAAGAGGATCCCCACTAAAAATCAAGTTATCATTAAATTCAACTCAAGTTCTTTGCTGAATTTTGACAATTCAATGAAATCTGAAGTGATAACTTCTAAGTATAGTCACAAACCAAGGAAATCACTTCAATCAACTAAGCAGGGATGAAACCAATCCAATAATAGTGCTAGCATTCCTTGGTTTATCTCTAAACTACAAGAGGACCTTAAGTTAGCCTCTCGACTGCAATTGAGGGTGAAGTCCACACTAACACTTATTAATTAGAAACAATATGCATATAATCACAGGTTGGAAAATTCAGCAATTGTCATTGCTCCTTGGTTTATCTCTGAATCTCAAGGAAGGCCATAAGACCACCTCTCAGTGGTAGGTTAAAGTAGGGCTTAACAATGGCAATCATATTTTCCTTAAATCCAGAAAAAATAGAAATCAGCAACATTGAAATCAGTGAGTAGCCAATGAAAATCACAAATTTGAACCATAGAAATACCAAGCATCTTAATTCATTTCTGAACAAGATTGAGACCAATATTCAACCTCTCAGTTGCTCAATAAATCAAGTTCCCCAATGACATTCAGATTCAAATGAATCAAAAATCAGAAATCAAGAAGTTCAGGAATTCAGAAATTAGAAAATCAGCAGCAATTACATATTAAAACCCTAGGAATGTCATTGCATCTTGATCATTTCTGAACTAGAATGGAACCATAAGATAACCTCTCAGTTGTCAACACAATTGGGGCTCCACAATGACAAAATAGATTCTAAGAATTCAGAAATCAGAAAGGCATTCAGAATCCAAATTTCAGAAAAATCAGATTTCAGAAAGTGAGAAATTAGAATTCTAAATGGGATTGTTTCTAGAACTTGGCATTGATTCTTGATTTATTTATGAATAAAGATTAGACCAAATGACAACTTCTCAATTGTAAACACAAATAGGATCTTACAATGGCAAGAACAGATTCATATCAATACAGATTTCAGAATTCAGAAATTCAATTCAGAACTTGATTCAATGCAGGAAATCAGATTTGTTTCTAATCCATCCACAATTAATCTAGACTACTACCCTATCCTAGGAGACATGGAGTTTAGATCCTCATAATTACAAAGTTTAATACAAAATAGAGTGAAAAACAACAAGAAATCATCTTGAGTTAGAAGCTGTCGACAAAAATTGCAGCAGCCCTTTTTTGCTCCAGCTCCAAAACCCTTGCTTCCTTCTCCAAACCCTGCAATGACCAGCCCCTTTTCCTCCAGAAAATTCCAGCTTATATATGTGTCATGTCCACCCTTTGATCTTCATCAGAATGTTCTATAGCATTGGATGAAAGCCACCTGTCTAGTCTTGGAATTCCAGCTGCAGAAATCAGCAGCTTTTTGGAGTGGTCCCCCCACCTTTTTCCAGCTTTTTGCAATTTGTTTTCCCTGCTAGAAGAGATAGAATACCAAACATCAAAGTCCTCAAATAGAAAATGAACAAATAAAGATAAGGACAGCTATTAGGATCAGCTCAAACATCAAATAGGATTTAGTGTTGTGCAGAATTGAAAACCAAAGTTAAAAATGATAACTTATCAAACCCGGAATGATAACTTTGTATATATCATGAAAAATGTCCAAATATGGGTGGTTCAAAGCATTGGAAGCATCAAAGGGATTAGGATGACAAGTGAATGAGGTCAGAAATCAAATGTGAATAAGATTTCATAGGAATGATAACTTGGGTGCCAAAAACGATAATTTAATGCCTTAAAAATGATAACTTGTCATAACTTTGGTTGTGGTTATCCAAATGTGATCAAATTTGAACAGCAATGAGTTAGGATAATAATATAATGATTGTTTAATGCCTTTGTGCAGATTTGATAGTTTTGCATATTGAAATGATAGTTTTGCCCTTAAACGATAACTTGGCATTAAAAAATGATAACTCGTTCAAATGGATTGATAATTTTGCACAAATTGAAATATGATAATCCAAATATGATTCATTCATGATAGTAATGGATTTAGGGCAAGAAAATTATTGAAAATAAGCTCACTCAAAATAATGAATTTGGCATAGATAACTTGTCCTAAAAATGATAACTTGGCATAGATATAAAATATTTATGAATTTTAGCAATTCAGAACATCTATGCACATGGAATTAAGTATAGAATGAGGAAGATAAACTAGTTATCACAATTCATGCATTCCAAATATAATTGGCCAAAAGTTGGGCAATTTAGGGGCTCGATATGGGTGAAATGCATCTAAAATGAGATAAAAGACTATAGTGATCAGCTAGTGATCAAACTCTCCCAAGCTTAGCCTTTTGCTTGTCCTCAAGCAAAACATTCATAAATTAAGAACAAATTTGAATTAACCGTCCATAAATGAATTGAAAATCAGCTGAATTGAGCCCAAATGAGTTTCCCACTTTGCTGACACTTCATTCTTTCCAAAAACTTAATTTCTAGCTAGGAAATCAAAGAGGCTAAAGCAAATTTAAGCCATGAAAGAAGTACTAGCAATAATATGTTTGAATTTTAGGAATTATCAACTTTACTACAAGGTTGAACTACAAATCCCTTCATGAACAGATTTTCATTGCATAAACAGGTTTAACACCTGACTTTTACTCATGAAATGCAAGTAAACAGGTCAAAACCTGATTTTTATTCATGCTGGTAACAGGATAAAAATCCTAGCTTTATTCAGGAGAGGTTCATTTTTGGAATTTCACTCTCTTTATTTATGCATGCTGCAATGCAAAATGCAACTTTTCACTTTTTCTTTTCTCCATTTTTCTTTTTCTATCCTGTTCATGAAGAGAGCAATAGTTCAAACTCAAGTATAGTTTAGATCCCTTTGTCCAAAAAGTCAAGTTTTCCTATTTAACATGGTAGCAAGGGCCTTGACTCCCTTTTAGACATCTGATATTATCAATTTAATCCATGAATGTCAGCTAGTGTTACCCATAAAAAAAAAATTTAGCTAAAAATTGATTCAAATGCATCTGAATTGATAAGACAATTAAAGCAACAAGACTAATGGTCAAGTTGATCACTTGGTATTGGAGTGTACTAACTATCATAATGAAGTATTTCTCCCATTTTAGAGTCAAAATGAAGGCAAGAGTTGAATTGGACTCGAATAGTAATAACCAATGATAACTTGTGATAACCGGGTTAAATTAATGATAACTTGTAAAACCCTACTGATAATCTGGTGATAAATGATATATGGACATTAAAATAAATTGAAAACATGATGTAAAGGTTAGAAAAGCACTAGGTTTCCTCCCCCAAACTTATTTTCAGCACTGTCCACAGTGGTGAAAACATATGCTAGGTAGAGGGTAGGGAGGGTATGAAATGCATGGAATTGGGCACTTGGATCCTATCCAATGGTTCTTGCATTTCAATCCAAGTCTTCAGGTGTTCCATACTTCATTATTTGCAACAATTCCTGCAGAGAAACAAGAGATATCAGGGAAATCTGCAATATTAGAATTTTGGGGTGCACAATTCAACAATGCAATGAGATTCCCTAAAATGCAATGAAATTCAACTAAGATGGATTGGGACAATTGATATGTATGATGATTCAGATATTAATATGATGATTTCAGCATGAATAAAAAGATAATATCAGTTATCAATAGGATTTCAGTGAGAAGAATTAAAATTAAGGGTAGGGGCACTCCCTTCTTGTAAATTTGTGGATGGATCTGATTCGTCCCTTCTTTATTCCTGCAAAACAAAAAGATTAAGTGTAAAATAACTTGGGTTATCTCCCAAGAAGTGCCCTGCTTTAATGTCTTAGGCTAGACATTGTTCAACTTGAATTCAGCTAGGCAAAATTGGCAAATCTTGCAATTTCAGCACCTCCTTAGCTGAATCTTGAGTTGTGGGATTATATAGTTTCAATCTCTGTCCATTGACCTTGAATATGTCATCATTATCATTCAGAAGGTTCACAGCTCCATAAGGATAAACTTTGTGGACTTTGAAGGGTCCACTCCACCTTGATTTCAATTTTCCAAGGAATAATTTGAGCCTTGAGTTGAAAAGCAACACAAGGTCTCCAACCTTGAAATCCTTCTTCAGAATTCTGCTATCATGCCACATCTTGGTCCTTTCTTTGTAGAATTCTGAATTATGGTAGGCATTAAGCCTAATTTCATCCAATTCATCAATTTGAAGAAGCCTCTTCTGTCCACATGCATGCATATCAAAATTGAGTGCCTTGACTGCCCTATAGGCTTTATGTTTCAATTCAATTGGTAGATGACATGTCTTTCCATAAACAAGCTTGTAGGGAGAGGTACCTATTGGAGTTTTATATGTTGTCATGTATGCCCAAAGTGCCTCATTTAACCTCAAACTCCAATCCTTTCTAGTCAAAGATACAATTTTCTCTAGAATGATTTTTATTTCCCTATTTGATATCTCTGCCTGGCCATTGGTTTGAGGGTGGTAGGCAGTGGAGACCTTATGCTTAACTCCATATTTATGTAGAAGGTTCTCAAAGCATTTTTCAATGAAATGGCTCCCTCCATCACTTATGATCACCCTTGGGATTCCAAATCTTGGAAAGATTATCTCCTTGAACAATTTAATGACAGACCTGGAATCAGCAGCTATAGTTGGAATTGCTTCTATCCATTTAGACACATAGTCTATAGCCAACAATATAAACTTGAATCCACATGAACTAGGGAATGGACCCATATAGTCAATACCCCAAACATCAAATATCTCCACCTCCAGAATTTCTTGTTGTGGCATTTCATTCCTTCTTGAGATGGAACCTGCTCTTTGGCATTCATCACAACCTTTCACATACAAATGGGCATTTTTGAATAAGCTAGGCCAATAGAAGCCAGATTGAAGGATTTTTGCTGCTGTCTTCTGTGTGGCACCATGCCCACCATATGGAGATGAGTGGCAAGCCTCCAAGATTTTCTGGAATTTTGATTGTGGTACACATCTCCTATACATGCCATCAGGGGATTTTCTGAACAAAAGGGGGTCATCCCAGTAGTAATCCTTTATATCATGGAAAAACTTCTTTTTCTGTTGATAAGTGTAATCAGGAGGAATAATCTCACAGGCTAGGTAATTCACAATGTCTGCACACCAGGGGATTGGATTTGCTGATATTGCCATCAAGAAGTCATCAGGAAAGGAATCATTGATAGGAAGTATTGAGGATTCTTGGACTCCCTCCATCCTAGAAAGATGATCAGCAACTAAGTTCTCACTACCACTTTTGTCTCTGATTTCTACATCAAATTCTTGTAACAACAAGATCCATCTGATGAGCCTTGGCTTGGATTCCTTCTTGTTGATCAGGTGCCTTACTGACTGGTGATCAGTGAAAACAATCACTTTGGAACCAATTAAATAAGATCTGAACTTGTCAAAGGCAAATACAACAGCAAGTAGCTCCTTCTCAATTGTGGCATAGTTGACTTGAGCCTCATATAAAATCTTGCTGGCATAGCAGATGACATAGCGTTTCCTATTCCTGGTTTGCCCCAATACTGCCCCTAAAGCCTGATATGATGCATCACACGATTTCAAAAGATAAAGTCCAATCTGAGGGCTGCACAATAGGGGCTAATGTGAGGGCTTCCTTTAATTGGTTAAAGGCCTTCATGCAATCTTCATCAAAATTGAACTCCACATCCTTTGATAGCAACCTTGTGAGGGGTCTGGTTATCATTGAAAAGTTTTTAATGAATCTTCTATAGAAGCCTGCATGCCCCAAGAAACTCCTTATAGCCTTCACATTCTTTGGGGGTGACAACTTCTCAATGACTTCAATCTTTGCCTTGTCCATTTTAATCCCTCTGCTAGATACAATGTGGCCCAATACCACTCCTTCTTGAACCATGAAGTGGTACTTTTCCTAATTCAGAATTAGATTGGATTTCCTGCACCTTTGTAACACTTTTGTCAAATTTTCCAAACAAGCCTCAAAGGAATCCCCATAAACTGAAAAGTCATCAATAGACACCTCCATAATGTCCTCAATGAAGTCTGAAAAGATGGACATCATACACCTCTGAAATATGGCAAGAGCATTGTACAATTCAAATGGCATCCTTCTATATGCAAATGTCCCATATGGACAAGTGAAGGTAGTCTTGTGTTGGTCTTGTGGATGGATAGGGGTCTATAGAAAACCTGAATAGTCATCCAAATAACAAAAGTGAGAGTGTTTTGCCAATCTCTCCATCATTTGATCAATGAAAGAAAGTGGGAAGTGGTTCTTCCTGGTTGCCTTGTTCAATTTCCTAAAATCAATACACATTCTCCAACATGTGACTGTCCTAGTGGATATCAATTCATTTGTATCTAATTTCGCTACTATAATCCCTCCTTTCTTTGGCACCACCTGAACAGGTTTGACCCATTCACTATGTGAAATAGAATAAATAATCCCAGCATTCAGCAACTTCAACACTTCCTTTTTTACAACTTCCTTCATAATTGGGTTGAGTCTTCTTTAACATTCAATGGAGGGCTTGTAGCTGTCCTCCATAGGGATCCTATGCATGCAAATTGAGGGATTGATACCCTTGATATCATCAATAGAATAGCCAATCACCTCATTGTACAGCCTTAGTTTTTTCAGCAACTCTTCAACTTGATCCTTTGGCAAATTTGCATTGATGATAACTGGAAATGTTGAGTTCTCCCCCAAGAATTCATACTTCAGGTTGCTAGGGAGAGGCTTGATCTCCAATTTGGATGAATTGTTTTGAGCTGAGCTGAGTTGGGGTTCAGCAGTGATAACTTCCTGCACTTGGTATTGGTTTTCTAAATTTCCCACTGATTTGGATAAATTCAATTCAGATTGGTATGTTGCAGCCTCTAGATCCTCCAATTCCTTCAAATGATCAAACATGAGGTACCTTTGCAATGGATCTTCAATGGGTATTATTGTTGAGGCTTGCTCCACAACTTGATCAATCTGTCCATCTCCAAAGTCATCCTGTTGACAAGCTGGCCTGCTGATAACTTCTACAAGGTTAAATTCTATCTTGTCTTCACCAATTTGTAAGGTCAATCTCCCCTCTTTAACATCAATAACAGCTCCAGCAGTAGCAAGAAAGATCCTCCCAAGCAAGATGGGTGTATTCAGATCTTCATCCATATCCAAAACCACAAAATCCACAGGCATATAAAATTTTCCAACCTTTAAGGGTATGTCTTCAATGATTCCATGAGGGTATTTAATGAACCTGTCAGCCAACTGTAGAGACATGTTGGTGGGCTTCATATCTCCCACCTCAAGTTTCCTGCATATAGATAATGGTATAACACTCACAGAAGCACCCAAGTCACACATGCTCATTGAATTTTTCTATTTCATATCTCACAAGGGATTGGGAAGCTTCTTGAATCCTTTAGCTTAGGAGGTAGCTTGTTTTGGATTATTGCAGAAGCCTCTTTAGTTAATGCAATAGTTTCACATTCCACAATCCTCCTCTTCTTGATCAAGATTTTCTTAAGAAATTTTGCATATGAAGGCATCTCTTGAATGGCTTCAACAAATGGTACATTAATGTACAACTTCTTCAAGATTTCTAAAAACCTTCCATATTGCTGATCCTGCTTGGCCTTCACCAACCTTTGAGGGAAAGGCACTTTGTCAAAGATCCTTCCATTGACTTCATTTTGAAAGTTCTTTTTCTGACTTCTCACAACAGCCTCTTCAATTCCTTTTTCAACAGGTTCTGAACAAGAGTTTTCCTGAGCTGAATTGCTTTTCATATTCTTGGAATTTGAATTCTCTTGAGCTGGATTGGCCTCAACATTTTTCATTGGCTCTTCAACCATCCTTCCACTCCTAAGTTGAATGGCTTTGGCCTGTTCTTTAGGGTTCATCTCTGGTTGTCCAGGGAAGAACATCGGGGGTCTAGCTGAAGTACTAGCCTGCTGAGCAAATTGATTTTCAAGCATCTTCTTATTGGCACTCATGGTTTCAAGTCTAGAACTAATTTTCAATATTTCTTCTCCTTGACTATCCTGCTTCTTCAAGATTTGTTGCAACATTTCCTCCACTTTTGAGAATTGAGAAGGTTGAGTTCGTGGTGGTTGCTCATAAGGGGTTCTTTGCATTGGAGCATTTGAGGGCTGATTTTCACATGGAGGTGGCTGATTTCTTGGCAAAATCTTAAGTTGCCAAATAGAATTCTGCATTGATGGCCCTTGGTAATGATTGGCCTTGTAGGAAAAGTAGGGATGGTTCCTATTTTCTAGAGTATAGAATTCAGTAGGGGGTTTCACTCCATAATTTCCCACAGCATTAATTGAATCAATGGATTGCTCATATTGTTGCATTATAAGGTTGCAACTTTCTATGGCATGACCTTGATTACCACACACATCACATCTGGATTCAGGGGTGGAAGCCTTGCTGACATTAGGAGTGAGGTTCAGCTTCTCCAGGGTCTTGTACAACACTTCTTCAAATTGAGATGACAAGTTGTTTACCGAATTCTCAACAGGTGGTCTCCTTGTGCTGTCATGGATAAGAAAGTGATGATTCTTGGCTATATTCTCTATCAATTGGTAGGCTTCATCAATATTCTTTGATGCAAAGATTTTTCCTGCAACTGTGTCTAGTGCCACCTTGGATGGATAATTCAGGCCCTTATGAAAGTAGTTAACTAGCTGCCACTTCTCAAAGCCATGATGTGGACATGCCCTCAATAGCCCTTGGAGTCTCTGCCATGCATCACAAATATTTTCCTGGTTCAATTGGTAAAACCTGACTATTTGATCCCTATAATTATCAGTCTTGGAAGGAGGGAAGAATTCTGATAGAAATAATTGCATAATAGATTCTCAAGTGGCCACTTCTTCAGGTTTGAGAGTCTTATACCAGATTTTGGCCTTGTCTTTGAGCGAAAAAGGAATAGCCTCATGTAGATAGAGTTCATAGGAGTATTATTGAAGTGTACTGTGCTGCATATCTCTTTAAAGTTGTCCAAATGTGAGGCTGGATCTTCTGTCCCTAATCCAGAGAATTGATACTGCCTTATCATAGTAATAAGTGCTGGATTCACTTCAATATTTGCCATAGGTGCAAGAGCTCCATCTCCTAATTGATTCCTGACATTGCTAGGTGAGTAGCAATCTTTCAATATCCTTGGTGCAGCCATGTTGTCTTGCCCCTCTTTCTCTTCTTAAAAAATCCTTCTTCTTGCCTCTAGCCTTTGCAATATCCTCCTTCTCAAGAATCTTCTTTCAGGCTTAGGATCTGATTGATAATGGTCCTCTTGATTATCCAAATCCTGCATAAATAAATTCAGAAGTATCAAATTGAGAAAAGAAAGAAAACTAGATAAAAATGGAAAATTGGGAATGATAACTTGCAAAAATTGAAAATTGGCCTAATAAATGGACTAAAAACTAGTTTAAAACTAATCTAAACTATCTAAGTTAGTCTAATCGACTTCAAATCCCCGGCAACGGCGCTAAAAACTTGATAGTGAAGTTGAGGGGTGTAGTGATAACTTGTTGATTTTGGGGTCAAAATTCTTTTTTTTTTTATTTTTAGTTTAACTCCTTAACTCACTCTCTACTGCAGTGCACAGGTCAATTGTAGTAACCCTAAATGTCGTATCCATAGTAATTTGAAGTCCTAGACTCCCTAAAAATAATTTAGACTAATCCAACTTAAAGTGGCAAAAACAGTAATTTAAATTGAAGTGAAAACAAATTTTTCAGGAAGGCAAAATGATAACTGGTTTTAGATTTCTGAAAAAGTTAACTAAACTGAATTGTAAATGCTAATCTAGAGGCTAAAAGGGTTTATCTATCAATGAGGAAGGTTCTCCTAGGAATTGGGGTTCATCTAACTTAATTATGGATGGAATGGAACAAGTTATCACTTTCTAGTCAAATCTGATTCAACCATATGTATGGCTGTTCTCACAGCTCAATTAGACCACAACTAATCAATATATTGTCATATAATTATTAGCCAAGTTGAATTAGAAGAGGATCTCCACTGAAAATCAAGTTATCATTAAATTCAACTCAAGTTCTTTGCTGAATTTTGACAATTCAATGAAATCTGAAGTGATAACTTCTAAGTATAGTCACAAACCAAGGAAATCACTTCAATCAGCTAAGCAGGGATGAAACCAATCCAATAATAGTGCTAGCGTTCCTTGGTTTATCTCTAAACTACAAGAGAACCTTAAGTTAGCCTCTCGGCTGCAATTGAGGGTGAAGTCCACACTAACACTTATTAATTGGAAACAATAAGCATATAATCACAGGTTGGAAAATTCAGCAATTGTCATTGTTCCTTGGTTCATCTCTGAATCTCAAGGAATGCTATAAGACCACCTCTCAGTGGTAGGTTAAAGTAGGGCTTAACAATGGCAATCAGATTTTCCTTAAATCCAGAAAAAATAGAAATCAGCAACATTGAAATCAATGAGTAGCCAATGGAAATCACAAATTTGAACCATAGAAATACCAAGCATCTTAATCCATTTCTGAACAAGATTGGGACAAATATTCAACCTCTCAGTTGCTCAATAAATCAAGTTCCCCAATGACATTCAGATTCAAATGAATCAGGAATCAAAAATCAAGAAGTTTAGGAATTCAGAAATTAGAAAATCAACAGCAATTACATATTAGAACCCTAGGAACGTCATTGCATTTTGATCATTTCTGAACCAGAATGGAACCATAAGATAACCTCTCAGTTGTCAACACAATTGGGGCTCCACAATGACAAAATAGATTCTAAGAATTCAGAAATCAGAAAGGCATTCAGAATCCAAATTTCAGAAAAATCAGATTTCAGAAAGTGAGAAATTAGAATTCTAAATGGGATTGTTTCTAGAACTTGGCATTGATTCTTGATTTATTTATGAATAAAGATTAGACCAAATGACAACTTCTCAATTGTAAACACAAATAGGATCTTACAATGGCAAGAACAGATTCATATCAATACAGATTTCAGAATTCAGAAATTCAATTCAGAACTTGATTCAATGCAGGAAATCAGATTTGTTTCTAATCCATCCACAATTAATCTAGACTACTACCCTATCCTAGGAGACATGGAGTTTAGATCCTCATAATTACAAAGTTTAATACAAAATAGAGTGAAGAACAATAGGAAATCATCTTGAGTTAGAAGCTGTCGACAGAAATTGCAGCAGTCCCATTTTGCTCCAGCTCCAAAACCCTTACTTCCTTCTCCAAACCCTGCAATGACCAGCCCCATTTCCACCAGAAAATTCCATCTTATATATGTGTCATGTCCACCCTTTGATCTCCATCAAAATGTTCTATAGCATTGGATGAAAGCCGCCTGTCCAATCCTGAAATTCCACAAAGCTGGAAAAAGGTGGAGGGACCACTCCAAAAAGCTGCTGATTTGTGCTGCAGAAATCAGCAACTTTTTGGAGTGGTCCCTCCACCTTTTTCGAGCTTTTTGCAATTTATTTTCCCTGCTAGAAGAGATAGAACACCAAACATCAAAGTTCTAAAATAGGAAATAAACAAATATGGATAAGGACAGCTATTAGGATCACCTCAAACATCAAATAGGATTTAGTGTTGTGCAGAATTGAAAACCAAAGTTAAAAATGATAACTTATCAAACCCGAAATGATAACTTTGTATATATCATGAAAAATGTCCAAATATGGGTGGTTCAAAGCATTGAAAGCATCAAAGGGATTAGGATGGCAAGTGAATGAGGTCAGAAATCAAATGTGAATAAGATTTCATAGGAATGATAACTTGGGTGCCAAAAATAATAACTTAATGCCTTAAAAATGATAACTTGTCATAACTTTGGTTGTGGTTATCCAAATGTGGTCAAATTTGAACAGCAATGAATTAGGACAATAATATAATGATTGTTTAATGCCTTTGTGCAGAATTGATAGTTTTGCATATCAAAATGATAGTTTTGCCCTTAAACGATAACTTGGCATTGAAAAATGATAACTTGTTCGAATGGATTTATAATATTGCACAAGTTGAAATATGATTGTCCAAATATGATTCATTCATGATAGTAATGGATTTAGGGCAAGAAAATCATTGAAAATCAGCTCACTCAAAATAATGATAACTTGGCATATTGGGGTGATAACTTGTCCTAAAAATGATAACTTGGCATAGAAATGAAATATTTATGGATTTTAGCAATTCAGAACCTCTATGCACATGGAATTAAGTATAGAATGAGGAAGATCAACTAGTTATCACAATCCATGCATTCCAAACATAATTGGCCAAAAGTTGGACAATTTAGGGGCTCGATATGGGTGAAATGCATCTAAAATGGAATAAAAGACTATAGTGATCAACTAGTGATCACCCTCTTTTTGCTTTGTCTCTTTTGACCGATCCTTCAACCGTCATCTTCGCAACATGACTTGAATTTGGATTCTCTGCTGATCGGTAGAATGGTGTCATGACTAGATCATTGACTCTCATCTTCGCGACATGACTTGAAATTTCAATTCTCTATTGATCGACTAGTGTCACGATCGGACCATCGGCCATCATCTTCGTGACATTAACTTTGAACTGATGATCGGTCGACCAGTATCGCACTTTCAATAATTTTTCCTTCGATATCATTCGTCCGATTCATATGGTTAGTCGGTCGGTTGATCGGTCAGTATAAAAAAATTTCTTTTTAATGTTTTAACTTTACAATTTCTTCTACACATGTACTCCTTTTGATCTTACACTTGCACAATCATTACTCAAGCTTACATTACTAACTTTTACATCCAATTTAATTTGTTATCATCAAAACTCGAAGGGAAATATAAGATTTAACAATCTATCCCTTTTTTAGGAGAAAAATGATAAACGAATTATAAGCAAACTCCCCCTATATCTATGTATATTTTACATTTCCTCCCCTTGAATAGATGGCTTTTATAATGTTATGACAATACGAAGCATTGTAATCGCAATGACATCAATATGAAGCAATATAACCACAATGATCATAAGATATAAGAAATCGTCAAAGTACATCCATTATAAACAAAAATCATCATAGTGCTCCATCATAAAACAAAAGACATCGTACTACATCCATCAAGTGTTCATATACGAGTAAATGTGACAAAAAGTCACTACAAAATGGTGCACGACACAAACATAACATAGTCATCCATAACATGGTCATCGTCTAACATAAGTTAATAACACATATATAGTTAGGAATCTTCATATGTACATAACACATACAATATATGTAACATATGGTATAGGAATACATATGTAGGTAATACATATAATGTAGCTAAGATATAGTATAGGAATACATATGTAGGTAAAATATATATTTAATTAGGAATATTTAATATATTTATTCATTAAACTATAGTATAGGTAACATATATAGTTATACAAATGCAATGCATCTTCTTAGCATCTACATAGCATCGCATCTTATATGACACTAATAGCGACGTCGTTGTCGACGCCAAAACAACGCAAGATCACGACACCCATATCGACTCCGTCATCAGCATCGAAGTAACATCGCAATCGTCGTGACGCTAAAATAGCATCGCTGCATGTCGATGCCAATATAGCACTACAATTTATCGTGCATTTTCTCATTTTCGCGCATGATATTAGCGCCTAAGTAGTGTCTTCATGGCGCCGCATTTAGAGTCGACAACTTGTAATGCCAATGCGATGCTAAGCTGAAGATACGTTGATGCTGATAGCATCGCGCTGTCATGCTGCCCACTCTCTGTTAACTCGGTTATCAAAGCGGAGGAAGATAGAATGTAACGATGTAGGGATCCATATGTAAACATAGTCTCTATTTACATACGCTCGAATGAACTCTCCTCGTAATAAGAATTACATAGCCCTATTCCGGTCTGGTCCGGTATGGAATGAACTTATAATCAGATGATCGAGTCGATTCCATGATTATAAGTTCAATGTCGACGTATGGAGATGTTATTTGCACCTACGTAGCGTCACCTTATTTTATAACTCTAATTGTCATCTCTATTCCGCAATTTTCTTGTACTGTCTTGTAGAGAGAGAACAACCATTTTTACATCACACACCTTCTTATTTGCTCAAGAGGCAAGGCATACCTCTTCTTATAATGAGCTCTCAACTTCACTAAATCACATTAATTTACTCCAACTCTCTCCTTTTACAAAAGATGCTCACACTTAAAATTAGAAGAGGAAGGGATGAATTTGCAACTTTGAGCTCAAGAGATGGTTTTGGACTTGGAAACATGTTTGATGTTTTACTTGCTTAGATTCACTTCCTTCATGCTTTGACACTCCTTTTACAAGTTTCTCTATGTGTTGAATATATCCAAAAAATTTTGCAAAAAGTATATATTAAAATATAGTCATTACTGTTCATTTTAGTTTGAGATCGATTGATCGCTGCATCTGGCCGATCGATCGGTCAATATAATCGTCGCCCTCTTTTTGCTTTGTCTCTTCTGACCGGTCCTTCGACCGTCATCTTCGCGACATGACTTGAATTTGGATTCTCTACTGATCGGTCGAAGGGTGTCATGACTAGACCATTGATTGTCATCTTCGCAACATGACTTGAATTTTAATTCTCTGTTGATCGGTCGACTAGTGTTATGACCGAACCATCGACCATCATCTTCGTGACATTAACTCTGAACTTATGATCGGTCGACCAGTATCGCACTTTCGACAATTTTTCCTTCGATATCATTTGTCCAATCCATATGGTCGGTCGACCAATAGGTCGATCAATCAGTATAAAAAATTTTCTTTTTAATGTTTTAACTTTATGATTTCTTCTACACATGTACTCCTTTCGATCTTACACTTGCACAATCATTACTCAAGCATGTATTAGTAACTTTTACATCCAATTTAATTTGTTATCATCAAAACTCGAAGGGAAACATAGGATTTTACAATCTCCCCCTTTTTTATGATGACAAACTAATTGGACGATAAAGGAGAAAGGTGATAAACGAATTATAAGCAAACTCCCCTTAGATCTATTCATATTTTACATTTTCCTCCCCCTGAATGCATGACTTTTATAATGTTATGACAATACGAAGCATTGTAATCACAATGACATCAATATGAAGCAATATAACCACAAAGATCATAAGATATAAGAAATCCTCAAAGTACATCCATCATAAACGAAAATCATCATAGTGCTCTATCGTAAAATAAAAGACATCATAGTACATCCATCAAGTGTTCATATAAGAGTATATGTGACAAAAAGTCACTACAAAATGTGCACGACGCAAACATAACATAGTCATCCATAACATCGTCATCGTCTAACATAAGAACACATAATCATCTAGTAATATAGAAACATAAGAACATAACATTATCATCCATCATAACATAAGCTTCTCCCCCTTTTGACGTCATCAAAGAGGGAGGCAACCCAAATCAACCAACGCCTACATCTCGTCAGGACTATCATTGAGGCCCTGTGAAGTATAAAAGGCCTAAAGTGAGCCAACAAGATAATATGAGTCACACTCCATCCTCTGAACTCGATGATCCATGGTAATCACCCGATGGTCTATGGCATCCACCTACTGTGAAAGAGTAGTGAAGTTGTATGCTCCATGCAAAGTCGATGCGATATAGTGCAGGAGTCCCTGAGGCTCTATGGGTGCATGTCTCGGAGGTGAACTGGGTTGACTAGATCTAGCCTCCGATATGTTGTCAATGTCTAGATCCAGCCTCTGATATGTCGTCAATGTCCACCGAGTGTTGGCTCTCCATCTCCAAACGAAGATGCTTCCAATGGAGAGTCATAGAACTGATGATGTCCCATGGGCGGGGTCGGATGTACTAAAATCCTAGTAATCCATGCTCCAAAGTATGGAGAGTAACGACCACGAGTGTCGGAGGTGATTTCTTGACTGTGTACTCCATGTGATAAAAGACATAATGGCCAAAATGGAGAAAAGATGCATTTCGTATACAGAGAATGAAGAAAGAACAAATGTTAGTGACCTAGTATAGTGTCCAACTTGAGGGGTAATCATATGTCTCAAAATATGGTTGGCAATTTTCATAGACGAATGGATATACTTATGTGTCGAAACTACGGTATAGTTGTCATTTCATCCACCAAACACCACACGAATGTCATCCTCAATCAGGAGGTAGTCGTGAGGCCAACCGTGAGTGACAAACTGATAGAGGCTTGGTAATAAACAGGGAATGTGAAAGATACGACAAAGGAGATTGTGTACAAAATGAATAGTCACGCTAAGAACATAGGCGATAATAGCTTCACTTGTGATCGTCATATTCGCATAAAAATAATGAACAAGACGGGGAAACACACGCTTCTTAATAGACAAAAGTGGAAACCATTCGATATTTGCAAACACCTCCTGAACATCCAATATGTTTAGGGAGTTCCAATCAGTGGTGTAAGCACGTCGGACATCACGAGATCCATACATGGCATCAAAGCAAGTGGCCACTACCCAAGTAACAAAGAGGTGATGATCAAAGTCATTAAGGCAAGACGGATCATACTAATGAGTAATGGGTGGCCTACAAGCACATTCACGGGATCATCCTTGTAAATGTTTACTTGACATGATGCATGTCAGATTGTTAATGATCTTGATGATGCTTTTAACTTTCATATGATTGACAAATCATCGCTGTTGTTCTATCTTCTCCGAGAAAAAAGGTAGATTATGCATCATGAATCATTAGCAACTCATTTATGATAATTTTCTAACTTTGGAGATGTTGAGAGGTATGTTTAACTACATTGTGAGGCGAAAGTCTACAATGCTGGTAATCTAAGGATTGACCTTCATGCGATATTAGAATCATCTATTTTCAATTACAAAGAATCGAGAGATCAACTTTCAAAGGATCTAAGTCGCAAGATTGACAGATCATCATATTCTAACCCCATTACACCCGGCGTAATCCCTATCATTCAAATGGAGATCTTTGAAAGAAGGAATAGAGTTAGATTGTTTTTAACTGCTAGAATCAAGAGATCATCCACCTTGTATGGGAATTATCTTCATAGTAGTTATCAGTTCATCACAGAGGAGCTTTCTTCTTATATGAATCCTCAACCACCTTTATCATCTCTTTTCTTTATAGTTGAGTAACATTGTGACATTTTAAGATATACTGAATTGGAATTAATCTAAGTCAATGGAGTTACGACACTCATAATTTCTACTTGACATGTATACTTGTAGAAGTGTAGACTCTAGCGTATAAAATTTAATTTGAATGACTTTTAGCCAGTGCGAGAAATGAAAGCTACTAAAAATTGCATCAAAGTGACCATCGGAACTTCTGACAGAAGCTATTCTATTGAAACTTTCAAAGAATAGTTTCGTCAAAAACATTTCCAATTCTGACGGGCCATCATTTAATTTATTTAAATTTTCTACATAAAAATCCATCTAAATTCTGATGAACCTATTATCCATTGGAAATTATGAAGGAATTTTCGTTAGAAATAGCAACCATTAAAACTGGAGATGAAAATTTGACCATCAAGATGATGGCTTCGGTAGAAGCGAAAACCAATTATGCATCAGTGGATTTTCTTTTTCTCTATAAAACCCATTACAAATTGAGAAGGATTTGTGCCACCAAAAAATTTCATAAACAATTCGCCATTTTCTTGTAGTGGCTAACGCCATGTGTTATTGAAAAATCGATGATCATGGGTTGTTGCATATACATCAAGGCGTTGAAGCATTTAAGTGGACAATTCCAACCTGAATTCACTCGATTCATCGTATCAAGAGACATTAAAAAGACTTTCTATTCTGAATATGAGTCTTGTGTGGATGTTACTAGAAATTACAAGTCATGACAACAAACAATTTTGGCCAAAGAGTTTACGAAAGGATTTCACTTTCACAAGGACTTCTATAGTAGCCATATGTTACAAGGATTAATTTGAAATATAGTTTATCAAATAGGCAGTCATCATCATCTATGTCAAAGTCCTACTTTTGAGCAATATTTAGTTTTTCATAGTGTTTATCAATAATACTATTAATTACATTCAAGTACTCATAGATATTTAAGAAATTGGTGATTACCTTATATACCTTTTTCATTTTCACAAGATCTTTCTTTATGTTTTTCATCTCTTGTGAACGTTGATAATGCATTCTCATCTTCATTGTATGTCATTGAAGTTAAAACAGCATCCTCTTTATAGCTTTCTTAACTATTTATTCACATTTGAATCTTCTTTTTGTACATAAAAAATTTCTTGCAATTTCGCCAAATCAAGGAATGCTCGAAAGTACAATCATTAAAGCACGATCGTTCAAAATATTTTTTCCTTCACAATCCAACGGCACAATTTTAGCTCAAAGATGTTTAAATATTTAAAATCAATCAAAATCAACATAAGAGTCGACCAAAGCTTTAATAGCAATTGTAGGATCATAATGCCCTAAGAGGGAGAGTTTGAATTGGTACTTTATAAATTCAATGCAAAGACATTAAAAATGAAAACAATCGATTCAAAGTGAATCAACTTATACAAGAGCAATGAAGAAAAGGAAGAGGGTTAGGTCGAACATATTGGTATCCCCACTCCTTGACATTGAATCCAATGGGGTTACTAAACTCTTTTTCACTTAGGCAAAGGGGACACCCTTACAACCTCCTTTTGCATTGTATACACAACCTCCATAATAAGGAGTTTATTTTGGTTATAAGTTAAGACAACTCAAAAACCCTTAACGTGTTATCCTATTACAATTGTTCTATAACTTGAAACACATAAAAGAGAGAATATTTGCAAATGAGGCTCAAGGATTTTCTCCAATATTACTATGTAGCTCAAGAATAATTTGACCAAACAAGGCACTTTCTTGAAGTCACTTGTATTAATTGTTAATTTGCAAAGTTAATTGTTGCTATATGATTGTATTAATTGAAAACTATGAATTCAAGAAATTCGAAGAATTACAGTGAGAAATCAATCCGTTAGTTTCAAACGATGAGATATTGAAACTACGAGGCGAACATTTTGCCGATTGGTTGAGATGTGAAGTGAGAAATCTTTCCGCTTGTTCTTAATTGTTATAAGTTCGTAACTTTTAATAAAGTTTTTAGTTATTTTTCTTGTAGGTTATATGGCCCAGTCATAGAGAACAAAATATGAGATCTCGGTCATGACCCGAAGAAACAAGTTCTTAGCTACTGCGGCATCATAGTCAATGGATATCGATTCCATACAGAAGAATATACTCGACAACATTCAACTATTAATAGCGGCATATGTGTTATAGGAAGCATGTACGGGGACGACGACTTTAATTACTACGGTGTTATAGAAGACATCCTAGAATTGTCTTATTTGAAAAAATCTAACAAAGTCATGGTGCTAAAATATCGTTGGTTCGATCCAGAGAAAGGAGTTCGGATCGATCAAAAGTTTAAATTGGTGGATATTAACCCTCGGTCGAGACTTTAGTCATACGATCCATTCGTATTGGCGAAACAAGTACAACAAGTGTATTACACTAAGTATCCATCGAAAAGAACCAAGGATGAATGGTGGGCGTCATGCAAGGTGAGGAGTAGACTATTCTTAGCAGAAACAATGGTAGATGACAATGAAACATCATTCGTACACAACGATGTGCCCATGAACGATTACTATCAAGAAGATAGAGTGAATGAGACAATTGATGTGGCCGATGGATTTGAGAATTTTCAATTGGTCGATGACGCTGACCCAATGGAAGAGTTCAATTCAAATGACCTCTTGGATGTGAACTTCGATAATTTCATTGATGATGACTCGAACCAATATTATAGCGACGATGATGAAGATGATGAAAATGAATTAGAATACGAAACAAACGAATGAATCCCATAGTTATTCTAATGACATAAGCTTTTTACTTTTTTTAAAGTTATATATGGTTACCGATAATAAGAGAAGTTTCTTTCTTTTTTTTAGTCATGGTTACTAAGGGTCGAGCATCTGGGTCATCTCGCTCTTCGCGGCGTTCACTCCAGATGAGTCAGCCATCACAACCACTAGGTAATATATTTATTGTGAGCTGCTTATTTATAGTTGATTATAATAGTTAAATTTCTTTTTTAATAATATCAGTTCCTCCGCCGCCGACGGGGCACGTAGCCGGATCGTCACATAGTAGGCGATCCATTGATGGGTCTGCTCAGCGTATCACTCTAGGTACATGACACATTGTAGACAATAAATAGTAGGAGATAGAGTTTTTTAAATATTTTACTTTTGTGACAGTTGCTCCACCGTCGACGGGGAACACAGTTGGTACGTCTCAATCGCACGACGACGATCGTCATGTCACACCAGGTTATTTTTTTGTATATTACATAATTTTACATAGGAGTCAAATTTTATGTATTTTCTTATTATGACAGTTGCTACCCCACTGCCACCTTCGAGAATACTAGACGATTCACCACATTCTAGCGTTGGCGAGCGACATCTTACGCCAGGTGATATATTTATTATTATTGACATTTCTCAATTAATTATATTAATTATTTTTTAATAATGTCAATTGCTACACCGCCGATAGCACAAGCACTTGACTCAATTCATTCAGACGAGCGGACTGTCACTGATCATGCGGTACACATCAATCGAGGTGAGAACATTACTGTACATCTATCAATTATCATAATTTTAATTTGGTATGACACTAATGATTTATTATGTATTAGGGCCTGTAGCTGATGTCGGACCTTCACAGCCTACCCCAGCTGTACCGAATGATGATTCCTCTTTGAGTGATGAAGAGGGGTTACACGATAATGGGGTGGTCACTGTGAATAATATTGGTCGATCATAAGTTAAATAAATTGTACAAATTTTGTTATAGTTTTGGTTATCGTTGAAAATTAATTCTTCTTTGTAATTGGCAGGACCACTTTCATACCCGCTAGTACCTTGTGGGATGTCAGTGCTCTCGTTCTTTCCCACTTGTCGGAAGGGGCAGGATCCTAAAAAGGTGTCACAATTCAAGTGCGGGATGACATTTTCGAGCTTTTACGATACGATCTTCTATTTGGATTACATAATTCGATTTATATTTATTTTAAAATTACTAAGTTTTAACATTTTATTTGTAGGAGGCAAATAACTTTCATCCGAATCTTAGTTTAGGGATGATTCGGAGAGCTTTTGAGGAGGTCGCTGCGAAACGCCTCCGAAATCGATTATACAAGTTTTGCAAGGTCGTCACGTCCGCCGGTCTCACTTTGGAACAGGGCATACAAAGATGCCCAAGACATATTAGGCGCTCGGTTTGGGAGTCCCTCTGTAGGAAGTGGTAAGTATAGTATACTTTTAAATTATTTTTATGAAAATTATAGTTTTTTGAAAGTGTAAGTATTTGATGTTCACAAAGGATGGATGAACGATAGCAAAGAAAGTCGGAAAAGGCAAGAGTTAATCATCTTTCAAAGCCCGAGGCCCACATCCACATAAGGGGATCGATGCGATTTGACGAACATCGACGGCGCATGGTAATTTACATATAAATTCAATTTATCATACTTTTGACTTATACTTATGTTATCAAATTTGAAACTTTATTGTATAAGGAGAAAGAAGGCGGTCCTGTAGACTTTCGAGTGGTCTATGAGGCCACGCATAAGAGCAGAAAGACAAACGACCTAGTCACGCCCACTGCTCGTAGGCTTCTGGTAAGTCTCATGATATGGTCATTTGATTGTTGTCATTTGTGCACTATTTTTGAAATACATAATGTTTAAATTTTATAGGATGAATATAATGCGAAAATGGCTGAAAAGTATGGAGATGATCCGAGTACTCAGCCACCAGGTAATGTTTCTTCGTTGGTTTTGTCATGTTTTTAATTTGTGTTTCTTGATATATAATTTATATATTAAATCATTGTATGATTTTTCTATTTCGTAGAGGACCCTGCTGTTTGGGAGGAGGTGGCCGGCACGATACGAGGGGGTACTTGCGTGGCCTCGGCACAGCCGCTCAGATACATAGGACGATCGGAGGATATGCAGGTGGTTTATCTACTGCGAGCTCATCCGCTGCACCTGATGTGACGCAGCTATCACAGTAGCTATCGCAGCAGTTATCGGAGCAGATATCGCGGCAGGTGTCGGAGCAGTTATCGCAACAGTTGGCTCCACTATTGCAGGCGATTCAGGGGTTGATCCCGACACAGAATCCATCCCCCCGAGGCCATGGACCAAGTATGTCTGGGTCGAATGTCCGGAATGATAATAATAACTCCCAAACCTAGGATAGAAACAACCGATGAATACAAAAAATGCTTTTGCTACTTATAGATTTAGATATACATATATTTTGTTAGTTCGGTTTATTACTTTTCATATTCTGATGTTCAATATTATGCCTGTGATGCTTTTATATTGACTGTGATGCTCTTATATTGCATGTGATGCTCTTATACTGTCTGTGATGATTTTATATTGCCTGTAATGAATATCAATGCATTTTTTGTATGCATTATATAATTGTATGATTTGGGAAGGGGAAAAATGAGGATTGAATGGATAAAAAAATCTATAAATGGCATCTCCATAGCGTCCCATTCGCGTCGCAAAGGCTGTCGACGCTAAGTTAAATATATCGTCCTTAGCGCCATAGTCGCGTCTCATTGGCGAGCGTACACCATATATTGCGTCACCTCAGCGACTTCCTAGCGTCTAGAGTAGCGACACGTGGGCGCCGAAATCGCGTCTCATAGCTTGCGCCCCTTGCGCGTCGACTTAGAGATGCCTATCTTCTACGCACAGCCGTAAACCTCGCGTCTTAATGACGTCGAGATAGCGTCAAGTGGTGGCGCTAGTAGCGTCCCATTTTCTTTGACTCCATTACGACGCTAGTAGCTACCGATATGCAGCGTCCCATTTTTGTGGTGCTAGATAGACGCCAATGAGACGCTCTTCACAACAGCGACGTAATAGCGCCACCCTAGCATCGCATATCTTGGGTCGCTAATCTCCCATTTTCTTGTAGTGACACAAGGCACTTTCTTGAAGTCACTTGTGAGTTTTTTGTAGGTCCTCCAATTGATCACGATATTTTATTGATGCTCCTCCACTTTCTTGAACCCTCTTTGGTCGATTAACTTTATATTTCTTGTAAAAAATAGATTATTAGTATTCGAATCGGTTGAACCTCATTGATCAATGTGTCGATTGATGACATTCAATGTGTAATTTAAATTGTTCATTGCTCATTTGGTCAAACCATCCTCAATCGACCAATTGTTAAACTTTTTACTATGCACAATATCCAAATTTTCTTTGCATGTCCAATAGCTGACTTAACTATTTTAAGGCTTGCCTTCAAAAAATTGACTCATGCCCTTGAACTGAATGGTAACATAAACTTGATTGATCGCATGGGTTGGTATACCAATAATACATTAGAAGTGATTATTTTTGTTTTAAAATGCTCAAAAATTCATATCAATATAACTCTACTAAAATAAGGTATATCATCATAATATAAGATAATTAATCATAATTCTTAATACATATTCCTATGTTTAACACGTTTGAGATTTCTCGGCAATTATCATGATATAATTTGTTATCATCGAACCATAAAAGTAAGGCAAAAGGCCTATGAATCCACAACTTTGTCTTTCTTCCCTTTGTCATGCCTTTATTCTTTCTTGCACTCATTGCCTTTGCTTAGCTTCCTCTACTCATTTTGCTCTCTTGTGATAACAGAAGCACATTCGATAGTTTCTTTTGAAAATGGTTTTAGGATCGTCGCATGTGACCACCCTCAGTATTAGACTCATGTTCGGAACCTTAATGACATATTTCATACTCTTTTTATTTCTGTCTTTTCAAGAGACTAGTGCCTCTTCAAAGTTAGAAATTTATTGAGATGCTCCTATGATGCGTTAAATTTGTAACAATAAAATTTGCTAGCAAGTGCACTAGTCGCTCAAGTAATATAGTAAATAGGAGTAAGAGTGTCGAACCCACGAGGAATATTATTAATTCAATATCTGAATCTTTAAATTAATAAGAGAGGAAAAAACATGGATTTTGAAAATGAGTTTTATAAAATAAAATAAAGAAAATAAAATAAAGATAAGATAGTGGTGTTGAAATTAGGCCATAGGATGAAAATAGATCAGGATAAATATTTGAACCATGAAAGATAAATTTAATCTTTAAAGATGGATTAGAGTCTCCCTAAAGTAATCTAACATGATTAACTTGTGGTCTCCACGATTGGCATCCCTCAATCTAATCATATAGAACTATCTTAATTTAATAAGAATTGAAGTCTCCACGACTGGTACCGCCAAAATCATATTAAAATTAAGATGCATTAAATTGAATTCTCTAGACTATTAATCACTCCACAAACTGGTATAGATTAATTGACCACACAAACTTGATTCTCCACACACTAGTTATCAAATTTATGTCAATTATTAATTCCAAATAAAATCAATTATAATTAGTATAATAAATTCTGAAATTAAACACTCCACAAACTGGTATAGCCTAATTCAGAAATTTAATTAACTAACATAAAAGCATTAAGCACAATTAATAATTGATCAGAAAAGATTAAAGCAAATAAAATAGGATCCAAACATTTCCCTTCAATTAATAATCTCCTAAAATAATAATCCTAAAAACATGGAGTTCATCCTAGAAATTTCGGAGAGATAATAAAATACAAATCATAAAAATTGAAAGAATTACACCCAAAATAGAGATCTCGAATCTGGCAAACAGTCGGACAGCCTCTCGGACTTGATCAAGGTCGCGATCAACCTCCAACCGTCGCACCTCTCTCCTCTTGGTCGTAGCCTACAGAGCTCACGACTCGCCGTGGAAGAAACCTGAACTTCAGAGCACACATTGAAACGATGGATTCTTCACGTATTTATAGGGTGCGGACGGCCTTCAATTTGATCTCGGCCGTAACATCGTACGGTTGACTTTAAAATTATGAGATAAACTCGGCCAAAGATAAATCATTTTATCATTACGCCCAAAGATAAATCTTTCTTATCTTTACTCCCTTTGAATCTCGGTCGTAAGGAAAGAACTAAATCTTTACTCCCAAAGAGATAAAATTTCTTTTACTCCCTCCAAATCTCGGCCGTAAGGAAGGAATTTAATCTTGTTACGCCCAAAAGATAAAATCATTCAATTGTTACTCCTTTTGAATCTCGGCCAAAAATCTTCATCTTCATGCCATTACGCCCAAAAGATAAAATTCTTTTATCTTTACCCCTTCAAATCTTAACCGTAACAACGAAGATTCCATATCATTACCCCCTAGAAATCTCGGCTGTAAGGAACTATTTTCTTTGAATTTCGACCGTATTTTGAATTTTCCTGCAAAATAATTATTCAAGTTTAATTAATCCATCCACAATTAAAATATTCAGAGAATTAATAGTTAAAATTAATAAATCCGGAATTACGATTAAAAGTGACTAAAAATTATGCATGCCATGATTAAATTATAGAAAAATTAATTAAAATAATAATCTAAAATATGTTATATTTTGCATGCATCAAACTCCCCCAAGCTTAAAGTCTTGCTTGTCCTCAAGCAAAAATTCAAAGCAATGCTCAAGAAAGTTCCATCGTAGCCTCCACATTGTCAACTGACTAATTTTCTCACAAAATTCTTCTACACACCTGCTACTCAGTATCTCACCATTTTCCATGCACTTAGCTTCATAGAGGTTCTGAATGCTACACAAATTTAAACAATCTCAAATTCAGCCTTGTAGAAAAAAATAAATTGTCTGTCCAATAATAGCATTAATATTGAACACATAAGTATTAATTGAGCTTAAAACTTTTTCTTTTTCAACTTTATTTTTATTTTCAATCATTTTAAAAGTTCTAATCTTCAAGCAGGATTGCACAAGGAAGTCCATGTAGCGGGCTTTGGACTGATGACTCCCAGACCAGATGGCCTTAGGGCAACAGGTGATAAAGCACCCCTCGAGTTTACTTTTGTAAAGAAGCACTCGTTGACCAGGTAAAAATTCTTTATGTTTAATATGCAGGTCATGTAATTTTTTAGTACGTTCTTTATATAGTTTGCTGTTCTCATATGCATGATATCTAAATTCATCAAGCTCATTTAATTGTAATAATCTTTCTGATTGTGATGATTTTAGATCCAGATTTAAAAATTCCGTTGCCCAATAAGCTTTATGTTCTAATTCCACAGGAAGGTGACATGATTTTCCAAAAACTAAACTATAAGGAGAGGTACCTATAGGTGTCTTAAAAGCGGTTCTATATGCCCAAAGTGCATCGTCTAGTTTCAAGGACCAATCCTTCCTAGATGAGTTCACAATTTTCTCTATAATTCTTTTAATTTCTCTATTTGAAATTTCTACTTGTCCACAAGATTGGGCATGATATGGGGTACTGAGAAAGTGTTTGACTCCAAATCGGTTAAGAAGAGTTGACATTATTTTATTACAGAAATGTGTTCCATTGTCACTTATGATAGTCCTAGGTGTTCCAAATCGAGTAAAAATATTTTTTCTTAGAAAGTTGGCAACTACCTTGGCCTCATTTGTTGGTGTGGCTACAGCTTCTACCCATTTGGAAACATAATTAACCGCCACTAAGATGTATTGGTTGTTAAAGGATTTAGGGAATGGTCCAATAAAGTCAATGCCCCAAACATCAAAAATATCACATTGTAAAATATTTGTGAGAGGCATTTCATCTCGACGAGAACTATTACCTGTCCTTTGGCATTTGTCACAATACTTACAGTAGTTTCTTGCATATCTGTAAATGGTTGGCCAATATAGTCCACATTCAAGTACCTTAGCCGCTGTTCGATTGGGTCCAAAGTAACCTCCAGCTTGTCCATCGTGGCAATGACTTAGGATATTATCAATCTCATCTTTGTGAACACATCTTCGAACTACTTGATCTGCACATAATCGAAAAAGATAAGGATCTTCCCAGTGATAATTCTTGACATCAGATAAGAATTTCCTTTTTTGATGAGTGGTCATGCCCTTTGGAATGTAATGTCCTGCAAGGTAATTAGCAAAATCAGCGAACCATGGTGTAGTGTCAGAAATTTGAAAAATTGTAGAGATAGAAAAAAGTTTCTCGTCTGGGAATTCTTCAAGTATGTCTGTGACTTCTCTTGGAGATGACTCCAAACGAGATAGATGATCAGCTAATAAGTTCTCAGTCCCTTTTTTGTCTTTTACTTCCACATCGAACTCTTGCAAAAGTAGTATCCATCGGATTAGTCTAGGTTTGGCATCTTGTTTGCTCATCAAGTGCTTGATGGCTGCATGATCTGTGTATACAATAATTTTTGAACAAATTAGATATGATCTAAACTTGTCAAAAGCAAAAATAATAGCAAGAAACTCCTTCTCTGTTGTTGCATAATTTAGTTGGGCAGCATTCAATGTTCGGCTTGCATAATATATGACATGAAATGTTTTATCCTTTCTTTGCCCCAACACAGCTCCTACAGCACCATCACTCGCATCACACATCAGCTCGAATGGTAGAGACCAGTCTGGTGCAATAACAACAGGTGCAGAAATTAGCATTTCCTTTAATAAATTAAAGGCAGCAAGACAATCAAAATTAAAATCAAATTTTGTGTCCTTAAGAAGATTAGTTAAGGGTTTAGCCATTTTTGAAAAGTCTTTGATAAAACGGCGATAAAATCCTGCGTGCCCAAGGAAGCTTCGAATGCCCTTCACATTGGTTGGAGGGGGCAGATTTGCAATAACATCTATCTTGGCCTTATCCACTTCAATTCCAATTGCTGAGATTTTGTGGCCAAGCACTATACCCTCCTTAACCATGAAGTGATATTTTTCCTAGTTAAGGACCAAATTCGTTTCTTCACATCGCTGCAAAACTAGAGATAAGTTATCCAAACAATTATTAAAAGAGCTACCAAATAGTGTAAAATCATTCATGAAAACTTCGAGTATCTTCTCATTCATGTCTGCAAAGATTGACATCATGCATCTCTGAAATGTTGCTGGAGCGTTGCATAGACCAAATGGCATTCTTCTATAGGCAAACGTTCCATATGGACATGTGAACGTTGTCTTTTCTTGATCCTCAGGTGCTACTGCTATTTGATTGTATCCAAAATAGCCATCTAGAAAACAATAATAGCTATGACCTGCAACACGCTCCAACATTTGGTCAATAAAAGGTAATGGAAAATGATCTTTGCGGGTAGCATCATTAAGCTTCCTATAGTCTATACAGACTCTCCAACCTGTAACTGTTCTTTGAGGCACCAATTCATTATTTTTGTTACTTACCACAGTGATCCCTCCTTTCTTAGGGACTACCTGCACAGGACTTATCCATGAACTATCAGAAATGGCATATATAATACATGCATCAAGGAGTTTGATGACCTCATTTTTCACAACTTCCCTTAAAGTTGGGTTGAGCCTTCTTTGATATTGAGCAATTATCTTGGCATTGTCCTCCATCAAAATCTTGTGCATGCAAATGGTAGGAGAGATGCCCCTGATATCTGAGATCGACCAGGCAATTGCTCTTTTGTGTTGCCTCAATACTTCTAAAAGTTGGTTTTCCATATCACCTGTCAAATCAACAGATATGATAACTGGGTAAGTGTCATTTTCAAGAAAAGCATATCTTAAATGAGATGGAAGTTCTTTAAGTTCAAATTTTGGAGAATAATCCAGTTTATCATTTTCCGCCTCGAGTGTCTCTGTTGTTATTGGCGCATTATCGTCTTCCACAATTTCTCTAGATTCCTCTACCATTTCCAAAGCTTCCTTAGCATATGGATCTGAGATAAAATCTGCAACAATATCATCAAAAACATCAATCGTGTCATTTTCTAAAGAATCAATGGCATAACAGGATGAGTAATCAAAAGGTTGTTTGAGAGAATTTTTTATATTGAAAGTGATGTCTTCATTGTTGACGCGAAGTTTGAGCATCCCTTGTTGAACATCTATGAGTGCGTTTCCTGTTGCTAGAAATGGTCTCCCGAGGATGATGGGGGTTTTTTCATCTGCCTTCATATCCAGAACAATAAAATCTGCAGGAAAAATAAATTTATCAACCTTTACCAAAACATCTCTTAATATTCCTCGGGGTTTCTTGCATGAAGAATCTGCGAATTGAAGAGTCATGCTTGTTTCTTCAAGTTCTCCATAACCTAGCTGCACAAATATAGAATATGGCACTAAACTAATACTAGCACCAAGATCACATAAAGCTTGTGCACAAAAGAATTTTCCTATAGTACAAGGTATGGTGAAGGTTCCAGGATCTTTCATTTTTCTAGGTATATCTCGATCGTAAATGGCACTACACTCTGATGTCAACATTACTCTCCCAGTGTTTTCAAACCTTCTTCTTGAAGATAATATATCCTTCATGAATTTAGCATAGCTCGGCATCATCTGTAAAGCTTCATGAAAAGGAATGTTAATAGATAATTGCTTCAGAATATCAAGAAAGCGAGAAAATTGCTTATCTAACTGTTCTTTGCGAAATTTCAGTGGATAGGGCAGTTCCTTTATGTTGGTATTTTTTGAATTGTCAGTTTCTTTTTTCTTCATATTGATATCTACAGTAGTCTGATATTGTGTCTTTGATGCTTCAGTTTCTTCTTTATGATCAATTACTCTTGGCGGGGAATCTGATCTCAGACTTCTCAATTGTTTTCCACTTCTAAGAGTCACAGCTTTGGTCTCTTCTTTAGGATTTTTCTCTATATTGCTTGGAAGAGTCCCTGGTGCACGTCCTGTCATCATATTGGCCATCTGCCCTAATTGCATTTCTAAATTCCTGATTGTAGCATCTTGATTGTTTGCCCTTGTTTCCATTGTCTTCTGCATGGTTTGCATAGTGTCAATAACTCTTGCCATCATCTCTTCCATGGGATTAGTCGATTGTTGGACAGGAGCTTCTTGTTGCCTTCTCAAAAGTGTATAATTTTGTGGATGAGCTTGATTCTGAAATTTCTCAAAAACTTGCCCTTGATTTGACCTGTAAGGAAACTTATGATTGTTCCTCCAACCATAGTCATTATTCCTGAAAAATGGGTTGGAGACAAAGTTAGCATTTTCAATATGATCAGGATTAGAAATGTTACCTTGAGGACAATAATTGCTCGCATGTCCTCCTCCACAGTTGTTGCACACCATTAATGACATCATCTGCTCAAATTTTTTATTAAGTGACTCCAGCTGAGTCACTACTTCTGAAGATTGTATTCCTTGTGTAGCATGTATATCATGAGTTCGGCGAGATGGTCTCCTTTCTTGGCTCGACTTGAGGGCTACAGCTTCAATAATATCCTATATCTCACTAGGGCTTTTAGATCCCAGTACTGTCCCTCCTGCTGATTGATCGAGCTTATCTTGATCTGCAGCTCGCAATCCATGGTAGAAATCTTCCATCACTTGCCACTTTGGAATTCTATTGTCAGGAACTCTGGCTAATAGTTCTTATATCGTTCACATGCCTCATATAATGTCTCGTTACCATCTTGAACAAATGTCCTCAATTCTCTTCGATATTTGCCTGCCTTTTGTGGTGGACAATATTTTTCAACAAACTTTTCTACCAGCTCCAACCAAGAATGAATCGATCCTGCAGGCAAAGTTTTAAACCAAGTGGAAGCTTTGTCACGTCAAGATTGAGGAAATAATAATAAACGAATAACTTCAGAAGAAACATTATTATTTCTAAAGGTGCTCATAGTGGCAAGAAATTTAAGGTGAACATGGGGGTCTTCATGAAATCCTCCTCCAAATTGGGATGCTTGTATCATCCTCACGATTGTGGGATTTATCTCAAAATTATTTGCGTTAATATCAGGCAGCACGATGCATGATTCTCGGTCACTGTATCTGGCCGAGACATATTCTCTCATAGAAAGCTCTGCTTCATCTTCTCGCCGATTATTATGTGGTGAAACCAGTTCATTTTGTTGCTCCAGTCTCTGATTGTCGTGTGCTTGTTCCGCCATTTTTCTTATATTTCTTCGTAATCGACGATAGGTTCTTTCAATTTCAGGATCAAATTCCAACAATGGATTTGAGCTCCTAGTGCACTTATCAGAAGATTCCAGGATTGATTGTGATTTAATTTTCAATTAGTACTTGCAACAACCAATTTTCAGTAAGATGAAAGAATAAAATAAAATAAAAATATATACAAGAAGGAAGAAAATACAGATAATAGGTCACGAAAAATGAGATTTTAACAAATAAAGTCTTTCGGCCTGATAGAATTGAAAATTAAAATTAATTTTTGAGAGGAACTTTTCAGAAACCTAATTACGGATGCAAACGGAGGTTCTTCAAACCAATACAAATGCCAAATAACTCGACTGAAAGTAAATTAAATAGATAATCGTAAAAATCATGCACTCGTTTGGCCGTAAAAACCATGAAACAGTGTCGAAGGATTAATCAACTTGAAGGCGTAAAACTCGTTAAATTACGGCCGAAATAAAAATCGAACAAAATGTCGACAATTGAATCATTACGGCCGAAAGTGAATTAAGAAGATTCTTTACGGCCGTAAAACAACGAAATCAAATCAAATAGAACAAACCACTTTGGCCAAAACAAAATCAAATCCATTACGTAAAACAACGTTCGGATAAAAACATTACGGCCGTAAAAATTAAAAGTTTAGAACTCAGAAATCATTCATTGCGAGGCCGTAAAATTAATAAAGCCGACACATTAAATCAAAGTCGTAAAACCATAAGTCGACAGTGTAATTCGGAAAATCCAATCGGCGTCGGATTTTAAACCGAAAGTAGACAAATTTAAAAATGTTGTGACCTTTATCTGCAAAAGAAAAAATTAGATTATTCACAGAAATAAAAATAATTAAAATAAATTGTACATATTTACAGAGAATTTATTTACAAAAATTTATTTACATCTCCTAATAATTTATAAAAATCACAAATTAATTAATAAAATATTCCCCGGCAACGGCGCCAAAAACTCGATGCGTTAAATTTGTAACAATAAAATTTGCTAGCAAGTGCACTAGTCGCTCAAGTAATATAGTAAATAGGAGTAAGAGTGTCAAACCCACGAGAAATATTATTAATTCAATATCTGAATCTTTAAATTAATAAGAGAGGAAAAAACATGAATTTTGAAAATGAGTTTTATAAAATAAAATAAATAAAATAAAATAAAGATAAGATAGTGGTGTTGAAGTTAAGCCTTAGGATGAAAATAGATCAGGATAAATATTTGAACCATGAAAGATAAATTTAATCTTTAAATATGGATTAGAGTCTCTCTAAAGTAATCTAACATGATTAACTTGTGGTCTCCACGATTGGCATCCCTCAATCTAATCATATAGAACTATCTTAATTTAATAAGAATTAAAGTCTCCACGACTAGTACCCCCAAAATCATATTAAAATTAAGATGCATTCAATTGAATTCTCTAGACTATTAATCACTCCACAAACTGGTATAGATTAATAGACCACACAAACTTGATTCTCCACACACTAGTTATCAAATTTATGTCAATTATTAATTCCAAATAAAATCAATTATAATTAGTATAATAAATTCTGAAATTAAACACTCCACAAACTGGTATAGCCTAATTCAGAAATTTAATTAACTAACATAAAAGCATTAAGCACAATTAATAATTGATCAGAAAAGATTAAAGCAAATAAAATAGGGTCCAAACATTTCCCTTCAATTAATAATCTCCTAAAATAATAATCCTAAAAATATGGAGTTCATCCTAGAAATTTCGGAGAGATAATAAAATACAAATCATAAAAATTGAAAGAATTACATCCAAAATAGAGATCTCGAGTCGGGCAGCCTCTCGGACTTGATCAAGGTCGCGATCAACCTCCAACCGTCGCACCTCTCTCCTCTTGGTCGTAGCCTACAGAGCTCACGACTCGCCATGGAAGAAACCTGAACTTCAGAGCACACATTGAAACGATGGATTCTTCACGTATTTATAGGGTGCGGACGGCCTTCAATTTGATCTCGGCCGTAACATCGTACGGTTGACTTTAAAATTATGAGATAAACTCGGCCAAAGATAAATCCTTTTATCATTACGCCCAAAGATAAATCTTTCTTATCTTTACTCCCTTTGAATCTCGGTCGTAAGGAAAGAACTAAATCTTTACTCCCAAAGAGAGAAAATTTCTTTTACTCCCTCCAAATCTCGGCCATAAGGAAGGAATTTAATCTTGTTACGCCCAAAAGATAAAATCATTCAATTGTTACTCCTTTTGAATCTCGGCCAAAAATCTTCATCTTCATGCCATTACGCCCAAAAGATAAAATTCTTTTATCTTTACCCCTTCAAATCTTAGCCGTAACAACGAAGATTCCATATCATTACTCCCTAGAAATCTCGGCCGTAAGGAACTCTTTTCTTTGAATTTCAGCCGTGTTTTGAATTTTCCTACAAAATAATTATTCAAGTTTAATTAATCCATTCATAATTAAAATATTCAGAGAATTAATAATTAAAATTAATAAATTCGGAATTACGATTAAAAGTGACTAAAAATGATGCATGCCATGATTAAATTACAGAAAAATTAATTAAAATAATAATATAAAATATGTTATATTTTGCATGCATCATCCTACATAAGCATGTTCCCATATTGCAAGTTTATGAATTCCTCTTACTTCTATTCGGTAACATGTGGTGGAAGATAATGTTCTTTCAAATTCCATGCTGAAGTCTTCCATGGAGACATTGTCACCCACAATAAACTTGATCCTCATATTGAATGTCCACTGTTTCGCTTGACGAACTGATGTGTGGCGAACTAATGTCATTATTCTTCTTCGAGCAATGCATCACTCAGAGTTTATTGATGATAGTGTTCATCTAGGCTTCAGCCTTATCAAGGCTCTTATCCGAATAAATTACGTCAAATACCCTCCAACTTTAACATTTACTCAGCGATACCCTCAAAACCTCCCCCCTCCCCTTTGCCCGCACCGGCGAACGGAGCGAGCCTCCCCAACTTTCGGCAAAGAAGGAGAGAGAAATTTTTTAATTATTACTTTATTTTTTAATGTTGCCTCGTTGGACAATCGCTTATGTGAAGGAAAGAGGAAATGATCACATGGACGCCACGTCGATGGACAATCGGGAGACGGTCGATCGCAGGTAAAAAGGGCACTGGCTGAAATGAGTTCAAAGATGGAGGACATTCGTGTTACAAAGTGAAGTTGGAGGGTATCGCTAAGCAAACGTCAAAGTTGAAGAGTAGTTGGGGTAATTTATCTGCTCTTATCCCACTAAAGATTGGGGAATTCATCTTCAAAACCTTCTCGACGGACGAATGGATGGAACATCCAATGTTCCTCTACGTCACCTGGAGGTACCTCATTCACAGTCTCAAGTAATGTTGTAAGACCCGACTCGGCCTTCGACTTGGATTGCTCAATGGGTCAGGTCGAACCGATCGAACTAAGCCGGACTGGATTATAATAAATTAATATAATTATAAATATATATATAATCAGCATATATTGTATCACTAATAATAATGACATAACAATTTTTTTAGTCACAACTCAACACAATCAATAATTTAAATCTAACACTAATACATAAAATAACATAACAACATTAAAGAATTAAATGCAAGGTTATAAAATAACATAATTGAATACAAACTTACAATTTACAAAGTTTATAGAGTAACATCACAACATATAAATGTACACAAACACAACTTCATCTCATAAGGTAGCATAACATTTGATAATCAAACACAAATTTTAAGTGTTATCAACTTCTTGTAAACATCAAAAACATAATAACAATGGTGAAGTTCGTAATTCTTTCACAAAGCATCAAAATTAAGCACTTTTCTTCAACACTCTTCATTTTGAGAAAAAGAATCCAAATTGATCTCCAAGCCCTCAACATCATTTTCTTCCACATCATCTTCAAAAAAATATAAACGAAATGAGTTAAAAATCAAAGTTGACAATTGAAAACATCTTACAAATCAATACTTTGAGCTTGAAACAAAAATAAAAATACATTTACTTTCTTGCATATGAAGTTTTGGTCCTTCCAAATCATTATAAAGCATCTTTTCCAACTCATCATAATGAAGAATTGAACTCTCTTCCTCCTCCATAATTCAAAATTCAATCTTGTCCATATTTTCATAATCAATAGGATCTAGAAGTACTTCATGTTTAATAAGAGATCTACAAAATAATGAAACAATGATAAACATATAACAGTTGTCAAATATAAAGTTATAAAAGAAAAAAATGAACATATAAAATTTTCATTTCACAAACCTACTTTTCAAGCCCAAATTGTAATGCACATAGACATCATTTAATCTTCGATGTTCTAATTTGTTTCTTTTCTTTGAATGAATTCTTTCAAATATATTCTAATTTCTTTCACAACCAAAAGATGATGTAGTTTGACTTAAAAGACGAATTGTCAATTGTGACATTAATGGAACACTAAATTCAAAGCTATGCCACCATTGATCTGCCATAAAATTTACATAAGGAAAAAAGGTTAAATAATTCTTAAATACATAAAACTAAATGTAACAACATAATATAAAATAAAAAATGAACATATAAAATTTTCATTTCACAAACATATTTTTTCAATCCCAAATTGTAATGCACATAGACATCATTTAATCTTTGATGTTCTAACTTGTTTCTTTTCTTTGAATGAATTCTTTCAAACATACTCCAATTTCTTTCACAACCAGAAGATGATGCAATTTGACTTAAAAGACGAATTTCCAATTGTGAGACTAATGGTGCACTAAATCCAAAGTTATGCCACCATTGATCTATCATAAAATTTACATAAAGAAAAAAGGTTAAGTAATTCTTAAATACATAAACGTAAATATAACAACATAATATAAGATATAAATGAATCTCACCGGGTCTCAACTCTTTAGCAATTGCAATAGCAAGTTGCTTGCCAAAACTTTGCAATCTACCTTGATACTACCAACTTTGTTTTAACACTTCAGTTTTTCAGCTTGTAACAATTGTATCCAATACATCAAGACATCTTTGTTGAACTTTTGTCTTGATGCAAAAGTTATCTTTGTCATAATAGAAAGCCGGATACAAAAAATATGCAGCACAATGAATATGTTTGCGAAGTTGCTTGATTATTCTCGTGTAAGGTTTGTACAAAATTTCCTTGTTCATGAAAGTACTCTTGATAACCCTCTTTGCTCTATATATGCCATTATACACCTAACTAAGGGAAGGTCAATCATCTCCATTAACTATTCTTAATAAGCAAACCAAAGGAGCTACAATTTGCACAATGATGCCACAATCATTCCAAAATCTACTATCTAACACAATATCAATAAACTTTAGCTTTCTTATCTTTGTAATATCTTGAGTTTGCAAAATATAAACATGTCACCAAAACTTGTAAATCAATCTTATTCTCATGGATGCTTTTCAATGCAATGAAGGTTTTGCAAATCGAGTTGGACCAGGGCACAAAACTTTTTTCCTTAACTAAGCAAGCAAAAAAAAACATGATTATAAACAAACTTTATTATCATTGATGCCCTTTCAATTAAGTTGTTCACAAGAGTCATTTTTTTAATATCTCTTAAGATTAAATTCAAATAATGTGTAGCACAAGGAGACCAATAAATGGATGGATACTTCTCATTCAACAACCTTTCAGCACCTTTATAATTTAAATCATTATATGTAACTAAATGTACAACATTTCTTGGTCCAACAAATTCAACCAAATCAGCAAATAAGTTGCAAAGAGTTGTAGCATTCTTTATAATGTCAAAAGCATCAACTGATTTAACAAAGCAAATTCTTTTAAGAGAATAAACAAGAAAGTTGATGAGTTGTCTATTCTTTTGATCCTGCCAACCATCTCCCATTATATTACATCCAGTTTCTAACCAAGCATGTCTAAATGTATCAACCGACAAGTCAACTTCCTTCTTAATATCATATAGTAATTTAGTTCTAATTGCATGATAATTAGGACCTTTATATCCTGGACCAATTGCTGCAATGTATCTATCATAGGCTGCTAATAAACTAAATTTGCACAATTAAATAAAATGCAATAATCATAGAAGAACCTAGCAACAGCTAAATCATCTCGGTGAACACCTTCTTTACATGCTAAGACACTTCTAATTGAAGGTTGTGCACCAGGAGTAATTCTTGGAGCAAAAAAAGTTATTTCCACTTATTTCTTTTTTCCTTTCCCTTTGACTTCACTTGGATTCCTTGTGGTAAGTGCAACTTGTTCTTGTACACCTATCTCAACTTGCTCACTAATATTTGTTTCTTCATTTTGTTCATGTGCTCTTTTCTTTGATGTAGCTATAGATTTCTTATGTTCTCCAAGTCGATACTTGACTTCATAATTAACTTTAGGACAAGACAATGCTTCTCCTTTTTTCCAGCACGTTGTAATTTCATTCGATATATTCCTCCACCTTTTAATTTTTTTCACAATACAAGCATTTCAATGATCTTTTTCCTTGTGCATTAAAACAAATCTAGCAATGATCCCACATAGTATCTGTCTTCAATCTTATTGATTGAGAGCTTAGGGGAGCTAATGTCGTGATACCAGTTGTAGATTGTGTTTGAGATTGTCCGGTAGTTGTTTGAGTTTCACCACAACCATTTCATGAAAAATAACAAATAAATATAATTATATATGCAAAATATTAATTGATCAAAAATTAAACTTAAAAGCACCCCCAACCGACAAAAGGTGCGACTATAGCACGCCCTAGCCACGCCTGGCCGTCCATGGCGCCACACGGCCAAGGCGTCGTTAAGGAGTGCCTTGGCTGGCTAGGCATGGCTAGGGCATGCCCTGACTGGCCAAGGCACCACCATGGCATGCCTTGGCTAGTCAGGCACCGTCAAGGGCTTGTCCTGGCTGGCCAAGGCGTGCTCATGGCCAGCCAAAGCGCCCCTGGTCGGCCAAGGGTGGTGATTCTTGATCAAAATGTGCCCTAGGCTGGCCAAGGGACAAGATCGACGATCGTGACGTGAAGGCGGCCCGGTGTTGCCTTCTACGGACAAAAGCCACAATCGACGAAACTCATGGAGTCACCGACACATCGATCGTCCAAGCCGAAATAACAATTCTTGATCGACGAACTAACAATCGAGAAAGGGAGAAATTTACCGGTCACTGTGAAAGCAGTGGTCGCTGGATCATGTGCACGTCACCGGAATGAAGGCAATGGTCGCCTGTGCATCACCAGATTGTATCTTCCCGCAGCGATCGGTGAAGTCAGAGCCAAAGGTAATTTGCACCGGCGGCCGGTCATTGTCAAACGATCGTCGAAGGAAACAGTCGCTGAACGAAGTAAACATCGAAATAGTCGTCGAAGGAGAACGATGAGCACGCTATATCATGACTTCAGCTTTCTTATCAATGAAATTTAGCTTTCTTATCTTTGTAATATCTTGAGTTTGTAAAATTTAAACGTCACCATAACTTGTAAATCAATCTTATGATCATGGATGCTTTTCAATGCAACGAAGGTTGCCGCAAATCGAGTTGGACCAGGGCACAAAAGTCTTTTCCTTAACCAAGCAAGCAAAAAAAATACGATTGATGCATGCAAAATACAACATATTTTAGTTAATTATTTTAATTAAATTTTCTATAATTTGATCATGGCATGCATCATTTTTAGTCATTTTTAATCGTAATTCCGGATTTATCAATTTTAATTATTAAATTCTCTAAATATTTTAATTGTGGATGGATTAACTAAACTTGGATAATTATTTTGCAGGAAAATTCGAATCTCGGCCGAAATTCAAAGAAATTATTTCTTACGGCCGAGATTTGGCTTTACACCCAAGTCGTTACGGCCGAGATTCAAAAGGAGTAACAAGTTTAAATTCTTTGTTACGGTCGAGAGTTAAAGGGGTAAAGATAAATGGAATTTTATCTTTTGGGCGTAATGGCATGAAGATGAAGATGTTACGGCCGAAATTTGGAGGGCGTAATGGCATGAAGATGAAGGGTGTAACAGTCAAATGATTTATCTTTGGGCGTAAAAAGATAAAAATGATTTATCTTTGGGCGTAATGATAAAAGGATTTATCTTTGGCCGAGTTTATCTTATAATTTTAAAGTTAACCGTACGATGTTACGGCCGAGATCAAATTGAAGGCCGTCCGCACCCTATAAATACGGGAAGAATCCGTCGTTTCAATTCGTGCTCTGAAGTTCAGGTTTCTTCCACGGCGAGTCGTGAGCTCTGCAGGCTACGACCAAAAGGAGAGAGGTGCGACGGCTGGAAGTTGATCGCGACCCTGATCAAGTCCGAGAGGCTGCCCGACTGTTTGCCCAATTCGAGAGCTCTACTTCTATTTTGGGTGTAATTCTTTCGATTATTATTGTTATTTTGTTATTATCTCTCCAGAATTTCTAGGATGAACTCCATGTTTTTAAGATTATTATTTTAGGAGATTATTAATTGAAGGAAAATATTTGGACCCTATTTTATTTATTTTAATCTTTTCTGATCAATTATTAATTGTGCTTAATGCTTTTATATTAGTTAATTAAATTTCTGAATTAGGCTATACCAGTTTGTGGTGTGTTTAATTTCAGAATTTATTATACTAATTATAATTGATTTTATTTGGAATTAATAATTGACATAAATTTGATAACTAGTGTGTGGAGAATCAAGTTTGTGTGGTCTATTAATCTATACTAGTTTGTGGAGTGATTAATAGTCTAGAGAATTCAATTCAATGCATCTTAATTTTAATATGATTTTGGGGGTACCAGTCGTGGAGACATCAATTCTTATTAAATTAAGATAGTTCTATATGATTAGATTGAGGGATACCAGTCGTGGAGACCACAAGTTAATCATGTTAGATTACTTTAGGGAGACTCTAATCCATCTTTAAAGATTAAAGTTATCTTTTATGGTTCAAATATTTATCCTGATCTATTTTCATCCTAAGGCCTAACTTCAACACCACTATCTTATCTTTATCTTATTTTCTTTATTTTATTTCATAAAATCTCTTTCCAAAAATCCATGTTTTTCCTCTCTTATTAATTTATAAATCCAGATATTGAATTAATAATATTCCTCGTGGATTCGACACTCTTACTCCTTTTTACTATATTACTTGAGCGACTAGTGCACTTGCTAGCAAATTTTATTGTTACAAATACAACGCATCAAGTTTTTGGCGCCGTTGCCGGGGAATATTTTATTAATTAATTTCTGATTTTTATGAATTATTAGGAGATGTAAATAAAGTGTAAATAATTCTTTATAAATATGTATTAATTGTTTTAATTATTTTTGTGAATAATCTAATTTTTTTTTCTTTTGCAGATAAAGGTCACAACAATTTTTTAATTTATCTACTTTCGGTTTAAAATCCGACACCGATTGGATTTTCCGAATTACACTGTCGACCTATGGATTTACGACTTTAATTTGATGTGTTGGCTTTATTAATTTTACGGCCTCGCAATGATTTCTGAATTCTAAACTTTCAATCTTTACGGCCGTAATATTTTTATCCGAACGTTATTTTACGCCATGAGTAATGGATATTGATTTGACCTTGTTTCGGCCGGTTTATCGATGGTTTAAAATTTTTACGCTCTATTCGAATCAGTTTCAACTTTCATTCTCGGCCGTAACATTTTAATTGTTTGAACTTTTCATATGGATTTGATCTGATTTCGTTGTTTTACGGCCGTAAAAAAAATCGACTCAATTCAATTTCGGCCGTAATGATTCAATTTTTGACATTTGAGTAGGGTAATATTCTCAAGTTTCATTCGAAATTATTTCGGCCGAAACCCTATTTTTCTTTACGGCTTCGTGTTGACTTCATCTCGGCCGATGTGTCCTCGTCTTAATTGACAATTTAATCTTCTTTACGGCCGAGAATGATCTCATGTTTTCTGTTTACGGCCGAGGTTTTGCGGCCATAAAAATTTCTGAACATTTGTTTTTACGCCATATTACGACCTTTTCGGCCAATTTATTTGTGACTTTTTCTTTCTCGGCCATCAACGATCACGTTCGACTTAATTCTCATTGATTTACGGCCGATATGAATTATACTCTTCCTCGGCCGTAATGAGTCATTTTGTCGAGGTTTTGTTGGATTGTTATTTCGGCCGAAATCCTGTTCTGTTTTACGACCAAGGTTGTCAACTTCAGTTCTTTACGCCTATGATTTTATATGTGAGGAGTTGATTGCCGAAATGATTCATCGATGTGTTAATTTTTACGACGTTGTTTCGACCATAAGCCAACAAGTTTTACGCCTTCACGTTGATTAATCACTTTCGACACTGTTCTATGGTTTTTGCGGCCGAACGAGCCTCGGATTCCTAATCTAATTTCGGCCATAAATCTATTTCTGTATTGCGGCCGATTAATCTTATTTCCCCTCTGAAAATAATTTTTGCTAATGTCTGATTATTAACTTTACGGACGCAAATTAGTTCTGATTCATTTTGTGCCGTTTGTTACATCATCGTTAATTCTTCCAAGTTTTACGGCCGAACGAGTGCTTGATTTTTACGACCATCCATGTGATTTACTTTTGGTCGATATTAATGTTCGGCAGTTGAATTGGTGTTCGAGTTTTGATTTTTCCCTTATTTGATAATTGTTCTGTGAATTTTGGTGGCAGTAACTAGGTTAATTTCTCTCGGACATTAATTTTGACAACCTAATAAATTTTCGATAATAGCCGAAAGACTTTTTATGTTTATCAATTTAAATCTTATTTCTTCGTGACCTATTATTTGTATTTCTTTTTTCTTGTATATATTTGTATTTTATTCTTTTATCTCTCTTACTGAAAATTAGTTGTTGCAGGACGTGAGTGAAAATCTAATCACAACTAAGTTAATCCTTTGGATAAATTTATATGACACACATTCTGATCAGATGTAAATTTTTTTTTTATTTTATTTAATTTTTTTCTGACACTTGGTTGTTGCAGTGACGAATTGAATATTTAATCACAACCAAAGATTTTACTAATTTACATTTTTTTTAATTAAGTTAATTTTTTTATTTTATTATTTAATTAGTTAGTTGATTGGCATTTTAATTAATAGTTTAAGGAGTCATCTAATCGATATTTCTTTTTGTGCACGGAGAGGAACTCGACTAATCATTTCTTCGGATACGTGGACCGAGCGATACATGAATTAACACGTCGGGTTCATCTCGGACATGACAAGGCGAAAGGAAAAATCACCTTGGAATCGGCCGATCGCTGCGCTGCTTGAATTTGATGTGACCCTTCACTGCGCATCATGAGGGAAAGGTAAGTTTACGCCCGTAATTGTATCTATAAATTCTTACACCTCGTGTTTGTGCAGACCAAAAGCGCCGTGCCAGTTCCTTACGGCCGAAGTTCCAAAGCTCTTACTCTTACGGCCGATCTTCATCTCTTACGGCCGAAGTTCCGAGTCTCACCGCGAATCCTTACGCCCCTGTGCATTACGGCCGAACCTCTGTTCCATTCTGTTTCTTACGGCCGAAGTCTTCATGACTAAAAGCCCTTACGGCCGAAGTCTCAACACCGCGCACCGCCGCACCATTACGCCCTGTGCGTTACGGCCAAGCTTCCACGCCGACTTCGTTTTACGACCGAAGAGCCGACACCGTCACCGCAACTCCCTTACGCCCAAAGTGCCACGCCTCCTATTCTTTACGGTCGAGCTTCAACGTCGTTATGCACATTCTTCGTTACGGCCGAAGCCTCACCATTACGGCCAGTTTCTTACGGCCGAGATTGCACGGCTGAGATCTTCATCAACAAAATTTTGCGGCCAAGCTTTTACGGTCGAGACTCTCAATTATCGGCCGAGATCTCCTCTCACAACACCTTTTGCGGCCGATACCTTCATCGATATATATATATTGAGGCCGAGCATCTCTCCACCGACAATAAATCCGGTTGTATATTTTCCCTTTCCTTTATTTTCATTTCTTTAGCTTTTCTATATTATCTTTTCACTTTCCCTTATTGGCTTAACACTGAGGACGGTGTCTAGTTCAAGCTTGGGGGAGTTTGCATTTCATGCATTGCATGTTTCTTTCTTTTTATTTACTTATGTTTGCATCTATTTGTAAAAAAAAATCCAAAAAATTTGAAAAAATTTGAAAATTTTCTAAAAAAATACCATTGCATGCATTTATTTTTGCTACCATCTTACAAACTCTTGTCTTATTGTTTTAATTATCTTTTAGTAAAAGTTCAAAGACATGTCGCTAACTGATGAAATTTGAATACTTTTCTTTCTTATCACTTGCTATTTTAGTATCAAACTTATGGACTGTGTGCCTATGCTAAGTAGAATTATGAATGACTAGACAACAAAATCATATTCATGCATTTTTATTTCTTTTAAGCCTTGATAGTAGTAGCCTTCTTATTGACCATATCAAGTACTTTTTAAGCTTATAAAAAAGAAGGGTTAGTTAAACCCCAACAAAAAAAAAGAATAAAGTTATGTGTAGGTACAAAAGTGCTATCCGGAACCAAAGTGTGTTCGGGTAATTAGATCCGTAGGGGTTCATGCCTGGCGACCTAAGGGCAACTGCTCTGGGATCCGTCGATCGAAAACCTGCTACATGGACCATCTTGTGGAATATGGAGAAGCACAGGAGTACTGAACCATGGCTAAGTTCGAACTCTTCATTCAGAACCTTGGTTGTTCGGGCAAGTAAACTCGAGGGGTGCTTTATCACCTGGTGCCCTAAGGTCTTCTGGTCTGGGAGTCATCAGTCTAAAGCCCGCTACATGGACTTCCTTGTGCAATCTTGCTTGAAGATTAGAACTGTTAAATGATTGAAAATAAAGTTGGAAAATGAAAAGAATTAATTATTCAATAAAATTAATACTGATACTAATTTGAAGCTCAATTAGTACTTATGTGTTCAATATCAATGTTATTATTTGATAGACAATTTATTTTTTTCACAAGGCTGAATTTGATATTGTTTAAATTTGTGTAGCATTCAGAACCTCTATGAAGCTAAGTGCATGGAAAATGATAAGATGCTGAGTAGTAGGTGTGTAGAAGAATTGTGTGAGAAAATTAATCAGTTGACAATGTGGCAGCTATGATGGAACTTTCTTGAGCCTTGCTTTGAATTTTTGCTTGAGGACAAGCAAGACTTTAAGCTTGGGGGAGTTTGATGCATGCAAAATACAACATATTTTAGTTAATTATTTTAATTAAATTTTCTGTAATTTGATGATGACATGCATCATTTTTAGTCATTTTTAATCGTAATTCCGGATTTATCAATTTTAATTATTAAATTCTCTAAATATTTTAATTGTGGATGGATTAACTAAACTTGGATAATTATTTTGCAGGAAAATTCGAATCTCGGCCGAAATTCAAAGAAATTATTTCTTACGGCCGAGATTTTGCTTTACACCCAAGTCGTTACGGCCGAGATTCAAAAGGAGTAACAAGTTTAAATTCTTTGTTACGGCCGAGAGTTAAAGGGGTAAAGATAAATGGAATTTTATCTTTTGGGCGTAATGGCATGAAGATGAAGATGTTACGGCCGAAATTTGGAGGGCGTAATGGCATGAAGATGAAGGGTGTAACAGTCAAATGATTTATCTTTGGGCGTAAAAAGATAAAAATGATTTATCTTTGGGCGTAATGATAAAAGGATTTATCTTTGGCCGAGTTTATCTTATAATTTTAAAGTTAACCGTACGATGTTACGGCCGAGATCAAATTGAAGGCCGTCTGCACCCTATAAATACGGGAAGAATCCGTCGTTTCAATTCGTGCTCTGAAGTTCAGGTTTCTTTCACGGCGAGTCGTGAGCTCTGCAGGCTACGACCAAAAGGAGAGAGGTGCGACGGCTGAAAGTTGATCGCGACCCTGATCAAGTCCGAGAGGCTGCCCGACTGTCTGCCCAATTCGAGGGCTCTACTTCTATTTTGGGTGTAATTCTTTCGATTATTATTGTTATTTTGTTATTATCTCTCCAGAATTTCTAGGATGAACTCCATGTTTTTAGGATTATTATTTTAGGAGATTATTAATTGAAGGAAAATATTTGGACCCTATTTTATTTATTTTAATCTTTTCTGATCAATTATTAATTGTGCTTAATGCTTTTATATTAGTTAATTAAATTTCTGAATTAGGCTATACCAGTTTGTGGAGTGTTTAATTTCAGAATTTATTATACTAATTATAATTGATTTTATTTGGAATTAATAATTGACATAAATTTGATAACTAGTGTGTGGAGAATCAAGTTTGTGTGGTCTATTAATCTATACCAGTTTGTGGAGTGATTAATAGTCTAGAGAATTCAATTCAATGCATCTTAATTTTAATATGATTTTGGGGGTACCAGTCGTGGAGACTTCAATTCTTATTAAATTAAGATAGTTCTATATGATTAGATTGAGGGATACCAGTCGTGGAGACCACAAGTTAATCATGTTAGATTACTTTAGGGAGACTCTAATCCATCTTTAAAGATTAAAGTTATCTTTTATGGTTCAAATATTTATCCTGATCTATTTTCATCCTAAGGCCTAACTTCAACACCACTATCTTATCTTTATCTTATTTTCTTTATTTTATTTCATAAAATCTCTTTCCAAAAATCCATGTTTTTTCCTCTCTTATTAATTTATAAATCCAGATATTGAATTAATAATATTCCTCGTGGGTTCGACACTCTTACTCCTTTTTACTATATTACTTGAGCGACTAGTGCACTTGCTAACAAATTTTATTGTTACAAATACAACGCATCAACGATTATAAACAAACTTTGTTACCTTTGATGCCCTTTCAATTAAGTTATTCACAATAGTCATTTTTTTCAATATCTCTTAAGATTAAATTCAAATAATGTGTAGCACAAGGAGACCAATAAATGGATGGATAGTTCTCATTCAACAACCTGTCAGCAGCTTTATAATTTAAATCATTATCTATAACTAAATATACAACATTACTTGGTCCAATAAATTCAACCAAATCAGCAAATAAGTTGCAAAGAGTTGTAGCATTTTTTATAATGTCAAAAGCATCAACTGATTTAACAAAGCAAATTCTTTTAAGAGAATAAACAAGAAAGTTGATGAGTTGTCTATTCTTTTGATCCTGCCAACCATCCCCCATTATATTACATCCAGTTTCTGATCAAGTATGTCTAAATGTATCAACCGACAAGCCAACTTCCTTCTTAATCATATAGTAATTTAGTTCTAATTGCATGATAATTAGGACATTTATATCCTGGACCAATTGTTGCAATGGTATCTATCATAGGCTGCTAATAAACTAAATTTGCACAATTAAATAAAATGCAACAATCATAGAAAAACCTAGCAATAGCTAAATCATCTCGATGAACACCTTCTTTACATGCTAAGACACTTCTACTTGAAGGTTGTGCACCAGGAGTAATTCTTGCAGCAAAAAAAATTATTTCCACTTATTTATTTTTTCCTTTCCCTTTGACTTCGCTTGGATTTCTTGTGGCAAGTGCAACTTGTTCTTGTACACCTATCTCAACTTGCTAACTAATATTTGTTTTTTTCATTTTGTTCATGTGCTCTTTTCTTTGATGTAGCTATAGATTTCTTATGTTCTCCAAGTCGATACTTGACTTCATAATTAACTTTAGCACAATACAATGCTTCTCCTTTTTTCCAGCACGATGTAATTTCATTCTATATATTCCTCCACCTTTTAATTTTTTTTCACAATACAAGCATTTCAATGATCTTTTTCCTTGTGCATTAAAACAAATCTAGCAATGATCCCACGTAGTATTTGTCTTCAATCTTACTGATTGAGAGCTTAGGGGAGCTAATATCATGATACTAGTTGTAGATTGTGTTTGAGATTGTCCGGTAGTTGTTTGAGTTTCACCACAACCATTTCATGAAAAATAACAAATAAATATAATTATATATGCAAAATATTAATTGATCAAAAATTAAACTTAAAAGCACCCCCAACCGACAAAAGGTGCGACTATAGCACGCCCTAACCACGCCTGGCCGGCCATGGCGTCGTTAAGGAGTGCCTTGGCTGGCCAGGCGTGGCTAGGGCATGCCCTGACTGGCCAAGGCACCACCATGGCATGCCCTGGCCAGTCAGGCACTGTCAAGGGCTTGTCCTGGCTGGCCAAGGCGTGCTCATGGCCAGCCAAAGCGCCCCTGGTCGGCCAAGGGTGGTGATTCTTGATCAAAATGTGCCCTAGGCTGGCCAAGGGACAAGATCGACAACCATGACATGAGGGCGGCCCGGCGTCGCCTTCGACGGACAAAAGCCGCAATCGACGAAACTCATGGAGTCACCGACTCATCGATCGTCGAAGCCGAACTAACAATGCTTGATCAATGAACTAACAATCGAGAAAGAGAGAAATTTACTGATCACTGCAAAAGCAGTGGTCGCTAGATCGTGTGCACATCACTGGATTGAAGGCAATGGTCGCCTGTGCGTCACCGGATTGTATCTTCCCGCAGCGGTCGCCGAAGTCAGAGCCAAAGGTAATTTGCACCAACGGCCGGTCATTGTCAAACGATCGTCGAAGGAAATAGTCGCCGAATGAAGGAAACATCGAAACAATCGTCGAAGGAGAACGATGAGCGCGCTATATCTTGACTTCATGAGCCAACCCTAACTTGAGGAAAAATTTTTTGAAAATGTGAACCGACCGGGTCATAAAAAACGGACAGATCTACCGGTTAAACTCAAGTTTTGACCTAGTTTAATCGGTTCAACGCGGGTCAAAGATCAATTCGGGTCTAGACCGATCCGAGATCCCTTTTAATGGCCAGTCCGATCGGCCATACTGGACCAGTTTTCAAATCACTGATCTCGAGAAGGGATTATTATTTCCAAGATAAGTTGTAGCTAGGCCCATCCATATTGATTATTGCAGTAAGGCTCGACGTGGGCTACGATAAAATAATCTTCTTCAGTTTCGTCACCACTCCATATCTTCAGCAATTAGACGAGGACACATAAAACAACTTTACCATTCGCAACCACGGCATCGAGTAGCTTTATATGATAAAATTTGTGTTCATCGTGATTTGAACAAACTGTTTTACACACGTACAATCGGCGTTAGAATGCAGCCACGACAATCTCTCTCTCTCTCTCTCTCTCTCTCTCTCTCTCTCTCTCTCTCTCTCTCTCTCTCTCTCTCTCTCTCTCTCTCTCTCTCTCTCTCTCTCTCTCTCTCTCTCTCTCTCTCTCTCTCTCTCTCTCTCTCTCTCTCTCTCTCTCTCTCTCTCTCTCTCATATATATCTGGGAAAGTGAAAAGTTTGCAACTAAGTGAAAAGTCATGGCTAGCTAAATGCTCATTCTGACCTTGCAATTAAATTTGTCATGACGAATAATGTGCGGAGTCGTGACTTATCTTAGCTTCTCTCATGACTTGTACGATCTGTTAAAAGTTAAAAAGAAAAATCAGTTAATATGTCCTTCATTTTTTTATAATATGTGCAGAATTAGTAATCAATGAGTTAATATGTCCTTGAAGACCAAAATATCGCAACTTTGATTTTCGAAAGTGGTACTTACGTGGCCCTGTATTCTCAATCCTCATGGTGGGCCCGTTTGCAAATAATTGGGCTGGATCGATCAATCTGCACACTGGTCAAAACTACAATAGCAAATGTAAATATAAAAAGTAAATAAGAATTTACTAATTCAAATATTAATTTCACCTTTATCAATTATTTGTTAAATATTCTTGTTCTAGTTTATTTGAATGGTGATTTTAACAAAAGACGTAATATTAAAAAAATAAATGATTTTTTTATCATTAATATAATTATCACTTTAAATAGCTATATGAATTTCATCCGAAATTAGTTAACTATTTAGCAAAAAAACAAGTTAATTTTAATATTAATAATACCTAAATGATGCTTTATTTACTCAACAGCAATCAACTCTAATACTAATATAACCCATTAAATTTAAGTTTTATGCATTAAACTTCTTGGGAGTTGGTACACTTAAATATATTAACATTATTGGTCTACCATACTTTAGATAATTAATTAACTTAATTATTAGTTCACGAAAATTAATTAATGTTATGCTTTTTCTAATATATTTTTATTTACGCTTCACATATTTTACTATTCTAAAAATTTACCTCTTATTTTTAACAAGTCACAATAATGTTGAGCAAATAAACCTTAATTAAAATGATCTGGACGTTAAAAAAATGAAAAAAATAAATCCAACGAAAGAAAACTGAATATTGATTTTGCTTATTTTTTTAACAAGCATTACGTTAGAGATAACAACAGTGAAGAAGTATTTATGCCATCCTATATTTATCAATTGACAGTCAAGTTATTAAATAAAATATGGGTAATTTGTATAAAAATCCAATTTATATTTATTTTGATGTCTGATCTATTTTTACATAAAAATCGTAAATTTTTAATTTACTTGTAAATCGAGTGTATTATTATATTTTTATTTAAAAAATTGTTATATATTAATTCAACAATGACAAGATAGATAAGTGTATAACATGTCACCATTCTTTTACTTTAATTGTTTTATACAACTTTGGTGGATTGAGGATTATTAATAACTAATTAATTTGGAGTTTGGATAAAGATTTGAACCATATTGTGCAATGTAATTGAAACGAATTTTTTTAAAAAAATAGTTGATTACTAATTCCTTCTTCGTTTTTTTTTCCTGAGCATTTCAGCCAGAACGAAGTAATTTAAAGGATTAATGGGTCTGCTACTAGACCCATTAATCCTTTAAATTAGGTAGCAGGCTGCTCCTTATATTTGGAATCGTAGGATCACGAATCAATGGCCGATGACGATTTGTGCAGTTCAGCGTTTTCATCGACCTGTTTACATTTCATGTGCACCGGTTCACGAATGTGTTTGGCCGAACTATCCGTAGAACGCCCTTGCGAGGTCATCGTCGAACTCTCTTGAGGCGAGGTGATGAGCATGAGTGGTGGCGATGTGATATGCTTCGGCGGCGGCAGAGGCAACGTGAAGGGTTTGATCGGTAGACGGCCGGCAAATCCAAAGTGAAGAGGGATAGGGCGCGATGTTAGGCGCTTCAGCGGCATTGGCAAGGCAAGGCGAGCTCAGGCGGCACCAGCGCGAAGAGCTTGATTGGCGGACGGCCAACCAAAGCCAAAGTGAAGAGAGGTTAGGGCGCGACGTGAAGCGCTTCAGCGGCAGCACCTTTGGCGAGGTGAGGCGGCAGCAGAGACGAGGCGAGGCGATAACGGTGGCGAGGCAAGCTTGGGCGGCGCCGGCGCGAAGGGCTTGATCGGTGGGCGGCCAAGAAAATGGGAAAATGAAGAAGGTTAGGGCGCGACGTGAGACGCTTCAGCGGCGGCGTTGGCGAGGCAAGGTGGCAGCGGAGCCGAGGCGAGGCGAGATCGGGTGGTGCCGGCGTGAAGGGCTTGATCAGTCGACGGCCGGCAAAGGGGAAAAATGAAGAGGGTTAGGGAGTTCGACGGATGGAGAAGAACCGGACACTCATGAATTGAACACTGCTTGTACAGTGAACCGTGCATTTTTTTAATCATCGTTGATCTAGGATCTAACAGAAAGAGTGATAAAGTATCAAATTACAGAAAGTTTACAATTTTATGATCTTCATCAAAAACTCTTTCCCATGACAATTAATTACTACGATGAATCATGCTATAACAAAGATCTTCATGACGTAGATGAATGTTTCCAAAACGATGAGGGGTAGTTCAAGATCTTCCTCCTCCCGAAATTAGTTCTATTTCTATGGTCGTCTTTTTCCAAATTGAAATGTAGGAAGCCCTCCATAGATTCGAGGTGCATGCCACCAGAAATTACAAAAATAATTATTTTGAATTACATAGTTTTATTTTTTAAACATAAGGTCATTCAACTTTTTTTATGTAGAAAATGTATTATCATCCATTTCTGAAATAATTATTTGGATGGGTCTTTAGGTTTCAATACATCAGACATCCAACTTTTATTATGTCAATAGCTAAATCATAAGTCAAGCTAAGAATGTCAAACAACTGTGACATAATCATGTTCAAGGTTGTCAGTTTAGATAAACTCATTTTTTGTTTGGTGAAATTGACTCATAAATTCATAAGATTTATGTATCAAATAAGTTTAACTATTTAATTAAATAGTAATTCTTATAAGCAATTTTTATCATCTTACATCATATATGTATCATCCATAAATTATAAATAACTAATATATTTTACTCATATGAAATAAATATGAAAGTAATCAAAATAAATACTATCATTTACAACTAATAAATATTACTTAACTGTCAATTATTCTGTTTATTATGATAAGATACTCATAGCAAATAAAAGTAAGTAAAATTATTGCACTAAAATTTTTAATCATGATATTAATTTTATTTTCAAACACAAATACAGTAATCAAATAAAAACATTTCAGAGTTTATAAACTTTTTTATTGTACAAAATAAATAATTGTTTGCAATCCTATAAACTCACTAGAATCGTATAATTTAAAAGAGTTTAAGTTGTTCAAGAGTTTATGCTAATTTTACATTTTATTTTATTCCTTAGTAAATTATGTTTAGGAATATCTTTTACAAGAAACATTTTGTAAATTAAAGTTTGATGAGTTTCAATAGTAAAAATATATTTTATAAATATTTAAGAAAAGGATTAGGTGCGATTATATGGTATGATTAAATAGTTTAAGAGACCAATTAACTAAATCTTTGCTACGGAAGAAAATACGAGTGAATCCAAAGTTGAAACCTAACATGAATTATCTAAGTTTTGATTTCATAAAACTTGAGTGATTTGTACATTAATTAAAATCTAAAGCTGAATTACTTAAATTCTGATTTTATTTAAAAAAAAAACTAAATGACTCTTGACACTATAAATCCGTAGTTAGTGAGAATGCAACATATAGCATTTACATGTGTTCGGTGCCTAGATTAAACTTTGTTCACTCATTATTACATAGAAATGGACAGTTTTATCATCATTTTCTTGCTAAACATATTATCCTTTTTGCCCCTAATACCTTAATGTGACAATTTAAGAGCATGCATTGATTAACTACTAATTGTTTATTAGTTATCATTGATTAACACCTTAATTGTTTATCATTGCTAAGCATATGATAAACTTGTCTGTTAACAACTAGAATAAGGAATAAAAGGCCTACTGTGTTTTTGCATGTTTAATGTCTTCTCCCTCCTACAAGTTGGAAACTACAAGTCCTAAGAGGGGGAGTACAGAATTAAAGACTGTACTTGCCAGCTTGATAAACAGCAAGCCAAACTGGGAGGGAGGCATCAAAATGCTCAAAGTTGTAGCTTTGCCTTTTACTTTTTTTTTTTTCTTTCCCCCCACCCTAGTGAGTGATCCCAATGCCATCAGTGCACAGTGAAGTAGGAAAAGTGCACACTGTTGAGAAAAAGTGAAACAACCACATGGTCTCAACCAAAGATCAACTTCTCTTGTGGAGAAAAAGAAGGGCATTCAGCAAAAAGATGAAACATTGGCACACACTGCAACACGAAAGTGATACAACGCCAAAGAAGCAAACAAAAAGAAAAAAAAAAGGAAAGGCCTGGCTCCTTAATGAAATAAGCTTTACAAAAATATCAGTTCTTATGGATGATGACTAGCTTAGCAAAGATATGAAAGAGGTGCTAACTAAAATGCACTACAATGCTTCTTTGGACCCATGGATCCCGAGGGTGCATTGGATGTTTCTTAAGCTCTCTCTCTCTCTCTCTCTCTCTCTCTCTCTCTCTCTCTCTCTCTCTCTCTCTCTCTCTCTCTCTCTCTCTCTCTCTCTCTCTCTCTCTCTCTCTCTCTCTCTCTCTCTCTCTCTCTCTCTCTCTCTCTCTCTCTCTCTCTCTCTCTCTCTCTCATGGCCTTGATACTTTCCAAAGCCATGAAACGTCAAGCATGCATGAAGTAATTTATAATTTATCAACAGTAATAATGGAAGACAGAAGAAGGTTTCCACTTGTGTTGTGTCTCCTGTGATCGATTTAGAGTTAGACTTTTAAAGAGTGCAATGCTCCCCCATGACAACATTATATGAATAATAACTATTTAACTTAACATCTGAGTGTACGGCTTCAAAGTAGCGAGAGATGAATAAAAAAAAACTGCAGATTCTAACAGTAATGTCCATGTTTGCATTGCCGAAAGGAGTAATACTCGAGGGAGTCGCAAAAATTGTAAGTAATCAAAGCTCAAACCAGTTGATTGGAAGTCAAAGAAGTTGCCAGGAACATGCATGATGAGCTGCCTTCGTGGTTGTTCATGACTGCTGCTGATGGTGCTGCTGTGGCAATAGTTGGTCGTGCTCCGAGGGCTGCTGCTGCTGCTCCTGCTTCTTAATGGTGTTCTTGTTGTTGTGCATCCAAACCTTGAGAACTTGCCGCCGCACGCCGGCGTCAGCGCAAAACTGCTGTACAGCGGCTTCGTCTTGCTTCTGGATCCGCCACCCGATCCGCTCAGCGAACGCCAGCATCTTCTCCTTCTGCTCGAGCGTGAACTTCGTGCGGAACCGCTTCCTGGACCCGGCGGCGGCGGGCGCGGGGGTCGCCCCGGCGCGGTGGAACCTCTCCTCGCTCGAGGACTCGGTGGTCGTGCCTCCGCTCCCGCTGGTGTTGCCACCGAAGGCTACGACGACGGACGACCCCGCCGGCGCGGCGGCCCTCGGCGACGGGCTCGGAGGGAAGCCGGCACCGGCGCTGCCCCCGATGTGGAAGTGCTTCGGTGCGTGAGGGCTCTGAGGGTGGGGCGGCGGGAGCAGGAGGGGCAGTCGGGCGCTGGGGTAGTACGACTTGCCGGACCCGACGGCATTACTCTCGCCGGCGTCCGGCTCCTTCCGATGGAAGCTGCGGTGGCAGCCGCAGGCGGCGCACTTGAGGAACTCGTGCGTGGACGGATCGCCATTGGGCATGAACTCGCCGCAGCCGTCCACCACGTGGCCCCCGACGGAGGCCGCATGGTTGCGGAGGCATTCGCGATAGCGGCAAGAGACGTCGGCAGCAGCGGTGCTGGCGTTGGGTGGCTTGGCAATTGGAGTGGCGGTAGACGGCTTGGAGTTGGATAAGATGCCACCTGCACCGGCTGCAGGAGTACTCAGGGATGAGTTTGAAACTGGAGCTGGATCTGAGATCAAATTGCCAAAAGGCTGAGAAGAAGAGGAAGAATGGTTGTCTATCGGTGTAGAGATATGAGTAAGAACAGCTGGTGTAGTAGTCGAGGCAGGAGCAGGAGGAACCGCCGCTAGTGGTGGTGGCGGCGGCGGCGGTGGCGTTGTGTTACTTGCAATGATGTGGTGGCCATTCCTATTTCCTCCGATACCTCCTCCACCTGCAGGAGCTCCTCCTGCTGCTGCTGCTGCTGCTCTTGGGGATAGAAGAGAAGAGGAGGTGGAGAAGGTTGGCTTAGAGAAAGCTGAGCCCCTCCCAGGGGGAGGATGATTGTATCCTATGGTGGAGTTTGGTATCCCAATCTCATCACCTTGGTTTCTATATTCCATATATCCCTATCGGACTCTTTACTGCTTCACAACGCCTCCGATTCTCTATCTCCACACCTCCACTGCAAGTTTATTGAAGGTGAGAGAGAGAGAGAAAGAGAGAGAGAGAGAGAGGACGCCGAGAGATATCAGAGTAGAATAAATTAACAAATGGAATGGATATTAAACAAAGGGGGGTCACTGTTCCAGCTCCCTATTGCACACAGGAAAGAAGGCTGCAGCGCTGGTCTAGCGACATGGATGAGATGAGACGACGACCTGACGAGCAAGTGCGGCACTAAGAGGAGCTGCAACTGGAGGCGCGTGGGATTCTTTGTGTGAAATAATGGCCAAGGTCCAAAAGCTAAAAGGATTGAAGACTCGAAGGATATATATTTATAGATGGATGCACAGAGATGGTTATGGAGAATTAGGGAGGAGCGAGAGAGAGAGAGAGAGAATGGGGTGGCGGGATGAAGTGGGCTTGCTCGGGGATCTGGTTTCCTACCAGCTAACCAAGTTCATCTCAAGGGATGAAGCTTGTTCGTGCGTGTTTCTTTTTGCTGGTGATATTGCTCTCAAGCTTTTCCTTCCCGTCACTAAATCAATCAAGTAAGCAGCAGTATTAGTAGTAGTTTCTCTCTCTTTATTTTCCTCTCTCTCTCGGCCCTGCACACCTGACGAGGTGGTGATGATATGCAATCAAGGGGTGGGATTGCAGCCGCGAACAACCGACAGGGTCATCCTTCACCCCTCCCACGCCCTGCGACCTGGTCCCATTTCCCCTACTTAATAATTGTTGCTGCCCGAGCCACCCTTCTCTCTCTCTCTCTCTCTCTCTCTCTCTCTCTCTCTCTCTCTCTCTCTCTCTCTCTCTCTCTCTCTCTATCAATATATTTCATTGACATACATAAATATTTGTATGTGGCTCAGTATATGGGTACGTATAAATGTGTGGCGTCTAACATCCTCATAAGCTTAGCTATAGGCTTATCTCATTATCCGCTGTCACAAATTTCTGTGCTGGTCTGCAATGCATCAAATAATATATATATATATATATATATAAAGTATAGCTGTAGAGTTGAATTCTGAATTGAATTAATTTGCAAGAGGTTGATGGATTAATAAGGGAGGGGGGGCGTAGATTGAGGAGGTGAGTGGGGTCCTGTACATTTTGAGCCATACACGACCAGCCCTCGTTGGTGTGTCAGACTCCAGCACTAAAAGGGGTTTGGGTCTGGCCACCTCTCGAGAGTTAAAAGAGTGCAAACTTTTGTTCTTTGCCTATACTTCTCACCTTTGTTACCTAAGCAACAAAAAGCTTACATGATTCCATCCCCCATTCCCTCATCTTTCCTTGTCACCTGCACTCACACGAGTCCTCCCTACACTTGCATGCTGTCCTCAACTTGGGTTTTGGTGCAAGGTCTCTGTGGTGGCAAATGGCAATGGTGGAGTAGTTGTACCCTGTGAAAATAGTGTGATCAGTGCCTTGTGCATCCTGTCCTCCCTCTGATCAATGCTTCAATTTTGATCAATCTTAGGGGCCAAATGCATGCTCCAAACTTAGGATTTTACTCAGGTAATTCTGTACTAGCCATTTTATCTCTCCTGGAATAATTTTATGATCACTAATATTGGCATGCTAATTAATGCTGAAACTAAGGTCTCACTCTTTTTTTCTCTTGCTAGTGTAATTCATAGGATGTTGATGAGCGCTACTCCTCTGATCAGGTCGGAAGCATATGAGGCCAAATCACATTTAAGAAGCCTTCTGATCTCTAGCTAAATAGCTTGCCTTTTGCAGCACTGAACCCTCAAATCTTACTGCATATTAACCACAGCTAGCAGTAAATTATACATTATGATGCAGTGTGCATGCAGCGAACACAGAATTAAACACTCTGATTTTCTTTTACCAATTATACATACATATATATATATATATATGATATGTGATACTTTACCTAATTAAAACCCTTAAACCCTATTGAACAGTAACTGGAGCAGCAATAATGCCAGGGGCTCTCTAACACACCATGCCAAATTTCCAAGGACCACTTGGTTGCTTGAAAGCAATTGATACTTGTGTCTTGATGCATGATCTTATCCTTCTGGAACTGTGTATAGGATTAGGTTAGGAAGCACCGTGTGTAGGATTTTGGAGAACAATTCCTGACCAAAAAAAAAGGTATGTTGATAATTAGAAATTAACATTAAGCTGCCCTGACCAGTACAAAATAGGAAAATTCAAGCAAAATATTTTCCACAAGAGTTGCCACTTGAGTTTGAAGTGATGGCCCCTAATCCTACAGTGTGTGGATTGTTAGGCGGTTACACAGGGGTGACAGGATAATAGATGTCATCTGCATTTATTGCATCATTAACTCGTGTTTTTGTTGCTAAGCTAAACAACTTTTGAGTGCCGTGAATTGACTTGCTTCCTCTATTTGCATGCCACGGATGTAGTAGTAAGTCCTCACTCCATCAAGACCGACATGTGTTAACACATTTATCTATACCCATCACCAAACACATATATCTTAAGTTACATGCAAACCATGCTTAGTCTCTTAACTAATTGGAACCCTTGAAATTAATGAACTTTGTTGAACTAAGTTAAATGTCTCGAGGAATTAATGAGTCTTGCTAGCGCCTTCATGTTGCAAGTAATCATTAGGTTGTTTCTTGAGAAAACATGAAAGTTGTTTTCTACTCGATCCGAAAGGTGGAATGAGTGTGTAAACCGTGTTGATATATATATATATATATATATATATATATATATATATATATATATATATATATATAACTAATAAAATGAAGTGTTGATAAGTATTATATTGATTGAAACACATTTACATAAAATTACTTATATTAATAATTAACAATCAATTAGTTATAATACTAAATTATTTTTTAGAAAAAATAAGCAGCTCTAACCCTGTTTATTTTTTATAATTTATGAATAAATTTGATATCTTCTTACTAGTCATCTTTTAAAAGTTGACAAACACTGAGATTTTTACAAATTAACTTATAAGTTGTTTATAAGCTTAATCAAACATGGCCTAATAGAGTGTAACACTCCATGAGCGAAACTTGATGAAACACCTCAATTAGGATCATCCATTTTATATCCATGGCCTAGATGAAAGCGCTCTCCCTCTCATGTGCGCGACCTTCCTCCCCTTAGATCAGCTGCACGTCCCCTCTCAACGCGGCCAATGCAGCGGCCTTCGACGCTCCACCTCTGCAACTCCGATCGCCGGTCATTTGCATGCTCACATCTGTTGCCCCCATGGCCGCCCAATTCATTCGCCAACGTTCATCGAAAGAGAGTAGAGAAGAGAGAGAATGCATGAACTATTGCCATCCACCTAAAATGAAAGGTAAGAGACGATCAAAATATTTGTTATGAATTCATTGCAATATCATTACAAAAGAAATTATGTATCGCGTAAGGTCTAAAAACCTTCTATTCATATGAATTTAACCTTATACATGTACATATACATCAATTTCTACGAAAAGTTGGGCATAATTACAACAAATCTTATCGCTGTCAATAAAGACTTCTATTGATGGGAGTGATGGATACAGGGCTGTAAATGGTTCTAGTATGTAGATCTTTTGTTCCAAGGATAATCATCATAATTTTTTGAAAAAAAAACTACAAAATCTTTTGAAAAAAAATGCTCATAGATCAATTTTCTCGAAAGATTTTTTTTTAGTCCCTACTTTGATGAGATCATGTTGAAAAGTTTAATATAACATAAAATTTGATATAACCATATCCGTACATTGGAACTAAATTTTATAACATGATTAATGGCCTCGCAGAGTAAATTACGTCAAATTACGTCAACTTTGATCATTTTTCCAACTCTACCCTCCAACTTTAACACGAATGCTCTCCATTCTAATATTTGTTTCACGAATTGCCCTTTCTATCGATAATACTCAATTTTCCGATCACTCCTATGACATTCAACACTCTCTCTCCTCCACGTAAGCAAAAATCTATTGTGGCATTATTAAAAAAATTTAAAGCCCCCCTCTACGACCTCCATTGAGTTCGTAGAGGGGGCAAGGCTCCCCCTCCCGTGCATCGGCAAGGTCCTCATTGGCATTATTTTAATTTTTAAATTATTATTATTTTTTATTAATTACTGACATGGAGCCTACGTGGCGGTGCCACGTCGAATGCTCTCATGCGTGACTGAGAGAGGGCATCGCCATGTCAGCGGATCAATTGAGAAATCGGGTATTCTCGATCAAAAGGGCATTCCATAAAATAAATTATAAGATGGAGAATATTCATGTTACAAAATGAAGCAGGAGAGTATCGCTGAGCAAACATTAAAGTCGGAGGACATTTAGTGTAATTTACCTAACCTCATATGGTTAAGGGGTCTATGTCCCACTCGCAGGATGAATATTGCTCTTTCATCTTGAACACTGAATTAATATATTAGTAGTTCACCAAAGCGGGTATAACAACTAAGTTTTTCCTGTTTAATCTTTAATTTCACAAAAAAAATTTCTAATTTTCCTCCTCTTCTTTTCTATTTTTTTACTTCTTGATTTTTATTTGTTTTCCTTTTCTCGTTGCATTAAAAAGTAAGATAAATAAGATAAATAATTGTTCTTTCATATACAATTTACCTCAATTTTATAGTTTTTAAATTTTCCTGAGATTTTGTTCTATGTTTTTTTTCACCGCCTCCTCTTTCTATCACATTGATGATGAAGTAAATCATGATTAGAAAGAATAGAAAAGATATAATTTACTTGTAATGTTATTATTTTATTAACTAAGTAATTTATGTTACCGATTTATGATATATGAATACAAATTATGATATTTATATGCTCAATTTTGTTAATGAACTAATGGACATGTTATTGGCTGATCCATTAATTAATGGAATGTATATTGAACTATCGGGTAAATGGGTTGAAAAAAATTATATTATACTTCATAATCATATTAGTCATATTGGACTATTTGGATGGCCTAATTAACTTATTATATTGGACCGAACCACAGAAATTTTCCGTCTAATAAGCATCCGTTATAAATATTTATTTCATGTAGGACTCTAATTTTAATTAGTTAGTTTTAATTTATTAAATAATAAGATCAATTTCTATTTTAATTTTTTTTCTGTTAGACATTTTCGTGTCTAATAGATTTCTGAAGATAACTTTTTCTTTCTTATATGTACTTGCCTCTAGTTAGAGAGTTGACTTCAACAATATCTTAAACATGTGTCTAGAAGAAAGAAGTACTTGACAAGTTATTTTATTCTCTTAAAATTATATATTTGAATGGTTCTAATTAATTAAGTTAGAGTTAATTACTATAGTGTTTTGTTTCAATAGTTTGAGAAAAAAACTTTAGGCATCATTAGATTGTGAGTAATGCTATATCCTCCTAATAATCCTTCTAAAAATCCTCCTAACATCTCACAATGTCATAAATTGTAATTTTATCAACTTTTGTGGGTATTTTACACGTGAGTTTTAGGAGGTTTTTAGGAGGATGAATCATTTTCCCTTTTTGATTAATTTTTTTTAATAAATCAACCTAACTCATGTAAACTAAGGTTCATCCAAAAAAAGGGGGGTCAGGGTCCACTTTCTTTTAAATTATTAATTCATTAGTCATTATTTTTTATTATTAATAAAATATGTTTACATATTTTATTGGTCACACTGTTACATTTTGGATCTTTTCTAATATATTTAAAGTTGTATTAAGTTTTATATTGTAGTTGTAATATAAAGAATGGAAGTACTACTTGAAAATAGAGCAAAATTTGTAGGAAATCATGACATAATTAAGAACAACCAAGGAGATTGAATTTCCTTTGAAGTTGATCATCAAGGAATCATAATTGACCGAAAAAAGGTAATTGTAGGAGGTCTTTCCATTTAAGAAAATAGATGATGTATAAAAAAATAGGCGGCAATTGAAACACATTCACCCCAAAAGTATGTAGGGATAGATGTTTGGAATATTAAAGAACAAGCAGCTTCTAATATGTTTCCATTCATCTCTCCCATTTTGTTATGGAGTGTAAGGATAATTAGTAAGGTGAAAAATGCCATGCTCATTAAAGAACTTTTGAAAAAAAAATGAAAAAAAATTATATTTTGTTATCACTTCTAACTAGTTATTGATTTGGTTGCGGACCTTGCCATAAAAGTTAACAAAAAAATTTTGAGTTTCAAAATTTATGGTCATGATCAACGATAAAAAGTGAGAAAATAATGAGCTCCAATGTAAGTTACTACATATAGCCTAATTTTTCTAAATATTAAATAAATAAATCCAAAAATAAAGTTTAATTAGAGTTAAGATATGGATTTAAAATAATAAATGAGAAAGGAGTTTGTGTAGGTTTATAATTTAAACAAAAAGTTTGTTGTATTTGTAGTTATAATTGAAGTTTAGATAAACTAAAAGATTAAAGTTTAAAATTTGGATCAAATATACTTAGGAGTTTTACTTAGGATTAGATTATAGTTAAACCCTAGAAACCCTAAACAGTTTGTACAATGGCACCCCATGACCTCTTTTTTCTCTCTCAATTCTCTCCCATGAGTGTGACACAAGTCATGATAAACCAAGGCAAATGGAGGCATATCAATGGTCAAGGTGTGACTTTCATCCTCAATAGCCATGACAAACTCTCAAACATCATGACTGACTAATAAAAGTATGTAGGATAGAGCTTTGAGTACATCATGACAAAACAAATCCATGATAATATTATTTATACACAATCATAGCATGATTATTTGCAACAAAGGCGACAATAGCATTGAGGATTGTTGTGACTATGACTCACTAGGTCATAAGAAGCCACGATTAAACTTGAGGGTTTTATTGTAGGATGTTGATCACAATCATCATGACGATCACTTGAACATGTCGTGACATGTTAAACCATTGCAAGTGGTTGGTTCCAATGGATGCAACTATTGTACCTAGATGCAATAATTTAGTCATGACTTGACGCAACTAATCAAGAATCGTACTACGGTCCACCTTTTTAATTATATTAATTTATTTTACAATTGATATTATATAAAAGTGATATCATTTAGTATAGGTACTTTTACTAATCATGATCTATTATTTTAATTGATTTATAATTGGATTGATTGCTATAATTGATTATATATTGATTGTTAGTGGTTAGATTAATATTATAATTGATTATACTATTCAAATTTCATCTTGTTATACTAAACTAAAAGTGACAAAGGTAGATGTGCTACGTAAGTAAGATAAAACTCGAAAGTTGTGGATTGTCATATCTATCGATTGTCCTTGGTTGATGGATGTGTTATTAATATTAATGAATAAATAGTATAACTATTGGAATGATATGTCAACCTTTAGACAAAAAAGTGATTACCTCGTTATATGATCCTTTGCCCTTTAATGTACAATGAGTTCATTGTTAATATTATTATTATTGTATCATATCAAGTGCCGTCATGACCTGATCCCTTATTGTCAATTGTTGCAAGAAAGTAGCTTGGTGTCTACTTAATAAATTATTAAAAGCTCTCTAGTTTAATTGATACAATAAACGATGTTATCACAATAACTTCTACATGAAATTGAATTATTATTGAATTTTAAGTCAAATTCATGCCAACATCAAATCAAATTGATATTTAATTGACAATTAATTATAAAAAATCATTGTTAATTAGTCAGACTATTCATAATTGTTAATTGGTATGATATATATATATATATGTATATTACTTAATTGATAAATTACTATTGCTCAATTTATTGTTTTTAACTTATTTACAACTGAGCATCTAATTATCTTTCAATTTCTAGGTACTTAGTAATTTATACTTAGTTTTCCCTTGTATCTAAATCCATGCAGGCATATAAGTACTGATGCAATGACTCATGAATTTATACATGGTATAGGCTAAATTATTTAGTTGATTTTAGAATTAAATATTTAATTTTAGTTAATTTTTTTAATAATATATTTTGAATATTAAAGATATGGCATTTCACTTAAACTCTTTCACATATTTTGATATAGCATCTAAAATTGATTTATCGAATTAGGAAATGCCTTGGGTGATCTCTTGATCACGTGTTTGGGACGTGCATTCAAGGACCAAATGTCAGAATGAATAAAATCAAATAAATTTTAAGCTTTAGTGTTAATTTATTAAGACAGTATTTTTCTTAACAGCACGCATAATAAGGACTCCTTGTTACGACTCATTTGGAACCTCAAAAAGCTAAAGAAACGATGTAAAATTATAGTTATTTTTTCCATCTCAATAAAAATTATAAAACATTGTTTGGCTGTTAATTTAAGTAGACCCCATATCATAGTTTGAAGCTTAAGATGAGGTTAAAAAGTTAGGGGGCCTTGGCTATGTAACATTTCCATTCTGACAGTAAGAAAAAAAGTGACCACAAAGAGGAAATAAAGCCTGATTTTTTTTTCTCTATAACATAAAGCAATTGTCATTTTATTGTTACTTAATTTATATGATGATGTAATACACCCAAACACTTTCAATTTAACATTTCTTTATATTTTTCTAACCTGTATTATGACCTTTTTTAAAAGTGTCATACAATGAAATTTTAGATTCCTTTAATTAAAATAATTTTGAACCAAACATACCCTTAGAATGAAAAAGATAAATAAAGGAGTGGATGGATGTACCATCCAAGATGCCACAATCATACTTTGTGATTGTTCTCTGGAATATTTTCCTTATTTAAATCATGTGATACTAATTGGATTGGATAAACAACTCAAAGGGGTCTACTACTTGCAAAAAAATGACATCATATTTGTTTAAATCCATTAAAAAATACTGAATGATTTTTCAAATAAAAAAGTTTCACTTTCGCCTTTAGAATTAATATTGGAAAAGAGTACAATGAAAACTAACTTGTTAGAATATATAAATTATAATGTGAATTTTTTTATTACTTCTTTTTATCTGACATGTAACATCTCTTTAGTCCATATATTGTTCGCTTTGAATTTTCGACCAATACAAATTTAGACACATCTTGAAAGATAAGAAATATGTCACTTATAAGTCCACAATCATCTCCTTAGCATATGTAGACTATCATACTTGATCTTTTTCAACTTTTGGACACCTAATGTTAAAAAAATATCAAAGGTGATAGTCCACTTAGGCTCTATTGGCAACATAAAAAAATAGTATTTCAAATAGTATTAGCAATTCAAACGTTATTTTTTTATTTGGTAAATGAAAAAAATAAGTAGTGTTTAGTGTTTTATTGAAAAGCTACTTCTACTAGTGTTTATCAATTAGAGTTTAACGGATTATATTTTTTTCAATTCTACCCTTATTCAAATACACTATTTCTTTCTTAGTTTATCTTATTATTTTCTCATTTTTATTTTATCATCATATACTATATTTCTTTTAATATTAATGCTTAATTAATTACAAATTATTTATATGTTAACCATGAATAACAATTAATTTAATAATTAATATATTTATATCATGCATGCACTATATAAAATTTATTGTCAATATAAATAAATATATATATAAATGAAAAAATAATTGTGAGATCTTTTTTTATTTAATTGAGATATAAATAACTTATTTATTATATTAATAAAATTTGTATAGTGCTTAAATTAAATAATTTATCATATGTTCAATTATGTCATTTGATATTTATATCATTAAATTTATCAAACACTTATTTATTAAAATATCTAATCATTAATTATCATCCACTAATCACTGATTAAATCGCTATCCGCTATCAAATCATTATCCACTTGTCAATTCACTAATAATGCCAAAAGATCCTTAGACTAAACATAAAAATAATCATAAGCTTATAAGTGACATTTTCATTTATCTTTCAAGACATATTTTAAAATCGAAAATCCAAAGCAGGCATTATTTGGATATGACTCATCTATCAAATTATACTTTAATCTAAGGATTATAATAAAAAATCCATCAATATACATATTCCATAAAAAAATTCATGATGAAGTGAAAACTGAGTTGTCTTTATTCAATCTACGAAGGGTAAGTTACAAACTACCAACATAAGAAGGGAAACTTAGAGGATGTTTGGTTATGTCAAAATAACTTATAAGTTATCATAAAATGCTTTTCATATTTGATAATCAAATATTCAGAAAGATAAGTGTTTATTTTATTATCATATAAGTAAAAAACACATAATCCTAGTTTCTATTTTTTACATACAAATTCTTTAATCAAACTAACTAACTCATTATTATAAGTTTTGACTTTTCTAAATATTCTAACATATAAAAAAATATTTTCTTTCGTCGTCATCTTTTTTATTAGGTGTGTCGTTCAACTCAGATATTACCAACTGATTGCCCGTCCTGTTTAAGAAAGCGATGATATATATCGAGTGAGAGAATATCCCTTCCAATCATTTTGTATTTACTAAAATATTTTATATTCATAATAAAATACATTTAATAGTCTATATCATTATAATAAATTTATGTATATAATACGATTATGTCTATTTTTTATATTTGTATATTTCAAGAGCATTTTTATATTTTAATTATAATATTAACTTACAGTGATTTTATTATTAAGTAGTATATAACTTAGTATTTTCATTACACTTATCTAAACAACAATTATTTATTTTCCAAAATCAACTTGAGCACTTAAAGTGCTTATAATATTAAAAATTGGCAGTAGGCTTTTTTTTTTCTGGCTACGAAAATTTAATTATTATTATTTTTTTGTTTACCAACAAAAATACTTTCAAACTAAAGCATCATAATAATTGGCTTATCTATTTATTTATAAGTTTCTAATGAACTTAATAGACGTGTCTCTTTTCTTAAAGAGGGTACTGTGTCCCATATTTTTATTAATCAGATCGACACTTTTTTAATAAAAAAGAGCCAATATATGTAAATTGTTAATTCAATGATTAAAAACCTCCACTCTTTCATCTTCTAATACATAATCCAAACGGTGTACATTTCCCTTTTAGGCAGTCATGCGTTAAATAAGAAGTGGGCTTAAGCTCCTTCCCTTTAATAGAAAGGTTTAATTTACCTCCACAAATTACATACATGTTGTTAATTGTTTGTGTTGCCACCATCATCATCGGAAGTTGAAATTTGTTGCAAGTGACATATTTATATCATAGATCGATGTGTTTTGGCACATAATATATATATATATAAATATATATATAAAAATAAGAGTTAGGTAAAGATGGCCAACTTAATATATGTTATATAGTTTGAGAGTTCATTAAACTAATGGGTTAATTAGCATGGGAAATGCTCCATATTGGGCGGTTCCTCGAACCAATGGAATGAGAATCCAACTCCCAATGCAAATTTATCACAATCTCCAATTAATTAAAGCCATCGAATCCCTCTAAGTTTAATTGTTACCATTTCTGTTTTTTTACAATAAATTATTTTCTTGAAACATATGTTAATAATCCACCAACAGAAATCGGCCTAATTGAGGATATATAATACAGTATTATATTATATTTATAAGGGCCCACTCGCCTCGGGGCACGTGTCACTACCCCCCTACTATAGCCCATGAGACCTGTCCGTCTCTGGGATTCGCGTCCACGAGACGTCACATCTAATTTTATTTCCCCCTTCCACGCAACGGACGGTTCCAAACGACTTTAATAATTGTGCTACTGCACAAGAATCTAATACGTATGACAAAAAAAGAGAAGAATTGAAAGATATAATAATGGGTATTCACAGCTTAAATAATATAATAATATTATATTTGAGCATTATTTGGTCATATATTATCGGATGTGAGAGAATGCAGAAGGTTTAATTGTGTGATTAGGAAGAAGCCACGATTTTTTTTTTTTGCTTTTAAAAAAATTGGTGGCTGGAAACAGCCAACCATGAGCATGTCAAATTTTGTAACGGCGGGATATGATGGTTATAAGTAAATTATAATTACAAATGTTTAAATTAAGAAGCTACACCACAGGAACAAATGGTTCTGCAACTTTTCATATCTCTCACCCTTTTGCTCAAATCATATCTCCATCTTTGACTGAAGATACTTGATCTTGGATGATTATCGTGTAAATTAATTTCTTAAAATGTGATATATTTTTATGTATAGACATGTAAATAAGAGGCATACACACTTTTCTCCACCTAGGAAGTGATACCGATCATTCAACTCGATTGACGCTAAGAGTTATGTGCACTGATCGAGTTGAAATTTCGATCCATCATCAAGCCCGACTATTTTAGATGTCGCCCCGACAACATGTTTGATTGCGAGGACGGAGTCACGGAGCCAAGATTGAAAGTTAGGAGAGGCCGAAATACAGAGAGTGGAGAGAAAAAAATAATATATATATATGCATATATAAATATGAAATTATTTAAAAAAATAATAAAATTAAGAAAAATATTCTATAAAAAATTACATTATAAAATGACTTATAATTATAAATTTCATCTGTTTTGAATAAAATATATCTTTTTTATTATTCATTATGCATTTTTTGTCATATTCATCTTGCAAGTTGAATTTCATGATAAAATAATATAATTATATTTAACATTATATATATATATAAATCAAATAATTAACTTCAAAAAGTTAGATGAAAATATAAGTAACTAATTTTTAAAATAATATACAAAGCAGATTGATTTGTTATGGAAATGAATCAAACTTATTGATTATATTTTTCATAAATGCACATATTACAGTATAAATCTTTTCATATAGACTCATAAATATAATAATATATTTTATTTATTTATATTTCATAAGAATATATAGGAGGCCTATTAATATATTTTTAGGAAAAATATATGATATATTATTATATATAATATACTAGGGGCTAAGCCCCCCTAATCTCAACATAGCTCCGTCTTAGTTGTTATGACAGGTGAGACTTTCAACAAATATTTTTTACATTTATAAAAGTTTGAAATTGATATTTTTACTTAAGAGACGAGGAACTATTATCCATTTGACTCCGCTTCAACTCTTGTCGATGGACTAAAGGTTGAGTTGGTTTATTTGTACTTTTCAACATGTCACCTTTGGTGCACTGTTTCTTTCCAATTTTGGTAATATTGAGTGCTACGAATTCTTCATTTATGTATGTGAGGAAGGCCAATAGATGAGCTAAATAAATTAACAGCCTGCTCATTTATTTTCGCAAGAGTTTTTTAATCGACTATTAACGTTCAATTGATATAATATTTGATACGAAAGTGTGAAATAATGTTTTGTGATAAAATCATTCGCTCTAGAAATTTAAACACATCATTTGTAATACTGTTCAATCAAACATCTGTTACTGATATCTACTCCCTGGTCACCACAATTAAGCTGCCATGTCAGTGCCACTGCCACACTTACTTTTTGTACAAGACATGCATTTAGATCTGATCCTGTTAAATTGTTTTTGAATGTTTCGTGGCAGGCACTCGAAGGTGACGACGATTAACGAAATCTAGTTAATAAGTTGTGGCTAAAAACACGGGCAGCAACAAAAGGGCTCATAATAAAGATCACCAAAACGGAACGTGCCACCAAATCACAAATTCTGAGTACTATTAATTTAACTGGAATCTTGATAAGTAAACTTTTTTTTTATTTTTTCCCTCCTGATTCGTTCTGCAACTTCCTACATGAATCAGAACTGGCAGGCACCAATAACAGCCTGGAGTCAGAACAACACCATACATACAGACAGACAGCAGCGGGCCGTGCAATCACGAGTTAATCAATTAACAAAAACGCCCCTACTTCTACTTTGTTTAATGCATCGGATCACTAAATTTTCATTTCATGCTACAACCAAGGAAGGAGGAAGGTAATTAAACTATGTTATGTATATGGCGTACGCGTGCTCCTGCATGCACATAGGGACGTGTAAACCATACTTTTCAATTGCCATGCGTCTCGTAGCTAAACCAAGTACGTGTTCTTTCGTAGCCCACAGGAGGACCAGCAAACTTGCATGTCATATAATGACTCTTTGCCATATATATATATATATATATATATATATATATATATATATATATATATATGTATGTGTGTGTATGTATGAAAATAATGGATTTACAAAGTGCCCTTCTCGTATTGCACAATATTTGAGCCGTCCAGATCTAATCGGAGGGCTCAAATCAGATGCCGTTAAAATCAGATCCATTGGTTGTCAACCATCTCGGGGGAAGCATCCGATGCATCCCTCTCCTCCGCCGGCCCTCATCCTCCCTCCCTCCCTCGATCGCCGGCACTCATCCTCCGTACCTCCCTCCCTAGATTGCAGCCTTCGTCTTCCCTCCCTCCCTCGATTGTCGACACTCATCCTCCCTTCCTCGCGCTTTGAGTCCTCATCCTTACAATTTGGATCGTCGGCTTGTGGCCGCCCTCGCCGTCGATTGCCAGTGCCGAGAGTGATAGACCGCGCGTGCGAGAGAGAGAGGGAGAGATCAGAGAAAGAGAGAGAGGGGGAAAAGGAGAGATTGACTCTGGGCCTCATCCTTGCGATCCGGAGGACCGCTGGCTCATAGCCGCCCTCGCTATCGATCATCGGAGTCGAGAAGGATAGATCAAGAGAGAGATGGAGAGAGCAAGATCGGACAGAGAGCAGAGAGCAAGCTGAGAGGGTAATTTCTCACGAGTATATCCAATTTATCGCAAAGCATCGTCCGTCGCCGTTGATCGATGGATGGACGATTCAAAATGCGTGCGACACTATGGGGAAAGGGGTGGAGGCGCTTCGCTTATCCATTATTCCTATATATATATATATATATATATATATATATATATATATATATAGCATGCATGCAATTTAATTTACTGCAGCATGTTTGCTCATCTGTCAATATATATTTTATAATATAAATGGATTTGATTCAGCAGCCTTTGACTGCATGCAACATATAGTATTACATCTGTGGTCCATTTGCTCTGGGACCAAAAGAGACCCCCGGCCCTGCATCACTGATCTCTCTCTTCTTTGTTGTCAAGTTTGAACAAGTTCTACAACATGTCATATATAGCGTCCAGCTGTATCTGGTGCATATGATCAGTAGTAGGACTCACACATTAATGAGGCCTTAAATCTTTAGGTCCCTACCTCCAACAGCACAAATAAGGCTTGATGAACTAATTTACTTTACTTTTCTTTTCCTTTTTTATCCAAATGACTATGGTATGCATCCTAATCTATTATATACCCCAGAAACATATACCTGATTATTTTTAAACTATATATTTTCTCTGACTTTTAATTATCCATTGTATTATCGATTGACCATTTTTTTGTTCCATCAATCAATGAAATAAAATTAAGTTGGATCACTTACACTGTGTTTGGATAAAGGGTCATTAAGGGGAAGGGAAGAGAATGAAGAGGAAGATAAAGGGAGGGAAGGAAAGGGAATTGTTACACTCCATTTTGGGGTTGAAACAAAATAGCACAAATGGAGGGGAATGGAGAGAAAAAAAATGAAGATTCCCCCTCATTTCTCTCCATTAAAATTTTATTTAAACAAGGGGAAAAAAATTTTACCTTCCCCTCCCCCTCTTTACCCTCATTTCACCTCAATCCAAACATAGTGTTAAAGAAACAAGTTGAGTTGAGAATTACAATGAGAATATCTAAGTCTCAACCTTTATTTTATAGTCACAACACCATAGATATCCATCTATGTTTATGTCATCTCAAGTCGCATGTCAGACTTATAATGGACGAGACTTTAAACGTACATAAATTTTAAAATTCAAATTTCTCTCAAATAGAATAAATTGTTTACCACCTTGATTCCATCCTTCATGGATAAACTATACCATTGAACTTGATACCTTCAAGCTAATAATAATAATAATAATAATAATAATAATAATAATAATAATAATAATAATAATAATAATAATAATAATAATAATAATAATAATAATAAGAAGAAGAAGAAGAAGAAGAAGAAGAAGAAGAAGAAGAAGAAGAAGAAGAAGAAGAAGAAGAAGAAGAAGTTCCACATAGATAGCTATCTTAAGACTATTAATGTGGACGAAAAAATGAACGAAATGCATGTCCAACATCGCTGGATATACAACATCTTTTAATTAATCCTCTTTGTTTTTAATTAGTTCATCCATCATATGCATTATCCCTCTGGAGTTTATTTTTGTACGCTCACAGAAAAAAAAATTAAGCCTAGAGCTCATATATTATAATTTATTGGAGACCTATATATAATAATAAGTTAATAAGAAAACAGCCTGAGCTGTATCTAGGGTACAATATTAGAATGTGATTTTTTTTTCTTTTTTCAATTCATATCAAATGGAGCATTGGTAACTTTGTAAAAGGAAATAGGCACAAAAGTTTAATATAAATAAATACACACGTGAGATGCAAGCAAGTTCCATGTCAGTTAGAATAGTCGATAACAATTCTAGTTAATATATATTAATCTAATTAGAAAATAACAATTTCGTGTTGTTTTTAAATTTTTTTTTGGAATACATACAATAATGTGGTGAGAAATTCATCGTATATGATAGAGGAATAGTAACGAGGAAAGATTAAAAAAAAGAAAAATAACAAAATAAAATGTGATAATATCGTGAATTGCTTCATGACATCTAAGAAAATATTACATTTGCTAACTTGGGCCACCAATATGAAGACGAATAGAACAAGGCCCACGGATCTATTCGTCTCTCTCTCGAGCTCACCTTTTTCACTCTAACACTCGATCAATTCCAAAATTTTATGTATGCAAAGATTCTTTTTAACCCAAAAATATAAAATGTCATTAATTATTTTGTATAATATCGCTTGAATTATAAAAGAAATTAATAATTGCAATTCCTAATCGTATTGTTTCAATTGCTATTGATTTTTATTAATTTTTGAATTTATTAATACATTACAAAATAATAGTTCATTAAAAGTTTAAAATCCATGCTTTATACTTTTGATAGGTCATGATAATATCTTTCATGATCTAAATTTCTTACCTCTCTTAACCAAAAATAAAAGAAAATCAAAGTGTTTTTTTATTAATATGTTTTCGGCTGCTCCCTCTTTTTGGGTTTAATTTAAGTTTTCATGGTCCGAAAATACCATTTGCAATTATACAGCCAAAGGCAAAGAAGAAAGAAAGTGCTTTCACAGCGAAAGTTGGCGGAATTAATTGGAGGATTCCAATTAATTGTTAGCTAAAAGTCGTATTCAGATCTTTTTATAAGCTATTGAAGGAAATTTCTCAACCCATTGATAAAAATTAAAAATGCTTTCTTGTATATATAGCCAATCATAGCTATGGCCTTTGGCCCTTTTCCAGTGGAGTAAATTTTGCCTGGCGGCACACGCAAACATGTTAACCAATGCTGTTCGATGTTGTTTTATTAACTCCTGCCTATGTATATAGTTAAGGGGTTATGAAGGGATCATCCAGGGGATGAGCATGCACTCTCACACACCCAAACTTGAGCCCCCACCAAGCCTCCTTTTGTAGGCGCTACAAAATTACCATTTTATAACCTAGACTGATCAACAATGATGATACATTAGCAGAAGCATAAAATAATATATACTAAAGTATAATTGTAAAATAAGGTGCAGAAGCTTAGATAAACAGACATAATAATTCAAAGCACATGATGATCAAATAGCATCTCAAGTTTGGAGCTTTATTATTACTCAATGTTCATAAACTTCTAGAGGTCGTTTGGAAATAGAATCGCGATTACTCCTAAGTTCTCGGTGCATAATTGAATTGACGGATTATATTTGAGTGGAGTGGAATTTGATGATGAGGAATAATGTGGTTGATGTATAGAAAAAAGTAGATGTGATGGATAAATTTTTTTATAAATTTTAAGTTAAAAATAATTATTATAATTATAAATTATAATTTTATTATTAATTAAAATAAAATTATAAAATAAAAATTTTTAGGGGAAAAATTTTGTTAAAAAATATTTTATTTAAATATAAAAATATCATTTTAAATTAATAAAATAATAAGTAATAAATAATATTATATTAATTCATTATTATGAATATTTTTTATTAATTAAATAATTTATTATATGAAGGTTATTGTACGAGAGAAAAGAAAAAAAAAGAAGAAAATGAATTTAAAAAAAACTAATATGTCTCTCAAACAAAAAAGAGGTAACTTTCGTTTCACCTAAAAAGATGAACTCGATTCCACCCCTTTTGTTTCCTCTTCAGAATTTAATTCCGAAGATATTTAATGGAATCGGACGAAATAAGGACGTGATTCCGCCTCAATTTCGTAAACGAACGCAGTCGTAGAGAAAACAATTCTCCCATGAGTGATAAGCTTAACGTGACAGAGCATGTGACCTTGACATATGAAGCACTAAAACACTTTTGCACAATGAAAATGATAGAGCATCGATAATTGGTGAAACAATATTATCATGGATTATTATTCTGTAAACTTTGATGTCATTTCTCTGTTGGAAAATAATCATGTATCATTGTTTCGGTTAATGTAAATAACATAAAGTCAATTTGATAAGCAATATAATCATTAGTCATATGGATCTGCAAAAGCATTGAGGTGCAATGAAACAATGATTCCAGTATTCGAATGAAATCAATGGAAATCATTTAATAATCAATGAAACCGTACGGACTCAATTTTTCAAAAAAATATTACAATGAAAAAAAAATAACTGAAAAAATATTCCAGTATACAACACGCGATGCGTGGAAAATAACTGAAAAAAATATTACTCATTTAGATAAAAGTTAAAAAATTAGCACGATATCTAATGCATGATTTCAATGAAATAAAAATAAAAATAATATATGTAATTAAAAAAAATAGTAAATCTATATATTCATTTGAAATAAGTTTTTTAGATAAAATATTTTTTGTGCATGTTAAACAACTATAATCATTAATTATAATTAACTTATTCTATTCAAAATGGCTAAGAAGCTAATTGATACATATGGCCAATATCAATATGTCAAATATAAATATATTAATATATTATTTTATTAATTTTATGCGCCCATTTTTTTCTTTTATGTGACGAGTGACTATATTTTAATCTTTTATATTATATTTTAGTTTTTGTGGGAATTTTTTTTATGTATTGTTTATTTTAGTGGGTGTAAAATATTTTTTGTAAATTTAGTCATTGATTCTATGTTGTTTTTATTTCTTAAATATATTTGTTAATTCAGATTTTGTGATCTATTTGACTATTAAATACATATGACTAACTAATTTATTGGATACATATCCATATGAAAATATATTTGATATTTTCTTATTTTCAAAATATTTAAATATATTTGTTATTTCAGATTTATTAACTATTTTATTGGCACATATCCCTATGAAAGTATAGATAGATTATTATATTATGAAGTTTATGCGCCTCTTTTTTTATGTGGCTTAAGATTATTATCCTTTTAATTTAGTTGTTTATTTGAGTTAAAAAAATTCATATAATAAATAAAAATATAGTATTTTTATTTATAAAAATAAAATACATTTTTATGGATAACAAAGGTTATTATTTTTGTATCTTCTTTATTTTAATGGATTCTAAAATAATAGTTTGCAATGTTCGATCTGATAATTTTTTTATTTTTAAATTATAACTGTTAATAAACTATCATATTTTTAATGTTGAATAAATTATTACTATCAATGTCACATGGTAGAAACAAATCTTCATTAATTGTATATATGATAAAATATTATCTACAAAGTAGAACCAAATTTAATATAAAAAGAGAGCAATTTTTTTTTTCAAATATCATGTTCATTTTATATCTCATAAAATTATATATAGTTATTATATGTTAAATGATATATTGGTGTCACCTCCCATAATTATTGATTTAATATTTTCATTAATAATTAATATCTAGTTAGTATGCAATTTAATATTCTAATTAGCTATAACACATTGTCTAAATATTATATATTTTTAATTCTTTTATAGGTAGATTGTCATTGTAATCCTTTTTCAAAGACAAAATAAACTAATGAGAATTAAAGGATAGACTTAAATGATCTACCCATTAAAAAATTCACCGTAGGTGGTTACATGCCATTCAAAGGTTAATCTTTTAGTACATCCTCAATGTAACATTTTTTTTTGTTTTTAGTAGACAATGTCATTTGTCATTTCTAATTATTTTTAGCATTGTCCGTGTAAGAATTATAATTTTAAAAATGATCTTATATATATGTATATATATATACATATATTACACATACATATTTTTTATATATTCTTATTTGGTTATGAACAAAAGTATATTTAAGAATTATTACCTCTCTTTATAACAATTCTTTTTATTTTTATATTTATATAGAAATTAGTAAAATATAATCTGTCATTTTTTTATTATTTTGCCACAAACATTATGTGAAAACTTTAACTAAAGTGATTAAGTACATGCCATTATGGCCATACTGACAATTTATTTACAAAAGAAAATGTTTCTTTGTAAATGCAAACATCTGTTCGTAGATAATAACAAAAGATTTAGTTACAAATAAAACTTTTTAAATTTACTAATTCGACGACCTAAGAATGACTACAAATGTGTGCCAGAGAGAGTGTGACATAGGGCGGGGGAGAGAGAAGGACTCTAAATTATATTGTTGTTGGCATCCCATCCCATTTTTAACTGATTTATTCTTTTTATACTACTTTTAAGCTTAACCTAAAACAAATAGGAGAAAATTGAAATATATATATATATATTAAAAGTAACTTCTTAAATTATATATATTGGTGAAAAAATTGACCAAATATAAAAACTATAGACTTATAAACAATATTCATGACTATGAATATAATTATTCATTCATATTATCATTAATTATAATGTCTTAATCATTCTCAATTCTAAGAACTATTCACAACACTAATATTGAATTATATATATATATATATATATATATATATATGGATCACAATGCTTATGCATATGTATTTGAAACTTTATCTAAAAAAAATATTTGAATACTAAAAATATTAAATAAAAGATAACAAATTACAAACAGGTGAACAAAATAATAAAAGATAATTTCAAAAAAGAATTATATGTAACATGTTCAGCTATCGATCCTGACAAAAAAAAAACAGAATGCTGATTTCTAAAGTACATCGCTTTCTATGTATACACGGATCGCCTTCTATGTATACATGATTGACTAAATATTAGAATTCATACTTACGACTATACGATGAAACTTCATGAGCACCATTTGGTGAATTACTGCATACCATGCATTCATGTCTCATGCATGTTCAAATGACGTCACCGATGAGAATACATGAATTGAATGTAATCACACGAAATCATCAAATATTCATTACTACATGAACTCGGACTAACTTTACATATGTGCACGTGCAAGAAGCATTGTTCATCAGATCAATCCTATCACAAGTATTTATATGCATTTCTAAGTAATATAGAGGATCAAGAACCGTAAGAGGCGGTTGCGAAATTTGTTTATAAAAACCGTCCAATCAGTTACTTATTAATTTAATTACTAATTAATTATCCAATCAGTTACTTATTGATTAGTGATTTAATAATAAATCTTTCAATTAGTCATTGAATATATATGCATCTTTTATCTTGTTGTATCATTATAATCATGATCAATTAACTAACATTTATTTTTTACGTCAGTTTTTTTATTAATATTTTTTTCTATCAAGGCATATATTTATATTGAGTTAGTTAGTTTGTTAATATTCAAATCCTTTAAAAATATATACATTGTACGATGCCAAATGCAACACTAATCAAAATATTGATTAAATATATTTTTAATGACTATAGTTTTTATTTAGTTATCTAATGGATACGAATCGGTTATACTATTAACACATTTACCAAGTATCATTTTCTTCATGCTTACTATTTCCTCAATATAATATATGTCTAAAGTGAGATTACTTTGGTTTTTATATAGCATAAATATATATACATATATATATATATATATATATATATATATATAGATATGACTGTTAATTTATATTAAAATTAGATTTACTTAATAGCTTTCATAATAATGAAATATATTAAAATAATTTATTAATTATCAAATACCTAAGTCTATCGGAATGTTAATGATAGTTATTATCCACTACTATAATAAATTATAAATTATATAATTAGCAAAGATAATTATAACAAAAATTTCTTGCTTGGACACTTGTAAATACAATGTTATGCCAAATGTCATTTTCTCATACAAAGTACTCTCTCTTTAATATAATATAAATTTTCGACTCGATTATAAATTGGACCGATCAGAGTAAAAAAAATTAAAAACTCGGCGAATTTTGAGTCGGGACTAGATCCAATGTATAAAAATCTGACTCGGGTCCAACATATAAAATCATTAGGTCCATTTTGCAAAATTTTTAAACTTTTTCTTCTTTTTACCTATCTTATATATAATAATCTATTTATTATATGTAAAATATTAATAATAAAGAATTAATATAATATTATTTATTATTTCATTAAAATTTTCAATATTTCATAAATATAAACTATTTTAAAAATTATTTTTTATATTTAAATAATATATTTTTAACAAAATTTTTGACATAATTTTTTTAATATACATTTTATTTTTAAATATTTTTAACAAATTTATAACTTATATTTGTTATATATATTTTTAACTCAAAAAATTCATTAAAATTAACTCATGACATTATAGTATCAACTATTTTATTTTTTTCGTATCAAATTTCACTTCACCCGAAATCCAAATTGGAAGGAATTCCAATTTTAATGGTCAAATCGCCCCCAAACGTTTTCAGCCAGCACACTCTTTTTCCTTTTAGCCAAGTTAATGGGCAGGTGAGCTCAAAGCCGTTAAGGTTGCGTTTGGGTTGGCAGAACAAACGAAACATTCCGACTGTTTTTTTCGAAAAAAATAAAATGTTCTCACCGAACATTTGCCCTTTTTTTTGTCGAGCTGCAATTCTTTTTTTTTAAAATTTCATCTACTCTTTTAATTATTTTAGTTTATATGTATATATAATTTATACTATATTAATACATTATTTAGGATATTATAAAATAATTTATTAAATGTTATTATTTAAAACTATAAAATAATTAGTTCTAATAATTAATAAATATTTTATTAATTAAACTATTCAATGATTTTTTTAAAAAAATAAATTATATTTGAATTTTAAAATGTACGTAAATTATAATATTAATAATATTTAAATGTTTAATCAAAATAAATAAAAATAATATTAATAATATAATAATTTACGTAATTATAATATTAATAATATATTCTTATTTATTATAATTTTATACCTCATAAAACAATAAATTATATTCTTATTTCTTACTTTTTATTTAAACACCCACTAAAACTTTTTCAATATATTAACTTTTTAAATCTCCATCATTACATTTTTTTATCTAAACACTAATCTAAACTTTTTTATCATATTAATTAATTCTCGAAAATAAATGTTTCAAAATGTTCCGGCCGAAGGGTGTTTGGCTCTCCTCTTTTCTCTTTTTTCCCCTTCCATCTGGTTACCCTCCTCTCACCCCAATCAAACATAAGGAAGAAACAAAAAACCGTGCGTTGCTGTCGCTTGCAGCCAGTTGTTGTTGCTGCTTGCCGCCGCCTGCCTCCGTGAGTTGCAGCCGCCTGCCGCCCTTTATTGCAGCCTCCTGCCTCCCTGTGTTGCAGCCGCCTGCCGCCCTGTTGCTGCCGCGACATGTCATCGCTTGCCGTGAGTCGCCGGTACTCCCTTACTCCTCCCTCCCTCAATCTCTCTGTTGCGTTCTTTTCTTGTCACACGCGCGAGCAGGGAACCCTGTGCTGTGGTCCCCCTGCTTGTGACCTCAGCGCGCAGATGAGCAGGGAAGCAGGGAGGCTCCTCTGTTGTCTCCCTGCTCCCGACCTCAGCGTGCAGGGAGCAGCACAGGGCTCCTGCTCTCCAGCAGGGAGGCCTCCTACTCGTGCAAGGCTCGCAAGCCTCGTGAAGAGGGAGACCGGTGTTTATGAATTATGACTTTAAGCTAGGAATATGATTATATAAGTAACAGTTGTTGTCCATCACAAATGTAAAGGAAAAATGGCATCTGGTTCGGGTTCAGGAGTTGGAAACACAAATGTGCCTGAAGGTGGAAGTGCTTGAACATTTACAGCTACAAGAGTACTCAGAAAAAATGCTCCAGGGAAAAAAAATGCATTAGTCGTCTTCTAGGCACATGCCAATTCGTTATTTTGTTAAAAACTTATTTTAGTTTTGGTAATCTGGAATTTGGTATTGGTTCTTTGACATGTTGCTTAATATTTGATTTTGCTTTATTACAAATAAATTATAATAATATATTTACGTTCTTGCTAATTAATATATAAATAAATAATCTGATAGAATCAACTTCACGCCGCGTCATGTCCATTTTACATGTTTGACAACATTGCAATCAGTTAGTCAACATCTCTTGGAACATCTAGTTCGGACGTCTGGTTCCTTTCGCCGAGCATCTGAACTTCGAACATTCATCTGGATTGACCATGGGTCATTGAATGTTCCAATATTGGTGAGTTTTGGAGGTCGGGACCATTGGGTCGGACGTCTGGACCACTAGGTTGGACGTCTCTTCATAAGAGAGTACGATATCAGGATTTGTGCGATTTTGGGGATGTTCAGACATCCGGTACGAATGTCCGAATTCTAGTTCTTCTGGGGTTCTCTCAATTGACGAGATTGGATGTCCGAAGACTCGGAACATGGGTTTGGTGGTTCAATCCTTTCAATAGAACTGCAAGTCATCGGAGAAGTCTGTATTTTTCAATTGGTATTTTCAAAGTTAATGAACATTGAACATGAAGGTGCTAAATACTTGGTATAAATCATGCAGTATACTGTTCCTATGATGTAAAATACAATGATCATCCCAATAACAAGGATTCTAGGATGTTTGTCCTTCTTTGATAAACATTGCACTTTATCACATATTAATGTCTACGTCAAATTCGGAACACTTTTAAGTCACATCAAGGTAGATTGAGAGCATGATAGGTAATTTAAGGCATTTATTAGTGTATTTAGCATATAGATCAAAATAAGCACTTGATAGATCCTTTACCCTAGGATTTCATCAAGTCAAATATAATAATAGTTCATCACATCATGCTATCGTATGAGTCTATGCTAATTGAAATTACAGCAACATATGTGATCATGGAGAGCATTCTAGCAACCAATCAGCCCCACTATCATGTAGATAAAAATGGGCATCTCACCCTAAAGTACTAAACAAGTTTAAATAGGCATCATTATTCACATGTATGCCAACTACCATTTAAGAAACTAACCAAAAGGAAAGCAAGGATCTAAGCATGACAAAGTTCACGGGAAACATCTAAAGCATGCTTAGGTAATTCTTAATGTCTAACCATAAGCATACACATGAGGAATCCATAAAATAAGGCCTAAACAAGTCATCTTCCATAATCAAATTCGAGAGCATCCATAAATGCCTAAGACTAACATTAATAGGGTGTCTAAGACTGTAGCATGCTGTGATCCCTCAAGAAAGACCCCTTCAATGATTCTGTTCCCGTTATCATACTGTTTCTGATGTGATTCTTCACTTACTCATTAGCTTTGGCTGCTTCCCCTATCTCCCATTTTTGTTCCTCAGTCCTTGAGCTTCGCTAGCTTGTCTCCTTGGTCATCTATCATGACCCACCAGTAAAGTGGAAGGGGAGAGAAGTTGTGGGAAGAGAGAAGGAAAGAGGATGTGAAAGAAACAACAAACAACAACAACAAAGCCTTATCCCACTAGGTGGGGTCGGCTACATGGATCATACGACGCCATATTCGTTGATCCATGTTCATGAGATTCGATAGGGTTTTACGCTGGCTGTCGGGGCCTAACACAACCTTCCTCCTTTATCCGGGCTTGGGACCGGCTATAAAACATAGGCGGAGTTAGGATGTGAAAGAAAGAAAAGAGAAAAATGAGAGGGTTATGGGTTTATAAAGGAAAATAAATTCTGAAATAATTTGAAAGGTCCTCCCTGAGAGTAAAAGGATGAACGAGACACTATTTCCCAATTATTGGAGGCTTAAGAAGGAAGAAAAGCACAATTTGCTTTACTCTTCTTGCATCAAACCCCAGACTTCCGGTCGTTCTTACGTTAATTCCGGAGTATTGATTAAGCATCTTTGTTGTCGTCCACATTTGATTGATTCAAAGTTATCTGTCCTTCATGTTATCTATGTTGTATGACTTTGTTGGATCATCTAAATAGCTAAACTCTGCGATTTTGAAACATATTTGCTTATGGTCCAAAGTCAAGATGTCCTTCCTCTTCATTAAATAATGAACCTTTCAAGCAGTTCTGTGGATACAAAATAGAATTCCTGTTGACGGGGGCCTTCCTAGTTCTTAACAATGTTTCCTAAGACTTGAGTACTTATCTGTTATAGGTTGAAATCTTCTTTCTTCATGCTGATTAGTTCTCGTGTGATATGCCTACTGTTGTTCTCTTTTATTTACTGAATGTAGTCCAAGCATATTGTCTCCTCATTCACATTGATGATCTGCAGTGATATTTTATTGTCATGCTTCTTGACTGTCATCGAAATTGTAATCCTGGACCAATACTGAGATGTTGTGTAAACGTGAAAGATTGCCACTTTTATTCAAATGTGGATTTTCCTGACATATTTTGCTGTGTTTTCAGGCAGATTGAAGTACTGAAATAGATGAAAATATTACCGAGTACTTCCTATGCCAAATATTTTGCATTGTTTACATAGTGAAAATAAGAAATAGTAATATGGATGACAAGCATTCAGCCAGCATTGGCAGTAAGATAAAAAAGGAAGAGGCAAATATGTGCCATAGAAATGGAGCTCCAGGTACGGACTTATGGACAGATGGTCTTATATGTGCTTTGAGTTGATCAGAAGCCATAGCACTTATGTTGAAAAACCAAGTCCAAGGATCACATTGGCTCAGAGAAAGGAAGATAATGCCTTAGACCAAATACGTAACTGCCCAAATGTTTCTACCCAAATTTTGAATGACAACAACTTTCTGGGATCCAGTGCTCAGAGAGACTTGAACGATATCACTGATTTCCAAGCCAGCATAGTTTCTGGTTCCGATTATTCCAAAGACAGGTCTAAACACATCCGGGGATCTCATGATAGCTACTGGGTTCCTATAGGATGGGCTAGGATTTTGGAACTTGTACAGATGATCCAAACTGACTCTTGCTGGTACTCACAGCAGACTGATCTTGCAGAAGAAGATGGTTTTACTGTTGCAGATGTTGCAACACCATATTGGGAGCGTCCTGCAGGGCCTACTTGGTGGTGTCATGTAACTGCTGGCCATGACTATATTACAAAATGGCTAAGTACTGCTCAATGGTTACATCCTGCTATAAGTATCGCTCTGAGAGATGAAAGTCGGCTTATCAGTGAAAAGATGAAACACCTACTCTATGAGGTGATTTTTTCCTATAACATCAGTTTTAGCATCAAATCTTTTTATGCTGTGTTGTGTTTGTTTCTTTTCTGTTTAGTTGTATGTCAATGTATCTCTCATTCTTGAGGGTAATAGGAGTGTTGCAAAGCACATATACACACACTACACTGGTTTTCCCATTGTGTCATCATGAGCATCAGCATTCAACAACAACAACAACAACAAAGCCTTATCCCACTAGGTGGGGTCGGCTACATGGATCATACGACGCCATTCCGCTCTATTAGTAACCAAACCTTTCGGTATATTATTCACCAATAGATCTTGCTCTATTAGTTCGCCAAGTGTCCGCCTTGGCCTCCCTCTCCCTCTTTTAATCGGACTCCAGATTATTTGATCTACTCTTCTTACTGGCGCATCTAATGGTCTTCTCTGAACATGACCAAACCATCTCAAACGATTCTCTACCATTTTCTCACTAATAGGAGCCACTCCGACTCGTTCACGTATATGGTCATTCCTAATCTTATCTAATCTTGTATGACCACACATCCATCTCAACATCCTCATTTCGGCTACCCCCACTTTACGTTCATGTTGTCCCTTCATAGCCCAACATTCACTACCATATAACACTGCTGGCCTTGAGCATCAGCATTCATTCTACTATATTGTTCTGGTTTACACTACTATATTTTTTATGGTTGGACGTATATTCAGGTACCAGTTAGAGTTTCTGGAGGGCTATTATTTGAGCTTTTGGGCCAGTCAGTTGGCGACCCTTTTCGAGAAGAAGATGATATACCTATTGTTCTTCGAGCTTGGCAAGCTCAAAACTTTCTGTTAACATCTTTGCACGTGAAAGGTTCTGCGTCAAATATCAACGTGCTTGGCATAACTGAAGTTCAGGTACTTGATGCGGATTTTTTGTGTTGCATTTTTATTATATCAGTTTTGCAACGTTTCTTTTTAGATCCATAAATATGTTCATCATTTCCTCAGACTTATTTACCTTGTAATAATGCAGGAATTTCTTATGGCGGGAGGCAATGCTGCTCCCAAATCAATTCACGAAGTCATAGGACATTTAGCTTGTCGCCTTTCACGATGGGATGACAGGTGACATCTCAGCACTTCGATTCCTCTTCTTTGATTTTACCACTAGAAAAAGGTTTTTCAGTGTTAGAATGACTGTCCTTTTTGTTTTATTTTTTTATACAAGCACCACTTCTATGGTTCTTTCTTGGATATGATTTTGTGTTTTTTGCTCTAGATACGGAAAATAGGTTTCACTTAGTATTTCAACAATCATAGGTTTGGCTTAAATTATTAGTTTCCGTGGACCTTATTAATTTTTTTGTTTTGACTTAAATTATTAGTTTAGACCTATTGGTCCTTATCAAATTTTTTATTTGATGTAAGCCACCAAGTCCAATTAGTTATACGAAAAGCGCTGAAAGCATGGTGTCAATAGTGGGCAGATGGATATTTTATTAAAATGGATAAATGTGGCCGCATGATTTGGTTTTCAAATGTCTTAAGTTCATATGCCATGGACTTCACATTTGTTTTACACAGTTAATATGACATATTCATACTTCTAACATTTTTTTATATGCTTCAGATTGTTCCGGAAGTACGTGTTTGGTGCAGCTGATGAAATTGAGTTAAAGTTTGTCAATAGGTATTACTTTTATCAATCATATGTTTTCTCTATAGTTAAATGTAAGGGGAGCAACATATATGGTGGTTTTGTGAACAGGAGAAATCACGAGGACTTAAATCTGCTCAGTATCATACTTAACCAGGAAATTAGAAGATTGGCTACACAGGTATGCAAAAGTATCCAACTTGCTCTGAATATTGGTCAAAGGAAAAGGGCTATAAAGTTCATATCTCAGGTAATTCGAGTTAAATGGTCATTGCATGCAAGGGAGGAAATCATATTTGAGCTCCTGCAGCATTTGAGAGGAAACACGACAAGAGTTTTGTTAGAAGGAATTAACAAAAGCACTAGAGAGATGTTGGAAGAGCAAGAAGCAGTGAGAGGACGTTTGTTTACGGTCCAAGATGTCATGCAGAGCACTGTGCGAGCATGGTTGCAGGTATGCGATTTACGGCTTTCTATTAATTACTTTTTGATAGTTTGCAAGCTTGCAAATGCAATAATGTTGCCTCATTTTTAGACTTAACCTACAGATGGCTTATGGTTGTCTGGGGAAAGAATGCGTTCTTTTTCCTTTTGACTCATCAAATGTGAATGATTTACTTTCTGGGTTCAGGATCGAAGCCTTCGTGTAAATCATAATCTGGCCATTTTTGGAGGTGGTGGTCTTGTTCTTTCAATAATTACCGGTCTTTTTGGTATCAATGTCGACGGAATACCAGGGGCTGAGAATACACCATATGCTTTTGGCTTGTTTGCTGGACTTCTCTTCTTCTTAGGAATTGTTCTGATTGGATTGGGGTTGCTATATCTTGGGCTGCAAAATCCAATAACGGAAGAGAAGGTTGAGGTGAGGAAGCTGGAACTTCAACAGCTGGTCTCTATGTTCCAACACGACGCCGAGACTCACGCCAAGGTCAGAGAAGACCTATCCAGGCAAAATTTATCGCCAACTGCTGCAGATATGCTTCCAGAATCAGGTTACGTTCTCATAACCTAGAGAGGTTGTTCCTAAAGATTCAACAAATGCTATGATGAAGAGAACCCCGCTGAACATATTCCAAGCACATTCTTCGTTTGCATCCTGAATTTTTGGATTTTAATGTTAACAAGTTGCATATATTTCGTGAGATAAGAATGCCCATAATCTTTGTCTGGGCAGTTGCTTCAGCTCTTTTATCAGATAGTTGTCGGCAACAAAGTTTTAACATGAATTGTATACTTCCAGGAAATGTGGCATCTGTGTGATATTACTTTGATCAGCAGACGAGGGCTTGGATGGACCTGTAGAATCTCCTGCGCTGTTAAAGAGATACTTGTACATTTTTTCTTGATGAACCTAAATTCTATCTGTTCCCAACCTGTCCAAACTGTTAAATATAATGCAAACAAAGGTCAAGCAAGGAAGCATCGGTATCCACCATACTTCTATGTATGAACATATTGTGGTTGTTGTGCACTTTTCAGCAAAGCAAAAGGCATTGACATGCTTGCTCTCACATTTATCAAGACGAGAAAAAATGAAGGAATGAAGTCTAATTTTAGAAGAGGTTCAAAGTCATAAACCTATATATTAAAGTATGAAATAACGAGTTGTGTGTGTGTGAGAGAGAGAGAGAGAATAATTTGAAAAATATGAGAGAGAATGAAAAAGGTCACATCATTTGAAGAAAATAAAGGAGGAACGTTCATCCGTCTTCTTTCAGCAATAATTGGTTCGACGGTGGAAACCGAAAACCGAGATCACTGCTTCCTACTCCAATTAGAACAAAGTTGCGGTGCCAACTTTGTTCAGCACCTAAACACTACCCAAGACAGCATTGGTTCGATTGATGCTGTATAAAAACATGACGACTAAAAAATCAAGGAGGAACAAATATGTGAGAACCAAACGGATCATGGCCTCAAGTTCTTTTTCTTATCTTGAGTATCCCTCGTTGAATTTTGTTCTTATTTTTTTTTTAGTTTTTCTTTATTATTCCTCATTAGTCAACATTAAATATAATATTTTAATAAATTAAACTTAATTTCATTAATATAATAATTATGATGTCCATTCATTAAATATAAAAATAAACTTAATGTCGTTAATATAATAATTAATTCACAACAATTAAATAACCTTTTCCGTCTAAATTTGGAGTGTACTCTAGCATTTGATTCATTTCTCTCAACAATCAAGGATAAAAGGTAAATATTAATTTTACTATCAAGGTAAAGGAATGAAGAACCACTATTAAATCACTAAGATATTTTAATAAGGAGCCGAATGCCTTTAACAATTGGGGATATGTTATTTCTAATTCTACCAACATCTCGAAAATTGGGTTTAAGTAATATGCAATTAAAATTATACGATAAATATGCATTCAATGAATCTTAATCATTGGATGATAATTATATGGTTGATATTAAACTTAATAACTTAATATTAAATTCAATAGAATTTCTTGGTTGTACAAAAGTTGATTGCATGTTACCTAACCTCCTCCAAAATTTCTTCCACATTAATTAAGAAGGCCTTCCAATTCTCTTCCAGTGTTTCCAAAGAACATGTTGGCCTATCTCTTAGCCTCATTCCCCTGTATGGAATACATAAGATATATTTTATAATGCACTGTTATTTTCTTTAAGTCATTTATCTTGTTTTTAAACTTTAACCATTTTACCCTTTGAGGTAGTAACATGCATTCATCAGAGTTTGTGGAGTTTGAGGATGCGTTTCTACCTATTCATCAGGTCAACGTCGTCAAAGCTCTCACAGAAAACATTATTGCATGCATTCAATCCATGAATTCCACCATAATTTGGATCTCCTCATTTCATAGATTCTCTGTCTCAATTTTTCTGCTACCAGCTCTATCCCTTGGAGCTCTATCCTTGTCATGAAATCTCGACAACTTCTCATAATTAGGCATGGGTTCTGTTTTCTAATCTTCAACATGAGGATGAGCCTATCATAATATTGTTTAAGTCACACAAACTAAAGTACAAATATAAGACATTATATTAATAGACATTACATTAATAGAAAAATACAATCTAACTAATCTCAACAAATTTTTACCATACTTTTGACTCTGTAACGCCCCCAAATCGTTCTTGCCACGTGGTAAAATTCAACATGAGGATCGCTATTAACCATACTCTAAACATGAGGATCGCTATTAACCATACTATCTGGAGTAGACGCAGTTGGTGTCACTTCTTTTGGCGTATTGATGGGAACCGTCATCCTTCTCTTTAGCGGGATTGGCTTGCCTAGCCGGTACAACCTTCCCATCTTTCAGAGTCATGTTATATCCCACCGGGAAAGCCACGAGCTATATCGCAGAAGAAGGGAAAGCTTATACTTAGGACATACCCCTTCCTGGAACATCCAGTACTTATTCTATTGAACAGAGCAGAACGACTTCTCTATGTGCCCGGTGACAGCAAAGCTTGTTGGACCCTTCCACTGGCCCTACCACTGCTACTGGCAAGACAAAACCCGTACTATGACAGGCAAGGGGAAGCCCTATTACAGTACAGGATACTCTTTCATCACTGGCCTCGCTCTTATTTGTGACATGCTGAATTGACCCTCGATATTCCCAAGTCAAGTAAAGGATGAAACTGACAGGTCCCCTGGGTTGAGTTGCGGAGGAATTCCCAGGAGAAACGCTAAGAACTCAGTGAACGGAGTCAGGCCAGACAACTTACCATTACCTAGTCCGTTCGGGTCCGGAGTAGCATCGTCGATTCTACTCTATCCTATGGCCTCTCTCGGGGCAAGGTAAGCTTTAGCTTATTGCACGCCTGCCTTTCTTTATAGAGCGCACTATATTCCTTACCTTTTCCTCATATTCCTTGCTTCAGTTGTTTCAGGAAGCTTTGGCATCGGGATTAGGTAATCCATGGAATCAAAGGAGAGGTTAAACTTTGGATTTAATCTATGCAATGAGGCAATGAGATCAGATGAATAGAGTTCTAGATCTATTGACAATATAGAATAACAATGAATTTTAAATCATAACTCATAAATCAATAATTAATAATAAAATATGATTAATCATTCTCTACTATGACAATACTCTAGATTATGATATTAATAGTCACATAGAATGGCCAATTATGAATAATCAACAATGTAATAATTAAATGATAATATTAATATAAACTATGTTTCAGTTGAATCAAATGGATAATAGATTATCAAGTTATGCAACACAATACTTTAGATGTTCATATTGATACCAGATGATAGATCTTGAGCAAGATAATAAATAAATTACAATAACACAATATTCGAGCTGGCAGACCTCAGGTAGAACATAGATCGAGTTCTATGATATGGATATCTCGACCGTAGCGTGGGTCGAGCATAACCCCGGCTCAGCCCGGGCCAAACTCTATGTGCAGGATATTGGAACTCGATCCGAGTCATAGGGAACCTGGACCGAGTTTTGACAATGCACGCGTGTTGACATGGCGTGGACCGGGTGGCGTGGAACCGGGGTCAAGTTTTATGCTCATCTTGCTCGACTACGTGCATACTCAGCCCAGGTTATTCAAACCCGGTTCGGGTTCTGGGATTCCGACAAAAATAGGGACATTGACGGCTAGATTTTTGATGTAGTTTCATCGAAATAAATCTCTTAGGACCAAAGTAATCATATGGGACGAATAATGGGTAATGGGAGACGATGCTATGACTCTAATTATATCCTAATAACCTACAAATCTATTGTTAAAATTGATTCAAAAGTTGATCCAACGATCCACCTACCTCTATGCATATTCTCTATTATTCGGTCTTCTTTCACTGCTTCGTTCTTCGCATCGATCGTCCCTCAAGGTTCCCCACCTTCAATCACTAGTCCCTTGCATCTAGTGGCCGTGTTGGATTGGGAAAAATCGATAGGAAAAGCCAAGAAAAAATAGCCCCAAAAACGCTAAAAAAATTCCAGCATGTCTGCTAAATCATTTGGTTGATTCCTTGTTCTCCAACGAGATTCTGGCATTGTCTCCGGTGGCCAGCAACTTATTCGGGCTCTCACTACAAGAAAGGCCATCGAAAATGATGATTTCTTGGTTTTTTCGATGGAATCGATTCGTCCAAAAAATCGTCGTTGCAAATCAATTTTTGACGAAAAATGTCAGAAATCTCGACGAAAGTTTGGCAGTCACGATCGTCGAAACTTTCGGTGATCATGAACCACCGAAAGTTTTGACAGTCATGACCATCGATATTTGCAGCGGTCGACGAAATCGTCGAAACTTCAGCAATCGTGACCGTCGAAACTTTCGACGGTCGCGATGATTGTCGCAAATATCGACGGTAGCATTCGCAAAAAATTTCGGCGATCGTTGCGTGACCGTCAAAACTTTTGGCGGTCAAAACTGTCGCAAAGAATTTTTATAATATAAGAAAAATTAGCCGGCTGCTGACGGCCGATCCGACGACCAGATTCGGCTGTCAGGCGGCCAATCGCGGCCGGCCGCCAGCGGCTGGATCCAACCGCTCGGATCCGGCCTCCCGAGGCTGAATCCGGCCGCCCGAGGTGGGCTCCGGCCTCCAGCCGGCCGAATCGGATCGCCTGCGGTCGAATCCGATCGCCTGCGGTCGAATCCGATCGCCCGTGGCTGGATTCGGTCGCCAGGCGGCCGATCCGGCCGTCTGCGGCCGAATCTGGCAGCCCGCGGCTAGATCCGGCCGCCTGGCGGTCCGGGCTAGAGAGAGAGAAGGGGAGAGGGTCGCCGGCGGTTGATGCTTGATGTCCGATCGGGAGAGGCTCGCCGACAGGGAGAGGGAGAGAGAGAGGAGAGGGGGAAAGAAATAAAGGGTGAGATTGGAGATATATATATATATATATATATATATATATATATGTAGGTGGAAAGATGAGAAAGCCGGAAAATGGAAAAAAAGCGGGATAGTGAAATTTTAATTACCGACGGCTCGAATCATCGGAAAAGAAAATATTAATTATTTTTAAGTTACCAACGGTTGTGACCATCGAAAATTATTTAATTATAAGAATAAAATACTATATTTAGTTATATATAATATTTATTTTTTATTTTATCGACGGTTTGAACTATCGCTAATTATTATCGACGGTCGGACGAAAGTTGCGATGGTTCGGACTGTCGCTAATTATATTAATAAAATACTCCTTATATTATATTACTTTTTATTTATCGACGGTCAGAATGGTCGAAAATTATGACGGTTTAGACTGTCACTAATTATATTAATAAAATACTCCTTATATTATATTATTTTACATTTACCGACGATCACGACCGTCGACAATTGCGGCGGATAGATATCCGTCGAAAATATCGACGTTCCTAATCATCAAAAAATAAAATAATAAAATAATAAATTATATAATTTATTATTTTTATTTTTGACGATTGTAACCGTCGAAAATTCTGACGAAAATATTTCCGTCATAAAATCCGTTGCAAATTACGACGAATTTTTATCCGTCGAAAATTGCCTGTCGGAAAATGGCAATTTTTTGTAGTGTCTTGGTTGCCTAAGAATTCGTGCAAGTGGAGGGGAAAAAGAGGAGAGGCACGACAGGTAGGATTGAATGAGATTTTAGTTGAGAGGAAAGTTTATATAGGTAGGAGTCAAAATAAGGTAAGTTAGAACTTTCCAATGGGACTCCTATGATTTGTTTTTATTTCCTTTCGCCAAATCTGATTTTATCTTTTTATTAACTTTAATTAATAATTTTTTTCTCTTGGGATTTTATTCCGACGTTACAGGCTCACCAATCCACATATTTTTACTAGAAGTTTAAGAAAATATAATTAGACTGTATTTGAGCATTTGAAATACTTCCAATGGTTTTAAATTTCTCTTTATCAAAATTTGTGTTCAATTTTTCATTCAATCATTGGACTACGGTATCACAAACTGTTACTATTAGGTCAAAGAGAACCTATTGCCAATGTCGTTTTAATATATAGGGCATCAATAAGGGCATCATTCAATTCTCTCGATCTTCATTCCTTGCGCTATCACACAAGACATCCTTCTTCTTTTTTACATTTTCTTTATTTTAAATAATAACATAAAATTTAAAAGTGCAAACAAGATTACTAGAATATTTCTTTCTAAAAAAACATGTTAAAACATTTGCATATAAGATCATCAAATTCAACACATGTTCGCACTAAAACACAACTCAAGGGAAGTACTATTCGAAGAACTCCATTATTATTACTTGTAAATGACTTTTTCATATCAGGCTGATCTAATTTGTTAATTATTCTATAGATCGCTAGCCAGTAGATAATTATGAATAGTGCAATAAGCTAGTACAATGCTTTTGAGTTTCAATTGCATAATAGGGGTTTTTTTACTTCGTAAACTTGCAAATATTTCCTTTAGGAATCCCAAAGCTTGTTCAAATTCATTTCACAATGAGATCACATGTCGAAGATTGAATAACACCTCAGCATTTTGTGGTTGGATCATTGAGTATTCTTTTATATGATAATTGAGTCCTCTATAAAGCATTTATCAACATAAAACTTGCATCAACAAGATAAAATGTACCTATTTAAATTTAATAACAACCTATTATAATGAGTGAAAGAAAGCAATGCTTTCTAAAAAAATAAATGTTGAAATAGAGAATATGGCTTTTATAAGTGTGTCTTCTCTTGATAAAGTATTTTTTAAAAATTCTTAAGTTGGATGTTGTTCCTTCCGGTATAGGTAAAACACTATAAATTTATGACCATGTCATATGCTGCTAGCACATTTTGAGTTGGATAATATTTTATGATATTTTGATGCATGATATTCGAGGGACTTTTACACAAAAATGAGTCCAACTAATTGCTCATAAGCATTCCTAAAATTATATTATGTTATTATTATTAATTAGAAATATTTTTGGGATTTTAAATATGTGATAACTTTTACCTTACTAGTCGAAGCAATTGTTATGAAATTGTGGTGAGATTCCTAAGTCATCGTGTTGTCTCATGATATTTTCGTCTAATTTAATGATGGATTTTACAACATTGTGAAAACATTAGCTAGTAATTTCATCATATTGTCCAAAATTTTTCCACCTCAAAAAATGAGTTGGAAAGAAAGAAAAAGAACTAATGAATGATTATATATTTTCTATTTAGATCATATCTAATTAAAATATAAATACATATATGAAGAACATATTTGTTTCCAAAAAAGTATTACTTAACTTTGATTTCCTTTCCTTTTCTTTAGTTGCTTCATCCAAACATGAGTACACCACCTCCATTCTCTGTCTTTCTCTTTCCCTAATTTTCCTTACCTCATATTTCCTCCCTTCCCCTTTATAACATACTAAATAGACACTTAGAGATGGTCTCTTTATGCACTTGCTATGAAGAATCAACAAATGGGCAATCAAACATGAGTTGAATAATTAATGTCATACATATTTCAATACATTCAAGTTTCTTAGTCTAAATATGATGACCAGAAACAAAATATTTATCTATCATAATAAGCAATCAACTCTATGTTAAAGCATGATATGTGTCACATGGCTAGGAAAAAAGAAGAATATATCACATGAAGGAGAGACAAATAATCATACAGTAAGACGAGATATGATATATCACAAAACAATATTGTATTATTTTCTATTGCACTATGATACTATCTATTATTGATAAAAAATGTTGGATCATAGGCTTTATGTCTTAACTTTTTGTTTTGATTATACCAAACTATAGAAACAAAAAAGTGTAAAAAGCTTTAATTATGATAAAGATAGTTTGCATGAAAACTGTGAGTAATTGTCTTACGCTACGCTATATTGATATTACTTTGTCTTTGAGTGAATTAGTTGGGAAAAATTTGTAACAATTAAAGAGGAAAATTGTCAATTCTATCATAAGATCGATCGCCCGACCTAAGGGGTTTGTTGTTTTATGATGAAGACAAAGGTGTGAATTATAATATGTTGATTGGCAACAATATCAATAATAGGGTTGGTTGAGGAAGAGCAACCGATCAAATCATGTATAATGTTTTAGAATATAAGAGCTACATCAACAAAATCATGGATTGAGAAAGTGTGATAGACCTGAGCACACCAAAGGTTAGATTTCTCCAATGATTACATCGATCGTTTGTGGAAGTGCAATTGACACTTTTGAATCAACCAATCTATTATTATGCTTAGTGATTCAATGGTTGGTGTGTGACTGGAGTGGTACTCTTACTTCACAAGAAAAATATCAAATAAGCTTTAAAATTTATGAATTCTTAACACACTTGACGAGGCTACAAACACACAATAATCAATGTGTATTTAAGGGTCAATCCACGGGGGCAAAGCTAAAAAATTCACACTTGATTGAAATCATTTAAAGAGAAAAGCTTAAGTCAATGAAAGTCGTTCGAAATGATAAAGTGAAATATAGTAAACAAAAAATTGCAACAAATGAAATTACATTACTTTTTATGGGTTTTTAATGTAAGTGTGGACCAAAACAAGAGTTTTGTTTCTTAAACCGACATAATACGATAAAGTAGCAACTATTCCCACTCTAGTGACGGATGCCACGCAACGACCAAGTCACTCTTGTGCATGCTGATTGCTGGATGTGCATGCATGGAATCATCACTCAAAATGTATCCGCCATGCTCTGGTGAGGACGGGATGTTCTAAAGTGTCGAATAAGGGTATGCACCGATATACCCTCACCTCCAGACTTCGAGAAAATAGAAAAGACTCCAAGCAACCCTCTCGAGCCAAGCTTGACACTAGCCATCGGTTACCCCTTAAACATAACTCGATTGTCGCCTCACCTCTTGGCATGCATGCGATAGCTGAGAGATAGATTATCCTCTCGAGCAGGTGTCATCAACACTATGAAATCAAAGACGATCCAGACGAAAGAAGAATTTCAGCAAGCAAATGACATTGGGGCACTCCCGGTCCACTCTCAGCCTCATCACAGACTGACCACCGACACCTCCTTAGAAACAATCCAACTGCTGCCCCACCTCTCAACACACATGTAGCGATTGGTGAATAGAATACCCTCTCGGGCCGAAGGTGTGCCGACATTGAAATTTATTGGTCAAAGTTATGAAAACATGGATCATCTCTCAAAAATAGAAAACAAGGGAACTGAACATTGGCGAATGGTGAGTCCTCAACATATCCTAACACCGTCCTAATCTCTCGGCTCGCATGCACTGGAATCACCTTCGTCGAAGGCTGTTCTAACTAAACTCTCAAGTTTCAATAAAATAAAAAAAATAGATTGTCACAAGGCTGACCCACACCATGCCTTGATGAATGAACTCAGCTCAAGCTCCTTACCTTTCGGCCTTGAAGCTTGAACTGAAGAAGAATGTAACCCTCTTGGACCAAGGCATAAGGGATGAATCAATCAATGAAAACACATCGAGTAATAAAAGATAACATCACAAAACCCAAAATCAGCAACGAGACAATAACCATAAGAGCAATGAGAAGTGTTTACAAATAGAGGTATCCATCATCAACCACTAGTGGTTGGTTTAATTACACATTAGAAACCAGAAAAGAAGAAAAATAAAAAAAATATTTATATCTAATGATAAATAAATACTTTTATTAATTATTTGTAATATTTTACTTAGTATTATAGTATAATAAATTTATATAATATTTAGTTTTTAATGCATAATCATTTCGCTTATAAATAAACTATTTAATCCAAATTAAACAATTATTTTCTTAATTATTTATTATACTTTAGTTAGTATTATAGTTATAGTAAAATATTATTAATTAATATTTATTATTATTATTATTTATAATCTATTTTTAAATTATCCTAAATAATAATCAATTATAATATTTTTAATATAAATTTTCTATATAATAAAAAAATAAATTTATTCCTATAATTCTTACTTTTTATCTAAACACATATTAAAACTTATTTATCTAATCAATTTTTAATTCTCCATCATTATATTTTTCATCCAAACACTAAATTAAAAATTTTCCATCCAATGAATTACTTCTTAAAAACATTTAACGCATCCTTGTAATCGTTCAGCATGCAAGATATTTAATTAAAACCTTTTGGTCAACTTATTCAGTTCAAGAATTAGCGTACTTCTTGCTTTTTAGTATGGATGAATAAACAAGTTTAAATTTCGGAAGCATCATCGATCACAGAAACTGATTACAAAGATTTCACTGTTCGATTGAATTAGTAATTGTGACCTTCCAATTCCATATATATAAATGTAAATATATATATATATATATTTTAAAACCCTTTTGTTTATTAAATTATTAGGGAAATAAAGCAAAGGCACTATAACTATATGGGTAAAATGGAGGTCGGGACGATCCCATTTGTCCTGATCGTCTTGCTTACATTACAGTCCATTCAATTGAGACGGAACGAAAAAAATTTACATCTCTTCGAACTGATGATTTTTTCTTACGAAAAAACTAGTTTTCCCCGTCCACGTTTGATCCCTCCGTTTGAGCAGCGGCAGAGGGGTGAGTGGCGAGTGGCGGTGGAGGTCAGTCGAGCAACAGCTAGGCGAACGTCAGAGGGGCGAGCAATAGCGGTCAGACAAGGTCGGAGGGGCGAACGATGGTGGAGTGGCCAGGCAAACGTCGGAGGGGCGAGCATCGGCCAGGCAATCATCGGAGGGGCGCGCATCGACAGTCCGGCAGGCGTCGAAGGGGCAAATGACGCGGAGGGCGAGCAGTGGCAGGGTGAGCGACAATCAGGCAAACGTCGAGGCGACATGTGATCGACATCAAGTGTCATTGAGCAGTGTCACGGCAACAACGACGGAGAGTGGTGCAAGCGCATCGGCGAGCATCGTCAAGTCATCATCGAGCGGGATCGAGGCATCATCCCCACCGGTGTTCGACAGCCACGAAACGACGAACGGAGGAAACCGACGGTTCAAAGAAATATTAAATCTATCATTCCACCTAAATGAGATGAACTATGATGTAAGTAGGACGATCGGGACGAATGGGATCGTCCGGACCTCCATTTTATCCTAACTATATATATATATATATATATATATATATATATGCTATGTTGCCCTTTCCAATGTGTGAAGAAGCAAATAATGTTGTCGTCAAAATCACAGTTTTGGCTATGCCAGCAGATATTTTCTTTGACTTTTTTGTTCCTGCATCAGCTCCATAAGTTATATTATTATTATTAGACGAAGGAGACGGCCAACCCGGTCCAAGAATGGAATAAATTTATTAGTTATTTTTTAAATTTTTAAAAAATCATGTTAAAATTATTTTAAAAATAAAAATAATTCTCTAACGGGTCAATTCTTTGGAATGAATCTTTCGGGCTCATATTTTTGTATAATTATATTTTTAATATATAATAAAAAATATTTAATTTAATAATTAAATATTAAATATACTTCTAAAACTTTTAAATCACCAAATTAGAGATCCTGTGAAAGACAAAAATATGAAACTATATATAAAATTAACAACTTAGTATTGAATTATATAAATAAAAAATGGATTCCACGGATCTCAGATTTTTTTTCAGGTGGACCATAATTTTTCGAGTGGACCATAATTTCAATCTATTAAAAACCACCACCTTAAAATATATTTGAGCCTATCATTTTTAATTATTTCGATTCGATTTTTCTGATCAAATATGATTTTTGGGTTAGTTAAATTTTTCTTGCACTTCTATTGATTGACACAAAAAAAATCATATATTAATTAAATGATATAATTATTATGAATCTAGAAATATAATTGCCAAAACGCTTGAGAATCTTATGGAGATATTTTATTTCAATTGACTTTTTAGTTTAGTTATTTTAAAAAAAAGGAAATTAGAATATGAAGCAGTATCACAAGAAAAAAATTGTTTCCGTAACAATTATTGTTTAAGATTTGTTGTATTAGATGACGCAGGGGGTCACAAGTTTTTTCTTCGTCTCCAGTCTAAGAATATGATTACGTCCGTTAAAGAAATATGCCAAGAAGTTTGACTCAAAACCAAGACACAAAAAAAAAAAAAAAAAAACAGGCCAATAAATGTTTGTATCATCATATTTTAACACTATTTTATTGGTTGCACCAAAATGAACAATACTTTTCGAGATCTTTACTCACTCGTATAATAAAAAAGTTAAATATTTAATAAGGTAACACTATTGTCGATCTAGAATATTATTGTCATTTTTTATAAAGATAACATACATTTTTATTTCTGTTTAATAAAATAAAGTGATAATATTGTCACCCAACATAATTTTCATTATTAATAAATAAAAAGGAATAATTTTCTGAATTGTCGATGAACTTGAAACGGCCAAATGCGGACAGCTTGTTACATGTGATGTCTTTTTAACAGTATTATTAATATCGGATCGGACTGGTCAGTGATTCGACCAGTCATACGTTAAAATTAATTTTGACATTAAATTTGAAAAATTCGGTTGGACTAGGCAATTAAATTGGACTAATTGAATGGGTTCAATTTAAATTAAAAAAAAAGCTAAAAAAGAGAAAAAAGAGAAAGGCATAGAAGGTTAAAGAGGAGAGAATATAATATGTATAAAATTAAATAGGAATTGAAATAAAAAATAAGTATTTAAAATTGAATAATATTAAAATAAAAAATTATCAAAGGGCATAAATAAAGGAAATAAAAAAGAAAGTGTTAAAGAAAGAAATAAAAATAATTTAAAATAAAATTTATTAATATAGCATCTATTATCATTAAATAATAGATATTAAATTAATAATAATATATTTATATTTATATGTTAATAATTATTATTTATCATTATTAAAACTTTTAATAAATAAAAATTATGTTATATTTATTAATAGGTTAATAGTATAATATTCATGTGCTATATGATATAACTTATGTTATATCTTTATAATTATTATAAATATATTATTTTAATAAAATTAATTCAATTCGGTCGAACCTGTGATCCAACCACAATCCGACGGTCCGGTCACCGGTCCGATTTTAGAAATATTATTTTTAAATACATTAATTTTATTTTACTTTATTTTTTTAGCAAATCACATTACATTACAAAACCACCATGTGGCAATTTGAGTGGACGTTATCTTTGCAGCATTCATATTAGCTATGAAAAAAAAAAATCGTGTGGGTAAATTCATAAAATATCTAGACATGTAGACTGGTTGTTGAATTGAAATTTGACGACGAATCTTTATTTAGAAGGTTGAAACAATTTTACATGATTGACATTATGATGATATTATCAAATAATTTGAATGATTATTTATTTTTTAAATATTAATTCAATCATGAATCTACATATGTCACATTAACTATAGACGAACTATGTAGCAATTAATTGTTTATGTGGGAAACTAATTATTATTTATTGTTGTCTTTTAGTTTTGATAAAAGTAAATTTTGCGACATGTGCGATGCCAGCATACACATAAAAAAAGGTTGGATATCACCTAGTTGACTCAATTGTAGTAGAATTGAATCTCAAATATTAAACGGATGTCAATAATTTCGAATTCTAATTTTCAAGTCATTAATTACAAAAATAAATTATTATTATTTTATTTTCTTGACTTTGAATTAATAAGGTTGCATGATTAATCTTGTTTTCTCGTCTAAAATAATCAATTTCCTACAAGAGTGTTGATTCCGGACTCAACCGAGATTGCTAATAATAGTACTTCAACCGAGATTGAAAGTCTTAGGTTTAGATGAAAGAGAAAGTAACTAAAATAAAGTTCAGCTATATCCTCTAAAACATAAATATCTTATTTCGTTTACATAGCAAGTAATCGATTTTCTCAAATATTTTTTTTATCCTTATCAAACATTCTTGTTGGTTTTTTTTCAATAATATTTTAACTCTCTGTGATAAAATATTTTTTATTGTAAAAAAATTATTTATTATAAAAAAATCGGAATTTAAGAGGCAAATTATGTTTCCCTGATAATTCAATAGAAAAAGAGTAAAAAAACAACCGAAGGGTGATAAAGTTACAGTTACCTAGACAACGCACCTCTTCCTTTATCAAGGGCCAGCCAGCGCATCATCACGGGGGGACCCACCTATACAATCTCTCTCCTCCACCTCCCCTTCTTTCCATCTCTCTCTCTCTCTCTCTCTCTGCTCTCCCATCTCCTCTCTCCCGCACGTCTCCTCCACGACTACTCTGCAACCTCCGAAAGCTACAGTTTTGATAGCTCGTCGGAGGAGGAGGACGGTAAGACAAGGGGCACAGAGATGAGCTTCCGAGGGGAGGAGAGCGGGGGCGAGGATGGGCGCGCCGACCTGCGCAAGCCCTTCCTGCACACCGGCAGCTGGTACCGCATGGGGGGCATGGGCTCGCGGCAGTCCAGCCTCATGGACAAGTTCGGCTCCTCGGCCGCCGTCATCAGGGACAACTCCGTTTCCGTCGTCCTCTGCACCCTCATCGTCGCCCTCGGCCCCATCCAATTCGGCTTCACTGGCGGCTACTCGTCCCCTACTCAGGACGACATCATCGCCGACCTCGGCCTCACCCTCTCCGAGGTCTGGGGTGCTATCCTCATTTCTTAAAAGTCCATTCTTCACCCTAATCGACTGATCTGTGAAAGGACCATTCTTGCTTGAATCATCAAGAATTTTGGTCGCAGTCGGATCTATAACTTCTTTTATTTACTGAAAGCAGCTATTTTTTCATGAAATATATGTTTTTTTTCTGGAATTCCGTCTTCTTTTTCTCTGATAAAAGAAGTGATTGGTAGGATTCACGTAAGCAATTTCTTTCTCTCTGCCATCTTGTTGCTGATTCGAGTTCGACTTTGCTTGATAGTTCTCGATCTTTGGATCGCTTTCCAACGTCGGAGCGATGGTGGGCGCCATTGCCAGCGGGCAGATCGCAGAGTACATCGGGAGGAAAGGGGTGAGCGAGCGAATGCTTCGTTGACCATGCCGCAATTCCACTTGCTGTGTAAGAATATTGGTTGAACGGTGATACTGACTAGATGATGTCTTTTGTTTTATGTCTGTACAGTCTTTAATGATTGCTTCCGTTCCCAACATCATTGGTTGGCTGGCGATTTCCTTCGCAAAAGTAAGTGCTATTGCTCTGTCCAGAGGTTTCATTGTTGTTTTTCTTGTAAACAAGAACTTTTTGGAATCATGAACATTTTGGATCCGTTTCTTGTAGGACTCATCCTTTTTGTACATGGGACGGTTGCTGGAAGGATTTGGCGTAGGTGTGATATCCTATACGGTTGGTTCCTGTGCTAAATGACTACCTTTTTGCAGCTTGTGTGGGGGTTCATGTGAGAAACATGGGATTCTCATTCATGTCTTCTAATTTATCGTTGATCTCAGGTGCCTGTGTATATTGCGGAAATAGCTCCTCAGAACTTGAGAGGAGCTCTGGGCTCAGTGAATCAGGTTAGTCTAGTCCAAATTGTAGTGGTTGGTAAACCTCTCCTTACGTCAGACATAGGCTGTATGACCTTTCTGCTCAATACTTATAATGATGTCTCCACCTTTCTGTAGCTCTCTGTGACAATCGGCATTATGCTGGCTTATTTGCTGGGCATTTTTGTTCAATGGAGATTGCTTGCAGTTATAGGTAAGTCACACATCTGCTGGTAATTTTCACCCTGAAATGGCTCTAACATTTTTGGGTACTTTCTCTTATTTCAAGAATATATAATGCAGTAGTGAGCTTCTTATGATTCATATTGCCTCTGATTTGTTTTGGACGTGAATTATCATTTCAGGAATTTCTTTTTTGTCTTAGGTTGTAACTGCTAGGATAATTTGAGCATACAGTTGGTACATTGGATCGACATGCATCAATGTTGATATCATTTGGATATGTTTTCACCATACTATCTTTTACAGGAATCTTGCCATGCACAATCTTGATACCTGGTTTGTTCTTCATTCCAGAATCTCCAAGGTGGCTGGTAAGATTCATAAGATGACAATTTACAGATAAAACATTGAACTCAATTCCTGAAGCCATTTTCTAATGTCCAGGCAAAAATGGGGATGATGGAAGATTTTGAAGCTTCCCTGCAGGTTTTGAGGGGATTTGACACTGATATTACTGCAGAAGTGAATGAAATCAAGGTAAACAACTTGTCTAGCATGATACTTTCATGATGAAAACTGATTGCTAAGCCTATGTATTGGATTCATTACAAGTCATTATCTTTAATAAATGCATATACTTCATATGCAAAGCTGTCAAAGTATCTTTTATTCCTAAGAGGCTAAGACCATCTTTGAATTTGACTTTCCTTCTGTAGAGAGCTGTTGCATCATCAAACACAACTAGAAGAACGGCAATCCGTTTTACGCAGCTGAAACAAAAGCGATATCGAGTTCCTCTCATGGTAAGTGCCTTTTTTCCCTGGAAGCTATTCTTCCTTTTCTTTTGTTTTTCACACTGTTTGAAAATAATTTATCTTTTCATACAGATTGGAATTGGCCTTCTCGTACTGCAGCAGCTGAGTGGAATCAATGCCATCCTATTTTATGCAAGCAGCATTTTTAAAGCTGCAGGTAAGTCTTTTTACAAAGAGCATATCAAAATCCCAGCTGGTCTTGGCATTGCATTATGATGTTATGAAAGTTACACTATCATCACCGGCATGTCTTGTCTTTAACCATGTCATGTCAAGTTGACACTGGACACAGTCATCCATTCATTTTTTTTTCTTCCATAAATATCTTTAGAAGAACAATAATAGTCGGTTGGTTATCAGTATTTTATGGGGTCAATGAATATGCTACAAATTCCTGTACTGCATATATATAATGCACATCTGCGCAATCAGATTTGATTTTGATGGGATTAAGTAAAAGTATAATAGAACATCTAATGGTTAAAATAAAAATATTTTTTTCATATATCCAGCACCTTTTGTGCTGCATATACATTTTATTCATATTTTTATCGCAATTTTCATTGGAGGTGCATGAAATAGGCATTCTGTTATCTGTGTTCATATTGTGGTTTCAGCACTGCATTAGCTGTTGACATTTACATATAAATCATTATTTCATCTGCTGCATATACATGAATGCTTATGTATGTTGGAATGATTCTTGTTGAGAATTTAGTGCTAGAAAAGTTGCATACCACAAAACGTACAGAAGATTTTGGAATGACGGCAGAATATCATTAAATGGAAAAACATAAGAGAATTACAATCGTTCAGATTTTGATACTACTTTTAATCCTAACCCATAGTAGTTTTATATTAGACACTCTCTTTACAGGTGATAAGAATTTCACTTTGAATAGAACTTTACAATAATTCTCGGAAATTAGAACACTTATCACAATATATGGAATTAACTCAAATTGAATTACAAACAGAATAAACCCCGAGCATATAGATTTTCAGCTGAGTGTATGAGCCCTAGGAAGTTGATATTTGGCACTCTCTCTACAGGTGATGGGAATTTCACTTTGGATAGAACTTTACAATAACGCTCAGAAATTATAACACCTATCACAATATATGGAATTAAATCAAATTTCGAATTACAAATAGAATAAATCCCAAGCATATAGGATTTCAACTGTGTGTACGAGGGCATCTTTAATTGTAGATGTCTTAATTGCAATTGAGGAACATGTGGAATTTCAGCTGGGTAGGATTTGAGGCATTATCAACACTTCTATTGTTCAATGTGCCACATTTTAACTTTGCAAATAAACAAAGTTTTTGTTTCAATTTATGTCCTCTAGTAAAAGAAGCTACACATTGGTAGAGATCTGCTAAACCTACTCCTAAACCTTATATTCCACTTATGAACTCGAGAATATTTTTCATTCGTCAAGAAATAAGTCTATTACAACCATACAAGAATTTATATAATTTTTGAAACGCCTTATGTATGAAATAAGTAGGAAACCTAATAAAAGAAAGACAACTAGTTGAAAGGGCTTAATTAAACGGCTCATGCTAAAGGCCCATAGCTAAAGACCGATCGACTTTAGGGCAGAAGGCCCATAAGCTTCTTTCTTCTACATCAATTCTCCTTGTCTAAGAAAAATTCTACTTCACTGAGTTGCAACATGGTACACATATAGAAGAAAAACATCAAGATGTCCAAAATTAGCACTAGAGATCCAAGCAGTAACAATAGGCGGGTGATCAATCTGACGGAGAAAAGGACGTTAATGAGTACGATAAGAAACTTTGGAATATTTAGAATTAAGTGGACCATTAGAATGCCTACTCTCATAGGTGGGATTAGAATAAGGAGTTGTGTGTTTCCATTCCTTATCCTGTGAAGGAAGAAACAAAGAACATGATATAACAAGATCATCGAAAAGATTTATGTCAATATCAAAGGAATAACATAGAATCTTTGGAGAACAACTGGCAATTTAATAATTGGAGCACCAACGAGTCCTGAGACTATTTGTTGACAAAGAGGTCGAACACAACTATCAAAGTGGTTAAAGAATCAAGATCATCAAAGAGGCTATCAACCGCCGACGGATCGTGCGAATGAGAACCAAATGGCAAGTGTGGAGGTTCGTGCAAAGTAGTGCAATGTGGTAAAAAATGACCTAGGTTGATGGCAAGTTGTTTGGTAAGGGGAGTCACTGCATAACCATGAGGAATTGGGCAGGCATAAAGAGGTGGCATGACATGGAAGCGATGCATATATAAACGGATGATTACTTGGAAAAGGAGTAGAACTTTGTTTAAAGATTTGCCATTTATTATAGAGGATATCACACTTATGATTAAGTTCTTCTAAAGCCTTTAATGTGGACAGATGATGAAACTTAGAATAAGATTGACAACTAGGACTATGAGGTCCAGAGACCCTAACATAGGAAAGAAGGTTTCAATCAATTTTCCATATAATTAGGTGTGGTTATTGTCTGGAGAGCAGTAAGCCACAATGCCTGGCAGCAATGCAGCGGCATGAATAACATGCAGCAACTACTGATGTGTGTTCGCCAGGGCAGCAACTTTGACAGTTGGCGACAGCAATCTGCAGTGGTGCAGAGTGTTGTTTGAATCCACGACAGAGCAGAACTACATTGGCGCAGGATGTGGGGGCTGCAGCAGGCCCTGACTGTCGCTGAGGCAGAAGACATCGGCAGTTGGACTTTGATGGTTCTGTACTTTTAGCCTCTTAAAAGATGAAAGTTGGGTATAGGGTTTTCACTGAGCAGGGGAACAAACAGCAGCAACAAGGTCGGCAGCAACAGGTGGCAGTGAGTCTGTAGTTGGAAGGTGTTGGTACATGTTGTTGATGCCAATTGAAACATTGCAGCAGTGGTGAATGGCGTGACAACAGTGGCAAGTGGCATTGTAGCTTGACAATGTAGTGGTTGTGAGTGCAGTACTGTAGCAGTGTGGCTGGATTTCTTAGAGGCAGTGAAGGGCAGCTGTTAAGATTGGCGGCTGTTGGCTCTAATTTTTAAGAGGTCAGAATCATAACCATTTGATGCCCAGAGGGATAATTTGCTCTGGTACCACTTGATAGAGATTCACTAAATTAATATACTCGTAAACCCTTATTAAGTCTTTCGCTTATGAATTAATTGGAGAATACTTTAAGATATAATTCGTTACAAACATACATGGACTTATATAGAGTTCCAAACACATTTTGTACAAAATATGCAGGAAACTTAATAAAAGGAAAACTACTAATTAAAAGGCCTAAACTAAAGGGCTCATGCTAAAGGTCCATAATTAAAGATTGATGATTTTCGGGCATAAGGATCATAAGCTTCTTTGTTCTACATCACATTAAATGGAAACAGTAAAATAGCATAGATTTTATCTCACTGATGAAATATTCATTCCCCTTAAAGGATTTGCTTAGCCCGGAGTTCTTTTTTTTTAGAGAAAGAAGAATAGCTACCAAATTGCTGCAGCCATCCTGGAGTTCAACTTATTTTCTGTTTTCAACAGTTCAAGTCAACAGAATGAAGCCAAAAATGAGAGAAAAAATGATATTTGTAGAAGAACCACATGAAGAATAATATCCATGAATGTCGTAACAAATTTGCATCCATTAAACTATGTTCTCCTGTTATCCTTTTTTGTCATATGAATTATTGACAAAATAATGTGCAGTAGTTGCCAGTAGTTACCAGCAGGAGTTGAACTGCTAGACTTAGCCATTCCCTGTTTACACTACAACAACAACAAAACCTTATCCCACTAGGTGGGGTCGGCTACATGGATCATACGACGCCATATATTCGTTGATCCATGTTCATAAGATTCGACAGGATTTTATGCTGGTTGTCGGGGCCTAACACAACCCTCCTCCTTTATCCGGACTTGGGACCGGCTATAAAATATAGGCGGAGTTGAAAACAAGCGTTAAAGCATGAAATATAATAATTGGATGGAAGGATATACCAGGCGAGTCATGCTGTCATATTCTTTGATTTGATCAGTAAATTTTACAACATCTCCTTCATCAATTGCAGTTGCTAAATCAGATTTGTTTACACTAGTGACATAAAAATCATTGTTTACCTGCATAAAAAAAAGATTAAGCTTGTAACTTATCGCGAAATAGAGTTATATCTTTATGTATATACTCTGTACTGTTGGTTATTAATATTTTTTTCGGTGAAAGGTTATTAATATAGTTTTGCATTTTGACAGGCATTACCAATAGTAACTTGGCTACATGTGGGCTTGGTGCCATTCAGGTAAACTTCTACATTCATGATTCACGAGGTAATTTGAAAGAATTGAAGGTGGGATTCTACAATTATTTAGCTGAAAGATTTTAGATGTATCTTAGGTTGTTGCCACTGGGGTTACTACTTGGTTGCTCGATAAAGCTGGACGGCGAATTCTCCTTATTGTGAGCTAATTTACAGAATCCTTTCCGTTGTGACAATACAATGTTATAACTGAACTAAAAAGATGTGTTCATGCAGGTCTCCACCGCTGGAATGGTGTTAAGTCTCCTCTTCGTTGCTGTTTCATTTTACCTGGAGGTTAGTGTGGTCTGGTATTAATGTGGCCTGACTGACATTTCACTAACAATTTGTTATATTAACTACGTTACTGTCACTTTTTTAAGCTTTTTTCACCTTTGATTCACTTGGATGTACATTATGTGCTTATGTATTCCATTGGATCCAGGGTTTCGTTTCTGAAAGCTCTCATTTTCATTCAACCCTTAGCATAATATCTTTGGTTGGGCTTGTGGTACGTATGTGTCCAAGTGAAATAATTTCCTTTCCAATAACATCAAATAACCAAGCTAATGATCCTTCAGGCTTTTGTCATTGCCTTCTCTCTTGGGTTGGGAGCAATTCCATGGATCATCATGTCAGAGGTTTGTCCATGCAACACTCATTCTTTATATTTGTGATTCATTTGTCTATAAATCATCAGAGTGCAGCCTCAGAAGTGCAAAATGATAACTAATTCTAAAAAAAACGATTAAAAGAATGTAAGTTTACAAAACTGGTACAGCTTCCTGAGCACAAAACTAGCTATTTTCAGAAAAATGAGTTACTTGTTGATGGGGCAGTGCGTATTGTGTTGCCATGGCTGTTAGCTTGGTTCATTATACTTTACCCATTGTTGATTATAGTAACATTACCTAATAGTTGAAACATTAAAGAAGCTTTATCATGACTAACACAGATCACTATCTCTCTAGTATGCTAAGCAACAAGATAAAAAGACCAATGCTTGAGTTGAAAGCAGTGAATTATCAGTTCATAAAACCAACATTGACTATTTTAGGGTAAAAGGGCGGCTAGAAAAGGCTAGCCATCTATGTGTGAATATAGAGAGCGGAATGTGTACATGCATGGTTAACGGAGAAGTACACAAGTGGGTGACAAAAATCACGAAGCTCACCCTTCAGCCATTTATCCTCTTCATGCAACAATATTCATTCATACCCCTCCCTGAGGCAGATATCCTTGTTGCGTCCCCAACGTATTTAAGAGCCCACAATCCGGAGAGCCCAAATTGAGTTTACTCTTTATGATCCAGGATGTAGTTAATAACCCTTCTTGTCTCAGATAGATTCGGAAAGCTCAGACTGCACTAGAATCATTTGCCAAGATCCACCAAAGTACTAACTCAATTTGATTGAGCCAAGACAGCGGGTTCAAAAGATTAATCCAAAACTTGAAAATTCTTAGAAGATAAAACCGACAATATTAATGGTATTCAATGAAGACAGCTATTGCGTGCATCAGACAGGTTATAGGCACAATTAAATTAATAGTTGGTGTGATTTCCTTGTTTGAATGTACATCCATTAAATATCCTATCGTTGTGTAATCTTAAACCACCAGTGAAGAATAAAAGTAATTCTAAGATGAACTTTTATACCTTATTAAAACGTCAAGTTTGGATCAACCTCAGCTCGTGGTCATTTAAAGTCAATATATAAACAAATTGGCACAATAATTTAGGATATCGTTTTCTTGCTCAAAATCTGTTTGTGATGGTTTTAGAGCTAGCTCCTGATATGTTTACTATGAGTTTGAAGAGCAAATAGTTCAATATTATCCGTAATTATTCTCTAACAAAGTAGAGGGGTAGATTTAAAAAGTACAGGAGATCTCCAAATGTGAATGTATGCATGTGAATGTATGCATGTGAATGTATGCATTTATACGCTTATACCTAAGAGTACTAATCCAAATGCATTTTATGTGGCATTTTCATATCCCTTAAAAACTCATCATGTAAATCATGCCAAGCCATCACGAATGCTTTCAAGCCATATAAAACATGAGAATAATTGGGACTTCAGTTGTGCGAATATCACTTGTGAAGAGAATTGTGACTGCAGTTTCTCATTGTAATATGATAACTGAATCCTAGTCACAGGATGAGTAACGTGAAGAGATGTTATTATAAGTCTGCTATTTTAAGTGGAATTTAACTCCTTGTGCTCATGTTCATAGATACTTCCTGTCAATATTAAAAGTCTTGCTGGTAGTGTGGCTACCCTTGCCAACTGGTTGACATCATTTGGCATCACAATGACAGCAAATTTGCTTCTGACTTGGAGCAATGGAGGTTACTCTCTCTCTCTCTCTCCAAATTGGTGTGTGTGTGTTGCCTATGCATCTTTACATGATCAAAATGATACCCCGATATTTCATACAATAATTATTATGCATTTAATGCCCGTGCATTCTATCTGATATAATTATTTTCTCAGGGACCTTCACAATCTACACTGTTGTCAGTGCCTTAACCCTACTATTTGTGATCAAATGGGTGCCTGAGACGAAGGGAAGAACTCTCGAAGAGATACAATGGTCATTTAGATGAGCTATGGGAAAGGGTTTGGTTCCAATATATCACCGTTTGCACTTAAAACTCCTGCAAAGCAATACTCAAATCCATACTTGCAAAGGCACAGAAGTTCATGCTCCACCTTTGTCTGGGTCATATTGCAGCGTGAGGCTAATATGATGCTGCATGTGTTGTAGACATTGTGATATTATACAAAAATGCGTTGTTTGTAATGCAATTGTAAATCAGGACATGTTACCATAATTCAATTTGTTGAGGTGAGAAGAAAATAGAATTGTAATGCAACGCCAGTTTTAAGTAGAAAATCACATTTAAGGTCGGCCAATTCCTTCTTGAGTGTAGATGTCAGCATACACTGAATTCCTGGTTGCAACCCCTCAGGTGAACAACGTGCCCGTTAGCCTCTGTGTTGCCGGGTGCAGCCTATCTCCCTATTTGTTTTCATATATGTACAAATTTTCAGAGTGCTATCAGATCAGGTTCAAATCGTACAGTAAAAAAATCTTAATACCTGTTTTGAATTGTGGTTGCTGACAAAGTTCACTACAAGAAAAAGTCGTATTTCCGACGGTTCATTTTCGACGGCCCGACATTCGTTTAAAATATCGACGGTTTTTTCGGCGGATCTTTCAAACCGTCGATATTTTCGTCAGATAATTTTCGACGGTTTTAGCCGTCTAAACTTTCGACGGTGATAAATTCGTCGGAAGATTCCGTCGAAAATATTTATACTTCGACGGTTATGACCGTCGATAATTTCGGCGGTTTATCTAACCGTCGAAACTTTCAGCGGTCTGAATCGTCGAAAAATTTCAACACTGGTTGCGTACAATTATTGAACTTATCGACGATTTTGACCGTCGAAATTTGTGACGTTCAAAGCAACCGTCGATATTTCGGCGGTCATAATCGTCGATAGTATTTAAATAAAATATTCTAGCTTAATTTTTTTCGACGGCCTCAACCGTCGAAAATGGAAATTTATAATTTACACAAACTATGGATCTGTTGATGTTTTTGAAAATTTATTATTATGGGAATCGACGGTTAAAACCGTCGATATTTTGACGGTTTGAATAACCGTTGAAACTATCGATGATTTTTCCAGCGGATTTGAGCCGTCGAAACGTGAATTAATATAATATTATGTTTACCTATGTTGCGACGGTTTTGACCGTCGAAAAGTGGTTATATAAAAACTCGACCGCACTCTTACTTTGAACGTTTTGAACGTTCGTCCGCCGCCGCGCGTTTCGTCCGCTGTTCATCCGGCCGTCGACCACCTCCCGCCCGAAGCTTCCGCCGCCGACTGGAATCTCCGGCGCAGGTAGGTCCGATCCCCGCTCTCCTTTGATATATAATTTATCTCTCAGGCGGCCAAATCCGGCCGCCCTCCGTGCGGCGGTCAGATCCGGCCATTATTCGCGCGCGGCGGCCAGATCCGGCCGCCATTCACGCGCGACGGCCAGATCCGGCCGCCAGTCGCGCGCGGCGGCCAGATCCGGCCGCCCTCCGCGCGCGGCGGCCAGATCCGGCCGCCCTTTTATTATTTTGGATGATTATTAAAAGTCATATGCCTTTTTCTATTATTTTGGATGATTATGCTCGATTTTGCTTCAATTTTGAAATTCAGCGTTAGCTTATTAGTTTACGCATCTTTTATTGAATTTATCAAATTATGTTGATGTTAAATTCAAATTATGTTTTTATATTTTAGATTTTAGATTCAAAACTGAATTCATTTTTTTTTTTGCATTTTATATGTTATAAGTTTTACTCTATTTCAATTTTATGCAGTGATGTTTTGCGACGAAGATGATATGCGAATTGAACTTCAGCTCTTCGTCGTGACGAAGACGTTATGTCGTTCAATTTGTGAATTCATGTGATGTTCAATTTTTTTCATGTTTGGATTATGTGAATTAAGCGCGTCGTTCCATTATCTCGTTCCATTATGAATTACGTTATTGAATCTGTGAATTATGAATTACATTATGAATTACGTTTCATGTTTGGATACCCTTATGCCGAATTGAACTATCTGTGATATGATGTAATTGAATCTGTGATGTGATGTGCTTTATCTGTGAATTACGTTATGCCGTTCCATTATGGATCAAATGTGTTGTATTATCTGGGAATTATCTGTGAATTCACTATTTTTTTTAAATTTTTTTATGTTTCCGACGGTCCTGACCGTCGGAAACAACTGAAATATTGCATTTTCAGCGGATTTGTTCGATACTTACCGACGGTTATATCCGTCGGTATACAATTATCGACGATCGTAGGCCACGAATAAAACCGTCGATACAAGATTGTCGACGGTTTTAACCGTCGATAATATCGACGGTTCAAGCTGCCGATATATATCGACGGTTAAAACCGTCGATAGTTTCCACGGTTCAAGCCGCCGATAGATATCGACGGCACGAACCGCCGATACTATCGACGGTTTAAGCCGCTGATAAATATCGACGGCTCGAACCGTCAATACTATTGTCGGTTCAAACCGTCGATATATATCGGCGGTCCTGACCGTCGATATTATTGACGGTTCGCCCCGTCGATATTTAACGTTCGACTGTCGTGCCCGCCAACTAGACCGTCTGTAATACCGACGGTTCAGAAGAAACCGTCGCAAAATATTTACGACGCCCCTTTTCACACGATCATTGTCCGTCGAAAGAATCGTCGAAAATCGTGATTTCCGACGAATCTGACCATTTTATCGACGGTTAGGACCGTCGGTAAAAAACAGTTTTCTTGTAGTGGTTGTAGCAGCAGGGGGCCAGGTGAAGAGATACTGGTTTCAGGTGTTTCTCTATTTTTATATATATTTGTATGCACTTCCTTTTGTTGGAGCTAATAGCAAAAAAATGTTCTCTTTTGCAATAAACGATTCCTTCCCTTCAGTTTAAATTCTGACGATTTCTGAAGTTGCACTAGATTACTCTCAAGTGACGTTTTTTTATCGATCAATTCAAGTGGCTGCTTTATATATTACATTCTCGATCCTAGAGAGATCACTGGCTTTGCGAGCTTTGACATTGTGTGCTCGTTCGCTTTATGTTCAAAGCACTTTAGTTTATACGAGTTTTAGTTACGATTAAATGAGAGTTAACCATTACAGCAATGCTGTGTTCTTTTAACGATTACAAGCGATGCAGTGTTCTTTGAGGCATAATTTTTGCTACTCACTTTCATTGTTCATTTACTTCATATATACACATTTGACAAGTAGTTAGAATATCTTTATTATTCATGCATGTCAAATGTGATCCTCGGGTAATTACGGTGCTCTTTTTATACTTCAATTGCCCATGGAAACTTTACATTATCATTTTTCCTTCTGTAATAGGCTGAGAACCAATAAGCTTAATTTAATTATCTCATAGACATTACAATGGCAACTCTAATAATATTCTCAGGGCTGATCTAATCACCAAAATTTCAAGCCATTAAATTAACAAACAAAAAAATTCTCTCTTTTATTCGTCAAGAGAAATAAATCTACTGATGATTATGCTATTTTATTGGTTGCCCGATTCTCTCATAAACCACAGGCAGGAGCAGGAGAACACAAGTGAGAAGAATCTTTGGCACACTGCACACAAGCAAGGAAAAGAACAAGCAAAGACAAATCCGGGCGCACAGGTCGGAGTCTACAGTGGGAAGTACCTGGTGGCTGTCGTGCTGCTGCTAGCAGCTGATGAATGGTGATGCCGCTGGAGTCCCTTCCCCTCTCCTCCCCCCTCCCCCTCTACGTATGCAAACTCTAAAAAAGCAATCGATCACTGCAAGCTATTAAGTACATGGCGGTACGGACAACCATTCTGATTGGATTCCTCCATATTTCATTCACTCTCTCTCTCTCTCGTCTCTCATCATAACTGCCTTTTTAGTGTTCAGTCAAGCCAGCACCAGCTGCACACTGATCACTTCTGCCACCAGCCAATCCCTCGATCATTGGCCCCCTATCTCTAACACAGACACCAGCTGCAATGTTTTTAAAATGAAAAAGAAAGTCCTATCTGACCTATCATATTGAGGCCATGCACAATGGGTCCTGTATATCAACTTTATACATTTTATTTATATGAATATATCTACTATCTAGATGGAAAATATAAATATTGTATATTGAAAATGTGGTAAAGGAATACAAGCATTTCTTTAATTTGTCGTTGCTTAGCTAACAAAACATGGTTAAACATGATCACCATCTTTTACTTCCGACTAAGAGTTGAGCTACGTTCTTGACACAGAGGGACAGGGAAAAAACAAGGTGTTAAAATAGTGACAAAAAAAAGATGATCGATCGAAGGGCGAGTGGAGCGACTGATGCTCTTTGCTTCTCTAGTTATATTGGAAAAGGCTCGGCCGGTCGCGGACAGGGAACTGCGTCGGAGGCACCACGTTGAGCCGCCATGAGAGGAACGGCGCGTCCCCGCCGTCGTCGGCCATATCCTCGTACATGGAAATGGAGGCGCTGCTCCTCACTGAGCTCGTCGTATAGCAGCCCCAGGGCGAAGGTTGCGTACGGTGGAGGCCGTATCCGATGCCTTGCTCCACCGCCGCAGATGAAGGGGACATGGATATTGTCGACGCAGCCGCCCGACGTTCCTCTTTCTTGTAGCGAATGCCGCAGGCATTGCACAAGGACTGATGAACAAGGAATTAAGAGCACGTTAATTAGTACGCCATTGTTGGATTGAGACAAGCTGTGCTATCGTAATTATTTGAAGAAATTGACAGTCATAGAAGTCGTAGTACCTTGGGGCCTCTTGGGCCATTCCTCCACAGCGGAGTCGAGGTGGTGTCGCAGTTGGCACACCTGCGAGCAAGTAGAAGAGGGTCATCGCCCAAGCTCGATCCAGTGCCCGTGCTCGAGTTCCCTCCATTGGAGCCATTCGTCGAAATGCCCTTCTTGCTTCCAGACAAGATATCCCAGCAAAAGCTGGACATGCACGACGGTCTCTGGGACGATTTCACCTTCTCCTCGGTTTGGCGCGTAGACGGGGTGCCAAGGGATAGCGTGCAATCCACCAAGGAAGAAGAAGACGACGAAGAGAAAGCATTCGCATTGCCAGCACCATCGAAGACCTCATCCATCGAAGGCTTCCCGGGCACCGGAAATAGGAACGAGAACGTGGCAGCAGCGCCGCCTCCCCCGCACCCGCCGCCGCCGCATAGGAACCCACAAGAGCACGGATACGCGCTGGCACTCTGGTGGCCGCACTGGTGCAACATTGCCAGCAAGTACGAGGGATCAAGCAAGCAAGTGGCAGCTCCAAGAATGAGTAGGGAGAGGCGAGGAGGTGGAAGAAAGGAGGGGCTTGAGGTGTTTGGCAAACAGTGGAGACCAGTAGCAAGCAACACGTACTAGAGAGAGAGAGAGAGAGATGAAGAGATATGGGAGGCTATAACGAAGAGCTGTTTAAATATATAGCATGCAGATGCAGGGGGGTGGTTGCATGTACAACAAGACCACGGGCAGGGCAGAGCAGAGCTTAATGAATCAATATATATATCATGGGGGAGAGCTTTGAAACAAAAACGTCGCTAGTAATAAGGCGTGGGAACTAGGGAAGTGGCGAGATCGGGGCTTGTCGGGTCTTGAGCACAGAGATGAGAAAAAAAAAGGTGGTACATGGAGCAATATGCTTTGATTAGGGAATGGGAAGACGAGTAATATTAGCTGTAGTAGCAGTAAATAATGGCGGTAATGCTAATGGTAAGTATATAATGGTGCTTTGGAGAAAGACCAGTCAGCAGCAGGGACAACATAAAGTGTCGTCTAATGCGAAGGGATTCCTCCGGGATGGGTGCAAAATGGCAGCGGTTGCGGGCGACCGATCAAGTCCGCACCAAATGCAGCAGTCAGAGATCACTTCGCACCTCTGTGGACGGCTTGGGGCTTTGTGTGGTGTGGTGTGGTGCACTGCAGCGCCTGCCAACTCCAAATTTATGTGACTCTCTCTCTCTCTCTCTCTCTCTCTCTCTCTTTTTTGCTTTTAACTCTCCGAGCTCACAAAGCTCTCGCAGTAAATTATGATCTCCTCCTCTCCTTGTAATTGGAGAGGACGACGAGCAAGTTGGGTGCAGTGCTTGCAGTGGAGTGCAGTGGGGGCTCGTTGGATGTGTGCACTGGTTCTTATACATATAACGACGTGAGACTGGTCCTGTGGACGGATTGGATACTACTACTAGTCCACTACACAACGGTAGAGTGGGTGCTTTGTTTGAGCGAGGAAAAGGATCGAAAGGGCGCAGGAAACAATGCGACGGTGTGTGTGGTGGGAGTCATTAGGCGGTCAAAAGAGGCCACCACGTGACTCGAGGAACAGTCTTCCATATCCAACGTCCTCTCTCTCTCTCTCTCTCCCCCCACCCCTCTCCCTCCCTCCCCCTCCATCGTCGCGCCACGGCGATCACGAGGCAGTTCAAAGACAGGATTAGAACCAGACACGATGAGAGACAAGTCCTATCTTTCTCTCTCTTCCTCGTATCCAAATCTCCGCCATCCTTAAATATCGGATGCGCTCCGATGAAACGAACACCATCTTTTGTGTCTACTGTCTAGCTCCCGAGAAACACACTCGTTAAAGCAAGCACTCTTCATTATTATTTATTATCCTTAATTAAGCCTCCTCATTGAATAAAATAACAATAGATTAGTTCCACCCTAATTCTCTCCTATGAACAGGGACAGAGAGCACATAGTCATAGATAATATCCCTTCCACGTGACATTGTTGGATATGCCGAGCACGTAGACGCACGTTTAAAAAAAAACTCGGAATGAATGAATGCACATATATTTAAAGGATTACCTATGTTTGTAAATGGGCATATGGTTATTGTTTTCTAATTGCCCAAAGATGAACCTTAACACTTGAGTAATCTCGTGAAAGATTTAAAATATTAAAAATTGATAATTTAAATTTGAATCTGAAATTACTGTCCCGCTCGAATCATTTACTGTCCGAGCTCAAAAGAATTGATTTTTTTACCTATAACAAAATGAGTTCATCTCTCAAAATTGGTCCATTATTTAATCGAGTTGTAGAAATATTTCTTTTAGTAATCTATTGTGAAGGTTCTCTTTTCCTTTTTCCCTCACGATCAACGTGGGAATTGCAACTAGTGTGATTGAGACCGAAGTAACCAAATTTCAAAACAGAAAAGGAGAGAGATACTGCTGGCTGGTGATCGATGATAATTAAGAATAATAAGTTTGATACAGCAATGGGGACACAGGGGGAGTCGGCAGTATCAAGGCTTCAAAAGGTGTCGTCCAAAGAGCAGCGGCCGGTCATCAGTCTTCGGAAGATGGATCCCCGTTCTCCTTTTGCCGCCTCCTCCCATGGCATGAAAGGGAGAGAAACGGCATGCATGCTGATCCCATCATGCAAAATATCCCTCCTCCCTATCTACGTATCTAAGCTATGCAAAAAACATTAAAAATGCATCATAATAATATTAAAAGTAGCACAACAGTAAAAGTTAGCACAGTGCAGCTAATGATCGCCAGCACACCCTGATCTCTTCCTCCTAGTCCTATCATATCTAACGTTCAGTCTCCAAGAACAGTAGCCTTGGGTAGCTTGCTGTGACTGAAGAGCTGGTTCCCCCCAGATTGCTTCCCCAGGTGAAGTCAAAGGTGGTAAAAAGAAAGAGAAAGCGAAAGTTAAGTGAAGAGCCCCATCATTCTCTTCCCCCCTCCCCATCGTAAGTTGTAACACTGGCCCAACTGATACGTACGTACGTACGTATACCCTAAAGCTAGTGAGGCCCTATTCATCAGATGAGCTGCATGCTGTTGATCTACGCGTACGTACTCTGACGACGATAACATTCCCTCACCCAGTCACCCTCACATCGCTCGCTGCATACGGTCGCTTCCTCGTATTACACAGCTTCAGCCATTTGTGCAAACCACTTAACCTTTCAGTGGCAATTCCAACCAATTAAAGCGTCTGCTGCATGCATATGCAAGTGGAACAACGCGTTCGCCAACAAATATCCACTGTATACTGTGAGGTGATCAGTCGACCTTAATTAATAGCTCTATATCGTCAACTAAATTAGCTTCGATCTTTCTGAAGGGTAGACGGTGGCCAAATGGTGCAATGAGCCCATGCACTTCTTTAATGTCTTTAGTTACTTCGCTGTAGTGTAAACCACCGAACTGTTTTGATCCACCGAAGACTTGCAGATGGAACGTAGACGGTAGGCATTATGCTGTGTGTGACAGGCGGAGCAGGTGATCAAGCTCAGCAGATCGTCGTCAAAAAGGTAGCTCCGACAAACCCAGAGGACAGGTCTAGAGATTGGTGTCCATTACTGGAGAGAGAGGAGAGAGAGATGAGCATCTTTTGGAAAGCGGTAGTCGCCAAAACCAATCCCCCTCTCTCGCTCTTTCTCTCAGTGTGTCTCTGCCTCGCTGCATATAAAAATCCAACCGTAGAGATCGAACTCCGAGCGAGCGGCATCCCCGAAAAAGCTAAAAAGAAAAAAAATAACGGATAAAACAAAACAAAATGGATTAAAGATGAAAGAGGAGAAAGAAAAAGAAAAGAGCTAGCGATGAATAATAAGCAAGCAAGCAAGCAGCAGCAGCAGCTGTTTCGGATTCGAAAACAAAAGAACGGAAAGAAAAAAGAAACAAAAATTTAATCCACCTCTATCCCAACCCCGTCTGATCTCTCTTCGATTTCTGCTCTGTGCTGCCTTGAGAACTGAGAGATCTCACACTTTCTTGACCAGAGTCGGGGACTCTGCAATCTTATATCTGCATGGCAACAACAACCCAGCGCGCTCTTCAAAGCCGCCACCATGTGACGCGTAAGCAAATCTGCGTACGTCCCCTTCGCCTAGAGATGCATGTCATATATCGTAATCCGAATCCATCACGACACAACACACACACACACGCGTATTATATTTTATAATAATAAAACAAATGGTTCGCGTACGTACCTACGTTAATTTATTTTTTTGAAAATAATAATTTTGTATTACGCGTACGTGTTCATTTTTAACCCTCCACTTGCCTCTCTCGATTGACCAACCCCCCCACCCCCCCCAAGGAAAGCGATGTGTATTCTTTGAGAAGATATATATATATATATACACACATAATTTAATTATCAATATTATGAAGGGGAAAGAGAAAGATGGCTGTGTGTGACGGCTAAGCGAAGTTAAGAATGGAATGGAGTAAGTTGATCAAAGGCTTGGTGCCAACTGGCGTTTACTGCAACTTTTATGGATGCCTATTAATGGGGATTTTTGATGTGACGGGTCCGATATAAGGACGTGGTCCCGGTCGGGGCGGTACCAAAGCCCTTTCGCACGTATCGGGGAGGGCCGTCGCCCGCTTTTTTCAACACCCCGCTACCGGGTCGAAATCGAGATTGACCGACATCTCGGACTACGAGGGAAGTAAGGCGAGGCAAAAGCGAAAAGGTGGTAAATGGTGTGGTGGTAGTATTTGGTAGAAAGGAATGCATGCATGGATGCATGCATGTCTGCTACATTACATACATCTAAAAAGGAATGCATGTATAATTCCATTATTCATATGTTGATTCTATTGTTTAACACTTTGCCCTTTTTCTACTCAAAGATGTATCTTACTTCCCAACGAGGGCATGTCCTTTGGAATCGCATGGCAAGGAACTCATTAGAGGAAAAAAAAAGAAACTTTAACTTTTAAATGCTAAGTTTTGAAGTCCTTGTTGCTCCTTTTCCTTTTGGTTATCAGATATTCAACTGTTTGTGCTTGTTTTGAATGCAACATTGCAACTGCAAATTTATTTTATTAGCTACTGTTCTTTTTTTTTTTGTCAGTTATCCTAATGTACAGAGTTTGAACGGACACGGTATCTAAGAAATAAACACTTTAAATTTAAAACTATAGGTCTTGTTTGTCTTTGCTAATTCTAACAGTAGTAATATTTTTTTTTCCTTTGTAATTACCATTCACATGCAGCAGAGCGTAGGCACTTCGTCTTACATAGTAAATTTCAAATGATAAAGTTTTACATGACCTTTTAATCAATTTCAATATATATATATATATATATTATAATCAATTATTCTATTTCAGATAATAAAATAATCTTATAATTGGTATACAACTCTGGTGCTGATCAAGATAATCGTATTCAAATCAATAGCAAACTTTTGAGCAAACAATTTCACAATCATATTATGTCATGAACTCTTATTAAGCTTATGAGTACGAAGATTATCATTAAAGAAAACCATGCGCTATAGGGGTGTAATAAAAATATGAAAAAACCTAATAAAAAATAAACCGAAAAATTACAACAAAATCTATTAGAGCCACACTAAAAAAAAGAAAAATCATAGGGTGTTGTAGCTTATAATATTTCATTTATATTACTATATCCTAATAAATTCTTTTTTAATGTTGATATAATAGTTTTCTATTAATATTATTTTATCACATTATGAAATTTTTTATAGAGCTGAAATTTTGGTGCTATATTACGTATTTAGTTATAACATTCAATACATTTATATTAATTTTAATTTAATAACTACAAAATGTTATTATACTAATGCAGGGGTGATGCGTAAAATATTGTGGCAAAATAAATTCACTAGCAAGCGATCGAGCAATATAAAAAATATGAGTAAGAGTGTTGAATTCACAATGAATAATTATTAATTAATTATCTAATCTTATAAGTCAATAAAGGGAAAAAATAAGATAATATATGAATATAGTGGTGTTGAAGTATTCCTTTTGAAATAAATTAGAGATAAACCAGAAAAGATAAATGTAAGATGGATCATTAGAGTTTTTTCTAGCTAATTTATTAATCTAACAAGATTAAATTGTGATATCCATAATTGACATCCCTCTAACTTAATGTAGGTGGATTAATAAATCAGAAGTGAAATCTTTGCATACTGACATTCCATCAAATTAAACTAAAGTTAAGATGCATTAAATTATATTCTCTAAATTATTAATCAGTACACAAATAGACAGTTTAACACACCACATAAATTTAATTCTACACACATCACTTATTAAATTTATGTCAATTATTAGTTATCAATTAAAAATAATTAATTTGGACTTATTAACTATTCCACAAACTTGTGTAGATTAATTCAGAAATATTCTAATCAATTAAAAGCACTCAGCATAATTAATAAAAAAGATTAAACAATCGGTCCCTAGCATTTTTCTTCAATTAAAAGTTAACCTAATAATAATAGAGTTCATCCTAGAAATATGGTGAGATAGAATAATTAAAAAAACAAAAATTGGAAGAACAAAAATCAAATGGCATAAGGGCCCTCGCAAATAGGCACACAGTTTATAGCTTCGAAGACTTTGAAGCCATCACCATGCTCTCCTTCTAGATTGCGTCTACATAATACAACTCGTGCTTGTGGAAAAACTCAATTTACAGGTCACAAGTTTAACTATACGATGAGTGCATAAGTCCATTGATAAGCATGACAGTGTTTCTTGTAGTTCATCATGACTAGTACTATTCGACGGTTGTAATTAAATTCCATCGCAATAGAATTTGGAGTTGGTTGTAATAAAAATTAAGCTGTACAAAATCACGATTTTATCTCTTGGCCAATTCAGATGATGACATGTCAAGTAAGTCATGTCATTCCCCACCATTTCAACAAACAACTTCGTGCAATAAAATATGCATCAAAACAATAACATGTTTCCACGACTTCTTTTTTCACCAAATGATATAGTGATAAATGGGCAATTGACATTAGAACAATAGTCGTGACCAAGAAACTAAGATGTCATAGTCACGAGCTTGGAAAAAATATGGCCACGAGAATTATTGGCGACCGAAAGTTGTTCCTGGGAATTAAATCCCTCTTATTATATGTGAATTAAATAATATAAGTCAAGCACGATGTAAAAAAAATAATAACATGCAAAAAAAATATCAAATTTATTAGAAAAAACTCTTCAATGAGAAGGAAAAAAATCACAGAGCAATATCACTAATCTAAGAATAGAGTACAACGTCTTCCGAATTTTATCCAAACCCGAATAATAATAATTTACTGAAATAAATAATTCTTCTCTAAAAAATATTAAAATAATAGTAGGAATAATATCACATAATTACTATAATTTTATGTGATTGTAGTATCAACAAAATCTCAGAGATCCTTCTAATCTGATTCTATTTTTATTATTTGTTCTTCAAGAAGAAATCTTTTGTCTTCTTTTTCAGCCCTCTTCTCTTCTCTAACTCTTCTTTTCTTTATCCGTTGATCAAAGGATTTTTTTCTTTTTCAATCAACCCTAAACACAAGAAAAGAAAAAAAAACCTTTTTTTTCTTTTCAAGAGCTCTCGACAATTTGGCAAAGGAAGAACAAAAAAATCACCTTTTATCTTCAAGTGGCTGCCCCACAATTTAAGAGAGAAGGAGAAAACTAATAAATTAATTAGGTTTAATTAACTTAAATAGGTTTATCTTTTTAATGAGCTGAATTAACTCCAAAAGCTCAACAATCTCCCCCTCCAGCCCATGAAAATGAGATCTTCCATCAAGAATCATCATTTGATCTTCGTGCCAGCCAATCCGACACCTCATTCCGGCTTTCTTCTTGAATTTATCTTTGGCTCCCCCTCTTCAATAATCACTGAATACTCAGAACTTGGATATATAGTGGTAGCACGACGCTCTCTTGTAGATCTGCAAGATGAAGTAGCATCTTGCTTCCTCTGCACAAAGTTCTTTACATCTACATCATTTGTATCCACAACTGGCTCATTATTTTCAAGTTCATCTTGTACATAATCACTGTTCTGCTTTTTTGATTTCTTAAAGTCTGCTAAAGTTTTTAATTCATGAAAAATCACATCTTTGCTTCTTATGATTTTCTTCTTCTCTGGATCCCATAACTTATATTCAGAATATACATCTCCATAACTCAGAAATATACACTCTTTAGTCCTATCATTAGATTTTTGTCCTTGTTCCTTTGCCACATGTGCAGAAACTCTATAACAAAAAATCTTCAAGTGAGAGTAAGACATATTCTTACTAGTCCACATTTTCTCAAGAGTATCTGAATTCAAAGGAACTGATGGAGATCTATTAATCAGGTAGCACGCAGTATTCGTAGCTTTACTCCAAAAGATATTCGGTAGATTAGTCGTCTTCACCATACACCTAACTCTATCCAGAATGATTTTATTCATTCTTTCAACAACATCATTGTGCTGTGGAGTCTTAGGTACTGACTTTTCATGTCTGATGTCATGCTTTGCATAATATTCTTTGAATTTCTGAGATGTATATTCATCACCATTGTATGTGCGAAAACACTTCATACAGTTGTCTGTCTCCTTTTCCACCATGACATGAAACTTCTGGAAAATTTGAAATACTTGATCTTTTGTCTTCATAAAATAAATCCATAATTTCCGTGAAGCATTATCAATAAAGATAACAAAATATCTATTGCCACATAAAGAATTTACCTCAATAGGATCACACACATCAGAATGCACCAAATCCAACTTATTTTCCTTCTTCTTAGAATTAGACACAAATGACACTCTGCACTATTTACCAAATAGACAGTTATCACAAGTATTCAAAAAATTACCTTTGGTAATAGTGATGTGAAAATTCCTCGTTAGAACTTGCATTCCTTTCTCACTCATGTGTTTTAATCTTTTGTGCCATAAATCTGGTGAAGCTTCTTCCTCTATTGCATTAACTGATTGTCCAATCAAATTCACTTGAGTTTTGTAGAAGACCTCTGATAATTTTTCTTTGGCAACAACTATGGATCATTTGATCAATTTCCACTTTCTATCACCTAAGTGACTATAGTAGCCTTCCTGATTCAAAAACCGATGAGCAATCAGATTGAGACGTAAATCTGGTATGTGTCTCACATCCTTCAGAATCAACTCACAATCAATATCTGTTCGAATACATACATCTCTAATTCCTGCAATTTTAAACTCGGTCTTATTGCACATCTTCATTGTGCCAAAATCATCAGTCATGTACATACTGAAACATTCTTTTAATGGAGTTGCATGATGCGAAGCCCATGAATTGATGATCCACTCAACTAAAGAGTTTTTGACATTGCATTCTTCATCCCCTTCTGAAAGGTAATATAAATCCTCATCTAATGCCACTGTAGCAGTATTCTAATCATTTGCATCTTTGTGATTCTTCTCATTTTGTTGCCTCTTCCAGTCTCTACAATTTTCTCTTGATATATCCCTCTTTACCATAGTGGTAACATGTAAATTTTTCTTTTGACTGTGAACTATTATTGCCACGGCCTTTTGATCCTCTACTTCTGTCTCTACCTCTATTCTCTGTGATAATGACTTGTATAGTATTTGTTCTCATGCTCTTCCTCCTTGTTTTTTCATTGAACAAACAATCTTTGACCATGGTGAGTGATACCACACCATTAGAAGCAGAATTACTAAGTGCTATCACTAAAGTTTCCCATGAATCTCGCAAGGAACTCAGGAGCATTAATCCTTGCATCTCATCATCAAGGACTATTTTCATTGCTCCCAACTGATTTACTATATCTTAAAATTCACTCAAGTGTTCAGCAATAGAATTTCCATCTTTAAACTTCAAATTCACCAGTTTCCTGATCATGAAAGACTTATTCTTAACAGTATTTCTTTCATATAAATTTTGTAGCTTCTTCTACAAAACTTGTGCATCTGTCTCTTGAGCAACATGATGAAAAACACTAACATCAATAAATTGTCTAATCATCCTAATAACTTTTCTATGCATCTTTTTTCAACTTTCATCAGTTTTTTCTATCGACTTTTTATCTTCTAATTCAACGGGATCAAACAAGCCCTTGCAGTAAAGAAAGTCCTCCATCCTGACTTTCCAAACTGAGTAATTATTCGATGTCAGTATAATCATACCGTTAAAATAGTTATCCTCCATTTAATTCACGCAAAAGAAATCCCAATTAACCTCGCTCTGATACCACTTGTTGGAAATTTAATCCCTCTTCTTATGTGTGAATTAAATAATATAAGCCAAGCATGATGCAAAAGAAAATAATAATAGGCAAAATAGACATCAAATTTATGTGAAAAAATCCTCCAATGAGAAGGAAAAAAATCACAGGGCAATCGCAGAGCAATATCACTGATCCAAGAATAGAGTACAACGTCTTCCGAAATTTTGTTCAAACTCGAATAATAATAATTCACTGGGATAAATAATTTTTCTCAGAAAAATACTGAAATAACAGTAGGAATAATATCACCTGATTACTACAATTCTCTGTGATTATAGTATCAGCAAAATCTAAAAAATCCTCCTAATCTGACTCTATTCTTGATTATTTGTTCTTCAAGAAGAAATTTTCTGTCTTTTTTTTAGTCCTCTTCTTTTCTCTCTCTCTTTTTTCTTTATCCTTTGATCAAAGAAAAATTCTTTTTCTTTTTCAATCAACTCTAAACACAAGAATTTTTTTTTCTTTTCAAGAGCTCTCGGCGGCTTGGCAAAGGAAGAATAAAAAAATCACCTTTTGTCTTCAGGTGGCTGCCCCACAATTCAAGAGAAAAGGAGAAAACTAATAAGTTAATTAGGTTTAATTAACTTAAATAGGTTTATCCTTTTAATAGGCTGGATTAACTCCAAAGGCCCAACAGTTGTGACCTGACAACTAGATAGTTGTGACAGAGATTTTGAGTTGTCTCACTACAAGAATATTGCGATTTTGTGACGAATATATCCATCATAAAATCTTCAAAATCCGTCGCAAATATGTCTTTGCGATGGATTTTTTGACGGATAGTAGTTTGCTAGAAATTTTACCGTTGGAAAGAATTATCGACTATCCTCAAAACAAGTCCCAACAAATTTTAACATGTGACAAACCATTTAATTTGTTGGGACTTGTAGATGAAATTGTTGGACTTGTTTAGGAAACTTGCAAAAACATATAACAATTAAGTTACTCTACCTCCAATTTAATATTATTTGTACAATAATTATCTTGATGAAGTATATCACTGACTTGCATACTTAACGACTAAATTAACAAAAGCTAATACATTTCATGATTGTATTATAGAAAAACTAATGAAAATATAATGCTTAAATATGTTATATTTTGCATGCATCAAAGTGTTGAAAAAATTGATACATTATAAGGCAATTTCTTTTAAGATAGTTTTAGGACGAGTTTTAATTTAAAATTAATCCAAAAAATGTTGGAAAAATTTTTGAACTAAAAACCCCACCATAGCAGCTAAGGTATTAAATAGGCTGAACCAGATAGTAGGGTATTCATGTACCAATTGGAATTGGTAAATTACACGATTAATTCATCAACTTTGAGTCGTTCTCAAATCGGTCCCTCAACTTCAATTTGTAACAAGAATGTCATTCATCTTTAATTTTCTTGCACGATTAGTCCTCTTGACCGGTGATAGTGAGTTTCTCGATTGCTTTGCATACGTGACCGACACATAAGCCGTTTCTCTCTCATCCACATCATTTAAGTCATCAACATCATTTAATGTTATAAAACCAGATAAATTATACGGATCGTCCTCCAACTTTAAGTTGATTTCTAAACGGTCTCGCAACTTCAATTTATAACTAGAACATTTTCCTAATTTTGATTTTATTGCACGATTTGTCCACCGATAATAGACAATCTTTTGATTACCTTGCTAACGTGACGTAATAAAATATAAGAAAAAATTAACTTATTGACATTGCACAATAAAAAATAATATAATATTAATAAAATACTATAAAAAATAATAAAAAACAAATGACAGGGGGGCATTGGCGCCTCTTGTGCTAAGCTCGCCAAAGGGCGAGCTTGGAGAGGGGGGCCGACACCCCCGTCTGCCAGCTCACCCACGCCTTTAAAGTTTTATAATATTATTTTTTATTATGTGATGTCAGTTAATTAAATTTTTTTATTATGTTTTATTATACCACGTTAATAAAATAATCGAAAGAGTGTCTCTTACTAGTCAAGTGAATGAATCATGCAATAACATCAAAGTTGGAGGCCCGTTTAGAAATCGATTCAAAATTGGGGGATGATCCGTATAATTTACCTGATTTTGTAGAGTTAAATCATGTAGATGACTTAAATGATGTGGATGAGAGAGAAATGGCTCACGTGTCGGTCGCGTACGCAAGACAACCGGAAAACTCACTATCACTAGTCAAGAGGACTAATCGTGCAAGAAAATCGAAGATGAAGGACGTGGTTACAAATTGAAGTTGAGGAATCAGTTTGAAAACGATTCAAAGTTGGAGGACTAATCGTGTAATTTATCCATTGGAATCCTAATAAGAAGACACAAGTAAATTTCAAGGTTTCGTTAATTGATGTTTAATTAGGATCTCGCTCAAAGTTAGTGTATGCTCAAATGATGACTTATTGCACATGTATTATAACACCCTCGGTCTAATTAAAATATTATTCATTTTGAACTCTCGGTCACCAAATTTAGAATATATTTTAATAGGTAAAAAGGATGGCTATATCAGAGTTCATACCACCTCGGTGTTTTACTCACGTGTAACAATTTAATCAAACCATTTTGATCCGTATAATCATTTCCATCGTTAATGCAAACTTAATACCAATCATCTCCATAGCTCAAGGATTAGCTATAGATGGTTTATTGAAAATTCGACAAAACAGATAAAATTATCTTAATTTTAAGTTTCTTACTAATCTCTTATTAGACGTGCAAATGTTTGTCAAATGCGTAAGAAAAGCCTACAAGCCCAATAATTTGTTTAAGCCCAGCGTCCTCTCTCTTTAAGAAGAGCTGAAAACTAATTAACCCAGCCCACTAAACGGACTTGACATCTCTCCGGTTTTTATTCGTCTTATTAGTTATTTTCTTTCCTTTATCATCTATAAACACTTAATTAGTTGAACTTTAAGGTATTATTTCCTGATATGAAAAAAAGTAAATAGATAATAACAAAAAAAGAACAGATTAAAAAATCTCAAGAAAAGAAAATTTATAGATGTCATCACCGCCACTGCCAATGTACAAGAAATTGTATAAAAGAACAATGGTTCTCGATAAAACAAAATCTTGGTGTTTATTTTTTTAAAAAATACTATTGATAAAAAATATAAGTAATTAGGTTTTTTATCTGGAATTAATATCTCAGGCTTCTCTTTTCTTATCAAGAGTTGTAAAATAAAAAAAAAACTATATACTATTGATAGAGGCATTATTTGTCTACATCAGGACTAGAATCATGTTTTTAGGAAAAACACGTGACATGCCTAATGTAATGCTTATAAGGAAACAAAGAGTAAACCTATTCTACACTTCAAATATAATAAAATATTCATGTGTGATTGTATTCTAAACACAGTAAGTCCATTCATCATTTGCCGCATATGATACAATAAGCCTTCCCACGTTAGTGCAACAAACAATAGAACATACATTTGTGTTTCAAATATGACACAAGGTTTTGCTTTTCACTAAATGTGATTGCATTTCAAACATGAAGTCTAATCTACCTAGCTAGGATACGTATGATGCAATAAGCCTACACATGTTAAACTCATAATTTTTTTATATGATTGATTTAAATAATAGCATTAATATAACTTTGTTAACTAAGTTAATATGTGATTTAATATTTTAATATAGGACATGAGTTAATATAGGTAAATTTTGACAAACGACCTTTAACCATATCCTTAAGTCCAATTTGATAATCAAATTTATCTTCGTAACGAGATGATTCTCCAACTTTTATTATCTTTTATACATAATTATTTTAATCGGTGATCGGTTTTTGGATTAAACAAATAACGTGGCACACATGTGAAAGCTTCCTCTCCCAACCCTATATGAGTAGAAGGAATAATTGTGTTCATAATGATAGGTTACATATGTATATATGTACATGAATCTTCTGAATAAGTATGCATATCGTATTTATCTATTATGGGTGTGTAACCCCACAAACTAAGGGTATATGTGCACTCTTAATTTGTCCCATAAAAGCCGAAGATGAGGGTCAGGTGCATGAAAAATATGATTAGCTATAAGATTTAGCACCAAGATTGTCACACATGCTTTGAATCTTAATCTAATTGTAAATAAAATTTGATTTTTATTAATTATTAATTATTAATTGATAATTAATAAAATTAATTTTACCAAGGCTCAACACCACTACTTCAGGCATCTCCCGTTTCTACAGGAATTTTCAATTTTTAGGAAATAGGGTTACTTGCCTTATTATTCTATTTTCTAGTTCAATAAATAGATAAAAGTTTACTAGCTCTCTCCAAAATCAGAACATTGACTGAATGGCTTCGGTATATAAAACTGAGCATGAAAACATACACTAAAACTCATATTTGATGATAAATTTTTTGGATATTACCCAATTTGGCTAATGACAATAAACAAATTAGTTATACAGTATTCTTTTTTTGAGTAATTTTGCGAAATACCACCTGCACAATTGGTTGTACATGAGACTATGATGCAACAATGTCTCATGCAGCAAAGAACTCAACTGACCTCCTAAGAAGAAAATTTATTTAGCATTCCTGCAATATATACTTCCACATGATGGCTTGACTTCTAAATCACTGTCCTGCATGATTCATCTGGTAAAATCTTCGATTACTTTGTCTCCCCTTTCTTCTTCTTTGATGCCATCTTTTCTTAATGTCATCAGGACTATAAGCCAAGTCATGCAGATTATTATCGCAGTTTGTTTTAGCATCCTGATCAAACTCATCCCTCGAGTCTGTAGTACCAACTCCTCTCCTTAACCTGGCTGCCTCAGCTAAAAGGTCAGTTACGAGCATCTCTGTGGTCCTAGTAGTAATCCCCCTAACGTACCATGAAATGGGTGGTGGCGGGACAAGAGCAGGCTGTATTAGTTGATTCAAACTCACGATCGAACCAACTCTTCCTTTGCCCCTCGTGCAGGCCTCGTAGTCGGTCCATGTTTTCGGCTTGTAAGGGAGGCACATCGCTTCATCGACGTAGAGTGGCTCCACCCTCCAACAACCCTCAAATTTTTTCATAAAACCTGATTTGCCTTGCCTGAATTTTACCTGCACCAGAGATGTTCAAGAGATAAGTCCAAGTTCTCCGATAACTTTCGGTCACATACCAATATTTATAAGACAAAGATAAAATCTCCATTTATGAGAAAAGATCAATCCTGGTGAACAAAGGTAGTAATTAGTTTATTACTGTGTAGTTTTCACGGTTCTGTTCCACTATCACATGTACTGATATAGTCCCAGACCACCATAGGAATCTCCAAAGCGCTGCTTGCTCCACCTCAACCACTTGCCTTAAGCCCTCATCAATCAAGACCTTTCTGTATATCACTTCCTGAAAAGTGTCGACATTCGTCATGTCATAATGTAATGTTTTGCAGATCACACAATATGTATGCATATATGTATGTAGGATCAACTAAAAATCTGTTAACTCTAGAATCTAAATAAACTGTTAAAAATAAAATTTGTCAATCTGCACTACACACAAACTATCACAAGCATTAAACCCGACGTTCATATAAATTGAATTTGGAAACATTGAAAAAGAGTAAACATAATTAAGTTGGGATCCTATGGGCATGTTTAAAAATCAAATAATATCTTTTCCAAGAAAATAATTATAAGAAGTATTCTCGTTGAATCTTATTTATTTATTAGAATGTCAGACTGTATGATGCCATTTATTTATCAGCCAACATATTGAAATTATTACATTGATATAAATTTCCAAATAAATTAGTTAATAGAAGAAAAACAACATGCATAGAGGCCACATATATCTTTCCGAATTAATGTATACATATGTATTATAAATATATGATTTTTTAACAAAACAACAACAACTACAACAAAGCCTTATCCCACTAGGTGGGGTCGGCTACATGGATCATACGACGCCATTCCGATTCGTTGATCTATGTTCATGAGATTTGACAGGGTTTTACGCTGGCTGTCGGGGCCTAACACAACCCTCCTCCTTTATCCGGGCTTGGGACTGGCTATAAAACATAGGCGGAGTTGATTTTTTAACAATATATATGAAAAAAATGTAGGTGTTCCCTATCGTCTCCACCATTAGATCTTCATTTAACAGTGATAAACTATTTGAGAGATTCAATCACGAACTGTTGGATGAAGATATGATGGTATAAACAATAGGGAATAAGGTGAGGTAGGAACAAGGTGAGGTAGGGAACATCAACATTGAACCATATATATATATATATATATATATATATATACATACATATTATATATCTTTCAAATCAGAATATATGATGCCATTTCTCTCAACCAACACTTAAATTAAATACAGGTACAAAATTACACATGAGAAATTGACATGAAAAAAGGATTGGGTGATGAACAATGAAAATTCTGAACACAGCAGCTGAATTTTTTAAGCACACATTATAAAGGGGATTCTATTGATTGAATACATCAAGTACTAAACTATACCGAGAGTTTATTGCATAACAACTAGAAATTTGTTGGCTCATGGTCATTCATTTACTTGTTAACTTTAAAACAAAAGCTAATATATGACATTAGTAAAGTTTCACTCGACAAAAGAAGTAATGCATATGTACCTTTATGTTCTTAAACACTCGTTTATTTTCTGGATCAGTAACGATGTTATATATTGCATCCGGGGGTAGCCCAACTTTGAAGTTCACATTCAAGTTACAGAGAGATCCTTTGGGTACAGAGACCTGGAACAAGACTACTTGTTATTTTGTTATCAAAATTCGTATTCTTTATAAACAAAAAATAGAACGAGTGAGAAATGATAATGACAAGTTTAATTTAAAGGGCCATATTTAAATATATATTGCCTTGCAAGACTAACACCTTGATTTCTGGTGGCTGATCAACCCAGAATGAGTTTTCCTTCCAATTCTGTAGCTGCTTTTCCAAGTTGGCCTCATAAGCACTACAGGACTCTTTTCCCATTGCACTCGAAGACTTCACATTAGCAAATTCTTGTTCCCTCTTCATCAAATTATTTAAGTGTGGCTGTATGAAAATGTAAATAGTACTTGCTTGAGAACTTAAGCATAATCATGCATCCCTGAAAATGCACAGAAGACTGACCTTTAAAGAGTTGTTAAGCTTCTGAGGAAACTTCATAAGAAAATCAAGTGCTGGATTGATCGTCAATGGGCATCTTCTTCCTTTGCCAACACTGCTATCAAGAGATTTCCCCATATCTTGGCCAACCATTCTGAATTTAATATTAGAACCGTAAATTCTTTTGTTTACAAGTAAAAGAAAGGCAAGCAACAGGTCACAAGTAATGGAAACTTGGAGAAAGGGAGGAATAAAATTATTGGGTGACAAAAATTGTGAAGCAACAAACTGAAAATTTGATTAGAATTTGCCATTTGCTTGCTGAAAAGTAAGAAAACAATACTCTTGAACTTACAAAGTAAGTGAATATAAAAAAGATGTACATAAAGATGCCAAGTCAAAGGACGTCGTAATTACTTGCTCCCATGTTGAGAAAAATTATGCCAAAATTGGACTTCTTGACAGGATAAGAACCTGGAGTTAAGATGCCCACAAGCATAGTTTATCCCTTACGAAGCTTAACAGTTCCATTAACAACCTGAGGGAGGCTCGTCTTGCCATGACCTTATCTTGGATTCTCAATACTTTTGTCGCTCCATCCCTGCAGGGGCTGAGAACCCGTGGCTGTTTTGGCTGTGCTACCGTGGGGAAGTTGGAATAAGAGAGCACTCATCTTGGGTTGATGACATTAATCACTGTCAAGGTGATCTTTGCAAAATAACAGCTCCATATTACGAATCTCATGATTTTTTTTTTGTTTTCTTCTCAGAACTTAAAGGTTAGTTCCAACGTCCATACTTTTAGTTTAAATAATGGAAAGAATTTGAATTCAAATGGAAAGGATTGATTTCCCCTGCCATTAAACATATCTAGGCCCTTAATTATTATTAATTATATTAATCAGATATTATTCTGTAATTATTTTTTTCCCTATCGATTTCCCTCATTTACCATAGGTGACCCTCCTTTTCTCCACTTCTCCTCCGCACGATCATCCAAGATCGCCGGAGGGATGATCAAGGACCAGATCCAGACCCAGGGCATGCCGGAGTGAGGGGAAGCGACTAAGGTAAGAAGGAAGGATCACCTCAGGGCCTCTATGTCCTATTTTCCTTTTCTTTTCACTCATTCTGTTCTGGTTTTTCCTCTTTTCCCCTCATTCAGGGGCATGAGTATGTGGACAGCTGGATCCTTACGCGGCAGCACCTTCAGGGATGGCAGGAGAAGGAAGAAGATGTTGAAGGCAAAGAGGAGCACATATAAAATCAAGGAACTCTAATCAAGATAAATTAATTCTTTTGGATCAACCTGAATATTTGATTCACCCTAAGGCAGCATGATAGACCTAATCTCAATCAGATTTTGTCACTATTTCATGTCTGCTATAACCTAAATCTTTGGATGTTCAGCTGTTTGTCTTGGGGTGACGAACAATGATGTGTGAAAGAAATTTTAGGACCATGTTAAGGGGATCTTGGTAATAATGTATGCAAATTTAGCAATTGAAGAATAGGTATCCTAAAAATCAATTTTGGCATGATATTATAACCCTTGACAATTTCCTCTAAAAAAAAACCCTTGACAATTAATTTTTCTTTGTATTTATCAAGAGTACTATCAACTTGATACCTTTTCTTCAATATTCATTTGAACCCTGTGTATTGCCTACCTTCTGCCAAGTCACGTAGCACTCATATCTATTTCAATCAATGAAGTCCAATTCATCTCTCATTACAACAACAATAACAAAGCCTTATCCCACTAGGTGGGGTCGGCTACATGGATCATACGACGCCATTCGTTGATCCATGTTCATGAGATTCGACAGGGTTTTACGCTGGCTGTCGGAGCCTAACACAACCCTCCTCCTTTATCCGGGCTTGGGACCGACTATAAACATAGGCGGTCAAAAAAATAAGAAAACAGCAATAAAAACATTACTTGAAATAGCAAAGAAAAAAAACATTGGCCATGCTGCACCAAAAAAGAAGTGATAGATCAATCTATATTTCCATCTCTATCTCCCTAGTTCTTGGAGAAAAGTGGCCCGTCTCAACCCCACATGCGCAAACCCAAAGGTTTACATGTATACTATATGTATCACAAGTGGATGACCAGTTGAATCAATCTTTTAAGCATAAGATACTTGTACTTATTGGGGATTACACGCCCATTTACCTCTAGTTCTTAGGGCATTAACTTCTCTTTTCCACATATTTTTGGAAGCTCCAAAATGAATCAAAAAGTGAAGTTGTTTAAAAGATAATCTATATATTATGCACATAACACTGATATTCTTGAATTTTGTTAAATGATTTTAGTCTCGATCATAAGCTTCATCATCACTCCTTCGCCAATCAGAAAACAATGAGTAATTAACCAAACAAAAAGAATGATCATTCCCCAAATTCATCAAGAAATGAGTTACACTAGTAAGAATGTAGCAAACATACTTCTGCCATAAAAGCATTAAGTTATATCAACTAGTTATGGAAAGAAAACAGAAAGATAAAAATCACAATACCAGACAGGCACTGCATTGCCAACAGATATTTCCTTGAATCCAAGGCCAAGGATGCCATCAAATTTTGCTGCCATGAATGTCAGACTTGGCTCCCTAGTGGCTTCAATAAAATCCTGTCATTTCTCATTACAGTCGACCATAATTTTGACTCACAAGAAGCAACTACTTCACCATACGAAATAGGATCTGTCCAATCCTTTGTGTATGGTGTAACACAAAGCCTCACATTCATACGCATAATAATTGTCTAAGTATGTTGGCATCCTCCGAGGTCTCTTTTTGCCAATTATACTCGTGTATAAGTTCTCCCACCATTGACATATGTCCAAGTCTTCTTCAAAGTCAATCATATTATTTCCAAGGATAATCTCTTCATGCATTTCTTCCTTGTTATTTTCAAGAAAAGTTACATTAGGACTCTCAATGAGTGCTTTTTCATTGTGGAAGAATTTATACCCTCCGGATTTGTCACTATAACCAATAAACATGCATGCCAACATTTTGAACATCCCCATTTTCGATGATGGTCTAACTCGAACTTCCTAGCATTTCAAATTCCATGTGGCATGACTTTGCAAAATTTTTATTTTGTATGTAATTTGTTGTCAACACTGCTTCACTCAAAAATCTTTTAAGGAGACTAGAGTGTGACAACATAAGGCATCGTTGTTTGCCCACTTATGCTGGACTGAATACAATAATTTTCAAACTCACAAGATGTGTATTCCCCCTTCTATGTGTTCTTAAATATTTAATTGATTTTCCTAATTTATTCTGCACTTCCATTTTATATCTCTTAAACATTTCAAAAGATTCATTCTTTTTTAAGACATATACATAGGGGAATTTAAAATAATCAACAATGAATGTTATTAAATATTCTGTATTCATATATGTTATGTGTTGCAACACTTAGTGGACCACAAATATATTAGAATGTACCAACTCTAACTGTTCGATTGACATTGTTTTTTTTTTTTGAGGAGATTGACATTGTTCTCATAGAAAAGGTCTTCGAGTCATTTTTTCGCTCTAAAGTACTAGGTTCATTCATTTCATCTTTGTTTTCCTGTGTGCCTTAATTTCTATCAGATATCAAAATCAAACAAAAACACATAAGGAATAATCAGAAGTCTCATTCATTGATTCATTATTCTAAGTCATTGAAAGACAAAATAGATTGTGGCAAGGAATAAAGTTTCCCATGAATATAACCTTATTGTTCTTTCCTAATATTTCTTTTGAGAAAGTAAAAGGATGAATTAACAAAATGTTAACCATCCAGCCCACTTTAATTGATCATTTGGAAAAGGATACTACAGTCAACGTCCGAAACATATGAAAAACAGAAAAGGATACAAAGTTAACAAAATGTTGATGGCTCCATCCCTCTGACAAATGTTTCCTATCCAAGGAGACTCCAATCATTGGACAAATTCTTGATGTGAGAAATAGTATTATCGACGTAGCTCATGCCTCCTTGAAAAATAACCGTATTCGTTTGTACGCAAATCGCCCACAATGTCGCAAATATTATCCTTACCTCCCTTCTAGATCTATTGCATCGTCATTCTCTTTCATGTTATAATTGTTGTCACTATAGAGAAAGGAGTAGACCATTTGTATTTATTTTGTTATTGCATTTGTCATTCGTGGCATTTCATAAATCATAAGCAATTTCTTAATTTTCAAATATCATAATCAGGACATACTTCATATGGATTATTATGAAGGATCTAACTTTATTATCATTGCACTCCCACTTTTTTTTTGCTTTCTTCATTCAATTGTCTTATGCAAGTTCTCCTTCACATTTCTTATCAAATTTTTCGGCTCCACATGTTATAATTCATGCCATTCAAAGGTTCCCACTTTGTCATCTCAAATGCAATCATTTTTTAAGACATTCTTTAAAAAAGAAATGATCTAATTGTCAAAGAAATATAATAAGATTGCTAACAGTATTTTATTTGAAGCAAATAGAAAACTATTTGATGTTTGCTTTTTGTTAAGTAGTATCTAAACTTCAAATTTATGTAAATTTAGAGTTTGAAATAACATTTAACTTCAATTTTTTTTTAAAAAAATCATACTTGAAATTTGAAACTTCAACATTCAAATTAAAAAATTATTTCAATTCCTTTTTTTAATTACAAATTCAAATTTTGAATTTTAGTTTAAAAAATCTCCAAGAGATAAAACAATAATTTTAAACTTTAAAAATTTCATAAAAAATTAATTTAAAAAATGAAAATGAATGTGATTTCCAAATAATTTTAAGTATATATAGATATATAATTAATAATGATTAATATGATACTGAAGATTAAAAAAATAATTTCAAAAGGTTTAATTAAAATATAAATCCGAAATTAAAATTGAGGCTGAAAATAAGTGTACAGTAACAAAGAAATTTCTATCCTTCTATGAACTATGAAATAATACACAAGTTTACTTATACATAAAAATACCTAGATGAAGTCATATTTTACAAATTGATGTGATAAAAAAAATTATACGTACGCCAAGAACAAATCATTAAAAAATTGGAAGAAAAATAATGACAGATTTGTTATAGTAAGTTAATATACATATATCTATCAGAAAGTTCTATATATTTTTTTCAGAAAGGAATACACTTTAGAATAAGATATGACATAATGTAAAGAAAATGTTGAACTAATACATGAACGATTTATATCAGCTTGAAGGAATTCTGATAGAATTTCTGAAAACGTTATATTTTTTAATATTACTATATTATTTATAAACAGTATTGCAAAATATTATTATAAATAATTCTGTAAAAAAAGTATAGTTCTTATGTACGGAAATTAGTTTATATTAACCTGAATAAAGATTGACAATAATAACGACAATACTTGGTTGAAGACAATAATATTTCTAAAAATCAACTACCATAAAACATGAACAATTCCTTCAAAAAAAAGCATGAACAATTAATTAACTTGGTAAAAATTTAAAAACCGTTGATGGCTTAGCAAAAACATTGACGAAAGAAAATGTACAGGGGAGAGTTAAATATGATAGATAAATTACATTGCATGGGTTAAAGAACAAGGTATATATAAATCTACAGAACATGCTTTTTTTTTGGTAGAATCTACAGAACATGTTATGATAATATGATATGGTTTATCGACTCATGCGAATCTATGGCTACGATTCAATGCAAGAAATATGCACACTATATAACATTTAAAAAGTTGGTGCAAGACAGATGGAATCTACGGCTGGGAGTTAATGGCCTAGAATGAAGAATCTGCGGTGCAGATGCGATCAGAAAGAATAGATCAATGGTTAAGAAAATCTCGCTACAGTAAAGTTACTGATCTTTCTTCCTCGCGTACCTCACGATCAAGGGGAGTCCCGAACGGCGCCGGGGGTTCGTTGCGGGCGGAATTTACAGTCGTCGGAGTTAGCAGATGTTGTTCATCGCTTCAGGCGCCGTCAATTTGGGAGCTTGCCGTCGGGGGTTCGCAGATTGTTTGCAGTGAAGAATCGCCGCGGAGGATTTGCCGGAGTTTGCTCGTCGCCCCGAAACGCCGGACGATGTCGCCGATGAGGTTATAGGATGTCGCTCAAGGAACGAGATCTGTGATCCGAACGTCGAAAACCCGGCGTAGAAGCGGAAAGGAAGCGTAGGGGTGGGAGTTGGAGGAGAATAAACGGCGACTCGAAGCAGGAGATCGTCGATAAGCTCTGATACCACTGCTCAATTGGGATTAAGGGGCTCCGCGGTGTCTTCCCCTCTCATTCGAGCACGCATCTTCCTACGCTTGGTCCGCCCCTGCGGCGTCGTGTCCGCGGCTTATTCCTATGACGACCACGAAGGTCATTTAAAAACAGGGTGGCCTCATATTTTCCACATTTCCAAATTCCAAGAAATTTTTTTTTATTTTTTATTTTATTTTCTGTCGAAGGCTATTAGTTATCCTTTGAATTTTGTGATGATGAATTAAATCTCGTTGTCGCAGCCGCACCAATTAAGTTAGGGGTGACCTCACGATACGACTCGAACTCGATTGTACTAGAGTTAAATTTTTTCAACTAGAGTCGATCCGAATAACACGATTTTTTAATTTTTATTTAAATTTTGATCTATATTTGTTTTAAAAATTTTAAAAATGAAATAAAATATTTAAAATATTGTAATAATATTTAAATAGTTAAAAAACTTCTTTTGTGCTTTAAAATAAATATTAAATAAATATAAAAATAGTAAGAAAAAATTAAAAAAAAGGTAAATTGAGTGATCGAGTAATCCGACGACTCGACGACCCGACCCAAACTGGGTCGGATTGGATCGAATTTGACCCCTAAAGGGGGCTTGGCCCGACCAAATTTGTTCGGATCGGATTAGTTTACGGGTCGGATTGGTATAAAAAATAACGATTCAAATAAGGATGATTTCAATTTAAGTTTAAAAGATTTAATCGCTTCGTTCATGAAACAATGATCGAAAAATGTTACATCTTCGTTAAATTCTGAATTGAAATAGTATCATTATTATATTAAATAAAAAAATTCAACTATGTAACGATCTTAAATTTCTACCGAAGATAATTAAGTCAATTGAAGAAAATATTAAGTTAGACTATATAAAAAGAGGAGAACGAGGAGAAAGATAAGTACAAAGAAGAAAGATGACATAAACAAAGAGAAGAGAATCAACATCAACGAGAATAATGGAGATCAAAATACCTTTCTCCCTTTTTAATAAATGTCATGTTTAAACTAAGAGAAACACTCTACTTCTTAGTAGGGATTGTACATCAATCATGTGCTTAGATCTACATATTTTATAGTTAGATTTATATGTTTATATGCTTTGAAAATGGTGTTCATGCCCTAAATATTTTTTTTTTGTATGTTTGAAAAAAAACTTTACAAATTCTATTGATGTCTTCATTTGCAAGTTTTCATTCATGGTAAATGCTTTATGGATGTCTATAAAAGTACTTATAAATGATTTTTTATGATCTACATTATTTTCTAAAGATTTCCACTTAAAAATATGTAATTTTGGAGATGCAAATTGCAGTTCTGTGTGCCGACACAAGCGTGACTTACTACTAGGCTGAAAATCGTCATCTGCCGTACTCGTAAAATTAAGTTTTACATCATGAACGTCACAACTATGACGAGGTTAGGCATGGTCATGACAGAATGTATGGTAGAAAATCATTCTATCACGACTGTGATTGGACATTTCACTATCGTGACTGATGTTATCACGGGCATGTCCAATGTGTTATGATCGTGATTGTTGGAAAATATTTTTTATGATGTATTAAACAATTTTTTTAAGTATATGTTATATATGTATGATTGATGCTTGCATATGACACATATATAACATAATGCATGTCTAGTCATAATTAGGTTGAAATATAATGATTGAATGTTTGATATACTGAAAAAGCATAATTCATACTAAAGTTGAAGAATAAATCATTGTCACTCATCAAAAGTAATGGTAGAAAGTAAAGTTATGCAGTTATATATGTACTTTATGGAGAACTAAGCTTGCATTTGTGTTGTGCTTCTCATAGAATAAAGTTCTTCATCAAAAAGTGTGCGTATTTTTTGAAATAAAATTCCTCACTATTATGATGTGTGTTCTTTCAAGGATGTGGCCTAGTAGTCAATGTGGTGATGTTGATTTAATTCTTCAACTAGGTTGATGTAGGAGAGATAAAAATATATTCTATTAGTTATTATTGTTATATTTATCTTTTTAGATTAGTTAGAATTGTTATCTTTTAAATTAGTTTAGATTTGATTGTAAAATGTCTACAAATAGGCATGAACTCTTTTGTTATTGGTAGTTCAATTATTATCCAATTATTCATTAAACTTATGTGGTTTTATTTTTCGGTGGATTCCGAGCCTCGGTGAATTTCGAGTTTATCAAACTATTGATGGTGCTTTGAACCGTCAACCTCTTTGGGATTCGTCCCAAAGTTGTAAACTCCTCCACTTTACGATCCCCGCTGCGTCAAGTGGTATCAGAGCATTCGAGAAGATTTACCTCTTCGTTTTGGTGTTCGTCTTTTCCCCCATCGTCCATTTATTATTTTATTTTTCTTGTTTTATTTTTTTTCTTATCATTCATAACTTATTCACCCTTTATTTTTATTTTCTCCTCTTTGTTATCTCCTTATCATTCTTTTTCTTTCTCTCTCATGATTTGTTAATTTATATTATTTTTATCTTTTATTTGTTATTTTAATAACAACATGAGGACAGAAGAACCGTCATTTAATGGTTATTTTCATATTGATGAATTTTTACACTGGATTTCTAAGGTTGATCACTTCTTTGATTATTGGGATATTTCAGAATCTCAACAAGCCAAATTAGTGGCCAACAAATTTTCGGACATAGCACTTTCTTGGTGGAAAGATAATAAACAATTAGATTTTGTTATCACAAACAACCTATTCGAACGTGGAGAAAGTTGAAAAAAAATACTCATTGAATATTTTTTGCCTTCATCATATCATTATCTTGTTTTTCAGCAATCAAGCAGATATCAACAAGAGAGGCAAAATTTATTGCAAGATGTGCAAGTTCATTTGAAGAACATCAAGAATTCGATTGAGAAAGTTCAATAACGATCGAAGAATATAATCAATAAAATGCCCGAGACTCCAGAATCTATAAAATCTTATGAAGATCAATTGCTTTTAGATATTGTTACAACTCCAATTGAAGAATTGCCAGATACTATTGAAGATATCAAGATCCATCCAAATACCAAAGAGTTGGTTATTTTGAATTTTTCTTCTAAGTCAAAAGAAGATAGATTTGTTCAAGAGGTGAATTAAATCTTAGAACTAAATTCGTCAACTAACAAAAAAGATCTACTTCAAATGCTTCAAATTGATCTACTATGCATGAAAGTTTTTGTCAAGATCAAATATTTTATGCGGATTGCATTTTCAAGTCAAGATTTGAAGACAATATGTTGTTATTTGGTGTTGAATGGTTTAAATAATTTATATGATAAGTTGAGAAAGAAGACAATACCACAACAAGATGTGAAGCATGATCCTCCAGATTCAATTTTCAGAGTTCGAGATCGAACTCTTTTGAAGAAAATGAGACTGATGTAGGAGAGATAAAAATATATTCTATTAATTATTGTTGTTATATTTATCTTTTTAGATTAGTTAGAATCTCTTAGTATTGTTATCTTTTAAATTAGTTTAGATTTGATTGTAAAATGTATACAAATAGGCATGAACTCTTTTGTTATTGGTAGTTCAATTATTATCCAATTATTCATTAAACCTGTGTGGTTTTATTTCTCGGTGGATTTCGAGCCTCGGTGGATTCCGAGTTTATCAAGCTATTGATGGTGTTTTGATCCGTCAACCTCTTTTGGGATTCGTCCCGAAGTTGTAATCTCCTCCACTTTGTGATCCCTCCGTTGCGTCATAGGTTATTATCAAAGATGTCATAAGATAAAGTATCAATGAAAGTAAAGTTTAACTCTAGAGTATCATATGACAAAAGAAAAAAAAGTTAAAGTTAATGATAAAGTAAAGATGAGAAGTAAAGTCATAAAGTAAAGATAAGAAGTAAATTTAACGACATCAAATTTCGCAAAGTAAAGTGCTTCTCAAGAAATAAAGTCCCATATTAGAAAGTGTGCATGCTCCTATAAATGAGTAGGAATAAAATCTCTCCCTATTATAATATGTGTGTTCCATAAAATGTGCTTTATGACATAGGATGAAAGTTAATATGATGATGATATTAATTCAATAAAAATGAAAGATGAAAAATTCTACTTCAAAGTATCACATGGTAAAAAAAGAAAGAATTAAAGAAGGTCCAAAGAATTATAAAGCAATCTTCAAACAATGTATATGTAAAGAATGAAATATGGTATGCAAAAGTAAGGATTAAGTAATTATAAAGAAACTTTTAAGATGTACGTGACAATGAAAATGAAATACAATGACAAGTTATATATCAAGTATATTTATGATTGTGATGAATGCATATTCTTATTGTATGATAATTGTAGATGATTCTTCTAAAGTAAAGCAGACATATCAAGATATTTATATTTCAAGGAATGTTATGTTAAGAATGAATGATAAGCACAGTGTAATATCATATAAGAATTCATAACATGCATATTTATATATTCATTTTATTATTATTTATGATGATGATAATTGATGCATCACTTGTAGAATTGTATGATAGTCATGACTGCATGACATTTTCATATTACAAGTAGAAAACTCTATACTTTGAATCGTACAAATAATTAAAAATAAAGGATGGCAGCTCAAGCTCACATACTTATGGTCAATAAGTCATTTTTCAAATCCTAAAGAACATTGATGTAATGAAATATTCAAACATTTAAAGTCTTATGAATTTTTAATTAAAAAATATATTATGTGATATAAAATTTTTATTTATTATGATTTTCATTATAATGTTAAAGACTTTCATTGTAAATGATTAAAGTGATATGTGTCGAATGGACTAATGACGTGAAAGTTTTTCTAAATAATTAAAACTTTTAAAACCCATTTGGTTGTAAAATCACTTATTTAGGAGTAGGGTTAGGTGATCCATTAGATAACCTAATGCCTTAATCCACCGGGAGCATATTCATCGAGCAAGGGCGTCAAATAAGTTACTTTCACCTTTTTATGTTCCAACAATCATTACTTGTGGGGTTCACGTGTATAATATAAAGTTGTTTGGTTGTAAATTCGAGAAATACGACTCTATTCTGTGACATAATACGGGTCATTATAAATTTAATATTTTAATATTGTTTAATCATATTAAAAAGTCTTTAAATAAAAAGAAGTGAGATGTAATTTAATGACTTAAGATATAGGGAAGTGTTCGTTAATACTTTCATTTTTTTCTCTCATCATTATGGTTGGCATCGAATTTACCAAAACCTACCTTAAACTTCTGTAGTGAATTTTTTTAGCTTAAACCTATTTATTAATCAAATTATATTTTTAACCTTTTCTATAATTCGAAAATATAATTTCAATGATAAATTATGTGTATTTTATTTATTTTAATATACTATCGTATATATATACTAAATCTTATGAAGGATAAAATTATAATTGGATACATTAGAAAATGCTAATAGGAAAAAAATGGTAGTAGGTAAAATGAAAAAGTTGTTGGAATATTTCATATAGGTAACAAGTGTTTTTAGTTTTTTGAATTTACAAAATAAAGAGAAAATGACTCATAGTTTTTTAAAAGATTTAATAGGCGTCCTACCCATATTAATGGATATGATGCTCCTACCTATCTTGGCCACTACGAATGGACGATCGATAGAGATTGTCACGGTTTAGAGAGATTTTCAAAAATAAGCCCACGGTTCACTCTCTGAACCGGATCCGATCTGTCTCCCCACCTGCACGCTATTTTGTTATTTCTCCGTGCCCTAGCCGCCGCCTGAGTTGCTTGAACACTCCTCTCTCCGGGCGACTGTTGCCGACCTTTTCACTGTCCGTCCGACCTCGCCATCATGGGCATCTTCTTCCTCGTTAATGAGGGAGGGAGGGCGGCGAGGACTGTGGTGAACGAGGTTGAGGGACGATGGGCGACGTTGAGGGCTTCGCCCGACTGAAGTCCGCGAAGACCGTCAACTGGCTCGTGGCCCGGAGTTGCACGATCGGCCGCGTGTTGGCGTTTGCGATGACAGGCGAGGTCGAGGAATGCATGCCTAGGGAAGTCCGCGGCAGGCAGTGAGTGTGACAGCGATGGCGGCAAGTGAGGACGAAGATGACAGAGGGTAGCGAGGTCGAGGGCGGCAAGCAGGCGAGTGGCAGCGGCGGATCAGTCACAAACAATGTTCGCATGTAGAGCGATGAAGACGACGACATTGTCTTGTCGGGCAAACCAAAAGACGATGAGGGCGATGGAAGACGTGGAGATTAGAGAAGGTAGCGACGATGACGATGTTCGCGAGAAGGAACACGCGATGAGCAGGCGTCTGAAGACCAGTTCAAATCGATTCAGCACAAGTGAAGAGCGGTTTAATTTCAATGAACCGTACACAAATACTACAACTGCTCGATTAAATCCGATGGCTCTCACATTAAGTAGGACGCTGGGTAGAAGCGCCATTAAACCTTTTTTTAAATGAGAAATAAAATTTTCTTTCTTTAAATTAGGTAGGATGATCATGTCATTCAACCATAATTTTTTTCTTTCTTAAAAAATTGTTTCTTACTTTTTATTATTTAATATTTATTTTAAAACATAAAATAAGTTTAAAATATTTAGATATGCTTTATATACGTAAAATATTTTAAAAAATAAATCAAATATAATATTAAATAAATAAATAAATAAGTTATTTAAAAAAAACTGAATTTTTAGTTCAGTCGAATCCAACTGAGTTAAAAATTTTCAACTGACATTCAATCCAATCACCGTGGAGTTGTGGCCAACGCGGTTCATGAAATTTATTGGGCCAATCTAAATTCTATGAAAACACATGTTTGCATTGGGAAAAAATGGGTGTCCCCCCATTTAAAATGCGGGGACCGTCCCCCCAATCTCCAGCGCCCGTCTGATCCAGATCAGACAAGCGCGAATGGAAATGTGGGTTAGGGTCGTGAATCGAGTTTTTTTTATTAAAATTGATGTCCCCCGGCTGGTGGTCGAAAAACGGATCGGACCGAAATATATAACGCAGCGGGAAAGTAAAAAATGGTCCCCCTTTTTACCGTCTCTCTTTCTCACCTCTCTCGCGCGGCGGAAGGGCGATCCACGACCGCCGGCCACCGCACCGCACGAGGCGCCTCTCTCGCGGGCGATCGGCGCGATCCACGATGGCGCCTTTCCCACAGGCGATCAGCGCGATCTACGACCGGAATTGTGTGTCCCCGACGACCGGATCTGCGTGTCCCCGATGATCGCCGCTGCGTGTCCCCGACGACCGGATCTGCGTGTCCCCGACGACCGAATCTGCGTGTCCCCGACGAGATCCGCGCGACCCCGCCCAGATCTTGGCCGCCGCGATACACGCCCAGGTGATCACCACACGAGGCGCAACCAAACCGCCGGATCTGCGTGTCTCCGACGAGATCCGCGCGACCCTGCCCAGATCAGGGTTTTTCCAACCTAAGGTGTGTTCTTCCGACCGGATCGTTGTTTTTCGGACGTTTATCCATTCTTTCCGCCAAGAGATCTATGTTTTTCCAATTCTTCCGGCTAGATCTATTTTTCCAAGAGATCTATGTTTTTCCAATTCTCGCCGCATGGCCTGCCCCGCGCGCACGACCCCGCCCTCCGATCCCCCCCCCCGCCGCCGCCGCCTGGCCTGCCCCGCTTGCACGACCCCGCCCGTCGATCACCGCCTCCTGCCCCGCTCGCAAGACCCCGCTCGCCGCCGCCGCCTAGGCTGCGCACGGACCCGCCCGCCGCCGCCGCCGCCTGCCCCGCTCGCATGACCCCGCCCGCCGCCTGGGCTGCGCATGGCCCCGCCCGCCGCCGCCTCCTGCCCCTCTTTGAAACTAGGTGAATTATCAGTTTGACTCCCTTTGATGAAACTTTTTATTTTTGCTCTTTAGACAATCCTGCTGATCAGCTTGTAGCAGCGATAAATGACAATCGAACCTCCATAAAATTACATGCGCTCTTCGATGATGCCGGTTCATTAGGCATTTGATATCCTTATTGATAATGCTCTTTATAAATGATATCTTTTTGTAAATGTTCATCATAAATTCTACTTAATTATCTTCTTTGTACTTATTTGTTTCATGTTACTTTGTCGTGTTCATGTATGCATGCATGTCTTCTTGTTTCACAGGTCAGGCATGTCATCTTCTACCTCTTTCATATCACGTCAATTAGATATTTCTTTTTGTGCGTGTTGTGATAAAGCAATATTACAAACTTCATTGACAAATAATAATCCTGAGAGGCGATTTTGGGGGTGCTCTCATTATCGGGTAAACATTTTCATTGCAAATAAGTAATGTATTTTGGCCTTCATTCTGTGTATAATGTTCATTTTGTGTATAATGTTCTTACAGGGTAAGCCTCCACACGAAGATTGTAATTTTTTTCAGTGGTTCGATCCGACTATAGATGATCGGCATAAATTTTTTTAAGAAGCTTGCTAAAGGACGATGAAAAAGTTCAAAGGCGAAGATCAGATAAATATAGAATCATTTTAATAGGGTTGCTCAATAAAATTATCGCCTATGAAGATGTTGCAAGGAGAGATAAAATCATGTATTTACTTTTTGGAATGATAATATCATTTGTATTAGTCAAAATGAACTTCCTGTAGTTGCAATGAACTTGTATTAATTTGCAATGAACTTTCTGTAGTTGCAACGAACTTGTATTAGTTTGTAATGAACTTTTTGTAGTTGCAATGAACATGTAATATGCTGCGATATGAACATGTATTAGTTTTAATGAACTTTTTGTAGTTGTAATATGCTGCGAATAACCTTTTGTAGTTGTAATATGCTACGATATAACCTTTTGTAGTTGTAATGAACATGTTATATGCTGCGATATGTCTACGATATGTTGCGATTTGCGATATGTTTGCGATATTTTTTATTACAATTTGCGATATGTTTGCGATATGTCTACGATATGTTTAGTTAAAAAATTACGATATCTTATACAATTTGCGATATGTCTACGATATGTTCAGTTAAAAATTTACGATAAATAGGTCGATAACTAAGTTCCAACATAAATAGGTCGATAACATGTGAAGCTTTTAGGGGAACACATTTCGATAACATATAACTAAGTTCTAACATAAATAGGTTTCAACATAGTTCCAACATAACTAAGTTCCAACATAAATAGGTTACAACAGAAAGTGGTTCCAACATAAACAAGTTCCAACATATTACATCAAACATAAATAGGTTCCAACATATTACATCAAACATAAATAGTCTTCAGTCATGACCTTCATTCTCATCATCCTGTCAAATATAAAGATGATTATTAAACTTTTGTTAAATGAAGACGAATTAAACTTTTGTAAAATGAAAAGTAAATGAACCTGCAATAATGGACACTTTCGTTTGTCATGTCCTTGCTTTCCGCATTTTCCGCAACTCCTCTTTCTGGAATCATTTTGTGACATGGAAATTTCCACGCCAGATTTCATCCTTGCAATATTCTTAGGCCTGCCCTTAGACTTCACACAAAGTGGGTCGCGAATAGTAAATTGCAAGTCATGCAAGCTTATGGAGCTTGGTTCACTAAGTGGTAAGTCAATAGTGCTAAATTGAGTTGTTTGAAAGTGGCTTGTGCTTGCTCCACTTGTTTCTAAAACTTACAAAATGAAGCATGTGTGTAGACCTTACCTGCATGATCCTCCAAAGGACTATTAAAAATGTATGCATGTTGTGAGTTCATTATTTGAAAGTCTTCTCTTTCTTCACGTCCACGATGAGTCTGGACAGCTTTTTCATATTGCTCTACAAAGTGCGAAAGCAAAGTGTGCACATTGACATAACCATAAAAAAAACATCAATACTTTCTGCCCTCTGAGTGGTTCGCATACTTGTAGTAAAGACGTCTTTATAATATAGAGAAACCCACTGTTCACGTTTGTTGTACATCACTTCTAACCAATGCCCATTTCGAATATAAAACTTTTCTTTCAAAGAGAGCCAACCCTCTTCAAACTCATCTATATTTGACGATCCATATAGCCAATTATTGTACTCCTCCTTAAATGTCGGCAGTGCATACAAATCCTGTAGATGAGTCATCGCATTTCTAGCGATATGCCATATACAAAAGATGTGCTTTGTGTGTGGGAAAACCTTACGTATGGCATTTCCCATCGCGATGTCCTGATATGTAATGATACATTGTTGATGTTTTCCAAACATGCATTCAGACCATCGTTCAAACAACCATGTGAAAGTCTTCTCTGTTTCATTTGTAAGTAAAGCACACCCAAATAAGCAAGATCTCCAATGGTGATTAATTCCTATGAATGGTGCAAATGACATTCTTAAATTATTGATTCGATATGTTGTATCAAATACAACCACGTCACCAAAGGTCAAATAACTATCCCTTGACCTACCATCAACCCAAAAAAAAATTCAGAATTATGCCATCCGCATCAACCTCCCAACTATAAAAGAAACTCAGATCAGAATGTACTTTCTTTTGAAAATTATATATAATTTGCAAGCACTCGACAGATAAAGTGCTTTTTCTTATGGTTATCAAATGATCAATAAAATTTTGAGTAGTTATAAGAGGTTCTCCAGACATATTAAGGGCTTTAGCAATCTTAGATGGATCCAGACCGAAGGCATGTAGATGACCAATAGCTTCTCTAGAAGTTGCGCTGATTTGATTATGTGATCTTAAGAACTTTACCTTCGATGGAGTTGTCAGACAATGACTGTGCTCTTCTTGAAATTTTTTCACCTTCCATTTTTCATCTTGCCTTAGAACCACATATAGATGAGCATGACAATCATCCCTAATTTCTCTTCTCTGTGTAAAAGCTTGTGTCTGTCCTTGTCTAATTCTCTTGTGCCCTTCCTTAGAACAAACATACTTCACATTGATTACATTTCCTGTAATTTTGTACTTATGTGAAGTTTGTTTTCTCACAGAAAAACTCACTAGTTTAGCATATATGTTATAGTACTTGTAGGCTTCTTCATCTGTGTCAAATAGCATTCCAACATAAGGTTTCGGCAACTCATATGCTTTGACAAAATTAGCATCATCTTCTTCAAGTGTATTATGTTCAATATCGTCTTCATTCATCCATTCTTCGATCAATTCTGCCATGTTACTAACATATTCTCACCGTCCATGTGCAATCTTACCTAAAAAATACAAACAAATGAACATTAGAAATTACAAACTCATAATCATAAAATTTTTTATAAACAAATTCTTATTGAAATTTAGAAACTCGTATCGTGTAAAATTTATAAATATGATGAAAATGATGGCCAAATGCAACTATGTTTTTGTAAAATTTACAAAATTTTCAAACACTTAAACAAGATTAAACATGCAAAATGACCACATGATGAAGCTGATAATTCACATGTTTTTGTAAACAATGTCGACAATATTTTTGCTCACTGTTGCGTCAAACATTTATTAAAAACTTGTATCATTATAAATGATAATTATTAAGCAAACATATTTACACATGAAATAATTAAAAAAGTCATTAACTCATGTTGTTTGACCAATCCAGAGATAATTAAGTAATTACTAGATGATTATCTACTTACATGAAGTTGATTAACTAAGTACAACATGATCAGTAATCAAGCTTACAGCATGATGAAGTTGACTAACTAAGTACAACATAATTACAAGGTGACTGCTTACAATTGAAGGTGATTATGACATAATTACAAGGTGATCAACTACTAAATGTTTAACTAATTACACGGCAACCCGATGGTAGCGTTGTAAATGTTAGGCGTACGACGACGTCAGTGGGGGCGGAAGGGGACGTTCAACGGCGGTCAGCGATAGCGATTAGGCGTGCGACGGACCTCAGCGGGAGCGTGCGTGCGTGCGGCGGCGGAGGCGGGGAACCGTCTTTCCTATCGGTGAAGACAAAGGTCGGTAGGTCTAAGGATAAAAAAATGGAAAAATGTAGATGACATACCAGGCGGCGGCGGCGGCGGGCGGGTCTTGCGAGCGGGGCAGGCGGTGGCGATCGGCGGGCGGGGCCGTGCGAGCAGGGCAGGCCAGGCGGCGACGGCGGGGATCGGCGGGCGGGGTCGTGCACGTGGGGCAGGCCAGGTGGCGGCGGCGGCGAGCGTGCGGCCTGGTCGAAAAAAATAGATCTGGTCGGAAAAATTGGAAAAACATAGATCTCTTGGCGGAAAGAATGGATAAACGTCCGAAAAATAGCGATCCGGTCGGAAGAACACACCTTAGGGCGAAAAAACCCTGATCTGGGCGGGGTCGCCCGGATCTCGTCGGAGACACGCAGATCCCATGGTTTGGTTGCGCCTCGTGCGGTGATCGCCTGGTCGTGGATCGCGGGGCCAAGATTTGGGTGGGGTCGCACGGATCTCGTCGGGGACACACAGATCCGGTCGTCGGGGACACGCAGCGGTGATCGTCGGGGACACGCAGATTCGGTCGTCGGGGACACACAGATCCAGTCGTACATCGCGCCGATCGCCCGTGGGAGAGGCACCATCGTGGATCGCGGCGGTCGTGGATCGCGCCGATCGCCCGCGAGAGAGGCGCCTCGTGCAGTGCGGTGGCCGGCAGTCGTGGATCGCCCTTCCGCCGCGCGAGATAGGTGAGAAAGAGAGACGGTAAAAAGGGGGAGCATTTTTTACTTTCCCGCTGCGTTATATATTTTAGTCCGAACCATTTTTCGACCACCGGCCGGGGGACATCAATTTTAATAAAAAAATCCGGTTCACGACCCTAAACCCATATTTCCATCCGCGCCCGTCCGATCTGGATCGGACGGGCGTTGGAGATTGGGGGATGGTCCCCTCATTTCCCCCATTTTAAATGAGGGGACACCCATTTTTTTCCTTCGCATTGATGGGAGACTAAGTTGGAAGATTAGAAAGGAAGAGAGAATATTTTTCCCCTTATTTGGATTGCTCTTACCAAAGAAAATGAAGAAAAAAAACCTCTATCCATTTTTTTTCTAACCCCAAATGGAGGGAGAGAAAAGAAAATAAATTTATTATGTTAAAATATTATTATGAATAATACAAAATATAATTGTTGATTCACTTATTTATTTATTTTTCTTTTTTCTTCCGTGCCAAACTAGGTATTTTTTTTCCTTTTTAAGCTTTCCTCTCTATTTTTTTCTTCATTTCTCCTCCCTTTTTCTTATTAAATTTTTTCCAAAGAAATTAATAGTCAAATTCACTTTGGTGATACAAAGTGATGCCTCTAAACTATATTTGAATTGAGATGAAAGAAGACGAAAGAAGGAGAGGAAAAGGAAGAATATTGTCCCCTTATTTGAATAAAATTTTAAAAGAGAATAATTGTGAGGAACCTCTATTTTTTTTTTCATTTCCCTTCATTTGTGCTATTTTGTTTCAACTCTAATTTGAGATGTAATTTTTTCCCTTCCCTTCTTTTTCCTTCCTCTCATTTTTTCTCTTCCCCTTAACGAGCTTTCACTAGACATATTGTAGTTGGGGTAAAAGGAAGGTAAAGAGAGGAAAGAAAATAAGGAGAAGATAGTTTCTCTTATTTGGTTGAGTTTAATTTGGAGGAAAAAAGAGGAGATTTTTCTCTTTATTTTTTTTTCAATATCTCATTTTTCTTTTTCCTTCAAATTGGATGAAAAAGTGAAAGTATAATTAAAACAAATTTTCATATTTAATTTTATAAAACTAACATATAAATACACATAAAAAATAAAATAGTCTAAATAAATTTACTATTAAATCGTCATTTCTTTGTCTTCCTATTATTCATATCATCCAAATAAAATTAATTATTTTTCTTCTTTCTCTTTTATTCTCTTTCCATCTCGTTTTTTCTTCTCTTTTTTTTTCTTCCCTTTTTTTTCTTCCCTTAATTTAAACCATTATGAAACTGTTTGGCAACATTAAAATTAACGTTTTAAGTAGTATTTAGCAGTTCAAATGCTAATTTTTTTATTTGATAAGTGATAAAAATAACTAGCGTTTAACATTCGATATGAAAATATTGAAAAAACTACTTCTACTAGCATTTAGAAATTAGGGTTTTATAAAAATTTTCAATTTTATTCTTATTCAAATACACTATTTATTTTTAACTTATCTTATTATTTTCTCATTTTTATTTTATGATCATTTAACTATATGTATTTTTATATTCATGCTTAATTAATTACAAATTATTTATATGTTAACAATGAATAAAAAATAATTTCACAATTAATACTTTTATATCATGAGTGCACTATATAAAAAATATTGTCAATAAAAATTTCAAATATATTTTAACGAAAAAATTAGTTGTGAAATTTTATTTTATTTAATTAAGATATAATATTTAATTTATTTATATTATAATACAATATGTATAGTGCTTAAATTAAATAATTTTCCATATAATTAATTATATTATTTTATATTCATAAGTTAATTCTACGATAAATTTATCAAATGCTTATTTATAATAATTTTTAATTAATCACTAATCATCATTCTCTGCTCATCTGTTAGTTAATCTGTCGTTAGTTAATATGCTATCCCCTTATCAAATCAAACAACCGTATTTTTCGTCACTCGGTACTCGTAACCTTTGCTGTTTGATATAAACGGGCACACGTTTCACAGCGACCTGCTCCTCTGCGCCTTATCTTATCCTCTTCGTCCCTCATTTCCAATTCCCACTCCGGTGGAAGAGAAAGAACGAGGTCGAAAGATATGGCGGCAGCTCTCTCCTCCGCTCTCTCTCCTTTCCTCTCCTCCTCCCTCCCTTCGTCCTCCCGCTCTTCAACCCTCAGATTCCCTCCCGCCACTGCCGGCCGACGCCGCGGACCCCTCTTCCGTCCCCTGGCCGCGGCCGCCGTCTCCCCCAAGGTCGAGGAGCTCGGCGGTCAAATCGCCGGGCTGACACTCGAGGAGGCCCGCAGCCTCGTCGACTACCTGCAGGACCGCCTCGGCGTCTCTGCCGCGGCCTTTGCCCCGGCCGCCGTCGCCGTCGCCCCCGGTTCCGCTGCGGACGCCGGTGCCCCCGCTGCGGCAGTCGAGGAGAAGACGGAGTTCGACGTGGTCATCGACGACGTCCCCAGCAGTGCCAGGATCGCCACCATCAAGGTCATTCGGGCCCTCACCAATCTCGCGCTCAAGGAGGCCAAGGACCTTATTGAGGGATTGCCCAAGAAGTTCAAGGAAGGGGTCTCCAAGGAGGAGGCCGATGAGGCCAAGAAGCAGCTCGAGGAGGTCGGCGCCAAGATCTCCATCGTCTGAGCTTTCTATGCAGCTGGAAGAAGATGATTACATGCATAGGTTTGCACAATTGTAACTTTTAATTGGTGTTTGCCTTGAGCAAAAATTCTTTTTTGCCTGTCTGGTTTATTTCATTGCTTCTTAAATATGTTAGTGGTTTTCTTGTCACACTTCCTAATGAATTTTGCTGCATTTGTGGCCCTGAAATTAATTACCACCGTTGTGGCAGTACTTATATTTAATAAGTTACAGTAATGGTGTTTGTTGAATTCATTAATTTTATGCAGTCAATCTGAGTAGCTATCTGTGATTGTAGTAGTATCTGAATCTTTTTCTTTAAGAGCAGTGGTATCTCTTTTGGCTAACATGCGGCATGTTGTGTCCATCAGGACACATTACAGTGTTGAGTTAGTCCACCATAGAAGTTAGCGACCCAATGTTCGGGTCCTTGTTTGACCGACCAATTAAAGGTGCGATATCAAAGATGACAGAGGAAAAAAATAAAAGGGAACAAATGGCATTTTGTGCTTATCTGTTTATCTTACCTATCTGAAGTAAATGTTATTAAATTTCCTCATTGTGGGGGTAGCTTACCTCTGTTAATTGATGTATTATATTGTGTTGCCTTAGTTTATTGGCACTCTGTAAAGGCTTTATTTATGACCAATGTTGTTTTACTAAGTCTTGACTGATTATTTCGGTTATTTTTCCTGCATTGTTGATGAACCAAGAAAATTGTTCTACGTCGAATGATTATGGTGTTGTTGTTTTCTCATTTGCTATTTGAGAGACAGATGGTTTTCCATCTGGGAGAGCTTAGCTGTGCAAGCTGTTTTGATTTTGGTTCAAACATCCCTTTTCCTTTCAATCTGAAACTTTTAAGAATATTTGGATAGTGGCTATTATAAGGTGCGTTAAGGGTTTTCGCTGGAGATGAAGGCCGTGTTCATGTCATTTGGTGGCAATATGGTTAAGTAGTTCAAAAAAATGTGGGATTTTTTTTTCTGAATTTTTCTTTTTTCCACCAGAAAGAAGAGTTGCTTTTTATATATATAAGGTCATATGAATGACTAGTAAATCTACTAAGTTATACTTTTCCTCCTTCTATAAAGGTTACTTCTATTACCAAACTTCAAAAGAAGGTTTACATAACTGGATAACCCGGATTAATAGTTTTCTTATTTAAGTAAATTTTACTGAAGCCACTTGTTAATGTTAAGAGTTCAGCAAAAACCAAGTAAATAACTTTGAGTCTTCATTGTTTTTTTGAAGGTATTGAGTCATTATTGTTGTTAACTGTTTTTCTGAATAGATGACATTGTGCAGTGGATATAATGAATTATTATGCATATTTAGATTGGAATTGGACGACTGAAGATCAATTATAAAATTATTTACTGATACAATGTAATAAGTGGGTGGATGACTTGCATAAGATGATGAAGGAAGTGCTGATTGTAGTGCCATTGGATATAAACTTCACCCTTGAATCTAGAGGTTTTCATGACTTGCATAGGATGATGAGGGAAGTGCAGTGTAGTGCAATTGGGGTATTAACTTCACCCTTGAGTTTCATGTTTGATAGACTTCTATTGCTCCTTTTTTTATTTAGATATACGAAGCTCATGGGTTTTCTTTGTGTCCGGAAAAAAGGAAAATGTCATGCACCTTTGTTACGGAGAAACTTGTAACAACCAACAAAAAGATAAAAAAAAGGGGAAAAGAAAACAAATCATGATGGGTGGCCGAGCAAGCACATGGGAGATTTAAAAAACAAATCAAATCCCACTCAAAATTTGAAAGGAAAGAAAATTAAATCTAATCTCTTCAAATTTAATTTTGAGAAGAAGATTAGATTAAAACAAAACCTTTTATAAAACCCTCTCTCAACCCTCACGATCTCTCTCTCCCTCTCTGTTCGTCCCTTCCAGCCGTGAGCAAAGACGAACAAGCACTCGGAGAAAGAGCAGAGGGAAATACAGGGGTTCGGCCGATAGCTTTTCCGATGAGCCAAGCGAGTATCAATTGCGATTACAGGTGGGTGAATCGAAATCACCTTGCATGACCTCCGAATTATCTCAATTCATGCCCGAATCGTTATGAAAAGAATATGAATATGATTCAAGTTATTATTTTAATTGTTTGATTTCTTGAATTCTTTGATTGGTTGATTGTTGCATGCATAGTTATTTCTGTTTGTTATATTTCTGTATTATTGATTGCTAGGATGTAAGATTTAGAGTGGGGCGGAAGTACGTAGGGGGGATTCCGTTCTCGGTTTTATAACGCAACCTAATTTTAAAGTAGAAGTATTACGACCGTAAATTTGTTTGGCCGTAATTTTCTTACGGTCGAGAAAAGGATGGAGAGAGAGAAAGCGGAGATGGATTGGCCGTAAGAGAATTAAAAAAAAAGAGATGAAGCTTACGGCCGTAATGCAATAGGGATAAACTTTACGGCCGTAATGGAATAGAGAGGTAGGATTTTACGGCCGTAAAGAAAAGGATGGAGAGAGAGAAAACGGAGATGGATTGGCTGTAAGAGAATTAAAAAAAAAAAAGAAAAAGAGATGAAGCTTACGGCCGTAATGCAATAGGGGTAAACTTTACGGTCGTAATGGAATAGAGAGGTAGGATTTTACGGCCGTAAGGTGAAGGAATTCCTCGGGTGTAAAATTCAAAGAATTAGGGTTTTACGGCCGTAAGGTGAAGGAATTCCTCGGGCGTAAAATCCAAAGAATTAGGGTTTTACGGCCGTAAGGTGAAGGAATTCCTCGGGCGTAAAATCCAAAGAATTAGGGTTTTACGGCCGTAAGATGAAGGAATTCCTTGGGCGTAAAAATCTAAAGAATTAGGATTTTACGGCCGTAAGGTGGAGGAGATTCTTCGGGCGAAAAAAAATCCAGAAGAGGTGTGTGCGTAAAATCCAGCAAAATTCACCTATTAGTCTCTCTTTATTTTGATATGAACATTATTGATTTCCTTATAATTCCAACATGAACTCTTTGTCTTGATTTACCTCATACCGATCATATCTCCTTCATCACATGATACAAAGAATGAAAAGATACTAAAAGTGATTAATAAGTTCAAATGAAAGATTAATGATGGGTTGCCAGTCCAAGCCAAGTGCATCAAGATAAGGGTCGCTCCCTTGGTCATGGTTTGATCACCCATTGACCCGCACAAGGCCGTATCGTTTGTTGGGCATACCCCAAGAATTAAAGGCACCTCAAAGTCACCCTGATTGCTAATTAATAACCAAGATCAAGAAGCAAGTTCAAGTCAAGTCAAGTATGCCATGATTCCAAGTTTACTATATATTATTGATCTTCATGATTCATGATATCGCTGATCTTATTCTTATTATGATCCATGATACTGATATGTTATCTTTCACGTTCAAGTTAAGCATGATTATTTATCGCTGATTATTATATTCATGTCATGCATTGTATATCATGTGGTTCCCCACTAGGCTGTAAAGCTTACGGGAGGACCTCCTCCCCTGTGTCTGATTTCCACAGGACTAGGCCAGTAACGTGGTGGAGTAGGCGTGTGGTAATGGGGCTCTGGCGATAGGACAGCACATGAACCATAGGGCTTTTAGAATGCTTATTAATTTTCATTTACCTTTCGCATTTTAGATTCATGATGTAAAACTTAGTTTATTTCTTAATAATGACATAGTCACTTTTAGACTTCCGCAATTAAAGTTATAATTTATCTTTATTTCTTTTCTTCCGCTGACGTGTCTCGGTTCTTGACTGAGATATGATCAATATTATGGTCAAGTTATAGCATGCCGTAGCGTCTCCAGATTGGTCTTCGCCACGTGGCGGGGGTCGATTTGGGGGCGTTACATTTATGGTATCAGAGCCTAAAGTTAGGACTCTCTTGACGTCCTAGTGTATAGAATAGTATAGTATGGTAAAAGGTTCATGTGCTATCGCCGTGCAGTCACCACACCCTCCACCGAAAAGTAATGTAAGTCAAGTTTATGTTTAAGATAAGTTATGATTTATTGATGCATGATTTTATTGTATGAATAGAGGATAAGCATGTCACGACGGTCAGAGCGTATTCAAGAGCAAATGGCCAGAGCGGACCGAAATCTGTATGAGGCATCGGAAGGCCCACTTCCTGATATGGGGGCCCAGCCGGGTCGCGGACGTGGCCGTGGCCGAGGTCGTGCGCCAGGCCGCGGAAGAGGTAGAGGCCGCGCAGCTAGAGCGCCATTAGAGGAGCATGTGGATGAGTTTGCTCCACCTGAGGGTAGCCAGGCAGGAGACAGCCCACCGGCGTCAAGGCATCGTAATCAGAGGGCACGCCATGAAGCAGTAGAAGACACTATCCAGGCTTTCCTGAAGTTGCATCCGCCTCATTATGATGGGAAGGCGGACTTTTTCAAGGCTGAAGAATGGATTGAGACTATGGATCGGATTTTTAAGCTGATGAGATGTACTGATGAACGCAAGGTCCTGTATGCCACACACATGCTTACTGGTACTGCGATGGGCTGGTGGAAGACTACAAGGGCCACCAGGTTCAGAGGGATGGAAGAAGAGGACATAGCATGGAATGAATTTAAAAAGGCCTTCATGGCGCGCTACACTCATGAACATGACCGCATCAACAAACAAGAGGAGTTTCTGCAACTGTAGCAGGGAACCATGTCTGTGGCGGATTACCACACCCAGTTCATCCAACTGGAGCAATATAGCCCGATGCCATTTGAAGGACGTATTAGGGCTAACAAATTCATTAATGGACTACAGCAGACACTGAAGACTGAAGTCCTGTCTGGGGATTGTGAAGATCTAGAGAAGGCTGTGAGGTTGGCCACACGTATGGAAAAGGATCAAGCTGAACGCAAGGCCAAAGCTCCAGTCAAAGCAATAGAGCAGCCCAGGCCTCGAACGGATGATCATCGGCCATTTAGGAGGAACGACCGCCGCGATCGTCGTTACAGGCCATACCAGCAGAGAGAAGCCCCAAGACATGCTCAAGCTCAACCACGGCCTGCGTCAATGCAAGCACAGCCACTGAGACAACTGCCACCGTCACCACGTCAGCCACAAGTGCCACAGAAGCCTTTATGTCCTCACTGTGGCCGTCACCATGATGGAGAGTGTCGTAGACTGAGCGGCGCATGCATTCAGTGTGGACAGTTCGGACATTTCATCAGAAATTGCCTACAGGCTGCCAGAGGAGGCTGAGACAATCGAGCAGCAGGAGGTACAAATTCCGTGGTGCAAGGTCGTGTGCACAACTTGGAAGCTGATGCAACCCAAAATGATAATGATGTCATTAGAGGTACCCTCCCGATCGCCAACTTGTCTGCTACTATTTTATTTGATTCTGGGGCTACACACTCGTTTATTTTAGAGTCGTGTGCCCAAACTCTTAGTCTACCTCAGAAGCAGATGCCCCATGCTATGCGTTTGAGTACACCTATGGGAACTCTCCATGCTGTCAAGTACATCCCGAATGTACCTGTCAATGTAGACAAGAAAAATTTTTCTGCAGACCTCATAATCATCCCCATGGTGGATTATGACGTCATTATGGGGATGGACTGGCTTTCATATCACGATGCAACCTTGCAATGCAAACAGAAGAAGATCGTTATAGGGACACAAGGCAAGCCCAAGGCAGTGATCAGAGGTACTCCATCAACAAAGAACAAAGTCATTGTCTCAGCAATCAAGGCACAGAAGTTATTGCAGAAAGGATGCTGTGGGTACTTGGCTAGTGTGGTCAAGACGGATGCAGCTGTCACTGAGCTCTAACAGATAGATGTGGTGCGGGAGTTCCCAGATGTGTTTCCTGAGGACACATCTGGATTACCACCAAAACGGAAAATCGACTTTAAAATAGAGCTCCTCCCTGGGACTGCACCCATCTCTAAAGCACCCTACCGCATGGCACCTGCTGAAATGCAGGAACTGAAGAAGTAGATACAGGAGCTACTGGACAAGGGATTTATCAGACCGAGCGTCTCACCCTGGGGCGCACCAGTCTTGTTTGTCAAGAAAAAGGATGGCTCCCTGCGGCTCTGCATCGACTATAGAATGCTCAATAAAGTGACAGTGAAGAATAAGTACCCTCTGCCTCGGATAGATGACCTTTTCGATCAGCTGTCAAAAGCATCGGTGTTCTCTAAGATAGACTTACGTAGTGGCTACCACCAGCTGAGAGTGGCAGAGGAGGACATACCGAAGACCGCTTTTCGATCAAGATATGGCCACTACGAGTTCTTGGTCATGCCATTTGGACTGACGAACGCTCCTGCCGCGTTCATGGATTTAATGAACAGGGTCTTCCGACCATATTTAGACCAGTTTGTCATAGTGTTCGTGGATGACATTCTGATCTATTCTTCCAGTCCAGAGCAACACCGAGAGCATCTCAAGATAGTATTGGAGATCCTAAGACAACACAAGCTTTATGGCAAGCTTTCAAAGTGTGAATTCTGGCTGAAGGAGATCATGTTCTTGGGACACATAGTCTCCAAGAAGGGTATTGCAGTAGACCCCGCAAAAGTGGAAGCGGTGACGAATTGGACTAGGCCGAAGAATGTTTCTGAGATTCGCAGCTTCCTTGGTTTAGCGGGTTATTACAGGAGGTTTATCAGGGACTTTTCTAAGATTGCTGCACCCCTCACGAATCTCACAAAGAAGGCGGAAAAATTTATCTGGACAGATAAATGTGAGCAAAGCTTTCAGACTCTGAAGGACCGTCTGACTTCGGCACCAATTCTCACTATACCGACAGGCAGTGGAGGTTTAGTGGTCTACAGTGATGCGTGTGGAACATGATTGGGTTGTGTCCTGATGCAACACGGCAAAGTAGTGGCTTATGCTTCACGGCAACTGAAGAAGCATGAGGTCAATTACCCCACACATGACTTGGAATTGGCGGCTGTGGTCTTTGCTCTGAAGATCTGGAGGCACTATTTGTATGGAGAGACGTTCGAGATCTTCACTGACCACAAGAGTCTTAAGTACATCTTCGATCAGAGGAATCTTAACATGAGGCAACGACGATGGCTTGAGCTCCTCAAGGATTATGAATTTGCTATTAATTACCATCCGGGTAAAGCAAATTCAGTCGCCGATGCATTAAGCAGGAAGTGGGAAGGCTCGCTAGCTTATATGAGGCTACGCGAGTACGAGATGCCGGAAGAAATTGAGCAATGGTGCCCCAAGCTGGGAACAAATGGAGCTTTATGGATGATGCATCAGATGAAGCCCAGCTTAATTGACAGGATCATAACAGCTCAGAAAGTAGATCCTGAATATCAGAAGGTTCTGAAGAGGTGCCAGAATGAACCAGCAGATTTTCAGATCTCTGCAGATGGAGGGATTAGATATCGGGACAGGTTGTGGATTCCCCCTAACGCTGATGTCCGACGAGAGGTACCGGATGAGTGCCACAAGTCGGAGTTCGCCATCCACCCCGGTAGCACCAAGATGTATAAGGATGTACGACGCAACTACTGGTGGCCGGACATGAAAAGAGAGATAGCAGAATATGTATCCCGATGCCTGGTGTGTCAACAAGTCAAGATTGAGCATCAACGGCCTTATGGCAAGTTGAAGCCTTTGGAAATCCCACAATGGAAGTGGGATAAGATCACTATGGATTTTGTATCCAACTTGCCTAAGACTAAGAAGGGTCATGATGTCATATGGGTAGTCGTGGATCGTTTCACAAAGGCAGCACACTTTATTCCAATCCGATGGAAGCAATCAGTGGAGAGTCTGCTAGACTTATATGTGAGAGAAGTAGTCAAACTCCATGGGATCCCAGAGTCCATAGTGTCTGATCGAGACCCCAGATTCACTGCCAGATTTTGGAAGAGCATGCAGGAAGCCTTTGGCACAAGGCTCAACTTCAGTACAGCTTTCCACCCTCAGATAGATGGGCAGTCTGAGAGGACCATCCAGACACTAGAGGATATGTTAAGGGCCTGTGCACTAGATTGGCAGGGTAGTTGGGATGAACACATTCATCTGATTGAATTTGCTTATAATAACAGCTACCATTCTAGTATTGGTATGGCACCATTTGAAGCCCTGTATGGACGACCTTGCCGTTCACCTGCCCACTGGAGCGAAGTAGGCGAGGAAAAGATCATGAGTAAGGAAGAAGTGAAAGAAGCAGTGGAATATGCTGAAAAGATAGAATTGATTAAGCAAAGGATGAAGACTGCTCAAGGAAGGCAAAAGAGTTATGCTGACAAAGGCAGAGGAGAGCAGATCTTCCAAGCTGGGGACCAAGTTCTTTTGAAGGTATCTCCCATGAAAGGAGTCATGAGATTCAGCAAGCGAGGAAAGCTCAGTCCTCGCTATGTATGCCCATTTGAGATACTCGAGCTGGTAGGCGAGGCAGCATGCAGACTGGCTCTACCCTCATCTTATGGGAGAGTGCACAATGTATTCCATGTATCCATGCTCAAGAAATACAAACACGATGCTGCAAATGTTCTAAGGATAGAGGAGCCAGATATAGCTGCAGACTTGACCTTCGCTGAGTATCCAACGCATATAGTGGATCGCAAAGTACAACGTCAGAAGAACAAGGATGTCCCCATGGTCAGAGTAGCTTGGCGTCACCATAGCGGAGATGACGCAACATGGGAGCTCGAATCGGAAATGCGCCAAGAATTTCCCCACCTTTTCAGTAAGCTCTCTACTTAGTGCAAAATTCGAGGACGAATTTTCTTTTAAGGGGGTAAGAATGTAACAACCAACAAAAAGATAAAAAAAAGGGGAAAAGAAAACAAATCGTGATGGGTGGCCGAGCAAGCACATGGGAGATTTAAAAAAAAATCAAATCTCACTCAAAATTTGAAAGGAAAGAAAATTAAATCTAATCTCTTCAAATTTAATTTTGAGAAGAAGATTAGATTAAAACAAAACCTTTTATAAAACCCTCTCTCAACCCTCACGATCTCTCTCTCCCTCTCTGTTCGTCCCTTCCAGCCGTGAGCAGAGACGAACAAGCACCCGGAGAAAGAACAGAGGGAGTGCAGAGGGAAATACAGGGGTTCGGCCGATAGCTTTTCCGATGAGCCAAGCGAGTATCAATTGCGATTACAGGTGGGTGAATCGAAATCACCTTGCATGACCTCCGAATTATCTCAATTCATGCCCGAATCGTTATGAAAAGAATATGAATATGATTCAAGTTATTATTTTAATTGTTTGATTTCTTGAATTCTTTGATTGGTTGATTGTTGCATGCATAGTTATTTCTGTTTGTTATATTTCTATATTATTGATTGCTAGGATGTAAGATTTAGAGTGGGGCGGAAGTATGTAGGGGGATTCCGTTCTCGATTTTATAACGCAACCTAATTTTAAAGTAGAAGTATTACGGCCGTAAATTTGTTTGGCCGTAATTTTCTTACGGTCGAGAAAAGGATGGAGAGAGAGAAAGCGGAGATGGATTGGCCGTAAGAGAATTAAAAAAAAAAGAGATGAAGCTTACGGCCGTAATGCAATAGGGGTAAACTTTACGGCCGTAATGGAATAGAGAGGTAGGATTTTACGGCCGTAAAGAAAAGGATGGAGAGAGAGAAAACGGAGATGGATTGACTGTAAGAGAATTAAAAAAAAAGGAAAAAGAGATGAAGCTTACGGCCGTAATGCAATAGGGGTAAACTTTACGGCCGTAATGGAATAGAGAGGTAGGGTTTTACGGCCGTAAGGTGAAGGAATTCCTCGGGCGTAAAATCCAAAGAATTAGGGTTTTACGGCCGTAAGGTGAAGGAATTCCTCGGGCGTAAAATCCAAAGAATTAGGGTTTTACGGCCGTAAGGTGAAGGAATTCCTCGGGCGTAAAATCCAAAGAATTAGAGTTTTACGGCCGTAAGATGAAGGAATTCCTCGGGCGTAAAAATCCAAAGAATTAGGGTTTTACGGCTGTAAGGTGGAGGAGATTCTTCGGGCGAAAAAAATCCAGAAGAGGTGTGGGCGTAAAATCCAGCAAAATTCACCTATTAGTCTCTCTTTATTTTGATATGAACATTATTGATTTCCTTATAATTCCAACATGTACTCTTTGTCTTGATTTACCTCATACCGATCATATCTCCTTCATCACATGATACAAAGAATGAAAAGATACTAAAAGTGATTAATAAGTTCAAATGAAAGATTAATGATGGGTTGCCAGTCCAAGCCAAGTGCATCAAGATAAGGGTCGCTCCCTTGGTCATGGTTTGATCACTCATTGACCCGCACAAGGCCGTATCGTTTGCTGGGCATACCCCAAGAATTAAAGGCACCTCAAAGTCACCCTGATTGCTAATTAATAACCAAGATCAAGAAGCAAGTTCAAGTCAAGTCAAGTATGCCATGATTCCAAGTTTACTATATATTATTGATCTTCATGATTCATGATATCGCTGATCTTATTCTTATTATGATCCATGATACTGATATGTTATCTTTCACGTTCAAGTTAAGCATGATTATTTATCGCTGATTATTATATTCATGTCATGCATTGTATATCATGTGGTTCCCCACTAGGCTGTAAAGCTTACGGGAGGACCTCCTCCCCTGTGTCTGATTTCCACAGGACCAGGTCAGTAACGTGGTGGAGTAGGCGTGTGGTGATGGGGCTCTGGCGATAGGACAACACATGAACCATAGGGCTTTTAGAATGCTTATTAATTTTCATTTACCTTTCGCATTTTAGATTCATGATGTAGAACTTAGTTTATTTCTTAATAATGACATAGACACTTTTAGACTTTCGCAATTAAAGTTATAATTTATCTTTATTTCTTTTCTTCCGCTAACGTGTTTCGGTTCTTGACTGAGATATGGTCAATATTATGGTCAAGTTATAGCATGCCGTAGCGTCTCCAGATTGGTCTTCGCCACGTGGCGGGGGTCGATTTGGGGGCGTTACAAAACTGGTCGAAGAAAGAAAGCTTGATTATGAGTTGCAACCATTTAGTTTCATTTGGTGACAGGGATAAGGTTCCCGATTTGTTCACCTTGCTTTAGTTTGTTTCTTGTTGCTTAGTTTTGTATCAGGCACGTGGTTTGAATGCTATGTGAGGTTGGTTCTAATGATATTTCTCTATTACTTCAATTTATGAAGGTCATATAATACTAACTGACCAGGCTCTTATGTTGAAAGCTAGTCAGGCAAATTTTGTGGTGAAAATGAATTTCACTTTGATTAGATTAAGAGCCTTCCGTGACCTAAGTTATTGTGAAAGTTGAATTTGTACTTTGCTCCATTCATATTTTCATGTCAAAATTTCACTTGAATGTATGTAGATATGTAGAAGCTTCTTCCACTTTGCTGTTTGGATTGGGAAATCAATATGTATATTTCTTTCAAAGGAAAAAAAAAGCAATGCATATATCAACAACAAAAGAAAAAAATATTTTCCTTCGAAATAAGGTTTCCCTAGTCTCCCAGTTGGGTGCTGTCTTCTTGTAGCTTCTTCGTAGGTGTTTTAATCGTGTCCATAAACTTGGTTGCATGCGGCAGTAAACTTATTTTCTGCATCAGCAAAACGTAGTTTAATTATTATTGTTCATTACTTCAAGTTTTATCCACTACATCTACTTTCGTGGATTACAAATTTCAAGCCATTTGTCCATTTTATCTTGGTTCCTGTCTTATCAAGAGTAGAATGTTTTGCAAAGTTCTCATTCAACTAGAGGCTTAACTTCTCGCCCTAACACTACAATAATTCTTCGTAGTGCAGTCACTACCTTTTTCGAAATCCGCTTAGACGCAAAGGTTACATTTGGACATGACTCCGCAAGAACATGTTGAATTTTGTAGACATGGTCCCCTTCTCTTTCCAAATGCTTGTAAAACGGTTCAGAAACGAGCCTGGTTCTAATCTTGTGTATTGATTCTAACGAACACATGCTCATTGGTTTTTGTGTTATGGTCTGAAATATGAAAAGCTAGCAAGGGCTCTGGAAGGCAAAATAGTCTCACTTTTCGTGCCATAAATCAAAAGAGCAAGAATCGCCATTGCTTTAACAAAAGCGCAGCAGCAGCAGCAGGCCTGCTTCTATCTGAAAGCTCCCCTTCCAGTCATGGAATGCCTTTGTTCTCACTCAAAGCACATCCAGAACCCATGCTAAGAAGAAAACCCTCCTCCTCCCCCTCGTGTTACTCCTACCTGTGATGAAACCACAGGAGAAGGCAATCAATAATAAAGAGTAGCAAACATGTCGTCCGGCGGCGGCGTACGTCCTGTGGTCGTGTACCCGCAGTCCATCACGACCCAGCGATCGTCCGATTCCGAAGGGTCACGCACGCCCCTCTTCGTTGTGCTGGCTGTGATAGCTGTTCTTGGGGTGTTGGCCTGCTACGTGGGTCAAATTTGTGCCCGACGTCTCCTTCGTCCTCGGACGCGGAGGGACCACGGCGACCTCCGCTGCAAGGGGGATGCCGAGAGTGGATTCGCCGCCGGCGTGCCCGATACCAAAACAGAACCGCCGAGTGCAGCAGCTGGGACCAAAATAGAGGCCAAACCCATGCAGCAAAGCGTTGGAAGTGCTCCGAGAACTGAGATTGGTGGGCATCAAATCAACCACGGCAATCATTCTTGAGTGTGTTATTTTGATGCATTTGGCTGCAATAGTGACAAGTTTAGCTCAGATACTACTTATTTTTTTTCTTTTAATTTTTGCGTGGTGCAATTTTATATCTATCGTTTTGGGCGTTAAGTTGTATTCGTGCTTTGTTGTTGGTTTGCGTCAAGTGAAAAAAGGAACGGAAACTAATGAAAAGGGCGTGACAGTTGTATTTGTCATCTTTGAAAATCACGCTATTGAATTGGGTTGAGCAGTTTTTCTTGATCATGTAAAATAATTTCATTAGAAGTTTCACACGTAATTGTTAGAGGTGTTGTCGGGACAACATCGTATTAGTTGAATTCAATAATAAATTAAGATTTTCAATATATGGTCAAGGCGTTAAATTTTTAGCATCCGCATTGCTTCACAAATACTAAGGTGACAAAAAAAAATATCACGCCATCACAGTTATATAATAAATTTAGACAAACATCCCAAAAAATATTATATCATTTTTTATGTGAGATGTCAATATTTTTTTCCTTATTTTATTTGATAAAATAAAAAATATTTGTGAGATGTAAATATTTTTCCCCTTATTTTATTTGATAAAATAATAACAATATTTTTGAAGTGATAATAGTCTCACCTTAAATTTAACTTGGTTGTTTGTGGGCATTATATAATTTTTATATTTCGTTGGCGGGGAGCCAAAAAAGACATTGAATCGATCAATCATCAATTTCATTCTTCTGTTATTAAGGGAAGAAAGCAATTATTCAATTATTTAAGGGAAAAAAGCAAGTGCCATTTTTTTTTTGTTATACCATCAAGTTTGTTCAGTTAAATAGTAACTTCAATTTTGACGAAGTGTCACTATGATTTCTTTATGTTGAAATAAGCTGTCATGGGGCGGTATATTATTGTTGTTGTTGCTGTAAAAAACTCGGCAACTATAATAAAATAAGTTCATGTCGATTAAATCTTTTATAATTTAGGATTTTAAATTCTAATTTTTTCATTATATTTGAATTGAGATGAATGAAGGATAACGACGAGAGAGGAAGTGAAAAAAAATCTTCTTATTTGAATAAAATTTTAAAAAAGAGGAATGAATATTTTTCCCTCCATTCTCCTTCTTTTATGTTATTTTATTTCAACCTCAAATTGAGGTGGAAAAATTTCTTCCTTTTCCTCCGATTTTCTTTCTCCAGTGTTCATTCAAACATAAGGCTTTATACAATACTTTAATATAAATTTTGTAGAGTAGGATTCTAGCAATTTTCTGAAAACTAGGATATTCATCACAAAATTTAAAAAAAAATCCGAATAAAAAAATTAAAAATGGATAATTTTTTTTTTCAGTTTAAGAATTAATGCATTACCATAAAGAGTCAGGACTATGAAAACAAAGTAAAAACTATGGACCAACTTAAAACTTGTCACATAAGTTACTGGCATTGCGTAGTTGGTAGTTATATTTTTTTGGAAAATAAATTTCATGAGCAATTTTGGGTACTCCTTGCAAATTTCACTACATGGCAAAGAGGATCACGTTAATGGAATACGCGATCAAAACGTGATTTATTATGACTAATAATTGAGTACTTAAATAGAGCAACGGCATGTGCTCAAAGTGTCATTATTTTATAACTTCATTTTCTTTTATTTTAACATACAATATACTTGAATATAATAAATTTAATATTAATGAAAAATTCTATGCAATATTCAATGACTCATAATCTATACAATATTAGGCTCCTATCAATATTCATATGGATATAAAATTTTCGAAAAAAATTACATCAAATACCCTCCAACTTTAAGATTTGCTGAGCGATACTCTCTAACTTCACTTTGTAACACAAATGCCCTTCATCTTTTAACACGCTTCACCCGATGCCCTCTTTACCTGGGATAGTCGATTTTCTGATTTTTCGTCGACGTGGTATCCATGTAACCATCTCCTCTCTTCTCTATGCAAATAGTCGTCCGACGTGGCATGCTCCGACGTAGCACATAAAATTACATCAATGCCCTCTAACTTTAATGTTTGTTCCGAGATACCCTCCAACTTTACTTTATAACACAAATGCCCTTTATTTTTTAACACGTTTCACCCGATGTCCTCTTTACCTTGGACAGACGATTTCTCGATTTTTCGTCGACGTGACGATCTCCTCTCTCCACGTAAATAGTCGTCCGACGTGTCATGCTTTGACATGGCATATAAAATTATACCAAATATCTTCCAACTTTAAAGTTTGCTCATCAAATGCACATAAAATTATACTAATTTGGACAAAGACGACGGCCGACGAACGCGAAAGGTGAACAATGAAGGAGGCGAACGACGAAGGAGAGCGAACGACGAAGGAGGTTTCACGCGAACGACGACAAAGAGGGAGATAAAGAAATAATTTAATAGTGAGTAAGTCAACTGACGATAAATAAAATGGTTTAATATGTGGTTCCACGTTGGACAACTATTTGCATGGAGGAGAGAGGAGATGGCCATGTGGACGCCAAGTCGACGAAAAATAAAAAAACCGACTGTCCCAAGTAAAGAAGACATCGGGTGAAATGTATTAAAAGATGAAGACCATTAGTGTTACAAAGTGAAGTTGGAGGGTATCACGAGCAAACTTTAAAGTTGGAGGACATTAGTTAATTTTATGTGTCACGTCGGAGCATGTCACTCATATCACGTCGGACAACAATTTGCGTAGAGGAAAGAGGGATGACCACGTGGATGACACGTCGACGAAAAATTGGAAAACCGACTATCCCAGATAAAAAGGACATCGGGTGAAACACGTTAAAAATGAATGACATTTGTGTTATAAAGTGAAGTTGAAGAATATCACTGAGCAAACCTTAAAGTTGAAGGGCATTTGGTGTAACTTTTCCTAAAATTTTCTAAGTATGAGAGGAGCACAGGGAAAATTTTCATCTTAGTTCTTCTGCACAAGTCCGAGCATAAGGAAAATTTTCAATAAATCTCAATGCACAGTGTCACACAAGAATATCATATGATTCATATAGACATTATTAATCAAATTCCATAAATATCATGTAACGACCCTAATTTTTCAGGATTTAATAAATAGATATTTTATTATTTTATTTTGAAAAATATTGTTATTAATATTAGTGTATTTATTAATTCCGAAAATAAAAATAAAAATTGGGGAGGAGTTTGATTTGTGATGGGATTAATTAATGAATTTCGAAATTTATTTAAGCTAGAATAAATCTGACTTAGTTAAAGAGATAAAGATAAAAAGAGGATAAAATTTGAGAAGGATTAGATATTATAGTTAGATTGTAATTGAAAAATTATAAATCTTATAAATAGATATATGAGGGCTAGTCAAAACTTATTTTCTGAGATTTTTATTTTGGTGCGCTCGGCATCGATATCTCGACGACAGAAAAAAAGGGGGAGTCGAACAGCGTCCGCACGTCCGTTTTCTATTGTGTCATGATATTTTATGGTGCAATCTAGTTTGGAATTAGAATTATTACGGCTGCAATTTTTGTTTGCTATTGCGACGTTGTTTACGGTAGTAAAGGAGGTAGAAAGAGAAAGAGCGTTTACGCCCGCAGAGAAAAAAAAGATGGCGTAACGAGAGGGCGAGATTCACGTATAGATGGAAAGCAGTAAAAGCAAGAAAAAAAAAGAATGAGAGGGGAAAACGGATTGGCCGTAAAGAAAAAAAAGTTGGAGAAGAAGGTTTTACGGTCGAGAAAAAGGATAGAGAGAGAAAGATGTAAAAAGAAAAAAAAAGAAGTGGATTTACTGCCGCCAAACCAACCTGGACAAAGTAAGAGAGAGATTGAAAAGGGAAAAAGTGTTTATGGCCGAGAAGATAAAAGTAGAGAGAGAAAATTAGGAAAAAGTGAGAAAAAAAATTATTTTGTTAACCTTCATGCAGAGAGAGAAAAAGGAAAATTTGAAGTGGAAATCTCTTTTTTTAATCTCTCGGCCAGATTATATATATATAATAGAAGAATAGTATAGAGAGGACATGACCGAGAGTTATGATTTATTTTTGGATAAATTTTAATTATTGATTATTATTGTTGTTATCATATTAATTTGATTTACTAATTATATTGTTGGTGATTGTTCTGTTTATAATATGATGGACTTTGATCTGATTGATGATTGTATTGTTGGCCTATTTAATTTTTGGTCCAGGTCTTATCTAACCTAATTGATAATTTATCAAAGATAGACATTTTAGGTAAACAAGATAAAAGTCGAAAGCCATTGGGCCCATGTTCACTGATTGCCACTAAGCGGGGACCAATTGAATTGAATTGAATTGAATGTGGCAGATAGTGTAAAAGCTATGGCTGTCCTGTGTATGGCCACTCGTCCCCCACCATACACGAACCCATTGAATCGTATCGGGCTTGTCGTGGCACTGATCCCCCACTGGCCTGCATGAAAGTGACATAGTGTCCCTTAATTGACTGAGCGCTCCTTATTGAATTGGATAACTCCGAACATTGAAAATCGAATCGAAACGAATTGAATTGAAATTGGAATTGAAGTGAATGGAATTAAATCATGGTCATTTGGATATATTGGCATGGAGTTGGCAATTATTATTGCCCTATTGAATTGAATTGTTATTGGCCAATGACCATTGATTATTGAATTGGAAATTGTTAATTGAATATTGATCTATTAATCAGGCAATTGATAATTATTAATTGAAAAAAATTTGTTATTGATTTACATTGGTCTGTTGACCATAGCTTGATATATTGTTCATATTGATAAATTATTAATTGATTATTGTATTGACTGCTCAATCGACTCATTATTGATTTTATCTTATTTTCGATTGAGCATATTGATTGTCTTTTAGACCATACGTACTGAGTATTTTTATACTCATGGATATTTCCCTGTACCTGGATCCGTGCAGGTGAGAGAGCTATAAATGATGGTCCTGCAGGTGGCTACACTCAGTGACAGACAGATGTTGCACATGGCTTTATATCTAGTGATTTAGTTTTATTATTTCCGCACTAGAATTGTAAACTCATGGATGTTTTAACATTTCGATTATTATGGATTATTAGTTATTATTTTTGAAAAGTCTTCCGCATTTATGTTTTATATTCTGCACTTTATAGATTTTATTCCGTAAAAATATTTTATAGAAAATTGAGTAGCGTCTCTGGAACGACTCTAAGCACGTGAAAGTCACGTGAGTCTCGGGGCGTTACACATCATATCAATATACATGATATATCATTAAATATTCTGATTGTCAACAAAACTTATAAATAACAATTACAATAGTAAAAAAATATCAATTGACGATAAATAATTTACCATCAATCGTAATAATTATTCAATCAATAAATTTATTATTAATCAAAATAAAACAACTTAAATTATCAATTTCAATTGGCCATAGGTCAATGTCGATCTTTTTTAATAAGTTATTAATTTAACCATTATTCATCAATATTAATAATGATCAATTATAATAATTATCATTAATCATAAAAACTACAATTAATAATTATTTAATTAATTATCTTTTACTTATACTTTAAGTATAAACATTGTTTCAACAATAAAGGTTGTTTTTATTCATTCATTTTAATTTTTATATCTAACCATAGATGGTTTCAACCAGGAATGCTACTTCTTATAATTCTTTACTTGTTTGGAATCATCGTTCAACTATAAGACCTACTTCAATCATGAAAGATGCTTTGAGAGCTCTCAATAATTTATTAATGAAATATCATATTACTTCATGCATATCTTTTTTTTTTCAACAGTGACGTGTACTTAACACCTGGCCACCTCACCCATAATTTTAACTCAAAACAAAAATTAAAAAAGAAGAAGAGGGGACGAGAGAATCGGTCAAGTGACCAAATCTCCCTCCCCCCACTCTTCTCTCCCACTTCTCTCCCCCATTCTCTCCCACTTCCCACGAGACCCTCTCTCCCACTCTTTCCTCACTCCTCCTTCACCTCCCCTCTCACGTCTCCTTCACAATAGAAGAGAAGCAGCAGTAATTATAAAAGGGGGAAGGTCGTGGACACTCACCCCTTTGGACTCTTCAAACGACTGCCTCCATCTTCTCTTCTTCTCCTCCGTCTCTGACGAACTACGACCGACAGACGAATAGTGACCAGCGCAAGAACTAGCAGACGTAGAGCACACGAGCAAACGTAGGACGATCAAAAGAGGTACCGTAGATGTATAAAATCCCTAGATGAAGAAATGTAGATCAACTATCGTGAAATTCGATTCCAATTCGTTTTATCATTTAACATTACATATTGCTCTTTCCGTGTTATGGTGTTATTATCATTTATGTTATATTATTAGTTCCGAAACATAATAGACCTATTTTAATTTATACTATGAACGTAATGCCAACTAATTATAATTAATAGATTATTAGTATTGAGATGTCGAGCTAGGCATTACTTAGCATGTTAATTAATTTAATTATATTATGACTCTCGGCTTGGTTAGGAATTAAGAGGAATTACTTAATTAGTAGGCATGTTGCTCTCGGATTATATGTATATAGATATACATATAAAAGTAATAATAATATTAATTACTTAGGAAGTTGCTCTCGGAATGTATACATATATACATAATAAGAGTAATAATAATAATAATTACTTAGTAGACATGTTACTCTCGGAACGTATACATATATATATAATAAGAGTAATAATAATAATTATCTAGTAGGCATGTACTCTCGGAATATATATATATATATATATATATATATATGAATTATAATAATACTTACTTAAGGGGGGCGCATGTTACTCTCGGGATATATATACCATGATGCATGTATAATAATAATAATTATTATTATTATTTAGTGGTAAGGTTGCTCTCGCATGATGTATATATATAATAATTATTATTAATATTATTTAGTGGGAAGGTTGCTCTCGGAATATACATATATAAATTTATATATATAAGAGTAATAATTATATTATGTAGTAGGTCTATTACTCTCGGCATATGTAGATATATATACATATATCACATATATACATATAAGTGAAATGACCAAAATACCCTTGAGGGGCCAGAGCAATTGTGAAATGACTTAATTACCCTTGAAGGCCAAAGCATGTGTAAAATGACTAAAATGCCCTTGAAGGGCCAGAGCAATGAAAATAGATACGGAATCTTCGACTGGTCACTGTTGGTCATGTCCATTATGATTAAACAAGAGACGGACCCTTTGTCCGCAGAAAGGGGATCAGACTTCACCCCCTTCTTTGAATCTTGATTACAAACCCCATATTTGTAAAGAAGATAAGCAAAGCAAAGATCAATGAATGGGATAGCTATGTGTTATTCAAGGTAAAGGTCAAGGTCAAGGCATTGGAGGGACAGGTAGCTGCACTGAGGAGACATTGTACCTACTGAGTTTAAATACCACTGCTCCTGGACCACAGGCCCTCTCCCACTTGTGCTCCGAATAAGAGTGACGCAAAAAAATGCACTCTTCCCCCACGGGGGCATATATGTTAATTTTATTGTTATGCCAGAGGGACAGGTAGCTTAGCTGAGGAGACAGTGAACCTACGGGTCCGTAACGATCATTGTTCCTGGAATGTAGACCTTCTCCCACCTGCATTCCGAAAAGGTTGTGCCTGAGTGTACACCTTCCCTATTATGGGCATCCTGGCAATATTCAAGGCAGAGACACCTCTAGCTTCCCAAGTAATTAAAGTCGAGCTCGTATAGGATAACGAACATCAATGATCTTCTAGTAATGTAAAATACGTAGTCCCACACAAAGTATAACAGAGCATGGTAATGTACAACACATCATGGTAATGAATAACAGAGCATGGTAAAGAATAACATAGCATGGCAATGGACACAGAGCATAGCATTGTATAAAGCATTGTTAAAGTAAAGCATAAAACAATTGGGCATTGAAATATGATAATGGACAGCAGAGTATGGTAATGGATCACAGAGTATAGTATTGTATAAAGCATTGTTAAAGTAATAAGTAAAGCATTTGATTATTGATTATCATTTCATCATCTATGACTCTATAAGTACTGGGCGTTAGCTCACGGGCATTCCATGCTCCTGTTTTGGAATTTTGCAGGTGAGAACCCTGCTTAGGAGGATGTGGTTAATGCAGAGCTCCAGGATGGCGGCACATGACTAGCAACGACCACAACTTTTCGTCATTTGTATTCTGCATTTAAATTATCTAGCTTTGTATATATGAAGTACTTCTATTTCCCTTTATAGCTTTGCTTCTGTTAATGTTCCCAGAATTATTCGAACTTCCTTTGTTTTCCTAGTTCTCTCGAATTATCTTGCATCATGTGACATAGGTTGCTTTCCAATGATATTTGTTCCACATTTCCATGTCATGTGACATCTGTTGAATTCTAGTAATATTCCTTCTGCATCATTATTATATCTTTATTCATTTCTACTGCCACGTGGGTCATTTGTTGACCAGTCAAAGTCAAAGTAGTCATAGGTAGTGAGTAGCGCTCCCTTGGTCAGTCCGACCGCCAGCGTGACGGAAGGGCGGATTTTGGGGGCGTTACATGTACACTACGGTGGCTCCTTGAAGTATGATTCATTCTAAAGTGAAGAGCAATGAACCGTCCGTGCAACATGACAATCGCGAAAAAACATCAATTATGACATTATAAAATCATAAATAAATTCACGATAAAGTTGAGAATATTAAAATAATAAAATGTTTTATCTTAAAATTTCTAACTCATCTTCAGAACCAGATTGGGTCATCAGTCATCACTACAATAATTTTCACGATTTTCGACGGCCAAATTCGTCGGAAATATGATCAAATCCGTTTGAAAATATAGTTTCCGACAAATTTTCCGACGAGAAGATGGTCATTAGAAAAGAGCTCGTTGGTAAAAAGTTACCGACGGGCAGCAAAGTCTGTCGAAAGTTTCGAAGGATGTACCGACGGGCCGCCGTCGGAGGTACCGACGAAAAAGTCTCGTCAGAACTTTCGACGGAGATAATCCGTCGAAACCTTCAGCGGAGACTACGATGGAGCTTCCAACCAAAAGATCCGGCGGGAGTTTCCCGTCATATCCTCCCGCGGGATGATAAAATATTAAAGACAATTACGAGAAAATGAAAAATATTGAATATTTATTTAATGTATTATTTTATTAATGCATCAAGAAATGAATACAAGTAAATGTAGAAAAAGAAATATGCATTATATTATTTTATAAACATTAGTAATAAATTATTATTTTAATTACCGACGGATCCATATTCATCAGTAATTTCGAAGGCTAAGTCCATCAATAATTAAAATAATAAAATATTAAGAACATATTTATATTATATTACATATATATATTATTATAAATTAATTACTAACGAGCTTAGCTTTTGGAATTACCGACGATGTAGATCCGTTAGTAATTTCGAAGGCTAAATCCATCGGTAATTTATAAAGTTTGTCATCCGTAATAGCGAAAGATATTTTGGCCTTCGGTGCTTCGAAAGGATTTTTCAATTCGTCGCAAAAGCCATTAAAAAAATACGAAAAATTTTTGTCCGTCGCAAATAAGCCAATGCATGTCGAACTCAGGCTGCATTCCTTATTCCTAATTCAATTCAATACTTGTCATTGAGACCGTGGGCCATGTTCGATGAAACTCGTATCATGTTTCTCCATTAAAATCTCTTAAACATATATTCTAACGGAATCCTGATCAGATCCAATCAAACTCAAATCTTGCAAGTCATGTTCAATCTCAATTATTCTTCATTGATGAAATTCGAGCTTGATTTATCAAAACTCGTCTAAATTGTCGATGTCCACATTATCTGGAGCGGAGTGCAAGAATCCGAGTTAACATTCATGTCTTCCGAGCTGAGTTCAGAATTTGCACTAATTGTGGCCGATCTTCTCAAAATTTGAGCCAAGTACTACTAAACCCATGCCAAGTTCTAGAGTCCATCCATGTATGTGTATTTATGTGATGCGACTTTTTACTTTCTTTTCAATACGATTGACAATGCTATTAACAATTTAATCACAAAATACATCGTGCATAGGACAAGAGTTTAGGGGGTTTCTTTAAATGGATCCCCCTATTATGATTTTCAAGATTATATCTTGAGATTTTCAGAATTTACAATTTTACTATTCTTAATTGACCTCGTTCCTTCTACAAATTTCAGTAAATGTCATTAATTTTTTATCATCTTTTTGAACACTATCATTTAACTTTATTTTATAACCAGATTGCCTCTTCAATTATTAACTTATTTTATCAACTATTCTTTTGTTCATGTATAGTTTATTTCTGGCTCATTTGACTGAAATGATAGGTTATTTAAAAATAAATAAATATAAAAAAATATTAAAAAAATAGAAAAAAGGGATGTCAGCCACCATCGACGAGGAAGAAGATAAGAAATATTGGCGATGGGATCAATCGTCGACACTAGTTCTTGGGATGGTTTCTGAGGGCATTCCACTGGCAATTCACAAAAGTGGCTTGTGAAGAAAGAGCCGAGGAAAGCTTCCCGCTGTCGAGGTTCGTGGATGAGGGGTTGGGATGACAAGAAGTAGCCTTCATCCTCGAAGAAGAAAGTAAGGATTTGTTTAGCAAATAACTAATGGAGGGGGTGGGATAGGGTGGTGAAGTAGTAGTTGATGGAGGGTGGTGTAGTATGACATTATTAAACCCACGTTTCGACAATAAATAATGGAAAAGGATGGAGTAAGTTAAATCACTTCTTGTCGGATACAAAACTTAAAACATAAGATTTGAAAGGTTAGTTTAGACAAAAAGTCTTTTTTACCCTTTATATTTTATTCTTATTATGATGAAGAAAATATTATGATGTATGTAAAAATTATAAAGCTGCATAAAAGATGCATATTTATTAACTCATAATTGGATTGTCAAAATGCATGTTTTATTGATAAGAAATGCATATTTATTACATTTCAAAAGAAAAGGATTGCAAACAAAAATGTCAAAAGAAGAGAATCATGCCACTGTGAGGACATTCGAGATTATAAACTAATAAATAAATAAATAAATAATTGACAAAATGTAAATAAAAAATTTAAAAAACAATCTCAATTTGTCCAACAAATAAAAGAAAATGACAAGCAATAAAATCAAGGAAGATAAGAGCAGCCACGTAATGGAGAGAGAACTTGAGAATTGTTGCATGTAGTCCATGAGATCAGGAACTCTTGCACACGATGACCTATCATGTGTTGGAGAGATATTAGAAGATGGGGAAAAAGAGGGGTCAATGAAACGACTGAATTAGGACAAATCAAATAATTTTAATTAGGGATAATTTTGTCTAAAATATTATTAATCCACTTTATTCCATCAAATTGGTGGAATGAAAATTTTGAGATGTGAAGGCATAACTCATACCTCAAATACCCTGCAAATTTTAAAATAATTTTAGCCAAACAAGATTTAAGAGAATTCGACCTCTCATTTTTCACCCCACCATCTTTTATTCCTCAATTCAAACAAGCTCCAAAGGTAGGAGTGGCCTGAACTTGAAGAAGAAGTTGTGGGTCGAAGGGGTATGATGACATCAAAGGAACATGTTGTCGCTGGTGAGAGAAGGGGAGACACCGAAAGAGGAGAAGGAGGAGGGTGACAGCCCCTCCCCCTCTACACACAAATATATAGAGGAGGGCCTCCTCCTCTCCACTCCAACGCGACAATAGAAGGGAGGGGCACCACCCCCTCCTCCTCTCCTCTTCGATGTCAGAGAGGAAAGGGGCGGCGTGAGGAAAGGGGCGGCATCCCCTCTCCCTCTCCCTTTGGCCAAATGAGCACCGAGGGAGAGGAAGTCAAGTCCTTTTATATTTTTTTTATAAATTATTAAATTATTTTATTTTTAATTTAATATTATTTTATTTTTAAAAAGCTTGTTGCACAAATCAAATGATCAAAGAATGAATTATACCTGACCAAAAGTGCAGTTGGTGAAACAAATTAATAATTGAAAGACTGTTTACAAAGTAAACTTAGAGGAAATAAAGAGGAAAGAGAATAAAGTTGGGAGACATGTACTAAACTTTATCCTATTTTTAAGATCTTATACGATTAATAATCTTAATTTTAATTGCATGATTTTTTATCTTATACTATCTAAATAATCTCATTTAATTAATATAATTATTTAAATACTAACAAAAATTATGTTGTAATAATAATGGATTTGGAGTTTATGTATACTTTGTACTTATATTCAATATGCATTTATCTCAGATTTTGCTATGTTTCATGTTCAAACATATGCTTTATTGTCAAATTATAGTTTTTATAATTTCTCCATTTCCAATTTATGGAGAAGCAATATTTTTGGCACTACATTACTACTTGTTTTAATTGTTGTTCATGTAAAAAACTAAACCATCACTGGATGGGGGCATGCTAGTATATGTCTCTACCTAGATATTTGGACGAATTTAAGAAAAGCACCACATGGAGGCATAAAAGCAAATATCCACACTTGGAAACTTAGGAGGATTCAAGAGAATGTCAACGTGGTTCGTCTTGGATTGTTGGTTCAGAATAGGAAACAACTTGAGAGAGACACCTTACTACATCTTGATAGATTCCTTTGCACTAGAGGAAGAAATTTTCCTTTAATACTTTATGGGCGGATGTGAACAAGGGAGTAGGTGAACAAATGGACATGTGGCACAAATCTTAAGGCTGTAAAAGGACAAATCTTAAGGTGAACAAATGGACAAGGGAGTAGGTGAACAAATGGACATGTGGCACAAATCTTAAGGCTGTAAAAGGACATGGATACTACCAAAGAAAAGGGACCTTCCCATATGAAAACACCCCAATCTCCAATCCAATGCATTGTAGAAGGACGCTGAAGAGGAGGCTGTGGAAACAGTACCTTATTTTTTTTCCTTTTCTTCTTTCTTCTTTGTTTGTTTCTCATGTATAATTAAATCAGTCAGTTAGGGCTGGGGGATTGTGATGGATGTTTCTAAACTTATCTTTTTAGTACTTATGCTAGGCAGCAATCGTTTAACTTTTATCTCATGTTATCGTTTCATCATTCTTATTATTATAGTTTCTTTGATGTTGTGGTTTTCATGATGAAGTTTTGATTTGTTAGATATATTTTCTTCAATTGTCTACCCATTATACTTTGACCCGAGAGTGTACTGAAGCTTCAAGATCCAAAGGTGAGGATCTTGAAGCTGAATTTTTTTAACAAAGTACAAAGCGATTCAACCTTTCTTCCTCTTATTTCCTGTTTTTACTGAAACTTATGGGTTCAATTCGGACAACTTTTGGCAATAATGATCCCCATCTAAGAGGGCTATCTGATTCCTTAGTTAAGTGCTAGGACATGTCGAGGGATTATCATTTGCCAAATGGTCACTTGAGGGGAAGCACTCGAGTTTCCTCTATTTTTTAATTTCGAGAGATAATTTCTTATTTTTGGAACTTCAACTATATATCTCGTCATCGTCACTTCTTTCTTGAGAGGGTACCCTATTCCCAAAGTCATTGCATTCGTGTCGAGAGGTGAGACAACGGTAGGTTGCTTCTAAGGGGGTGTCGATTGTAAGTTCCACGGTGAGGTCGAGGTGGACTCGGAGTATCTCAAGGTTATTTATTTTGCTGAAGTTCTTTTGTTTTACATGGGGTTGAACATCATACATAATTTATGGCAACAATATCTCTCATCCGAGAGGGTACTTCATTCCCCAATGGTTGCACTCGCGGCGAGAGGCGGAGTGGTCATTGAGTTACAATAAAGTGTTGGTCAGTAACGAGTCTGAGAGGGAAGCTCGGAGTATTTTATGAATTGTTTGGTGGATGTTCTATTTTGTCCACATTTTTTCTTCATCCGAGCTACTTTTGGTATTATAATATTAGCGACTCTTGTCTGAGAGGGTAATGTCATATGCATATGGAGAGGTGGGGTGGCAATTGGGTTATTTCTAAGAAGTCATCGGTGACTAGCACTAGGTAGGGCTGAGGGTCTGCCCGGAGTTTTTTATTTTCTCCCTCGAAACTAGACTTAACACTATGTTTGGAGTGAGGTGAAAGGAGGGTAAAGAGGGGTAGGTGAAGGTAAAAAAATCCCAATGTTCGAATAAAATCTTAATGGAGGGGAATCTTCATTTTTTGCCGCTTCATTCCTCTCCATTTGTGCCATTTTGTTTCAACCCCAAATTGAAGTATAAAAATTTCCTTCCCTTTCCTCTCATTTTCTTCTCTTTCATTTTCTTTCCTTCCCCTTAATGAGTGTTCATTCAAACATAGTCTAAAGGAATCCATCCTAGAGGGACAATCATTTGTCGGGATTCAGTACAGGACAAGAGGTTGGCTGAGTCCTGACTTACGTCTTAGGATTTCGCTAAGTCTGGAGGTGAGGGTATTGCAAGCATATGCCCCCATCTAAGTAATCGACACTTTAGAATGTCTCGTCATCATGAGATCATGATGACTTGCGTTTCGGGTGATGATGATGATTTGCATTTTGGGTGATGACCTATGTGTCAAGTCTAGCAATCGACAAGCATGAGAGTGACCTCAAGTGGACGACATTCACCATAAGAGTGTGAATGGTCGTGGATGTTAATACTTTATTTGTTTTATGTCGACTTAATAAGCAAAATTCTTGAAAGTTTATTTATTTTGATTTTTGTCCATGATTACATAAAAAAACCCTAAAAGTTAGTTAGCTTAATTTGTTGCACTTTCTAGTTTAGTAGTATTTCACCTTGTCACTAAGTAGCTTTATATTTATTATATTTTAGTAATTTTTATTATGTTTTGTTATAATTTGACTTAAAAATTGATTGAAATGTGTTTAATGAGATATAATTTAAGACTTGAGTGCAGTAAATTTATCAAAATATGCATTTTTGAAAAATATATATTAATAAATATAATTTGTGGTTTTTTTGTTTGATCTTATGATTTTTAATTGGATTATTTCTAAGGTAGTCAAGATCGGGATCTTACGTAAGATCGGAGGGGGTCCGTAAGATCGAAGATCATAAGATCGGATCGAATATCGTAAGATCCTACCTATATATTAAAATAATAGTTTAATATATAAAATTATGTAAAATAATAATTTTTTAAATAAATTTGTAATATTTTAAATTATAAATAATGTTATCTTTAGTATTATCCTATTAAGACTTGTTACAAATGCATATATATACTATTTTACAACAACAACAACAACAACAAAAACAAAGCCTTATCCCACTAGGTGGGGTCGGCTACATGGATTATACGACGTCATTCCGCTCTATTATATATATATACTATTTATATAATAATAATTTAATATAGATTGACAAAAAGTGACAATAATATGATGAATATGAAATAATATTATATAGTAACTTTTAATATATATTTATAATAGATTTATTTCGTGTAAAAATATTTTTAAAATTCTAATTATAACCAATAACCTTTTTCTTAATTTTATTTATAGAAAAATCATGTTGCACTTAGTGAAAATTTAAAAACCAAAATAAAAAATTGAAAAAAATTGGATTAGTAGGATCGGTAGGATCTTACGATCTTACGATCTTGCTATTACGATCCTACCGATCCTACAAAAATGATCTCAAAGTTAAGATCGGGATCGCAGATCATAGGTAGGATCGTAAGATCGTACGATCTTACGATCAAGATCGCGATTCTAATAACCTTGATTATTTCCATAAACGTAAACTATTGAGATTTTTCACATCTAACCTCAAATTGCAAATTTATTTATTTTTTGAATTCCTAAACTATCGTGATTTTTCCAATTCAATCCTTTAGGGTTTGTTTGGCAAATAACTAATGGAGGGATGTGATGGGATGGTGTGGTGAGTGATAGGATGTGATGACGTGGTGTGTCATTAGAAAGTTCATGTTTGAATAATAAAATACATAAGATGTGGAGTGGGGTAATGAAAGTTTTATTTATATAAAAGTTTTTTTATCCTTCATTATATATTTAAAATATTTATAATTGTTAATTAGGGAGCAGCATGAACCGAGATGACCTGGTCGTCTTCACCCGCACCGACTAGAATTTTTCAATTTTTTTCTCGACCCGATGGATAATTGGATCAGGACCGAATCTCATTTCTTTGACACCCGACTAGGTCGGGTCGGGACTGAATCCGAATTTCACGTCCCAACCTGAATATATTATATTAATATTAAATTATTTTGAAATAGTATATTTATGTTTTTAATAAAAAAGTATAGATAAATATGTATTCATATTAGAAAAAAATAATATATGATGATATATATCAATGAATGTGAGAGAGAAAAAGAGGAGAGAGGAGAGAGAAGAGGGAAGAGAGAGAGGTTGTTTAATTTGATAAGAAGAGAAATAATTTAATTTGGTAATAAAAAAAGGAAAGAGGTTAATTTGGCCTAAAAAAAATCTATCCCTCATCATTTCACCAATTTGGTGGAATGAAAAATATGGTGTTTAAAGGGCTTAGTTATTCCATCCCATCCCTCTTAACTTAAATAAAATATGTAGCCAAACATTGTTTAACTAATTTTATTCCCCCATATTCCACCCCACTTCTTCATAATCCTCAATCCAAACAGACCCTTAGTTCATTTCTGTCAACTTTTACGTAAACTTCATTTTTCTCATTTGACTTTTTAATATTAAAAGAGATGAGAGAAGGAGTAATTTTGACTTTTCACAAATGAGAAAAAATGAAGTTAACGTAGAAGTTGACAGAAGTGAACAGAAGGAATGAATTGAAAAAAATCACGATAGTTTAAGGATCCAAAAAGATAAGTTCATAATTTAGAGTTAGATGTGAAAAATCACGATAATTTAGGGATGATTTATGGAAATAATCCTTTTTAATTTCATGGTCCTCTAGTATACCTACATGTTGCTAGATAATGTTTAAATTAGTTCCATTATTGTAAAGGTTATATAAACTAGTCTTTCACTAATATAAGATAATATGTTAACTGATTAAAATAAAAAAATTAAGTCATAAAATTAAATAACGTCACTAGGACAATCTTCCGGGCAGGTGAAATTCAGAGGGTCACACTACAATTTAAAATATGTTCCTGATCACAAATTTTAATTTTGATTTTCCGTTGCTATCTCATGGTCGAACTATGGATCGTCCGATGTTTGAAATTGTACATCCAATTTTGTTCCTTTTTTCTCTTTTTTCTGATGTGTTACAACATGTTATGATAGGCTACTGCATCAAATTGGGAGAAAATTTCATGGAAACACAAGGAAATAGTACATAGTTTCTAGATCATATGTGGAGACACAATACAAGGGTATGGCTCTCAAATCAAGATTACTTAAGGGGTAAATACGTTATCTTCATCATTTGGTTAACACCTATACTACCACTAATTGGTTAATTAGATAATTATCAGGATCAAACTCATCATCCACCTCAAAAAATTAATTAGTATCTGAGTAATCTCATAACTCACAGCAAAAACTTGTGATTGTCGGCTTAGTGAAATGATTGTGACTGTTGAATACTCCAATATTCATTTTCTCTTTGAAACTTCGTATTTGATTAACAAGTATATTATTAAATGATTTGTAACAACCAAAAAATAAATAAAATAAAATAAAATAAAACAAATGAAATGGCCAACTGGATTTTTTAATGCCATTATCCCTATTATCATGGAGAGAATATTGCCACTGCTGCTACAACATGACTCATTGAGACAAAATCCCAACAAACAAAAGAAATTTAAATTCAAATAACTACCCATAAATCCCCACAAAATTTGGAAAGTAATTATCCCCATAACTGCTCATTAATTCCTTGGGATCAGGCACGAGAGAGCAAAGAGATCAACAACCAAAAATCATCTTGTAAGCTGTCTAACTTCTTTCAATCTCACGCACACATTGAAGGAGAAATGTTGCTCTTGAATTCATCTAGTGTAAGGGGCAACCGTAGGTCACCCTCCTCACGCGTTCACCTGATTTATACACATTCCCATCATATTCATTTATTATCTCGATGTTCTGTAGGTGGAGATCGACCAGGAGGGACACAAGAAAAACGGGAAGGGGTGTTGCACCTTTGATCTGGGCGAGTCAACAAAGGAGCAACATGCATCCAGGTTGGTGATCCAGAAATCACCTTGCATATTTTTTTTAAAAATTAGATCTGAATCTGTGATTCCATCTATATATATATGAGTTCCAGATTTGGGAAAATTATATATCTGAATCTGTGATCCCAACTAATCAGCAGCTGCAGTTACACAAATCTTTCGAATTTTCCCAAACAATGAAATTCCAGATTCTAAAGTGATTAATAAGTTAAGATGAAAGATGAAGGCATGGTTGTCAGCCTATACCAAGTGCTTTCATGATAAGAGTTGCTCTCTTAGTCATGGCTTGATCTGCCATTGACCAGCACACGATTATATCATCTCGTTCGGCACACTCCATAAGTGAACAAGGACCCATCCTATGATAAGTAAGTGACGAAGAATTTAAAAGCTCCTCAATTGCTAAACAAGGTACAAGATAATGAAGTATTCTGAAATAAAGAAATATGAATATCGAATCAAGTTACCGATATCACATGTTATCGTGATTATCAAGTATGTTATCCATATCGGAATGTTTCAAACAAGTTATTCATGAGATTATATCGATCCATGTTATCTATTATTCTCTTTTGCTCGTGATATCTTTATGATGACTCTTATGATTATCTCTCTAGTAAAGGTATGATCTAATCATTTTTTGATTTATTTTAACTAAATTTTTATTGTATATTGTTATTGGCTCCCCACTAGGCTTCGAAGTTTATGGGAGAATTGCCTCCCTTGTGTTTGATTTCTATAGGGCCAAGTGTGCTGCTATGATGCTCAGGCGACAAGATAGCACATGGATAAGAAGGCCTAGTTATTTAGTCATATTTATTTTTCGCATTATGAACTCTAATGTAGTCATCATGATATTTATATCTTGAGATTATGTAAAGACCTTTCGACTTTCGCAATTCATTAATGCCTTTCACTTTCATCCCTTCATTTCTATTTTTTCTCTTTGTTGATGTGTCATGTTTATTGACCGAGTCTTGATTAAATTTATAGTTAATGTCATAGCGTTTGCAGCGTCTTCAGATTAGTCTTCGCCATGTGACGGGGGTCGATTTGGGGGCATTACATGATTACTGAATAATTGAATGAAAGCACTGTACATCGCAAGTGGAGGGAGATGGTGTGTTATTCTCATTTTTTTCTTGTTTAGTATTTGCACCAATCCAAATATAGGAAGTATAAAACTCAATAAATATGTCAGCACATTTTTTACTACACCAACACCAATCTTTATATGTGTCAATATATGGGACAAGTGCAACCTCTATGAACATGAATAGATGGGTAAAATGCACAAATATGATGGAATTTATGACTGAGATTACATCACATATGTTGTAACATCAAACAACATAACAGCTTGAACAAATATTGAATATTACTTATCAAAATATCTATAAAAAAGAATGGGGAAAAAGGTTATGATTTGAATAGAAATTATATGTTGATTTGCTTTTTATATATATCATTTTATTGTAAAAATCCCTATGACATCTATTTCCAATAAAAAAAATTTAAAAAAACATAAGGATTCTTGGACAGACGGTTGAAATACGTTCAGATTCTCTTAAGAGTAAAAGGTGCCAATAACTCACCGTGTTGACCGAGTTATTTAATTTTTTCTCTTCTTGATGATGATTTCTATTATTATATGGAAACAAAAATCCAGAAATCAAATGAAGTAATAAGGATTACTTCAAAAAGGACAATTCAGTACATAAGAAAATTAAGTAGCAAGTGTCAGTGAATATAAATAGTACAGGATTGCCAATTTAAAAGAGATTAAGGGTTTTCAATGCTTACGAATTCATTCTTAAGTTGTATGTTTTCTTATATATAATGAGAAAAATTAATATATTTTTTACAGTACCTTTAAGATCTTTTAAAAAGGAGTACGAAGAAGTTGTCAATTGATTCAAGAATAGCTTATAAAAAAAATATGAGATTGAACATTATGTGAAGTATTTTTTTTTCATTTTATACATACAAAATAGCCTTCATTTTAGTCTCAAAGGTCAAAATAAATCTTAGCTTTTAAGATGGAACTCAAGCGGTATCTCAATTGTTGATGTTGATACTTCGTAAAAAAATATTTTTCCATATTCTTTATTCTAAACAAATTGTTCATTTCACCGATTGAAGATAGTTGGAGTTTCAAAAGATACGGATGAAGTAATTGTTAAAGCTTCATAATTAGATAAATTGATTTTTAAGGGTGGAGGAGTAGCTGTACTCCAGAAAAACGAAGAGGATGAGTCCTCGAGGATCTTTCGGCGGAAGGCTTCAACGGCAGGCAAGAAGGCGTCGTTGACCTCGAGATCGGCGGAAGGCCTCGTCGATGGAAAGGAGGTTGCGGTTGTCGAAAGCCCGGTAGAGGGACCCGCACGCTGCAGTTGTCAGAGGTCATAGTTTTTTTGGGGAGGGAGCTCATGAATTAGAGCAGAAAAAAAAAACAAAAAAGTAAATTTTTTGGAACCACTTAAATTAATCCTTATAATTTATTTTTCGAGATCAAAATTGTGATTGGTCCTTGAATCAGTTCTTGTGCAAAATTATTAGACATCAATATCTTAATTGGTTGCTATAACATTATTATTAGACACAAATTAAATTTTTATCTCAAAAAATGTGAGGAAATTGGATTCACTTTCTCATTGATCTCAAGTAAATATTTTTTTAAACTTAATTATGATTGGTCCCTATAGTATAATTCCTAATTGCTAATTTTGTTGTAGTGACTGATAACTCTAAATAATAATAATATTTGATTGATAAAAAATTACGACTAGGATTTTCTTATTGGAACTAAAATTGTAACGCAACTTATTTTCGGGCAATTTTACCTTTAACTTTGACCATAAATTATTTCACATAAGAGTGAAATGATTAAAAAGGTAATATTAAGATTATACGAGTAACAATAAAGAGATCCGTAACGCTGTAGAATCGAGGTTATCCAAATTTCTTGATTTGAAATATTAATTATGACAATGTGATCAAATAAAGGTATAACAAAGAGAGCTACTTTAAAAAAGTTATTTTTTATGTTATATGTAAATAAAAAATATTTGAGATGAAACAAAAAAGAAAACGGATAAAGAAAAAAAAAGTTTTTTGGGGATAAATCAAAGTAACATTGTTTTGGGGAAAGAAAAAAACTTTTGTTTTTCGAGTAAATAAAAAAAAACTTTTCTGGGGTAAATCAAAAGGAAAATATTTTATGTACGTAGAAAAAGTTATCTTTTGGGCACAATCTATCGAAGTTCAAGTTGCAAAATTTAATTTGTTAAATACACTTATAGAAAGTTCTTATGATAATGATTGTATAGGAGCAGTTAGAAGGAGGAACATGTGCCTATATAGGACTGAGCAAACTCGGGACCGGATCCGGGTCTAAGCGGACCCGGTCCCGGCCCGAATTATGTCGGATAAAAATTTTTTCGACCTGGTACCAGATTCGGACTCGGCCGGATCTGGCTCTGGGTCAGACCCGATAATCTGATAATGTGACCGGATTAGCGGTCGGGAATCATCGAGAAACAGCAAAGGGCTGATGCCATTCGGATGATCGGATTGCATGTTGACGCTCCACGAACCGGCGTCCGAATTTGCCCTAGTGGCTAGATCCGAATGCCTGGTGGTCGGATCGGCTCACCTGGGGGCCGATCCGACGTCGGATCGGCTCACCTGGGGGCCGATCCGACGTCGGATCGGCTCACCTGGGGGCCGATCCGACGTCGGATTTGGCCATTGGCGATCGAATTGGTCGCCGGTGGCTAAATTCGACCGCCAGACGTTCGGATCGGTCGCCAGTGGCCAGATTCGACGTCTGACGACCGAATCAGCCGCCAGTGGTCAAATCTAATCGCCAAGCACCCGAATCAGTCGTCAATGACCAGATCCGGCCGCCAGACGCTCGAATCGGTCGCCAGGCGTCCGGATCCGATGGCTTGGCGGCCAGATCAGCCGCCAGTGGCTAGATCCAGCGTCAGGTGGCCGAATCGGCCGCCAGTGATCAAATCCGACGCTTGGCGACCGAACTAGCTCACCAGGTGCCAGATCGTGGCGCCTGGCGGCCGGATCGCGACGCTCCTGACGGTCGAGTAGAGAAAGAGAGGAAGTCAGGAGAGGGGAGGTCAGCCGGAGTCGTCTCGTTGCCGTCGTAGCCGTGAGAGATAGAGGGAGAGGGCGAGAGATGAAGAGTCGGAGAGAGAAAGTGAGATGGTGAAATGAAGAAAGCAAGTGAAAAGATGAATGTTATATATTAATAACTCGGGTCGGGGATTGCAAACTCGGTCCCGACTCGAAACCCGCCGAGTTTTGTATTATTTGGACCCGGTCCCGACCCGAATTAGATTCGGACCGAGTTATTTTTCCAATTTGTCGGGTCAGTGCGGTCCGAGTCGACCGGGTACCATGCTCAGCCCTATGCCTATATGCATTTTCTTTCATTTATTAGATAGATGGGCTCTTTTTATTTTTATCCACATTACTTGAATAGTTCTCTCATTATTAAATTCAATTAATTTGATGTTTGCCCTGGGTCTAATGCCTCCTACCTTTTTAAGTGTAATTTCTATGTTATGTATGGTCATGCCTAGGGACATATCAATTGAAATAGATTCTTTTTTTATCAATAAAAATCTCTTCTCAAATTATACAAGCTTCTTCCAAAGCATATGACTTTATATCTGGATAGATAGATCTTATATGAATTATATGATGAAGTCACATGAGTGGAAATATATGAATTCAAATATGTAGAATAATTCATGATGTGATTTTCTACATCCCAGGTCATCATGTTCCGTCATCTGGCTTATATTTTTCATGTAACATTTAGACCCAATGACTATGAAATTATGTCGATACTTTCACATATTATGGATAACTTAGAAGATGTCTCTCTTTTCCCCAGAGGTCATAATTATCAGTACTTAGTTTTCAGTTTCGCCTCTGATCATCAAATTAAATGTGAATAACCTGTCATCCTCTCTTTTGAAACAAATAAGGAGCACTTCTGATTGTGTGTGTGCTTCTACGTGTATTCACGGGTCCGATTTGATCTGACCTGATTCGACCCGTTCAATTTTGATCGGGTTAGGTCGAGTCCTCGACTCAATTCGGTTCGGGTGGTTGGATTATTCGATCACCAATTTTTCTTTTTTTTACTTTTTCTATTATTAATATAAAAATATAATATAATATTTATTTTAAAAGCATAAAATAATTTGTTAAATATTTATATATTATTTTATACATTTAAAATATTCCATTTTAATATTTTTAATATAAAATATAGGCTGAAAATTAAAAAAATAAAAAAGTCGGGTGGGATCGGATCAACTCGGGTTGAAAAATTTCAATCCGTACCTAACCCGAGGTCGGGTTGAGGTTGGGTCGAGTCGGGTTAAATCCGACCCATCCACGAATCCGACCCGTCGGATCATCGAATTCACGGATCAACCTATGCCGATGAACACCCCTACGTGTTCCGAACAATTTTACTTTTTCAAACAATATGACATCCGAGACCTTGAAAATAAAACTCTCATAAACATTTTTTTCCTCTCATAAGAGTCAAATCCGACACCTTTACCACTCCATCCAACTTCCTTTGGTAGACGGGGCCTTCTTTGTTCCGAGGCCGCACGCAGGAAAAAGTAAAATTCCAGAATGTGACGTCATTGCCGAATGACCAAATAGGCTTGATATTTTACGAGTTCTTTTTCTTTTCATTATATAGCTCTCTTGTATGAGTGACAGACCATGTACATATAGTTGGAGGGTAGCTACAATTATAAAGTCAAATTAGGTTGGATCTAACTCAAGACCATATTATTTAATATGTTTACAAAATTTATTATTTCTACTACTTTTTATATTTATATAAATATTGTAATATATATTTTTTAAAAATATTTTGGCCCATCTTTGATCTTTACATATTGGCTTTGCGGAAAGTTGGCAGAAAACTTCGACTTTCTTACAATTTAACATAAAATCTTGAGATCTATCACATAAAATCTTTCTATAAATTTCATGATTTGTAGATTAGACCCCCATAGCAGCCGCTCAGCAAATCAGAACAATCCCAGACATGGATCTTCACGTCTTCTTCTTGCCCTTCCCAACGCCCGGCCACATCATCCCCATGGTCGACCTTGCTCGCCTCTTCGCCAGCCATGGCGTCAAAGTCACCGTGGTCACCACCCCCGGGAACGTCCACCTCGTGAAGCCAACCATCGACATCGCTAACTCCGACCAATCCCCACTCCACCACCGCATCCAATTCCTCTCCATCCCGTTCCCGGCGGCAGAGTGCGGCCTCCCGGAGGGCTACGAGAACCTCCTCTCCTTCAGCAACCCCGAGGTCACCCCGGAGTTCGCGGCCGCCCTCGACAGGCTCGAGAGCGCCTTCGTGAAGCTCCTCCAATCACAGCGCCCCGACTACTTCGTCTCGGAAGTCTATTACCCGTGGACGACCCGTGCTGCAAAGGAACTCGGCATACCGCGGCTCGTCTTCCACGGAACCAACTTCTTCTTCTTGGAGATAATGAGAGTGATCACCATCTCGAAGCCGTGGGAGAGAGAGGAGCCGTTCGTCGTCCCAGGCTTCCCTCACCGTATAGAGATGAGAAGGTCACAACTCCCACTAGTGGTTCTTTCAAGGAAGCGATCTTATTAATAGAATGGTGGCCTCCATGAACGAGAGCTATGGGATGGTCGTGAACAGCTTTTACGAGATCGAAGCGGATTATATAAATATGTATAACAAGGAGAACGGGAACATGAAGACGTGGCATGTCGGGCAGGTCTCCATGCTGAGCCGCGAGCTAAGCGACCGAGCGGCGAGAGGAAACATGGCGTCTATAACCTCCGACGAGTGCCTGAAGTGGTTGGAAGCAAAAAAGCTGAGGTCCGTGTTCTACATGTGCTTCGGAAGCTTGGCCCGTTTCACCGAGACTCAGCTGCGGGAGGTCGCTTCAGGCCTTGCGGCTTCCGGCCACCCGTTCGTCTGGGTGCTGCGGCACAGCGGCGAGGCATCCAAATGGCTGCCGGAAGGATTCGAGGAGGTAACAGCCGGAGGGCGAGGGCTAGTGATCAATGGATGGGCGCCTCAACTGCTCGTGCTCAACCACGAGGCGGTCGGGGGTTTCGTGACGCATTGCGGGTGGAACTCGTGCCTGGAGGGCGTGTGCGCGGGCGTGCCGATGGCGACGTGGCCGCTGTTCTCCGAGCAGTTCTTCAACGAGAGGCTGTTTGTAACGTCCTAAAGGGAATTAAAAAAAAAAAAATCACACACCCCACACCCGCACAAGGCCCAAGCCCAGCCGCATGAAATCCAAGCACACCTATCTTAAATGCATTAACTCAATGCCCTAAACCCCCACTCCATCAGCCGAAAGTTGCTCCAAAATCCTCTTTTTCACTACAGTGATCCCTCTACTCATCTCACACTCTCTCTCTCCAAGAAGCACTCGACCAGCAAGCACAAAAACTCCATTACTACTACAGTAAGAGTTCATGATTTATCCATTGGACAATAACAAGCTCCTTTACTCTCAGTCACTCTCACTTTCTTATGTCTTTTTCACTCTAGCAACTCGTGATTAATATCTAGGAGGGAGAAAGAGGGGATTGAAGCTAGAGGAAGAAGATTAGAGTTAAACTTAGCTAATTAAAGTATATTGAGGAGATCCAAATCTTAATCATCCTTTTAATGATATGTGCTTGGATGAATTAAGATGCATTAAGATCAAATTAGGTCTTATTAAAGTATGATTAGAGGATGTGCATTTGATGTCGCATGTACTTTAGATTTCTATTATATTGCTAACCATGATTAGAATGTCATGTATCTCATAGCTTCATGCTCTAATTGCTTACTATGCTTAGTATTAGAATGTTCATTGTTGTTATGATGGTTTATTATGAAAATGTTTAAAGCTTATGTACATGAATGACCCTGATTAGCACTTAAGTGTCCCCATGTGAAAGCTCCATGTGATTCATGATTAAAGTATTAAGAATGTCAAAAAATGTCTCATATGTTGCTTGGAATCAAGTATGTGTTCAATATGTCAGTGTGTGCATGATTAGGAAGAAAAAGATGTAGAAAACGTGTTCTGTTAGTTCAGAACGGGCGATCGATATATTATCGGTCGACCATTTTGGAGATATTTGTAGTCTCGCACTCTGTCCAATGGTCGACTGATTCTATAATGATCGTCCATTTTGGAAGAGTCGAACATTTTGTGATTAGCGGACGACCAAACACCATGTTTCGATCGTCCGACAGCAATGTAAAGGTCGACTGATATACTAACGGTCGTCCGATATGTGTGGTCGAAACACTCGACACATTCTGTGAATAGCGGGCGTCCGAGCACATTGTTTCGGTCATTTGAAAAGTCAAATACCGGTCGCCCGATATGTGTAGACAAAATAAGTTGAAACATTCTGTGATTAGCGGTCGAACCGAAGTCCATTTTCGGTCGTCTGAAAGACCTATAAGCGATCGATCGTTATTCCAGCAATCGTCCGATTTAGAAGAGTGTTACATTTTGTGATTAGCGGACGAACCGAAGTCTGATTTCAATCATCCGAAAGGACCATAACGATCGATCGTTAACCCGACCGGTCGTCCGATACCCTTCCAATGGTCGACCGTTATCCAAAACGGTCGTCCGTTCTGGAAGCTGATTGGCTATGATTGAAAGTCCACGTATAGTATGATTTGAAGTATGTATGACCTTAAATAGGATTAAAACATGCAACATGTATGAATGATTATATGTATTGATGAAAGCAAGTAAAAGACGGATTGACGTGAAGGTGACTTGTTGTAATCGAGGAGGGGAAATGAGTTCCACTCTTAAACGTGGCATTTCTCGAGGAAACGAGTTCCACCCTTGAGTATGACGTTTCCATAAGTCGAGGTGAGTTCCACCATTAAGTGTGGCGTCTCTATTGGGCCTACGTGTAACCAAGGGGCGAGTTCCACTCTTGAGTGTGGCGTCCCTATTGGCCTCCACGAACCCAATTATGGCCTAGCTAGACATTTTTTCACGAACTCAACATGATCTTCCCAATCAACAAGATAAGAAAGTATCTAAGTAAAGATGAAAGATGAATGATGAATGACTTGGGACATAAAGTAAAAATGTTAAATAAATATGATGAAGTATGCACCTACGAGGATGCAATGTAAATGTCCACTTGTCAATCATATCATACCATGAAGAAAGATGATAAAGTAAAGTAAGATAAGATCATGATATGCATTAGCATAATGATAAGTTATGATATGCTTGATTTAAAGATTATGATGTTATATGTTATCTTATTTTGCCATGATGATATGCTCACATGTCATGTAGTATGCATAAGTAGCTCATAGCATGCATACGATTTATGTTCCATGATGATGATATGCATATGTCATCACATGTAGAGGTCATGTTATAAGGTCATAGCATGCATGAGTCTCAACATACTATAACGGGAGAAATCTCCTGCACCCTATGGATCCGTACAAGTATGGATGAGACTTAAGTTCGGCGGTGATGGCCTCTAGACAAAGACATTGCACATGGGTGGGTCGGACTACGGTCCAAGTTATCTTACTTATATTATGTCATGTTGACCTCTTGTAAGAGTCATTTATGTATGGCTTATGGGCCTTATGGAGTCATGCATTTTACTTGAACTCATTATGTTGTAAGAATCCTTTGTTGGATATATGTTAGAGCCTATTAGGCCCATGAGCTCTTGGATTTATTTTATTTATTCATGAAGTCTTTCGCTGTTTATGATGTTATTGTTTTAAGTTTATTATATTATATTTTTCGCTGTAAAGTTTTATGAAATTAAGTCAAGTCAAAGTGACGTCGTCTAGGATTCGACAATTATATTAGGGTCGGATTTTTGAAGGCGTTACATTGTTGGTGGACGTGCTCGACGTCGGCGTCCTGATGGGGGTGAATGTATGGGGCGACCATGTGGAGGAGGGAGATCTGATGAAGGGAGAGGAGTTGGCGCACACGGTGAAGGAGCTGATGGGGAGCGGGAGGAGGCAGAGGAGAGGAGGCGGAGGGCGAGGGCGCTGGCGGAGGCGGCGAGGAGAGCCGTGCAAGAAGGTGGCTCTTCGCATGCCAATATGACCGACATGTTACAAGACTTGATTCGAAACAAAGCGGTTCGCTTGGATAACGAATAAACTTGTTATCTATTTTCAAAACTATCGTTATCGTTTATATCAAGAAAGCAAAATAAGTAATCATTTTGTGTTCCGATCGACTTGCAATTGCATGTTGAAACGATGGGGAGGGTACGCCTTCTTGCATCTTATGATCAATCACAAATCAAGAGCTTTCATTCAGTTGTTTGTGTATTTCATTCAGTTGTAAATTAATCACAATCAATTGCTCCAGCATCCTCGGGTTTCTGCTCCAACATCTTCATGTAATTAAGAACCACCTTGACAGGAGTTAGAGTAGCCATAAGATATATGGAAGACCTTTCAAACTCTTGGGAACGTAGCATTTGCATTTTCATCCTTACATGCCTAAAATTCAATTCTTACTTATACTCTCTCTCTCTCTCTCTCTCTCTCTCTATATATATATATATATATTATCACGTATAATATTAGATATATAATAACTAGGCAGATTTACTACTTTTATTTGGTATTTATGAGAGGTTTCATGACATGTATGTAGTGGAGTCGTGTGCATGCCTGTAATGTATCCCTCAAGATACAATCCAATGGTAACTCACTCGTAAATCCTAGGTATCTATGATTGACATCATGTAATTAAAATCTATCATAAAATCATAAACAAAAATATTAAACTAATTAATAATATGTCCTTTTTTAAACAATATTTTTTTCATGAAAGTGAAATGAAAAATAAACAAAATTTTGAGGACAGGTAGCGAAAAAAATTTAAGAGGCTTTGAAGAATTTAATGATGAAAAAATGTATTGGATACATATGCATATGCATATATTATGTAAAAATACATAATTTTGTAATCATTTTATTTGTAACTAAATTCTATAATTGAAAAAAAAAATCTTATTTCTTAATGTGACCTATGAGTATAATTGGCAGTTTATAGGGAAAAATGAGGGTGTAGAGCAGCTTGTGCTCAACACCCTATGAAGCGCGCCATCGGCCTCTCGATCCAGATCGCACGGTTCAGATGTGTGCGGCCCTTCAGATGAGATCACACGGACCAGGTTCAACTCGCGAGATTTTGCCATCGCGTCTTTTGCTTTCCCCCGCTCTCCTCTTTTCTCTTTTTCCTTTTGTTTCTCTCTCTCTCCGGCTGCTCTCGCCCGTTGCCCTCTTTCACTTGATCCTTGCCGCTGGCTGCCCTCTTTCACTTGATCCTCGCTAGTGAGCGGCTCTCCCAGATCTTCTCCAGCGATTCTAGGAGGGGCGGGCTGGGTCTCATTTTTTACTATCATTCGAAGCCCGAGATCAGGAACCCTAGGTTCTCTTCGCTCGTTCGATTCATCACACCGCCCTAACTTTGCCTTTGACTGAGTTCTCCGACGAATGCCCTTTACAGGTAAGCTCCCGACCCTCAATTGTAGTCTCCTTCTTTTTCCGTAGTCTCCTTCTTTTGCCCTCTCGCGCATCGCCGCCCTAACACTCTCTCAATCTCCAGTGTGTTTAGGGTCCCGACTCTATCTTCTTTGCCAGTGACCAAGTTCTTCGCCGAGGCATCTACACAGGTATTGCTCCCGACCTCACTCACTATCTCTTTCTTTCTCCCTCTCGCGCCCCGCCGCCCTCACTCTCGTTTGATCTCCAGTGTGTTTAGGGTGCCGACTCTATCTTCTTCACCAGCGACCGAGCTCTCCGCCGAGGCGTCTACACAGGTAATGCTCCCAACATCACTCTCAATCTCTTTCTTTTGCCCTCTCGCGCGCTGCCGCCCTCACTCTCTCTTGATCTCTAGTGTGTTTAGGGTGCCAACTCTACCTTTTTCGCCAGCGATCGAGTTCTTTGTCGAGCGCTTGCACAGGTACTGCTCTTGACCTCACTCTAACCCCCACCCCCTCTTTCTCTCTCTCTATCTATCTGGCCTCTTCTCCGGAGTTTTATGTTGAATCACATTTTGTGATATTTGTTTCTATGGTTAACTCACATATGCTGTATGATGGTTGAAGTGGTTTTTTTATGATTGATATGCTAGAAAGATTGCTTTTCTATTGTTCTTTTGCCTCTTGATATGATTTCGATTTTTGTTTACTTCATCAGGAAGGCTGCTCCTTCGTTTCAATATATTCTTGATATATTGTCAAGATGAGATTTGGAGATTTTAGGATGTCTGGGTGGGTTCTTGAAGTAGTTCTAATCATCTATTTCATTTTCTTCCTATTTGATTTATTATGTACTTGTTGCTGCAATGAGTTCCTTGTGTATTGATAGTTCAATTGTTGAAGTAGTTTAAGTATTTTGATGATTAATGAACTATTGAAACTAATGCATAAAATTTTGACGATTAATGTATAAAATTTTTAGGATAACTAAGATAATCCTTTCACCTATATTAAAAAAAAATTATTTCTTTCTTACCACATTCTAATGTTCTCAAATATATTTTTTCTTTTCAATTTTGCAATGTAGCCCACACATTTGATAACTCCCTATATATTTTGTTAATCATATTACTTTACAGCTAGATTGTAAAACTTTATGACTATGTTACTAATATGTTGAAGGCTTCACCGCTAAGCGATAATGCTACTGTGAAGAAGAAGCGGATGTTAAAACATCTTGGACGGAGCTCAATCCTGATGTTCTATGGTTGCAAGAATAACGAAGTAAGCCTCTCTATCTTATCTTTTGTTAATTACACCACCCTAACATGAAATCCTTTTTTCTTTTAATTTTGAAGATATTCGAAGCATGCTGATTTTTTCGTTGGATGGATGGACCTCTTGATGATCACTACAGAAATGTCGTTAATGGATTATTACGCGAGATAAATAAGTTGGAAAGTGAAGTTGAAATCCTAAACTTGAAGTAGGTACTTTTACAATGAAAAATCCTTCAAATGGATCTCCTTCGTCATTCTGGAAATATTCTACTTTTTTTTACTTATGGTAGTCATAGTAACGGCGACAAAATAGTTACGTTACTTGTCGTTTTGGAATGTTATGTTAGTTGTCGTTCTGGAATGTTGTATGAGTATGTTGCACTATTTTATGTGGAATGTTAATTTCTGTGGAATATTGTATGACTGTTAATTTCCGCGGAATGTTGCTTTTATTATGAATCCATATATAGGAAACGTCTCAGTAAACGACGAAATGTCTTCAGTATGTTGCTTTCTAATTTTCGACGAAATGTCTTTGCTCTATCCATGATAAAAAAATATGATGTTGTATCTTCAGTAAACGACCACCACTAGTTCTTAAGTTAAATGGACACAAGGCTATTGGAAAGAAAGTTTTAATACAACAACCCACATGGATGATGGCTGAATAAGTTCCACGCTGCGATATGCAGCAGTAAAAGCTGATCCATCCAGCCCACTCGAAGGCAACTCCCCTCTTGTACTTCCTGCCATCTCACAGATTACCAGTCATAACAACTTACATGCACATGGGCAACCTCCTTAATTCCCTCCTTGAGTTTATCTCGTACACCACAATTTTCCACACAGCTACACTATGAATAAGAACAAGGAATGAAAATGATCCCAAAAAAACTGAAAATTGAACATATACAGGCGCAGCAGCTCATTCTACATTCAAGTTGCATCACACAAATCAAAAGAACTTTAATTTTTTTTAATCAAAGTTTGCTCCTGCTTCACGAGAGCAATCCTGATTAAGGGGACTGCCAAAGCATGACCGCAGACCAACTATGCAACTCAAATTAGTGCTCGTCAGTAACACAAGGTAACACCTCGACAGCAGCATTGCACCCAGCGTCGTGCCAAGTCCAGACATATATGACATAAATAACAATGCATGTAACCCAATTTGTAAATGACAAAAGGCGCAATATAGCGATGACAGAGGCCAAAGAGAATATAAAATAATAATGTTCCAAACAAGTTGTAACCCAATTTGATGTGCAAAGAAATAGCTATGTATCAAGAAATAGTTTGGTTTCATCGAGACATCAAATTGTCCATATATAACATAAACAAATGAACCTGAAATTACCAGTCTCGTCAAGAAATCATATAAGCTGAATATTACTAGTCTGAGGACCTGAAATTTCTTTGAAAAAACTTAGTTTCACTTGCTACACTACAAGAGATGATAAAGGATCACTCGTTGTATCATTATTAACAACATTGGCAGCAAGGTTGTCAAGATCGGGATCTTATATAAGATCGGAGGTGGGTCATAAGATCGAAGATCGTAAGATCGGATCAAGGAACGTAAGATCCTACCTATTAATAAAATAATATATTTTCAAAATAATAAATATATTTTTGACAAATTTTTCATATTGAAATATTAAATTATACTTCACAAAGACATTTTTTTATGGATTCATGAGTCAAATTATATAAAAACATATTAAAAATGAACAAAAAATATATTTAACTTCGTATAAATTAATTCTTATTACCATAAATATATTTTTACTTAATATTTAAATGATTATTTTAATCATATGAGATTGTATAGGATCGAAAAAGATCGTAAGATCGTGTGACCAAAATTAAAATCGTATTAAGATCTTACACATAAGATCCTCAAGATAAAATCGAGATCAGAAGGAATATGTAAGATCGTAAAATCGTGATCGAGAGCTTGACAATCTTGATTGGCAGCAGTATCTGATGTTTCTGCCAAGGTTGTACTTCATTCACTAGCCATAACATTGAAGTTCTTCGAGTCAGGATTCTTCTCAATCATGGTTTTTATGACTTTGGGAGCATCTTGTCAAACACAAAACATTAAAATGGAACAATATAAACATTTATTCAGAGGAAAAAACAAACCATATGGAATAGCCAGTATAATTACCAATACCTTTAGTATGAGATATTGGTTGAGATAAAAGAAACGCTTTACCTCTAATAAATTATCAGGTGATGAAGGACCATGACATATCGATTGAGATTTCATCCCATCGAGCTCATAAAGTTTTCCTAAAAGAAGAGGAAACACCCTTCAGTATAAGATAATATAGTGGAACTTTAGATCACATGATTAGTAGACATCCACCTGATTATTGAGTGCTATGTAGTTGTTCGTCTTGTTCCTGCAACAAAATGTATGTAAGTATAAGAATTGACATAAAATAAAAAAGTACACGGGATATAGGGTATAAAATAATACCTGTGCTTTCTTCAATGGATAAGAAGTCACATAATGTCCTTTTGTTAAATAATAACTGCATGTTCATTTTTTAGGACCACTTTGCGACATGGAAATCTCAACATTAGATTTCATTCGTTGTAAGTTCTTTGGCCTTCCTTTTGACTTTGTGGCATATGGGTTATGTATCACAACATTAGAACCTTCAATTGAAGAACTTTGCCCTTCTCTTCGACTTGAGTTGATCTCAACTTGATAAGAACCTTCAACTCCTTCACTTATCTTAGATAAGATAATTTTTAATAGCTTCCTTCATAATCACAAAACCAACGTCCAAATGTTCCGATGATCTTAAACTCATTTCCGCTACTTTGCGCTAGTTTCTTTTGAAGTTAAATTTTCATAAAGTAGTGATATCACATACACCAACTGTGAACCCATCATCCGATGCCATGTGCACAGTTGAATACCGAGCACTCATGGTCCAATGATGAAGAATATAATGCTCTGATAAGCACGCAACTCTCCTTTCATTAAGAATCAATAATGCACGTACACACAAGATTCCTTCTTGTTCAAATATTTTACAAGAACATTTTATAAGTTTTTTTTTATTGTGCAGTGTACTCCACAAGAATTCTTTGTTTATCTTCTCCACTTGATAAGTACACTGAGTAAATAAAATTTCCTTCATATTCTGAGATAAGTTATGATCACAAATGCATAATTTTCTTGAATTCTTCTTGGAATATCATAAAAATCTTCTGAGTATAAACTTTTCCAGCATGCATCTCCAAGAAACTTTTTGAAGCTGTGACAGCAAGAGAATACAAATTTTTAAAATCTTCTCGTCATCATGACGAGTGGAAAGGGCTAAGTCATATTGAAACACAAAATAATCAAGTTAAGTATTAGAATTGACAAATCCATCAAAGAATACATTAATACTCTCAGTCCTCTATGTGGATTGCATGCCTGCACCAAAGGTATCATTTAAATAAATTGGGACCCAGTGTTCACGCTTCTTGTACATTTGTTCTAACCAATGCCCATCGGAAATATCATATTTCTGTTTCAAAGACAACCACTTTTTCTAGAATTCTTGTTTGCTCACGGACTCAAAAAACTAATTATTGTAATATTTTCTGAAGTTGTCATGCATGTATAAATCCCGAAGATGTGTTATAACATTCTTCGTGATATGCCATATATCATGCATTATCCATTGCCACGTATTGATCAGTTATGATATATATATGCTTCTTTCCATTCATGCATTCTAAACATGTTTCAAATAACCAAACAAGCATGTCTTCAGTTTCATCAGCTAGTAGAGCACATTTAAGTAATATAAATTGTCTATGGTGATTAAGACCTGTGAAAGGTGTAAATGGCATTTTAAATTTATTAGTTCGATAGGTTGTAGCAAACACTATGACATCATCAAAAGTAATATAATGGTCTTGTGATCTGTCATCCGCCACAAAAAACTCTTTGCCACAACTTTATCATTGGCCACTATTCTAAAAAGGAAGGATTCGTCATCTTCTAACTTCTTCTCAAAATAAGAAAGCATTACCATGCATTCTTTACGGATGCAATCCTTCTTTGATGCACTGATGTGGTCAATACAGTGAGATGTTATAAATTTCTCCCCCACATATTGAGAAATTTAGCTATTTTCGAAGGACCAATATCAGCTTTTCTCATGTCGATCGTTGCTTGCTTTGAAGGACTTGACAATTTATTATGCGAACGTAATCTTGCCACATCAACTGAAGAAACAAAGGGATGTGTATGTTCTTCATGAATTTTTTTACCTCCCATTTGCCATCTTCTACAAGCTTTACTAATAGTTGCGCACCACAATCTTCCCTCACATCTCTTCTTTTCACCTCTTTGAGCTGGTCTTTATCCTTTTTATTGAGATCCTTATGTCCTTCTTTAGAGCAAATCAATTTTCTACCAATGAGTTCATTTAATTTTCTTGATTTGTAACAATAGTTTCTCATCAAAAAATCTATTGATCTGGCATATGCATTGTAATATTCATATGCATGATCTTCAGTATCAAACTTCATTCCAATATATGGCTTGATATCGTTCTCGTTATCCTCTTCTTGATCTTTGTACTCCATTTGTTAATCTCCGAGCTCTTCAAATTCTTGGAATCGGATTTGATCCATTAGTTAAATTGATATCTAAAGCTACGAAAGATGGATGGATAACATTAAGAAGAAGACATGCAGTATGAGATCACAACATAAAAGTGCAGACAATTGATAGTTAAAACCAATGACATGCAAATAGCCAGGATCAGATTTAGTGAAGCAATTTTAATCAAACAACAACACTCCTATGCTAGTTTGAAGAGAACGATAGACATAAATAGTGGAAATGGCAAAAAAGAGGATGAAAATGGAGGTCAAAACCTGCAAATGCTAGTTTGAAGATCCAATGAGAACTAAAACTTTATGCAGCTCATTGTTACACTAGTTTGTATAAAATGTCTCGCTGCCCCTATGCTCGTCAGTCGCCGACCACCGTAGAAATGATAGTTTGAGATCGAGGGAGAGAGAGGGAGAGAGAGAGAAAGTGGGCATGAAAGAGGTGTCAGGATCACCTGCTGTAGTGATGCCCGTTAGAGAAGCTTGCGAAGGATTGGATCTCGATCGAACTGCTACGCGCGATCTGGAGCCACCAGTCGCCGCCGGTCACTGCCTGCAGAGGTGGTGAGAGTGACATCGAGTGACAGAGAGGGAGATAGAATGACGGCGAGATCGAAAGCCACTCACACCTGCCAGAGATAAAATGAGGGCGAAATGGGATAGAGGAAAAAGAGACTCGCCCTGCGCATGCTTCGCACGGTCTCCTAGAACCGTTGGAGAAGATCAACGACAGCCGCTCATCGAAGAAGCTTGCGAATGACTGGAAACCGATCGGAGTGGATCTAGATCTCCGGCTTTGAATGATAAACAAAATGGGATGGACGAAAATGAGACCCGACCCACCCCTCCTAGAGCTGCTCGCCGACGAGGATCGAGTGAAAGAGGGCAGCCGGCGGTGAGGATCGAATGAAAGAGGGCAGCGGGCGAGAACAACTGGAGAGAGAGAGGGAAAAAAGGAAAACGAGAAAAGAGGAGGAGCGGGGGAAAGTAAAAGGCGCGATGGTAAAATCTGGTGAGTTGAATATGGTCTGTGTGATCTCATCTGAAGGGCCACACGCATCTATGTGCGATGTGGATCAAAAGCTGAGCATAAGCGGCTCAACATCCTCATTTTTTCTCATATATATATATATATATATGTATATATATATATATATATACACACACATATATATATAATATACTTTTGAGACTAATCTCATAACTCACAGCAAAATGTCGTGATTGTCGGTTCAATGTGGTGATTATGACAATTGAATATTCCAATATTCATTTTCACGACTGTATTTAATTAAAAAATATAATAATAAATGATTGTTGAATAATTGAATGGATGTGATTGTCGTCTTAGTGTGGTGATTGTGATCGTTGAATACTCATTATTCATTTTCACGTCCTTATTTAGTTTTAAAATATATATTAATAAATGATTGTTGAATAATTGAATGGATATATAAAAAATAGCACTATACGTTTCATGTAGAGGCCTCATTAGACCGTACTTCTCTCTTGGTATATTCGGATAATAGATAGGAACATAAATTGAAACATTCTGGAGCTACAAAGATAGTTATTAAATCGTTAGCACCACATAAAAATATTCCTCCTAGAGTAGCTGTTAATACGAATAATAGAAACTCGGGGGGAGACGTTTCTTATTCACATTTTTCTTATTTTAGTATTTACAGCAATCCAAATTTAGGAAATATAACACTCAATAAATATATCAGCACATTTTTTTACACAGAACATGTGTGGGGCAATCTATGTGAACATGAATATATGGGGGCTTGGCTGTGTGTGCGCCTACTTGTTTGGTCTTGTTTCATCCCAGCCCTCTCTCAACCCCCAGCAACCTCCGTGTGATCCGAGCTCCATTCTTCCAAATCTGACATCCCAAGCGCCCCCAACCATCACCACACTTCCTACCGCGACGCCGTGGTACTCTGCCAAACATTCCGCCAGCAAGATCTCATCTCCATTCACCAGTTGCGTTGCCTACAGCATGAAATTGTCCAGGAGATCACCATCCCCGCTGACAAAGTTTCCCATAGATCAAAAGAACTAGCGCATAGTCTTATTGGTCGCCTCCCTGGACAGGTTTCGTTGGATGCCTTACGCGCTGATCTTACCACTATAAAAAATCGAAGAATAACGACTCAATGAATGAGATGCTACTACGGCGCTATTGAGTCTCTAGAACAAATAGTGTCACTTTAACGTCCAAATAGCACCATTAAAATGCGACATCGGTAATCGATGGTTAATGGCATCGCAATAGAAGCAACAAAAGTGGAGACGCTATTAGCGCCAACGGTTGACGCTATCTCGACATTACGAAGACGTGTGATGTCTAGTTGAGAGTAGTAGACAGACGTCGTTAATGAGACGCTAATGTGGCATGACGGAGGAGGCGCTACTCCGGCGCTCAAGAGACGCTAACATTATGCATTAGTTGATGGTATTTCGATGCTTAGGCCAACATCATGTTTGTTGCATCGCCAATGAGATGCTAAGGTGACGCGAGATGTCGACTTGAAGGAGACGTTAAAGTGACGCTAAGGACAATATATTTAATATAGGGTCGACTATGTGCGGCGCTAGGATGACGCTATGGAGGCGCTAACTGTAAATTTTTTTGACCCATTACAACCACATTTTCTTCTCTTCCCACACCATACAATTATATAATGCATATTAATGCATTGATATTCATCACAGGCATAATATGAAAGCATCACAGACACAATATTTAAGATAAGAATATGAAAAGTAATAAATTGAACTAACAAACTATACGTATATCTAATAATAATTCTATAAGTAACAAAAGTATAATTTCTATCCATGGTTTGTTTCTATTCTAAGTTTGGATGTTATTGTTATCATTCCGGATGTTCGATCCCGACGTGCTCGGTCTATGGCCTCGCAGTAATCGATTCTACGTCGGGATCAATTCCTGAATCGCCTGCAATAGTGGAGCCAACTACTGCGACACCTGCTGCAACACCTCCTGCGCTATCTGCTCCGATAGCTGCTGCGATAATTGCTGCGATAGCTGTCTCATATCAGGTGCAGCGGATGAGTTCGGAGCAGATGGGCCACCTACATATCCTCCGCTCCTCCTAGGCACATGAGCGGCTATGCCGAGGTCACGCAAGTATCCTCCTCGTGTCATGTCAGCCACCTCCTCCCAAAATGTAGGTTCCTCTACGAAATAAAAAAAATTATACAATCATATAATATATAAATTATATATAAAAACACATAAATTAAAAACATGAATCCCTTCCAAGAATATTACATGGTGGCTGAGTACTCGGATTCTCTCCATATTTTTCAGCCATTTTCACATTATACTCATCATAAAAAATTTAAACATTGCGCATTTAAAAAATAGTGCACTAACATCAACAATCAAATGAACATGTGATGAGACTTACCAAAAGCCTACGAGCAGTGGACGTGATCAAGTCGTTGGTCTTCCGGCTCTTATGCGTGACCTCATAGATCACGCAAAAATCCACGGGACCGCCTTGTTTCTTCTTCTACAATAAAGTTTCAAATTTTATAAAATAAGTATAAGTTAAAAGTTTGATGAATTAAATTTGTATGTAAATTACCATGCACTGATGCAAAAAATATGTAGCAATGCAATAGCTAGCAAGTGCACTAATCGTATCAAGTAATAGAGTGAAGAGTAAAATTGTCATTCCCACGAGGAACTATTTAAATTGATCCTATCCTAAAAATATATTAAGAGAAGAAAAGATTTTGTATGTGTAAAATAGAAATATAAAAGTGATGATGATCTCTAGGAATTATGGATGATTAAAGTTAGATATATATGAGCCTCTGAACTAATCAAACCATGACAAAAACATTCGGGTCGATTCTTCAGACGGATTAATAGCACATAAAATATTGACTTCTCGATACGAGCAAAACAAACTATCCTAATTTCAAGTAAGATCAATAATTGCATACGACAAGTTGATTACTGATTTTTCAGTGAATCATGATGGATGAAAATGTAAATCTTAACTTATAATCTTCACATACTTTTGGACAGAATAACAAATCGTGCATTATTCAGCATACACGATGAATTACTCAATATGTATTATATATGCCTTAACTTAAAATTAAAAGATCAATTATCAGAATAATAATAACTTCCAGAATTAATCACTCTTTTTACAAGTTTGTGATCTAGTTCCAGAAATCACTTTACTCATCAAGAGTATTAAACTTAACATATATAATCAAGAGAAGTTGACTTAATAAATTAACTTGAATAAGAATGAGGTCCAAATAATCTATGTTTCTAAAGCAAATAAGAAATCTCTATTACAGAACTAATGGACTATGAAAAATAAGGTAAAAGAGCATCCAAGCATATGGAGAAAGAGAAGTTTGCAGCCTCCAGGACCTATGGACGGTTGCGCAGCACTAACCGATGTGTTACTGTGTAATCCTTCTCCTTCGGTGACCTTCTGGTTTCAAATCTTCTTTTCTACAATAAGGCATGGGTTCCCAGGGCTCAAGCATGGATTTTAAAGTCTTCTAAAGTATTATACTTATAGCTCCAAGGTTCCCGATGAGTTCTAATAAGTTGGGAGTCCAAAATATATCCAAAGAATAATCTGTAATTTAAACTCCTCTTAGACCCAAAAGTCTCATGATTTATCTTCAATTCAGAGCTCTTATCATCAAACAAGTCTTCTAGAACGATGGACACCTATCCTGGCATCTTGATTTGATCAAAATATATTCGAAAAATTGACGATAAGGAGAAATCAACACTTGTAACAACCCATGTTCAGATGTTCACGGCCTATTTCAACTTCGATTTGAAATTTTCACATATATGTTATGGCCCGTAACAAAGATGTAACGATCCGTAACTCGGGAACTCATAGTTCGGCTTCACATATATGTTGTGTCGTAATTAACATATTATGACATGTAAGTTAGATCCGTGATCTCTGTGTTACGACTTGTAATGACTTCGACTTCTTCTTTTGTGGTCGTAATTCGTGATAGCTGATGTAACGGGTCGTTAGATGCCTCTTACGACTCGTAATATTTCTGACAACATCCTTTTGTATGCATTGTCATGACTCCGTTACGCTCCGTAATATAAGTTTGCCAAATTTCCATCTAATTCTATGTGGGCCGTTAGGTAAATGTTACAACCGGTAAAAAAGGGGGTGGAACTTGGATACAGTTTGAAATTTCAGATGATGACCCATTAAAATTTTCTTCGACAAAGATCTTGAGAACCGTTACAAATGTGTTACAGCCCGTTATAAGATATGTCTTCGTTAAATGACATTTCTGTTTGTACCGTGAAGACTCCATTACAACCCGTAATGATTTTATCAGGGATGAGTAGCTCTCTGTAATATCCGTGAATTGTCCTAACAGTCTATGTCTTCAATCTGGAGAGGCATTAAACTATGCTTATGGCCGGTGATGAAATAGAGGGTGTTTGGTATTCTTTCTGTGAGGACCATGAGCTGAGACTTGCGGGCCATGAGAACTAACTGAAAGGGCGTTATATACCCATCACGGCCCCGTGAGATAGCTTGTTTTATGCTTCTAAAGTTGATTTCTTCATTATTTTCTCTTTGGGTAATTTTCTTTGATAATTTCCACCGAAATAAGAGATATTCTTGTAAAAATCACGCACACTTAGGTAGTTGGAGAGTTGAAAAAATAATTGTAATAAATTAAACAAAATTGATGCATGCCATGAGAAAATTACAAAAATAAATATAAATGCAGCTTAAATTAAATGTTGTAAAATGCATACATCATGCACTGTTGATGCTCGTCAAATCGTATTGACCCTCCTGTGTGGATGTGGGCCTCAGACTTCAAAAGTCGGTTAACTCTTGCCTTTTTCAACTTCCTTTGTCATCGTTCATCCATCCTTTATGAACATCAAATACTTAAACTTTCAAAAATTATAAATTTAATAAAAATAATTTAAAAGTAAACATACTTACTACTTCCTACATAAGACTCCCAAATCGAGCGCCTAATATGCCTTGGGGATCTTTGTATACCCTGCTTCAAAGTGATGCCGACGGATGTGATCACCTTGCGAAATTTGTACCATCGATTCGGAGAAGTTTCATAGCGACCTCCACAAAAGCTCTCCGGATCGTCCCTAAACTAAGATCTAGATGCAACTGTTTTACCTCCTACACAGTACATTAAAACTTAGTAAATTAAAAATTTATGTAATCAAAATAGAAGATCGTACCGTAAAGGCTCGAAAAATGTCATCCCACACTTGAATTGGGAATCTTTCCAGGATCCTGCCCAACAAGAGCACTGACATCCCACATGGTACTAATGGGTATAAAAGTGATCCTGCAAATTACAAAGAAGAATTAATTTTCAATGATACCCAAAACTATAATAAAATTTCTACAACTTATTTAACTTGCGGTCGAGCAATATTATTCACGGTGACCACCACATTATCCTTTAATCCCTCTTTATCTATCAAAGATGAATCATCATCCGGTACAGCTGAGGTAGGCTGAGAAGGTCTGACATCATCTATGGTCCCTAATACAAAATAAATCATTAGTGCCATACCAAATTAAACTAGTGATAATTGATATTTGTACTGTAATGTTCTCACCTCGAGTGATGTCTATTGATGCATGATCCGTGGCAGTTCGCTCGTCAGAATGTGACAAGTCGGGTGCTTGTGCTATCAGCAATGTAGCAACTGACATTATTGAAAAATAATTAATGTAATTAATTGAGAAATATAATGTCAATAATAATAAATATATCACCTAGAGTAAGATGTCGCTCGCCAACGCTAGAATGTGGTGAAGCGTCTCCCCGATGGCGGTGGCGTAGCAATTATCATCATAAAAAATACATAAAATTTACCTCCTATTTAAATTTACGGAATATATAGAAAATAACCTGGTGTGACATGTCGATCATCGTCGTGCGATCGAGACATCCCAATTATGTGCCTTGTCGATGGTGGAGCAATTGTCACAAGAACAAAATATTTAGAAAACTCTATCACCTACTATGTATCGCCTTCTATGTGACATGTACTTGGAGTGATACATGGAGCCGACCCACAAATGGATCGCCTATTATGTAATGATCCGGCTACGTGCCTCATTGGCGACGGAGCAACTGATATTATTAAAAAATAAATATAACTATTATAATAAACTAAAGATAAACAACTAATAATAAATATAATACCTGGTGGTCGAGTGAATGCCTAGAAGAGCGAGATGACCCAGATGTTCGACCTGTAGTAATCATGACTGAAAAAAATAACAATCTTGTCTCATTATCGGTAACCATATATAACTAAAAAAATTAACAAGTTTGTGCCATTAGAGGAACCACGTGATTCATTTGCTTGTTTGTATTCTAATTTATTTTCATCATCTTCGTCATCGTTCAAGGAAATCGTCAAAATTCACTTTCAAGGGGTCGTTTGAATTGAACTCTTCCATTGGCTCAGTGTCATCGAGCAATTGAATATTCTCAACTCCATCAGCCACATCAATCGTCTCATTCACTCGATCTTCGTGATAGTAATCATCCATGGGTACATCGTTGTATATGGATGATGTTTCATTATCATCTATCATTATTTTTGCTAAGAATAGTCTACTTCTCACTTTGCATGACGTCCACCATTCATCCTTAGTTCTTTTCGATGGATACTTAGTGTAGTACTCTTGTTGCGCTTGTTGCGCCAATACGAATGGATCGTATGACTGAAATCTCGATCAAGGGTTAATATCCACTAATTTAAACTTTTGATCGATCCGAACTCTTTTCTCTGGATCGAACCAACGACATTTTAGCACCATGACTTTGTTCGATTTTCCCAAATAAGACAATTCTATGATATTTTCTATAACATCGTAGTAATCAAAGTCGTTGTCCCTGTACATGCTTCCTAGAACACATATGCCGCTATTAACAGTTGAACGATGTCGGTTATATTCTTCTGTATCGAACCGATATTCATTGACTATGATGCCGTAGTAGCTAAGAATTTATTTCTTCAGACATGACCCAAATCTTGAATTTTTAAATTTATGACTGAGCCATTAATAACTTAGAAGAAAAATAACTAAAATTTTGTTAAAAGTTACAAACTTAAGTAATAATTATGAGCAATCGGAATGAATTCTCACTTTACATCTCAACCAATCAGTAAAATGTTCGTCTTATAGTTTCAATAATTTATCGTTTGAAATTAGCGGATTGATTTCTCATTATAATTCTTCAAATTTCTTGAATTCATAATTGTCAATTAATAAAATCACATAGCAATAATTAACTTTTAAATTATGTAACATATTAAAATAAATTATCTTACTCGAGATACAACTTTGAATATATTAAGAAATTAAATGTGGTGGACAACTAAAAATTTCTTTTGATATGAGAATTGACCAATTGTAAACTCATAACTTTTATGAAATTAAACGTTCTACTAATTTTTGAAAAATTTAAATCTTAGGAACGAATAATATTTTTAATTTTATAATCATCATATATTAGAATGATTAAAATATAAAATTTTCTTCCCTTGATCCAGACTAAATAATGATAATTATATTCTCTATTATTTGGTACGAGATAAAATGCAGTCATCCTTATATATATATATATATATATATATATATAATGGATAAGGGAATAAAAAAGATATCACAAATCCACACATACTTGGTACTGTTGTGTTTGTTTCTTCTCATCTAGAAAATTGAAAATTCGTGTTCCATATGCATGCAAGTTTGGAGCATAGTCAAATCTGACACACAATCCCTGGATTGGATAGGACAAGAGAATTGATATTAAAAAAAAAGTAGAGACGTGCCTCGTTGGACGTGTACATGTTAAATCTTGTAATTGATTGCCTGCTTGAATGAACTGATCCGATACATTTGTAAATGTTTTCTTCTTCTTGTGGACCAAAATCGATTAATACAAATGTATATTTAATGTAGGTGTGAAGCATTTTTTTTTTTAAAAACGTGTGACGTGATTTTTACACGTACGTTTTTTTATATTTTTTTATTAATAATTTAGATGATCGTTGAAGTCAATTAGTCTTATTAGAAGTATACAGGTAAAATGATTATGCTGAGCACTTTCTGTTCAGCACAGTGTGAAGCGAATTTGCAGCCATCGATATCAAATTGAATGTATGAGATTCTCGCACGCGATATTTTGACGTAGTTTTCGATTTTTTGGAGATATTTTGACTCTGCTCACCCTTGATCTCTCCATTTACAAAAATTTAAAGTTAATTATATAATCCAACTACGATATAACTTTGTCATTTCTGTAATGAATAATATTAAGCTATATGTCAATAAATTATTGTACTTGAAACATGTGATTTTAAAGTTATGAAGACCAAAATCATATGTTTCAAGTACTTGATCATCGTATTCAGAATCGATCATAATATATATTTTGGGTACCAAATATTGATAATTTTTTTTGTCATTTTTTTATGTCTCTTTTTTTCCTAATGTGATTTTATTACCAATAATGTAGAACGTTATGATTAAATCAACCATCTACAAAATAGGAATTAGATTAATTTTAAGTAATTAATTAGGAATTAGATTAATTTCAAGTAATTAACTAATAATTAATTTAGATGGTATTAGATTAAATAATAGCAAATTAACTAGGAATTAGATTAGTTTCAAGTAATTAACTAGTAATTAACTTAACATGTACGAGATTAAAAAATAGCAAATTAACTAGGAATTACATAATGGATGGTGGCGGGCTCGTACCTTCTTAAGCGGAGAAGGATAGCGGCGGGCGACGGAAGAGGATAAACGGTGGAGGAAGGTGGCGGGTGGCGCCGAACGGAGGTGCACATACGGTAGAGGAGATAGAGGGAGATGCGGAGGGCGGGCCGCGGAGGACGCGAAGGGCGGCCTGCGGTGAGCCGTAGAGGAGGCGGAGGGCAGGCCGTGGACGAGACGGAGGGCGGGCCGCGGAGGAGGCAAAGGGTGGCGAAGGCGGATGGTGGCGGATGAGATGAAGGGCGAGTCAGAGGGCGGGCCGTGGAGGGCGGGCCACGGAGGAGGCGGAGGGCGGGCCACGGAGGAGGCGGAGGGCGGGCTGCGGCGGGCCGCGGGGCGCGGAGAAGGTGGAGGGCGGGCCACGGAGGAGGTGGAGGGCGGGCCATAGAGGCAAAGAGCGGAGGAGGGCGGTTGGGCGGAGGAGGCCGGCGCAGGGCGAATCGAAGGAAAGTGGTTGGGCGGACGATGATGAGTTCGACGAGGGCAGGGTCGGGCGTCGGGCATCGAAGCAGCGGGCGTCGACGGAACAACGACAGTCGACGGATCGTCGGGCGTCGGAGCAACGGTGAAAATCAACGATAACAGTAAAAAGTGAAAACTCATAAGAGGGGTTAGGGATTTAAGTTAAGTATTTAGCGTCTCACCTAGACGTGACGCTACCGAAACGCCGAGGGGGCGCCATCATTAAGACGCTATTTTGAGATCGTAGGGATGCTATTTTGAATTTTCTTCCAAATTTAAGATTATATGTGCGAGATTAAAAGATAATAATATGTATATGTGTGCATGTTATATATGTATATTTATATGTCAATATGTGCCCGATTAAGTGAGGGTAATAAAAAGTAGGTTAATGCGACGCTATAGAGAAGCTAATGCATCGCTAAAAAATATTAGTGACACACTAGCGTTGTAGTAGCGTCAATATTATCTTAGCGTCCAAATTTGGAGACGCAAGGGAGACGCTAATAGGTATGTTAGGTCTATATATTCAAGATAGCGTCTCATCGCATTGTGCCCCGTTCCAATCGTTTTCTTCCCTTCCCACAATCTAAAAATTATGGAATGCATATATAATTATTCATGTATATGTATATAAAGTTACAAGTTTATATGTATATGTGTGTTATGACAAAATTGTATATATGTATATATATATCTAATATATGTGTATGTATATGTCTACGTGTGAGAGATTAAGTCACAACAATGTGTATATCTATATGTATTATAAGTATATAAGTGTATGTACATGTCTATATATGTGCAAGATTAAGTGACAATAGCGTGTATATGTATACGTATTATAAGTATATATATGTATGTATATGTTTATATGTGCGAGATTTTAAGTGATAATAATATGTATATGTGTACTTGTTATATATAAGTATAAGTATATTCGTGTATTTATATGTCTATATATGTGCGATTAAGTGAGTGTAATAAAAAGTCGACTACTGCGGCGCTATAGAGATGGTAATGAATCGCTAAAACATATTAGCGACACACTAGCATCTCATACGTTCTAGCATCCCAATAAGGAGACACTAGAGAGACGCCAATAATAACTGCAACTCTATTGTGATGCTACGTAGACGCCATTGATCCTTCACTGCGATGGTAGAATGGGATAATTTGTAACAAATCATGTCTCTTAATTCAACCATCATAATTTCATGATTAAGAATATAAAAATAATATATGTATAATTAAGATATGATATATATTTTATGGATAAGTAACGTATATAATATAGGTAACAAATTATATATTTAGGAACACTCATATGATGCAGACATATATAAGTAATTATGTAGGAATATAAATATATGTTGAAGGTGCATATACAATATTTAATTTATTTATTTATTAAAGTATGGCATAGATAATATATATTAACATATATGGGGTTGCACCAAAATAGATAACATATAGCTATATAAATATAGATAGCGTACATATAGTTATGTATTTCTTATTTAACATATATGTTCCTCAAACATATATAATTATGAGACGTCAAGTAAGTGTTAAAATAGTGCCAATTAAGTGTTGTATGTGTAGGCGACAATAGGAATATATCTTTATATTGGCGTCTGCACAGCGTTGCATTATCTGTGATGCCACGTAGCGTCGCACGTCTCGTCGCTAAACCCGTGCAAATAAAGATAGCGTCGACATAGCATCTCCAATTCTGAGACGCTACATTCGCGTCGAATGTTGTCGATGCTAAGTTCTCCCGCGTATTCTTGCTCTACCGCGCGCAATCACTACAAGAAAATGGGCGCTTAGCGACGCAAGGTAGCGTCGCCAACATCCGTGACGCTATATAGATGCCACTAGAGCATATATAGCGTCTACTTCGCGTCACGAGAATAAGACGCTGCTTGCCTTTCGATAGCATCTCATTAGCGTCTTCTTAGCTATTCAACGAATTGACGTTAATTCTAGCGCAATCGAGACGCTACGTAGACGCTATTATTTCGCGCCACAAATCGCAAATGCGCGACAGCACCTAGCACCGTTCTGGCGTCGACGACTTTAGACGCGACACTAGCGTCGCACGATTGGAGACTCCAAAGAGACGCTATATAGCGTCTCAAAGAAACGAGACACTATTTAGACGCTACTCTGTTACTCATAACTTATCCACATTTATCTCGCCATTTGTTTTATATTTAAACACTATATATTATATATACTATATGTCAATCAATAAATTCATTAAATATTATATTAGTATTAATTACACGATTATATATATATATATGTATTTTTACATGATAAGAGTGTTCCTAAATATATAATTTGTTACCTATATTATTTACGTTATATATACATATAATATATATAATATCTTAATTATGCATATATTATTATTATATACTTAATCATGAGATTACGATGGTTGATTAAGTGAATGATTTGCTACCGCTTTAGCATCACAATGGCCACTCAATAGCGTCCACCTAGCGTCTAACTAGACCCGCCGCTACTGTCGACGCTATGGTGACACTATTGGCATCTCTCTAGCGTCGCAGTTTTGAGACGCGAAGAAGTTTTAGACGCTAGTTTGGCGCTACGGTGTCGTTAAATGAATCTAGCGACTCAATAGCGTCTGTATTACGCCTCCTAAGCCGACTTTTTACCCCTCGCTTAATTCGGCACATGTAGACATATAAATACGCGTATATGCTGATACTTATATATAATAAGTGCATATATACATATTATTATAACTTAATCTGACACATATAAACATATACACATATATTCACTTCGAATACATACGTATACATATACACGTTATATATATATATATATATATATGACTCGCACATGTATAGGCATATAATACATATAGATAAACACATTGTTGTAACTTAATCTCCCACACGTAGACATATATATACATACGCATATATATTACATATGTATATATATACACACAATTGTGTTATATACACATATATATACATATTTATAATTTTGTATACATACATGATAGATTGTCGGAAGGAAATAAAACAATTGGAACGGGGCACAATGCGATGAGACGTTACATTGATAAATAAAATTTCATACATGCTAAAAAAATATGAAAAAAAATTTTAAGGAGTGTCGCAATGGCGTCGCAACCGTGAGACGCTAGACCTTTGAGACGCCCAGATGATGCTATAGTGTCACTACGTTATTTTAGCGACACATTAGCTTCTCTATAGCGCCGCACTAGCCAAATTTTGACAGTGTCAGTGCCTACATGGCATCTACGTAGCATCGCGTTATGCGGAGACGCTAAAAAATTACTTAAATCCCAAACCCCTCTTCTTCGTTTTCACTTTTACTGTTTACCTTCATCCCGCCCGCCCGACGCGCCCCGACGCCAGACGCCTGCCACCTCCACCGCGCCCCTCCGACGCCCTCCACTGCCGCCTTCGCCCTTCGCCCGACGTCCGACGCTCGACGACCGCCTTCCACCGCCGTCGCCGCCCTTCGCCTCCGCCGCCCTCCGCATTCGATCGCCGCCCTTCGCCTCCTCCTCCTCCTCCTCCCTCCCCGACGCCCGCCCTCCAACGCTGCTGCCGCCCTTCGCCTCCGCCGCCCTCCGTATTCGACCACCGCCCTCCGCATTCGATCGTCGCCCTTCGCCTCCTCCTCCTCCTCCTCCTCCCTCCCCGACGCCCGCCCTCCACCGCCGCCGCCCTCCGCATTCGACCGTCGCCCTTCGCCTCCTCCTCCTCCCTCCGCCTCGTCCACCCTCCACCGTTGCCGCCGCCCTCCGCCTCCACTGCAGCCCGCCGCCTCCGCCTCCATCGGCGCCTCCTCCTTCCTCCGCCTCCACCGGCGCCTCCTCCTTCCTCCGCCTCCACTGCCCTCCACCGCCACCTCCGCCGCCGCCTCGTCCTCCCTTCGCCTCCGCCGCCGCCTCATCCTCCCTTCGCCTCCACCGCCGCCCTTCCCGTCCACCGTCGCCTCATCCGCCCTCCGCCGCGTCCTCCCTCCACCGCCTCCGGCGTCCACCTCCGCCGCCACTGCCCTCCGACTCCACCGGCGTCTCGGCCGCCCTCCGCCCTTCGCCGTCCTCCGGTTAAGAAGGTACTAGCCTGCCACCATGTAAATTAAGTTAATTATTAATGCATGAAGTTAACTTAAGTTAATTATTCATGTTAAGTTAAGTATTACTTATTCATGTTATGAATTAAGTTAAGTATTACTTAAGTTAAGTATCATCTCTTTGGATCAAGCTAGTCTTCGCGGAAGAATAGAAATTATAATATTAAGTATCATCTCTTAGGAATTAAGTTAAGTATTACTTATTCATATAGCAATGATGAAGTTAACTTATGTTAATTGTTAAGTTAACTTATGAACTAATTCATTTACTTCCACATTCTTGGTGATAAAATGAGATTATGATTCGACGATGAAGTACTTGAAACATATAATTTTGGACTTCGTAAGTTCAAAATCACACGTTTCAAGTACACAAATTTGATTACTTGGCTTAATGTTCACCGTTACAGAAATGATAAAGTCAGATCGTAGTTGGATTCGTTATTGGAAGGATAAACATGGCGTCATAACTGAAGAATATAAGGATGGTGTTGATGAATTCATTAATGTGGCATATCAAAATGAAGGTGTTGCTTCTTCATATGACGAAATCTTATGTCCATACCGGAAGTGCAAATGTTATCAGTGGAAAGTAAGATATGATGTGCAGAAGGATTTATATTATAATAGTTTCTTACTTCCATACATCAATTGGTTCTTTCAAGGCGAAGAAAGATGGGCTAAAGAAACAAGTAATATAGATACCGTTGTGGGCGACTCGAGCAATCCGTACAGGGACATGATATGAGATGCAATGTTAGGAGAAAATATTGAAAAAACATTGATTGAAGAAGACCTGAATCCTTCGGCTTCTAAATTTTATAATCTTCTCGAAGAGGCAGATGAACCTTTATGGGATGGATGCGTGAAGCAAACAACACTTTCTGCAGTGGCACAACTAATGAACTTAAAATCAAAATTTAATATAAGGGAAAGTTGTTTTGACCAGATGCTTGCCATTATTAAGAGTATGTTTCCAGCTTTTGAGAAATTATTGGGACATTTTTACAAGTGCAAACGATTGATGAGAGATTTAGGGTTGGAATATGAGAAGATTGATGCATGCCGCAATCATTGCATGTTGTACTACAAGGAAAACAACTCACTTATGAGTTGTTCTATTTGTGGCGAGCCCAAATTCAAGCCGAAAAAGAATTCTCAAAGTTCGAAAAAAATATGACAAATGCAATATTTAGATACTTTTCGATTGTTCTAAAATTACAACGACTATTTCTTTCTGAAAAAACTGCATCATTTATGAGGTGGCACAGAGAAGGGGCACGTGAAGATCAAAATTTATTACACATCCTTCGGATGCGGAGGCATGGAGACGATTTGATGCACTTCATCCGGCTTTTTCTACAGAATCACGCAATGTTAGATTAGGACTTTGCACCGATGACTTCAACCCATTTGGCTTATCGAGTACTGCTTATTCATGTTGGCCTATTTTTGTGACACCGTATAATTTTCCTCCAAGTATGTGTATGAGACGAGAGAATATATTGCTTACCTGTATGATCCCGAGTCCTCGATCTCCTGGTAAAAGTTTAGATGTTTACTTAAGACCTTTGATTGAGGAACTCAAGATGTTGTGGGAGGATGACGTGGTTACCTATGACAAATTTAAAAAGCAAAATTTCATTATGAGAGCCTTATTAATATGGACCATAAGTGATTTTCCGGCATATGGAATGTTGAGTGGTTGGAGTACAAAAGGAGCTTGCTTGTCCCATATGTGGAAAGAATACAAAATCCTTTTATTTGAAAAATTGTAGGAAAGTTTGCTGGTTTGATTGTCATAGGATGTTTCTGTCATTGAAGAATTCGATGCGCCGTGATCGAAACTCATTTAAAAAGAATACATCTGAGAACACTTTGTGTCCAACTCATTTGACAGGAAAAGAATTGCTAGAGCAAGTAAACAAGCTTAGTGAAGTCTCATTCGGACTAAAGGCCGGTAGTTATAAGCAAATTGAGTTTGAAAGTGAACATAATTGGGAGAAAAGAAGTATTTTTTGGGAGTTACCTTATTGGTCTTCAAACCTAGTACGTCATAACTTGGACGTCATGCATGTGGAGAAGAACGTATTTGACAACATCTTCAACACTATTATGGATGTTAAAGTAAGAACAAAAGATAGCATACAGGCTCGCGAAGGCATGACATTAATATGCAAAAGACCGGAGTTAGATACCATTCATCTTCAAAATGGTAAATGCAAAAAGCCAAAAGCTACTTATGTCTTGAGCAATGATTAAAGAAAAGTGGTTTTTGAATGGGTAAAGCAATTAAAATTCCCCGGCGGATATGTATCAAACATATCTCGTTAACTTGGACAATGAGAAGATACACGGAATGAAGAGTCATGATTGTCATATTTTTATGCAAAGGCTGCTTCCAATTGCCTTTAAAGAACTTTTGCCAAAGGCCATCTGGGAGGTTTTAACAGAATTGTCTATGTTCTTTAAAGAGCTTTGTGCATCCATCGTTCGAAAAGAAGACATATCTCGGTTAGAGGTTTCTATTGTGATTACCGTGTGCAAGGTTGAGAAGATATTTCCACCTTCTTTCGTTGATGTGATGGAACATTTGATTGTACATCTTCCATATGAAGCAAAAATTGCTGGTCCGGTTCAGTATCGATGGATGTATCCTTTCGAAAGTTGCATGTTATATTTGAAAAGGAAAGTTGAAGGCTCCATATGTGAAGCATATTTCATTGAGGAGGTGTCAAACTTCACTTCAAAATACTTTGAGCCACACATACAATAACGACACACCTAAATTCCAAGAAACGATGATGGTGGTGAAGGAGAAGTTGACATGAATATTCTATCCATCTTCAAGTACTCATGTCGACTTCTTGGTGCAGGACGCAAAGTTATTTTGAATGACAAAGATCTCACCGCCGTTGAGAATTATGTTCTTGAAAATTGTCTCGAAGTGACGCCATATCTCGAGTAAGGCAATTTGTTATAATTTGTTATATAATTTAAAGTTAATTGTTGCTATATGATTGTATTAATTAAAAACTATGAATTCAGGAAATTCGAAGAATTATAGTGAGAAATCAATCTGTTAGTTTCAAACGATGAATTATTAAAACTACGAGACGAACATTTTGCTGATTGGTTGAGATATGATGTGAGAAATCTTTCCGCTTGTTCTTAATTGCTATAAATTCGTAACTTTTAATAAAGTTTTTAGTTATTTTTCTTGTAGGTTATTAATGGCTCAGTCATAGAGAACAAAATACGAGATCTCGGTCATGGCCCGAAGAAATAAGTTCTTAGCTACTGCGGCGTCATAGTCAATGGATATCGGTTCCATACAGAAGAATACAGCCGACAACGTTCAACTATTAATAGCGACATGTGTTCTAGGAAGCATGTACGGGGACCACGATTTTGATTACTACGGTGTTATAGAAGACATCCTAGAATTATCTTATTTGAAAAAATCTAACAAAGTCGTGGTGCTAAAATGACGTTGGTTTGATCCAGAGAAAGGAGTTCGGATCGATAAAAAGTTTAAATTGATGGATATTAACCCTCGATCGAGACTTCAGTCATACGATCCATTCGTATTGGCGGAACAGGCACAACAAGTGTACTACACTAAGTATCCATCGAAAAGAACCAAGGATGAATGGCGGGCGTCATGCAAGGTGAGGAGTAGACTATTCTTAGCAGAAACAATGGTAGATGACAATAAAACATCATCTGTACACAACGATGTGCCAATGGACGATTGAGCTGCTTATTTATAGTTGATTATAATAGTTAAATTACTTTTTTAATAATATTAGTTCCTCCGTCGCCGACGGGGCACATAGCCGGATCGTCACATAGTAGGCGATCCATTGGTGGATCTGCTCAGCGTATCACTCCAGGTACGTGACACATTGTAGGCAATAGACAGTAGGAGATAGAGTTTTTTAAATATTTTACTTTTGTGACAGTTGCTCCACCGTCGATGGGGAACATAGTCGGTACGTCTCAATCGCACGACGACGATCGTCATGTCACACCAGGTTATTTTTTATATATTAGATAATTTTATATAGGAGCTAAATTTTATGTATTTTCTTATGATGGCAGTCCGCCACCGCCGAGAATATTAGACACTTCACCACATTCTAGCGTTGGCGAGCGACATCTTACGCTAGGTGATATATTTATTGTTATTGGCATTTCTCAATTAATTATTTTTAATAATGTCAGTTGCTACGCCGCCGATAGCACAAGCACTTGACTCAATTCATTCAGACGAGCGGACTGTCACTGATCGTGCGATACACATCAATCGAGGTGAGAATATTACTGTACATCTATCAATTATCACAATTTTAATTTGGTATGACACTAATGATTTATTATGTATTAGGGCTCGTAGCTAATGTCGGACCTTCACAGCCTACCCCAGCTGTACTGGATGATGATTCTTCTTCGAGTGATGAAGAGGGGTTACACGATAATGGGGTGGTCACTGTGAATAATATTGATCGATCGTAAGTTAAATAAGTTGTACAAATTTTCTTATAGTTTTGGTTATCATTGAAAATTAATTCTTCTTTGTAATTGGCAGGATCACTTTTATACCCGCTAGTACCGTGCGGGATGTCAGTGCTCTCATTCTTTTCCACTTGCCGGAAGGGGCAGATCTTGGAAAGATGTCCCAATTCAAGTGCAGGAGGACATCTTTCGAGCCTTTACGGTATGATCTTCTATTTGGGTTACATAATTCGATTTATATTTATTTTAAAATTACTGATTTTTAACATTCTATTTGTAGGAGGTAAATCAGTTTCATCCGGATCTTAGTTTAGGGACGATCCGAGAGCTTTTGAGGAGGTCGCTGCGAAACGCCTCCGAAATCGATTATACAAGTTTCGCAAGGTCGTCACATTCGCCGACCTCACTTTGGAGCAGGGCATACAAGGATTCCCAAGACATATTAGGTGCTCGATTTGGGAGTCCCTCCGTAGGAAGTGGTAAGTATGTATACTTTAACATTATTTTTATGAAAATTATAGTTTTTTTGAAAGTGTAAGTATTTGATATTCACAAAGGACAGATGAACGATGGCAAAGGAAGTCAAAAAAGACAAGAGTTAACCATCTTTCAAAGCCCGAGGCCCACATCCACACAGGGGGATCGATGTGATTTGACGAGCATCGACGGCGCATGGTAATTTATATATAACTTCAATTTATCAAACTTTTGACTTATACTTATGTTATCAAATTTGAAACTTTATTGTAGGAGGAGAAAGAAGGCGGTCCCGTAGACTTTCGTGTGGTCTATGAGGCCACGCATAAGAGCCGGAAGACAAACGACTTAGTCACGCTCACTACTCGTAGGCTTCTGATAAGTCTAATGATATGGTCATTTGGTTGTTGCACTATTTTTGAAATACATAATGTTTAAATTTTATAGAATGAGTATAATGCGAAAATGACTAAAAAGTATGGAGATGATCCGAGTACTCAGCCACCAGGTAATGTTTCTTCGTTGGTTTAGTCATGTTTTTAATTTATGTGTTTCTTGATATATAATTTATATATTATATGATTGTATAATTTTTCTATTTCGTAGAGGACCCTACTGTTTGGGAGGAGGTGGCCGACGCGACACGAGGGGATACTTGCGTAGCCTCGGCACAGCCGCTCAGATACCTAGGAGGTTCGGAGGATATGTAGGAGGTGCATCTGCTCCGAGCTCATCCGCTGCACCTGATATGACGCAACTATCACAGTAGCTATCACAGCAGTTATCGGCGCAGATATCGTAGTAGGTGTCGCAGCAGGTGTCGTAGCAGTTATCGCAGTAGTTGGCTCCTCTATTGTAGGCGATCCAGGGATTGATCCCGACGCAGAATCCATCTCCGCGAGGCCATGGACCGAGCACGTCTGGGTCGAACATTCGGTCCCAAACCTAGGATAGAAAATAAATTATGCATTTGTTACTTATAGACTTACACATACATATAGTTTGTTAGTTTGGTTTAGTAGTTTTTGCATTCTTATGTTATATATTATGCCTTTGATGGTTTTATATTGCCTGTGATGGTTTTATATTGCCTGTGATGAATATCAATGCATTTTGAGATGCATCATAAATTGCATGGGTGTGGGAAGAGAAAAAATGAGGCTGGGACGAGTAAAAAAAAAGTGCAAGTAGCGACTCCATAGTGTCTCATTGGCGTAGCAAAACATGTCTCCTTAGCGCCCTCTTAGCGTCTCATTGGCGACGCGTGCACGATCATATTTGCATCAATTTAGCTCCCTCTTATCGCCTACTGTAGCGAAACATGGGCGCCGGAATAGCGCCTCAATTCTAGCACCCCTTGCACGTCGACTTAGCGACGCGCTCCAACTTCGTAGAGCCGCAAATATCGCGTCTTAATAACGTCGATATAGCATCAACAAGGGGCGCTAGTTGCGTCTCATTATCTTTGACTCTAGTGCGATGCCACTAGCCACCAATTTCCAATGTTTCAATTTTGCGATGCTAGTTAGACGCTAAAGAGATGCTCTTCGCAATAGAGACGTAATAGCACCTCCCTAGCGTTGCTTATCTTGAGTCGCTAATCGCCAATTTTCTTGTAGTGAATAATAGCGGCGAAGTGGCATCTTTATGGCGCCTCCTTTAACATCTACTTCATGAGACGCTAAGATAACGCTAACGTGATGCTATTGAGAGGCATGTAGCGTCTCCATTTTGGGAATCAACTGCGACGCCATAACAATGCTCGTGGCGTCAACGTAGCATCACTAGAACTAAAATTTTGTTAAAAGTTACAAACTTAAGTAATAATTACGAGCAATCGGAAAGAATTCTCACTTCACATCTCAACCAATCAGCAAAATGTTCGTATCATAGTTTCAATAATTCATCGTCTGAAACTAACGGATTGATTTCTTACTGTAATTCTTCAAATTTTCTGAATTTATAATTGTCAATTAATGAAATTACATAGCAATAATTAACTTTAAATCATATAACATATTAAAATAAGTTAACTTACTCGAGATACGACTTTGACTATATTATGAAATTAAATGTGGTGTACAACTAAAAATTTCTTTTGATATGAGAATTGACCAATTGTAAACTCATAACTTTTATGAAATTAAACGTTCTACTAATTTTTTAAAAATTAAATCTTAGGAACGAATAATATCTTTAATTTTATAATCGTCATATATTAGAATGATTAAAATATAAAATTTTCATCTCTTGATCCAGATTAAATAATGATAATTATATTCTCTATTATTTGGTACGAGATAATATATATATATATATATAATGGATAAGTAATAAAACAGATATCATAAATCCCCACATACTTGGTACTGTTGTGTTTGTTCCTTCTCATATAGAAAATTGAAAATTCGTGTTCCATATGCATGATTTTGAAGTTACGAAGTCTAAAATCACATGTTTCAAGTACTTGATCATCGTATTCAGAATCGATCATAATGTATATTTTGGGTATGAAATATTGATAAATTTTTTTTATCATTTTTTTATCTCTTTTTTTCCTAATATCATTTTATTACCAATAATGTCGAACATTATGATTAACTCAACCATCTATAAACAAGGAATTAGATTAATTTCAAGTAATTAACTAATAATTAACTTAAATGGTATTAGATTAAATAATAGAAAATTAACTAGGAATTAAATTAGTTTCAAGTAATTAACTAGTAATTAACTTAACATGTACGAGATCAAAAATAGCAAATTTTACTAGGGATTACATAATGGATGGTGGCGGGCTCGTACCTTCTTAAGAGGAGAAGGATAGCGATGGAGGAGGATAAGCGGTGGAGGAAGGTGGCGGGCGGCACCGAACGGAGGAGTCCAGATGGCAGAGGAGATGGAGGGCGAGACGGAGGGCGGGCCAGGGAGGAGGCGGAGGGCAGGCTACGGCGAGCAGCGGAGGTGGCGGAGGGCGGGCTGTGGAGGAGGCGGAGGGCGGCGAAGGTGGATGGTGGCGGATGATACGGAGGGCGAGGCGGAGGGCAGGCCATGGAGGGCGGACCGCGGAGGAGTCAGAGGGAGGGCTGCGGCGGGCTGCAGAGGTGGTGGAGGGGGGCCGCGGGTGCGGAGAAGGCGAAGGGCGGGCCACGGAGGAGGTGGAGGGCAGTGGGCCATAGAGGCAGAGAGCATAAGAGGGCAGTTGGGCATAGGAGGCCGGCGTAGAGCGAATCGAAGGAAGGTGGTTGGGTGGACGACGATGAGTTCGATGATGGCAGGGTCGAGCGTTGGGCATCGGAGCAGCGGGCGTCAATGGAACAACGATAGTCAATGGAGCAGCGGGCATCAACCGCCGAGCATCGGAGCAGCGGTGAAAATCAGTGATAACAGTAAAAAGTGAAAATGCAGAAGAGGGGTTAGGATTTAAGTTAAGTATTTAGCGTCTCACCTAGACGCGAAGAACTTAGACGCCGAGGGGGCGCCATCATTGAGACGCTATTTTGAGACCGTAGGGATGCTATTTCGAATTTTCTTCCTAATTTAAGATTATATGTGCGAGATTAAGTGAAAATAATATGTATATGTGTATGTGTTATCTATGTGTATTTATATGTCAGTATGTGCCCAATTAAGTGATGGTAATAAAAAGCAGGCTAATGCAGCAGTATAGAGAAGCTAATGCATCGCTAAAAAATATTAGTGACACACTCACGTCGTAGTAGCGTCACTATTATCTTAGCTTCTCAATTTGGAGACGCGAGGGAGATGCTAATATGTATGTTAGGTCTATATATTCATGATAGTGTCTCATCATATTGTGCCCCGTTCCAAACATTTTCTTCCCTTCCCACAATCTAAAAATTATGGAATGCATATATATTTATTCATGTATATGTATATAAAGTTATAAGTCTATATGTATATGACAAAATTGTATATATATATATATATATATATATATGTAATATATGTGTATGTATATGTCTACGTGTGAGAGATTAAGTCACAACAATGTGTATATCTATATGTATTATAAGTATATACGTGTATGTATATGTCTATATATGTGCGAGATTAAGTGACAATAACATGTATATGTATACGTATTATAAGTATATGTATGTATGTATATGTTTATATGTGCGAGATTTTATGTGATAATAATATGCATATGTGTACTTATTATATATAAGTATAAGTATATACGTGTATTTATATGTCTATATGTGCCTGATTAAGTGTGTAATAAAAAGTCCCCAATAAGGAGACGCTAGAGAGATGCCAATAATGACTCTGTAGCATCGACCATAACTGCGGTTCTATTGTGACGCTAGATAGACGCTATTGAGTCTTCTCTGTGACGATAAAATGGCATAATTTGTAACAAATCATGTCTCTTAATTCAACTATCATAATTTCATGATTAAAAATATAAAAATAATATATGTATAATTAAGATATGATATATATTGTATGGATAAGTAACATATATAATATAAGTAACAAATTATATATTTAGGAACACTCTTATGATGTAGACATATATAAGTAATTATATAAGAATACATATATATGTTCAAGGTACATATACAATATTTAATTTATTTATTCATTAAAGTATAGTATAGATAATATATATTAACATATATGGGGTTGCGTCAAAATAGATAACATATAGCTATATAAATATAGATAGCGTATATATAGTTGTCTATTTCTTATTTAACATATATGTTCCTCAAACATATATAATTATAAGATGCCAAGTAAACGTAAAATAGTGCCAATTAAGTGTTATATGTATAGGCGACAATATGAATATATCTTTATATTGGCGTCTACACAGCGTCACATTGTCTGTAGCATCGACGTGGCGTCACTAGAAGTTGGGATGCTATTTTGCGTCGCTAATCGTCAGTTTTCTTGTAGTGTACTGCGCGGATGGTCAGAAGACATTATCTACTGATTTCACAAACCCGATATTTTTTTTGGGCGGCGAAAGAATGCCCTTCGCATCTTCCCATTTGGCTGAGGTTACCAAATCTTCCTTACGAGCTTCATAACAAAGCATCGGCTTCTAGGACTGCAGCATGTCTTGGGACTCCTCTTACTGTTGAGAAGGACTCTCTCACTGGTGATCTGGTTTTGGACGCCCGTGTGTGAATCGAGATGGATCTAAAAACACCAGTTAAGCAAGGTATCCGGTCCGGAACTCGAACGGAAGTAAGTTTTTCCAAAAAGTTACGTATGAAAATTTGTCTATTTTCTATTTTAGTTGTAGTTTCATAGGACATCGCTTTGAGTTGAGGCCGTCGGAGAGCGCTACACCATCGGCTGGTGGTGCCATGGGGAAGGTCCTGATGTACGACCCATTGGCCGCGCTCCTTCCCTGTCCTGCGTCGCCCCGCTCAGCGCTCACAGGAAAGGCTCACCCTGCCTCTACTGTCTGCTACCAAAGCTTTTGGAGACGAGTAATCTCGGGCGGTTCAGACCGATGAACCGGGTTCAACAGCGGGGCATAAGGGCATCCTTTACAGGCTTGATCTCAACCGTCCACCAAATGCGGGCGGTAGGATTGAGATCCAAGGCTGCCATTTTTTTGCCCTAACTGATGCAAACAATCGTGATTATGAAGCTTGTACAAGCGAGAGATGAAGTGTGGGGGCCAATAAAGAGGGGACGCATGTCCCGCACTATACCTCTACCATGGGTTGGTCCACTCGTTAAGGAATGCGTATCCCGCACTTTACCTTGACCAATGGTCGGTCCACTCATGAGGGGGACGCGTGTCCCACACTCAAACGCAAATGCTTGGAAAACTGTGAGTAAAAGTGGCAAGGTTTTCAATTGGCATATGTAATGGAGGAGAATCAGGCGTTGGATGCTTCACTACGTGCCCCCTGGATGCAGCCGTGCGTCCCAGATGATAATCTTGCTTTGTTCAATGCCACTTTCTCGTGTCTTATGTTTCATTCCCCTTCTTCCAAAAAAACCCTCAATCCTTGCTTCTCCAGACTCTCTCCTGTCCCCTTTCTCTGCTGCAGGGTTGCTGTTGCGTGTCCCTACATGACCGATCCCCAACCTCGGTGCCCCTGTGCCACACTATCCTGGCGGAGGAGTTCCGTGCTCGGTTCTAGTGCGCCGCTCAATAAGAAGGGATAATGCAGGAGGAACAGTTGAAAGTAATAAATGAGTCGCATGAGACAGACGAGGATGATGACCCTGATCTCATTCCTGTGACTCGGTCCGAAGCGAAGCGTAGTCATGCCCTGAAGAAGATGGCTACAAGAAAAGCAACGGCCCTTGGCCAGGTGTAAGCAGCGACCAAAAACAAAGGTGATTCCTCAACCTATACTTCTGATTTAGGCTCACTCCCTTCTGGCTGTCTGCGGGTGCCTTCGCCACCGACGTTTGGGGGCCGCACGTCGAAATTTCAAACATGAAGGTCATCTCATGGAATTGTAGAGGGGCACACAAAAAATAAGGTGTGGTAAACCTCCTCAAAGAGCTTTTAAGTACGTATAATACTGATATCTTAGTTTTACTTGGAATGCATGATACAAATCAGCAAGAAAAAAATATTTTGCGCAATTTGGAAACAATTAGTCTAGATGTCATCATCCTAGTAATGTGGCCGTTGGAAGAATAATCCTTGCCTAGCGTCACCAGTTCGTTCAACTCTTTATGGTCAAAATAGATGAACAAGTTATTCATGTTGTTATTACTGTTGATGTTTTTCGTCTTTATTATCTTGTGTTTATGTCTGTGTTACTCTTCTATCCCGCTCCCTCCTCTTTAATCAGTTAAAGAACCTTAACGCTGAGGACATGCCTTGGGCTATTCTCGATGATTTCAATTGCATCCTTCAGCCGGAGGATAAAAGAGGGGAACCCCTTTCCCTCACCCGCTCTCTTAGAAATTTTCGAGACCTAGTTACAAACCAGGGGCTTATTGATGTTGATCTCATAGGACCTCAGCACACATGGCTTAACAATCGCGCTGGTGTGGCTAGGGTCCTATGCCGCCTAGACCGAGTGTTGGTCAGTATGGAGTGGATCACGTCATTCCCAAACTTGGAACTTAGAACCCTAGCCAAATGCCCATCTGATCATGTCTCGATCCTCCTTCAAACCCAAAACGAGAACATACGTTCTAAACAATTTAAATATGAACACTTCTAATTCGAATATACTAAACTTAAGGAGATAGTCAAGTGGGAATGGACACAAACTAGAAAATAAATTAGGCACTCAAAGCTATCAAAGAAAAAATTGCCTACTGGAATCGTAACACTTTATGTAGCTTAGATCAGAGAGTGGATATAGTGTTGATAGAAATACAAATATTGGAAACTATGGATAGCTCTACGGGACTGTCTCCTGAAGAGCTAGGTAAGCTTAGGGCGTCCTATCATCTGCATACTACGCTTAGAAGGCAAATAACCATTAAATGGTGGTCCAATCCCGAGTCAAATGGATTAAGGAGGGGGACAGAAACATGCATTTCTTTCACTTAAGTACTCTCATTCGACATAAAAAAGGTAAGATAACCTCGATGACAACTAAGGAGGGTAGTACCTTTGAGGAAAGCTCTTCGATAAACAATGCCTTTGTTCATCATTATCAGTCCCTATGGGGACATTGGGGTACAGACTCGCCACCAAATTAACTTTGGCCTGCCCTACCAAGTCTTAACTAAGCAAATCTTCCCCATCTCATTGAAAGGCCCTGAGACCAGATGGTTTTACGGTGGAGTTTTATAAAAATTACTGGATATTGTTGGTAGCAAATTAGTAAAGGAAATTCAGGATTTCTTCTCCACTGACCACTTGCCTTCTACTTGGACTGTCACCAATCTGAGTTTCATCCCAAAAAGCCAAATCCTAGATTGGTCAGAGACTTTAGGCCTATTTCCTTATGCAATGTCATTTATAGAATTGTGGCCGAGATCTTAGCAAATAGATTAAAACCCACACTCTCCGAATTAACTGACAAAGAACTTGTGGCCAATAGGATGATCCAAGACAACATCCCTATTGCCCAAGAACTTGCCCACTCCTTGGGGAAAGGGTGAACTATGTACATATTAATAAAAGCTGAGATGGAGAAAGCTTTTGATCGCGTGTCCTAGAGACGATCGTCTTAGTACTTCATAGAATGACCTTCCATCCTTATTCATAAGCTGGATTTCTGCATGTGTTTCTTCCCCCACTTTTAGATGTTATATTAATGGGGTCTTGTCACAACCCTTCAAAAGTAAATAAGGTATTAGGCAGGGAGACCTACTACCCACCCTCCTACCTTTTCATATTAGTCTCTCAAGTTCTCTTCTGGTTAATGCTCAAGCATGTAACCCTAGGTAACATTAGACCATTTAAGGTTGGTAATTTTCAACTTAGCCATTTGACACATGCTGATGATCTACTTATCTATGTTGCTGCCACCAAAAAGAATTGTACCAACCTTAACAACATACTTGAGGATTATTTTAAGCTTACAAATAAAAAATTGAACTCCAATAAATCTGAGTTGTACCTTAGCCAAGCTACATCAGAGAAGGGTCAACATCCTTTGCCAGACTCTAGGTATTAAAGAAGGAAAATTCCATTTTATCTATTTAGGTGTTCCTATCTCTTACAAGCTGATCTCCATTAGGGATCAAAGACACCTCATCGATAAGGCATCAGCTAGGCTCTCAGCTTGGAATAAATGTGCCCTTAATCATTTCAGAAGGCTTAGGTGCAGTCGGCCCTCATGTCGATTCCAGTTTACTCTTTTGCGGCCATACATGTGTCTGCTCGAATCCTATGAACTCTGGAGAAACTTTCGAGGTTTCATGTGGAATTCATATAGTAATAAAAAAGGGCTTCACCTCATAAGCTGACACACTATCCAACTACCTAAGAATGTAGGGGATCTGGGAGTAAAAAAGCTAGATCATATTCGTAGCTCTCTATTGGCTAAGAAGCTTTTGAATTTGCTCAAGGACATAGCTTGTGGTCCTCTCTTGTCTTTGAAAAATATGGTCTCTTGCACCCTTGGCTAGGGCCTGCCGTGGAAGCTAGACATCCAGCTTGGTCCTAGAGAATTGTGTGTGATACCATGGAGAAGATTAAACAAGGCTTTTTCAAGGCCATCGGCAATGGTAAGGAAACTAAGGTGATGAATGATCCATGGGTTTTCTGCACTCCTTTAGCTCTGGGCCTATGTTTGTCAATTCTAAGGTTAAATCATGATTTATATGTTGCTGACGAATGTCAATCTCTTAAACCTCCTTTTTGGTCCTGAACTTGTAAGCAAAATTTGTACTATATACCTGCTTGCTCTTGCTAATGATGACTAGGCGCCCGATACTCATAGGCGTGCCAATGCTAATTCTGTTTATCAGTTCCTCGCCAGCGATTACCTTCTTCTGACAACTGCATTTGGAGGGTCATCTTGGAAGTGTTGTGGAAAACCAAGATCTCCTGAGTAAATTTCGGTGAAGGTCATCCAACTTTGAGGGCATTCCCAGGAAGGTCATCCAACTTCATTTTGTAACACGACAATCATCAAACTTTAGAATCATTTCAGCGAAGGTCATCATGACCAATTATAGGCAGTAAATCAGTAAATCACTAACGTGGATGCTTATGTGGCACCATGTCAGCATTTTCTGTCTCCTCCATGTTAGATTAAAAAAAATACAAATTGCCACAACATCATTTTCTCTCTGCTCCATCCAAACTTAATTTTGTATCTACATGATCATCAAACTTTTCAAAACTTTCAGACAAGGTCATTCAATTTTCCAAATTTTCAATCGCAATCATCATTAATAACTTAAAATAAAAAATAAACATAAAAAATAAAAACTTGAAGACACTTAGACTGACTCGATAATTTTTTTGGCACGTTCCATTCATATCGAGCCATCCAAACTTTTTATGTGTATTAAATATATAATATTATGATAATTATGTATTTTTAGTTAAGGAAATAAAAATTTTAAAAAATAACACACCGATTATTTTTTGGCACTAAATTTAAAATAATAAAAAATATTATAATTAAAAAATAAATATACTTTTTTTCGTGCGATATTTCATCTAGGTCGATTCAAATCGTGATGGCTCCTCTAGCGAAGTGCTAGACACGACCCGACATTCAACGGATTGTTGAGCCAAATTATTAATTATCATAATATTAAAAATAAAAGTTATTAGTTATCATAATATTATATAAAAAATCATATTTGGCTCAACAACCCATTGGATGTTGGGTCGTGCCTAGCACCCCGCTGGACGAGCCATTATGTTTTGACTCAGTATTATATAAAAATATCAAAATATAATATAAAGATATAATTTGTATGTTATTTTTCTTATTTTATATTTCCATAATTAAAAATATTAATTATTATAATGTTAAATATTTAATGCACATAAAAAGTTTGGATGGCTCAATCCGAATGGGTCATAAAAAAATGTACCGAGTCAGTCTAAGTGCCTTCAAATTTTTTTATTTTTATATTACGATTTTAATGATGTCTGCGATTAAAAATTTGAAAAGTTGAATGTAATGACCCCGATTTTCGATAAATACATAATTTTTTATTCATTTATAATATATGGAAAATCATTATCTAATATTTTGGAATTATTTAATTCCAAAATTGATGAAAATTATGGGATAAGTTGAAAATATAAGATGGAATTTCAGTAGAAGTGAAATTGTTATTATGGATTATTAAGTAAATTTGGATTTAAATAAATCTGAATAATTATGAGATAATTAATCAATAATGGATGGCCAAGATTAATTCTAAAAGAGTCTAAGGTCCAATAGAATTGAAAATCCTAACCTGCACTATAAACAAGCATTAAAGGGTGGCTGAAAATCCGCTTTTGGCCAAACAAAATTTTATCCCGTGAGCCCCTCTTTTCCTCTTATTTCACGTGAATTGACGCATTTCAGAGGGCATCCAACGGCTGGTTTCGAAGCCCCAACATAGGAGAAGAGGCTCGAGATGACGAACACGAGTTTCAAGGTCACACCGCGGAGTTATAGCTGGCCAAAGTCGGCATCCAGACAACTCGCGCAAATAAGGGATTTTTGTTGTTTTTTAGCCAACTTTAGGTACGTAGAGGGAATCCCTATGTCGTCGGTTTTTCGCGATATGGAACCCTATTCTCTTGTTCTTTGAAATATGATATGCATAGTTTGAACATCATATGACATGGTTATGGTGTTCGAAAAGTCGCGTCGGAACACACTTTTTCGTCGGCGACAGAACCCGGCCCGAGTTCTACCGTGCCTGGTCTGGATCAGACCGAGTATGACTCAGAACCGGATCGGATTGTCAAACCTGGCCCGAGTTCCTATTGGCTCAACTCAGGCTATGCTTCGGCACGGCACGGGTGCAGCGCGATTGCGATTGAAAGTGAACTGGCTGACTCGGACCGGGTTTACCAGGGGGTTTGATCTCCACCGAACACAGCTCGGGTTCCACACGACAAAAAACCTATTTTGGAATATAATTGTTAAGGATAATTGGATAGTTATCATAAGTTATTGTTCTTGATCATCTCTGATCATATTATTAACATATCTGACCTTATCATATCATTTGGATTTAATTTTTGAGATTATCATTGTCATTAATCCGTCTGATCATGTGAATCATTATAGCACTGATCCAATAGTTTTCCCCTGAATGGATTCTTGTTTAACTTAAATTGAATTGTTAAAGATAGATCTTCAAAATAAACAAGATAAAAAAGATAAAAATTGTCGGGTCTTCAGATTCTCTGATTGTCTTTAAGCCTCCGACCCATATTGTTATTGTTATGGATATTGTATGGGGCAAGAGGTTTGAGACGTCATCCTCTAAGGAAGCTATGACCATGGTTCTTGTCATCATGAAATTATTATTAACGCTATGTAGGGCGGCTTACCGTGACTTGATCTCTCATTTGCCTATATGAAAGAGACATAGAGTTTTCCTTAATTGACTGATCGCTCCATATTGAATTGGATAACTCAAAAAAAGTGAATTGAATTGAATTGAATGAAAATTGAATTGAATCATGGTCATTGGCGTTGACTAGCTTTGCCTCCGCCCATTGAATCGAATAGAAATTGTTATTGACATTGGCGTTGACTAGCTTTGCCTCCGCCCATTGAATCGAATAGAAATTGTTATTGACGTATTGAAATCGAATTGAAATTGTTAGAATTGGATAGTATCATAGTGACTGAACATAATTGATTATTGATAATTGTTCTATGATTGATCTTTTGATATTTTTCCTAATCCTTCATTCACTTATGGCTATATGAATTTATTGATTATTGAGTTCCTATCATATTGTTCTATTTAGTGTTTTATTAATTATTGTATCGTATCGTTATCCCTTCTATTGAGCACTGTTGATTTATTGATTATTATTATAGTTAGATTCTACATACTGAGTATTTTTATATTCATGAGTTTTCTCCTGCATCTGGATTCAAGTGAGATGGTAGTAGAAGATGATGATGCAGGTGGTCAGGCCCAATGATAGAGATATTGCACATGGTGTAGGATTATGTCCTACTAGTTTATTTGATTAGTTATTATTTTTGCATTTTATAAAATTTATTTTCTATAAATTTATTTTGAATAGAATTGTGTAATGCCTTTGGAACGACTCTGAGCACGTGAAAGTCACATGGGTCTCAGGGCGTTTACATTGAATGACCTTGTTCGAAAGTTTGAAAAAGATTGATGACCATGCAGATACAAAATTAAGTTTGGATGAAGGATAGAGAAAATGCTGACGTGACAATTTTTATTTTTTAAATATAGCATGAAAGAGAGAGAAAATACTGACGTGGTGCCACGTAAGCATCAATGTCATCAATGTCAGTGCCACATCAACGATTTATTGGTTTACTGGTTGTAATCGATATTTTTCTATGAATATCGATATTTTTATGGAAATTGATGCATAATCGGCTACCGACTCTGGATTTCTTCATGAGATTTGATCTTTCTGTGAATTCCACATGCTTATTTTGTGGTTTGGATGTAGAATCAAATGTTCACCTATTCTTCCAATGCCGTGTTGCAGAGTTTTATGGGATTTCTTTTAGCTGCATGTTAACTATCAGTTCAAGTATTTTTTTTTCTTTTGGCATTTAGGACATTGGATCAAGGAAGGTCAGGAGTTGGACTAGAGATCCAATAAAAGTTTTTTTTTGTCTCTCTTTGCTTACTGCCTCTGGGGGATATAGAAGGCAAGAAATAATCTTCACTTTAGTTCCAAGATGACAATCATGCAATGTGTCTGGGAGATGGCTGTCATTGCTGCAAACGAGTATGAAGTTACTCAATTGTCTAAAGCAATTCAACCCCATGACTCCATCCGAGTGGATGGGTTTTGCTCAATTTGGATGGGTCCTTTTTGAACCCATAGCTTCTTGGGGAGTGGGCTTTATGATTCGTGCCCCCGATACTACCTTTATTGCTGCAGGTTCTCTATCGCTGACGGCGGACTCCATTCTTACGTTGGAGGCTTGGGGTATGATGCATGGGATACTGCATTGTCGGCGCCTTCGACTCAGAAAAGTTCTTTCAAGAGTGGACTCGCAAGTATTAGTGCAAATTGTTAAGAAGACTATGTAGAAGATCAGGAGTTATTTGAGCTCAATCTAGAACGCCATTGAGTCCTTTATCTCTTTTGATATTAGCCATATTTATAGACAATGTAATAGAGGTGCGGATTTTTTGGCTTCACTTGGAAGAACTTCCACTTTCGATGTCTTTTGGGAGGATGTACCACCTCACGACCTCCAAATTTTGTATCAAGACTCATCTGGGATATTTTATAACAGATGAGCACTTGTTTCTAGAAAAAAAAAACATGAATATATGGGTAAGATGCACTAATGTGATGGAATTTATGACTTAAATTTTGTTAAATATGTTATTACATCAAAATTTAGGGGCGTAAGTAAAAACCTAACCACAAAAAAAATCTAAACAAACCAAAAAAATTAACTCGAAAAAACCTAAAATGTGGACTCCGCTAAAAGTTAGGTCAATCTTTCAGAATAAAATAAATCACTCGTTTAAATTAGGGCTCCTTACAAAAAAAAATCGGAGGGGCCCGAGCGGATCCAAATACCATTTTGAAATTATTATAATTAAATTATTTATTTATTTTATAAATAATATTTTATATTTTTTTCCTTTTCTCTTACTCATATTTATTAGATTAAGTATACTATTTACTTATTATCACACAATTGAATTTGAATATGATTAAGTTATTAATTTATTTTAATAAAATTTGGACAAAATTAAGTAGAATATTTTTCAATTATAATGTAATAATATCTTATTTTGGTTTATTTACATTAAATAGTTAAACTTAGAGTTAAATTTTATTTTTTTAAAACACCTACGTGATATATTTAAGATTTATATTTTTTAAAAAAAATATATTATTTTAAAGTAGGTTCTCGATCCGAAAAAAGACTATCTAGGTAGGATTTTTTATGCATTAAAAATCCATCCAAAATTCGAAGGTCATCTTTTTTTTGTTGAAAAACTCATCCAACCGAACTTTCACCCTTACATCAAACAACATAACCACTGAAAAAATATTGGATATTATTTAACAAAATACCTAAAAACAGAAATGGGAGGAAAATATTTCGATTTGAATAGAACTCCTTTACTTTTTTCTATTTATCTTTTTATTGTACGCCCTATGACCTCTCTTTCAATAAACAAATAAAAATATATAAATATATATATATATAATTTAATAGAGGTCTAAATCTACATGGTGTAAATTTGTTGTTTTTAGATAAGTTGTTAATTTTTATAAATAAACTGTATATATTAAAAATAAAAATTGTCAATTTCTATTTGCGACTTACTAAAAAAATTGATTTGCACATTTAGATCTACACCAACCAACATTGATGTGTATAGGTTATCTTTATTATTTGATTGTGAAGGTGCTCAACTTCATTACTAGTCTCGGAAATCGGGTCGATGATTCAATCCACGTGGTATTAACGATTATCTATTCATGGAATGGAGGACGGTCCACTATGGAGCCCGATTAATTCGATAAGATCGTCTCACGACGTGTGACTAACAATGATAGATAAAATTCTCAATAATTTTTTTTATATTTATAAAAACTCAAATTCAAAATCTCTGCTTAAAAAAGGAGAGCCACATCTGAACAATGGAACCAATCCGACTTGGCGCTTCTCGTTGGCCGAGATGTATCCAATTTGTCCACGTCGCGACGGAGATTTCTATTATTATATGGAAACAAAAATCCAGGAACCAAATGAAGTTGATAAGGCTTACTTAAAAACAAAACGATAATTCAGTTCATAAGATAAGTCAAGTAGCAATTGTCAAAGAATAGAAATAGTACACGACTGTCAATTTTAAAGAGATGTAGGGTTTTCAATGCCTCCTCATGGTCGTTTGGTATAAGATAATTCAAATAAATTATATTTTATTTAAAATTTTTAAGATTCATCATATTATCTCATTTGACTATCATCAATTATCAATAATTTTAATTACTCTGATAATTTTAATTATCACCTCATTGATAATCCAGATATTAGACAAAATGAATATGACTTTTCGGATTACTTTGACATGTATTTAGATAAAAATATTTATTTCATAAATATTTTATTATTTTATTATAATATAATATTAGCAATAATTTAAATAGTCATAATTTATTTAAGAGGTGATCTAAATTATCGATTAATTAAATCGATAATGCACTAAACTAAACGGCACTAAGAGTATGTTTTCTTATATATATTATGACAAAAATTAGCATATTTTGTACAATACTTTTAAGTTAAGATGGAACTCAAATGATATCTCAATTCTTGATCTTGATACTTCGTAAAGGGGAAAAAAATCGCATATTCTTTATTCTAAAAATTTGTTTGTTTCACCCATGGAAGAAAGAGTTGGAGTTTCAAAGGATACGGATGAAGTAATTTTTAAGGCTTCACAATTAGATAAATTAAATATTGGTAACTCTTAAATAGCAATCATCTTCGTGTAACCAAAAAAATACTTGACTAATTATTAAGATTAAGATTTTCTTATTGTCACACCTAAAATTATAACGCAACTTATTTTAGTACAATTTTACCCTTAACTTAGATCATCAATTTTGATGACGTATATTTAATATAAGAGTGAAATTTAAAAAGTGATATTAAGATTTTATGAGTAAAAATAAAGAGATCCGTAATGCTGCAGTATCAGGGCTATCCAAATTTCTTGATTTGAAATATTAATTATGATAGCGTGTTCAAATAAAGGTATAACAATGAAAGTCAACTACTTTCAAAAAGTTAAAAAAAAAGTTTTTTTGCTTTATATGAAAATAAAAAATATATATTTGGGATAAAACAAAAAAATGGGTAAAAAAAAAATTTGTTTCGGGGCAAAGTAGAAAACCATAGCCTTTTGGGGTAAATCAAATCTGATTTTTTGGGAAAGAAAACATTTTTGTTTTTTGAGTAAATAAAAAAATATTTTTTCTGGTGTAAATCAACAGAAAAATATTTTATGTAAGTAGAAAAAGTTTTTTTTTTTGTTAGAATCCATCGATATTTGGCTTGAGTCCTGATTTAATACTGGTTGTAAATTAAACTCATCCAAAGTTCATATGGCTGAATTAGGAACATGTGCCTACACAAAGTCCACAGAAAAAAAAATTTATGTTTTCTTTCATTTATTAGGCAGCTGAGCTGACTGCTGAGGTCTCCGTTCCGAAGCCGCACACAGGAATCATAAAATTCCAGCACATGACGTCATTGCCAAATGACCAAATAGCCTTGATATTAATTTTACGAGTTCTTTTTCTTTTCGTTGCACTGCTCTCTTACATATTGATATTAATTTATTTTTTTGGATCCGCCCGTTGTTTTTTCTATATAAAATGTCATGATGTGTAGATTAGAGTTTAGAGTCACCCCGGTAGCGGCCGCTCAGCACAATTGCACACATGGATCTGCACGTCTTCTTCCTGCCATTCCTCACGCCTGGCCACATGATCCCCATGGTGGACCTTGCTCGCCTCTTCGCCACCCATGGCGTCAAAGTCACCGTAGTCACCACCCCCGGGAACGTCCACCTCGTGAGGCCAACCATCGACATCGCTAACTCCGACCAATCCCCCCTCATCCACCGCATCCAACTCCTCTCCATCCCGTTCCCGGCGGCCGAGTGCGGCCACCCGGAGGGCTACGAGAACCTCCTCTCCTTCAGCAACCCCGAGGTCACCTCGGAGTTCGCGGCCGCCCTGGAAAGGCTCGAGATCCCCTTCGTGCAGCTCCTCCGATCACAGCGCCCCGACTACGTCGTCTCAGACATCTTTTACCCGTGGACGACCCGTGCTGCACAAGAACTCCGCATACCGCGGCTCGTTTTCCACGGAAGCAACTTCTTCTCCGGGGAGATAATGAGAGCGATCGCCGTCTCGAAGCTTTGGGAAAGAGAGGAGCCGTTCATCGTGCCCGGCTTGCCTCACCGTATAGAGATGAGAAGGTCGCAACTCCCCCAGTGGTTCTTTCGACGAAGCGATAATGTTAATAGGATGGCGAACTCCATGAACGAGAGCTCTGGGATGATCGTGAACAGCTTTTACGAGATCGAGGCGGATTATATAAATATGCATAACAAGAAGCTGGAGAACGGGAACAGGAAGACGTGGCACGTCGGGCCGGTCTCAATGCTGAGCCGCGAGATAAGTGACCGAGCGGCGAGAGGAAACATGGCGTCTATAGCCTCTGACGAGTGCCTGAAGTGGCTGGAAGAAAAAAAGCCGAGGTCCGTGCTCTACATGTGCTTCGGAAGCTTGGCCCGGTTCACCGAGACACAGCTGCGGGAGATCGCTTCAGGCCTTGCGGCTTCCGGCCACCCGTTCGTCTGGGTGCTGCGGCATAGCAGCGATGCATCCAAATGGCTGCCGGAAGGATTCGAGGAGGTAACAGCCGGAGGGCGAGGGCTAGTGATCAATGGATGGGCGCCTCAACTGCTCGTGCTCAACCACGAGGCGGTCGGGGGTTTCGTGACGCATTGCGGGTGGAACTCGTGCCTGGAGGGCGTGTGTGCGGGAGTGCCAATGGCGACGTGGCCGCTGTTCTCCGAGCAGTTCTTCAACGAGAGGCTGTTGGTGGACGTGCTCGGCGTCGGCGTCGGCGTCGGGGTGGGGGTTAACGTATGGAGCAACCATGAGGAGGAGAGAGATCTAGTGAAGGGAGAGGAGTTGGCGCGCGCGGTGAAGGAGCTGATGGGGAACGGGGAAGAGGCGGAGGAGAGGAGGCGGAGTGCGAGGGCGCTGGCGGAGGCGGCGAGGAGGGCCGTGCAAGAAGGCGGCTCTTCGCATGCCAACATGGCCGACATGTTGCAAGAGTTGGTTCGAAAGAAAGCGGTTCGCTTGGCTAATGAATAAACTTGTTATCTATTTTTAAAATTATTGTTATCATTGTTATCAAGAAAGCAAAATATATAAGTAGTCATTTTGTGTTGCATCTTGCAATTGCACGTTGAAACGACGGGGAGGGTGCTTTTCTTGCAGTTGATTATGAAGCACAATCAAAAGTTTTCATTCAGTTATTATTTGTGTATTCCATCTAAGCCAAAATTATTGTCATATTCTTATTATTTTGTATGATCTATCTTTATATTATATCAATAGTGATCATACAAACTCCGTGTTTTAAAATTCGGACTAATTCGACTAGTGTACTCCTATAAAATGATTTGCGGGACTGGATTATCTCATATCTAATCATAATCATGATGTTCACCTTATTTGATCACATCAAATTGGGTTAAAAAACTGAATTCAACCTACCGATCCGAAAGACAAATAATTTAACCTGATCAAATTAAAAATATATATATTTATTCTCTCGCTCTATTTTTGTTTCGTTCTACTCTACATATAAAATGGCGATATTTTTTTATTTATGATTTTTTCCCCCCGAAATTTTTCTTATGTTTTACAATATAAGTTACCTCTTGGCGTTAGTTTCTTCGGTTCAAAGATTTTAATTTTTTTCCTTTGCCTACATCTTGTTCGATGGCCAAAATTGATGACAGTTCGTGACATTTTCAATCCTATCATTTATGCGGACAACAGTAACAACTATGTGAAAAGATAGTGGCAAGTTGTTAAGCACAATTGTCACCTGCAAAGTCGCAAAGTAGGGTTGTCCCAAATAGTTTTTAGTCATTACAATCACTCTGACATGATCTATTACATTATAGCATATTTCATCTTGCACATGGAGTATTTGTGCAAGAAGAGTTGTATGTTCATATCACATATTTTATTGTACTTCTCCTTGAGGGCATTCCACATATAGGAACATCGTAGTCAATGATATGATACAAGTTATTGTGAACAAGCTCATACTTAATTCTACAACTCTACATTTCATAGTTGGTGCTGTTAAAATGTTCAAGCTTTGTTAGTTCCAAAGTCATAACTTTTGAAGCCATTTTCTAAAAAAGTAAATTTAAGTGTGAGTTAAAAGAACTTATATCACACAACTAACAATTAGAATTTAAATGGTGTACTTTGAGTATGAACTAAAAATTGCAATTGATCTACCACTGTTAAATTTATCCAAAAACAAATTAATATCATATTAATATTAATTTGACAATGAAGAAACATTAATCAGAAATATCAATAATATTTTCCAAAAACCAGTGAAGAGATTTATCAAAAATGTTTTCTTAAATTAAATAATGAAACTAATTTCTGGTAGACCAACTTTTAAAAAATAACACTAAGTTTAACAACCCAAAAATATTATTTTTTCAAAGAAACAAATTAATATTAATCGGAAAATATAAAATGTTAATTTTGATAATTTAATTGGGTCAAGTGCAAATTAAATCGAATATTAACTTCGAGTTAAATCCGAATAATAATAATAATAATATTATTATTATTATTATTATTTATCGATAAAAAACTTAATAACAGTATATTAAATTTGTCCAGTTTTAATTTAAATATTAATCCAAAAATTAAATGAGTGTTAAATTTAAATGTCAAAAAAATCAAGTTAAATGTGCCACTGTTCAATTTGGGCTTAAAGCCTCTTGATACGGAAGTTTTGCAGCCTGCGAAAATGGAGATTTTTTCGTGTCAAGATCTGACGATGCAAATAAGAAATGAGTTATAACGGGTCAATATTTGATTATAAATGGATCAGCAGTTAGATATAAACAAGAGTTATAGCGATTGAGTTGAGATTTTGATCAAGTTAAATAAAAAAAAAGAAAAGGGACTGCTTAGCAGGCTGCTTACCTTTATCATGCACCATTGGATGAGATCCGACGGTGCACATTTTTTTTAACGTTTTAATCTCCATCGTCCATACTTTCTTGGACGATCGAGATCGAACGATGCCACTATCTCTCAGCCTTCTTTCCCTCTCGATATGGTTTTCTCGACCCAGGCGGCCGACGTTCCAGGTGATCAGCGCTCCGGTGGTTGGCGATTCAGGCGAGAGCTCTGGCGGCGATCTAGGCGTCCCTAGCTTCCGACCGTCCTCAAACACGCACGAGAGAGACACGATCTGGAGAGCGAGAGATCGAGAGAGAGACAGACAGACAGAGGAGGGGTCGACGATCCAGGGCGAGGGCGTTCGTCGATGATCGATCGGGTGCGGCCGACGTCGAGGGCACAGTCAACGATCAAGGAGAAGGCGATCGATCGGGGGGCCGGCGATCAAGGAGAGGGCGCTTGTCGGCGAGAGAGAGAGAGAGGAACGGCTGCACACGAGAGAGAGGAGGTAGACACGGCTGCATCGAGAGAGAGAGGGAGAGAGGCACAACTGCATCATGCGAGAGAGAGTGGAGAGAGGGAGGCATGGCTGAGAGAGAGAGGAGAGGAAGGGAAGCTGCATCACACGAGAGAGAAAAAAAGAGCCGTCGGATGCCATCCGACAGCCAAAATATGATCCGCAGGCTGCTTGGCGCTAAGCAGCGCCCCTTTTCTCAATAAAAAAACATAGATCGACCAGCGAGATTAAAAGGGGAGTTATAACGATGCCGATTTAATCAGAAAAATAGATCGAACGGGTGAGATCAAATCACACAAAACTTATATCTGAATATGACAATCCAAATTAAATCATGATAACAATTATAGAAATGATAGAGAGATACAACGGTTCAGATTTAATCCGATTAAAACAACCAAAAGCCGACGATCCAAAATAAATGAATATGACAGCGAGATTTAACAAGAGGGAACAGATCTAACAGGAGAGATTAAATATTACCAAATGAAAGAAAAATTAATAAAAAAACATATCTGAAGGCTGAGATTAAAGAAAATCTCAAATGTCTGAGATACAATCTAAACAAAATCGACGACTACGATGAACATGCGAGATTAAACCAATCAATAAAGAACAATGGTGATGACTAAATGCTAAAGTGACCCGAGGGTTGGGCCACTTTGATTTTCACCGGTGGTGGCGCTTCATCAGCATTATCTTTGGTACCGGTGAAAGAAAGAAGAGAGGGGGAAGATGATTAGGGGACTCCCGATGTCGTGAACGTTCCAACAGACTCAATTGATTTACATAGGCGATCATTCCACGTTTGTCCATCCTCATCGTCTGCTGATCACGCTTGCCTATGATGCAATTGATTAGCGTCATTATTGTGTCAATCCCAGGAGATTTGATTCACCCGTTACACTATAAGAAAAGTGAGATTTTCCAACGGAAAGCAATCCATCACAAATTACGACGGAATTTGAGACGAATAGCAATCCGTCGACATTTCCAACGGTCCTAGCCGTCAAAAATATAAAAAATAAATTATGAAATTAATTATATTATTATTTTATTTTTTAACGGTTTGGAACATCGGAATTTTCAACGGCTCCCTATCCGCCAGATCGGCCACCAGGATATTTTTATGGAAACTGATGCATAATCGGCTACTGACTCTAGATTTCTTCACGAGATTTGATCTTTCTATGAATTCCACATGCTTATTTTGTGGTTTGGATGTAGAATGAAATGCTCACTTGTTCTTCCAATGTCGTGTTACCGGAGTTTTATGGGATTTCTTTCAGCTACATGTTAACTATTGTTACAAGTATTTTTCCTTTGGCATTTAAGACATTGGATCAAGGAAGGTGAGGACTTGGACTAGAGATCCAATAAAAGTTTTTTTTGTCTCTCTTTGCTTACTGCCTCTGGGAGATACGAAAGGCAAGAAATAATCTTCACTTTAGTTCCAAGACGACAACCATGCAATGTGTCAGGAAGATGACAGTCGCAGCCGCAAATGAGTATGAAGTTACCCAATTGTCTGAAGAAATTCACCCCTACGACTCCATCCGAGTCTGATGGGAGCCTCTAGAAGCCCAATGGGTTTTGCTCAATTCGGATGGGTCCTTTTTGGACCCATAGCTTCCTAGGGTGCGGGCTTTATCATTCGTGCCCCTGATACTACCTTTATTGCTACAGGTTCTCTATCGCTGACGGCAGACTCCATTCTTATGTTGGAGGCTTGAGGTCTGATGCATGGGATTCTGGCTTGTCGACGCCTTGGACTCAGAAAGGTACTTTCAAGAGTGGACTTGCAAGTATTAATGCAAATTGTTAAGAAGACTATGCAATGCCCTCGAAAGATCAAGAGTTACATGAGCTCAATTTGGAAAGCCATAGTCCTTTTTCTCTTTTGACATTAGCCATACTTATAGACAACGTAATAGAGCTGCAAATTTTTTGGCTTCACTTAGAAGAACTGCCACTTCCGATGTCTTTTGGGAGGATGTACCACCTCACGACCTCCTCCAAATTTTGTATCAAGACTCGTCTAGGATATTTTATAATAGATAAGCACTTGTTTCTAAAAAAACATGAATATATGGGTAAGATGCACAAATATGATGGAATTTATGACTTAGATTTTGTTAAACATGTTGTTACATCAAATTAGGGGCCTAAGTAAAAACCTAACCATAAAAAAATCTAAACAAACCAAAAAAATTAACTCGAAAAACCTAAAATGTGGACTCCGTTAAAAATTAGGTCAATCTTTCGAAATAAAAAAATCATCCGTTTAAATTAGGGCTCCTTACAAAAAAAATCGGAGGGGCCTGAACGGAACCAAATACCTTTTTAAAATTATTATAATTAAATTATTATTTTAATTTATAAATAATGTTTTATATTTTACCTTTTCTCTTACTCATGTTTATTAGATTAAGTATATTATTTACTTATTATCATACATTTGAATTTGAATATGATTAAGTTATTAATTTATTTTAATAAAATTTGGACAAAATTAAGTAGAATATTTTCAGTTATAATTATAATGTAATAATATTTTATTTTGGTTTATTTACATTACATATTAAACTTAGAGTTAAATTTTATTTTTTAAACATCTATGTGACATATTTAATGTTTTAAAAATATATTATTTAAAAGTAGGTTTTTTTATGCGTTAAAAATTTACTCAAAATTTGAAAGTCAATTTTTTTGTCAAAAGAAATCACCCAACCCGAACAACTTTCACCCTTACATCAAACAACATGACCACTGAAAAAAATATTGAATATTATTTAACAAAATACCTAAAAATATAAAGGGGAGGAAAAGATTTCGATTTGAATAGAACTACTTTACTTTTTTTTCTATTTATCTTTTTATTGTACGCCCTATGACCTCTATTTCAACAAAAATGTAATATATATATATATATATAATTTAATAGAGGTCTAGATCTACATGGTGTAAATCAGTTGTTTTTAGATAAGTTGATAATTTCTATAAATAAAGTGTATATATTAAAAATAAAAAAATTGTCAAATTGTATTTGCAACTTACCTAAAAAAATGGATTTGCGGTGTATATACGTGATCTTTATTATTTGATTGTGAAGGCGTTCAACTTCACGTGGTAACAACTTTTTTTTAGATTGGAAAGCGGGCTGATGATTCACACGGTATTAATGGTTATCTATTCATGGATTGGAGGAAGGTTCACCTAATTCGACTAATTCTATAAGATCATATCATATCATGTGCCTAATAATAATAGATGAAACTCTTAATAATTTTTTTTACATTTATAAAGACACAAATTCTCAATAATATTGTGAAGGCGATTTTTTCGTAAAAAATTGTAAAGGCGATTTTTCTGTCGGAAGTGTCCGTCAAAACTTTCGAAGGATTATTTGAGAACCGTCGATAATTTTTTACGATGACAAATTTTTCAACTAACCGTATCCGTCGTAAAGACATATTTGCGACAAATTTTGAAAGTTTTGCGACGGATAAATCCGTCGCAAAATCGTAATATAGTTGTAGTGAATGGCACCAATCCAACTTGGCGCCTTCTCGTTGGCCCAGATGTATCCAATTTGTCCTCGTGGTGAGGAAGATTTCTATTATTATATGGAACAAAAATCCAGGACCAAATGAAGTTGATAAGGCTTACTTAAAAACAAAACGACAATTCAGTTCATAAGATAAGTGAAGTAGCAATTGTCAACGAATAGAAATGGTACACGACTTCAATTTTAAAGAGATTAAAGGTTTTCAATGGCTACATTGAATCCTGTGGTATGAGGAAATGCGAATAGATTATCTGTTATTTTATTTTATTTAAAATTCTTAGGACTCATCACATTATCTCGTTTGAATATGATTGATTATCAATAATTTTAATTATTTCAATAATCTTAATTATCAAGGGACGTGACTTTTCATATTATCGGTTGTTAGAAATGCATTTAGATAAAAATATTTATTTCAATATTTTATTATTAAAAAATATCATTTAATTGCATCACTTTTATTGTTTGAATTTTTTATAAATAACTCTTGGTTTACTCATCTTATTTTTTGTCAATATTCACTTTTTTATTTTTTACTTTATTTATTTATGATACTATACGATGAATGTGTAAATTTTTAGGAGTATTTTGATAATTTACTTTCTAATTAGCCATTATTTATATTACTAATGCTTACCAAGCATTATAATATAATATTATCGATAATTTAAATAATGATAATTTATTTAAGTGATTATCTAAATTATTGGTTAATTAAATTAGTAATGCACCCTTAACTATAATATCCTCAAAAATAAAATAAAAGGAAAAGGAGAGAAAAATAAATAGAAAAAGAAATCTATAACTAATTAAGGTCCAATTATAAAGTCACTAGTCTAACAAGCCCAAAATTCAACTTATAAGTACTCCCATATGCCCTAAGCCATACAATCCTCTCTTTTGCTATTCTCTCCTCCCACCCTCACGGCCAACACCCCTCTCTAAGGAGTAGCACAGACAGCAACAAGAAGAATAAGAAGATGAAGAAAAAAAGAAGAAAAAAAGAAAAAAAAGAAAGGATTAGGATAAAGATTTGGATTTTAACTCAAACCCTAAAGATATGTAATAGGGATTCAAATCCCTCTCTCCCCTTTCAATGGTGTTTTGTTTGGATTGAGAGACTCAAGGACACTCTGTTCTTAATAAGAATTTTGATTGAGGGTTGCATAAATAAGGATTTGCATGATTGAATATTGCATGATTTATGTTTGTATAATCTATTAAATTCTTGACTATCTTGTAATAATTATTTAGATAGACTTTACTTATTCAAAAATTACAAATAATATATAGATGGAAAGCTCTCGAGGTCTAGTTTTCACAGAATTTTTTTTTCATATGATTTGAAGATCTGTGCAAATAGTTATGATCCAAACACCGAACTGGTATTGTACTATCTCGAGAATTCGTGACTATTTTATAATAATTATTTGGATAGGTTTTTCTTATCCAAAAATTTTAAATAATACATGGATGAAAAACCCTCAAAGTTTAGTTTCCACAGAATTTGGTTTCACATGATTTGGAGTTGTATACAAATAGTTATGATCCAAAAATCGGACTAGTATCATTCTGTCTTGGGTAACAGTGAGAGTAAATTGTAAAATGTATAGTAAATTGGAAATAAGGAATTAGGATTGAAATTTATTTTCAAATTAAGTGGTCGTGTTATCTTTCTGTGAAAATTAGAATCATGTGAAAAGAACTAGTATATGTTAAGTTATTAATATTTTAGTGGCTGCTGCCAGAATACTGTGCAGAGAATAAATTCTAGTAGTTGTATGAATTTTTAGAAAAAAGTCCCAACTCTTGTTAATAAATGAAAATTGCATGTTTTAATGTGTTTTATGATGCATAGATCTAAGAGATCATATCCGAATATTTATGATGTTTTAAACTATGTTTATTGAAATTGAGATCTCAAAAACTGAGACTTTCGGGTGAAAGATCGGACTTCCAGGACGTTGGCACGATCGAGCCAAGTCTCGGAACGTCCGTGATAGACCGAAAAACTGATTTATATTATATTTATATTATTTTTAAGATATTTACTATTATGTATTGATGATTGATGATTGTATATAAACCTAGATACATGAATAAATTTATCAATATCTGATAAAAATTAAATCATAGAAATGATGATAAAAATTAAACTTATCAATATCTGATTACGACGATCCAAATTAAATCATGATAAAAATTATAGAAATGATGAAGAGTTACAACGATTCAGATTTAATCCGATTAAAACAACCAAAAGTCGACGATCCAAAATAAATGGAATATGACAGCGAGATTTAACCAGTAAGGAACAGATCTAACGGGAGAGATTAAATATTACCAAATGAAAGAAAAAATAAAAAAAAACATATCTGAGAGCTGAGATTAAAGAAAATCTCAAATAGGGCTCAGTCAATTTATATAGGTGATCGCTCCAGGTTTGTTCGTCCTCATCGTCCGCCGATTACGCTCGCCTATGATGCAATTGATTATCATTGTTATTATGTCGATCCCAGGAGATTCGCCCATTAATTGCCATCATTTCAAAGATCATAATACCCTGGTTTGGTTAGTGATGATCATGTTGATCCTTAATCAACATGATGAATACAATTATAATATGTGAATTTAAAACATCCAAATTGTTAAAATCTGTGAACTCCAATGGTGCTCTCCAATCAATCGCCGGAATAAGAACAGAAGGGAGAAGAGGCGGTTACGTGATGACACAATTCAGAAGAAATGTATTACAATTACAACTGACTTAGGCACTTAATCACTTACCGATTGCACTATTTATACTACTAAGCAGTAATCGATATAGAAAATAAATCAGATCAATCCGATACAACAAGCTAAAGATACTGTTACATCATGAAGAACACGACTCTCCAACTCAGACATTGGAGTGATGTACAGCAGACGATGTGGTGTCTAAGTGTCTTCCAACACAAATATCATCCATATAAAATCTCATTATTATGGAATAAGGTTTTCTCTAAATTGGCTTAACCTTTTGGATTCATTTATGAAGATGGATTTTACTTCTTTTAGCATATTATTATTTATTGGAAAGAAGATGTTTTTTTGTTGTAGCGTATATATTATTTTATGCTTTATCTGTATTTGTTGTAATAATATGATTTATCATAATTTATTTTATGGCTTATGTAAGCATAATACTTAGTAAAATTTAATATTATTGTCGTAACCTTTTATGAGAGCTCAAATTGATTACTTGTTGACATATTTATATGTTAATTTACTTATATATTATAAAGAAGAAGATACTTCGAGGTTGTGTTTTGATACAGAATTTGCTCCAGTTCTCACAAGTTCATCCAAACAGGAAAATCAAGAGTAGAACTTCGGTTCTAGTCAAAAAGTCATGTGAGCAAAACTAGAGTTCTTACTTCTAACTCACGTCTTGCTTTCTTTTAAAACATTTATATATATGATATATACTAATTAGTTTAGTAATATATATTTATGAATATACTATTAGTAATAAATTTATTTGGATCTAATAATTAAAAATATTTTATTATTAGCTATAATATTTTGCTTAATATTATAGTATAACAAAATTATAAAAAAATCATATAATATTAACTGAATTAATGTAATTATTATAATTGTATATTGTATTTATTGTATTATAATATTAGTTAACAAAATTAATGTAAAATCTTATGTATACTATTATATTTATTATAATATAATTTTATTAATTAAATTTTTTAGTTGTTTTTAGGAAAATTATAAATAATCTAATTTATATTATATTTGGATCTTAAGATATTATTTAGGTAAATATATAATATTAATAACATACAAAAAATTTAATCAAAATTAATATTAAAATCATAAGACACAACTTATTTTTTAATAAATTTTAAATTAATAATTATGTATAATATGTTTTATATTCTAGTCATTATTATTATAAATAAATAAATACATAATATTCTTTATTTACTATATTTAAATACCTCATAAAATAATAAATCATATTCCTAATTTTTACTTTTTACCAAGTGAAATTTATTTATCAAATCAATTTTTTAAATCACCATCATTACATTTTTCATCTAAACATGAAACGTAAACTTTCTTATCTAATTGATTAGTTCTTAAAAAAACTAATAAGGACTCAAATTCTACTGTACAAAGTCCAAACACAACCCCAAAAATCACCGGAATAAACTTGCTCCTCTATATAATCTAGTATCAAAATCAACGGGCCCTAATAAACTTTGAGTTCTCCATCTGAATTAGTTACTAATTAAGTATCAAAATCTACCTTGAAAAAGTTGTTTGAAATAAATAATTCAAGCTAATCACTCACCTCTATGTGGAATCTAGGAACAGTTAATCACCCTTTATTCGCTGTCCTCGGGAACACCAGGTTAACTAACGTGATCTAATTTCTAAAACTCATTTTGTCCTTGACAAAGTATCTAAATGACGCCTGTATCCCCGGATGCAAAAGTAGCCCCCTCTACAAATATGGTCAGAATAGTAGAGATTTCATAGCTAGCTCTAACTTAGAATCTGGAAGGAGGGAGATAGCTAACGGTTGAAGAGAAGGCCTTCCCCGGTGAGTTTCTTTGTGCAGTCAGGCTTCGTCGCCGGCGGCCGGCCGGCCGATCAAATGAAGATCAAGCTAAAGTCGGATGAACCGATCTTAGGAAGAAGTGACATTTTCAACAGGTCAGTATCGATCGCTCAAAGTTGCTCTTATGTTTTTTTTTTCTATTATCTTTTGGTTGTTTGTTTATTACTTGAATCAAGAGTATATTATATGTATGATCCCCCCAATATGTTCAACTCTACTAGTGATCCACCACAACCACTTCCTCCAATCTATTAGTGATTTGTTGCATGAGTGTAAGTAATATGCTCATCCGCAACGAAATGCCTTAGCTTTAGTTTGTTCTCTTTGTTCCATCTGCAGAAACGAAACTGTTTGATGTCAAGAAATGGCATGAGACCTTACAAAAATTATTAAAAATACAAGACTAATTACAAGCATATTTGAAGTTATATTATGTGCACCTTGACTGACGTTTATTACTTCATTGATTCAAGAATGTATCATGTCAACATAATTAACATATCAAGGAATTTTGAATTCAAAATCGGATAAAGACAAATCTTTTCCTCCTTGTTGGTACTTTTGAGTTATGAACCGGCAGTTCTAGACTTGTCCACATATGTGTGAAGAGATTGTGTTCTAAGCATGAGGTGATCCATTTCGAATGGATTAATCCTGAGGAAAATAGCTACTTAATTAGTGTAGTGGAATTATAATAATGATCCTACTCCCCTACATCATTCAATGTAAGATTAATTTGCACGCGCGTGGAGGTAAACCATGTGTGTTGATTAATTAATAATTATATTATCCCATCGATGGACCATTTTTGTCATTTTTAAAGATGAACAAAAGGAATCAAAGCGTGCAAAAATAGTCAGGGTGTCGCCCATAAATTAAGAAGTTAAAATAATAACGCCATATTTACCGTACGTGTGAAAAGTAGACAATATTGTTGATGTGGTGGTAGTAGTAGTAGTAGACAATATTGTCAGGAGCATAGACGTTTTAACTATTTTGAAGATGGAGAGGCACACGTGAAAAGTAACACATCGCCTTTAAATTTGGTCAAGTAGATTTGATTTGTGATCCAAGTCGTCCAACAAAGTGACAGACTGGGTGGTCACGGGGCAGACGGCAAGTGTTATAATTTTTTAGTGACAGTATTTATTCCTAGAAAAATATTAATTAATGTCCTTTTGTTTTACTAAATAAGACTAAAACTATCCGTATGAAACGATAATAGTATTTCCTTTAAAATGATGACAGAGTCACGCAGAATTTTTCAGCAAATTTTGTAGTTATATTATTTTATTGTGAGACTTGTGTCTTCTTCTGTTTATTTTTTACAACTGAAGGGAAAAAAAATGATAGATAATTGACTGCCATGCATTATCAGAAAAAAAAACTTATGCATTTTTTAAGCAACTAAGTGACACATTTTTCATGAAAGCTATGCATGCATTTGAAATCACCACTATTCATATCATGAGCTCAAGTAGCCTGCCATTGTGATTTTGATCATGGAATTAGGAGGTTCAAATTTTAGAGTAAAAGAGGTCTGAACTCTGAACATTTACATTTCTAGAAATGGCTCCTTCAGGAGATATTCTTTGTATGCATCTCATTAATTTGTATAACTATAGACGACTACATGAATCTTCGTTCAACTTCTCAAGCGTTAGAAGACTAATTATATAAAGTCCTTTTTTTTAAAAAAAATTCATCTTCTTGCTATGTACGCATTTCTATTGTTTGTTTTACTGAAACAACAGATTCATCTGAATTCTTGTCGATCAGTTATGCATATGCAATTAATTGGGATTTTATAGATCAAGATATATATTCTAACTAGTAATAATGGAGGAAAAATTAATACTTGAGATAGAGGAAGACAAAGAACATGCAATAAGGAAGAAAACAAAGTTATTATTATGAATAAGAGTAAGCAGAAGAAGGAAGGCAAATAAAATGAAAAAAAATAACAAAAAAGAGAAATAAGGATGCTGAAACAACAGAACTTTGAAACTGAAGATGGATGATGAGCTTTATATGAATATAAGATATTACATAACCTATGCCTGCCCACTAGCTTGTTGATGTGAAAACACTTTTCCTATGGCACACCTCTGACAACAAGGTTCTTTAAAATTAATTTATTTTTCCTATATTTTGTAGATGTATCAGTCAGCCTGAAGCTTTGTCCCCGTATTTTGAAGAGTAGTATATATATATATATTTTGTCTGAGTAATGCAATACATTTTGCCACATAACGAGGCCAGTGGGATTTTTCTTGTATTAACTATTTTCATCACTCCTCATCAGAATAAGTTTGATCACTTTATTAGTAAATTAATTGATATTTTTTGGACGAATAGAGAATCTTCTTGCACTGCATGCAATTAATTACACTTGGTCCAAAGTTTAATAATTAAAACAGAAATACAATGATCATATATAAAGCACAGACGTTCGATCCAAATCAATATATTAATTAATGCCTCTTAAATTAACCACTGTGATGTTGTTTATGAATGAGTTCCATGTCGTTTCTCCAAAAACATCAACATCATGACAACAAGCAGTGTCATTTATTTCTTTGGTTAAATTAGTATAAGACTAATCATTAGAAAGAGAGTGTAATCATGCACAATGATACATGATTTATCCAAGACAAAAGAAAAAAAGATTAACAGAAGAAAAACATCACAATACACATAAAAAAATAGTTATCCATAAAAGAAAAAATAGTCGAATTAATTTTATTAAACTGACTGATTAATAATTTAACTTCCCAAGTTGCACAACAGTGCAAGCACCATCTTATACTTCTATATATACAATACGCGCGTTGCAGACTTGAACCATGCACACGTTAATTTCACACATCCTGAAATCTCAGCCATGCATGCGCCCAGGACCGGTGACAACAAAAGGCTATGGGAAAGCTGTCAACTACTGGAATCCCCCTCAGCAGGCGCCGCGGGCTGCCGCCGGAGTCTTCCGACGAGGGTGGCGATCATGCCGACTGCACCGGCGGATCGTGCCGTTCCTGCGCCGCCCTCCTCATCGCCGACTGCATCGCGATCGGCTGCTGCCCCTGCGCCGTGGTCAGCATGCTGGCGCTGGTGTTCGTGAAGGTCCCCTGGGCGATGTCGAGGAAGTGCCTGAGATCGCTCAGGCGGAGATGGCGACCTCGTCTGCAGAAGAGGGTGAGATCAGATGCCAGGGAAAGAGATGGCGAGGGTTTGGAATTCGACGTGGGTACTAATTATAATGGAACAAGAGCGGGTGATGAGGACGAGAGAGGAGGGCGCAGAAGTGTGTGCTGCACCACGACGTTCGATGCTGAGAAGATGTGGATGGAGTTGTATCAGATTGGACAGTGGGGGTTCGGGAGACTTTCCTTCTCCGGAAATTTGAAGGAGCCCCCCGTAATTGCACCTGCCAAGTTCATTAATTAGCTGATGATTAGTAGCTAATTAACCATTGTTTATATACTGGTTTCCTCTAATGAAAATTGAACGATCAACTTTTGTGAATCGAAGTCACTAATATTAAAATCTCAATATATATATATATATATATATATATAGATGTCATATTCGAATGAATCTAAGTTATAGGTGGCACCGCGGTAGTGATCAGTAGCTAGAGCTAGGCATGGCGACGGATTGCGAGTCATATAGTTAAGTACAGATTTGTTTCTTTATTTATTTATACATCACAATGTTAGTAGATTACTTAAGTACTGGTAGCTTTTGATAAAGATATACTTAAATCGAAAAAGATATAAATACATTCGAGTTTTATATTATTATTATTGTTATTATTTATATTTCAAGACATCTTTAAAAGATTTAAGTCAAGTGTGTGAATAATCATGAACAAAATATCATATTCCAATCAACATTTCGAAATTATAAAACCATATAAGAAATCATTATAAATATTCTTCCAATTGAGATTTTCATATTTCTTTCAAATGATAAAATATTAATACCACGTCATCATTTTTTATATTTTTTTAACTTCTTGATATTTTGTGTTTTGATAGGATAGACACAAACCATTTTTTTAGAGAGAGAATCTTATCTTTCTTGCCCATTTTTTATTTTTCATATTCTATTTTTTCAATAAAAAATAATTAAAAATTAGAAAAATCAAAATTATAAGATCAATGAAATCTTCCTATCCAGAGATAGATCCACATAAAATAAATCTTATGTTTCTGATTTTCAATTCGGAAAGCAATCCTAACGACCATAATCAAAACTATTGTAAATGTGTTAGATGTAATAGTTTGAGATTATGGAAAATAAATGAGCCAACCTAGAAATTATATGGGCGAGGACAAGTTCATTATGTAAACAAAAAAAAAATCGTCGTACTAAAGCTTAATATAATCTAATTAATTTGTGAAATTTGGGCTTAAACTAGGAAGCAGGCCCATCGAAAGATTATAGCTACTATTATAAATACTTTTCCCAAAAACATAGGAAAAAGAATGTTACATGATCATTAAGGAGAATCACGGAAGCTAAGTGCTTCGCAAGAGTGATACATCTATGTCCGATCTCACTATCTCCTCAATTTCTTTCATTCGGATAATGAAGTCACTTGCCCCAGTCAATCACACAAAAGAATGAGCAGCGGCAAAGTGAAGAGGCATGATATGCTACATCCATGTTCATTCTTTTGTCAGTTCTCATGAATTTTCAATCTCGTATATGATATATGCTGTGTTTTTTTTTTAGAAGAGATATATGCTGTGTTATGTTGTGATGTTCCTTAGTTTTTCTTGTATCCAACTAATGGGTTTGTATTCTGATGCTCGCTGCTACCAATTACTGAGTTCCCATTCTTGTGTTCCTCGTTGAGATCATACTCGGAGCTGTATTCATCAATACCAAATGCCATTTGGCGTAACTTATCAATCTCTGTAGTATTATATTTACTTGAATCATATATGGTGCTCTGACCAAACCTAACCCCATTAGATAGGTCAGATAGGCTTCCAGTGTCCAAGGCTCTCACTACCTATACAAAGAACAAAGATTAAAGAAGTATGAAAAAGATTCTTTAGCACGAGGATATACCATCACACATATATTACAAACATATAATACAAATAATCATATTAACACGCATATGTCAATATCAAGCAAATAGTATGCTTTAGAACAATGCACACGTGTTTCTTACTTGGATCATTCGCGGTCTCTTGGGAGCCGAATGACGGACACAAGCGGTAGCTGCTTCAATCATCTTTCTCATCTCACTTTCCGCAAATTTTCTATCAAGCTTTGGGTCCACTAGTTCTTCAAAGTTCCCAGTCTCAAGGGCATGAACCAACAGAGGTCTCGCCTACAAAAAAAAAGGAAGACATGCAAGGCATGATAATATGGTACAAAGTCATTACATGTGCAAAAACACGACTCCAAAGGGCATTGTTTATATTGATATTTCATTAAAAGTATCAAAGCATATTTATACATAATATTTCTCAGCATTTCAAGACATGTTACACTCTTACACGGTAGACATGTGAGCCCCTTTGAGGTCCAAACCTTCCTTTTATATGTTTTTGCATATAATCATTTATACAAGAAACCAATAATATGCATGTAAGCACATAACATCATACATAAGAAGATAAATTGAACTCAATATACAAGATCTAATTGCCTTGAGAAATTCCTCTATAAATTGATTCCATAAGTTCAGAAAACATCATGTGTACCGAAAAATATTGTACGAACCTCAAAATTGAGAAGTATTACGAGAGGCGATATAAAACAATAAGAATTATTAAATACACAAAACAACCGTGAGCATAATGGATATCCTCATAAGTCAATAACCAGATAATAAAGATTATTAATAATTTACTTTAAGACAATGAAAGCTTAAAGCAGACACCTTAAAATGTTTATATAGGACGGTGACATTTACCTAAAGATTGTTGTGTTTGTCATACATTAATTGTTTCAGTTCTATTAAAATGTCACTTTGTTTATGTTTGGTAAATAATTTACCTTCATAACAAGTTCACCTAACGTATCAAATGCAAGTACATTTGTCAAGATGGTATGAAAAATTTAGAAATCTAAGCACCTAATGAGATTAGTCAAAACATGCTGAATTTACATTAAAACAAATTATGGTGAGAGCTTATTTCACCGGCTTGATATCTTAACAAAAAATATGAAATTCAATTGTTAAATAAATCAGAGGCAAATGAACATACCCATTCGACTAAACTCTCATCGCCTAAAGGTTGTGATGGATCCACTGGCTTACGTCCTGTTATAAGCTCTAATAGTACAACCCCGAATGAAAAAACATCAGATTTATCTGTTAGTTTTCCACTTGATGCGTACTCTGGTGCCATATACCTAAGTAAAATACAAGCATCCAGGCATGCATTACTAACTGTGGTAATTCTCACTACATGAATGAATGAATATATATACACACAAATGCATATATTTACATAATTGAACTGATAAAAAAAGCCAAAAAATTCATCAAAGTTGTCTATTAATAAAAGATCATGTGCTACTATCTACATTGATATGATTTCATAATTATTCATGAAGTCAGTAATTCTGTTGGGATTCATAAACACAAATTGTTAAAATTGTGGAAGGATCTTGTAGCTGAAAATAATAGAAAAAGCAAAAGAAAATTGTGCAAGAATCTCTAGAAGAACTAGGACAAGAAGATATATGTTTATAGGGTTTAACAAGAGTTGTTCTTAACTATTTGGGAACTACTTATCTGGTAATAGTGCATAATCTACACTCATAAAAGGTAGTGTACAATTTTTGAGATAGGGTACAACCAATTTAACGGTAGTTGTAGCTACTAAATGATACAAATGTCAATATATGGATTAATTGTAGAAAAAGAAAAATGACAGCAACCCACAACAACATCTAGTACCAGCTAACCCCAATAAACAAAATTATATACGTTAAGCTCACGATTGTGGTTCTCTAATTACTTAGATGAGTTGCACAAACAAATATTACAAACTCATTAGTATGACTGAATTAAAAAGGAACACATGGAACTATCATATGAAATTAGTTATTATGAAACACTTTAATGAAACTCACCCGAAGGTCCCCATAACACGGGTGGATACATGTGTATTGGTATCGTTCGATAATTTTGCTAGTCCAAAATCTGCAACCTGTAGGCATTGCATGGAATTTATTGGTAAACAAAGAAAATAATGAACGAAGAAATTTTCTGCAAACAAATTCCAAACATCAAAGTCAATTGTGTGAAAAAATATGCCTTTGCTTCAAAAACGTCGTCCAAAAGAATATTAGCTGACTTGATATCCCTATGGATGATCCTCGGATGACCTAGGAATGAATATAAATCCAACACATGAAAACAAAAATTACAATGGTATTCAAATCATTAAGAAGGAGGGTTGTGTTAAGCCCCGACAGCCAGCGTAAAACCCTGTCGAATCTTATGAACATGGATCAACGAAGTCGTATGATCCATGTAGCCGACCCCATCTAGTGGGATAAGGCTTTGTTGTTGTTGTATTCAAATCATTAAGAAATCTACCATGATGTCCAAAATTCAATAACGGTAGAGCAAATGTTAATCACTTACAATCCTCATGCAGATATGATAATCCACGAGCGGAGCCGATAGCTATTTTCATCCGTTTTGTCCAATCTATCACTGGAACATCCCTCCCTGATATGATCAATTCATAAAATAATCTAAGATCAATCTCCAATTTGAGTAATCTGTTCAATTAGAAAACTTATATATGTGAAGGCAAAAATTTGCACATGAATGCTTGACCATGTAAATGATGTTCCAGAGTGTTATTTGCAACAAACTCATATACAAGGAGCCGATGATGATCAACTATGCAATATCCCACTAAGGAAACCAAATGGCGATGGTGAATGCGGGTAATGATATCAACTTCTGCCCTGAATTCTCTTTCTCCTTGTCCGCTACCAACTTTAAGTTGTTTCACTGCCACTTTTCTCCCGTCCGAAAGAGCTCCCTTATAAACACATCCAAACCCACCCTCACCAATAAGATTGTCTCGAGAAAATCCATTTGTCACAACCATTAGCTCTTCATATGTGAAGGTTGAATTAGAGGCACCAGGATCTGGTCCTTGTCCATTGTTGTATAAGGTACCACCATAACTTGCATAAGAGCTTCCAGCACTTGGAGGCTCCAAGTGACCTACATGCGCCACCATTTCATTCGAACCATGGTAAAAGCCATCTAAATTATACACAATACGAAGAGTAATTATTATAAGCATAAGAAGTTCAAAGAACACAGGGAATAAAAAACTTCATCAGATTTACTGGGCGATTTAGAGTTGCGGTCAATTGGTGGCGGTGCATATTGTCTAGCGAGATTACCCATTCTGCCCTTCTTCTTTTTCGATATGACAAAGAAGGCAACCACTAATGCAACAAAAACTCCTGCAGCAGTAATCCCTACAACAGATCCAGTCCTCAAATTACCACTCGATTGTGAGGGACTTGAAGCAACAGCTGAATTATTGCTAGGTGTTCTCGAACCCGAAGGTACTATGGGACTTGACTTGGAAGGAGGTGTTGTGATTGGAGTCGATGGATTATTGAATGATGATGGAACCGGCGGGGGTATGGATCCCGGAGAAAGAGAACTTGGCGGGGTTTTAGGAGAAATGGGTGGGGTAGGGGGCGAAAGGACTTGACTGGTTGGTGATGGAAATTGAGATGGTGTGGTAGGAGCAGATGGCTGAACAATGGGGAATTGCGACGGTGGGACAGGAGGTGGAGGAAGAGGAGGAGGAGGAGGAGGAGGAGAAGGAGGAGGAGGAGGAGGGTTTGGGGGGTGCAACAATGGAGGAGGAGAATGAGGAGGAGGAGGCGGCGGTGGCGGTGGCGGAGGAGGAAGACTAGGTGGAGGAGGAGGAGGAGGAGGAGGAGGAAGAGGAGGAGGAGGAGGAGAAGGTGGAGGGGGAGGGGGAGAGAACAAGGGAGGAGGAGGAGGCGGCGGAGACACTAATTTAGGAGGAGGCGGAGGCGAAGGGTCGGGCAACTCCGGGGGCTCATCGGACTCCGATGGCGGCGTCTTCGTCGTCGGCGGAGATGGAGTCGAGTCCGGCAGCGGAGGCGGGCTGCTGTCGCCGTCTTCGTCCGATGGCTTCGGAGAAGGCGGAGATGCACGCGAATCGTCGGCACCATCACTCGACGGTGCCGGAGCTGATTCATCCATTCGCTATCTAAATTTTTCTAACACAAACATCTGATTCTTCCCTATCTACAGTCACATTTGATTCTGAACTCTACAATTCTAAAATGATGAAACAAAAAGAAGAGTAAACGAATCTAATCATATGGATTTTGAGAGCAATAAGATTAACATCCCCTTAAACCATGAACACGATCGACAACAAAACGGAAAAGCGTATAAAAAAAATAAGAAATTACAGTAATGCGCGTCCTAAAAATAGGATAACAGTAATCGTCTTACCATGAAAAATATGCAAATGAGGGATCACGCGGCGAGCTCACTTGTGGAACGCTACAAATGGTGGTGTGGAGGGAAAGGCGAGGAGTGCAAGGAGGAGGAGGAGGGGTGCGATAACTGCGGAATGAGATTATTATTTTCTCAAAAAAAAAAAAAAAGCTTCCTCTACGAAGCAGGAGTTAAACAGTGAAATAATTATAATTTTAACGTGTTTCCGAAAGCACGGGTATTAACATGATCTATAAAACTGATAACCCTCCTCTAGAACTTGTAATATTCATATTTGTTCCTTTTTTATTATTATGAAATTTTATCTTTCTCCTACCATCTCTCCATTATTAATTATAATATTAAATATATGTTTGTTTGTTTCATCATCACGCCTTCCATTTATTAATTGAATTCAGCATCATTACATTTATTTTTTAATCAACATTTATAAAAAAAATAATGCAACAGTAAATTTATTTATTAACCTATAACTATATAATAATATTTACATCTGCATGTTATAACCATGTGATATCTTCATGTTTTTTTCCCATGCAATTTGGAATAAAAAAAATTTATTAACCATTTAACAGGTCAATACTTCTGTAACGTGGAAAGAAAAATCCTGGTGTTTTTATAAAAAAAAAAAAGAAGTTAAGGCTACTATACTTGATAAGAGTTTGCTGTGTATGCACTCCATATCAATCAAAACCATCCATTTCAATGACTGAGTGCTATCTTTTTTTATTTTTTGAGGGTTATTTCTTTATATCTTCATTGTAATTTTTCACATTTAACTCTAATATATAAATTCACCATAGAACGTCCCTAAATTATTTCATAATTTTTTCTTTAGTTCATCCATCTAATTTTGTTAACTTTTCATTTTTAAATTTTTTTATTTGTTAAAAGATTAAACTATCCGTCTCCTCTCATTTAATCTTCCTCAACCGGTGAGCTCGCGAGAGGAGGGGGGCTGATGCCCGTCACCCCCTTGAGTTTGCGGGGGGAGGAGGAGGAGGAGGGCTCTGTGAACTCGTCGGCGAGCTCAAGGGGTAGGGGAAGATCACCCCCGTGAGAGCGATGAACGCCCTCAAGATCCTGCGGGAGACCGTGCGAGTCCTCCGCTCCGATCCATCTGCCTTCCTCTTCGTCCTCGGCTTCCTCCTCTACCTCATCTCCATCGCCCTCCTCCTCTACTCTGCCTTCCTCAACCTGCCCCTCGTCATCCACTCACCTGTTGCATTGCCGTCCTTGCCTCCGCCTTCAACCTCCCCGCCCCCTGCCCCCTCCTCCAGCTTCCCCGCTGCCTCGCCAACTCTTACGTCTCCGTCGTCGCCTCCTTCCCGCTCCCTTGCCGTCCAACATCTATCACGTACTCCCCGGCCTGGGCCTATGCCTCCAAGCTACACTACTAGAAAAATGCTGATTACCGACGGTCCTATGCCTCCAAGCTACACTACTAGAAAAAGGCTGATTATCGACGATCCGGACCGTCGATAATCAGCCCAAAAATCGTCAGTAACGTAATTACTGACGATTTTTTAGTCAGAATCGATTCGTCGGAAAAATGCTCATCGCAAATCGATTTGCGATTCGAACGGTCGGTGCTTTTTTCGACGGTTGCAACCGCCGCAAAAGGCCGGCGGTTCGAACCGTCGAAAGTTTTCGACGGTCACAACTGTCGAAACTTTCGACGGTCGTCGCAATCGTCGATCTTTCGGCGGTCGCAACTATCGAAAAGAATTTTAAAATATAAAAAAATTAGCGGCCGGATCGGGCCGCGGCCAGCTCCGGCCGTAGCCAAATCCGACCGCCGGGGCCGGATCCGGGCCGCTGGGGCCGGATCGTCGGCGCCAGGCCGCCGGCGCCCGATCCGGGCCGCTGGGGCCGGATCGGCCGCCAGGCGGCGGGATCCGAATGCCTGGCGGCCGATCCGGCCGCCAGCGGCGAGATCCGGCCGCTGGGGGCCGGATCCGGCCGACAGCGGCCTCCGATCGGAGAGAGAAAGAGAGAGACGCCGGCGCGGGAGAGGGTCGCCGGCGCGGGAGGGTCGCCGGCGTCCGGTGCGGGAGAGGATCGCCAGCGTGGGCCGGGAGAGGGAGAGGAAGAGAGAGAGAGGAGAGGAGGGAGAGAGAGGTGAGGAGGAGGAATGATATAAGGGTAAAAGATGAGAGAAAGCGGGAAAAAGAAAAAAAAAGTGGGATAACGAAATTTTAATTACTGACGGCTCCGACCGTCGAAAACATAAATATTAATTATTTTTAAAATTACCAACGGTTGTGACCATCGAAAATATATTTAGTTATATATAATGTTTTTTATTATACCGACGGTTCCGACCGTCGGTAACATTTCCGACGGTTCCGGTTTGAACCCTGTAAACGTTACCGACGGTCGAAATCATCGATAATTATGACGATTTGGGTCGTCGCTAGTTATATTAATAAAATACTTCTCATACGATATTATTATACATTTACCGACGATTACGACCGTCGGAAATTACGGCAGATTTTGCGACAGATGGATATCCGTCGAAAATATCAACGTTCCTAATCGTCGAAAAATTAAATAATAATATAAATCACTTTCGACGGTCATAACTGTCGAAAAATTTGTCGAAAATGAAACCGTCAAAAAATCCGTCGCAAATTGCGACGAATTTTGAACCGTCGAAAATTGCCCGTCGAAAAATCACAATTTTCTTATAGTGCTAGTGCTTACCTCCTCGTCGCCTTCTGACGGATATGGTGCCACCTCTTTTCCACTTACCTATGTGCATCCTCCATCGTCGTGCTCTCCGTGGCCCTCTTCCTTACCCTCCTCTTTCTCGCCTTCCTTGGATACCTTTTGGAAATCCCGTCTACCCGGCGCTACTTGTGGTCCTTGACTCTACATCATCTATGCCCATTCCATAGCATGATCTCCATCCTCAAACTCGCCGCTGCCCCTCCCTTCGACGTTGATGAATGAGAGGGGACAACACCCTTTTTATTTTTTACGAAAAGAATAGTTTAGTCTTTTAACATATTGAAAAAATGAAAAAAAATAATAGAATTAGATGGATGGAATAAAGTAAAAACTATAGTATAATTTAGGAACGTCTTACGGTGAGTTCATATGTTAAGGTTGGATGCAAAAACTCACAGATAGTTTAAGGAAGATTTAGAAAATAGTTTTTTAAAATATTTTCTTCATGTAAACCTGATAATTTTCTCTTCTATAAAAAATCTCAATCCCCCATCTTCATTCCCTGCTATCCCTATCCCCATCGTAGTTAATTTGCCACTTCATAACTCCTTCAATCTATTAAATTTAAAAATTAAGGATCATTATTTTATTTTTTAAGGGTTCATGGCTCTATTACCACTTCAAAAATATTTAGGTCACTCATTTTTATTAGGGTTAGACATTTTTACTAATATCTAATAAAATGGGCTGATAATAGTATTTTTTTAGTGGCAATAGAGACACCCATTCACATTCATATAAAAAGAATGAAATAGTAAATTTATTCATTAAGCTATAACTATGTTATAATATATGTATATCTACATGTCCGTTGCTACATAATATTTTCATACTTTTTTCCATGCAATTTGAGATTAAAAATGCTAATCAATGAATAGGCCAAATTTGTTTACACAAAAATAAAGACAAAACTTTTAGTATTCTTATCAAAAGTCGGTTAGGAAAGGAAGACGAAGAGAATATAAGAACTGAATAATAAGAGTGTTACGATTTCTTTCAACCTAATTTTCTCCCTATTAGATATCCTGTAGAAATTGTCTTCATGGTCTTCTCTAATGGCCATAACCTTACATCATATGCTATTGTAATCCTTTTCTTATGGGTCTCCTATACATGTTGTGGCTCCTCGATATATATTATTTCTAAAATTTGGCTTATGACCAGCCATGGTGAGTTATACCCTCTAATAGAGAGTGTCTTTTATTGTCTCATTGAATTATTGCAAGTTATCAGTGTGAAAATATACATTAATAAAATATATGAGTTTTTCTTCGTATCAAGTAGGTTAGGGCCTACGTCTATACAATAATGAATTATATATTCATGTGCATGTTACCTATTAAAGAAACCACCAACCGTCTCATATCGTCATCTTCATCATCGGTACGGATCCGAATACAGGGGCGAAGCCCAATAAGATCAACTCAATACGTAGGATCACCCATAATAATAAATAATATAAATCATATCATTAATAATAATCATATACATAATGATAAGCAATATTACTATTATCATATCAATGCAATCTCAATTATCAATTTGGATTATCCATCGTCCATAATGATTAATTGACTAGAATCAATAATTCTATCATCTTTATCATCAATCATAAAAGCAATAACAATTTCATTAAAAATAGCATTAATCATATGGGCTGCAATTAATTATCTTAACCATCAACCAATCTTTACTTTATTTTACTTCAACCAAAGAGACTGCAATTCATTAATCTATTATCATATATCAACTACGAAAACTACAATTCAATTATTCATTTCAATCAATTGTCTCACTATACTTCAACCATAAAGACTGTGAATTCAATTCAATTAATATTAACATCAATCATAAATGTTATAATTCAATATCAATCAATCATCCATTCTTATTCTTCAACCATAAATGTTGCAATTTTTTTATCTTTAACTTCAACCATAAATGCTGCTTCAACTACAAGAGTTGCATTATTCTTCAACCATAATGATTGCTTCAACCACGAGGGTTGTTTGTTACTTATTCTTATCTTTTGAGTTATCTTCAACCACAAGGACTACTTCAATCATGTAAGCTGCCTTGAGAGCTCTTACAATTTTAGATAACTTGCAATTTTTTATCTTGATTGACTTATAACATCTATCTTTGCTTTCATTTAATCTTTATCTCCGATATTAGATGCACAAGGCATCAATCAATATATCATATTCGTATGATCAATATCTTCACAATCATAATAATATGATCAGATATAAATAATAACACAATCATCACAATTAAACATACTTTAATAACTTAAAAACCCCTTTCCCGAACTTTAGAACCTAGGCGGGTTCCTACACTGAATCTTTCTATAGAGGGGCCAGGTAGGGTGGAACACGTGTCGGTTCATCTGATTTCATATAGGTTCCAATTCGATCAACTGAACCCAGGTCGAGTGGGACGAAACCCGGCCAATTTGCTCATATTTTCCTTTTAATTCTAAACATCGTCAGAACCCGGGTCGGATCCATTAAGACCCAATATGAGCCAATTGGTTTTTCTATTCAATCTCATCTTCCTCTTAGAACCCGGGTCAAGCTAGTCGGAACCCGGTCCAGATTTATCCTAATTTATCATGCATGTTAGGGTCTCCAAAACCCAAGCCACGTGTCATGCAACCCGGATCGGGTTATTACGAACTCAATCCGGATCAATTCGATTGTCATCCAGATTTCAAGGAACTCGGGGCGGGCAATACAAAACTCGGGTCGAGTTTTGTTGTCATTGGGAAGTCGCATTATTGGTGCAACTTCTGACCCTATTTTCTATGTGATTAACGATGGAATTCAAATCACAATTCATCCATGCAATAGCCAATACTTAGGATAAGGGTCCTAAGGATCTATACCGATGAAAATCATCGATATAGGGATACCCTACGTACCTTAAGTTGGTTGAAAAATTAACTGTGTTCCTGTTGTCTATGGACTGCACGAACATCGCGACTTTTGCCAATGATTCCTCCTTATTGACGTCCAAAAACTTTTAGATACCTCTTGGATCTTGTTCTCCTTTGTTCGGACTTCAAAACGGTATATCGCCCATGCTCTCAAGTGGCTTGATTTGTGAGAAAACGAAGGAGAAAAATGGGCTCTCGTGCAGAAATTCTGTGGAGACAAATAATACTTTCTAGCCATCCTTTAGACATATTTATAGTTCTTAATTAGGGTATTTGACTCCCATTGAGCCTTGAATTATTTCTCTATCAATTCCATCCATTAATAGTTACCTTATGTCAAATATTCAGATTTAACTAAATTCAAATTTAATTAATTATTCTATAATGATACTTATCAAAATCCATATGTACTCAAATTCTTTTTTATCTCTTCTATAACTTCTCCCAATGAAACTCTACTTTCATCTTATCCTTTTATTTCTTTCTTTTCTCTAATTTCTGAAATTATTTAATTCCATAATATTTTATCAACTTAATTTCTAGATTAAATAATTAATAAATATTATTTCAATGACTGAAATATTTTTAAGTCATAAAACTCTCAATCATATCCTATTTGGGAGTCCTATATTCATTAAACATTCTTTTGAATCTCAAATGAAATTAAAATTCTTAATCCCAATCTAATTATAATTCCTACTTCCAATAGGATTTAATCTTTGTTTCTTTTCCCTTTTCCTTTCTCACCATATTTTAATCCTACACTAATTCTAATTCCTTCCCCACGTAGAATTAACATTTCTTTCTATTCATATTCCTTTTTCAATTATATTCTTATTCCTTCTCAGATTCTCCTTTTATTCATTAACTTGGGCTAAATTACTTTATTACCCTAATTGAAATCTTGAGGTGCTAAACTTATTTTAACAACTCTCTCATTTTCTTCTCTTCTCTCTCTCTTCGTTTCTCCTCTCCGTGCCGCCTCATCCTCTCTCTCTCCTCTCTGCGTCGTCCTCGCCGGTCAGATCTGCGCCGACGAGCAACCGCCCTGTGACCGCCGGTCAGATCCGCGCCGACGAGCAACCGCCCTACGACCTCGAGCACCGGAGAACCGGGCCTGACCGGATCTCTCACCAAATCTCGCCCTTCGTCGGCGAGCAGATTCGCCCGGTCCTAGCATCGAGCACCCCGCCTCGTTCTCGTCGAGCGCCACAAACCTCACCCCAGCTGTGGTGCTGTCGACCTCCATGACGATCTCCCGCGCCCCCGCACATCGAGCGCTGCACGCCACCATCCCCTCGTGCCGCAAGGGCGCCGAGCGCCACCGGACAACGCACGCCGAGCGCCGCCCCTTCGCCGCTGAGTTCGACCGACCCCACATGCCGAGATCCCGCCGCCGCTGCCCTCTCACCCCGAGCTCCAGCCGCCACGGTGCTCGTGTACCGCTACTACCACGCTGTTAATAGATGTTAATCTTTCGTGATGTGTAAATTTTGTTGTAAGCTATACTTAATTAATCCATCATTAGTTACACTTTTGTGACTTGTAAATATGAAAATGTTCGTAGATTTGTGCACGAGATTGACCTTTTTGGATAGCTTATTGAATATGTTAGAATTAATATGATTTTCAATACGTTCAACTCAAATTGTGTACATGGAGAGGATTTTGTTACAGTTTACTCCACATGTTGGAGGAGCTCGACGGAAAGCGATGTCCGAAAGACAAGCATTGTACAAATGTAGACGAGAAACGAGGCTCACCGCAACGTTTTACACCATTGTTGTCAATCGCATAGAAATAACAATAATTTTACAATATGGATTACAAAAGTAGAATTAATATGATTTTCAATATGTTCAACTCAAATTGTGTACATGAAGAGGATTTTGTTACAGTTTGCTCCACATGTTGGAGGAGCTCGACGGAAAGCGATGTCCGAAAGACAAGCATTGTACAAATATAGATGAGAAACGAGGCTCAACGCAACCTCGAGGGCAGATCTCGACGGCGGGGTGTGCGGGGGAGTCCTCGATTGCTCGATCTCGACGACGGCGGTGTGGATCTAAGCATCTTCGACCTCGAGGGGTCAGCGGCGGGGCAGATCTGCGGTAGGCGAAGGGCGACCTCATCGACGGTCGACAGATCTGGTCGGACGCGGTCGTGGAGGCGCAGATTTCACCAGCGGCGAGCAGATCTGGTCGGACGCGGTCATGGAGGCGCAGATCTCATCGACGGCGGGAAGATCTGGACGGACACGGTCGCTCTTGTGTAAATCTCGTCGGAGGCGGGCCGTGTTCGCCGCACCGATATGAGGAAGGGCGGAGAGGGTATGGAGAGAGCGAGAGAGGTGAATATATAAATAAAAACTATTGTACTTTTGAATAAAAATTGTACATATTAACGTACTATAATCTATGTACTGGATGAGAGAGGGAAGAGAGAACTATGTTGATACAACTATATCAAAGCTATTGTACTTTTGCTACTTGATTACAAAATTGCTGTGTGGTTTCTAACTTTCTCTTTTAGTCTCTTTGTGTGAATCGAATGTTTATGTTCATAAAAATTCATGAAATAAATGTTTACAAAATTGCTGTGGGGTTGCAACTGCCCTCCACCATGTCAAGCCTAGCGAGCTATGTTAATTATTCGAAATACTTATGTTATATATTACTATAATCTATGTACTGGATATTATCCAATTGTAAATATCGATTTGAATAAAAATAAGTATTATAAATATAAAAACTTAATTTTATTAATTAATATAAATAAAAGCATAAATTTAAAATTTTATGGAAAAAATTGTTAAAAAAATATATTATTTAAATATAAAAATCAAATAAATTATATTTAATGGAATATTAAAATTTTTAATAAAATTATAAGTAATATATAATATTTATTATAAATATTTAATATTTAATAAATAAATTATTTATAAGAGAAATGCGTGAGAGAGAGAAAATAAGAAAAGAAAAAAAAAAGAAAAATGAAATTAAAATAAGGTGGATAGAATGGTATGGTTCCACCAAAAAGGTAGAACTAGACCATTAGAATTAAGGGTCATGTGACTCAGTTCGATTCCACCTCCAAGTTTGTGTTTGATGGAACTGCTTCCACCCTGATTCCTTTGTCAAATAGGCCTAAAAGAATAAAAAAAAAATAGAGAACCCCATGGAGATTGATGGATGACTAACTTGCTCAACCAATAAAAGTTTATATATATTTTTATCCATTTTTATAACTTACAATTAAGTCTATTTTGTGATAACTGAAAATAACTCTTCTATAAACCAATAGAATTAGAGTTACATAGACTACAATTTAAATTAATAATTAGTGTACTTAAGAGTGTGTTTGGATGAGTGGTTTAGTAGGAATGGGCTAGATTTAATTAGGGTGGGTGGATTTAAAAATTCTACACATTGTTTAAATATTTTTTTAAAAAATTCAACTAAGACTAGGTTAGTGTTTATATGTCCATCACTTGACTTAAAATATAACTCACCAAATTGATAATTTTGGAGAGGTTAGAAGTAATTATTCACATTCTACTCTTATTTTTTCTCAATAGAATAAAATAAAAAATTTCTTAAGGATAATAAAAACACTTACTGAACTTAACATTTCTTAGTCCATATATTATATTTTGTATACAAACAAAAAGTAGATTAAATTAATCTACACATCTCATTAATTTATATAAACACTCGTCACACTCAACCTTACCGGCTATCATTACACCATCATAACCTACTCCTCTTAAAATAATTTTAAGAGGAGTGTATTAAGGTGGTGTAGTGAGGGTTGATAAGATTGAATGTGGTGAGTATTTATATAAAGCATGTTTGGATATAAATTAATAATATGAGTTAGATTCATCTAATCCACTTTTTGTTTCAATATAAAATATAATATATGAATTAAGGAATGTTAAGTTTGGTATTATTTTTATTATTCTTAAAAATTTACTTATTTTATTTGATTGAGAAAAAAAATAAGAGTCGAATGAGAATAATTATTTCTAACCCTCCAAAATTATTAATTTGTGAATTTATTTTCAAATTAAGATGTATTAATCTAGCCTTAATTAATTTTTTAAAAATCATATCCAAATAAAATGTATAATTTTAAACAAAAAAACCCTACCTCAATCAATTAACACATTCCTACTAAATCCCTCTTCCAAACACATCAAAGGGTTACTTCAATTTCCCTCTCCAAAATATTAACATATTTCCACTTCATTATCTAAACTTTAGTATTATCCAATTACCACTCTCAACTTTCCAATTTCCACTTAATCCCAAAATATCATTTTAGTTATGCATTTACCCTTTTACCCCTATTCATTTTTATCCAGTTAACTGTAAAACCAAAAAAAAATCAAATAGGACCTTGAAGAAGATGAGGTGATAAAAGATTTCATTTGATTTTGTATTTTCGTACAAATAAATATATAAAAAACAATGTAAAGAGGTAAATGTATAATTGAAAAGAAATAAATTTTAAGTATTTAGAATTAAGTGGGTGGTTTGAAAGTAGATGTTAGGTATGTGGATAATACTAAACTTTAGGAGGTAAAAAGAAACATTGCATTAATTTAGGGGACAATGGAATTAACCCTTAATTTAATACATTAATACATATATTTAATGATATATACGTGTCAAATTGTTGTCACTAATCAACATTAGCTCCGGTTTCTTCCTCGACAACTTGCAATGTAGAAGAAAATGTAAAAAAGTAATTTTTTTTATAACAACATAGTGTATACCAATACATTTTCATGGATGATGTTTAATTTTGTAAATACTTTTTTAAAGTTATAAAAATGAAAGCTCGAGATTTTGTAATAATGTATTTAATGTTCAAAGTGAAATGACTAGGTCTACATTTTATTTTTGTTCATTATGATGCATTTTCAATTTCTTGAGTATCACATCGACCCATCAAGTTATCATTTTTTACAAAAATAAATTGCGTTTGACATTTAAAGTTTCCAAAACATATGATTTCTGTGATTTATGATGTCAGATGTTTTTTATAATTATCAAAATATTTATAATTAATCATTATAGACACTTAATTATACATTTCTCAAATGGGGATCTTTACCTCATCATAGGAATCATATTTGTTTTTGCTTTGAATGCATAAAATTCAAAAAAAAAAAAAAGAATGCCAAAAACTAAAATAAGGTAAAAGATGCATTATGATTCCTGTAGTTGTGAGTTCTCGTGAAAGATGCATCAAAATTCAAGAGGAGACTCAATGACATTTTTTTTTTTGCAAATGTCTAGTTATTCTACATCAAAATTGCTTGAGAAATTTCGTTTTGGTTGGTCTTTTACATATATTGAATAAATAATGAGTTTTTCGGATAGTCATCCCTCGATATTTGAAAAGTTATGTTATCGGCTCAACTCGTGCGATACTAATAATTATTGTTGTGAGAAATTTATACAGATATGGGAAATAGTCAGTATTTGCATACTAGATACTCACATGTGAAGATCGGATTCCCTTTTGCTAGAATGTAAAAAAGTTTTAAATTTATAATCCCAACTACACTTCTCAGGTTGCAAGTATACAATAGTCGTCGATATATCGATCGGGGTCGTACCACAGAGAGAGAAGTTATATTTGTCTTTAGACTTATGTAACAATGAAAGAAGAGAATATGATTTTGATAATAAGAGAAGTAAGGGTGTATTTTTATATTTTAGTTTTTGTAGTTTGTTTGTTGTTTTCGTATTTAACTAGAAAACTTGAGGAAAATAAAATCTAGAGTAAAATTTCGTTGCTCAACAGTATGTAAAAGTAGAGGTTCGAGGGATTATTCTTATGGGGGGACCTTGGTAAACAGATGTCACTTCTTTTAAATATGCATTCGGGTGGTAGCACTAATGGCGAATGCTTCTCATTCTCATGAAAAGTACCATTCGGTTCTCCCAATCTCGTGCTCGAACCGAGTCAATTCACCATTAGGTGATACTACATTAGAAATCCGCAGAAATCCTTTCTCAATTCATTCTACTTAGGAAAATAAGAATCAATACTGAGAGTGCTTCCTTTTCGCAACCTGCTAACCTTTAGGCTCATAGCATGTTATTAACGACATACATCCCCTTCTCAGGAAAACCATCGAATGAAGAGGAAGAACTTGCAAATAGAACATTCATGAGATAGACAATAAGATCAAATGCCATGAAAGCAAAACATCCAAAATCGAATAAGGACATCAAACTAAGTCCAGACCCATCAAATCACCCCTCAGCCTCATGGGCTGATTAATTATACATAACTATGGGGATCACAATATAAAGCATCATCATCCTAACACTAAACATTGTTCAATAGAGAAAACTAAAGAAATGACAATCGAAAAGAAGTAGAAAAAATAGAAATGCAACAAGCAGCACTAGGATTAGAGCTCCAGCTTCCCCTTTCGGCTCAGCTAATCTTCTTCCCTTCTTGCATGTTGGCCTCCTCCATATCTCTAGTACATCACATTGCCTCTCATAATTGCTAGCCAACCCCCTCTTCCTTGAGACGTTATTTTCTTTTTATATCTTGACATCACTTCTGTCCACCATTGGATCTTTGACACTTTTCCCTTCTTCAACATCTACTTTTTGTTCAGCCGTCTGACGTATGACACTTGTATAGCTTGATATATCACATTCTCTTTTATTTCTCTCTTTTTCCATCAAGCAAGGGGATGTGTTACACCTGTCCACACCATGCAACAACTTTTATCTTTTTTTCCGTAGAGACAATTTGCATCTTTTTCTGCTAGCTCAGCTTATAGTCTTATCAACGCCAGATACCCGCATGTAGGGATTGTTTTAACCTGGCTGCCGGATACCCCCTGCAACGTGAGAGTACTTGCTGAAAAATAAAAGTTTATAAATTTAGAAGATTTTATCTATGTTTTCTACAAAAGAGTTAAGATAACATGAACATTTCATATAACAAGTAAAATGTTAAAAATGTAGATTTTATGTTATTTAATTGCAGCACAAATAAAAAAATCATACTTTTACCCTAACAATAATGAGTAAGAAATCCATATCATCAATTATGTGTATGACCCACATGTTAAAGGTCAATTCATCGTCGATCCCAACTAATCTAATAAGGTCATCTCGTGTCGCATGCCTCGGGTAAGGCTCAACAAAAAATTTTTACATTCATAGAGATTTGAATTCGAGACTTTATTTAAGCAAGAAGGACCCATTTACTATTAGGGATGACAATATTCCTCCGCCCCCAGCGGGGGCCCACGGGGAATCCCCGACTGGGGCTTCGAACTCGGAGAATTTTTTCCCCCGAAACCTCTTTTAGAGATGAGGGAGGGGGAGTTGCCCCCGCCTCACGAAATCCCGAATCTCCTCATCCTAATTATATACATATTTTATTATAATCTTCGTATCAAATCTCAACCATCCACTCTATCATATATATAACAAAAATACTAACTCCCTACTTTATTCTTTTTCTTCATATCAGCTGCTCCATTTTCATTTTTTCTTCTACCTACGTCAATCCCACTCTTCACTTTTTCCTCCACCTGACGGCCTATCCCTTCCACCATGAAAGAGGGCGATGGGGATTCGGAGAATCAGGGTTTATTTTTTATTTTTTAATTAAAAAATCAAGTAATCGGGTCCCCGCGGGGATCGGGGCGGAGGATAAAATTCCCCTTGGTCCGGAGATTCAGAGTGGCGTGTGTGTGGGGGGGGGGGGGGGGGGGGGGGGCGTTGGTCGATGGGGTTGGGGGCTGGGGGAAGTGTCCTGAATGCCACTCCTACTTACTATTCTATGCCGACCGTTGTCGATAAAGAATGAATTATTTGCAATGTTATTAAAATCGAACCTGGTTCAACTGATTCAATCACGAATCGATCGGTCCCATTGCAAGTTAAAACTTAAAATAGGAATTATAGTTTGATTGGAGAAAACCCGTTTGATTTCATATAAATCGAAGAAACCCGGTTCAACAAAAAATAGAAAAAATAAAAAAGCCAAATAAAAGGAAAAAAAGAAGAAAAAAATTAAAAGATATCAAAACATTCACAATGAGAAAAGTTGACTTCATTGGAGAATTAACAAAGAGAAAGGAAGAAAGGTAAAATAAGGAAAATGAATTAAATGAAGAAAGAGCAAGGAATGAAAATAAAATAAGAAAGAGAATATTAGGAGTGATTTATGGTAATAATAAATTAATATATAGCATGGTAAAATACAAATAATAATGAAGAGAGAGGATGAAATGGGAAAAAGTAAAATTAATAAATAGAGAAAGAAATAAAGTTAAAAAGAAAGATAAATAAAAATATAAGAGTGATTTATGGTAAAAAAGAATTTAACATATTATTAATAGCATTTTACAATAAATAAAAATTAATAATAATAAATCAACATTAAATATTAACAATTTGGAAGTCATTTTCTTAACAATAAGTTAGTATTTCAATTATAGTAAGTTATTATTATTTTTATAATACAATGTTTGTTATGTATATATTTTTAAAATTATTATAAATAATATTATTTTAATAAAATCTGATTTAATCGGTCGAACCTAATTAAATTGTTCCAACTATGACCCAATTGATTATCCAATTCGATAATCACTCCAATTATAAAAACATTAGTTATTTGACTAGTGTGTCCATGCATCATGAAAAATGAAAGCCCCCAAGAGTGATATGCATTTGGTCCACCAAAAGCTCCAAAAGTGTTTTGTTCTTCAATGTTTGGTTCTGTAAATGAAATATGAAAGTTGATGAATCAAGATGCGTTGAGCAGGGCAAACTCAAGAGACACCGAAGCCTAAAACGAAAATATGGCATAAGATTAAAAAATAATATTATAATTTTACGTTCTAATAAATTTTTATAACCAATAAATAAATAATAATTTATATAGTTATGAGAAAAATTAGTGTCAGAATTATTAATTACTGAAAATACAAGAATCACTAAATTGAAAGTACAATTTCAATGCATTATTTAGAGAATAAAATTGATTTAGAAATGAAAATAAAAATAACTATTAATAACTCAGAATTATTAGTGGTTAACACGCTAATAAAAAAATAAGGTAAGTTATACTGACATAACCTATCTTTATTGGTGGAAAAATACATATTGTTTTTATTTTTTACTTTATCTAAGCTTAGAGTCCATTATCTTTTTTCTCAATATAAAAATAATTAAAAAAAATAATACTTAAAATTATAGGGCTTCAACTCAAGCAATGGCTTTAGCAGCCTTGCCTTAATCTGGCATTGATCTTGAGATTAGATTTTTTTTATTTTCACCTTTTCAAAATATTTTATTAGTTAAATAATTTGTATTTCCTCTTTCTCAAAAATTCTCTTTTGCCATTCTTTTAATCCAATCAGAAATATGATACTGTTAGAAAGAATTTGCATGTGCAATACTATTTACTTCTATAGAAGATTTTATGGACGAAAGATTTCTGTTGAGCATAGTGTCTGTTATAGCATCTCTAATATATTTTTGTTCAACATTTTTCCCAGAACTTCAAAATGACACAAGGAAACAAAATGCAAACAAATTGTAAAATATATTACAATTACAGTGTACAGTTTACAACTTGAGTGAAAATTTACTCCTGAGCTAATGATCAAACTTCATCTTCTTACAACTACCATCTTGGTCTTTGACTTCTGCAATTAAGTATGGCTTCGTGAGAATGAGACTGACTTGGGAATCATAAGATGATGGCTCTGCATGTGGACAGAGAATGAGACAAACATGAGATAAAATGGCATACACAAAGTTGATGCATACAAATGAATAAACACTACAAACTGATGCAGATAAATTACTAGACTTCACTAACCAGGCACTGAAATGTGGGCAACACACGTCGCCTTCTATCAGGGCCTCCTGTTCTTGTTCACGGCCGGATGTGGAGAGCACACAGTGCTTGTGATCCCCCACTGAAAAGCAACTTCTCCAATGCACAAAATGGCATCGCGGAGAACTGCAATAAGTGACGGAAATAGTACAATTATATACTTTGCACATAAATAATCTCTATGAAATCATCTTACATGTTATTATGACAATAAAAGTGATTTAGTAGAACATTAATTAATGTGTATATATATATATATATATATATATGTCTTACGTGGGTTAGAAGTCGACCGTGAAGTGGGTCCCTGTAATGAGAGCACCCTGTGGAGTCGCGTGCACCACGAAGTTCAGCTCCTGGCTTGCAAGCAGTGGGGCAGAGGAGCTATGCGATGAATTTGAGTCCAGTTCATCGTCACACCCACCTCTTCACCATCTTGTCTGTTAGCATGCCATGAATCAGATGAGCATCACACGAACAATGCAAACATAAAGGCAGGGTTTCGATATGGAAGCTTCTGGTAATGCACAGTCTGAAGCAGAAGAAGAATAATTCATACCTCACCAGCCATCTCCAAGTATCAGCACAAGAACCCCTAACGGAACATAGTTGTGTTCTAGGTTGGCCTTCAAATATGCACAGTGAAGAATCATTTATTTATCTTGGAAAGATCTATCTATAATGTATTAATCAAATAGAAGAAAACATACAGATGGATTAATAATTATTGTGCAACTACCTCTATGTATACGACTTAATTTTGCATCCCGAAAGAAGTTGAGAACTTTCTCCCCGGGATCCCACAGCATGCCGACTAGTAGTTGGAAAATCAACTTCCATATCTCCCTGTAAATGTTATCCATTCAAGATCTGCAAATGTAAAAATTATGAATGATTGAGAAAAAATGAACCCATGCAAAGGTCGTTGGTGTGGTACTAACCTGCAACCAGCATGCATTTGCTCTAGTTCTCTTTTAGGACTAGACTAACAACAAGAAGACAACCTCAAATGCTTTATGATATATGGTGCTTGGGTTTGTAGCGCCTTTTATAGCCCTCCTAGATATAGATGCATTAATGGTTTGTTATCCATGCAATTAATATGACATCCTTGATATTTATTGATTCATGTATAATGCTCTGGTGGTTCTTAGCTGTATCACTATCTCCAACTTCATTTCCTTTGTTGCATGAATATGATGGAAATGAAGCATATGTATTCATTTCTTGTACAACTAACCTTCCAAGATAGCAAAAATGATCTACTATTGAGCATTAATTAATGAAGTAGTCTATCATGCTTTCGCTATATTCCTCGTACTTGACATATTGATCCAGGGTCCCTATTCATCGTACTTGACATTATAATGCTATAACAAAAATGTTCATATATAAGTCCGCATCATCAATGACAATTAATTGTATCCCTAATTTTTTTCCAAATGCTCGTGTTTAAGGACGTCTTTTATTGTATTGCCCTTTTATAGAACTATAAGGTCACAAGTTAACTTTGCGTCCAAAATATTTAAAATAGAAAATCATTATAGTACGAAAGCTCCTTAATGCGCTCAAGATTTCGAGCCTCAACTTGCCCCTTTGTTGCTAAAAGCATATTCCAACTGTAGCTCTTACTTTCTAGAGTCCTACTCCTGACTCTAGGACAGCCTGCTTGGTCAAGAAAGACCCAATGCTTAGGTTGCATGTGAGGTCCGCTTGATATCCAAAAGTTGCTTAGCAACATGTCCCGGTACTATCAAGGTGAGAAGAGCTTCGGATTTCTAGTTGTGTCTAGAACTCCAAATGTATAGTTCGAATGTTAAGTATTATTTTCTTTGTTGTAATACAAATAAAAAAGGGCATATGATCGAATAATGTGAGTATAATAAAAAGGTATAACTAACATATGATGTTTACTAGTTAATTTAATTTGGTGCTAAAAGTACACGTGAATGTTCTATTAAGGTACTACATAATTGGAAAGCATTTTCATGAGTCATTTTAATTTTATATTTTATATATTAAATGTGAAATTTTGTTAATTTGTGGCCTAAGACAATGTTAAAATAAACATTGTACATAATTATTAATAGGAACATAAGAAACAAATTAATTTTTTTATTTTTTAAGTAAAAATGTAGTATATATTTTTTGTTACATCTAAAATTTTTTAATAGTAAGTCTTCCATCTCAAAATAGTGCATCACTCTCCTTCTCTATGGTCAACCTATGCCCAACTTCATTTTTCTGACTTTTCATCACTATTTAGATTTATTTTTTAAGTTATTTTATTTATAATCTCTTATGGTTATTAAGATATAATCTTCAATGTTGCAGGAAAACCATAAAATGATGTTTATCTTTAAAATAAAAAAATTTATCTTAAGTATCCAAATATTTGGTTGTTGCCCAATAAGTCCACAATATTTATATTAGGTATATTTGTGAATTATAAAAAGTTTTTTAATAGATTTATCATTCTATGTACACAGATGATCATGCACATGAAGGATGGACATGCATGTAGAATTATGATTGATTTGACCTATGTAATGTAAATATTTTCAGGTAGATATTGTAATTTTGTTATTATTTATAATGGGATATTTTAGGGTTAACAATAATTTTATTTGAAGTATTTGTGTGTTGTTACTAGCTATTTTGCTTATACTAAATTTTAACTTTCTATAATAAAACATATTGTCACAATATCATTATGTTGGGAGTGCCCTTAACTTGTCGATTTTTTACAAAATGAAAGTGCCTAACATTGGAGATGGCCCATTAATCATGCAATTTAGAACATCCCAAAATATTTGACACCTAGAATAAAGACACCTAAGATAGATTAGTTTGATTGAGTCATTATATTTAATGTAAATTTAAGTGTCCTTGAAAAAAATTGCATAAATTATGTTTTATATTTGAGATACAAGCAATCTATACAAATACTAGTGTTGAAAAATTTATAACATAAAATAAGGACAAAAAGGATACCACACATGTTACTAATACAAATGTCTCTAAGTTTATTTGAGAAACATCAAGATTAAGAACACTATCTAAAATCTAGTTGAGTTGTCATGGATACATCAAATGTGTCCATAACATAAAAAAGTTGCATCGTTAAAGATCATATTTGTTATAGCAAAATGATAAATCTATCATAATTATAATAACTGATTCTACATTTTAACCTCATTGATAACAAAAAAGTGTAGCTCCGATGGATCTCCCTATATTGCATTTTTTATGATGTTGATGAGAGATAATAAAGTTGACTCAGAAAAATTGATTATATCAGATAATAGGAATGACAAATATAAAGCCCAAAGTTGAAAAAATCATCTATGCAAAAAGAAAAGTTAGAGAGTGGCAAAGATAGAATTAGGATAATTAGAGAGCTATATGTGAAATTTACCCTATTCTCATGTGATTCTCTTTATCCTTCTATCCAAATAATGTATATTTTTTTAGAAATAAAATTTTAGAAAGAAATACTTCATTAACATAAAAATTGATGAAGCCAATTATGGTGAGACATTTCTCCTACTAGTGTATTTTCTAGACAAGATGATTGTCACTTATGAAGACACATATCAAATTTTCTAGTAAGTGAAACTTTCCCTGGTCATCATTTCTCTCATTCTTGTGTGATGTCCTTAAGAATCTCATTTTCTATAGAGAATTTTAATTTTGAAAAGGATTTGTTTAAGAGAACATGTTCTTTTCTTTCTTTAGGAAAGTATTCGAGCTCAAATTTTGATAAAATATGAAAGGAACAAATGTTCACTAAAAATTTTATGTAATTCTTCACAAATTAAAAACAAATTTTATCATTGTCATCTTTGGATATATTAACATTCGACAATTGATAAATATAATGTTTTATGAAATAAGAGCTAAATGTAAATCCAAATCTTATTACGTTGTAATAATACTTGATTATCCTTATTACATATATTTATTATCATTATTTCTACTTAAAATATATAAAATATTTATAATTACATTTATTTTTGAGTTTTAGCTGAATTATATAAACTTTAACTTGACGTTAGTGATAAAGAGTATTTTAGTAAAAACTATGCATTACCTAGTATTCTTTTGTTATAAGTAAATAATGTTATTTGAATTGCTGAATAAATTACTTATATATAGTAAATAAGGAAATGCTATTTGTTGTCTTTATTCATATAATGTAGATTGTTAGGTAGTGTGAAAAGATAATATATTAAACGCCCCATAAAGTTAAGTGAGTGGTTTGAAAGTTGATGTTGGTACGTGGATAATACTAAACTTTAGGAGGTGAAAAGAAACGTGATATTAATTTATGGGACAATGGAATTAATCTTTAATTTAATACATAATACATATTTTAATAAAATATATGTGTCAAATTGTTGTCAATAATCAACATTAGCTATGGTTTCTTCCTCGACAACTTGCAAGGCAAAAGAAAACATAAAAAAGTATTTTTTTTATAACAGCTAGTGTATAGTGTATAAATACTTTTTACGTGGATGCTTTTAATTTTGTCAATACTTTTTTAAAGTTATAAAAATGAAAACTAGATATTTTGCAATAAAAAAATTATGTATTTCATATTCAAAGTGAAATGACATAGGTCTACATTTTATTTTTGTTCATTATGTTGCATTTTCAATTTCTTGACTATCACATCAACCCAGCAAGTTCTCATTTTTTACAATAAATAATTGCAGTTGTCATTTAAAATTTCTGAAAAGTTATGATTTTTTATAGTTATCAAAATATTTATAATTTATAATTTATAATTTCAGACATTTAGTTATCCATTTCTGAAACAGGGCATCATATGAATCATATTTGCTTTTGCTTCGTATGCATAAAATTTTAAAAACAAGAATGTCAAAAACTAAAATAAGGTGAAAGAAGCATTATGAGTCCATAGTTGTGACTTATATGACGGATGCATCAAAATTCAAGAGGAGACTCGATGACATTTTTTGCAAATGCCTCGTTATTCTACATCAAAATTGCTTGAGAAATTTTACTTTGGTTAGTCTTTTACATGTAATGAATAAATAATGAGTTTTTCGAGTAAGCAACTCCTAATATTTGGGAAGCGGTGCCAATGATTTAACTCGTGCTACGCTAATGATTATACGTACGATTCGCAAGTTAGATGTCAATTTATCATTGAGATCAACTAATATGGTAAGATCACCCTGGATAATGTTCTTAACAAGAATTTTTTATATTAATGAAGCTCGAACTGTTTAAGCGAGGAGGAATTATTTACCACTCTACTCTCAATCCTTGTTGGTAAAGAATGAAATACTTGCAATATTACTAAAATCGAACTTGATCGATCAGTTCAATTGATTCAATTAGGAATTGATGTCTGATTTGATCCGATTTCAAGTTAAAACTTAAAATCAAAATTATAGTTTGAACGAAGAAAACCCATTTGAATCGATATAAATAAAAAAAACTAAAGAAAAATCAGTTCAATAAAAAATAGGAAAAAAACAAAAAAAAACCACTAAAAATAAAATAAAAAAGAAGGAAAGAAAAAAATAGAAGGAATCAAAACATTCACAATCTTAATTGGAGAATTAATGAAGAGAGAGGAAAAAAGGTAAAGTAAGAAAATAAATTAAATGAAGAGAGAGGAAGGAATTAAAATAAAATAAGAAAGAGAAGATTAGGAGTGATTTATGGTAATAATAAATTAATATATAACGTGATGAAATACAAATAATTAATGAAGAGAGAAAGAAATGAGGAAAAGTAAAATTAATAAAGAGAGAAAAAATAAATGAAAAAAGGAAGATAAATAAAATATAAAAATATAAGAGTGATTGGTGGTAAAAATAATTTAACATATTATTAGTAGCATTTTACAGTAAGTAAAAATTTAATAATAATAAATCAATATTAAATATTAACAATTTGGGAGTCATTTTCTTAACAGTAAGTTAGTATTTCAATTTTAGTAAGTTATTATTTTTTTCATAATATAATATTTATTATGTATATAACTTTAAAATTATTATAAATGACATTATTTTAATAAAACTTAATTTAATTCGGTCTAACTCAATTGATCGTCCAATTAAAAGCATAAGCTATTTGACGAATGTGTCACATGCATCACGAAAAATGAACCAAAAGCCCAAAAAGTGTTTTGTTCTTAAATGTTTGATTCTGTAATTGAAATATGAAAGTGGATGAATCTAGATACCTTGGGCAGGGCAGACTCAAGAGACACCGAAGCCTAAAACGAAAATATGGTATACAATTAAAAAATAATATTATATTTTTACGTCCTAATAAAATGTTTATAACCAATAAATAAATAATTTATAAAGTTATGAGAAAAATTAGTGTCAGAATTATTAATTACTGAAAGTACAAGAATCACTAAATTGAAACTACAATTTAAATGCATTATTTAGAGAATAAAATTGATTTAGAAATGAAAATAAAAATAACTATTAATAACTCAAAATTACTAGTGGTTAACACACTAATAAAAAAATTAAGGTAAGTTATAGTGACATATCCTATCTTTATTGGTGGAAAATACATATTGTTTATATTTTTTACTTTACCTAATCTTAGAATGCATTATCTTTTTCTCAATATAAAAATAATTAAAAAATAATACTTAAAAATATGGGGATTCAAGTTAATGGTGGGCCTCAAGCAATGGCTTCAGCTGCCATGCTTGAGTTGGCATTAATCTTGAGATTAGATACTTTTTATTTTCACCTTTTCAAAATATTTTATTAGTTAAATAATTTATTTCCTCTTTTTCAAAAATTATCTTTTGTCATTCTTTGAATCCAATTAGAAATGTAATGTCCTTAGAAAGAATTTGCATGTGCAATATTGTTTACTTGTATAGAAGGTTTTATGGACCAAAGATTTGAGCATAGTGTCTGTTATATCATCCCTATTCTTTCGTTCATCAACATTTTTCCAAGAACTACAAAATGACACAAGGAAATAAAATGCAAATAAACTGTAAAATATATTACAATTACAGTGTACAGTTTACAACTCGAGCGGAAATTTACTCCTGAAAGAATGATCAAACTTCATCTTCTTACAATCACCATCTCAGTCTTTAGACTTCTGCAATTAAATATGGCTTCGTTTCAACAGAAACGGACCTGGGAATAATAAGATGATGGTTCTGCATGTAGACAGAGAATGAGACGAACGTGAGATAAAATAGCATACACAAAGTTGATGCATACAAATGAATAAACACTACCAAATGGCTAAATGTTCTACTGACTTCACTAACCAGGCACTGAAATATGGGCAATACACGTCGCCCTTCTATGAGAGCCTCTTGTTCCTGTGCACGGCCGGATGTGGAGAGCACATAGTGCTTGTGACCCCCCACTGAAAAGCAACTTCTAAAATGCACAAAATGGCATCCGGGAGAACTGCAATAAGAGACGGAAAGAGTACAATTATATATTTGCACATAACTAATGCTCTATTAAATCTTCTTACATGTTAGTATGACAATAAAAGTGACTTAGTAGAACATTAATTAATGTGTATATATGTGTCTTACGTGGGCTAGAAGTCAACCGTGAAGTGGGTCCCTGTATTGAGAGCACCCCGTGGAGTCGTGTGCACCACGAAGTTGAGCTCCTGACTTGTAAGCAGTGAGGCAGAGGAGCTATGCGATGAATTTGAGCCCAGTTCATCGTCACACCCACAGCTTCACCATCTTGCACGTCTGTCAGCATGCATGAATCAGATGAGCATCAAATGAATGATGCAAGCATAAAGGCAGGGTTTCAATATGGAAGCTTCTAGTTATGCAAAGTATGAAGAGGAAGGATGCATACTTCACCAGCCATCTCCAAGTATCAGCACAAGAACCCCTAACGGAACAAAGTTGTGTTCTAGGTTGGCCTTCAAATATGCACAGTGAAGAATCATTTATTTATTTTGGAAAGATCTATAATGTATCAATCAAATAGAAGAAAACATACACATGGATTAATAATTATTGTGAAACTACCTCTATGTATACGACTTAATTTTCCATCCTGAAAAAGTTGAGAACTTTCTCCCCGGGATCTCCCAGCATGCCGACTAGTAGTTGGAAAATCAACTTCCATATCTCCCTGTAAATGTTATCGATTCAAGATCGAACAACAAATGCAAAAATTATGAATGACTGAGAAAACGAAACCATGCAAATGTCTCGGGTGTGGTACTAACCTGCAACCAGCATGCATTTGCTCTAGTTCTCTTCTAGGACTAGACTAACAACAAGAAGACAACCTCAAATGATTTTATGATATATGGTGCTTGGGTTTGGAGCACCTTTTATAGCCCTCCTAGATATAGATGCATAAATGGTTTGTTATCCATGCAATTAATGTGAGATCCTCGATATTTATTGATTCATGTATAATGCTCTGGTGGTTCTTAGCTGTATCATTATCTCCAAATTCATTTCCTTTGTTGCATGAATATGATGGAAATGAAGCATATGTATTTATTTCTTGTACAACTAACCTTCCAAGATAGCAAAAATGATCTACTATTGAGCATTAATTAATGAAGTAGTCTATCATGCTTTTGTTATATTTCTCGTACTTGATATTTTGATCCAGGGTCCATATTCATCGTACTTGACATTGCAATGCTATAACAAAAATGTTCATATACGTCCGCATCATCAATGACAATTAATTATGTCCCTAATTTTTTTTCCAAAAGCTCGTGTTTAAGGACATCTTTTATTGTATTTCCCTTTTATAGAACTATAAGGTCGCAAGTTAGCTTTGCGTCCAAAATATTTAAAATTGGAAATCATTATAGTACGAAAGCTCCTTAACGCGCTCAAGATTTCGAGCCTAAGCTTGCCCCTTTGATGCTAAAAGCATATTCCAATTGTAGCTCTTACTTTCTAGAGTCCTACTCATGACTCTAGGACAGCTTGCTTGGTCGGGATAAACCCAATGCTTAGGTTGCATGTGAGGTCCGCTTGATATCCAAAAGTTGCTTAGCAACATGTCCCGGTACTATCAAGGTGAGAAGAGCTTCGGATTTCTAGTTGTGTCTAGAACTCCAAATGTATAGTTCGAATGTTAAGTATTATTTTCTTTGATGTAATACAAATAAAAAAAGGCATATGATCGAATAAAGAGAGTATAATAAAAAGGTATAACTAATGTATGATGTTTACTAGTTAATTTAATTTGGTGCTAAATGTACACATGAATGTTCTATTAAGGTAGTACATAATTGGAAATCATTTTGACGAGTCATTTTAATTTTATATTTTATAGATTAAATGTGCAATTTTGTTAATTTGTGGCTAAGACAATGTTAAAATAACATTGTACATAATTATTAATAGGAACATAAGAAACAATTAGTTAACAAATTATATGATTGTAAGAAATGCTCTCTAAAAATTTTATGTAATTCTTCCCAAATTTAAAACAAATTTTATCATTGTCATCTTTGGATATATTAACATTCGACAATTGATAAATACAATGTTTTATGAAATAAGAGTTAAATGTAAATCCAAACCTTATTACGCTATAATAATACTTGTTTATTCTTGTGTTAAAATTGCATCATCTTTTTCGAACAAAATAGCTAAAAAGTTTGTAAAACATAGTAAAGAATGAAAGAGAAATCTTGTGTGGTGGTGGTGGTGGTGGTTGGGGGGGGAGGGGGGGGGTTGACCATTACGAACACAAACACGTAGGATCATTTGGTGCTTTACTGACTTAATTAATCAGTAATTTAAATCACCTATATAGATTGTCACTACTTAACTTACCAATAACATCACATTATAGTGTTTGATAAGTACTAAAAATTTAATTAATAATTCAAGTAGCTAGAGAATAAATTATTAAAATATCCCTAAAAAATATTTTGCATTTTCATTACATATTATTATAAATAAAGGAAAAATAGAATTGTGAATATAGATAAAATGAAGCAAATTTAATAGTTAATAAATAAAATTAAGTTGAATTATACTTATTTATTAATAACATATTTAAAATTAACATTTTTTATTGAATGAATATTTTCATTGTATTCCAACCAATTAGTAATGTGGAAAGACATATCTCATGTCTACTATCTGAATTAATAGGTGATAATTAATATTACAAGAGTAATTAAAACTATCAATAATTAGTAGCAGTCAAAAGAAGTAATGTGGTAACCCTAAAACTTTTAAATAAAATAATCGATAATCTATCTACATTACCTCGTGTCAAATGACCACTTAAGGAATCAATCATGATAGAATACCTACTCAAATTTCAAGAAAGGTATACATTAAATTATAATTGTCCACTAATATCTAGCATTAAATTCATCATTGAATAAATAAATGGGAAATAATTTTGGATAACAATTGGGACCAAATGTGATATATAAGCAATTAAGAGGTGCAATTTATAATGCACTGTTCCTTGAACTTATGATAATCAATCTTAGAGTTTACAATTACTTCATTAATTAGGAAAATGACTAATATTTATTGGTTTTAGTTTTTCAATTTAATTATTTAAAATTCTTTCCTTCAAAATATGATAACATTTAGAAAACCTATTTTGCTAAAATCATATTAGTATTTAATAGTTTTGAATTCTTTTTTTTCAACCTTACCAGATTGTTCGGTTGTATTGGTCAAATCACTTGGACTATGCACCAAATAAATCCATATGATGTCAAACCCAATCACCTTACTGGTTCAGTTTAATCAATAATCGGGTTGGACAGATTAAATTGCATTTAACTTGCATATAAGGTTAAATTTGGATTTTTGAAAAAAAATTATCTTCAACAAAAAATAATGTCACCAACAAATTTGAACCATATATTAGAACATAGGATTTAGCCTTTATCCAAATATATTTTGATGATACTAATCTAGTGAGTTGTATACTTAAAGTGTGAAAAAAATAATTTAAAATTGATAATGTTGTACAATAAATATCAACTTAATATAGCTACATTTTCATTATATTTGAATTGAGCTAATGGAAAAGTTCTAAATATCTTTGTTAATTTTTCAGAGAAATAAAAATCAACTCGTTATGATAATTGCGCAAAAAGTTATGTTCAAAATAATATAGTCCTTGGAAGTTGGATGACAGAGAGGTTTAACTTTTTTTTTAATTGACCTAAAGGACTAATCAATTTTTTACAATAGGTCGAGCCCAATCATTGAGAAATTTCAATCCGTCAAGAAGGAGCCAACTAGCAACAAGCTCATTAAAGAATCAATTGGCAATCGAGAAAGTGTAATCGTAGAAAACTCCAACAATCAAATCCTCTAATTATAACGTCCAACTCCTTATTGATGCCAAAAGAGGTGACATGAGAAACATCTCATGTAAACTCAAATGAAAATGAAAATGAAATCCAATGTAGAAAAATGTAACTTTTGAATTCTTCCAAAAAAATTGGCATGACTAATGCGTAATAGGCTAATGCATCAAATACAACATATGTCCATTTTCAATATCCATCACATCAGTTTATATTAATTAAATGTGCATCACTAGTGGTTTATGAAATTAAATTATCATTATTGGAAATTTGTAACTAAACAAATGAAGTGTGACTCAATCCCAAAAGTTCGGATATCAATGAATAAGATTAAAGTCAAAACATTCCAAGAAATATATATATGCGAGTAAAAATATATCAAATACTCATAAAACCTTCTAAGTCTATATACAAATCCATGATAGTGTCTCCCCCATATCATCTCATCCAAAAACTTGGAGCCTCAAGCTCCAATCCTACAATTCATATCGAGAGTACTCTAAGTGACAATCCAAAATAATATTTTGTCAAGATAAATAAACAAGAGCCAAGTTAGAAATTCTAGAAATGACATTAAGTATCAAATGAAGTACAACATAGCAAATAATACTACACTCATTGCATTATCTCACACATTATCCATTTTCCAATTATTGCATTTACTTGTGCAGTGTGCTCATTAATTACTTGCAAGTGACCATTAAAATTAATGGGGTAAATATGGTTAAAGCTCATTTACTTAGACAACTATCTCAAGTATTTAAAAAGAGTAATAAAAAACCTACCCCGTTCACACAAATAAATTCCATGTGTGCAAATGCACAACAAAAAACATATAAATATGTTATAGTTGGGAAGCATTATGATATATGGATATTTAACCACACTTAGTGGAGTACTCCAACCCATTGCTCATATCTCTAGATCAACATAGGAGGTTGTTCTAAATTTGTCCCCCATTTTCTTTTGCATATCACTATATCATCATAAGATTAAGATATTGAAATGTTTCTTGTGTTTAGCTTGCTTTCTTTTTCATTTCATAACTAGTGTCAACATTCTAGTTCCACCTCAACGTGTTGAATTCGATCCTCATATCCTATATTGACATAGAGCATACTAAGTCCAATTAGTCTATTCAAGATGGTCAAGCTTCTAAGGTGAAAATACTTGATTTTCGGTGAGTTTTAACATGAGATGCATATTATGCATGAATGAGATACAAATCCATAACCATTTCCAATTTTAAAAATTTATTTCAATCTTCTTATTCATCCGTGATGTGATAAACATTTATCCTAACTATGAACATATCCAATATTCAATTCCATAAGCAACACATCATTCACATGATGACAAATAGAGAGAGCATACAAGCGAGTGGAATGAGAGACTTTCTTCCCATACTCCTAAACTCATCATGGCAAGTGGGACAAAGAAGAGGATTGAGTACAAGAGGAATCTTTATTGTAATCACTTTCAGGTAGGAAAATGTAATCACTTGTATGAGTCCACCTATTCATGTCATTTAACAGCAGTTCCCTCGCCTATAATTTGTTGAGTCCTTGCGTATGCCATTTGAATCCACGTTTCATGCTTGTTTGAGTAATAGCAATGAGATTCCCCAATATCATGAAAAGCAGCAATCAATAGGATTTCCCTAATCCTCCCCTCCCGAAAGGAAGAACGTGAAATTCTTTTTCCTTACCGTAGGGACCAGGAGATTGGATACGAATTTTACTATCAGTTAGCTTGGAAAATTTTTCTTACTTAATTCCTAATAAAAGACAAAATTAAGGAAACTAAATGATAGCACAATTTGAAACCAATAAACCTAAGAAAGGCAATAAGATTTCACAAGTAGCGATGATTCATACGTTGGGTCCTGAGGGGCTATTATAGGCTATCACTTTCTTGGATACCAAGGGGCTCCTCGTATTAGTGGTGAGGTGCTCCATGGTGAGATCAGGATGAGAGTAGGTCATGAACAAAGGGCAGACAAGGGAATGGTGGCGACTACGAGATGATCACACAAGGATGGTGAGAGTGATCCAAAGACGAAATTGCGAGAGATGCTAAAGGGAGCATGTTTTATTTTCTTCCTCCAGGGCAGAAAACCAATTTCACCAAGAATGAGAGAGAGATGATGGGAAAGTACTTTCACTTCTTGGATATTGGCAATATATTGATTATTAACCATTGATCTAAAGTTGGTGATATAAACTGAGGCATTGCACAAGGTTTCATCTATGGGGTGCTTCACCCCATTTTATCATATATATAATGAGACTAACTAATTTAACAACTCACTCACTAAAGTCTAATCTATTGGATCAATTTTATTAGAATACTTTAAATTTAAATATATAGATATAGATGTAAATAAGGCAATAAGTTTACTCATAGTGTTAAAATCTGAAAAACATTTATACATAATAATATGTAGTTATACATATTCTTATGCTGGGAAATTTAATATAAACATTAGAGTAGGACTATGAAATTATTAATTCCAGTTTTAAGTTAATAACAACTATATCTGCTGAATTGGGTCTAAGTACTTAATATATATAAGTTATTAATTATAATCTATAAATTATGTGGATTTTGATGATATTGTGGTAAATATTAATTTCATATAGTTGTAACACCTAATTATGTTATTATTAAACTAAACATTGAAATAAGATTTATAAAATTGATTTGTGATATAAGATGATAGATATGACATGCACGCATGAGACGAAATTTATAAATATTTTTTCCAGAAGTAATAAGGATAAATAATTTTATATAAATATGATATGTATATATATATATTCATATTAGGAAGATATGTGAATGTGATTGTCAAGTTTTAAAAAAAAACTAAATGATATTGATTAGTTGACTTTGTATATTTGTTTGTCATTTGAATTTGGACAACGAAGAAATGGAGAAGTTGGATAAATTCAAGATGATAAAACTTTTCTCAAATGATATGAATCATTGAACTCTTTGGAGTGAATACACTGCCTACTCCATGTGAAAATTTTGTGTAAGTTTTATCCATGCATTATCATGCATACTTGTTACAACACCCCAAAAATTTTAAATTAAAAAATACTTTTAATAATTAAAATAAATTCAAATTTTAGGATTTGTTAAAGAAAGTTAAAGTTTGAAAAGAAATAAAAGTATAATTAGAGTAAGGGTAAGAAAAGAGGAAAAGATAGCATAAGGAAAGTTTGAATGAGAATAAAAGTGTTATTAGATAAGAGACATGAAAAGATATTTTCTAATTATATTATGAGTTAATATTATAATAAAATTAAGTATTTAAAATTAAATTTGAATCTAACTACAAGTTTAGGATATAAAGGATTTTCAATGAAAGTTAAAATATGAGTTTTATGTCAAAAAATATTTAAAAGATAACATAATATTATTTTATTCTAAAATTTTAGAAATAAGAATAATAATTAATTATTTAATTCTAAAAATTCAAAAATAATTATAGTTAGGAGAGATAGAATAAAAGAAAGATGATCAGAAGATAAGAGGATGTTGGAAAGAGATAAGGGGTGTTTCTCTTAAGGTAATCTTTCTACATTACAAGGTAATATTGTATTAAATTACTTGGGTCCATCAGATTGACGTACTCACTTGCATCAAATGATAGGTAATCCACATTACCCAGGTAATTTGGATTGCCTAAGAAGTGGTAATGTACATTGCCTACAAGTGGTGTGGACATTATCACTTGTGAGGCAATCTTGAATAACCTTTTTTTCCAAATATGCCCTTTAATAACCCTAGATCTATTTAATTAGATGACGGCTCCTATTTTCATCTTGCAAAACATCTTGTCATTGACGGTGATTCTTCAACGAAGAGGAACTTTCTCGACATTTTTTTCTTGGAAGTTCACGTGTTTTCTATCTTTGATTCTAATAACAATGGTTCTACTTGTGTTTTTCTCTTTCTAAACTTTATGTTTTCGTCATTTTTCTTTTTCATTCATAAAGTGGCATGTTCACATGTTTGTTTTCTCATTTTAATGGTTTTGTTTGTCTTATGCATTTGTCCTATTTACAATATTAGTGCACCGCAATTGATTTATTTATTAATTAACTTGTTGATGCATTTTGTTTTATGCATTTCGTCTTATGCAATTGATTTATTATTTAGTTACCTACTTCTTTTATGCATTTCGTCTTATGCAATTGATTTATTATTTAGTTACCTACTTTATGAATTTCATCTTATGAATTTTTTACTTATGTAGTTGATTTATTAAATAATTACCTACTTTATGTATTTCGTCTTATGCATTTCGCACTTCATTTATTAATTAATTACTTGCTGCAATTGATTTATTAATTATTATTATTTGCTTTATAAAATATCTTAAGCATGCAATAATTTCTTGTATAATTTATCAATTTTAAGCATGCAATAATCTGTTTGGGGTATTTCTTTTCATATTAAGTCCATGCACTAATTCTTTTTTATGATGATTTTTTCATAACCAATTCTAACTATAAGAATGGATGAATTAATGACAAATGAGATGCAACAACAAATGGAAATTTTGCTTGTGATACTCATTGACCTTCACAACATCCTTGGGCTACTAGGTATTATGTTACAAGGATATTATTATTTTTTGTTCGCAAGAAAGAATAAGCGAAGACAGATATGTGAAGAACATGAACCACAATTTATTAGAGAGACCAATATAAGAAGGTAATTTATGATTTGGATTTGTCATGCATAGAGAGCGCACGTAACGATCGAATAACCTTCCATAATTTATGTGGTATGTTGAAAAATATTAGGAGGCTATCAAATACAAAAAATATGTGTGCCCAAGAGATGGTTGCAATGTTTTTACTTATATCTGCTCATAATAAGAAAAATAGAATAGTAAAAAGACAATTTGTAAGGAGTGACACAAGTGTCACTAGACAATTTTCTACAATATTAAACTCAATCCTTTTTTGCCATGAGTTACTTTTGAAGAAACCAAAGCCTATTTCATAAAATTCAACCGATTATCGTTGGAAGTGGTTTAAGGTAAATTTTGATATGTCATAATAGTAACACATTTTTTTTATTTTATAAGAATAAAAAGCATTGACTTTTTTTATTCATGTAGAATTGTCTATGTGCTCTAGATGGAACATATATTAGATGTACTATCCTAGACATTGACAAGCCTAGATATAGAATAAGGAAAGGAGAGATAGCTATGAGTGTACAAGATATAGTATGCAATCAAGATATGCAATTCATATATATTTTACATGGTAGAGTGTTGAGGGATGCAATATCTAAGCCTAGAGGTTTAAAAGTTCACCAAGGTAAAAAAATAAAGTGTAAAGTTTATAATGTTTATTATATTTCTAAACTAATTTAAATTTAATTTTCAAGTTATTATTATTTATGTGATGTTAGATATACAAATGGAGACAGGTCTTTGACACCATTTAGATTTAGAGGTCAATGTTATCATTTGAACAATTGGGGTCAACAATCTAGAACACCACATGAGTTATATAATTATAAGCATTCATTGCGAGAAATGTTGTTGAGAGATGCTTCGAATTTCTTAAGATGAGATGGGTCATTCTGAGAGAAAGATATTTTATCTTGTCCCTGCTTGTGCTTTGCTTCATAATCATATTAGAAAAGAAAATGTATGTTGATCCAATCGAGAACGAGGTTCCGCAAGTTGCCCCTCCAGAAGAAGATGGTCCACAAGAAGTTTACATAAGTTATGTTTCGACTTTAGATGCCTGGAATCAATTTAGGAAAAACTTAGTACAAGCTATATGGAATTTTGCTAGAACATGAGCTATTCCGATTTAAATGTTGGAAGGATTTGTTTTAGTTTCGAGTTATTATGCACTTTTATGACTTTGGATCTTTGTGTGGTATTTTGAAATTGCTAATGAAATTTTATGTTTATGCAATGTTCTAATAAATTTCAATACATGATTCATTTTTTATTCTATTATAGTTGTAAGAATGGAAGATACGCAAGGTGAAAGAGGTGCACACAGTGTAGGAATAGAGGGAAAAAACACCAATGGACACTAGATCAAGATGCTTTTTGGAGTGCTGGAGAGGGTAATAATTTTAAATCAGGATTTTTGTTACAACTTGAGAAAATGATGGAAGCAAAATTTCCACGATGTGGGTGAAGGCTCAACCACACATTCATTCAAGACACAAAATACTCAAGATGCAATATAATGCCATTTATGATATGTTATACCAAACTTCTAGTTTTGGATGGGATCCCATTAAATCTTGTGTTACTTGTGAACAAGATGTATGGGATCAATGGGTTAAGGTAGGAAAATATGATTGCTTTAAATTTAATAATTTGTTATTATTATTATTATTATTATTATTATTATTATTATTATTATTATTATTATTATTTATTCATGATGTGGTACTAAATATTTATTACTCTTTTTTTATTGAAACATAATCATCCAAATGTCTTCGTAATAAGTATTTTCCTCATTGGGATGCTTTATCTATCATATTTGGAAAAGATCGAGCAATTGGTCAAAGGGCCGGAGATTCTGCATATGCAGCAGCTAGTATTATAGAAGAAACCATCAACCTTGATGAAGATGTCTACTTTGGCAACCAAGAAGAACCTGAAAATAATAACATTAAACAATATGCAAGACCAAATGAATCTTCAAATCGCTAGAACATTACTAGGAAGAGGAAAGCCACCAATAATGAGGAATTTTTTCTTGACACCATGAAACAATGTGGCACCTGTTTTGATAATACAATTGCAAGCATCAAGGAGATAGTAACATGCTTCAAGATCTCAACTATTGAAAATAACGAAATGCAAAGAAAAGTATACGAAGCATTAGTTGGCATTGAGGATTTGAATATGACTCAATCACAAATGCTCAAAGTAGGAGAAAATATCGCACAAACTATGTGAGTCAAATAATTTAGTTTTTTTATGATGAATGTGCGAATAGTGGCTGCAACAGTCCTTATCTGTCAGACTATTTTTTTGTATTTGTACTTTTTTGAAATAATGTTGTCTTGGAGAATGCTCTCGCATCATTTCATGACAATGCATGGAAATAGAAAATAAGTCCACTAATTAATATGAAGGGTAAAAATGACATTTTAATAAAATTTAAAGATTACCTATTATATTACTTGTTCATACTAAACAAGGCAATGTGAATTACATGATATATTACTGATGCATACTAAACGAGTCAAAGTAAGATTATTGATAATTTAACAACGGGCAATCTTTGTGAAAGATAATGTGGATTGCCACTAATATTGAAAGGCAATATTGTGAACACTCCCTTAAGGTGTCATTTAGTATGAGATAATCCAGATAGATTATCAGTTATTTTATTTAAAATTTTTATGGACATCATATTACTTCGTTTGGCTATCATTAATTGTTGATAATTTTAATTACCTCTGGTAATATTAATTATCACCTCATTGAGAATTCAAATAGCAGGCAAGGAATGTAACTTTCCAGATTACATGCATTCTGACAAAAAAAATTTATTGCATAAAAATTTTAATTTTAATATTTTATTATTAAATAAATATCATTTAAATTATCTCTTTTATTTTTTTAATCTTTTATAAATAACTCTTATTTTTTACTCATCTTATTTTATCTATATTCACTTTTCTATTTTTTTTTGCTTTATTTATTTCGGATACTATATGATGAACGTGCAAAATAATTTTTAGGGGTACTTTGGTAATTTTCTCTCTAATTATTTTAGTCATGATTTATATTACCAATGCTTGCAAAATACTATAATAAGATATTATCGGTTAATTAAATCGATAATGCATCAAACGACCCCTAAGAGTTTGATCGAAAAAAGAAGAAGAATAAAAAAAATAAGATAAAGTTAGTTAAGAATAATTAAGGAGAGATTAAGATAAAAGTTTAGAATTTCATAATTATAAGTTTAGTTTGCTTAAACTGGGTATATTAAAACTTTTCTTATAAATAGCACCCAAAGTCCCTCTCTTTTCCCATATACAAGCCAATTTTTTTTCTCTTTGCACCTCATTTTCTCTCTCCTTGGTGCACGTGCGCAAGTGCTCTTAAAATCTCATGGGGACATCAATATCTTGGCTGGAGACTCGGATTTGGTCGCCAAAACGTTATATTCTCCCAAGAAATCCTATAATCAATCCATAGTTTAGAAATTACTTGTGAAAGTTCTTTTGTTCTAATTCTACTCATGAGAAAAATAAGTTAGTGTATATAAAATGCTTGGAGAGGAATCTTGAAAAGTTATTTCAAAGAGTTCATTTAAACCTTTTTCATCCAAAGATCACACTAGTAGATGTACCTCTAGCAATATGAACATTGGTTGACTTTCTATGTAGGTTAGTGAAAAAAATAAGAAATATTATAAGAATAAAATATAGAAATTACCTTTTCATCTTGCAAAATCATCTCAAGAAGATATATGTTGTTTGGATTTTTTTTTTTTTTGTTCAGGAACTTTCCATAATCTCACCACACATACCTTTATAATCCATTGCACCTTCGTTTGATTAATGTGATTACTAATTAAATCAATATTTGATGCCATAGTCTTGGATAGGTCTGATGCTTTTTTATGGAGAGAAATAGATGCGCTCACTGTATGAATACATGTGGAAGTGGTATGCACAAAATAAATTATGTGCTTTTGAAAAGTGATGTAAAATACTGAAACTTTTATATCTTACCAAACTAATGAAATTCATATTAGGGGAACTCGTCGGCCATAGGGAAAAATCACTCGCAGAGAAAGAAGTCATATGATAATTTATTTCAATGCCGTATGTATAAATAGAAGTCTTGGAGGAGAAAGTATTAAAACTATTTTCCAAATTGAGATATGACATTTTTTGTTATATATTGCCTGAGTCATCATTATCAGAAATCCATTAAAGTTGGATTCCTCTTCCCACTCATATTCTGATTTTTTTCCAATTATTTCAATTATTGTTTTTGTTATATTTATGATTAACTTATCAAAGTCCGTCAAAGTTGAATTCCTCTTCCCACTCATATTGTGATTTTTTTCAATTATTTTTTTCAGATATTTTCTATTATATTTACAATTAAGTTCGTTAAAGTTGGAGATATTAAGTCCATTAAAGTTGGATTATTATTATTATTATTATTATTATTATTATTATTATTATTATTATTATTATTATTATTATTATTATTATTATTATTTTATATTATTCTGATTTTTTTCAACTATTTTTTTCAAAAAATTATGAACATGCCACGTGCATTCTATTGTTTTCTTTATATATATATATATATATATATATATATTACTGATATAATATTAAGAAATTTTGAAATTTTTTTAGTAGAATCTATATACTAAAATATATATATATATATATATATATATAAAAGAGGAATATTAAGGTGGATATACATATACATATAAGTGGATTAATGTGCGTCCTACTAAAGAAATGTGGTGGGATCGTCCTCCCAATCATTGATGACCTTTTGATGCAAAATAGACGAATGATTTTTTCCAACGTGCGTTACTCCTCCATGATCGACTCGAAGTGGGAGTTGAGGAGTTCCTCGTGGAGGTCGAAGTGGAGGCGGTAGTATCGGAGAAGCGCCATGTCTGGTCGCCTCCGTGCCAGCGGAGCAGTTGGCGGGGTGGAGCAGCACATGGTTGAAGGACTACATCGACCTCCTGTCCTCGGCATCGTCGTCTTTCTCCTCTCTGTGCATCTCCGACCGTCAGCGGCAGCAACGCTGTAGTGGGGCGGCTTTCATCGTGGGACTGGGAGCTTAGCGCCCGCCGGGAGGCGAAGGACATCAACATCTTGAGCTTCTACCGGTGGCTTGTTGGGGTGTACTAACAATTGTTGTTCCCCGAAATGCCCAAGGCGTCGCTCGAATGTTAGGCCGTGGCACTCGCGATGAGATCGGGCGGCGAGCAAACTCCAAGTTTTCACCTCACAGTGATGTCCCAACTTCAAACTGGTTTAAAGTTTCTTGTTCGTGAGAGATTTTGACTCTCGAGCGTGTTTTTTCTTTCTTTGATTCCTACAGTGGAGCAGTTTCAACATGCTCCTCCATGATCAATGTGCTCCCAATCATCATGACCTCCATGATGGCGTACAACGATAACCCGCCGGCTTGATAGGTCTTGTTTCACTCCACGATTTCCCCAAAGATGATGATGAGATGCTCCATCGCGCAGTGTAGATGCTCCATCGGACGGTGGAGATAATGGGAGGATGATTCTACCAAATTTTCTTAGTAGGACGCTCATTAATTCATATATATATATATATATATATATATATAGAATTTAATGAAGTTACTGAGCACTAAATCAACAGGGGATGTGGATCACTCAATAGCCTTTGGATGTAAAGTGAACGGCAGATATATCATTCAGGATAACTCTAGATTCCTCATTGTTCATTTATTATTAACAATTGAGATTTATTTTGATAGAGAATCGATGCTCCATCTTCCAACGAATCGCATGCCAAGCTTCCTCTGCTAGCCGCCATGATCGAAGCATGCCGCCTCTATTCATGATCGAAGGCTGGAACCATGCCGTCTTCCTTCAACGATGCTATGAACATCTGGTCAACTTCATCTACCTTTGGGATTTTTAGTGGAGATCTTCCAAGGAAACTCACTACCCGCTTAGGTCAAAGTAGATCTTTGACGGCAGCCATATGAGGAACTACATTTTTACGAACTGTTGCTCCATATCTTAGTTTGCCCCTTTCTGCTGCCCCATCTGGACAGACTAAGAACTATGAATTTTTACCAAAGCCAGTCTATATGCTCCTCCTCCATTGCTGCTTGCGTTTGAAGCATGCCCATTGATCCTCCATGCGGCCATTATTGCTCCTCCCCTGCTGCTGCACGTGATCACAGCTACCCAAACTTGGCTGTTCCTGATCATGGTTTATATATATATATATATATATATATATATATATATATGGTGCATACACATATGAGTGTATACACTTGAGATCACTTTCATTTGGACCATCTGATTAAAATTTAATTATGTTACCACGGTTGAGATTTGATCATATGGTCTAATTATCAGTTCAACAAATTGAAGCCGGTTGAAAAAAAAATTAAAACAACCGAGCACCTTCTCCTCCCAGTCTCTCATTCCCATCTTTGTGTCGCTGCCAAGAGACAATCACTGGCCGTCGACTTATCATCTCTCTTTCGTTGTGCAGGATGTCAACAATCTCTCCTCTCTCCTTCGCCACAGGACATCTTTGATCTCGCTCCACCCAGGAATGCCTCCTATCCCTCCACCAAGGAGGATGTCAAACCCTCTTTTCTCTGCATACGTCAGCCCCTTCTTTCTCTCGCAAGATGTTGTCGGTCCCTCTTCTCCTTCTCCCATCACAAGATGCATCCTTCTCTTCACGTATGCCGTCGGGGATGACACATCAGATCTCTTGTCTCCCTCTACATCAGCACCATTAATGCGGTGACCTCTTCCATGCGCCCTTTCTCTCCCTCTATCCAATATGTTATACCCAACGACATTTGCGCCAGACAGATTGTAACGATGTCCCATGGAGTGCATCGTAGTGATGGACAATGTCCTCCCAGGTGCGCCGGCGATGCCTACAGGTGAGCACCCGACTGAAGAGGGAAGATGAACTAGTGGCCCATTGAAATCTTCTGGGGGTGAACCAACCGCATCCAACAATTTAACCAGAAATATACATAATTGTGATCATAGCCCTCCAATCTTGATGGGACAACTACCATTGAGTGATTGCAATTATATATACATGTATAGGAAAAAATGGAGTTGTCCTCTTCTAAACAGGGACACCGCGTCCCTCTTCAATATTATCCATTAAATAAAAAATATGGTTTAGATTAATCCACTAGCTTCTCTTCAGTTCAACATTGACTCAAAAAAACTTTTACTATCAAAGAAAAAACCTGAGCCATCATCCCATCTCCTCCCACCTGTCACTCCTAAAAAATAAAACAGTCGTTCCACTCTCTACTCTCTCTCTCTCTCGTTTCTTTGACTTTCTCTCTCACCATCTCTCCCGACCCTCTTTCTCACCTCCGTCGTGGTAACATTGTCGTCGTTGTTGTCGCAATGCCGATCAATGCCATCATAATGATTCCCTGCACAATCGTTGTCGTCGCTGAGAAATCCGCCGCTGCGCCGCCAATGTCCAGCCCACCACCGCTGCCTCCTACTAACTGTACCACCGTTCATTGTTGCCTAAAAATCTTGTACATTTTGCCACTGCACCATAGGAGCCAAGCATTGCCGATGCCGATGTCTTGCATGGTTAATCTTTTTTTCAGCTGAGATTTATGGGACAAGGTACTTTACTTGGATGACCAACTTGGAATGTCAACACTACTAAGGAGTTTACAATCGTAACATGCTTTGGTATAAACTCAAAACGTGAAAAAGGCTGAAATTTTGATGAAAAAATAGACACATTAAAGATGACTAAGATATCTCATTGTGCGCAAGATCATTATCATATCAGTGACTAAGTTTGCTTTTATATTATGTACAATGATACATGGCCTTTCTAACATTGTCGAACAACTTGTACATGCATTTAACACATTCAATATACTTTTTTCTCTGATTTTTCCTTCAAATCAAACTCAATTACTTGTCTGACTTAGCACTATAAAACAATGTCGTTCTTTTTATCTCTTGTGATGATACTTCGGGAGTTGGAAAATGCATAGATATATTGGCTATCCCATATTTCTTGAAATTGGCATAAATAATCATCATTATCATTATCGTATTTGCACTTTTCCTATTCTATTTGCAAAAGCATGTATTTGAGTCCTACTAAAAAGTAGTAGTTTAAAGTGTGATCAAGTATTTGCTTGTAGTCTTGGGTCACGAATTAAGAACTATTAACCTTTCTTTTTGTCTCGCATCTATTCATTCTCGCTTCAAAAACCGATAGAGCTATGCAAAAACAAGTTTATGAGTGTTTCTAAGGCTTCTCTTTACAGATATTTTAAGGCTTCTTTTATTTTTGTTGGCTCTTTACAGAGATAGAGGAAGGGAACATGAATGTTATGTCAAAACAATAAAGGAAAAAATAAAGAAGATAGTGGTTGTGTAGCAGCACTGGGTGTCGTGTAGCGACGAGGCATGGAGATGGCGATGTGGGGTCGTTGGGCAGTGCTGGGGATCTGTTGGTGTGGCGGGGTGGCACGAGGTCAGCCTGGGTGGCGTCGAGGTCGGCGGCACTCTACCGTGATGGAGATCGAGGGAGGGAGGGTCGACAATGGAGAGAGATTGAGAGAGGGAGACATGAGGCGAGAGATTGAGAAAAAAAAAGAAGAATAATGGAGAGAGGAGAACGAGAGCCATGAGGTGGGATGATGGTTTTAGGATGAGAGATAGCCTGGGTTTTTTTTTAACCAATGAATTGAATTTTTGTTTGAGCCGAGATGAATTAATCTGAGGCGCAATATGTTGATCCAAAGGTAACATCAAGAGGGGACATCTACATATATATGAGATTAATAGTAGTATAACACCGTTTACATGAAAATTGTAGAGTTCTCTAATCTAGATCGTCTATTTTTCATCTAGGTCCATATCTTTTGATGCAACCTCCTTCCCCTCATCCCCACCTTTCCCTCATTGCCCTACACCCTCCTCCAATACGAGAAACCAGATCCCGTCGAGCGCCACCTCCCACCAGATCCTTGCGAGCGTCGTCGTCGAGCCCTATGAGCGTCATCACCTTTCGTCGCTGATCTATCGCATGTTGTTTCCGTCGCTGATATATCGTATGTTTTCACTGTTGTCGATCTCTCGCATGTTGCTGCCGTCGATCGCGTCCTCCTCTTCGAGCGTTGCCGACGCACTCGTCTCCGACCCCTACGTCCTCTCTCTCCCCCGTGCTCCATCTTTCTCCCTCTTCCTCCGATCATCTCCTCCCCTCTCTCCCTTATCCTCTCCTCCTTTGCATCCCTGATCAGTGTGACCCCCATCTGCACCACCTTCATTCCCAATCTGTCGCCTTCTACGTCGCCATCCTCGATCTAAGCCAACCCCATATGATTAGAGCCATCTATTGAATCCAATGGCTCAGATGCAAGCCTTACACCAAGTTTCAACCAAAGGAATGTTACACCATATATATATATATATATATACATATATATAGGTTAAAATGGAAATGAAACGCCTTTATCATGTTTCACTGCAGAATGCCATATTCTCAGCCATTGGTATTAAATCAAAGGCTGAGATTGAAACCACCATTCTCTCCAAGTTCATCGTGCTCAGAAGAAAAAAAACCATCATTTTCTGTGATAAGAAGGAAAAAGGAAAAAAGGTTGTTACCCCATTGCCTCTTGTTCTCATGCTCATGTGAAGAGAGGCCAATAATGTCACCACCTCATCAGGCTCTTGCCTGATCATGTCTCTTACCCGACCACAAGTGTTGCAATAGTCAAGCAATCTCTCTCATCTAATTTGCCCCCCACCCTCCTCCTCCTCCTCCTCGAAGCCCACCTGCACCTTCTTCCTGAACTCCACTTGTTCCTCACATTTGGTTGCCTCTTGTCATCTCTCCTAGAGACTATCGTTTCTCATGAACTTATTACATCAATGCTCATAAAGGCAAACTCAGGATCCACACTTTTGACAAAAATAATTGGCTTATGAAGTTACAATTCACAATCTCACAAACTTACAATTCATAATCTCATGAACTCATATTCTCAATGGCAAACAAGCACATTTGTTGCTCAAGAAAGAGAACTTAAAAACATCTTTTGTACAATAGCAAAATGATAGAATCTATCGCTCAAAAATGGAAAATGGAAAAAATTGAATGCCTTGTAATATGCTGGAGAAAATGACAGTCACATTGCCTACGAGGACTTGTAAGGTAGATCCCACTACGGGCTTCGTGAAGGCATTAAGCAGCAATGGGCAAGAGGGGCAGCATCATCATACACTCAGGTGCCATGAGAGGGGCGGCATGGTGAGAAGGATCAGTGGCGCCGATGGGATCGAACTCCTGGGTTGAGTGAGATAGGTCGATCCACACAACATCGGCACAGGCGACATTGAGCATTTTTTTCACTAGGATCGAAATCCATCCTTTCCCTATTTTCTTGTGTGAGCAAGTAGGAGAGATGAGAAGAGATGTGCTATTGTTTCAAGAGTGTTTTTTGTGTTGTTTTGATTTGGGCAGTTGATTTAAATTGGATGAACCAAAATGAGGTGTTTCATGGTGAAACGCTCATACGGTGCTTCAACTTCATATAACCCATATATATAATATAATATAATATATATTGTGAGGAATATTAGGGTAGCACCCAGCGCTTATGATTCCAGGGCCGTCCGACCTGAGACGGACGGTCTTGATGTGTGTACGCTAGTTGGGATGAAGAGTTGAGTGGTTTAGCGTCTGTTCGGAGGAGCGGTTCAGTGTGCTCAGGGGTAGGAGGGGAGATGCGTGGAGGGAGGAGGGGAGACAGGGTGGCAGTGCTGCGAGTCGGCTTGACTTCCGGCGTCGGCGCGAGGAGGTGGGCGAAGGAGGGCGGCGGTGCGATGGATCTATGAGAGGAGCTGTTGGAGGGGAGTGGTTCAGGGGGAGGGATCTACACGTCTCCCCTCCTGCGTCAGCGACACATCTTTTAGCATTGGCTTGCGTGTCTCCTCCTCTCGTTGGATGATTCGGCAACGGGCGAAGGAGGGAGCTACTCATCGGCAAAGGAGGGATCTGGCGCTCGATGGCATTGTAACAAAAAAATGGGGGGTGCGGCCCCCCTCCGTGAGCTTGCAACAAGCTCGTGCAGGGGTCGCCCTTTTTCTCTGTCCATTCTTTGGCGTTGCAACGAAAAAGGGAGTGTCGGCCTCCCTCCACGAGCTCGCCGGTGAGATCGCAGAGGGGGCGACGCCCCCTTTTCTCACACCGGCACATCAGATCTCATCAATGGAGCCGCCAGAGGAGAGGAAGAGAGGGAATAGTGCTGGATCTTGTTGAGGAAGCCTTTCACTCGTCGAGAGATGCACGACAGCTAGAGAAGAGGGAGAAATCTTGTCGAGGAAGTCATGCACTCGTCGAGGCATGCACAACCACTAGAGGAGAGGGAGAGAAGGAGCACATTCGATCGCGGATCGCGTGAGAAAGGGCCGAGAGTGATGTCCGATCGTCACTTGCTCGATTGGGTGGATCGCGCCCAACATGGACCGGCCGTTTCATCGCGCCTTAATCATGTCCGTTTGTAGCCGATCGGATGGTCCAAAATCAATGGTCGTACCCTGCCCCCAAAATATGTGATAGCACACTAATATTCATATATATATATATATATATATATATATATATATATATATATATAGTGTGTGTGTGTGTGTTAGTTTAGTCACGCATTTGAAATTCATGAAATGACAAGAAAAAGATTTGTTTTAACAAATTAAAGAGAGTTATAAGAGAAGTTGTACAATGGATTGAATTAACTTATATCGTACTAAAGGTCAATGAGACCATTTTAACAAAATTATGATAATAAATCATAAAGAACTAAAATTGATTGAAATATGAAGGTATGTGATGAATTATATTGGCTCATGGCCGAATCATGCCCATAACCTCTATTTAAATGAAAGTATTAAAATAATATTTTTTTTTAAAAAAGAGCTTATTAATATTTGGTATACCTAAATATGAGTAGGTAAATATACCAAAATTTTATAGATAATAGATCAAAATAATAATTATATTTTTTTCATTATTTTCCAATGATTAATATTTTTAATTGTGTGTCTCACATAATTAATGTTGATAAAACTTGAGTATAATTTTTAATAATAAATTAACTGTTATCTTTTAGAGTAGGAGAACATTTGAGTAAATTGATGTGACAATGATTACTTATGATATGTATAATTTTAAAAAAAGTAAATTAGTCAGATTCTTAGACGATAAATATTTTTAAAGTACTTCTATTTTTTAATATTATTATTTTAAATTTATTATGTAAAATATATAATATATTTTTTCCATGTTCTTCGTGAATTGCACTGGCATAGTACTAGTTTGTATGTTATGTCAAATCATCGGCTCCAACGGTTTAAGCTTTTCCAAAAAAAAAATATTATTTATTTCATTTTTTATAAATTCATGAACCCATAGTTTTATTGTCGTCTCATCGTCCTAGTTTATTTATATATTTTTTTATTAATATTTTAGATGATAATTAATGATAAAAAATATAATTTAAATCATCAACAATAATAATATTATTTATTTTCAAATTTTATGCACATTATTATCCTTCATAATAGATACAATATTTTTTATAAATTTTTTACATTATAAAATTATTTTTTTTATTATTATCTAAATTATTAATGAAGAAAATATTAAAAAAATAAAATAAAATATGCGTAAAATCATTTCACACATACTTTATATAAAAGTGCTTCATATATATATATATAATGGAAAAGATAAGAATTGGGGGTTTTATTTTTGTTTTCACTAGGAAAGGCCATATTTTGTGTAATGTTAAGGTGCTTTTTTTCTCGACTTGCTTTCCCTTATCCCAATTATCAAACTAACAATTTAACTAATTGTCAAGCCAATAAATTTAGTATAAAGAATATTACACTCAAATAAATAAATAAATATAAAAACTCTGCAGCGAGAATGAAATTTGCGCAGTATATTCTTATTCTCCTGGTCCTCTTTAGATTTTTCCGTATCTATTATTCCTGTTGCTATTATTGTTACTATCTATTTATTTGTTAAACGTTGTGGTTGTTTAATTATTATGCGGTCGGTCGCTTGCGAGTTGACACGCGACCCGACGATTCGGACTCCGTCTTCTTGCTATTAGTCGTCTCGTCGTCGTGGTCGCCGTCCAGCTCCACAAGGTGTTCTTGTCACGTTGCACGGCCACCCAACATATCTACCTGCTACACCACTTCCACTGAGACCTCCTCCTCTCGCCGCCCCGCTCGCCGATCTGTCTACGGCAGACGTAGCAAGCGTCGACGCGTCGCCGCCGACGCATCCGCCCTCAATGCGTCCCTTCGGATCCCTCGTTTAACCCACGCGATCGAGCACCACCGCCGAAAACCCCGCCTCAAACAGATGGCAGGCGCCGGCCTTCCCCGTCCGCGGCTGGCCTCTCGCCTTGTAGAGATGGGCCGCCGATTGGCGGCCGCCGGACTAAGCCATGGCGGGAATGATGGCGGCGGTGGCGACGACCGCGACGGCTTTTCGAGGTTGGTCCACTGCAATGACCCGGCGTGCCCGGGGGCGCTGGCTCTGGGGTACCCCGGCAACGCGATCTCGACAACCAAATACACGCTCGCCAATTTCGTGCCCAAGTCCCTGTTTGAACAGTTCCGGAGGGTGGCTAACTTTTTCTTCCTCGTGGTTGCCTGCATATCCTTCAGCCCTCTCGCCCCTTACCGAGCTGTTAGCATCCTCCTGCCGCTCATCGTGGTCGTTGGCGCGACAATGGCCAAAGAAGCGGTCGAGGATTGGCAGCGAAAGAAACAGGTTTTTTTTATTGCTTGGCAGTTGTGCTTTACTTTTTTTATGCTACAAATTGTTCCTTTCTTTGTGTTTGGTTTAAAGGTGCATGATTTGATCACTTTGGATAACTTGTCTGTGTTGAATTAGTTAGTCCCTTTGTTCTCAACCATATTTTTTCGTGGCATGTGATTTAAATCTCAGCTTTTAAAAGCTGCTGTGAAGTCCGAACATTTTCAGTACCTAATTACTGGATGTGATTTCTTGTGCTTCACATATCCAATAAATGGCAGGGGCAAGCAGATCAACTATCAGGATTGGCAGGCAGGGTTTTTTTTTTTTTTTGAGCAGAATTGGCAGGCAGGGTTAAGACACACACAAGGAGGGGAAGATGTGCAGAGCAATTTTGTCAAACGCATAAATCACGATTCTATTAATGATTTTAAAAGATATTTGGTAATGTAAATTAGACATATATTTATATAAATAGGTAAATAAGATGTAGAATACTTTTTAATATAAGCAATATCCTACTTTAATTGCAAAATATAACAAAGCATAACTTTTAACTAAGATAAATCATTGTGATTATAAGCCATGATATCCTTATCTCATGTTTAGCCGATATGTATGCTGTTCTTTTCTATTGCAAAGGAGGCCAAGCCTAGTAGAAGGAAATATATATTGTATTTATTAAATTTGTATATCTACAATATAAAGCTATACATGCTTACGAGCTGCGGAAATTCATGAATGTCCCCTGTGCATGAGAAAGTGGGAGGTGCGATGCAGTCTGCTCATTGATACATGGAGGCATGATGCTCAATGTCACCCTCCTAGATTGAGAACAGGAGGCACTCAATGCCTCCATGCTCACAAGCTGGAGGCATCTCACCCCTTGCTCTTGAGGAGGGGCAGAGCATACATACACACATAGAGATGGACAAAGGAACTTTTAACTTTTCTATTCTCCTCAACAACAACAACAACAAAGCCTTATCCCACTAGGTGGGGTCGGCTACATGGATCATACGACGCATTCGTTGATCCATGTTCATGAGATTCGACAGGGTTTTACGCTGGCTGTCGGGGCCTAACACAACCCTCCTCCTTTATCCGGGCTTGGGACCGGCTATACAACATAGGCGGAGTTTCAAAATAGAGCAATTTTCAAAATAGAAGCAATGGTCACCTTTTCAGATTCAAAGCCAGAGGCTACCTCTGAAATGATCAATGCCTCTGATGCAGCAATGCAGAGCTCGACTGCATCATTTAAGTCAGTTCGCCTGAGATCCTCAGCATCAAGGATTTCCTTCATGCCCCACATTCTCAGGAACTTTTGCATGGAAACAACAGTTATCAGGAAATTAGGGTGAGGATAGTAAAATATTCCACCAATGATCCAATGGTGGGCACCCCCATATGAAGACAAGGTTGGCAACTTGGTGGTGGAATCATGTATGCGTAGAATTCTATCAAGATTATGTCCCAACATGTGTCTCAACTCTGTTCTAGTAAAATGTGTTTGATGTAGGACTTAACACAAAAAGAGTATGTAGACATGTATAATTCTCTATGTCTCTGTAGGAAAATTTTCACAAAACTGATACAGAGCAGCCATTTTTTTTCATGAGCAATAGCTTCATCTTGCTATAATGTTGCTCCATGTGTGACTGAATTTAAATTGCTCTTTTATTTGTTCTCTTTCCTAATGAACATAATATTTCCCTTCTTCACTCTCTCTCAAAAAAAAAAGAAGAATATAATATTTCCCTTTTCTTATTAGCATGAACCTAATACTTTGAACCTTGATGGTTTTACCTTTTCCATCTTTCAGGATATTGAGGTCAACAATCGGCGAGTTCAAGTGTATGATAATGCACATTCGTTTTACCAAACAGAATGGATGAAACTTAGAGTTGGAGATATTGTTAAAGTAGATAAGGATGATTTTTTCCCTGCTGATCTGTTTTTGCTCTCTACAAGCTATAATGATGGCACTTGCTTCGTTGAAACTATGAATCTTGATGGAGAGACTAATTTGAAACGAAAGCAATGTTTGAACATATCGTCAAACTTACACAATGAACGCTCTTTTCACAAATTTAAAGCAATTATCAGATGCGAGGACCCAAATGAAAGATTGTATTCTTTCATTGGGACTCTGATTCATGAAGGTACAGAATATCCTCTTTCACCACAGCAAATCCTGTTGAGAGATTCAAAACTGCGGAACACTCAATATATCTATGGCGTGGTAATTTTCACTGGGCATGAGACAAAAGTTATGCAAAACGCCATGGATCCTCCATCAAAAAGGAGTAATATTGAGAAGAGAATGGATAAAATAATTTATGTCCTTTTTGCATCACTCATTTGTATGTCAACCATTAGTTCCTTCTTCTTTGGAACTAAAACTAGAAATGAGGACAGAAATGGAGAGCTGAGGTGGTATTTAAGACCAGATAAATCATCGATACTCTTCGATCCTAAAAATGCAGCAGTGTCTGCCATATTTCATTTTCTGACGGACCTTATGCTTTATGGTTGCTTGATTCCTATCTCATTGTATATATCCATAGAGATTGTAAAAGTTTTACAGAGTACTTTCATCGACAATGATCGTAAAATGTATTGTGAGGAGAGCCAAAAGCCAGCACGTGCTCGTACATCTAATTTAAATGAGCAACTCGGTCAGGTGGATACTATACTCTCAGATAAAACTGGCACACTGACATGCAACTCAATGGAATTCTTGAAATGTTCCATTGCCGGCATTCCTTATGGTAGTGTGCAGATGGAGGCGGAGGATTCTGTCACAAGTGAAGAACATGATTTGCATCCTCATGTCCGCAATTCATCTTCGTTCTTAACTCAAAGTAACTTTGTCGGAGTTACAGAAAAATCTCCTAAAGTCATGAAGTTCAGAGATGATCGATTAATAGGCGGACAGTGGATTAAGGAATCTCATTCAATTTTCATACAAAAGTTCTTCCAAGCACTAGCAATATGCCACACAGCCATTCCTATCATAGATAAAAGTTCTGATGAAATATCTTATGAAGCAGAGTCCCCAGATGAAGCTGCTTTTGTCAAAGCTGCTAAGGATCTTGGTTTTGAATTATATAAAAGAACTCAGACCACCATCTCACTACATGAGTTTGATCCTACAGTTGGGGAAAAAATGGATAGGTATGTATCATTTCATTTAATTAGCTGTGTTTTATGTCTCCTTTTTTGTTACATTTTCATTTTCTCTGATTTTAGGACGTATGAGATCCTCAACATTTTAGAATTCAGTAGTGCTCGCAAAAGAATGTCTATTATTGTGAGGACTGAAGAAAACCAAATAGTACTTTTCTGCAAGGGGGCTGACAGGTTTGCTTCTCCAAGTTTGCTGGGTAGTTGTAGGAAGGATTAAATCTAAGCGCACATGTTTGTTTTTTTCTATTTATGCAGTGTAGTTTTTGAAAGGCTCTCGAAGGGTGGACAAGCCTTTGAATCTAACACTAAATGTCATATCAATAACTATTCGGAGGCTGGTTTACGGACCTTGGCGGTTGCATACCGTGTGCTTAGTGGGGAGGAGTATGCAGCATGGCATGCAAACTTTTTGACAGCAAAGAATTCTCTCAATGATCGTGAGACAATTGTAGATGAAGCAGCTGAACAGATAGAGCAGGATTTGATCCTTTTAGGAGCTACAGCAGTTGAGGATCGATTACAGACTGGTGTGAGTATGAATTATATACCTATATACATCACATGAATGTTTTAAAGAATCATATAGCTGAAGTTGATTTCATTAGATTTTGTGGTACTATATGTATTGCACTTTTGGGTGATAGTATGAAGTGTAATTGGATAGTTCAGAAATTTATCTATTTTCTTCTCAAAGATTAATGTTTACCCACATTGAAGAACATGTATGTTTGGACATACTATATACATAATTGTGTATTTTACCATGTTGATCTCCTTTGGCAATTTGCTCACTTATCTAAGCAGCAAAATGGTGGCTAATATTGTGGTATTTCTTATTGGATGTGCTAATTGTAGAAAAAGGATCCTTCAGCAGATTTTTATTGCATGCTTGCAGGTTCCTGAATGTATTAACAAGCTTGCACAAGCTGGAATTAAAATATGGATCTTGACTGGTGATAAGTTGGAAACTGCAGTCAATATTGGGTAGTACTTCAAATACATTTTTAATTAAAGATGACATATTTCCTTTCTTCCTTCTGGGAGTTTACATGAATATCCTGCAGGTTTGCATGCCAACTACTGAGGAAGGAAATGGAACAGATCGTGATCACTCTTGATTCCCCAGCTATCAAGGCATTAAAGAAAGGAGACAAGGATTCTACTGAGAAGGTGTGTATAGTCAATTGTGTGACAGTACATTTTCCCCAAAGCATACTTCTGATAATTCCATAAGACTTATGGTTCATTAGGCTTTACAAGAAAGCGTGGCCGAACAAATTCATAATGCAAACTCTAAAGTTTCAAAACTGAGAGGAAGTTCTGTTCTCTTTGCTCTCATTATTGATGGCGATTCACTGGCTTTTGCTTTATCAAAAAGTTTAGAGAATTTATTTCTAGATCTGGCAGTTGGCTGTGCCTCCGTCATTTGTTGCAGAACTTCACCTAAACAAAAGGCATTGGTGAGTGTTCAACTAACCTTCATCTTTAAATTCGTTTAAAAAAAACCTTCATCTTTAAATTTTATGCGCAAAGTAACCTAGATTTTCAGGTTACTAGATTGGTGAAAATGAGAACAAAGAAAACCACACTGGCAATTGGGGATGGAGCAAATGATGTTGGCATGCTTCAAGAGGCTGATATTGGTGTTGGCATCAGTGGAGTTGAAGGCATGCAGGTTTGATGTCCTTGAATGATGTCTCAATTATATAATATGCATATTGATCCAATATTGTTCACTTACTATATCATCTTGATCTCAACTACTACGTTCCCATCATCACTAACTTCAGCTGCCACCGCAGAAGATCTGTTTGTTCCCGTTATATCCTTGTCCACCATTTGTGCCTTCTATCTTCTTTTACTCTGATATCCTTATTTTCATTTCCTCCGTCTCCTGTCAATCCATTGACCATTTACTTTATATGCACATCTGTCTAAATGAGATGTTATCCATGACACAATGTCAAAGTATCTAGTTAACTTGGAAATATCATGTCTTCAATAGGATCAGAAATTTTGTACCATAGTTAACTTGGTGGCAGAGCAAAACAAGTTTAGGAGATACATTTTCTTATGTTATTTAAGGGTACATATCCTATAATACAGATTTACAGGTCAGTATTATATAAATGTGCTTATTGTTACATAGGCTGAAACAGATTTATGAAAAAAGAAGACTTAATACTTTTTAGTGACCTTTAAAGCTCGTAGTTTACATGTTCTTCCATTTGTAGCAGAGTGCTAGTAACAGCTATGTATAATTGTATAATGGTGTATTGCAAACTTAATTACCACCTGTCCTAAAAAAGAACATATTTGACACTTTTTTATTGACTTACTTTGCCCTTGACATTTAGTCAGCTATTTCAACCATGGGGGTCATTTATAAAACATTTAAGGCAAGTTAAGACCATTGTTGAACTATAACTGCAAGCCAGGTGGTACCTGCTTTTTTTCTTCTCTACTAGTAAGCATCGTTTCAACCTTTAAGAACTTCCTCTAATCCCATCTTTCCCTCTGCACCATCATTTTACTTATCATTTTGACCAAGCTTGCGAACTATTCAGTCAACTCAAACTCCGTAAGAGTTTAAGCAAACAAAATAAATCAAAACGGAATGGAGATTTAGTAACATGAATTATTGTATTCTTTATAAAATATGTAGTAAAATCATGTATAAACTTTTATAGTGTCAATACAAATGTGTATGACTCTTTGTTTTATATCTTAATTTATTTTAAAAAATATTAAATATTTTCTTCAGTAGCTTAGTGTCTAAAATTGAAGTTCACCAAAAGTTTATAAGTTTTATTATATTTTTATATTTGTTGTTTCCTAATTTTCGAACGATGGGGGTACAAAATATTGATTATCATGATAGTCTATATTTTGAGGGCTTGGAGAAATACGCAAATCTAGTTTATAATGATACATTAGTTTGTTATGAACCATTTTGTGAATCTTTTTTATCATGTGAACTTTGATTTATAAGAATCTTTTTAATATCTTCGTAGCTGCATGAATTTCATGTCACAACATCTTGGCAATGGTCTGATCGTCCCTTACATATTTCTCTATTTTTATAAAATAATGTCATCTGTCATTTTGGAATAATTTTACTTGGACATTTTCACTTAATTGAATAGACTAATCCGTTCTTGTTATATTTACTGTGGTTCAAATACATGTGCTTCTTGATTTATTATATGTGCCTGAGTTTTTCTCTACCGAAATTCAGTAAATAAAATGACATTTCCTTAACATAACTGGGAGTAACTGCATGTTGATTGATATTTGATGAGCTAAAGAACAATGGTTTAGTATTTTGAACGTTTCTAATCTAAGAATAATGTTTAATGCTGATGAGAGTCTTATTGCAGGCTGTAATGTCTAGTGACTTTGCTATAGCTCAGTTCAGATTTCTGGAGCGCTTGCTGCTTGTACACGGGCATTGGTGTTACAGACGGATAGCAGCCATGGTAATGCATTCAGTTTGTGTTTATGCTTCCTATTATGCTAACTTGTAAAGGACATCACTCAGTTGAATAAGAACCACCCTTTTTAATACGTAACTTCTTTTTTTAGGGCTTATTGTGATTGGAAAATGTACCAGTAATCAAATCAGATACATGCATCTTTCTTTAATTTGATAATAGTATAAACTTTCTACCTAAATCACTTCACCCACTTCGAAAGCTCTTCAAATTGCATATGTTCATTTTACTACTCTTTAAGGGAGTGTCTCTGGGTGCAACCGTTTATCAAACTTCAAGTAACAAACTTACAGTTTCTTGAACAAACCCAAACATTAGTTCGCCCACATTCATACTTCAGTTCCTGTGCATTGGATTACAATCATATATATTTAGGAACATCTTGTGATTAATGATGAAATACAGTTAAAGCTTCATGGATGCTCGGGTTCTGAGTTCTGTTATTTGGAGCACAGATTCAGAAGTAAACATTCCCACTTTGGACTTGCTTCATGGTGATAGCATTGAACCATAACATCTGACTTGCAATACTCCTTGTTTACATATGAGATGGTTGTCACATTGTTGCTTCGTCTGTGTGGCTATTAGCTGTATATTCCTAAACTTTTTGTTCCTTGACCAGTTCTTATTACTTTTCTGATGGGTTTGCTGTGGACAGATATGCTACTTTTTCTACAAAAATATTACATTCGGCTTTACATTGTTCTGGTTTGAGGCACATGCTTACTTCTCCGCACAACCTGCTTATAATGATTGGTACATATCATTCTACAATGTGGCGTTCACATCCCTTCCGGTGATTGCTCTTGGCATTTTTGATAAGGATATCTCTTCCAGCCTTTGCATCAAGGTATAAAATCGTATTATTGATTTCCTTGTACAAATTTCAATAAGCGGGAAACATCTCTGCCAGAAAATGAGGCTTCTAAATTCCTGTGCCCTGATATGTGAGCAATCTGACGATAGTACTTGGGAAGTTGTCTTTATACCTGAATCACTGTTAGAAAAACTGTAACATATACATTTCTATTACCGTCATGTTTCTGTCATGTCTTTCATTTGTGATTGAAATTGGAATTGCAAAGTTTATTATTATACTGACCTCTTCTTTTATCTTGTCGAAGTAACATTGTACGCCATCTTTTGCAGTTCCCTTTGTTGCATCAAGATGGCATTCAAAACATCTTTTTCAGCTGGCCTCGTATTCTTGGTTGGATGTTTAATGGAATTTGCAGCTCCCTCATTATTTATTACCTGACAACCAGAATCATATTTGAACAAGCCTTCGAGCAAAATGGTCATGTCGCAGATTATGGAATTCTGGCTGTGACCATGTACACCTGTGTGGTTTGGACAGTCAACTGCCAAATTGCTATCTACATCAGCTACTTTACATGGATCCAGCACCTTGTCATCTGGGGCAGCATCTTATTTTGGTACATTTTCCTGATGATATATGGTCTGTTTCCACCAGGGTTCTCCACAACTGCATATTGGGCTTTCCTGGAGGCTTGTGCCCCAAGTCCCATATACTGGTTGACAACTCTCTTTGTCGTCATTTCTGCCTTATTACCTTATTTTTGCTACTCAACAATCCAACAGACATTCTTCCCTAAATATCATAATCTAATTCAAAGATTGCAACTTAAGAAGGAATGAAGGAAACTATTAGCTGCTCCAAATGACATAATTATAATTGTTCATCTGATTTGATGTGTTGTACAGAAATATAAATATAGCAATTTTTCCGTAGGTCGTCTACAGTTTTATCTCCCTTGTATACACATCGTATTTCTTTATACCTTGTAAAGTTTTTGGTGTTTGGCATTGACATGGGAAGAATATTTTATGCTGTATTTTACTGTTCAAAATGAGGTAAATTTCAGGAAATGCCTTCAACTTTAATTACTTTCTCAATTCTATTATCCAATTTTGCTTTGTAACTATATTGTCTTTCGATTATAAGTTTATTTGACCAGTTATCTTTTTGACTTATTATTATTTTAATATTATCTTAGTATGCCATGTCAGACATTTGCACACATGGAGGAAAGAGAAACAAGCCACGTGCAATAGAAAAACTAGTGATTTTTAATAAAAAGGACAATTGGTGAAGTAAATTTATAGTTGAGGGCATCTAGTTACGAAGTAAAATTAAAAGATAGAGTTGGAAAAATGGATAGAGTTTAAAGGTTTATCCATCCAGATCTCAAATAAGTTAATGATTCGATTTAGCAATGAGATTTTGTAGGGTCCTTCAAATTCATTACATGATATTACACCAAATTGTTGAAGTCTGAGAAGTATATTTTTTATTTCAATGTCTTCTTCCATCAATTTTTATTTGTGTTTTCTTGCTGATGTTATTGAGTTATTGAATACATTTTACATGCATCCGTACTTAAGTAAGTAATTTTTTAAAATTTACTTGTTTCATTTTAAATATTATGTATTTATGATTTTATCAGGTTTCTTATTTTGTATTCGATCTTTTATATTTTATCATGAGTTTTTTTTTCATTCCCACATAATATCTATTCCTGAAACCATTTTTCCATTGTTCAATCCGAACATAACTTTTATATTATTTTTCTATTTTAATGTAACATATAAAATGTTAATAACCTAGTCAAAGATCTTTATACTTCCAGCCATTTGAAAGGTGTCCACTTGCCCCTAAAGTCTAGTAAAATGTCTTACCAACAAAAAACACACACGTGTGTGAGCATCTTTTTTTTTTTTTTTTCTTTTGGTGGTGGAATGTGGAATGACCAACTTCATAATGTAGATATGAGCACCTCCCAGTCACCTCCTCGCCCTTGCCCCCGACAAGAACAAATCGGCTTGATCCCCTCACTGATCCAAATGTCTTAGTTGCTCAATCCCCTTCATCCTAAAAAAAGGCAAAATTAAGGAGGAAACAATTTCCCAAACTAATAGATAGTACAACACATTCCTTAGGCAACATCGGTTCCTATGTTGGCCATTGTTCTTGGTGTCGAGGTGCTCCACGGTGAGATTGGGGCGAGGATGAGCACCACTTATCTCAACGGTGAGGTGCTCCATCAAGCGTTGGCGAAGACTTCGGAAAATTGGCAGATGCTTGACGATCGCTTACTAGTGCTTGAGCGTAGAGAGGGATAGTGCGACTGCGGAGGCAGGCAATGGGGCAGGATGGGCGATCGCGATTGAGTCGGACGGTGGGCCGGCAGGATCGCAGAAGCCTGCATCATCTTCTTCGTCCTGGATGCGATATGGAGGGTAGGGGAAATTTATTAGCGGTTTGATTGTTTTGATCCGAGTCAATGAACCAAAATGAATGGCTCATATAAAGGTGTTGCAAAGTATTTCAGGAGTGTTTAATTTCCATTAAACCCATCCGATATATTTGCGTTCGGTCATGTATTGTTGTAACACTATATATGAAGACAAATTGTCTATGCTTTATACCCTCTAATTGAAAGTATGCTACTTTGTTTCTTTAATGCATAAAAGGAAACTTCCAAGGCAGATAATGTCCCTCTATCTCTTTTCATCATGTTTACTTTGTGTCTTTAATTTATTATGATTGAATCTTCCGAAAATAATCATACATTATGTTATCTTTTTTTTATGATATTGTGTACTTAATTTTTCCATATTTTTTTCTTCTGAAGTTTGAACATCTAAATATGTTAGTTGCTATTGTTTTCACAGGTTGCTTAGCTGGACTAATAAATTGGTCAGAACAACTTGCCAACAATCTTGATCAAATATCTTTTGGTAACAAGGATTTAGTGTTAGCTCCTATTACATTCATGTTATCCCAAATTTTAGACCATCGAATCAACAGTTAATAATCAATTACATAAGGACAATGATTCAAACTATTTAAAAACATGAATATAAAATTAACCGATGCTCAACCTCCATTCTTTTTCATAATAAAGTGTAGATTATTTGTATATAATTTAAATTATTGGTCCTAATTAGTTATAACAATTAATTGATTCTTACTTTACTCAATGTTGTGAGACCGATTAGCGGCGCCGTGCCTTAATTTGATAAGAAAATATATCATTTTTATTATTATCTTGATTTTGAATTAATTTCTCGCTAATAATTTTGGATATGAGATTTGGAATGGATATAAAACAAAGTGAGCTAAAGACTTTTTGCGTGACCAAAACGTCAAATAGATGACAAAATTGGACCAGCCAGTTGAATCATCGATCACTTTTTAAATCTTAATTACGTGCTCTTTTCCAAAGTAAATCCATCTAATATTACTTTTATTAACTCACTCATTCCTTGACGTAAATAGGTAGGAAAAGTCTACGTCCTCCTAAATTTTCTTTCTAAAATCTTCCTATTACTCGCTTGATATAAAATCTCCTAAAAATTGATTATTTTTTCATTTCACGTGATTAATAGTTAATATCTCTTTCTAGGAATGTACTGATTAATGATTAGTCCGGGCGTAGAGGTGATAGTGATAGTGACAGTGATCGGTGCCTTTGTGATTAATCGGTCCGCCACTTCTTCTATTATTAAACATGCAAATATATCATGCGTTCTAGAAGCTTAATTCTTTTTGGATACTATGGGAGTCTTCGTATTATGAATTACTAACATCCGATTAAAATTTAAAAATAGAACTATTTTCTTCTAATCAAATGATGAGTATTTAATATAAAAAAAGAATTATTAATTAAAAATAGTACTCTCTTTCTCTCGGACCCTCGATTTTGCGCGAGCTTTCTCATGTTTCTTCTTCTCTTCCTTTCTTTCATTGTTGGCGGCAGGTGATTTCGTTGATTTTCTTCTTCGTCGTTTTAGAATGCTTGTCGGACACTGCCCGAGCCCCTCCTCAATTGTCGACGAATCGACAATGCACAATCGCTTCTGAGTTATACTGTCCGATCTCATTCCCGACCAAAACCTAGTCTCATTCCCGAATTATCGAATCCGACCGATCCCGATACTAGACGGGATCAGGAGCAGCACCAGATCAGAAAAATTCCAACCCGATAAAAGTCAGGCCGATTCTGAACCCGTTCTGAGGTTTGATCTGCCCTATCAGAAATTGAATATGGAGTTGAGACATAATCCTACTAGTTAGTGGTGTCAACCAATTAATTTTATCAATCATTTGGCTTTGGATGCATACATGATTTAGATAATAAAATAGTTAAGATTCATGTGATATAATAGCACCTTAGAAAGGACTCAGTTTATTCAAATCACGTTAGCAAGTTATAAGTGGATCCACAAAATCTTTAACGAATTATTTTCCATGCAACTAATAAAATAATTATTTTGAAAAAATGAATTTTATTTTTTTAAAAAATATTACTTTGAAGAATACAACTTTTAGAAACTATAGACAGTGGACAACTAGTAACATTATGGGCAATCTGATTAACCAGTGTCAATTATTTTAGTTTATGAAAGAGAAACAAATAAGTTGTATTTTTATCATTCGAGTATTTAAAAATAACAATGGTTTTACTTTGAATTATATTTTTTATCATTCATTTTTAATAGAATACTATGCTCAAATGTAATTAGATATAAAAATAACTAAAAATATTTATGACTATAATGATTATTAATTGCTTATTTAAAATTTTTATGATAAATATTATAAAAAAATTATGAACAATCGATTATCTTTAACTTAATATTTTATCATTCATTTTGAATAAAATATTATGCTCACATGAAGCTAGATATAAGTAAAAATAATTATGATTACATTTGACTGTTTAAGTATATTTTGAACTTTATTATGATGATAAGCTTTTTGATAAAGTTTGTTAATGAAATTTATCTTTTTTTTTAAATGAAATTTATATTATGAGTAGTTGGATATGCACCATAAAATTAAGTTTGACATGATTATTGCTTTTGGAAGTTTAGTCCAAAATTAAGTTTTTTTCCAAACTCATGCATTTGACAAATTATGATTTCCATGATATAAAAAATGAAATATGTAAAATATTAAAATTTCTACAATCTCATGTCGAAAATTGGTATAATCAAATTTTTATTTAATATATCAGTGTTGTCCTGAGATTTTATGCATTTTCTTATATTTTATATAAGTTCTTGAGTCCACTGTATATTTTGCACCTATAATTTATCATTAGTTCGTCTGAAATATGCATGAAATTATTAAGAATGAGAACACTTTCCATTTTATTTATACTAAATTGTATATTCCTCTTAATATGAAAAAAAAATGAAGAGAAAAAAATATGAACCTATAAGATGAGAAATGACTATGGGAATAAGATGACACATTATTAAGGAGGAGCAACATCTTTATCTTTCATATATGTATAATTTGTAAATTATTTTTTTATGAGACAAATATGATCCCCCAAAATTAATATCCATAAGATATGTCAATGGAACTCATGAAAATAAACTCTATACGAAAAGTACTTTACAATCATATTAACTTACATATTTATGTTGTATGGAGGAGTATAATTAAATTTAGGGAGAGTGAAATTTTGACCATAAAATTATTTTCTTCCAAAATTTTATATTTTTCAAACTATCATCATACAAAATAAAGAGATTGTTGAAATATAAAATTTATATTTAAATTAAATATATTTTGATGATACAAACATCGACTATTTAGGATTATCCATTTTATGCATCAGTGAAGTCTTAAATTAAATGGATAATTTTATATATGAATTTGAGACATATTATTAGCCATCCTTTTATTATTTTGTGAGAATATTATGCTAAATAGGAAGTTTAGGTTATCAAGATCAAGAGTCAGAAGGGTTGGAAATGAAAATTAGAAAAAAATAGAAAATCATCAACAAAAGATCAGAAGGTCAATAAGAAGTTGGGAAATCCACTCATTATGAATAGAAAGATGCATAAGAGGTTGCAAACAACTCGAATCTTTCAAAATATTTTCATACATTCCATTTGGAACTTTGGATATCCAAGAATGTAAGAAATAGATTACTTTGCGGAAAATGGGTATGAATGTTTGCTTCAGAAGTTCAGATATTCGGTATAGAAAAATTTGAGGGCCAATAAGGGCTATATTGGAAGGTTCAAGACTATAGAAGAGGTTCAAGATTCACAAGGATAAAAAAATATGAAAAAAGATATTCTACAAAGGACAAAGGCTAGAATGTCTTGATATCATGTTGGCCACCATAGCTCTATGCATTTGACAAGTTTAAATTTGCAAATATATTGTTTCTCTCTTTCCGAGAAAACAAAATTTATGAGAAAACAAAAACACTCTAAAAAAGGGTAAAGGTTTATTCATTTATTAAGTCTCTTTGAACTAATTTTGTAGATCTGTTATGTCTTTTTTTAATAAATCTATTATTTCTTTGTCTCCTACTCCCTTGTGTGAGTCTTTAATTGTAAAAGAAATATTGAGATGTGTAGTAGCATTACTTTCTCTTTGAACGAAGAAAATAATGGTGAAAACTTCGTATGAAGATATATCGTCGTCTCTTGAAATGGAAAAAAAGGCAATGTAAAAAGTTTCTTTCTTGCCCATTTGGAACTAAGACAGGTACCGGTGAAATTTCAAATAGTCTCCAAGTCGAAAAGTCAGAGCAAGCATTTAGACCAATACGAGGTTGTACATCATTACCAAGTTTTTTCCTTGTCTTTTCATACTCTCTTTTTATCGCTCTCATTCTATCGTATTCATTTTAAATTTTACGAATTGATTTGTGATTTTGCACTTATTTGATAAAAAAATCAATTTAAGCAATTTTAAACACCAACTCACTCCAACCCACGCTTGGTGCCTTGGGATACAACAATAAAAGAAATTATAAATTCATATAACTATAGTAACAAGAAGTTTTATGTACACAAAATAAAATTTTAAAAAGAAAAGATGAATTAATAAGCACATAATGACACTAATTCAATAGAAAAATTCTTTCAAAACTTATGGAAAAACGATGGCTTGAATGAATTGTGAATTTTGGTAAACTAGGATGACTTAATTTTCAAGAGTCTGCTAAAAGGCCTATCCTTTTCACTGCAATGGGCAAACATGAAAGAGTAAAAATCTTGACAAGTCTTTTGTAACTATATGGAGTTGACATCATACTATAAAAATCATCCTTTAAGGAAGAAGATAAATAATAGAATTAGATGGTTTAAATTGCTATATGGATTATCAGTGAGCACAAAAAAAATTAAATAATAAAAAGAAAATGGCTCGAGTAAATGGCACAACTAAATTCAATAAACAAACTGAGAATGAGTAATTTGGGAATTCTATCCAAAGAATGACATTTAGGACTAGAATCCACCTAGGATCTATCACAAGAATTTCATAATTTTTAATCATTGATGTTCTATTTAATCATTAATATATATATATATATATATATATATTCTTTTCAGGTTAATATTATTTGAATTTAAGTAATAAATGTCAGTGACCATTTGAATTATTTTAATTGAATTTATAAATGAGATCAATGAGTTAAATGATTGCACTTATTTTTAAAAGGCATCACATCCTTTGTCATTCATTTTAACTAATCTTAATAATTTTCTTTTGTAATAAAAATATTTTAAATTATCTAATTAGAATGCCACGCAAACATAGTCATTCCATCAAACACATGAACAATAAAGAACATCTCAAATCAATAACTAATCATCCCTACAATTAATCTCATATTTCACCTAACCCTAAAAAATAAATTTTAGCCAAACATAATGAACACAATGATCAAAGAAAAGAGTTATGCTCGTAAAGGTTGGGGCTAGTTGGGGTGCCAATGGTCATAGAGGTTGGGGGTGCCGGCACTCATAGAGGTCAAGGCCGATTGTTGGTGCTCGTAGAGGTCGGGGCTATTGGGGGGTGCTAGAGCTCATAGAGGTCGAGGCAGGTGAGGGGAGGGGGGGGGGACGCACGTGGGGTCGGGGCCGGTTGGGGAGGGGATGTCGGCCCTCATGGGGCTATAACGATCCAAAATTCACTCTAAAAGTTTTGGTCATTTAGGGTAGCGTCATTAGTCCGTTCGTCATACCTCAATCAATAGCGAAAGGCTTGACAATTTAGACAAAAATCATAACAATAAAACCTTTATAATAATCATGTAACATCTATTCTCTTAATGAGACAATAAATGTTAAAAGCCTTTATTACATTATGAGTTCATTGTTCATCTACAACCATATGACTTATTTAACCCTTTGCATGTGCAACACTTCGTCATTAGCTTAAACTATCATCTATCATTTAATCTTGATCTCCTGCACGAATTTAGAATGCAAAATTTCTTAGTTAGAGTATGTAAAAGTCATGCATGCATGATAATCTATCACATGCTTCTACATGTGATACATCATCATCATAATATAATAAGCATATAAAATCCAAATTTTTCGTATATAAATGTAACTAATGTATCTCCTTCGTAAAGGATTTCTCCATAATGACCATGAGCAGTTGCTCTTGGAGTGGCAAATAAGGCTTAGCAAATCTTATAACTAAGGAGTCAAGGTGAACAATTATAATTTGACCAGAGTTTTTTTACATGCGGTTCATATTTGAATAGACATAAATTGACATAAATTTTCACAAATAAATTGTCCAAGGCTAATTATTGTCACATGCGTTCTATGAACTATATCATAATCTTTGAAACATTATATCATTCTTACATTCCTAACATAACATAATATTCTTGAAATATAAACATGATGACATGCATGCTTAACTTTAGATCCATCATCTGCAAGTGTCATATAATAAGAATATTCAGTCATATCATTCACAAACAATCATGATATGTAACATATCATTTCATTTCACTTTCATTGTCATGTACATCTTAATAATTTCTTTATAACTCCTTAATCCTTATTTATCACTTAACATTTTTCATACTTTACATTTTCTCATAGTTACTTTATAACTCTTGGACCTTATTTCATTCTTTTTCCTTTATTATGTGATACTTTAGACGTCATCTTCATATTTCATCTTCATCACATAACATCATCTTTACTTTCATTCCATGTCATAAGTCATATCTTAGAAACACACAATTATAAAATGGGTAACTTTATTCCTAATCATTTTTAAGATTACATACACTTTATGATAAGGAACATTGTTCGTTGAAAAGTACATACACAGATGCAAGATTTTACTTCTTAGATTTAGGTCCTCTTGAAGTATATACATAAGTGTTAGGACTTTACTTTCCATCTTTACTTCATCATTATCAACTTAACTTTCTTTGTTATAAGATACTTTGAAGTTAAATTTCACTTGCATTCTTACTTTATCTGATAACATCTTTAATCTTAGCACTAGTTGAAAGAATCGTATCAACATCATCACATTGGCTAGCTAGATAGCTCACGTCCTTGAAAATATGCACATCATAATAGTGAGGAACTTTATTTCAATGAATGCACATACCATAATAGTGAGGAACTTTATTCCAAAAAATATATGCACTTTCTAATGAGAGACTTTATTTTCTGAGAAGCACATACACAAATGCAGGACTTTACTTTACGAGGCTTCATTTCCCCTTTAAATACACAGATAGGTGTAGGTTTCCCACTTATGAGATAAGACATTCTTCAACTTTAGGTTCATTATGCTTTGCAATACATCAATCAATCATTCATATTAAGCATTCTTCATCTTTTAGTGTAATTACGACTGGCCATATAAATCGTGTATCTAAGCTTATATACAATCAACAATCATCAATATATACTATTAATACTTTGAAAATAACTTTTAAAATACTGTACAGGTCCATATCAGTTGGTCACGATCGTGACAAGGGTCTCACGCTATGACCGTGACCTATCCTCGCCATTGGTCACGAGGGGCGGACCCATGTTGTGGGTGAGGGGGCCCTGGCCCCCCTCAAAATTTTAATTTTTTTAACTCTATATATTAATATACAATTTTTGTTATTAAATCTTAAATTTGCCCCCCTCCCCCTTAATCATATGTAGTGTGTGATGATTGCATATTCTTGCTTTGGTCTAGTGACAAGACTTGTAGTATATGTTGAAGAGGTCATGAGTTCAATACTTGCCTATGCATTTTTTATACTCCTTAACTTTGGCCCGCCTCATTTATCACTCTGGGTCCACCCTGGTCATGATTGTGATTAGGGTGTCACAATCGTGCCACATCCTTCGTCACAGTCGTGCTCCCATGATCATGGTCATGCTGGGTTATCATCACGATCGTGAGCGAGTTTGGTTTTGGACTCTACCTTCTTGCTCATGGTCATGACGCGGTTAGTCATGGTCATGCCTAACTCCTTCACGATTGTGAAAATTTTGACATGATCGTGGACAGGAGCTTTCTTTGGCTATCTTTGGTCACGGCTGTTCCAAGACCTGGCATGGCCATGCCAGCATCTTGGAAGCTCGATCTTCCACTCGAAATTTTCGATTTTGAGATCAAAACTTCAGTAAAAATAATCTAAAACATTACAAATGTTGCAGATATAATCTCCAAGCATCTTAGCATCATGAATATACTAGAAACATGTAATTTTCATTCATTATTAAGATTTAGGACTTTTTCCCCCAAATTCATCTAAAAGATCTAGGGCCCCAACATATGAACACTATCTAAATATTGACAATTTAATATGGATTAAAGCATATATATCATTCAGATCTAATGATCATATTAATCCAATCCCTCAATCAAGAACAAGGTGTTCTTAAAACTCTCAACCCAATAAAAATATCATTTAGAGAGGGATTGAATTTCCTTTACATATATTTAGGTTTTAAATCTAAAACTTCTTTTTCTAATTATCTTGTACCATTCTTCATCATCTAGAAGCCTCTAAGTCTTCTTGTCATTTTCCTAAAAATCTCTATCTTCTCTTTATGCACATAGGCACCATTAAGAATATGGTTATAAATTTTCTAACCTCATATTTTCTTTGATGGTTTTAAGAAATTAATAAGTTATTAGATTTTATATAGGCTTCACATTAGGATTTTGGTTAAAAGATCCTTAGCCTAGATTTTGAGTTGTTATAGGGTGTGGTCGAGATCGATTAGGGCGATCATCGGATGGTCGAGAGTGCCAACGTTCGTGAGGGTGGGGGTGGTCGGGGGTGTTGACGCCCATGGGAGCAAGGATGATTTGGGGTCGGGATCAATTAGAGGTGGTCACCGAATGAGAGAGAATGGGGCAACCTGACTCCTTATTTGACAATTTCATCTGGACTGTTCCTTAAATTAATAGTTGAAATTTAGACGTTATAAAATGTTGCATCCATTATTCCCTTTTTTATTTATGTATAAGCAATGTTATCAAAACCGAACCGGACCGGTCGGTTCAATCGATTCAATCATGAACCAGCCAAAAATCTGGTTCGGTTTGATGTTAAAACAATTTTTAGTATTGAACCGGGGAAAACTGATTGAACCGGATTGGTTGAACTGAACCGGTTCAATGTAGATTTTGAAGAATAAAATTTAAAAAATGATAAAAAAAAGGAAAGTTAAAAAGGAATAATGAAAGAAATATAACAAAGGTAAGAAAATGAGGGAATATGACATGTATAAAATTAAACAGAAATTAAAATAAAAAGGTAAGTATTTAAAATTGAATAACATTAAAATAAAAAATTATAAAGGGCATAAATAAAGGAAATAAAAAGGAAAGTGTTAAAGAAAAAGAGAAATAATAATAATTTGAGACGAAATTTATTAATATAACATCTATCATCAAGAAATAATAGATATTAAATTAATTATGATCTATTATATTTATATGTTAATTATTATTAAAAAAATTTAATAAATAAAAAATATGTTATATTAATTTTTAACAGTATTAATAGATTATTAGTACAATATTCATATACTATATCATATAATTTATATTATATCTTTATAATTATTATAAATAATATTATTTTAATAAAATTCGGTTCAATCCGATCGGATCGGTCCAATCGCAATCTAATAAGGAGTCCCGGTCCGTTCTAAAATATTGTGTATAAGTAAGAGAATATTGTGGAGAATGACTCAAACGAGCGTCACAAGTGATGACCTATGACTCACGCCCGCGGCGAACGAACTTTCTCCTATGACGCTCAAAATGTGCGCCCCTTCCGCAATCGCATTTTTCCATCGTGTTCGTATCCTTTCCTTCATCGTTCACTTGGCCCTCCCCCTCTCTCAACGCCACGCCACGCCCCTTCGTTTCTACTCTCTCTCTCCCTCTCTCTCTCTCTCTCTCTCTCTCTCTCTCTCTCTCTCTCTCTCTCTCTCTCTCTCAAGTCCCAGCCGAGCCGAGACGGCAAGCGAGAGCGAAGCGAACAACGACGGCCGCCGTCGTAAGATTCCGATGCATCAGCAAATGAAGTCGAGCGACGTCGTGATGGAAGAGCAGAGCGACGACTCCAAGTCCCTCCTGACGCCTTCCCTCGCCTTTGGCAGGCGCGACGACGCCAGGCTAATTCCCCCTGACGACTTCGATTCCCAACAAGTCATCGCCGCCGTTCCCCCGGAACCGCCGACTGAGAAGGTCATCAAAGGCGACGAAGAGGAGGAGGAGGAGGAGGACGACGAGTTCGAGTTCACCTTCGCGATCAAGGAACCTGATGCCGGCTCCCCCATCTCCGCTGATGAGATCTTCGTGTACCCCATCTTCGGCCGCGGCCTCCTCCTCGCCGATGCCGCCGAGAAAGAGAAGCCCACGCCGACGAGGGGGCCGCTCAGGCGTCTGTTCATCGAGGAACGTGCAACGAGCCTCGGTGGCCCGGGGTCGGAGGAGGACCAGGATGTCACGCGGAACGAGCTCTCGGGGATCCCGTCGGACACGTACTGCCTGTGGGCTCCGAGGCCTTCTCCTGGCGCGTCGCCATCACGGTGCAAGAAGAGCTGCTCCACGGGGTCTCCGTTCCGGTGGCGGTTCAAGGACCTGGTGATGATGGGACGGAGCCAGAGCGACGTGAACGAGAAGTTCGTCTTCTTCCCCGCCGAGAAGAAGGCGCCGGAGAAGAGAAAAAAGGAGAAGGATAGAAAGGCCAATCGCGTCGAGATTCCCCGTCCTCGCCGCAGTTTCAATGCGACGGCCGCTGCAGTGGCGGGGGACCGTAACGGGAAGGTGTGATCGCCGGAAGACGCAACGTAGACCCCACGGCGAACGAGGACGGTGAAGGACGGCAGCCGTGTGAACCCCGCCGCACAAGCAAGAACAGACAAGCAAGAACAGGTCGTTGGCTTCTTTGCCAATGTGAAGCGCAGTTACAGTCCCTTCTTTCTCTTCCTTTTTCCCCACTAAAATAAAAAAAAAAATCGATCGATATTTTTTAGTGGGGATTTTTCTTTTATTCTTTCAGAATTTTCGAACGAGATCTTAGGATTAAATTATTATAATTTTCTTTTTTTTCTCTACTTATTGCGGTTTGTAAGCAAGTTTGGTCGTGTTATTTTATTTTTCTCTTACCGTAGAAATTGCAGTGTAGTGAAGGGAATTTTCATAGTAGACTTTTTTATTTATTTTTCTAGAGGATAATGAAGTTAGGGAGTTTCAAACTTTGAATCTTTCTTTTTCAAAAATAATAATAATAATAGTTCGTTACCTTGTCATAATTTATTTGTTTTTATTATTAAGATGACGCCAGTTTAGCTTTGGGAGTACCTCTTCTATCCCCATCTGTTTATTTGGAGTGGAGTGCGGTCTATAAGTTGGCCTGGCCCTAGCCGAATTCGGTCAGTGAAAGATGTGCGAAATCTCAAATACTATACATATTTATTATGAAATGAAATTCTCATGTGATAAAGACCTTGGGTATAAGTCGTTGGTGACTATTAATATATCTAATTTTATTTCACCGTTTTTTTTATAATTCACCTTGGATATTATGATTTCAGTTTCACAATATTATTATTCCAGCTTTCCTAGTTTGATTACGCAAATGAAAACAAGTTTTGTATTATTTTTTTTTCTAAGGATTGTAAAACTGTCGACATCAAGACCAACTTTTTTTTCCTGCACAAATTCATGATATGCAGAAAGTTTTGGTATCATTTTGTTTCATATGTGTACTTTATAGAGGGAAAAACAAATGTCCTCCAATTTTTTACTTTATTCAGTAATGTTCTCCAACTTTTGTCTTGTTTTACGTGATACTGTCTTTATCTGAGATAGGCGATCTCCCATTTTTCAGTCGACGTGACATCCACGTGGTCATCTCCTCCACGTAACTAGCCATTCGACATGGCATGATCCCACGTGGCAACACGTATTAAACCCACTTAAATTCACCGACTATGTTAATTTATTTCCTTATTCCTCTCTTCGCCACCGTTCGCGTAAAACATCTATCGTCGTTCGTCGTTCGTAGTTCGCAATTCGTCATCCATTGTTCATAGTTTGCTGATCGTCGTTCGCATTCGTCGGCCGTCATCTTCATCCAAGCGTCGCTGTCCGTTCGCATTCGTCATTGTCTACTGTTAGGTTCCATCACACAAAGGATCGTCGAAACACCACGAGGAAAGAAGGACAATGTCATATGCTTTCCGATATGTACATTCGTTTATATACTTACGTGCGTCATCTGCTCGATGTCGAGTTACTATGAACCCTAAACCTTAATTTCTAAGTCTCATCGTAACTCTAATTTTTCGATCGCCGGCGAACAGGAAATGACTTCAGGGAAAGATGACGACGCAATCACCGAAGAAGCGGCCCCCGATCCGGTCGCTTCAATCGTCGACCACCTGCGATGAAATCAAAATGACGAATGCGAAGGATAATTGAATCACACGAATTAATAACTCAGATTGCGTGGAGGAGAGACAAGTATGTGGTGCCACGTGAAATCATGCCATGTCGGACGGCTAGTTACGTGGAGAAGAGAGGAGATGGCCACGTGGATGCCTCATCGATCGAAAATTGGAAGACCGCCTATCTCAGGTAAAGAGGGCATCATGTGAAACAAGTCAAAAGTTGGAGGGCGTCGCTATTACATGTTAGAATGTGAAAGTTTTAAATTTCAAATATATTACTTTGTGAACATCGAAAATGAATTCATACTAATTAGTTAAGTATGAAATGTAACATCACATCTTTTCGTCAATGAAGTGTTATAATGAAAAGACATGTTCACATGTGTTATAAGTGAAAAGGTGTCATGAATGAGTTATTTCATTAATGAAAAAATATTCTTAGATGAAGAGTCGCATTACTTCATAAGTGAAGAGATATGTTCACATTTGAATAGGTGTGTTCATATTTTAAGAGTTATATTCACACTTGAATAGATGCATCATTTCATCATAAGATGTGTCATTTCATCAATAGATGTGTCATTTCATCGTAAGGTGCGTCCTTATATGAAAAGTAATTAAGTAAACTATTTCATTTTAAGAGATGTGTCTTTTGGACGAAAAGACACTAAATATATCTATTTGTGAAGTATCATTTCAAGCATATAAATAGGTTTTCTCTTCTTGCATTTTCAAGCAATTGAAAGTGAAGCAATGAACATCTGATGAATACTATGTGTTCAACACGTGAAAATGCATTCGAGTCATTGTAAATTATTAGAATAAGAGACTGAATTCTTCAACGGTTATTTGTTGACGAACTCGGTGACTTCGTTGTATCCTTGGAGTATTATTGTCGTAAGCCCAATAGCAAACTTCGTGTGAGGACAAATAATTCTCTAAAAATAATGATTCGTCGTGCCTCGAAGTCTTGACCTTTATTTTTTCTCTTTCCATCTACTCAATATTGACAACAATTTTAGAGAATTATTTTGTTGAGATGGTTAAAGAGATTGATATTACTTGCAAGAGATGGATCAAGTGTACGTGAAAATTCTTTCAATTTGATTATGTGAATTTCATCAATTGAGGTATGCTTTCATATTCATTTTTACTCTTAAAGTATGATTTGACATTCTTTCTTTTCTAATATTTCGAAGACTACTATGATAAATGTTTTGGATCTTGTTCAAAATCACAAATTTGATGTCGTGTTTTGAACTTATTTGAGTTATGTATTAAGAAAAGAAATGATCTGTCAACATATTTATTTGAGACTATTTAAATCATATTTTGTATGTGATGATGATTTCTGTATCTTTCGAATGTGTTTTTTATTTTTTCGGAATATGTTTACTTCAAATTTTAAGTGGGTAGTTAATTGACATGTACTTAATTGTACATATCTTCAGAGTAAACTATAGTTGATGGTGTTATTGGTAAACACCATATGCATATAGAAAGACAAAATGAAATTTTGTCTAATGATATTGATGGCAAATATCACGTGGGATTAGAACATGATGACAACATGTTCAAGAAAAGTATATGATCTTATAATTGATGGTGTTACTCGTGAACACCTTGTGGAGATAATAAAGCAAGTATAATTTTTTCTAGTGATGTTACTGGTAAACATCACAAAAAAATAGAACATATGTCATATATGTTCAACAATTATTCGGAAAGCTAGTGACGTTATTAGTAAACATCAGATGAAAAAATTAGAACATGCGCTTCTACATGTTCATCAATTGTCGAAAAAGAAAGTGATGTTATGGGTAAACATCACAAGAAATAGAATATGCGCCCACATGTTCAAGAAATTATCTAAAAAGATATTTGTCACATATAATGTCTTGGTAGACGCCACAAAGATTGAAAGCATAAGATGTCATGTTTAGATGAACGTCTGGACACAACGTTCACTGTAAAATGCTATTGAAAAATATCTTATATTCGTATGTGAAACGAATATAAATGGACCCATAGGTGAAGGATGGAGGCAATGCGATATTGTCAAATCCATCTAAGCCTTAGAAGCTTTTGAGAAAGAGATGTTACTAGTAAACATCTAAAGAGCCACATTATACAATTGCATGCTTGCATGAATGTCAAAGAAAGCCTACTCAAAATTAGGCATGTGGGGGGTGAATGAATAAGAGGAGGACATTAAACTATAGAATGTTATAAGAAAAACATCCAAGAGAACCCAACACTTTGTGAAATCAAAATCTATGACATATTAAATTATGATAGATGAAATATCTAAAATTTTACTATTATAATTTATTATTGAATTTTCAATTTTAATCATGGTGTAATTAAATTATAATTGATGAAATATTTATGATATTTCAAAATTATAATTTATTACTAGATTCTCGGATTTGAAAATATATTTGCATTTTAAACTCTATTTGACTTAGCAAATATAGAAAATTGTGGGTATTATCTCATTAGATATTAAAACATAATTGCATTATATACTCTATAAGAGTAAGCAAATATAAATGTTGTCAAAATTGTGTGTATCGAATTTTTAAGATATATTTTCATTATAAACTCTACGAGAGTAAGCAAATATAGATGTTGGCAAAGTATATAAATAACTCATTTGCTTTGTTGCAAATGTGAGCATCCATGGGAATTGATTAATGAATTATCAAGCATTGAAGAACAGGAAAAGTTCAAGAAATCGTACATGTCATATGAATGCTTAAAGATAGCATATTGCTAAGGATCTTGTGTTTGATCCTATTGTTTGAAGAGTTAATAATGCGGACTGGCAATTCACATACAAACTAATCTCGAACTTGTAAAGTATTCAATATGACATAAAGATATGAGTTATCTAAGGGAATTGACCACATATATGATCATAAAATAAAAGATGATTATATCTCTGAAGTAATCGACTCTATGGAAGATTTGATTAATGATTCAATCTCGAAGTGATTATATATGCAATCATAGAAATGAATTGATCACTTGTGATATGACGTTTGGAATGTGTATAGATTAAAATAAAGTTTATGAAGAATGACAACTTGAATGGTTGCTTTCTTGATAAGTGTGAAAAAACTGATCATGATAATAGATGAAAAGAACAAACTAGAAGACTACAGGAAAGTTCATTTTTGGATATTTTATATATATTGAATATAAAGTGAAACTATACTTGTGCCTATGTGGCAAAAGAATGTTTGAAAGAAACATTCGGATTAGTTTTTGTAAGTAAACTAATCTTGATAAACCTTAGTGAAAAGTCTATTATAAATTAAAACTACGTAGACAAAAGAAGATTTAGGATACAATGTGAAAATTGAATCAGTCATGTTCATATGATGACAAGAACTCCTAGAGACTAAATGATATAAAAGATTTTGATAATCTCATTAAAACTATAAGTGTCACCATCGAATATCGATAAAAGAGTTTTTTATTATCTTGTTAAAATCATAAATATAGATAAATTTCTCTTTTGAGTAAAGAGAAATAAATCGTGTTTATCTTAAAATATGGGGGTGCACCACCTCAAAAGTTAATGAAAGCATACGTGTATGTATGTAAAATTGCTATGTGCTAAAGTAGTGAAGTCATGTGTTGAACTTCAATGAAATATATTTCATTATTAAATTTATGTAATATCAACAAATGGAAAGAAGCGAAATGATTTGAACATTTTGAATTATAATTGCTGTGGCCACGACTAGTGAACCATTTCTATCATCTAATATTTTATGTTGACAAAAGTGTGCGATATTGAGTACTTAAATGTTGATTAAATCATGGTTATTAGTAATGGAAACATTTCCTTATTCTAGTAAAAATCTGGTCTCAAGGTTCAAATGGTAACAACAAGTTACTTAATAATCGATGCACTAAGAAGAGAATTTAGTGCAAATATTAATTGAGGACGAGTTGAAAGTTCTTAATGGATGGATGTGTTATCCTAAATTGATATGTGTTATCAATGTATTCCACTTATATGAATATAGAAGTGCTGCCGCTTCAATCAAAAGGTTTAGAGGTTTATTTTTGTAAATATTTATGAAACCGGGATGAGCACATGACCATAATAGTGTTAGTTATTATAGTCTCTTATTTAAAATATTGAACACAATTGTGTGTGTGATATTTTCGATTCAGACGCTAAGAGTAATGGTTCAAATCTAATAGATATTATTTACTTGTTTGAACTTTGAAATGTCTACAATAATGAAATGTTCAAATCTAATGATATCTTTCACTATGCATGATTGAAAACAACTTAATATTTTAAATTTGCAATCTTACGGGGGATTGTTGGAATTTGAAGGTTTTAAATTTCAAATATATTACTTTGTGAACATCGAAAATGAATTCATACTAATTAGTTAAGTATAAAATGTAACATCACATCTTTTTGTAAATTAAGTGTTATAATGAATAGACATGTTCACATGTGTTACAAGTGAAATGGTGTCATGAACGAGTTATCTCATTAATGAAAGAATATTCTTAGATGAAGAGTCGCATCACTTCATAAGTGAATAGATATATTCACATTTGAATATGTGTGTTCATATTTCAAGAGTTATATTCACACTTGAACAGATGCATTATTTCATCATAAGATGTATCACTTGATATGTGTTCACATATCAATAGATGTGTCCTTTCATCATAAGTCCTTATATGAAAAGTAATTAAGTAAACTCTTTCATTTTAAGATGTGTGTCTTTTGGACGAAAAGACACTAAATACATCTCTTCGTAAAGCATCTTTTTAAGCCTATAAATAAGTTTCACATTCTTGTATTTTCAAGCAATTGAAAGCATTCGAAAGCAATTGAAAGGGAAGCAATGAACATGTGATGAGTACTATGTGTACAATACTTGAAAATACATTCAAGTCATTGCAAATTATTAGAATAAGAGACTAAGTTCTTCTTGCTAGTTGGCGAACTCAAAGACTTCATTGTATCTTAGGAGTATTATTATCGTAAGTCCAATAACAAATTTCGTGTGGGGACAAATAATTCTCTAAAGATAATGATTCATCGTGCCTCGAAGTCTTGATATTTATTCATTCTCTTTCATCTACGTCCACTATTTATAATATTACAAAGTGAAGTTGAAAGACATCTATGAGTAAAATCGAAAGTTGAAGAGCATTTGATGTAATTTATCCCTTTATAGAGTATGCAACAATAAAGGTGTTGTCCCACGTGTTAAGCAAGTCGATTGATATTTCGGAATGACACGAGCGAGAAAAGGTCTTAGAAGATATTCCTAGTTGTAGTTATACTTTCAAGCAGCTGAAAAAAAAAAACGAAAGCTTATCAAAGTTTAAATTCAAGATCGGTCAATTGTTCGTTCATTGATTTTTTTTTCGTATTTATATTTTAAGCAAATGAGGATTTCTCAACTCTCAAGCACTATTATTGAAATATATTAATTTAATTCAAATTTTGCATAAGATAATCCTCATTTTCTTTTTATTTAGGGTTATTATTATTATTATTATTATTATTATTATTATTATTATTATTATTATTATTATTATTATTATTATTATTATTATTATTTCTTTTTCCCCTCAATTTGCTGTATAATATCAGTCATAAAATTGAATTCTAATAATAAGTTCAATCACCACATAGTATTAAGAGGAATCGCATCATAACATTGTTGCATAAGATTATACAAAGCGAATCTTAACAAAGGACTTTGAGAGTGCTTATTGCATTATCTTTTTATATTATCAAGTAATATGTATTATTTGATATAAAATTTATTCCGTAATATGTATTACATTGTTTGTTATGTATATGTATAAATACTAGTAATTCAAATGATTTACTTATAATACGTGATTAGATAATTTTTATGTTTTTTTACTAAATAACTTTATCACTGATGTTAAATTAAATTTAAGATTATTTTCATAAATCTCTTCTAAACGTGATTTTTCACATCTAACTTCAAACTACGAACTTTTTTATCCCTAAACTATCACGATTTTTTCACTTTAATCCTTCTGTCTACTTTTATTACATTTTTCATTACTTTTGATATTTTTCATTTATGAAAAGATTAAATTTCTCCTCACTCCATAACATATAAAGTAATAAAAAAATAAAAAAAAATCGAGGGGAGGGTAATTTAATTTTTTTCATATATAATAATTTTTTTACCACTTTAATTCTTCCAATGATTTTTTTATTTTTTTATTTGTTATTTCATATTTTTATGGAAGAATGAATAATTTAGTCTTTTCATAAATGAAAAAATAAAAATAATGTAAAATGTAACAAAAGTAGACGAAAGGATTAAAGTGAAAAATCGTGATAGTTGAGGAATAAAAAAAAATAAGTTCATAATTTGAAGTTAGATGCGAAAAATCGTGATAATTTTGGAAAGGTTTATGAAAATAATATATTTAGGCTAAAAATATAAAATTAATGGATTAGATAAATATATTTATAAATATTAGGTATTTTTTAAACAAAAATAATGATGATAAGTTAGTAATATTTGATATTCAAATAATAACTAAGAATTATATTAAATTCATGTGAATGATAATAATTTAAATACATTAATATTGCTAATTGTGATGATGACCATGGTAATAATTTTTTGTTGTTGATATCATTATAATTGTTTTATATTATTTTTATATTATATATGTAAGACTGACAAGAATAAAAGAAACTAAAAAATCAAATTGTCAACCGAGAGACAATTTGAACGCATACCCATATCTTAATCAACATGAATTATGACTTCATATGTAATTTATATTGTCAAGCAATACAAATTATTTATAAATTAATAAGAAAATAAGAAAAAAGATAAAAAGCTTTATTCAAATAATTTCAAATTAGCGGTAATTTAAAAATTACATGAAGGGAAACACCGGTTTGGGTTTTGATTCTTTGTAATTTTAAAAATTACATGACTATGTATATAGGTAAAGATGACATAATTATCAAATCCTAATACTTGATTATTTTGGGTCGTAAATAATGCCATTCCTCAAATCTTAATGGCACTCCTTAAGGACTCTTATGCCCTTCTCCTCTCACATTTATCCAAACAAATTAAATGTTACTTTATCTTCACTAATATTTTTTAATGGTATCAAACTATCAATAGCAACCCACGATTTATTTATTGTTAGTTTTTATTTTGTGAAATTTATTCAACAACTCTTTAATATTATTTTGTTGTTTATCTAGTTTTGAAAAATCGTTTTAAATTAATTGATAATCTGTTGATATATTTATCTAATTACAATGTAAATGGTTTGTAATTAAATAATTTAATAAAATATTGTCCGATAAGTTTGTATCTATCGTTGAATCTAGGTTACTTTCTTAAAAAATTATTTAGGCAAACAATATAATCATTAAAAGTTTTTAATTTTTAAAAAATACATAACAATAAATAATGGGAAATTGTAATTATATAAAAAATATCGATTGATGTATTTATTTATAATATTGGAAAGCAGATAATTGATATTTTACTAGTGAAAGTACAAAAATATATAGCGTTAATTTTTAGTCAAGTAAAATATATACTATTATTAATTAGGGAATAAAAATTGTGTGGAGAAAAAAATAATTTATATATATGAGTCATCATTGGATCGTGATAAATACGTATTTATTTGTGTACATAATAATCGTACTTATTTATGAAGTGTCATATCAATCATATATATGAGTCATTTTTTGTCTCACATAATTTTTATCCCTTATTAATTAATATAATAGAATTAAAAAAAGAAAAACTGATCTGGAGCAGTGGTATTTCATCTTCTATAGAATAATAAATATAATAGTCTATAGAGAGTGGGGTTATGATGTTAAATAATAAGGGATATATTGTTCTAAGAGGTGTGGCAATAAGATATACTGAGTGGCAAGGCCACCTTAATATTTTGGGATGTCTGTCTATATACTTAGTGCAGCATGTTTAGATACGACTTTAATGGAAGGGATCTTTGTGGTTTTCTCTCTAAACTTTTAGTGAGAGAAGCTCTGCTAGGATTTTCTTCGTGCATGTCGGCGCATTTTTCCTCCGGCTTCCTCCGTTCCTCTCAGCTGTCTTTCACTCTCCCATCGCTTTTCCCTTTCTCTCTTCTGTCTTGTTGCCCCATGGCCTGATCTGGTGGCCTTGTCCGATGGCCAGCTCTCCATGGAGCCCCCTCCCTCCGTCAGAGGAGTCTCCGACCCTTTTCCCCCTCTCCCCTCCGCCGCGGCTCCTCCTCAGTCCCTCTCCAGCTCCGGCATACTTCCACTTCCTCCGACCTCTCAGCGGCTCTCCCGTCCTTGGAACTCTGTTGCCAAAGGATCTCGTTCCTCTCTACCGGCGCGTATCTTTCCTCGGCCGCTTCGGCAGCTCGGTGCTGCTACCTCCGCGGAGGTGGTCATCCCGGCCGAGGACGTCTCACAGCTCTCCTCGCAGCTCAAGTCTTCACCCATCGGCCATTTGGTTGGCTCAGTGGCAACCCTCCGGGAGGGCGTCCGGCCTCTCTGGGGCCCAAAAAACTCTGGCGTTATTTCCCTCCTTGGTAATTCCTTCTTTCTCTTCGCATTTGAATCTGATTCCTCTCGCTTGCAAGTCCTCACCGGCGACCCTGGGAGTCGGCTGCCATATGCTTCGGCTGGCTTCCATCTCTCCTTTCTTTCGTCTTGATGCAGCATCCTCCCTTGACTCACCTCTATGGATACAACTTCCGGGGCTTCCTCTGGAGCTCCGCAACCCTGCCTCGCTGAAGAGGATAGCATCTGTCTTCGGTAATGTTCTTTGTGTTGATGAGCAGGCGTTCTGCTCCATTGACTCACCCTGTGTACCGGCATGCGTTAAGGTAAATGTTTCCTCTCCCCTTCGTCAGACTACTTGGATCTCTCTGCCTAATGGCGATAGGTTTCCCCAGCAGGCTGTTTACGAGCATCTTCCCACTTTCTGTTACCGGTGTGGTATCATTGGCCACCGCCTGGAGATCTGTCCCAAGGCGTCGGTGGGGGATTCGACGGCGACGTTGCTTTTCGGACTGTGGCTTTGGCCGGCGGAACCTTTCCGTCGACTGCCTACGTGTCCTGCGCTGCCTGCCCCGGCCAGCCTTGCCATGGATCTCAATCTCCCGGTTGATCCGATCTCTCACCGGGTGCTCGCCACTTGGCTTGCAGCGTCCGGCGGTCGGACGATCACCGGATGGATGGGGCTCGCCTAACGGCTAGTAGCGTCATTCCGTCCGTTATGCGGAGTCCGGTGCCTTCGCCTCATGCCACATCAGCAATCCGTGGGAAGTTCCTGCCCTCACAGGATCTTGCCACCTCAGTGATCCGTGCGGTCTCCACTCCTGTGGATGGCCCGGATCCGCTTTTGTTTTCTACTAACCCAGCTGTGTTTTCTCAGATTGTGCCAGGTCCTTCCATCGATGTTTCACATTCTTTGGTCAATCCGGACCTTACACGTGTCCCCAGTCGCTCTCCGGATGGCCCGATTTGGTCTAACACCTCCGCTAATCACGATGTGCAAGCTAGTTCCCCCCGGACAATCCTGACTGTATGTGTGTCCAAGGACGCCCCTCTCCTACCCCTCTTCCCGGCGTTGCTTCCTCTTCCCTTGAATGCCCTAACATTACCCATCTCCCTTCGTGTGCTCTCTCCGCCCCCGCGGTTCCCTCTACCGTGGTCGCTTCTCCCCCTCCTCTCCCAGACAACACTGCTATGTCTCACCTCCCATCTGCTTCTCTCCCTCCTGACCATGTCATCATCGTTGATCATTCCGATTTGGTGGTGCGGGTCTCGGCAGGTCTGTCGGCTCCCCCACTCGCTCAGTTGGATGATGACTCTTCTCTTGATGACTTAGAAGATCCGGATCTTGCCTCTCCCCCCAGATCGAAGCTAAAGAAGTCCAAAGTTCTCAAACCTTCCCCCCTACCCCTTCCTTGGCTCTCCGCCCTCGGCCGCCTCCGGCCCCGGCCAAGGTTAAAGGTAAGAAAAAGCCGTCAGTCTCTAGTACTAATATATCTTCCGACTCTCTTGTACAGAGTGGGATGCTTAATCACGGTTACATATGAAGATCCTGGCGTGGAACTGTCGCGGTGCTTTCCGGACTAAAATTCGAGATAGGCTTAGGAATTTAATTTATTTTGTAGTTCTTCTTGAAAGCCATGTTGGGTCTGTAAAAACTAAACAGGTTATTCCTCGGCTCGGGCCCTCCTGGTCCGGCACATTCTGCGAGGGCTCTGGCTCCTCAAAATGTATTATCCTTGCCTGGCGTGGGCAGGATACGCAGGTTACTTCTCTCCTCTCATCCGACTATCTTTTGCATGCGGCTATCTCTCACAATGGCTTTCATTTTCTGCTTTCTTGCGTCTATGCTAGTGTTCTTCCTGCGGATAGGAATCAGCTATTTAATACGCTTAGTTTAATTAATTCATCTGATTTTTCGTGGGCTCTGATTGGAGATTTTAATTGTATTAATTCTGCTGAGGACAAATGGGGGGGGGGGGGGGGTATTCCGTTCAAAAGTTCTAGGTCTTCTGCTCTTTTGCAAAATCTTATTGACTCTCATGGCCTTTTTTGACCTTAAGCCCTCTGGCATTCCCTTTACCTGGTGTAATAACCGTGCGGGCTTTGCTCACATTCTTTGTAGACTCGATAGGATGTTTGTTAATCACTTTTGGCTTCACGCTTTTCTTGGTCTCGACTTGTCGTCACTCCCCCGTTGTGCATATGATCACGCACCAATCCTTTTTCAGTCTGACCTTAGGCTCCCTCGCCCTAAATTATTCAAATATGAACAATTTTGATTTCTTTATCAGGATGCTAAGGACATTGTTAGACGTCACTGGTCTTCTTCATCGACCTCCCAACCGATTCATAAGACTATGTTACTTATCCGTAAGGACACTATCCGTTGGATCCGTGAGGTTCTGGGGAAGCTTGAAATGCGTGCTCAGGTTGCTCTGGACTGCATCTCGCATCTCGAGAACCTGGACGTGTCTAGGGATCTATTACCTTCCGAACTCCTCTCCCTTAGAGCTACTTACCATCTCCATGCAGCTCTCCTTCGTCAAATCTCCATTAAGTGGTGGAGTAAGTACCACACTGCGTGGCTTCATCATGGTGACAGTAACACGAAGTTCTTTCACCTTCAAACTATTATCCGTCAAAAAAAAAACCTTATTCGTCAAATTCACTCAGATTCTAGCGATGCCATCTCCTCCCCCCTTCTTATCGAAAAACAATTTGTAGACCATTATGTCAATCTCTGGAGTCCCTCTCCAGATCTGTCCATTCCCACGGGCCTCTGGCCTGTACTCCCCACTTGTGACCCTGGCTTTTTTTCATCCCTTACAAGTCCTATCTCTAGTCATGAAATCCAAGATGTTATCTGGTCCATGCCGTCTGGCCATGCGCCGGGCCCGGATGGTTTCACTATTGATTTTTATCATAACTATTGGGACATTGTGGGTCCGCGCGTCACTTTTTCTATCCAGCAGGCTTTCGCTAACCTTCAGCTCCCGTTGGAGTGGCGTAAGACCTCCTTGATCTTTATTCTTAAGAAGGATTCACCTCTCGCCATTAGGGATTTTCGCCCTATCTCCCTCTACCACACCTTGTATCCCGTATTTGCTAAAATTATTGCAAATCACCTTAAACCCACTCTAGATAGCCTTATTTGTAAAAGTCAATCTGTGTTTATCCCTAGTCGTAATATTCAGGATAATATCTTTCTCGCCCAGGAGCTTGCCCATTCCCTCTCGGTTGGCCGGGTTAAACATATGATAGTAAAGCTCGATATGGAAAAAGCCTTTGATCGGGTCTCCTGGGAGGCGGTTAGCCATATCCTTACCCTGATGAATTTTCCTTCTCAATTTATTAATTGGATCAATCTTTGTGTTAGGCCTCCTATCTTCTCTTGTGTCATCAACAAAAAGCCCTCACTTTATTTCACACCATATCGTGGCATCCGTCAAGGGGACCCTCTTTCCCCGTATCTTTTTATTATTGTCTCACAGGTGTTTACCTCTTTGATTCACCACCATATTGACTGTGGTCGTATTCGTCCTTTTAAATTCGATACTTTCACTCTTAGTCACCTTATGTTCGCCGACGACCTGTTAGTCTGCATCCGGGCTAACCTGCCTAATGCCAGGCGGTTTAAGGATATCCTAGTTGTATATGAATTGCTCACCGGATAACGGGTTAACCCCTCTAAGTCTGTTGTCTACTTCCCCCGACGCTTCCACCCCCGTCGGCGTCAGGCCCTTGTTCATTCCTTGGGTATCCCAACTAGTACTTTTCCCCTTACTTATTTGGGAGTCCCCATTTCGGATAAGCTCATCTCTGTCTATGATCAAGGCTTTCTCGTTAAGCGCTTCTCCACCAGATTATCTGGTTGGCGTCGTAAATTTCTTAGTCAAGCCGGTCGTACAACTTTAATTAAATTCTGCCTCTCCTCTCTTCCTACTTACTTTCTGAGCTCCATCTACCTCTCGGCGGGTACGATTGCCTCGCTCGAGCGTCTTTCCAGATCCTTCTTTTGGGATTCTGGATCTGATCGTCGTAGTCTACACTTACTCAATTGGTCCACGGTGCAACTTCCTCAGTCTCAGGGTGGTCTTGGAGTTCGGAACTTCCGATTTATTCGGACGTCTCTTCTTGCGCATCGCGTTTTCGATCTTCTCTCTGGCTCTCAATCCCCCTGGGCGTGCTTGGTCCGTGAGAAGTATGGCCCTTTCTCTCTTTGGAACCCTCCGCCTTCTGGTGACGCTGCCCGTGCGTGGTGGCTTGTTTCTGAGTCCCTCCCCCAGCTTCGTTTAGGCTTCCAAAAATCCATAGGCAATGGCCAACATACGTCGGTCCTCTTTGACCCATGGATGTCTCCTATCCCTCTTAGCCACCTACCCACCTACCTTAATATGGATATTGACATTAGCTCCTTAAAGGTCTCTGATCTTATCCAAGGGCGCTCCTGAAATACCCTCCTTTTGTCCCAGATTTTTGGCGATACGATTTGCTCTACGATTTGTGATATTTTTCTTTCTCGTTCTGCCTGTGATGACACGTGGGTTTGGGCGACTGACTTACATGGGCAGCCTAATGCTAGCTCGGTCTATAAATTCTTGACCCAGCAGGCTTGGCCGACACTTGTGGCTGGATGGCATCCTTGGTCTGCGTCTTGGAATGTCAGCGTTCCTCCTAAGGTTCACTTCTTTCTTTGGAAGTTATTCCATCGTCGACTACCTACATTGGACTATATCCTCACTTTCAACCCCAATCTAAACCCTATCTTCCCTATTTGTGGCCTGGCTCCTGAATCTATTTCCCACCTCTTCTTCTCTTGCTCCTTTGCTATTCAACTTTGGGACCTCTTGCAACTCAGTCTCCACTACTCCTTTTGCTACTTTCCTTTTTGGGGTACGGGCTCTTGGCTCCTCGAAGGCACGAGTCTTGACCATTTATCCTGGAAGAAACTTCTTTCCATCCTTGCCTTTTATTTTTGATCGATTTAGAACCTTAGAAATGACATACATTTTCGCTCCAAATATGCAACCGCCACTTTGCTCTGGGAAAAAGTTCTTGTTGCGTTTCATGAATTTTTTACTAGTACCACCCACGCCCTTGAGGCAACCCTTCCCCGGGATCCCCCGCGGATTCACTGGAAGCTCCCCGGCACGAATTGAGATATCTCTCAATTCGGATGGCTCGTACTTACGGGCCAGTGGCACGGGGGGATACGGCTTTTTGCTTTGCTCTTACTCTCACTCTTTTATTTTTGCAGGTGCAGATGTTTCCCATGTTATGTCTGCCCTTCACTCGGAGGCATGGGCGCTCTTTTGTGGTGTTCGCGCTTGCGCTTCTCGAGGCTTTACCCACGTCTACATTCGGCTGGATTCTGAGGACTTGCTGCATATGGTTCTGCGGAGACGCCCCTGGCCGTGGTGTCTGAACTCTTTGCTCTCGGACATCATGGACTACCTTGGACAGATCAAGCCTTATTATGTAGCTTTTTGTCCCTGAATGTATAACTCTACAGCTGATCATTTGACCTTTTTTGCTGTCAAAATGGCGAGAATTTTTTGGTGGATAATCCTCCTCCTGACCACCATAATTTTTTGTATCAGGACTCTATGAGCTTTTCTTAAATTAATGCTAATATTTTGTTTTTTTAAAAAAAATACGACTTTAATGTTGTAAAAACTGACGTGTGCAGCATTTGTCCATATATTTTGGGATTGTAAGGATCGTTGATAAAAGCCCGGTTCATACTTGACGGTCCTTGTTTGTTTTTAAGGTGAGTCGGGTTGGACCCAATCAACTTTATCATACTTTCTAACCATTTAATGTAAAAAAATATTACTAATTTTATTCTAAAGCATAAATAATTTTTGAAATATTAATTACAAATATAAATACTAAAAGTTAAACAAACTAATTACCCGTCATTGGGTTCACAAGATCTACTCAATTCGTGAATATCTCTAAATAAAATTTGGAGTTATTATCTTCAACTTATAATTTGATTTTTTTTCTCACATCTAAATCTATAATATAAAATTTCAAATTTAATTTTAAACTTGCTCTAATTTAACAATCAAATCCTCGAATTAAGTTACATTTAAAATTTTGTTATGTTCTTTAATGATTTATGAAACGTCAAATTCGCCACTATTTGTTAATGTAAGAAACTTTTATAAAATATTAACATGAACACAATATTACATAGAATATTATTATTAAATAATACTTTACCTGTATTATTATTTTTTAAAAAAAATATTTTTTATTGTAATAAGAAATTAAGGAATAAGATGATATTGCTCGATTATTTAAAAAAAATGAGCAGAAGTACTTAAGTGTGAAATTTTGACAAGTTTAATGATTAAATTTATAATTTAAGATTAGATTTGAGAAAATTTATAATTTAGCTGGTGTTGAGGAAATAATCCAAAACTTTATCAAAGCAAATGCCCAAGAGAAAAATGGCTGTTATTGGCGAGTCTTGCAGCCCAACTTCTATGGGCTCGAAAAATACGTTTTTCTATTGTTTTCCCCTTTAATTTTGCAATCAGAAAAATAATTTCCACTTAATCAAGAATATGTATATAAATTCCGTAAAAATAGTTCCCATATTAAAAAGGAAAAATTTTAGTACTAAAGATACACAGTAGTTAATATGTACTTTTAATTTTATTTTAATTAGAGAACTAAACATTTTTTTAAAAAAAATGGAAAATATATATTCTCAAAAACATATTTCTCCCGTAAAATATTTTATCAATTTCGAGATGGATCGTTGGGGGAAAATAAAGGATAAAGATGGGGATGTTAACATTTTTCTATTGGAAGGAAAAATATAACTCGTAGGATTAAGTTGGATTTCATTTAATTATTTAGACCTCGAGAATATTAATTTCATTTTATTATTAATTAATGGCTACGAATTTTTTTTATATCAATGCCAACATCTAATGTAGGACTTTGATTTTCGTGGCCATTAGATGGCATAATTAATTAAAAAATGAAAATAAGATACTTCACGTCTAGCTTTGGAGTTAGATAATAAGGACGTATTTCTTTGAGGTCGTTGCAGGATAAAAATTGAAGAGAATAAAATAATTAAATATAGTATCTTGAAAAAAAAATTATTTTAGCTAGTTTGAGGAGAATAAATTTTAAAAGTATAATATTTTATATTTAAAATAAAAAAATATTTTTAAAAATAAGAATTTGAAAAAATAGAGAATAAATATATTCTTCTATTTTAGAAGAATACATGTTAAAAACTGCAGTTTCACGTTTCAAACTTTTCAAAGTTTTATTGAAAATTTTCTATTTTACATCACATTTGACTATATTCTCGGAATATCGAGATATTGTAATCCTTAAACTAGTGTACAAAAGGTTTCAAATTTTATTTTCATCAAATAAAGTTTACATGCCTTTTTATTTTCAATTTATTTTTTATAATTTTTTTCTTATCTATTTGAAACTGTATTTTCTTTAAAAAAAATCACTCATAAATTTTATTATTGTCCATTTTGACCTCTTCTTAAATTTTAGCAAACCCCGAACTATCAATGGTGTTCAGACATTTGTATACAATTAGTTTTCAATCCTTAAACAAAAAAATATTAAAAAAAACTAAGATCACACTTCAACATGAAAGGGGCTCTCTTCGCCCATCAAAAGGGAGGAGATGAAATAACCAAAGAGATAATCATCAAGATTTATATCTGTATTGGTATCAACAATTTTTTTATGCATATACCTCTTGTTGTTTTGTTATATCTATGCTTGAGACATTGATTGAAGAGTGCCTAATGATGGCATCATCCATATTAAATAAAGTAGTGATTATCATTATAAAAGTTAATGTAATTATTTATTTGATAGATATCAGATAACTATTTCCCTCAAATTAGAGTTGCGACTTCAAGGCGACGTTTGAAAACGGAATAGTGATTTCTCTTAAGTTCTCAATAAATAGTTAAATTGATATATTAGTTCTAGAGGTGTTTGGATAGAGATGATAGGAAAAAGTTAATATGATGAATTCATTTTGATGGATTTTGAATTAAAAATAATTATTATAAATATAAAGTATAATTTTGTTAAAATTAAAAATAAAATTTTCAGGGAAAAAATTCCACAAAAATATATTATTTAAATATGAAAAATCATTTTTAAATTAATTATACTTAATGAAAAACTAATTTTTTTACTAAAATAATAAGTAATAAATAATATTATATTAATTCATTATTATGAATATTTTATATTTATTAAATAATTTATTTTATAAAAGATATGATGTGAGAGAAAAAAAAAAGAAAAAATGAATTAGAAAAAAAACTATCGAGTCAAATTGAAAAAAATCAAAACATATTACGATGAGTCGGTTTCACCAAAAAGATAGAATAAGGCATCTAGAATTTGATCACATGATGATTTGATTTCATATATTAATTTTCTTTCGATAACTTGATTTCGAATTAGTGTTTGACGAAATTGTCGAAACAAATGTCCGATTTTGTCAGATTCTTTAACCAAACACAACCTAAAAATTTCTTTCTCTTGAACTAGGATATGCCACTAAGGACATGCCAAGAAGACATGCCGAAGGGGCGGTTGGATAAACGAAAAAGAGATAGTAACTAAAAGTCAATAGAAGGATTAAAAAAAGCTAAAAGAAAAGAAAATAAGTTGGAATGACTTGGAAGAGATTGTGAATTAGAGTTGGAAGGAAATATTTGAGATTTGCATTAATTAATCAAATAAACATTGTCAATTTCGTGAGACCGTCTGTGCGTTTGAGTATCATAAATATATAGAAATGGAAAAGGATAGGGACTGCGGATTAGGATCCCTCACAAACTCTACTTCTTACTTGATATATATAGTTGGATATATGATCCTAATTAATGCCATGAATATTGAACAGTTCTCCGGTAAGATTGGGGGGATACATGTTGACAGGGCATGCAATTATTGGATGGGGGACATGATCTGATATGGACCTGATATTTATCATGAGTTGGTTGTTACGTATCGGAATAACTTATCACCATCAAGAGAGACGTGATGCATTGGATTAGTGTGTATTCGTGAGATTGCATGGCTGCCTTTGTAGTCATCATATATGGATCGTCCAAATTAAGCAGAGACAGGCCACAACCTTATAAACATTTCAAACGACTCTATTTGAACCACACAAACTTCCAGCATTTCACCACTCAACTACTTTCCAAAGGAAAGACGGAGAAATACATTGTTATTTATCAATAGATGGATGTTTAAATGAAGTTTCTTTTTTTTTATTTTTTAAAATGACATTATAACTTATATGTCAGGGTGTTATTTTTTACATAAGATCACGTGTGACGACTAGACAAAAAATATCTAGTGAAGACTTTTAAAATGTACAACAAATTTTATAATCGAGACGACTATACTAAGAGCCGATCTTATATGCTTTCAATCACGGACATGACGAGAGTGTTCAACGAGTCGTCATATGACTGTAACATTAGCCGTTGAAATAGTAATACAAATGCTTGAGCGCTTAATGTTCGAAGAGGCATATGAGAAATTACGGAGCATTGAGAAGCGGATCACCGACGTAGGTTGTCACCTCAAGCTCAAGACCAGATATTAAAATTAAAAAACTTGCTTGTATCATATATAGAAACATGAATTACATCTGATATAGGAAGGCACTAGTGAATTCCTTCCTAATGTAATAAAAGAATTTTAATACAAAATTTAATATTATGTAGTACGGAATGATTGCATGTTTAAGTTGAACGATGTTGATGTCGCGAGACTTTCATCTCACGGGAAAACATCATGTGACATATACACCCTCTGCGCACTGGTCATCTTGGGTTCCTCTTTGTATATTCATAACATGTTAAATCTTGACCGAACAGAAAAGATATATATCTCATCCAATTGCAGTTGTAGTAAAAAAGTTAAAAATGTGTCAAGTGAGGGATATTCCGAGCAAATTAATCGTCCATCAACAGTCTCCAACTCAATGTTTTCCAACATTAATTTTCTTGCACGCTTCCGTCTAGTTAATCGGCAATAGTCAATTTCTCCAACCGAAACAAATACAAAATTTTAACTTTATTTAAAATGTGATTTCTTAAATTACATTTGTTAGCATAATATTATATATCTTCAACGGAAGGCACCCTAAAAGCTTCATTCCCAACTCCTCATTAGACGTATTCCTAATTTCCTATCTGAAACCTTAATTTGGAATTGGACATGATATGTATAATGTCTCATTAAATTTAGTATGCATCAATTTTCTGCCTCACGCGCGCACACGTGTCCATGATTACTTCATTGGCTGGGAAACATTTTTCACCATTCCTTTGGCTCATATTTAAAGTCGACCCACGACAACGAAACGTTCCCGAACTATTGGAACCACAAGTTACTTATAACCAGCAGCAGCAGTCGTCTTCTTTAGTCCCCCCACTGTTCCGTTTCCAAGTGCTCTCCTCCGTGATCGATAGATACCTCATCTCGCCGGAATACCTGTCCGATTCTGCCATTAAACATATATACACACTTGGCCACCAAAAGATCTAAATTAAAGCGCACACGATTACCAGCGACGTCGTATGCACGCCGTGCATCGATTCCCTTGATATACATACAAACTAATCCACCTCTCCTTTGCGCCGCCGGCCGTCGTTGATTGCACCAGTTAAATCTCCGAGATCAGGACGGTAATAGTCGCAGCGAATATTATACACACAGATGCCACGCGGGTGGAGGTGGGTGAAGAAGGGCAAGCAGCTGAGGGCAACGAAGGTCGATGGATCCTACAGCAGCAGGCTCATCTTTTCGGCTATCTTCAGGCGCCTGCCGGCGCCGTATGCGGCCCTTGTCAGCAAATTCCCCCTCGTCCGCTCGGCCCTCCTCCGTGCCATGTCGACCGCCGGAGTCCCCAACTTGCAGCACTCCACGACCTCCTCCTCGGCCTCTTCCAGCTTCCTCCAAGCTTCCAAGATCAACACGGTCCAGGATTCCGGTGCCGCTGCCCTGATCAGGTCACCGTTGAACTTGGTCTACCGGCAGCATCTCCCTGACGGGAACGGCAACGGCCGAAGCCACCACCACTCCGAGACTCCTGCTCTCTCCCCTTGGCACGCACCTCGTGTCGTCAGGAGCTCCCCCGATTCCGCTGCGCCGACACCGAGCACGGTCGCCACGCCCGGGGTAAGTGCCCCACTCTTCGACCAAGCTCTTCTTAGTTTTGTTACTAGCTACATGCATGCTAATTACGTGCTTCCAAAATAGTCATGTCGATTGGTATATATGCTTCATTTCTACATGCATGCATACATATGCCATGGGATTTTTAGTTTAATCAAATGATCACTCGAGGCCTCAATCTATTGGATCGTAGGTTATCGATAATTAATATCATTGGATTATTTATTTCTCTTCGGGTACTGGAAAAAAAATGTAAATGTGAAAAATAGAGAATAAGTTTCATTAGAATTCTGTATACAATTAATTAATCAGGACAGGGGCCTAGTGCATGATTACAACACCCTCCTGTTATATATGACTTTGAAGTATTGTCAATATCTTCACAAACATCATTTTTCCATGAGGTCACAATTATTTATTTTTCCTTCGACGTTTGGGCCTCGGGAGGCAATGGACGTGGCCGAAAACAATTAATGGGCTTTTGTGAGAGTTTCGTTGGGCCTCTAGTTGTCCACAAACTATTACCACTTCATTATTAAATAAGGGCTACTAAAATTTGAAGCTTATAATATAGTTGGTCACAAAACATGAAAGTGTTTAGTATCATTTTGATTTTTGTTTATTTTTTGTGAAAAAAAACTCATTTTTTATGTCCTAGATACTTCCTTCAAACCTCTAGTTTAGTATAATAATAGCTAACAATAGAAAGATGTATATATATAATTACCATGTTTTTCTAGTGAAGTAAATATAATTTTTTTCTTTTATCATATTTAAGCTATAACAAACAAAAAAATTTTAAAATAAAGAAAATAAAAAATAAAAAACTGATTGAAAATATAATTCACTTTAAATGTGTATGTTATAGTCATTAAATTAAATAATAAAAGCCATTCATGATGTAGCAATAGATAGGTGCATATAGAGATGGTGCATGTAATTTTTATTAAACACGCTTGGATTGCACATCACCGTTATTGAATTAATGTAATGAAAATTTTAGAAGGGTTTACCTAATCCAACTTTATTGTTTAGTTACTAATTGTGACAATGAACTCATACATGCATACATACGTATATACATGCGCCCCCGAGCGGATGATGAATAGATGAACCTCGATCAATATGTAATTACCATTGATAATTCCCATACATATATATATATATATATATATATATATATCTTAGGTGGTCATCACCGTCCATTTATCAGTCCAAGAGAGGGTTCATATGCATATATGATGGCACTACATACAAGCCTCCATATCTTCTTCTTGCCTTCTTGCCTATTCTTGCCTCCGAGCGGATGATGCTTTGAATCATTTAAATCTCTTTTTTCTTCCCCTATTTGTAGGGTTAAAAGTCATTGGACTCTTAGCATCGTGGAAGTGCATTAATTCTTAATTTGTGGCCCTTTGAGTGAGGCTGAGCCAGGAAATAAACAACATTATAAAAGGTCAATTATTCATGGGACCAAAATTAAGATTAATCAATTAGACAAACTCAAATTGGCCTTATCGCCACATAAACATAAAAATAGCTAGGAAGATTATATATGACAAATTTGTTCAAAGTCTTCCTTCCTAAATTGCAATTAATGATCGTGTGAGGTCACGGTTTTGCAGCTTTTTGTGGACCATATATAATTTTGGGACAAGATCATTTAAATAATATGTCACTTTAAGAGTTCATAGTATACAATTCCTAAATGGTTTCTTTATAATGTTATAGAAGCACCTCGAATTCGAAACAAATATATATTCCTTATGAATTTAACACTTTTGTCAATTGAGATGCACGTAGCATACATGCATCCCAACATTCAATTCGATTATACCACTTTTGATTAAACACCGGACCTATGTAAAATATCAATGTAAATGTATTTTACATATCTTAATCAGTATATATGTTTGTATGTTTTAAAACTTTTTATAAGAAAATTTTAAAGCATGATCCCAATTATAAGAAGTGTATATGATTATTATGTTCATTTTTTTAATACGTTTCGGTTGTTATAATTTAGAAGAATTTTGATAACATCCCAAAAATGATTCAGCTATCGACCGTTGTTATCTTTAAAATTTAAGAATACTTAGGTGATACTAATAATGATGATATTATTGATTTATTATGTTGTAATATTCTTGACCACACACACTTCCTAGAAAACTGCATCAGACCTCCAAAGTCCAAACCATATAATTTCCACCAAATTGCCCATCATCAATTATCCACCTCGATCCTGTACTTTCCATATATATGGTGTGTATGAGTTTCTTTTTCTCTTTATAATTTTTATTTAGTTGCTAGTTGATGGCTTAGAACGGAAAGGAAAAGGTTTGCATGAACATGCCATCGACATGTAAGGAAAGAAATATATATGTATATTAGCAAGGCTCTGAAATTAACATGCACAGCTCTATCGACAAACGTTTCGAGGTGTGGAGATTTGAGAAGCATGTTCTTCCAAGGCTGGAACCACTATTTTTAGACTTGGATTACAAAATATTAATTGCAAGTTGCACACAACTTGCATGGTGATGGCAAGTGGTTGCAAACTATTTGTTAGCCATTTCTTTTCGAGCTTATCCACTGTTAACTTCAACATGCAAATTATGGCAATTAGGAAGTTATCTTTAATCAGAGTAGGGCTTCAATTTCAGCAAACCAATCACTCTGACTTATGCAATTAATTTATTTTTCATATATGATAGAAAATGCAAACTTGTTATAATTGATATCACATAAACAGAGAGAGAGAGAGAGAGAGAGAGAGAGAGAGAGAGAGAGAGAGAGAGAGAGAGAGAGAGAGAGAGAGAGAGGATGGGAATCCAACAACGTTCAATTTTTTTCCCTTCAGCCAAATTCAAGATTAGATTGAATGCTAGATCCAATTTTAGTGGTATCGAACGGCGAGGGTGACCCTTTTTATTCTCCTTTGCATCTAAGCTAGCTGGATTTGCAACTTTTGAGCACGTATCATTATTTTTCTTTTTTCCTTCTCAACAGTGGTAAGTAAACATGTGAATGAACAGTTCTTGAGCACTCAAATTATATTGCAGTCCAAAATCATTGTAATTATTAATATCGAAATGTTAAATTTTGTTTCAGCACCAGAGAATTAAGTACGTAGTAATGGAGACATATATTATCTCAGTTGACAGTGCATTATTTGTTCACTTCCCCATGCATTCATGAAATATGGTTAACTTGAGATAAATTTGTCATGCAACTACATGTATAGCTGAATGTCTTAATTAATCACATTTAGTCAAACTATTTATAAGCTACAATGGAATCAGTGAAATAAAAACTGGCCTAATCGATTCTGATGGATCAAAGTTGGAATTCAGGGTCTACAGTTTTATGAGAGTTGGATAACCAAAATGGTACCCTGGCTCTTCCAATTTTTTTGAGCTGCCTGAAAGTGTTCATCAAATATTTATTGTGTCCCCCAAAAAGTGATCAAGATCCTCATAAGTAGTAACTTTATATTTATTATAAATGGTCTTTTACTCGCCTCCAAACTAGTGCAAATAAATAAGTAACATGCATGCATCAAGGATCCCCACAAATAGGCCACTACATCTTATCTATTTTCTTCTCTCTCGTTCTCCTTTAAATATTGATTAATTAATGAGAGATGGAGTATGCACCAACCAATCCGCGAGAGAGAGAGAGAGAGAGAGAGAGAGAGAGAGAGAGAGAGCACCATTTAATTAATCAATGATCCGAGTTGAATTGGGATCGGGTCATCGATCTAAAAGGTGACATCTCTCCCCCACCACATGTTTACAGGGAGGAAGCTCCTATAAAGAGCGCCCCGGGGGCTCAACCGGAGCATCTCATCCAGGACAGGAGGAGGGATATCATCACGATCGCTCAAGAACTTTTTGTTGTTGCAGGAACAAGCAGCAGCTTGTAGAATTAAAAGGTTTGCCAAATTACTAAGAACCATCAACTCAATTCCCCTCCTCTCCTCTTCCTTGCACTTTCATCTCACTTCGTTTTTTCTAATTAGTTTGCATGCATTTTGGCCTTTTGATCGATCCATCGATCGATCTGAGAATTAATGCAGAATTTTGGTTTATATATGTTTCAATGTATAATCCACCTTGGAATCCCAAGTGCCGGATTCCTTAACTTCCTGCTGGTTATCCGAGTGCTTAAGTATATGACTTGGAATTGTAATAGTCCTCGAATGCATCTGTACATATTCTACATACATTAATTCCAGTAGTGTTGTTTCTTGATCGGAATTAAAATCGAAACTGGCTGGCAGGAAATGGATCCCGTTGAGAGGATGAAGTCCGGCTTCGACCACTTCAGGAAGACCGTCTACGAGTGAGTAAAAATATATAACATGCGTCTTTCCGGAGATGCGTGCACTTGATGAATTCCTTGAAATTAACCATTTCTGTTTTTTCTTTTTTTTTTTAACTCTCCATATTTGTTGATTTCGCAGGCAGAAGTCGGAATTGTTCACGCAGCTGTCAGAAGGCCAAAGCCCCAAGGTAAAATTAAAACATGAATGCAGGTTTTGCACGTTATAATTAGTTAATTAATTCGTGGTGTCTCTTCTGTGTTAATTACTTACTTATTTGGTATCGATATGCATGCATATATAATTGTATAGTTCATGGTGTTCGCATGCGCGGACAGCCGCGTGTGCCCCTCGGTGGTGCTCAACTTCCAGCCGGGCGAGGCCTTCACCATCCGCAACATCGCCAGCATGGTCCCTCCATATGACAAGGTCCCTCCGTCCATCCATCCATCTCTTTCTCTCTCCTCTTCCTCATAACTCCCTCCTCATCTCATCACATCTTGTCTACCTTTATTTTATTATATTATCGTATATCAAAGATTAGAATTATAATTATGTCCGAATCAATGTATGCATTCTATATGAATAATTATAATCATAAATTATGACCATTATATTTTTTTTTAATATCTATTACCAATAAAAATAGTGCATTAACACAATGGTCTTCGAACTTTTTATGTTACTAAATGCATTTTGAATGCGTTGCAGACAAAATACTCCGGAGTAGGCGCTGCCATCGAGTATGCCGTCATCCATCTCAAGGTAATGTATTGTTGAGTTCTTTTTCCCCACCTAAAGTTAGATCAGATTTATCGTATTTTTCTTTAGTTGGTTTGATTTGTGATTAATTATATGTTTACATCCACAAGAAATGCAGAACACAAAGAAATAAAGTGCATGGTAGTTGTAACGAAAAGAAAAAAAAACAGTAGTAGTTGGATTAAAAAAAACAATAAATGCTCAACATACATCAACAAAAAAAACAATTATTTCATACCAAAAAAAAAAGTAATGAAGTCTTCTTGTTCTGGAACAGGTGGAGAACATAGTGGTGATTGGGCACAGCCGTTGCGGTGGAATCAAAGGGCTCATGTCCATCAGCGACGACGGCACCACCGCCACGTAAAAATTCCATTTTACTTAATTCTCTCTTAATATTTTCTTATCAATTATTACTAAAGACTTTTTATTTATCTCCATCATCAATATATATTTAAGGATGTAACGTTTGTTTTACTTCTTTCATGCAATGCCATCAAGTACTCACGTAAACTTTTCTTTCTCTAATAATTTTATCATCTTTTTCGTTTAAAAAAAATGATATGATAGCAGATATGAGAACTGCTAATATATAGATTATAGAATTTATTGTTTGAGTTCTGTAAAATTAGTTCTCAGGAAACGTAAGAACTTGCGAAATTTTATTGTACAAGCTGAACGAATCTTGAATTCCATGCTCATTTCGTGCAATTTAAGGCCGAAGTTCTCTTTCATCAGAACTATCGCCCAAACACAAATGAAAAATATATAAATCAAATCACGAAATTCCTAAAATTAATTAGAACTTTGGTTCCATCATCCAGACACTGTCAAAAGATTTTAGGAGGCATCATAAAGGTAGGTTTGTGGAATGGACCAAATGGTGCAAGTTGCTTCTAGCTACCATTCAATCATATGCACGAGATGACTTTTGTACGGTTGTAAAGAATTGGCAGCTAAAGTGCCTCTGACGCCAAACATTCTCAAGTCTCAACCCTTCTTTTATGCTTGTCAACATGTCCCCCGTAGCCACCAATTCTCCAACATTAATCAATTCTTTATTTTTATTCTTTTGACTAGATTCCCATTCCTTTTCTTTTATGTACCAATTGTATCGAACCCCAACCCCTTTTTTTAAAATTTTAATTCAAAACTATTTAGGAACTCTTTTTGTGTAGCACATAATTTAAGTGTTTGCTCATCACCTACTTTGGCATCTGTCCACTATTTGGATCTCTGGCTACTTAAATAGGCAAAATGGCATGAAATGTCATTATTGATGCACATTACATTAATTCCAAAATAGCATGAAGGTTCTCATTCTTAACTATAAGCGAATAATATTGTGGGTCATGGCGTCTAATATTCCTCATCCTTTTGTTGTCAACCAGTGACTTCATAGAGGACTGGGTCAAGGTTTGCTTACCGGCAAGAGAGAAAGTGAAGGAAGCACACTCATCACTGCCCTTTGCTGAACAATGCACCCACTGCGAGAAGGTACATATCATTCATGCTACTTGTTTGCTTAAAGTTTATACGTAGTCAGTGTTGTCATTTGTTTTTTTCTTTCCAATGGACTTGAGGCCAACTAATGAATTTGGAATTAACATGTTAATTTCAGGAAGCAGTCAATGTGTCCCTTGAAAACCTGAAGAGCTACCCGTTTGTCAAGGAAGGCTTGGAGAAGAACACGTTGAATCTGATTGGATGCCACTACGATTTTGTCAACGGCAAATTCGAGACATGGGAGCTCGACAACTAAAAGCTCCTGATGGAATCAATGGTGTTTGTGTAAGCTTAATTTCAGATCTCAACGTCGCAGATATGCAGCTCTACATGAAATAACTTAAATGAGTTACTTAAGGCAGGTTTTTCTTTTGTTTTGTTTGTGATGTGTGTTACTTGATCCAGTTTGAGATCAAAGTGATGTGGAGATCAGTCTTTTATGTTTTCTGTAATTTGCAATTCAGAAGGATAGCTTTGTTTTTGCCATCCTTAGCCTCTTAAACATGTAACCTCAGTCCGTTATATCTTACTGTGAGAAGTTCCAGTTGAAATATACCATGCGTAAACAATCTGCCTACATCTTTCTTCACAATTTTAAAGACTTTAAAATGCATGTACAAATTGTCCCAAACTCCCAATTATGGAGATTATGTGTGCTTAAATACACCCTGGATATAGAATGCTTTAGTATTAATGAATAATATCGGCCAGAAAAAAATAAAATAATTAGGGGTAGCACCATAAGATGTTCATCTATCAATATTATTGAATTCGTGATAAATGACATATCTATTGATTAAACAATTTTCTATGGTAGCACTGTGATTTTTTTCTAAATATGAACTTATTATCTATGAATTATACAAATTTTAAATGTTATAGAATTAATGTAACGAAAACGTAACTTTTTTATTAGTGACATTCTAACGTACATTAAAAGCAATTGTCCGTAACCATCGAAGGTCTTTTAATACCAATATTTATAACAATGCAAATAGATATATTTATACCAATAGAATATTAATAGAAGTTATAATAGATTTTTGGTCACTCATTTAATTAATACTAAGAAAATGATATTAGATTGAAACAATAATTTACACATCAATTCAATTCAATCCAATTAAGAAACAGATTAAATATAAATGTAGCAACCTAGAATTTTCTGAAAATTAAAATAAATGTATATTTATTTATTCTGTTAAATGAATTCAAAAATTAATTGATTAGAGAAGAATTTGAAAGAAAATAAAGGTATAGTCCGGTAAGAGATAATAAAAAGCAAAGAAAGATGAATACTAGTTGAAATAGGAATTGAAATTTTAATTTGATCAGTACGAGTTAAATTAAGAGTTTTAAGTTTAAAATATTTATAAAATAAAATATTTATTATTTTTAATCTGAAACAAATAGATAAAAATAAAAATTTATAATTCAATTTTGAAAATTGAGGAAATTAGAGGAATAATAAAGATTGAATAGAGATAGACAAAAATGAATAAATAGAAGAGGATTAAAAAATACGTTAGATTGATACAATTATTTAAATAGTCTCAACTCACATGAACAACTATTCCGAGAATAAAGAATGTTGTGGTAATTACAAAGAACAAGATAGATGTCTTAAGATTCATGTAATATGGTTAGTAAACCATGTCCTGAGGTTCAATTGTTGGTACTATAAAATCTATATTACAGAAATAATAAATTATAAGAATTAGGCAAAAGAGCATTCAAATAAAAAAAGAAGAAAAACTCGTAGTCTTCGGGACCTCTGAATTATTGCACAAGTTGTTGCGTAATCTTCTCCTTCGGTTGATATTTAAGCCTTGAAAAATTTTTCTCTACAATAAGACATGGATTCTCATGTCTCGAGCACCCAAGCACCACAAGCACATATTTTTCTATCTCCTAAGATCTCTATTTATAGCCTATAGGTGTCCTAAGAATTTTAATAAAATTTAGTTTGATTGGGAGTCATTTATGTCGAAACAATAAAAATACAGAATAGACTTTTATTGGGCTTTAAAACCATTTAAAACTTCTTCAAATTTGAGTAAATATGTTTCCAAATAATCTTTGGAACTTGGGATAAAATTTGGAATTGATTTATAATTGAAATTCCTAAGAAAAGTTGAAAAAATATCGAAATCAGCCTTCGTCGCGGCTTGAATATGCTTTGTAATGACCTAAATATGACTTTTCACGGTCCATAACATAGATTTCACAGTCCTTACAGTGTCAAAATTGGAGTAATAGTATGACACTACACGAAAATCGAAGAATAACAACCCAATGAACTTGACGCTAATGCGGCGCTATTGCGTCTCTGAAAGTTATAGAGTCACCTTAGCGTCCAAATGGCGCCGACAACATATGACGCCAGTAATCGGTGGCTATTCGCGTCACAATAGAGCCAACAATGATGGAGACGCTACTAGCGCCAACGGTAGACGCTACCACGACATTACAAAGAAGCGTGATGTCCGGCTGGAGTAGTAGATAGATGTCGCTAAGGAGACGCTAAGGTGCTACTCCGGCGCTCAAGAGACGCTAACATTATACGTTAGTTGACGCTATTTCGATGCTTTTGTGAGGCCAACATCATGTTTGTTGCATCACCAAGGAGACGCTAATGTGATGCTAAGGACGATATATTTAATATAGTCTACTATGTAGGCGACGCTAGGGTGACATTATGGAGGCGCTAATTGCATATTTTTTGACCCATTATAGCCACATTTTTTCCCTTCCCAAACCATACAATTATATAATGCATATAAATACATTAATGCATTGATATTCATTACAGGCATAATATAAAAGCATCACAAGCATAATATTTAATATAAGAATATGAAAAGTAATAAACTGAACTAACAAACTATACGTATATCTGATAATAAGTCTATAAGTAACAAAAGTATAGTTTCTATCTATGGTTTGTTTCTATCCTAGGTTTGGGAGTTATTGTTATCGTTTTATACGTTCAATCCCGACGCGCCTGCAATAGCAGAGTCAACTATTGCGACACCTACTGCGATAGCTGCGCCATATCAGGTTCAGCGGATGAGCTCGGAGTAGATGGGCCACCTGCATATCCTCCGCTCATCTTAAATACCTGAGCGACTATGCCAATGCCACACAAGTATCATCCTCGTGTCATGCCGGCCACCTCCCCTCAAAGAGTAGGGTCCTCTATGAAATAGAAAAATTATACAATAACATAATATATAAATCATATATCAAAAAGCACATAAATTAAAAACATGAATCTCTTCCAAGAAACATTACCTAGTGGCTGAGTACTCGGATCATCTCTGTACTTTTCAGCCATTTTCGCATTATACTTATCCTAAAAAATTTAAACATTGCGCATTTAAAAAATAGTGCACTAACGTCAACAACCAAATGAACATGTCATCAGACTTACCAAAAGCCTGCGAGCAATGGGTGTGACCAAGTCATTGGTCTTCCGGCTCTTATGTGTGGCCTCGTAGGACACGCGAAAGTCCACGAGACCGTCTTCTTTCTCCTCCTATAATAAAATTTCAAATTTTATAAAATAAGTATAAGTTAAAAGTTTGATTAATTGAATTTGTATGTAAATTACCATACGTCATCGATGCTCGTCAAATCACATTGACCCCCCTGTGTAGATGTGGGCCTCGGGCTTCAAAAGTTTATTAACTCTTGCCTTTTCTGATTTCCTTTGCCATTGTTCATCCGTCCTTTATGAACATCAAATACTTAGACTTTCAAAAACTATAAATTTAATAAAAATAATTTAAAAATAAAAATACTTACCACTTCCTACATGAGGACTCCCAAACCGAGCGCCTAATATGCCTTGGCCATCTTTGTATGCCATGTTTCAAAATGAGGCCGGCGGATGTGACGACCTTGCGAAACTTGTACAATCGATTGCGGAGGCATTTCGCAGCGACCTTCTCAAAAGCTCTCCGGATCATCCCTAAACTAAGATCCGAATGAAATTGATTTGCCTCCTACACAATACGTTAAAACTTAGTAATTTTAAAATAATATAAAACAAACTATGTAACCCAAATAGAAGATCGTACCATAAAGGCTCGAAAGATGTCATCCCGCACTTGAATTGAGACATCTTTCCAGAATCCTGCCCCTTTCGGCAAGTGGGAAAGAATGAGAGCACTGATATTCCGCATGCTACTAGCGGGTATGAAAGTGGTCTTGCCAATTACAAAGAAGAATTAATTTTCAATGATAATTAAAACTGTAATAAAATTTCTACAATTTATTTAACTTACGATCAAGTAATATTATTCACGATGACCACCCCATTATCGTGTAATCCCTCTTCATCCGTTAAAGAGGAATCATCATCCGGTATAGGTGGGGTAGGCTGAGAAGGTCTGACATCATCTACGGACCCTAATACAAAATAAATCATTAGTGTCACACCAAATTAAAATAGTGATAATTGATATATGTACAATAATATTCTCACCTCGAGTGATGTCTACCGCTGCATGATCCATGGCAGTTCACTCGTCAGAATGTGACGAGCCAAGTGCTTGTGCTATCGATGACATAACAATTGACATTATTAAAAAATAATTAACGTAATTAATTGAGAAATATAATGTCAATAATAATAAATATATCACCTGGGGTAAGATGTCGCTCGCCAACGCTAGAATATGGTGAAGCGTCCGGTAATCTCAGCGGTGGCGTAGCAACTGTCATCATAAGAAAATACATAAAATTTTCCTCCTATTTAAAATTATGGAATATACAGAAAATAACCTAGTGTGACATGCCAATCGTCATCGTACGATCGAGACATCCTGACTATGTGCCCCGTCAATGGTGGAGCAACTGTCACAAAAGGAAAATATTTAGAAAACTCTATCGCCTACTATGTGACACGTACCTGGAGTGATACATGGAGTTGACCCACCAATGAATCACCTAATATGTGACGATCCGGCTACGTGCCCCGTCAGCGGTGGAGCAACTAACATTATTAAAAAATAAATTTAACTATTATAATAAACTAGAAATAAGCAACTGACAATAAATATAATACCTGGTGGTTGTGATGACTGATTCATCTGGAGTGAATGCCTAGAAGAGCGAGATGACCCAGCCTCTAGTAACCATGACTGAAAAAAATAACAATCTTGTCTTATTATCGGTAACCATATATAACTAGAAAAAAAAGTAAGAAGCTTGTGTCATTAGAAGAACTATCAGATTCATTCGCTTGTTTCATATTCTGATTTATTTTCATCATCTTCGTCATCATCGCTATAATCTTGGTTCGAGTCATCGTCAACGAAATTGTCAAAGTTCACTTCCAAGAAGTCATTTGAATTGAACTCTTCCATTGGCTCAGCGTCATCGACCAATTGAATATTCTAAACTCCATCGGCTACATCAATCGTCTCATTCACTCTATCTTCTTGATAGTAATCATTCATGGGCACATTGTTGTATACGGATGATGTTTCATTATCATCTACCATTGTTTCTGCTAAGAATAGTTTACTTCTCACCTTGCATGACTCCCATTGTCATCATTGGTTCTTTTCGATGGATAGTTAGTATAGTGCGCTTGCTGCGCTTGTTCCGTCAATACAAATGGATCTGTTGATGTGCCTTGAATTATGTACCATGTACCCAAAATTATGAAAGAAAAAAATGAGAAAAAAGGAAAAAAAATGAGGATTTGTGACAGAAGCGAAGAGCTTGGACCTTTATATATAAGGGTTAGGGTTTTATATGATGTACTCTCTCTTTTGCTCATAGTAAATTTTCTCTAGCGGGGGTCTCCTTTACTCGTTGATGTTTTTCTCTTATTCACATTGATAAAGAGGATTTTACCACGTTAAATCTCTATGTTCATCTTCTCTTTGTTTCATTATTTTGATTGTTCATTTATCATCAGTGTTTTGTTCCCCAATAGGATCGTATGACTGAAGTCTCATTCGAGGGCTAATATCCACAAATTTAAACTTTTGATCGATCCAAACTCCTTTCTTTGTATCGAACCAACGACATTTTAGCACCACGACTTTGTTCGATTTTTTCAAATAAGACAATTCTATGATGACTTCCTAGAACACATATGTCATGGACGTGCTCTACAAACATCATTTCTGCATAATCATGCATTTAATTGACATATTAAGTTAGTTTGTATGTTCATTTAGTGATATTTATATATAGTAATTAATATTTCGATTAGAGCATAATGACTATTTAACTATCGATAAGTTTTACAAAAGTAATCACATAAGTTTATTAGAAATAAATTGTAAAATTTCTAAATATTATAATATATATGTTTAAATAGGATTAAGTAAGCTTAATTAGGTTAAATTACTTAGTTATGACAAAAAAATATGATTGGTCATCACTTAAGTTCTAAGCAGTTGAAGCAGATAGGAGAACAGCTGCTTAGATGGATATTTTTCCAAACCACCATATGATGTCTGAAAATTCTGAAAAAAATATATAAACAACTTAATTCCATCCTTTGACGGACCAAAAATTTCTAGAGGAAGAACTCGAGCGAAACGACCTAAGAAAAATTGACAACATAGGCTGTTCAAGGTGAGGTTTTGATCTGAAAATTGTTCTTCTGATCGAGAGGATCTTTCCTTCGTGATTACTGCACCATAAATTATGAAATTTGGTATGGTTAATTCTTTCGAAGTTAGATTTCGATGGAATCTGGAATCACCTAAAAAGAAGTTTTATAGAGGAAGTGATGTACTTAACTTCGCTGGTCACTCATCCTGTCCTGAGTCTGATACAGGTTCAATTTGTGAATTAGGGAACAGTTCGAATATAATGAATTACGCTTTGTAATTTGGATATAATTAATTAGACATTCTAAGAGTTCTGTGAGAAGTGGAATCATCCTATTTGGACTTGTATTTTGGGAGAAATAAATTTTTCATTTCATAGTGATGCTTTTGTGAGATTCCAGGTAATGGACATATCACGACCCTAATTAACTATTTTTGTTATAAGGTCATACAAGGAGTTAAATTCTACAATTTTTATACCTAAACACTACTAAAGTTTATATTCTAGAAATATTAAGATCTCATCAAATGAATAAGTATTGTTAAAGATATAAATTAATCATTCAGTGACACACAGTCTGCTAAGACACAAACCCCAGGTCAGATTTCCTGTAATATTTTGAATTACTCATTTGGACTAGTTAATGATATTTGGGGGTTGGAAATCTTAGTAAGTCTAATTTCTAATTTATCCAAAATCTTGAGATTTGCCTTTTTATTTAAGAAGTTATAAATTATGCATTGACAAGTATTCAGTCTGAAATCTTGAGACAACAACTAGTTAAACTATGGAGGATTGAGAAGTTCCAATTGTGAAATAGCCTATGAACAAAAATATCTGAAGTTAGAAATTGGTATTAATGAAAATTATAGGCATTTTAGGGTGCATAAGCATTCATGCATCAAGAGCATGCATTGCAGATTACCTTATTAGTGATTGGGAAGTAAAAAGGCAATATTACTTGTAGGAAAACATTAAGTTGCAAGTGAAAGGGAGGAAATCTAATAAACCTCCTTGAAGGGACAAAGTACAACGTGAGTGGGTAAATTTACAACATAGCAAAATGTTATATGTTAGTTCTTTTATTTATAGTATTACCTCAAGCAAAGATTATTATGGTTATTATTGAAACATATCTTGAATTATGAAAAGTATTTATGATATGTTTCAAGGATTTCATATGAGATGGAGTAATATCTTATACAAAAATATTTTCAGGGAATAATGCTTGTGAAGTGAAAATAAATTTTACTTGATAATAATATGTGATTATGACACGTGTATTTTGATATTGTTAAACTCTATGTGTTCATTAGTCATATTGTTTGAAAAAGGTCTTTGGGATCGCATTCGATATACATGAAGTCTTTGAAGCGTATATCGGATGTCTTTGCCCTTTGGGGCCTGCTTTGCGTACACGTATTGACTCATGATATGCTCTGTGTATTTGAGAATCATGATTGGGTGGCACATAATCATGATTGGAATACGTATTAATCCATGATTTGCTCTGCGTATTTGAGACTATTTGATTGTGAAGCTCTGCTTAACTGTATGACACACAATCATGGAAGGATACGTATTGACCCATGATTTGCTCTGCTTATTTGATACTCTTGATTATGAAGCTCTGCTTAACTGTATGACACATGATCATAGAGGGATACGTATTGACCCATGATGAGTATGTGCAATGACACATGTGTGGAGTTTAACTGTGAATATGATGATAACTTGAATAATTTGTATTTATGTAAAAGTTCATATGATTTGAAAACTTATGTGATATGAGTTATGCTTTAAACATTTTCTCATATGAAAGAAAAGTGATATTTAAATGTTAGATGCACTCGTATTGTTCCCCTATGTTGTACATTTATTCCGCTCACTGAGCAAATGATTATTGCTCATAGTACCCATTTTAAATTTTTCAGATACTCGTAAATTCTTAGGTTGAGTCGACTCAGAGCTTGTTTTGCTGCATATAAAAGAGGTCGAGCCGCTAGAGCACTTCAATCCCCCTTCACTTTTGTTTTCTTGAAGCATGCATATGTAATAGATAGTCTTAGATGTTGTAATTAAGTTTGTGAAAAACTTTTTGTAAGATTGTATAAAACTTGTTTCTGTGGGGTGTTATGTGAGAGGGGGTTAGTGGAAAAAAACTTTTGTGAGGGTGTTATATGTGATTGATATATTTTATAACTGTTTATTTAAACTTTGATGAATATATATATGCGTCCTTTGTATGTATTGACAAATGACATAAGATAAATAAGGGAGGAGGTTTTGCTGATTTTATTTATAGAATTGCTAAACATAATTAAGGAAGGTAATAGTTAGAATTAGAACTTAGTCAAAGAGTGGGGTGATAACATATGTCGCTATTAACAATTGAACATTGTCGACTATATTCTTCTGTATGGAATCGATATCCATTGACTATGACACCGCAGTAGCTAAGAACTCATTTCTTTGGATTCTTAGGATCATGACCCAGATCTCGTATTTTTAAATCTATGACTAATCCATTAATAACTTACAAGAAAAATAGCTAAAACTTTATTAAAAGTTACAAACTTAAGTAATAATTACGAGTTGGAGATAAAGTGTTCTCAGTTGTATTCTTTTTAAATGAGTTTCGATCGCGACGCATCGAATTCTCCAATGGCTAAAACATCCTATGACAATCAAACTAATAAACTTTGATTTTGTATTCTTTTCACATATGGGATAAGCAAGTTTACTTTTTGTGCTTCAATCACTCAACATTCCATATGCTGAAAAATCACTTATGGTCCACATTAATGCAGCTCTCATAATGAAATTTTATTTTTTAAATTTGTCATAGGTTCCATGCCATCATCTCACAAGATCTTGAGTTCATCAATCAAAGGTCTTAAATAAATATCTAAACTTTCACTAGGATATCGAGGACCCGGGATCATACACGTAAGCAATATGTTCTTTCGTCTCATACACATGCTTAGAGGCAAATTATTATCACAAAAATCGGCCAACATGAATAAGCAATACTTGATGAACCAAATAGGTTAACGTCATCGGTGCAAAGTCCTAATCTAACATTGCATGATTCTGCAGAAAAAGTCAAATGAAGTGCATCAAATCGTTTTCATGCCTCAGCATCCGAAGGATGTGTAATGGAATTTCGATCATCACGTGCCCCTTCTCTATGCCACCTCATAAATGATGCAATTTTTTCAGAAAGAAATAGTCGTTGTAATCTTGGAATAATGGGACAGTATCTGAATATTGCATTTGCCACATTTTTTCGAACTTTGAGAATTCTTTCTCATCTTGTATCTGGGCTCGTCACAAATAGAATAACTCATAAGTAAGTTATTTTCCTTATAATACAACATGCAATGATTATGACATGCATCAATCTTCTAATATTCCAACCCTAAATCTCTCATCAATCTTTTACACTTGTACAAATCTCCCGGTAATTTCTCTAAAGCTGGAAGCATTCTCTTAATAGTGGAAAGCATCCGGTCAAAACAACTTTCGCTTATATTAAATTCTGATTTCAAGTTACTTGGCCAAAGTGTGACCCGTTAGCCCGTAAGTCAGTACTGTGACGAAGCGGCTGTTGCTCACCCGACACGATTCATTAGTTGTGCAACTACAGAAAGTGTAGTTTGCTTCACGCATCCATCCTATAAAGATTCATCTGCTTCTTCGTGAAGATTATAAAATTTAGAAGCCGAAGGATTCGGGTCTTCTTCAATCAATGCTTTCTCAATATTTTCTCCTGACATTGCATCCCGTATCATGTCCCAGTATGGATTGCTCAAGTCGCCCGCATTGGTATTTACATTAGTTGTCTCTTTAGCCTATCTTTCTTCGCCATGAAAGAACCAATTTATGCATGTCAGTAAGAAACTATTGTAATATAAATCCTTCTGCACATCATATCTTACTTTTCACTAATAACATTTGCACTTCCAGCATGGACATAAGATTTCGCCATATGAAGAAGCAACACCTTCATTTAGATATGCCACATTAATGAATTCATCAACATCATTCTTATATTCTTCAATTATAACGTCATGTTTATCCTTCCAACGATTAATCCAACTACGATATGGCTTTGTCATTTCTGTAACGGACAACATTAAGCCATATGTCAATAAATTTTTGTACTTGAAACATGTGATTTGAAGTTACAAAGTCCAAAATCACATATTTCAAGTACTTCATAATCTATATTTTTTGTACCAAATACTGATAATTGTTTTTGTCATTTTCTGATGTCTCATTTTTTTTCATAATCTCATTTTATTATCAAGAATGTGGATGTACATCCTTAATAAAATTTATAAGAACATGATAAAAAAGAGGTACTAGAAGTATGAAAAAATTCTATCAATATTTGATTTCAAATTGAGTTCAATCATCTTAAGGGAAACTATAATCTAATAACTCGTAATCGTCGAACAAATTTGTTCTGCTCATGCATTCACTATAAGAGAGGTGGGGAACAAAGCAACATGCAACCAGGAATCAATCATAAATGTCGAATGTTGTGATTAACTCAACCATCTATAAATTAAGAATTACATTAATTTTAAGTAATTAATTAGGAATTAGATTAATTTCAAGTAATTAACTAATAATTAACTTAACATGGTATTAGATTAAAAATAGCAAATTAACTAGTCCTTAGATTAGTTTCAATTAATTTACTAGTAATTAACTTAACATGCATTAGATTAAAAAAATAGCAAATTGACTAGGGATTACATAATGGATGGTGGCGAGCTTGTACCTTCTTAACCGAAAAAGGATGGTGCCTGGCGACGGAGGAGGGTAAGCAGTGGAGGATGGTGGCGGACGACGGCCGACATCGGACGAAGGAGCACAGTCGGCGGGCGAAGCAGGCGGATGGTGACGGAGGCGGATGGCGACGACAGAGGCGGATGGCGACGGGAGGCAGATGGCAACGACGAAGGCGGATGGCGACGGGAGGCGGATGGCAATGACGGAGGCAGATAGTGGCGGAGGGCGGGCCGCGGAGGAGCATAGACGATGGGCGGAGGGCGGCGGAAATGGCGGTGGAGGAGGCAGAGGGCATCAAAGGTCGGCGCATGGTGAATCGAAGGAGCAGCGGGCGGGCAAGTTCGATCGTCGGAGCAATTGGCGTCGATCGTCGGAGCAGCGGGGTTAGGCGAGTTGCGAGTTCGACGAGGGCGGGGTCGGGCGTTGAGCGTCGGAGTAGCGAACGTCGACTGTCAGGCGTTGACCATCGGGCATTGTCGATCGCGGTGAAAATTGGCGAGCGAGCGTAATAATAAAAAGTAAAAATGCAGACGAGGAGTTAGGGATTTAAGTTAAGTATTTAGCGCATCACATTTAGCAACGCTACGGAGGTGCCATAATCGAGACGCTATTTCGAGGCTGTAGGGATGCTATATCAAATTTTCTTCCTAATTTAACATTATATGTGCGAGATTAAGTGATAATAATATGTATATATGCACGAGGTATAGATGTCTATTTATATGTCAATATGTGCCCGATTAATTGAAGATAATAAAAAGTCAGCTAATGCGGCACTATAGAGAAGCTAATGTATCGTTAAAATATATTAGCGACACAATAGCATCATAGTAGCGTCTCTACGAACTTAGCATTTTAAGATGGAGATGCCAGGGCCACGCTAATAGGTTTTCTATATTCTAATTTTCTATTATATGAATGTAATTTTCTTTATCAAGATATTATCTCATTGCATTATGCCCTATTCCAGTCGTTTTGTTTCCTTCCCACAATCTAAAAATTATGGAATGCATATATAATTATTCATGCATGTATGTAAAATTATAAGTTTATATGTATATAAAATTGTGTATATATATACGTGTATGTGTGATTAAGTCACAACAATGTGTATATCTATATGTATTATAAGTATGTATGTATATGTCTATATATGTGCGAGATTAAGTGACAATAATGTGTATATGTGTTGAATCCCATGTTTTGACGATAACAAATTAAATTGGACATAAAAGTTACTAATCTATGCTCAAGTGATGATAATGCAGGTGTAAAATTAATATGATCTCATTTGCAGAAGAAAAGAAATCGTCAAATTAAATATTGGAAAATAAAGATTCAGCTTACGGCCGATCGATTGAGATCAAGTGGAAGAAATGTCGAGACTGTACTGGTCGATGGTCCGGTCATTGTACTAGTCGACCAGTCAATACAGCAGAATTCAGAAATGACAACATTATACCGGTCGCCGTCGAGACTATACTGGCCGATGTACCGATCGACTTCGAGACGTACCTGTCAATATTGAGAGGTTACTGATCGATGTACCGATCGAAGGACCGATCGACCGGACATCGCATAAAATCACAGATATGCCGCAATGATCGTATTGACTGGTTGATCGGCCCATTAATGTGAACGACCAGTCACAGTGTCAGATGAATAGTAACGGCTATTTTTCAAGGAGAAAATTGTGAAAAAAAATTTGGATGAAATTTTCACCTATAAAAGCCTATAAAAGAGTGTGAGAAAATTTTGTAAAAGAAGAGAATTAAAGGGAATCATTATTCTCTGATCCAGTGAGATTGAGAGCTCGTTGTAAAAGAGGAGTGTCTTACCTCTTAAGTGGAGAAAAATGTGTGTGGTGTAAAGAGGGTTGTTCTTTTCCTACAAAAAAAGAGAAAGATAGTGGATCTCCGACGGTCTCAAGGTCGAGAAGTGGGAGCGGGGACGTAGGTCAAAAAGTTGAGGTCGAACCTCGTCAACATATCGTGTCTATCTATATTTGCTCTCTTACTCACCTTTTATTATTATTTGCTTATGATCATTTTTATTGATTTTCCGAAAGTGATTTTGTGAAAAGATTTTTATACACCAATTCACCCCCCCCCCCTCTTGGTGCTTGTATACGTATTCCAAGTATATATATGTATGTATATGTTTCAATGTGCGAGATTAAGTGATAATAATATGTATATGTGTACTTATTATATATAAGTATAAGTATATATATGCATTTATATGTTTATATGTGCCCGATTAAGTGAGTGTAATAAAAATTCGGCTACTGTGGCGTAATAAAGACGCTATTGAGTCGCTAAAATATATTAGCTACATAATAGCGTCGACGTACGTACGTGTTAACATCCCAATAAGAAGATGCCAATAATATCTCTCTAGTGTGATGCTAGGTAGACACTATTGAGCCTCCACGGAGACGTTAAAATGGGATAATTTGTAGCAAATTATGTCTCTTCATTCAACCATCATAATTTCATGATTAAGAATATAAAAATAATATATGTATAATTAAGATATGATATATATTATATGGATAAATAACATATATAATATGGGTAACAAATTATATATTTAGGAACACTCCTACAATGTAGACATATATAAGTAATTATGTAGGAATACATATATATGATGAAGGTACATATATGATATTTAATTTATTTATTGATTAAAGTATAGTATAGATAATATATAGGGTTGCGTCAAAATAAATAACATATAGCGATATAAATATAGATAGCCTATATATAATTATCTATTTCTTAATTAACATATATAGTTATGAGATGCCAAGTAAGTGTTAAAATAGTGCTTCTTCATATTAGCGTCTACATAGCATCGTCTTAAGTGTGACGCCAGATAGCATCTCAATTGCATCTAAGAAGATGAGACGCTAGCGTCGCGTCGAAAGTTGTCGACGCGAGAACAACATTAGGTTCTGCCACGCACTTTCGCTTCATGGCGCGCAATAATAGCAGTTACCTGGCGTCTCTATGGCACCTTCTTTAGCATCTATTTCTCGAAACGCTAAGTCAACGATGATGTGATGCTAATGAGAGGCAAGTAGCATCGCTTGTTTGGGACTCAACTGAGACGTCATAACAGTGCTCGTGGCGTCGACTTAGCGTCACCATGTTCGAAATGCTATTTCGCGTCGCTAATTGCCAATTTTCTTGTAGTGTGATTTTGACAGCCCATAACATTCTGGTCATGGCCCGTAACTCAAGCAAGTTTCTAGGAGAAATTGGATATTTTAATGATCAGTTATGAGCCTTTCAGGCAAGTTTGATCTTGCTATTCCTATTAAGCAGAGTACCTAGATCAACTTGTCAGATGGATCACGCTATTTTCAAATGATAACGTATGAAAATGTACCTTTGTTTTGCTTTAAATATGGTCATATAGAGCATTTGTTGGATTATTTACTCGTGTAGTCTCGAGGTCGACTTCCGGTAAGAAAGGATGCCTTATTGTATGGAATATGGATGAGTTCTTCTTCCTCACGTCACTGGCGCCTGACGATGGCTTCCTTCGGGGGCGGCCGTGTTGGGAACCTGCGTGAGACAGACCACCTATGCTATTCCACATCGGGCCGCCAGTCGGTTCAAGCTGAGGTTTGTGGAGCAACATTGATGCCCTAGATCCAATTAATCTTAGCCATACATGCAAGCATCAACCTTCTATATCACATGCAGATTCTTTGACCTTGGCTCCAACGTCTCCCTCCTGAAGCCCGAGGAGCCGTGGACATCACGTACGGGAAATCCTAGCGTGCACTCTCTAGTAGTGGGTGTGAAGTCGTAGATGCCGCCATGTGGCTCTCCTCTTCATTGCTCGATGGAGAGAAGGTCATCGGATGTTTCCCTTAGTGCTCCACGAATCTCTCCATATGTTCACATCCCAAATCAAATGGTAGAGGGGAACTCTTTTGCCTCAAACAACTCTCATAACCTAGAAGGTTCTTTCACTCTAACTTAGTTTCCTTTCCTCTTCTCCTCTAACCATCCCAACACAAGCTCATAGAGGAGATCATCAGGGAATTGATGCTCCGGACCTTCTTCTTCTATCTCTAATTCTGCATAGGCACGTGGTGATCTGGTGGCTTAGAGAATGATTCTGAAGAGGTGGATGATGTTGAATCACAGTTTTGATGATAACAAATCAAATTAGACATAAAAGGTACTAGTCTATTCTCAAGTGATGATATGTAGGTGTAGAATTGATATGATCTCAGTTGCAGAAGAAATCGTCAATTAAAACAACAAAAATAAAGTTTCAGCATACGACCGATCGACTGACTATGAAGACCGGTCGATTGATATCAAGCGAAAGAAATGTCAAGACTGTATCGATCGATGATCCGGTCGTTACACCGGTCGACCTAACAGCACAGGGACAAATTCAAGAAATGTCGAGACTATACCGATCGATGATCCAGTGGATGCATCGGTCGGCCGAACAGTAAAGGATGAATTTCAAAAAAAATCGAGACTATACCGATCGACGTTTCGGCCGAAGGACCGATCGATCGAACAGCTCAAAAAAGTAAGATATATGCCGCAACGGTCATATTGATCGGTCGACCGGTCCATTAATGCAGTCGACCGATCATAGTGCCAGATGAATAATAACGGCTATTTTTCGAGGAGAAAATCATGAAAAACCATCTGAACGAGATTCTCACCTGTACAAGACTATAAAAGGAGTGCCAAAGCTTGAAGAAAACTTATCCAAGCAAGCAAAATTATTCAAAAGAGTATTTAAAGTTCTTGAGTCCAAATTTGCAAGTTCTTTCCTTTTGTCCTCCAAACTTTGAATGTGAAATTTTTTGTAAAAGAAGAGAATTAGAGGGAATCTTTATTCTCTGATCTAGTGAAGATTGAAAGCGCGTTGTAAAAGAGGAGTGCCTTACCTCTTAAGCAGAGAAGAAGGCGTATGGTGTAAAAAGGATTGTTCTCTCCCTATAAGAAAAGATAAAGATAGTGGATCTCTGACGGTCTCGAGGTTGAGAAGTCAGAGCGGGGACGTAGGCCAAAGAATTGGGGCCGAACCTCGTCAACATATCGTGTCTCACTGTATTTGCTCTCTTGCTCCTTTTTTATTATTTGCTTGTGATTGTTTTTAGTGATTTTTCGAAAGTGATTTTAAAAAGATTTTTAAACACCAATTCACCCCCCCCCCCCCCTCTTGGTGCTCTCGATCCTACAATTGGCAGCAGAGCGGGTTGCTCTTTTTTTTAGATTTAAAATTTTTTAGAGCTATGGCATCAAGTGGATTCAATTTTTCTGAAGGTCAATCGATTAATCGCCCTCCACTTTTTAATGCATCTAATTTTGCATATTGAAAAATTATGATGCAAGCATACGTTTGTTCCGTTGATATTGACATGTGAGATGTCGTTCAAAAAGGTTTTGATCTATATGGAAAATCTCTTTTGGAATATACCGAAGGAGAAAGGCTTTTGATAAAACTTGATTGGAAGGCTAAAATCATTTTTTATTGTGCTTTGAATCCGACGGAGTTTAATCAGATTTCTAGTTGTTCAAGTGCTAATGAAATTTGGAAGAAACTTATTATCACTCATGAAGAATTCGACAAAGTTAAGGAATCTAAATTGAACATTCTAAATCACCAATATGATTCTTTCAAAATGCATAAAAATGAATCTATAAATGAGATGGTTGTTCATTTTAATGATATTGTGCATGACTTAGTCTCTTTGGGTGAGCCAAGAACTAACTCTCAAAAGGTAAAAAAGTTTCTCAGGTCCCTCTCCTCCAGATGGCATACAAAGAGGACTGATTGAAGAAAATGATTTGAATAAGTTAGATTTTGACGATCTTATATATTCACTCTTGACATATGAGATCGGAATCAAGGAGGATGAAGAAGGCACAAGTGAAAAACTCTAGTAATGAAAGCAAATAAAGATGAGGAAGACACAAGTGAAGAAGATGAATATCTTGATGACAAGAAGCTTGCTCTATATGCAAAGAAGCTTGACAAATATCTTAAATTTGCCAAGCAAAATAATTAGAATGGCTTCACCAAGAAAATATCATCATCAATCAAGAATCAAATAACTTGCTTTGAATGCAAAAAAGTTGGACATTATAAAAATGAATAGCCAAATTTGATCAAAAAGGAAAAAGATGGAGAAAATTCAAGAAGGAAGAAAAAAAAACTCTTCAAGCAACTTGGGACGAAAGCGAAGATGAAAAAAATGATTCCAACACCTCCTCAAGTGATGATGAAGAAGTTTACATATGTCTAATGGTTAATAGCCACGAGGTATCATCTAATTCATCTAGATCTAGTGATAGTGAATTTTTTTAATGTGCATAATGAGTTTAGAATTCTTATCAATAAATATGGATGCCTAAAAAAGAAATATGATAATCTAAAAATAGAATTTGAAAATATGCAAAAGAAAGATAAAGATGTTAGAACATGTGAAAAGTGTGACATATTAAATGAAGAAAACACTAGTTTAGAATTCTTAATTGAAGAATTGAAAATGAAAAATAGTACACTTAGATCATTATGTGAAAAACAAAATGAAAAATGTGCATGCTTGAACAACGAAATCAAGAATCTAAAAGATGAAATTAAAAATTTTTCTAATGGAAACAAAATGTTAGATGTCATGCTTAGCGGTTCTAGAATGCCTTCAAATAAAAATGTACTTGGTTTTAATTCTTTTGAAAAGAAAAATGACAAAAGAATTTTATTTGTTAAAGCATCACATAGTAATGCAAAATCATATATTACTTGTTTTTACTATGGATATGAAGGACATTATTTATATAATTACAAAATTAGAAAAGGAATAAATAAAGGGATGAAGAATATTTGAGTCCCGAAAAGGATAATTTCTAACCAAGATGGACCCAAGTAAAGTTGGGTACCAAAAAAATGATATTCTCAATTTCTTTCTTATAGGGAGCCCCAAAACTTAATGATGGTAAATGGTATTTGGATAGTGGGTGCTCAAGACACATGACCGGTGATGCATCAAACTTCATCACCTTGAAAAAGAAAATTGAGAGAAAAGTCACTTTTGGAGACAATAGCAAAGAAAGAGTAATAAGCAGGGGTAATGTTGGTAAGAATGACAAAGTGTATTTGAAAAATGTATGGCTAGTTGAAAATCTAAAATATCATCTAATTAGCATAAGTCAACTATGTGATAAAAACTATTTAGAAGACAAATGTTTGATATTAGATAAAAATAATGAAGTTTTACATATGGGCTTTAGATACAATAATGTGTACAAAATTGATTTTGATAATTTGAAAAGTGAAAAATGTCTTAGTGCTATGCATGATGATATAAACTTATGGCATAGAAGATTTGGACATGCAAACTATAAATTACTAAATAAACTTTCAAATCATAAATTGGTTAGAGGTTTGCCTAAGGTTAAATTTGAGAAAAATAATGTTCGTGATTCGTGTCTTAAAGGAAAACAAATCAAAAGCTCATTTAAATTAAAGGGAGTCATTAGTACACATATATCTTTGAAACTTTTGCATCTTGACTTATTTGGACCAATTGATGTAGTAAGTTTAGGAGAAAAAATATAAATTTTTATGATTGTTGATGATTTCTCTAGTTTCATTTGGACTATATTTCTTACTAGTAAAGATGAAACAATAAACATGTTTTCAAAATTTACAAAAAGAATTCAAAACGAATTTGAACATAAGATTTCAAAAATTAGAAGAGATCATGGAGGAGAATATGAAAATCATAAATTTGAATTGCTTTATGAAGAAAATGGAATTACTCATAACTTTTCCACTCCTAAGACACCTCAATAAAATGGAGTAGTAGAAAGGAAAAATAGAACTATACATGAAATGGCTAGAATAATTTTAAATAAAAGTAAATTGCCAAAGTATTTTTGGGCTGAGGCATTAAATACATCATGCTATGTTCTTAATAGGATTCTACTTAGGTCTCTTGAGAACAAAATTTATTTTGAAGTGTTGTATGAAAAGAAACCAAATATTTCTTATTTCAAAATTTTTTGTTGCAAATGCTATATTTTGAATATCAAAGACAAACTAAGAAAATTTGATGTAAAATGTGATGATGGTATTTTTCTTGGTTATTCAACTACAAGTAAAGCATATAGAGTGTATAACAAAAGAATATTAGTTGTTGAAGAGTCTATTAATGTTAAATTCAATGAGACTAATGAATTTGTGATGAGCAAGCAAGCACACGGTGATGAGGAAGAAATAGTTGAAGTGCAAAGACAACTTGATGATGTGCAACATGAAGATTTAGAAGAAGTTAAAGTTGATAGTCCAAATGTGGGAGAAATGGAAGAACCTCGAATTTAGGAGAGACAAATTATTCCAAGAAACTGGATACATGCCTTATCACATCCACTTGAACTAGTTATAGGTAATATAAATGAAGGTATAAAAACTAGAAACACTTTGAAAAATCTATGTATTTTTTCGGTTTTTCTTGCTAACTTTGAACCAGCAACATAGATGAAGCACTTGAAGATCCAAATTGGATAAATGTAATCATGAAGAATTAAACAATTTTGAAAGAAATCAAGTATGGAAACTTGTGGAAAGACCCAAGGATCATTCCATTATTGGAACCAAATGGGTCTTTCCAAATAAGTTAGATAAAAATGGTATCATTGTAAGGAATAAGGCTATATTAATGGTCAAGGGTTACTCACAAATTGAAGAAATTGATTTTGATGAAACTTTTGCTTCCATTGCTAGACTTGAGTCAATTCAAATGCTTTTGACTTTTGCATGTTATAAAAGTTTTAAACTTTTTCAAATGGATGTTAAATCGGCCTTTTTGAATGATTTTATAAATGAGGAAGTTTATGTTGAACAACTTCAAGGCTTTGAAAATCCAAATTTTTCCCATCATATTTTTAAACTCTCAAAAGCTCTTTATGGATTGAAACAAGTCCATCGAGCTTGGTATGAAAGATTAAGTTCATTTTTAATTGAAAATAATTTTCAAAAAGGAAAAGTAGTCACCACATTGTTTTTAAAATATTTTAAAATTGATATTTTAATAGTTCACATTTATGTTAATGATATTATTTATGTTCCTACTAATGAATGTCTATGCAAAGAGTTTGAAATTCTTATGCAAAAAGAATTTGATATGAGTCTTGTAGGAGAGCTTACATTCTTTCTAGGCCTACAAGTGAAACAATCTAAGGAAGGAATTTTTCTCAATTAAGAAAAATATACAAGAGAGTTGCTTAAAAGATTCGGGATGAACGAATACAAACCGAGCACAACCCCTATGAGCACTACTACAAAATTACATAAAGATGAAAAAGACAAGTCCATTGATAAAAAAAGGTGCAGAGATATGATTGGTAGTTTGCTCTACTTAACGGCATCTAGACTAGATATAATGTTTAGTGAGTATTTAATCCGCTCCCAAAGAATCGCATTTAATCATAGTAAAAAGGATAATGCGCTATTTAAAGCATACATGTGAATTAGGCATTTTGTACGATAAAAATTTCCCATTTGAATTGCATGTCTACACCGATGTAGATTTTGCCTAGTGTAAAGTTGATAGAAAAAAGCACTAGTAGGATGTGTTGTTTTCTTGGTAGCTCCCTCATTTCATGGGCTAGTAAAAAATAAAACTCCATCGCACTTTCTACCGCCGAGGCCGAATATATAGCCGTCGATAGTTATTTTGCACAAATACTATGGGTAAAACTATAATTGCTTGACTATGATGTAAATTGTTCTAATGTACTCATGAAATGCGATAACACAAGTGCAATTGAAATGACCAAATATCTAATTCAACACTCTAGGACTAAACACATTGACTTACGATATCATTTCATTAGAGAACATGTGACCCTTAAGGACATTGTCATTGAACATGTGTCCACTGAAGTCTAACTTGCAGACATATTTACAAAACCCTTGAGTGAAGAACGATTGTACATACTTAGAAGAGAACTAGGAATGATTACATCTTCGATAAATATCAATTCTAAGTAAAAGTGACTTGGTTATGCAAAGTCACTTTTAACATGGATTGAACATTAAAAGTGTTGCACAACACTTACGTTTGTATGACATATATCTCTGGAACATGATTTTAATGGTTAAAACTTTGACAAATGCAGAAAAATTAGTAAAAATGGAATGATCGGTCGACCAACTGGAAAAAATTGATCGACCGATATATAACTACGTCCGACTGACATCCATAGACCGACGGATTATTCATTTGTTAAATAATTGTCTGGTCGACCGCTGAGCAGGATCGGTCGACCGGTATATATCAAAATTGCACGTATATATCAAATCGACCGCTCGATCAGTCGATCTATCTTTTCATTTCCTCGACCGCTGCCCTAATCCTTCGACCGCCCGTGCGTCCGGCGACCACCCATCGTCGTCGCCGCAATCCTTCTCCGACGCTGACGATCGTCCGTCGCCGAAAAACTCCCTCGACGACCATCGCCGCCCTTTTCTTGCTCTCAATCGCCACCTCTGCATCTTCCTCTAGTCGTCCTCCTCTTTGTCCGAAGGCCATCTCTCTATCCGGTCGTCACCATCATCGTTCGCCGCCGCACGACGCTGCCTCCCTCCCTTTTCTTTCTCTAAGCCTGTCTCTCCAACCACCTTCCCTCTCCGGTCGGCCGCAGAAGCTCATCGCTCAGCCACCTCTTCTGCTCTAGGCTTGTCTCTTCCGATCGATCGCCTCTTCTTCTCTCCGCAACCGTCAGCAGTTTCTTCCCAACGCCTCCGTGACCAGATCCCCCTCCGATTATCACTTCATTCTTCCGATCCTCATTCCTATATTGTTGAATCCATGACCGACGATGACGGGATTCTACCACATTGGTTAGTCTTTAAGCGTCGTCATTGTTTCTATGGTTCAGGTGGTCGCACCACTATAATCCCAAATGAGCCTAATCCGGCACCAGAACCCGAACCCACACCTGTCCAACATGGACGAGGACGTTCCCGTGGACGTACTCGTCAGCCATCTACCACTGAATCCACTAATTTTGATAGTCATCTTTTTGTCACCAAGGAAGTCTTTGCTAGTTTTGATGCCTTGTACGCCTCTCGGGACGTTCGGCATGTCTACACCGTTGATTGAGACGCTTTGAACATTCCAGATGTTTAGGAGATGTTCGCAATCATCGGTTGACTGCCACAGCTTTCTCTCACTGAGCGTGTGTATCCTCATCTTGTTCGTCATTTTTATGCGAACATGACGATCACTCGAGAGGCCATCATCTCCTATGTTCTTGGTGTACCCATTCGTCTTGATCCTGACCATCTTTGTCACATCTTTGGCGTTGTGTGCCCATTACTAGGTTTCTATGCATTTGTTACTCATGGTTGGCCTTCCGATTATCTTCCGATCACGGATGGCATTCGTACAATTTTTGCTGGACAAGACATCCATTATACCGTCGAAACGGCCTATCGGCATCTTCATCCAACCATGAAAATAGCTCATCATATTCTTAGTCACATGATCACTTAGGTCACTCACTTTGAACTCTTCTTTCTTCATTGTCTCTGTATCCGTGATGCCTCTTTTCTCCATTTTGGTCATTTCCTTTTCTATCACATGGTTTACACCTTCCAGAAGATCTCCTCCATTGCTTGTGGTCGGTACCACTTGTATTTTGATGCCTGGATCACTAAGATTTTACTCCACTTTGATTTCGAGATCCTTGCAGGCAAGGAGTACATTTGACCCCGACCCACTAACGTCATCGGTTCCGGAACTTTGCACTGGAAGCATCTTAGGTTTAGTGAGCCGGCTTCGATAGATTCTAACGATAGAGATGATGTCACAAATGGAGAGTCAGCGCCGATGGACACTCGGGATGCACCGGAGGCTGGTCTTAGCTTCCCTCCTCCTTCGGCGTCCGCTGAGCATATTGGATCTTCCCAGCACGCTCCCTCGAGCTCTTATGGTGCTTATGATTTCACGGTCTTATCACAGCAGGTGGCTGTCATAGACTATCGTGTGACCCAGATGGATCGTCGTCTTCGATGGATGGAGCGTGATTCTCATTATCTTGTTGGCTCGTTACAAGCCTACTATGCATCACAGGGATTCATTCCGCCAGTAGCTCGAGATGATGATAGTCCTGATGGGTTATAGGTGTCTTACCTCCATCTTTGATGATGTCAAAAGGGGGAGAAGTTTGGTTAGGATGGGACGATATTTGATGTTTATATTGGTATTAGTGTAACAATGTCATGCACCATTTTGTAGTGACTATAGTCACATTTGTTAGTGCATGAACATATGATGTACTATGAATGTAATGTGATAACTTGTTTATCTTGTTTATGCCTTATTTGAATTCCATGTCTATGTTGTTCTCTATTTGACGTTATAATGTTCATAATGCTCCATATTATTATAACGATATAAAGGCCAACTATTCAGGGGAAGAAAATGTGAAATATACATGAATGTAGGGGGAGCCTACTCATTACCTACTATCTTAACCTACATTTCATTTCTTTTCTCTTTTTATCGTCCAATTAGTTTGTCATCATCAAAAAGGGGGAGATTATTGAATCCCATGTTTTGATGATAACAAATCAAATTGGACATAAAAGGTACTAATCTATTCTCAAGTGATGATATCCAGGTGTAAAATTGATATGATCTCAGTTACAGAAGAAATCGTCAATTAAAACGATAAAAATAAAGTTTCGGCATACGACCGGTCGACCGATCGGTCGACCGACTATGAAGATCGGTCGATTGTTATCAACCGGAAGAAATGTCGAGACTGTATTGGTCGATGATCCGATCGCTACACCGGTCGACCGAACAGCATAGGGACAAATTCAAGAAATGTCGAGACTGTACTGGTCGATGATCTGGTCAACACATCGGTCGGTCGAACAGTAAAGAACGAATTTCAAAAAAAGTTGAGACTATACCGGTCGATCGGACAGTTCAAAAAAGTAAGATATATGCCGCAACGGTCATATTGATCGGTCGACCGGCCCATTAATGCAGTCAATCAGTCATAGTGCTAGATGAACAGTAATGGCTATTTTTCGAGGAGAAAATCATGAAAAACCATCTGGACGAGATTCTCACCTATACAAGACTATAAAAGAAGTGTCAAAGCTTGAAGAAAACTTATCCAAACAAGCAAGATTATTCAAAAGAGTATTTCAAGTTCTTGAGCCCAAATTTGTAAGTTCTTTCCTTTTCTCTTTCAAACTTTGAGTGTGAAAAATTTTGTAAAAGAAGGAAGTTAAAGGGAATCTTTATTCTCTGATCTAGTGAAGATTGAAAGCTCGTTGTAAAAGAGAAGTGCCTTACCTCTTGAGCAGAGAAGAAGGCGTGTGGTGTAAAAAAGGTTATTCTCTCCCTACAAGAAAAGAAAAAGATAGTGGATCTTCGATGATCTCGAGGTCGAGAAGTCGGAGCGGGGATGTAGGCCAAAAAGTTGGGGCCGAACTTTGTCAACATATCGTGTCTCACTGTGTTTGCTCTCTTGCTCATTTTTTATTATTTGCTTGTGATAGTTTTTAGTGATTTTCTAAAAGTGATTTTATAAAAAAAAATTTAAATATCAATTCACACCCTCCCCTTGGTGCTTTTGATCCTACAGATGAGGATATTTAAGTCGAATCATATCTAAAGTCACGGTAGAGTTGCAAAGCTGCCTCCCAATATTCCCCTTCGTCGCCAACTTTGATGGCTGGAAGAGAAAAGGTAAAGCTATGCCCTCCCATACATGCTTAACTCTTTTCCCCCCTTCGATGCAAGGATCAGAGGCATCTCTTCTCTTTTCAAGTTAACTAGCATGAAGGCCCTTTCATGGAACTATTGCAAGCACTTAGGAGTAAAGTGCGGGATCGACTACACTGCCTCATCTAGGAGCATGGTCCAAAAAACACACTCTATTAGTAAGAGTTCTGACCTTATAATTAAAAGACTATGAAGTAATTGGACAAGTTGCTATCATGAAAGCTCTGAGGGATCTAGTGGTATCCTTATTGCCTGGCATATTGGTGACACTATTGTGTCACTTTTAAACTATTCCTCTTAGCATGCTCACGTAGTGATTACATTTTATAATTTCTTTTTCTCCTTACTGCAATCTATGCTAGTAGTAACTAGAAGTGAACCACGGAAAACACTTGTTAAATTTAACTTAGATGGCATACCTTGTCTGGTCAGTGGGGATATGAACTATGTTGCTCACCTGAAGATAAATGAGGACCTCTTTCACCCTTAAGAAATCCATTAAAACCTTTCAAAATTTTATACAATATCAAGGTTTAATCGGCATTCCTCTCTTTGGCTTTCAATATGCCTAGTGCAATCATTGAACACAAAATGTTAGGATACTTTGCAAATTAAATCGTGTACTACTTAACCATCATTGGTTAATGTCTTATCCTAACTTAAATTTACTTTGACTTAAGATCATGCTTCCATCCTATTACTGAGCTTGCCTATTGCTGTTAAAGAGATCAGGAAACATATTTGGCATATGGCATTGAGTAAGGCCCACTTTTTTGCGCAATCTTCTCCTTCGGTTGATCTTCAAGCCTTGAAATTTTTTCTCTGCAATAAGGCACATATTCCCATGTCTCAAGCACTCGAGCACCACAAGCACATGTTTTTTCTATCGTCTAGGACCTCTATTTATAGCCTCTAGGTGTCCCAAGGATTTTAATAAAGTTCGGTTTGATTGGGAGTCATTTTATGTCAAAACAATAAAAATTTAGAATAGATTTTGATTGAGCTTTAAAATCATCCAAATTTTCTTCAAATCTGAGTAAATATATTTCCAAATGATATAAAACTTATGAATCTCCCACCAAATTTGTTAAATTGGATCATAATATGCATACAATCCCTAAATTTTACATGTAATATCAATGGATTCTTTTCCCCTTACTTCAAGAGTCATAGGGCGAAAACAGGGAACCCTCTCTCATACCTATTTATTTTGGTGTCACAACTCTTTTCCTCATTATTAAACAACCAAGTCGATCAAGGTGTTATAATCCTTTCAAAGTGGGATCTCTATATGTCACTCATCTCCTATATGCTGATGACCTACCGGCTCGTATTGTGACTATTATCGCCATTGCTTCAAATTGAATGATTTTTTTAGAAAATATAGGAAGCTGACCAATAAAAAATAAGCCTAAGCAAATTTTCCATCTACCTTCCCCCTAAAATTACATTAAGAATATCTTAAATATTACCATTGGCTCTTTTCCTTTCATAATATACTTGGGGACTCCAATATTGTATAAAGTGCTTACCAATCATTCACTTCTTAGCATGGTAATAAAAACTTTTGAGTAAATTAACTTAGGAAAATCACTCTCATTAAATCCACCTTATCAACTATCCCAAATTACTCATTAAGCTCTATCCATGTATCTTTTGGGTTCATTGAATTACATGGACGAATATCAATAACCTTTAGGGCATCCATTTAATTAATTGGAATACTATTCAATTGCCATAACAAGATGGGGGTTTGGAATCAAGTGTTTAACCTATATGAGAATTGCCTTACTTGCAGAAAGAATTTGATTAGTTCTTAATCAATCTCAGGATCTATACTTCCTTTGTGGTCCAAAAATATAAAACCCCTCATCCATGGCACCATCTCGATGTTAATCGTCATAAACTAGCCTAGAGTTGGAGGTTCTTTGTATAAGCAATCGAAAATATAAAATTAGGCCTAAAAAGAATATTGGTAATGATGTATCTACACATGCTTGCTTATTATGATCCATGGTTAATTGGTTATTCAAGGTCCCCTTAAGTTGCTTTCCTACATATGTAAACCTCTAGTCTCTGATTGCTTCTTTTATTATTGTTGATCTTATGATGCATTATAGTTGGAATATGAATATTCTTATGGACGGTTTTGCTCCTGCTTGCCGGATAAGATTTTATGTATAAAGCTACATATTTTCTTCTATTATGATATGTGAGAGTGGACCCCAAATAACTCTAAGTTTCAATAGCTAAGTCAGTATATAGCTTTATTAGTAGGTCACTTGTGCCACCCTTGCATGCTGGATTTTTTTTGGAAACTAGCACATAATTGACTCCCCACTAAACATATGCTTACTAGATTCCATTTTTCTAGTGAACCATGTGTTGTACTCTTTGCGGTGTTGGTATTGAAATATATATATATATATATATATATATATGGGTTTAATGGGGGTCATTTTCCCTTAGAGGGGGAGGAATCCCCTCCCCCATCGGCGCCCGTCGGATGGAGATCCGACGAGCACGGATTTCATGCGCGGTTCAAGGGATTCATCGAGGGAAAAAATGTGCATGATTCAGCGAAAAAATTGAAGAAGACGATGCGGCGAGGACGAGAGCGGAGGCGAACCACTGGCGACGACGAAAACGCTGTGGTGACGACAATGACCACGGGGCGGCGGCAAAGACCGTACATCGATGCCTCGACGACCGTGAAACCTCGACATGACGAGCGGCCGATCTCGCGGGCCAGCAACGGCCGATCTCGCGAGCGGCTGAATCTGACCGCCCGGCGGCCGATCTGGCCGCGGTTGGCCGATCAGGCTGCGGGCGGCCAGATCGGCCACGCAGTTGCCCGGATCTAGCTGCCCGTGGCCGATCTGGCTGCGGGCATCTTGATTGGTCGCCCGGGCAGCCGGATCTGACCTCCCAGTGGTCGATTTGGCCGTGGTTGGTCGGATCCGGCCGCCCGCAGCCAAATCGGCCACCAGCTTACGATATTGTCCGCTCTAGGCCTCGGCTCGCACAGTTTTCTCAAAATGCGTCACACCTGATGAAGGACATATTTCCATATATACTCAGCATCTCTCCCGTGACTTATGCATGTGGGACTAATTCAAAGCATGCCCCATGCATCCTTCCTCTCTTAGGGGACTCAACGCCCTCGTCGAGTGATCGCACCCCACCATACACAGAAGCTCACGCGGAGTGGCTCTGTCACACCCAACTCCGTGACTAAATTTTAATCTCGATTATCATACTCTTAGCTATGTTTAGCAATACCAAAAAAATAAAATTGGCAAAACCTCCTCCCTTAATTATATATGTGTCTTTTGTCGGCCGCTGTATCCGGCCGCCCGCGCCAGATTGGATGCCAAGCGGCCGAATCTGCCGTCCGCAGCCAAATCCGGCCGCCCGCGCCAGATCGAACGCCGAGCGGCCGGATCTGGTCGCCCGCAGCTAGATCCGGCCGCTGGCGGCCAGATCGGCCGCCCGACGGCCATTACGAGAGAGGGGGAGGGAACGGAAAACTGTCGAGAGAAAAGAGAGGGAGAGGGAGCGGGAACAAGAAAGCCGTCGGAGAGGGAGAGGGAGCGGGAGAGGGGGGGTTCGGTCGATTCGAGCGATTTGAGAGGGGGGCGGTTCGAGCGAATTTTTAACTCTTCTACCGCGCCCATCGGATCTCCATCCGACGGGCATGGATGGGGGAGGGGTCCTCCCCCTGTAAGGGGGAGGACTCCTATTAAATCATATATATATATATATATATATATATATGTGTGTCTTTTTCTAACACTCTTTGCATTATTCTTATGGTGGATTTGAAAGATGAGAAACCGTGCCCATTTTAGTTCCAGCGAGGCAACCATTGTAGTGTTACTGTCACGGGTTATGATCTTCTATCATGAGTTTAAACACACCCTATAATTTTGAAGAGATTTCCCAGCCGCCCCAGTCCTAATTCAAGGTTGAAGAAGCTACATAGTCAGAGCAATTAATACTAAGGTTTGGCCATTCATTGCGGCTATCTCCATGTGATCGGCTGGAGAGCAAATCATTCTGGAGACTAATTCCTCTCTCGTAGTGGCTATCATCAACAAAAAGTCTTCATGACCTTAGCGTCTCAAGAATGTCCTTAACGACATTTGGGTCCTCATTTTTGAATTTTCACAATTTAAATGCGTGCATGTAAATCGTCTAGCCAATGTGGAGGCAAACTTCTTAGTTTCTTTTGGTAGAAGATCGACTATTCGATTATTTTTGGGATCCTTCAAAACTCCTAGACATTTTGTATAGACTCTGAGTTTTTTTAGTTAATGGAATGAATTATTTTATCTTTGAAAAATAGAAAGCTTGGGAGTTCTATGATATACAAAAGATTTAGAATTCGAAATGAAGAATTCTCAAGAACAATATGAAAGCAGAGTATCAAGATCTATAAAATCAATGCAAATCCAGTTCAAATTCGAGCCTAAAAATGTTCAAGGGGAGTATGTGAGAGAATTTTTTCTTCACACAAGTTTTAATTTTTTTTTACTCCCAACTATACAACACTAGCTGAAGGTAGACGACTTTCCTTACAGTACTTTCAAAGTCTAACTACAAATAGATTGATTCCACATGTAAACTAAATAAGCTGGAAATGAGCAAACGCATTTGTGAGAAAGTGAGATTTAGGTGAGTTTGGGATTGGGCATTTCTGAATCATTCCAACCATAAGATGTTTGGTGATAGATCACATCAAAATCAACATTCCTATCAAACTATATATCAATTGAGAATTCATTCCACCTTGTGGATTCGTGGAGGTCGGTTGTACCCGTCTCCACCAATTTTTTTCATTCTTAACCTTCTTTTTGTATTGCTTTCCTGGTTTTTTTATCAACTTTTATTTGTTTAACGTTAACTTATATCACATTTTCTCACTTTCTATTCAAAAAACATTCGGGAATTCGTTTTCTCTGGTGCATAATTTACTTGTCTATCCATCATCTATTTGGCCGACATTCACTATTTGGCTCTTTAACTACCGCAGGTAGGTAGCAAAACAGCATGACATGCAGTTAATTGCCATTGTTAGTGGTGAAGCTTCTCATCTTATAGATGTTAATAATCCAATCCTTTAAAAATCATCTGGTCTTCAAGACAATTCGAAATAAAACTTAGGGTGAATTCTATACGTGATTCGAAGTTAATTTATTTTTTTATTATGAGATAGGTGTCCTAATTTTGAAGAGTCTTATCAATATATAATTCTTATCATTCGTAAAGGAAGTGCTAATATAAATTCTCTAAAAATTCGAATAGAAAATAATTTGATTTATAATTCTCTTCTATTTTCATCTATAAAACTATGTTTCGTCTTAAAATTTTCGAAATTCGTTCGGTGCATAATATCTCAAATCCTAATAATAACTCATATTTGTCTCATAGCATCTAAAAATCCTCTTGTCAACCAGTGACTTGAAGAATTGTGTCAAGATTTGTTTACGCACCGCGGAGAATGTAAAGGCAAATAGTGTCTATTGGCAAAAGGCGTCTACTTGTTTTCTTAAAATATGAATGATGTCAATCCTTTTTTTTTTCCTTATTCTATTCATCTGAACCAATTAATGAATTTAAAAGTTAACCCGCTAATTGTATGAGGCAGTCAATGTGCTCCTTGACAAGATGAAGAGATATCATCCTTGTGGAGGAACGTTTGAAGATTAACATCTTGAAGATACTTGGAGGATGCCACGATTTTGTCGATGTCAAATTCAAGGCATGGGGAATCTAATACTTGGAATGGCGTTTGTAAAAGCTCAATTTCCGTCAACTTAGGTTACCTAGCACCAACAAAAATTATCTGCTGCAGCTACTCCATTAACCTGAGAGATTATTGTTCAAGACAGCGATACCACAAAAGATAGTACGTGAATAGCAATATTACTTAGGAATTGTTCCAAAATTAACAGTCCCTGTGGGAGGATAGTGATCAAGAAAAAAAAATGTCAACTATGTTTGTTGATGTGAGTGTGGCGACATCCTTGTACAACAGGGATTCGGTAATCAATGACACAATTTAAACCAACTTGATGATTATTATATGTACATAAAAATCTTTTGGCATGCCGGATCTGACCATCAATCACAGGTACAATCCTGGGCAGTCATATCAGCTTCATGATTCATCAGGCTTAGGCTCAAGGACAACGTTGAGCTTCTCCTTGTGGTCACCTCGCAGAACTTCGACTGTCACCTGAAATACAACACTCATTTTGATTAGAAACATAAGCAGCTACTGCTGGTCTCCAGTTATTTCATTCTTGTTCAAGGATCGACCAACAAGATTCATATAAGATTGAGGAACAACCCTACTGAGATTTACCTTGGACATGAATCAAATACCAAGGGCATTGATATCTTCAGTAACTTAAGAGAGACAGATGCATTAACTCATACTTAATTTATTAACAAATTAAAAATTAATTGTTCCATATCTAGCCACTCGTTGTAGAACTTTCATTGATATATGATTGCAAGTTGGCTTATCATTTCATGTACAACCTTCCACTCTACATGCAAAGAAGTTTACACACAGATCTGCAGTCCTCTTTATTACATTTTGGGACATAAGATTATTCCTCAGTTATCATTCCAAGAAACCAAAGTAATCCCAAACAGCGTGAAAAAGGATGTGCTTTGATTAACATGTCAACAAATAATTTTTTATGTACTAAATTACTAATCTGAATCAGTGAAGATGGCTACCGTATCTCCAACTTTGCACTGGTCCAAGATCCGGTATAAGTCACTCCCATTTGTGACTTTTCTACCATTCACAGATGTTATTATATCCCCTAAAATCAGTCGTCCATATGGATCTCGTTTGGTGGCTTGAAGACCCTGAAAACACAACAGAACATTGGATCAAGCACCACTAGAATTCTTGTAAAATTCCAGTGGCAGTGATCAACAAGTTTCAGTTGATGCTATAGAAACCAATGTTACGCAATCACATTATTCGGTGATATTTGAGCAATAAAGTCTCTTAGATATAGAAAAGGGAGAAAATAACGAAAAGACAATAAATATCTATCATGTTTAACTCACAAGGTTATTCAATTCATATGAGACAACAAAAGAAGAAATTCAAACTCGTAAAGTCTGACACAACAAGGTCTGAAACGTTATATCAGTATTGATGTACATCAATATATTTTTGTGTATGGAAAGTAAAGTTCTATGAGATAGTGATGATACCGCTTTTCCAGCTGGACCATCGGCAGGAGCATCCAAGACAAGCACTCCACTGAGTCCAAGTTGTTCCACTGATTGATCTGGAGCAAATTTTATCCCTAATATAGGTCTTGTAACTTTTCCAAATTTCACAAGCTGTTCAACTATACCACTGACCTGAAAAGGTTTGAGATGAAAGTAACAATCATTTTTGATAATTCATGACTTCTAGTCTGCAAATATACTAGTGAAGTGAAGTTAGCAATCACCCACCGTGTCAACTGGAATTGAAAATCCAACACCAGATGATGCTCCTGACGGAGAATATATTGCTGTATTTACACCTATCAAGCTTCCTGAGCTATCAAGAAGTGGACCACCGCTATTACCAGGATTAATTGCTGCATCTGTCTGGATAACATCTTGTATAGGGCGTCCAGTGGCAGCAGAGCTGATTTCTCTGCGTAGTCCACTGTAGAGAAAAAAAAAAGAAAGTTCAACTTCAACACCTACTGGATATATAATTCAGTCTTAAAGTTAAACGAAGTACTTGGTACTCTTCGTGAAAGTTAAGTATCATGTCTAGGTTTATGAGTCAATCACTAAAGAGAACAACTAAATACCACTGTCTACTTGTATGATCCACTTCCATGTTCATGAAAACAATCTCCAAATTAACAAAAAAAAAATAATGCTGACCTGATAACACCAGTAGTTAGTGTGTGATCCAGGCCAAACTGCAATACATTGTAGAAAGAAGAAGCAATCAGTTGCTGAAGTTGTTGAAACTTAAAATTACATGATGACCATAGTAAGATGAAAGTATCTTCATTTAGTGGAGAATGGAGATAGGATTTCATGTAGAACTGCTATTAGAAATTTTAGCAATTCTTTTACTCTTGATGATAGACTCAATAGTCGATACCATCTAAGTACAAAAGACAGAATCCAGCAACCTCTGGATGCATGAATAAGAAGCCAACAAAAAGATGATGCTCAGCCTGTTGATCCACCATTTCTATTAAGTCGGTGATAAAATTCATCAAATCTTCTCATGTTCTTGGTAGAGCTCATCCTTTGGAAGTATTAGAGAATAATATGTCCGTAAGACCGTTTTTCCTAATTTGGTTAAAGCTTAATGCAAAACAATTAGCACCTACGACACTTGATGGGTGAACTACAATGCTAAGATAGAAAATACTCACAGGATTTCCAATGGCATATACTTTCTGACCCACAAGCAGATCGGCCGAGACACCAATTGGAATGGGTCGCAACTTATCTTTTGGAGCATCAATATGCAAAACTGCGACATCCTTATCCTGGTCGAATCCAACAACTTTTGCTTCGTATGTTGATTGATCAGAAAGTGTGACCCTATATTTAGCCAGCAACGACTAGCTTTGAGTATATATGCGGAGTATTGACATAAAATAAAAGCTTACGGTGAAGCCTCCCAAAGAATTTGATCACTGGCATATTGTGTTGGAGAAGAGGAAAGATAAAGACAAGTTTAAAAGACAGCGTCCATTCCTCGAAAGTTTAAACTTTCAGACAAATTGGCCGATCCAACAAATTGATGTCTCAGCTTGTTTCAGAGAAGAAGGCTAAAATCAAATTCTCGAAATCCATTTTGAATCAATTTTCTGTGTCGATTAATCATTTGGCCCAAGTGAAGTAAAAGGTTTGGTGAAGAAAGAAATCCAAGACAACTTGTTCAGTTCGTTCATTCAAGCAAAAGATCAGACACTTATGAACGTATAGAGGAAGTTGAGGCTTCCACAGACCGGAGATCGGACGCGCCGCGGATGACATGATAGTTGGTAACAATGTGCCCGTCCTTGTCCCACACGAACCCCGACCCCGATCCCTGCGGCACCTCGAGCACGTCGAGTGAGAAGGCGTCTTGCCTGTAAGCGCGGCATAAGATGCAAAAGAAGCATAAAAAAAAGAGAGGGGGATGAAAAAGAAAAGACTCCAGAAGCATCACCGGACGGCGAGGTTCGTGATGTAGACAACGGAAGGGGTGTTCTCCTTGAAGAGCCGGACGGTGGCGAGCTCGTCGGACTGGAGCTTCCGGGGCGTGGTCACCACGAAGGCGGAGGCCGCTCCGACGTCGGAGAGGAGGATCGAGGCGGAGAGCGCCAGCGACGCGGCGCAAACCAAAATCGAGTCGAGGACAGGGGAAGAGAATATCATTTTGCTCCAGCTGCTGCCGCCGCTGCGAAGCAACGTCTCCGGCGATGGTCGGCGTTCGGAAGCGAGCACCAGGAGGATTCTCCGAGGGGGATGGCGAGCGGAGTCGAGGGACTTCGGAGCTCGCAGCCGGACAGAGCGAGGGGAAAGGGGACGAGATGAGAGGAAGGAAGAAGGGGGAAGTGAAGGCGCAGTAGAAGCAGAAGCAGCAGCGGCCGCCATTGTTACCAGGACCAGGCGGCGGGAACGGCAGCTGCCGCAAAATTTTAACCAAAGTCGTGAAGTGTTGCTGAATTGCTGATGACAGATCTCACTCGGCTTCCGCCCTGCGATTGGTGCACTTAGATTCGCTCTGTTTCTAGACTTTTCCAACAATGTTAGAAATTTTTTTAATATACGTATATGTTTGAGGAAACCATTTTTAAAAAATTGCATTTAGCACCCAAAAACAGTCGATGCGACATCAACTGCACAAGTCGTGAAAAAAGGTGCACCAGTCGATAATTATTTACTAAATCAAGATTCTCTGAATTAACAAATAATAATTTCATCGTCCAACCAGCGGTTTTCGAGGTGAAGAGGATTAGGTTTCTTCTTTAATTTGGTCGTGACTTTTTCTTTATTTGTCGTTAATAAAATCAAACTATCTTGCCATAGAAAAAAGACATCGAACGACCTTACGAAACCTTTTTAATGTTTTCATCTTTCTTACCCAATGTTGTCGGACTTTTATAACACATATAAATCAACTCAACATTATCTATTCTAACCATAAAAATCAACAATTATTTTATTAAAAATTAATTTATTTTCACGACCCACATTTAAAGAAACTAATTAGATGCAAATAGAATATAATTTTAAACATACCTGTACAAGTGTTATAAGATAATAGCATTAGGTCTATCGCGCAATTCCTACTACTTTCATCTTTTTCTTAATTATTCTAATTTTAAATTTTAAATCTTGCTAGTTAATTTGAATCTGCTAGCGTAACCTCGTCTATCTTTGATTAGGTTTGATCGGTTAAAATCAGGTCAATAAGATAGTTAAATTTGGAGGAACCATGGACCACATTTGAGCTCAGATCATGATGGAATCGATTAATCCAATTCGAATTCCCAACATGATTTCAAATAAAAGCGTAGTTAAGAATTGAAAAATATCTTTACCCATGGTCGTCTTTGTCAAACTTTTAGAATTGCATGCCAAAATTTTCATGGACACATCAGATAGTGATAATGCATGTCACTCACGAAAGCAAAGAATACATACAACAAATTAGAGCAACTATGCATAACTAGATAGTGAGATTGTGTCTTTATGATCGTTGGATGCTAATAGCCCAAGTTCTATTCTTGAAGTCATCACTTTGATCAGGATCTATCCATATTGTTCTTGTTTAACCATCGAATTAGTCATGTGCTAATAACTCTGAACACCGATGAATCTCAACCGAAAAAAATCATGGCAATTCAAATTTGAACAGTTTGACTTGCCCAAACCTCAATTATGGATTGGGTTTAATTAATCCAAAGTAGTGGTAAAGTTTGGATCTATCAACAAACCAAATTAAAGTGCGGGTCATGAGATCTACCAATTCCATTCAGCACATAATTTCAAACAAAAGTATAGTTAAGAATGTCTCTCTCTCTATATATATATAAGTATTGTGTAACCATCTGATCTCAATTGTTGGATCGATGGTCAATGGATTATATTTGGGCACTGTGAACTAGTTATTCTTTTGATATTTTTTTTTACTTATTTAGCGCCTAGATCCGGACCATTGATCATTGATCTAACGGTTGAGATCGGATGGTTATAATTTTGTAACCATTTTTTGTGGTAACACAGTACTTAACCTCTCTCTCTCTCTATATATATATATATATATATATATATATATATATATATATATATATATTCACCCCTAGGGCATCCATTCTCTAAAGGGATGTGGAGCAACTGTAGATTTGTCATCTGAAGGCCCGCATTCATCTTTAGTGAAAGGTGACTCGCGAGGCACCTTCCCCATGTGCTTTCTCTCACTCGGCGTTTAGCAAAGGTCGAACAAAGTAGCCATAGAGGAAGTATGGGAAGGTCTACGGACAAATCTTCGTCGGCGGGATCTGTTTTGTCAGACAGAGCAATCCATCCACCGTCGTCCTCCTCTCCATGATCTTCAGTTTCCCTTTCTAAAATCAACGAATTGAAACGAAACAAACGAAGTCGTCCTCTCACTTCTCGTTGTGGTACAAACCTTGTGGGGGTTGCCATTCTCCCATTCCTCTCCCTTAGCATCCAACGAAGGTTGAACGAAGTAGCCGTGGAGGATGCAACCCCTGGAGGATGCAACCCCTGAAATTTTAACCAAAGTCGTGAAGTGTTGCTGAATTGCTGATGACAGATCTCACTCGGCTTCCGCCCTGCGATTGGTGCACTTAGATTCGCTCTGTTTCTAGACTTTTCCAACAATGTTAGAAATTTTTTTAATATATATATATGTTTGAGGAAACCATTTTTAAAAAATTGCATTTAGCACCCAAAAACAGTCGATGCGACATCAACTGCACAAGTCGTGAAAAAAGGTGCACCAGTCGATAATTATTTACTAAATCAAGATTCTTTGAATTAACAAATAATAATTTCATCGTCCAACCAGCGGTTTTCGAGGTGAAGAGGATTAGGTTTCTTCTTTAATTTGGTCGTGACTTTTTCTTTATTTGTCGTTAATAAAATCGAACTATCTTGCCATAGAAAAAAGACATCGAACGACCTTACGAAACCTTTTTAATGTTTTCATCTTTCTTACCCAATGTTGTCGGACTTTTATAACACATATAAATCAACTCAACATTATCTATTCTAACCATAAAAATCAACAATTATTTTATTAAAAATTAATTTATTTTCACGACCCACATTTAAAGAAACTAATTAGATGCAAATAGAATATAATTTTAAACATACCTGTACAAGTGTTATAAGATAATAGCATTAGGTCTATCGCGCAATTCCTACTACTTTCATCTTTTTCTTAATTATTCTAATTTTAAATTTTAAATCTTGCTAGTTAATTTGAATCTACTAGCGTAACCTCGTCTATCTTTGATTAGGTTTGATCGGTTAAAATCAGGTCAATAAGATAGTTAAATTTGGAGGAACCATGGACCACATTTGAGCTCAGATCATGATGGAATCGATTAATCCAATTCGAATTCCCAACATGATTTCAAATAAAAGCGTAGTTAAGAATTGAAAAATATCTTTACCCATGGTCGTCTTTGTCAAACTTTTAGAATTGCATGCCAAAATTTTCATGGACACATCAGATAGTGATAATGCATGTCACTCACGAAAGCAAAGAATACATACAACAAATTAGAGCAACTATGCATAACTAGATAGTGAGATTGTGTCTTTATGATCGTTGGATGCTAATAGCCCAAGTTCTATTCTTGAAGTCATCACTTTGATCAGGATCTATCCATATTGTTCTTGTTTAACCATCGAATTAGTCATGTGCTAATAACTCTGAACACCGATGAATCTCAACCGAAAAAAATCATGGCAATTCAAATTTGAACAGTTTGACTTGCCCAAACCTCAATTATGGATTGGGTTTAATTAATCCAAAGTAGTGGTAAAGTTTGGATCTATCAACAAACCAAATTAAAGTGCGGGTCATGAGATCTACCAATTCCATTCAGCACATAATTTCAAACAAAAGTATAGTTAAGAATGTCTCTCTCTCTATATATATATATAAGTATTGTGTAACCATCTGATCTCAATTGTTGGATCGATGGTCAATGGATTATATTTGGGCACTGTGAACTAGTTATTCTTTTGATATTTTTTTTTACTTATTTAGCGCCTAGATCCGGACCATTGATCATTGATCTAACGGTTGAGATCGGATGGTTACAATTTTGTAACCATTTTTTGTGGTAACACAGTACTTAACCTCTCTCTCTCTCTCTATATATATATATATATATATATATATATATATATTCACCCCTAGGGCATCCATTCTCTAAAGGGATGTGGAGCAACTGTAGATTTGTCATCTGAAGGCCCGCATTCATCTTTAGTGAAAGGTGACTCGCGAGGCACCTTCCCCATGTGCTTTCTCTCACTCGGCGTTTAGCAAAGGTCGAACAAAGTAGCCATAGAGGAAGTATGGGAAGGTCTACGGACAAATCTTCGTCGGCGGGATCTGTTTTGTCAGACAGAGCAATCCATCCACCGTCGTCCTCCTCTCCATGATCTTCAGTTTCCCTTTCTAAAATCAACGAATTGAAACGAAACAAACGAAGTCGTCCTCTCACTTCTCGTTGTGGTACAAACCTTGTGGGGGTTGCCATTCTCCCATTCCTCTCCCTTAGCATCCAACGAAGGTTGAACGAAGTAGCCGTGGAGGATGCAACCCCTGGAGGATGCAACCCCTGAAATTTTAACCAAAGTCGTGAAGTGTTGCTGAATTGCTGATGACAGATCTCACTCGGCTTTCGCCCTGCGATTGGTGCACTTAGATTCGCTCTGTTTCTAGACTTTTCCAACAATGTTAGAAATTTTTTTAATATATATATATGTTTGAGGAAACCATTTTTAAAAAATTGCATTTAGCACCCAAAAACAGTCGATGCGACATCAACTGCACAAGTCGTGAAAAAAGGTGCACCAGTCGATAATTATTTACTAAATCAAGATTCTCTGAATTAACAAATAATAATTTCATCGTCCAACCAGCGGTTCTCGAGGTGAAGAGGATTAGGTTTCTTCTTTAATTTGGTCGTGACTTTTTCTTTATTTGTCGTTAATAAAATCGAACTATCTTGCCATAGAAAAAAGACATCGAACGACCTTACGAAACCTTTTTAATGTTTTCATCTTTCTTACCCAATGTTGTCGGACTTTTATAACACATATAAATCAACTCAACATTATCTATTCTAACCATAAAAATCAACAATTATTTTATTAAAAATTAATTTATTTTCACGACCCACATTTAAAGAAACTAATTAGATGCAAATAGAATATAATTTTAAACATACCTGTACAAGTGTTATAAGATAATAGCATTAGGTCTATCGCGCAATTCCTACTACTTTCATCTTTTTCTTAATTATTCTAATTTTAAATTTTAAATCTTGCTAGTTAATTTGAATCTGCTAGCGTAACCTCGTCTATCTTTGATTAGGTTTGATCGGTTAAAATCAGGTCAATAAGATAGTTAAATTTGGAGGAACCATGGACCACATTTGAGCTCAGATCATGATGGAATCGATTAATCCAATTCGAATTCCCAACATGATTTCAAATAAAAGCGTAGTTAAGAATTGAAAAATATCTTTACCCATGGTCGTCTTTGTCAAACTTTTAGAATTGCATGCCAAAATTTTCATGGACACATCAGATAGTGATAATGCATGTCACTCACGAAAGCAAAGAATACATACAACAAATTAGAGCAACTATGCATAACTAGATAGTGAGATTGTGTCTTTATGATCGTTGGATGCTAATAGCCCAAGTTCTATTCTTGAAGTCATCACTTTGATCAGGATCTATCCATATTGTTCTTGTTTAACCATCGAATTAGTCATGTGCTAATAACTCTGAACACCGATGAATCTCAACCGAAAAAAATCATGGCAATTCAAATTTGAACAGTTTGACTTGCCCAAACCTCAATTATGGATTGGGTTTAATTAATCCAAAGTAGTGGTAAAGTTTGGATCTATCAACAAACCAAATTAAAGTGCGGGTCATGAGATCTACCAATTCCATTCAGCACATAATTTCAAACAAAAGTATAGTTAAGAATGTCTCTCTCTATATATATATATATATAAGTATTGTGTAACCATCTGATCTCAATTGTTGGATCGATGGTCAATGGATTATATTTGGGCACTGTGAACTAGTTATTCTTTTGATATTTTTTTTTACTTATTTAGCGCCTAGATCCGGACCATTGATCATTGATCTAACGGTTGAGATCGGATGGTTACAATTTTGTAACCATTTTTTGTGGTAACACAGTACTTAACCTCTCTCTCTCTATATATATATATATATATATATATATATATATTCACCCCTAGGGCATCCATTCTCTAAAGGGATGTGGAGCAACTGTAGATTTGTCATCTGAAGGCCCGCATTCATCTTTAGTGAAAGGTGACTCGCGAGGCACCTTCCCCATGTGCTTTCTCTCACTCGAAGTTTAGCAAAGGTCGAACAAAGTAGCCATAGAGGAAGTATGGGAAGGTCTACGGACAAATCTTCGTCGGCGGGATCTGTTTTGTCAGACAGAGCAATCCATCCACCGTCGTCCTCCTCTCCATGATCTTCAGTTTCCCTTTCTAAAATCAACGAATTGGAACGAAACAAACGAAGTCGTCCTCTCACTTCTCGTTGTGGTACAAACCTTGTGGGGGTTGCCATTCTCCCATTCCTCTCCCTTAGCATCCAACGAAGGTTGAACGAAGTAGCCGTGGAGGATGCAACCCCTGGAGGAATGACAAATGAAACACGGAACAGGGGACCAATTGCGAGCAGGCGAAAGAAGATGACATAGGGAATCAATCATTGATGAAGGGTGAACGAAGCAACCGTGGAAGAAGCAGCCCTGAAGGGATCGCGAACGAGGCATGACACAAGGATCAATCACAAGTTGGGGGAAGAGGATGGTGCAGGGAACCGATCGCGAGTAGGGGAAAGAAGATCATTCGTTGGAGGTGCATTTATTCCATACACACACATATATATATGAGATTAATGAGGGTGTAGCACCCCTTAGGTGAAATATTCGGGCAAAGGCTGAATGAAGCAACCCTGTAGGAAAGGCGAACGAGACATGGCACAGGGACTGATCACGAGCATGGGGAAGAAGATGGCACAGGGATCGACCATTGATGAAGGGTGAATGAAGTAGTCATGGAGGAAGCAGACCCGAAGGAACAACAAACAAGGCACGGCATAAGGATCGATCACAAGCTAGGAAAAGAAGATGATTCAGGAAGCCGATCTCGAGTAGGGGAGAAGATCATCCACTTAAGGTGCATTTATCTTATGCACACACACACACAATGAGGGTGTAACACCCCTTAGGTGAAACATTGTGGAGCGTCCTAATATGGACCATCCATATTTTACATCTTTGGTTCAAATCAAATCTCTCTCTCTCTCTCTCTCTCGCGCGCGTGCATACGCACTCTCTCTTCTCTCTCCCTCTCGCCCAACTTGCTCTTCCCTTCCGTGTGCCGCCGCCGCTGCAGCTCCCTTCCTCTCCTCCAAGTACCATTGTTGTCGGCACCCCATCTAAGTGCCAGCCCCTTCCTCCATCCCCACCTCCCATCCTCCCCTCGCAAGCGTCGAACCCTTCCTCCAATCTTCATCCTACGAGTGCCCCCGACCTTTTGATCGTCGACGTGGCGCTGTGAACTTGACAATAGTGGGCTCGACGATGCACAGGCTCGAATCGACAATGGAGGGATCGAATCAATGACGGAGGGCTCAAAATGATGGCGCGTGGGCTCAGCTCGATGATGTCGGCGGGATCGTCGATGCGCGAGCTCAGTGCGGATATGGGTCAATGATAATGGCACGGATCGGGGATGGGGGACAGCGATCGGAGGGAGGGAGAGAGATCCTAGAGAAGAGACGACCGCGAGAGAGAAGGGAGAAAAAATAACAAATAATCTTAATCGTTGATGTAAAATAAATGGTCCAAATTGAGGCATTATACGGTGTTCCACCTAAGGGGTGTCACACCCCCATTAATCCATATATACATATATATATATATATGTGGAATATTAATGCGACGCTACATAAAAGTGGGTGTACTTTGAGACCACATATCTCATCTGTTAAATCACGCATCAACGACCATCAAAGGACTTCCCCTTTTGTTTTCATCTTCCTCCTTTACTTCTTCTGTCTTCGACGACGACAGTATGAGGGACACTGAGATCACTGGTCGCGAGCGTAGCACAACCTACGAGGGGTACCCGAGGGGGGAGTGCCTCTTCCTCTTCTAACAACAATGGGGTGAGGGATGCGGACGGAGCTCCATTGTTTGAGGGCATCATGCGACCTACAAGGGCATTGATCGCTGAGGGGGAAGCATAAAGGTCGCAGGTCCCAAGTCATTGTCGAAGCCACTGCCCTCTGCTTTTACAAGTCCTCGACTAATCTGTTTCCCTCCACTCTCATCTCAAGTCGTCGTCGATCATCCCTTGCCGATCACACCTGGCTGACCCTGCCCACTGATCACCCCTCGCTAACTGGACCTCGATGATCTCCCCTGTCTGCCTGACGCCATCGTCACCCAAGACACCACGATCCTATCGATCCCTATTCGTGGAGGGTGGAGGCGGGAGGGGGAGGAAGACGTGTGCATGATGGAAGCGGTAGCCGGAGGAAGACGCCGCGCGCAATTATAGTAGAGGAGGAAGATGTGGATTGATCACTAGCTGATCACAATAGGTTTTTATCCCATTTTCTATTCAAAACACCTATATCGAGCCTTCATTTGGCCTAACTTTTGGCCAATCCTGTTTAGAATGCAAAGGATTATGATAATTAGCTGATCGTTCTTATTCTGTACTCAATTCCATGTGCATAGAGGCTCTGAATTGCTAAAATCCATTTATATGTCAATTCTATGCCAAGTTATCATTTCATTGTCTTAGTTATCATTTTTCTACTTGAGCTGATTTCTAGTGATTATTTTTCCCTAAATCCACTGTCATCGTGAATGAATCATATTTGGATGATCATATTTCAACTTGTGCAAAAATTATCATTACATTTCACAAGTTATTATTTTTTTAATGGCAAGTTATCGTTTAAGGGCAAAATTATCATTTCGATATGCAAAGTCATCAATTCTGCACAAAGGCATTAAACAATCATTATCTTAACTCATTGCTATTCAAATTTGATCACATTTGGATAACCACAATCAAAGTTACGATAAGTTATCATTTTTATGGCAAGAAGTTATCATTCCGGATCACTAAGTTATCAATACTATAAAATCCTATCTACATTTGATTTCTGACCTCATTCACTTGCCACATTTATCCTTTTGATGCTTCCAATGCCTTGAACCATCTTTATTGGGACAATTTCCATAATATGTGCAAAGTTATCATTCCGGGTTCCAAAACTATTAATTTTTTATATCGATTTTCATTCTTGCACAACACCAAACTCCTTTTGATTATTGAGCTGATTTTACTTGCTGTCATAATCCTTATTTGTTTAAATATTATTAGAAGACTTTGATGCTTGCTATTTTGGCCCTTCTAGCAGGTGAATGGAGCTGAAAAAAGTTGGAAAAGCAAAGGGGGACCACTTGCTTTTTGGCTGTCCACAAAGCTGTCACAACAGCTGAAATTTCAGAACCAGGACACTTGGCAAAATCAAGGCACAAGGGAACATTCTGATTCTGATCTAAGGGTTGAAGGAAGTCATATATAAACTGAAAACCCTAAGGAAGAAAGGGCTGGCCAGATTGCAAGGGTTTTAGGACAAGAAGCAAGGAAGAAGGGCTGGAGGCTGTTGCTGCAAATCTGATTTCAGTGGAGCCATCAATTATTCAGGATGATTTGTATTAGCTTTTCAATCTGATCCATGTTAATCTTTGTAATTATGAGAAGCTAAATTCCATGTCTCTTATGATAGGGTAGTAGTCTAGATTGATTGTGGATGGATTAAGGACAAGTCTAATTTCACTGATTTTAATTCTGATTTCTGAAATTTGTATTGATATGAATCTGTTCTTGTCATTGTAAGGTCATATTTGTATTTACAACTGAGAAGTTATCTTTTGATCTAATCTTGTTCAAAAATGAATCAAGAATCAATGCCAAGTTTGATTTATTATTTTCTGGAATCTGTTTTTCCAAATCTGATTTCTAAATCTGCATTCCTGATTTCTGATTTTCTGAACTGTTATTTGAATCTGTTGTCATTGTCTAAAATCTTGATTTAATTAACAACTGAAAGGTTGACTTATGGTTTTAATCTTGTTCAGAAATGAATCAAGATGCAATGACACTTTTTTTATTTCAAATCTAACATTGAGTATAAATTGAAATCTGATTTCCTGAATTCCTTGGAATCTGTTTTGCCATTTGAACCCCTGATTTCATTTAATCATTGAGATGTGAATCTTAAGGATTTCTTGTTGTCCAAAGATGGACCAAGAAGCATTTGGCAAGTGCTGAGTTCCAATGAATGACATTGCTGAGTTTTCATATACAATTATGTGCTGATTTCATCCAACTCATTAGTGAAAATGTCGATTTCATTTTAATTTGCAGTTGAGAGGCTGATTTAAAATTTTCTTATAGTTTAGAGATAAATCAATGAGCATTTGCACTAATATTGGATTGATTTCATTCATGTTCAGTTAATTAAAACATTTCTCTCATTTCTAAAGTGCAATTGACTGTTATCATTTCAGATTTCACTAAAATTGACAAAAATCAACAAAGAACTTTATTTTGAGCCTAATGATAACTTAATTTTTAGTGGGGATCCTCTTCTAATTCAACCTGGCTAATAATTATATGACAATATATTTATTAGTTTTGGACAAATCCAGCTGTGAGAACAGTCATATTTAAGGTTGAATCAAATTTGTCTAAAAACTGATAATTTGTCCTATTTCATCCATAATTAAATTAGATGAACCCCAACTCCTAGAAGAACCTTCCTCATTGATAGTTAAATCATTTTAGCCTCTAGTTTAGCATTTATAACTCAGTTTAGATAACTTTTCAAAAGTCCAAAAATAATTATCCTTTTTACCAAATTAAAAATATGTTTTCAATTCCCTTTAACTTCCTGTTTTTGCCACTTTAGTTAGGGCTAGTCTAGATTGTTTTAGAAAGTTTTTGTTTTAGAAAGTGAATTAGGGAGTTAAATCAAAAATGGAAAAATATGAAATTTAACCCTAAAATCAGCAAGTTATCACTACACTCCTCAATATCACTACCAAGTTTTTGGCGCCGTTGCCGGATATTTGAGGCCAATTAGATTAACTTAGATAGTTTAGATTAGTTTTAGATTAGTTATCAGTCCATTTATTAGCTAATTTTTTAGTTTTTTTTTGCAAGTTATCATTCTGAATTTTTCAATTCTGTATAAATTTCTTTCTTTTCTGAATTTGATACTTTTGATTTTAATTTATGCATGATTTGGAACTTCAAGGAGATATCTACCTATCTGATCCTGAATTGAAAGAAGATTCAATAGGAGAAGGAGATTGCAAAGAGAAGAGGCTAGGAGAAGAACTTTTGAGGAGGAGGCTACCAATCAAAATATGGCTGCTCATAGGACACTTAGGGATTGTTATTCACCCAGCAATTGCAGACAATCATGAATTTGGCTTCTGAGAGAGAAAGAAAAAAAGATGGATATGAGTTGGCAAACTTGGTCCTATGACTATTATCAATCAAGTGAAACACCCTTGAGCCAGGAGGAATTGGATTCTATAGTTGAAGATGTCGTGTCCAAAACTTTTCAAAAATATGGTTTTGATGTTGGAGAACCATCAAGTTCATTGCAATCAAGAATCACCACAATTTCAACAGCCCTCTAATGCTTACATGTATGCCTCACATGGTCATGAAAGTTCAAATTACTGGAATCAAGAGGAAGACTTCTCAAGCAGCAATCCTTATGTTTATGACTCACAAAATCGTTTGTATTACCACCACAATCAAGGTCAAGTGTCAGAATTTCAGGTTGTAACCATGGATATTTCATAAAATCAACAATCACTTAATCGAATGGAGATTATGTTGGAGGACCTCATGAGGAGGTAGGAAAAGCAAACTGCAAATTTGGAAAAACTATATATGACAGCAGATGCTCTTCAAGCTGGATATCAAGCCTTGGAAGCCAAGCTTTGTTTGCAGTCCAGTCAAGAAGCCCCACAAATCCAATCTGCCCTTCCAAAAAAAGAAATTCAGGAAATGAAGATGGGAATTGAGAAAGATATGAATGAAAAAAAAAGAAGTAGTCATAGAGGCTGAAGTTGAAAAAGAATCTATCACACTTATAGAACAATTCAAGAAACAAGTTGAAGTTACAGATATTATTGAAAAGGATACTCCATTGATACCAGCAATGAATCACATTGAAGACACACTTATAAGGTTCTCATCCAATGAAGAACAAATTCTAAAAGGCTCTGATTTTAATTCTTTGAAGAAACTATCAGATACACTCCTTTGTGATGATGATTGTAACTCAATTCACTTATTGTCTATCCCCAAAGATGAGTCACTTCCTGCACTCAGCTGTCCAGAAGTTCAACTTGAAGCAATTTGTTCCACAAACCATCATGGGATGCTATCAGTTGAAGAATGTCAACATCTTAGGGTCAAAATGAAGAAATATCAAAAGAGAAGAAGTGGCATGAACTTGATGCAAGCACTAATTCATTTGAAGTCATTCACAGTTCCAAAGTCTCACCCATCTTATTTTTCATTGGGCAACAAGTTATGACTGTAAAGCCACATGATAAGACTGAAATGGTCAAGGAGGATATAAAAGCAGAAGAAATTTCTTTTCAAACAAAGGCTATAGCAGAATTCAAATTTGTAGAAGGAATAGAATATTCAATGAAGGAAGATCATTGTTTGCCTACTGAAAGATGAAACCAAAAGCTCAAGGATTTTTTAATAATGTTGCATTTTAATAGGCTAATGAAGAAATAGCTGCTTAAACAAGATGGTGATCCAGGAGATTCATATGTCATACATGAGAAGTTTTGGGATGAGAAGTTAGTAAATTTCTGGTACAATAGAAGAGGGAATCAAACTGAAAAACAAAGATCAATCATTGAAAAACTAAGAGAGCCATACTTGATTAGTGAAGTTGTCCACTAATTGAAATCTCTACTTAATCATATCATACTATTTCAACATCCTTGATATCAAGAGTTGTAACAATGTCTAACCTAAGACATTAAAGTAGGGCACTTCTTGGGAGGTAACCCAAGCCATTTTACACTTAATCTTTCTATTTTGCAGGAATAATTCAGAGGAAAATCAGATCAATCCACAAATTTTCACCTAGGGAGTACCCCTATTCTTAATTTTAATTTTTTTCACTGAAATCCTATTAATAATTGATAGTATATTTTCCCTCATGCTGAAATCATCATACCAACATCTGAATTATCATTCCTATCAGTTATCCCAATCCATCATAATTGAATTTTAATGCATTTCAGTGAATTTCAATGCATTGTTAAATTATGCACCCTAAAAATCTGATATTGAACATACCAATGATATCTCTTGTTTCCTTGTGGGATTAGCTGCAATTCATGAAGAATGGACCACCCTAAGCCCCTGGCTGAGATGCAAGAATCATTGGAAGGGATCAAATGCACGATTCCATCAATTTTATACCCTCTCAACTATCTCCCTTGCCTATCTTTTCCAACACTGAGGACAGTGTTGAAGCTAAGCTTGGGGGAAGAAATCTGGTGCTTTTCTAACCTTTACACCATATTTTTAATCTACTTTAATGTTTATATCATCATTTACCACCAGGTTATTATTGTTTAAACATCACTCATATTTACTCGGCTATCACTGGTTATCATTTTTTTGGGCTCAACTCAATTTCTGCATTCATTCTAACATTGAAATGGGTAAAATACTTCATTATGACAGTTGGTACACTCCAATACCAAGTGGCCAACTTAGCCATTAATCTTCTTGCTTTAATTGACATTATCAATTCAAATGCATTTGAATTAATTTTTAGCTGAAAATTTTTCTTTTTGTGGGTAACACTAGCTGACATTCATGGATTAAATGAAAAGCAGAAGATGTCTAGAAAGGAGTCAAGGCTTTTGCTGCCATGTTAAATAAGAAACCTTGACTATTTGCATTTAAGGGTTAAACTATACTTGAGTTTGAACCATTGCTCACTTCATGAACAGAATAGAAAAAGAAAAATGGAAAAAGGAAAAGTGAAAAGTTGCATTTTGCATTGCATGCATGTATAAATAAAGAGAGTAAAATTCCAAAAAAGAACATCTCCTGAATAAAGTCAGGATTTTTATCATGTGACCAGCATGAATAAAAATCAGGTCTTAATCTGTTTACTTGTATTTTCATGAATAAAAGTCAGGTGTTAAATCTGTTTAAGCAGTGAAAAATCTGTTCATGAAGAGATTGATGTTTCAAACTTTTTAGTAAAATTGACAATCCTTGAAATCCAAATTAGTTAATGTTAGCACTTTTTTCATGGTTTAAATTTGCTTTAACCCTTGTGACTCCTCAGCTAGAATTTGGGAATTGGAAAGAATGTGATGGAGTGTTGGCAAAGTGGAAAACTCATTGGACTTAATTCAGTTGACTTTTGATTCATTTGTGGACTGTTAATTCAAGTTTGTCCTTAATTTCTAAATATTTTGCTTGAGGACAAGAAAAAAGCTAAGCTTGGGGGGAGTTTAATCACTAGCTTATCACAATAGATTTTTATCCCATTTTCTATTCAAAACAACTATATCGAGCCTTTATTTTGCCTAACTTTTGGCCAATCCTGTTTAGAATGCAAAGGATTATGATAACTAATTGATCATTCTTATTTTGTACTCAATTCCATGTGCATAGAGGCTCTGAATTGATAAAATCCATTTATATGTCAATTCTATGCTAAGTTATCATTTCATTGTGCTAATTATCATTTTTCTACTTGAGCTGATTTTTAGTGATTATTTTGCCCTAAATCTACTGTCATCATGAATGAATCATATTTAGATGATCATATTTCAACTTGTGCAAACTTATCATTCAATTTCACAAGTTATCATTTTTTTTTAATGCCAAGTTATCGTTTAAGGACAAAACTATCATTTCGATATGCAAAACCATCAATTCTGCACAAAGGCGTTAAGCAATCATTACATTACTGTCTTAAATCATTGATGTTCAAATTTGATCTCATTTGGATAATCACAATTAAAGTTATGACAAGTTATCATTTTTATGGCAAGAAATTATCATTCCGGGTCACTAAGTTATCAATACTATGAAATCCTATCTACATGTGATTTCTAGCCTCATTCACTTGCCACATTTATCCTTTTTTATGCTTCTAATGCCTTGAACCACCTTTATTGGGACAATTTCCATAAAATGTGCAAAGTTATCATTCCGGATTTCAAAACTATTAATTTTTTATATCAGTTTTCATTCTTGCACAACACCAAACTCCTTTTGATTATTGAGCTGATTTTACTTGTTGTCCTAATCTTTATTTGTTTAAATATTATTAGAAGACTTTGATACTTGTTGTTTTGGCCCTTCTAGCAAGTGAATGGAGCTGAAAAAAGTTGGAAAAGCAAACGGGGGACTACTTGCTTTTTGGCTGTCCAAAAAGCTGTCACAACAGCTAGAATTTCAGGACCAAGACACTTGACAAAATCAAGGCACAAGGGAACATTCTGATGTTGATCTAAGAGTTGCTAGAAGTCATATATAAGCTAAAATCCTAAAGAAGAAAGGGCTGGCCAGATTGCAAGGGTTTCAGGATAGGAAGCAAGGAAGAAGGGCTGGAGGCTGTTGCTGCAAATCTGATTTCAGTGGAGCCATCAATTATTCAGGATGATTTGTATTAGCTTTTCAATTTGTTATTTGTTAATCTTTGTAATTATGAAGAGCTAAATCCCATGTCTTCTAGGATAGGATAGTAATCTAGATTGATTGTGGATGGATTAAGGAATGAATTAAGAATCAATGCCAAGTCTGATTTATTATTTTCTGGAATCTGTTTCTCCAAATCTGATTTCTAAATTTGCATTTCTGATTTCTGATTTCTGATTTCCTGAACTGTTATTGGAATCTGTTGTCATTGTCTGAAATCCTGATTTAATTAACAACTGAAAGGTTGATTTATAGTTTTAATCTTGTTAAAAAATGAATCAAGATGCAATGACACTTTTTTTATTTCGAATCTGACATTGAGTATAAATTGAAATCTGATTTTTTGAATTCCTTGGAATCTATTTTGCCATTTGAACTCCTAATTTCATTTAATCACTGAGAGGTGAATCTTAAGGATTTCTTATTGTCCAGAGATGGATCAAGAAGCATTTGGCAGGTGCTGAGTTCCAATGAATGACATTGCTTAGTTTTCATATACAATTATGTGCTGATTTCATCCAACTCATTAGTGAAAATGTGAATTTCATTTTAATTTGCAGCTGAGAGGCTGATTTAAAATCTATTTAGAGATAAATCAAGGAGCATTTGCACTAATATTGGATTGATTTCATTCATGTTCAGTTAATTGAAACATTTCTCTCATTTCTAAAGTGCAATTGATTGTTATCATTTCATATTTCACTAAAATTGTCAAAAATCAGTAAGGAACCTTATTTTGAGCCTAATGATAACTTGATTTTCAGTGGTGATCCTCTTCTAATTCAACCTCGCTAACAATTATATGATAATATATTGATTAGTTTTGGACAAATTCAGCTATGAGAATAGCCATATTTAAGGTTGAATCAGATTTGACTAAAAACTGATAACTTGTCATATTTCATCCATAATTAAATTAGATGAACCCCAACTCCTAAGAGAACCTTCTTCATTGATAGTTAAACCCTTTTAACCTCTAGTTTAGCATTTATAATTCAGTTTAGATAATTTTTCAAAAATTCAAAAATAGTTATCCTTTTTGCCAAATTAAAAATCTATTTTCACTTCCCTTTAACTTCCTGTTTTTGCCACTTTAGTTAGGACTAGTCTAGATTATTTTAGGAAGTCTTTGGCTTCAAATCACTGTGGATACGACATTTGGGTAGACTACAATTGACCTGTATACTTGCAGTAGAGAGTGAATTAGGGAGTTAAATCAAAAATGGAAAAATCTGAAATTTGACCTCAAAATCAGTAAGTTATCACTACACTCCTCAATATCACTACCATGGATCGCACGTCTACAGCAAAGCAGGAAGACATGGATCGTCATTCATTTGTGTTCGGACGATCTAGATGAATTGGCGGCACAATGCATCCACTTTATGTGGTGTCATATTAATATTCATCTCTCTCCCCCCCTCCTCCCCCCTCTCTCTCTCCACACACACACACACATATAAGGAATATTAGTGTGTGTCAACACAAATTGGGATCGGCTTCAACGGTTGTTGATCTATGCATCTTCCTCCCTCATGCAAGCATCTACCATTCCTCCCTCACGTAGCCGGCATACCTCTCATCCCCCACATGCACATCTTCCTCCTCATCTCTCGCACTCATCATCGTCGTTCCGCTTCCACAACTCCTCTTGGGTCTCCGACGCCAAACTTCGATGCAAATCATAATGATGGGTCGTTAGCCATAAGTAGGCAGCGCATGGCGAAGGGAGGAGTGGGAGGCAGTGGCGGAAGGGCGGGCGGAGATGAAGTGCGATTGCAACAGACGAAGGTGGATCACCAACCATTGATGCGCGATCGAACGCCTCAAATCCACTAGTTGCACGCACGCACGCACACTCATATATATATATATATATATATATGAGGTTAGGTAGCATGCAACCAAATTTTGTACAACTAATATACAACCATCAAATCAGGATCGTTGGATCATGATTGTATGGTTGAGATTCAATCTCTATTGAGTTTAATGTTAAGTTAATAAATTTAATCTCAACCATCTAATCATCATCCAACGGTTCAGATTCATTGGATGCATATTGATTGTACAACTTTTGGTTGCATATTACTTAAACCCTATATATATATATATGTGTGTGTGTGTGTATGTAGTTAAATTAGTGTGCAATCATGAACATTGGTTGCACTATGCAATCACATACTTTAAACCTTTGGATCAGTATCATCTTGATTGGATGGCCTAAAATAGAGGTGATCTACACCGTTAGGTCAAAATGATGTTAATCCAAATGTCCAGAGTATGTAAGTGCACGGTATGATTGCACACAACTGTATCTATTCTGTTTTACCAAAACTTATGCACTCCTACGGAAAAAATGATTTATTTCTCTTTGGAATGTTATTTTTTTATAATATTTATGCAATCATTCACATGAGATTATCAATCTCAAATTGCAAAAGGTCCATTTTCTTTACCGCATGGTGATATATCTTATCATGTTATAAGTTATTTTTTTAGTAGATTCATATAACAATAGGACTCATGCTTGATAAAATTAACATAAGTAATGTTTCTTTTAACTAATTTTCGTACAATGTAATCATGTTGCCATGAGTGAAACAAGTGAAAATCGAAGGGGCATAATCATGGAGAACATTTTAGAATGATTTTTTTGTGAAAATAATTTTTTATTATGATGTTTATTAGTTTAGTATTTATTCTTTTCTTTTATTCATTATTTGTGTCAAAATATTACATAATATCATGAGATTTTGATCTCAAATTGTAAAAGGTCCTATTTTCTTTACTACATAATGATATATCTTATTGTGTTATAAGTTATTTTTTTAGTAGATTCATATATCCATAGGATTCATCCTTGACAACTTAGCGTAAGTAATGTAATTTAGTTTAGGCATTAGTTTCAAGTTTCACATTCAGTTCAAATTCTTCATACGTGATGAAGAAAATACAATATTACACTATAAATAAACTATGATTATATGCATAAGGTCTATAAAAAGAAAGTGTTACCTATCAGCTATTAATGATATCTTTTACCAACTTGAATGGATAGTTGTCGTTTTTATTTTTTACATTTCTTTTAGAAAACTAATTTTCGTGCAATCAATCATCAAGCAATACAAGAAAATTCTGCTACAAGTTTCGACGGGGATTTGTGACGGTTGCAAATCTGCTGCAAGTTTCGGCGGTTAAATCTATTCCTTGGAAGTTCAGGCGCATCCATTTCCCACGGTGGGAAAATTATAACGCTATTTCTCACGGTTGCAACCGTGGGAAACATAAAAAATAATAGTTTTTAAAAGATGGATTCGATTAAAATTTTTTAAAGGGGGAGGTATTGTATATGGAATGCGAGTTTCCCACGGCTGTAGCCGTGGGAATAGGAAAATATATTTTAATGTTACCATAACAAATAAAAAAATTAAAATATTTTGACAGAGCTGTCGGAATATCCGTCACACCTCCACCCTCATATATAAGATGGCCCTTCTTCCCCGATCACATCTTCGCCACTTTCGACCTCCTCCGGCGCGGATGTTTTCCCCTCCGGCGCTCACCTCTTTCTCTTCGACGCATGCTCCGACCATCTTCCCCGACTCTCTGGTATTCTCCCCCCATGGCGGCATTCACGCAGTGACAAAGGAAACCTTGCCGCCGCCACTCCACAGTCCGGCGACGACCTTCTCCCCGTCCGATGATCCCCTAGACGAAGCTCTGGTGAAGATTCCTACGGTACGGCCACCCCTTCTAACGTATTTCGATCGACTTCTCTTCTCCCCTGTCATCGGCCGATTATCGCGTCGGGCCAGTCGTGGCGGCGGGAACGTCGGACGTGCAAGGTTCGTGCTTGCTCCGATTGCTGCCGGTCTCCACAAGCATGATCAGGCATGCTCTGGCCGTCGCCGGCCGCCAGGAGCTTGATCGGCCGATCTGGGCCCTGCGGCTGCCCGGTAGAGCCGTCGAAGGTCGCCACGGCCGTGAGCGTCGAGATCAGCTGCTCATGACCGTCTGTCAATGTGTTGAAGGCCACGCGTGAACGACTTTTAGTGAAAAGTAACTTTCATCATCACTTTATTACTTTACTACATTTAATACAAAAAAATAAATAAATGAATTATTACTTTGTTTTAACTATACATGCATTCATATTTTTTTATCATATTTCACTTAATTAATATCAATTTTATTTGAAAATATTAGTTCGTTTTAATCTAAATTATTTTAACCTTAGAATATTATTAATATTATATATGTTTTTATATTTTTATTAATATTTTTAATAGCACTGCGCGTGAGAGAGTTCCCTAGTTTATAATATTTTGATAGGCAAATTGCATAAAGAATCTGAAATTTGGTTTTATTCTCAATTTTAACTTAACATTTTTTTGCGCAAAAAGTCGCGAACTTGAGTTTTGTTCTTAAATCTAACTTAAACTCTTATTTTTGTGAAAAAAATTATGAACTTTAATATAATTATCAGATTTAGTACAAACTTTTATTTCAAATTTTAAAATTAGACTCAAATACATCCTATTTTATATTTCAGTTAAAGAATAATAATTCAGTGATCACCTCATAAATAATTTTAAAAAATAAAAGGGTAAAAACTAAAATATTTTTTATGACTTTGATAGTTAGATTAATTTGTAGTCTATTTTATATTATTCTAATTATAAAATAGGGTAACTTTTTTTATTCTTAGTTTACAATAGGCTGAAATTAAATTAATTTACTATCAAATCTGTAAAAAATATTTAAATTTTCCCTTTTTAAATTTATCTATGTGATGTTCTCTAAATTATTATTTTTAATAAAAATATAATATCTTATATTTATAACCAATTTAAAATTTTAAGTTTAGGCTAGATTTGATAACTAAATTAAAGTTCATGATTCTTTTGAAGAAAGTAGAAGTTTAGATTGGATTTGAGAATGAAACCAAAGTTCGTGAACTCTTTGTGCAAAAATAAAAATTCCGACTAGATTTGAGAATAAAATCAATTTTCAATTTTTTATGCAATTTACCCTATAATTAAATATGATAATTGGGTAAAATTAACATAAGAACTTTACCATCCAAAATAAAGTATTAAATATCAATCATCATATGCATAAATTATTCACAAATTCTAATAAGAGATAGATGTGGTTCAATTCGATCTTCCCTTATAATAATACTACTTCGTAATTGAGAAGAGAAATATATAAATAATATTTAAAATTATAAATCAAACTCCTATGGCAACAACGAAGCCTCTATTTTAGGATCGAAAGCATCAAGAGGAGGGGCGGGTGAATTAGTGTATAAAAATCTTTTCGCAAAATTACTTTCGGAAAAATTAATAAAATCGATCACAAGCAAATAATGATATGGCATAAGTGAAAGATAAAAAACAAATGCAAGGAGACATGATATGTTGACGAGGTTCGACCTCAACTCTTTAGTCTACGTCTCCGCTCCGACTTCTTAACTTTGAAACCGCCGAAAATTCATTATCTTTCTCTTTTCTTATAGGGAGAGAACAACCCTCTTTACACAACACATCTTCGCTCAAGAGGTAAGGCACACCTTTTTTACAATGAGCTCTCAATCTTACTAGATCAGAAAGAAATGATCCATCTAATTCTCTTCTTTTACAAAATTTTTCTCACTCAAAGCTTAGAAAAGAAAAGGAAAGAATTTGCAACTTTGGGCTCAAGAACTTGAAAGGAGTTCTATAATGTTTTTACTTGCTTGGATGATTCTTTCTTCAGCCTTTGTTACTCTTTTTATAGACTTCAACAAGTGAAAATTCGTCTAAAAAGTCTTCCATAAATTTCTCCTAAAAAATAGTTATTACTGTTCATTTGACTCTGATCGGTCGACCGCTTGAATGGGTCGGTCGACCGATTAATATGACCGTTATTGCATATATGTGATTTTAGGCATTGTCCGGTCGATCGGTCCTTCGATCGATGTATCGACCGATAATGTCTTAACGTCGTACATCTCGATGTCGATTGATACATCGACCGGTATAGTCTCGTCATTTCTAAATTCATTGTTGTACTGATCAATCGTGCAATGATCGGACTGGTATTGTCTCGACATTTCTTCTGTTATTATCAATCGACCGATCGCCATGGTCGGTCGATCGGTCGTGTGCTGAATTTTTATTTTGATAGTTCAATTTGACGATTTCTTCTGCGAATGAGGTCATATCAATCCTAAGCTTATATTAACATCACTTAAGCATAGATTAGTAAATTTTATGCCCAATTTAATTTGTTATCATCAAAACATGAGATTCAACATCTGTCATGAGCTTTAACAAAAAAGATATCGCAAATGATCATCGAGAATTTCAAAACTTTCAATTAATATTCAATGTGCACAATAGTTTTTTTTGTGCAATTAGGACCTCCAAGAGTTTCTTGTCAGTTTAATGTTTAAGTTTGTGTTAAATATGTAATTAAATTCAATCATTGATCAAAGTCCTTCCGGTTAGTGGAACTCAGCTTGAGGTTAGGCCAATCTAGTCTAGATTCTAGCATCGATCAAATTGTGACTCGAATTCGGATTGCATAGAAAACATATACAAGATCTAGTACTAGTCCACCCTAGGTTTTGGTCCGAAATTTTTACTCTATTCTTTTGATTCGGTCACTATGCACCTATAGTTTATGTATCTTGAGAATTAAAAAAATATGTAGCTTCTTATTCAAAATAATTTTATAAAATAGGAAAGAAAATAGATGCATGTAATGATCAAACTATGCAGACTAATTTAAATGACATATAGAAGATATATAATTATGCATGCATCACTAACCTTAAAAATGTTGGAAAAGGAAACACATAACATGATACTTAATTACCATCTTCTTTTATGCAATCTTGAATAACTAATCAACATAACTATAAAACTCCAAGGCGAAATGATTGGCACATATGCATTGGTCCTCATTGTAGTGGATCAACTCATAATTTTGTGTCAAGTAATATTATGCATGTGCTTTATTCAAATTGTTCTTTCCATTGAAATTTAAATTGAGAGACATTATTAATTGCAACAAATTTTGCAAAAATGTTTCAAATTAACTATAACTTAAGATTATTATCTTTTACTTTGGAGGTTACTAGAAATAAATAGGTTGACATCCCTTAACACAATTCATGCAAACATGGAGGGAATGTTTTTAATCTTTAATTAGTAGGTTGCACAACAAAAAATGGGGCAAGATCACCTAACTTGCCTCAATCCAAATATTTGACAAGATTTGAGAAGCATTGGTAATATCTTCAAGAACTTTTAACTAAATTGTATTCTTTTTTTTAAGTAAACTTACATGCCCTCCACCATTTAGATTCATTGATCAACCTCTACTTCATTATTCCTTTACATCTCATTGCTACATACATTTTCAGAAAAAAAAAAAGAAATTAAGAGTCCACTTGATTCCCTTCTATAACGTGGTTTCATGCAACCTTTATCAAAATTCATTTACTAATTTAGTCTTATTAGTAAAAGGAAAAAAATATTAATTTTGTGTAGATTATCAAAATCTCAATAGAACAATATCCTGTTTCAAATATTGATTAATCATTATATGAACTTCATAATATGATATTTTTTTCATAATTGACATTTTTTATATCAACAAATTAGAGTCAATCCTTCTTATGTCCACAAAATTTCACTACAGATCATTATGAATTTCTTTTTATGTCTTTTTACTTTGCCAATGTGCCTTGTACCATCGACACGATTATGAATGGCATATTCATGATCTTTTAAGGTTTCTTAGTATTCCTTGACCAATCCATCCTCAGTATCGATATATGCAATTCGAAAAATGCTCATCCTTTCTGGGTCATAAAGTTTCGTAGAATTGTGTGTCAATTTATCCTACAAGATATGTGTATGGTTAATTTCATCACTATACACATGGTAATGTAAAGAAGTTGTGTAACATGCATAATTAGTCATGATATTATTGTGTTGTGCCTCAATGAATTTAACTAAAAGGATGCATTTTTGTCACCAAAAATTAATGAGCCTCACATTTTCTTAATTTCAAGCGCTTATTAGGATGTGTTGCTTCTAATAGTGCCATCTTACTCTAAGTTGATAATCCACTTTGATGCAGTAAGGAGAGAAAACCAGTGAGAATAATGAGAAATTAGGCTAGAAGGTGAAAATGATCGCTATAGGAACAATTAGTGTTTATGAGAAAATCATGAAAATTTGTAATTTGATAAGAGTTAGATAATGGCTAAAAACTTATTGACAGCTTTAAATACTAGAGTTACAAGAGGTTAAAACTAATAATCAATCTCCACCTTGATTAATCTACTTTAATTAGGACCATTATAACTAATTAAAAGATCACATGTCTAAATATATGATGAGTAATAGACTAAATCATTAGCTTTAATTAAAATAATTGATTTTACAAATAAAAGGTCCTACGTCAATCTCTTCAACCTAAAAATTTTGGCTCATTGAAAAAAAAAACTTGCACCACATCAACATACATCTCGACATCGATTTTCTTGAGCTTATCTTCATTGATCCAAGAACTTTCAGTAGCAAGTTTACCCAATCATTTAAGCAAGGATCTTCTATATATAGTAATTACATTTAACAGATCCAAAAGCATGGTGTGGTGGCCCAATGTGTGGATTTGTCTTCATACGTTGTGGGTTCGATTCCCTCTATTGGCATTTCTGTTCTCCTTCCAATAGTAATTTATATTTTGCCATGCAATTTTTTTTTTATTTCTTCTTTTTTTTACTTGCTACATTTGCAGATTATTATATATTATTTTATCCCCAATTTATTATTATATATGATTTTATAACAAAATATCTTATTCTCATGACATTTTATTCTTGGTGCTTGATATCATGTTCTTTTTTTTATTATATTTTAGGTTCCTTTAAATATATTTTATTAAAATAAAATTTTAGATGAGAATTTCATTAACATCATTCTATAAAACTTACATTTAATTTAACTTCATATCTTCTATCTGGGTAAAATATTTTTTATTATTATTGTAGCATTTATTAAAGTTATGTAAAATGAAAGCCTCACCGAGTCAATTTGTTAAAAAGAATCATCACATTTTTTATATTAAAACATCATTAATTTTTATTATCGTTATCTAATATGAGATTGCTTGGTTATCATCAAAGTTTCTAATGAGATATGACTTATTGTATACACATTATTTTTAAAAAATGCTATTTATAATTTTTAGTTTAATTAATTAATTTAATTAGTTATAAAAAATTTATATATAGAATTTGGATTAGAGATTCTTGTTATTTTTTTATTTTGCTAAAATAAAAATTAATTTAGAAGCATAGAATAATATTTTGAAAGATATAATTTTTAAAAATATTTTATTATCTAATAATTGGTGAACCCACCGCAAATTCGTCCTGGCTTCGCCACTAACTATACATCAAAATCTAATAATAACATAATCAAATATTAAGTGGAAGTTCATTTCCTAGAATAATCTATTACAAATTGAACTTTTTGTATTGTACTATTTTATATATACTATTTTGCATAATCATTTAAATGAGTTTATTCTTGATTTTATAAAAAAGTTAAAAGAATTATGATATATTTAATATTCACTCCTCAATTAAAATCTAATGAGACGGTAGTTAAATATTGAACTAAAATTAAGTTCATAAAATTATGCATTATAATTTTTTTTTTGCAAGTCAAATTGATAGTTCTAAATACTCAAACTTTGTATAATTAAAATATAATCAATTAAGTCTTAAAACCCTCTTTTGCAACAAAGTCACTCTCTAACAGATGGATAATTTCAAAACCCTTCATTTGATGTATAAATGCATTTAATACTATTAGTAAAATACAAAAGTTAATGTAAACTTTGAAATATATCCAATAAAAATTTCAAATGTAATAGAAGAATAATAATTTATATAAACTTAATATATGAATAATGACTTTCATGAATTACTAAATATAAATAAAAATATTTATAAAAAATGGGTCTTTGGACTGATTTTTTTTTCATTTGGGACTTTGTTTGGGCAGCTTAGTTTTAATTTATTGAAAAAAGATTCCAAAATCTCTTACTAATCAGATACTTTTTTTTCTGCTCGTACGAACTTTTTTCTATTATATGATTATTATATTTTTAATTTAATTATATTCGATTTCGAGTAATTTGTTCTTTTTCTTCATTTTTTGCTAAATTTAATAACTCATAGTATCGAACCATACGTCTCTCACGTGATGATCCGGGCGCGGAGAAATTAATAGAAGGCTCCGGGCGCGAGTGAGGGTTTTGCTCCCGATTCCCTCCTCTCTTGCTTGCTGCCCAGTCTCGCCGTCGCCGTCGCCGTCGCCGTCGTACGAAGGCCCTTACGACTTCTCTCTTGTATCCAGACACTAATCTTTGCTGCAACCATGCAAGCCCCAGTCCTGGTCCTCAGTACGTTCACTTCCTTTGCCTTAAATCCGTGGCTTTTACTTCAGCCGATCTCATCATTTACACTCTTCGTATGACGCAAGTCTTTATTAGTAACATAGAAGGAACCTTCTCGATCGCTTTGTATTGGCCGAGGGCTTCTGTACGGCATACGACCAATGTTAATAGCACATGACCTAGAAATGAACAATTTTTTTCCCTGACTTTTGTTGTTTGGGTCTTAAATGATGAATGTTAAGACTCTTAGCAGTTCCGAACGTTTGCCCAAAGATCCCTTTTGTTTTTTGCTTGAAGAGATCATGATTAATTCCAGGAGAAGGCCCATGAATATCTTTGCATATTTCCGGTTTTCCTTCTTCTGGATTTGGATTGAACTTTAAAGCTTTTCTTTTCAGCGTTTTGAACGTCTTTTGTAACTGCAGTTGCTTTTTAATATGTTGTGCAGAGGATTCGCTAAAACGGGAATCTGGAACCAAGGTGCATCATGCCAACATCCAAGCTTCTAAGGTGAACTTCGTCTTATATGTATCCAGACTTTAAAAGTTACCATTGAATGAATTGAAAAGATTGTTTTCTTTTGAGAAAAGAAAAGGGTGTTTCTTTTTAATAGTTCGTTACTTTTCTTTTCTTTTGATAATCATGTCAGATATTGTTTAAACTTTAAAGGCCATTAACTCATTGTGATAGTCACTTTCTCCTAACATTATGGTCAATGGAAGCCTGTCATATGATGGAATGTCTGAGGAAACCTTACTAGTTCAATAAGTTGAGACTTAATAGTGAACCTTGGTCTCAGTATGTATTGGCTAATCGAAGTAAACTTTATAATATTTTTTTGGACAAACTAATACAACATTTGTCTGATTTACCTATTGGTTTCAGTGAGCATACATTTGAAACTTTCTGCAATTGGCATGCCTACTTTATTTTTAAATTTCTTATTTTACAATCCTTGATATTGTTGAATATTGAATTTAAGCATGTAGTCTATGGCCTGACCTTTTTCCCTGTTTTTGGTCTTCTTCAGGCTGTTGCTGATATAATCCGTACTACTTTGGGTCCTAGATCTATGTTGAAGATGCTGCTTGATGCTCAAGGAGGTATGTTTTTGGAGAGTTTCGCTTTAATAAACATGTGTTCTCAATCAATGCCAGAGAATATTTCTGTTAATTTTGGATGTGATCCTCTTGGGAAAAAATGAACTTTTATATGTCATACAGTATTTTGCACTGCAGTCAATCTTGTGATATTGGCATTTGCAACACTTGTGAAATCTTAGCGAATGCCCCAGTTGCTGCAATATCATTTACATGCAGTTAGTCTGTGGACTATCAGTGATATGTTCTTATTTGATACCAAGAAATTATCCCATTTACTGTTTGACAGAGGTTACTTTAGAATAAAAAGAAAAAAAAAAGATAAGGAAAGATGGAAAGAGGAGCAACAAAGTGAGTTCATTCCTCTAAAAAAAGTGAGTTCATATTTGTGTTAATATAACTGAAGGATTACTAGATTCTACTAACATGGCTCTTCTAGAATCCAAGATAGAATGTCAAAGCATATCATAGGATAATCATATATTCTTTCCTTTTGTTTCTCTATCTGTCAAAGTCTCAGAAGTAGATGGCAAAGATTATTGAAACAGTGGACATTTTTGCACTAATGTACTAAATTGATGTTTTTGTGGTTTTTCCCTCTTTACACACGAATGAAACTCCCATGTACATGAAATTCCATGTGGATTGTGATAGACTGGATTTTAATGTTGAAGGAGAAAGGGAGTACAAGTACTAGCATTTTCTAAGGGGCATGTCAAATTGGCAATGTTTTTGCATATGGATTATGATGTCACCAATTTTAGTAAAACATAGGCAAACAATCATGCCTTCTAAATTACAAGGGAAAAGGGAAGCTGTGGACGGGTCCACAGCTTTGGACTGCCGTCGATTGCAAGATCGACGGCAGTCTTGAAGGTGAAAGAAAGTGCGGTCCGGTTCAGCGAGTTAAGAGAATTCAGCGAGAACCGAATCGATTTGTGTTTCTCCCAATTCTTTTCATCGTCAATCTGGGGCATGAATTGTCGCTCTTCCCCATCTGGCGTTCAGGGGAGATAGTGTCTGGGGTGTGTCTGGAGCGGCGCCATTCGGAACCACGGCGTCCGTCACCGTCGCTGATAGTGTTCTTCGTGGCAACGTCTAGGGTGATAGTTCGGAACTTGACCGATGAAGCAGAGGCTGTCAACGATTTGTGGTGTGGAGGAGCAGTGGTGAATGCAGGGCAATTCGAGATGTGGCAAAGCAATGGCCTTTGGACCAGCGGCGATTCAAGGTGTGGGCAGAAGTTGAGAAAATTATGCATTTAATCTAAAAAAATTTGTTTCGAAGGAGAGAATGGTCAGGAACATAAAAGAAGCTGGACTCAGGAAACTAACAAAAAGTTACTATCAACATTGACACCGAGAAGGCCAAGCTTAGAGCTCATGTTCAGAATCCTGCTGGAATGGGCGAATCATCGGCTCACGAGGATGTCCAGAGGCAAAGGCCATGATGGATGACGCGTCGGCCACGTCCAATTGGTTGAACTGCACGCGGAGGAGGCCTTCAGCTCGGAGGGACTCCACAACCGCCATCCCCTTGTCGGTGTCCCTTGGCCATAGTCTTTGGAGGACTGGCAGCTGTGTCTCCCAAATCCCACCGGAGATGAGCACGATGAAAAACAATGTAATGGGGTATGAAAAAACCAAAATAAAGAAGCATCGAAACGGGCTAGAAACCGAATTGAAAAAGCGCCGAACCCACTAAAATGCGCACACCTTCAGGCTGCCATCGATCGCAAGAATGGGTCCACAGCTTCCCTTTTCCCAAGTTACAATTAGAAATTTGAATTTCTCAAAAAAAAAAATCCCTTGCGGGTCTGGTCATTCCACAAGGACTTTTTTGGCAACAAGGTAGCATGAGCAAAGAGGTGTATTATGGCTTTGTGCTTTGACACGTCTATATAACCAGTTAATGGTGTAGGAATACGTTGCCTTATTGGATATGCCTTCAAATTTTAGTTCATTAGCGGCCAAATGAGACAACCCTTCTTGCATCTTTTGTTTTATAGTTCTGGGAGTAGATGTTGAGAATCTTCAAATGTTTCACGGCTTACTGGTTGATTTATGTCTCAAGATATGGAAAACAGACACTGTATTTCTATATATTGTCATACTTGTGCATATTTTGCATGCTTGGTCTTTTGAATTTCCCCTTTATAAGGACTTCATTGTTACCAGGAATTGTTGTGACTAACGATGGAAATGCTATATTGCGTGAGTTAGATCTTGCCCACCCAGCTGCCAAGGTATGCTCCATTGCTCTATCACTCACTTTTGTTTATTCTCTTGGTGCTCTAGTGGTTCTTTTATTTCTTTTGAAGGGGATGCTCTCGTGGTTCTAAGAACAACAATCATGGTGTGCTTTTCTGGCCACGAGATCCATGGAAAATTTTCCTGCCATAGTTGTGGTACTCACCTCTCTTTTATGCAGTCAATGATTGAATTAAGCCGTACGCAAGATGAAGAGGTTGGAGATGGAACCACATCAGTTATAATACTTGGTATGTCTTAGGATTTTGATTTATATACGCAATGAACCTTGTATTAATCTGGAGTAGACCTCATATGATAGTTAATAAATTACTGAATAACAGAAGAGCTCAGATATGATTATTTAAATGTCGCCTCAAGAAAATAAATTACAGGTCCTTTGTTATAACTTCTTAATTGTCTGATCCTTCTTGAATACTTTAAGCTATTTGTCTATAATGCTTGTAGTGAGAAACAGGTCCATATTAATTTTTTTGAGTCCCACATTGTGCACTTTTCCTGGTTGCATGCGTACCTTTTTTACTTAAATTTAGCAGAAAGCACTTTATGTTTCATAAACTTGTTACTCATAATTTAGTAAATTTGTTGAAGCTGGTGAGTTGCTACATGTCGCTGAAGCTTTCATTGATAAGAACTACCATCCTACTGTAATATGTCGAGGTAAGTAAATTAACACCTAGAGAACCTTTACTTTGGATATCTCAAAAGAAGACCTTTACTTTGGATCTCTCAATAAAATCCTGGACTTTGGATTTTTCTTAATGCTAAGATTCTTTGATCTATCTTGACAGCCTATAACAAAGCTCTTGAGGATTCCATTGCTGTACTGGAGAAGATTGCCATGCCCATTGATGTGAATGATCGTATGTTCTGTTGATATGCAATCTAAATCTGTTTAATCTATCAATTCTCTTTATAAAGTATTTATTTTGTATGTTACTTTTTAGCATCTATGTGGTAAATAAGAACCATGTTTTTTTTTTTTGTAGGTGCCAAAATATTGGGGCTTGTGAAAAGTTCTATCGGCACAAAATTTACTAGTCAATTTGGGAACTTAATTGCGGTGAATATTTTGTTTATGATTTTAACTTTTAATTTCCTTATCTTTATTGTGTTATGTGCTTGTGTTGATGTCAACCTTCTGTAATGCACTTGAAAAATGCGTCGCAAAAACCATTTTATTTAGTAAGCTACTTCTGTTCTTTCTTGTCGAAGGATATTACGTCTTCACCAACTATCGGTTGTCATACTTTATAGGCTACATTCTATTAGCATTCAAATTGGTTAATTATGATGAGGGAGTTGCTCTCTGATATGCTTGTGTCTCACTTATTAATGTGTTTTTCTGTTGGAAGACTATACCCAATATTTTCCAATGTTGCTGCTCCAGGATCTCGCCATCGATGCCACCACCACAGTTGGTGTAGACCTTGGCCAAGGTATACGTGAAGTTGATATTAAGAAGTACATAAAAGTCGAAAAGGTCCCTGGTGGCCAGTTGGAGGATTCAATGGTTCTTAAAGGAGTAATGTTTAATAAAGATGTTGTGGCCCCTGGAAAAATGAGAAGGAAAATCTTAAACCCACGCATTATCCTTCTTGACTGTCCCCTTGAATATAAGAAAGGAGAAAATCAAACTAATGCTGAATTGATGAAAGAAGAAGATTGGTAAGAATATTATTTCAAATCTTTTGTTGAATTTTGTTTCTGCATTTTCATAGCATAACAGAAAAAATGTGGCAGAAAGAAATGACTGATTGGAATGATGAAATTTCCTTCATAATTACATATAAAAATTCCTCTTATAGTTGGTCATCCAATTTTTCTTCTAGCTTATAGATGAAATAGTTTCTGTTCATGAATTTCTAAAAAGACCTGTTCATGCAAGTCTTAGGAAAAAAAATATTTCTGTATTGAGTTGATCTTAATGTAATAGATTTGAGACAATGTTGATTAAGCATACTCATAGTTGACCAAAAGTGCCTGGAATGTTTAACATGTTTCAAAACAAGTTTATTTTGGAGATGTTTCAGAACAAGTTACTTTGTTAACCGTAGTGAAAGTTTATTCTGATATTACTGTATCTGTGAGTGAGACTTGAATCTTATTTAATTTTTTTCAACACTCTTGACCTTCATTGGATATTATTCTTTAAAGAAAATTTATTGGTTGTGGTTCTAAATTAGTGGAATCCTTATTTGTCTATCCCAAGAGTTGGCATCTTGACTTGCTATGAAATATATTTATTGATAATCTTTCAGAAATTGGCTCATCAATATATATCTGATATGGCACAATTTTTTTCCCCTAAAAAAGACAAGTTGAATCTGATGCCATAAGTGTGTCTTCTGTTCAAAGGTTTACGTTCACTTGCCGATGTTCATATACATATATAGCAGAGCCATTACTTCAAAAAAAGCCAGAGCCATGTGTTGTGGACTGTGGATTGGTGCTTGATTGTTGTACTGCGTTTGTGCTGGTTGGCTAGCCAAAAAATCCATGGATATGGAATTTAATGGCATGTTCCAGTACCTGTTGTGTGATGGACACATGCAATTGGAGCCATTGCCATGTGTGATGTATATATCCTTAAAATGGTTTAGGGAAATAACCTTTTAAAAACCTTTGATTAACCTAATGGAAGGAGCTTAAAGGCTATTTTGTGCATGTCATAAACTTCACGTTTCTTTTTTTAATAGTGCAGTAATAAATGATCAATTCCTCTCAAAAAAGTAATAAATGATCAATTTTATCAGGGAAGTTTTGCTGAAGATGGAGGAAGAATATATACAGAATCTTTGTATGCAGATATTGAAATTTAAACCTGACTTGGTTATAACTGAGAAAGGACTTAGTGATCTGGCATGCCATTACCTTAGCAAGGCTGGAGTTAGTGCTATTCGCAGACTACGGAAGACTGATAACAATAGAATTGCCAAGGCCTGTGGAGCTGTTGTTGTCAACAGACCAGAAGAACTACAAGAATCTGATGTGGGAACCGGAGCTGGATTGTTTCAAATCAAGAAGCTTGGAGATGAGTTTTTCACATTTATTGTTCAATGCAAGGATCCCAAAGCGTGCACGGTTCTTTTAAGAGGTCCAAGCAAGGATCTCTTGAATGAGGTGGAAAGGAATTTGCAGGTATAATTCATGTTGTAGTTTCATATATATGTATGTATTATATCTCCAGTTGATAGATATAATTTGGCAAGATCTAACAACACATTTGTAGGATGCCATGTCTGTGGCACGGAATATCTTGAAAAACCCAAAACTTCTTCCTGGCGGTGGTGCTACAGAGCTGACCGTATCAGCAGCTCTGAAGCAAAAAAGTTCATCAATTGAAGGGATTGAAAAGGTAAACAATGAGCCCAAACTCCTCCAGCCTCGCAGATTAAGTTGTATAATTTATTGATACTATATATATTTTTTCATGTGATCAGTGGCCATATGAAGCTGCAGCGGTAGCCTTTGAGGCTATTCCACGTACTTTAGCTCAAAATTGTGGAGTAAATGTGATAAGAACAATGACTGCCCTTCAAGGAAAGGTAAAAATTATGACCCTTCTCATTGCAAGGTTGTTTAGACTAGAATCTGATCAAGTTGAACAGTATGAGCTAGGTTCCATAACCTCCCCAAAAAACTTGTGTTTCTCTATGGAAAAAAAGCTACATTCGTACTCAACTAAATTCCGTGTTGTGTGATGATGAACTTATAATGAAAATTGACATTCTGCAACTTAGCTGCATCTCATCACATTAGCTTAAGCCAATGCAGAGGCGCCACTTGCTTATAATATGGCCCTAACACATTCACTTCCGGACCATTGTCAAAGGAATGACAGATAGCAGATTCACTGTTCCTGATCGTAGAAATACAATTGTGGATTAATGATCGTAAACTAAAGATAACCTGTCATTCTGAGGATGAATGTGGAATAAAGGTTTAAATTGTTGAATTATCCAATTCATTTTGGGCTGGAATGAGTAGTCTTCATGGGGTTTACATGACATAATTGTGTTTTGCCTATTGTTGTGCTAAGCTCTTTCTTTGTTGTTGAATACCTTTTGGGTGCTAACTTATTTGTTCAAATGACAGCAAAATGCTGTATAGTAGCTGTCCTTTGTCCAGCGAAACATAATCAACTTAAATTCGGGACAGCTATACATTATTGTTGCATGTAACTGCGATCTAGTGTTTGGAAATTTTTGTAGGAAGCACTGAATGAGATTTAAGTTAAAAATATCTGACATCCTGAAATTTAACTGAACTCCATAAGCATATAAATGTTGTGCGTAAGTATATTTTGCTTAAATATTAGTGTATGTTTATGCTGTTTTGTCAGTGTTCTGATAATTGCATATTTGCAGCATGCTAATGGTGAGAATGCATGGGTCGGCATTGATGGGAATACTGGTGAGATTGTTGATATGAAGGAGCGGAAGGTACTTTCTTTCAAGTTCTTTCAGCTCTTTCATGTCCCTCTTTATTCAAACTCAGAGATGTTGATCTTATATTCATTTTCTTATTTTCTCTCCAGATCTGGGATTCTCATAATGTTAAGGCCCAAACCTTTAAGACGGCTATCGAGGCTGCTTGCATGCTTTTAAGAATTGATGACATCGTGAGTGGCATCAAGAAGAAACAGGCTCCTGGTGCTGGTCCATCGCCATCCAAACCGAAGATTGAGGAAGAAGGGGATGCAGATGGTGAACAGATACTCCCGGAGTAGACGCATTGGTTTGGTGTCGACAAGGTTCTAAGCTGACAAAATATTTATTTTTTACTATCGTCAGTTGAGCTAAATTGCTTTTCTTGGGGAGCATCGAAGGTTGTGAATTATATGGCAGACTCGGCTCAAAATTTTTGTTCAAGTTAGTACCTTGTGTAATGAGTTCGTCCAGAAACGTTTTGCAGGCGTTTCTTCTATGGGTGTCTTAACATATCATTTCCTACCGAACAAAGTCATGCTGCACTGCGTATTGATCTGTGATTTATCTCGGGAGCCTCTGCACTCATTAACTACGATGAAAGGAATTCAGCTACCGATAGTTCTGTTGGTTTGAATCCGAGTACAGGCCATTACCAACCAATGACTTGTTTCGAACTTTGAACGCTTTATTATTGGGATTTGAGAGTTTAATTTGTCGGCAGAGTTCTATGTTAATGTCAATTTTAATGAGGTTTTCAATACACTGAAAGAAAAAAAGAAGTAACATTAAGCTTCAAGGGTCTTTGTTATTATATACTTTTTTTATTACTGGAGAAATCTATTCCAATTATGGAATAATCAGTCATTCTAGAATCGCAAAAATTGAAGTAAACTAGTTAGAACCAACAATGTGATTAATAAATTAACATCGAAAAAAAAAAAAATAGAACGAGCACTTCTTATTTTTCCTATATATATATATATGGGTGCGTCTCCGGAGGGAGGCTTCCGGTGTGATGGCTTCAAGCCTTCAACAATGAAACTTGGGGCCCTGCGATGAGCTAGTTCTTAGTGGTCTATTTTTAGCCGATTAACCAGTTGATTAAGTAAAGTATATTTGATGCTGAGCTACACTAGATAAATGTAAACATAAACATAATCAGGTAAAAGCAGTGCATTTTCAATCGTAACTAAATATTTGATTTTGGTGTTGCAAAAAAACAAAACTTTTGAAGCAAAATATAATAAGCTAGAAAAGGTGTATATATATATATATACTAGAACACGCATATTTTGTTCTATGCTCCTATTTTATTGTGCGTAGTGTACTCAGCGCCTTAACCTAGTAAGTGTAATAACACATCCAAGATAGAGTTGGTGTATTAATTTGCATAATCTATAATAATATACATTGGACTTTTTATTATAATTTCCTATTGATATATTTTGGATCAAATGGTTTTTATATGTAAACAATATATTCATAACTGCAAGTTTCAATTTGTGTACTCATTCTGTCATATTTTTCTGTCAAATACAAATACAAGTTTCGATGCGTTCCTGTAGCACCGCATGCTAAAGATTAAAATTTAATGCACTTCGACGGGAAATCACATCTGAATTGATTAGAAAAGGAACTTGTGGCATGCATCCGCAGATTTCTGCAGCTTGATGCATACAACTTAATGTCGGGAACTTGAGAAATAGTCATGTGCTCTGTAATACTTGTCTAAACAAACATTATAGAGAGGGTGGATGGGCTCCAATAGATTGCTGTAGGGACCCAGAACTGCATTTGGCAGTGGAGGGCCAGCTGCATCCTTTGAGTAGCTATATTGACTCGCAGACAAGCCACTGAGACAGTAACAAGAGTGATAGAAGTCCCTATGCTTCCCAGGCTTGTCCTTGAACCCTCCCTCGAGTACCTGTAAAGGGCAGTACATGTCATTTTGCACACTTGCGGTACAATAAAGCACGAGAAAGTTGAAAAATATGATAAAAGATGAGGATGCTTTAGCACTACACTAGACTTTAAGGTTGAGATATCCAATTCAGGACAAGAACCAATAAAGGCAATCAATTTGGTATCAGGGATATCCAAACTCTCCCTATAGTTTACTTGTCCTCTTTTTCCTTTTTATAGCAAACAAGCAATAATGTAAATCTTGCAAATTTTCCCTCTGCAGGAATGAATACTAACGCAAGCAAACAACAAACTACATAAGACGTAAGTTACGTTTTTTATCCAGTTCTGAAATTAAAAGCTTTTGCTAGCTTTGATGCCATGTGACTTCTCTGTACATGTTAAAAGTTTTAGATAATCTTCTTCAATTGAGATACATACACTATAGTCGATAAAAGTTTGCTTTAAAAGAAGCTACAACCACGTGTGTCATAACTAGATACTTGAACAATATAAAAATCAACCAACTGTTTATCTATCATATTGTATAGAGAAGCTATGATATTGCTAAATAAATTATCTTGCATTCAGTACATATCACCTGTGAACATAAAAGTATATATTGCTGCAAGGCAATGTTGTGGAACAACGGGCCACACTCAGGATGTGTCCTTATGAAAGTCAAACCAACATCTGCCGTCATCCCTGTCACAAAGACATTCCACCACTAGTTACAATATTCAATTGAAGTATTATGCATAAACTGGTTTAACGTATATCCAAAAGATTAAGACATTGAAGCAAGAATACTTCCACTGGAGCCCACAAGCATGGTTTAGTCAAAGACACTTCAAACAACAACATTAATGCACAAGATAGACCACATCTTTTATGCACAGAAGTAACCACTTCTAGGATCGACATGTTTTATGCAGTTTCAAAATTTGTAAACCAAGATGTAAAACTCATTTTACATCTAAGTTAGCTTACAACTCAAATCTGCGACCATCTGATGATAGAAACATTTTTTTGAGAGGATGATGATAGAAACATTACCAAGATGATCCTTTGCATTTCTATTTTGGAAAGTGAGTGTGATTAAGAAGGCATTCCACCAATTTGCCGATAATTCTTTGACTTAAAACCCCAGTATCATTCATGATATATTTTATCTCAACAGTTCAGGTTCAAAAAGTGTACGTTTGAATGCTAGTCTTATTAGTATGCACATCCTGGAATATTAATGTTAGCCTAGTACAGCTATATGGTTTTAACCAAGGTTTAAGTATATTCGACGGTATGTACCAATATCCTCTTTGCACAATAAAAATGATGAAAGAAAGTTATACAATCCATTTCTATAAGATATATTAATCCACCTTGAGTTTCACGCTCAGAAGTCTGAGCTTCAATTTCATCGGAGTCTGCCACCGCTACATTTTTGTTAATCATTGGCAAGAGCCTCTCAACTAAAGCGAGAGCACCTCCCTAGTGGCATCACACACCCTAGACGTAAGTTGAATGACTGAGAAATATCAAACAATATAATGAGGAAGATCATTACTTGCCAAAAGGAATAGCAACCATCGACTAGTTTATTTGTTCGACCTTGAAATCCACATTCTACACCTTGCCGAGATGCTATCCAACCCTAAACATACACACAAACTTATTAGTGCTTGACAGATTTATAAATAATTTACTGATGCAATTACACACTGTATAGTAAAGTAATGCAAGTACGTATAATAGTTAAATCAACTATATCAGTCGTAGAAACTAAACATTAAGAGGTTCGAATTGTTTCATGAGATTCTAATCCTGAGTTTCATGAGTCATCTACAAATGACTGCATTTCCGCCCCAAACTGAAAAGATAAGTTCATCTTTAGGTGATGTTAAGCAGTGAGAAAGGATTTTTAAATGTTCAAACTCAAATCTTAACATCAGTGTAAAGCTTATAAACTCTTTGTCACAGATGTTAATGGACCTTTCTATGTTATCAATATATGTTGAGGTGAAGAAACTTATAGAACATATGACTTCAAGAATCAGCAGACTTCCAATCTTGTTTGAAGTTTGAAGGAAGTGTATCCAGGTAAATAGGCATAGCTGTCAGTTGAGAAACTTTTCTACTCAAATCCATTTGTGAGTGTTATTTACTTAACATTGCATTACTAAATGTCTAATTTGTCAAAATGTCATCATTGCACAACCATTCGCATTAATAGTTCCTATTATCCCCCTATGCAGATCCAATTAATCTAATAGAATAATACTGCAATTGTGCAGACTGTCAAAGATGCAAAGTCCGCAGTTAGAAGATCCACTGGAACTACCGTGCACTCAAGATTCCAACAGCATATAATCAAACAGTAAACAGTAATCAACTACTTATTTCATTAACATGATTTCCTGTCTTCGTTGACAAATAAAACACAAGAGCACACCCATATCTTCTTGCGCCATTGTTAAGAGTACTATGTAAGACACTACAAACTTGGTCATCATATAATAAAAGAAACTGAATATGTAAACAGTTTAATCAAATCAGATTTGATTCAGCTACTTACAATTAGACTATGTAAATCCAACTTATCAGCCTGATTTATCAAAATCATGGTGGCCAAACCACAGAAAGTGTACCTTCAACAAATACAGGATTGAATTAGCTACATTCAAACAAATAATTCTAACAATTTGTCGAATGAAGATGCTCAGGGATAAGAAAAAGGTCCTCAAGAAACATACCCACCATGAGCTTCTGAACCAGGTTCCCCAGCAATACCACCTTCATATGTTTGACACCTACAGAAAAAAAAATCGTTGGTAGTCATACATAAAATGTGGGAAAACAAGATAAAACAAATCAAGTCATTGATCTACAAGTGTGTATGGAAAAAGCAGGTTGAGAAAAGAAGAGATGAGAATGGCAAGAAAAACCCAAAAAAACACAATCGGTTCCACACTCTAACCAAGGATGAGTTGTACACTATTTCCACATAACATCATTCTCCTCAAAGGATTCTCACAGTTATTAATTCTGAATGAAGTATGCATGAATTAAGTATCTTTAACTGGATTTATGTGATTACATTTAGAAGTTAGTTTTGAGATTGTTGTTTTAATGCATGCACTAACATTATGTATTTTTGAAGTAGACTACAGTTGTATCATTCAACTGTTTTTGAAAAGATAGTTCAACTGTTAAAGGGTCAATTATTACACACTGGAAACAAGTATCCTGTAAATATAAGACTTTGTCTTGCAAGCAGTTACCCGTTCTTATTTGTATGCAAAGACACTTCTTTATCAGATAATCCAGACAGTCATAAATCTTAATATATCTCAACTAACAGTGTGGTGATACATGACATGATTCTAAAGATAAATCATCTTAATTAAGCATGTGCAGCCTTAAAAAAAAAAAAGCATGCCTAGCTCATTATCATCATCTCTTTATTGCTACAACAATCAACCACAAGTTCACTGAATTTAAAAATAAATGTTGATACTCGAGTTGTTAGGAAGGATGTGGTGAGTCAAACCACAACTATGTGAAGACAACATAGTTTGGGCTACCACCCTTAAAAATAACATGGAAAAAAAAAGCAAGACAAACCTCAATATGTATTCGCCAACATCTTTTACCAGTTCATAATCAAGAATGTTCAAAACACTTGCAACCTGATAATTCAAAAGAAAAGAATTAGGGTATTCAACTTTGGACTACATAATTGATGCTAAGAGTTCTTCAATGAGGCCATGAACTCTGACAGACTTTTGGGTGAAGCGACATGAATTTTAACTAGGTATGTGTATGCATGACTTTTTAGACTTGTATATGCATAATTAACCAAATAAAGATGGTATATCCATGCACAAGCTAACAAATGAGCATGTGAGCTCTTCTTGAAATGCATAGACAGAGAAGGGTAAAGAAAAATAGTATAGTCCGTATCTGTAGAGGCATTATATCAAATTAAGAATTAGTATGTTCTCTTATATTTCCATCATGAACTTGGCCAGATTTGCGGTGTTGTGCCAGCAATACCTATATGTTTGAGCAGACCAGAAATGTTTTTTTTTTTTGAGAAGGGCAGACCAGAAATGTTAAAAAATCAATTGGAAAGAATATTGTTTTAAAGGGCATGAAAAGATATTTGACCGATGCTGATTGGCATTGTCCAGGACAGGCTGTCGACCAACATGTGTTTGGCAAAATTATTTTCGGTTCGCATGTGATCACGATTAACATGCTACATAATACAACAACAACAACAACAACAAACCCTTATCCCACTAGGTGGGGTCGGCTACATGGATCATACGACGCCATTCGTTGATCCATGTTCATAAGATTCGACAGAGTCTTACGCTGGCTGTCGGGGCCTAACACAACCCTTCTCCTTTATCCGGGCTTGGGACCGGCTATAAAACATAGGCGGAGTTAATTTAAATAAAATATATTTAACAAAATATTACAAAATTTTGATGAAATGACAAATAATAAATAATATTAAATTAATCCTTTATAATAAGTAAATTATATATAATATATAAAATATTGTGTGAGGAATATAAGAGAAAATTAGAGAAGAAAAAATAGATTTGAAAAAAAAATGTCATGTCCAGGAAAAAAGTTAATTTAAAAAAAAAAAGGTGGGCGCGAGCAAAAAGTGGTCGAGTTCCACAAAAAAGGTGAAACATAGTGGGAACCAGGGTCACGTGAGGGTCACGTGGCCCTAGGGTTCCAATTTCAGTTCCGCCAAACACAGACCGGAACTAGGATTGGTTCTGGCTAGGTTCCGGTTGCCAAACAGCCTAATGATTTCCTCGTAACTTTCCAAAGTAGTTGGGCATAGACCTTGGACCAGCTCAATTTGTGAGGCATACACTGTAGGGAGACAAGTCTACGACATGGATGGGGACTTGAGGATTGTCTGTAAGCTTTTCTCAAGAATCCAATGTATATGAAGTTCAATATATTCTTTTGATTCTCAAGAATCCAAAGGATTCATCAATGTAGCGAACAATGATCAAAAGATGTACACGTCTGATCACAAAAGACATGAGGAACCAAAACAAAAACGGAAGGATATTCAATATCCACAGAAGGAAACTATCCACCATCGCATTCTCTCAAAAAATGTATAATAGTTTCTATGTAGCACAAGTGTGTGGTTGCAATGGAGCAATATAGCCCACATGACTGCCAATGCCACAATCCACAGCTGCCTCCATCCTTGATCTCCCAACACGACAAATGAGTAGAGCCTGTAGAGATCACCAAAATGTATCCATAGCTGAAACGTCATGTCAGTTCATTGTATCCATCGTCATAGCTTCGAAGTGATAGAGCAGCTGCAAAATAGGTAACCTACTTCTTCCGCTGAAGATGCACAAAGTACAATATCCATGGTGAGTGGTGGCGCCCATCTCGTCTTGTAAACTCGTGACGATCTTGCCACATCTCATAAGACAAGCAAAGATCTTAACTTTGAGTGGCAAGCGTGACTTCAAATCAGACGAGAATGTACTAGGAACTCAACCAGTCATGTGCCCACTGGCAGTAGATGTATAAAGATCCTCCATTCAGAGAAGTATCCAAAGGGCCACACCCAGCCATATGCCTTGGTCTTTGTCTGGACAGAATCGCACAATCCAGTCCAATAATATGAGTAGCTTCGTGAACCGTTCATCTGAAAGCCAGTGTGAAACAATGGGATCCAAGATTCTCCAGTTAGAATGCAGAGATAGACGCGGCCGAATCTGCCAAAAGTATCACCAGTCAAGGGAATGTCTTTGCAAGCGTGTTGCTCGTCATTCACTCAAGCCTCAAAAGGAGAAGGCCACCCCCGATGGAGGCAGTGTGTAGGGGACATATTAGAGAGAGATTCTGACAATGCCTCGCCAAAAGTGTGATGCATAGGAGTCCCAAAAGAGGTCTCTATCATAACACGTGAAGAAAATTGTGCTCCGTAATCCTACATTGGCCCAACAATCCGTCCAACCCATCAGGCCAAACGTGCTTGGTTGGTCTGGTGGAGGTCCCAAACACCCAAACCGTAACATGAGATGGAGCGACAGACATTACTCTAGGGCATTAACAGAACACCCTGCCTCTCGGCATCGCAAGCCTGAGGAAAAATGGATCTTAATGGAGTCAATATGCCTTTGTGCTAGCATACACAATACTGAATGTATATGCAAAGAGAGATGATAAGACAATACGGCAGCACCCCTGAGAAAGAAGTTCGGAGCTCCATCCCCAAAGTTGTCAGTACATACACTCCACAACTCAGGTCCACCACCCTTGGGTCCCATCATGGAGATTGGAAAAGGGGTAGCCCTAGGTAGGTCATAGGCACAGTGATTGATTTCGCTTCACATGGGTAACCTCTTGCACCATGCTAAAAAGGATGAAAGATAACTTGGTACCATAGATTTGAAGGCCTGATGTAGCTCCAAAAGGCTCCACGAAAACAGTTGTTCACCCTCCATTGTGGAAATCCTTTATGAAGAACACATCGTCTGCATCCTATAGTAGAGGCACCAACGAGCCCCTCACTGAACCTGACAAAATACCTCCAGGAACCCCACGCGACAAGCCGAGAAGATGCATCTAATTAGGGCATCGATAGGCAAAAAAAGAGAATGGGGGGGGGCTAAAGGACATCCCTGCCAGCCCCGTGCTATGGCTAGACCTAATTTGATGATACATGAAGAAAATAGACATCATCTTTTTCTTCTTTTATTTAGGGAATGAATAAAGAACTTCTGAGCTCCAAATTGCATATATATAGCACAAAAATAAAAAAAAAACTCCCCTATATGTATATATATAAATTAAATATGGACAAAAAAATAAATATATGTTGATTAGTACCTTCCCCTTCTTTCCACCGCATTTTGGAATTGAAAGAAAATTGAGATGTTGGACAATCTTGTCAGAATTTAAGTAAACCCTTCTTCTGTGACGTAAACTTAGCACAAAAATAAAAAAAAACTCCCCTATATATATATATATATATATATGTCAGAATTTAAGTAAACCCTTCTTCTGTGACGTAAACTTAGCACAAAAATAAAAAAAAACTCCCCTATATATATATATATAAATTAAATATGGACAAAAAAATAAATATATGTTGATTAGTACCTTCCCCTTCTTTCCACCGCATTTTGGAATTGAAAGAAAATTGAGATGTTGGACAATCTTGTCAGAATTTAAGTAAACCCTTCTTCTGTGACGTAAACTCATAGTAGAACTGCCCCGCTCAAATGAAGCAATCAAATCGGTACCCATATCTATATTTCCATTTTTCTTGTACTGTTGTACATTTTCCATATAGTTTATACATATACCAGGCCCTCTTGTCGTCATTATTTTCTTTTGAAGGGGAAAAGGTTTTTACTCAGAAAAATGAAACTACCCAGTCATCAAAGAGATGACAAAATCAAACCAGTTTACATATGCCTTTAAAATGAAACTACACGAAACAAAGTTATGTAATATAGCAAGCTGAATATAAGGGTCGTCTAGATTCAGGTCAGGTTGTTGACAGCAGTAGCTGCAGCATGGGAAACAACAGCAGTCATCTGATCACCCACATGTTTATTTCTTGGCTCCTGCAATTCTTCAATTAGTCCTGGCATTGGACCAGAAGAAGCAAGAGCTTCTCCTATGTACAGACACCAATGGGTCCGTTTGGTTCAAACATCATTAAGGGGAAGGAAAGGTAATAGAAGGGAAAAAAACTAGAAGAAAAGAGAGTGAATGGAGATGAAAGTATTCACCGTGTTTGGATGGAGTAAGGGAATAAGAGTTAAAGTAATAATGCTACATAATAATGTCAATAAATTTACATCACAAAATGCGACAATAATGTTTGCTACTTCCTCAATAATTATTACTTACAATTTTTTTTCTGAGGGAATGCTACTTACAGAGATTGCAGTATAGCAAGCACGAACATCAATTTCCCCAGCCTCATGCATTCTGAAAAGGAAAGCAAGTTTTTTTGGGGTAAAAGAAAAGAGGACCAAAGGAAAAAGTGGAGTTATCAACAACATCCAACAAAGAATAAATTAATACTTAAAAACAAAAATTACAAAAAAGTTTATTAAAGAATGTCAAAGACATCAACTGTGCTCCCTGATTTAGTCATCATTCACTGCAATTCATTAACTTTTATTTGTATTACAAAGATCGCAACAAATTACTCACACCATTCTTTAGGAGGAAATTCTTTTGTCTATTATTAATGGTTATTATATTGAATTCAACATGAACTCCGCCTATGTTTTATAGCCGGTCCCAAGCCCGGATAAAGGAAGAGGATTGTGTTAGGCCCCGACAGCCAACGTAAAACTCCGTCGAATCTCATGAACATGGATCAACGAAATTAGCCGACCCCACCTAGTGGGATAAGGCTTTGTTGTTGTTGTTGTAGTATATTGAATTCAACATGATTCTTCTATGACGCAATTAGTATCTTCAAACTGTTCTTACATCTGAATGATCAAACACCATGTCAATCAACTATGAGGTTTGTCTACATTATCACTGAGGCTATCGCCAAAGGAAACAAACATAGTTGAAAGATTTCTATAACACAAGGATAATGTACTTTCGGGTGTACTCAAATTATCATCCGAACACTTGGGCCAAGCTAAACAAAAGAGAACGCGGGAAACATCTTCAGGAACAACTAATAGCTCCCAAATACATGTCTTATTATGTACCATGTTTTCTTATCCTGCAGACTATTTCTTGCAAGGAGAAGAATACCATGATAAACCACCTTTAATCCATTAAGAATTTGAAGTTTCAAAGGAAGGAGCCAGCTCGTATCCAAAATATAACTTCTTTCAAGCAAGGGAAATGGAGAATAACTTTTGCATATAAAATAGTATACCAGAAGGGTTGAATGCAAGATTTTGCAAGGAACTGGGAACCAAACATTACACATCTATTACCATAAAATGATGTACTTGGGTTGTCAGTTCAAAAGGATAAACTATTAGCACAGTGGAGTACTGAATTCTTAGCGGTTTTTTTATCATCCTGGAAGATCTTTATTTGAACGAAAGCCAAAAAGGATAGGTGAGACTACTTATCAAGAAAAAATGAAAAGGATATTCTAGTGGCAGAACATTGTTTTTTAAGTTTGTATAAGATAACGTTATCATCAATTACTTCTAGTTGAAGTAGCTTGGAAATAAAAAATCAAGATATGTGAACATGAATATTTTCAACAAAGTAGGAGAACTGGACGGATCCACACCTGAAGGCGCCTGAAGAATCTTTCATCCGAATAATAAAGTTGTGCATATTATCTCTACAAATATTCATGTTGTCAATATGAAAGAAAACATAGACTCATCAGTAACAGCAGATGTAACATGATTAGAAAAATAATTACCTTTTAATGGATGCCAATGCCGTGTCACTTCCTAAGGATATTAAAGAATTAACTGCGGCATACGTTGTTGCAAGATGAGGCAACTAAGAAGAGAATTTCTATCAATTTTCGGAAGGGTGAAAAATGAAATGATAAAAGGATACCTGTAGAAGTGTTTCTCATATATCAAAGAATAGGATGAAAAATATCGGTCATGTACTCAAATCAACCATTTAATTAAACTTGATGAAAACTAAACTACTTAGAGTAAGCAATACGCTTAGATTCCTATATAATCCAAGAATATTTGAGTTAAATTGTTACAGAGATTGAGATGAAGTGTACACATGAAATATGTTGTTTTAGGAAAATATGCTGGCAAATAAGGAAGAATTTATTATTATTTAATTATCAGATCTATTGGCAAAATAAAATGTCGGTGACATTATAACCTTCTCAAACATGTAAAATCAATCAGCCATCATCTTCACTGAGAAACTGAGTGAAGGTAGTTTCAGCGAAATATCATTAAGCACTCTCAAATACCAAATCTAATTACATTGTTGGATGACAACCACAACTCTGGTGGTCATCCTTTTTCTTAAAAAAAAATACCAAATCTAATTTACTATTGAAAGGATGGAACTTAATCTGGCTGCAAAAGGTTTGCATACATCAAAATAAGATTTATGAAACAGCACATTTAGATTGCAAGAAATTATCAAAACACCTGAAGTCAAAACAATAGTCAATTTTCTCATACTGCTAAAAAAAAGTCAATTTCTCATAATTACAGGTGCAATTGCCAACATAAATGAAGCACTGCAATTTATTGGAAAAAATATATAACTTTCATCAAAGTAGTCATTAGAAATTTGGTAGAACAAACCTGTCCTGGTCCTCCACCATATCCACCATCCTTATCCTGTGAAATTTCAGAAACATAATTACCACAAAAAAACATTTTAAGTGTTCTGAAGTGTGTTAATAATTTCATTGGACTCATATATGTTGAAAACAGAAAACTTATTGAATTAAAGTTTGCTAGTAAGAGCCAAATTCGTACAGTTAGGGTCAGAGAAAGACTGGTTAGTGATTCAAAGATCATCCAAACACAACCATCACAGCCAAAGAAGAGGCACCTGGCATCGAGATAGAAAATCCACCATATTGTTTTCAAGCTCTGGGTCAAGACATTCTCCCAATAGAGTAATTGAGTGAAGAATCCAATAGCATATCCATGGTCGGCTGCATTCAACAATCATTCCCACATCAACGTGAAATTTATAGCTTCTATATATTTACAGCCTTCCATACAAAAACATCTGCCTAACACATCATTCTTACCTGGAATCCAAGACATGAAATCTTGGCCCAAGTTGTTTAAGTCCCCTTGTCAAAAATGCAATATGCCTGTCACGCCATATTTCTAGCCTGCAAAACACCTTTAATAATTGGAAGGTTGATATCCATGAAACCATTTGGAGAGAAATGGCTGAATTGATGTAGGGTTTCTGTCAAATTGGACATGCTATTAAAAGCTTAATCCAACTAAAAGTGTAATATCCTTATATTTATAATCTTAACACTCCTTTCACTTGTCCACTGCTGATAACTTTAATCTAACCCAGCCCACTAGATGGACAAGTATGGGAGAAAATATATATTTTTAATACGAGCTTCGGTGAGGTTTGAATTCAAGATTTCCTATTCTGATACCATTAAATTAGATAGGTTATCAACTGTCCTAAAAATTTAAGCCAATAAGATGAGTAACATCTTTATATTTATAATCTTAACAGCTTCTAAGTAAATAAAACTGGTGCTACAAGAAAGGAGTTCTGTAGAAAAACATTTTTTTTCCACTTTCCTTATGAAAATGGAACATTGGTTAAGTGACTGAAAGAGAAAGGCAGGAATGAAATTATAACATTCACTAAACAAAGCTTGCATGGTTTTTTTCTCGTAAAAGAACATTCACTAAATAAAAGAAACATAAACATAAGAATGACACACCTTTTGTATTGAGTATGCTAGGATTTTCTGTAGAAGTTCTTCAATCACTCTTCAACGTAAGTGTAGAAAAATCACGAAATTAATTCAACCACAATCTAAAAGCCCACAGAAAAAAAATTTGGATGCCCGCAGAAAATCACGAAAGTAATTCATAAACCCAGTCAAAAGTATCACAATTTCCACAGAGAAAAAGTGGAAGCAACCCATTCAATGTGGTCTAACTAGTCTATATTATTATATAGAGTTAACAGCATCCTGTCATGTAGTTTTTCTTCAAAGAAAACGTGTCTGAAGCTTTGTTATTCATTATACTCTCTGTCTGAAGTTTAACACCTCAAGGAATACAACCTGTCCTTCCGTGATCAGCTTCATAACTCAAATTTCACATTAACAAATTTTAACGTAGTTCAAATTTCATATTACACAGCTCTCCGTTGTTTTTTTCCTTCTCCATGTAACATAAACAAGTCATGATCTTCTAGTGCTTCAATCGTTCAAACGAACTCCGTAAAGCTCCGACATAATGTAATTTTATTCAGTGTCAAGACCAAAGCTTCTTAGGTTTTTTTTTCTAACAGCAAAAAGGATCATTCTACTCGATTACGCAAGAAAAGTTAGAGAGTGAGAGTGAGGGAGAACAATCCTAAGGAGAGGATTCGACGAGAGAGGGAGGAAGAAGGGTTACATGACAGATTGGGCCTCCCGGCCGACGCTACCAAACATCTGATAGATCTCGAACACTTTCTCCTCCACTTTCAGCTGCTCCACCTGCGTCACGGTGAGCCTCGACGGCGGCGGCGGCAGGGGATCGACATCATGAGGATGATCGCCGACTGAGGAGGATGAAGAAGAAGACGGGGACGGCGGCGAGATGGGCGGTGGCGCCGCAGCAGAGCCTGAGGACTTCATGACAAAATAGTCGCCGCCTTCAATTATTCCGCACTTTGCTGCTTTTGTTTTTGTTTCCCCCTTCCGTTGCCCCCCTTCGCCTCTTGGTATACTCCAAACAAAGACGCACGATATATATATATATATATATATATACGTACAAAGACGCACGCATATATATATATATATATAGTATACATGTTGCCCCCTCTCCTAGTGGTAGAGGGGTGAGTAACCTTTCATTGTTCCTTGTTAAAAAGTAAGAACACTAGTTTTTTATCTGGCTAAGAATAATTTGTTTTTACTCATTATATTTTTAATATAGAAATATTGAATTCTCTAACCAAATATTTTTAGGATTTGCTTAGACTCCAATTTGTTTGTGCGCATTATCTCTCCATGGTGTTGTTGTCCTTGGCATTTTTGTGCTATTCTTGAGGACATTCGAAGCACTCTTGACCTCTTATTACTGATCTAGTTAGTTTTTTTGTCTTAGAACAACTAATGTTGTTTATTATTTTGTTGCTTTGGCCGCCAGCCTGAGGTGTATTTTTGGGACACTTTGCCCACCTCCGGATCTAGTCATATCCTGTGTAATGACTCTTTAAATATTATTTAATGATATTTCTATTTTTTTCCCAAAAAAAATCATATACATGATGGCCATATTGATTCTAACATTTTTAAAATATTTTTCCTACATATATAATGAATTATTATTTTAACTGTATTTATTCTACCATTCTTAAAATATGTTTTTTTTCTTATGTATAACATGATATTTTATCTGTACTGATTCTAACATTCTTAAAATATATTTCCCTACATATATCATCAATAATTATTTTGATTGTATTGATTCTAACATTGCTAAAATATGTTTTCCTACAAATATCATGAATTATCATTTTTTCTAACATTCCTAAGACATGTTTTCCTACATATACCATGAATTACTATTTTAATTGTATTGGTTCTAATATTCTTAAAATATGTTTTCTTACATATACCATGAAACAATTTTTTAATTGTACTGATTCTCAACATTCTTATAATATATTTTTTCTACATAAACTTAATGGGTGTATCCCTGTTTTAAAGAAAGTGTATATCATCTTCTTATTCATCAGATCAAGAATCAATGAATAATATTTAAAATTTCTAAATAAAAAATAAAATAAGATTTATAAATTTTTAATTCAATGAATAGAAACATATGAGACACGGTGTCTCTCCGGACACTTTCATTTTTTTTTCCTTTCTACATATTTCATGAATTATTATTTTGGTTGTATTGATTCTAACATTCTGAAAATATATTTCCTACAAATACCATGAATTATTATTTTGATTGGTTCTAACATTCTTAAAATATGTTTTCTTACATATATCATTGATTATTATTTTTATTGTATTGGTTCTAACATTCCCAAAATATGTTTTCCTACAAATACTATGAATTATTATTTTGAATGTATCGGCTCTAACATTCTTAAAATATGTTTTCTTATATATTTACCATGAATTATTATTCTGATTGTATAGGTTCTAACATTCTTAAAATATGTTTTCTTACACATACATAAATTATTATTTTGATTGTATTTGTTTTTACATTCCTAAAAAATGTTTTCCTATATATATATATATATATATATATATATATATATTCTTATATATACCATGAATTATTATTTTGATTGTATTAATTCTGACATTTTTAAAATATGTTATCATACATATACCATGAATTATTATTTTGGTTGTATTTGTTTTAGCATTCTTCAAATATGTTTTCCTACCTATATCATGAATTATTATTTTGTCTGTATTGGTTCTATATATTTTTAAAATATGTTTTCATACATATACCATGAATTATTATTTTGATTGTATTTGTTTAACATTCTTTAAATATGTTTTCCTACCTATATTATGAATTATTATTTTGTTTGTATTGGTTCTATATATTTTCCTACAGACATCATGAATTATTATTTTGATTGTGTTGGTTCTAACATTTTTAAAATATGTTTTTTCTACATATACCATGAATTATTATTTCGATTGCATTGGTTCTAACATTCTTAAAATATATTTTTTCTACATACACCATGAATTATGATTTTGACTATATTGGTTCTAACATTTCTAAAATATGTTTTCCTACTAATATATATTCATTATTAAAAGAAGACGTAGGAACTGGAAAGTGTCGTGTCACATTCCCTCATGAAGTCTTGAAATATAATAATTCAATTAAATGAATAAACACATAAATTTTTTTGTGGATAATAATTTTTATTCACTTTATTTTTGGAGACTAAAATAAAATTTAAAGATGTGTAATAATTTATTTAATGAATATGTAAAATATGACATGTGTCACTTTTTTATGAATCCATATTTATCACAATATACTTTAAATTTTTAATGATTCATCCCACATTTGAGATTTACCACATGAGAGAAAATCAGAGGAGGTTATTAGAAGGAATTGGTGACCAATGGATATTGTGTTGTAAAAAATATTCTATAAGGGTTCATTTTTCACTTTAATCTCATAAAATAAATATGAGTAATTGTATAAAAGGTATTACAATTTTCAATAATTAATTTTGACGATGTTTACTTTTTTGAAACCTATGATCATGATGTCATTGGAAATAGTAAAAACTATCTTTATTGATGTAAGTTACTAAATAGTCATTGATTTATTAATCATCTATTCAATTGCACAACTTTTCTTTATTATTATTATTAATGAAAAAAGGTCTCTCGACACTTACAACTATCATAGATAGAACTTAAGACAACTTTATAAAGATCATCTAAGTGCCTTCAAAAATTTTGAAGATGATAATTTGAACGCATATCGATAATATAAATTTTAAGTTGATGTTTAAGACAAAAATATATTTAGAAAAGTCATTGATATATAATTGACCCAACTTCATTAGATTAGCAACACTAAGAGATCTAAAAAACCAGTCGAATTAATGCATGCCATGTAGCAAATAAATTCCATAGTTGTTTAATTGAAATGATTTTAAGTTAAAATCAAAATGTTTATTACCATCATAAATAAATAAGATAATAATGATGTACATTTATTATTCATGGGACTTTTACATCATGATCTTCGTTCATGAATAAATATATAATATATATATGTTAGGTACAAAGAGACCATGTATCCCATAAAAATATAAACATCTTTCATAAGTAATCATCGTTCTTCATCCTTTATTGTTTGTAGTTTCTCTTTACACACATTAGTGAGTCTTGTAAGATTTATAATATCATGATCTTTTCTATCTAAGAACAATGATAAGACAAAAAATACCCTAATGTAATCTTCGACCTTTTTAAAGGAGAAAACATGTATCATTTACATGAATGTAACCAAGAAAACATTATCTAATATAATCTTTTCATCAACAAATTATAAAGCCACTTTTATTTGTTTCTTTTTAGAGACATCACTTTATTAATTAAGTAAAATTTTAGGAATGCCTTTAATTATTTTTTATGAAATCACATTCACAATTTTTTTTCTAAAAATTATGTAATAGAATTTGTTTATTTTTATGAGTTTTTTTCAACACAATCGTACCTATATCTTCATTATGGTCAACAAAAAAATTTGATAAAGCTATAAAAAGATTTTCCTTATTTGCAGAATCTTCAAACTCGTTGTAACCATGAAATGATAGCCTTTGATGCAAAAGATATCTCATACAATTAAGTGACTTATGTAATCAGGTTGAATTATCAAAATTCGCTTAATGTACTTGCTTGTTAAGAGTCAACCAAATATATTAATTTTGCTTCATTAAAATTTCATGTTTATTACGAGATTGATTATGATAACTACTAACCTTGCATGTCATTTTCTAAAAACCTCGACAAATGCTTATATAACACCTTCTAAAATGCATCCATCACATAGTAAAATACACCTATACGTGGACATCATATTGACTAAAATAACATGAAAGCTAACTAATACATGAAAGTAATTTGTCACTATGAGCTCGATTTGTTACCGTCGATTACTTTTATCATTAGGACTTGCACTTGCACATTTAAATACGTAGAGAAGATAAAAATATCCTTATGAGTTTTAAAATTCAATGTGTAAATAAGATAAAGACATCATAAAGTTCATGATAGTTGACAAAAAGAAATAAACTATAAGAGAGCATCATCATCATTATGTAAGTAGCTAATGAATACGATCATAAGATATTCGTAAAAAAAAAAGTAAAGTATCATCTTCATGAAAGTATATTAATAAGATCAAGATAGATCATAGTAAATCATTATAAATGACACATGATGACCATCATGATTATGAGCTCATCATAAAGAATCATGGAAATAATTATAGAAGTAAAAGTAGATAATCATGGAGTAAATTATTTTTTGTGAAAGCATATTAATATAAGATCAAGAGGATCGAAAGAAATCATAATAATAAAATGAAAAATGCCAATCATCATTATGGTCATGAGAAAATTTTTCATTATTTATATGCTTCCTCTTCATAATTATCATAAGAGTTCTCCATTTAATATTTTTCTTCTTTTATCTTGTAAGCTTTTATTAGTCTCTTTATGATATCATAAAATTATGATAGGATCATAAGAAAAAATATCATAAGATCATAAAGCACCGAAGATCATCATCATACATTATCTTTAGGATCATGGGAAACTTTAAATGAATGATTAGTATGACATGATAAGTCTAATATAAGACATAAATAGATCATCATAAAAAGAGTAATAAAATTGTAAGATCACATATCGATCACTATGGGGCATCATCATCATTATCATAGACGACTTAAGTTAGGATTCTTTAGACATGATCATATAGAGTAATCAGGGAACATAATCATGGTAGTCATCATCATAAGATAGACAAAGGCTAGGTACATGAAAAATGGATCAAAATAGGCATAATTCATCATCTTGGAGTTTAAACTTGAGTCAAGTCTAAGTAGAACCTAGGTCGAGTCCGTAAGCATTTTCTTTGAAGATTTTGCACATTCGAGTTGGATGTAGACTTGGGTCAAGTTTCTTCCTTGTGCATCGGAGGAGGAGCGCACAACTTGGGATTCATCATGATGGAAAACGCCAACTTTTGTAGCAGAAGTTGGCGGGGGTTTGGTTCATACTTGGGCAATGTTCATCATTCGCAGGTCGAGCAAGAGACATCTAATACAAAGGTTCTTCCTATGAGAACCCATGCCAAGATCATTCTGTACGAGACTTCTCAGTGGTTGGCCATGAAGAATTCAAGTCGAGCTTGGAAGAACTCAGTCTAGATTGCGTTAGATCTAGGCTGAGTTTTGATGTTTTGAAATCGTGTGGCTAATGGCGATTTTTCGATCAATTCTTCCAACAGCATTAACATTGTTTGGACTCTTTCTTTCGGTTTTGAAGTCCCATGATCACTGAGAACATAGGCATAATAATTCTAAAAAAACCATGAACATACCTCGTAAGATTATGTCAAAAATATGTCCCATTCTCGGTTCTCCCTCTTCTTTTCCTTTGTTCTCCATCTTCTTCCTCTTTTTTGGATCACCACATTTTGTCCTTATGCATCTTGTTCTCCCTAGTGGCACCATCAAATTCATTGGGGGCTCAAGAATTGAATAAAATAAAATATAAAAATCTTTTCTTTAACTCCTTGTTTGTTTCAAATACAATTTCTTATCTTCTCGTCTTATCCCCGCCTCTTTTCCTATCCGGTTGGTCTCTTCTTCTCTTTTTTAAACTTAAGATGCTTAATTTGACCCAAATTAAAATGATTAGTTATATACTTTTTTTTTAATTTCATTGAAAGTTTGAAAATAATAATAATAATAATAATAATAATAATAATAATAATAATAATAATAATAATAATAATAATAATAATAATAATAATAATAATAATAATAATAATAATAATAATAATGACAATGATAGAAACTAGAAATGACAATGATCTAGTGTTATATATTGTAAACAAGTAATTGTTTACACATCTTATAATATTTGTTAATCTTTTAATTTATTACTATTTAAAAATTTAAATAATATGTATTCAATATTTAAAATACTAAATATTTAATAAAACTACTAATCTCGTCATAGATATATTTATTAATTATTCGCGTAATGTACACAATTATATAAATAATAAATATTCAATATTGTATTTATTATATATAATATATTTATTACAAAATATTAATCTACTATGATTTTTCATCTTATATTTTTCTTATTTTTTAAATATATTTTATTATAGGAATTATTTATTATATTTTGAATTTTGAAATATACTTTATTATATAAATTATTTAACACAAGTTTTTAATTCAAACTTGACATTTATTACGAAAAAATCAAAATTATAATTTAAATATTTACAATTCAAACTTGACATTTATTACGAAAATAAAATTTTTATATTTTTAATTCGTACGAGATCTCGACAGGATCTCGCATCGTCCTCAAGATACATCGCCGCACCGCCGCGGAGGATTTGGGATCTTACGGCATTATCCGAATTTCGTTCTCCCGTCGTTGTCGCAGTTCCCCGAACATAAACTCCGTGCGAATTGTCTCCTCTTTCCCAGGAGCGTCCCAGGGACACAAAGGTTTCCGGTGAGATTTCAGAACCATGTCTCTCTAGATCTACTCGTACAGTTCATATCACTCTTTTTTTTTCCTTCTTCTCTCTCTTTCTCGATCTGCAATCGTCTTTTGCTGATTCGTTTATCCTCGTACACATCGCCATATTCGTGTTCCAATCTCAAATTTCAATCTTCTTTCCCTGATACGGAGAGCATAGGCGATGCATTATCCTTCCTTTTGTTTTCACTCTCTTGTTTTGGTTCGATCTTGTTCCTGTTGTTTGTTTTTTGCAATTGGATTTGGCCCCGGTGTGATATCAGGTAAAATCCATTCTATTTGTTGTTGCAAGCAGAGCAAAAGATCTGGAACACTTTTTGATGGTCGCAGTTTTATTTCCCATTCATAACGGAATTCTGTTTGTGTTATATGCAAATGCTGTGTTAATTTGCAATTCAGATTTGTCCCCACACAAATAGATCATACGACCAGGAACACTTTTGGTGATGCACGGTTTCGTTTCCCGTTCAGCGTGATTTTTCATGAAATTTTGTTACGTTTCTGTTGATGGGTACTAACTTATAGAAAGTAAGTGTATTATTTGCACAAGGCTGTTTGATAAAAAAAAAACAAGGATGATTACAAAGAGTAACCATCCATCCATCTTATTTGTTGGCGACTATATTACCTGTAGAATATCAATTGTTTGTCTTCTCCCGCACCATAGTTCTAGCCAATGTTAGAACATTTTCAACATAGGATCTCTCCTCATAGAAAATGCGATGAACCATATGAAAGCAAACGGGAGAGCTCAATCATGTCTCTGCACATGATCATGATGATGCAGATCAACATTATCTATTCCAAATATCCATTGATGATCGGGTAACTATCTAATATGTATGAGAAATCAGACTGTAGCCATACGTCTCGTGCCACTCTACAACCAAAGAGTAGGTGGTTGATGTCCTCCTTCTGAACCTCACGGAAAACTGATGATGTATGGTCTCCCATGCCATCATGTTCAAAGTTTCAAAAGTTGCAATACCCAGGAAAATATCTTAATTTTGACCAGACTTCTTATTTGCCATATTAGCTTCCAGTCAATGCAAAGATCACAATCGCCATGCTGATTGTTGTTAATTAACAATTTATACACGTTGTACAACACAACCATTCCAAGTCCATGCATCATGTTGACCATAATTAGGTGCCAAACTGTCGAAGCGACCCATGAATAATAAAAGGTCATCAACCATCTGATCTTCCAAATTTTAGTTGATAGTATACTTCAGACCAATAGTTAGACGTTGTTATATTCTTGTCTTGTGCCATAGCTAGTAGCTTCGGGAACAAGGTGGATAGTTACAGAAGCAACTCCTATCCAAAATGACGATGCCCCAGGAGGCACCTCCATTCTCTTTTCCAAGGTAGTATGGCCATAGCAGGGAACTATCATCGAGCGTCACATATCATTGCCTTCGTCAATGATTCTGGTAACCAATTTCACAGTAGCGCCTCATTCATAGTAGTGAGTGATCGAATTCCCAGACCGCCCTCAGTAACTGATCTGCATACCGCCCAAGTGTCGCCGTAAGAAGCGTTGGCGTAATAAATCAATATGCTGTATCACACCAGGGGGCATCTTCATCTGCGCTCCGCATGCTCCACCACAGGAGTCCCAGGTAGGATAACAGTAAGCTGCATATGGCTGTCCTCAACTCCATAACACAGCCTTAGGATATATCATTCTCCATGCCAAACTACCTCCAAGAAAAGCATGAAAAAAAGACTCGAGTGATACGAACCTCCGTCACTCCAGAATGGAAGGGGTGATCTCGTGGTTCTTGGTCTGTGAAGATGAGTTGTTAGGTGCAACATTTTCCCATTGAGGCCGAACCTAAATCTGTGTTCACGAGACCATACGCTGATAAGGGATGTGAATAAAAGAAGACTTTGAGTAATTGACACGGAGTCCTGAGGGATTGTCTAAAAGATCAACTAGAGGTTTGTCTTGCCGCTAGGATGGAGCCCTCTATGAAAATTAAAGTATCATCAGCTTTTGTAATAGAGGGATGAGAGTACCTTGGTACGGTATTGCAGAGAAGCTGAACAAGATGCCTGCATCACAAGGTGAGAAGGCACATTTGGCAAGTGTCTCAACGACGATAACAAATAGAATAGGGGTAAAATGGCAGCCTTGTCTACCACCACACTGAGGCTGGACCCAGCCACCAACTGGACCACCATTAATAAGAATGGAGAAAGAAACTGTGCAACTGGAATAATGTTGTTTTCTTAATGCAAGTTCTATGCTACTTTTCAATTTAGATTTGACCCCAATTGATGTGATCATTTTTATCAGGAAGGCTTTTGCTGTTGTGTAATTTTCTTATTCTTTGGATGAAATTTTGTTAGTGTTACTGTTTATGTCGTGTGATACTTGAAATATATATTTTTTTGAAGGCAAATACTTGAAATATATTATTATTTGTTACACTTACAACTAGAACAAACAAGCACTTTGATGATGCTGTTTTGTTTCTCATTCCATGTTGTTTTTTATGAAATTTCGTTAATGTTACTGTTTACATTGCTTGATACTTGTTTGTTATGTGATGGCTAATTTTTATTTTAGGTTTAAACATACTAACTTAAAGAAAGTTTTGGAGTATGTATTATTTGCATAATATTAGTTTCTCTATTCAAATTCTTTATTAATTTGCAATTTAGATTGTTCATATTACTTTTTATGTTGTTATTGGCTTGAAGTGTAGGTTTATGGTTAATTTTAATTTTGAAATTAGATGTACAAAATTTACAGAAAGTTATGGGAAATGCAATATTTTCATAATGCTGATTTCTTAACGCAAATGACTGACAAACATTTGCTGGTAAATGTGTTGCAGGATTTATCTGCTATGGCTGAACAAAGGAATGGAACTAGGACAATGATTTTTACCAAGATTCATCAGCTAAGGCCTGCCACAAGTGGCCATAACCTAATCGTGAAGGTAGTTGACTCGAAGATGGTGATGCAGAGGGGTCGCAATGGAGGTCCTCCAGTTCGTCAGATGCGTCTTGCAGAGTGCTTGGTTGGTGATGAAACTGCAATGATTGTCTTCACTGCGAGGAATGATCAAGGTAGATGATTTTCTTCCTTTGGAAGCAATACTCACTGGGCCCAAATTGAACACTAAGATTAAAGTGTGACTTCCACAATGCCTCTAAGCATATGGAAAGTGTAGCCTTTTTTTCTATAAAGTAATTTTTTCAGTTCTGGGGTTTTTAAAGTTAATTGTGAATTTGCTGCTACTAAAATTTTTTAATGCCTTGAAGGGGATGGAATTAGTGATACATGTCACCATTTGACAGTTCCCTTGCAGAAAAAAAAAATCACTTTACCATCGTGATTTGGGTTGGTCTCATTTCATGCATCTCATCATATATAATGTGATTAACACCTTTTTATTAGTTCTGACATGTGGAAATCATATACTTAGATAGAAATATTACTTTAAGCTTGCAAACACCTATTTTCTAGAGAAAGGCAAACACCTATTTTATCATCTCCACTGGGGAATGCTTACACCTTTTTAAGGCACACAAGTAGTGTTTAGAGAAAAATTGTGATGGTAACTTACTTGACGCAGGAGCTTTTTTTGTTTTATGTTAGTTATTTTAATTAAATCTGGTGTTTAGCCTATTAGTCGTCATGTGATAGGCATGTGACCTTTTAATTAGTTATAATGGTCATGATTGAAAATAGGTTAATCAAGGACGGAGATTGATTATGGGTTTTAAATCTTCGTAACCCTAGTATTTAAGACTGCAAATATATTTCAACCGTCATATTCTATCTTTAATCAAAATTACAATTTTTTTGTAATTTTCTCGTAAACCCTAATTGTTCTTCTATCAATCCTTCTCATCTTCTAGCTTGATTTCTCATTATTCTTGCTGGTTTTCTCTTCTTATTGCATCACTACTTCGACATGCATATTGCCTCAACATGAGGGCTCTATGGAGCTTAAATAGTAGGAGTGAGAAATCCAAGTGACATGTCGATGGCAAGATATACTTGTGCCCCAAAGAATAAGATTTGACCCTTATGAGAAATAGCGAATGTTATAAAATAGAGGTGGAGAATGAACATATAAAAGGGGAAAAGGACAGAAGAAGTGGGAAGAGAAAAAAATAGAAAAGGGAAACATTAAGGGGAAAACAACAAAAGGACTTTTTCAGAAATAAGAATAAAAAAGAAGATAAACATGGCATGTATCATTGGATGTGTTGGTCCTTTGTGCACTTGATCCACACAGAAAATCCCTTAAGTTGTTCACCCTTGTGAGCGCAACACCATAACGTATCCACCTTAGATTGGTGCGAAAACGAAGCGTCACTCCATCACATGCCAAGGTAAAAAGTTGCGGAAATAATTTCTTGTAAGAAAGTCCTTTGATGATTTGATGGTTTTAACATTGCTTAATTACTAGAAGTACATCTTTAATTATATCAAATTTCCTTGTAGCTGTTTGGAGCCAGCTTGGATAATTAAATTGGCATGACATTCATCATGCATTTCTGTAATTTAAGATGTGTAAAGTGAGTGCTAACATCATCAATAAGTGCATTATAGGTGTCTGAATAAAGACAAAGGTATCAACACATTGAATATTTTTCTTATGGGGTCCAAGTATGTATATTCCAAAAGCCAAACATCAGCACCTACTCTCGTCATCAAGTAAAAAAGGCTTCAGTTTTAGGCGTATTTTTTAGGAGTATTAATCTTTGGTCTCAACTTTCTGATCTGTGGCTTTTTTTTATATGCTTTTCATTTCTCATTCTAGTTGAAGAATTTCTGATGCTTTATGTGGTTCATCAAACTGTTGTTTTTCTTATGTAGTGGAACTAATGAAGCCAGACGCCACCATCATTCTTAGAAATGCAAAAGTCGACATCTTCAAAGGATCAATGAGGCTTGCTGTGGATAGATCAGGATCTTTGGAAGTCACTGATCCAGCAAAGTTTGTGGTGAAAGAGGATAACAACCTGTCTCTCCTTGAATTTGAACAGGTGGCCGTGATTGAAGATTGATGGTGGAACAGCTGCACACAGAGGGTTTTGCACCAGATGACATGAAGTTAGACTATTTTTTTTCTTCAGACTACATGAAATTAGATTAATTTGCTGAGTGGGAAGATGTATCTTTGGATGTTGAGCAAACTCTTGTTAAGTTAAACTGGAACAGTTTTAGACGAAATAATGAGGAAAAACAAGCCGGCCGATTAATAATAGGAAGGCATAAAGCAAAGTAGCTTTAGCGCGAAGGAGATGCTGTATATCATGTAAACTTATCTAAGTGGTCCAAGTCAGTAATTATGACCTTTGACATCATGTTAATCTGTTTCTATTGTGTGGTAGGATTCCTTTTCCAATTCCAATTTCCTGTTCTGCTCTTTGCTGATCAGCATTTCTGTTATCAATTATAAAGATTTGGGTTTAATTCCTATGCTCCTTAAATCCCGCCCGCTCGTTCCTTCATCGATGGTTGAGATTACGTCTGTTTTTTACATTTTTTTTTCTAATAACCTTACAAATCACGACATCTTCAACCTAAATCTTCTCTCTCCTCTTCGTCTTCCCGCCGTCGCCCGCTCTCTCGCCATCTGCAAGCTGAGATCACCAGGCGCCGCCGCTGCCCGATCTCTCGTCGAGATCCCTCGTCGTCGCCGCCCGATCTCTCGACTCTCTCGCTCACAACTGGCGTGAGATCCCCCGTCGAGATCGCCAGCTGCCGCCCGCTCTCTCGCCCTCCCACGACATTGCCCGCTTATGTCGCCGAGGTCACCCGCTCTCTCGCCGTCCCACGACATCGCCCGCCGATGTCGCCGAGATCACCCGCACTCCCGCCTTCCCCTCTCTCGCTGAGATCGCCCGCAGCCGATGCGCGATCCGACCACCCACACGATCTCCGGCTAGATCTCGTGCAGATCTCCATCCCCTGGCGAGATCTCACTGATCTCCGGCTAGATCTCACGCGGATCTTCATCCCCCGGCAAGATCTGCACGTTCTCCGACCAAATCTGCGCCCCGCCGCTCTCTTGCCCCCCCCCCCCCCCCCCCCTCTATCCGCCCGCTCTCTCGCCCCCTGTCGACCTCGCACTATCGTCGATCCTGCACTATGCACCATTGCCACCATTGTTTAATTCATTGATTCATTTGTAATTCATGTTTAATTCACTTGTAATTTTTTTGATTTATTTTGGACGATTATCGTCATATGAAGTCCTTATGAAATAGAATGAAGGGTCATTAAGAGGGAATCGAATGACAAACTTTGTGTTTGGATAAATGGTCATTAAGTGTTTGGATAAAGGGTCATTAAGAGGGAAAGGGAAGAAAATGAGGGGAAAGATAAATGGAGGGAAGATGGAATTATTACACTCTAATTTGGAATTGAAACAAAATAGAACAAATGGAGGAAAAAAAAATGAAGATTTCTAGAAAGAAATGATCTTTGTGGTTCAATTCTAAATTATTCCTTTAGATGATCAAAGTCAATTTTATTTATTCGGGACTAATTGAGGCAGAGATGATATGGCTCCTCCGACCGATGCTAGATGATAAAACTCAGTGACCTTCATTACAAATGCTAGATGATAAAACTCAGTGACCTTCATTTTGTTCATACAAAGAAAACAAAACTTGCATCCCACTTTTTGCCGCTCCGCACCCTAGATTGCAACTCAACAAAATGTAAACTACCATACATGCAAAGAAAATGTATCATAAACATCCTTGCATTACAACTCAAAATTACAATAAAATGTACATGTTACAATTACAACATTACAACTCGAAATCTAACTCCAAATTGCAATGACTCTCTTATAATTACACAAATTAGACGAAATTAGACAAAAATTGGGGCGGCCAGGGGTGCGAGGGTTCCCGGCGGTGGCGGTTAGGGGTCATGAAGTAGCAGCGCCGAGCGATTGCGAGGGTTCCTGTGCATCGGCGAGGGATGGTGAGGCAGTGACGGCAGTGGCGAGGGGCAGCGACGGCGATGGCGAGGGGTCGCGACGGCGGACAGAGGCGAGGGTGGTCGAGCTCGTCGGCGGGGGTGTGCGAGATAGGCGGCAACAGATAACGAGATCGCATGCTCGACGGCAAGGGGGGGGGGGGGGGGGGGGGGGGGGGGGCTCGGCGGCGGCGGAGGTGGTTGCGATCGGCAGAGATGGTCATGCTCGACGGCGTCGGATGGAGGTCGTGCCGAGGAGGCCGGGGGACGCAAATCTGCGCAAGATGGCTGGAGGTCGTGAGTGGGCGGACGGGGGATGCAGATATGCGTGAGATCTCACCGGAGGTCGCGCCGAGGAGGCCGGGGAACGCCGATCGGCGTGAGATCTGGCCGACGGTTGCACGCAGGCGGCCGGAGAACGTAGATATGCACGAGATCTGGCCGGCAATTGCGCGCGGGCGGTCGGGGAACGCACCTGCACGAGATCTGGCCGGCGGTTGCGCGCATGCGGCCGGAGAACGCAGATCTGCGGGCGAGAGAGTCGAGAGAGCGAGCGGCGGCGGCGAGGGATCTCGACGGGGGATCGGGCGGCGGCGGCGCCTGGCGATCTCGGATGGCGGAGGGCGAGAGAGCGGGCGACGGAGGGGAGACGAAGAGGAGAGAGAATATTTAGGTTGAAGATGTCGTGGTTTGGAAGGTTATTAAAAAAATGGATGTAATTTCAGCGGTTGATCTTGAATCGGACGATTGAGATTGTTGAAAACATATCAACCATGGATGAGAAAATGTGCGGGCGGAATTTAAGGAGCAAAATGCTCCCAACTTAAGTTGGGAGCATAGAAATAAGACGGGTAAATTACACGAATGGTTTTTTAACTTTGAGTCGATTTTTAACTGATCCTCAACTTTAATTTGTAATCAGAACGTTCATCATTTTTTATTTTCTTGCACGATTAGTCCTCTTGACCGGTGATAGTGGATTTCTCGATTACCTTGCATACATAGCCGACACGTCAGCCGTTTCTCTCTCATCCACGTCATTTAACGCTCCAAACCAAGTAAATTACACGGATCGTTCCTCAACTTTGAATCGATTTCTAAACAGTCCCCTAACTTTGATATCATTGCACGCTTTCCACTTGACTGATAAGAAAAAGTCGTCCGATTAACTTGCGACGTGGCATAATAAAATATAATAAAAAAATTTAACTAGCTGACATCACACAATAAAAAATATTATAAAAATTTAAGGACGCGGACGAGCTGACAGAGGAGGAGTGTCGGCCCCCTCTCTAAGCTCGCCCTTTGGTGAGTTGGCATAGGGGGCGCCGACCCCCTCTCCAAGTTCGTCCACTAATGAGCTTCACACAAGGGGGCACCAATGCCTCTCGCGAGCTCGTCAACGATCCTAAACGACTCAAAGTTGAGAGACTATAAAAAATAAAAATGATAGGAGCGCCGACGAACTTGCGAGGGGGCGTTAGCGCCCCTTGTGCCAGCTCCCTAAAGGGCGAGCTTGGAGAGAGGGGCTGGCGCCCCCTATGCCAGCTCGCCAAAGGGCGAGCTTGGAGAATGGGGCCGACACCCCTCCTCTGTCAGCTCATTCACATCCTGAAATTTTTATAATATTTTTTATTATGTGATGTCAGTTAGTTAAAATTTTTATTATATTTTATTATGCCACATCGTAAGATAATCGAAAGACTATTTTTTATCAATCAAGTGGATGAATCGTGCAATAATATCAAAGTTGGGGGACTGTTTAAAAATCGATTCAAAGTTGGGGGACGATCTGTGTAATTTATCTAGTTTGGAGCGTTAAATGATGTGGATGACTTAAATGACGTAGATGAGAGAGAAACGGCTGACGTATCGATCACGTATGCAAGACAAGCGAAAAATTCACTATCATCGATCAAGATGACTAATCGTACAAGAAAATAAAAGATAAATAACATTCTGATTATAAATTAAAGTTGAAAGACCAATTGAAAATTGACTTAAAGTTGAGAAACTATTCGTGTAATTTACCCGAATAAGACCCTAAAGATTTTGTCATCTTCTGCCTCTAACGAGGTAGTCGTAATTGCTGCTAGATTCGAACCCTTGATAGGAATTAATACCCAAACTAAACTAAAAGTAGTATGACAATGTACTTGTCTCAGGCACAAACTATGTCTATTGTCATAGTTTTGTAATATTAAAATCGTCAAAATATATAACCGACAATTCATTGCTCATTTGATGACTAGTCTACCTTAAATTTGGAGCACAAATTAAATGAATTTTTGATGCATTTTTTCCATATCATAAAATGGTAGCAGCATGTTAGACAAAAGAACCAAATTACTACCAGACAGCGCAGAGCAGGTAAGCAATGATTCAACTAATATCGAAAGTCACAACAGTTGAATGAAAAAAAAAGGAAGTTGCTTGCCACTGTCACATGTCTTAGCAATGATTTGTGAATGAAAATTTGAGATAGCATTCCGTATTCACTACCTGCTCTAAGATAACACTTCTGCCTTTCTCTCTCCTTCCTTCCTGTAAAGTCATGCTGAATATTAGGAGTGGACTAGTGATCATTATTACAAACTTGTATGTCTTTATATATTTCAGGGATCCAAGCCACTGCATTCGAAATTTCAATTTGTTTTCAGAAGTTATATTAACTGGACTTTAACTTCTGGTTCCAGGCCATGGCTTGAAAAAATAATTGATTTGGCCTATCTCTTTTTTTTAGGTTGTCATCCTTGGACTATCTAAATTGCACGTCATTGTGTTGTGTGGCGATTGGCCATGACCTTAGCTGAAGATTTTTTTGCATAAAAAATATATTAAACTCAGAGAACGTAAACTAGAATAGGCTGTTAGCACCATTATGGGACCTTCAGTCTACAAAGAACTCATTCATGACTCATGCGAGGCCCTTTCTCCCGGCATTATCCAGATATGAAGCATAATAAAACATTGCGAGCTAGTACTGCTGATATCACAAAATTGTTCCTGTCTGCAGTTTGATTATGGCACGAGTGGTGAAGTAAGTAAGATGGGATTCCCTGACAGGGATATATATATCAAGGGCATGTGACTTTAGCCAGGAGTTGGGTTTTCAGCTTAATTAATATTTCCATTAAACTTGGTTTAAGCAACACACACACTCATGTCGTGCCTTTAACTTGTCCTCTTTGAAATGGTGGTCAGCACACGCAATATTTATCGCTATATCCGAATGTGCATTTGTTCTGATTGGGGGTGGGTTGGCATAATGATATGGGCTTAAGCCAACATCAAGGCTATGATTACCGTGTAATCAATCACTTTATCTCCCCTGTCGGATGCATGAGAATATCATATTCGTGGGCGATCCAACGAGCTAAAGAAACGAAGACGCAAAATACCAAAAGGAAAGAAACAAGATGTCAAGAAAGAGAGGTGCAGAAGCTGAGTAAAGTATATTTTTTTTTGGTGACTGACACCAAAAGGTTGTTTCTCTTTAAGGCTCCTAAGATAAGTCCTATTTGATATTGGCACAGCTTGAAGCAACGTAAAGGTTTGAATATTCTTTTTACAACATGACTACGAGATATCCTTACTTCACCATAGCCAAATTGGACCATCTAAATGTTAGTAAGATGAAGTGCTATTTTCCTCGATTAAAAGAAATATAAATTGTAAAAGAAGTGAAGGGTACAGCAACAAGTATGAGTGCTGATATAACATGGTTAAAAACTTAAAACACAGAGACATGTGATGAGTTAGGAGGGAAAAGATTTTGTGAACGTTGCTCGATCCTCGCGGCCCTCATCCTACGGTTTCTAGATTCTGGGGAAACAGCGACGCCTCACCAATAAGAAAAAAGGCGTGCTTTTTGCTCTTTCGCATCGCACGCTCTCTCTCAACTCTCAAGTCTCGAGTGAGGGGAAACTAAAAAGTTTGTCAGCATTTGAGCTGCCTGTCTTTTAGCTAACGATGTTGTTTTGGTTGTTATCATGGTAATAAATGAGCAACATATCCGGACCTCGGATCTACGGTGAAAGAAAAAAACTGCAATGTTCCTGAGTCAACAGGGAGATTCGCAGTGAGACCTCTCCCTCCATTGCCGTGCTGCGTTCCAACGACCAGAACAGAACCAGAGCAAACCAGAGCAGTCGGGTGTCTGATGAAGGGCATTCATTACTTGTGGAAAGATGCTCTCTCTGCATGGTAGTATGGTACGACAACATGCATGCACAGCACAACAAATGCAGGGAGGAGACATGAACGATGCAGTCCAGCTGTTTCATCCTTGAGATAGCTGCAAAGGAGGACATGGCCGGCTCACTGAGGCGCCCTTGCTTTCCTGGCCTGCCTGTCTAGTTTGTTTACCCCTCAAACAGGCACTTGCCAGTCCGATCTTTTAACTTCGTTGAAGGTGGCTCCTCCTGCGAAACGAACTGGTAGACGAACGAAATCGTGGCATCGGTAAGTCCGCAAAAAGACTGAAGAAAGGGTTCTTCGTCTTTCATGAGTTGAGCAGTTTGGCTCTGCTGCATGCCTGAACGTACTGATGCTGTGGTTTGTTGCAGGGAGAAGTGCCAGCAATCTCAACTGCGACATAACCAACAATGGAGGTTCACGCATACAAACGAATCATCCAAAATTACCTATATATCATATTCGCAAGCGATGTCGTGCCAAGTTCTTCCTATAAGATGTATTCCGGCGTTCGTAGTAACTTAAACTGCACTTTTTTTTTCCTTAATTCTGGAGCTAATGACGATGTGCAATTTGAAGTAGCGAGAACATAATACTTGTCGCATTCACGGCAGCAACATTATCATCATAATTATAATATCATCCAACAACTTCATAATTATTCACACCCTCATTAGAAACTTAAAATTTAATTAAGTGCCTCGCAAACCCATCCATTTGGGAGGATTAGCTTCTAATAAGCATAGACAATGATTAGCCACTCTTATATCGTTCCCTCACGATTCCCTTATTACAAGCTTTAAACTTTATCCGAAAAAAAAGGAAAGAAAAAAAAACTCAAATAAAAGTCTGGTCGATCATGGATCAATCAGCGATGGTCCACGTCATATCGCCCTCAAAGATCCAGTGGCACACGTCTATCTTGCCAGGACTGGATCCGAGCGCCACGAAGGCTCCGTGGCGGGGGCTCCAGTCCGACGTGTCAAGGTGACACACGGCAACCCCGTGGTTGATCTTTCGCCCGGAACCAACGGCCAGGATGTCGGCTTCGTACACCCGGACCTTTGGAACGGAGTGGCAGTAGTAGACGAGGTAAGGGAACAGGCTCTGGTGGCAGGACACCGACCTGGTGACCCGCCCGCCGTTCAACCCCTTCACCTCCCCGATCAGGACGCGGCCGCCGGCGCCCTTGGTGCTCTCCGTGCTGCGCACCTCCACGTCGCTCCCCAGCACGGACACGGCGAAGTCGATCACGTCTTCCGCGGACGCCGCGCAGCGCTTGGTCTCGCCCGGGCTCGGGGCGCGCGCGCACTCCGCCAACGTGTCGGCCACCGCCTTACCCAGCGCGGTGTCCGCCGGGACGTCGAAGATCCGAAGGATGTCGGCGGCGGTGAACGGGATGCGGCCGGAGATCGAGCGCGGGAGGAACGAGCGCGGGGGCATCTTGTCGCGGATGTCCGGCATCGGCATGGAATTGCCCTTCCTCAGCTCCCGCTCGCGGAAGAATTTCCCGGGTTCGACCAGCCAGTGATTCGGCGCAGGCCGCTCCTCGGCGCCCTCCGACGTGGCGGCGAGGGTGAGGAGGGAGTCGGCCGCTGCGCCGCCGGGAACGGACGAGGCATTTCGGTAGCCCTTAAAGTCGACGCCGGACTTGGCGTAGCCCTTGAAGGTGCTGTTGTCGCCGGCGTAAGTCTTGAAGGTTATCTCGTGGGAGGAGGAGCCGGCATCGCCGTAGCCTTTGAAGGTGTCGCTGCCCTGGTTGAAGGAGTTGCCGTAGTTCGAGAAATCGGCGGCGGCGCCGTTGCCGCCCTTGGCGTAGGACGCGAAGCTGTCGTCCCCAACGTTGGACTGGTCTCGGTAACTGGTGAAGTGTTCGGATCCGCCATTCCCTCCATCGCCGTAGGACCGGAAATTGTTCTCGGGGACGTTCCCACTGAAGCCGTACGAGGCAAAGCTGTCCTTGGCGGCGTTGGCGCCCTCTCCGTACTTGGCGAAGGAGGAGCCAATGGCGTTGGAGTCGTGGCCGTAACCGGTAAAGGAACTGGTCAATCCGTTTCCACCCTTGCCGTACCCGGAGAATGACTGATCCCCGGAGTTGGTCTCGTCGGAGTACCCGGAGAAGGACTGGAGGCGGCCGTTAGCCTCGGCCTCGTAGTTGCTGAACTTGAGGTCAGGAACGTTGGTGGCGCGGCCGTAGGACGTGAAGTCGCCGGCGCCGCCGGTGGCGGAGGCGGCGTAGCTGGTGAAGTTAGCAGTGACGACGTTGCCGTCGGGCGCGTAATTGGTAAAGGAGTCGTTGTGGCCGACGGAGTCGCGGCTGTAGCGGCGGAAGGAATCGACGGGGAGGTTGAGGTCCTCGGAATAGTTGCCGAAGGAAGAGCGGCCGCCGGTGGCAGCGGTGCCGTAGTTGGAGAAGTTAGAGTCCTGGTAGCCGGAGAAGGCGGAAGGAGAGGAGGTGGCGCGGGCGGAGGCGTCGTATTCGGCGACGCGGTCGGGGGAGCAGAGGAGGCGTGCGGCGGAGCAGAGGGCTGGGAGGCGAGCGGAGAGGGAGGAGGGGTCGGACGCGGCGAGGGAGGAGAAGGTGGCGGAGTCGAGGGCGGAGAGGGGGGAGAGTTTGGAGACGAGGAAGTCGGGGCGGGGACGGCCGGTGGGCACCTTCCGGCTCCAATACCTGAGCAGGGCGGCCTTTGCCGTGAAGGGACTCGCCGTGGCGGAGGGAGAAGAGGGGCGGCGACTGCGAGCCGTGACGGTCATGGCGAAGGACGAGTGTGTGGCGACCACATTGGAGGAGGGAAGCAGAAGTGGGAGGAGAAGGAGAAGAGCAGGGAGGAGAGGAGGAACATGAAGAGGCATTGTGTAGTGTAGTCGTGGGGTGGCGATGTGCGAGCCAAGTTGGGAACTTGTCGACGCGACGGAGGAAGAGAGTAAACAGATGGGAGGTGGGAGAGCGGTCGAAGTGGTGAGTAGCGTGGAGAGTGTGTATATATATATATATATACACAAACAAACACACTCGCTGTGACCAAATTCATCTTACTAAAATAATACTATATATTATGTATAAAGAATAAATTATACATATTCAAATCAAATAAATAAAACTTTGAAATGATCAAATAAATAACATATGATACTTTGCATACCGTGCAGTTTCTAATTTATTATCATTATAATGGCACTATAAAGTTTGATATAACCGTGTGAAGATTTTAGGTAAAATTGATAGCACCACCGTGAATAGCATCTGCAAGCTGGAAGTTCACTGTAATGAGTTTAATGACAAAAGAGCTTGTGATGACTCTAATTTTTTTTTATAAAATATTAAAAAAAATGGAGCTGAAAACTAAAATAAGCCATTCAATTTTTAGTTTTCAACGGCCAACGTAATAAAGAAAGCCTAACTGTGCATATGACATAGTTTTGAACAAACTTGTCAGGAGCATTAATTGAACAAACCCCATATAACATCCTTTTCATATCCATTTACGGACAGAAATCACATGTAATGTAACCTTCTTTGTCTTGGTTTAAGGCAATTGTTTTTTGAAAAAAAAAACAGGTTAAGAATAGCAACAACCATCAAAAGAAATAATCCTGATACCCTTAACTACTTGCAATGGAAAAAAGTGCCAACTTTTACTACGTCATAGTCAAATACCGTTGTCCATATTCAAACATCAAAATATATTTTTTCCCTCCAACTTTTTTTTTATTCAACCCCCATATTTGAAAAGCTTTACTCAACTCGTTAACAACCATCCACCTTAATTAATTAATTAATTTCACAAAGTTTCCAATGTTCAAAACTAAATTTAAGACACAATAAAATGTAATTAGCAGCATTAAGTCATATTATATGATAAAACAAAGTTGAAGACTTTAGCTTTTTCATTTTTTGGGAAGTTTTTTTAAGCATGATCTCAAGCTCATAAAAAATATAGACTTTCTTTTTCAACAATTCAAAATGAAAACTTGGATATTGATAACCTAATAATTATTAATGATGCCAATATTAGTTCATACAAAATGGTAAATATATTCAATCTCTCCCATTGTTTAGTAATAATTTTTAGTTGCAAATTACAATGGACATAAATGAAATAATTTAACCTTTGACGCTCCAATTTATTTCATTTTTAGTAAGGAACTGTTCAAATATATCCCAGTTAAGTGTATATATATATATATATATATAGAGAGAGAGAGAGAGAGAGAGAGAGAGAGAGATGAAATAATTTAAGAAGAATGTTTAATACCAACTTTTACGGTGACAATCAAATATTATCCATTATTCATCTACAAAAATGAAAGCAAAATGATGTAAAAGTTGTATGTTGGAAATGAAAATTAATACAAATCATGGATATAATCTTGAGCAAGTGCAAATAAAAAACTTGATACAATTGTATGACATTGATTTATACTAGCAATCGGTTTTGATACATGCAAACACCTTTGAAAAGAAATAGTACAATTCATGTAATATCAAAAGATGCTTATATCATCAAAAAATTATTGTAATCATCGGTTATTTTATCAACAATATTATATACATGACATATAATATCGGGTTCCATATATAAAGTGTATCTACCATATTGAAAGATAAGATTTTTTGTTTTTAAAAAATATGTCATTGCATGAAGATCTTCAAGAATCATGCAACCCACCTATTGTCTATAATGTCAATATAGGACTTGTGCAACTTCTTATTTTACAACACATTCATAATCTCGCATGTCTCATAGATGTATCCAATCGATGATTTTCACTAGTATCACAAAGTGTCAACGAGCTTGTCAATAGAATTATAATCCTTATGAGAATCAAGTAATTGGTCAAAAAAAGTTTCATCTATTTATCTTTGCTAAGACTACAATGTAGATCCATAGATGACCCCACTTCTACTAACACTACAAAACAAAAGACCTATCATGATTGCATATTCTCATTTTGCAATCTCAAGAAGATTCTATAGAGGACATGAATGCAAAAAATGGTTTTAACAATATGGCCCATATTTAATCAAGTCGCTTGGAAAATTACATGAAAGATACTTATTTTCGATCATGGACAGATTCGACACCTTGTCGATTCAAAATTCATAACTATCTATATAAATCATTAAATTGAACTTATTCTGATTTTCCATCATATTAGACCCTTTGAGAAATAACATATAAAATTCTCATATTTGTCATGTATCTTCATAAATTCCTAAAATATCCCTAACTTGTTCAAGTTTAGCAATTAGGCAGTTAACAAATTTATAACACCCTACAAACACCTTATTATATGAAACCAAGTCCTAGAGGAAGATGATCTAATCAACTACCTATGTCATAAATTTTATGCTCAGATTAGAGAAATAAGAATTTTGGTATATTTTACAAGTAGGACGCATTGCTACCCAAAGTAGCTTGACAATAGATCAATTTTTTGCCCATAAAATTAAACTTCAAGATCTATGAAACCCTATATTATTCATATTATTCATAATTTTTTGATGATAAAAACCTGCTCAAAAGCTAATTAGAATTAGAGTACTGATTTTGACAAAATAATAATTCCAAATATTAATTAGAATTAAATGAGTTCACCCAACTACATACTTAGAGTTTTTTTGTCAAAACCCTGTTGGATCCATTCTTCTTCTCTTATTCCTCATCGAGGAGTCCATAAGCATTATTTTACATGTCATAGTAGCCATTAATCTTAATCACTATTCCACTTCTCCTTTAAGCTAGAGATCTCACTATGAATAACAAATGAAGTTTCAACCCCAACTATGGTGGAGAAGATAAAAGGGAAAAGAGGAGTGTTGGCTGGTTTGGGGAGGAACAAATGCACATTATAGATAAATAATGTCATTTGGATCGCTGGAGATTAATTGTATATAGTAAACAAGTTAATGCACATTGCTGATAATTTAATAAGTGACAATTTTTATGTCAGGTAATGTAGATTGTTAGGTAATGTGAAAAGTTAATGCATTAAATGCCACCAAAGGGTCATTCATGGAAGACACATTTTATCAAAAATTATATGGACATTATTATAATCTAGAGTAAATTTAATAATGACACCACACAAGATCAATCCAACATATTCATTCATTTAGCAGATCATATTCCTAATCTCATGCATTTATCATCAATTAAGAATAAAAAATTAAATCATTCAATCATCTTCCACTCATCCATTGTATGATATGTGATCTGATTTTAATGAAAGATTCTTTTATTTTCTTCTTATCAAACTTATAATTTTTTGACCATATTTGAATATTGAAATAAAAAAAATCATCCTAAAATGTAAACAAAATATTAGATAATTTATTTGTTTTTTAGATTTTAGAACTTTTAATTATTTTAAAATAAATTTTACTAATTAAGACCATGAATTAGGAGTTCATATACCAATTTATATATTGAAGACCAAAGTAAAAAATGAACAACTATCTTGTTCTTTTTATTTATTAAAATTTGTTAATATTATTATATAAATTTATATTAATATATGTTTATTAGAATTTTAGTCAAATATATTTTATTATCATGCGGTCCGACCACCTGAAGTAATCAATCTGATTTGTTTGACCTTGACCCAATTTTATTTTCAAATCAACGTCCCGCTCAAGTTGTACAATATTACTGGCATGCCATGAAAAAATATCTCACTAAAAGATGATATATCATTTTTCAAAAAGTAGAGCATTTGACGAAAAGTGCACAATCACATACCTTTTATCAAAGTACATGTCACCCCTCATTCATAGTCAAAATAATATTCATTGTATAGTAAAACCAAACATGGATATATTACAAGAATCTTCCAATGTTTTCGTATGAATACAAAGCACCAAGTGAAACAAAGAAATTAGAGAATTCGGAGTATGGCATGGATTTACTCATTATTAATTGTCGATCTCTTATATATGTCTATCTCTATTGAATCATTATGAATCCATTTATCAATGAGAACATTGTAATGATTTACATATTATTGGCTATTGATATATTTCATATATATTCTTTGTACGATCTACATTGTTAAAAAAATCAATTATCATTTATTACCATTGTCTAACATTTCATTGATTCTTTGCACATATTATTTTCATTGATTTATTTTCTTGCAAATTGTGTGTCATCTCTCTTGAAGGAATTTTCATGTATTGACTCTATAGCTATCAAACTTCAAATGATGGTAGCATGTAGAGATAGATTTTCGTGCAGATGGCCCAGCTCGGCCCGGGCACGATTGTCAAAATTGATGGGACTATGCCACGATCATCACATCTCTATCATCGAGAATGGGGACTTCAAACCCAAGCAACTTTCCCCCGATGCACCTGAAGGGGGTGCTATCATTGGTGGATGACTGGTTGCAGGCCTGCAACGCCTCCTCCACCCCAGTCCACCCCTCATCTAGAGACGCCGGAAACACCTAGCCCAGCCATTGTCCGCATGGCTCCATGAGCTCTGCCCTCGGGCCTCGACATTAACCCCTCGCCGACTACGTTAACTCCTCGAAGGTTCTTCCATCAGCCCTTCCCCCTACTGCTCCACCCTCTGTAGAAAATTGATGTGAGAATTGGTAACAATTATATTGTTATCGCTCAAGTAATAAAGCATAATGAATAGAGAGTCGAACCCACAAAAAATTAACTTGGTTAACTCAACTAATTTCAAAGGATAATAGGAGACAATATGGTTGCAAGTAAAAGAGTTATAGAAAGTAAAATTACAAAAAAGTAAAAAAAAAAACTAAATTAATCTAATCTAAACTATTGATGCCTAGGGATTAAGATGATAAATAAGATTGTAGATAAACTGAATTGATCAAATATTTCAAGTTAGTTTTTAACGACAGATTAGAGTCTACTCAAATCATTTATTTTCGTCTAGGATCAATCAACTTATCTTAATTCAAATAAAATTAATATTATTCCAACTAGGATCACAATATAATCAAACTTGAGATTAAGATGTATTAAAATGTAATCTCTAAACTATTATCACTAATACTATGATAATGATTAATGGACCGCACAACTAATATTTCGTCAAGGATCATATGAGTTGTGACATGCAATACGTCATTAAAATTCAATTCCACAAAAAATCATGCAATCAAAAGTAACTACTCGTACAAGGATAATAGCTAAGTAGAGAAAACAATTAATCTCTGAAAAAATATTAATAATAGCATACATATTCAAAAGAAAACTCATCTGTAATTTATTATGAAATAAGGTCTAACAATTTGCATTATCAGTTAAACTATTACAGTTGTCTTAAACTGAAATAAAATTAAAGTATCCAAATTAAAGATAGAAAGATGAATATTTGATGTCTAAGATCATCCAAAATAAATTAGAATAGACAATACTCTCAAGAATTGCTGACGAATCGTTGCTTAGTTCTCATCAAGAGTCAATCATGCAAAAGTCTTCTCAATAAATTCTTTGAAGTCTCTCATGTTCTTGGGTTCAAAGATCAGTTGCAGACCCCTAACATCCTCTCTTTTGGTTGTAGAAGGCCTCTATTTATAGTGGTTCAAGTTTTCATGTGTTCAGAGAAAAAAAAAATCTTTTCTATTCAAATAAGGAAAATTCATATTTGAAATAAATCTAGAACTTTTTCCATGTCAAACTCTGAATTATGAGCCATAATATATTTTCAAATCATCTTAGGATCATGTAGTATGAGTTCCTTGTATAGTTGAAATTCTTTCAAAAATTGAATACATAGTCCATCACAGGTTGTTACATGGTTTCCACAACCTAAATAGTGCTTGAATCACAATAAAAATGAGTTTTCACGGCCTGTGGTATTTGTTTCACGTCCCTCACAATGTCCGATTTGGAGTAAAAATAAGGATTTCATGGGTCACGAAATGTTGGCCACGTCATGCCTTGGGTAGCTTTTGGGATTAAAAATATACATTTTGATGGTCTGATATAGTGATTTCACAGTCCATTACAAAAATTTTAGTTTCACTTTCTAGTTCTTTTTTAACTCCAATTTAAGTGTGGTTTTCTTCGTAATTATTTTTTCTTGCTTCCTAGAGAAATGCAATAGTTGGGTAGATTTTCATTTTATAAAATTAAAGCAAATAATCTGATAAAATGATACATGCTAGAAAATGAATTGAAATAAGATTAAATGTAATACTAATATGTTATAAAATGTATGCATCAAATAGATACACCACGGTGAGAGAGAGAGTGTGTGTGATCGAGAGATTGAAGCAGCGAGAGGCATTGATAGAGAGAGAGAAACGTTGGTGCCTCAGCAAAGGCGACAAGAAAGGTGAGTTGCAAGCAACAGTGTACATAGTTCCGACGGTTGACTCCTCAGATCCTCCTTCCGCTTCCTTTGAATTCTCTATTGATAAGCTCCTCCTTCCCCTCCTCCATCCATCGCATTGGGATCCCGCCCCTCTTTGAGTTGCAAGCAACAGTGTACATAGTTCCGACGGTTGACTCCTCGGATCCTCCTTCCGCTTCCTTTGAATTCTCTATTGATAAGCTCCTCCTTCCCCTCCTCCATCCATCGCATTGGGATCCCGCCCCTCTTTTTTTTTTATTTTTTTACTTGAACAATAGTTGCTATGCCCAAATTGTAAAAACAAAGGGGTCATCCGACCCGGGATGACTTGGGGTCGGGCATATTCGATTGTGTCTAACACGACCATAGCTCGCGGCATGATCAAACATGGGTTGACTAACACAAGTACAACACGATCTGTTTGTCCATCTCTAGTAGCATATGTGGTGACAAACCTTCATGACCATAGTTATTGGTTCACATGGATAAGTCATACGGGTCATTGACATTGATTTCTTAGCATTCAAAGTTGTAATAGTTAGTCAAATATTATATATCATTCAATTTGTTGTCAAACTTTCACTTTTTTCTTTTAAAAATATATTTTTCATTTTTGCAAGTCTTTCGTTCATTATTATTATTCTTTTAAGTTGACTGAGAAAGATAATATATTGCAAGTCAATAATGTCCTAGAGCCGCACTTAGTGACTAGGGTGTTCATGAGTCGAGTTGAACCCAACTCATGAACTAATCTGATCCAACTTGACCAAATTTGGTCGGGTCAGGTCGAAGCCCATATGGGTAGTAAATTTGACCTAACCTAACCCGAATTGGACTAGATCTAATCTAGTGTTGGGTTACATGATCACCCCTTTTTCTTTTTTCTTTTTTTTTTTGAATTTTTGTTAGTTTTATTTTTTTTATTTAATATTTATTTAAAAATCTAAATTAAGTTTTTTAATATTGAAATGTTATTTTCATACTTAAAATAATTTATTTTGATATTTTTTAAAAAAGTTCTAAATCAAATATGGGACTAAGAACAAATAAATAAGTTAGGTCATCGGGTCTGGTCGATTTGGTTTGGGAAATATCAACTCGTACCCGACGCAAATCCCCATCACGTTGGGGTTGGGTTGGGTCCGACTTGACCACCAACCCGGATCGAGTCGGGTTGTCAGGTTTACTGGATCATCTCTATTAGTGACATTCAAGGTGCATTTTGAGAGTGTTAAACATATAAATAGGCTTAAGTTCTTTTTTTATTATTTCAATTAAATTGATATTCATTCTATCACAAAACTTATGTGGTTCTGTTCTCAGTGTATTTTGAATTCATGTTCAATAGTGGTATAATAAATCATTCTTAGTGATGCTTCAAATCATCAAGCTCTTTTGAGTGCCAGAAAGTTATAGTCTCTTCCATTGGCAATCCTCGTTGTGTCAAAATTATTGTGGCTTTGTTTGAAAGAGGATTGCTCATGTATTAGTGGGATTTTTAGGGATTGCCATGATTTAGAAAAACAAGCACATTCAACTAGACACATTCATGCTTAAGGGTTTTTCATTTTTCATGTTATATTATTTCTTTCTTGTCTTAGTTTATAATTTGCATCTTAATCGCTAAATAACAATAAGCCATTGATTTTGAAACTTGAACTTTTTCTCATATGAGTGAGATATTTTATATGACAACTTTACTAGTGTCCACTTGTAGGAGACTTTTCAACTTGATACTAAAACATACGAAAATATGTTCATGATTGTGAAATGTGTGTTGGCATATAAAAATATGGGGGGCTTGTCGAGATATCAATACAAATATAAAGTGCAAATCACAACAATATAGTGCTAGTGCCTAAAATGTATGACAGATAAGGAGACACAACGATAGAGCATTAGATAGTGACCTGCCCCCATAAGAATAAACATCACAAAATATTTTAGAATTTATAAATTATTAAAACATAAATCAATGTTGCAAGTGCATAACTATCAATGCTACATAAATCGATCCATATGAAAAGATAATATTGTTTACACAAGGCTTAAACTACTTTTGAAGGCTAAACCTAAATAGTGTAAAGTCTGATTTTTTGCTATCTAAAAACTAAATGTGCAGAAAATGAAAGTTAATATAATTTTTAGGATTTTTTAATGTGTTCTAAAAAGTAAATTCTATATAAGAAAGAAAATAAATATATTGAGTTGTTAACAATCGAGATAGACAGTAGAAGATGAAAAACGTGTTCGAATATTCGATACTCTAATCTAATGAAACAAAAAGATAGCTTAGACAATCTTAGAACAAGGGTGAACCCACTCTCATGTTGATCATCTTCTAGAGTTGTCTCCACTCTCGTGTACAAAAGCTTAGGCACTAAAAGATTAAAATGATCCTTACAAGGCTAGTTCCACCATAGCTTTGGATGATATTTACTCATATGGGTTCACCTCTTGGCATTATTAAAAAATATTACACATGAACTTATACTCTTGCCTTCAATTGATGGAAACTATTAACAATCCTTTATCATATATCGAATCCAATTGACCTCTTGCCTGTAATGAACTTTCAACGAAGTGAGTTATCCCTCTTAGGCAAGGGCTTATGACATCAACAAAGAAAATCATAGTACATTTAGTTCCAAATAAAAATATCATAAAAAATTAAGAACATGAATAAGAATATAACACAATGAATAAACATCAAAGCTTCTAAAAATTAATGTGTAGATAAAATTTAAGAAGCAAACATCATTTCATAGTTCTCCAACTCTAATTGACTATTTAAAAAATATCAATATGAACTTGGAAGCAAATATATTACAGTTCAACATCATGTCCATCATAAACTTCACAATCTAATTTAAAAAACAAAAGAAATAAAAATTAAGATAAATTAAAGAAAAAATGCAGTTCAACTTCTCAAATTTTGTGTGCAAAAATAATTGAACTGCCCCAAAGGGAGGAGGAAGAAGAGGGGAAGAGGATTTCCTTGCACCAGTCACCCTTTCTATTTATCCTTTTAGGATTTTCTCCATGTTTTCCTTCGGTATTTCTAAGTGAGTATCGATATGTAATTGGGTGAACCCCCTTCAATACAACTACCTTTATTGTGTTTTATTTGCTTTGGAATTGATGGATCTCAAATGGTTTGATTTCAAGTTATGTTTGATGGATTTGAATGCTGCTTTTATATCCATATGGATTTGAGTTTTTTTTATTTGATGAGTAAATGCATTTGGGCAAATCATGGCCAACTTCGCACCTCCTTATGATATAGAATCTTAAAACACTTGTGGAGGCTTGAATCTTGTCTGAAATACATTGTAAAAGTCCAAAATTATGATTAGATTATTGTGCAATGCATGTAGTTCAAATGTCCAGGGTGAGACTGTATATCGAGTGGAAATTAGCACTTCATGAGTTGTGACATGGAAGTCACAATCGTGAATCATATTGTACAGGGTTCGTGAAAAGGAAGTTTATGATCTTTCAATCGCTGCCATTGAACATTGTAACAACTTGAGGTCTAAGGATCAAGATAGTCTCATCGAATAGTCCCACATGGGCAAAATAAGGAGGTGGTCATAGGCTTATATGTAGCTATCCCCTTTACCTATCAAGATACGTTTTAAATTCGTGCGGGCCAATAGGCTCAAAGTGAACAATATCTTGATTGGGTTGGGGGTGTTATAGAATGGTATCAGAGCCGACCTCGCGTGCTCACTTGAGCCATGTGGGAAACACGGGCCATGGGCCAACACGGATCCTGCTCAACGAGGACGTTGAGTTCTTTATGGGGGAAGATTGTAACGACCTGAGGTTTAAGGACCAAGATGGTTTGATGAATAGTCCCACATGGGCAAAACACGGAGGTGGTCATGAGCTTATATGTAGCTACTCCCTTTACCTATCAAGACGCGTTTTAAATTCGTGCGGGCCTTGATAGGTAAAGGGAGTAGCTACATATAAGCCCATGACCACCTCCGTGTTTTGTCCATGTGGGACTATTCGATGAGTTCATCTTGATCCTTATACCTCAAGTCGTTACAATCTTCCCCCCATAAAAAGCTCAACGTCCTCGTTGAGCGGGGTCCGTGTTGGCCCGTGGCCCGTGTTTCCCACATGGCTCAAGTGAGCACGCGAGGTCGACTCTGATACCATTCTGTAACACCCTCGTACGGGCCTTGATAGGTAAAGGGAGTAGCTACATATAAGCCCAAGACCACCTCCGTGTTTTGCCCATGTGGGACTATTCGATGAGACCATCTTGATCCTTATACCTCAAGTCGTTACAATCTTCCCTCCATAAAGGGCTCAACGTCCTCGTTGAGCGGGGTTCATGTTAGCCCGTGGCCCGTGTTTCCCACATGGCTCAAGTGAGCACGCGAGGTCGACTCTGATACCATTCTATAACACCCCCAACCCAATCAAGATATTGTTCTCTTTGGGCCTATTGGTCCGCACGAATTTAAAACGCGTCTTGATAGGTAAAGGGAGTAGCTACATATAAGTCCATGACCACCTCCGAGTTTTGCCCATGTGAGACTATTCATCAAACCATCTTGGTCCTTAAACCTCAGGTCGTTACAAACATTGTTTCATAGGTGTGACCCATTTGATGTGAAAATAATGGTTTTTCAATCATGACCATGAAAATGATTTTCACATACCATCATTATTAGGCAGACAAAGGGGTCCTTTAGGCACGATTGTGAAATTAATCTTCATGGGCTGTGACGAAACTAAGCAAGAATCGATCTTCAAGAATGGTCATGAAATTCGTTCTTCATGGTCGTGACAATTGGATATATGAAAATTTAGTAAATTTGGACTCTTTTTAATTTTAATTATGATTTATGATTAATTATTGAATGTTTAACCTAATCATGATTTTTTTATATTATATATCTTTTCATTATGCTCTATCATTTATGTCATTAGGCTATAAGATGCCATCTTGTGGAATGATTGTGTTATAATAAAAATTGTTACATAGAATTCAAATTTCATGTCAAGTCATGATTTTAAAATGAATATTGCATTGAAATGACACATTGAGGTTAAATAGTTGGCCCATGACAATTGTTTTTTTTATTGGACCTGTTCGTTGGCTATTGGATTGGTGTGTGTTTAGGATGTCAAATGGGTTCAAAGAGAAACTCTGCCTAACCAACTCATTGGCGCAAGGACAATCAAGTATCTCAATGAATGGATAATGGTTTGTCAAAGATTAATTGATAATCTAATCAAGATAATAAAGTTTGTGGTAGAAAAATGGAAAGGGATATTGTTATAGACATTTAAATGTGAATGCAATTGGTGTTATAAACCACTAATCTTATAGATATTGGACATTATAATGAAATTATGCAATATATTTATATTATTATTGATAAAGCATTGACATTTTGATTGTAATTGATTTCATTGCTATTGAGTATCGTTTCATCATTGAATGGTTTAAATGAGTTATTTCATGTATTTATTGAAATATATGTTTATGGCTCTTATATACAACTAATGCAAGGTGGACTTTCACTACATCCGAGTTTGTACAGATAGTTCGAAATCATATGAACCGGTGACGAACTCATAACCGTGAGTTTCTCATGGAGGTGGTTTATTCATGTGGTATCCTTTCATATTATCGTCTAGCATTGCCATGTACTTATCAATCTATGAACTTTATTATGAAATTGTAGCAGTTATGTGCCATGTTCTCATTCACGAGAATTATTATGGACTGCCATTTTTTAACTTTGAGTCCCATTATATAATAGGGCTTTCCGCTATGGGATGACCCTTTAGGACATATTACTACTTAGTAATTTATTGCTTCCCTGGTGCATTTTATGGATTATGATCGATTTTATATACTTTCTTTGCTGCTCAAATATAATTATATTTAATTGTTATTATATTGTTTATTGCGTTGTCCACTATGTGGCATACTTCAAAACCCACTCATGATAATGTGGGATAGATTTTGAGGGCGTTAGATGTACATCATGTAGGTTCAAACTCTGCATGGTGCATGGTTGCTATTTCAACTTGTCAACTTATTCTTCATACATGTGCGCTAATTTTCTTGAAGGTGTGCATGCAATTGAGCATGAAGATATTTTTTTAAAAAAATTTGACCCTGAATTGATAGTAGGCACACTATTGATACATTTTGAGACTTACAATGATCATTTTAATTTTTTGTCAAATGTCGTACCGATCAAAAGGATATATTTACATATGCATGTATCTACGTCCATTCTTAATTTTGGTTATTCAACTATTTTCATCCATAGAGAATTGTTTTTCGACAATCCCTCTCTATCTCTATACATACACGTAGTGAAGAACAACATACCAGTCACTTGCAACAGATATGCATTTATGCACATCAATCACTAGCTTGATCGTTATTAGGTGTTACTAGACCTCGAGCAAAAGGAGATGAGAGTAGAGCTCTTGAAAGAAGATGTAACTAAACTGTTGAGACCTCGGGTCGTCTTGAGACGAGCATCCCGCTCCCCCTTCCCTTCCTCTGGGGAAGGGGTGAGATGGCCTAACCACCATAATCAACCAAGTTCTTGGTCCCTAGAGCGCATCCCCTATCTCCTAGACCTTTCTCCTACTTCTAGAAATTCTAACACCATCGTCTTATTCCTTCAACCTCAATCCACCAATGGAATGTGATCCGACCCCTCCACTTCCAAACATCTCAACACTATCGGCTTCCTCCTTCAACCTCAGTCCACTATCATCATGTAATCTTCTACCCACTGCTCTAGGTGTCCTAGAAATCCTTATGATACCCACTCTCATACCCTCCCAAGTGCAAAAAACACCACATGCACCAAGTTCTTCGTGGTATGAGGTTGTTAGAGGTCTCCGACCTCGACCTCTAATATCAATCTCCCATCGGCAATGGAGAGGTCTCCGGTAGATTATTATCGATGAAGTGATCAGACCCATGGCAGATGTGTGTGACTGCTCCAAGCAACTCACTTGCATCTTGATGGGCCACTTCTTGGGCGACAATGGTGACTCCAAAATGTTGAAAGAAGAAATTTCTTCTCTTTCGAACCTCAAGAAATCGATAAGAACAATGGAACTAGATAACTCATTCCTCATGTTTATCTTCTTGTCCATGTAGGAAAGACTCCAGGGTCCTACATGTTAGTCAAGCTACAACATTCTTTAGGTTGTCTGCAAACAACCAGCTGCCTATGCCCACATGGATCCAATTATCGGATGAGCTCTTCAACTCAGTATTTGTCTATCGGATCATGGTTAACTTTGGGACTCCTTTGATGCTCAACCTCAACAAAAGGGGACTATCAAGAATCTACGTTGTATTGAATATCAGTAGCCATGTTAGGCAAGTTGTGTGGGTTCGCCTCGTAGACAACACCAGATACCATCCAAGAGGTTCTGTATGAAAATTTAGTTGCATTTTGCTTCAAGTGTGATAGAATTGGCCGTCGACTGGAGGTTTGTCAATTGTAGTCGGAGGGGATGCCGGAGAGCATTGTGGAGGCTTAAGAGGTAAGGTTGCTTTTTGGTCCTTGAATGTAGGCTCCCCCTCGACTTCCACGTGGCTCGATGATGCTTAGTGGTAAAGTTTGACAACGACAACATGCCCAGCCACTGGCTTGTAGTCTCCATCGATGGAGCTCTAAGGGTCGGTTTGCTATGAGAGATCACTCATCCGGTCCAGACTGCCAACACTTCACACCTTTAGATCATGTACATCTGGATGATAGAGTGCACAGAGACGAATTTGAGACCTAACAAAGGCTGCTAACCGTTACTCACATGACCATGCTTCACCTATGTCTATGCACATGACCTCTTGGGTGTTAGACGCAATACCCTCATCCAACGACTGCGATGTACCCTACCCACCATCACAAGTTGCGGGGGAACCAACTGTTATGCACCTATGTGTACAACAATTTGGATCCACTTCCTTCTCATCGACCCCCATCCAATAGTGCTCCTCAAGCTACCCGATCTCATGATAACTTTAACTAAACCCCATTTATCCAAGCACACTCCTCCACAACCACTTTCTACCATGTGCACCAAGGCGGTAGATCTCCGAACTTGGTTCCTCCTCTTCCCCTCTTTATAGGAGTTCCCCCACTCATATTCTTGGACCTTTTAGATCTCTCCCTCATTTGCCCATTGGGGCAGATCGATCATTGTGCACTTGTGTAGGATGTTAATGAGCAACTTTTAATAGCCAATGACACATCTTCACTAGCAAGATCTACCCATGGTGACTCATAGGTGGAGCAGGAGGACCTCAACGTTGTACTCTCGATCTGCACGTAATAGAAAAAGGAGCAATTAGGGCATCCACTCAAACCCCCACCAGTACCATCCTTCCGTATCAAGGGAAAGTTGCAAAAAAGTCTTTGCTGAAAAGGATAAGTAAATCATAAAAGAATATATATCGTAATATTAATGTTTTATCACTAGTGTTGTAGGATACCGGAGGTGGTCCGATAACCCTATATGTTAATTAATGAAACTGATCTCATGGAATTATCGCGAGGTGATGAGAAGTAGAGTTCGAGACCATCTTGTCGATCTCGTTCGTGAACGCAAACTAGACCTGCTCATTCTCTAGGAAACTCACACATCTCTAGAATTTTCAAATATCACAACACATTGTCTAAGTAAAAGATGGAAATGTTGTGCCTCCGTAGTTATATCCTCCTTTGGAGAGATTATTCTTATTTGGAAAAATAGTGGTATCCAGGTAACAAAAATCTCATCCAACTTCCAATTCTTGCATGACTAGACTTTTTCTATTTCCTTCTTATATGTATATATGCTAGTACTATTTTGGATGTTAGAATGAAACTATGACATGACTTAGCTCAAATTAATTTATACAATTATTCATGGGCTATTGTTGGTGACTTTAATACTTATATTAATTACGAGGACAAAAACTACGAACCTATGAGCTGCCCTATGAATCAAGCCTTTCTATTTGATAAAAGTGAAATCATTTTGTGGAACGGACATTCCTTAGGTTTGTTGGAGGATAAGGTAAGGAGTATGGTCTATCACACTAAGAGCTTCTCAGCCTTCCTTTATTATATCACTTACATGTTTCCCTACTCAAACAAATAACACTAAAATGGTTATCCAAATACAGTATCAAATTGTTAAGTGAGGGGGACAAGAACACAAAATATTTTCACCTTACTACCATGATATGACACAAGAACATTTTAATCCAGTTTTTACAAGTTGCTCTTGGGCATACTATCACTTATGATATGAAAATCCTTGTGCCTTCGTTAATCACTACCACAACCTTTGGCAATCCAACCATCAACCTATCCTTCCTAGTTCCAGTCATGATTTACCAAAATTTGATAACTCATATAATGTTCAGCTAGTCACATAATGTTTTTTGTTCTCTAGCCTCCGACAAGGCCCTTAGACTAATGGCTTCACCTTAGAATTTTATAAAAATTTTGGGACATTATTGATCTAGATGTTACTTCTAAAATTCAATTCTTCTTTCAAACTGAGCAATTACTAATTGAGTGGTCATATATTTCTCTAGTATTCATACCTAAGACCCAAAACCTAGTCAAAGTTTCTTATTTTAAACCTATAACACTTTGTAATGTTATTTATAGAGTTATAGCTAAAATGTTGTTATCTCACATCAAGCTACACTCATCAATCTGATCGGTAATTGTCAACTTTCCTGCCTAATAGTTCAATGCATGAAAATATCTTAGTGACCCAGAAGATTGCACATTATATGAATAGGGGAAGGAAGAAAACTATGTTAATTAAGATTGATATTCAAAGGTTTTGATAGGGTTAGCTGGAATATCATTCAAACTTGCACTTAATTGCTTGAATTAACCCTTAACATTTATAAACTAAGTTATGGCTTGTGTTAAGTCACCCCTTTTTACTTGTCCCACTTCTTCCCAATACTTTCCTTTGTGGAGTCCCTTGTCTCCATATTTGTTTATTATTATAACTCAAATACATTCTTCTATTATGAACAATGTAGTGATATCCAATTCGCTCACTCCATTTCAAATTCAATCATTTTTTCTTAGTCATATGCTATATGTAGATGATCTACGAATCACGGTTGCTGTCACTATTAAAAATTGCAAATGCCTTATCTTTTTAGTCTGTATCACAGCTTGACCAATTAACTTAATAATCCACAAAAATATGAGGTTTACCTACTCATGGGATTGAACAATATACATAACCAAGCAATCTTACATACTTTACACATTTCACAAGGCAATTTTTTTTCTCATACCTTGGTGAACTCATCCTATAAGTATATCTCCACTTAATAATTCCTGATTGTAGAAAAAACATCTTGTCAAATTGCTGGTTGGAAGGCAAAACAAAACTTATTAAATATGTACTCAACTCAATCCTTAATTATGCAATGGGCGCTATGTATGTTGTTGATGGCTTGTTAGATACCTTGGAGAAGTTGACTAGGAGCTTTCTCTGGTCTAAAAATGATGGGGAGTAAGGGCTTACACTTGATTGACTAGAACATTGTCTAGCAATCACTAAGAGATGGGCGGGCTTGGCATTAGGAATATCCATTCTTTTCGTCTTGCTCTTCTTGCCAAAATGGTTCTCTCTCTATTGAACAATCATAATTCACCTTGGGTACAACTTTGTATTTTAAATATGGCAAGATAAATCCATGGACCAATGTGAGCTCCTGCATCAAAACCTTATGGTGCTAACTTATGATACTAAAGACACAAACTTAGACTATACTGGCTTCCTAAAATTTATTGCTAATGGGTATAACACTAATATCATGATGGACCCATGGATTTTTCCATCCCTTTAATATTGATGTCGACCTATAGCTTATGTTAGAGGATAGGAAATGTAACGTACAACCACTCAACTCATACTTTGATGAACCTTTAGTCTCATACACCCTTTCTATTTTTCTTTCACTTAATGCCAAGGAGGATAAGTGGGTTTTAATCCAGGAATCTCATGGTGAGGCTAGATTCAAGTCCATTTACTATTTTCGATGCCTCCAATCAATCATGCCATTAGAACCTAGATGACCAACTGGAGTAAAACTTAGAGGCTTGGGGTCCCCAAAAAAATAAAGTTTTTCCTTTGGAAGCTATTGCACCATAAATTTCCTACTAGTCTTGGCTACAACGTCTAAATTTGAACATCAATCCCCTTTATCCCAGACGTGGTCAAGACCTTGAAACCATTGACCATCTCTTCCTTTATTTTTCGAACTCAAAACACATTTGGTCTTACATGCAATCCCAGATGAATTACTCCTTTGAGCACATGTAGACATGACTAAATGGTGATTGGCTCAATGAAGGGTCTAACCTTGAATTCATTTCTCAACATAAGCTTAAATCTTGGCTTTCTTTCTCCTTGTGGGCTTTACGAAGGCACCACAATGGCATCCTCTAAAGTGGCAATCGTTAGTATAGTATGGGCTAGGATCTTGGCTTGGCATGCAAAATATAAGGATAATAAGGATACCCATTGTACTGAGGTAATGCTCACACCACTTACCCCCAGCTCTTGTTCGTCAGGTTCCCCGCTTGCACTTTGAACAAAGATAAATATCGATGGCTCCTTTTGCCATCACACTATGATTGGCGGTGCAAGGTTTCTTACACGAGTCACTAACTATACTCTTATTATGAAGGAACCATCAACCGTAAGGTTTCAAGCTGAGGCATATATCACTCTTTGGGGTCCAAGGATAGGTCAGCAACTATAGGATTACATAATGTCATCTTGGAATCAGATTCTATGCTCCCAGTGGACATCATTTATTGTGGAATAACCTCAATACCAACAAATCATTGATACTGATGTCAGGAAAAAATCGATAAACAAATAGTGGAAGAGTAACAATAAATTACACACAAAGAAAGGCACATATTTTACGTGATTCGGAGATTGTCTCCTACGTCAATGACCGTCACATAATTTCACTTTATTCAGATGTCTCTCAATTGTTACATGCATTATCCAGATCCCCACAATATATGATACATAACTACTACCAGATGTGTGCCTTGAATAACAATCCAGGATAATCAAATATCTATCTTGATTCTTCACAACTCCATATCTAACAAATAAAGTAATTATATAACCACTCAATCTCCCCATATTATGGTTACAAAAAAATTACAATATGTCAAATTCTCCCTACCATGTTAGGTCCATAATCAGGCTCCACCTACCTAACTCCAACAATCTTCCACTTGAATATTGATTCTCTTGAGATTGAGCTGCATCAGCCTGTGCTCGAACTCTAGATGACTGGTTCCTGCAACTAACTTTGGAGGGAACTTGAGGTTGCACCGAACCTTAATTTTCTGTGACTGTCACCTGACTCTTTCTTGATCTTGTACAACCACTTATTGTGCCTTGTCTTTTCAACCTTAAGGAATTTTATCAGCACTCGAATTTTATCCTTGTACAATGAATTCGTTTGATCCTTACTTGCTAACTCCCATTTGACCGAATCATTAATAATCAAGAATTTCTTAAAACACTTTGGTTTACCAGCATTAGTTAGTAACATGAAATTCTGAGAATTAGAGTACCTCACATGTAGTCTTATCTCCCGAGTAGATCTCCTGAGTGGAGTACTCGATTCAGCTTATATCATCTCAAGCTCCTGCTGAACAATCTTCTGTGATCCGGCCACATCTTCATCAGACATACCCTCAAGTTCTAGTTGAGCTTTGCCTTTTTTTCTTGCATTATCATATTTCGCAACACACTTATCTTTATACACGGTCTTTTCATGAAACACTAATGTTTCTTTTTCAAATAAATTTTCTATTTTCATTATACTAGAAACGGTATCCAAACTCATCAGAACCATAACCAATAAAGAAACACCTCTGAGACAGCATCTAGCTTGTCTCTACATACAGAATCAATATGCACATATAATAGGCAACCGAAAATCCTCAGACGAGAAAGATATGTCTCTTTGCCACTCTAGACCTCCATTGGTAGTTTGTTTTCCAATGGTACAGATGACCCGCGGTTGATCAGGTATGCTGCTGTGTTCACTACATCTACCTAAAATGACTTCGGTAGACCTGCATGGATCCTTAAGCTCTTAACACGCTCAGCGTTCTATTCATCCATTTAACAACTCCATTCCGATGTCATATTCTCCATAGAACTCGTTAAACTTATGGTTCACATACTCACGGTCATTGTTAGACCGCAAACACCTAATCTTGACGCTTGCTTTATTCTCTACCTACACTTTTCATTTCTTGAAAGTAGAGAACACATCATATTTATTTCTCAAAAAATAAACTCATACCTTTCTGGAATAATCATCGATGAATGTCACATAATATAATGACCCGCCGAGGGATGGAATTGGAAATGACCCCTACACATCCGTGTGCACAAGCTCCAACTTGTTACTCTCCGACATCCTTGGTACTTTGCTGAATGTGACTTTCTTCTGCTTCCCAGACACACAACATTCACAAAGTCCACCATCGACTGACTTTTGACTTGGTAGTCGACACATTTTGTGCAGAACCTTCATCCTTTTTCACTCATATGTCCAAGTCTATAATGCTATAATTCACACATATCATCTGAATCAGTTGTTACAATAAATCTTTGCATTTGGCGACCTGTACATAGTACTCAGCTTGTTGTCTTGTGCGATCACCGTGGCTCTTTTGGTGACCTTCCAAGTGCTACCTACAAATAAAGTAGTGTAACCCCAATCGAGATAAGATTTCTCTTCAATTTCGGTATATGTCAAATATCTTTCAGCATTCAAGTTGTCCCATTATCAGTGACAATTTTCACGTTCCCTTTTTCCCACAACATACAAGGCTTTATCATCTGCTAGATAAACCTTGCCAAAGTTATCGATGATGTAATATCTCTTTATGATGTGGAATGATATGAAGCTTCAAAATTTAGAATCTAGGATTTCTGATGGACTGTCAACACTCAGAACCAATACATCTGAGACTTATTTTGTAGCAACATTCACCGACTCCTCTTTGATTTTCTTCTTAGTTGCTTGACAATTCTTTTTAAAGTGGCATTTTTTCTCGCAATTCCAGCATGCGAATTCACCAAATTTCGCCTGACTTCGTCGCCTTATATTTGATCTTCCTTGGTTTTGTCCTCGCCGTTGCATTCTTCCCCTGCCCTTTGATTCTTTCCTGTGAATATCTTCGCTCAAAATTAGAATATCATCAAACTTCAACTTCGTTGAATCAGAAAAACTGCTGACCGTCGTCACAGTTGCACCCCAACTTTCTGGTAAAGAGGACAAGAAGATCAAAGCTCTCACTTCATCAAAAGTGATACTCACTTAATTTAACTGTATAATGATAATGTTAAATTCGTTGATGTGATCTGCGACCGAAGCCCCTTCAGACATCTTCAGATTGAACAACATTCTCATCAAATACACCTTATTTGATGCAGACGACTTTTCGTACATGTTTAATAATGCCTTCATCAAATCTGTTGTAATCTTCTCATTCATAATGTTAAAGGCTACGCTTCGTGCCAATGTTGCTCAAAGAGGGTCCAGTCCGTGTCGCTCATCGCCTCCGACTTTTTCTTAGAGAGATGTCCGTGCAATTTCTTCTGATACAAATAGTCCTTTATCTGCATCTTCCAAAAGTCAAAGTCTCTACTATTAAACTTCTCGATCTTGACCTTTCCATCATCTGTCGTCGTTGCTCCCACTGCCTACGAACTCCTTGCCGAAGCTCTGATACCAATTGTTGTGGAATAACCTCGATACCAACAAAGCATTGATATTGATGTCAGGAAGAAATTGATGAACAGATAGCGAAAGAATAATAAAAAATCATACTCAGAGAAAGACACACAAATTTTACGTGATTTGGAGATTATCTCTTACGTCCACGGTCGTTAGAGTTTTACTCTATTTAGATATCTCTCAAGTGTTAAATGCATTATCTATATTCTCACAATATATGATGCATAACCGCTATCCGATGTGTGTCTAACCGCATATTTATCATGATTCTTCATAATTTTATATCTAACAAATAATATAGTTATGATAACCATTCAATTTTCTCATCCATACCATAATAATAAATTAGTTAGGCCCTAACTAACTCAAACATCATTAATGGCAAATACAAAACGCCATGGGGCCTATGGCCCTTAACAGAGGAATTAATTACTCACATCATTTTTTTTCAACTTTAGATGCATCTACTGTCCAAGAACGAACAGGCTAATCGGGCAGCTGATGAGTTAGCTATCTTAGGAAGGAACAGTAATGTCAATATATTTTGAGAAAGACAACCCTGATAGAGAATAGAAGGACGAAAGAATTGAGCAAGGAAAAGCGAATCCAAAAGCTTTTAAAGCAAAGGAGCCCATTGCAGAATGCTGGAGATAGGTGCACGCATGGCCGCTTGCTTGGTGGGCATGCATGCAGATGCATGTGACTCACGTTTTGTTCTTTTCTCCTCTTGTGAAACTTCCTTGTCCATCGTCATCGTCACCACTACCGGGCAATGAAATTACGACTGGGCGCCAGTCTCATTTCAAAGGCACGGCCAGATCACAAAGTTGATGAGAAACTACTTAATGATTCTTCACGGTACGTGCAGTACTACTGTCCTCCCATTCGTCATATATGAGAATAGTTGCATGTCCATTACATTCATTAATATTCCGATGCAGTTACATTTACATATGATCTATGTTTATGCCTATTCGATCAGAAACACCACAAGGCAACAAGAAAAAACCTGTAAATATCACACGTCCAAGTTTTTTTGTTTTCCGTGCTTTGTTTATTCTCGATCCCTCATGTATGTTGTGGCATGACTCGGGAACGTGGCGATGGAAGCTAATTAATTAGCTACCAATAAAGCGCATGCAGCAATAAAATAACATATGTATCAGCAATATCTCTCTGAGTTTTAGCTGGGCAATTAGTAGTTTGATCATTGGATAGAGTATTGTGATTAGCATTTATTAACTCACATTTATTAATAAAAGGTAAATTTGTAATAATAAATATTATGAAGAATCTTAGTATACAAATAGAATTATGATTATAGTGTATAAGTGCGAAGATTCATGCCATGTATAGACATTACAATAAATCATTATTACATAACCATGATACGGAAAGTTTTAATAATGATCAATACTATCTTTTTTTAATCAATTAAGGGTGTTAAGAGGTCTGCATATTTTGACTCCACATATATAAAAAAAGTAGATCATTTGAATTATATTAAAGAAAGTTCTGAAACATGAATGGATATATTATATTAAAATAAGGTTAGTAAATCATTGTCCATTAAATTTTAAATTCAAAGATTCAAATTCAAACTTTTTTAGTTTTATAGAAAGGGAAGTCATACATAATGTTTCTAAATAATTCGTATTAAGTGTATTATTAAAAGATAATGGCAAATGTTATAAAATATTAAACTATGAATATCATTTCAATTCTTAAAACAAATTTTGAAATATTTCTTTAAAGTTAAATTTATAGTCTCATTCCGATATTATTCATCTCCACCATAAATTAAAATTTTAAAACGTTTTCTACTTCACACTGGAATTTTAAGAGAGAATTCTACGTGCACCAATGACTTCTATTATCGATGAAATTTTAAAAATATATTTTCTTTATTTAATGAAACAAAGGCTCCTGCTCATAGTCAAACTTAAATTATATTTTTTAGATTTAATGTTGTCTTCGCTTATAAATATTATTATTTATATAGTAACTTTTTTATGAAATACTTTTTCCCGTTTACTGAGAAATTTTTTAAAATAATAATATACTTTATTTTTTTTTTGCATGTCATATATTAAACTTGAAGTTTTGAGAGGGAGACATGTAGCATATTTTACCTCTCATTTTATACAAACTAGTTCTAAATTCCGAGCGATACGTACAAGGATGACAGATATTATAAAAATATATAGTATATAATTGAAATATTATAATTTATAATAATTATCAAAACTAATTGATTAGTATTTAAATGCCACAAATAGATTATTCTATTTTGAAAACTTTAAAATTAAATTTAAAAATATCAAGACCCCAACTTCTAATTAAATTATTTTTTAACAAATAATTAATTATTTTCAACTCAAATTTAATTATTTATTTTAAATTATTTTGGACACAGTTGAATTCATTGCTTTAATTTTTCTAAGATAAAAGATAATACATTTAGTTTTTATAAATGATTTTTTTATTATACTTGTACAATTCCTTTTATAAATAACATATTATTGATTTATTTTTAATATGAAAAATGTATTTAAAAAGAATTTTTTTTACTTTTACATTATCTATTATTTTAATCATACTAAAAAAATCTGCTTGTATAAATATTCTTATAAATTTAATCCTATTTAAATTTTGTTACCTTATATAACAAAGTTATAAGATAAATTTTATTTTCTTTTAATCATACTTAAATTACTAAAAAGTAAATATTAATCTTATTTTGATTCAAAATGTATTATTTATTTTAAACTATTTTTAAAATTCTGAAAGTGATAAATTATCTTTTAAATATAATTATTATTTACTTGTATATTTTATTTAATCATACTCAAATTTAAAGAGGAACGATTAATCTTAATTTGACTCAAATTGAATTAATTTTTTTAGTTCTAAAAATAACAAATTATCTTTTGAAAAGGAACTATTTTATTGTAATAAAAGTAAAATATTAATTTTTAAAATTATTTATTAATCCATAAAATAACTACTTATCTTTTAAATAGGAATTATTAATTACTTGCATGTTATCTTCTGGAAATAAAATATTATTTATTTCAATCATACTCAAATTGTTAAAAAGAAAATATTAATCATAATTTGACTCAAATTGAATTATCTCTTTGTTGCCTTATATAACTAACTATAATAAGATAAGTTTTTTTTATTTTGTGAAAATAAATTAGATTTGTATATATTACCTTATATAAAAATTTGACACATCATCATTCTATGATCGCACTTTGTGTTTTTACCTCTCATTATATATATAGATAAATAATTCTTATTGTTAATATTTCTTTTTAAACAAATATGTAAATATATTATGATGGAAATATTATCTGGATTTGAAATAATTATAATGATTAGTTTAAATATTAGCACATATTTCATATATTAGAATTTGAATAATAAGATATGTCTTCGGATCTTACTAATGCATTAGTAATAGTTAATATATTATGACGGAAATCTTATCTGGATTTGAAATAATTAGAATGATTAGTTTAAATATTAGAACATATTGCATATGCTAGAATTTGAATAATAAGATATGTCTTTGGATCTTACTAATGCATTAGTAATAGTTAACACATAACTATGCCTTTAGAACAAACTTTTATTATACATTATTTTTTTAATTCCAAAAAATACATTAGTAGTAGTTATAGTTAACAAATAATTAAGCATACAATAACTCTAGAGATAGATTGAGTTTTAAATCATATGTGGTAGGATTAGGAGAAATATTATTGTTATAAAAGATTCAGATAAAACTAACGTATGAGTTACCTTGCATACATATTAGGATTAGGATTTGAGATAAATTAGGATTGTAACAAACTTTATTATACATTTTTTAATTCTGAATAAAATGATTATTATAAGTATTAAATATTAGGATATGTCTTCAGGATAATGTATATACAAGAATAAATATATTTCTTTGTCTACTCGAATGATATTTATAATCAATTAAGATTTATCTAATGAAATTTAAAAGAAATTATAATTATCTAAGGATCATTGATTTGAAAGGATGTATTTATTTTCTTTCCATGTTATTAGAATTATAGATATATATCTATAATTTTAATTAAATTGAGACTATTATCTTAAATATTAATACTTTATTATTAAATGACATGTATCATCTTGTCGTGAGGGCACTTGTCATGCTCTCGTACTCTATGCTTTTACTTTTGCTTATATATATATATAAGTTAATTAATATAATATGATATTCCTTTTTTGGGGGGTTCGAGAAAAAATAAGTTTTTGCATAAAATAAAGCTTATAAAAGCTATTTTATTTCTTTATTTAAAATTTATTTACAATATTTAATCTTCTTTTAATTTTAGGTATTTAAAGTATCATATTCTAATGAAGTTAAATAAATAATATAAGTTCTTTATTTAATCAAACAAAGACTTATTTCAGATTTAGTTGTATTTAATATGAGGCTTATAAAAATTATTATCTATAATGAAATTTTATTATAAGGTATTAATGCATAAAATATTGTAGCAAGATAGATTGTTAGCAAGTTCTAATACATTACAAATTATAGTGTCAAATCAACAAGAACTAAGTAACTTAACTATTTTAGGCACATAATTAATAGGAGATGAACATGATTTTGAAAGAATTTGTTAAATCAGAAAATAAAAGAAAAAATAAAAAAATTGAAATAGAATTATGAGGAAATCCTTGGGCATTATTATGATAAAATGATCATATTCTAATGTTGGAACAGGGCTATTGTTTTTCCAAGAAGATAATTATATAATTCTTAATTCAAATAATGTCAACACTATTACTCCTAGCAAGAGTAATATAATGAAATTAGATATTAAGATGCATTGATATGTATTCCCTATGCTCATCTATAATATATAAATGATAGATAAATCATATATCAAGAACGCTCCTGGTAGGATAATGCTGGTGTTAATGATAAATAAATACCTTAAAAGTCCAAAATCAATTTTAAAAGTAACATGAAAACAAAAGCTAGCCACCCAAAATAAATTAATTTGGTAATCTCACATAATAATTAAAGTACTAGTCAAAGGCATTAGGAATAATATTAATGTCTAAAATACTTTAGAATAATGATTAATAACTCAAATAAAAAAAGGGTAGCTTTAATCACATAAAAAAATTAAGCACTCATCAAAAGTCCCTTTTAAAGTGGAATTACAAGCTAATCAACCACACTAACTGGGTTAGTAGTTGCACTTAATAATCCAAGAACTTAGGAATAATATTGATACTTAAAAAATATAATAATAATCAATAACTCAAATCAACAAAAAAAAAGAATTCCCAATAATTCCCTTTCCACTAAAAAAATTATAAATAATTAAAACATGAAGAATCAACTATAATAGATCCTAAATATAAAAAAGAGAACCCTAATTATCTAGATCGTAGACTAAGGTTATTAAAATCGGACCGAACCGATCAGCTCAATCGGTTCAACTACGAACATGTAATGCTCCCAAATCGACCAACGCCATATGGCAAAGATCAACCTGAGAACGCTATAAACGCTATGACATTGATTAATACTTGGTCAAGAATCATGACATGTCAGCAAAAGAAAAGATAAAAAAATAAAGAAAGGCAAAAAATGATAAATAACTGTGGAAATCAAAGAGTCACTACATGGTTTCAGAATAATAATATCATAATGCCTACATCAATTCATAATGCAAAAAATAAAATAAATAACTAGGCATTCATGTGTTTTATCGTCATTTGAGCTCTGTCGCAGCACACCAACTCAATACCATCACTGACTGGCCATGTAAAAATCAAATATAGGAGCCTCTTGTAAGCTTTATAGCCTAGTGGGGAACTAATAAAGGTATACAATGCATAACTTTAAATAGCATAAATAAAAAATAGAATGGTGTACTTATCTTGAGTAGAAGATGGAGCATGAGATTATCATAGGTCATAATATGAGAGATCAACGAGATCATATGATACATGGTAAGCTTAAAATCAGTAGCATGCCTAATAATCATGACATAGAGAACAATGATAACTTGACTTGATATTCATGCTTACTTTATTTATCCATACTTCTAAATCTTCAATCATGTTTAGCAATCAGGTGCCTTTAGATTTTTGGGATATGCCGAGCGAAATGATACAGCTTTGTGCGGATCAATGGGTGATCAAAACATGACCAAGGAAGAGACTTTTATCTTGATGCACTTAGCATAGGCTGACTACCCATCATTCATCTTCCATCTTCACTTATTAATTACTTTAGAATCTTGTTATTTGTTATTCATCCTAATGTAGGAAACAATGGATCGATAATAGAGTGAATCAATATCTGGGTCAATATTTTAAATCAGGGATAAATCATGATGAGATAAATCTGATCATAAATGTACTCAATTAACACAAGAATAGATAGCATTCAGATAAGAGTCCAAGATTAGTAGGAAATATAGTGTAGAGTCTCGGATTACTATAACTGGGCCAGGTACAGGGTGACCCGGGCCGAGTTCATAGCTTGGACTCGGGCCGATCAATTCAGCAATGAGTGAACACGGTCCGAATTGAGTAATACCCAGGTCGAGTACTGGAGCAGTCGACCGATTCTATTGAATGGTCGATCGGTAGAGTTAATAAAAATGTGGGTCAGGTTTTTGGTATCGGTCAACCGGCTCTGTTGAGCGGTCGACCGGTCTGTAGCTTGGAGCGGTCAACCGATTTATGACTTATCCTACCGAGTTCATCCGGCCAAGTAATGGGCACATGCATGAGAGTATATTCACGGGCGTGAAGGTGGGTCATTATGGGCATGAAGGTGCGTTTACGGGCGTTTTCAACATGGACCTGGGTCGAGTTCTTAGAAACCTGGGCCGGATTCCTTTAGAACTCAAAATGTCAAGAGTTTTTTACGAACAGACAATCGTTAAATTGATGAACCTATTAGGTTCGAACACAACAGGGGGTGAAACACAAATTAAAATATGATTTACACTAGGTCATGGCAAATCAAGCACAAACAATCATATTTTCTATATACAATAATGCTAATCAAACAATCATAACATGATACAATAGAACTCAGGTTAAACAACATATCTATCTTCATATCATCTTCTTTGTGTTCTTCATGCTTTAGATGTGATCAAATCTTGAGAGAGGACTGCTTAAATCTATTTAAAATCATACAAGGTGATTTCAGGAATCACCCACTTAGCAATTATGCCCTGTCGATCTGTCTGGATCAACGTCGATGTGCCCCATTTCGTTCTCCCTGCACCGCTTCCTCTTCCCCTGGCTATCCTCCTCCTGCAGAACGGTCCAGATCACGAAGAGTGTGAGAAAAGTTCGAAACTAGGGAGAGGTCTGGGAAGGACGAGATCTGTTCATGCTTGGTGCGAGTTGCAGCGGGGCTTCCAAACTTTCTGCAATGTGCGTGGGGTGAAAAGGAAATAATTGTGCGATTGATTCCTCTAGGTAATAGAACTCATATAGTAAATTGGGTATTATCTTTTCCTTAATGTCATATATTTGTATTAATGGCCCCATATCCCTACTATAATTGCAGGTGGTCATTTTAATTCCTGAAGTTTTAATAGTTATGGATGACTGATCGTTTCATTTTGATTTGATTCTTTTTTTTTTTCCACAGTTCTTACATAACTGGTAGCTGGTCCAGTACGGATTGATTGTAAAATCAGAAATGAAATTGAACTAGATAAAAACCGATTCAACAATCGGTTTAACCATTGAACTAGAAAAACCCGGTTCAGTATTTAAAGTGAAAAAAATTAGAAAATAAAAGTTAAAATAGGAAATAAAATTATAGAAAGGAATGTAAAAAAATGGGAAAGTATTTGAATTGAGAATTGGTATAAATTAAAACAGAGATAAATGTGAAAATTTAATTGGACAGCGGAATTCATGGAAGTGAAAAAGGAAATAATAATAACTTTTAAAATGAAAATCAATATTCTTTCCTTTTATGAGTAGGAGAGAGAAAGTAGTCATAAAATTAATAACTTAGAGTCTTTTATATGAATATAATTTTTTAAATATCTGTGTATTATAAAAAGGAAATTAATAGGGAGAGAGGAATTAGTGGAAATAGAAACATAAAAATATTAAATTGAAAGTAAAGAAAAATATAAATATAGAGTGATATATGACAAAATAAAAATACTATTGAAAAATTAAATAAAATAATTCATATAATATATCAATAATAATTCAAACTCTTTTTTATGAATACTAAAATTTATTTATTATATTTTATTATGAATTACAAGTGAGACCTATCTTTTTATGCATTATATAATATTGATTATGTATAATCTATAAAGTTATTATAAATAATATTAATTTAATAAAATCTGGTCCGGTTGAATCCGCTCAAATTGATCCAACCATGACGCAGTTGATCATCCGGTCCGGTGGGCGTTCTGATTATTATAATATTGTCGTAGATGCTCGAACCACTAGAAATAGCTATTTTGTTTGCTATGGCACTCCCACAGCCCACCCTTGTCGGCCTCTTGGGTCTAAATCTTAATCTTTCTATTGGTCTCTCAAATATTCTGGAGGATCCTTTCTAAGGTTTAAGGATCAAGTACCAATGATTCAAAGCGAACAATATTTTGATTGGGCCGAGGTGTTACAATCTTCGTGAGTTTGGCCATTATGACAAAAGATGTTTAATATTTTTTAAAACAAGAAAAACTTATCCGAATAATTTATCATAATTAACTAAATATCACAATCCTTCATTCAAATATAGGTGATCCTTCCATATGCAAATATAAATAAATGTCTTATGGAACTATCTATGTTAACGATTTCAAAATAAACTATGTAACCTTATGGTCCAAACTACTTTGAAACCACTTTGAAAGTTTTAAAGTAAATAATGCATCAGCATCATCGTACCTTTCGACCTACAGGATCCCCATATAAAAATATATGTGTAATACACCATATTTTTAATCAGGTGCATTATGGTCTTTTGGCCCAAAGCCTTCATAAGTCTCCCTTATAAAATCCCAAGCCTCACATAAATTCTTTTTGTTATACAATGGCTATGGTTTGAGAAAGAACAGAGGGAGGAATGATGATGAAGAGAGTACGAAGAGGAAGAAAGTGAAGGAGAACATTCATCTATTAAAGAGGATCCAAACCCAATGTCCCCTCTCAATAATTTGATGTTTGGATTGAGAGACACGAAAACGTCATATCCAATTGTGATGAGGGATTAATTGAATTAATATGATCATGTGTTCATATGTTGGGGGGAGAATCCATAGTCCAAATTATATTTACTCAACTTTATTTTTATGTGATTTTATCTATTTAATTGGGTGCTTTCTCACGTAATTGTACCAATGAAAAAACATAGAAGTTGAGTAAGATTCATCGATGGAAGAAACAAGGCAATTTGAGGCCGTCGCAAGTTCACGAGTCATGACTTATATCAAAACTCGATAGATGATGAAGGTAATCATGAGTTCCAATATGATTTCACAAGTTATGACTTTTGATCATGGACCATGAAACTCAACATCGAGAAAATATGTAGAAAGACCCATAACCATGTGTTATGTAGTAATTTCACTTGTTGTGACGTAGATGTCCGAGCCAAGAAATTGAGTATGAAAATAGGGATACAAGCCATGATATCGGTGGTTGATATTGCGAGATCATTGGTAATGTCATTACTAGCAAGTCATGAGTCGTACCTTTAAAAGTAGAAGATGAAGACATTTTGGCTGACCCACTCTAAGAGAATCATGAGTCATGAAATTAGGATAACGAACAATGTTAGGGTTGTTGCCAACAAATTATGATCCATGAGAATGGCAATCAGGGCCATCACAACAACATCACCGTCCATGAAATGCACATTTTTTTCAAATAAATAGCCATTATGATTTGTGCTTAATATGCTATAACATCCATATAGCCCTGCATGTTGATTGATAAACACTTATAACCATATGCATGCACAACCATATTTAAGTTAAACTTTGATGATTGAGCGACGTTAAATGTTTGTTATATTGTAAAAGCATAATATAACTAGTTAAGACTATGTTCTTGTCCCCCACCAGAATTAAGTTGAATAAGAAAATTCTTACCCAATGTCTTGTATGTATTTTTTGAGAACAAAATTCTCACATCGATAATAACGATAATGCTACTTGATTGCGCAGTTTCGCGAAATGCACAGTTTACTTCTTATTAGTCCCTATTTTTATATATTTATCATACAAAATTTTTCTATAATTTATAAATTTTTTACTTCTTTATTAGCCCATAAGACATTTTCTATATTAATCATACAATTGTGTTCTATAATTTATTCATGTTAGGATTTCTGCACTATGCACCATGAGTAAATTCGAGAAATTTAAAATGACGCAGAATTGTATTAGATGGAAGAAACAGAAGAGGATTACAAGATCAAATTTTTTTTTTGGACTCCCTAAAGAGTTTATATAGGCACTCCCTTTAAGAGATGATAAGAATTATATGAAAAATTTGTTGAAGCGCCTGATTGTATAAGGGAACACATTGGATTCAGATTCAAGGCATTATCAACAATTCAATATCTTATATTTGTTATACTTAAATTTTAGGAGTTATGGACTTACAATATTAGATGTCATGTTAAAATTACGTTTGGCGTCAAAATGTTTACGGCCCGAAAAAAAAATGTAAACAAAAATTTTGATCCACTAAAGTTAAAAGGCATTAATTTTCCTTTTTTATTTTGATTAATGATTTTTTTAACCAAAAAACAAAACTTATTGGACGGGTATCACTTTCACCCTTGATTTAAAAAAAAAAAATTGCTCCTTACTGCATATGCCCTCATTCTATAAGCCCAAGGCCCATAAAAAGTAAATGCTATTTCTTCTCATCAGTTGCTTACCAAGAATTAAGACGGCCCCTGAACCTTGTGGTTTCTAGCACAATCACATTGATTGAACTATAAAGTCTAGGTAAAAATACTTTCAAGTTTATAGAATTGAATAGTAAAGTTTGAGAGTTTATTATCTAATAGATATAGTTAATAACTAATATATTATCAACATCAAATAAATTAATTCATTGCGTAGCAAAGTATTGACTTAAAATGACATCAATATTAATATAATATATAAATTCGGTCAAGATTAATATGATAATAAAGGGAAGCAATAATACATCCTTTACTTTGTAAATTAAGATATCTCGGATAAGAGCCGATTTGAAAGTTTAACAAGTTTGGATATAAATTGCTCAAGTTATGAAAAAAAAGACTATTTACCTATTTATTTTTAATATAACATGATGTTCAGAATGTTATTAATCGCCGATTAATTCAAATTGGAGGTTTTTTTTTTAGTTGCGAGCCCCATATTTGAGAAGCGGTGCCGTCGACTCAAGCGCGACGATATTAACGATTATATGCACTGTCCACAAATTAAAGATTGTGTCTCGTATCGTGTGCTTAGTAATGACAAACGAACAATCATTTTCTAGAGAGTCCAACTGGAAACTCAGAAGGAAATTGAAGAGTTTCGTAGCTGCCAAACTCTTGCAATAATGATGTTCAGACTATACTGGCACTTCTCCAAATAATGATACTTTTCAGATTTTGATCTAACGCTCAAATCCTCAAAGGAAACTAGTCATGTGAAGAAAAAAGTAGCGTCTGAGTTGCCATCTTCAGAAAATAAGGGATCCAACTTTCTTGATTTTCAGCTGAAGAAAACACGCCCAAAATGAATGAAGAAACCCCTGTAACAACAAAAGTAATGGTACACAGGTATGTGCAAGCTGCTTCTACATCAAAACACAAAAAGTGTCAATGAATCAACTTGAGTCATCCTTGTTCTGCTTCAAGAACTCGAGGTCCTTCATTTGGCGCTCTATCGCTTCCTTAGACAGAGTTTTAGGCTCTGGAAAATTTGTTTTCTCGCCTGTAGCTATTTGCTTCCTAGTTGAACTGACGATTTTATCCATCTCAGATTCCCCCACTGAGGGGAAAACTGCACGGAGCATAATGCATAGCAATCTTGCATCCTCATCCTCGATTGGATCTTTGCCGAAGCAGCAAACATATATTGCCTCCAGCGCTTTCTCCACCCGAATCTCCATGGGAATTTCTGGGACTGCAGCTTTTAACTTTGCCCTTCTCTGCATGACAATTTTTTTCAGGTTGCATTTCTCATGTGAATATTTCCATGGAATTAAAGCTAATGTCACCAATGAAGATCAAACACCACTCTTGTACTTAACGGAGATATTTTTTCATTTTTTAGCCTATCCTTTACACAGTTTGATGCAAACGGAGAAAATTATACAGGTGTTTTTAGCCCATATTATGTTGGCAATTAGCAGAGTAATTTTAGTAAAAACATACATGAACAACATAGATGCAATAACACAAAGCACATCTGCTATACGGCTGAAAACATTTGACCATGGGATAGTGATGAAAGTCATTGCATTGAATTGAATTTGTCATTGCATTGAAGAAAAAAAATGAAGAAAAAAAGATGAGGTAGATTTTTGTCATTGCATTGAATTTGTCAATTCATGGCATTTTAAAATGTAAGCACATATGCCATATTTATCTCTTAAAGTTTATTTTTGACAAACTTACCACAAAAAATCTCAATGATGAAAATAGAACATTGAGGACTTACTTCTTTAGCAGCAGTCATTGTAGCAAAGAATGTCTCCTCCTCAAATTCGATATCATTGGAAATGCGAAGTCTGGCAGCACCTTCCAAAATCTCTTCAGACTTTAAAAGCCCAGCGCCTATTGCTGTCAACCAACAACACAAAAGAACATAAAGTGGATCTCCCACCTACGAAACAAAGATTGGCATGGTCAACTTGTGATGTAATCCAGAATCACAAAGAATTCATTCAGCAAAAAGACATTCAGCTGCTACCCTATGCTTATCACAAACAAATTTGGTATAATTTACACATGCTTATGATTGAAAGAAGAGAACTGAAGATGCAATATCAAAATGGAACCTTTGGAACTGAGAAAACAAGAATGCCCAAGACACATAAACATGTGCAATCAACGTTTTCTGGCCATTCAACATAAACACATAGTGGTTTTATGTTCCCACCTAGTGTCCACCAGCAATCGAACTATTGCTTTGTAGGATGCTATACTAGAAAAACAAGAGTGGGCTATTTTTTGCGGCCGAGATTTTTCACACCATCCGAAGATGCAGAGTGCATTGGAGCATTGGGTTTGCTCCTCCCCCAACAGATAGGATGCTATACTAATGATGACTTTCTCTTCCAAGCAATTCCAAAAAGATATGTTTTCTTTCTTTTTTCCATTTTTTTCCTCTCTCCTTGCTGTTATTTCTCAAATTATTATCTCAGTTATGTTTGTAGTAATAAATTCTTCACCATCAATAAGCATTTTCTTCCACAGAAAAAGAATTAGATTTACAAATGCCATGCCATCACAAAGAATATTTCTGCTAAAAATATAATGCTGATGACTACAAGTAGTTACATAGTCAAACAGTATACTATAGAACTGTTTCATTTTACTCTAAAAAGGACCTTTTTTTTTCCTTTGGCTCCTTTCGCAACATAAATAATGATACAATTGCTTCATTGTGACCAAGAAAATGACTATCTCGTTATGATTTGTGAACTCACCAATTATACACCAGAAAGAAAGGTCATCTTCCTTTCGGCAACATGATCGAATCATCTCAAAATTATTTCATGCAAGGAAACAAAAGAAATCGATCATCGTCCAATTGGTCCTCCGTAGAAAGAAGACTCCCTTCATTAGATGATTCAATTTGATAGCAATCTCACTGTGCTCGACAAACACAAACAACAAACAGAGTTTTGGACCTAACATAACCCTTCCTCTTTATCCGGGCTTCGTTGATCCACTAGGTGGGGACCGGCTCGACAAACACACACAAAAAAAACACTTTTTCCCTAGAGATAAGAGGGCATGGAGCCTGAGATAAAAGGAGCAGACCAGGCCTCGGCGGTCCCGGAACTCGTAGAAGGCTTGTGAGTCGGTGATGCTGCACTTGTTGCCGACCCGCCGCCGGAACTCCGCGAAGTCCACGAGGTCGCCGCCGACGCCGCCCTCGTCGCTGAAGATCCTGGCTACGAGCCCCACCACCGGAAGCGAACCGATCACCTTGCTCGCCAAACCAGTGATGGAGTTGGGCTTCCGCTCCATGTACCCTACCACCGTCAGCCTCATCGCGCGACCGCCGGTTCTACCTGGGGCGCCGGTTCCGAGGAGGCTTCGGCGGAGGTGGAGGAGGGAGGACGAGTGCTCGGAATGGAGGAGGAGAGGGGAGGAGAGGGGACGGTGGTGGTGGAGCTTCGGCGTTAGCGCGGTACCGCTGCCCATTGGCTTCGGTGGAAGATGGCGAACTTGACCACTGTGGAGCCTGGCGTTATCTCTTCCAACTCCAACGTTTATATATCATATTTATATTAAAAATATGACTGCAGAAGGATCCTATTAGTTAGTGGCTAAATAGTGCTGATAAATAATTTAATAAATAAAGTTTATTTTAAAATTTAAAATTTATGTGTTTAATAATAAAAATTATAATAAAAGAAAATTGTGAAAAAAAATTATGTCCTAGTATAAAAATAAAACAGTGCATTCATTAATTATTTTTTTGTTACAAAATAAGCGGTTTTTTTACTTGAAAACAGTTTAAAAATACTTATCAACTCTTTTCTTTAATTATAAAATATGAAGAAAATTTTAAAATTATTTATAAGTCATTTTGATTGAATTATAAGCCAATTATCTCATAATTGATCATTCTAAAAAATATTTAAAAAGTTTTCAAGTTTCGCTTTTTTATTTCTAATTTATGTTTTTGTATACTAGACTCATGGAATAAATATAACATAATGTAATAAAGTGACGTAAAATAACAAATGAAACAAAAAATATATAAATGCAAAATAATCCTCATACCCTTGTAATTTTTTGGAAGGATTCCTACTTTGAACCGATCAAGGCAATCCCAAGATATAATCAAGTTCTTAAATTCAAATTTCTTTAATTAGATTTTTCTAGATAGACTTTTTGAGTTGGCGAGGTTATTTTACACCCACATGACTGTTATTAATAAATCCTCACAGAAACAAAATTCTTAAAGCCATTAAGAAAGTTTACTACCTTTACTAAACGAACCAAACTTTTAGAAGTGAATTAGATTTAAATAAATTACGATAGCATCATAAATATTATATAAATAATAAAAATATAATAATATACCAATTATGATAATTTAAGATAGCGTAAATTTATAGAACATAATAAATAATAATGTTATACTAATTTATTATTATTAGTAGTATTAGTATGATATATTATATAATATATTAATTACCATATATATTCAAATTAATATAAAATAATATTATTTTAATAAAACTCAGTGCAATCCGATTGAATCCGATCATCCAACCCCGACCCGATAACTAATTCAATCCAGTCGCCCGATTTTGAAAACATTGCCTCTAATCGTTAATCATTATTCATTATTCATTATTCATTAATTAAATTGTTATGGCTTATCAAACCAATTATAATGTCAAATAGAACCATAATTACAGCATTTTTCTTACCAACATTTCTGCCTGAGTGCATTTACCAGACCCAATGCTAAAGAAGAATATTTGTGGCTCCTTGCTCAGTAACTGCAAAGCCAAAATAGACTACAACAACAAACACAAACGAAGAGAACTGAATTTAGGAGCTTAAAGAACCAACGCCAGGAAAATTCGTAAGCTCTAGTTTATGTGGTAATTCCACGTCATAATATGACTCTTTGGGATGAATACCAATGTCAACTAGTATTATTAATGTACAACAGTGTCAAGAACTCATCAAATGAGCAACTTTAGTGTTATAAAGCAATACAACAAAACCTGAAATGATAAAATAGCATCCTGTAAATGACAATAAAAAACCCTCCGTTATAGAGCCATCTGAAATCGTTCAGGCACACGAAGCAAAGGTGCTTGGATATCCCCAGGCTTCCCTAACTGACCACATGCTGCCATTTGATCCTTCCCTCTACTAAGCCTTAACAAGACAACACAACCAGCTTGTGCTAGTATATTTCGGAACTCCATCATTTTCTCCTCTGGAGTTGGCTTGAATTGAGATCCACAATGAGGATTGAACGAGATAAGATTTATCTTGCACGGAATACCTCGTACAAGATCTATAAGCCTCTTTGCATCTTCAATACTGTATAACATTAGAAAAGATTAAAGGCTAGATGTTTTTTTAATGTCAAAATGAGGATAAAATACAAGCATACTAGTAAGTAGTAGCTAAGTAGTGATTTACTTATTTCTATATCAAAACTACTGTGATCAAATACTGTGTGCTACTCCATACAATTATAAAGAGAAACAAAAAAAAACTAACCAAAAAATGGAAAGAAACAAGGAGAAAGATGATAAAGAATACAATCAGAAACAACTACCATACTGCACATAGTGCCAATTAAGTCTATCATGATCAGATGTAAATAGGCAGAAATAGCATAGAGAATAAGAAAGATGACATAGCATGTGCATATAGATGTTTCAACGTGTTTGTTGCCATGGATAATCTAATCACTGTTTTCTGATATACACATTTTAGGAGTAAAAATCTCAAGGTCAATGATAGTGACTGATGGCTCAGTAGAAGTATTAAGGACCAAGAAAATTAGCATTATTTACTCAAAGGAAAAATTGAAATGCTCAAAACACTAAATTAAAGACATTCACCTGTCATTTACTCCAGAAAGCATCACATATTCAAAAAGCACTATGTAATTATGTTTCAAACAAAGTTCCTCCCTTAATGTAGAAAGAAGCAGATTGAGATTGTATTTCCTGTTAATTGGCATGATCCAATTTCGAACCTGCAAGTTTATTTTAAAAGGTGCTCAAATATGTAAAGTTTTACTCTCAGTAAAGAAACTGAAATGACATTTTTTTTTAAAACCTCATCTGTTGTAGCATTGAGGCTAACTGCTAATACACATTTTGACTCATGAAGGAAGCGTCTTATCTGGGGAACAAGACCACTTGTTGACACAGTAACCTTCCTAGGGCTAAAATGAAGACCTTGTTCGTCAACCATTATATCTGCTGCTTTGATTACATTATCTATGTTGTGTAGAGGTTCACCCATGCCCTGAAGAAATTCATACAAAAATGAATTTACAATATGTCAAGAGGAAAATGAACTTTGGAAAAAGTTTGATAAAAAACTCATGAATTTTCAAATCACATTTTGGAGTGCAGATGGAGATTTAAAAACTAAGAAAACATGACTTCAAGACTTAACATGTTCAAAGCACCAGCAAAAATGAGTGAGGTGCATTTTACATGTTATTGTCACCTCAACTTTCCTGATTCGTGAAAATTAACCATGGGAAATTGTTCTCAACAGCAAAAGAACTACAGCACTATCTAATAAAGGCCTCTTATCAAGCCAGAATTTTTTTGACCGAGGAAAATCAGGATTTCTAAAGTTACTGATGAAGAGGAATGATCTTAACCAAAAGATGAAAAATAAAAAGGCATAAGCAAGAGCATTATAACTAACAAATCATCTAACAGCTTCCTATTAATACAAAATGGTCTAAAATTTCCAAGTATTATTATAAATTCAAGAAAGACATGTATTTCTAGTTAATTTTCACAGAAAATTAGAACAAGTGAGAAAGTTTTACCAATTACCATAAATACAACATTTGAGATGGAACCAAATTCACTTGTAAACAATCGCCGAGCAAATACAGCTTGCTCAACAATTTCAGCTGTAGATAAATGCTTCCTTAAGCCCATCCTGCAATAAGTTAACACAAATGAAAGAGATTATATAAAGGGACCAAGATGAAACCAAGAGGCACATGTGGAAGCTGAAACTTAATAGATATTTAGCATACCTGCCAGTGTAGCAGAATTGACAATTCATGGCACAACCCACTTGACTTGAGACACATATTGTCGTCCTACCTCTACTGCAAGGAATCACAACTGTTTCTATGACCGCCCCATCTTCCAAGGAAAATAAAATCTGCAACATCCTGTGAATTTAAAAATTAATGGAAATGTACTGAGAATACAACAGGGAAGAAAAACAAACATGAAATCTAACTTATAATGTAAAAGTAAACAAACTGCAAACTTAAAATCTAGAAAGGGAAATAAATCCCACCTTACGTGTTCCATCTGATGCCGTGAGTATATCTTTTAGTGACAATGCCTGGAGATCAGCATTTTCAGATATCATCTTCCTAAATTCTTTATTCAACCCTGCTGACAATTCAAAGTTAATTGATACCCCAAGTATCTGCCTCTCTTATTCATCCAAGAAACTCGTATTATGTCTCCAGAAAGCAACATCAATAAGATAACGAAACAACAAAAAAAAAATATGCATCTTTTGAGTAATTTAACCAGTTCCAAGTCTATAAGGATCGCGAAGGACCTGCTAATTCGTCGTAGCTATGCGCCCAAACATTGTTCCCGTAGAGACATTTCCACAGCATCATCGCCTGTCCCGATCTAAACCCATGCGACTGAACCCATTTCTGCACAGAAACGTACGGTTCCCAGACGTCAATTCACATAAATTCCAAATGAAAAAACTCTGCCAATGATCCGATTCTTCCAAAGAATGTAAGAAAGGCACCGAGATTACCTCAAGTTCTGGGAAGTCCATGTCCTTAAGCAGGACCCTAGAGGCGCCCGAGGGGTCAACCGATGGGGAGACGCTGGCTGCGAAAGGGGAGCGCCGACGGCGAGGGAGGAGGGAGAAGGAACGGCGGCATGTTACAGAGAGGGAAGAACCGGAATAAGGGAAGGATAACAGCGAGGATAAGGAGGAGGCCGTCCACCGGACGATGACGGCCATGGAACCCTGTCCGGCGGCGGCGGCGGCGGCGGCGGCGGCGGCGGCGATATACTATCTATCCAGTTTAGTGTGTTTGAAACTTGTTTCTGTCCAGCTATTTTTATGGCGGAAGACGGAAGAAGACAACAACACATGGACCGGCGTTTGCAGTGGTTACATGTTGGGCCAATTGGGCTTCTATCTCAAGGCCCTCTCTTTGCTGTTTTTTTTTTCACTTAAGCCTCGAATAATTTGTACAATTGTTGTTAAAGTCCTGTTTCAAAGATTAACAAAGTAATTGCATAAATTATGTAGTGACTTCATGAAGTTTATATACTTTTTTATTTCTCTAATATCTTTTTTTTTTACTAGACCCACCAACCTCCTCCGTAACTGAGAGAAATCATACATATTTTAGCACATTGTGATTTTAACAGTGGAGGTTGCAATTGTTTCCTACATCTGGAATAGTTGCAATAGCTTCCAATTCTCCACGTGACTGCTTCATTAATTTAGGACTTGTTTGATGTCTATTGAATAGTCATCTAGATAAAATCGTTCATCAATAACAAAAATAATTTGCATTTAATTAAAATAAGAAGTATTAATTTGTATCATCTAAACTATTATTCATTCATCAACGTGATAATAATTAATAGATAGCACAATTTGTACTCCTCAATAGGATAATCAATCGTGGCATGCAATGCTTTAACTAAACAGTAAAAAGTTGAGTTCATATGATATCATTAAATCATAAAAAATAATTCCTTAGGGGGATCATAATTAACTAAAGACTATATTTAATATATAAAATAGCATTAAAGACAACACACATATTCTTAAAACAACTAAAATGCATTAAAACTTGGGTACACAAGTTTACCCTTTAAACATTAGAAAAAACTCCAAATTAATGAAAACTAAAATAAAACTAATTACATACTAAGATTTATTCTCAAATAAATTGAGAAGAAAAAATATACTCTAAAGGGAACACCCCAAGGTCCCCAACAAAACTTTTTCGTCTCCGCCAATACTAAAGCTCAATATCTTTATGCTGTAGAAATTTCCAAGGCTTGAAGTATGAATTTATTTGTTGCCTTTCAACTCTATTTTTATATGCAAATGAGAGAGGTCGGCTTACCACGATGATGATATCAAATGACTGAAATTTCAATTTTATGATGACAAGGAATCGGATTTTTTGAAAATTAACTTTGCCACAAAAAAAATTATCTTTCATTAAAATTAGCTTTGCCACAAAAAATTTCAATAGATCTTGTCACGGCGGCTGCCAGATCCGGCCTGACAGCCGAATCATCTGCAGTTGGATCCGACTGCTTGGATCTCTCTCATCTTCGGTCGCCTGGATCTCTCTCTCATCCTCAGCCACGCCAGTCTCTCTTTCATCTCCAGTCGCTTGGCCAATCTCTCTTTCATCTCCAGTCGCTTGGATCTCTCTCTCATCTCTGGACTACGATCGAATCTCTCTCTGATCTCCCTCTCTTTAGGCACGGGCAGCCGCGATAGCCAGATCTAAGCGCAGTTGGATCTCACTGCTTGGTGACCAGTTCCGATAGTGGCTGGATCCGGCTGCGAGTGACCCTTCCACTCGGCACCGTCGGATCCCTGTAACTTCGGAAGAAGGGGTAAGACCATGTATGGGGGCTGACGCCTGCCCAGTGCCGGAAGGTCAAGGAAGTTGGTGACCTGATGATAGGAATTCGTCAAAAAATGCCAAAACCCTTTGGAACTTCTGTCGAGCGCACCCGTCGAAAGTTTCAATGGATAGGCCCTCGTCCAAAGTTCCAAAGAAAACGGTCCTTCAAAACTTCCGACAGAAAACACCCATCACAACTTTCGAAGGACATCTTTGTGATTACTCTACCCTCGAAAATACCTATGACTTTTATGAGCCCATCGAAAATTCGATACAGACGATCATTTTTTTCCAATGACTTCATCTCGTCTAAAATAAGAATTTCATGAGATTTCTGATGGATTTGATCCAATGATGCAATGAATTATTTTATATCTGTATGTATATAATTTTTTTGTTGATTAATGATTAACCCAAAATTTTAGAATTTAAATCCTAATCTTTGAAATTAGGTAAATAGATTTTTCTGACAATATAGTATTACTTGATCATTGATAATGAAATAGACTTTAATACTTAAATTAGCCAAAAATCATGATTATTTTGATGGATTTGATTAATGAGATCGCAGGAGGGCCATGCCCCCTCCCATCCTTTTCGTCGTCGCCGTGGGGGGGGGAGCCTTTCGCTCATCGCCAAAGCGTAGAGGGCATGAGACTCGACGCACATGAGGTGGGGTGTCACCCCCCCCCCCCACCCCCTTGTGCGCGCCAACGAGATCATGGGGGCTGACATGAGAGAAGTTTAGCTTAGACATTTAATAAATATTAGAAGAAATGAGAGAAGTGTAGCTTAGACATTTAATAAATAAAAAATCAAAATTGATGGGAAAATTTACAAAACTTGACGAATGAATTAAAGTGGAAATTGCAAAAAAAAAACTAGGGTATTAAGGTTAGATGCGAAAAATATCAATAGTTTAGGGGAGGTCTAAGGAAATAGATATCATAGATACAACTTTATTTATGTGCACATGCCACCCAAGCAATTGTCGTCGCGCACACATCAATTGAGTTGTGTATGAGATCATGTACTTGCGAAAATCAACCCACAAAAAATATCTCCCATTAGCACAAGGCTAAATGTGATAACATAACATAAAGTCATAAAGGTGACCCATAAAGAATAACACGATAAAACACAATAAATTGTCATTTAAGATTCATGAGGATCATCACATAAGGAACAATGGAGTATATGATTTATTTTATGTAACATCTTTAACATTTGATCATTATTGGACCACGATGAAAATGTTACGTTTATGATAATTCATATAGGTCATAAGAGTATCCATCTTTCACTTGGAAAAGGATTTATTTCATCATTATTCCATTTCATATCATAAAGGACATGGTCCTTTCATCATTTTTAGCTATTCATTTCATCTTTTCATATAATTGGAAGAACTTTTCACTTTTAGAATATGTCATGCAAATACAATAAATTGTGTAGCTAGAATCAACGCCATGAAGTGCTCTAAGAAAAGGGCGAGGAATAAATTATGTTGACATGAGGAGGAACATATATACCAATTATATTATCTGCAAATTGTCTCACACATAGGCTATCAAATTCTCAAACGGTAGAAATGCCTCATACAACGTTATCAACTCCTCAAAAAGAGTAATTGTCTGACACAAAACTGTCAACTTTCCATATAAGTAGGCAATACCAATCCTCAATTTTATCTTTTATCTTTCTTAATCTTTCAACCTATCTTTTGACATCAAAGGACCAATTAAGGATTTATGGAATAAAGGTCGGCACAACTTTTGAAAGTTATCATGAAAAATTATATGGGGTATGAGGATAATTATGTGGATAGATTAATCAAGACAATATCAACATTTTAGTTCTCTGCCCAACTTTCAGATGCCCACTAGGACAAGCGGTCTTCCGATCTGTAAGGTCATCAAACATCCGAAAGGTCGGGCGAGCGTCAGGTCATATTATGTAATTCGATCGTTAAAAGTCTAGGTGTGACTTAGATGCCCGGTAGGTTGGTTTGACATTCTATCTTTTTTGGATAGAAAAGTACAAACTCTCAGTTGAAAGTTTCAGAGACCTAAAACTCCGACCGATATGTCCAAGTCACATAATCCAAGTTTTGTTTTATTATCATTTATCGACTGGTGCAAGTTCAAGATTGATCGTTCAAAATGCATTTAAGTCTTGACATATCACAGCGGACATCCGGTCGGTGAGTCTGATATCCGCTATATCTTTTGAGAAGAAGCAAGCGTCCAATCATGGGATTTCATCTATTTCTCTCAATAGAGTCGTAGACCATTACAGTGTCCTTATGTTTTCAATTAGTTTTAACACAACAAACATTTTTAAGCATGAATAAATTTAATCATAACATTATGTCCATTTTCATGCTAAGCATTATGCATGAGATATAAAGTTCATTCCTACACATTAAATTAACATTTGCTCCATAAGTTCCTCGAAAGATCATTCATAAATATTTTTCAAAAGCTTAAATCAAAATTTCATAGAGTCCTTTAACCACATAAAAACTCTAATCATGCTCATTCAATGCATAGCCCCATAGGTACTTATAAGTCATGCAATAAAATCATTAGGCATCAATAAAAACTTATCTTTCGAAATTTATCCTTCAAACCATAAGTATCCATAAATCTCAAGAACCAAAACATCATCTAAATGCCATAAATCAAGGTAATCTTAAATAAAAATTTCAGCATGTTAACAATTTAATTCGTGTTCTATCAAAGCAACATAAAAAATGCATATCATGATAATAATTAAAAGCAATAAACTACCCATATATAACATGATCCTAAGTCTCCCGTAATCCTTAGAAAACATACTATGCCCTAAACTGATCCTTATGATCTGGATCCCATTAACACAACTTTTTAGTTGATTTTCGATTGTGTTCCTCCAAGCTATTGAGCTTTAATGGTTCTTTCCCCTTCCTCATGTGTTTCCCATCCCAAGCGCCTATTAGACTCCCTCCGAGATTCTCTGACCGAGCCACAATGAAGCAAAACACAACACAAAAGATGGTGAAAAATAGAGATACGGGGTGGAGTGGTAAGTGGCTCCTCCTCATTTAAGTAAAGTTTCGAGTTCGAGTCTTGTGAATGCAAAAAATTCTTTTTGGAAGCCTCACTTGTCACTGTCAAGTACGTGACCCGGGTGACAGTACGTGACCTAGGGCGACCTTACCGGATTAATTAGTCTCTTCCAATCTGTGGATAGTGTGCTCTTTAGCGCCGCATGAGTTAAGTCATCGGCACCACTTCCTAGATACCGGGGATTGGCTACAAAAAAAATCATCCATGGAATTAAAAAGGAACATCAAATGTGATTTTACGTCCTCTAATCCCCAAAGGTCGTGGATTAGCAAAGATTTCACCAATCATTAATAATTGGAGGTTGAAAAATGGGTTATAAACTACCATGGGTTATTATTCCCAAATTTATCTACCATGGGTTATAAACTATCCACACCTCAATAAAAATATATTGACCATTCAATTGTCATTGTGATTACATCATGTAGATCCCAAACGGCACAAAGAGAGGGGGGGTGGGGGTGATTTTTTAAAAAAATATCAATTTCACAAGAACACTTTGCAGAAGCTTAAAACCAATTCAACAATCAACATAAATCATATCACATCAAACAATACGAGGGAGAGAGAGAGAGAAAATTCAATCACAATGCACACGGTGGTTGTTGATGAGGTTCGGCCACACCTTGGTCTATGTCCCCGCTCCGACTTCTCGACCTCGAGACCCTCAGAGATTCCACTAGAATTTCTTCCTTTGTTACAAATGGAGCAAGGAATAAAAGTCCTTTACACCACTTTCTTTTCTCCGCTTCGAGAGGTAAGGTACACCTCTTCTCTAATGAAGCTAATATATTTCTCTCGCTTAAGAGGTAAGATTTTAAACATGTTTTACACAGGAGCTCTCTCAATATTTTTCTAAATAAAATGCTTCTCTTTTTTACAACGCTAAGCTCACAAGAGGAGAAGAGAGAAAGAAAAAAACTTAAAATGAAAACTTCAAGGAATGAACTCCTTTTGATAATTTGAAATTTTTCTTCAAAGTTTTGATGGATGCCTTGCTTCTAACTTTGACACTCCTTTTATAAGCTTCAACAAGTGAGAAAGTCATCCAAAAATCATTCCATAATTTTCTTTTTCAAAATTGACAATTATTGTTCATTTGACTCGGAGGCCGGTCGATCGCACATATGAACCGGTCGACCGGTACACTTTTTTATGAAAAATATGACCGTTGGTGAATTTTGTACTATCTGGTTGACCTATGTTGCAGATCGGTCGATCAATACTTTGACCGGTACTTCGACCGGTACAGTCTCGACATTCTACTTGTTGAAATTGAGCATTTGCTGCACTGATCGGTCAACTTGTGTTCCGGACCGGTCGACCGGTGTTAGCAGGAAGGTCGATCGGTGTTCCAGCCGGCAGGTCGACCACTATGTTTTATTTAAGCATAATATTTTGCACAGTTTTCAAATGAGATGATTTTTTATTCTATAAAAAGCTAACAGAATTATCTACAACTTTGATATTTATAATTAATCCAAAATCTAATATGATCGTAGCCAATTATTTAATCAAAATTTAGTGCATAAAATTACCCTTTTTCTTTAAGTTTTTTTTAGCATTTTAACTTTAATTTTTTGAAGCTTGTATCATCAAAATATAATTTTATATGTCAATAAAACTTATATCCAACAATCTCCCCCTTTTCGATGAAGATAAATCGAGAAATATGAAAAATGTATAAGTTATGAAAAAATTATAAAATAAGTTGTAAAATCAATTTTACTCCTCTAACACTTAACTTTCATATAAAGTGATATTCAAATCATATTTCTCTCCCTTTTGTTTCATCAAAAAGAATAATTTGTATATGAACAAATAACTCCCCCTAAATTTATAACTATTTTATAATGGCGAAATGAAAATAATTTGATGAAGGCAAAAAATATTAATAATCAAAATATGGCATAAAACTTTGATACAACAATGATATTCATGATATGTCAAAATAAAATTTCTTTTAATTTTTTAATCTCATATATTAATTTCTCATTTTCTTCTTTAAGTGAGAAATATCTTTTTATAAGGGATGAGAGTTCTTTATTCATATCTAAAGAAATATTTTCTTCGAATGAGCTTGATGAGTCATTTATTTGAAATTGAAGGACTAGAAGTTACTTCATCGTTGTGTGCCATTAAATATAGGTATGCATCATCACTAGAAGAACTTGATGAGTCATTGATTTATCTTCATTTGTCTCTTCATGCATTTTCTTCTTCCCATTGTGAGGTATTTTTTTTTTGTTGTGATTTTTGTATGATCTTCAGGTAGGTTTCTCATTCATCTCTTTCTTTTTCACCGGCTTGAGATACTTACCTAGTCTTCTTGTGTAGCGGGCGAGTCTTTTTTCACCCACTTCTTCTTCACTTGAGTTTTTTTTCATTTTCGTTTGCTTTCAAAACCAATGTTTTCTTCTTTCGAAATTTTTCTTCTTGATCTTCTTGAATTGAGATCTCATAGGTTAGAAGTGAACTAATAAAATCATTAAAATCTAATTTGTTCAAATCTTTTTCTTCGATCGCGGTCATCTTCGTATGTCATTTGGAGGAAAGAAACCTTAGAATTTTTTTCACTTTTTGAGTGTTAGTACTTGACTCGTTCAAGGAGGCTAAGCCATTCAAAATATCATTAAACCGAGTAACCATATCATTTATGAATTTATTATCATATATTTTGAAAGAATTATATTGATGGTTTAAAATATTCAATCTAGATTCTTTAACTTTGTCGATTCCTTAATAAGTAGTGATGAGTTTTCTCAAATCTCAGTTGCAATTTCTCAACTTGAAATTCGATTAAACTCCGTTAAATTCAAAACATAATAAAAAAATATTTTTGACTTTCCAATCAAGTTTAAAAAAAAATTCTCTTTATTTAGAATCTGTAAGTAACTTTTCATGAATATAGTACCTTTTTCAACTATGTCTCACATGCCGATATCAATAGAATAAATATATGTTTGGATTCTAATTTTTCAATATGCAAAATTTGACGCATTTAAAAGAGGAGGACGACTAATTGATTGACCTTCGGCAAAATTAAAATAATTTAATGCCATGGCTCTAAAGATTGTCAAATCTTAAAACAAGACGATCAAATCTTAAAATGATTAAATCTGAAAATGATTTGATCTTAAAATAAGAGCAACCCGCTCTGATACCAACTGTAAGATCCCAAAGGACACCGAGAGGGGGTGAATTGGTGTTTTTTTTTAAATTTATCGATTTCATAAGAACACGTTGCAAAAGCTTAAAACCAATTCAACAATAAACACAAATCAGATCATATCAAACAATACGAGAGGGAGAGAGAGAGAAAATTCAATCACAATGCACATTGCGGTTGTTGACGAGGTTCGACCACACATTGGCCTATGTATCCGCTCCGACTTCTCGTCATCGAGACCGTCGAAAATTACACTAGAATATCTTCCTTTGTTTTCAAATGGGGCAATGAAGAAAAATACTTTACACCACCGCCTTTTCTCCATTTCGAGAGGTAAGGCACACATTTCCTCCAATGAAGCTAATCTAATTCTCTCGCTTAGGAGGTAAGATTTTGAATATCTTTTACAGCTCTTTTAGTATTTTTCTAAATAAAATGCTTCTATCTTTTACAATGCTAAGCTCACAAGAGGAGAAGAGGGAAAGAAATGAAAACTTAAAATGAAAACTTCAAAGAATGATCTCCTTTCGATAACTTGAAGTTTTTCGGGTAAATTATACGATTAGCCCCCAACTTTGAGTCGTTATCAAACTGATCCCCCAACTTCAATTTGTAACCAATACATCCATCATCTTTTAATTTCTTGCATGATTAGTCCTCTTGACTGGTGATAATGAATTTTTCGATTGCCTTGCATACGTGGACGTCACGTGAATCATTTCTCTTTCATCCACATCATTCAAGTCATCCACGTCATTTAACGCTAGCAAATCGAGTAAATTACACGGATCGTCCCCAAACTTTGAGTCGATTTCTAAATAGTCCCCCAACTCTGATATTATTGCACGATTTATCCACTTGATCGGTAAGAGATAATCTCCCGATTATCTTACTGACGTGGTGTAATCAAATATAATAAAAAATTAACTTAAATGGCACAATAAAAAATAATATAATATTAATAAAAATATTATAAAAATTAATAAAAAATTAGAAAATGGTAGGAACGCCGACGAGCTCGCGATGGAGTGTTGACATCCCTTGTGCGAAGCTCGCAAGTGGGCGAGCTTGGAGAGGGGGGCCGACGCCCCCTATGCTAGCTCGCCAAAGGGCGAGCTTGGAGCGGGGGGCCAGCACCTCCCCTCTGGCGGTGGTTCGTCCGCGTCCTTAAATTTTTATAATATTTTTTATTATGTGATGTTAGCTAGTTAAAATTTTTTATTATATATTATTATGCCATGTCAACAAAATAATCGAGAGATTATTTATTACTAGTCAAGTGGATGAATAGTGCAATAGTATCAAAGTTGGGGAACTGTTTAGAAATTGACTCACAGTTGGAGAACGATCCGTGTAATTTATCCGATTTTGAGCGTTAAATGACGTGGATGGAAGAGAAACGACTCACGTGACGTCTACGTATGCAAGACAACTGAAAACTCACTATCATCGATCAAAATGACTAATCATTCAAGAAAATGAAAAATGAAGAACGTTCTGGTTACAAATTGAAGTTAGGGGACCAGTTTGAAAAAGACTCAAAGTTGGGGACCATTCATGTAATTTGATGGATGCCTTTGCTTCTGGCTTTGATACTTTTTTTATAGGTTTCAGTAAGTAAGAAAGTCGTCCAAAAATTATTTCACAATTTTCTCCTTCAAAATTGATCGTTATTATTTATTTGACACAGAGGACGGTCGACCACACATATGGACCGATCGATCGGTATACTTCTTTTATGAAAAAATATGACCATTGATGAATTTTGCACTGTCCGATCGACATGTGTTGCGGACCGATCGACCGATATAGTCTCGATATTTTGCTTGTTGAAATTGAACATTTTCTGCATTGACCGGTCGACTTGTGTTCCGGGCCGATGTTAGCACGCAAGTCGACCGGTGTTTTAGTGGATATGTCGATCAGTACTTTTTTAAGCATAACTTTTTGCACAGTTATTCAAATTAGTTAATTTTTTATTCTATGGAAAGTTAACAGAATTCTTTACAATTTTAATATTTATGATAATCCAAAATCTAATACAATCATAGTCAATTATTTAATCAAATTATAGTACATAAAATTATCATTTTTTTTAACTTTTAACATTTTAATTTTAATCTTTCGAGATTTGTATCATCAAAATATAATTTTATATGTCATTAAAACTGAGATCCAACACATTATTCACAAATTGATAGTTAGCCTAGCTAAGGGCAACCTAGCTACACAATCTTAGCGGTTATTGGATTGATCGTTTTTTTTTTCTCTCATCACTATTATTACCTCCATCTAGTTACTTGTGAGCACTACGAATTTATCCAAAGTTACTTCAGTCCACGCCTATTATTAATCCAGACATAAAAAGTTTCAACATAATAATTCATGATAGAACTCGCGATATATGAAATGAAATCCGCATCAAATTACATATATATATAATTTACGGTAAATAAAAAGATAAAGAAATAGGTCGTCCACGACAGCCGTCCGTAGAGCCCAATCGGGAGGGGATGGCATTCCCGATATTTTTACATGCAAAATTCTTTTGCACCCTCTTCGGATAGCGGAGGTGAACAAAAGGGGTTTTAGAAGGTGAGCACTGAGCAGGGCAACAGCGTTTCTGGACCTCTGCTGCTTCCCTTCCGCAGGACCTCCTCCCCTCTCACACCACCCGCCGCCACTACCGCTGCCTTCGTTGCCCACCACTCCATAGCAACCTTGTGCCCCTCGCAAGCCCCTTTCTGCCGACCAGCCCTGCTCACCGCCGGCCGGCTTCGGAATCTACCTCCGCCTCTATCCTTTTCGTGCAAAGTAAGTCGTCACCATTAAAAAAGTTTTTCTTTCTTAGTCTAGTTAATGCTCAAACCTTGTTCTGGAATTTTCCGCTATAACTTGTTTGGGTTTTTCTGCTCTTTCTCTCTTTTTTTTTCTTTCCTTATTTGTTTGGGGCCTTGTGCTGATTTGGACAAATTTTCTTCCAGCATTTCCTTTTCGATTACATTCTGTCAGCAAATTTTAACATGTTCACTCCGGCAATTATTTGAACGGAAGAATCCATGTGAGATTGATTGTGGTTAGCGGTCCAATAGTTGGAGAATGTACACCATATCTAGAGGAGAAAGGAACCGGCATCGATTGTACATTGTGAAAAAAATGGCGATTGCTTTTGGTTTCCTGAAATTGCTATTTAATTTTTTTGATTCTAGTAATCAAGAACTCGAGGATAACCTTCTCCAATCGCGCCTCAACTTCTATATTTGTTACAAGTTTAACTCGGGATTCATACTCGTTCCTATTCATTCGGATCGCCTGCTGGCTCATGGGATCGCTCACCAGAGTTAGTTAACTCATGTGAGTCACTCTGAAAAAGTCTCAGCCACCGTTCGCCCGATGCCTGTCACCATCTGCTTCTGCCCCTACTTGCGAGGAGCTTTAGGCTTCCCTACTCATCAGCAAGGAGTCCCGTGGAGGCACGAGCTGCTTCATTATATTTGTTAGGATTTCTGCACGTGAGAAATTATATGCACCGCAAGAAAACCCGAGAAATTTAAGGCATTAGATGAAAGAAACAGAAAAGGGGATTACAAGAAGAGGATTACAAGACATATTACGTTATGTTTGGACTCATAGGGAGTTTAAATAGGTACTCCCTTTTACATGCAACAGATCGACTCGGACTCTGAATTAATCTAAAAAAAAGGACACCTATCTCGTGATAAGGAAATAAATTAATTCAGAATCACATACGGAATATCCCATAAAATTTTCGTCAAGGGGGCTCTGCCCCATGCACTCCCCGCAGAGGGAACTCAACTCTTCTCCAAACATCTCTAATAGAGCCAAATTGTCATCATTCACTATGCCAAGGGGGCTCCGCCCCATGCACCCTCGTAGGGGGATTCTGGATTCAGAACCCAACTCTTCTCCAAACATCTCTGAGAGAGCCAAATCATCATCATGTGTACTATTCGTGTCCTCCTTCTTGGGCAATTTTTCTTCCAGTGATCCGGTTCTTTGCAATAGTTGCATATGTCTTTCGGTTTGACGTTCTTCTTCGACTTAACCTTCTTAGGGTTTGAATGATGTACATTTTCTGCGGTTGTTATCAACCCTGCGGCCTGAGTCTTTATAACCTTGTCAGATGTCCTATGACGAAGTTCACGAGTATGTAGACTCGAGAGTAATGGTGTCTCTTCCGATAATAACATACTGAACAAAAATTTCGTATGACAGAGGAAGAGACACCAACAAAAGTAGGACAACATCTTCATATTCAATCTTCACATCAATGTTACGTAATTCCATCAACAAAATATTTATCTGATCAAGATGATCTTTCAGATGGTACCTTTTTGCATGCAGAAGGCAAACCCGCCGTTTCTTGATCGGCGACTTCGATAATCATCTCGTCCTCCAAGCACAAAAGGATCATGCAGTACGCCTTCTCTTCCTGCGCTGCCAAATTTGTAAGGTCGACCTCTTTTTTTTTGCCCTTCGAGTCTTCCTCCTTTGATTTGTTTTTCGACACGTTCGCGAGCGACGCCCAGACTCGTTGTTTCAGAAGTGCCCGCATCTTGATCTGTCAGACTGAAAGTATTTCGCCCTATGAATTTCTCGATGTTCACGTTGTGCGATGCCATCTTTACACCTGACGGAGGATCGATGATGAAGCCTCGCTCTGATACCAATTTGTTAGGATTTCTGCATGAGAGAAATTATGCACCGTAAGAAAACTCGAGAAATTTAAGGCGACGCAGAGTTTTATTAGATGGAAGAAATAGAAGAGGATTACAAGACAGATATGACACCTATTTCGTCATAAGAAAATAAATTAATTCCGAATCACATACAGAATATCTCATAAAATTTTTTAGGACGCATTTTACTTCGGAGTGTCTTGGGTCCTGACGGTTTCTGTTGGGGTAGGATTCAAGGCATTATTAACAATTATAATAAACTGAGAAACTACTGTTGACTGTTTAAATTAGATTTAAAGTATAATTTAATTATTTTTATATAAATTGAAGCATTCCGGTGACTGTAGATTTCAGTTCAGTACTTGGGTTTTTTGGTACAGAATATGCATGAAGAACTTTAGAATTGATTGTTAGGAGTCTTATGACTTGTGAGCAGTAAGTAATCTTGATTCATATTGTTAATGTTCTTTGATACATTCCAGTAAGAAATTGTTCCTAATGTTATTGATTTTCCGTGCAAATTAATATATAAAATATTTAATAATAAAATCTGGTAGGATCATCCACGGTTATATGTTTTCCTATCCCTTCTGAGACAACATTGCTTGAGTATTTGTGAGGACTGTCATTCTGCAATTAAGCTGATATCCAAGCTGTGTAGTAAAGAGACTGTCGCGAGAGATGAGAGTGGTTTCCACCATTTCCAGGGAGGTCATTGCTCTTGTCCATGTTACAATTGCACATCATGAAAGTTCTATTCTTATTGCCAAAAAGAAGTATTTTGATTCTTCCAAGACTGATATACTGAAGAAGGGGATTGTTTCTTTTCATTAAATGAACAAAGTATCCTATCCCCTAAGAGAAAGGAAAACACACTTTCCAGAAAGAGCTTAAAAACATGGTGCTACATCCTATTCCTTTATATCACAATTGGAAAATTTTATCTCTAACTGGTTTCTGTTGGATAATCCTATTTTAAAAGATTGTACGACGTTAATAATAATAGTATCTTAATATGATTTTTTTTGGATTTTCAACTGGAGTAATGGTTCTTGCGTAGTGTCAGCAAAATTGTTGTAAAACTATTTTTATGTTTAAACATAAATTATATAAGTAATGATATTGACACATGATCTTGTTTGTAAATAAGGAGGTTTGAGATTTGATTATTATCGATGTCCCTAGGGAATACAAAAAAAAATATAGGCAAACAATTATAGTTTCATTGTATTAAGGATAAAAAGGAAATACAAGGTTTTTTTTTAACAATTTCATTTTAGTTACAGATTTTACAATCAAGGTAGAATTCGGACAAAATAGGAAAATAAGAATTGTCTTCTCTATCTTGTCACAATCTGAAGCTTGCTTCATCATTGACTGAATATAATCTCTTCAATGGGCAGCCTAAGTGTGGCATCCAAATTTTAACTTTGCTTTTGTTTGGATTGCAAAGTGAAATGGTGGAGTGAGGATTCCAGGCAGTAAAGAGGATGTGTTGTGGATGCAACTGAAGGACAAATCCAAGATTTTTTTTCTTGGTTCATTTCGAATTTTTTGCTTAATTCTTCTTCTAATGTGTATTATTACATGAAATCCTGCTATAATTTGTTTCTGTTTTACTGGTAATCCTTTTTTTTGTTTTGGGACAGACAATCTTTTTGTTGATTTGAAGGCTTTTTTTTGTTAGTAAATTTGAACATGTTCAACTCCTGCAATTGCTCGAGCAGCCAAGTCAATCAAAGACCCAGTGATGTTGGTTTTTTGAGAGAAAATTACAGTTTTAGGAAGTTGAAGGCCACAAACAGGAATTTCTTTTGGACTTCATCTTGTAGCTACTCAGAAGTTGGTGCGTTTTATTCAAAACTGAAACTTGGTGTTAGATATTTATCAATCAGGGCAGAAGCCAAAGGTGTGCAAAGGTGGGCTACTTATGGAGGTCGTATCCCATCAATTTTGCATGCATTGGATGCTTTCGATGATCTTGATGAAGCATTGGGGCCCTGGGAAGGGAGTCTCAATAACAAGGAGAGGACTATTATCTTAAAGGAGCAGACAGATTGGCAGAGAGCTCTTCAACTGTTTGATTGGTTCAAGGCGAAAAGCTGCCATGAACTCAATGTGATTCACTACAATGTCATGCTTAGGATTCTTGGGGCTGCTCAAAAATGGGATTTTGTCTTGGTTCTTTGGCACGAGATGAGGTGCAACAAGATAACACCTACAAATTCAACTTATGGCACGCTGATCAATGCTTTCTGTAAAGGAGGATTGAACAAGGAAGCACTGATGTGGCTTGGTGAGCTTTACAAGCAAGGAATGGAACCTGATGAAGTGACGATGGCAATTGTCCTTCAGACTTATAAGAAAGCTGGAGAGTTTCAGAATGCCGAAAAGTTCTTTAAAAGGTGGTCCTCAGAAATGAATGATGATTGTGCAGCGCAGAAATGTTACAGCTTATATACATATAATACATTGATAGATACTTATGGTAAGGCGGGGCAGCTTGATAAAGTTTCAGAGACTTTTGGACAAATGTTAAGGGATGGCATTCTTCCTGACACTGTTACTTTCAATACGATAATTCATGTGTGTGGTAACCATGGCCACTTGGAACAAGTTGCTTCTTTGATGGCCATGATGGATGAATTTCATTGCATTCCGGATACAAGAACATATAACATTCTCATTTCACTTTATTTAAAGAGTGATGATGTCTCTATGGCAGCTAAATACTTTTCAAAAATGAAGGCAGCTTGTCTGGTACCAGATATTGTGAGCTACCGTACTCTTTTATATGCATATTCTACAAGGAACCAAGTCCAAGAAGCAGAATCTCTGGTTACTGAGATGGAATATCAAGGCCTTGAGATCGATGAATACACACAATCAGCTTTGACCAGAATGTATATAAATGTGAGCATGCTTGATAAATCATGGTCTTGGTTTGAGAGATTCAATGATAAAATGAGCTCAGAGTGTTTTTCTGCTAACATTGATGCATTTGGACAACACGGCTACTTGCACTTAGCAGAAAAAGCTTTTATTTGCTGCTTGGATAGGAAAAAACTGAGTGTTCTAGTGTTCAATGTTATGATTAAAGCATATGGGATATCTGAGAAATATGATGAGGCTTGTAACTTATTTGATTGCATGCCACAGTTTGGGATTGTGCCAGATAAGTGTACCTACATATGTCTCATTCAGATGCTATCAGCTGCTGAACAACCTCAGAAAGCATTTTCCTATGTGCAAAAAATGCGAGACAGCGGTCTTGTAAGTGACTGTGTTCCATATTCATTGATAATTGGTACTTTTGCCAAGCTTGGAAAAATGCAAATGGCAGAGAGCGTATTTAAAGAAATGATGAGGTTTGGGATTCAACCTGACATTGTTGTATATTCTATTCTAATAAATGCATATGCAGAAGCTGGAAACGTTCATGAAGCTAAGAGCTTAATAGATCTAATGAATAAGGATGGTTTTGCTATTAACTCAATAATATGCAACTCTTTGATCAAGCTATATACCAAAGTTGGAAATCTTGGAGAAGCACAACAAATTTATAAATTGTTGAAATCATTGGAGGAAGAACCAGATGTTTACTCATCAAATTGCATGATTGATCTTTACTGCGAATATGCCTTGGTGAGGGAAGCACAAGAAATTTTTGAAAAATTGAAATATTACGCAAAGGCTAATGAGTTCTCCTATGGAATGATGCTTTGTCTGTATAAAAAACTTGGTCGATTTGATGAAGCCTATAAGATTGCCCAGGAGATGCAAACCTTAGGTATTTTAACTAGCACATTGTCATATAATAATGTTATATCCTTGTATGCATCTGATGGAAGAATGATGGATGCTGTCAAAACTTTTCAGCAAATGTTAGTCTCTGGTGTACAGCTTACTGATGCTACATTTAGGGTATTAGGCTTTATTTTGCTTAAACATGGCGTGTCAAAGGATGCTGTAAAGCACTTGGAGTTCACGAGGGCAGAGGATCCTGAGCTTGGCCTTCAAGAATGGATCAGGGCCATATGTTCCATCTTAAGATTGGACACTGCTTTCCTAAAGCATAGTATTAAATTGAAGAGCCACCTTCAAGTAGATCATTTCGCAATTAATGTGCTCCCTGGTGAATTTAGATCCATAAAGAAACTAAGAGAAGTAAAGCAGGGTTTGTATGCCTAAAATTGCAAAATTTAAATGGAGAATGTTTTCCAGGGATCATTACCTCTCCACTCCTGCAAATATATCTGGGTCAATATCAAAATGATAAGCTTTGTTGCGTAGTAATGTCTGAAAAATTACTGCGCTTATTATACAGATGGCTGAATTTGGTCAGTCCCTTTGTCAAGAAACTTGAGTGCCTGGTAAGGATTATTTGTTCTTAATGTTTCATTTTGATTAAAATTTTCTGGATGCATATGTTTTGTACATTCCTTCAAAAGAATATGTTTTATATATCAATTGCCTAACAGGAACAGAATTATGTCAACCTGTAGTGAAAGCCTATACTATTTGAGAATGTCAAAAACTACTTGAGGAGTTGGTTTCATTTTGATTAGCATCATAAGAGGAGCAGTCATGCCTTCGCAGTTTTTAAAATCTTAAAGGGGGTGTTTCGCAAAGGAACATCAATGAGAATATTACCTTAACCCCATGGTTGCAACCAAACATTGCAGGAATTAGAATAATTCAGTCAAAAGTCATTATTACATTTAAGTTCCCTCTCGGGACGTTGGAATCTACAAAAGTAAGAATTTGAAATTCCTACTAATAGCAGGAACATGCAAGAATTAACGTTTCTTATTCTTGGATAATAATGATTAAAGATAATATATTTGGCATAGCACAAGAACACGTTTGTTCTAACCCATATTATTCCTAATCCAAGAACATCAAATTCCTGTACCAAATGACCCCAAAGGGTTTTTATTTGAATCTTTAATTTTCATTCTAGCCTTTCAAGAAGCATTTCTTATTATATGGAATTTCTAATTGAAATGGTTGAGAAAATATCAAGTGGATAACACTTCAGAGATTTTGAAGCAGTTCAATTGCCATTCTTTTGAGGAGCTATTAGGTGTAAGAAACTCATGGCATCAATCCAATCCTTACATATTTTAAGTGTCTCAGTCAGGTTTAAAATCTTCATTATGTTTATAGCTCAGGTCTTTATCCCGCCTTGGTTTGACAGAATGTCCATTTTTAGTTTGTCATTATTTTCTATTGATTACTTTTGCTCATCCAATTTTACCACACACCTGGCATCATTCTATAAAGAAACATGTGCTTTCCTTGAGTATTTGTAGGAAATCTCATTTTCAATGTTCATTCTTCTCTACTCTGCTGAGATTCATGTTTTATATACTCTTGTTTCTCCTTTTGTTTCCTTGAATGTTTCTGGTATCACTGTTGTCTAACTTGAGGAGTCACTAGATTTTCCCCCCTTGAGCAGCAGGAATAATATGAGTTTGTTACAACACCATGATGCATAGTATTTCGCAAGTAATAGTCATTTACATTCTATGACTACTACAGCAGGAATGTGATGGCAGATGGATAATAGAGGAGAATGAAGCCTCCAAACACAACAAGAAAACAACTAAGTATATCAAGGAATCCACCAAGACACACGTAGTCAAAAATAAGAACTCAAAGTTCATAATTCAACAAAACATAACATACCATCACACCTTACATTCCTCTCTATTTATACTAGTTCTAATTAAATAACATAATAAATGAGGGACTCTTCAACTCTCAAAATGTTCATTCATTTTCCAAATGATCTTTCGCTTCTCAAGATGATACTTCACTTTTCAAGATGACACTTCACTTCTCAAGATAATCCTTCACTTTCCAAGATGATTATTCACTTTCCCAAGTTGTCTTCTCGATTTTTTCAATATTTTTTAAGTTGCATGATGATTCACCTCTTAATGTATCTTCTAAACTTCTGCATAATATTAAATGTTCTTTAAACATATAACTCTTTGAAATCTTAGTAACCCTTCATGGCATTTAATGTATTCTTTTTGAAATTTTAAAAGACCTCCATATCACCTCATCTTCACCCATTTAATTTCCATCATTTACTGATGGCGGATGGATAATAGAGGAGAATGAAGTCTCCAAACACAACAAGAAAATAACTAAGTATATCAAGGAATCCACCAAGACACACGTAGTCAAAAGATAAGAACACAACTAAGTATATCAAGGAATTCACCAAGACACGTAGTAAAAAATAAGAACTCAAAGTTCATAATTCAACAAAACATAACATACCATCACACCTTACATTCCTCTCTATTTATACTAGTTCTAATTAAATAACATAATAAATGAGAGACTCTTCAGCTCTCAAGATGTTCCTTCATTTTCCAAGATGATCTTTCGCTTCTCAAGATGATACTTCACTTTTCAAGATGACACTTCACTTCTCAAGATAATCCTTCACTTTCCAAGATGATTATTCACTTTCCCAAGTTGTCTTCTCGATTTCTTCAATATTCTTTAAGTTGCATGATGTTTCACCTCTCGGTGTATCTTCTAAACTTCTGCATAATATTAAATGTTCTTTAAACACATGACTCTTTGAAATCTTAGCAACCCTTCATGGCATTTAATGTATTCTTTTTGAAATTTTAAAAGACCTCCATATCACCTCATCTTCACCCATTTAATCTCCATCATTCTCCCTCGGTTGGGAAAGACCTGTCCTCAAGTCGAATTTCCTCAATCTCTTCCACATAAGAGGATGAATCTGAGACATTAAAATTTGTTGAAACTCCATAACTTTCAGGTGAATAAACTTGTATGCATTCTCTCTTATCCTTTTTAGATTTTGAAAAGGATCCTTTACTCGAGGTTGGAGCTTTCCAAAATATCCTGAGACAAATCGTTCTTTTGAAGGGCCTTCAGCGCACTTATCCCAAATTTTAGAGAAATAAGGATTTTTATTGTAAAGCTTTTTTATTACCTCAAATTTCACAACTTTCACTTGCATAGAAAAGAGAAAGGCATATCTTCTACTTAAAGAATTATCAACATGATTTCTTTTCCCACTCTTATGCTTGATCACAAACGTGTAGGCTTGAAGAAACTCAACCCATTTTGCTTGTCGGGTATTGAGCTTATGCTGACTACTAATATATTCATCAGAGAAAAGAATAAATTCTTTATATATAAGATAGTACCTCCAGTTTATCAAGGAGCGAATGATGGCCTTCAATTCTTTCTCATAGATTGAATAACTCTTTCTTCATCCATTTAACTTTTTGCTAAAGCAAGCAATTGGTTTACCTTCTTGAGAGAGGACAACTCCAATTCCCACATTTGATGCATCACAACAAACTTCAAAAAGTTTCTCGAAATTTGGCAGTGCGAGTACTGGTGCGTTGGTCATCCTTTTCTTGATTAGCTCGAAACTTTTTTGTGCTGATTCAGTCCATTTAAATGCCCCATCTTTTAGACATTCAGTGATAAGCGCCATGATAGGGCTGAAATTAGCAATGAAATGTCGATAAAATGATGCTAATCCTTGAAAGCTTCGAATGTCTTGCAAACATTTTGGTGTAGGCCATTTTACTATTGTCTCGACTTTGCTTGGATCCATGCTAATGCCTTCTTGAGAAATAACATATTCTAAAAAAATGACATGATTAGTGATGAAGTGATATTTCTTAAGATTCATGAATAGTCATTGCTCTCGAGGAACTTCAAATTCTGAGCGAAGATTCTCAAAGTGCTTCTGCATACTTGAGTTAAATATAAGGATATCGTTGAAATATACCACCAAAACCTTGCCGACGAACGCCTTGAAAATAAGGTTCATGCATATATGTACTAGGAGCATTATAGAGACCAAATGACATTACCAACCACTCATGGAGGGCCTTTCCTGTCTTAAATGTAGTTTTCCATTCATTTCTTGAACGCCTTCGTGTTTGATGATATCCACTTAGATAAATCATTAAAAATATTGATGCACCGTGAAATTGATCAAATAAATCATCAAGATGCAATATAGGAAACCAATACTTAAAGATAATTTTCTTCATTGCTTGTCTCTCTACGCACATCCTCCACAAATCATCTTTGTTTGGAACAAGGAGAGTAAATATTGCACACGAGCTTAAGCTTTTAAGAATCAAACCTTTTTGCAATAATTCAACTTGTTGCAGTTCTTTATACTCCTTCGGACTCATTCGTTAAAACTCTTTATTTGGGATGAAAGCATCTGAGATCATATCAATATATTGTATTCCCCGCATAGGTGAAAGTTCTAGAGGAATATCATGAGGACCACATCTTGAAATTCATCAAGTAAAAGGCTTCAAAGTGAAGCGGATATCACTTTAATATTTGTTCTCTTCCATGAGCACAAGTTCATGTGTTTGAAGAATGATTCATGGCTTGAAGAAATTGAGACCTTGATAAATAAGAACTTCCCTCTTCAAATTTATGTTTAGCTTCTATATTTGAGAGAGCCAAAGTAACCTTCACACTATCCTTAGTAAAGAAAGTATACTTGAAGTCATCATAAATAACATTGTGGTCATATAACCAAGAACAACAACAACAACAGCAAAGCCTTATCCCACTAGGTGGGGTCGGCTACATGGATCATACGACGCCATATTCGTTGATCCATGTTCATGAGTTTCGACAGGATTTTACGTTGGCTGTCGGGGCCTAACACAACCCTTCTCCTTTATCTGGGCTTGGGACCGGCTATAAAACATAGGCGGAGTTTCATATAACCAAGAACAATCAAGAAATAAATGACAAGCATCCATAGGAAACACTTCATATAATATTTCATCCTTATATTGATGGCCAATAGAAAATTGAGTAAGGCAATGTTTATGAACTTCATTACCTTTCTGAAGCCAAGAAAGTTTATAAGGATCTGGATGTTTCTCCAATTTGAGCTCCAATTTTTCCTCCAAAGTTTTTGAGACAACATTTTCACCACTCTGACTATCAATAATGATGGTGCATACCTTTTCATGTGAAGCACATTGAGTATGAAAGATATTGTGACGAAGCCATGTTTCATCTTCGGCATGTGATGATTTTGGGAGTTGTTGAACAGTTAAAGCCTCTCCTTCATCATTATAAGTAATCTCTTGTTCATTGTCCTCCTCCTCATCAGGATATATGTCAAATATATGTTTATCTTCAACTTCTTCAACAAGAGAGATAACCCTCCGATTTAGGCAGTCGAAAGCGATACGACCAAATCGTCGATATTTAAAGCATTGTTTAGAGACATGATTTGAAATAGTGCGAGGATTACCTTCTTGTGTCGGAGCGTACATAGAAGAAATCATTTTGTTAGAAGGCGATGAGGACTTGATGGTTGGAGTACTTCCTCGGTTAAAGCCTCCTTCTTTCCTAAAGAGTTTACGACCACCTTTCTCCTTAGATGGAAGATTGCCGAGATATCTAGCGATAGTTTGCTCTTTAGGCTTTTGTTTAGACTTGTATGAGCTAGAGAAGGAATCTTGTTTGTAGCTGATGGGAAGGAATTTCTTTTTTAGCTCCCTTTTCATCTTTTCCCATGTTACGATTTTTTGCTTTCCTTCACGCTTCCTTTGTCTCTTTAGATTCTCCCACCATATCAAAGCATGTTTCTTCAGCTTGATGGCAATAAGTTTGACCTTCTTATCTTCTGAAATGCTTTTATAGTCGAAAATTCATTCGATTGTCGCAAGCCAATCGATGAAGTTTTCTGGATGTAATTTACCTTCAAAGTCGGGGATGTCAACTTTGACGCCATAGTTACCATGTTGACGTCGTTGGTTGAGGCGTAAAGAACCCCTCCTAGTAGATGAATCACCATCATCTTCATGGAACGGATTGAAATCCTCTTCATCATCAACTTGCGAATCATGACATTGCTCGTCACGATTTGCAGCCTGGATAACTTCAAGCTGTTGTTGGAGTTGTTGCACTTGCCTTCTCAACTCGTCCATCTCGATATCACAAAGATCACGCTCGTGACGTTCGAACCACGTCGACTACGACCAGCCATGGAAAGAACCGGAGCTCTGATACCAACTGATGGCGGATGGATAATAGAGGAGGATGAAGCCTCCAAACACAAGAAAACAACTAAGTATATCAAGAAATCCACCAAGAGACACGTAGTCAAAAGATAAGAACATAACTAAGTATATCAAGGAATTTATCAAGACACACAATAAAAAATAAGAACTCAAAGTTCATAATTCAACAAAACATAACATACCATCACATCTTACATTCCTCTCTATTTATACTAGTTCTAATTAAATAACATAATAAATGAGAGACTCTTCAACTCTCAAGATGTTCCTTCATTTCCCAAGATGATTTTTCGCTTCTCAAAATGATACTTCACTTTTCAAGATGATATTTCACTTCTCAAGATAATCCTTCACTTTCCAAGATGATTATTCACTTTTCCAAGTTGTCTTCTCGATTTCTTTAATATTCTTTAAGTTGCATGTATTTCACCTCTCAATGTATCTTCTAAACTTCTGCATATATTAAATGTTCTTTAAACACATGATTCTTTGAAATCTTAGCAATCCTTCATGACATTTAATGTATTCTTTTTGAAATTTTAAAAGACTTCCATATCACCTCATCTTCACCTATTTAATCTCCATCATAATGATGTGATTTTGTTACAACAACACAATGCATAGTATTTGGTGATTAAATAGTCATTTACATTCTATGTCTACTTTGTTCCAGGAGACCACACTCTTTAAGTAATAAACAAGTTTAACTGTTCAAATATAACAACTTAGCAAATCATCTTCTGTCCTACCATATAATCATTGTCTTGACGAAGATACTTAAAAGTGTCTTTCAGGCACCCACAAAAGTCTAGTGGGTAAGATTCTTCCAATTCGAAAGAATCTTCCATCTTCAATTGTTTTCTGACAACTTATCGATTTCCTGAAGTTTAGCCTTTATTTGCAGCAATTTGTGTTATACCCTTGTGACTTGTCAAGTATGTTGCCGTCAGTTGGTGGCCCTTCACAAATTGTTATGGCTTAGAAATTAAAGCTCTTCAAAGCTGATGCGGCGTGGCTAGGTACAAACTGCAAATATACATATGGCATCAGCTGATATCAGCAACTCAAGCAAATGATGTTTCTGCAGTGTGACAAATTAGCCACATCAACCACTTGGAAGAATCCCAGCATCAAGGTATCACATCCTTTTGAACTCGGCTGTATACTTCGATGAAATTGTTATTACTTGATTCAAAATGTAAATCTTTCTTGTATGTGATCCATTTTCCTTAATGTGGTACTTCAATTAAAGAACCTCTTCTCGAGAAAAGGGAAAAAAAATTACAGAACCTCTCGTATAAGCATGAATGTTATCCCTTATGTCACTTCTGTAAATTATGGTACAAAATCCATCAGCCCCAATTAAATACGTACAGGTTTTATTACGTCTTGGTGTGGCTCACTTATCAAGTGAGTTGAGCTAACCATAGTATGTGATAGAATTTGGTACAAGGGATTTGAAAACAGGTTTCAGTTGACAGCAATCTTTCAACAAAATGGACCAATGTGCAACACAGGGGTGTTGTGTTGGCTGAAATGGACCATTCAATAGGGCTTAACTTTCATCAAGGTCCACAACTGCTGTTAGATAAGCTAGTTATTGCTAATCTATTTCCGTGCCCGTTGGTCTAAAACTCTGATAGATTGGATAAGATGATCCATTGGGAATACAAACTATTTAAATGTCTTGAGTTGCATATATCAACCAATTACTATAAATGAAGAACTCAAATTTCCATTCACTTTTGACGAATCTAAGAAAGTGTCCTTGTTTGAAGTTGTCTTAGCATTCAATCCTTCAAGTTAAGATTAGACAGGGTAATCCTTTTGTTTAGTTTCTTCATGCTTTACACTGAAGAAATGTAAAACCAGAATAAAATCTATATCGAATTTGAAGAAGGATACTCATTTGTTTAACTACTATAAAAACCAGTTTTTAGGGATGAAACAGAAACTAGCTTTTACGTCAAAAAAAAAAAAAAGGCCATGGTAACAATTTGAAGGTGGCAGATTCTTTGATAGTGAGCTCAACAGAGATGTGGGTGATTTTTTGTTTGCTTCCTCTCAAAAAATATTAATGGCTCACAGCCCTTTATGTGCTTTCATTCACATCAATAAAATTTTTCTTTCTATAACAGTTAGCTTTATATGACACAGCTTTACCAAACAGAAGCTTGAAAATGACTTCTTTGGATGAAATCTCGGTTGTTATAATCCTCTCTATACATACTGGAATTACCAATGAAAAAAAGCCCTTGATGTTACATGAACGACTTAGGGAAGTTGATCATTCATTTGATGGTTATGAAAATTAATTCTGTATCTACATCAAGTAAGACATGGATTAAGCAAGTGCCACATTCATGCTGCATCCTGTAGCATCACAAGACAGGGACATGCAAAAATTGAAATTTCTAAGCCCCTTTCCTCTCCCTCTCCCAACCCCCAACGGAGACGGGCGTTCAGCTTTCTACATGAATTTTGGATTAATTAGGGCCGTGTCCATCTGATGCAGCTCTGGTGGCAAAAGGTGATGACGACATCATTCATGGACATGGAGAGGAATCGTTGTGTTGAAGCCGATAGCTAATAGAGATAGGTGCCCCCGTTATATGGAGGCATATTAGCGTGCTAACGTGCAACTGTGGCCTTTAAATCAGCATTATTTCATAACGATGTACCTGTGTTGAGCCATCGATCCAAATGTTCGAAATATGTGATTGCACAATGCAATCATAAGAGTTAATTTAACTCATATATATATATATATATATATATATATATATTATTGAGAAAGAATCTTAAATCTTATTCGCACGCAAAATTAATAAGAGTCTTGTGTATGACGCATCTAACTATTCAAGTGTTAACAACTAACGTATGCACATTAATTGCATTGAATTGGGTGGCTTAAATCAGATATTATGCTGCGCTCACATTTAGCAATTCCAAAATGAAGGGTCCATGGCACAAGCGCACACAGTGATCGGAAAACCTTGATGTCATTGATGCTGAATGATGAGATCACGATCGCCATGTTTGATATTTGTTTCTTACTTCATCGACTTGAGTTGCAAGCACATGTCATGTGCCGTATATGTTAAATATTTTTTCCACATCCACTCGAAGAGAAAAAGTGTCCACATTAATTTTGACTTCTTCATGGTGAAGTGTCCATGATGGCCTAGGTACATTAATGGTCAATGAGTTGATCACCTGCAATACCCATACTTATATACGTAACCACTTACGACTTCCCCGTATACAAAATAAAATAGGTGGTCATTTTCCCCTCTTCCTTGCATCAAAAGGTTTTGGGAGACTACTGATAGCAAGCAAAGAATTAATATCGAGACATCCGACAAGTATTATATATATTTTAGAAATAATTAGAATTTAAGTGATTTCTTTAACTTAATTATTGTGTAAACTTTGTTTGATAATATTCATAACACCAAATTATATGTCACTATGGGAAAATGTGTTATGTATTTATGTTTACAAGATATGTGACAAAAATGTGCATTGGAAGATGCGAGAGTATATACAAGATGCTAGATCGAACTTAGCTCACATCACAACTTAGAAGTGATCACTCATTAAGTTATCGGCTCAAATTTATGAAACCAAGCTTTATAATATATTAAATGTGTAACACCTTCGACCCAATTAAAATATTATTCATTTTAGACTTTTTGCCTGCACAAATTTAAAATACATTTTGATAGGTAAAGAAGTAGCTACATATAAATCCTACCACCTCAGTGTTTTGTCCATATGAAATTATTCAATAAAACTATCTTGATCTCCAATTGTTACAAAATGCATCAACTACTCTTCCCAGTATTTGCATCCTGATCTTTTCTTTCTTTTTAAGATTCACACATGCCATCTTATACTAATTAAATGCGATTCTTCATATACTGTAAAAAAGATAGATAGGATTGATATGTTAAGTCAATGCAAAATATATTGCCTGGATGCCGATGAATTAAAATTAAAATCCAGGGCTTTTTTTCTTGCATTTAGCACTATAAGCAATATAAAACATCTACCTTTTGAAATTCTTTGATTTAATAATGTTCATTTTGTCAGGGGAATCGATTAATTAAATTCATGAGCTTGCTATTTTTTTTGAGTCATAAGCTTAATTATGAGAACTTAAATTCACGACCTTTGTTACATGGCATCACATCTTTAAATTTTTGGTGCTAAATATTTTTTTAAAAGCTTGAAATACGTGAGAACATCTTTTTTATTTCAGATCTTCTGAAAACGGTGTCGACGAACATCTTTGATATCTCTATTTGCGTATACTAAATTAACACTGTTTTGATATTTATATTTTCTAAAATATCAGCACTTGACAGCATGAAGGCGCAATATATTATAGAGGGAGATCATGCTTATATCCATATCCTAATCATGCAGATCTAATTCCATAGTTCTAATCCCGTTTAGCACACCTATTTTGTCAGTCAATTACTTCTTTTTTTTTTTTTTGTGAAACCATGGTGTTACATTCCATTGATAGAAGAGAACGTTCTGTTAGCTAACACATGTTCTTAAAATAAAAGAATTCTGTATGTTACATGTATTTATATATGTTTTGATAATTACAACAATAACAAAGTCTTATCCCACGGGGTCGGCTACATGGATCATACAACGCTTCGTTGATCATGTTCATAAGATTCGACAGAATTTTATACTGGCTGTCGGGGTCTAACACAACCCTCCTCCTTTATCTGGACTTGGGACCGGCTATAAAATATGTTTTGATAATTACTAAGATTAATTTATTTTGTTATATGATAATTTTATTTTTATATTTATTATTATCGTTGAATTATGCCAACCATAAATTATGTTAAGAGGTTAAGGTGTACCGCGGGTGGGGACAAATATGTGTGGGAACAACTTTTTTTGTGCAACTTTTGACTATTTGAAAATAAAGAGGGGAAAAAAATTCTATGTTGTTGTCCTAATAGCAAGAACAAGAATTAAATATATAAAAAAACATTTTCATAACACTTCTTCATATTGCATATGGGTCAAAGAATTCTGAATAGTCATGTACCCCATGATCGATCACGTAATATTTATGTTTTGCATATTGGCTTAGATGACCTGTATATTTACACACACAATATATATATATATATATATATATATATATATATATAACGTCCAATTAAATTATGAACGTACGTACATAATGACTAATATACACATATATACACGTCTCCTTCGCCCTTGCTCATCCTTCCCCTAATATATATATAATACTTAGTGAACCAACTGTAGCACAGAAGAAGTTGCATGTATATGAATTTATGAAGTAGACGAGAATTTGTTGAGGGGGAACAACTACCAAACCAACCAACCGACTGCATGGTAATCAAGCAAGCAGAACAAAAATTAAAACATGCATGCATTTACATCAGAAGAAAGAAGGAAAGGGATGTTTGCATGACTTGTGGAGCTCAATTCCTAGCCACCACCAACGGCCCCTTCCAACCAAATAAGCAATTATTATTATCCAAGGGCCGGCGGATGATGGAGTTCCCATCACATCACAACCGGCAACGCCATTGATCTTGACATGCAGGTACTTTGAGAGAGGTGATCAGACAGAAGTATTTTAATGGAGGAGCTTCCAATTGAATTAATACATATAACACACGGTTTGACCGCTTCATCTGTATCTTCTTGTTGTTCATCTTTCTCAATGACCCCATTAATTTGGCCAACTTCAAGCACTGCATGATGGAACGAGAACAGCCTGCTAATTGTCGGATGGAAGTTAATGATACGTAACATCGTGCAGTTCACTAGCTGTATATGTGCAAGCATGCAAAAGTTAACCTTCGTTATCATTGTATGTACAAATCACGCACTCTCGGTTACAGAATATATATCTTGGGTGCACGGCTTCTGGAACTGGTGTTCATGTCAGGAAATACATATAGTTGGGACCGAAAGGAAGTTTTCTATCGGAGGAAAAATACCGGGAAAGGATTCATGAATCAAAGTGACATGATAGAGTGGAAATCATGTGTCATATAAGATATGCTCGTTAAGAATATAAAATCATTAATATTCTTAATAATTTAAGTTTTTTAAAAAAATGATCAGCACATGGTATCAAAATTAAAGCTTTGAGTTCAAATCTCGTTAAGTTCTTATTAAAATATATTTTCCTTCATTTATTGTTCACATGGTGGACTGGGCTAGATGAAATTATCAGCAGTCTACACATGAGGAGGAGTGTTAACAATATAAAATTATTGACGTTACTCTTCCTAACGATTTAAGTTTTTTAAAAAATTGGTCAGCGCATCCGATTAATTATAATTTTAACATTCCCTATATATTTTAATAATTATAATTTTAAATCATTTGAGTTGCCGATGTATATATATATATATATATTTATCTCATATGAACAACAAAGCGAGTTACCTAAAATCTCTCTACATATATTTTTTTGTCAATTACAAAGACACAATGAGAGAAAGGTACACTAAAATAGCAATATATAACCTTCATATAATTTGTTTTAACTTGCAACCATGTTATTTGGTTAAAGAAAATTAAAATGCATGCTTACAATCACGCTACTTTAAGAGATTAATTTTTGTACTATACAGACAATATTTTTATTTCTATACAAAACAATAATTTTTTATGGAACCCTATACTATAAAATTAGAAATTGCATTTTCTGAGCTTATCCAAATTTAATGCTTATGTTATATCCTTCTGTTAAATTTCCACAAATTTCTGTTAAATTATTTTTAGATAATTATAAAATATCATTTTTTTACTCTTACATGGATCCCTTATTACAACAAAAATATCTTAAAAGTAATAAATTTTAAATATTGTGCTCATGATGTTATTTTTAATTTTTCACAATACAGGAGTAAGGTAGAATTGTCTTTTTATAATTATTAAAAAATATAATTTAACATACTTTTATCTAGAGTTGAATTAATAACTTCAAATATTAAGGTCAACATAAGAAGCATTTTGAAAAAAAAATTTATTCGGTAGGTCCGGGAAAGTATTTTTTATTTTCGTTTCAGAACTTACTGAAAATATTTTTTTTGTTAATCTTGAAAGTAAATACGGAAGGGACCTCCCAGGAAATCCCAGTATTCAACCTTTTGGGGACACACAATAAAATTCAATATGTAAAAAAAAGGTGAAATAATTAAAATATAACAGAAGAAATATTTTATTAAGCAATTAAGAAGTATGGAGTGTGGCATGCACAAACTAAATCTACTCCTTGTTTTGCACTAAAATATAGACATTACATTGAATACCGTATAATATGCTTTTTTCCATTAATTCAAGAGGCAGTGCATAGTTGAAGTCTAGGGTTCGACAGCGGACGACACGTCTTACCTGCATCTGCATGCATTTATATGTTATCATCTACATGAAAACGTACGTACGTAAGAATGCATAATGATATATATATATATATATATATAATGTCATTAATTTGCACATGCAAACCTACCTAGCTAGATTTTAAAACTTTGCCGCTGTAATTTCAAAGGAACACAAAGCTACGTACTTTGAAAGGATACCGATCGAGTAGTTGGATGTCTATCCATCTACCTGTATTTGTATTTATATGCGTGTGGTTTTGGCAATATGTACATAAAGCGTGATTATATATATATATATATATATATATATATATATATATATATATATATATATATATATATATATATGCATGCGTGCTCCATCATAGTATATATAATATATATACATATTTGAAATGACCATTCCATATTGTTAGATTTAATTAGAAGAGTATAAAACTTTTCTTGAATGGCAATAAGATATTCAGCTGTTTAAATTAAAGATAAGTAAAGGAGCTTCAAACAGGTAAGATGCAGATTAATTCCGAATTAGTTATTAATTATTTTTCAAATAGTTGATTCTCCTATAAATTAGAATCCCATCCTATATAAACCTCCCTTTATACTGCAACATAAATTTTCTTCCACTTTAAAATTCTAGATCTTTTTTTCTCGATGTGCGTGCATACTGCTCGACCCAGCAATCTATTTGTGGATCAAAGTTTTGTCGAAGGACGCTGAACTTCTGATAGCCGCCGAACTACACCGAAACACATGCGCCAAGTTTTGATTTCAGGTAGTCTGAAATAAAAAAATAACATTTCAAATTAACTTTTCAATATGAATTGATAGATGAATTAGAGTAGATTTATGTTTCCTACGATGCATGAATAATTTCATATAGATTTTATCCCGAAAGAAATAATTTACAAAAAGTATTAGAGTTCCGACTCATGCAAAATCAAATACTCTCGACCTGAGATCTTGGCAGTCCGATCCGAGTTCGAATTGTATCCGGCTTTGGATTTTGATGTTAATAGAAAAATATTAATGACGTCAGCAAACTTAGCCCAAGCCATCCTTCGATCGGCTTGGGTTTGGAACACGGACGAGGTTCTGACTTGACCCACCCCCCGGTTTTGATATACTCAGCTCGAATTCAGCCAACAATTTAGGGTTATTTAATTACTCCTATTGTGAAAAGACCATTTCACCCCTACATTTATGATGATGAACATAGAACAATTAGAATGCATGTTATTTAGGTTAAAAGATAAAAAAATATAAAATTAGATTTTCATTTGCACTAATTATTAATAGAATAGAATATAAAGTGAATATTAATAGCCCATCGTCCTAACAATAATATGGGTACTAATAGTCCCATTATGATAACAGTAGCAGTGAGTATTATTAGCCTCACATCCCTAAAATTATTAGCCTTACAAATTAGATTTTTATTTGTAAAACTTGTTATTCATACCCTCTTTTGGTTCTGTTTTGATTCAACTTACCCTACATGTGATTATTCATAACAAAAGAAGTCGAGTTCGCATTAGGATAATAACATTAAAAATTGTTAAAGTGAAAGACGTAGTGAACATAATAGAAAGTATAATAGAATAGAATGAATTTTTTATGCTAAAAGCTTATTTATTTTCTTAAAGTTTTTTTATTCATTTGTATTGATATTATAGATTTTATACTCATAGATATTTCATGTCCTATATTTGAATCCCATGAATAATTAAAGAAAAGATAATGTGTCATATGCAGGTAGAGATATTCGTGGTGATGATTATTTTATTTTATTTTGTTTTAATTAGTTTATTGATACTTGGATGTTAGAGGGAGGATATATATGGAGAACAATTTTGGTTATGTTAGAAAAAAGGTAGATAGTTAAAAGAAGTCTAAATATCATGTGATGACAGAAGGGTATATGCTTCATTGAAACATTTTTTAACGTGCTTTTGCACCAATGTTGTAAGATCCGATCCGATCATCGATCCGAATTGTCTAACGGATTAGGTAATATATTATAATATTATTAATATGTAACATAGTATTTAGCAAAAATATAATATAATATGATATAATAATTCAGATCAAATAATGCAATAAAGTAAGCATAAATGAAATTATCAATTGAATATTTTCTAAATAAAAAATCTTATGAGTAATTATAAAAAATAAAGATATAAATGAAATTTTATATATGTGATAAAGAAGAATATTGAAACATAAATTTAAGTAAGTGTATATATATATATATATATATATATGATATTCTAAAAGAAATTAATAATTTTTGTACATTTTATTTTTTTTACATTTTACAACTTGACCCGGCCGGGTCGGCCAAACCCGCCGGGTCGACCGGTTGAACCCAGATTTTGACCGAGTTTGATTGGATCAAAGCGGATCAATTTCATGACCAGATTTTGGACGACCCGTGAACCATTTTAATGTCCGGACACCGGTCCGATCGGTCGGGCCGGACCGGATCTTACAACACTGTTTTGCACAAGACACAGCATATTGCATGGCCTCACTTCCGCTCCTTGCATTTTGAACCGGCTCAGCTTAGACAGATTTTCAAGAGGAGAAGTTAATTTTTGGGCGTATTATATACATTATTCTATGTAATAAAAACCCTGTAGATTAATATTAATAATTCAATAGCATGTCTCCAATTTGATGTGGCATATTATCATCTATTTAATTCAGTAATTGAGGACAAAATTTCAAATTATGGACTCTTCGCCAGTAACCTTCCTTTTTCTTCGATAATGAAATTTGAATTAATAGGTATCCGAAATGTCTTATTAACTCAATATATTCGATATTTGGGATGATCCAAAAAATTGTAATCTTTTTAGGAAGGCCGGTGTTTCATTTCTTGGAATCATTCAACTCCACATCAATGTTGTAAGACCCGACCCGACGATCGATCCGGATTGATCAACGGGTCAGGTCGAACTGATTAAACCCGAATGATCGGACCGGATAATTATGAGTTAATATAAGTATAAAATCAGCTTAGATAATAATTACAAATATATGCATAATAATTTTTTAATCACTAGTGGGAAGACAAGATTTATTTAAATGAACAATGAATCAAATCAAATGTAATTTTATAAAAAATACATTCTAAATTTTAACATTTTACTAAATTTATTATTTTAGTAGTATGATAATTTATGTTAGCATCGTATTTGAATTTACAAATACATTACATTTGATTTTGAATGAATAACAATATAAATAATATTTTTTATTACCATTGATTTTAAATGTGTATATAAACATAATATCTTAATAATTTTAATTTTTTGTAATAATAATAATAATAATAATAATAATAATAATAATAATAATAATAATAATAATAATAATAATAATAATAATAATAATAATAATAGTGGTGGTGGTGGTGGTGGTAGAATAGATGATGAGTGTGCCATTATTAAATGTTAGTAATATAATAAAAAGCCCGGCCGGGTCACTCAAATTCATCGGGTTGACCGGTCCAACTCGGATTTTGACCGAGTTTGATCAGGTCAAACCGGGTCAATCATCCATTCAGATTTTGAGTGACCCATGACCCCTTTTATACTTCGGACACCGGTCCGACCGGCCGGCCCGGGCCGGGTTTGACAACCCTGCTCCACATCCCTCCTCTAAAAAAATAAATAAATAAATAAAGAAGTTTGATTTCACCTGAAAATCAAAGCATGTATCTTGAATTCTTTTTCCTCTCTTCTTTAATTAATGGATATCATTGTGAAGCAAATAGTTTTGATTTATTCTTTTTTGGGTAACTCAGTGTCCAGAGAATTGAGAAAAGTGCACTGTCCACATTCATCATGGAGCTCAATTGTTTTTCTGCATTTATAAAACTCGAATTTCATATATAAAGTAAATATATTTGATAATTAGACATATCTATATATCACATGTAATTTATGAGAAATATTATGATGCATACACATGTACGTGTATATATATACGATCATTTCATCTGAGTCATCAGATCAAAACTATTTTAATTTTAACAACTGAGCTTTTAATCGTTGATAAGAAGATATTTTTACTAGATGATTAAATCTCAATTAACAGATAGAGTGATAGCATATGTATACAACCATGTGTATGCATTCTAATATTTCTATATTTATACATATGTATATTGTATATTTACACCTTGTTTAAAACAATTAATAACTTGTTTAAAAAGGCTTATTTATATCGTACGTACGTCTCCATTAAATCCATTGTGCACACATATATTCCTTTTCCTGGAACTCTAATATAAAAAAAATACTAACTAATTAATCTAACTTAAATAAGAATGTTTTTACAAATATGACTGTGTTATGACATCCTTTTGCGTCAGGACCATGCTGCAGTCCTAAGCGGAACATTTTTTTATATGAATAAATGAAAAAATACAATATAGATATATAATTTTTTTTTAGAAATTTCCCGGAATCCGGATCCGGAATGAGGAGTCAGATTTCAGTCTGTTCGGAAGGTGCTTAATTGGGATACGGCTGCCACTACACTTCCCCAACTAGCAAAATTGAATGCTCTTCATCTCTTTCTTTGATTGATATGTTCGCTGGGGTGGTTACATCTCCTCACCCATTAAGTCTCTCTCTCTCTCTCTCTCTCTCTCTCTCTCTCTCTCTACAGGCCTCTATAAATCTACCCTATAAAGGCTCTTCTGCCTGCAGCTTAGTGTTTCAAGTATCTTGTTATCATAATAAAAAAGAGGAGCGGTACGTGTATACGCGCGCATTTTTTGATCCTGCGCGCCGGCTTTAACCATAACCATGTCTGAGACGACGACATCACCAGCGCAATCTCCGAATGGTGCAGCTAATAGTCCTGCAGCGCAAGTTCCCGAGGGCAACAGCACGCGCAAGCTCCCTAACTTCCTGCAATCCGTAAGCCTCAAGTACGTGAAGCTCGGATACCACTACCTCATCTCCCACGCCATGTACCTCCTCATGCTCCCGGTCCTCGCTGTCGCCTTCACCAGCATCTCCAGCCTCACGGCCGACGAGTTCGGCCAGCTGTGGGATCAGCTCCGGTTCAACCTCGTCTGGGTCGTCGCCTGCTCCGTTGTCGTCGTCTTCCTCACCACCTTCTACTTCATGACTCGGCCGCGGCCCGTGTACCTGGTCGACTTCGCGTGCTACAAGCCCGACGACGCCTGGAAGTGCCCCCGCGAGTACTTCGTGGAGATGTCGGAGAAGGTCGGTGTGTTCACGGACGAGAACGTCACGTTCCAGAAGAAGATCGTGGAGCGGTCCGGCCTCGGGCAGTCGACGTACTTCCCGGAGACGCTGATGACGATCCCCCCTAATCCGTGCATGGCGGCGGCGAGGAAAGAGGCGGAGAAGGTCATGTTCGGGGCCATCGACCAGCTCCTGGCGAAGACCGGCGTGAGGGCCAAGGACATAGGGATCCTCGTCGTGAACTGCAGCCTGTTCAACCCGACGCCGTCGCTCTCGGCCATGGTGGTGAACCACTACAAGCTCCGGGGGAACATCGTCAGCTACAACCTCGGCGGAATGGGGTGCAGCGCCGGGCTCATCTCCATTGACCTCGCCAAGCAATTGCTCCAGGTTTGCAATTCAGCACACATGAACTCCTCCATCAATTAATTCTCCCCATGTGTTCTTGATTCATGATTGTCCCCACAACATAAATTTGATCACTATGGAATCCACCCAAACAAATTACTTCATATGAAGTAATTTGTTTGGGAGGATTCCATAGTGATCAAATAATGACTTACAATTTTTGGTGAAGATGATTAATCTTGATCAAGACTTTTCACTGTTTTTTTGTTTTTTTTTTTCATTATAAATAATCTTGATCATTCAAACAGTACAGTTCTTTCTTTTTTTTTCACCACGAGTTTATCTTGGTTTTTGGAGCATGAATGCCAATGCGATAATATTAATGTCGGCTGGTATTTAGCAAACCGATCTAGGATCTTAGCCGTCATGCACTTTAAATCTCACGGACCAACTATTTTTATCCATATTTTCATGCCAGAATGAGCGGATAATTAATTCTAATACGTACTACACAAAAAAGATGCCGCAAATACATACAAAAGAAGGGGAAGTGGTATCAATATCAAATTTGTTTTGTCAAATTATTGATCAAAATTGAAAACTTGTGTTATTTTAGATTTTTCTAATCCCATTATTACCTTAAGCAAACATATTATCATATTTAATTTTTATTTCACAATTATTGGACAAGAAGATGTTTGTTTTCTGGAGTTCTCATCATATATATACCGGAGAAGCAATTTTTTCAGATAACTCGAGAGAATTTTTATCATGCTAACTAATAATTAAGTTGCTAACTAGCATTTCGCAAAATGCAGGTGCACAGGAACTCCTACGCCCTGGTCATCAGCATGGAGAACATAACCCTCAACTGGTACAAGGGCAACAGCCGCTCCATGCTCGTCTCCAACTGCCTCTTCCGCGTGGGCGGCGCCGCCATCCTCCTGAGTAACAAGAGGTCGGACCGCCGCCGCGCCAAGTACCAGCTCATCCACACCGTGCGCACCCACAAGGGCTCTGACGACCGCTCCTACAACTGCGTCTTCCAGCAGGAGGACGACGACGGCAACATCGGGGTGTCCCTGTCCAAGGACCTCATGGCGGTGGCCGGCGAGGCTCTGAAGACCAACATCACAACCCTCGGCCCGCTCGTCCTGCCGCTCTCGGAGCAGCTCCTCTTCTTCTTCACGCTGGTGGGGAAGAAGGTGTTCAAGATGAAGATACGGCCCTACATCCCGGACTTCAAGCTGGCGTTCGAACACTTCTGCATCCACGCCGGGGGCCGGGCGGTGCTGGACGAGCTCGAGAAGAACTTGGAGCTGACGGACTGGCACATGGAGCCGTCGCGGATGACCCTCTACCGGTTCGGCAACACGTCCAGCAGCTCGCTCTGGTACGAGCTCGCGTACACGGAGGCGAAGGGGAGGGTCCGGAAGGGCGACCGGACGTGGCAGATCGCCTTCGGGTCCGGGTTCAAGTGCAACAGCGCGGTGTGGCGGGCGCTGCGCGCCGTGGACCCGGCCAGGGAGAAGAACCCCTGGATGGAGGAGATCGACCAGTTCCCTGTTCACGTGCCAAAGGTGGAAGCCGTGAAGCCATCAAGTTAATTAACTGTGCAGTGCAAGTGTTCCGCTGCATGGTATATTTAATTTAGCTATATATATATTTATATATAGTACGTACCCTCGGATAAAGAAAATTAACTGTAATTTGATTATTTTATTATCATATCATTATAAAAAAAAATGGATAAAACAATGAGCAGGCAGAATTGATTCCAACAAAGTTCATTATCTCTTGTCGTAAGACTCTTTTGTTCTTCCACAAATTTCACATCTCCTAATAAAATTTGAACTATAAATATCAATCACTTAATTAAAAAAGAAAGTTAATAATTGAGTGCAATCAACAAAGAGAGTCTGACGCATGCAATTAATGTTGGGACCTAAACTTTATGTCTTCATCAATTATGTTTTGATGACACACAACGTTTTAGAGTTATCAATCTGATGAATAAAAAAAAAAAATTAGAGATAATGTTATGCACTTAACTTTTGATTAATTATTTATGTTCTCATGAAATTTGGATTAGAAGGTGACTAAAAAATATGTTGTGCCACGTCTCTGGTGTAGAATATCACAAAATACAGAAATTCAGAGTGAAATTAAGTGATTTAGAGTTAGATTGAAGGCACAAAGTGAACTCATGAAAGTGGGATAAATTACACGAATGGTCTCTCAACTTTGAGTCGATTTTTAGTTGGTCTCTCAACTTCAATTTATAATCAGAACGTTCTTCATCTTTCATTTTCTTGCACGCTTAGTCCTCCTGACCAGTGATCACAGGTTTCTCAGTTGCTTTGCTAATGTGGTCAATTTTTTCTCTCATCCACGTCAGCTTAAAAAATAAAAAAAATATAAAACTGTCCACATCATTAAAAAAATAAGTTGGAGAGAGAGAGGAGGGCGACCGCCCCCCCCTCTAATCCAGCTCGTCGGTTGGTTGGGCGGTCGCCCCCCTCCCTCTCTCTCGTCGTGCAGGAGAGAGGGAGGGGGGCGACCGCCCCCCTCCAATCGAGCTCGACCGGAGGGGGGCGGTCACCCCCTCCCTCTCTCTCTCGTCGTGCGGGAGAGAGGAGGGGGGCGACCGGCCCCCTCCAGTTGAGCTCGCCGAAGCTCGGTGAGCTCGACCGGAGGGGGCGGTCCTCTTTTCTGTGCATGCGGGAGAGAGAGGGAGGGGGGCGACCGCCCCCCTCCGGTCAAGCTCGTCGAAGCTCGGCGAGCTCGACCGGATGGGTCGCCCCCTCCCTCTCTCTCCCGCACGGCGAGATAGAGAGGGAGGGGGACGACCGCCCCCCTCTGGTCGAGCTCGCCAGAGCTCGGCGAGCTCGACCGGAGGGGGGCGGCTCCCTCTCTCTCTCACCGTCGTGCGAGAGAGAGAAAGAGGGGGGCGACCGTCCCCCTCTGGTCAACGAGCTCCGGCCAGAGGGGGGCGGTCGCCCCCTCTCTCTCTTTCCATCTTATTTTTTTATTATTTTAATGACGTGGAGAGTTTTACATTTTTTATTATTTTTTTAAAATTTTTAAGCTGACGTGGCCGACTTAAGCTGACGTGGATGAGAGAGAAAGTCGACCACGTCAGCAAGGCAACCGGGGAACTTGTGATCATCGGTCAGAAGGACTAAGCGTGCAAGAAAATAAAAGATGGAGGACGTTCTGGTTATAAATTGAAGTTGGGAGACCAACTGAAAATCAACTTAAAGTTGGGAGACCATTCGTGTAATTTACCCTATGAAAGTGACATCAAAAGTTCGGAATTAGTTTAAAATTTTATATTTCCTCAATACATTAATAATATTGATCGAGGCTGCAAGCACATAATAATATTCGTAATATTTAAGGTTCGATCTAATTGTGACAAAGTCGAATACTCACACTTGATAAAAAAAATGTTTGAGTCTTTTATGTGATTAAGAAAATGCATCAATAAATAAAATGCAGAGAAATAACCTAGACCGAAAATTAGCAGAAATGAACATTGGAGCTTAGAGACGTTTCTTAAATCAATGAAATTATAAGAAGATAGCACCTGACAATCTCACTCACGAGTGTTCTTAATCTCATGATAATAACCTTCTAAAGCCACTTCACTCTTGTGCATAATGGCCCTAAAATTCGCAAAATTTAAATTGTTCACCCTAGTGCTCTTGTAATTTCCAAACAGCTTAGGCATTACCTATTCAGGTGGGACCACCTCTCGGTATCACCTTGATGGCAATACTTGGTGTCTCTTTTGTCATTAACTAGAGTTTGACCTGCTTTTCTACCTGAATTGACTCATAATTGTATAGATCATCCTCTAGATTAAAGACGAACTAAAATTGGAACAACAAGAAATTTAGTTATGCTCTAAGTTCACTTCTCGACTTTTCTTGGTATTGATCGTCATTCTCCCTTTTGACACAACTTAATCATGACCCGACCTTTCGTCCCGTATGTTATGACTGAGGAATAAGATTATCCTTTTAAATAAGAGTGATTGATGTTGCAAGAACTAAAAGAACTCAAACATAACATATGAGAGTCTGAACAAACGAAAACAAAGGATGTGAGTATCTGATTTTTATCTTCCTCTTGATGTAGTTTGGTAGTAATGTGACCTTGCAATTTTAGATTAAGATTGAGGAGTAGAGAAACCATCTCGAACAGGAAAGAATGAAATTAGTAAAATGAATAATAAAACATCATCAGAAGCCATAGTGCTATGGTAACGCAAAAGTGTCATTGTCTACATTCGTGTCGCTTTAGCGTCCCATTAGAAACAACATATGGAGACACAATTCCTCATATTTCTTCTAGTGCTAATCCAATCAAAATATAATTATCACATTAATCTAGTCATTAGACAAGTTTTGAAGGTATGGGTAAGTTCTTTCCAACTCCCATTCAAATTACTTTTAGAAGTTACATAATTCTACTAATATAGGAAATTTCATCTCCATTTAGGACAAGTATGAGAGATATGTCCTTTTAATATTCAAAAGTTTTTACTTCATAACATCTAACAACTACTTCTAAAAAAAGTAATGTATTCTTTCGAACTCCCATCAAAATTTTACTATCATATGTTGCATAAGTTGGACTAATATAGGAAATCGTCATCTCCATTGAGGACGAATATGAGATATATGTCCTTTTATATATGAAAGTTTTGTGCATAACATCTAATAACTACTTCTAGAAAAAGAAATGTACAGTAATCCATGTGATAATCTAATGAACATCAAATGTAATAAGAGCTTAATCCATGAAAAATCTCAAGAAAAATCAACTGATTAATCAATTTCATTATCTGATTTTTAATGAAAGAAAATCAATGCAACGTCTTAGTATTTGTGCTTTGCATTTCAATGTTTTGACTTAGTATCTCATAAATGCTATGATAGATGAAGTTGCCTTCAAATCCTAGATCCTTGATCTTTTCTACACAATGCCTTTCTTTATTAATGCTTTTATTATAATGGGGTGCAAAATACTTCGTGAATTATCAATATTGTGCACACCATGTCAAATGTTGTATCTAAGAGGAGGCTGCATCATTCTTTGGTAGCAATCGTGCAACGAGGACATCGTTGAACCTATAACCATGCGATGAAAGTCAGCATGAACACCTTAATTCATATTTTTTAATTAGTTCGGTTCTCAATATGCTCAATTGGGACCTTGATCATAACTATGCAATATGGCAATAAAATGTGACAAGTTTCATTAGGCCAGCTAGGTTCAGATCTAAGATTAATCAATAGAATGACTGGAAAACATTTGGATTTAATAAGGATACGGAGACATCAATGTCATAATCCAAAGATATGGAGACATCAATGTCAGACAATTTTTAGATGTCCGAAATTTAGAACATAATTCTCTAGGGCAAGACATTTAAGCGTCATGATCTGAGTTTCCAGCCCTCTGATCATTCAATTGGATGATTTCCCACTCTCGAACTTTTGACCGCTCGACCAAAGTTCTGCTCATCCGATCTTGAAGTTCACTATGTATTTTTGTACGAGGTATTTTAGACATCCGGATGGATTTCCAGTCACTCAATATTGTTAATCAGCAATTTTGTTGGGTAAAAAGTCTTCAGAAGTTGGGCCAAAATTTTGATCATCCGACATTGGTTCAGCAGTCTATATATATAATCCCAAAGTTATTTCGGATGTCCAAAATTGTAATCTGATTGTTTGAATGAATCTGGGATTTCAGACATCTCCTCGACTGAATCTGATCATATGAACTTAATAAAATATCCATACGTGTACTTATAACCATTGCACTACCATTATGGATGAAAATAACATGAATGATAACCACCATAACCCCAAATTCGATTCATGCATGTTACTGTTTATATAATTTGGTAGTAGTGCATATTTCATTCATGAATTAGCTTAGGAAAATTAAATTAACAAAGTGCAGGCCAATGTTTTCACAATTGAATCGACGATCGGACCAGATCTATTATCGAGTCGTGGTTGGACCGGTTCGATCGAGTTCGAATGGATTGTTTTAATATATATATATATATATATATATATATATATCACAATTAATATATTATATAATGTATCATAAAACTATTACTAGTAATAAATTAAAATAAAACTATTATTTATTATATTCTATAAATTTAAAATATTCAAAGTTATATGATTAGTACATTAGTACATTATTATATTTTTTTATTCTTTATATAATATTTTTTATGTTATATACAATCAAATTCACTTTTATTTTTTTTCTTCTTTTATTTATTTTCATTTACTCGTCTTATTTTTTATCACCCCATACTTATTCCTTTTTTGTTTTCATTTTTCCCATCATTGTTCCTTTATTTTTTTTTTCAAATTTATTAATTTTCTAATTACTTATTATATTTAAAAAATTAATACTTATGCTTTTATTATTATTATAGAATTCTAATGATAGGCATATTAATATATTTTATCCCAAATCACTATTAATTTTTTTATTATATTTATTTACTTTATTTTCTAATCAACTCATAATTACATATGTTTTTAGCTAGTGAACTTAAATAATTTCAAAATTTTCTATCCTAATCATTCCTTTATTCAATTACCATTTTTCTTAATTATCTTTCTATATTTAGTTTCTCCTTTCTATTATTGTTTTTAATTATCCTTCTTAATTATTTCTTTCCTTAATTATACTTTTTTTTTAATTTACTTTCCAATTTTTTTAACTTCTTTCCATTTGAAATCGGATTTTCTTTAAAAATGCATTGAATTAATTCTAGGTCGATTCTCCGGTTCAATTCAGTTCAACAAGATTTTGATTGATTCGATAGTCAAAACGATTTTGAACTCAAATCGAATCAAAACAAAAGTCAATTCAACTTCGAATCGCTCGATCCGACCAGTCCTGTCCGCTTTTAATAACATTGTGGCTGACTCCTTTCATCACGAAGGAAAGAAGGAGAACATGTTCCTCTTATTTGGTTGAGTTTAAATTAGAGGGGAAAGGAGAAGATTTTTCCTTCCATTCTCCTCCAATATTTTTTTTTTCTCTTCAAATTGGGATGGAAATGAGAGGAAATGTATAATTAAAACAAATATTCATATTTAGTTTTATGAACTTAACATATAAAATACACATGAATTAAAAAAATAGTCTAAATAAATTTATTATTAAATATTTATTCCCTTCCCTTTCCATTACTCATGTCATCCAAATAACTATTTTTCTCCATTCTCTTTCTTTCTCTTCTCTCTTTTCCCTTCCCTTCCTCTTAGGGTCCGTTTGGTTGGGGGCGAAAGGATGATAAGAAGTGGAAAGGGAAAGAAGGAGAATCCGTTCCCCTCGTTTGATTGAGTTTAAGTTGAAGGGAAAAAAGAGGAAAGTCTCCTTCTTTTTCATTCATTCTCCTCCAATGTTTCATTTTTTTCCCATCAAATTGAGATGAAAATGAGAAAAAAATATATTTAGTATATGTTTCCAACTTTGACCAAATAAATTAAACATACAATTATATATGTAAAGGTTAAAATCGTCTAAATAAATTAATCACTTAATATTCATTCCATTCTCTTTCCTTTAATGATATCAACCAAACAAAGATAACTATTCACCTTCATTCTCCACATTCCCTTCACATTATTTTTCTTTCCACTCTTTACCTTCCCTTCCCCTTAATGAATTTTGAACCAAATAGATCCTTAATGAGAAGAGATCAGGAAAGGAGAGTAAGAGAGTTTGGATAGGAGAGATGAAAATACAGGAATATAATTATCAAATAAATACAATTAATCCCATTTAATTTCCTGTGATATGTTATAATGACCTTTGGAATTAAAATCCTTAAAGTTCTCTAGTCTCGGATTTAAAACATGATAGAAACAAATCCTGACCATCAATTACAGTGTCGGCTCGATGTTCCATTTCTTTTTTTATTTTATTCTGTCGAATGTTACAATCCTTCTTCAAGCAAACATCGAAGTGCAGTAAAACATTATAATCAAAGGAATAGTGCATTCGGACAATGTGTTTAAAATTCAAACAGTGTCCACCCAAGAATGAGTTGACGTTACAGGAAGAACAGCTAAGAGTTTGGGGTCCAATATTTATGGCCCAACTAATCAAGATGTTTTAGCACAGGTTTATATAACATGCAAAAGAAGGAAAAAAAAACCAACTAAGCTAAAATAACAGGCACGTACTATTGTTAGAGTTTATCGAAGAATCGTGATCTTAAATTAAGGATCTTGATATTATCCGTAAGACCAGCAATCCATGGCGGCTGATCCGTGTCCCACAAACGGACAGCTTGAACATCAATTTGTAATGGTTAATTTAATTGTTCGCGTGTGAGATTGAGTCGCGTGTTTGGTTTAGGAATTCAATATTTTTTTTATACAAGAACAAAATGTGTGAAAATAATAGGTTCTTGTTATCAGCAGGAATTCACAGTTCTTACTTTTTTTATTTTCAATGTGCAGACCAAGAACAAATAGGCAATGATATTTCTTTCTTTTTATTGTAAGAGTGTTTAGATGCTTCACTTAGAAGTTAGAACAACCTGGATACAGCCCCCCCCCCCCCCCCCCCCCCCCCCTATATATATATATATATATAATATATATATATATGCAACTAATTCAAAACATATATTTTGCATCTTCATACCATATCATTCTAATGCGGCATACTATTACCTTTCATCCATTAAATACCCAAATTTTGCGATTATAATATTTATTTGTCAACTAAGCTCTATCAAACCATTTAGGAATTTTAGCATTGAATAAATGGAAAGACCGGCCTAGTTTGATTGGGGGAACAAGGCCCTTCAACATTAAATATGGGATAAATTTTAACAATGATATTCGAAGTTTATTTCAATCGGTTCTTAAATTTGTTTTATAACTACTAACTAATAGCCTAGTTTCTTTTGATATGAAATATGAAATAATTAATTTTTAAAATTATATTCGTCATAGGACAAATATATTAAAAAAAATAATAAAATGCATGTAAGGGGCTTGAGGGGAGTTGCCCCTCCACTCCCCTCCCAAAAGGGGATGGATGGAGGCCATGTGTCACGGGCTACTTTTTTGCTTCTTCGAAAATCCCGTGCGGCACGGCATCTCCCCTCTCCGGGACGTCCGTTCAACCTCCATGAGTACTATGACAGCGACACTTTGCTGGTTCTCTCCATAGCACATGTACTAAGCATTGCGGAATAATGTATGAGCACCTAAGATAGGACACACTAAGACATTGGGACGTGACAGGAATCTTAAGGGAGAAAGCATAATATATTCCATGACCTCGATCTCTACTTCGATTGGAAGCTGTACACAATCGACCCTAACTCCAAGAATGGAGAGAGCTACAACATTAACTCCCTCCTCATATGGCCGAAATCCTTGGGATTCACTCGATTCTCTTGTGGATATTATGGGATCCTCCTCCTTGATTCACCTTGCTGATATCTTGGGATCTTCCTCTTGATTCACCAACTGATCTCATGGGATATCCTCCTCGATTTCTCTGCCTTGCAAAACTCCCATTAGTTGGCATAGGATCTTCTCTTCGAAATCCCTTCTTATCTCCTCACCAGAATCCACTTGGAATGATTCTTACAATCATCCCCTTGATCCTTTAGATCCATCTCGATCATCTCGGATCATGTTTGGTGCTAGGATCTCCTCCACAAGATCCTTCCTGATTTCCTCAAGATCCTCCATGATCTTCTCATCAGGATGTTAGTTGGAATAATCCTTCTTGATTACTCCTGATCTTCTCCTCAAGATCTTCAGTTAAGATGATCGATCATCCGAATTAGTTGGGATAAGGTGGCTAGCCGGATCCTCCTTGATCTTGGGCAAATATGTGCGCCTCACCATATCATTTAGTTGCCATCTTTATCCTGCGAGTAACCAACACTGATTACTCACGGTCAGCTGTCCTACCTGACATCTGCCGACCTTTCAGACACTTTGGGATGAGCCGATTTGGCTTGGAATGATATCGCCCCTCCACTGTCCAGGTGTGCGTCGCACTGCACTGTCGCCGCTGCCAAATTAGGCATTCTGCCAAACTGGGCATAATGCCAAAGTGCGCAGAATGTCAAAGTGCACATACTGCCAAAATGGGCGCCACCTGCGTCCTAACTTTGCCTGCCGCACTGTCCCACGCTCATCCTGGGACGCGGCTGAAGAATGGGGCGTGACATCCTCCCCCACCCAACCGCGTCATCGTCCTCGGCGACGTCCGACCTCCAGGTGTGGTCGTATGCTTCAACCCCTTTTGGTCTTCACTCCGCTGAAGACTTTGGGATGCAACTCTCCCTAGTTGCTGTCCCGGGACATGACCTGCAGGTCATGTCTCGAACTTCGATCTTGATGCCTTTGTGCACCCGCCTGCTCGCTTGAAGTCCGGGGTTGGTAGTCTGCTCCTACCAACCATGATGCCTTATGCTGACATCCCTATTTCTCGATCATGTTCCTGCCCGAATTAATCCTTTAGTGACGCCTTGTTGTCCAAAGGAGCCACTCACCTCCACTGTGCTGAAGGGTTTGGGATATAGTTTCCCTACTATTGTCCCTCGACATGGCCTGCACACCACGTCTCAAACTTCCATCCTCGTGCCCGCATGGCACCTGCCTTCTCGCCTGAAGTTTGAGGGTTAGTGGTCTGCTCCCACCAACCAGGATGTTGTCTCCTCAACATCCCATTGCCAAGTGTCATCCTGCGCATGGACTGAACCACTTGAAGTGCCACCTTGTTGTCTGAAGGTGTCACATTGGCCGCCAATGCTTGACTACTATGATCTTCACTCTTCTGAAGATCTTGGGACGCCAGCTTCCTACTGCATCCCAGGGATGCGATCTGCGTACCGCGTCCCGAGGACATGACCTCGCGCCATGTCTTCGCCTTGCCTGGATGTGGCTAGTGCACTTAGCCAATATCTAGACTCTCCTAAGCCTCAAAATCTTCCATCTCGCCACTTGGATTCGGCGAATCAAGTTCCTGCTTGACTTGATCGACCGGCACCGCATTGTTGTCCGAAGGCGCCACCGCATTGTAGTCTTCCCACCTCTGAAGACTACTGGGACATAGCCTCTCGCTGTTGTCCCGAGGACATAGTCTGCATGATACGTCCCAGACTTCCGCGCCTATACCACACCGCACCATGACGCTTGAAGGAAGTCTGCTGGTTAGTAGTTTGCTCCTACGAACCCGGATGTCGCCATGCAACATTCCTCGTTGGGGCCTTGCTATACCAAAGACCTCTTGGACGGCCTCCGTTGGCCCAAGCCTTCGCGCCTTGCCTTGCGGATTTATGGAGAAGGTTCCCGCCTGGTGTCGACTCCCTGACCGAACCACTCCAATATTCTACATGCCCCTGCTCTTTCAGAGTATAGACTTGCTTGCCGCCGATGAGGACCGCCACTGCCCGAGCATCAGCGTGTCCTGGATAAGTTGCCGCAGAGATGCCCTTCGCTCGACCTAAGCCATTTGAGGGCATTTCTCGGGGAAGTTCTGGCTTGAACCATAAGCCTTTGTCGTATCACCTTGCTGTCCCAAGTTGTCACGCTGGCCACCGGTCACCGTACGTCACCGTTCTGTGAATCATGTGGGGCATCACCTCCGTGCGCACGCCCCAGGACAGGATCTCCATATTGAGTCCTAGCGCCCTTTGTCCGAGGTTTGACCATCGTCTTGGCCTCTTCCAGAGTGCGCCAAGCAGTGAAGTGCGTCCACCTTACTACTCGACTAGGCTTGATCATGCTCCTACACGAACGGTTCCTCTGGTGGCTTATCCCCATGGACTCCTCCCCTCTGCGCGTCCTAGGACATGGCCTCCTGCCACCGTCCTAAGACTTCTTTGATCTTCACTCCGCTGAAGATCCAGGGACATGGCCACCTGCCACTGCCCCATGACCTGTCCATTAGCGCTCCGAGGACATGGCCTACATGCCATCGTCCCGAGAACAGGACTAGTCCGTCAAAGATCCTTGCTGCGCCAAAGATCCTGAGACGGCCGATTTTGGCCTCAGCTGCCACCTTATGCAACACAGGCTTATGAAGGAAGACCCTGCCTAGGGTCATCCCAGGGACACCTCCCTAACCTGCACGCTTCACTGCCCCGTCGCGCCACTGCTCCTCTAGAGACTCGTCACGCTCGTAGTCATCGTGGACCACCATGGCCAAGGCATCCGCATGCCTTGACCCTACCGCCGCTCCTCTAGGATCCTGCACCATGCATCCTAGCCAACCACATTGGGAAGTCAAAGCACCTGATGGGATTGCTCCCCCACCAAGTCTGTCGCCGAGTACTCCCACGCCTTGGGAGACCACCTCCTATGCACGATCCTGGGAGAGCCGTTTCGGCCTCTACCACTAGCCACGAGCCATGGATCTTCTTCAACAACGTCACGACCTCTTCGGTAGGTGCTGTCCATAACTCTGCTCCAGGGATAGCCACCTGTGCACTAGAACCAGCCAGTCCTAGTGGACGAACCTCCACGTCTGCCAAGTCCTTGAGGGAGAGGAAGGGGATGGAATAGTGCTGACCCGCCGAGCCTTGCATCGAATCCTTCATAGGATGCCGACCTACTGCAACCAAGGTGCCGCTAGCGTCTTGTCCCTCATCGAGCTATGCCTCGTCCTTGTCATTCCGTCGTGGTGTCGCCAACTTCTTGCACAAACTTGGCCTTCTCCTTAGGTTCTTCCATGAATTTGGGTTCCACCTCCAAATTCCTACTCGAACCTGGGCTCTTATACCAACTGTCATGGGCTACTTTTTCGCTTCTCTGAAAAACCCCATGCGGCATGGCACCTCCCCTCTTCGGGACGTCCGTTCAACCTCCATGAGTACTTGATGCATGCAAAATATAATATATTTTAGATTATTATTTTAGTTAATTTTTCTATAATTTGTTCATGGCATGCATAATTTTTAGTCACTTTTAATCGTAATTCCGGATTTATTAATTTTAATTATTAATTCTCTGAATATTTTAATTGTGGATGGATTAATTAAACTTGAATAATTATTTTGCAGGAAAATTCAAAACACGACCAAAATTCAAAGAAATTATTCATTACGGCCGAGATTTGGCTTTACACCCAAGTCATTTTGGGCGAGATTTCCAGGGGGTAATGATATGGAATCTTCATTGTTACGGCTAAGATTTGAAGGGGTAAAGATAAAAGAATTTTATCTTTTGGGCGTAATGGCATGAAGATGAAGATTTTTGGCCGAGATTCAAAAGGAGTAATAATTAAATGATTTTATCTTTTGGGCATAACAAGATAAATTCTTTCCTTATGGCCGAGATTTGGAGGGAGTAAAAGGAATTTTATCTCTTTGGGAGTAAAGATTTAGTTCTTTCCTTACGGCCGAGATTCAAAGGGAGTAAAGATAAGAAAAGATTTATCTTTGGGCGTAATGATAAAAGGATTTATCTTTGGCCGAGTTTATCTTATAATTTTAAAGTCAACCGTACGATGTTACGACCGAGATCAAATTGAAGGCCGTCCGCACCCTATAAATACGTGAAGAATCCATCGTTTCAATGTGTGCTATGAAGTTCAGGTTTCTTCCACGACGAGTCGTGAGCTCTGCAGGCTACGACCAAGAGGAGAGAGGTGCGACGGCTGGAAGTTGATCGCGACCCTGATCAAGTCTGAGAGGCTGCCCGCTTGTCTGCCCGTGATTCGAAGCTTCGACTTTTATCTATTTGGGTGTAATTCTTCCAATTATTATTATTTTGTTATTATCTCTCCAGAATTTCTAGGTTGAACTCCATATTTTTATTTATTTCATGTTAAGAGATTATTATTGAAGGGAAACTATTTGGACCCTATATTATTTGTTTTAATCTTTTCTGATCAGTTAGTTAATTGTGCTTAATGCTTTTAATTTAATTACTTAGATTTCTGAATTGAGTACTTACTAGTTTGTAGATTATTTGATTTCAGAATTCATTAATTAAATTAATTGATTTTATGTGAAATTAATAATTGACATAAATTTGATAACTAGTGTGTGGAGAATTAAGTTTATGTGGTCTGTTAATCTAACCAGTTTGTGGAGTGATTAATAGTCTAGGATTTTCATATTAATGCATCTTAATTTTAATCTTATTTGACGAATACCAGTTTGTGGGACTTTAGGTTTGATTAAATTTAAGATAGTTTGATTTACCGGATTAAATAGCAGAATTACCAGTTTGTGGACTCTGTGATGTTAATCTTGTAAATTAATAACTTGAGAAAATTCCTAATCCATCTTTAAAGATTAAATTTATCTTTTATGGTTCAAATATTTATCCTGATCTATTTTCATTCTAAGGCTTAACTTCAACACCATTATCTTATCTTTATCTTATTTTCCTTATTTTATTTCATAAAACCTCTTTCCAAAAATCCATGTTTTTCCTCTCTTATTAATTTATAAATCCAGATATTGAATTAATAATATTCCTCGTGGGTTCGACACTCTTACTCCTATTACTATATTACTTGAGCGACTAGTGCACTTGCTAGCAAATTTTATTGTTACAAATCATACGCATCAGTACTATGACAATGACACTTTGGTAGTTCGCTCCATAGCGCATGCACTTAGCATTGTGGAATAATGCATGAGCATCTAAGATATGACACACTACGACATTGGGACATGACATGAATCTTAAGGGGAAAAGCATAATCTATTCCATGACCTCGATCGTTACTCCGATCGGATGCTGTACACAGTCGACCCTTAAGGTCTATTTATACAAGAATGGGGAGAGCTACAACATTAACTCCCTACTGATATGGCCAAGATCGTTGGGATTCACGCGATTCTCTCGTGGATATCATGGGATCCTCCTCCTTGATTCACCTTGTTGATCTCGTGGAATATCCTCCTCAATTTCCCTGCCTTGCAAAACCCCCATTAGTTGGCGTAGGATCTTCTCTTCAAAATCCCTTCTGATCTCCTCACCAGAATCCATCGGGAATGATTCTCACAATCATCCCCTTGATCCTCTGGATCCATCTCGATCATCTCGGATCATGTTTGGTGCTAGGATCTCCTCGACAAGATCTTTCCTGATTTCCTCAAGATCCTCCACGATCTTCTCTAGGATGTTGGTTGGAATAATCCTTCTTGATTACTCCATATCTTCTCTTCAAGATCTTCAGTTAAGATGATCCTCCTGATCATCTGCATTAGTTGGGATAAGGTGGCTGGCCGGATCCTCCTTGATCTTGAGTGGATATGGTGCGCCTCACCATATCTTTTAGTTGCCATTTTTATCCTGCGTGTAACCAATGCTGATTACTCACGATCAGCTATCCTACTTGACATCTGCCGACCTTCCGGACACTTTGGGCTGAGCCAATTTGGCTTGGGACGATATCGCCCCTCCGCTGCCTAGGTGCACGCCACATTGCACTGCTACCGCTACCAAATTGAGTATTCTGTCAAATTGGGCATAATGTCAAAGTGCACATTCTGTCAAAGTGGGCGCCGTCTGCATCCCGATTTTGCCTGCCGCACCGTCCCACGCTCATCCTGGGACGTGGCTGAAGAATGAGGTGTGACACATGGCTCCCCACTCCATTGTCGAGAGAGGGCAAGATTTCTCCACCCCACCTTCTTTTTGTTATTTTATTGGTTTGAATATGTATGTAACATACGCACTATAATTAGAAAATTGATTATATATATGAGATCAAAAGGACAAACAACTTAATAATTGGATGGTCGTCCAATTATAAAGTAAAATTTAAAAATCGAATTGAGAGAGAATAAAGTTCAAGTATCATTATTTTAAACTTGAGGAAAGCTAAAAGGTGAGGTTACCAAGTTCTTACATTCCTGAAGAATAGATCATGCAGGATTAAAAAGAATTAATCCAAGAACATACTTACTACCACCAAGCCAGGAGATAAATAAGAACGGTTCTACATGGCATTTAATTTGGTCAGTGCAACTAACTCCTATTCCTCTACTTCCTGTTGATAATATACTATAACACAGAGATTGGAGAGATTTTTTTTTTTGCAACACATGTTCTGCGGATCGAGTTGACCCGCGAACCTATAACTAACCTAAACCCTCGACCCGTAAATCCGATGACTCGATGCAACTCAGTCAGGTCAGTGGTTGGGTCAAACTCGACTCGATTTTAAATTTTTTATTTTTAAAATTTTACCTTATATTTTATATTAAAAAATTCTAATAAAATAATATTTAAATATTTAACAAATTATTTTATGTTTTTAAAATGAATATTATATAATATTTTTTATAATAAATAATATAAAAAGTAAGAAATTTAAAAAATAAGAAAAAATGATGGTGACCCGATCAAATTCAATCCTCCAAAAAAGAATGATCCGACTCGATCAAAATAGAACGAATCGAATTAAGTTCGAGATCGGATCAAATTCAATCCATGAACACTCGCAAGGTGATCAAACATCCACAAGTGCTTAGATGTCTCCCTTGGTGACATTCATCCACAAGTAATGCTTATATGTCTCTCTTAGTGACATTCACCATCTCATGGGATGTCATTATTTTTTTATGGGTATTTTTCCCATCTTAATATTTTTTAAAAGGTTTGGTCTTCATATCTTTCTCATAATTTCCATTTTTTCCACCATTACCTTCATCTTCTCGTTGATTTATTGTTTCACTCTTTTCTTTTTGTCGCTTTATTCTTTTCTTTTATTCTTTAGATTCCATGCACCAATGTCTCTGTAAATTTCCTTTAATTTCTCCACCATAGAGTTCTTATTTTTTATTCCTTTTTTTTACATGTATTTTTTATTTGTCTTGCAAAAAGTCACAAGTATGCATATGCCTAACGTAATACCTCATTTCAACATTTGAGATATTTCTGTCGTCAGATTATCTTTTCTTAACATATTGGTGTTGTGCCTCTGCTTTCCCCAATCATAACATGTAATAAGTATGTAAAAAAGTTCTTTTTGTTTTCATTTATTTCTCTCGTTACTATTCTTCTCCTTTCATTATATTATTATTATTTTCTTTTGTTTCTTTCATTTTTATTTTTTCCTCCTAACATTTTTAGCCATCCAAATCAATATTGTTAGGATCGGACCGTACAACAACCCAAATAGGTGTCCGTTTCAGATCGAACTGGTCGGACCGGTAAGTCGAATCGAATAGTAATAAAATATTATATTTAATATGATATATTAAATTAAGCTATTATATTTTGAATATATACCTATAACAAAATGTAATTATACAAAAAATAACGATCATAAATCATAAATTTTAAATATAAGATTTGATGTTAAAATTATTACACACTTAATAAATAAAAATCTTATTGAATCTCATTATTATATATAAATTTTCTATTCTTTAAATTTTTTATAGATATTTTTTCCAATATATTATGAAAAGATTATATATTCTATAGATAAATATATAGTATAATTAGTGATTTATTAAATTAGAACCTATTAAATATTAAATTAAAGACATTTTAAATTTGTGGATATATATTTTTATATATAATACTATACTATATTAAGTATGTTATAATTTTATTGTATATTATACATATATTAAGTATGTTATAGTTTGCACCATTCATTTCTAACTAATTTATCTAATATAACAAATATTATATATAATATAATAAATATATAATTAACTTATATTATAATATACCTTTACGATATTAAAATTTTGAATAAAATAATAATTCATAAGTTAAAGTTCAAAGCTTAGTAAATTTTAAACTAAATAAAGGAAAAAAGAGCAGTCCCACATTCATAATACTAGCAACATATGAGCAAGAGGACAATTATAAATAAAGGAGGACACTAGTGAACAAATGTGTTACTTTATGGAGAAGTCACTTTTAGATATTTTTCATATTTATTATAATAAACTTTGTAAAATTATTTCTTAATAAAGGAAATAATAAAAAAATTAATTGGTGCAAGAACCGCAGTTCAACCTGGTTTTTCCTGATTTTGATCAGTTTTAGCTGGTTTTGATCGATTCTTGACCGATTCAACCCCGGTTCAACTATGGGTCCGATTTTAGGGCTCATAGCAGACGTGTTAGTGGTCGGTCGACGGTTGGACCGATAACATTGATCCAAACTGTGTTCCTTAATTAGTTTGTTTTTTAAATGATATATACATACATATATATATATATATATGTGTGTGTGTGTGTGAGTTAAATTAGTATCCTCCTCCTTTGTCCGCGTAGGTTGGCGAGTGTGATGTGGAACCCCCTCTACCCACCAACTCTAATGTGCATTTTAGCTTGAAATTGCTGCGGCGCGTTCTCGGGAAAAGCAAGAGACAAATTATTTGTTAGGTCTTATACTCCAAAAATTGTAATTTTAGTAGAGTCGCTAAAAACTAAATAGATCATAGCTTGCCTTGACGCCAGTTGGGAGGGCACCTTCTACGAGTCGAACGGCGCGTCGTGTGGCATCATCTTGGCCTGGCAGAGCTAGGTTTCCCCGCTCCATTACTCCTTGCAAGTTTTGCATGCTATGGTTACCTTAAATGATTTTAGTTTTCTACTCTCATGCGTCTACGCTAGCCCTATTCCGTCTATGTGGAACATGCTCTGGAATGATCTTTGTCATTTAAACACTAGTAATTTCCCATGAGCGTTATTGGGGGATTTTAATTGTTTACTTAACCCTTCTGTTAAACTAGATGGCTCCCAGTTTAGATACACTCGATCGGTACAAACCTTTAGAGACATCATTAACGCTCGTGGACTCTTAGATGTCAATCTTATTGCTTACAATCAATGTTTTAAAAATCGATTCGATCGGCTGGTTCAATCGGTCCAATCGCGAAATGGCCACAAAATCGATCTAGTTTAATAGTAAAACCGGAAATGATAAAAAATTGGGTTGCTGAAAAAAAACCGGAAAAATCGGGTTGAACCCGAGGTTCAACCTGATTTTTAATTTTTTTAAAAAATATTAAAATATGGAAAGATTCTATTAGGGGATTGAATTTTTAAATGATTTTATAATAAAATTGGAAAGTTATGCACGTGAAAGGATACAAAAAAAGGAAAAAAAATCAAATTCAAATAAAAAGATTTTATTAGGGGGATAGAATGTTTAAATGATTTTGTATTAAAATTGGAAACTTATGCCCGTGAAAGGATACAAAAAAGGAAAAAAAAATTCAAATTCAAATGAAAAAATGAAAGGAAAGTTTTTGAATCTTTGATTGGAGGAAATGAATCAAAATGGAAATAAATTACTAATTAAATAAAATAAAATAAAATTATATATGAAAAGAGAATAGAATCTGGTAATAATATATTAGTAATAAATTTAGATTATTATATTAAGTAATAATAAAAAGAAAATTGCTAAAATAGAAATAGATTATTAATCAAATCAAATAAAAGAGATTTATATTAAAAAGGAAAATAAAATCTGATAATAATATGCCAGTAATAAATTTGAATTGACATTAAATTTAGATTACTATATCAGTAATCATAAAAATAAAACTATTATTTAAATTAACATCCGGTAAAAATAATAATTATTTAATTACATTAGTCATTTATAATAATATATATATAAATTACTCACAAATAATTATAAATAATATTATTATAAAAAATTCGGTTGAACCAGTTGACTCCCAATTGAACCGATCAAATCTCGACTCGGTTGGCAATCCGATCTCCAATCCGATTTTTAAAACATTGCTTACAATGCACCTGGTGTAACAATCAATCAGAACTTCCTCGCATCCACTGTAGATTAGATCGCCTTCTCCTTAACCATTATTGGTTTGAATTCTTTCAGAACTTTTGGTTTGTTTTCCTTTAAGGCATGAATCACAAATATTATTTTTCTCAAATTTAACCTTAGGCAAACATCTAACCAATTCATAATTTGAAAGTTTATTTAGTAATTTATAGTTTGCATGTCCTAATCTTCTATGCAATAAGCTTATATCATCATACATAGCACTAAGACATTTTTCATTTTTCAAATTATCAAAATCAATCTTGTCACATTGTATATAAAGCCCATATGTAAGACTTCATTATTTTCATCTAAAATCAAATATTTGTCTTTTTCAAATTTGATTAAATACTTTTTATCACATAATTGACTTATTCTAATTAAATTATGTTTTAGATTTTTAACTAGACATACATTTTCTAAATACACTTTGTCATTCTTACCAACATTACTCATGTCTATTACTCTTCCTTTGCTATTATCTCCAAAAGTGACTTTTTCTCCATTTTTCTTTTCCAATGTGATGAAATTTGATGCATCGCCAGTCATATGTCTTAAACACCCACTATCCAAATATCATTACCATAGTTAAGCTTTGGGGCTCCCTACAAAAAGAAATTGAAAATCCCATCTTTTTTATACCCAATTTTGCTTGGGTCCATCTTGGTTAGAAATGATCCTTTTCGGGACTCAAATTTTCTTTATCCCTTTATTTATTCCTTTTTTTAACTTTGCAATCATATAAATAATGTCCTTCGTATCCATAGTGCAAGTAATATATGATTTTGCATTACTATGTGATGCTTTAACAAATAAATTTTTCTTTTCAAAAGAGTTGAAACCAAATCCCTTTTTATTTGAATGCATTCTAGATCCGCTAAGCATGATATCTAACATTTTGCTTCTATTAGAAAATTTTTTAACTTCATCTTTTATATTCTTGATTTCATTGTTCAAGCATACACATTTTTTATTTTGTTTTTCACATGATGATCTAAGTGTACTATTTTTCATTTTCAATTCTTCAATTAAGAATTCTAAACTAGTGTTTTCTTCACTTAATATGTTACACTTTTCACATGCTCTATCATCTTTATCTTTCTTTTGCATATTTTTAAATTCCATTTTTAGATTATTATATTTCTTTTTTAGACATCCATATTTATTGATAAGAATTCTAAACTCATTATTCACATTGAAAGATTCACTATCACTAGAGCTAGATGAGTTAGATGATACCTCATGGCTATTAGCCATTAGACATATGTAAGCTTCTTCATCATCACTTGAGGAGGTGTTGGAATCATTTTCTTCATTTTCTCTTTCATCCCAAATTGCTTGTAGAGCTTTTCTACATCTTTTCTCTTTTTGATCAAATTCGAACATTCATTTTTGTAATGTCCAACATTTTTGCATTCAAAGTAAGCTATTTGATTCTTGCTTGATGATGATCTTTTCTTGGTGAAGCCATTTCTCTTCTTTTACTTGACAAACTTGAGTTATTTATCAAGCTTCTTTGCGTATAGGGCAAACTTCTTATCATCAAGGTCTTCATCTTCTTCACTTCTGTCTTCCTCGTCTTTACTTGCTTTCAATACTAAAGTTTTTTTCTTTGGAGCATTTGCTTCTTCATCCTCCTTGATTCCGATCTCATATGTCAAGAGTGAACCTATAAGATCATCAAAATCTAACTTGTTCAAATTCTTCTCTTCGATCACGGTCCTCTTTGTATGCCATCCGGAGGAGAGGGACCTCAGAAACTTTTTTACCTTTTGAGAGTTAGTTCTTGACTCGTCCAAAGAGGCTAAGTTATTCACAATATTATTAAAACAGACAATCATCTCATTTATAGATTCATTTTCATGCATTTTGAAAGAATCATATTGGTGATTTCGAATGTTTAATCTGGATTCCTTAACTTTGTCGGTTCCTTCATGAGTGTAAGTTTCTTCCAAATTTCATTAGCACTTGAACAACTAGACACCCGATTAAACTCCGTCGGATCCAAAGCACAATAAAAAATATTTTTTAGCCTTCCAATCAAGTTTTATCAAAAGCCTTTCTCCTTCGGTATATTTCAAAGGAAAATTTTCATGTAGATCAAAACCTTTTTGAATGACATCACACAAATCAATATACAAACCTTTTTTAGCTGTCCGATCGACCGGTCCTTCGGCCAAAATGTCAACCGGTATAATCTCAATTTTTTCTAGGATTCGTCTTTTAATGTTCGGCCGACCGGTGCAACAATCGAAACATCGACCAGTACAGTCTCGACATTTTTTGAGATTGTCCCTGTGCTGTTCGATCGACCGGTGTAGCGACCGAATCATCGACCAGTGTAGTCTCGACATTTCTTCCACTTTATAACAATCGAATGGTCTTCATAGTCGGTCGACTGATCAGTCGATCGGTCGTATGCTGAAACTTCATTTTTATCATTTTAATCGATGATTTCTTCTACAACTAAGATCATATCAATTCTACACCTACATATCATCACTTGAGCATAGATTAGTGAGTTTAATATCCAATTTGATTTGTTATCATCAAAACATGAGATTCAACATTCTAAATCATGATGCCTCACCCTGGGTATCCCTAGTTACAAACAAATATGGGCCTTTTAACCTTTGGCACCCATGGACTTGACTATTCTTGGTGCCTCATCCTCGAAGCCTCCCGCACCTTTAGGGATGGCTTCCAGAGACATTGGAAATGAGGAAGGAATGTCCATACTTTGATATCCTTGGATTTTTTACTTACTTATCATATGGAAGTTGTAGGATCCCAAAAGGCACCAAGAGGGGGGAGGGGTGAATTGGTGTTCTATCAAAAATATCGATTTCAAGAAAATCGTCACGGAAGCTTAAAATAGATTTTTAACACCTTTACAATTTAGATTAGAAACACAATATTAGAGGGAGAGAGAGTGAGAGAAAATAAAACGCAAACACACGGTGGTTGTTGATGAGGTTCGGCCACACTTTAGCCTACGTCTTCGCTCCGACTTCTCGACTTCGAGACCGTCGGAGATTTCACTAATCCCTTCCTTTGTTCCAAATGGGGCAAGGAAGAAAGTCCTTTACACCACCACATTTTCTCCGCTTCGAGAGGCAAGGCAACCTCTCCTCCTCGGAAGCTAATCTTGTTTTCTGGCTCAAAAGGTAAGATTTAGAATCTTTTTTACACAGGAGCTCTCTCTATTTTTTCTGAACAAAATTGTTTCTCTTTTATAATTCTATGCTCACAAGAAGAGAAGAGAGAAAGAATGAGAAAGCTATAAAATGAAAACTTCAAAAAATGATTTCTTTTTGACAACTTGAAGTTTTTCTTCAATGAGTGAATGGGTGATTTTACCTCTGGCTTTGACACTCCTTTTATAGCCTTCAATGTGTGGAAAATTCGTTCAAAAATTGTTTCACAAATTCCTCCTTCAAATTTGACCGTTACTGTTCATTTGACTCGAAGACCGATCGACCACACTTCTGGATCAGTCGACCGGTCTATGTGACCGTTGCGTGTTTTCTTCAATTTCTGCGCTTGATCTGTCGACCGGTATATCGATCGGTATCGGTTCGACATCATCCGGAGCAGGGTCAGTAGTTATCGGTCGACCGGCATCTTCTGTTCGGTCAACCGACATCTTCTATTCGGTCGACCGGTATCTTATGACCGGCCTTTTTTGCGTCGACCGATAGGTTGACCGACTTGCACTTTTTTTATAGTAACTTTCTTCGGATTATCCAAATTAGATTATCTTGGAGTATATGGAAAGCTAACAGAATTCTCTACAAAAACTAATGAGATCAGTGACAATTATTTAATCAAAGTGTAGTGCATAAAGTTATCCATTTTTCTTTAAACTTTTTCAACATTTCAACTTTAATCATTCGAGGTTTGTTTCATCAAAATATAATTTTATATGTCATTAAAACTTTGACCCAACAAAAGCCGACTTTTGTAAACATACAACTCTTTGAGATACTTGGATTTTTTTACTTACCTATCATCTCAGAGTCAGTTCCCTCATCACTAATGGTAACTGGAACACTATGCTCCTAAATGTTTTGTTCGAATTGGATCTTTGCACTCAGATTAATCACGTTTACGTCTCTTCTTCGGCCTATGACGATGTGTGGATATGGAAGACGGATACCCATGGATATGCAAATGCCAAATCAGCTTATGACTACAATAGTCGCCGCTCTATGCCACCATGCTCTCCAGGAGGGCCGTCATGGACCGCGCTATGGTATATTTCAATCCTTCCCAAAATACACTTTTTTCTTTGGAAATTTTTCCACTCCATACTATCCACTTTCGATACTATTCTCCTTTTTTTTATAATACAATTGATCCTACCTACTCCCTTTGTATCATAGCCTTTGAAACCAATGTGCATATCTTCTTCCAGTGTCATTGTGCGCATTAGCTTTGGGGCTTGTTTCAATCAAAGTTAAACATTATTTTTCATCTAACCTCCACCTGGCATCTAGGCTCTTGGGTTTAAGAGGGAGCCGATATGGATCATAAATCAAAAAAAAATATCCCTTTTCACCCTTTGCTTTTGGACGATTTAGAATCTACATAATGGCGTCCACTTCAGGTTCAGCGCACAACCATTTGAATGGTTTGAGAAAGAGTCTTGGCAGGATATCACAAGTACGCTGACGCCCACGCACTTGAGGCACACCACCCCCACGACCCTCCGGGATCCGACGGGTTCCCCCATCCCAGTCCTAGGTTAAACTTAACTCGGATGACTCCTTCTTAGGATCTACTGAGATGGGTGGTACAGGCTATCTCCTTTGTTCTCATGAGAATTTTTTTTTTTCTTGCAGGCACATTGCGTTGTAGCATGAGCTCAGTACTAGAAGTCGAAGCATTGGCCTTACTACGTGGTCTCACTGTCTGCATTGATTGGGGCATTACACATATTCACATCCTCTTGGACGGACTCCAGCATACTCATCAAAATTATCAGAAAGGAGACTAGATGCCCATGGAGGATCAAAGGAATCATTTGTTGGATCTAAGTTTTAATGACACATTAAATTATATTTTGATGATACAAATCTCGAATGATTAAAGATAAAATGCTAAAAAGTTTAAAGAAAAAGAGATAACTTTATGCACTACACTTTGATTAAGTAATTGGCACTAATCTTATTAGTTTTGGAGAAATGTGAAATGTCAGAGGAGAATTCTGTTAGCTTTCCATAGACTCCAAGATCATCTAATTTGGATAACTGTGCAGAATATTATGCTCAAAATAGTGCAGGGCGATCAACTTGTCGGTCGAAGTTATGAAGGCCAGTCGAGATAGTCCGGTCGACCGATTGGAGATACCGGTCGACCGATCAAGGCATAAATCACTCAAATGAAAATTACGAGACTGTACTGGTCGACAGTCCGGTTGATGCAGTGGCCGACCGATCAACTGAACGAGAGAAAATCAAAACTGCGAGACTGTACCGGTCGAGATATCGATCGATAGTCTGGTCGACCGACCAAGTGTTGAAGCTGCAAAAATGAGCGCAACGATCATATAGACCAGTCGACCGGTTCATTAATGCGGTCGATCGATCAGCTGCGGCAAATGAGAAAAATAAGCCAACGGTCATATAGACCGATCGACCGGTCCATTACTGAAATGAACAGTAACGGCTATATTTTGAGGAGAAAATTATGGAATTAATTCTGGACGAATTTTCCACATACCAGAGCCTATAAAAGGAGTGCCAAGGCAATAAGTAAAAGAACAATCCAAGCATTGAAGCAAAACTTCAAGAAATCAAAAGGAGATAATTTCCATTGAAGTTTTCATTTTAGAGCCTTCTTTCTTTCTCTCTTCTCTTCTTGTGAGTGTTCTATTATAAAAGAGAGAAACTATTTTTTAGAAAGATTGTGAGAGCTCCTGTGTAAAAGAGGTTCCAGATCTTACCTCTTGAGCGAGAGAAAAGATTAGCTTCCTAGGAGGAGAGGTTGCCTTGCCTCTCGAAGCGGAGAAAAGGTGGTTGGTGTAAAGGGCTATCTTCCTTGCCCCATTTGGAACAAAGGAAGTGCTAGTGAAATCTCCGACGGTCTCGATCTAGAGCGGGGACGTAGACCAAGATGTGGTCGAACCTCGTCAACAACCACTCGTGTTCATTGTGTTTGATTTCTCTCACTCTATCTCCCTCTCATATTGTGTTTATGATATAAATTGCAAAGGTTTTTAGAATCGGTGTTGTGCTTCCGTGATGAATCTTCGTGAAATCGATATTTTCGGTTAAACACCAATTCACCCCCCTCCCTCTTGGTGCCCTTTGGGATCCTATAAATGGTATCAAAGCGGGTTGCTCTTGTTTTAATATCAAATCATTTTAAGATTTAATCATTCGAAGATTTGATCGTCTTATTTTAAGATTTAACCATCTTTAGAACATGGTACCATTTTTTTAAGAAGGATCTTCCATTTTTTACCCACCGAGTTTTAAAAACTATTCTTTTTCTTCTTGGAAAATTAGAATGAAGGCATATTTATGTTCAATTGATTTTGATATGTGGGAAATTATAGAAAACGGTTTTGAAAAGCCAAAGAAGATTTTGAATGGTGTTTCCATTGATCTTTCTTTCTTTGTTTGAATATGACGGTTTTCAAATATCGATTGAAAAACTTGACTACAATGCCAGAAATGTCTTTTATTCCTCTTTAGATTCTTTTGACATGAATCTTATTTCCAAATGCTCTACTTCTCATGAGTTTTGGCAAGTTTTGTTAAATAATTATGAAGGGAGGGACTTTGACAAAACGAGCACATCGGATGTGGACAATGAACAAAATGATGATTCTACATCTACAACATCCAAAGATGATGTGTTATGCTTAATGGCAAAAAGTGGTAATGATGAGGTAACATCAACTTCATCTTATTCCTCTTCTAATGATAGTGATGATGATGTTGATATTGTTTTTTATGTTCATAAAGAATTTGCTTCCCTCATTCAAAAACATATTTCTCTCAAAAAGGAAAAGGAAACTTTAATAAATGATTTTCAAATCTTGAAAGATAACTATGATTCTCTCAAAAAGGAAAATGATGCATGTTTAATTCAAATAGATACCTTAAAAAGGAAAAAATGATTTCCTTTCATTATCTTGTGCATCTTGTGAATCTTTAAGAGTTGAGAATTCAAAATTGATTGCATTGAATGGTGAGTTACAAATGAAAAAATATTTCTTTACAAAAATTCTTAGATGAAAAATTATTACATGGGATTGAAAAATTAAAAGAAGAAAAGAATACATATTTTGTAGAAAATGAAAACTTGAAAAATGAGATTGATTCTTTGAAAATTACACATGCTTGTGAAATTGTAAAACTAGCATGCTCTTTAGAAAAAGAAAAGAAGGAAAATGCCTCTTTGAAAAATATAGCTATTTCTCGTATAACAAAAAGTAATCCTAAAAACTACTTTGGACATGAAAACTTTTATTGAAAATCCAATCATTCACATGGTAGAAAATCACATCTCAAATGTTTTACATGTGAATTTTATGATCACTATGCATATCAATGTAAAATGAAAAAAATCATTACAATATGGCATGATTTGGGTTCCGAAAGGAACATCTAACAAAATAGGACTCAAAAAAATTTGGGTACCAAAAGTTACATAATCATTTTTGCAGGTGTGCCTCGCATACGAAGGACAAGTGGAATTAAAAATGTGAAATTATGGTAAAAGTATCATTGGTTGCATTCTTATATTTCTTAAGTGATTAGGCCTATTCTTTTAATTTCATTCAAAAATTTCAATATGACTATTTCTTTGGATGAGAATAAAGGAACAAAAGAAAATTGATCATAACGGTAGGGGGAGCATGTTAAAACTTCAAAACTTTAATTTTACATATCATGAATATCATTGTTGCATCAAAGTTTTATGCGATATCCATAAATATCTTTTTGGATTTCATCAAATTATCTTCATTTTACCATTATAAAGTAGTCATAAATTTAGGGGGAGTCATATTTTCAAATCCTTATGTTGAAATACTCTCTACATGACTATTATATGACAAAAGGGGGGAAATATTTTTTTTTTAAAAAAAGAAAATATTGATTAAGGGAGAGCTACATATGATTTCTTATATGCTTCATATATATAAATTATTCTTTTTTATGAAACAAAAAGGGGAGAAGAATAGGAGAAATATGATCTGAATATCATTTTATATGAAGAGTACCTTACAATTAATATTTATGTGAATATCTACCATTGTAAGAAAAGTTATGTGTTAGGAGAAGTAAAATTGTTTTTATAAGAATTTTACAATGTTTGTGCAATTTATAAATTTTTCATTATTCTCGGTTTGTCTTCATAAAAATGGGGGAGATTGTTGGATCTAAGTTTTAATGACATATTAAATTATATTTTGATGATACAAACTTCGAATGATTAAAGATAAAATGCTAAAAAGTTTAAAGAAAAAGAGATAACTTTATGCACTATACTTTGATTAAGTGGCACTGATCTTATTAGTTTTTGAGAAATGTGGTGTAGAGAATTCTGTTAACTTTCCATAAACTCCAAAATCATCTAATTTGGATAACTGTGCAGAAAGTTATGCTCAAAATAGTGCATGGCGGTCAACCTGCCGGTCGAAGATATGAATGTCGATCGAGACAGTCCGGTCGACCGATTAGAGATACCGATCGATCGATCAAGGCATAAATTGCTCAAATGAAAATTGCGAGATTGTACTGGTCGACAGTCCAGTCGATGCAGCGGCCCGACCGATCAATCGTGAGACTATAACGATCGAGATATTGGTCGACAGTCCGGTCAACCGACCAAGTGCTGAAGCTACATAAATGAGCGCAACTGTCATATAGACCGGTCGAACAGTTCATTAATGCGGTCGACCGATCATATGCAGCAAATGAGGAAAATGAGTCAACGATCATATAGACCGGTCGACCGGCCCATAAATGCGGTCGACCGATTCTTTACTGAAATGAACAGTAATGACTATATTTTGAGGAGAAAATTATGAAATTAATTCTGAATGAATTTTCCACATATCAGAGCCTATAAAAGGAGTGCCAAGGCCAGAAACAAAAGAACCAATCCAAGCATTGAAGCAAAACTTCAAAAAATCAAAAGGAGATCATTTCTCTTGAAGTTATCATTTTAGAGCATTCTTTCTTTTTTCTCTTCTTTTCTTGTGAATGTTCTATTGTAAAGGAGAGAAACTATTTTTCAGAAAGATTGTGAGAGCTCCTGTGTAAAAGAGGTTCCAGATCTTACCTCTTGAACGAGAGAAAAGATTAGTTTCTAGGATGAGAGATTGTCTTGCCTCTCAAAGCGGAGAAAAGGTGGTTGATATAAAGGACTTTCTTCCTTGCCCCATTTGGAATAAAGGAAGTGCTAGTGGAATCTCCGATGATCTCGAGGTCGAGAAGTCGGAGCGGGGGCATAGGCCAAGGTGTGGCCGAACCTCGTCAATAACCACCGAGTCTTTGCGTTTGATTTCTCTCACTCTATCTCCCTCTAATATTGTGTTTATAATCTGAATTGCAAAAGTTTTAAGAATTAGTTTTGTGCTTCCGCGACGAATTTCGTGAAATCTCATATTTTCGATTTTGGACATTTGGACAGCCATACATCGGCTCCAGCTTGTCTTTATCACCACCCACGGCAATATATATAATACTGCGGCTGACTTTCTTGTGCATTTTGGTCGTTTAAATGGCGATAATTTTTGGATGGATGACCCACCTCTAGGAATCATCCCATATTTATATGAGGACTCTGTAGCAGCAGTTAACTAATTAATGAATTATCTTTTCAAAAAAAAAATTATTTGTGATTTCACCATGAAAGCAAATATTCTAGATTTATGGATGATCGCCATTTTGATCTAATAATTCAAAACACAAACAATCTGTAACGCCCCCAAATCGACCCCTGCCACATGGCGAAGACCAATCTGGAGACGCTACGACATGCTATAACTTGACCATAATATTGATCATATCTCAGTCAAAACTGAGACACGTCAGCGGAAAGAAAATAAAATAAAAGAAGATAACATAATTATACGGAAGTCTAAAAGTGGCTATATCATTGCTAAGAAAATAAAATAGGTTCTACATCATGAATCTAAAATGCGGTAGGTAAATGAAAACTAAATAACACTCTAAAAGCCCTATGGTTCATGTGCCGTCTTATCGTCAGAACTTCATCACCACACGCTTACTCCACCACGTCACTGACCTGGTCCTGTGAAAATCAGACACAGGGGAGGAGGTCCTCCCGTAAACTTTACAGCCTAGTGGAGAACCACATGATATACAGTGCATGACATGAATATAGTAATCAGCGGTAAATAATCATGTTTAACTTGAACGTGAAAGATAACATATAAGTATCATGGATCATAATGAGAATAAGATCAGTAGATATTATGAATAATGAGGATCAATAATATATATTAAACTTGGAATCATGGCATACTTGACTTAACTTGAACTTGCTTCTTGATCTTGGTTATTAATTAGCAATCAGGGTGATTTTAGGTGCCTTTAATTCTTGGGATATGCCAGCAAACGATACGGCCTTGTGCGGGTCAATGGGTAATCAAACCATGACCAAGGGAGCGACCCTTATCTTGATGCACTTGACTTGGACTGGCAACCCATCGTTAATCTTTCATCTGAGCTTATTAATCACTTTTAGTATCTTGTCATTCTTTGTATCATATGATGAAGGTGATGTGATCGGTATGAGGTAAATCAAGATAAAGAGTTCATGTTGAAATCATAAGGAAATCAATAATGTTCATATCAAAATAAGGGGAGACTAATGGGTCGAATATCAGATAAAAGAATTGCTAATAAAAGGAATTCAATAAAAGTAGGGAAATTAAATTAATGGTTTACCTTGCCGAGAAAATAAAAACAAATATAGAAAAAGAAATTTTTACATCATTTGTTTCTCTCAACCTCTCACATCTCGGTACTGTCAACCCTTTTATTTTTTTTTCACCATTATCTCTTTTTCTTCTCTCTCTATTAGCATGCGGCTGCAATATCTCAATTCCTTTTTTTTCTACGTGATGTTACAGACCCTTTGGTTTTTCCTCAAGATTCCTTTTTTTTTCTTTATTATCGTGCGACTGTGATATCTCAATTTGCCCCTTTTCTTTCCTTTTCGAGAAATCAAATAAAATGATTTGATTACCCGAGGAAATTACAACGCGAAAGTGAGAAAAATAAGAGAAAAATTATTGGGTCGGATAGCACCGGCCCCAAGCCTTCTTTGTCGTCCCCTTTTTTTTGTCCATCCGATGTATTTTTTTTCCGTTCGACGAGAGAAATCAAAAGCACAATGAGCATAATAGACTTAAATAAATAATCATATTACAGTGCAATAAACCTACGGATCCCTCCTACGTACTTTCGCTCTACTCTAAATCCTACATCCTAGCAATTAATAATATAGAAATAGAACAAACATAAATAACTATGCATGCAACAATCAACCAATCAAAGAATTCAAGAAACCAAACAATTAAAAATAATAACTTGAATCATATTCATATTCTTTTCATAACGATTAGAGCATGAATTGAGATAATTCAGAGGTCATGCAAGGTGATTTCGATTCACCCACCTATTCGTGGTTAATCTGTTCCTAAGTTCGTCGGAAAATTGATTAATAGCGCCCTCCCCTGCTTCTCCCCTATTCTCCCTGTTCCTCACGGCCACCTTCTGCCGAAATTCCAGCAAGGCATGAGAAGTACAGAATCGAAGGTGATAGGAGAAAGAGGAGATCTCACCCTACTTGCAATCGAGAAGGAAAAACAAAAAGAATGTTGCTCTGGCCTTGCGCAGGACGACAGCAAGGGGAAAAAAAGGAAAAAAAAAACAATCTCGTGGGTTTGCAGAATTATGTTCCTATCTTATATATATCTCTTCTTCTAACTCCTTTCTTTTACCAACTTTTGAATGGCATTGGACTTTTATGTTGGTTGTCCGTGTAGAATTCTTTTTTTTTATCTTTTCCTTGGTTGTTACATAATCTGTATCATTGAATCAAATGATGTCAATCTAAAGGTTCAGTTTTTGTTATTCCATATGCCTTTATATATATATATATATATATATGGCTGTCCGTGTTGAATTCTTTTTTTTTATCTTTTCCTTGGTTGTTACACAATTTGTATCATTGAATCAAATGATGTCAATCTAAAGGTTCGTTTTTGTTATTCCACGGTGCAATCATAATTTTTTATGGCACACTAATATGCCTTTATATATATATATATATGGCTGTCCGTGTTGAATTCTTTTTTTTTTATCTTTTCCTTGGTTGTTACACAATCTGTATCATTGAATCAAATGATGTCAATCTAAAGGCTCAGTTTTTGTTATTCCACGGTGCAATCATAATTTTTTATGCACACTAATATGCCTTTAATATATATATATATAAAAGATAAAATGGGGGTGGAATACGGATATGTCGTTTCACCATATAACACATGATTCTCGACCCTTCATCTTAAATCTGTTGTCTCCTCCTACAAGTCAATTTCTCGCACTAGAACATGCCCGATTACGTCGTCGCCAGACTAGCATTTTTATCTGATCTTGCTACCTCCACGTCATTGCGTCACCCCGAGTACACCGTCCGTCAGTAGTACCCATTGCCCCAATAGTCAAAAATTTAATCTTAAAATATTAACGTTTATGTCATTATTTTATTATAAATTTAAATTTCGATGATCAAAACTGATGGTGGACATTCGTCGGCTCCGGTATAAAAAAATTTAATACTAAAATATTAGTCTTTATGCCATTATTTTAGTATATAATATTTTATTATAAATTCTAATTTCGATGATCAAATCATCAGAACTACTAAAAAAATTGAATATTAAAATATTAATCTTTATGATATTATTTTATTATAAATTCAAATTTTGACAATCAAAAGTACCGAGGATGGACATTGTTAGTAATAGCTCGATAGTAAAAATTTTAATATTGAAATATTAGTCTTTATTTTATTATGATATTATAATATATTTTTATTATAAATTTAAATTTCAATGATTAGAGTCATCAAAACTATTGACTAATGGACATCCACTAACATTACTAACGGCTCCGATCATAAAAATTTTAATATTAAAATATTAATCTTTAAGCCATTATTTTATTTTATAATATTGTAATATGATTTATTATTATAAATTCAGTTCTGATGGCCGAAATCATCAGAACTCTAGGCGACATGCGTGATAAAATACCATGGGTTGAGCCATTGGTACTAACTAGGTGTGCCTTGTCATTCGATATTTAGAAAGGATATTTTTTTCATCACAAATGTCGTTAGAAACTACGAAAATTTTTAAAGAAATATAAAATCAATTAAGGCCCAACTAAAAAACTCTAAAACTTAGCCTATGCACTAATTATGCCATAAATCTCTAACTTACCTCTCTTTTTTCCCACAAATTTTCTCTCTCCTCCCCAAAAGCTCCCAGCACATCTCCCCATTTCCCCTCACTCTCCCCACACACACTCTCTCTCTCTCTCTCACGTTCTCCTCTCACAGCCAACAGCAGCAAAGGAGGCACTCCCCTTCCCAAGGTAACACATTCCCCACTCATTCTCTCTCTCCTATCTTGTTTCCTCTCACGGCGGCCGTAATCACATCCTCTCTCCTTCCCTCTCTCTCTCTCAAATATCACCACAGGACAGCAGCAAGCAAAAAAGAAGGAGAAGAAAGAAAAAAAAGAAAAAAAATTAGGATTTTAACGTAAATACTAAAAATATATTGAGGGGATTTAAAATCGGCAATCTTCTTTTAATAATGATTGTTTGTATGAATTAGGACATAAAAGATCAAATCATTTATTTTTTAAATGGAAGATTAGAAAATGTACAATAGGATATAGATTTATGTCATTTTTCTTATGATTATTGTTTCATTGATAAGTATGATTAGCAATATAATGATTCTTGTCATGTAACCTTAGTTCATGATTAGTTTTGGTTCTTATTATATGAATGTGATTAGTAGGCATAATGTTCTTATGCAAGCTTTAGTTATGTTCATGATTATTGTGTTATGCATGCCATCATGTGAATTTTATGATTAAGTATGTGTTCTCAAATGTATGTATGAATACATGCCTTAAAAGTGTTAGTATATATGTGTAAAAGAGAAAAAATAGACAAAAACAAAGAAAATATTGTCTGAGCCTCTGGCAGGGCCATGACATACGGACATCAATAGTGATTCCACCTTAGCGTGAAAACATGTCCGAGAAAGAAGCAGACGTTCTGTTCGGCCGTGACTAAGGTCAGGCACGACCATGCACGCCTTAGAAAAATTCCAAAGACGGGAGATACTCATCGATCTATTATGGTCGTGACTAAAGTCAGGCACGGTCGTGACGATGTGACCATTTTGTGCCTTGGAAAAATTCCTGAGGCCAACATGACCGTGATGGTCTCCATATGAATGCCATGATTTGGTACGGCCGTGACATAAAGTGGCACGGCTGTGTCACGGCTATGTCACGGCCGTGACTAATCCATGTACTGCTGATTGTTTCACACTTAGAATAATTTGAAGTATGTATGACTTTAAATAGGATTAAAATATGTAACATGTATTGAATGATTGCATGTATTAATGAATATAAATTAAAAGACGGATTGATGAAGGTGTCTTGTTATTTTCATCGTATGATGAAAATCGAAGTCATCACTAACTAGCATAAGTGATTGGTTTTCGGAATGCAGATATCGATCCAAAAGAGATCTTGCTTCAAAGGGAAACCGAAGTCATCACAGCTAGATTCAGTGGCTAATTTTTGAAATGCAGACATTGACCAAAAAGAGGTCTCGCTTCCAAGAGGACAAAAAGATCCTAGCTAAGTCAAGTAAAGATCGACGAGCCAATATGAACTTCTCAATCACTAAGATAAGAAGCTATTTAAATGAAGATAGAAGATGAAAAGATGTAAGTCATTTGAAAGCGTCTATGATGGTATGACTTGGAACATAAAGACGATAATGATGATGATGTATGCACCTATGAAGATGTAAAGGAATGTTCCATAGCCATATGATGTTAAAGATGGAGATGATAAATGTTAAGCAAGCTAAATAAATAAAATGATTTGGAATATTGTTTGATGATGAAAATGCAAGCACATAAAAGATGCTAATGTATGTCCTTGTCATATGATGTTATGAACAAAGATGCTAAAGTAAAGTAAGATAAGTTATGATTATGATTTAGCGTAATGATAAGTTATGATAAGTTATGATATGCCTTAGTGATAAATATAGTATATGTTTATCTTATCTTGCCATGATATGTTCACATATCATATAGTGTGCATAAGTAACTCATAGCATGCATATGATGTATGTTCCATTATGATACAATGCATATGTCATGATATAGAAATATGGGTGTTTAGCGGGTCGGATCGACCCGCGAACCCGACGATCCAACCAGACCCAAATCAGTTTGGGTCGAGTTGGATCCATGGTCGACCCGACCATGGGTTGGGTACGGGTCAGAATTTTTCGACCCGAGTCAATCCGACCCAACCCGAAGACCCAATTTTTTATTATTTTTTTAATTTTTTAGTTTTTAGCTTATATTATGTGTAAAAAATATTAAAATAAATATTTAAAATGTGTAAAATAATATTTAAATGTTGAATAAGTTATTTTATCTTTTTAAATAAGTATTATATAATATTTTTATATTAAATAATAGATAAAATAATAAAAAAATTTAAAAAAGGAAAAAATGGTGGTTGGGTAAGAGCCTTATGATGGAGACGTTGCACAAACGATGGTCGGGCTACATGCAAGTTGTTTTATATTGTCTTATGTTATGATGATGAACTCTTTAAAGAATCGAATATGTATGGTCTATGGGCCTTTGAGTCATGTATATGAACTCCTTAATGTTGGGTGTTATGTTAGAGACTATATTGCCCATGGGCTAGATATGTATCTTGGGATTTTATTAGTTCATGAAGTGTTATGTTGTTATGATATTGATGCTTTATATTATATAATTATGTTTTCCGCTGCAATGTTTTAAGAATTTAGGTAATGGAAGTAACATCGCCTAGAGTTCAGACTTAAATTTGGTGTCGAATTTTGGAGACGTTACACTTCTCCATCTCCATCTTTTTTATGATGGATTGTGGGCAAATGAGCGGAGGGTTTGGCGGCGCCAAACTCATGTTGGGATTGCGGAGCCTCCATTGCAGGAAGAGGAGAGAAAGAGTTGGAACCTACTACATCCTGGGGCTTGGATTCTCATCGAGTTTCGTCGACGACAAGATGGTTTGGCCTTTAGATGCAATGGTGGGGGCGAGAACTTAGACATTATATGATCCATTTCAGTGGGCAGAGATGAGAAGAAGGAGAGGGGGATCGTCGATCACTATCACTACAGCAGCGGACTTGAGCAGAGAACGTGCAGCAGGTCACCACAAAGTGGATCAAGAGGTTGAGTAGAGAACATGCATGAGGTCGCTGCGAGGTGGAGCGAACCTAGTAAGAATAAAGCTGCTTCACCATTGCTGCCACTTCCACTGCATTGGTGGCAGTGGCGGAGCATGGAGATATGCTTGAGGATTAGGATAGTGCAGCATGTTCGAGTGTCCACGATCGCGATCAACAATGGGGTTAGAGATGGAATTTTGGGCGGGCCGCATGGCCCGGCATGCCTCTGGTCCGTCCAAAAGTCGTGCCCGCCTGACCTGGCGCAGACATGCCCTGCACATGAAAGAACGGACCGTGTCGTGCCATTCCGTATCGAGACCATTTTCGCTCAGTGAACACAACACGACCCGAGCACAGGTGAACACGGATTCAGCATGACACGGCCCATTTTGGCACGAACACGGACCCACGCGTGATGCATAACACGCTCCACGCTGAAATCACACAGTCCGTGTTATTTTGATTTGACAACACGATCATGGACCAATGGGCATGGACGCGTTATGAGTACAACATAGACCGTGTTTAAGTAACGTAGACCGTGTTGAACCCCTTCGTCACTTATAAAATGCGGCCGAATTCCCTCCCCTTTCTTCATCACTCTCATTCTTTTTCCCCTCATCTTTCTCATACTCTCACACACACACTCTCTCTCTCACAATCTCCTATTCTCCTCTCACTCACTCACTCACTCTCTCAATCTCCTATTCTCCTCTCTCTCTCACTCTCTCTCTCTCTCTCTCTCTCTCTCTCTCTCTCTCCTCTCTCTCTCTCTCATCTCTCTCTCTCTCTCTCTCTCTCTCTCTCTCTCTCTCTCTCTCTCTCTCTCTCTCTCTCTCTCTCTCTCTCCTCTCTCCTCTCTCTCTTCTCTCTCTCTCTCTCTCTCTCTCTCTCTCTCTCTCTCTCTCTCTCTCTCTCTCTCTCTCTCTCTCTCTCTCTCCCCCCCTCTACTCTCCTTCCCCAAATGGCCACATCTCTCAATCTCCCTCTCCTCTCCTTCCCCAAATGGCCACATCCACATCCCTCCCTTTCTCTCTCAATCTCATCTTCTCTCATTGAATAATTAAGATATCATTTTCACAATAGTCATTCTTTGACTCGTTTCGAATGATATTATCTTTTTTAAAGAAATTAATTTAAATAGCGATTGTTGTGAGTATGATATCATGACTACTGAACAAGAGTTTGAAAATATAACTATATAATTATTATATAATAATAATTAAAGCAGTCAGTAGTCACTAAACTAAAATCATATATTATAGATTATAGAATAATACTAATTATATTATATAAAAAGTAAATTAAAAATTAGAAAGTTTGAACTTTAAAAGACACATTTGATTTTAACTTTAGTACGAATTTAAAGTTTGAACTTTAAAGGGTACTTTTGATTTAATTCTAACTTTAGTACTAAGTTGTACATAGTAAATTACTATATAAGTTATAACTTATAATAATTAGTACTAATTTACTTAGTATAATTTCGTTAGTTATAACATAGTAATATAGTATATATTATTATACTATATAGTATCTTGGTTATAAGATAGCTAAATACTAATTTACTTGGTATAACCTAGTTATAACTTAGTATATATATAGTAATTAGTAAATTAGTACTTAAACTATCTATACTAGTATACTAATACTACTAATATATATTTATTAAATACTTACCGATTAATTTTATGTATAAGGTTATAAATTATAAGTTATAACCTATTAATTATTACTTAGTACTCAATTATTCATTTTACAAATTTATTTACTTAATAATTATAAATTAATGATTTAATGTATTTGAAAATTTTACTATATAATTATTAAAGTAGTCACTACTCACTAAGTCATATATTATAGAATAATTAATAATACTAATTATATTATATAATAATTAATAAGTAAACTAAAATTATAAAAGTTCAAATTGAAAGAAAAAATGGGCCGTCCGACATGGCACGATGGATCCGATCGGCCCAGTCAGGCCGGGCCCAGTCCGTAACGAGGTCCAAAATGAATCATGTTGACATGATACCACCCGTGATACAAATCAAACACGAGTTCATTGACCTGAGCACGATCCGTTTGTCCAACCAACCAAGAGAAAGAGAAGGAGAGATCAGAAAAGGTCAGCATTGTGGGGTCTCCGTTCTCAACGCGACAAGCAGCATATGCTGATTGGACAGATTTCAGGAGGAGAAAAATCCTTTAAATTGTCCGTCTGATTTTTTTTTCTCAAAAATTCTCTCAACCAATGAACCGTCAATCATGGGACCATCGCACGATTAGATAAGGATGCTCCTACCTCTAGGGAGGATACCTATTAAATTTATTTCTAATATATATATATATATATATATATATATATATATTGTGTGTGTTAAATTAATGTCTGCAATCTAGATCTTTGAATTGATATTATTTTGGTATGATAGCTTAAAAATATAAATAATCTGCATCACGATTCAAAAATTTAAAATGTGTAATTACTACAATCATATAATTGCACCGCAAATATATGTTATATTATGTTATAATACGTTTTGATTTTTCGACCGATCATGGGAAAGTGTATTGTTTGTTATACTATTTTATATTAAAAAATAATATGTTATATTATAATATATTTCCAGTTTTTCAGCAGTCGTCTCAATCGTGTAGAACATTCTTCGAAACTTATGAAAGCTTTGATCCGTCGAAATGAGTCGCTATTAGAGACCGAAGAAAAATCATCGTCTCGATAGTCTTCCTTTTTTTCGTCGTAAATTATATAAATATTACTTTGCAAATTGATAATGACAAATGGTCGCTGCAAATATCCCACAAAAAATTTCACATTTTTTTAGCGGTAACTTGCATTTCGTTATCATAAATAAAATCAACTATAATCATTTGTTCACACAGACTGTTTTTATTCTAGGGAAAGAAAAAGACCAATTAGTTACTAACATAATTTTTTAAAAAAAGCTATTTTCTTTTCCTGGCTACGAAGAAAATTTTCAAAGTTAAAAAAAGGACTTTATCTTTTGATCTCCTCCGGGCTCTTACAACCAAATAATTTGGCACATTTTGTTAGCAGCTAGGGGTGTTCGTTTTGAACTCGATCAATGAATCAATTCGACCCGTCCCGATCCTATTAAATTTGATCAGGTCAAGTCAAAAGGATTTGGAATGCCGAATCCGATTCATTTGTCGGATTATTCGCTCATTCAATTTTTTTCTTATTATTTTTATATTTATTTAATATAAAAATATTATTGAATATTTATTTTAAAACATTTTGTCCTTAAAATATTTTATTTATTTTTTAAATCAAATATAAGTTTAAATTTAAATAAAAAATGATAAAAATCGAATCGATCGGGTTGGGTCGGATTAACTCGAATTGAAAAAATTCCAACTCATACCCGATTCGACCCGACCCAAATCGATTTGAATTAGATTAGATCATCGAGTTCACGAGTCGATTCAACCCGATGAATACTTCTAATAATTGCAGTTGTTATAGGACATCGGGTGTCGCACGTCGCACCGGCCCACGAATCATGCCGCGACCGCTTGCACGTGCCACGTCTCGATCTGGACTTGACCAAAAATAATAATAATAATTATTATTATTATTATTATTAAGTAATATAAATTATTAGTATTGTGACAAATCTGAGAAATATAATGTTGTTGCTACACTTTACACGTCTTGTCCTCGTGAAGCCCGAGCGACGTCCTACGACGCGGCACGCCACGCGCTTGGATCGGATGCGTCCCTCCTCCTCGTCGGTCTTTTTAGTCATCTGGGACAATAAACAAATATATAATAAATGTTTTCTGACGCGATAATTTGTAAAATTATTTTTTTCGTGTTAAGTCAGGGGCATACACCAAAATGTGGACCGTCAGATCACATTAAAATTACTTGTATCTAATTTAACATATATATATATATATATATATATATGTTTCTCTATTATTAAAAAATAAATTAAAAAAAAGATGGAGGAGCAATTATCTTAAGAAGAAGTGACCTTTTCAAGTAATTCGCGACTTCTAGGTTAAAGTTAGGGAGCCAATACATTTTAATAAGCGGATAATGTACAAGGAGCTTAATTTAGTAGCTTTTTAATTGAGAGTGTCGACCAAGTAAGTTGCATCGTGACTTGATTTCGGTCACAAAACTAAAATTGAAATTCGAAATTCTTTGTAAGGAGATTTTTTAAATTCACGATATTTTTTAGGAAATTCAAGGAAAAGGATGCCTTTATTGTCACTCTTAAAGTATCAATTTCATTTTCTAAAAATAGATTTATTTTCTGATTTTGACTATCAATATTTAATATTGTAATCATATATAAACATAGGCTTAAAATTATCACAAAAAGTGACGCTGAATTTAAAAATAATGACGCCATTAATTTTTAAATTCATCATACGTATTGCATGAGATATATAATATACAACAACATCCTCTCTAGAGATGAAATTCTAGACAGACCGCACGAAATTGGTGTTGGATCGAGCATGGTGAATACAGATCAAATACAACATGGTCTGTTTTGGTATGATTTTTTCGTGCACCAACATGTTCCGCGCTGAAGGTTCGCGTTATTTATTTAAACGAAACTCACTATTTAATAACACAAACATGGATAAAGAGGACAATATGTGGCCTGTTTAAACGAACACGAGTCTTATTTAAATGAACGCGAATCGTGTTTAAACCTTATAAAAGTCCGTCAAACCCCTCTCCCTCATTTCTTCGTTCAAGCTCCCTCACGACCTCACCCTCTCTATGACTCTCTCTCAATCTCTCACCTCTCGCTCTCCATCTTCACGTTCTCTCTCAATCTCCTCTTCTCTCATTGAGCAGATAAGATTCTCATAACATTTGTTGTAAGCCCACTTCGAGTGAAAAGTTACATCTTTGGCATTTGAAATAGGTCTATACATCAAAATACTAAAAAAGTGATGTTGTCTTTTCACTCAATGGGTTTAAAGAGCGGTTGTTGTGAGAATGTTATCATAGTTGCAAGAACTAAAGATTTTCGACGAACATTAATGGGTGTTTGAAAATCATAAATTTTTATATTTATTATAAAATCTATAATTTTATTTGATGCAAATATTCAAACACAGAGTCAGGAATTAATCATCTTAGTACTTAACTATATATACTACTAATATTAATACTAAAATTAATAATTAGTTATAGATAGTTAAGTACTAATTTACATAGTATAACTTAGTATATAGTAAATTAGTACTTAACTATCTATGCTGGTATACTACTAATACTATATTCTTATACTAATATGATATTTTATTATTATAAATTATTCAATAAATTATATAATCTACTTACTAATTAATTTTATGTATAAGGTTATAACTTATAATTTATATTCTTATAACTTATTAGTTATAGTTATTACTCAATTATTTATTTTAGAAAAATTATTTATTGAATAATTATGAATTAATGTCTTAATGTATTTAAAATTTTAACTACATAATTATTATATAATATAATAATTAAAGTATATCTTAAAGTCATCTATTACATATTAGTAGAATTATATGTTATAAAAAACAATTTAAAAAGTTTGAACTTTAAAGTGTTTCGACTAGCTCGATCGAGTCAGGCGCTAATCGTATCGAGATGAAAAGTTTTCTTATTGGCACGACAAAATCACAGCACAGTCAAATATGACATGGAAACCACATGATTGTTTATCCATCTTTAATCCTCTCAAATTCAAAAGAATTTTACATACTTATAACATCAATGTATCTTATACTTGTTCTGTCCATAAAATCATAAGCCGGCTCGGTCGACTTGGGCGTGGATCATGTCGAGATGAAAAGCTTTCTTATTGACACGACAAAATCGCAGCACAATCAAATAAGAGTTGAAGATTGTTTTTCCATCTTTAATCCTCTCAAATTCAAAAGAATTTTACATATTTATAACATCAATGTATTTTATACCTGTCCTGTCCATAAAATTATCTCTGATGGTCTCACTGAAATGTCATTTGACTAATCTGCCTTCGGTCAAAGGCTGCTCACAGGAACCAAAGTTCCCTGATTTTGCTTCTCTCTCTCCCCCCCTCGCTCTCTCCCTCCCAATCCATCCAAGAGAGAGCTAGGACTGTCTACAACTGCAGCCGGATCCTTCTACCCTACCTTCTTCTTCCAGGCTGTTCTTGGCTTGATAGCCTTCCTCCCCCACTCTCTCCCTTTTTAAGTTTTTAACTTCCATGATAGATCTCTCACCTGAGTAGATATCTGAGTTCCAGGAGGCCTTCTGCCTCTTTGACAAGGATGAAAACGGTTTGTTCCTCTTCTGACATCATAAAAGCCTATTCCTGTCCTCTCTCTGTTTTTTAATTCATAGAGTAATAGGACGAGATTGTTTTCCCTCTTTAGCTGACGACGCATATGCTTTAATCTTTTGAATTGGGCATCTAAGAAGATGGGCATGATTGCTCTGTCCTGATTTTTCTTTAAAGGGTCATGATTTAATTTCATTGCACCCCTTCCTGACATTGCTCGCCATCTGAATTGCTACTTCTTTACAACTGGATAAGGAAATATTTTCCTGATAGCTCTGGAACTACTTTCCTTCCTAGGAACATCTAACAATTTGGTATATAAACAAAATTATTAATTTTGTTCATAATATTTAGGGTTGACATGTTAATTGCGTGAACTCTTGGCTGTGTTTGGTAGAAAAATTTGGAGAAAATGTTAGTTCTCGAGAACGAATTGATTTGATAGAAAAGTTTGGGTTGGTGATGAGATGAAAAAGTGTAATGATGAGAATTTAAAAAATTGATGTGATGGATAAGTTTTAGTGGGTGTTTGGATAAAAAATGAGAACTAAGAATATAATTTATTATTTTATGAAGTATAAAATTATAATAAATAATAATATATTATTAATATTATAATTTGCATAAATCATTATATTATTAATATTATTTTTATTTATTTTGATTAAATTTTTTTAAATATTATTAATATTACAATTTACGTACATTTTAATATCCAAATATAATATAATTTTTTTTAAAAATAATTAAATAGTTTAATTAATAAAATATTTATTACTTATTAGAACTAATTATTTTATAATTTTTAATTAATAACATTTAATAATATCCCTAATAATGTATTAATATATTCTAAATTATATATACATACATTATAAAACAATTAAAAAATAGATGAAATTTAAAAAAAAATCAAAGATTGCAATTGAAGTTGAAAAAAAAAGAACAAACGTTCTTGCAAGAACTTTCGGCCGGAACATTTGACCAAATATTTCGGCCGAAGGTCACGTGATGGGAACGTTTTCCGTCACACTCTGCGTTTGGGAACAAAACGTGTTGTTCTCAGCGTTTTGTTCCTAACCAAACGCAGCCTTGGAGTTGTTTGGAAATTAAAACTAGAGTTCCTCCGAGTTTCAAGTCAATAGTTGAATTGACCGATTAATTCGAGTGTGTGTTTGGATGGAATGAATTTTTTTAATAAAAAGTAAATTATATTAAGCCAAGTGACCAAAACGGTCATAATACAAAAACATGTTTAAATCCCGCGGGGGATTTGCATCCCAAAAAACATCATGAGAGGAAGATCTAGCTAATTTTGCGAGATGATCAGCGGCCCGATTACATGTTCTAGGGCAATGTATACATTTCGTATGTTCAAAAAGTTATAGTAAGTGATGTATCTCCTTCATAATCGTCCAAATGCGCCATGGTATGGCCATCTCTCCATTGATAATAGCAATAAGCGTTGAAGAGTCGAATTCAAGAATGAGACGTCGGAAACCACGATTCCAGGATGCCCGTAGACCCAGAAGAGCAACATATGCTTCGGCCTGAAGAACGATAATAAGGTGAAAGCTGGATATACCTACAGAAATAAAATTTGCATCAGTATCTCCGATAACAAACCCCGCACCAGAAGTCAAGGTCCGACGACAAAGTGAGCCATCGGAATTGATCTTGACTCAGGAATTGGACGGGGGCTCCCATTGGACTGAAGAATTGTCCAAGGGTATAAGAGGTGTCAAAAGCCTCAGAATTGTGGTAATTTGCATACTCCGAATACCAGGCCATAACACGTGTCCAAAGTGCCTCAGTGGTTGCCCGCCTAGAACCAAAATGTTACTCATTACGTCTCTTCCAGAGTGCCCAGAGAGAGAAGGCATTAAGGGATAGCAAGATAATTCTAGAGTTGTCATCAAGGGAGGAACCTTCACAGATCCAGTTACCACAGTGCCAAGAGTCAAAAAATTGGAAGTTACAGTTCAACTTAGAATGTAAAAGCATCCAAATGTTTTGAGCGATTGTACAATCAAAAAATAGGTGTCGAATTGTTTCAGGGTGAAGACCACAGCTCGTGCATAGTGGGTCCTGGTTTGGGCTAAAATTTGCAAGCCAAGAAAGTGTAGGAAGTCTACAGTGGAGAAGCTTCCATAAGAAAATAACCTTCCGAGTAATTCTGAGTTTCCAAACGAGGTTCCAGGCGGGCCGTCCAGACTGAGGTGGAGAGTGCTGACAGCTTAGGGAGTGATAAACCGATTTGGCAGAGGCTTTGCCAAGAGGATCGTGGACCCATAACCACTTATCATTATTGGCGACAGGTGAACGAAAGATGTTTAAAATAGTAGCAACTAGGGAAGAACCAAAAGACAGAGCAAGTAGATGCATATTCCACTACCCAGTGTCAAGGATGAAATCACTTATTTTCATTGTATCCAACGATATATCCATATTAATGTAAGTAGGCATCCAGATTAAAGGTGTACAAAACAGCCAAGGATCATGAATAATATTTGTTGAGCAGCCATTTTCAATGTATATTTTGAGACCAAATTTTATTTCCTGTTGAACTTTGAGAATCAGTTTCCAGCACTAGGAAGTTGGTTGGGTTGTGCTAGGGAGAGACCAAGGATGAGGGTGTTGGTATTTAGCACTAACCAGGTGAACCCAAGGATTAGGCTCATGGTTTAGGAGACTGAGAACATGTTTGGCTAACAATGTGGTTCTAACATGGTGAAGCTTTCTAATCCCCAAACCTCCCTCCTGCCTTAATTTTTGAATGGTGTTCCAAGCAATTAAATGAGGGCCTCTACTATTTCTACTATTGTTCCACAAGAAGCCCCTAGCCTGCTTCTCAAGGGTCATAAGGAAGCCATCAGCAATGTACATTGCCCCCATAATATAATTTGGAAGGGTGCTAAGAACAGAGTTGATCAGAACTATTCTACCAGCCATGTTTAATACACTAACCCTCCAACCATTGATACGAGTGACTGTATTATCAAGAAGAGCATGTTGTTGAGAGATTGTGATGTATTTGTTCGATATTAGAGCACCAAGATAACTAAAGGGGAAGTGACCCTGTACAATACCAAGGTTGGCAATGATGTTTTGCTTTCTTCTACTATTTAGATATCTAGGTAAATATGCTTCAGATTTCAAGGGATTGATCTTCTGATTTGTGAGATTGTAATATAGTTGGAGTATGGTTTTTAGGCATTTGCAATTCTTAATATTTGCAGCCACAGTAATCAGTAGAACATCAGCATATAACATGTGACTCATTGAGAAGTTATTTAAGGAGAAGGGAACTAATTCAGAACTAAGAACAACATTGTTCATCAAGGTGGTTAACACTCGAGTAATTGTGATAAAAAGGTAAGGGAAGAGGGGATCCCCCTGCCTAATACCACAATAGCTCCTGAAGTAAGGGGATGGTGTTCCATTGATGTGACAAGAGAAAGAAGGGGATGTGACACAGGCCATGATCCATTCGATAAAAATTGAGGGGAAGTTCATGCAGGTGAGGGTGGTCTTGATGGCATGCCAACTAACTCTATCGAAAGCTTTGTGCATATTTGCCTTAATAATCATAGTTTTTCTCCTCCCACGATTCATGGAACGAGCAATCTCCTGGCTAACTAAGATATTGTCATGTATTGATCTATTAGGCAGGAAGGCAGATTGACATCTATCTATGATACTATCGAGGGTTGGCTTTAGTCTAAGAGCAAGGATTTTGGATATGATTCTATAAATAATGTTGCATAAAGCAATAGGGCTGTAATCAGTAACTTTGGTGGGATTAGACTTTTTTGGAATGAAAATCATATATGTGAGGGTCCATTCTTTAGGTAAAATTTTGGTATTGAAGAATTTTTTTAATTTCAACAGATATGTCAGAGCCAATTGTGTTCTAGTTAGTTTTATAGAATTCCAAAGAGAAACCATCAGGCCCCGGGGCCTTCCCAGGGGACCAAAGACCATTGAGGATTTCCTCGTCAGTAATTGGGACATAAAGTTGGTCATATCAGGAAATGTCTAGGGTAGGAAGAGAAGGCCAAGATGATATGTGAATTTGGGGGGACAGTATTACATTTCCAAATATTACTATAGTGGTCAATAAAAGCATTCATAATATTGTTGCCATTATCAAGCGTCGCCAGAATTAGTTTCAATTGATTGGATAAGATTGTTCTTGTATCTGATCATTGAGCTTAAGTGAAAAAATCTTGTATTCTTGTCACCATCTTTTATCCATTTCTCTCTAGACTTTGACCACCATTTTAATGTGATTTGTCTCAGTATGGCCGCATGATGATGGTAAAGGGATCTTAAGTTATTAAATTCCTGATCATTGAGTCCAGTAGATTCATCTTTTAATTCTAGAGTAGTGATTTGGCTTTTGAGATCAAGGGCTTTGGATTTAAGATTGCCAAGGTGGTGTTTGTTCCAAAGAAAAGTCTTATGTTTAATCTCATTTAGTGATTGGTGAATGGAGGAGTTAGAAGTTCTATTGTTCCAAATATCAGTAACGATCTGTCGAGTTTCAGGGTACTCCAACCAAAAGGCCTCGTACTTAAAGTGTTGTGGCTTTTTAATTCTGGAATTAGAATTGAAGAGAATAGGATTGTGATCGGATGAACAACGAGGTAAAGAATAGAGGGCTAAAGATGGAAATTTGAGAAACCAATGTGAGTTAATGAGAAGCCTATCTAACCTACACCAGATTCTAGCCAGCCCCCTCCTGTTATTGCACCACGTGAATTGGACCCCAGTGATAGGTGTATCAATTAATCCATGTGTGTCCATAAGATGTCTAAATTTCTGAATGGATCTGGTAAGCATAAAAGCCCCCCCCCCCCCCCCCCCCCCCCCCCCTCCCCCTTGTCAGAAGGAAGTAAGGATGAGTTAAAGTCTCCAATTAATGCCCAGGGGAAATCTAGAGTATTAAATTTAGCTACTGCCATAAATTCATTCTAATAGAAGGCGAAGTGCTGGCATACACACAGGTAAGAAGAAAAGTGAAAGAATCCACACTTATAACAGCATGTAGTAGTTGAACAGAAGTAGCAATTTGCATTACCTTAATAGCGTTAGAACTTTGCCATGCTAAAATTATGCCCCCAGAGGAGGAGGTACCTAGGGCGGTGAGATGATTCCAATTCTTACCAAGGCGGTGTACAGCGATGGGCGCCGATTCAACCGCAGTATGTGTTTCCTGCAAAACAAGAAAATCCGGCCTATGTTCTTTGATTTGGTCGGCGAGGCGGTCCCGGACATGACTGCGCAAAGCCCCCCGACAGTTCCATGAAAGAATCTTCATTTGTTAAGGTCCAGCGCTGCTGGCCCAAGGTTGGAAGATTGCTTGTTCACCTGCACATTTTTAAATTTTTCATTAGTAGTTGAAATTGTATGAATTTTTTACTTACCTTTTTGAGAAACTTGTCGTTTAGATTTTAGCTGTAACTTAGCCTCCACAGCCCTCGAAGGTGCAAGCATGCATTCCAATCTATCCTTCTTTGGCACCGAACGGGGAGTAGGAATGAGATCCGTATCCTCCTGTTCTGATGCAGAGCCGCTGTGAGTAGATGAGCCTGAGGATGAAGAAGGCTGTGCTGTAGAAAATAGGGCAGTTACATGTTGCACAAGTGAGTTATGATCGTGGCCACCGGTAGGTAACGAGGGGGGAGTGGCCTGGCAGAGTGGTCGGAGGGGTCCTAGAATATAGGAGGGGGATTGGCTATATTGCGGGGGCGGTGGAGGTGCTGATGCTGGAGAGGAGTCCAGCCGACGGAGGAATGGGGATGTTTTTTAGGGTTTTTTGTAGGTGAGGGGGAGGAGAGTGTTTTGGCAGCCGCGGCCGGTAAGTGGGAATCCTTCAGTGGAGGTGCGGGGATCATAACCTAGGTATGTGGCAGGGAATTTGATACTGGAGGATGAATCTGACGGTTCACCAGCGCCGAAGATGTGCCCATCCCGAATACAGCAGAAATGTGCGGGCCAGGTGTAATGTGATCAACCATTGGATGAAGATTTGACGACAGAAGAGAGTGATCTGCGATAAGTGGGAAGTCAGATGCACGTGAGTAGGGAGTTAAGTGCGTTACAACCTGTAATGCACATTCAACGGTCGGATCAGGCCCACGTGGCAGGTCAGCAATCTGTCCGGCCACATCCGCCGGCACAGGGGTAAATCTCCGAGGGGTGACCGCATCGGTCACCGGCAGTTCTCGACGGTGGGAATCAGCCGGCGAAGGGGCGACCAAGTCCGGTCACCGGCCTCCACCAGGAGCTTTCATCCAAGGACCGAAGAGAAGCACCGACGAACTTGAGCCGCCGTCCATCTCACGGTCACCAACCCCGGCCGTGGAACAGGCTTCCAGACGATGCCCAACCAACCCACATCTGAAATAAAACAACGGAAGATTCTCGTAAGTAACGTGCTGAAAGAAACTTGAATTGTTGGGCAAGTTAACCCATACTCCCTGTTTCAAGGGGCATGAGAGATCGATCTCTATGCAGCAACGAGCGTTCGCAGAGCTATCGTCGATCTTAAGGAAACGACCGAAGATGCTAGCTAGCCTTTCGAGGGATTGTCGTCCACCAAGTTCCTAAAGAATGTCGGGGAAACGAACCCAGACAGGAGCAGAAGCCAGGTGATCTTCGAACGGTTTGAAAAATGGTGTCGCCTAAGTAACGTGAAAGGTGGTACTGCCAGCCGGCCATGGTGTTCCAGTGAGTACCTGCATCTTGTCTTGAAGGTTAGAGAAGAGGAGCATAGTATAACCGTTACCCATGTCTTGTACTCGGAGGGACCCCGAGAGCTTCCATTGTGGAGCAAGGTCGTCCATAAGCATGTCGATAGAGCGAAGGGGGCCAAAAGTGTGGCCAAGAAGACACAACTGAAGCTCCTCAGATCTTTCCGCAGTGTCTTCAAGAGGGATGGTGACCTCCTCAGTGATGGACGCCTTCAGAGTACAAAGCTGGTTTGGTGTGATGGAGCGTAACGGATGACTAAGGGTTTTGCTAGGCAGCTACCGACGTTTCACAACATCCGACTAGGATACCAGTCTATCAGAAGCCGCAGGAGGAGGATATGGGGTGGGGAGAAGGGGGGGAAGGGTGGATTGAGAAGTCGGGCAGGTCGTCGGAACTTGGCATGATAAAGGGGGTGGATTTAGGGTTTGTGGCATTCCTGATTTAAGGCTGAAATATGAAGAAGAGGAGCAATTTAAGATAGAAGAGGAGGAAGATTCTAAGGGTGGGGCATTAATTTGGATGTTGGATGGTGTGAAAATGAGATCGCCGGCCGTCACCGAGCGTCGGTGAGGGCCAGGCGGAGGGGGGAAAAGGTCGGGAGGCGGTGGGGGGTCTGCGGGTGGGGGGTCACGCATTTTCCTGAAGGGCTGGAGCTAAATTTGAAGGTTCAGAATAAATTTTGATGATGAGAAATAAGATAGTTGATATAATAAAAAAAGTAAATTTGATGAGTTAATTTTAATGAGTGTTTGAATTAAAAATATGTATTATAAATATAATTTTAAAATCTGTTAAAAAATAAAAAATAAGTGTATATTAAAAAAATGTATGCCAAAATTTTGTTAAAAATCTATTATTTAAATATTTTAAAAATTTATTTTCTAATAACTTATATTAGATGTTTTAATGAAATGATAAGTAATAAATAATATTATATTAATCATTTATAATTAATATTTTATATATAATAAATAAATTATTTTATATAGGAAATGTAAAGAAAAAGAAAAAAGTTGAAAAGAAAAAAAACATCAAATAAAAAATGTAAAGAAAAAAAAAGATAATAACCCTAGTTCTATAAAAAAAAATGAAACTAAAAATAAGAATCATGTGACTTTGATTTCAAAAAAAAAGGACCAAATCTTTTGAGATGTTTGAGGAACTAGCTAGAACAGAGGGTTGGTTCCAACTAGTTCCACTAGCCAAATACCTTATTGGAGTTGCTCAAGAAACAAAGGATCGAAGAGGATTATAAATTACGCTCTGTGTCGACAAAATCCCCCATTAACAGCAAAAGTGTACTATGTTGCTATTGTTGATCTCCACTTCGAAAAATTCCATTTCGTAATCTTGTCATCCATTCTTATTGAACCTTGCCTTTCTCGGGAAGGTCTGCCAATCGAATTCAGGGTTGAGGTATAAATATGAGGTATATTTATCCTTTTTTTTCCAAAATAATGGACATGTTAAGTTTGCAAGTCATTTGACTGTTCTAGATCATTAGGATTCACCGATTTAGGCTACATCAAACAATTCCTTTTGCTGAAGAGAAACATAAAAATATCCATTGATCAGTTACCTGAATGTAAATTTGGTGAAAGAACTTCATCATTCGTTTCCTAAATTGAAGCTAAATTACGTATTAGCACCATGCCCGATAGAGCAGATTCGTAATTGATGCATCTTGAATCTGTACCAGGAGTTCTGGAAATTCTCCTTGTCATCCTTATGGCTGTTTGAATATTCATTCAGGCTATGTAACTAGACAGCCTTTCAAAAGTTCTTTTTCCATTCTAGCCCCTGTGGAATCTGAACTAAAATCTGATTTCCTATGATTAAGACTTAGGATTTAAAGGTTACTTTAATCTTGTTAAAATGTGCCTTCTTTCTAGATATATTAATTCATGTACGTTTGAGTTGCTTTGCTTGTACATATGAACTTGTTCGAGTATAAACTCCTTTTGTTGTACACAGTTGATGAATGTGATGATGAACCGACATATGCTCAAAGAGAAAATTGCTCTCTCTGTTAGCCTTCTCTTTTTGGTCTATTTGGAGTATGAGGAATGACATCCACTTCAGGGGTCAGAGGGCAACCGTTCTTGCAGCTTGGGAATAAGTTGTGGCTGGCCATTATGAGTTTGATTGTATCTATAATCCTGAGGCACATCACCCCCATGACTCACACTGGGTCAGATGGAAGCTTTCGATCCTCGGCTGGGTTAAGATTAACTCGGACAGTTCCCTAATTACAGGGGAGGAATCGGGGGGTGCGGGCTTTCTAATCAGATCACCTAATGGATCTCTTCTTTTTGCAGGGGCGCTGCGACGGACATCTTCTACAGTCCTCGAGCTTGAGGCTTGGGGCCTATACGTTGGCATCCTTCAGGCGCGCAATCGTGACTTTCACAGGCTCCATCTATAATCTGACTCTGAGATCCTGGTTCAGCTCATCCTTAAGCAACGTAAGCCACCTTGGCGTATCCGCAATCTACTCTTGGAAATTCACAACCTTCTGGCGAAATATGTGGAATGGAAGCTGACACATGTCTATTGGGAGGCGAATCAATCGGCGGATTTTTTGGTAAATTTTGGTCGTTCAATCTTGAATGATATTTTTTGGGATCATTCCCCCAGTTTAATAGATAAGCCTTTCTTTTTTTTAAAAAAAAGATGACTTATGAAGATATACAGTAGATGATCAAACAGGCTGATATAGATGGTGATGGGTAGGTGAACTTCGAGGAATTCGTGAGAATTCACGAGATGGGAGTGAATACTCGTCTGAACAAATAGGGTCAAGAGTTCAATGCTCACACAAAGAAACCAATGTAAAAAATAGTTTGATTATCTCAAGGATGTCTTCTTGAAACTTATATTTCTCCTACTCAATAAGAAAAATAATTAAATATGTAACAACAAAACTAAAATTTTGATAATTCTAAACTTATATTCTTTTTTCTTTGTTGTGATTTGGATCATGGAATTGTTTTCTTTGTTGCGATTTGGATCATGGAATTATTGTAATCCAATGTAATGTACAAAATTGTGCAATAACAATATTCTTCATTGTATTTATATTCTTCGTTGTATCAAGATTCTTCATTGTTTAACAATGCAAAGGTTCAACTAGTGACAATATTTCACGTCCATAACATATTGTATTTTGCATCACCTTAGCGTCGCGCATTAGCAACTCATTGGCATATAAGTACTGCAACAAATGAGAGAGTTAGGGATTATTTTAGCGTCATATTAGCATCCGAATAGCATCTATATTTAACGTCACCTTGGTGTTTCGTTGGCATTGGCTGATTCAACACCATGTTAGCATCCCATTAGCGTCGATTTCTGTCGTTTCGCCATGCAACTTATAGCGCCATTATAATGCCGGAATAATGTCGACATGTGACGCTAGTAGCATCATCTTGCGTTTTGGTGCAATGGCGACGCTAATGGTTATCGATTTTCGGTGTCTCTTGTCGGTGCGCCGTGTTGATGCTAATGCATAGCTAATTTTTTGTCACAATTTAGCACCATGTTAGCGATGCATTGTGGAGTCTCTATTTCGCATGTCTCTTGTAGTGTAAATTGGTTATGTATGCAAACATATTGACTAATTTAATTGTGAAATTTAAATAAATTAATAGAGAACATCTATATAGGTGTTTGCGATTTTTTTCCTAAGACTAGACCTGATACATTTTAACTCATAAAATTTCAACGATTTATTTCATTATGGAAAGAATACAATGAGTTTAATAATGTTTAGTTCTGTATTTTATCTTGACAAGCATTACTGAGGTTCAATTAATAATTTATAGTTTACACTGCATATAACATTTTCTAGTTATTCCAAGTAAAAAAATTATACTCAATATGCTTTAACCTTAAACATCAAATAATCATAAACCATATTATATTAAAAAAAAGAATTTATGATTCTAACCATTAACATTTTCATTAGATACATGATAGACCCTTAAACATGAAGACACACTTTTCTTATAGACATCTTACTAATGTGATTTCAAATACTAATGAAGAAACAAAACTCGGGAAGGTTTAAATGTAATTAATGTCATATGTTTTTAAACAGGGCTGAGCAAATCCGGGACCGGGTCCGGGTCCCGACCCGAATTATATCGAGTAAAAAAAATTTTGACCCGATACCGAACCCAAACCCGGCCGGATCTGATTCCGAGTCAGACCCGACAATCAAGAAAAATCACCGGGATTGAGACCAGGAATAGATCGGCTCATCATGCCCGGCGCCCGGATCGGCCGCCAACGGCCATCTAGCCGTCAGTGGCCGAATGTGGCAGCCAGGCTCCAACGGCCGATCTGGCTACCAGGCGGTCGAATCAGCCGTCAGTTGTCAGATCCGACGCCTGGCTGTCGGATGTGGCAGCCAGGCTCCAGCGGCCGATCCGGCCGCCAAGCGCCGGATCTGGCCGCCAGGCGGCCGGAGGAGAGAGAGAAGGAGTTAGGAGTTTGGTCCGGTCCGATTTGAAGCCAAAATTGGAAATGGAGTTTGATTGGAAATAAATCAGTTGAACCGAAAAAAACCGATGAACTGGCAACCGGAAAGAATCCGGTTCAGTTGAAAAAAGTGAAAAAAAAACTCAAATATCACTAAATGGAAAGAAAAAAAGACAAAAGGAAAGCAAATATTTGAATCAATAGAATCAAATCAGGATATGAAACACTAAAAACGAATTAAAAAATGAAGAGAGAGGAGAAGAAATGAAAACGATAAAAGAGTGATTTTCGGTAACTTAATGACATTAAATGATAAATAAAATTTAACATAGAAAGTTAATGAAGAGAGAGGAAGATATAGGAAAAATAAAGTAAAATAAAAATAAAACATAAGAGTGGTTTGTTTTAAAAAATTTAACGTATTATTAATAGAATTAAATGATAAATAAAAATTAATAATAATCAATTAATATTTTTAAATAGACTGAATAAATATATTTATTTTAATATTTAAAATTTAATAGGTTTGTATTTTTTATAAATAACATTTCTTATATATATCTTCAAAATTATTACGAATAATAATATTTTAATAAAATTTGATTCAATCCGATCGAACCGATCCAATTATGACCCAATTGATTGTCCGATTTAATGGCCGATCCGATTATGATAACATTGGTTCTACACCACATCACCATGCATGTCGTGAGATGGATCAAAAGAGAAAAACACTCCGGCAACCATGCACACCCAATGAGAGAAGAGACAAATTGATGCAATTGGTGGAGTTCTGATTCATTCCCATTTTAGTCCCCCAATTTTATAATCAATTGATCCTTCAACTTATAATTATAAGAAAATGATCCATTAAAATTGACTGGTTAGTGCAAGTTTACCGGTGTCCTACTTATGTGATTACACGTCTTCTTATGCAACTTTGACTCGTTTCCATTTAGATTCCCCGACTTTGATCCATTCCCATTGTGGTTCTCCAACTTCTTTCCTCCTCCCCCTCTTTGTATTGTCTTATTTAAAAATTAATAAGTATATATATATATTATATCGTATATTGTACATTTCATGCAATTGGGTATCACGTGTCTTCATGTAAGCAAGGTAATTAAAATTACAATCATGGATTCAGAGTACTATTTTATTATAAATTTTAAGTTGAGTGATCAATTTATATATTACAAAATGAAGTTGGGAATCAAAATGAGAGTATCCCAATTGGGGGGCTAAAATGAGAACGAGTCAAAGTCACGTAATCATTGCCATGTGTCACCACTTAATGAAGTTACTGATTAGGTCATTTTGTTATAAATTTATAAGTTCGACGATCAACTGATTGAGAGACTAAAATGATAATGCATTAAAGTTGAAGAATATTCATTTGTGAAAATTACTCTCGATAAAGAGTTTACGTTTTCTTGGAACTTTAGCCGATGTCATACGGGCAATCATTCTCATTGATAATTGCGCCTTTTCTAAGAGCTTTACCCAGCAATTTCCATCATTAACTATGTTACACGACGATCGTACAACTTCTATTGTTGCGTTACCAGGTTATTTTGGATCAAAACCAGGCTTTCATCATATTCTTATTGCCGAATCTGTTAGTATATAAGCTTTGAGTTTGAGAACCTTGGCATTTTGGTCACAACACCTTTTTCTTTTAACAGAAATTTGAGCTCTATGTCTTTGCTCTTGGTCTTACCCACTTGCCCAAGATTTTTGTTATGCCTGAATGAGTTTTCCATTTCGATATTTTTTTTGGTTTTGGGGGATTCATATCCAATGCTTGGGGAAGCAATTTCTCCCATTTGGATATGGATTTAATGCTTGTCCTATCGAGTTCAGCTGGTAGGACCCTCCTCCCAGCTCTCTCCTTCGTTTAATGAAGAATAAAATGAAATTACAACAATATATTTTGGAATAGCAATTATCATTCTTAATTTACACTTATATATGTCAATATCTTTATTATTTTGTGCAGCATGAAGTAATATATAAGATGTAGAAGATCTGTTTTGGGTTTAATGGGGAAGTAGGTAGGAATGTCCTGTCCACTTAATTCCATCATCATTTGACGAGAAATGAAAGATGATGCTTCAATTTATTCTAATTTTAAAAATCTTTTGTACTTTTAAATGGGAAAATTATTTTAAATACAAACAAATTCTCTTAAAATTTATTATTATCTAAGCTTAGTTAAATTTATAATAGGAAATGAAAATGCGCTAGAGTTTGGACGAAAAAATCAAGAAAATCAACTCTGAGCACCTGTCACGGCCGTGCCATACATATTCACGATCGTGCCACATGAAGGCATGGAAGCACGCTCTATCATGGCCGTGCTGTACAACTTCACACCCCTGCATGAAAGGATCATCGAAGCTTTTGTCACGGCCGTGCGATGCAGAATCACGGCCGCGCTTTTGTCTGACGAGAAAGCATGCTCTATCACGGCCGTGCAGGGGAGAGTCACAGTCGTACAAGACGGTTGGAATCTTCTTTCTGTCACGACCGTGGTCGTGACAGCAATAATTCAAGTCATTTTTATCCACGTTTTTATAAGATTTCGAGTTATTGCGCTATGCTACGGGGAAACTATATAAGGAGATCCCAAATTAACTAGAAACATCTTTGGAGGGCAGGGCTTCGTAAAGGTGATCCAGAGGCTACAACTAATTTCTATCGAAAACTCGAGAAATAATGATAGAATTATGAGTAGTTTCTCTTGTTCTTTATCATTTTCCTGAAACATTATTTAAATTGATGTATTCTAGTTTTATAGAGTAGTTCTTTAAGATTTTCTTAATTGAACCATATTCTTTATGAATTATTCGTACAATTATTGATGGATCAATAGCATGTTTGATGATTTTATTAATTGTTGCCTGGGATTTGTTCTTTTGAATCTGTTTACTATCTGAAAAAGAAGTTTTAAGATTCTCTAATTTTTCTCTGATTTTTTTCTTGCATGCCACTTTTGGAAAAATCGTAAGAGACCCAATTGTGTAGTTGTTAAAAAGATTTGAAAAAGCCCTTAACTTTATATTCCAATTGAATGTGCTTTAAGATTTAATAAAGTGGATTAAAAATTGAAAGGATTAATCTCTTTTGTTGATTTCAAAATAGGATTTAAAACCTAAAATATTGATTAAATCAATTTGAAAATTATACTTTATTAATTCATCATCTTTTGTCTAAGACTTTATACAAGACTAGTGATATTAATTAAGATAAGTCCTATTCATCAATTCTATACTTTTAAACCACATTGATCATAGCTTTATATTTATATTATTTATTCATCTTATTTTCATAAAACATGGAATTTTTATCTCTTCTTAGTTTATAAATAAGAAAAGTTATTATTTATTTCTTGTCCTCGTGGGAACGATACTTTATACATCATTTTATTACTTGAACGATTAGTGCCCTTACTAGTGTTTCTGAATTCGCATCAGAAGGCTTATTAGCTAAGGCGCAGTTCAGCTGACCAAACCAGTTTGGTTCAACTGACTAAACTAATTCTGTTCAACTTGGAGATTGAAGAAATTTGGTTCAACTGATCATGTTGCTCTTGTTCTCCCTCATGCGAACATTGTCGCTCAATCATCTGAATCCACGATGCACAATCAAACTCAAACCTCCCACTCCATGCATCTTCGCTCGACTTGTTGTTGCGCTCGCTACTCGACGGCATCATCATCTGCTAGATCCGAGTGAGCATCTCATTCTCCACCATGGCATGATGATCTTCTACTCGACCCCTTTGACCATGCCGCCAATCTCTCCCTCAATCTCATCAGCTCGACCCCATACAGCCACCTCATCACTCCATCGATCTCCATTTTGATCTTGCCATTGTTAGTTCGACCTCATACAACCATGCTTTCACTCCGCATATCTCCCCTCAACCAAGGCAACTATGACAATCTTCCCCTGCTACGTTGGGCTCAGGGGGGATCGCTGGAGTAGATGTGGCCGTGCATGGTCGAGATGACGATGGCGAGGTCAAGAGGAGATCAGTGTTGTTGGACGTTGGGTTCATCATCTGCTAGTGAACAATTGCCGATGAGGTGGACCGATCAGTGTTATCGAGCATGTAGTGCGGGTGGGTAGATCAAAAGATGTCATTGTGAAGCGCCATTAGGTTGGTGTTCAAGTGTCGACGATCGCGATCTTTATCGTGGTGCAATGTGGTAGCGCTTGCTCCTCACGCCGACAAGACTGATGATGAGAAGAAAGAGAGGAGAAGATGGGAGAGGGTCAGCGTTGTGGGGGTTGTCGTTCGCGATGTGGCACAGATCTCACGCAACATAGGCCGGTTGGATGGATTTTGGGATGCTAGAGAATTTTTTTGAATTGTCTAATTTTTTCTCGAAAATCATCTCAATCGCACCTAAACCAATGAGACATCAATTATCGATCTGAGCATCGTGCGATTAAGTAGAATGCTCCTACCTAAGAAGTAGGGAGGATGACCATTAAACTTTTACTCATAATATATATATGTTAACTTAATGAGTGCAATCTAGATCTTTCAATTGATATTATTTTGGTACGATAGGTTAATAATATAAATAATCTGCATCATGATTCAAAAATTTAAAATGTGTAATTAATACGATCATATAATTGCACCGCAAATATGATTATATACTTGTGATACATATTTCAAGATAATATATTATATTATAATATATTTTGATTTTTCGACCGATCATAGGAAAATGTACTGTTTGATATACCATTTTATATTATAAAATAATATGTTATATTATAATACATTTTCAGTTTTTCAACAGTCGTCTCAATCGAGTAGAACATTCTTCGAAACTTATGAAAGCTTTTAATCCGTTGAAAATACTCGCTATTAGAGACCGAAGAAAAATCATCGTCTCGATAGTTTTCCTTTTTTTCGTCGTAAATTATATAAATATTACTTTGCCAATTGATAATGATAAATGGTCCGCTGCAAATATCCCACCACAAATTTCGCATTTTTCAGCAGTAACTTGCATATCGTTATCATAAATAAATCATCTATAATTATTTTGTTCACATAGACTGTTTATTCTACGGAAAGAAAAAAGAACCAATTACTATGTTACTAATCATAATTTTTTTAAAAAAATATATATATTTTCTTTACCTGGCTACGAAGAAAAATTACAACGTTAAAAAAGACTTTAATCTTCGAGGCATTCCCACGTGCGTCCCAGCTGCTGCGTCGGCGAGGACACCGGGCGTCGGGCGTCGCACCGCCCCACGAATCATGCCGCGACCGCTTCTCATGCTCCGCACGTGCCACGTCTCCGTCTGAACTCGACCAAAAACTATATTATTATTATTATTATTATTATTATTATTATTATTATTATTATTTAGTAATATGAATTATTATATTGTGGCAAATCTGAAAAAGAAGAGAAAAGTAAAAGTAATATAATGTTGTTGCTACGCTTTACACGTCTTGTCCGCGTGAAGCCCAAGCGACGTCCTACGACGCGGCACGCCACGCGTTTGCATCAGATGCGTCCGCCGTCGTCGTCGTCGTCGCGGTGGGTCTTCTTCACCTTCCGGGACAATAAATAAATAAATATATAATAAATGTTTTCTAACTCGATAATTTGTAAGTTATTTGTTTTCGTGTTACATGTTAAGGCAGGGGCTCACACCAAAATGTGGACCATCAGATCAGAGTAAAATTACTTAGATCTAAGTTAACATCAATATATATATATATGTTTCTCTGTTATTACAATTTTTAAAAAAAAAGGTTGGAGGAGCAATTATCTTAAGAGCTTTTTAGGTAATTCGCGACTTCTAGTTTAAAGTTAGGGAGCCAATACATTTTAATAAGCGAATGACTTCGTATTACTTTCTTGTTAATTTCATTGTACAAGGAGCTTAATTTATTCGCTCATCATTAATCGAGAACGTCTACCAAGTAAGTTACAATATGACTTGATTTCGATCACAAAACTAAAATTATGATTCGAAATGCCTTGTAAGGAGATTTTTAAATTCACGATATTTTTTAGGGTGTTCAAGGAAAAGGATAGCCTTTATTGTCAATTTTAAAGTATTAATTTCATTTTCTAAAAATAGATTTATTTTCTGATTTTGACTATCAATATTTAAATAATATACAAACATAGGCTTAAAATGATCATAAAAAAAAATGACGTTAAGATTTTAAAAAATGATGACGCCATAGATATTTTTTAATTCATCATACGTATTGCATGAGATATATAATATACAACAACATCCTCTCAGATTCAATTTTTACATATTTTATATTATCAGTGTATTTTATACCTGTCCTGTCCATAAAATATAAATTATAATATTGGAAACCCGCCATTTGACCAATTTGCTGCGGTCAAAGGCTGCTCACAGGAACCAAAGTTCCCTGGTTTTGCTTCTCCCTCCCTCTCTCTCTCTCTCTCCCCCTCCCTCTCTCCCTCCCCCATCCGTCCAAGAGAGAGAGACTGTCCCTTCACTTTGTAGTTGTACTAACTGCAGCCAGATCCTTCTCTCCTACCTTCTTCTTCCAGGCTGTTCTTGGCTTGATAGCCTTTCTCCCCTGCTCTTTCCCTTTTTAAGTTTTAACTTCCATGATGGATCTCTCACCTGAGCAGATATCTGAGTTCAAGGAGGCCTTCTGCCTCTTTGACAAGGATGGAAACGGTTTGTTCCTCTTGTGACACCATCAAAGCCTATTCCTGTCCTGTTTTTTTTTTTTAGTTTATATTTTCTATCTGCTGTTTTTTGTTCTTGCTTCTTAATTGTTCACAGCCATGTAGTTGTCTTCTTCTTATTGTTTAGTTGCTTTTGGCTTGATTATTCAGATTGATGATGATTCCTTGGTAGATGTTGATATGTTTTCCTGTGAGAAACTGTTGGTGCTTTCCTGCAGTCCATCTTCACAGCTTTATAGAGCAATAGGACGTGATTGTTTTTTTAATTGGGGATCTAAGAAGATAGGCATGATTGCTTTGTCATGATTTAATTTCACTGCTAATGTTAGATGGAGTCACGAGTATTTGGATAATTTCATAATTTTGATGTGGATATTGAACTGCTCCCCTTCCTGACATAACATAGCTCGGCATCTGAAAGTACAGTGCCATGCTACTTCTTTACAACTGGATAAGGAAATATTTTCCTGACAGTTATGGAACTACTTTCCTTCTAGGAACATCTATCAATTTGGTATATAAAAAAAATTATTAATTTTGTTCATAATATTTAGACATGTTAATCGTGTGAACTCTTGGAATTGCTCAAGAAACAAACGACCGAAGAGGATTATTAAGTATGTTCTGTGTCGACAAAATCCCCCTTTAACAGCAAAAGTGTACTATGTTGCTATTGTTGATCTCCACTTGGAAAGTTTCCATTTGTAATCTTGTCGTCCATTCTTATTGAACCTTGCCTTTCTGAAGGTCTGCCAGTCGAATTCAGGGTTGAGGTATAAATATGAGATATATTTTTCCGATTTTTTTCCGAAATAAGAGACATGTTAAGTTTGCAAGTCATTAGATGTTCTAGATCATTAGGATTCACCGATTAGGCTACATCAAACAATTCCTTTTGCTGAAGAGATCCATTGATCAATTACTTGGATGTAAATTTGGTGAAAGAACTTCATCATTTGTTTCATAAATTGAAGCTAAATTTCGTATTATCACCATGCACGATATAGCAGGTTCATAATCTAGGAAATCTCTTGAGTTTCTTCAGCATAGTATCAACGTCCTTGTCTGAAATGGTCTTGTCTTAGGCCGCATTACTGTGGAAGAACTTGCCACTGTTATCAAATCCTTGGGTCAGTGCCCAACTCATGGAGAACTGCAAGATATGATCAGAGAAGTTGATGTAGATGGTAATGGAACCATAGAGTTTGAAGAATTCTTGAACCTCATGGCTAAGAAAATGAAGGTAGCACATCTTTCTTGTTCAGTTGTTTCTAAACCCCAAATTAGCTGTTTGTTTATGTACTACTTATTCGCAAAGAAATACAACTCTTTCAAACCCTTAGAAGGTATCTTCTATTTGACAGGAAACTGATGCAGAAGAGGAACTTAGAGAGGCATTCAATGTATTTGACAAAGATCACAATGGCTACATCTCGGCAACTGAGGTAAATGTTAGATGGTGTCATAATTTGGCATGCTTTTGTACCATGTCAAGAAATGGATTGATGGTTTTCTTTTTAAAAAAACAGAGGAAAATTTATGTTTTCACATAGGCCTTGGCAATTGGTGCATCTTGAATCTGTACCAGGAATTCCAGAAATTCTCTCGTCATCCTTATGGCTGTTTGAATATTCATTCAGGCTATGATACTAGCCAGTCTTTCAAAAGCTCTTTTTCTGTTCTAGCCCCTGTAGCATCAGAACTAAAATCTGATTTCCTATGATTAAGACTTAGGACTTGAAGGTTACTTTAATCTTGTAAAATGTTGCTTCTAGATATGTTAATTCATGCACGTTTGAGTTGCCTTGATTGTACATATGAACTTCCTGTATAAACCCATTTTGTTGTACACAGCTGATGAATGTGATGATGAACCTTGGAGAGAAGATGACTTATGAAGAGGTGCAGCAGATGATCAAACAGGCTGATACAGATGGTGATGGACAGGTGAACTTCGAGGAATTCGCGAGAATGATGATGACTGTTTAAAGCTCTTACTTTAAAAATTCTATCCGGCAAGACTGCCTAGGCCTGTTTATTAAGTTGGCATTTTCCTTTCTTTTAGATGTTAATTGATGTAAAGTACTCGGCTTGTTTGTTTAAGTTTCCGTCCTTCATATTGTTTTATTGGTTAACACTGGAAATATTCTGTGTAAGTCACTGCACAACACAATGCTTTTCATCTGATAGACCAAGAACCAAACACATTTATAAAATGTCCTCCAGAGTTCAATTTGTTACTGATGATTTTAAAAGATCAAAATGACAGGCAAACAAGAGGAAGCTTGGAAGTACAGGTACCGATAAGAAGAAATAAGATAATGGTTATGGTTACAGGATTCTGACACTTGATACCTGCAGCATTGCCTATGAGTTATGCCTGGCTGACATTTGTTTTTTACCCTAACTGGTCGACCTTGTCATCTTCTTTCAGTAATTAAAGCGTTGAATCCATATGCAGCTACCTCTGCCTGTGTTCAAAAGACAAAGTTGGAGCCACTGATCAGTAGTTCCTCAACTTTAAGTGCCTCATTGATGCTGCTTTTAGCTTTTCCTTTGACTATATGGACATAACTGAATGCATACATGTTTCCGGACAAAATATTATTTCTTGTGATCGTATATTCATTAGAGAGCGGGATGAAAACATGGAACAAACCTTTTGTTCTTGGATTAGTTTGGTGGAACCCATTTGCAATTATTGCAAAACCAGCAAAAAGCTGAAGATTTTGTGTTCTGCCTTTTGTGTCTTCTACCTTTTGTCAAGACTTCGCGGTGGGATTAAGAGATTGAGATTAGGGTGAGGTTAGAAAAAAATTATTCTAGAACAAAGTTTATTTTGCCAAACAGGGAAGCTGTAAATATTATTTTCATTTTTAATAACAATGGATCTCCCCCCTACTAGGAGAAAAAAAAAAGAGAGAACAAGAGTCCATGTCTGGTTGCACATTTGAATGTTCATAAACTTTTTAAAAGTTGAATCCCTCTTCGTTGATTAATATGTAGTGAGCTTGATTTTTTATAAGGGAAAATTTGTTCATTAATGAGATATTTTTAAGTTATTTAATTTTCTCATACCGCCCAATTATCATTAAGATGCCTAAGTGCAAATTTTGTGCACAAATATCCAGGGTCTTAATAAAGGATGAAGAGAAGGCTTATTCATTAATTTTAAAAAATCTTTACATCCTGACAAAGCCATAAAAGATCGCAACAATAATGGAAAAAAATAAAAAAGGAGATAGCGAGATCGACTAAGATGTGGACGAAGAAGAGATCCACAATAAAAGGGAGCTTATCGAGGTCTAATCAAAGAAGGCCAAGAGGAGAAAAAATCTTATTGACAATATGTTCATTGTTAGAATTGTGGCAAGAAAGACCACTATGCACATGACAATTAGCATAAATGTGAAGATGAAAATGTTGCAACCTCTCAAAAAATTAAAGTGAAAATGAACAGAATTTCAAAGTGACATATGCAATAGAAGAGGTCACTCCTAATTATGGAAGAGAATTTGATAAAATGATAATGATTAGATAGTTAATTTTGCCTATTCAAATATATCACAGGAGATGAAGAGAAGCAATAAAATATGTCCAACTTGTATGATGGTGATGGTGAATAGGCAATTAGATAGTGAACAATACTTGGTTGCCAATTACTTATATTGGCAAGACAATAATATCCCATCGATTTGACTTATATAAGGTGGAGGTTGATCATGTCTACCATGTGTCAAATACGTCTAAGAATTTATTAATAGTGACACAACTTACTTTTTTCGACCATTATGTGGTATATGAGACAAAAGACATGAAAGTTTATAAGAGTCTGAGGCCTACTTGTCCACCAATTATGGAAGGTAAAATATTAGAGTCTATGCGATGACTACTCAAGAAACATACATAAGCAAGACAAGTAAAAATTAAATAACTAATCTTTGGCATGCAAGGATTGGGCACGTCAGTAATAAATGACTAATGGTTGTGATCAAGAAGTCCATGGTGAAGGGACTCCCTTACCTTTATCTGCGAGAAGATATTGTTTTTGCAGGATGTTAATTTGGTAAGGCTCATCAAGTATGCTACGAGGAGTATGTTAGAGCCAAGGCATGCATCATTAGAGCTAATGCACTTTGCACGTGAAGCAATCATCTTTTCGTGGAGGAGAGTATTGATTGCATTCAAGAATTAAAAGAGAAGGTGAAGAATTAACGGGTCCCTTTTGATCACCTTTTACTCCGATGACGATGCGATGTAGATTTTTGCATGTGGACCTTGGGAGTTTGAAGATCACCTCCTGAACTTTATACATGTCTGTCCCTTCTTCAGGCTGAAGGATGCATGAGTGTTCAGTCTGGCTCTAGTTTCATGGCCTTGCCTATGAACGACACACGAGACAAATGGTGACCAACATTGCTTCCTGCTTCGTCATTCTGCAGGATTCATTCCTCATTGAAGGTTCCTCCTGGATCACATCTGTTTGGAAATCGACCTCTCCCGCCCTCTCAAACAGGGCACTTGAATCAAGCTCCCGATAGTTCATGATTTTTTTAGAGGGTTAGATATGAAAATGCTCCTTCCTTCTATTTTAGGTGCGACGTGGTGGGTCATCGACTTGAACTTTGCCCGACACTCAGACGGCAATTTGGGTCTTGGAACTAGTGTATTGTGTTTTGGATCATGGATGTGGATGCCTTCCTCTAGGGTCTCCTTGTTGCAACCCTCCCAAACTTGGGTACTCGCCGGTGTCGGTGTCGGAGGGGAGGAGCTCTCACTCGTGGTACAAGATAGTCATTTCAGGTCGTTGGATCTGAACCATTCGTCGAATCCCGAGGCCCAGTCACCTAAACGGTCATCTCCACCTCCATCTGTAGTAGCGAGTGATAGGGTCATCCAAAGGATCGCTGACTTAGACCATGAATCTTCACCACCTGGCAAAATAGCATCGCTTCGATCAAAGTCCCCTCCAAACAAACACAATCTCCATCCCTTGTGTTGTTAGCCCCTGAATCTTATCTCTTGATCATGCTTCTCTTCCTTCCAACCCTCCCCCTTCACTTAGATCTCTACTCAAAGAACCCCTCTACCTCTCCCCTTCCACTCTAGCTTTACACATGTACTAATGCGAAAATTAACTATAATATAGCTAGCAAATGCTCTAATTGCTCAAGTAATATAGTGTAAGAGTAAAGGTTGTCGATCCCACGAGAAACTATTTTACTTATTTAATAAATTTCAGAGACTAATAGGAGATGACATACGATTAAGGATAAGAGTGTGCAAAAAGTAAAATTTCATAAAGATAAAAATCTAAAAGTGACGATGCATAGGTCCTTAGAATGATCTATAATGATCAGAGAAACATGTAACTTCTGTAAAATTGATTGTAACAATAAATTCAAATTCAGTCTTTAGATGAATTAGGAACACCGAATATATGATCTCGCTAACTAGGTAAATTAACTATTTTAAACCAATAACAACATGAACGTATTCCACCTGAATCTATCCTAAGTTAAATTGATATTAAGATGCTATGTGATGTAATTTCTAAACTACTTAATCGTCCACCCGGGTTAATTAACCACATAATCTAATAAGTTCATAAAGACTAAACTAACTATTATTCAATTAATAAAAATTCAAAAATTATTCTTACACTAAAACTCTTCTAATTAAAATAGAAAGATAAAATGGAGACTAATGATTCAGAGTATAGAGATAGATAGAATATGAAAGTTTAAAACATCATCCCAATAATATATAAAACAAATAGTACTTTTTAGAGACGAGAATGCAATCCTCACCCGAGTGTACTGCGTAAAGTTTCTCCTTCGTTCTTCAGAAGTGCTCTTTCATCCTTGGCTTGAAAGCTTCGATTGCATGCCCTAGCATGAGTTGTTTCTTACTACTAGACGTCCCTTCTTATAGAGGCTCGGGTTTCCATGCAATTTGAGAAGAAATGAAACTCTTTCCACGTAAAATATGGAAAATTCGAAGTCCAAATTATTCTAAAATTTTTGCCTTGTCAAACTCTAAAATTTCTACCTTAATTTATTTTCAATTAATCCCTGTGACATATGATAAAAGTTGGAGTCCTTTTGCATTGATAATTCTTTCAAAAATATGTTTCCATGTCGAAATCAGTGTCCATCATGCCCCCTAAAACAACCTTCACGCCTCAATCAGAACCAGAGTCAGAGTCACTTCATTTATCACGAGGCATGACAAGCATGCCATGATCATGATTCAGACATTTTTTTTGTCCAACCATGTGACTTAAGTGATTTCATAGCCCCTAACATAATTATAACGGCCCGTGAAACTCAATTCCAGAATACGTAAACATTCTGTGACCATCGTTATATGTGTTTCATGACCCATTAAGTGATTAAAATTTTCTTCATCCTTTTTGTGATATTCGTGAAGGCTATGTAATGTCCCTTCGCAACCTTTCAACTCGTAACAGCCCGTTACATGTCTTCACGGCCCATGATGACTTTTATTTGTTCGATTCACTGGAGGAGTCATGAAATTGTGCGATCCATGAAGTCCAGTTGTAATGGCTGTGAGAAATATGCCACAAATCGTAAGATTTCCCAGTAAAAAAGTAGATATCGCCCGAACCATGAAATGGTGAAGTTGGTGCATGAAACCCTATTGTTACAGTCGTGACTCATATTTAACAGCTTGTGAAACTTGTATTTCCTTGTGAAGTTTTACGTTATTCTTCTTTTATTCCCTTCCTCCACCATTTTTCATCAATAATTCTTGCAATATACATTAACTAGAGGTAAATTGCTACTTCCAAGAATTTACAAAATAAATATAAAAATAAATGCATACTATAAACAAGTTACACAAAATAAGCTTAAATGCAAATCTAATTATATGTTGTAAAATGCATGCATCACGTATACACAACCTCACCCCCTCCTAAAAAATAAATGCATACTATGAACAAATTACATAAAATAAGCTTAAATGCAAGTCTAATTATATATTGTGAAATGCATGCATCACATACACACAACCCCACCTCCTCCTCCATCACGTTCAGTCGACGGAACCTACATGCCATACTCCCTCCCTCCTCCCACCACCTTGATGGGGTCACCATCACACATCCTTGGTCTAATGTCACAACATTCACCATGCTCAACGCCAACCATGCTCAAGCACAACAACTCCAACTAGAAACACAAGGGTATCCCATAGGCAATGTCCAAATATTCAAGTCCATCAAACCCTCGATGCCCCAAGAAGAAACGAACATAGACACTCGGAGGATGAAGCATTGGATCCTAACCTCTTCCTGAGGGTCCGTCGAAGAAGAAGTTGATAGTTGGGCTACGAACGAAACCCCTGCAGCCACTCTAGCTTGGACATCATGGGAAACCTTAGATAGCATCAAAAAAGGCCCTCCCCAGGATAGATCCTCATTTTTGTCTTCTTCCATGCAGGTAGATTTCGGTGTCCCACCCCTCCACCCATGAAGATTGTAGTCTAGAACTATAGGGGGGATTTCCGACCACGGGTTATGGATCGTCTTAGAGCTATCCAGTTCATACATTGTTATATTTGTTGAAACACACACACCCTTCTTAATCATTCCATGTAGGCAATCACCATGTTGTGCAATGATTGGGACGATCTTATCCAGGAGGGCTCCGACACCATAGGGGTGGATTCTCTTGGTGTGGCGGCAATAAAGTGTGCAGGTTTCTTCCATTGTGCGGTCTGCGCATGCTCCATGCTATGATTACATGTGAAAATTTTATTTTCATGCTTTCTTTTGTATGCTCATAACTTTCTTGTAATGTGATGCATCCAAAATACAACATATTTTAGTCTTTCTTTTAATTTAATTTTTTTATAATTTGATCATGATATGCATCATTTTATGTCATTTCTAGTCGTAATTCTTAATTTATTTATTCTGACTATTAATGCTTTGAATATTTTAATTAATAAGGGATTGACTTATTTTTGTAATTACTTTATAGGGACAATCGAATTAACATTATTCAATCACAATGCGCCAACTTCATGGAGATTTATTCAGTCATGGTGCCAAAGTCCATAAACAATCAAGTGACATAAGGAGTTAAATAGTATTTATCTTTGTTGGGAACCAATTATCAGAGGCTTCATGTTTTTTTTTTTTTGGGGGGGGGGAATATAATTGAAGCTATTATTGGCCGAGAATCAAACGAGAGGAGTTAAGTTCTTATCATGCTAATGACAAAGACTTTATCACATACGATGTTGTTACGAGCAATGAGTTTATTGGGCGTGACATGGAAGCTAATTCCATACATGGGCGAAGTTTATTGGTCTATAATCGGACGTATGATGGGCGTGAAAATTAGAAGAATTATATCATTTTGGCCGATAGTAGAAGATCAGTGTGAAGATTAGAAGAATTTTATTCGGACTAATTTACTTTCAACCATATGATATTAATGCTCGTAATCAACGTGAAGCCCTTTTCACATCAGCGATGAATCGTTCGATTACAGGGGGTGCTCTGAAGTCTAGGTTTTCAACATTGCATGATTCTGCAGATTGATCGCGACCCTGATCAAAGAGACTGTCCAATTGTCTGCCCGTTATCTAAAGGCCTTCTTATCTAATTTATTGTTATTTATTATCTCTCTAGAATTTTTAGAATGAACTCTATTTTTTAGTTATTTTATTTGAGGAGAATATTATTTAATAAGAAAAAATTATTTGAACCCTGTTATTAATTGAATTAATTTATCTTTTCGATTTCTTTTAATTATGCATGCTGAGTACATTGCCTTTTGATGAGTAATTTAATTTCTGATATTAGATTACAAACCTATGTTGGAGTGATTAATTCCTATAATTATCATTGCTCTGATAATTGATCTATCACTTTTAAATTGAAACATACATAACGCGTATTTGGTGACTCATCAGTTGTGCCAAATTTTGTATAGTCTAATAAATTATAACCAACGTGGATAATTACTAGTTTAGGATTTACAATTTCATGCATATTAGTTTTTTATGAATTAAGAGTTTACTCGGCGTTAGAAATCTTTTAAGTTTACAGTTAAGATAGTTTGATTTTATCCTAATATGTCATAAGAATCGAAGTTAATATTTACTATAATAGTGGATCATATAAGTTTATCTTTACAACTTTCATTCTAAGACCTACTTCAGCACCATTATATTATAGTATCTTATTATTATTTTATTTTTGTAGTCACAAAACCTATTTTCAAAACCCTTTATTTTTCCTCTCTTATTAATTTATAAAATTAGATATTTAATTAATAATATTCCTAGTGGGTTTGACACTCTTACTCCTATTTACTATATTACTTGAGCGACTAGTGCATTTGCTACAACATTTTACACATCATAATGCATAACATATTATGGAATGAACTCTGTGATGTATGTATTGGCAATGTCCCGTAAGCAATCGTGGAAGACTTTAAGTGCCTATTGTCACTTGGCGACAAGTGCAATAGGCAACCTTTTAGAATCACCGGATCCATTAGAACCTTACAACACCTTGTTCACACCCACGGTTCACCTAGTGCAATAACCGCAATGGTTTAGTCAAGGTTCTTTGCAAACTTGATCCTGCACTTGTTAGTCACCATTTGATTGAAGTTTTTTCTGCAATTAATTGCAAGTCCCTAACCCATAATTCCTCCAACCATCAACCACTTTTTTTTAACACATGTTCCCAACCTCGCTGGCCAAAGTAGTTTAAATTAGAACACTTCTAGCTCCAAGATCTTGAGCTAGAAAATTTGAGTCTAGGGCCCAGCTCACTCTAGACTCTATCCAGACCTTGGAGGAAATCAATGACGCCAAGGGTCTTTTAGACTCTAAGCTTGGATAGTTGCCCTCGGCTTATTATCTCCATTCTGTCCTCTTTCAGTAGATAAACATCAAATGGTGGTCCAAAAGTATTATAAGCTAGCCTACAAAATGGGACATGAACACCTCATTCTTCCATATTACTGTGCTCAAAAGTCACCACAAGAACCAACAATCCTCTAACCTTGACATTGACGAGCAGCTCCGTGACTCTCCCACTGAGGTTGCACAAACTTTAGTCAACCACTATACACTCTCTGGGCTCCCCAGTCTAGCCCCCTCACCACCTTATCATCCTCTACTCACGCATCCCTACTCGCCTATGTGAATCCTGAGAAAATTTGGAAGATCCTATGGATCATGTCCCCAGGCAAGGCTCTTGGGTTGGATGGCTCAACATTGGACTTCTATTGAACATATTGGGATGTGGTGGGACCCAATATTGTTAACTCTATCCACTCCTTCACCTAGGGTTCCTTCCCCTCGGAGTGGGGGCACATGGCCTCATCTTTATTCTTAGGAAGGACAAGCCACAACACATTAATGATTATAGAGCAATTTTGCTACGCAATGTTATCTATCACTTGATTTCTAAGATTTTAGTTAATTGTATACGCCCCACACTTCCCTCTATCATAGACAAAGTCCAAACTGCCTTTATCTCTAGCCAAACGATCCATGAGAACATCTTGATCACTCACTCCCTTCGACATAATCACCACCACCATGTCCTCATTAAAGCAGACATTGAGAAAGCCGTCAACCAAACCACCTAACACCCCATGGTACAAGCCTTACATCTAATGAAGCTTCCACCTCAATTTACAAATTGGATACACACTAGCCTCAAATCCCCTACCTTAATGTGCTACATACATAGTAACACATCGAACACCTTCAGAAGGCATTATGGCCTCAAATAAGGGGACCCCTTATTGCCTAACCTCTTTGTCATAGTCTCAAAAGTTTTCTCATCCATGATCAATGCCTTGGTTGCCTTAGGTCATATCATCGCTTTCTTAATTGGGTCCTTCCCGCTGAGTCATCTGCCATATGCAGGCGACTTACTGATGCGTTTGATTTGTAACAATAAAATTTGCTAGCAAGTGCACTAGTCGCTCAAGTAATATAGTAAAAAGGAGTAAGAGTGTCGAACCCACGAGGAATATTATTAATTCAATATCTGAATCTTTAAATTAATAAGAGAGGAAAAACATGGATTTTGAAAATAAGTTTTATAAAATAAAATAAAGAAAATAAAATAAAGATAAGATAGTGGTGTTGAAGTTAGGCCTTAGGATGAAAATAGATCAGGATAAATATTTGAATCATAAAAGATAAATTTGATCTTTAAAGATGGATTAGAGTCTCCCTAAAGTAATCTAATATGATTAACTTGTGATCTCCACGACTGGCATCCCTCAATTTAATCATATAGAACTATCTTAATTTAATAAGAATTGAAGTCTCCACGACTGGTACCTTCAAAATCATATTAAAATTAAGATGCATTAAATTGAATACTCTAGACTATTAATCACTCCACAAACTGGTATAGATTAATAGACCACACAAACTTGATTCTCCACACACTAGTTATCAAATTTATGTCAATTATTAATTCCAAATAAAATCAATTATAATTAGTATAATGAATTCTGAAATTAAACACTCCACAAACTGGTATAGCCTAATTCAGAAATCTAATTAACTAATATAAAAGCATTAAGCATAATTAATAATTGATCAGAAAAGATTAAAGCAAATAAAATAGGGTCCAAACATTTCCCTTCAATTAATAATCTCCTAAAATAATAATCTTAAAACATGGAGTTCATCCTAGAAATTCTGGAGAGATAATAACAAAATAACAATAATAATCGAAAGAATTACACCCAAAATAGAAGTAGAGCTCTCGAATTGGGCAGACAGTCGGGCAGCCTCTCAGACTTGATCAGGGTCGCGATCAACTTCCAGCCGTCGCACCTCTCTCCTCTTAGTCGTAGCCTGCAGAGCTCACGACTCGCCGTGGAAGAAACCTGAACTTCAGAGCACTCCTTGAAACGATGGATTCTTCACGTATTTATAGGATGCGGATGGCCTTCAATTTGATCTCGGCCGTAACATCGTACGGTTGACTTTAAAATTATAAGATAAACTCGGCCAAAGATAAATTATTTCATCTTTACGCCCAAAGATAAATTCAATTAATTGTTACACCCTTCATCTTCATGTCATTACGCCCTCCAAATTTCGGCCGTAAGGAAAGACTTCTCCTGTTACGCCCAAAAGATAAAAACATTTATCTTTACTCCTTCAAATGTTAGCCGTAACAAAGAATTAAATCTTGTTACGCCCTAGAAATCTCGGCCGTAATGACTTGGGTGTAAAAATCTCGGCCGTAAGAAATAATTTCTTTGAATTTCGGCCGAGATTCGAATTTTCCTGCAAAATAATTATCCAAGTTTAGTTAATCCATCCACAATTAAAATATTTAGAGAATTTAATAATTAAAATTGATAAATCCGGAATTACGATTAAAAGTGACTAAAAATGATGCATGCCATGATCAAATTATAGAAAATTTAATTAAAATAATTAACTAAAATATGTTGTATTTTGCATGCATCAAACTCCCCCAAGCTTAAAGTCTTGCTTGTCCTCAAGCAAAAATTCAAAGCAAAGCTCAAGAAAGTTCCATCGTAGCCTCCACATTGTCAACTGACTAATTTTCTCACACAGTTCTTCTGCACACCTACTACTCAGTATCTCACCATTTTCCATGCACTTAGCTTCAGAGAGGTTCTGAATGCTACACAAATTTAAACAATCTCAAATTCAGCCTTGTGAAAAAATAAATTATCTATCAAATAATAGCATTAATATTGAACACATAAGTATTAATTGAGCTTAAAACTTTTTCTTTTTTTTCATTTTTCAACTTTATTTTCAATCATTTTAAAAGTTCTAATCTTCAAGCAAGATTGCACAAGGAAGTCCATGTAGCGGGCTTTGGACTGATGACTCCCAGACCAGATGGCCTTAGGGCACCAGGTGATAAAGCACCCCTCGAGTTTACTTGCCCGAACAACCAAGGTTCTGAATGAAGAGTTCGAACTTAGCCATGATTTAGTACTCATGTGCTTCTCCATATTTCACAAGATGGTCCATGTAGCAGGTTTTCGATCGACGGATCCCAGAGCAGTTGCCCTTAGGTCGTCAGGCATGAACCCCTACGGATCTAATTACCCGAACACACCTTGGTTCCGGATAACACTTTTGTACCTACACATAACTTTATTCATTATTTTTTTTTTAATTTATTTGTTGGGGTTTAACTAACCCTTCTTTTCTTATTCACTTTCAATTTTTATAAGCTCAAAAAGTACTTGATATGGTCAATAAGAAGGCTACTACTAATCAAGACTTAAAAGAAATAAAAAGGCATGAATATGATTTTGTCGTCTAGTCATTCATAATTCTACTTAGCATAGGCACATAGCCCATAAGTTTGATACTAAAATAGCAAGTGATAAGAAAGAAAAGTATTCAAATTTCATCAATTAACAATATGTCTTTGAACTTTTACTTAAAGATAATTAAAACAGTAAGACAAAAGTTAGTAAGATGGTAGCAAAAATAACTGCATGCAATGGTATTTTTAGAAAATTTTCAAATTTTTCAATTTTTTTTGGATTTTTTTACAAATAGATGCAAACATAAGCAAATAAACAGACAGAAACATGCAATGCGTGAAATGCAAACTCCCCCAAGCTTGAACTAGACACTGTCCTCAGTGTTAAGCCAGCAAGGGAAAGTGATACATACTTAATAAAAAGGAAAATTTAAAGAAACGAAAATAAAGAAAAGGGAAAAGACACAACCGGATTTACTGTCTGCGGGGTGGCGATGGTGGATGGTAGCTGACGTCTCGGCCGTAAAGAGAAAAGCTCGGCCGGAGATTGGCCGTAAGAGAGCGGCGGAGATGGCGTGACTTCGGCCGTAAAACGAAGGCGACGTGGAAGCTTGGCCGTAACGCACTGGGCGTAAGGATCGGCGGTTGGCGTTTGAGACTTCGGCCGTAGCGCAGATGGTAGGAGCGCGGTGGAAACTCGGCCGTAATAAATGTCGGTGTGTGGTGGTGGACCGGCCGTAACGCACAAGAAAGCGCTGGAACTTCGGCCGTAAGGAGTTGCTCGGCCGGAGTCGAGTGGAGTTTCACTTCGGCCGTAAGAGAGAAAGCTCGGCCGTAATGAAGTCTCGGTGCGCGGAGGCTTGGAGAAAGCTCGGCCGTAAGGAGTTGATTGATCTGCAACATACGAGAAGAGGTAAGTATTTTATAGATGAATTTATGGGGGTAATACCTGTACCGACAGCGCACAGTGAAAGGTCAAATCCGGGCGTAAAGGCATGCATTTTTTCAAGGTATGTCCGTGGTCTGCTCATGTGACATCTCGGCCGTAATGGAATGGTGGCAGAGCGTAATAGGAACCCGCAGCTCGTCTTGTCTTCGGCCGTAAAGAGCATCGTAGGGCGTGCTGTCGTGTCATTCTCGTCCGTGCATAACACCTCGGCCGTAAGAAGGCATCTGGCGTGATCCTCGGCCGTGCGTCTTGTCATGTCTGTTGGAATCTTTACGGCGTGGTCATCGAGGTGGTTCTCGGTCGTAACGAGGAATGGTGGCAGTTTGTCTTGACATGTCCGAGCTTGATGCATGTGTGACAACTCGGCCGTAATGCACACGTAATGTGTGTGGTAGGGCGTAACGAGGGTGGCAGGGTGTAATAGCCGAGCTTCAGCCGTAGAGAGAATCAATTCTTGGAATTTACGCCCATGCTTGGAGTTGACGCCCCTGAGTTTATCTCTCCTTACAAACATTAAATATTAATTAAATTAAATGACTCCATAATAAAATAAATGTCTAATTATAATTAAAAATAAAACTATCACCGAAACTAAGATATTAATTAATAACTAATTAGACTAATCTAAAAAAATAAAAATAAAATAAAAATAAAAAGGATAGAAATAGTTCTGATTTATAGTCGTCAGCTTGACTTAGTTCTGATGAAAATCAAGGCCTATTTTGCTCTTCCCCTCTTGGATTTTTCTCTGTGTTGCTTGGGAGAGAGCCCGGTGTACGTCCAGTTAGTTGTGCCGCCATCTGGCCCAGTTGTCTTTCCAGATTTCGAATTGATGCATCCTGACTCATGGCTCTAGATTCCATATTCTTCTGCAATGCTTGCATTGTGTCTATGATCTGTGCCATCATCTCCTGCATATGATTTGATGATTGATGTTGGGGAGTATCAGGTTGCCTTTTCAGTATATAATCTTTTGATGGACCAGAAGATTGGCCTTGGTTCTGATTATAGGCAAACTTCGGATTATGTCTCCAACCATAATCGTTGTTCCTGTAAAATGGATTGGAAATAAAGTTAGCATTTTCAATTTGATTTGAATCCGAAGTGTTACCTGTAGGGCTATAATTATTGGAATTTCCCATTAGTGACATCATCTGCTCGAATTTTTTATTAAGTGACTCCAGCTGAGCCACTATTTCTGAAGATTGTATTCCTTGTGTAGCATGTACATCATGAGTTCGGCGAGGTGGTCTCCTTTCTTGACTTGACTTGAGTGCTACAGCTTCAATAATATCTTGTATCTCACTATGACGTTTAGATCCTAGCACTGTCCCTCCTACTGATTGGTCGAGTTTGTCTTGATCTCCAGGTCGTAATCCATGGTAGAAATCTTCCATTACTTGTCATTTTGGAATTCTATTATCAGGAACTCTGGCCAGCAGTTCCTTATATCGTTCTCAGGCTTCATATAACGTCTCGTTATCGTCTTGAACAAATGCCCTCAATTCTCTTCGATATTTGCCTGCTTTTTGTGGTAGACAATATTTTCCAACAAATTTTTCTACCAGCTCCAACCAAGAATGAATCGATCCTGCAGGCAAAGTTTTAAACCAAGTGGAAGCTTTGTCACGTAAAGATTGAGGAAATAATAATAAACGAATAACTTCAGAAGAAACATTATTATTTCTAAAGGTGCTCAGAGTGGCAAGAAATTTATCAAGGTGATCGTGAGGGTCTTCATGAAATCCTCCTCCAAATTGGGATGCTTGTATCATCCTCACGATTGCGGGATTTATCTCAAAATTATTTGCGTTAATATCGGGCAGCACGATGCATGATTCTCGGTCACTGTATCTGGCCGAGACATATTCTCTCATAGAAAGTTCTGCTTCATCTTCTCGCCGATTATTATATGGTGGAACCAGTTCATTTTGTTGCTCCAGCCTCTGATTGTCGCGTGCTTGTTCCGCCATTTTTCTTATATTTCTTCGTAATCGACGATAGGTTCTTTCAATTTCAGGATCAAATTCCAACAGTGGATTTGAACTTCTAGTACGCTTATCAGAAGATTCCAGGATTGGTTGTGATTTAATTTTTAATTAGTACCTGCAACAACCAATTTTCAGTAAGATAAAAAAAATAGAATAAAAATATATACAAGAAGAAAGAAATTCAGATAATAGGTCACGAAGAAATAAGATTTAAATTGATAAAGATAAAAATCTTTCGACTATTATCGAAAATTTATTAGGTCGTCAAAATTAATGTTCGAGAGAAATTAACCTAATTACTGTCACCAAAATTCACAGAAAAATTATCAAATAAGGGAAAAATCAAAACTCGAAAACCAATTCAAATGCCAAACATTAATATCGACCGAAAGTAAATCACATAGATGGTCGTAAAAATCAAGCACTCGTTCGGCCATAAAACCTGGAAGAATTAACGATGATGTAACAAACGGCATAAAATAAGTCCGAACTAATTTGCGGCCGTAAAGTTAAAAATCAGACATAAAAAAATATTTTCAGAGAGGAAATAAGATTGATCGGCCGCAATACAGAAATAGATTTACGGCCGAAATTAGATTAGTAATCTGAGGCTCGTTCGGCCGTAAAAATCATAAAACAGTGTTGATAGGGGTTCAACGTGAAGGCGTAAAAACTTGTTGGCTTATGATCGAACCAACGTCGTAAAAATTAACACAGCGATGAATCATTTCGGCAATCAACTCCTCCCATATAAAATCATAGGCGTAAAGAACTGAGGTTGACAACTTTGGTCGTAAAACAGAACAGGGTTTCGGCCGACATAAAAATCGGACGAAACGTCGACAAAATGACTCATTACGGCCGAGGAAGAGGATAATTCATATCGGCCGTAAAACAATGAGAATTAAGTCGAACGTGATCGTTAATGGCCGAGAAAGAAAAAATCACAAATAAATTGGCCGAAAAGGTCGTAATATGGCGTAAAAACAAATGTTCAGAAATTTTACGACCGTAAAATCATGAGATCAATTCTCGGCCGTAAAAAGAAAACATGAGATCATTCTCGGCCGTAAAAAAGATTAAATTGTCAATTAAGACTAGATCACATCGGCCGAGATGATGTTAACACGAGGCCGTAAAGAAAAACAGGGTTTCGACCGAAATAAAAAAAATTGAATCATTACGGCCGAAAGTGAATTAAGAAGATTCTTTACGGTCGTAAAACAATGAAATCAGATCAAATCCATATGAAAAGTTCAAACAATTAAAATGTTACGGCCGAGAATGAAAATTGATTCGAATAGGGCGTAAAAAATTTAAACCATCGATAAACCGGGCGTAACAAGGTCAAATCAATATCCATTACTCATGGCGTAAAACAACGTTCGGATAAAAATATTACGGCCGTAAATATTGAAAGTTTAGAATTCAGAAATCATTCATTGCGAGGCCGTAAAATTAATAAAGCCGACACATTAAATCTCGGTCGTAAAATCATAAGTCGACAGTGTAATTCAGAAAATTCAATCGGCGTCGGATTTTAAACCGAAAGTAGATAAATTAAAAAATTATCGTGACCTTTCTCTGCAAAAGAAAAAAAAAGTTAGTTTATTCACAAAAATAATTAAAACAATTAATACATATTTATAAAGAATTATTTACATTTTATTTACATCTCCTAATAATTCATAAAAATCAGAAATTAATTAATAAAATATTCCCCGGCAACGGCGCCAAAAACTTGATGCGTTTGATTTGTAACAATAAAATTTGCTAGCAAGTGCACTAGTCGCTCAAGTAATATAGTAAAAAGGAGTAAGAGTGTCGAACCCACGAGGAATATTATTAATTCAATATCTGAATCTTCAAATTAATAAGAGAGGAAAAACATGGATTTTGAAAATGAGTTTTATAAAATAAAATAAAGATAAGATAGTGGTGTTGAAGTTAGGCCTTAGGATGAAAATAGATCAGGATAAATATTTGAACCATAAAAGATAAATTTGATCTTTAAAGATGGATTAGAGTCTCCCTAAAGTAATCTAATATGATTAACTTGTGATCTCCACGACTGGCATCCCTCAATTTAATCATATAGAACTATCTTAATTTAATAAGAATTGAAGTCTCCACGACTGGTACCTCCAAAATCATATTAAAATTAAGATGCATTAAATTGAATACTCTAGACTATTAATCACTTCACAAACTGGTATAGATTAATAGACCACACAAACTTGATTCTCCACACACTAGTTATCAAATTTATGTCAATTATTAATTCCAAATAAAATCAATTATAATTAGTATAATGAATTCTGAAATTAAACACTCCACAAACTGGTATAGCCTAATTCAGAAATCTAATTAACTAATATAAAAGCATTAAGCATAATTAATAATTGATCAGAAAAGATTAAAGCAAATAAAATAGGGTCCAAACATTTCCCTTCAATTAATAATCTCCTAAAATAATAATCTTAAAACATGGAGTTCATCCTAGAAATTATGGAGAGATAATAACAAAATAACAATAATAATCGAAAGAATTACACCCAAAATAGAAGTAGAGCTCTCGAATTGGGCAGACAGTCGGGCAGCCTCTCGGACTTGATTAGGGTCGCGATCAACTTTCAGCCGTCGCACCTCTCTCCTCTTGGTCGTAGCCTGCAGAGCTCACGACTCGCCGTGGAAGAAACCTGAACTTCAGAGCACTCCTTGAAACGATGGATTCTTCACGTATTTATAGGATGCGGACGGCCTTCAATTTGATCTCGGCCGTAACATGTACGGTTGACTTTAAAATTATAAGATAAACTCGGCCAAAGATAAATTATTTCATCTTTACGCCCAAAGATAAATTCAATTAATTGTTACACCCTTCATCTTCATGCCATTACGCCCTCCAAATTTCGGCCGTAAGGAAAGACTTCTCCTGTTACGCCCAAAAGATAAAAACATTTATCTTTACTCCTTCAAATGTTAGCCGTAACAAAGAATTAAATCTTGTTACGCCCTAGAAATCTCGGCCGTAACGACTTGGGTGTAAAAATCTCGGCCGTAAGAAATAATTTCTTTGAATTTCGGCCGAGATTCGAATTTTCCTGCAAAATAATTATCCAAGTTTAGTTAATCCATCCACAATTAAAATATTTAGAGAATTTAATAATTAAAATTGATAAATCCGGAATTACGATTAAAAGTGACTAAAAATGATGCATGCCATGATCAAATTACAAAAAATTTAATTAAAATAATTAACTAAAATATGTTGTATTTTGCATGCATCACTTACTCATCTGCATTGCAACAACCAAGATGAATTGCAAAAGGCTTCGAGAAGACCTTCAAATCTTTAAATTACTCACTAACCTCCATATTAGCACTAGCAAATTTGAGTTCTACATTGCTTGAGGATCAACTACTCACTGAAAACTGACCATCTTCAATACCCTCGCCATTGTCCTGGGGGCTTTCCTCTTCAATTATCTTGGGACCCGATCTCAAACAAGCTCCTTCCTAGGGCTTTCTAGCACTTCCTCCTGAATCATGGTAACTCCAAACTAACAGGTTGGCTCTAGTGCCTCCTCTCCATGGATGGTCGCACTGCACTAATCAAAATGGTACTGAAAATTATCCTTATCTTCACCTTAGGCTCCATTCACATCTCCTCTGATATTATCGAATTCTTTGATCATGCCTCCCGCAGCTCCCTAAATGCTTTGGAGGGCTTGGAATCTACAATCTGCGGGACATCCAGACTCCTTCATGACTAAACACCGCATGGCCATCCTTAATGGTAGGTCCTATTAATCCTCACAAGTATGGTCACCCACATCTATGGAATGCGCAACATGTGTCCCATCATGTCTCTTGGGAGTAACATTATTAACACTATTCTAAACCTACACCTAGGATTCAAAAGATACATTGGATCGGGCACAAGCATATATGTGCTCCTTGACCCCTGGATTACCACTATACCATTCTGTCGACTTCCTACCTTCGTCAACACCAACCTTCTTATGGAATTACTAACTTGCCAACCTTTGATCTAATGGGGAATGGAACATCAACCTTCTGCAATATCTTCTCAGCGAACACGTCTACCTCTCAATTCTCAACTTGTATGTTCCATACTCGACCATCGAAGATGTGTGGATTTGGATATTAAATACTCATGGCAACGCAAATGAAAAAATAATATGCAAATTTGTTAATCGACATGCCCTACCTACTGCTATGCTATGTCGGATGACCTTCTTGGATGAAAGTATGAAACATTGGCAGTTGAGCCAAAAATTCATATTCTTTCTATGGAAGCTTTTGCACCAGTGACTCGCCACTCATGATGTGATCCTTAAGTTCAATCCCACCATCGATCCTTTTTGCTCCCTCTGCCACCTCTTCTTTGATTGTCACATATCTATGCATCTTTGGCCCAATTTCCAACGACAAACAAATTTTCACTTCTTTTCAATCCATTTTTTACCCTTCGACTCTTGGGTCCTAAAAGGAACAAGTCTGGAGTAGTGATAAGATCCTCCTATCTCTTTTTGTGTACTTTTTTGGGGAATTTGGCAAATGAGAAATGATATCCACTTCAATTGAAGAAGAGCAACCGTTAGACAGTATGGCATCGAGCACTGGCCAAGCATGCCGAATTTGTTAAAAATAGAGGCCACCTCATCTCCTCCATAGTTGTTCGTCATAGGGTTATAACCAATTTTTGTTATGTTGTTGCTTGTCTCTTGAACTGTAAATCTCTATAAAATGTTTCAAGTATTACAAAATACAAAATTAATTAATTAACTCGAATGATAAAACTGACTTAGACCGATAGCATGATGGGATAACAATTTTTTTATGAAATGATTAGATCAATTTATATCTCAAACTTGTGAATTTGTTTAGTTAGGATTATTTGAGTTTCTGCAATATTCAGAAAACTCGCACATTTTATGTAGAGAGAAGTTGGTGACTCGTCCATAGTTGGTATGCATATACCACTCAAGCAGTCATCGTTAGGACTTATATACTGCATATTAAGCTTTGTGTTGTTGCGCATACAGAATTTTCAATCACAGCCACATGCATGTGTCACGGGGCATTTTCCTGTGACATGAAGCGTGAAGTCTCGTGACATTAGTGTCACTCAACTTAAAATTCTCGACAATTCAGCATCAAATCATGAAACATATGCAGTCGCTCCGCATTGCATAATATTACGGAGTATCAAGTTATCCGCCTTTGGGGCATTATTTTGTAAGGACATCCTTCCGAATGGCCAAGTGACGTCATCTGTAGAGTACGTCTTTTACATTTTTCATTTTGTAATAAGACTCCTATAACTATGGTACATTAAGGAAGAGTTCACTAGTACCTTCCTGACCAAATGTATGTTATATTTCATCATATTTAATACAAGCAAGCTTTCTTAATTCTAATGTCTGGTTTTGAGCGTGGGGTGGCAACCCACATCGGTGACCCTTCTCGATATCCCGTGGTACCTCGGCTATCCTTTTAAACTTTAAGCGTTCAAGTGCTTGCATTAGTGCCTCAACGCACTAATATCACATACTCATGACGAGTAGTCCAACACTCTGGTCAAGTCCGTGATCGAATGACTATAAGAGCGACTCTCGACATAGTCGTCTCGACCATAAATCTTTCACTGCTAATCAAAATAGGCTTGACTAGGTGCCCTATGCCTAGTCGCCACACGAGGTCTCGTGTTCAAAAATGACAAGTGGTATCAGAGCAGTTCATCCTGCTCAGATCCATGCGACGATGACTCGCTTGTGTCATCGCGATGCCTGGCATAGGAAAAGTACTTCCGCTCAAAACTCTACTATGTCCAGGTGCATTGGTATCATGGTCTTTGATCGTGGATGCCAATGAAGAATGCTTGGCAAGCTTCATCGCCGCACGCTCAGTCGTGCCCAGCAACAAGTTCCTCATACACCTGTGTCATGTCAAGGAACGTCTGTCATGCATTATGATGGCGAATTGATCATCCTACCTAATCGGGATGGTCATGTGTCGCTCACTTGAGCAAATCACCACCCCAGATATGTAGTCGGGAATCTTGAAGTGTCGCACTACATCAAGAAGAGTGTTCTCATGCTCCGTTATGATGGTCTTGCGTTACTCATACCACAAGATCGCATTACACAATCGTGGTGTAACTCAGAGTACTCATGTCACATTCAGGGACTGTCGTCATGCAATATCATGACAATCTAACACTGCTCGATATTTTGTGACGTTGCATCGTATGCTCAATCATGCAACATGAAGCGTACAATCGCTCCACGGGAGAAGTTGGCTCAAGGTTAAGCATCAAGGTCCATAGTCCCTTTTCGGCTACGGAGCATCATTCACAAACATCTTATCGTATTGTCAGCCTTGCCTGTCATGCCAAGATGATTTTCACAATTGGGGCAAAGCGTTAGTTACTTGCAAACACTTGGGAACGAGTTATATTTTCACAATTTATATTTCAAACGTTAGTTACTTACAAACAATATATATTTTCACAAGTGTTCCGCTATCAACCAAAAGAAGGAATGCCTTTCCTTTAGGCCAACGCCTCGAGCAATTGAAGCGCCCTCCAAAGATCGAAGTCCAAATGTTCGAAGGACACACTGGCGATGTCATCCCTTCAAATGGAGATGGAGGTGAAGTTGGGAAGCTCTTGTCATGAGTTCTCCAACAACAATCCGCTCGCCCAAGCGGTGCATCTTCATGAGCATCCCCATGGAACGGTGAAGACCCAAAACATCTAATCTTTCACGAGAGTCAGCCACACGGTGAACAAATATGTCAAGGGTGCATGATCTTTGCCGACAAGTACAATGGCATTATTTCGTCTGAGTTGCGGAGGGACGAGTATCAAAGGTGCAACATCCTTGTCAATGAGCACAATGATATCGCCCCGTCCATATCTAAAGGTGATGCCGAAGTTTCAAAGAAGGTCCCAAGATCAGAAGAAGACAAGTTTCCTGCAAGATATGGAGAACTTTTAATGGCAACGTCATCGCGATAATGTGGAACGTGGCAACATTGATCCCATTGAGATATGGGATGAATGCGGACGGTAGTTCATCAACTATGTATGCCTTGACAAGTCAAGACTGGAGGTCAAGATCGCATTGTTCAGCATTTGTTATAAGGGCGTGTTGAAGGAAGATGTGAAAGGTATCACCGAGCTCCACTTACGGTGTTCTCGGGTAGACAAAGACTCAACGTTGGTGGTCTTCAGCAAAGGGGTTGAAGCTTTGGACTAGGAGGGAGTTGGGATGATAGGATTGCTCCAACCTTCGCTCGCTAGTCGCCACTGCCATGCCACCAAAGCCCTTGGGCAAGGGCAATGGTGGGTGAAAGAAGCTCAAGTCGCAAAGGAAAAGCTATTCTATCAAGACAAAGACAAAGCCCATCGAAGTAGAAGGATTGAGTTGAACAACAGCAAACGTGGGGAGACTCTTGTCGCTCACTATAGTAATTCGAAGTGGACAAAGTATAAAGTGTCATATCAAAGAACCTTGTTCCGTCTCAAACTATTGAAATTTTAAATGACCACCAAGAGTGAGGTGATCATGTGCTCTGCACTTGACGGATGGATGACTCTACGTTGCAGCTATTTGCAATGTAGAGACATTGAATCAAATCCACAGCGTCTGTGGGGAGACTCTTCTTGCTCGCAATGGCGACCCAAAGCACCCGAAGCAGACAAGGTACAAATGATCCCATCAAAGAACTTGTGCTGCCTCAAGCTATCGGAATACCAAAATGACCATCAAGGATGAGATGGTCACATACCTTGCATTCAACAAAAGGAAACCCCTATATCATAGTCATCTACAACATGAGGGAATGGAGTCAAGTCATGCATGTCAAATGACAAACTCTCAACATGTTCTACCAAAATCTCGAAGCAACTCTTTTTCAGAGCTACTCATGAAGTCTTACAAGAGTTGTTTCGCCCCAAGAAGCCAACCCAAACAAGTTGACACTGCGTAAGTCTAGAAAGCCGAAGCCAACAGAGACTTGATAGATTGATAGTTTCTTGATGAAGTCAGTCCACACAAATGGTGGACTCAACTGGAACTGCACAAGTAATGACCCCTAATTGGACGATGAATCAAAAAGCGAAGCAAACTTGAGGGAAGAGTCATCGGCGAGTTTCGAAATGGCGCTGACATTTCTAGCACTATGTGATGCTAGTGAAGTAGAAGTAACGGCAAAAAGGAAGAATCCAACTATGAAGATGAAGACCTCGAAGAAGCTCGGACAACGATGTCAGGGGCATCGTCGTCTTTGATGGGAGAGAATGTCACGAGGCATTTTCTCGTGATGCAAAACCTCACGGCACTAGTGCCACTCAACTTAAAGTTATTGGCCGCTCAGCGTCGAATCATGGAACACATGTAGTCGCCTCGCACTGCATAATATTATGGAGTACCAAATTATTCGCACTTAGGGCATTATCTTGTAAGGAATCCTTATAAATGTCCAAGTGACGCTACCCGTATGGTATGCCTTTTATGTTTTCCATTTTGTAATAAGACTCATATACCTACGGTACATTAGGGAGGAGTTCACTAGTGTCTTCCTGGCCCAGATGTATGTTATGTTTCATCATATTTAATACAAGCAAGCTTTCTTAATTCTAGTGTCTAGCCTTGAGCGTGGGGTGGCAACCCACATCGATGACCCTTCTCGGTACCCCGTGGTATCTCGACGGTTCATTCGGACCATGACGAGTAGTCTAACACTCTGGTCATATCCGTGATCGAAAGTCTATAAGAGCGACTCTCAGCACAGTCATCTCGATCATAAATCTTCTATTGGTACTCAAAGGGCATCTAATCGTCGTATGAGAACTCGTATCCGAGAATGACCTGACACATGCACTACGCACAAAGATAGCATAAACTATGGAATGTGTTACTGTGGTTGCAGTCTACGTACACCTTTCATTTATGTTATGTTGATGCTGAAACACATCTTCATCGATATATATATATATATATATGATTTAATGTAGGTGTTGAGCGCTTTACATGTGAAGCGCGTGTCAAGCGGCTTTATGCATAGTTTACTTTATTTTTTTCAATATCTTTCTTCTTGAATAGTTTACATGATCATTGATGGTAACAAAAAATAGTTTTATAACATAAAATGTTATGAAAAATACGTATATCAGTTATGAAGGACAATAATGTACATAAGTTCGTAAAATTTTGAAAATGATGAATATAACTGTTGACAATGATTTGAATCATGTTGTTATTATTCATAAAGAATGATATCGAAAAAAATAAAGTAAATTATACATAAAATCGCTTGACACGCGCTTCACATGTAAAGCGCTCAACACGTACATTAAACTCATATATATATATATATATATATATATATATATATAGGGTTCAATGTTGGTGTAGATTTATGTGTCAATCAACTTTTTTAAGTAAATCGCAAGTACAAGTTGACAGCTTTATTATTTTTTATATATACACTTTATTTGTAAAAATTAACCACTTATCTAAAAAATTGATTGATCTACACTTCCATTAAATTCATATATATATATATATATATATATATATGGGATTAATGTATATGCTGAGCGGTTAAAGTTTTGCATATATGTGGAGCACTGTGGACCGTTGATATCAAGATCAATGGACAAAAGTCTTTGTTCTTATCTTTCTCTCATGAGGTTGGCTCTTCCAGACGTCATCCAATCTGCAAGGATCGTAGACCTCTCTCTTTTCTTTAGCATGAAATGGAAAGCAGGTGGGACGTGATACGAATGAGGATTGTGTGTGTGTGAGAGAGAGAGAGAGAGATCGTGATGGATTGAGAGAGAGAGGTCTGTATCAGAATGGAAAGGAGGTAATAGGAATGAGGATTCACAAAGAGTGAGAGAGAGAACAAGAGAGAGAGAGAGGGACATCGGAGAGGGGGGAACAAAGTGATTTTGAATCAAAGGAGGTGATGAGAGAGAGAAAGAGAGATGTTATGATACGAAAGAGGGAGGGAGGTCGTGATGGATTCACAGAGAGAGAGAGGTCTTAATCAAAGTGGAAAGGAGGTAATAAAAATGAGGATTCACAGAGAGAGAGAGAGAGATGTCAGAGAGGAGCATGCAGTGCCATTCTTGAGTGAGAGACGAAAAGAGAGCAGCGGAACTTGGTAGGATAAAGATATCAGATATCTTTGTCCATCGTCCAATGATCTTGATATCAATGGTTCATAATGCTCAGTATGTATGCAAACTTTTGAGTGTTCAGCATGTACATTAATCCCTATATATATATGAGGTATATTAAGGTGCTACCACTAGTTTTGGTTGTAGGGTGCGACCAACGATTCAGGATCGTCCGATTAAGGTGCAAGTGGATGGATGATTGTGATCATTGCGCCTTCAACCGGTTGGGTTGTACGCCTCATTGCGCCTTGAACCAGTTATGCAGCGCCGAACCCGACGAGATCCGAATGCCCTAGACCGGATGCCCTAGACGAAGATGAAGGGAAATTTGTCGCCTTCTTTCTTGAGACGATGTCGTTCACGAAGAAGATTGGCTTCGTCGACAGATGATACGAGCTCAAAGATCTGCCGACGAGGATTTACTTCTCCTGTGCTTTTGGCGCTCCTTCGTTGGACGAGATTAGTTTTCTGCCTGCTTCCTGTCGGCGCTCCTCCAGCGGAGATCTATCGACAACGAGACGAGCTCAGAGGAGAGACAAGCTCTTCGTCCTACTTCTCCTGTGCTCCTCCTCCCCCTCGTGCGACATACGACATTGGATCTGATGCCTGCTTCCTGTCGGCGCTCATTCGACAGACGTCCCGAGCTTTGGGGTCGAGCACCCTGATCAGCTAATCATGACGACAAGTAAAGTTTAGTGATTGTTTACTAATTGTTTAGAACCTTATTGTCTATCTTAATGTCATAATTGTTTATTTTGAGGTAAAAATGTTAATAGAAATGCATACTTATAGATACCCGAGAAATATGATGGGTTCAAGTGAATTGCCTGACGTTGAGAACCAGGACGATTTCTTCATCTCGACGGCAGTTTCTTCATTCTCATGTGAGCATTCTGTCGAGAGTCATGGATTGAACAACAGCCCTCGACTAACAAGGTAATTACCTTATTTTGCTAATAGATGACATATGATTGCTTAACTTTGCTACCTATGACATTGTTATTTTGATTTGTGTACATAGAGAGCATAATATTGAAAATGTAGATGAGATTAATGAACAGTTTCATTATGGCGATGGCAAGCCCTTCGTCGGAATGATTTTTAATTCAAATGATGAAGCGTATCGTTATTATAACCTATATGCTAGAACAACCAGATTTTCTATAAGAAAATTTGCTTACCATAAGCCAGATGGAATAAAAAGAAAATATGGGAGCAGAATTTTTGTCTGTTCTAAGGAAGATCTTAAAGACCTCAAACGGAATGATAGAGAAGATGTGAAACGTAGGATAGAACAAAGAACCTGATGTGAGGCTCATATTTTTATCGGTGAAAGGAATGACAATAAGTGGATTGTAAAAAGGTTTCAAGAAAAACACAATCACTTGTTAGCGACCCCCACAAAAGTCTTGAGGTTGCGATCACATAGTAATTTGTGTGATACTTCTAAGGATCACATCACACAATTTCGTGGTGCTGGATTAGGTCCTTCTAATATTGCTAAAGTTCTTAATTTCTCAGGAGCTCCATCTATTACAACACAGGATTGCATAAACCACTTGAATGCCAATAGACAAAATAATGTAGGCAAGGAATGCATGAGTGTCATTTCTTATTTCAAGTAGAAAAAGGAAGATGATGTCGGCTTCTATTTTGAAATGATTGTGAATGAAACTAATACTGCAAGAAATGTATTTTGGGCAGATAGCAGATCTAGAGACAATTATGCAACTTTCGGAGATGTCGTAGTGTTTGACACAACTTATCGTACTAATAAGTTTTGTATGTCATTTGCACCCTTCACAGGTGTGAATCACCATATGCAATCTATTTTATTTGAATGTGTTTTGCTTGCCGATGAAATAGAAGAAACATTCACGTGGTTGTTCCAAACATGGTTAAATTGCATGAGAGGAAAAGAACCCATATGCATTATCACCGACCAATATATTGCTATGAGAAATGCTATCAGTAAGGTATTTCCAAACACAAGACATCGATTTTGCATTTGGTATATTTTGAAGAATGCAGTCATCAATACACGCAAATTGGACAATGGAAAAAGTCATTTCATCAAGGATTTCAAAAAATGGATATATGGGTCAAGGAGCATTGGACAATGCGAAGAGGAATGGCTTTCTTTGAAAGCAACTTATGACATTTCAGATGGACATTGGACAGAAATGATGTTCACTAAACGTCATTTTTTGGTACATATTTACTTTAGTGATGTATTTTGTGCGGGCATGTCATCATCACAAAGATCTGAATGTATTAATTCATTTTTTGATGGCTTTGTTAACTCTCAGATGTTTTTAACAGAGTTTGTTGTGCAGTATGATAGAGCTCTTCAATGTCGTCGAGAAGCAGAAGAACGAGAGAATTTTAAAAACTTACATTCCACACCTGCATTGAGCTCTATAAATTTATTGGAAGCACATAGGGGAAGGTGTATACTCAAAAGATATTTGCCTTATTCAGAAAGAATTCAAAGTTATCAGTGACTTTTGTGCTCAAAAAATTGTCAAAGATAGCAATCAAGTGGTGTATTCCATGGTGATGGGAACTGAAGATCGAAGTTACATTGTTGAGTTTAGTAAGCATGAGGATATTTCGGTGAGATGTTTGTGAAGTTACATTGTTGAGTTTAGTAAGCATGAGGATATTTCGGTGAGATGTTTGTGTCGAAAATTTGAACAAGAAGGGGTGCTTTGCGCACATGTTTTGCATATTCTCAACAAGAAAGGTATAACAAGTTTGCCGGAGAAATATATTCTCCATCATTGGACTATCGATGCTTGATATTTAAAAGCACGATTAGTCCATCAACATACATGTGAGAAACAAACTCTTAGTACTCTTAAAAAATGGGCATGGAGAAGAAATATTTGGATGCTTAATAATTTTGGTTTGCATCCAGACGATCATCTCGATTTTGGATTGTCAATCGTGAATGAAGTGCTCCAAAAGTTTGAAACTTTTAAGATTGTGGATTCCGATGAAAATGTCTTGACATCGACAACTCTAAAAGAAAGTCCAACAGAATTACAAGTTATGATTAATAACCCAACTTATGTCAAAGCCAAAGGAAGACCTAAGAAAATGCAAAGAATAAAATCGGGGGTCGAAATAGGAGTACCTGCCCCGTAGCCAAGGTAATCTCTTTTTACTTCGTGTGTTGCTCATTTTATTGTGTTGTTCATTTCGTGTGTTGCTCTTTGAATCATTAGGCAAGAGAAGAAGAGGGGGAAAAGAGGAGAAAGGGCAAAGCAATTGAGGAGGTTGATGATGAAGCACTATAGGAAGACATGACATTCTATGACGATGAATAAGAATGTAGAAGGTGACATACTTGCATTCTTAATGTCATGTGCAAATGCAAATGGTTTATTCGTAGTATAATAATAGGTGTATGCTGTATGAAAAATACTTTTGAACACCGGAGGGAGAAAGGTGGTGTGGGTTAATCCTTTGAGAATATGTAAACTCTTCCAATCAAAATGGCATGTTTGGATGAGTTGGCGGTAAAACATTGTCAAATGTTATGATACGTGTATTTCTTTCTTTCTTGTCATCAAATGACATGATACATGTATGTTGTGTTTACAGTTTGTACATATGTATTTCTTTCTTTGTTGTCATCAAATCATATGATACATGTTAGTGGCATATTCTCTTAGTATTCACAATTAGCGAATGAATCTAGTTGAGAGAGCACGAGTAATTCTCCGAGAACTTTTCATTTCTTTGAATTGAAGCTAATAACTGGCTCATTCTTGTTGGCAGGTCTGATCGGTAGCGGAGCTTGCAGTTGAACTGGACATTGGATTTGTCGGCCATCCTGTGAACCGGCTATCAGTGGCATATTTTTGTAATTTAAAGTGTGGGCTGAGAAGGTCATGTAGCCTTAGAGATGATGTTTTGCTTTCACATCGATAGTTCGACGCCGATATATAAACTTGTGTTGTCTCGGTCTGTTTACTGGCAATGTCATGCCATGTCTATAAAACGTCCGTGTGTTGTCGGAATGTTGATGCAATCTAATGGCATGAAAGCCCAACATGAACTCTTCTCTAGCATATTCAAGTCCGGATTATTTGTAGGGATGGTGAGAAAGATATTCTTATATTTGCACACCCCCACGCTACAATGTTTCTATGTTGTTTTTAATGCTTCTATCGTTAGTTATATGCTGTTCGACGAGGCGAGGAGATGGTCTGTTACATGACCACTCCATGGGGTGCTCTGTTGCTCGGCATGCTGGATTACGATAAAGGCTGCGAAAGTCATACAGGAACGATAAAAAGCTAGAGGATGATATATGGCTATTGAAGAATCAAAACATGGGGGGTTTAATATGGTCCTAGTTGATAAGTTGATATGTCCTAGTTTAACATGGGGGGTTTAATACACCTATTATTTTACATGACATTCTATGACGATGTAGGATGATATATGGCTATTGAAGAATCAAAACATGGGGGGTTTAAAACTTGCTATCTAACTTAAAATGTGGCATGAAGTCATCAACTACCTTCTACATTGCTAACTAACCAGCAATATGAAGCCATCCCTTGTAAGCATAACACTTTGTTCCTTCTTCGGATAATTCACAATATAAAGCACATTGCAATAAGCCAGATTCGAAATATAAAGTAACATTTCAATAAGACATATTCCAAATGAGTTCTAAGAGTAAAATATTACATAAGTACACACTTACATCCAACAAAAATTACAATTTGACAACTTATTTCAATACATATATTAATATCAGGACCAAGAATATGATTATCTTCTTAAATAATCTACAGTTTCTCTTTTCTTCCTCGATTATCGTTTGTAATCTTTTCCTTTCTTCTTCCATCATCTCTTGAGATCTTTTCCTTTCTTCTTCGACCACCGCTTGGAATTTTTCCTTCTCAGCTTCACCATCGGATTCCATTTGCTTCATCCTCCTCATCAAACCATTAAGAAGGAGCTGATATCGAGGTTCAACTGCTGGATCAAGCCATTGGAAGTATCGACAACCTCCATCCCGCTAGTGAATAAGAGAAATATAAGACAAATATAGAAGTAATCTAAAATCAAAATATTATTGAATTCCATAATTACCATCTTACTTCATAATACTTACATCCAAAAAATTTTTGACCTGGATTTGCTTCTGTCCATGAGGTTTTGATAACAACTTCCTCGTGACAATTGCATAATGGTATAGTGGAACATTTCACCTTCGTCATAATACTGAAACATATATTAATGAGAACATGGACATGAACTATCTGCATAAATCAGTAGGCAGGACACAATAAATGAGCTCTGCAAAAATGGTGAAACACCCTGATAAGGACACAACAGATTATTTCTCAATTGAATTGTAATGTATTTAAATGATTTCTTCTCAATGGGTTTGCAACAAGTTTAGTACATATAAATGATCACAATGAGAATTGAGAGGCAAGTAATGCATAATCGAGAGGCAAGTCATGCAACAGGTTGTGCAGGATTACATTGTATAATTGAGAGGCAATATGATTCAATAGATTAGCAACCCTAAATTCAATCTAAGCATATTCAACAAAATCGAGCAGAGAATTAATATTCACTTCTGCTTGCCGTCGTGATCGGACCTTGTCAATGAAGGGGAGTAGCTCTACGTTTGTCGTCGTGATCGGATCTCGTCTCGTCCTCGACAAAAGTCACCGTCGCACGTGGGGGAGGAGGAGTACCGCCGGATCTCGTCGAGGGAGGGGAGGGATATCGTCTCGTCAGTCATCGGCAGATGTCGGCGCATGTGGGGGAGGAGTAGCGCCGGATCTCATCATGGGTGGGGAGGGATATCGTCTCGTCAGTCGACCGCTGAGCGCCCTCAGATCTCGTCCCGTTAGTCGTCGACAGATCTCGCTGTCGCACGTGGGGGAGGAGGAGTGGCGTTGGATCTCATCAAGTGAGGGGAGGGATATCGTCTCGTCAGTCGACCGCTGAGTGCCCCCGGATCTCGTCGACAGATCTCGTCGTCGTCAATAGATCTCATCTTCGTCGACAGATCTCGTCGTCGTCAACAAATCTCGTCAGTGGGGGAGGGGAGGGATTTCGTCTCCTTAGTGGACCGCTGAGGGAGGAGGAGTGGGGATGATGTCGCCGACGAAGGAGATTGGTTTCGTCTAGGATTTTAGGGCAACTTAGGGCATCCGGTTCAAGGCGCAATGAGGCGTACGACTCAACCGGTTCAAGGCGCAATGATCACAATCGTCCATCCACTTGCGCCTTGATCGGACGATCCTGAATCGTTGGTCGCACCCTACAACTAAGAGTAGTGGTAGCACCTTAATATACCTATATATATATATATATATATATATATATATATATGCACGTACGCGCGAGTGGGAACATGGCTTTGTAACTTTCACCATAAGAGTTAAAGTTACATGGCCCATGGGGCGATTCCGAGATCAACTCTGCCACCTCCATCCTCCCCATTTGGCCCCTGGAAACGTCGACCAACCAGCCACTAAAACTAAGGCTGACAGTGAAACAACGTCAAAAGATGATCCGCTACGAACTTTTGCCATTTCCTCCACGTACTTTTGATGCTTACAGTTGAGGTCAGGCCACCTGCAGGGCATGGCATCGGGGGCTCGATCCATTTGACAACGACGACACCTGAGATCCGGTACTTTGAATCAGAAGATACACGGAGTAGGACATCTCAAGGACTGGCAATGAGAAAATAATATATATCACAGTTCACGCACCATGATATATGCACTGCAAACTTGAATCGAAGGTACTTCAACAAGGGGATCAAGTTCGTTGAGCTCCGAGTTAAACATGAAAAAAAAAAAAGAAAGAAAGAGTTAGCAAGCTGCGTTCGAGCTTCTAAAAGATGTCCCTGGGACAAAGGCTTTGGGTAATATAGGGCAGTAGTTTTCGAACAAGAAAGAGGAAAGAAAAAGAAGGAAAAAATTGTTCAGAGATTACAACAAAATCTTCTTGCAGCTTCGAGCTTTTAACTAATTAAGAATTTCAGTAACCGGTGCTTTGTGTCTGCCTATATAATATTGTGTGGTTCGTTTTTTAGAGTGAGAGTTAATATGCGTAGGCTTCTGCTTTTGATCAATTGGTGATTGCTTTTAAGGCACTTAATGCAAGAGAAGAGCGATTTTATTATATATTGACCTAGAAGAGCGTGCCAATGTGTTACGAACCAAAAAATAACCCGTATATATACAATATCTACCACGAGCATATATATATATATAATATCTACCACTAGCGGGTTATTTTTTGGTTTGTAGCACACTGGCACGCTCATATAGATGCTTAAGCGTGCTCTTCCTAAGTCAATATATAATAACATCGATATATATAGATAGGATCATCGATATATATATATATATATATATATATATATAGATAAAATGATACACACCATATTATGATTACATTTTGCATACTAGAGTCTAGGAAAGATCTCCAATGTCCAAAGTCTAGTTGAGTATCGTTGGCTAGGAAATGTGACTGTAAAGTGTAAGGTGTACTCAAAATTTATTCAATTCACTATGCATTCAAAGGCATAAGATGTGAGGAAATGTGATTTTTTTTCTTTTGTCATTTTTCATTTATATGAGCAAGGGCCAAAATGTTTGCATCTCCTGATGTACGGTGTATACAAATAATTATGCATATATGTGTGATATTCCTTGTCAGCGTTGGAAACTATTTTCCATAACAAATAAAGTTCTCAAATTGACGTGCCCATTAGGTCTGGACGATAGCGGCTCAAGTTGAGTAAAGCCCCACGCTTCCTAATAGCACCAAGTGGCATAAAAAACTGAATAAATACATTTCAAAGCCAACTCTTCGATATTGGAAGAGTTAATTTTGTTATGCTTCATGAAACATTTTTTGCTCTTTACATCACAATCACACGAAATTTAATCTTGTCTTCTGCGCCACATCTCAGACGTGCTAGTATTATTCTCAGTAGTGATTAAGACAATCTTTGGTCCATCAAAATTAGACTGACAAATTTGAATGTTAGTGAAAGAGGAATATTAATGCGGCTATCTACATAAATTTGGTATGAGAAACAAGGAGAGGACGATGGAAAATACAAAAAAAAAAAAATTCATGTGACAAGAATATCCACATTTATATATAAATTCACGTCAATTTGTAGCATTCTGTGTGATTTGATTAATTTCAATCTCCATGGAAGATGAGATGAAAATAAGAGGTCTCCCATTCTCAACAACTACAACCATAATGTAACTGTAAACAAAGAAGACAACGTTAATAATACATTATGCTTAGTAATCGATGGGAAAAAAGAGCAACCACAAGCCTTACTTCATACTTGTACAATATATCAAAAAAGACACCCTCTCTGGTTGCATCTTTGCTTGAAACCCTAATAACGATTGGATATTATTAGGGTTAGGGTTTTCATATGTGTACCGATCAGATGGAACGGCCAGATGATCGATCTGCTCGAGAACGACTCTCATATATACGATCAACAGGAAGAAAAGGTAGAGATTTAGAAAGGGTATAACATGCAGGAAGAAAAACAGGCTACGGAAAGACCACAAGTTACCTTCTTTGTTATCTCCACGGAGGCATGTAATCAATTAAGAACATAGGCAACTAGGGTTTAGGACCGCAAGTTACCTCCGCACGCGCACCCATCAGCAGATGAAACCGCCAGATGATCTGATGATTAATTGCTTCGAAGCCCCCCATTGTGGAGATCATGTGTTATCAGATCATGCTGGCAGCTTCATCCACTTGTGGGTGCACCAAGACATGCAGCACCCGATGGAACAGTAATATGCGTGCAGTGCAGGAAGAGGAAAGGAGAACGGCAGCAGGCAAAGCGATCTGATGAATCCTTATTGCAGAGGCTTCAGAGAGGGAAGAAGAGGGGGTTGGAACTTGGAACAGGATTTGGAGAGGGCCAATATATACCAGAAGAAAGAGAGTCATGAGATGTGAAAGCCTTTATTTCAGTCGCCAAGGAGGTCCACAAACTTTTATAGGAGTAAAAAATATTAAATTAAGTAATAAAAATTACAAAAGTTCTACTAATTAATAAGCATGTCTGTTCGTGAGTTGAGCAATATGTGACAATTGCACTTTATGCAAAAGCCATTTTTTGGATGACCGATGGTTTAACACTCGCGACGAAAAGGAGCGTCTCGATTCATCATCGAACCTAATTAATTTAGTTACGACGCGTACATGTAGGTGAAGTTCTCATCAGAAATTTTTTGCAAACTCAAGATATTGTAAGTGAGCAAAAATTGCTTATCACTCCATTCAACTTTTATAAGAGTAAAAAATATTAAATTAAGTAATAAAAAGTAAAAAATATTAAATTAAGTAATAAAAATTACAAAAGTTCTACTAATTAATAAGCCTGTCATGAGCTGAACATACAATTATACTTTATGCAAAAGCCTTTTTTAAATAGTGGATGATTTAACTCGCGCAGCACTAAAGAGCGTGTGAGTTTAAAGTCTTATCATCCTCAATAATTTAATTAGATTTCCCCGCGTCAAGTACATGTAAAGCTCTTATCAGAATTTTTCTATATTTGCAGAAATTCAAACTCAAGACATTGCTTCTCACCCGTCACTTTAGTATGTTAAATCTCTTCGTGATCTGCCCTGACAAAAACAAAGATTTTCTTTCCAAAAGAAAAAAGAGGAGTTACAACCTTAAAGTATTGTTCGAGTGGCTGGGGAGTTCTCGTTCATGTGATCCATTCCTGGTTTCTTAGTGTTTTTTTTTTCTCATTGCTACCTGTTCCGAATAGAAATTCGAACCACTACCACTCAGAATAATTTGTACTATTTTGAGGTCGCACGTCCCAAGCCCGGATAAAGGAGGAGGGTTGTGTTAGGCCCCGACAGCGTAAAACTCTGTCGAATCTCATGAACATGGATCAACGAATCGGAATGACGTCGTATGATCCATGTAGCCGACCCCACCTAGTGGGATAAGGCTTTGTTGTTGTTGTTGAGGTCGCACGTCGTCCTCGAGTAGAAACAGAAAAAGTACTTTTGTTGTATGCATTGAAATATCGAAAAAGAAGTTTAACCAAGGTCTGAGTTCAAATGCTGATAGCCCAAATGCTCAATAGATACTTCTTTAACATCGGTGGTCATAAAAACGTTAAGAGAAGGTGGAATCATGGTCCCAAATGGAAGAAGCATATTAAATAAGGTCATGGCAACAGGCCACCCCCACACAGCAGGGCTAAGTTTGAGCCTTTAACACCTTTTCTGAGGGACCAACTCATGCAACTCCCTCACGTCCCATTAGTAGAGAGATGGTGGGGCTTCGTTTTGATCCCCTTTTTGGACCATTGTTTTTTTTTTCTCCTTAATTCCTCTATTCTCTGGTATCATTTCTTTTCAAAAAGAAAGAAAAAGGGAGAAGATTGCATGCAGTACCTCTCTCTCTCTCTCTCTCTCTCTCTCTCTCTCTCTCTCTCTCTCTCTCTCTCTCTCTCTGGAATTAAAGGAAGACTAGCATCTTGACCTATAAAAGGAGACTATCTCATGTGACCATCCGATGCTTTTAATAATTGGTTGCCAAAATAAAGATCCAGTTATAATGTACTTTCGTCGGTGGTTTCAAATTGTAGCTGTTCATGAGCTACCACGTACAACTTCAATCTAATACATAATCTTTTAACTTTTAAGCACTATTTGCATTCTATTTTAAGGTTCAATTTATATAATAACAATGCGAACATGCAAAAATGAATCAGTATTAGGGGAAAAAAGGCTTTTTGGAATAGCTGAAACAATGGGTGGCAATTTACACCCTCACAAAGAATAAATACCAACAAAGCCATAGTTTATAAATCACATTACAACAGCCCACCCCCACCCTTTCCCATTGGTCTTCTGTTCCTTTATCTTCCCTCTTTGTGGTTCAATGCTTTTCTCGCACACTTCGTTGCTGATAGTTCTAGTCCTCAAAACATTCTGTATAAGACATCCTATGAAAATCCTATATGCACTGCTGACCGCCTATTTACAACAAAAACAGGTAAACCAGCATAGTGGACTTCGTGATCACTGTGTTGTGATGAAAGTATTCTTCATTTTTTTCCTGTAAAATTAAGTAATCTACCGGTTAGCAGAAAGAACAAACTCCACTTCCTCAAGCGAGCTGCTCTGTCATCCTCAGGCTTGTTCCAATTGTTGCCACGCTGGCCTTCGGCTGCCTTTCTCACATGAAACAGGACAGGAGACCGATTGTGAGCATAAGGAACCTGGATGCTGAACTTTTAATCAATGATTAATTCAATTACTGCTTTTGGCTTTACGAATTTCTCAAACTGTCTTCAAGAAGAGTCCATGACAGCAGACTTCCATTTGCATCACCACTCAACAACTGCTTAAGGTCACTTGGAAGGTGGAGTGCTGTAACAGGATGCTTATGATATTTGAACACTTTGCGAAGAATCAGTTTATACTCTAGTGCACTCCCACTTGAACCGAAGCCTCCCATTCCACTAGTGGGTGACTTGCTTTTGGTACTCCCCTCATCTGTAGAACAATGCACCATGTTCCAGACCTTCACTGCTCCACTCTGGTGACCAGTCACATACCAGTTTGTCTCCTGCCAATCTGAGTGGGTAGCACTTGTCACAGATAAGATAAGATCAGAAGGGAGTTGTGAGGTATTGACAACTGCGAGACAATCACCATTAACACTCCAGACTGCAAGGAGAATTCCGGCAGCAGTTAAAATCTCTCCAGTGAGTTCATTCACATGTACAGCAGAAACTGGAGCAGGGAACAATGGAAGCTGCTTCACAAAGACCAAGTTTGCGAGATCCCATAGTATCACACTACAATCTTCGGAACCTGTTACAATCAGTGTATAAGGTTGACTAACATGAAGGCATGTGATCTTGGAGGTATGAGCACAGAGGGCACGCTCCAAACTCAGCTGATGGTCCACTCGCACCCCATCTTTGACAAATCTCCAAACTGCAATGACACCATCATCAGCCCCAGTGACCAGAAATTGACCATCATGACTCACCCCAGCACACTGAATTTGATTCCCACCATGAAGATTTTCATGCGTAGAAAGAAGTTTATCCTGGTCATAGCTCATTAATCTCAAGCTTCTATCTGGGAAACCCCATGATATATACTTGCTATATGTTACTGGTTTGAGCAAGCTATTTGCTCCAGCAGTGAGAATCTTTTCATTAAATGTCACAATCTGAGATATTGATGAAGATGTCCGCCGGATTTGCTGGGGAACCAAGTTAATACAATGTCGAAGAGGATGAGGTGGAAGCTTTTTGTCTGTTCGTCTTTTAACATGGGGCTTGAGGAATAACTGCTTTGGTGTCTGACCAAAGTGATTGATCTGGGCCAATATTGAGGCTTTCATCGTCGGGTCAGAAACAGAATCTATGTCAACGTTTCCCTCATACGTATAGTGATAGAAAACATTAACAGCTTCTTCAGCTGCCTGTAAAACATTCATTTAAAGAAATGGATAGTTATTAACTGCATAGTCAATATAAATTATTGAAAGAATATGATTTATTAATGTCCAGAAGGCACAAACATTTTTTTTCTCTGATAAAAAAGCAACATCCTGCTATCATGACTCTTCAACAAAAAGGTTGCAATAAGTTTATAGACCATGATGCATCTCATATAACAAGAAATTGATGTCCAAGTTCATGACTTAAATTGATTACATTAGTATTTCAATCACTAGTTTAAAATGAACAACCGTGTGGAAGGGCAGGCCACCATATAACAAAAATTAAGAGAGACACAGGAGACCAACTGAAAGCTCTTACTTTCAGTGGAAAAGAAGACAAAAAAAAAACTGAAGGATCATGCTTATACCATAAGCAAATTGATTGAACAGTTTGGTCCTTAGTTGTAAGTCAACAAAAATTCCACTTATTCACAAGGGTAAGTATCCCATTGTATCATTGATGTTGCATCTAAAAGTCACTATGATCTTAGCAAAACTTGACTGATCTGGCTAAAGACTAGTTTACAAACAAAGATCAAATATCAATGACACAACTTCTGCATTGTACCAAAGATCAAATCCTTTTGCAAGCAATTTTCTTATTTATGTGATTATGTTGGCACAACAGATACAGAGCCCAACCAAACAAAAATAAAGCTTCATTTTGCATAGAGACTAACTTGTAAGTATCGGTATATTACAAACTACCTATGGAAATGAACTGCTATTTTCCAGAAGTGCACAGAGTTCTGCAGCTATTTGTATAAGGAGATATAGGAATTAATATAATAGTTACCAGGTGAGATGCCGTTGACAAGACCATTTACTGCATGTGGCAGCTGGGAAGTTTTTCTTTGACATGAAATGTCTTTTAGCATGCAAAAGAAGGTTTATATGTACTATTCATTTGAGGTTAATTTTGGAGTAACATAAATATTAAATATCATAAAGAAGATCAGCTCTCAGAACAAACAAAATAAAAAAGAAGGATCAGTAAGAACTATAATCAGGGTCCACTCACTTTTCCTCTCTGTTTATATCCAAATATAAGATCTATCCAGTGATGCAAATTCTCAGAAATGTAATCTGATTCCAAGGCTTCTCGATGCTTCCTTATAAATTCTCTAGCACTTCCTTTTGCCCACGGGGGGAGAATTACATCACCAACCTGTGAAACAACTAGACATTTTATCCTTAACTAAAACAGAAACAAGATATACATATCTTGAATAAGAACTGATGACAATTTGAAAAGGCAAAGAAAGAGCCCCAATAATTATAATCAAAACAGATGATCAAACAACTGAAACTCTAAAAGTTGACCCACCTTTTCACCTGATTGCTTTTCCCCCAAGTCGAGATTAAATCTATTCTCAAGAAATTCAGGCATATAGAAAAATTCTGGAATTAGTTCCTTCACATCTGATGTGTTGCTCTTTCCAGCAGCACTTGACCATGTATCTCTTATGCTGTTAAAAAGGCGGTCTGCATGGTCAAACTGACCACCTTGTAATTTCTGGTTTTCAGTACTAAAAGGTGGTAACCTTAATAGATAGAAAAGAACAATTCCTGCACTTGAATAATGGGAGCCATAATGAAATTTGGGAACATCAGGATCATCCCAGCTTTCATACCTGGAACAAAAAGACGACCAAATGAGACCAGGAAATCACACATATTGATAAGAAAACCATGATGTAGTTGACAACCTTTTCCTGAATTCATCTTCTCCCTCTGGTGTTTGGCAACCCATTGGTTTGTCAAGTTTGCGGAACGTCTGAGGATTTGTAAAATCCAGAATTTCACTCTCATAATCAGCAAGAACCCATGGGAATACTGGATATTGCGTGAGATCGCTGTACCCACGTCCTGCAAGAGTGTTCAGGTGCATGAGGTATTGAAAGTTGCTAATTTCTCCAGTCTGCCACCTCTTTGAGAAGGATTTTGCCATGATCTTAAACAAACGACTACCCTCATTAGCCTCTTGCTTTGATGTTCCAGAAATTGTCATGTCCAACCTAGAAAATACATTACTATCAGAGTGTGTAACATAAAAAAAGCAGCATGCACAGAAAATAACCATCAAACATCTTAGAGATGGAGATCTATAGTAGAAAAACAGCAGAAAATTGATAAATGAAACTAACTTGACGAAGAAATGTATATGAACTCCATTTTCAAGCATTAAAAGAGCGAATTAACCATAACTGGTAGCAGTCATTTGCTACATGCTTCTTATAACAAAATATTTAAATAATTTTCTTAATGAAAAAAATGTAAAATACCAATATAATTTTAGTATGCAAATCATCCAATCAATAACAATAGATTAAAAACTCAAAGCAAGACCACGGAATTCAACCAGACAAAACACGGGCAAAGGAAAACATACATGCTATTCCGTGGGAGATTCATCGCAACCAAGTTCCTGAACACTTCTTCTCGTTCTTTCTTGTGGAAGACCAAGAGATCATTACACCCATCCATGCTAAATATTTCAATAGCAACTGGACGGAGCTGATAATCGCGTTTCAGGAGCTCATGGATGCTATCCAGTTTCCACATATGCCATTGATGGGGCAGATTACTGCTACTCACCAGTTTTTCCTTTCCCCAAGCACCTCCATTGTATGCCCATGCTCTTCCACCAACTAATGATTTTACTGTTGTATTCCATGGAGAAGATTTAAATTCGAATTCAGTGGTGCCCAAAACATCTTTTTTTACACCCAAAGCTTGATCAATCACTGATAGATCATCCTCACTTTCTTTTTCGCATATGCATCCAGAATCGTCAATGAAGAAGTTCTCAATTACATACAGGCACAGATCTCCTATAAGAAAGATACCATCATGTTTGTCAAGGCCTACAACTCGTTCACAATTATATTTGAACCTTATCTTCTCGGAAGGTTCAAGATATGGCCTGATAAGGTATTCACCATTATCAAGCAGTTCTTTCTCTTGTTTATCACCCTGAGCCCTCGCATCATCCACCTTCAATGAAGAAGACTGCCTTGGCGAACCTAGCTCAGATCTAGCATTTAGACCCTCTGCCATCTGAAGAGAGTAGGAACTTGACTTTGCACCAAACTCAAGGGCAGAATGAAGGCTTGGCTCATGTACACTACTACATCGGTCATCATTCCAGCCAGATTGAGGAAACTCTGAGTTTTCAAGCTTGAACCCTCCATCTTCTTTGATTGACTCTTCATAATCACCACTGTCAAAAAACTTCTGATGAGCACCATCAGTTAAAAAGTTCAAATATGAATCTGAGTCGGAACCAGACATGTGTCCATGTTCTCGTGTTTCCATTGTATTCTTTGAGTCTTCTATCTCAAAACCTCTAGTAACAAGATTCTGGATTGTATCAATTCTCAATTTGCAGCGTTCAAGTTTCTTGCGCATTCTATATGGTCCTTCAATAGGACAGAGTTGCCATTCAGGTTCTAAAGAAGAATGCCGAATAGGAAATACCCCCCTTTCATGAACAAGTTGCTGAATCTGAGCCTGCCACTCACTTTCTGCATGGAGAACCCATCCATATTTATCTTGGCGGATGGCTCTCAGTTGCGTAGACATAACATCACGAAGAGACTCAAGAGCTGCTCTTCTTTCATTTATTTGTTCCCAGTGTTTCGTACCTAATTTTGCAGCTTCTTTTGCCTTCCTACTCATTTCCCTCTTACGACGAACTTCCATGCCTTTTATTCTCACACCTGGAAATTTTGATGATCCAACAACATACTGCACCCACATAATGGATGCACACTGCTCCAAGACTTTATTGACTGTCTGCTCAGATGCATGAAGCCATTCGAAGAAAGCAGAGGGGTTCCCTGTCAATAATGTATCAAAGCCCCCGTGCAGAATATCCAAGGTTGGACCTTGATTTGGTTTTGAAACAAGTAGATCCTCAATTGCTGGCCGGCGATGCAATAGCAGGTATTTTATGACATCCATTGCCAATCCTTGAGCAATTGGTCTTTGGTCATCGAGGAGAGCAATCATATTCACACAAAGACAGCAAATCAATTCAGTGTCAAGATTTGTTGGGCAGAGTACAAGCCTCTTATTAGCTACTATTAGTTGCAATATCTTGCAAATATCAATAGCAGATTCGTCTTGAACCATTTTAGCAAATAAAGCTCTCCCACTTTCAGATTGGAAGCTCAAACTTGTAAGGAGATCATCTTCTCCGATAGACTTCAAGAATAAAGGCAGAAAACAGTACATTATCACCCGATTTGTATTTTTCAAAAGAGCATGAATGTATGACTCAAGTTGCTTGTTTCCCCTTGCCATTGACAATATTCCCTTTCCTGGAGGTGCTGCCTCTTCAATGCGACCATCTTTATTTGCAAGTTGTAACATTGACAACAAAAACTCTAAAATTCTAAAAACGCCAACTGGCTCGGGGAAAGAGCCCATGTAAACACGATCCACTATCATCCAACAAAGAGAGTCCAAATTCACACTCCAACGGTTCTTATCAAGTTTTGTTTCATCCTCTTCATCATCACGCAAGAGGCGCCTTTCCAAGAAGTTCATTAAACGACTTAGACACAATCCTTGGAAAACCAAAGCAGATTCAGCATCTGCATATAATGGAACAGCTTCCAGAATATGTTCTACAAATTGGGTTGCCTTCAGCTGCTCTGTGACAATGTCTGCAAGGATTTCTGCAATGAAATCTAAAACTGCAGTAGCTCCAGCAGAACAAGGACCACCTCCATACCCTGAATCATCAATCTCTAATAAGAGTTTGGGATTTATAGGAAAGAATGCATTTGTGGAAGATGACTCCTGTGAGTTCAATCTTGCTTCAGATGATCCATCAAATTCACTCATCGAAAAAGAAGATCTCATAGATGGTGTGGTGTTTAACTTAGCTTTTGAGTCACTGATACTGCTGGTGCTTCCAAACAATGATGTCCCTGCGAGCACAGGAGATGCACCAGGGGTCGCTGTCATTTTAGTATTTGAACTTTCAGACAGATTTGGAGAATAAGGTGCATCATATGAAGGTGAACTGATGGAATCTGTTGGTTGAACAGGATCTGGAGTGCCATCAAAACCAGAATTACGAGAATCGGGTGCAGCTGAATTGATTGAGGTTTGAATAACATTTTGATCCTCAGAACTCTTTTGAGTGTCTGCACCATCTCTGTTTGAAGATTCTATATCAGTGGCACCATCCAAACAATTTTGTGAACCTTGCACATCTTCGGAACTAGTACTTTTATGTTCTCGGGGAAAGCTATTTATACTCATGGAAGTTTTTGCAGAGTGTTCATTATCAGGAGGCAAGTTGGAAAATGTGTTTTGTGAACTGGCCTTATCCTCATCATTAATGTTCTTCTCATCAGGCAACTTGGTTGTTAGTTCTTTCGCCATTTTCAAGGCACAATCCGCTCTGCAAAGAAGAAGATATTGCTTAAATAAATGAACAAAACTAAGTAGAGAGAAACACATTGGTTTCAAAAACATAAGAGAGAAATTCAAGTTGCAATGAACACCAAAAAAGATAACAGAAAAAGAGGAAATAAAAAAACATACAGAAAGGGTTTCTAGGTACATACCTTACACAGGAAAAATACAGATCCACACAGCTTTCAAGAAACTCTGTTCTCCTGCATAAAACAGAGAAAGGAGGGCATGTTTTTGCCAAGTCAACCATGAAACGTAAAACTGAAGTTGCTGCATTTGGCGCCCCCGCATCTCCACCCATCAATCGTGCTGCATATGTCTTATGCATTAGAGCCTCTCCTTGAAGGTCTCCTGCCATATCAGCAGCTGCTTCTACAAGCTCTGCAACTAGGCTTCCACTGGAATGGGACAGATTACCATTTTGATGTGCAAGCATTGACTGAACACTCACTCTATCAAATGTAGCTTTTGCCATTGCGATTACAATTTCCAACAAATCCACAAATTTTAGCTCTCCAGAGTTTCCATCACTAGGCAAAAGAGCAAGGAAATCAAGCATTCGAACTTCTGGCACTCTAGGATAGACGTCCTTTCCAAATATTAAACAGAAGAGTATATAATATATCTCAGGAGAATCGTAAAAGCTAGGAAGAACACGGGTCAATCCTTGGTAACCTCCGCTGGTCCGAAACTTCAGAGCAAATGTAGGAGAAGAAGTAAGGCATACTCCTAAAAGAGTCATAATCCATCTCATGCTCGTTGGATGCACAGCTTCATCAAGGAAAAAGGTGACCAACTTGGATGAGACAATCTTGTGCCACTGCTCAAGCAATTCTTCTGCATTGATGGTCATTTGTAAATCAATTAACATCTCCAATAACATGTCCCTTACAATAACATGTTTGCCCATAGTCTCTCGAGCAATTGGGTTGTGTGGAGTCGCCTCAGGTGGATCGAATGTCATAATCACAAAGTTAACAACGAGTTCTAGTTCAGAAGGCACAAAACCATCTTCTAAAATAACACCAAGCAGTACCACAAGCTTCTCCAAAACAGCAACTTCAACATCACCACGTTGAAGAGTCACCAGTAAGTGTTGGACTAGATTAATTTGCCGTAAGAGTGTAAGGTTATGATTCCTATACCAATGCATAGATACCATTCGCTCAAGAAATGCAAGAAGGGCAATTTGAATTGAAACAGGAGCAGTAACCCACAATGTCCAGTCTAAGAGAACATGCTCAACCATATCAGCATTGGAAAGAACAATGCAATTTGAATTTTCTTCCGATAGTTCAGTGTTCTCAAGCTCAGATAGATGGCTAAATGGATCTTTTTGTGCAGAGAAATCATCAATATCTCCATGAGAACCAAATGAAGATATCTCATCAGATGACTTGAGTAAGGACAGATCATCAAGGCTAGTCTCTGGTGAAATACCAGTCGGGAAACTAAAAGACTGACTTACTAGTGATCTTTGTGGTTCAGAAAAAGAAGCTTCACATGCAGCAATGCGGAAAAAGATATCAAGAGTATGCATGTCAAACAGAGACATTCGACGGTGCAAGAAAAGGGCAAGAAGATGGTATCCTCTCAATGTTTTCATATCCTTAACATTCTGTGGATTCTGATGAAGTGAAAATGCCAACAACTCCAATGCCATATGCAACATATCTGTGGTTTCAGCAGTTTCAACAAGAGCAAGGACAACAGCCATCCCGCCTACTGTACGTATACTATCTCCAATAACACATTGATTACAAATATAGACATCTCCGGAAAGACGGCCATATCGTGGTATACCTGTAAAGAGATAAGAAACAGAACATTAATTAGCATATCATCAGAAAGTTATACAACAGAGCAAAATTCAGGGAATACGCACCACCAATCGGAGAAGCAGCAGCTGCCATTGGATCAACAAGATTGAGCAAAGACAGTGTACCAGAAGCCCGAAAAGCTTCCGACGATGTTCCATCAAATGCAAAGATAAGTTTCTTTCCAGAAAGCTGTGCTGACAGATTCATCAAGCGTTCTAGGTCCCAAACAATTCCACTTCCGTCTGATTTAATATTTCCTGGCTTATTAGATGTATCAAGTCTTTGTGTATTTGAAGCTGAGGGCAATTCGTTTTCCAGAGAATCTAGAATTGCCATAGTACCTCCACCGCAAGCCTGATTTGGGACAAATCTTAAAAGATCTGTATCCTGAAATAGACCTCTATATCCTCGACCAAGAATATACATAAAACAAATGCTCCCTGAAGTAAGAACTTCCTCAAATAGATAACAGCATCGGAGCCTCCACTGTAGCTCACTGGTCTTTACACGAGAAGGTGGTGTGCCTATAGTAACTTGCAAGGATTTGCCAACTGGAGATGGTGAATAACCAAGCTTTCCTGTGTGCATCAATTTTCCATTGATATAAAGATAAGCTACACTAGCTTGGAAAAGTCCTGCTAATGCATTGGGCTTACTGTGAACAACTGCAAGGTGATGCCACCTTCCTTCTTCCATTTCTATGCTAGGAAATGACAGAGATGAGGTATTACTTGTTGCTAGTGTAAAGACACCATTATCCTGGAGGCAGAGTTCTGCAAACAGGGTGCTTCCTTCACTCACTGCACCCACAGAAAAGAGACGTAACATTTGACCACCAAAAATGCTCCTCTTAACATATCCAGCCCTTGGCCCTTGCTCTAGCTCTCTGATTTGACTTTTCAAATTGTGATACTGAAACCAGCAAACAAAAGAATACCCAGCAGCTGGAGGCCATGTTCTTTCTCCTAAAGACACTTGGATGGATGCATGACCAACTTTGCTCATGTCCATTTCAATGAATGGAGCTAAAGATACTCCATCAGACCTCATATCCTCTGTCCGAATTAATTTTAACAGCATATCAACGAGAAGATGCCCTGAATTTTTCACTTTAAGTTGAAGAATATATCTTACAAGAATGCGAAGCTCAGATGAAGACAGCCTGCAACATAAAACACCTATTACTCGGAAAAAAAACACCTACATTTAGTAATTCACATATGTGCCACAATTTACCTATATGCTCCAAGCACTTCAACTATTCGTAATGTATGAGTAAGCAAAGGAGATGAGCCTTCCAGAAATGGACTGATCGTCTCCAATAGAAGTCCAACGCATCCTAAATGATAAACAAACATGACATATAATATTATGTTTTCTGGAAAGGAAACAAAAGCAAGGTAGTTTGTTTTCCATACCAACTGAAGTCAAATTCTCTTGATTGTAGTGGCTAGCATGAGCAAGTTTCTCGATAAATCTAAGAACATCCAATTGAACTTTTGGAGTGAAGAGCAACAAAGATCGTATAAGCACGCTAACAGCACTGGCATTATATACTCGATCACCATCAAGCCTAGCTGCACCAACTTGGACACTAACGGATGAAGCAGACTCATCCTCAAATGTGTTGGAGGTAGAACCTTCAGATTGAAGAACACTTGATGGAGGCAAAACAGTTTCAAGAGCAAGCTCCAATGACAACTGGATAACTTGTTTCTCACACTCCACACAAAGTAGACCAGATTCACATAGAAGATCATAAAAGGTCTGTGATGACATTACACTGTGTAGCCTCAAACGGTTTATCATGTTATTAGATACTCCAGCTGTGACAGCTCGCATTAGGAAACTGAAAACTTTCATCTGAGGTAACAAAGAGGACTGAACATCATGATTTTCACTTCTCTGATAACTGTGCAACGTGGTTAACAGGAGGGAAAAACCAGTAGCCTCCCCAAAAATCCGTTGTGCAGAACTATTGGCACCAAGTACACGCCATAATGCACCAAATGTGTCACATTTTGCATCATTATGAAGTTTGTATTGAGAGCCAGAAACACTTGAAACCATTCCACTTTTGAGAATCTCAATTAGTGCACCTAATTCTTCTGGATGAGCCTGGAAGAAAGAAGAAATAGAATGCAATTTGAACAAGTACTAAATGGTAGACATGCAGAACAAAAAAATTACAGGACCATGATTGAGCATTTATATGCAGCAAAATGATAGAGCAAGCAAACCTGAAGAGAATCTTCAATAATCAGACATGTTAATATCCGAAGAACACCAGAACGATGATTGTCTGAAACTAAGAATGGAAGAACGGTACTGACACCATTGGATGATCGAAATGATTGCTGATTAGCCTCAGCTCTTTTGAGCAAAGAGAAAAGACAATCCCATGCTATAGTGATTGTGCCCTCCTCTTCGAATATGAGAAACTTTCCTGAATGAGAACCCACTAATTTGGGCGAAGAAAGGATGGCATCTTTGTTATCAATGTGTTTCTTGAAGCTGTTAGAACCAGACTTTATCTCAGAAGTACTGGAAATCTTGCTTTGTTGTTCTTCTCCAAGGAAATACTTGTGTTGCTTCAGATCATCTAGTAGAACTTCAAGAACGCCAACTTCCCTTAAAACCTTTTTGTATTGCTGATCAAAAGAAAGAAGCTTCACAAAGAAAGCAAGAATGGTATGCTTGAGAGTAGTAGTAATTGGCTGTTGTAATAAGCAACAAAGTGAAAGCAATTCTTGTTCAGGAATGCAGTTCACAACAGTAACAGCATATTCTAAAATTTTAAGGATAATGTCCTGCAACGATGGAGGAAATCCTGCCATATTTAGAATAAGGAGGGGCACCGTTCGCAACTGTTGGCACAACTTATAGTTCTCAAGATGACAAGAGAAGATTTTGAACATTCTATTCAACACCTCCGCTTGAAGTTCCACATTATCAGCCTTTAGAAAGATATCCTGAAGCATCTGAATGGCTTCAAGATCTCTAACCTTGGTGTTGCCTTTCTCCCAAATCTCATCATTTAGCTTATCAGAAGATGTGTGACTTCTATTATGCCCTGAAGTCCTTCCCTGAGATGATTTTGAGGCCCTTCCACCAATAGGTTCTGGAGGACCTGTTTGAGCTAAATTCACAAGAACATCAAGTAACCTCGACAATACTGGAGAAAGTTGGGGAGACAAGGTATCAGCTTGGAGTTCCGGCACAAAATTACTAGCTGTGTTCATATCTTCATCAGATATCGACTGTGTGGTGACAGATTGAAGAGTCTGGTTCTTCTGCAAGCTGGATAGCATCAATGCAAATTGGACAAGAAACTGGTAACCATGGGCATTGTGTATATCCTCTCTCAATCTGATAGCACCTGACTCTGCAAGCAGAATTTTAAAGACATTAAAATTATGCAAGAGAAAATTTCAGCTACATGGAGTCCTAATTTAAGTTCAATCAGTCGTATATTGCATAATAAAGATATATTGACAGATTTACCTGGTCTATATGACAGTTCAACACATTCGAGCAGAAGGTCCACTATGCCCATGGTGTATGCAGGATCTCCTTTATCTGGATTAAAATCTTTGACAGCCGTTAAGAGAACTTTTATCTAGGGATAAGAGGAAAAGAATCGTTAGATTAGCCAAGTCATATAAAATCCAAGAAATCTGATTTAAGAAATAGGGAAATAATGCATCTAACAACATATTAGGTGCTGAACATAGGTTAAAGTAAATTATAAATTTGCAACTCATGTAGACTAGGACCCATATGGACCATGAAGAGTGCAGAACAATCATAACTATTGTCATTGCAATCACCTAGGCCATTTGACTACAGCAAAACCCCACGTTTTTTTGGGAGAAGAGGTAATATATAGAGAATATTCGACACCTCTCTTTTTTGTAGAGAGTGTTGGGAGGGATAGTAGCTTGTTGTGGACATCCTAACCCGTTCATGGCTTTTTGCTCCTTTCGGATTTGTTCCCCCATACACCTGAATTTCATACTTTGACTATTTTAATACAAAGTGGATGACTACCAAAGGTCATATTCATCCTTTCTCTCATAAAAAGGGTTAGGACCCATCCATCAAAAGATAATACCAACAAGAGCCATAAATAACAATCTCTCGAATAAATTTTATTTAAGGGAAAATGATAGTTATTTTGTTGCATCATCAAAGCATAATACTTCTTTTTAAATCATACATCTTGTTTCTAAATCTGATAAGTTCTTGCGCAGGACCAAAGACATTTTCACATACTTTCAGGAAAGGATTGCTATTTTATTTGATGGCAATCCATTTTTAATATATCCTGGGAGAATACAAATACACCAATGTCCAGGTAGGAAATCTCTTGCGATCTCAAACTTTGAATTTAGCATGGTGTACAATGTTCTTTATACAAATTGGGGCACCCCCAAAAAGGATGTAGTGTCAAGTTGGACACATCTTAATAATATATGTGAATGTTTGAGCGGATCTACCACACTTACAGAGTTACAGGTTTCACTCCAGTCCTTGACCAAGGATTTAGCATGATGCACAATCTTATCAACATAGCACCTCTCTCCTAAAGATACATCCATCCCAGTCAGACCAAATATCCTACAAAAATACTAGAGGTATCAATTGGTCCTGATTGAAAGACCTTTGAATTAATTGCCAGAATAGCCACTCCAAACTTGTGTCCAGCTGCCAACCCACTCATGATGTCACTATTTAGGGTCCATCTTGCCCTGAACACCTTAGCAACTATCCTTACCTGGCACCCCAAAAAAAAAAACATTACCATTTTTCTGAGTCCAAACCCAGAAGTCCCAAGAATTTCGAATTGTAACTTTTGACCCCTAAAAAAATTGATTATGACCCAGTGTGTCAGGTTCCCTGATATCCCTGTGTCATTGATAAGTGCTGGATAATGAAAACATTATTGCAAACCATATTAGAGTTCCAGGTGGTTACATCAGAATAGTTCCCCATTGTTGTCCCTATAGCTATTACAAAAGTCAACAATACAATGCTCAATTTACGTATCAACTTAAACTCCATATACTAATATTTTAACACAATTTGCGAAGAATCAAAGGAGATGGACTATTCCAGATATTGGAAAAAAATATATTTATTAAGGTAAAGCAAAATTCTCCTGACATTTTCTTAAAGACCTACAAGATGTCATTGTTACTTATTGTCAGTGTATCCTCAAATGAGGGTTCCAGTTCCATACTGGCGCTCAATTTAACATCAAAATGATTTTATAAGATGGTAAAGGAAATCAATCAAAACACCCATCATAGAAATATGTAGTATATAATTTGGGAGATGAATCTAACTGACAAACTTTATTGATGTAAGTTTGAATGCCCAGCAGTTCGAAACAATCACTTTGAAAACATAAAATGAAAGAAAAATTAGCAGAGACCACTAAAAAGTACTAAGAGGAAAAGCATACCAAATTATGCTTGTGTATATATTTTGCTGTGCTCCCATTGTCATTGACAAGAAGAAGACCAAGGATCTGAATATAGTAAAGAAAATGACCAAGTCACTAAACAATAGTCAATGCAACTTGTTAGCTACCAGACTTGTTTGTTTTATGAATACCTGCATTGCATGTCGATGTAGTTGAATCATATGCAAGGGTATTAGGCCATCTCTAAATCGAGCAAATACAGACAAAGAACCATTAGTAACCATATTAAATAGAAGCTGAAGTGAATCATCTTCGATCAAACTAGTTGCTGCAGAAGGATGGCTTGCTAATGCTTTCATAATATGCACTATACTTCCCTCTATCTGCAAAGAAGAAAAATAAAATGACTGGCCAGAAACAAAGGCAACCTGGAAGATGAAGAATGGGGTTTCATAATGGTAAAGAGTTAGGCTTTTCTCCTAAAAAGAAAAAAGAGTTGGACTTTTTTACCCGGTGCAACATGGTCCATTACCATGTTCAGTGCCATCACTAAAGACAGTTCTAAAACTTCTTCCAAATGCTTAAGACAAAAAATAGAACCCTAACATTCTATTTTGGAGTTTAAATCTATGTCCATGTAACAGCCAAAGAAGAAATGTTGGAACTCAAAAATTGTGAAACACACATAAACGCTATCATTACTTCAGCAGAACTTTCTACAAGTGTGGTGGTATACATTTGTGCATGTGCTGCTATGATAACAAATTTTATAAAACGATGAAAAGAACAGAGCACATAAGTTGATCCATGTTGACCAAGGGACAATAACTCAAATCCAACATCAGTAACATGAAATAACGTAGTAAGACTGCAGGCTCCATTGGGAAAAGAAAATATGAAAAGGAACAGAGGACAAAACCAAAGGATTTTTTCCAAAGTAAATATTTCCTGGAAGGCAGAAAGAAAAGAAAAAAGAAGCAAAAGGCTACCTATTTCTCATATTCAACCTCTGAAAACCATGTCATGGTCAAAATGTGGTTCTCAGACAAAAGAAACAAAAATATAATAAAGTTTTTTAGAGAAAAAAAGAAAATATGGCATATGAATGTGTATTTGCAATCTTTAGGGTTTCTACATTAATGGTTACTTAAAGAAAAAACAAGATGACTGAGCTCCAACATTCTATAATATGATAGTTTCCTTACCTCAAGCCGTCGAACTGGTGAAGCATCACAATTTAAATTTTGATCACCTTCTTCTTCAAGGTTGGCAAGTGGTTGTCCTTGCTTATTCTCATCAGGACTCAAAAGTGCGTTTAGTGTGTGAATAAGGCAGCAAAGAATGCCAGAATCCAGTAAATGTTGTTTATCAATCGCCTGAAGATTTAGTTGGAATCATTAAATCGCGATTTGTATCCATATTGCTTCACCAAATGAGTGCATGATTTAATAACAGTCGAACCAATTGAAGTTTGCATATACACAGATAAAGGTTCTAAATTCTCTTATTTTAGGTTTTTCTTCTTCTTTTACAGATGATGAGGTAAGCCAAGTTTTATTCTTTAAAAATAATTTTTTGACGTGTCAAAAAGAGTAAGAAAGATGAAGGTACCTAACATACGAATTCACAAAGTTGCAACATTAATTCATATATTTTTTTAGAGGGAAAAAGGAGTATTAACCAGAACATTAATCACCTGGAATCATCTATTGATTTAAAATAGTTACATCATCCAATTACATAGAAACTTGTGAATCCCTTCTCAAAGAAAAAGAAACTGGTGAATCCAAGACATCAAGTGGGACCAGCCGATTTGATAATGTGTTTGTTGTCTGGCTAACTATTCTAACAAATTTTACACGAAGCAACAAATACACTAAGAGCTTTCAGAAGACAACTACACCTTTAATTATATCCACATTGCAAACAAAATTCAACATCTGAAGGCTTATACTTAATTTGGAAATGTAAGTAATTTTTATAATCCTTGATGATGACTCATTGTAAAGCTGTGGAACCATGGGAGTGATAATTGTTTCTTGGAAGATTATAGAATTAATGGCAAAACTAGACTTCCAGGTTCTAGGTCAGAAACTCAAGTGTCGTCTTTTTTCTGCGAGAGGGCAAACAAGTGGAGTGGCATCTATCCACGGCTTCAAGCATGCATCTATCGAATTGAGATATATAATGACTGTGGTGACAACTATCATTGCACATAAGAGTTAGTGAAAATTACTTTAAAAAAAAAAAGAGTTACTGAAAAGTAGCAGTGTATCAAAAGCATTATCATGGAAAAAAGATCAATCATGCAGCTTCAAAGAAAATGCATTATTTCATCCACAATGGCATCTCAGAGTGAATGTGCCGGGATAAACTTGTTCCTCATTTTATTCAATAAGTTTAATAAATAAATTTATTTCAAATTTCTGTTAAAATATCAGAATTGGTGCTGTCATAAGTTACTCCTTAGATCGTTTCAAAAATAATAATAATAAGTTACTCCTTAGGTCTCAGTTGCCAAATGTTAAACACATGGAAAAGGCTAATGGAAACAGGATAAGGTTACTCTTCTTTTATCTGCTAGTGCAAACACCTTGTTTCATGGAGAAAAAGGTAAAGACAGAAGTAACAAACTGTAGGTCTTATTGTCGTATTACATTATCTTATAGGAGGCGACCCTTTTATATGAGGACAAGACATCTTGTCAGTGAATCATCTATTTTTTTTAAAATATAGGATATAAATTAATACGGATTAAGAACATAGAGAAGCAACACATGAAAATGAGAAGTTCAGAATCACTAGTAGAATATTCATCATACGATTCATACCCCTGCCACAAGAACCTCCACTGCATATAACAAATTCGATCCTGGACTGATAGCATCCTGATGAACAGGTAAAAATATGAACAATGGAAGCTATTGGATTTAGAAAATCAAGACTGTTTCTCAAGTCAACATCATAGATAGAATCACAGACCTTAACTTCAGAAAAGAAACTTATTATATTTGTGACATTCAAAGATCTTCCGTTGCTATAGATTCTCAACTTTTCCACATCAGTTACAAATGCCCTTCCAACAACAAAAGAAAATATGTGTGCTTCTACTAACCTGCAATTTAAAAAAAAAGTCCATTGGCTGATAAAAAAAAGTATAACTACAACTAGAAGCAAACAGTTTCAGCAAAAACTAAGTGATGACAATGCAACAAAATATCAAGATGAGGTGAGCATATTAATAGTTTTGCGTGGAGGTCAACAAATTCAGGCTGATGCTCCATTTGAAGGATCAAACATAAATTCCTAGCCTTTGGCATCCTTGAAAGAGGATGATTTCTGTAAAATGTGAATTCAGTTAGAAATAACTAGGATGATATTTTCTCGGGCGTATAACACTAAAGTTCTACAATCAATGCAGGCCAGTTTCCACCCTTATCATGGTTCATTTCTCAATAGCGTAATTTCAATCATTCTATAAACACTAATATGCATAATGCATTGATTTGGGAAAAGGATGACTGACAAGGTGTGCAATTATCCTATTTTATTGATACTCAAATATCTTACTAGTTGTAGCATAGTACATCTTTAAGATAATAATTAAGAACATCACTGAACTTGATCAAAAAATGCTACATACCAACCAGATGAATTTGCTTCTTTTTCAAAAAGGAAAAAACAATGAATTTGCTTCTAATAGTCTAGATTGTTCTAGAACTGCAGATAGTAGAGAATCATCATTGATGAAATTTTATCCTAGTGTCTTAGAAACAATTACAGAGACATCAAGGAGAACCAAGCTCCCACACACCAATTCAAGTTTCTTGATTCAAATTGCATTCCTCCTCCATGAATAATCATGCTTCTAACTTTAACTAAGTGCTTATCCAAGAGATTATTAGAAATGTCAACCAGTAATAGCCATTTTTTATTAGTGCACAGGCCAAGGCATGTCAAAATGCATTCCAAAAGGTTAAAAATGCCCAAGAAAGTAGCAAAGGTTTTTCGTCCAAGGAGAAACGAAACATACAGCAGGGTTAAATGTAATTTGAGGTTCAGGCAATACTGATGTATTACCTGAATGGAATTAGAACTTTTTTTTGTTGAGAGAGAGAGAGAGAGAGAAAAAGAGGATAAAGGATGATTGATCAAAACTTTGTAATTAAATGATGGAATTTTAACCATAAAAATCGTATTTAAATAAAAGTAACAGATCTAAAAACTATGGCATAGAATATTAAATCAAATTACCATGAAATATTTTTTTCAGAGGAAACATGAAATATATTATCACAGATAAAAGAAGCGACATCGAAAATGTTGGCAATCCAATTAAGTAGAGTAACTATACTTGGGAATTAATTGAGCTACACTAGGCTGCTGCTTCACCAGTCTACAGAAAATGTCTACTGCCATGTTTAAGGCCATTTCTTTCTCCTGCAGTCACAGATGTGGTCATAAATAATTATCCAGAAATAGGATATTAACTAAAAAACGTCATCACGGAGGAGGACATTAGATGGACAACAACCTTTTCAGAGCTGGAAGAGCGGAATTCTTCCCAGAAGTTCTTAAAGTCCACCTCCAATTCATGTTTGCCCCTGTACAGTAATAAAAGTAAAAAACTTTTCCTGGACATCCAAACTAAAAAGAAACATTTTTATTTATTCATAAAGAAGGCATTTAATCCTCTCAAAAAAGAAGACATTTTTTATAAGTTGACAAACAACCATAGATGGCTTTGTATCTTTATTTTTTTTGAAAGAGGCCTTTGTATCTTTATAATAAATCAAATACAAATTTCACGTTGATAAATGTTTAATTAATTATCAAACATGGGGATATAGGTCCAGTTGAAATTAAACTGTGCCCAGATGGTTATGGCACATTCAACATTCTTTCACTGTTATATGAGAAAATAAGCACAGAGTAATCTGCAGAGGAAACTAGAATCCCTTAAATCCCAGAATTTATTAGTCTTGACTAATTGAAGGGAAGTTAAAGAAAAAAAAGGGAGATTAGAGGCATGAAATCTTAAAAGTAACAATACACAGCTTAAATTAAGAATTTAAGACATCAAGCTTGATAACTTGATTTAAGAAAAAAAAAAGGCATCAAGCTTGATAACTTGCTGACAACTATCAACAAACAGAAACATAGCTTTTGAAGTAACAAATACGATAACTTTTGTAGTCAACCTTTCTTTTCTTTTCTTCTTTTTTTTTAGTAGTTTCAAAAAAATAAAAACAAATACAATAATTCATATGAAAACATAGCTAGTCTTCTTGTGAAGTAATATGCAAAAAATGCATCTGGACTTGGAAGGAACTAAGAAAATCCAAAGTGCTTTGTTAGGTAATGAAATACAAATCAATAAACCGGACATTGAAATTTTAAGCATGAAAACGCAGTGACCTTACTGATACCTATTAAACTGTCAGCTTCGACACTTAGATATCTTATTTAATACCTTAAATAGCAATACATTTTTTTTCAATTTTCATTATACAAATTCAACGACGAAGTAGAAATAGACTTAACGTGCAGTACATATAATTCACCAGGGCCAGAGTATTGTGCCTTGTTGGAAATGCCAAACGACAATGAGAAGAAAAAAAGCTTCCTTTTACGGGTTCCTCATTTTTTTTATTTTCGAAAGATCCAATCCTCCTTTCAGCCTAAGGAACGAACTTTAAGGGGGCAAAAGGAAGTAATGATCGAACCTGGCTGGGGAAGCGGCCGGGGAGCCATACCCACCAAACCGCGCCGCAAAGTCAGACGCGCCAACTCCAGCAAGCGCTGAGGCGGATCCTCGTCCAGGTGATAGAGAGGGAGATGTATCGGCGTGGGATTGCGATGCTGGTTGCTGCGGTGACGACCCGGAGAGCCCGACCTTCTCCTTGAGATCCTTAAGCAATGACGACCATTTCATCGCTGGCTTGCGCGACGACTGGAACATGTGCTCACCATCCGACGCGCGCCGCCTCCGCCCACCGCCACCCTCCTCTTCAGAACCCTAGATCTCCCCGATCGAAGGCCGGATCCAACCCACGGCCTTCCCCGCCTCCACGCCCCGCGTCCCGTTCCCCCGGGGAGACGACTCAGTCACGAGAGGAGAACCGCAATGGCGACCGCGCCCGGGCAGCTCGGATCGGCGGTGGCGCCAGATCTCGACGTCCGCCGCGTGGAGCAGCGATCGGAGGGGGTTCCGCGGTCGGAAATCGCGATGTGCTCGAGGGATTTGGGTGCCGAAGCGGATGAGAGGAAGACGAACTCGTTGGAGATTTCTTTCGGTTTCGGGAGACGAAGACTAAAACGGAGAGCTCTTTTTTTATTTCCTTTCTCCTCCTCGTTCTTTATTTATTATTTTATTATTATTAGCAGTAGTAGCATGCATTATTATTATTATTATGTGTTACTATTATTCGTTATATTGTATTTATCTCGTTGTTCAAAAAGACAAAAAAAAAGGTGAAAGAGAAAAGTTTTATTTTATTTATATTTCTCTAAAATGACCAATTTTTTGGGTCTTTCGGACGACCAACGGATGGACGCGGTGGCTAAATAACGCCGGCAGCCACGTAGGACGCTCAAAATGGACACGTGGAGACGCGTTAACCGACGTGCGGGGCTCTTTTTTTGTCTGTCGATCCCGCTTCGTCCCGCCAGTCGTAGGTTAAGAACCTTGCAAGCGTGTCGGATGCCGTGGGTGGCCGCTTTAATATTCGTGCAGGATCTGGAAAGTACAGGTGGAGCGTAGATCGGCACGCTGGAAATGACGACGATCCGACAAGTTTTGGAGCAGACCGGAGCAGTTGGGGTTAGGTGATTTCCGTCACTTTAAAAAAAAAAGAAAAAACTTGGTCTAAAGCTTTATTTTTCTTCCCCTTATTTTAATATGGAAAAATAGATTTATTCTGGATATTCATAATTTTAAACTCCCTAAAAAGTAAGATACAGATGTATAAATAAAGCCCCCGAAATAATAAATTAACAAGGCTAGTAAATTTATTTTTTGTGCGTAACAACTGTCGAACTAGACAAGTAATTGCTTCAATTAATAAAGGATTGAACCGGATCAGAAATTGTTGGATTTAGAAAAATCTTTCGCGGTTTAGTTCAAAAATGCATTAAGAAAAATATGAATTAACTAGTAGTCCCTCGCTTCTTTGCCCTGGTTTTGGTTTGCTCCTCCAACTCAATCTTTCGCGGTTTTGGTTTTGATTCATCAATTTATAGTTTATAAACAATAAAATTGGGTTCGGATCTAAATTCACATTGACCTAATCTATTTTTTGTGGAGTTCAAAAATTTTGGACCCAGAACCCGACTCGATTCCAGTATTGGATCCGGATAGGTCAGAAAAAATTAAAAATAAAATCATGAATACAATCAAGTCATAAAAAATATTTAAAAAATAAAGAAATATATAAAATAAGATAATTAAAAAATTAAATCATAAAGTAACCGAATAAACATCATTTTACTAAATATTGTGTCATATAATAAGACAATAAAAAATTTTAACACTTCAAAATAAACAAATAATTATCAAATAATTAGAACTATATGAATATTATTAATATTTTTTGTCATTATAATCGAGTCAGATTTTTACATGTCGAAACTGGTTCAATCCAAAACTTATCGAATTTTTTATTTCTTTCATCCGAATCCAACTAGGCCCGAGATTAATTCTCGAAAAATCGGATCCATGCGGTCCGGATCGATCCGCGCTCACCCTTAAATTTTTCATATTAGTATCCAAGTAAATGCAATTATATCCATGTATATTAAATTGATTAATTTTAACATGTATTCGTCTAAAACTCTGAGATTATCAATTAAGAAAATATTTTTAGTATGAGTAATATTAGGGTCCATTTTAATTTCACGGTGTAATCTCATAGTTCTAAATATTGATATTTTTATCTGACAGTTCAAAACAAAAAATTTGAATATCGAAATGATATCAATCCGAAATTGTTATTGCATCATAATACATCTCTTTATTATATTGTGAGTTGGAGGATTCCAAAATAAAATTAGGAGATTATAGTGGCATCAAAGACAAAGTAAGTTAGAGCGGACACGAGTTCTTGATATTTTTTTTCGGTCCGATGTATCAATCAGATTGAGATCGATTCTAATGATTGAAAAAACACGGATTGCAAAAAGCAAATTTATTTTAAAATAGTATTTATATTAATTAAAATATTTTATTTAATTATATATTTTTAAAATGCATTATAATATATTATTATATATTAATTTAGTTGATAGTTATCATATATAATTAGTTTTTTTAATTATTTTATTAATTCTTTATCTTGGTTCGATAAGGTAGCAGACTACCTTTTTAATGCAAATTGAGTCAAATTTGACAGGATACAATGCCCTCCCAATACAAAGCATGCACTTGCTGACTTGACGTGTAATATGAGTACATATTGTTAATGGAATGGGAAAAAGCAACAATAACTTTAAAAAGGTGATTGCTTTTCACTCACTCGTACCATTTCTTTTTTTTTTCAGGATTTCAATTGATAATTTTACTCTCTATGCTTCATTATAAATGTCCTAAAATGCTTCGTAGAATGTAAAATAAAACTGAGCGTGCCACAGTTTATGAACAATTCCGAGGATTATTTTGTTCAAACTAAAAAAATAAAATTATTTTTCTCTATCTGGAATGATTTTTTTTATAACATAAGATCACTGACAACCTTTTTTTATAACATATGATTATTTTTTTCTCATTTATTATCCCTTTTATGCTGTTTATTAGGATTATTTTCATAAATTATTTCTAAATTATCATGATTTTTTATATTTAATTTAAACTTATTTTTTAGATCTCCAACTATCATGATTTTCCTAATTTGATCTTTATATTAATTTTTTTTATTATCTTCATTTTTTTTATTTATGAAAAATTAAAAATACCTCTCAGAGTGTCGAAATGAAAACATAGAATCGAATGGAAGAATATTTTTACTTTTTATAAATAAAAAAATCGAAGATAATAAAAAAGTTGATAGAAGTCGACGAATGGATCAAATTAAAAATTATAATAATTTAGAGAAAAAATAAGTTTTTGATAGTTTAGCGATGATTTATAGAAATAATCATATTTATTATTGTTCTTTTGTTTATATTAAAACCTTGAGATGAGATAAATAACACATCTTTTGCTTTCTTTTTTTCTAAAAGAAAGAAAAAGGTATCGGTGTTGAGAACGCATTCAAATAACGTACGCGGCGAAAAATTATTTAAGCTCATGGACTATTTATAAGGGAGATTATTCGATTTGCGAGATCAACCTTTTTTCCCTTAATCCCTCAACATTAAAATTAGTCTAAGAAAAATTGGCATTTCAATCTCGACTTGTCACATCTCATTTCTAAGAAAGAATTGACATTAAAATTAGTCTAAACAATTCTCTAATTAATTAAATGCGTGTGATCAAATTAATTGAACATAAGTTTCTTTGAAAACAAAATATGTTGCACATCATTATATGGTGTTACTAGCGCATATTACAAAACTAAGTTGTGATTGCGTATACATTACATATGCCATAAATAAACAGGAACTTGGTCGTGGCTTGGACATGGTCTCAAGATGGTCATTCCGATCTATCTATCCACACTTTTTTTTTTAAATTATATTTTACGACGATGATGATGCCATCCGAAAGAGAAACTTCGAATGATGACGGTTAGCTACAAGTCCGAAAACGATATTACTTACTTTTTTTTCTTTCTTAAGAATATTGATGATAAATTAATGTCTTTCGAATTCATCATGGTTAACATTTTGAAAAAAAATAAGATATTTCAATTTACATTATAGTATCATTTTTTTAAATTTAAATAAGTAAAAATTTAAAAAATCGCCCCAACCTGATATAATTTTTTTAGGTTTTTTTGGATTCGAAAAAAAAAAATAGACTGTTCTTAAGTTTAAAAAAAACACCCGGGAAATTCTTTGGAGACCTGCTTAATTATTATGTTTTTTGAAAAATATATATATGTTAGTATTATATTTTAAACACTTATAATATATATAAGTACTCAATAAACGTAATATTTATCTCATTATATATATAGAACATTAAAATAAGTCATAACCAGTATTATTATAATATACTATGAAATAAAACACCTCTTAAATATTATTAATATTTTCTTATAAATATAGAATATATAAAATCTAGTACCTCTAAAACACCATCCGAAAAAAGTTATAAAAGTGATAAGATTTTTAAAATTTTAAAACCCAATAAAAAAAAGTAGAATGATTTTTTAAAATTAGAAAACTCATCCGACTCATACCATTTTCACCCCTATTAATATAGGGTGTGTTCATTGAAACTTTGATTCTAAACTCGGTGGGGGAGAAGGCACGCAGGTTTGACAAATTCGGAGCTGCCCAATGTGGAATGAGTAGTCCCACATTTCAATATTACAAATGGTTTGGTGACATCTCGTCATTATGCCTCGACGTGTGTGTTTTATTATTTTTTTTAAAAAGAACAAAAAAACTAACGGGAGTACGTAGAAGACTTCCTTAAAGATCGATTCTTTCGCATTAGACCAATAATAATTTTTTAAAATTATAGTAATAAATCATTTACAAAATTTTCAATAATTAATCATCTTATTTCTTTTTGGAATTGAATCAATTGATAAAGAATAGCAAGATTGGGACGGGAGTGTTAAAATATTAAATATATACAAATGAACTAAGTTTGTTTTTTTTTGTTGTTGTTGTTGTTAACATCAACAAGTAGTAAACAAAAATTTCGAAACCTCAGCTTCATAATGTTGATATCATCTTTTGTTTGATCTATCGAACAGTATTTGACTTTGTTAATTAAAAGTCAACCAAGTTATAGTCATTTACGTTGTCACATAAATGGTACGGATCAGGTGCAGTTCATATTTAAATTGTTGATTTTTTTTTCTCATACTATTGCCATTATTATTATTTTATCTTGCTTGGTTGAATACTTGAATTATTTTGTACTCACTCATGGCACAATTCAAGGTAATTAGATTACGATCCTTGCAATCGATGCAATGCAGAATTTGGATTGTGATCAGATTGATTCCATGTAATCAAATGTGGTCAAATTACAGCAGCATGGACCAAGTGATATATATATATATATATATATATATATATATATATATATATATGGATCGACAAAATGCATTAGTATTCAATAGAATAATGTCAAGATATCACCAATTCCACCTAGATTTTCTTAAAAAAGGAAAAAGTTAAAACAAAATTATACAAATGTAAAGAATGTGACCACGTGCATTGACTAATCTACAACACCATGCCTGCGAACACATTTTTTCATGCAAAAACTAACACAAGATAGCACGAAAACCATGGATGTGATATTTTAAATGAGATACAATTGGTTTAATTAATAATATGATCGAACACTATGTCAAAATATGTCAAGATTAATTTCTCCATATATAATCTTTCAAAAAATATATACAACTCAACAATAATAATAAATAATAAAAAAAATGAGTGTGTGAAGCGTTTTTTGTGTGAAGTAATTTTAAACATATTTTTCTTTTGATATCTTTCTTTGCTAATAGTTTAAAAGATCATTCATGATAAAAAAAATTAGTTTTATAAGATTAAAAGTTATATAAAATGATTATATCCACTGTGACGGATAATAATGTGCAAAAGTTTGTCAAAATTGAAAAATGATGAAAAAAATTAATCATATATTTGTTATCCTCAATAACCTTTTAAACTATCAATGAATAAGGATGTTGAAAAAATAAATAAAAGTATGTCTAAAATTGCTTCACATGCGTTTCATATGGAAGACGCTTCATACGCTCATTAAACTCTAAATAATGTGTAAATTCTTTTATATACTCACTCGACACTCCGTAGGGCTATTAACTAGTGTTTTTAAAATCGAACTGGACCGGCCGGTTCAATCAATTCAACCGCGAACCGGTCCAGATTAGTACATAAACTCATTTTTGTAAAAAAATCGGATTGAATCGGGTCAACCCGGCCAAAACCGAGTTGAATCGGAAAATCGGTTCAATTCGGTTTTTTTAAAACAATAAAAGATAGGTGAATAAATGGGAAAAAAAAGAAAAGAAGGAAAGTGTATGATAATAGGGAATATGAGATAATAGAAATGGGAGCAATATAAGTGATTTGATTGTAAAGAATAAAAGGATGTAAATAATAAGAAAAGTAATTTAAATTTAAAATGAAATTGGAAAGATAGTAATAAAGATAAATTTGAAAAAAAAGAAAAAAATTTATTATGAACATAAATAAGAAGATGACAAAATTTTAATTATTATGAATATTATACAATAAAATATTAAAATGGAAACATAATAATATAGTAAAATTTATAGGATTTATACAAGAAATCAAATAATATGGAAAGAAAATATGAATTTGAAAAATAAAATGACGGCAAGATAATAGTAATGGAAATTCAAAAAAATAAATTATTCATGAAATTATTAAATAATTAAATATAAAATTAGATTCTTAAAATGGAAAAAATAAATTATTAATATTTAATTAATTTAAAATGATGATTAATATACTTTTATTTTATTATTGTTTTACCTTTTGTACTTTTATTTGTAATATATTATTTTAAAGTAAAAAATAATATTATTTTAATTAAAAATTCGATTCAATTCGGTCGAATTCGGTTGAACCGATCGAACCATGACCCAATTGGCCGACCGATTCGATGACCGGTTCGGTTTTAAAAATATTACTATTAACACATTAATCGATATAAAAAAGGAAAATGATATTTTATAAATTTTCATGAAGCGAATATAAGATTATTAACTCTAGCGACTTATTGGATAGAATCCTACTAATTAATTATCAACCAAGTTTGATTATAAATAATGAGTAATTGAAGAGGCTGCTTGATAGGATCAATAAATAAAAAGAAGTTTGCACGAAAACGATGCACGCCATGTTGGACCCAAATGTTGTGGTCGTGAACGGGTCGTTTCGATTGACGTTTTAAGCCGCAAAACAACGAATTTGTCACCTAGGAATTCTATCGAATTTTCCCACGTGTGTCGAGAATTTAGTTACCCAGGTGAATATAATATAATATATTATATTATATTATATATATATGGAACAAGAAACTCATGAAGGATATTTTTTCCCCAATAAATAAATTAACTAATCGACCAATATGTGCGAAGATAATATATGAGTCTGCATTTTGTGTGGAAGCTAAGAGAGGATGCCCGTGCATCATAACGAAGGTAACAGTAGAAGAAAAGAAAAAACGAACTGCACATGTTTTCAAAAGAAGAGATACATAAAAAAACTATGAAGTGAATAGTTCAATCAGAGTATCAGCATGCATGCATGCATAACGGCCTCCGAAGTCACTTCCACTATAAGAAAATTACGTATTTCCGACGGTTTGAGCCGTCGCAAAATGAAAAAAATTCATCAAATAATATACTTTACGACGGATATTTTGATTTTCTGATTGGAACATCCGTCATAATATTACTCATCTCAAAAAATTTTCGATAGCTCCAATCGTGAGAAAAATATTTTCACGGCCAAAGCCATGGGAACGATCCTATGGCTCAGGCCGTGAGAGCCTCCCATGGCTGGAGCCGTGGGAACGACCCACGGACCAAGCTATGGGAAATGTTCCCGTAGCTTGAGCCGTGGGAACTTCCCAAGGTTGGTGCCGTGGGAAAATTTTCCCATGGCCCGAGCCGCAGGAATTTCTTACGATTTCTATCGTCACAATTTCATTTTTTAAAATAAAAAAAATTTGATCACACGTGGCCGGCTCTGCCCGCGCGGGTTCGAAACTGGTCGTGCGCGAGTGGGAACTGGCCCACGCGGTCGGAACTGACGGTGCGCGGGCCGGATCCCACCCGCGCAAGCCGATCCGGCTGCATGAGAGAGGGAAGGAGGGAGGTCGTGCTCGTTAGTGTGAGAGAGATAGCCGATCGTCGCCGGAGGTCGTCGGTCGCCTAGAAGGAGCGTGCTGGTGAGGGAGAGAAAGGTAGAGAAAGGAGAGTGGGAAAGAGGTAGAGAGAGGAGAGAAAGAGGAGGTAAATAAAAAGAGAGGGAGAAGTGGGAAAGGAAAAAAAATCGGCGGGAGAGTTTGGCGAGATTTTTTACTTTTCGACGGTTTAAACTGCAGAAAATATTTTTTTACGATTAAAGTCATGGAAAAAATTTTTCACAGCTCTAACCGTGGGAAATGTTTTCCATGGTTTGAATTGTGAGAAATTTCTATGGAAAATAATTCATCGGAAAATTCATCGTAAATTGCGAAAGATTTTCAACTATGGGAAATTTTTCGTAGGAAAAAGCCTTTTTTTTCTTATAGTGTTCGCCTGCATACAATATTGGAATTTATCATAAGCAAATATATAAATAAGCAAAAGGGAGTAATCCAATGTTTTACAATTTATTTAGAATAAGAAGAAAGGAAAATAAACAAATATATTTTGTTCATTGTGATCCAATTAAGAACAAATCAATCATTTGTAGTTATTAAAAAAACTAGACGTTACTTGAGAGACTTAACCCCTTAGTCTATTCATCTTACATCATCATTATAATAATAAGCAGTGAAAGGCTAGCATACAAGAATTATTTAAAGGAATACTCGTGATAAAAATTCACTCATAGGACGAAGAAAGAGTTCCATCTTTAGGGCTTTAGATATTCCCTTTTTGTTGTTGTGGTCTTGATATTCTTTTCTCTTTCTTTCTCCTCTTTCCTAATTTCTCTTCTTCTTCTTCAAGCTGTCAAGTAGCTATCATATGGGAAGAGAAAGAAAATAAGAGAAAGACAAAGGATTTGAACTTTTATATAGGGTCTACTTAGGATTTTCATCAAAAGTCTTTATTATTCTTGACATAAAATTTGGGGTTATTAAATTTCTTAACAATGAGTATCTCAATGATGTGTTAAATTTGTAATGTTACTAGTAAGTGCACTGATCGCAAGTAATAAAGTAGAGAGTAGAGTCCTACGATGAACTAGTTAAATCTAATCTGTCCTATTAATGCACTAAGAGAAGAAAATGGTGTTGTGTTATGAAAATAGAAAATAAAAATGCAGAAAATTAAATAATAGAAATAAATAAATGTTTGTTGAGCCTAAGGTCGATGGATGGTCAAAGATAAGGATGAACTAGCCTGAACAACTATAAATATTGAATTATAACAATGATTTAATGGGGTCCTACCCACTTGAGTTGGTAGGAGCTTTTTACCCATCATCCTAACAATTGGAGTTGATCGAATGGTTAGTAATCATGTGTGGTTCAAAAGATATAAACCGTTGGTTCATTATTGCCACTCCTCTTTTTTGCTCGACTCGCAATGAATCTTGTGCCCCAAAAAAATTCTATCGTCGGTTGGTCGCTCTAAACGTCGCCGCCATCGTCGTCCCCAACTCAAGTTCTCACTATTGCCCAACTGTGCAATTTTGTCATCATTGTCTCCCCCGAGATCAGAGACTCAACATCGTGAATGCAGTCACCCGCACCACATCATTGCTGCATATAAGAAAATTTGTGTTTACTCGATTTATCAAGTGGCTGCCACACAAATGTTCATCGTCATGGTAGAGAGAGAGAGAGAGTTTACTCTATTTGTCAAGTGGCTGCCACACAAATGTTCACCGCCGAAGAGAAAAGAAATGATGATGACGTTTGTTCGATGCTCAGTTGGCAGAGATGCATATGTGTGCATTTTGTAGTCTGAAAGGTGTGCGCAGGGGAGGAGACGAACGTGAGTGAGGGAGAGAGAGAGAAGGATGATGACACCCTTCAAATGTTTAGTTGCCAAAGATGCATCTGTGCTGAGCAATTTGTACCACATCTTTTGTTGGGGGAGGAGATGAACATGGGGGAAGTGGGAGTTGTCAGCGGCCAAATTTGAGGGCACTGCGCAAGGTCGCCAGAGGCGGCTGGGCAAAATCCACTCTTTTTTCTTATTTGTGTGAAGCCGTTTTTTATGCGAAGAACCATTCGGCCTAACTGGTTCAAATCTTTGAACCGCACACGAGGAATAGTCATCCGATCATATCGGACGACTGGGAAGATGGGTAGGAGGCTCCTACCCATCTAAATAAGTTCAGTTCTTGAGACATATTAGGATTATTTAAACTATGCTGAGTAAGTCAAACTATCTTAACTTTCATAAAATTTAGGATCACAAACGCTGAGTTAATCTTCGGTTAAAAAAGATATTAAGATGCATTAAGTTATAAGTCCTAAACTAATAGTTATTCTCGCTAGGTAAAAACTGATATACGCACAAAATCAAACACAAATGATGAGTTATAAGATTTGTCTTATGATTGCTTGAGCTCTCAAGTTAAAGAATGATTTGTTGAAAATTATTAAATCCTAAAACTAATCACCCAAGATATGGTTTGTAGCCTTATCTCAGAATATAATAATCTTAGTAAAATGCATTAAGCATAAGAATCATAATAAAAGAATCTGAAATAATTATATTAATCAAAATCTAACAATCGAGTTCATGCAATTTTTTCGTAAACAATAAAAAACTCTATTACATAAAATATAGAACTAATAAAATATGAGTAAATAGCATCCAAACAATGATTAGAAGACAAATTTATAGCCTACAATGATCTATGGATTGCTATAGAGTATATACACTGAGTTGCTTTGTAATTTCTCCCGAACAAATATCGAAAAACTCTGAACTTTGTCCTTTGCAATGTATCGCAACTCCTATGTCTCAAGCACCATAGCACACATTTTTTTTCTCCAATGGGGCCTCTATTTATAGCCTCTAAGTGTCCATAGGGTTTTCATAAAGTTTCAGTTCGATTGTGAATCTTTTTATATCAAAATAATAAAAATTTGAAATAAATTTTGATTGGACTTTAAAAACATCCAAAACTTTTTCAAAATTGAGTAAATATGTTTCTAAATGATATCTGAGACTTATGGTACAATTTGGAGCTGATTTATATTTGGAATTCTTAAGAAAAATGGAAAAAAATGTCAAAATTAGCTTTCATAATGCCCCAAAAAAACTTCGTAACGGTCAAAATATGACTTCTCACGGCCCGTAACACTGATTTCACGACCCATAACATTCTGACTCAAGCAAGTTTTTGTGTGAAATTTGAGATTTAATGGGCCATTACAGCTATTTCACAGCACTGTTGTTACGGCTGCTACAATTGTCTCACGACCCGTTATATTCATTTCAATCTTGACAACCTCCACTAATTTTCATTTTCTGCCTCCAATTTGAGTGTGGTTTTCTTCGGTGGCTTCGTGATTCAATTTTCTTTCTTTCTTTGTAATAAAACATTGAATTTGGATAGATTTATATTTTTATAAATAAAATAAGGTATTAAAATGATGCATGCTATATGAAAAATGAATCGAAATGTGATTAAATTCATGACTAGTTGTATGTTGTATTTTGCATTCATCACTCTACTCTTGGAAAGTTTATCAAGGGTTTCCAAGATGATGTTTGATAGATGTATCAATCCCTTAGTATTACAATTAAGATCGAACTTACGAGTGTGATTATGCTTACTTGAGAGAGAAACTTTTGTCGCCCATGGGACATGCAAGAGGACTTCTCCACTAGCAAAGTTTGAGTTATGGTTGCTACTTACCAAAGGCGGAGTCAAGCGTCGCCACACACATTCATGTCTATTGTAACATTAGTTTTGCATGGTATCACAAGTATTCACTGGTTTTGTTGGTGATGATTTTGAGAACCTATGAACTTGGCACAGGATCGACTCCAAATGGCATTATTATTTTCTATTCCATTGATTAACTATAAAAGCAAAATCGTCTTTTTGAAAAGTTCATTATAACATTGAATCTCCACTAGTCACATGTTTTTTTCCAATCATATTAATTACCTCCACTTAATCAAATTTAATATAAAAAGTTATTAGCATCACTCACTTGTCTATAAATTTATACGCAACTAATTTAACTTCATTATGTCAGGTAAAATGTTTTATTATTTTATATATAACTCTTTTAGATATATAATTATGTGATTTATTAAAGTTGTATGTCATTATTTGTAACATATTTTTTATAAGCTGGTTATGACATCATTAAAAAGTTATTTAAAATGAAAACCTCAATAGATCAATTTGTTAGAATAAGCACATCATTTTTTATATTAAACATTATTAACTTTTATTATAGTTTTCTAATAGAAAATTTCTTTTTATTTATATATTATTTAATATAAATAATATTATTAATATTTATTTTGAAGCATACAATAAGTTTTCTAGACATCTAACTATTATTTTCATATGTAAACTATTTTTTAAATTTTTATATTTGAAACTAAATATAGGCTTATAGTTACATAACAATGTTTAAAAAATAAATAAAAAATATGAATCGATTGTGTTTGGGATTTTTCAACCTGTACCTAACTTGATCACCCATCGAATTATGGTCGGGACCCAATTCAGGTCGCGGGTTCATCGGTTCGTGATATAGTGAACACCTTTATAAGGAATGAGAAAGGAAAGGTTTAGACTTTGAATTTCAAGCTGGATGAAATTAGTGCTCGGCGAGTATGAGTGTTTATCATGTCAGGTGAACCTGATGACCTGACCTAATCTGACATAGCTGACCGGATTCGACCTAGCTCAGATCGGGTCAGGTTGGTAGATGAGTCGGATCCAAACCAACCCAATCCCAACTCGATGGAGGTTCCGATCAAGTGGGGATTGGAATTTTTCAACTCAAATTGACCCCACATGATTTTCGATGATCCAATATTTTTTTTACTTTTTAGTTTTTTAGTCCCGTATTTGGTTTAAAATTTAAAAATGTCAAAATAAACCATTCAAAGCATGAAAAATAATATTCCAATTTTGAGAAGATTTTTTATATTTTAAAATAAATATTAAATAATAAAATAATAAAAAAATTAAAAAGGATGATCAGGGTCACTCCTGATCCAAACTAGGTCGAGCTGAGTTAGATTTTTTGCCCATATGGGCTTCGACCCAATTGAAGAGTCGGATTTATTCACGAGTCCAGTCCAATTTGACTCATGAACAAGCCTATCGACAATGACTATTGTGGGAGGAGGGGAAGTAAATATATGATTTGTTGGTGTTGATAACTTGGTTTGTGAGATGGCCATGCGTACTTCATCTAGGTATTTACAATTGATTTTTGAAGCCTCCATATTGATCAAAGCGTCGTCTACAAATAGCATATGGCTCAATTACTTTTTAGTTTTTTAGTTCCATATTTGATTTAAAATTCAAAAATGTCAAAATAAACCATTCAAAGCATGAAAAAATAATATTCTAATTTTGAGAATATTATTTTATATTTTAAAATAAATACTAAAAAATAAAAACAATGAGAAAAAAATTTAAAAAGGTTGGTCGGGGTATAACGCTTCCAAAATCAGCCCTCTTGCCACGCTGGCAGTCAATTTGATCGAGAGAGCGCTACACTGCCTATGACTTTGACCGGTCAACATGTGACACACGTAGTAATAGAAATGATAGAGAAATAATGAATAAAAGGAGATTGCGAAAGAAATATCATTTGGAAATCAAAAGATGTCACGTTTAATGGAATAATTTAAGAAAAAAGAAAATGCAGATAATTCAAATAGTTCAAGAAAATATCAACATATGCAAGGCTAAAAAGAAAAAATTCAAGTATCTCACATGTACAAAGTCTGATAATTCAAATGCAGAATAAGAAGGAGAAAAGCTTGTGAGTTCTTCATAAGTCATGTGCTATTATCTCGGCGTTCTACATTATCCACTTCCTCCCTAGGCAGGGTTTTCACCTGCAAAATCCCAAAGCAGGGGCATGGAATGCCCGTGAGCTAACGCCCAATACACACAGATACATAGAAGATGAAATGATAATATGATAGGGTTAATACTGATAAAAGAGAAATAGATCAGTTACTTTATTCATTGGTTCCAACTTCAAATGTAAACACATCTACCGCGAATGTAATCGGACCGTGGATTTTTTGTCTCGCCTCGGCCGCTCTCATGGCTCTGGCATTTTTTGGAAGGATAATCCTTCACACGAACTGCTATCTCTTTTGTATCAGGATCATCCTGCTTTAATCAGTAATAGATAACCTTCTCTTTTAAAAAAAATGAGTAAAAGTAAGAAACACCTACATGGAGAGAGATAAAAGGATGGGTCCATGAAAATAAAATATATCTCTGGATGCACCATGCTTCTGTTCAAATTTTAATCGAACAAATAGAATAATTGAATCGTGTCCTGAAATCGTTAAGTGCTAATAGCTCAAATTCGATTTTCAAAGTTACTACTTTAATCAGAGTTTATTCATATCGCACCCAAATATTGAGTTAGTCGGGTGCTAATAATTTTGGACGATGAATCTCAATCGAAAAAAATATCATATGGTATATAACTGGACTGAAACACAGTTTTTGGATTACGCAACAGATCAAGACAGATCAGCCAGGACCTCTCAGCTTGTTTTCATGCCAGTGTGACAAAGTAAATTGGGTGAAGAAAATGTTCTGATCAAGAGAAAATTATAATAAGATTTTCAATTTAACAAAAAAATACATTTTCATATACCTCGTCAAAATACTTTCCCTTTTTTGTTCCAAAAATGTTTGTCGAGTTTTTCTTTCTCACATTATAAACAAAAGTTATCATACCCATCATTATCAGTCCATTGAGTTTACATCAAAACTCTGAAGTAATCTTTCAGATCGAATTTGGAAATCCCTAAAAATCGCTCATTGACGTAATTAATGTGAGAATGTGGAAATCAGAAAGTATCAAGATTCAAGAGAATAAATCCTACTTGAGGAAAAGGAAAAAACAAAGCTATCAACTACGAAAAGCAACAAATTCTACAAGTCGAAGTCAAATTTCTATAAAAATTGTTGATAAACTATAAGTTATTCAGGAAATTATCATCTTTCTTGTCATTGTTGCACCATCTAATTACCAGCAAGCCTGAGAGTGCTCTTGAAATGATACCAGCATGAATGCATATAATTAATGAAAGGTAGAAAATTTATTTAATCCCAACAAAATCTGGTGAGGTTGTTCGAATCAATGAATGGACATCATATAACACTTTATACAGTAAGATCAAGGTGAAGTGATGAAGTGGCTAGGAGAGCAGACTTATCTAACTTGATTTCTGTAGGCTATGAACCATACATATACTGTTCTGTACCTTATCATTTACTTTCATGAACCATACATATACTATACCTTACTTTGTTCTTTACGTTACTATATTATTCATTATCATACTTTGTTATTCATTATCATACTCTGTTATGTTTTGTGTGGTACTACATCTTTACATTACTATGAGGTCCTTGATGCTTGTTATCCTATGCGAGCTCGACTTTAATTAAATGGAAAGCTAGAGATATCTCTATGCCATATATTGCCAAGATGCCAATGAAAGGGAAGGTATGCGCTAAGGCATACCCTTTTCGAAATACATGTGGGAGAGAACCAGCACCACAGGAACAGTGATAGTTGCGGACCTGTAGGTTCACTGTCTCCTCAACTGAGCTACCTGTCCCTCTGGCATAATATAATATAATCCATATATGCCCCCGTGGGGGAAGAGCACTTCAATACGTCACCCTTATTCGAAGCACAGGTGGGAGATGACCTATGGTCCAGGAATAGTGGTAGTTGATACCAGTAGGTACACTATCCCCTCAGTGTAGCTACCTGCCCCTCGTCATATCATACCTTTGAGCTATACCTTGAGCGACACATAACTATCCCATTATTTCATCTTTACTTTACATATCTTTTTTAACATGTCTGGAGTTTGAAATCATAGTTCAGAAAAAAAGGGATAATGTCTCCTTTATGCGGACGAAATGTATGTTACTTCCTTTATGTGGACATGGCCTCAAATGGGCAAGTCGAAGGTTTAGAACTGATTCTAGGAGTTCTGGCCACTCAAAGGGCATTTTAGTCATTTTACATCAGATTTTGCAATATTTCTCCTTTAGATCGGTCGACCATCCTAATGGACCAATCGATCGTTATTGTCGGATCGGTTGACCACCCAGGTCGGTCGGTCGACCGATTATGTCTTCGGGCGATTACTTCTTCTTGATGAACCAGTCGACCGTTCGACGTGAATCGATCAGTCGATCGTTGTGGGATCGGTCGACCATTTTGGGGAATCGGTCGACCAATTAATTGGGATCGGTCGACCGGCCCTGAGTCATGACATAAGATGTCGAAGATCGGTCTACCAATATGGGAATAATGGAATCGAAATTTATGACTTTTGATTTACATTTTTTCATCTAGGGATTTTTACATCTACGGTACCTTTTTACGAATGGTTTCCGATCACTGCTATCTCTGTCGGTGATTCATCGGTCGTCGGACGTTCGCATTCGGCGGGAGTGCGCACCTAGTCCTCGCGAAGGTGTCGAGGGAGGTCTGAAACATACGGGTCATCTCGTCCGCGCTCATGTCGCTCGTCCATTGGTTCGCCGTTCGCCGGAGGTGGAGAAGAAGGAGAGAGAGAACTATGGTTGGGGGGAGTCCAAAGAGGTGCGAGGAAGTCCTCTTCACTCCCTCCTATAGCTCTGCCATCTCTCTCTCTGTTGCAGACTTCATAGGGGAGTGGGGAGTCATGGGAGAGAGGGGAAGAGAGGGCGAGAGAATTGGGAGGGAGGGTCAAATTTATCTTTTAAAATAAGAGAGGAAGGGCCCGGTCATTACATCACTACCTCTTTAAAAAGAAATTCACCCTCGAATATAGATGAGAGTTAGGGCTTACCGAATAGTCGAGGGAACTTTTCACGCATCTCGGACCCTAATTCCCATGTGGCCTCTTTACCTTGATGGTGCTTTCACGCCACCTTAACCAATGGCACTGTATTCTTTTCTTTTTGGACTTCTTGGTACTCTAGTATCTCTATGGGTTGCTCCTCGTATGTTAAATCCTCCTTGAGGTTCGGCTCCTTAATTTAGATTACATTGGCGTAATCGTGTTTATATTTCCGAAGCAATGAGACGTAGAAGACGTTGTGCATTCTAGCGTACGTCGGGGGTAACGCCAATCTGTATGCCGAATCACCAACCATACCCAAAATTTCAAAGGGACCCACATACCTTGGGCTCAATTTCTCTTTCTTGCTCAATCTCATTATGCCTTTGGTTGGTGAGACTTTGAGCAAAACTTGTTCGCCAGTCTTGAACATGTGTTGTCGTCTTTTCTTGTCGGCATAGGCCTTCTGTCGGTCTTGAGCAGACTTCATCTATTTCTTTATTAGTTCAATCCGGTCTGTATATTCTTGGGTCTGCTTGCGGAGTTCCGTGCTCAATAGCTTCCTTTGGCCTACTTCTCCCAGCATGTCGGGGAATAATATGGTCAGCCATACAGAGCTTCGAACGGGGGCATCTCTATGCTTTCATCATAACTATTGTTGTAAGAAAACGCAATAAGGTGAAGATGGTTATCCCAATTACCATGTCAGTCCAAGGCACATACCCGAAGCATATCTTGAATAGTTTGAATTGTCTTTTCTGATTGTCCATCCATCTGTGGGTGAAACGCCGAACTATATCGCAGCCTTATGCCAAAAGCATTTTGTAAACTCTTCCAAAACTTGATAGTGAATTTTGGATCTTTGTCGGATACGATGACTGAGGGAATTCCATGGAGTTTGACGATCTCCTGCACATACAGGCCCATTAGGCTATCCAATGATTGCTTTACCTTGTTGGGCAAGAAGTGGGCCGATTTAGTGAGTCAATCCACTACTACTCAAATAGCATCATGTCCCTTCTGTGTTCGAGGAAGGCCTGTGATGAAATCTATAGCAATTTCCTCCCATTTTCACTGTGGTATTCCGAGACTCTTCAGTGTGCCTTGTGGTTTCTGATTTTCCACTTTTACTTGTTGGCAAATTATGCATCTGGAAACATACTCTACGATTTACTTTTTCATATCCGACCACCAGAAACTTCTCTGTACATCCTTGTACATCTTCGTACTTAGGATGGATGATGAATTTGCACTTGTGGCATTCATCCAAAATTTCTCGTCGTAGCGCTGAGCTGTTAGGTACCCATAGCCGGTTGCAATACCGAATGCCACCATCTACTGAGATGCTGAAATCCTTACCTTCCAAACTCATCTTCATCATCATGGACTGATAGTCGGGGTCTTTGACTTGCGCCGTGATGATCCTTCCAATAAGGTCGGGCTCGATCCGCTGCATCATCGTGAGCGAACCATTAGGTGTTACTTGCGGAGTCCAATTGAAGAGTTCATCCATCATCTCATATTGTCAGAGACGCATGAAGGCCACTGAGCCTTCCCACTTCCGACTAAGAGCGTCAGCTACTGAATTCGTCTTCCCTAGATGATAGTTGATGGCAAACTCGTAGTCTTTCAGGAACTCCATCCATCGTCTCTGGCGCATGTTCAGATCTCTTTGTGTGAACACATACTTCAAACTCTTATAGTCTGTGTACACCATAAACTATTCCCCGTACATATAGTGTCGTCAGAGCATGAGAGCAAAGACTACAGCTGCTAGCTCGAGGTCATGAGTAAGGTAATTGACCTCATGTTTCTTTAGCTGTCTTGATGCGCATGCTACCACCTTTCCGTGTTGCATCAAGATACATTCCAGTCCTGTGTCGCTAGCATCACTGTATATGACATACCCACCACTAGTCTGATGGTAAGGGGAGTATCGGTGCAAAAGTCGGTCACTTCTTCAACTCTTGGAAGCTTTCTTCGCACTTCGTGGATCAAATAAATTTCTCGCATTTCCTTGCGAGCTTGGTCAGCGGTAGTGTCAATATGGAGAAGTCTTTAATAAATCGTCTATAGTATCCTGCTAAATCGAGAAAGCTTCTGATTTCTGAAACATTCTGAAACATTCTTCAGCTGAGTCCAGTTTGACACTGCTTCGACTTTGGCCGGGTCCACTGAAGTCCCATCCTTAGAGACAATATGGCCAAGGAACATCATCTGGTCCATCCAAAATTCATATTTGAAGAACTTTGCATACAACTTCTTCTCTCACAATGTTTCCAAAACAATCCTCAAGTGCTCTTTGTGTTGTTCTACACTTGATGAATAGATGAGAATGTACAAAGACGTTCACAAACTTGTCGAGGTGTTCATTGAACATCCGGTTCATCGGGTCCATGAATGCTGCAGGAGCATTGGTTAATCCAAACGGAGCTCTTATTCAATAGCTTTTGAATATGAGCCTTCAGCTGTTTCATCTCTGCGGGTGCCATACGATACGGAGCTTTAGAAATTGGAGTTGTGCCTAGTACTAGCTCGATGTAGAAGTCAACGTCTCTCTTCGGTCTTCGACGGTAGATCACTGACATCTTCCGGGAACACGTTTGGAAATTTCCTCACGATGTCTATGTCTCGCGGGGTCTTGATAGGAGCTTCAACCTTAGTCACTCTTGTGAGAAATCCTCTACAATCTTGCTTAAGTAGCTTCTGAGCTTTCATTGCAGATACCATAATTTTTTGTTCTTTCCAATGTATACACCTGGCTATGACTTTCTCTTTAACATTTGCCCCTATGATGACTTTTTTGTTCGCACAGGATGGAAGCATCACGGTGAGTCAACCAATCCAGTCCAGTATGATGTCATAATCCCTTATAAGTATTATGATCAAGTCAGCAGGAAAATTCTTTTTGTCAATTTCTACCGGTGCCTCCGATACCTCCGGTAGATACTTAGTGGTTTGTAAGGTTCCTTATGGGATAAAAATTGTCATCCTGGGTTCTAAGTCCATAGCAGATAATCCCAACGTTATAGCATACTCTTCTGATATGAAAAAATGTATGTCTCCAGAATCAAATAGAATTGTAGTAGGTAACTTGATGATATAGAGCGTACCTCGAATGACATCATCGTCATTCAGTGGGGCATCTTCTTCCAGATTGAAGAGTCATCCTTGCACTAGGAACTTGCCCCGCGAACAATCGATGGAGATGTGACCCACCACGCTACAGTGAAAACATACACCCGTCTTCATGCGACATTCTCCGGCGCCGCAAAAGTTGCATAAGACCTTTTCACCTTGCGCGAGTTGCGCCTGAGGGATCCTGGGTTGCTGTGGTCTCTGTGGGGCTAGTCGCCTTGCCGGCTGTTGAGGTTACCTCTACGGTGGTTGTTGATGTGGTTGTGCTTGCTGAGACTGACCTGGGGGTGGTAGAGGCGGTTGAAGCTGTTGCTCATAGCGAGGTCGATCGTACTGTTGTGGGCTGGGTACGATCGGGGACAGTTATCCCATCGCTAGTCCCGTTGCAGGTGGTGGTGGTCATTCCTTCGGTATTGCTATTACAGTGAATCCTGACCCACCTTCAGCTGTCCCTTTCAAGTCCGTTGTAGTTCTTGCTGGTCCTTTTGTGCTGCCTCAGTCAGAAGTTTGCAATTTCTTGTCCGCGGCTCGGGTTCAAATCGTCGATAAAACGGTTAGTCTTCTCTTGTTCATCCATATTCAGCTTCGAATACTTTAGGAGACAAACATACTTAGTGTGGTGCTGGAACACAGTCATTGTCCCCAGAGTCAGACTCAGGAATTTTTGTTGTTTCATCCTCCTCTGAAACACGGGAAAGAAGCAGACTTCAAACAATCGTCGGAAGTCTGCCCATGATATCACTCTAACACCCGCGAACTCCGTCGCCTTAGTCATCTTCCACGAATCTTTCGCGTCCTTGGTGAGGGCGTCGGCAGCAAAGATCACTTGCTTGTGTTTCGAGCAGTCCAAAGTTTGAATTTGTCTTCCATTGTGTCGATCCATTGTTCGACGACATCGAGTCTCCTTCGCTACTATAGGTAGGCGCCCTCAACCTCCAAAATTCTTGTATGGTGCACGGGGGAGGAAGCAGTCGTTCCTGACGTCCCGATTGAGGTGGGGGATTCTGGACTCCTTCACCATTACGGCCTTCGACCTCATCCTCTGGCTGATGCATCTTGCTTGGAGGAGGGATTTATGAGAGAAAATATCGTTGACGAGAAACTATAATGAAAGATGTTCTTTAAATCTAAATAACTTTTATTCCTTTATTGTCTTTGCCAAACCAATGAACAAATGTGTCTCATACAATGCTAAATCCATCATGATGAGGTCTTATTTCAAAAGAAAAATTGAAAAATCTAATGAAAACTGAGAACTAAATAGTCTTCTTCAATAGAAATAGTCATCCCAGCATCCTCAAGCATCCGGGCAATCCCAAAAGTAGTGCTCATGCCATCCGTACTTGATGCAGTAGGTGAGCCTTTCCTCCAATAGAACGTTGGGTTTAATAGAACTGGATGCTTCATCCCCTGGCCCTAGTTCAAGTGGATCGTCTTCCAGACAGTAGCCTCTGGGAGGGGTTTGTCCACACGCGGGAGACGCAGCAATGGTACGTTATTTCCCACACTTTCTGTTGGTGCGGGTTATTGCTTTGCTGGTGTCACGTGAGGAGGGACGACGCATCCACGCCCTCTCTCTCGGCCATGGCTCTGACTTTGTGTTGGTCTTTTTCCTGTTCTGGTGGTGTTGGGGGATGTATTTGTGATTCTACCACATACTTTATTCGCATTCCTTCGCGAACCACTCGGGAGGTAATGCGTTGGGGAGGCATCTATAAGAACGAGTCATCTCAATAAAATATAATCCATTAAGAATTTGCTCATGAAGCTTGCACATGACTTTATCATGACCATGAGACACAATGATTAATGAGGACAATACAATGACCTATGCCCTACTATGAATAACAATGACACTGATCTATACTCTACCATAAATACTGGGAGCCAAGAACTTAGGTTCTGATACCAAACTGTAACGCCCCCTAAATCAGCCCTCCTGTCACGCTGACAGTCAGTTTGACCAAAGGAGCGTTACACTGCCTACTACTATTTTGACTTTGATCGGTTAACATGTGACACACGTGGCAATAAAAATAATAGAGAAATAATGAATAAAAGGAGATTGCAAAAGAAATATCATTTGAAAATCAAAAGATGTCACGTTTAATGAAATAATTCAAGAAAAAGAGAAATGCAGATAATTCAAATAGTTCAAGAAAATATCAACATATGCAAGGCTAAAAAGGGAAATTCAAGTATCTCATATGTACAAGTCTGATAATTCAAATGCAGAATAAGAAGACGAAAAGCTTGTGGGTTCTTCATAAGTCATGTGTTGTTATCCCGATGCTCTACATTATCCACTTCCTCCCTAGGTAGGGTTCTCACTTGCAAAATTTCAAAGCAGGAGCATGGAATGCCCATGAGCTAACGCCCAGTACACACAGATACATAAAAGATGAAATGATAATATGATAGAGTCAAAAAGAGAAATAGATCAGTTACTTTATTCATTGGTTCCAATACATTGATCTCTGTAGGTTATGAACCATATATATACTGTTCTGTACCTTATCCTTTACTTTAACAATACCTTATACAATATCATATCATACTATACCTTACTATGTTATTTACCTTACTTTGTTATTCATTACCATACTCTGTTATGTTCTGCATGGTACTACATCTTTTACATTACTATGAGGTCCGTGATGTTTGTTATCCCGTGCGAGTTCGACTTTAATTAAGTAGGAAGCTAGAGGTGTCTTTATGTCATATGTCGTTAGGATGCCCATGAAAGGGAAGATATACGCTAAGGCATACCCTTTTCGGAATACAGGTAGGAGAGGACATGCACCTCAGGAATAGTGGTCATTACGGACCTGTAGGTTCACTGTCTCCTCAGCTGAGCTACCTGTCCCTATGGCATAATGCAATATAATCCATATATGCTCCCGTAGGGGAAGAGTACATCAATACTCTCCCTTATTCGGAGCGCAAGTGGGAGAGGGCATGTGGTCGAGGAACAGTGATAGTTGATACCAGTAGGTACACTGTCTCCTTAGTGCAGCTACTTGTCCCTCATTATATCATATCTTGATCTGTACCCTGAGCGACACATAGCTATTCCGTTATTTCATCTTTACTTTACATATCTTTTTTAACATGTATGGAGTTTGGAATCATAATTCAGAATAAGGGATAAGATCTGATCCCCTTTCTGCGGACGAAAGGTCCATTACTTACTTTACTGTGGTGGACATGGCCTCAAATGGGCCAATCGAAGATTTGTAACTGATTCTAGGAGTTCTGGCCACTCAAGGGGTATTTTAGTCATTTTACATCAGATTTAGCGATATTTCTCCTCTGGACTGGTCGACCATTATTGTCGGATCGGTCGACCGTCTAGGTGGACCGGTCGACCGATTATGTCCTCGATCGATTACTTCTTCTTGATGAACCGGTCGACCGTTCGACGTGAATCGATCGGCCGGTCGTTGTGGGATCGGTCGACCGTTCTGGGGAATGGGTTGACCGATCTTACGCGAATGGGCTCGGTGACTGTTGCTGGATCGATCGACCGATTAATTAGAATCGGTCGACCGGCCTTGAGTCGCGACATAAGATGTCGAAGATCGGTTGACCGATATGGGAAAATCGGTCGATTGATTCTTCGCGCGAAACAGAGTTGTCAGTCATATTTTTCAATTCCGACTGACCTCCGATCGTCTGATCACGATACACATAATACGGAAAACATTTCTACATGCCTCCAGGGAATAATGGAATCAAAACTTATGACTTTTGATCTACATTTCTTCATCTAGGCATTTTTACATCTACGGTACCTTTTTACGAACGATTTCTGGTCGCCGCTATCTCTGTTGGTGATTCTTCGATCGTCGGACGTTCGCAGTTGGTGGGAGTGCACACCTAGTCCTCCGAAGGTGTTGAGGGAGGTTTGGAGCGTACGGGTCGTCTCGTCCGCGCTCACGTCGCTTGTCCGCTGGTTTGTCGTTCGCCGGAGGTGGAGAAGAAGGAGAGAGAGAATTATGGCTGGGGGGAGTCCAAAGAGGTGCGAGGGAGTCCTCTTCACTCCCTCATATAGCTCTGCCACCTCTCTCTCTAGTGCAGACTTCGTGGGGGAGTGGGGAGTCATGGGAGAGAGGGGAAGTGAGGGCGAGAGAATCGGGAGGGAGGGCCGACCGATTCTCTCATCCCATTTTTTTTAAATTTTGAGAGCCCGGTCATTACACGGGGTCACTCCCGATCAAACTAGGTCGAGTTGGATTAGATTTTTTGCCCATATGGCTTCGACCCGATGGAAGAGTCGAATTTATTCATGAGTCCAGTCCAATTGGACTCATGAACAAGCCTATAGGAGGGGAAGCAAATATACGATTTGTTGGTGTTGATAATTTGGTTTGTGAGATGGTCATGCAAACTTCATCTAGGTATTTACAATTGATTTTGGAAGCCTCCATATTGATCAAAGTGTCTCCTATAAATAGCATATGGCTCAACAAGAAGGAATCAAAGGATGGCTCTCATAATAACATGCTCATCTAACATTGATGAGAATATTTAAGACATAATAATAAATATGTACGCTAAGGGATATGTATTACATTTTTCACATTACATAGTAACCCACATTACTTGACATAAAAATTATCACTCATTAAATTATTAGCAATGTACATTATTTTATTTAACTCCGCCTATGTTTTATAGCCGGTCCCAAGCCCGAATAAAGGAGGAGGGTTGTGTTAGGCCCCGACAGCCAGCGTAAAACCCTATCGAATCTCATGAACATGGATCAACGAAGTCGTATGATCCATGTAGCCGATCCCACCTAGTGAGATAAGGCTTTGTTGTTGTTGTTGTACATTATTTTATTTATTATGTACAAGTAATCTCTCCAATCATTCAAAAATTATTGTTTACTTATAATAAAAGATTACTAGATAATGCATATTTTTTTATTAAAATACTCTTTATCATTAATGTCAAGTTAAAGTTTATCGAGTCCTATTAAAAACTTGAACGAAAAATTTATTAAATTAATAAATTAAATAAATGATTAATGGTGATAAATTAATAAATATTTTAAATGAAAGTATTAGTAATAAATATATGTAATATTCAAAATAATAATTACTATTAATATGCAATTCGTGTGAATAATAATTACAAAATAATAATTTGAATAAATTTATACTAGTTACGATAATAATAATGGTAATATTTTCATTATTGTTATATAATTTTCTTATATTATTTCATATTTTATTGATCTAATATTAGAAAGGATAGAAATGAAAAAAATAAAATAAAAAAGTCACTTGAGTGACAATCTTGATAGACATCTCTCTTGTCAATGTGGTTTGACACTTCGTACACAATCTACATTAATGAGCAATTCAATTTGCCTACAAATTAAAAAAGAATAAATAAGGTAATGTGATGGGCCAGATAATTTAACTTTTTATTACCAATAACTTTTCTAAATTACTTATAGAAAAATTACTCATAAAGTATATCTCCTTGTCAAAGGCACATATGGCTTTGAAAGGAGATATAAAAATTATGAATTTTATTTTCTCTGTGTTCATTCACAAAAAATCACAATTAAATAAAAATTATTTTCTACGTATCATTGACAACTCCTTCTAAATATGTCCTTTTCATATGATTCCGGATGTTACAAAAAAATTAAACAAAATTGTAACTAGTCCATAAATTTCAAATCCTAATTACATTTTTTTATAAATTACGGTGAATTTTACAATATTGCCGTGCTTCTATTGGAGATAGCATGATGGTAGTTCAATGTTTTGATTATATATGTTTCTAGACATCATCAAATCAAATGAATCAAATTCTATAGAACTTGTACTTCTAGATCTTTTCAACCAAATTTTCTTATATTTTTTGAATTATTAAATCGTACGCAAACATCTCTTTCGATAATAGGCACGAATTTGAGATACATTATAATGCATCACAACGTATCAATCCTAATGGCTAATACTTCTCATCGGAACAAAACATTCCTAAAATCCTCAATCCAAATAGATCAAACATTATTTAAAAGGAATGTTAGATTCCTTTTAGATATATTTAATCTAAATTCCTTTTCGTTGATTATTTCTTTGATTTCCTCCTCTTTTCTTTGTCTTTATGTCTCCTCCTCATTCACATTTATCTTCTTCCTCGAACCATCACATAACCATCTTATGGTAGAAGAAAAGAGAATAAGATAGAAAAATGGAGGTTTTGGAATTTTATATGAGGCCCATCTTAGAGTTTTGATTAAAGAACTTTACTACCCTGGCTTAAAAATCGGGATTGTTGCACCTTATTCCTCTTAAAAGAAATATGTTATCAAATTTCAAACTTAGCATAACTGCTCATAAAATAATTAATCACACGTCCGATAGTAAGTTACAAGCATAAACAAGAGAACTTAAACATTACATTTTTTTGCCTTTGACACCTTTTATGAGTGATGACTATTATGATGATTATACATGGACTTAAACTTTTTAGATATACTATACTTCGATTTAGATCCTGTGATATCAACTGTAAAGTTAAAAAAAATCATGGCAAAAGCTAAGCGTCATTTGGGTGATATTTGACCATTAGTTATCTGAATGCCTTATATCATCACTGGTGAATATTCTTGCGCTTTGCGTGATTACAGCTTGAGGGCTTCTTAAGAGTTGTAGTATAAAAAAATAGTGAAATTATTCTCAATGATGTGCATAGAGTATTATTATTATTAATTAATTTTTTAGTGGACATAAATAATATATTAATTCAATAGAGAATTTAAAGTGAATAAAATAATAATAAGATAAAAAATTAAATGTCCAATTGATGATGATAATGATGATATTATTTTTTTATTCATCAAGATTTTTAATGTTCATATAATTGTTTCATGCATTTTGATGCCTGTACGTTAATAATAGTCAATGATTATAATCACATTGAATCCTTTAACTCATCAAATTACTCAATATATTTTAATTGTGATGTTAATTAATTTTCTTTTAAATTCTTTTGATAATTTATAATAAAATGCTCAAAATTAATATGTTTTTTGTAATTATTGTGATATCATGAGTGGAAGTAGAACGGTGATAAAATATGAAATTAGTTATTGAATTTTTCATCTTCAAAACTATGATTAAAGTGATTTTATTTAATTTTTAGTTTTAATTGTTGCATGTCAAAAGTATGATTAATTTGATATGTACAAAATTCAACTAATGAGTACTCCAACACAAAATGTTGAAAGTGATTGTTTTAAAGATTTATTTTTCCCTTAAATGCATCATTCAATGTCAATAATTATCTCATATTTTTTGCGACACAAGAAAAATAAAAAAATGTGATAATATATGATGACAATTTTGAATGGAGATAATTTCTCAATTTCGATTTCACATTCAAGAAGCGAACTCAAAAATATGCGTGTATATCATGAATGTCAATTGTCTGTATTTACTTAATATGTAAGCTTTAAATATTATATGTTGTTGGATTTGGATGATGGGAACTCTAAGTTCATGACTAAATTAAATAAAATAGATGACATGTAAGCTTTAAATATTGTGCTACATTTCAATTAGGCAAGTCTAAATATCTTTGAAAAATTAGGCAAGTCTAAATATCTTTGAAAAATCAACATGTTTTATCATTTAACCCATGGTAGGTTGAATTTTGTACATGTCAAATTATACCTATGTTGAAATCATATGCTCTCACTTTTTTCGATTTGATAAATGGTTGATACCTCTTCATCTTATGTTATATGTTGTGACCAAAGCTTGAACGGGTCCTCCAATTTTTCACCACCCAAATCCACCCTTACTGATTGTGATGCCTTCGAAGCTTTTTTGCTTTTGGATGAGCATGTTAAAGAACTAGTAAAGTAGTAAAAAAATATAAGGTAATAAGAAAAAAATTCAGATATTAAGAATGTTAGTAAAACATCTTCTTCACCTTTGTGTCAATTGACCTCTCGTATGCACTAAGGACTTTCTCTTCCTTGAAAAAAATGAAATATATTCATTGTAGGTGAAGAGATTGAAGAAATAGGTGCACTTTAGTATAACACCTGTGGTTTATAATCATTTTTTTCAATTACTTCAATGGTTGAATATATAATTATACAAACATAATTGATAATTCATTGACTTTTATAAGAGTAAGAAATAATTTGTCAATTTTATAAAAGCAAGAAATTGTTGACATATTTTAAATTTCGCATCTTGATAAAAAATATCAAGAATTTGACAATTGACATGTTAATTTTTTTTATGACAAATTAACATATGTTATTATTTTCTCATATTTATAAGAAGACACAATGATAAGACATAAAGATTTTTTATGTTAAAATGTCACAATTAAATGTTAAGTTAATTTCCATGAGATTGTAACGGTAAAAATAAAAGTGATTGAAATATCATTATGTCATGGATGATGGGTTAAGAAAGGATAGTGGCTTAAAAATGTCAAAAATGAGAGAAAATATATAAAGATAAATAAAACCCATGTACAGGGAAGAGAAGACTGATGTATGTTTCTAGGTTCTAAAAATCTAGATAATGACATTCAATTTTTATATGAAATGAAAAATATAGTGTAACAATTTTCTATGTTGGTCTTGAAATAGAGAATTATATCAATTTAGAAAACAAATTTGATTTTTTTATATTAAACATAAATGTAAAAAAAATAAATGAAGAATAGATTCATTGTTCACCATTAAGTTCAACGTTTTGAGAAAATGTTTGAAAATTTTCATCTTCTATAACATCTCGTTAATTATTCACATTAAATTAGAATGCTATGTCATTGGAAAGGAATGTGAGAGAAAATAAAAAATTGTAAAAACTACATAAGATATAAATAATAAGATTGAAAAAACAAGAGATTTTTACAAATGTGATTCGAAATAGGTTGCGAGGGTTTATGGTCGAGGATATTGCAAAATACAAAAATATGAGGTAGAAAACATGTGATTCAAGAGTTAAGTTAGACCGAAGACATGAAGTGACCCACGTGAGAAAGTGACCTCACATGAACATAAAGTTCTAAATGAGTGGTGTTAAAAATTTATAATTTTCAACTCAGATTAAAGTTGCAAGTGTACAACAATATATATAGTACCTAAAGTGAAAACTCACACTTTATTTAAAACTATTTTGAAATAAAAGTTAAATTATTGATTTAATTAATAAAGTAGAGTTCTATTAAATTAGATATCACAACAAATATAAAACACACTAATTTTTAGGAATTTTTTGTTTGATTAAGAAATACAATAGTAAACAAAATGCAAATAAATGATTAGAACTAAAAATCAATAGAAATAAGCGCTAGGGTTAGGAAATGTTTTTTAAAATTATTTCTTAAACCAATGAAATTCAGAAAGAGTAACAACCGACAATCTCACTCATGGGTGACTCCACTCTTATAATCACCTTCTAAGGCCACTCAATCTCGTGCATAGTGAACCTCGAATTCACAATATTGAAATAATTCATCCAAGCATATTCTCTTATGGTCAAATTTGGTGTTTCGTTTGTTATAAACTAGAACTCAACTAACTTCTCAGCTAGAGTTATCTCGCAGTTGTAGAGACAAACCAAGATCAAACAAGGATAGAACAATATGAAATCCATTTAACCAAGTTCACCTCTTGACTTTACTTGATACTAACCATCGATCCCCTTTTCACATAACCCAATCATGGCCTGATCTCTCGACCCGAAAGCTATGAATGAATACTAAACTTACCCTCTAAGTTTGAAACATTGAGCATCTCAAGTAAGAATTCAAACACAACGAACTTGAAAAATGCGAATACTTGATTTCAAAGCCTCTTTGATTTTTTTAGTAATAGTTTGTCATCTTCATTTCATACTAAAATCGATGAGTAGAAGCACCCTCTTGGGTAGGGAAGAATGAAATTAGTAAAATAAACAATGGAATGTTATGAGAAACTATAGTGCCTTAAAAATAGAGAAGAATGAAAACAAAATAATAACAATGGATAAAACTAGATAAGTAACAAGTGCCTAGCATTAAAACAAAATGATACTTGTTCAGAAATAATATTTCGTCGACAGACAAACTCATTCCTAACTACTTGTTTAGCTTCTCATCGAACAAAGTGATGATGCATCATACATGTACTACTCAAAACAATAAAGAGGAAAAGAAAAAACATAGTTGTCGGTGTTCCTCTCCTTGAACATGTTATTCTTCGAATGGAAGAATGGCCGACCCCCTTTTTGGCCGCATCATTTCTTCTTTTATAGTCCTAAAATTTTATGCCTCCCTTTTCAAGTGCTATTTTGTCTTCTTCTACTTTCATTCTTTGCTTGTGAAAAGCTTTTCTGCACGTGACAAAAGGAATATGCAAATGGTTAGAAAAGCAGTTTGTCTCCTAACAACTTTTTTCAGAGGATGGAACTAACATCTTTATTCATGTACCCTCACTTGACGTCTTATCACAAAGTGTGCCCTAATTTTCTTCTTCTAACTTGTTTTCACCTTCAAAAAATCTTCATAATTCAGAATGTTGCAAACACGTAGAAAATAAAAATAGCAATAATCTATCAAAAAACATCATATATATATAATGATATAGAAAATTTATAAAACTAGAAAAATCAATAATTAAGATCATAAACATGCATTAAAATATAGAGAAACTAGTGAAGACCCTCACACTTTGCGCGTTTAAAAATGAGTTTAATGTTTTTATAATCAAATCTTATCAACATTTTATTATACTTGAATATATATATGCTTAATAGACATAACTATTAGAATATATATTTAATACTAGAGGAGTGATTATTAATATATTATTAGCACTATTATTGATATTATTTTATCTTAGCTGGTAAAATTCTATTATCATAATTGTATTGTTAGAGTGGAGGTTATTATTAATTGTAGAGGAAGTTATAGAGAGAAGTTGATGAGTGGAGAGGAGGTTAATAATGTAATAATGTAATTATTATGTATAGCTTTACTTATAAACTATAATATAATGCAAAAAGGCAGTGGGGGAGTTATCACATATGGATAACTATATTATAATTAAATTTAAGATTTAATATAAGGTAATGACGAGAAAGCTCGATATAATATAGTTAGTTATTCCTTGGAGGTGAGATAGAAATATAACATTAGATTTTTTATCGGTAAAATACAAAGATGGCACGAAATATGAAAACTCTACCCTCCATAATAATTGCTTAGAAAAAATCTTAAAATAAAATTTACTCTTGTAAAAATATAACTACTTTGTAAGTAGAGTTTACTTTTTCATTGAGATAAAGTTTTTTCTTTATATTAAGTTGATTAAGAATTAGAAAAGGTAAATGAAAAATAAATAATTCATTTTCTTCTTGATAATAAGATGACAATATCATAATAAACAGTTTATTAAAGGGTAAAAATGAAAAAGAGAGAAAATAATATTCTTGCCTAGTAATTTGTCCCTTTATTATTATTTTTAATCTTGTCCATTTGTCCCCATTCATTCTCACTCGATTTAAATTAGAAATATGAAAATTTATATGGCGCCGCGCCGACCTGATTTTAAATGCGTGTAGAATTTTTTTTTCATATTTTCTGGGGACAGTACGGGCATTCACCATCCCTACCAAAGACCACTGAAACCCAAAGTTCGCCGGACTCTCTCTCTCTCTCGCTCTCTCTCTCTCCAGTGAAGTTGCCGCCGCCGATGGAGGCGGTGGTGGTGGACGCCGGTTCGAAGCTCCTTAAAGCAGGCTTCGCTTCTCCTGATCAAGACCCTGCCATGGTATTGCTATCCGAAACCCTTCTTTTCGTTCCCCAGTTTTATGTTTCCGGCTAGCGGAGGCTGATTTTGGTTCATGTGACCAAAAAACTAGATAATCCCGACCAAGATGAAGCGAATTTTGGAGGATGGAGACGGCGGTGGCGACGCCCCCATGGCCGTGGAGGAGGTCATGCTGGATCCGGTGGTGAGGGGGTTTGTTAGGGACTGGGATGCGATGGAAGAACTGCTCCACTATGTCCTTTACACTAACCTCGGTTGGGAAGCTGGAGATGAAGGGCAGATCTTGTTCACAGAGCCGCTCTCCACACCGAAGGTTGGTTAACAAAGAATTGCTAGAATAGAGCAATCTTTTTAGTGTTGGATTTGTTGTTAGGATTCTGCATACCTTATTATTAGGATTTAATATTTGAGTATAATTAGTATTGGAACAAAATGTGCAGCAGAGGAACTTGCTGCATATCCATTGACCCCGTAGTATTCTTATGGATTTGTATATTTATAGAGAATTAGAGACTCCTTGGAACTTTATTATCCTAGAAGAAATATATTTCTTCGATAATTTGCTTGGATTGGAGGTCAATCCCTAGAAGTAATCAAATTAGGGTTCTACTTGGATTAGGATTCTATCAGTTTTATTGCAATTAAGTTAGTCAACAGATGGTGCGTTTGGTATTGGTCTGATATCATACTACCTTTACTGTAATCATGGTGACAATGCCTTTTTTCCCTATTTCTTGTTAAATGTTCTTATTCATTTACTGTGTGATAAAACTTAGTTAAATCTACTGCATTTGATAATAAAAATTGTTATGGGTATCAGGCAAGAGAGAAATCACACACAGAAGAAGACACATGATATTCATGTGGTTTATTTTTAAATAGGCTACATACTTGGGCAGCAACAAAATATTACTCCATGAGAAAATTCAGATAGTATTATAAATGTTCAGACAACTCCTAACCGCAATCCTAGATAGTTTATATAGACATTGCTTTTACATATAATAGGAACTTGACTTAGAATAAGACTCTGCAACATTCTCTAGAAAATTATGACAATATCACAAAGTATGAAATTAAATTATTTCCGAATCGGAAGCAGAATACAGCCCCTATTTTTTTCTTCTGGGTGCTTCTCCCTCCACACCCCCTCTAAGGAATCCCCCTGATTTCCCCATTGACCCCCTTCAAACTCTTTGTCTGGACAGCACAACTCTCATAATGCGGGAACGTCTTTACTGTAGAATGTGTTAATTGAAATTTTGGAACAAATGAATTTTCAGTTGAGTTAGAGTTTAAGACATTATCGACAGATATGTTTTACAAAAAATAAATTAGTTTTTTTTAAGTAAAAAATAACTGAGTTAAGTCCTGAAGATATTGTTTTTTAATGGTTTTTCCTAGGTAAGACCTTATGGACATTATCAACAGCTTCTCTTTCATATCATTCTTTTTCTCAAGTGTAAGAATGCACAGTTGTTACATTGATTGTTTCACTTAGAATACTTTTGGTTTTACTTTGATTTCATTTGGCGTTACATACCTTTCCCTCACAGGCTATAAGGGAGCAACTGGTGCAACTTATGTTTGAAACATTCAATGTTTCAGGCTTTTATGCCTCCGAACAGGCAGTTTTATCACTCTATGCTGTGGGACGGATCTCAGGGTGCACCGTGGACATCGGACATGGAAAGATAGGTATGTATCCTTAGCTCGTAAGTCCTATTGTTGCTTTTCATATTGATTGTACGGACAAATCTCATATGTTCACAATCCATCTAACTAATCATCTTTTCGTGGCATAAAATCACAAGGTCTATTCACAGGACATAATGGTATTTTTTGTTTTTTAATCAGAAGTCATTTGCAAGGGTAAAACCTTTTTTTGAAGAATGAAATAATTAAATTGAAACAATGAATAGGATGGTAACACGTTTGTGCGGTTCGCTTGATGCATTCCTAATTAGGACAAATTTTGTTCTTTAGAAGATGTTGCATATTATCTCTTTGGAAATCAGATGTAATCCCAGTTGAAACTTGTGGGTTTCAACCAATGACTTTTCAGTTGAAGTGGATGTCAAAGATGTACTCACTCGGTCGGACCAGATTTTGGTAGTTCACTAGTTTTTTTTTTTTTTGAAATGAAAAAGGATGTCTACCGAAACATCTAGACATCCATCTTTATTAAATAACAATTGGACTTCTTCTAAAAGAAACCAATTGGACTACATTATAGTCTTGTTACAAATGAAAAAGAAACAAACATTGTAGAATCCCTAATCATCAGCCCACAATTTTGCCAAAGAAGCTGCATGTAGAGTGATGTTCTCCAAATACCAACACTCCTTTCGGAAAAAACAAGCATTGCACTGCATCCAAATAGCCCAAAGAACTGCCAATAATAGTAACCAATTGTCTTGATACGCAAGGTGGTCAAGATCGGGATCTTATGTAAGATCGGAAGGGGTCCGTAAGATCGAAGATCGTAAGATCGAATCGAGGATCGTGAGATCTTACCTATATATTAAAATAATAGTTTAATATATAAAATTATGTAAAATAATATTTTTTAAATAAATTTGTAATATTTTAAATTATAAATAATGTTATCTTGAGTACTATCCTACTAAGACTTGTTACGAATGCATATATATACTATTTATATAATAATAATTTAATATAAATTGACAAAAAATGGTAATAATTTGATGAATATGAAATAACATTATATAATAACTTTAATATACATTTATAATAGAGTTATTTTGTGAAAAAATATTTTTAAAAATTTAATTATAATTAATAACCTTTTTCTTAATTTTATTTCTCAAAAAAAAAAATCATGTTGCACTTGGTGAAAATTTTAAAAACAAAACAAAAAATTGAAAAAAAATTGGATTAGTAGGATGGGTAGGATCTTACGATCTTGCTATTACGATCCTACCGATCCTACAAAAACGATCTCAAAGTTGAGATCGAGATCGCAGATCCTAGGTAGGACGATCAAGATCGCGATTTTGATAACCTTGTTGATACGTATGTCCGAAATTGTTGTTGTTGTTGCCCACCAAATCGATATGAGCTCCAAAATGCTAGTAGAAAGGTCACATCCAACTATTGACACCCTGATGCATTTGAAACCTCCGATGTCACCTGACATGTAAAAAATAGATGATTAACATTCTCCTCCCCGTCCCACAGAACTCGCATAACACATCAACCAAAGACAGCCACTTCAAGCGATAAGATTTTGTAAGTATCTGTTTGCGTCGAAGAAGGCAGACAAATTTTAGCCGCAACGGTGCCATTGTTTTCCATAATAATCGACAGTCTACCAAAAAGTCATTAGGCTGTGAATCATTGTCCACAGCAAGAAGCCAGACAAATTTTTACCCTCCGAGCAGAAAATTGCCCAGAAAGCTAACTCCAAGAATCTTGAATGGATTCATCAGGTGCACAACAAGAGGCTAACAAAATCTTGAACTCTTTGAGTGGATAAAGTAGTTGAAAAAGAAGGTAGCTATACACCACTACTCACACAGGATGTTGACCAGTAATCAGCAAGGGTAGCCTTCTTGTCCTTTGCAATAGCATAGAGCTGAGGATAGGAGGATCTTAATGGAGCATCATGCCCAAGGATCTGTCCAAATCTGAAAGTTATTCCCGTTCCCAGGGTCATTCGCAGAAAATGTTTTATCAGCCTAAGATCAGCCATGACACCCATCCAAAAAGACGAACAACCTCTAGGCATTGTCAACCGAAGATCCCATGACATGATCCTACTATGACATGTAAAAATGACTTTCAACCATAAATCTGATTGGGTACCCGAAACCTGGTGTGCCGATTTAGATAATAAGGACATATTTGTCTACCAAAGTTTTCGAACACTTAGGCCTCCATCATGTACCAGCCCGACAAACCTCCTTCCAAGCAACTAAATGTATATTGTTTTTTTTTTTTGAAATGCATTAGTTAATTGTTGACCGCCTATATCTTATAGCCAGTCCCAAGCCCGGATAAAGGAGGAGGGTTGTGTTAGGCCCCGACAGCCAGCATAAAATCCTGTCGAATCTTATGAACATGGATCAACGAATTGGCGTCGTATGATCCATGTAGCCGACCCCACCTAGTGGGATAAGGCTTTGTTGTTGTTGTTGTTGTTGCATTAGTTAATTGTTGGCATTTAGAGTTGTTTCATTTTGGCAGATATCGCACCAGTTTGTGAAGGAGCTGTTCAACACGTAGCATCAAAAAGATTTGAGATTGGAGGAATTGATTTGACTAATTTACTCGCACATGAGTTACATAAGTCAAATCCTTTAGTCAATATTGACATATCTGAGGTTGAAAAGTTGAAGGAGCAATATGCTTGTTGTGCAGAAGACCAAGACTCCTTTGATGAAATGCGAAAAAGGTGCCAGAAGGAGGAACACACACTTCCTGATGGACAGGTTCTTTCTTCTTTTCATATTAGCTTGCCATGCCTAGAATTTATAGCTCCGAACTTTGACTACTTTTGTCCCTTTCTCTATTATCTATAATTTTATATGCTATATCTTGTGCTTCTCACATTTTGTATCCTGTTGTAATTTGCTGTTAGTACAACATACATTTGATCATCCATATGGTCTCAACGCAATGGAGTCACATTTAGAGGCGAACGAATTTACAATGAAAACGTAGTGGCATTTGCTAAGCATATGGTGCATAGTTGGATGGTGTAATGTAACATGCTTTGTGTAATGATATGATCCAATGTAACCTACTTTTGCATCAATAAATCTGGATGGTTGCACCTTTTGGCAACCATCCTTCCCCTTCTCAAAAAAAAAAAGTTTGTAATACAACTATGCAACTCCGCCTATGTTTTATAGCCGGTCCCAAGCCCGGATAAAGGAGGAGGGTTGTGTTAGGCCCCGACAGCCAGCGTAAAATCCTGTCGAATCTCATGAACATGGATCAACGAAGTCGTATGATCCATGTAGCCGACCCCACCTAGTGAGATAAGGCTTTGTTGTTGTTGTTGTTTGTAATACAACTATGCATGACCCATGACAAACTGTTCAATTGATCAGTGTGATGTATAGTAAAAGCATGAGTCCTTGTAAATCAAACCAAATTGTTTTAATTCTAATAAAAAACATGTTCAATTGATCAGTGTGATGTATAGTAAAAGCATGAGTCCTTGTGGAACTTAAATTTTTTTTTTTTTGAGCAGAAAAAGGATGACTATCAAAGTTGTGGTTGTCATCCAGCAATGTATATATATGAAAGTATGAGAAGATATACATGTGAGAGCTCTCGAGCAGCAAAAGGCGACCAAGGTCACAACAGAAAAGCTAGCCAAAATCCCACTCTCTAATAAGAAATGAGATGTGGTGTACAACACGCTCAGGCTGACATCGCTTCCCACAAAAGATAATCCGGTTGCGTTGAAGCCAAATGGCCCAGGCACCGGCTAAGAAAGTCATCAATGGCGCTCGCCAACTCTGTCTCCGATGCAACATGCTCTGGAAGGTCTGCCATGTGGACTCTGGATCTGACAGAGAAAATGTCGCAATGGAAGTCTGTTGCCATATGCCCCGAGACGTGGGGCAGTCGAAAAAGAGGTGAATGATGTCCTCGGCCGACTCGCTGCAAAGGACGCAAGAAATATCGTTGTGCGGAGCCCAACGCGTCCTATAGGTCCTGGTAAGAAGCCGTCTACGCTGTAAAAATCAAGCAAAGATCTTGACTTTAAGTGACACCCGAGTACGCCAAATGAGTTTGCAATTCGTCCTGAAATCCTCTAGTAGTGTAGAGGAGGGAAGAAAGCGAATATAGAGACTGCGCACCGAGAAGGACTCCGATAGCCAAACCCAACCATCTAACCTGGACTGCTCCGGACGTATCCCGGCTAATCGCTGGTGAAGGGCCAATAAGTCGGTGAAGCGCTGATTTGACAAATGTGCTTTGAAACGGGGAGACCAAACACCGGAGCCTGACTCCCCCTCCTCGGACCAGGTGTCCGCAATCGTCGCATCGGGGAAAGTCGAGAGGGCCCAAAGTCGGGGGAAAGCCTCAGCAAGAGGGCCATTAGCAGTCTAGGCGAGCCGCCAGAAGGAGAAATCCCTCCCCGAGCCAAGAGAAGGAACCATAAGGTCACGGACCCGCGGCGCCACGGCCGCTACACCCTGCCAAAAAGATGATGCCCCTCGGGGTAGAATGAATCTCGACTCCCAAGATAGATCCCGGCCATAGCAGATATCGAACACCGAACGCCACAAACTATCCTCTGGCCCCATAATATGCTTGAGCCAACGGGCTAGAAGAGCCCAATTGGCATACCGTAAATCGCGGACCCCTAGGCTCCCATGAGAGGTAGGCCGGCAAATACTGGACCAGTCAACCAGGTGGAAACTTAAATTCTTTCGAAAGATCTACGATCAATAAAAAAACAGACAGTTGTAATGACCTTGACAATGATTTCACGATTAATTGAGCCCACCCTGAAATTCGGATTATCTTCTCCACGGCCCGTTACACGCTGGTTAGACCTGTGTATCGGGTGATTTTGAGTTGAATTCAAGAACTTGACGTTCCAAGGCTGGTGGTATCATGTAACAATTCATTGGTTCTTGATCTCTAATGTTCCATACAATATCGGTGTGTGAACAGGGTTTGTCAATGTTAAATTCTTAAGTACAATGGCCTTTTCTTGGTCATCATGTCCCGTTACGGTGGCTCCAGAGTCTTCAACTGAACTTTCTAGCCATGTCATGACAACAGGTAAATAATTCGTGAAGTTTGATCTTCGACTGTGAAGTGCTGATCATGACATGTTACATGTTCAAATTGAGTGATAATCTTCAAATTGAGTTTGATAACTTTGTGCTAGGGTTGTACTTTATGCCAGGGTTGTTATAATGCAATAATGGCCCATGAAGTTGGTGATTAAATTTTGAATATCTTCTCTGCTATGGTCGTTTCAAGCCGCTAACAATGTGATAATCAGCCATCACGGCCATGAACTGAGCTTTACAGCCTGTGTAATTCATAATGTTGATCTTTCTTTGTAAATTTGAATGCCTTTCAGCATATCATTTCTTCTAGTCTTGTTCTTGAGCCTATTCTAAGTGATTTTCCAACAGAATAACACACATATGATCGACGACTCAAAGAAATAAAAAAAATCATGCGTGATATAACAAATTTAATCGAGATAAAAGTAATAATCAATTTGTCTTTGTTATGGTTGAGCCTTGTTTTGTTGAATTAATAATTTGTCATCTATTCTCCTAAAAAAATTGTCATCTTTTTTTCCAACAGAATAGCCTTGTTTTTTCTGTCGAATCTCATGAACATGGATCAACGAATAGCGGAATGGCGTCGTATGATCCATGTAGCCGACCCCACCTAGTGGGATAAGGCTTTGTTGTTATTGTTGTTATTATTGTTCATAAATAGGTTTATACGTTTTGTGTTTCTATAGAGTTAATAAGAGTTAATATGCACCAAAAGGCAACGAAAAATTGAGAGATTCTGCTTGGTTCTTTAACGTTGTAAGGATTTATAGTTTTGAGTTTTTCTCTTAGCCTTTGGCTTCAAACATTCCATGGTTCATACTGTGTTATGTAATTCTTTCCTGTGATTAAGATGCCTTTCGCGCTTAAACCTCCCTTGGAAAACAAGATTCTTTGACAGTTTATGGTCAACTAGTTATCCAATAGCGTCGTCTAGATCTTTGCGATTGCTTGTAACAAGGACTCCACTCTTGCCGATGTTTGGACCTGTCCCACTTCTTTCGCTCAGGGATGTTGGGTGCCTTGTTTCACATTTCCTCTGTGGATCAGAGGGTTTCTGAACTCATTGAGCAGCTACAATCAATCCTGAGTATATGGTTTTGGATGATTAACCTTTTTCCCCTCAAAAAGAAAAGAAAAAATCTCTGAGCTCCGGATCGACAACTCGCGGTGGGATAGTTGGGTGTGGAGCGGCGGCACCTTTACTGTCCATTCTGCTTACAATTTGCTAAGGGGGCAAGCGCATAACATGGATAATGCTTTTTTGATGGATTGCCGACAAATCTGGAGGGCAAGTCAGGAGAGGCAGGGTCCTTGCTGCAGTGTATCTCTCAGGTCTTACTGTGGGGGTGTTGTTGGCATTCAACAATTTTTGCAGACAAAATGCAATGGCTTTCAGGGGTGATCCCTGCTACGTGGATGACATTATCTTTCACATCAAATCCATGACCAAGGACTGGGGCCTTTACTGCTAAACAGATATTTTCTTTGTCTTGTGACCTGGTTTCTTTTCTGTTTTAATCCTTTTCTTGGGACCGCCATGTCTGGTTTTTATTCTTGTCGCTTGCAACATCTTTTGCATCATTTGGATATTGAAGAATCTGGATGATTAACAATTCCTTTTACAACAACAACAACAAAGCCTTATCCCACTAGGTGGGGTCGGCTACATGGATCATACGACGCCATTCCGCTCTATTAGTAACCAAACCTTTCGGTATATTATTCACCAATAGATCTTGCTCTATTAGTTCGCCAAGTGTCCGCCTTGGCCTCCCTCTCCCTCTTTTAATCGGACTACAGATTATTTGATCTACTCTTCTTACTGGCGCATCTAATGGTCTTCTCTGAACATGACCAAACCATCTCAAACGATTCTCTACCATTTTCTCACTAATAGGAGCCACTCCGACTCGTTCACGTATATGGTCATTCCTAATCTTATCTAATCTTGTATGACCACACATCCATCTCAACATCCTCATTTCGGCTACCCCCACTTTACGTTCATGTTGTCCCTTCATAGCCCAACATTCACTACCATATAACACTGCTGGCCTTATAGCAGTACGATAGAATTTTCCTTTAACTTTATTGGGTACTTTTCTATCACAAAGAACTCCAGTGGCTTTCCTCCACTTACACCAACCAGCTTGAATTCTATGATTAACATCGTCATCAATCTCACCATCTTGTCTTACAATTGATCCTAAATATTTAAACTTTGTCACTTGAGGAATTATATCCTCCCCTAACCTAACTTTCAAATCGTCTCTAAGTTGTTTATTTGTGAAATTGCTATGCATATATTCTGTTTTATTCCTACTTAAACGAAAACCCTTTGACTCCAACGTATTTCTCCATATTTCCAATTTTGTATTAATCTCTTCTCTTGAATCCGCTAAAAGTACTATATCATCCGCAAATAGCATGCACTTAGGTACCTCATCTGTGATACTCTCGGTTATAGCATCGATAACTAAGTTAAATAGATACGGGCTTAAAGCTGATCCTTGATGTAGGCCAATTCCTATAGGAAATTCATTTGTCTCACCTCCGGGTGTCCTAACCCTAGTCAATGCCCCATCGTACATATCTTGTATTACCTTAATGTAGGCAACATTCACCCTCTTCTTTTGCAAGGCTTTCCAAAGTACATCCCTTGGTACCCGATCATACGCCTTCTCTAAGTCAATGAAAGCCATATGTAAGTCTCTTCTCCTACTTCGATACTTCTCCATCATCCCCCTTAGTAAATAAATCGCCTCTGTAGTGGATCTTCCTGGCATGAACCCAAATTGTCTTTCAGAAATACTAGTCTCCATTCTCAATCTATGCTCAATCACTTTTTCCCATAATTTCATAGTGTGACTCATAAGTTTAATCCCTCTATAATTTGCACAATTCTGAATATCCCCTTTATTTTTGTAAATAGGAACTAATGTACTTAATCTCCAATCATCAGGCATCTTTTTCGACCGTAAAATCTCATTAAATAGTTTACATAACCACAACACACCTTTTTCTCCTAAACATTTCCAAACTTCAATCGGTATACCATCCGGTCCAACGGCTTTACCATTCTCCATTTTCTTAAGAGCTTCGCTAACCTCCGAGACTCTAATTCTACGATAAAATGACCTATTAAGCTCACATTCGCTAACTGTCAAGTCCTCCAAATCACAACGCGAACCTTCACATCCATCATTAAATAGCTTATAGAAATACTCTTCCCATCTGTTCTTAATATCTCCTTCAGTAACTAAAACCTTGCCAACTTCATTTTTTATGCATCTTACTTGATCCAAATCTCTCGACTCCTTCTCTTTGTTCCTTGCAATCTTGTAAATCCTTTGTTCACCCGCCTTTGTCCCTAACTCCTTATAAAACCCCTCGTATGCTTTAGCACGAGCATCACTAACTGCCTTCTTAGCCTCCCTTTTCGCCAAACGATACTTTTCCCAATTGTCAGAACTATTGTCCAAGTGTATCGCCTTGAAATAATTCTTCTTATTACGCACCTTTTCTTGGACCTCCTCATTCCACCACCAAGTCTCCTTATCTCGTGGTCCAAAACCTTTTGATTCTCCTAAAATGGCTTTAGCAACCATTTCAACCTTTTTTGCCACATTCTTCCACATGATACTAGCATCTCCTTCTAACTCCCACACACTTTCCTCTAATAACTTACTTCTAAAAGTCTCTCGCTTCTCCCCCTTTAACTGCCACCACTTGATCTTTCGATCAAAAACTGTTCGGGATTTTGGTTTTATACATTTTATTTGCATATCAAGAACTAACAATCTATGTTGTGTAGTCACTCCATGCCCAGGAATTACTTTGCAATTAGCTGATCTTTGTAATCCTTAAGTTATGCGATAGATCTTAGGTTCTATTGTTAAGCTTGGTTAGTTATTGACCTGGAATAGGCATTCTTTGCACCTCCAAATAAAAGGTTGTAATAGATTTCATTGTTTATCTTATAAAGTTGATTCTTGCAATCTTCCAATATTGATCCTTAGATTGCTCGACGACTTTGCAGATTGATGAAATTATCCACAAAAATAAAATTTTCATTTTCTAGTTGTGGCTTAAAACTTGTTGAATCCTGGAAAGATTGTTTCCATTTCCTGTTGTGCTAAACATGTCCTTGTCAATATCATGTTTTGACATATGTTAGATGGCTTGAAATGTTTTCAGGTTATAACTATTGAAAGGGAGCGGTACATTGTTGGCGAAGCATTGTTTCAACCATCTATTTTGGGATTAGAGGAGTATGGCATAGTTGATCAGCTAGTTCATTGCATTTCGAGTGTCTCATCTGAGAACCACCGCCAACTGCTCGAAAGTACAATGCTTTGTGGTGGTACATCATCTATGATAGGTGAGCATTCCTTATATTATATCATTGCTCTTCCATGAAAAAATGTTCAGTGAACTTGACTTTGTTTTTTCTCAACTTTCTGAGTTGATCATATATGAAATCCTCAAAGAAAACTTTCTGAGCCTGACATGAGTATACTGTATGGCAGACAGATGGAACATATACTTGTACTTTTTCAATTATTAATCAATCTGGTGGTTCGGCTAAATGCAGCATGGTGCTGTCTGTTGTACTTATTTTGTCCTGATTTGCATTCTTGCAAAGATGCTCACCATAATTGTTCATGTTCCTCGTTTGTGTGTCTCGCTAGTACCATGCAGAAAGTCTGCCTTTATGTTGCTTCATGAAGAGTTGTATTATACTGAATGCTGTACCTTCTACCAGAAGATTAAACTTTAAAGCCCGTACTGCAGAATTTAGGCACTTCTAACCTTTATTCTTAGGCCTATTTGACATGCTATTAATTCTTGGTTATGCTTAAAACATTGGATTTTGGGAAGTCCCCTCCGTAGCGGTTGGTGTAATCAGACAAGTGCATCGTGTAATTAAGACCATGTTATTCGCATGAAGGGAAGTGATGCCTGCTTTTAGCCATGTCTTTCAAAAGATTGTGCTGCATTTGACTTCTTTATTTGAAATGCATTATTAATTTGTCATACAAAAATTGTGCTGCATTTGACTTCTTTATTTGAAATACACTTACACTTGCATAATTTTTAGGTTTTGAGCAGCGTTTCCAAAAGGAAGCAAATCTATGCTCTTCGTCCATTCGACCATCTCTTGTGAAGGTATCTACTACCATTTAAAGTTTTTCCCCTTGAGCAAAAAAAGCATAATACTAAATCGCATCCGGTGAAGCTCATTATTTTTTCTTGTTTCAGCCGCCGGAGTACATGCCAGAAAACTTATCAAGGAACTCGGCCTGGATGGGAGGTGCGATATTGGCGAAGGTTGTTTTTCCTCAAAACCAGCACATCACCAAGGGGGATTATGATGAAACAGGACCAGCCATTGTTCACAGAAAATGCTTTTAGTCTTCTTCTGAAATCTCATAGCCTGAAAGTGCTAAGTTCTCATGAATGTTCATTTACCATGTAGTTTGTAGCTTCGCCTTCATCCAAAACATGTTTCTCCGGTTGAAGTTTCAGTTCTTGAGATTAGATATCTAAATTGGGTAAGGAACCATTTGCCAAGTTGGAGAATTTAAGAAAGTTCATTTTTGGTTCCATAAATTCGTAAAAGTTATGTACTAGATAAATTTAATTATAAAGTAATTAGTGTGCCATCATAATCTATAAATAATAAATTATTAATAAATAATTAGGGGTTTAATGTTTGCACAATTATTTTTTCTAATAATTATTATGAGATAATTTATTAAAGTAATGAAAATAAGGACTATCTTTTATAGTTCATAAGTGCTAAATAAAATAAGTAAGGTTATTGAGTTAGGATAAAAATAAAAATAAAACATGACTAGATCCTTGCGTCATTGTACTAATTTCATTCTTGATTTCAAATATATTAATAAAATATTGAAAATATTACAATTTTTTTATTGCACGCAATGAAGAGTTGTATTAATTTGTATAGAATGGTAAAAATTCATGCACAATCATATAACCTATGTAGGAGCTTATAAATTTCATAATTTTTTGTAAAACAATCTTTATATGTGATCCAGGAGTCTAAATTTTTTACGAGTATATGTCCATTGTTTTTTACTTGAACTTTTAAACTTTGATTAAAATACTGGTAAGGAAGTATAAACTTTTGATTAAAACATTGATCAAAAGAGAAATCTAATATGCTGAAATTGACGCCATGCAACGGGATCACTTAGGTAGGATGGTTTAAGTTGAAGAAATTGGACAGGTCTCACTAATTAATTGCTCAATCGTTTAAGCCCAAAAAAAAAACAAGGAAAGAAAAGAAAAGATAACTTAACTAGGGCTTCTTAGACGGCGACCCCTCCAGATTGTTCACCGTGAATGGCCGTTGCCATGCTTCTTAATCGCTCATGTTCTGGAGACCCACCTTCGGCCTCCATCAGCAACGCCAAAGGTCTCTCCTACGTCCAAGTCTGCAGATGCAGTGTTCATATTGCTCCCCTCCAGTGCTTCAATGGCGTAGCCCATGTTAATGCTCGTGGGGCCGAGGCCGAGGCTGCAGGCTCTCCGGAGGAGGGCTGTGACTGAGAGGTGAGGCGTTGGATGGAGGTAGGCAGAAACGTCGCCGTGGTTTAAGCTTATGCCGAAACTGTTTAGCAGGGAGCCATCAGACGTGATGTTTAATCCAGAGTTGGTAACTGTACTAGGGGCAGCAGCAGCGAAGGGTACTTGGTGGCCTGGAAGCAGGGAAGGAGTGCTGGAGAGGAGAGAGGAAGAGTTGGTGAGTTTTGAGCTCTCTTCTGCCGAGGCATCACAGAATGCTCTGTGGGTGGTGAAACTGTCCTTCCTGCGCACAGGCAAATTAACAGAAAATGGAGAAGAGAAAAGAAAAAAAAAGGCGCAGATTAATTCACCAAATCATTCGACAGAGTTGAAGCTTAGCATAAGATCATATTGAAGGCAATATTCATTCAAATTTGTTGCAAAAAATACAGCAGGAAGTTTCTGTTGCAATAAGGATCGGCAGCCAGCGGCGGGATCTGCCGTCGGGCATTCGGATCCGGCCGCCGTCGGTCGATCCGGATCCGACATAGGCCGCTAGCCGCTGGCGGCCGAATCAGGCTGCCGGCCGGCTATTTTTTTTTAAATTATAAAAATTCTTTGCGACGGTTTTGACCGTCGAAACATCGGCGGTCGCCCGCCGATATTTGCGGCGGTCAACGAAATCGTCGAAAACTCCGGCGGTCACGATCGTCGATATTTACGGCTGTCGACAAAATTTTCGAAGAATCGGAAATCCGTCGAAATTTTCGACGGTTCCTTTTAAACCGTCGGAAATTGATTTGCGACGACCGTTTTTCGAACGTCCCGGTTTCCGTCGAAAAAATCATCGGAAATCGTTTCCGATGATTTTTGGAGAAACCGTAGGTACTCCCCAGTTTTCTTGTAGTGTTTCATTATTACCACTATTATTATTAGTAAGTTCCTGGCATTGGTATTATTACGTTGTACAATTCAAGGTGATCTGAAGATCTCAAATGGCAGTATATGCATGACATAGCAGGATACACAAAAAATTGTATTGTAGAGGGAAAGGACACTTGAGCTGAACAATTAAATGAGATCAACTACGCAATGAATTAAGGGGGAGTTTTATGTTAAACTATTTGAGCCACCAAATTATGACAAATACTGAATTTTTTTTTGAATTATATAGATAGTATAATTATGACAAATTAATAGTATAATTGATAGATAATTCACATTAATTGTCGCATTACCTGCGAAATGGCGACAACAATATCGAGTGCCAATTGAGTAACAATGACAAACTTATTTACTTTTGCTTTTCACATTTAGTCTTCTAAGTTTCTCGTAAATAAATTATAGAACTAATTAAATAAATTATAATATATTATTAATATTAATACTATTATTATGCCATTATTAGTAATAAGAATCTTATTATTACTTTTATTATTATATTTTATTAATTAGATATTATCAATTATATTAATTATATTAATAGTACAATTAATTGATTTAATTATAATTAATTGACATACGTTATAGAAATTTGTTATTAATGGATGTAGTATGATAATAATTCATTATACTAATTATTGATATATTATTATCATCTTTTTGTAAAATATACTAATTAGTTTATAAATTTGAAATTTATGGTTCTAGAATATGTGTATATGATTTAAGTTTATAAAATTTTAAAAATATTATACAATTTTTTAAAATTAATTATTTTGAACAAGGATATTTTGGTAGAAGAGGCACATTAATTAGCTAATCCTTTTTATATTGCAAACAAACAGTATAGATTGTCAAAAAGATATTTGTGCACAATAAATAAGATAATGCATAATGCTGATAATTTAACAAGTAATTTTTTTTCTAAAATATAATTAGAAAATTTTCTAAGCTATAATGAACGTGTCCCGAGGGACCCAGTAAAAACTAATTAAGAACAATACAAATGCATGATTTTCAGTTCATTTCTTTTTAAATTTTCGTGGTACACCTTTTTTTTTTCTTTTAGTCAAGTAGCCCTAAAAGTTTCAGTGCCTATTTCCATTCCTGATGGGAACTTGGTGCATGTCATCATTATACACTTTCTTTTGAGTAGTTTGTAATTATTATACATTTGATATGGTGTGCATCTACTGCTGACTACGATGATAAAATTGGAACTGTGGGAAAGTGGACATATTTAACTATTTAAGAATGCCATCGATTAGGTCTCAGAAGTCTCATGCAGCTAAGCTTGGTGTACCTCACACGACCATATCAGGCAGAGATAAAGGAGAACAGATATTTGCACAATGCACACTCAAAACTCTATATTTTCTGCTAAATCATACATGCAAACCTTTTTCTTTTTTTAAGAAAAATCCTTGCACCAAGTAGAAGCACGGAGGAAGGTAATGGTTTTGCATGATATTTCATGCTGAATGCATGAACAACTCAGAAATATCAAACAAGTCCAAGCTCGAAAGAACGAGGATTTCTTTCTTTGAAATCCTACGCCCATTGTTTTAAATCTAATTAAGATATTCATTGCGATCATATATAAAAGTAAACTTTAGGGATATAGAACAACAGATTGAGCATGAGGAGGAGAGGAGAATGCACAAGACCTGGTGAAGGGGGTTCCACAGTCGCATCTGTACTCCTTGGTTCCACACGCCTTGACATGAGCTTTCCAGTCGGAGTACACTGCATACTTCTTGGAGCACTTGTCGCACTTCCACTTCTTCACCCCATGCTTCCTTGAGAAGTGCTTCTTGATCCCTGTGAGATCCCCGAGAGCCCTGGAGGGATGGTGGTGCACACAGGAAGGCTCCGGACAGACGTACACCTTCTTCCTCACCACCCCTTTGCTGCTCTTTTGCCGCAGCTTCCATGGGAGGTTGTGTCCCCTCCTATGGAGCTGTAAGTTCTGATCCCTCTGAAACCCCTTGTTACATATCTCACATATGAACCTGTTGCTGGCCATCAAGGTCTTGGGAGACAATGCAACCACTTCTGCATCTGGATCTGTTGTGCATGCTTTTTATGCTGTATCAGAATATGTATGACCTATAGTTTTATTTGCAGTCTAACTAGTAAACAAAATATGTATGACCTGGGTGCCCGGGATGGCTTCTCTTCTTCTTGGTCTTGGTCAGCTGTTGTGAACCTTGTGGCTGCGGTTCATGTTGCTGCAGGATCGGAGGGTTACTTATGGACGCAGACAAGGAGTTCAAGCTGCTGTAGTCGGGAACTCTAGTGTCATTGGAGACGCCGCCTTCTTGAGAGATAGAGGTGGAGGTGGACATGGACATGAACATGGATTGTAGCGAGAACATGGATGAAAAATAGTCTTTTGTTTCCTTGTCGCCTGATGAATGTTAGAAAAAGAAGGCAGATTCAGAGAGAGAGAGAGAGAGAGAGAGAGAGAGAGAGAGAGAGAGAGAGCTCTAAGAAGAGAACAGAGCTTTAAAAATCAGCCTTAAAGTTTTTCTCGATGTAGCGGGCACATTGAGCAGCAGGCTGCGGTACAGAAAGGTCATCATTGGAAGGGCAGACATATCAGAAGTCTCGTGAGGGCTTGTAAGGGGTGTTTTGTTTGCAGCTGCCAGCAGCTCTGCAACCCTATTAAGCAAAGGTATGTATTGTTGCATCTGCTCGCCATGACTCCAAGCCACGACCAAGCCTTCAGAGGGAAAAAAAAGGCTATAGAAGGATCGGATTCTAGAGCTCGAAATGAGTGGTGTTTCCAGAATTCAACCCCCTTCTCTGAAGTCAAAATGGACTGAAACAGAGGAACTGGGTCCTGCAGTCTGAGGGATCAGGCAAAAGGAACTGCAGTGCACAATTTCCTCAAACGGGGGGGGGGGGGGGGGGGGGGGGGGGAGAGAGGATTACTGATACAATTGATAACTACAAAATTTTTCTAAAACATTTTTGGAAAACTAAATTTCAGAAATCCGACTTTGAGATGTTCTCAACACCGAAGATAAAAAGACGTGTTGGATTCAGCCATAAAAAAACTGAGGCCCATCCAATATTAAGATTGACTAATACTGATCTTTGCACGTTTAGTCATTTCAAAACATGTCGTTGGGCTAACTGCATAACTCACTCGGGTCTTTCGCTCGATACAGACAAGTGAGCGAGTGAAATAGCCCGCCGTCCAACGCGTAACTCTTCTTGTTTCATAGTCAAACTCTCTTTTCTCATAAAAAAACGAGAAAGCAATATGTCAACCGTTGTTATCTGTGTGCTATTTTGTGATGCCATGGCGATGACCACCCCCTTTTCTGATTTTTGTGTTAGTACTTATGGGAGGATTGCCCAAATCTCCAAACAATGTTACCACCCACAGATCAATACAGATCACGCAGCCCTTGCATGATTGAGCCCTCGATGGCTGCTGTCATCGTCCATGAAGGATTAGAGTCCTACTCACACCTTTTGGGATGCTTTGCCTCTCTAATTCTGTTCTTATTTGGATGCTTTTCTTTATTTTCTGGCAAGGGTTTCTGCTCCAAATACAAGTCTTTTTTTTTAAAAAAATAAGATTAATGGTAGGTGGTAGAAGCAACTGACGCAATTAATATATGTTAATAGGTAGTACATTTATTCCCCGTGTTTTCTTTTTCTGCAGAGCAATTTTCAATACATTGTTCATAGACATATGTAATCCTTACCATTTTCCAATTCTCTTCAGTCATTGGTTAACAATAACTTACATACTTTATCCTTTATCCCCTGTATATATCCATGCAGAGATTAAGATTTAAGACTCTTCAATCATGACAGCCACTCCAGCACCATGAGCAGCATGTTGTTCAGTGAGCCTGAAGAGCTACTCCACCAGAATTCTCCAACAGGTTCTTGACATATCCTTGTCTTGCTGGATGGTTCTCTTGGGGGCGGTTGAAAGGTGTCCAAACTGGTTCTCCAACAAACAACCTCATAAGCTGCATATAGGAAAGCAAATGTATGAGAGGAATTTGAACAAGTGAAAGCATGATGAGAAACAAAGTTCAGAACCTATGGCTTAATAACAGTATCGGGAAGATTGATGTCGATAATAAGTTTCTGAATTGGATCATCAATTTTCATCAGCATTCTCATGTATAGTCATTTAAATATTGAGCTCAGTTCCTCCACATAGAACCAGAAAACAAAAAACTTCAGGAATCGGCAATGCATGGATGAGTCATAACGAGAAGCACAAAACTATATCAAGTCAATGTTTGATACTACAAGACATCCTACTTAACACCTCAATTTTAAGAATCACAATGCAATGATACTAAATACAATCAGAATCAAAAGATGTTGCTCAACAATTTTGCAGAATTATCCTTCACAAGATTTGCTGGTTGCTTTGTAGATTCTCATATATGACAAAAACAAAGAGACTACATGAGGGAAAGATGCAGTTACTAAGAAAGCATTTGATTCAGTAATAGGCAAATGATATTTAGTAGAGCTAGTCTGAATTACATAATAGAACATAAATGTTTGTGTAGGTCTTTGAAAAGGTAATACCTGACAAAAACATGCATGATTCCTATCCATTACATCATTGGTATCAGTAAGGTTCAATCTCATTCCACATCGTTACTTGTTGCTTTTCAACATCATGCAAGAAGTTTTTAGGTACCTTAATATAATTCGAAGTGTCCAATGTGAAGCGATGATAGATTCCAGCTGGTAGAACAATCATGTCCCCCTCCTTGACCAAAACCCGTATCCAAGTGTCATCTTTGTCCCGGACATCAAAGTACCCACTGCCCTTCAAACAGTAGCGAATCTCTTCATCAGCATGTATGTGCTCTGTATAAAAGTTCTTCAACTTCTCTTCATAATTCTCAACTTTTTCAGGAGATAAATCAAGAATATCCTGCAAGATCAAGTTGGTGTTACTCTCCAAGTAAGAGGACACAAGATCAAGTTCCAGGGTGACAAATGCAAAGTGCTTGAGAAGCTTATTTTGTATGTCTAACTTTATTCATAGTTTTCTTGGTGAATTGGTGTCTATGTTCTAGGCTTCAACTATCTGTAGTTAGTATTAATATCTTAATAAAATCAAACGAAACACGATTGACAACTGCGCAAATACATTCTAGTAAGTGTTTCAAGAAATGCTTATTGCCTGCAGCATATAATCCCTTTTATCAAGGATTTAAGAATGCACAGAGTGCACTTGTTTTGTCCTTTGGATAAGTGGACATACCATGTAGTTGTACCCTCTTTCTTCTCGGATTTTCTTCAACTCCTCGTTGCTTTCATAATTTTCAGGATCCAAGTGCCAATACAGAACTCCGATTTCTGCATAGAGTAGCATACGAATATTGTTCTGAGCAAGCTATCTCCATGTATCATTCAAGGCACAGAAATTAACATCTACTGCGTGCAGTGGCTGTAATACATCATCTCAGATAACAGTTATGTACTCAATCAACATTTCAGACAACTTTAGGAGCCATTAAACCAACTGTCTAAGATCCATGTCTTACTTTTTTGAAAGGATTCAAGCAGTCATTTAAAAAGAAAGCTAATACTTAAGGTTAGTCAAGATATCATAAACTTAGGATAACTGCATATGTGACACACAGAGGAGAAGGGGGGAAGAGATTGATGAACGGAAATCTTGCAGAGAAAGCACAACACCAACCTATTTAACACATCTCCATACAGAACACTGATGCAATCCACTTCAGAAATTGGAATAAGGAGCGAGGGGCGAAAAACAGAGGCACAGGGGACTGAGGGGAGAAAACTGAAAAGAAGACCTGATTACCTTGTAGCTTGCTAGCGGGAACAAACTGCTTAAGGTTCCCATGGTGCGGAAGCCTCTGGTCATCACCATTGTCTTCAAAGAGCCAAGCCTAATCACAAGATACACTGAAGAATTTTAGAAAATACACTTCAACCGACACTTACAAAAGATGAAGTGCGACATGACTTTGAGATCATTTCCATGAGAAGTAAAGATTTAAGCCATGGACCTCGGGAGCCATTTTTCTTTCCGTTCTCCGAATGAGGATGCCCCAACGTTTTGATGGTTAATAATCAGTTGGATGAGCGAGATTCACTAATTTGAGGGGAGGTAATTTAGGGAAGACTCTAGTCCGGATACGCGACTAGATTCTTTGGTGTTGTTGGAAACAAACAAATGAGCTTGTGGTGCTTTGCGCTTCGTGAACAGAGTTCACATATGGCATGGACATATTTAGATCACAAATTTATCTGCGTCCTTCTGTTTCTTCCATTTTTTCTTCCTCTTCTTCTTCTACTACTATTGGAATTAGAATCTCTAGGATAAGTGCCAATAATTGAATTAATAAATTAATTTTAATGAAGTGAATTTTGCTAATAAAAAATAAGGTAATTAATGTGATAAAAAAATAGATGTGACGAGTTAAAAATATGTATTATAAAAATATTGAAAAATTTAAATACATAACATATCTTAAAATATTTATGCCAATAATTTTGTTAAAAAATATATTATTCAAATATAAAAAATAAAATTTTAATAATTTATATTTAATGAAATGTTACAAATTAATAATGAAATAATAAATAATATTATATCAATACTTTATTATTTATATTTTATATATAATAAATAGATTAACTTATAAAAGAAAATGATAAAGGAAAAAAACTTTGAAAAAAAATACAAAACATCATTTTCCAAAAAAAGTCAAAAATAAAAAAAACCAATGACGGTCGATGGCTCGGAACCAGGATCATGTGACCCTAGTTTCAAACATATTTAATACGGCCTAATTCGCTCTTGGACGATGTGTGGCGGAACCAAATGGAATCAGACACGAGGGAAAGAGAGAGAAATATTTAACTTGTTTAGATGAAATAATTAAAGAGAAGATAATTAAATAAAATTTAATATAGTATTAAAAAAAATTAAACAATGTATCTTTTAATTAGATATGATCAGAATAAAAAATATAAAGTAAATCTTTTTTCTTTCTTCACCTTATTTTAGGGATGAAAAAGAATTAAGATATTTCTAACTCAAATTAAATTAAATGAGGAGAATAAATTCTCCCCCATCCCATTTTCGTCCTCCTTCATCTTGTTGATAATGTCTTAAATATGAACCTAATTATAATCCTAGATAGACTCCTATGCCTTAAATTAGTTATGAATGAATGGTGCAAACTTCTACAACAATACTATAATATATACTTAGTATAGTATAATATTATATATAATAATATATATACACAACTTTAATTTAGTATGTAATAAGTCAAATTAAATAGTTAACTACTAATTATATTATATATTTATCTTGTCATAATATTTTGAAGAAAAATATGTATTTGTTGCTTTAACATAAAAATAAAAATATGAAATACAAAAATAATTAATCAATAGAAAATTTGTATATAATAATCAAATTTAAGAAGATTTTAATTTATTAAGTTTATAATAATTTTAATATCAAATCTTAAAATTAATTATACATTTATGATTATTATTTTTTGTATAATTACATTTTGACATCATATATATTTTTATATAATCAAAATATCATAAATTAATTTGCTATATCATAATAAATATAATATTTTATTATTATTCGGTCCGACCGGTCCATCCGGTTTAACTTGAAACAGACACTTATTCGAGTCGTCATTCGGTCCGGTCTTAACAGTAGTTGATTGTTCAGTTACTCATTAGGAAAAACAAAAGAAGAGGAAAAGAAGAAAAAAAAGAAAAAAAGGAGGAGAGAGGCCTTAGCTCCTTCTTCTAGTAGCAATGGATTCAAACTCAGTCAAAATTTGAACCCTTTCGTCAACAACTTTCTTGCTCCTTTATAGCCTAAAGGATTATGTCATCTGCCCACTGCTTTTTCAGCTACTTTTTCATATTCTTCTTCAGTTTTTCTAGCCAAAGAAGATGCCTAGATCCCTCCTGCCTCTTGGTTTCACTTGTCCAAAATCAGTCAGCAACAAGGAATCTCTAGTCCTTCATGTTTATCTCTTTTTAACTTGCCATCTGTCCATCTTTTCCAGTCAAAAGAAGATGTTCTTGTGGTCCTTCATGGCTAGGTCACTTCTCATTACCATCTGTCCATTTGTCCCAGCAAAAAATAATATCTCTTGTGGTCCTTCATAGTTGGCTCCTTATTAATTTGCCGCTTGTCCACTATCCTAGCAATTCTTTTGTTGTCCACATCTGCTCATAAAGGTGTGAAGAAAATTTCCTTCCTCTTGTGTAATGGAATTTACCAAACTGACGTGGAAAGATAAGTTTTCTTTGATGTTTGCTGCTTTAGACAATTGGGCTGGTGAATTGCATCGTTTGCCTTTAAATTTATCTAATTAGTGTCTGAGTTGGGAGAATACGTCCGCCCTTATGAATTGTAGATTAAGATTTCTACATGAAAAATAATCAAAATAAATAATAATATTCCAGAGATACAATATTTAGAAGATGAATGTGGAGAAATAATCAAAGTTGCATTTAATTAATAAAGCATGTGTTCAAGCATGAGAATATAATAAAATACGAAATAAATGTATGTTGAACATAGATAAAAAGTATACATAATTTCTATACATTACTCATCTACAGAAATGGTAAAGAGTGGTTGGTCGCTGATTACTCAAATTCAGATTATATTGTAGATGTTGATGAAAGACTATTCATGACATGTTATGTTTTCACTTTGTGTAGCTATATCATCAGTTGAAAGGCTACATTCAAATCACCAGTTACATTATCTACCACAAAGACAAAGTATATAACACTGACAGAAGTTGTTAATAAGGGCACATGGTTGAAAGGACTAGTTGGAGATCTTGGATTATATCAGGAGCAGACCATAATACACTATGATAGCTTGAGTGCAATATGTTTAGCCAATGATCAAATAGATCATGAAAGAATAAAAAACATTGATGTCAGATATCACTTCATTCGCACCAAGAAGATGATCAAGTTGAAGAAGATTGACACTGAAGATAATCATATGTTCACCAAGTTTGTTTCTCATATTGCTTAACATAAATACTTGATAATAATCCCAAGGTGGGGTTAATGGCAGCATGACATAACATTGAATATATTTATGTTCTGAAAATGATTCAAGTCAAGATGAAAATTTATTAATGATGCTTTAAATTTGAATATAGTTGTAACCCTAAATGGACCCCTATGTAATCCGACATTTCAGCAATGGGAGCGATGAAGCCGCCCGTCCCTTACGGGGGTCTCTATATAAATTTCATGATGACTAAATTATTTTGCATCATTGTAATTATCATTATTCTATAAGAAAACCTCTGCCATCCGAGAATGTAGTCCAATTTAAGATGAACCTCGTAATAATTTTCGTGTGTTCTTATGTGATCGTACGATCTCTCTCTCCCTCTTATCTATCCCTTTTATCGTAACACACCTCATGGAAAAAATGGCAACATTGCATTGTCGATTGACCAAATGGGCCGTGCACATATAGAAGCGTCGGCTATCGTGAGAGAAGAATCCATGCGCACGTGCATGCGATGTCCTAATGGAACTACACACTACTCCACTTCTTGGGTCATTTGAAAACGGAATCGTAGTTCCTATTGGGGCCATTTGGCAACGAAAATTGGAGTTCTACCAAGTTCTCGTAAATAGTTTGAGTTGGCATATTAATTCGGGGTGTGTTTGAATGGAGTAAAATTTGATAATGAGAAAAAAGATAGTTGATGTGATAAGAAAAAGTAAATGTGATTGATTAATTTTAGTAGGCGATGAATTAAGAATATATATTATAAATATACATTTAAAATTTGTTATATAACTAAAAACTAAATTTATATTAAAAAATTTATTCCAAAAATTTTGTTCAAAATTATATTATTAAAAATAAAAAATATTTTAATAATTTATTTTTAATAAAAAATTTAAATTTTTAATAAAAATAATAAGTAATAAATAATACTATATTAATCCTTTACTATTTATATTTATATATAATAAATATATTAATTTATATAAGAGAGGTTCAAAAAAGAAATTAATAAAAGAAAAAAAGTTGGAAAAAAAGAAAAATGTCAACTCGAAAAAAAATAACAGAAGCCAAAATGGTGGAACCAGCTCCTTGGAACTAGGGTCATGTGACCTTGGTTCCAAGGATAATAAATGTAGCTTGGTTTCGCCTCGGGAACTAAGCCGCAAAGTGGTGTTTGGGGAACCGAATGGAACCAAGGGCTGGTTCCATCCAATTCCAGTTGCCAAACACTCTCTTTAAATTCTCGGTGTATAATTGAATTGACAGATTAATTCGGATTATATTTTGGTTGGAGTGGAATTTGATGATGAAAAATAATGTGATTGATGTGATAAGAAAAAATAAATGTGATAGATAAATTTTTAGTGAATTTTAAATTAAAAATAATTATTATAAGGATTATTTTCTCTGACCACCCTTAAACTATTACGAATTGTCACATCTAATCTTAAACTATGAACTTCATTTTTTGGATATTTAAACTATCACGATTTTTTTAATTTAATCTTTCCGTCCAATTTCGTCAACTAATCCGTTATTTATATCCATTACACCCCTGCGTTAGTCCACTTTTACATAAAAAATATAATAATAATAAATATTAAAATAATTAGAAAAATAGACGAGGGGGACCCCTCCCCCCTCTCTCTTTCCCGACGTCGGAGAGAGGGGGAGGGGGGGGGGGGGGCTTTCTTGTTTTTTCTTTTTTAATTATTTTTTATATTTATTGTTATATTTTTTTATGTAAAAGTGGATTAACAAGGGTATAATACACATTTGACAAATGCGAAAAATGAAAAATAATGAAGAAATCGACGGAATTGAACGGAAGGACTAAACTTAAAAAATCACGATAGTTTAGATATTTAAAAAATAAAATTCGCGATTTGAAATTAGATGTGGTAATTCGCGATAGTTTATGAGTGGTCAGAGAAAATAACCCTTATTATATAATTATGAAGTATAATTTTACTATTAATTAAAATAAAATTACAGAATAAAAAAAAGTATAGTAAAATTTCGTTAAAACTATATTATTTAAATATAAAAAATCATTTTTTAAATTAATTATATTTAATGAAATATTAAATTTTTTTAATGAAATAATAAGTAATAAATAATATTATATTAATACATTATTATGAATATTTTATATTTATTAAATAATATATTTTATGAAGATTATTTTGTGAAAAAAATGAAAAAGAAAAAAACGAATTATAAAAAACTAAAATGTCGTGTTAGGAAACTTGACACCACTTCTACCAAATTTGTACTCCACTTCACTTCTACCAAATTTGTACTCCACTTCTACCACATTTGTTTCCGCCTCTCAACTCATTATGAGATGGTGTTTAATGGAACCGAACAAAATAAGAACCGTGCTTGGGATACAGGAACTATTTTTGTTCTGAAGTTACGATGATGAGTGGAAAAAAAATAATGTACAAAATCTTTTATCCTGAACTCATTCTACTAAAATTTCTTCATATATATATACGCCTATGGGCATCAAGCACATCGACAGAGTAGCTAGTGCATACTTCTCTGTACATGTAGTCACATTGTAGTCGAAGATTTCGAGGATCTTACATACATACACCTGGACCTGGTGAAGTCACATTGTAGTCGCTTAAACAACGAGCATTATGGAAACAAAATTGGCACCTGAAAATGACAGACGTAATTTCTATTGAACTGGTGGACGCAAGGATATAAGCTCTCAACAACTGATGAAGCTAAGAAAGCTTCCAAAGGTTCATGGAACCCGCTTTGAACTCTCATGTCATGTTCTAATCAACAATACGGCCAAGATGAACATGAAAAGAAAGAACACAAGGAAAAAAGAAAGAACAAGCTCTTCTGGTCATCTGAGAGACCAATAAGGCATGAAGGATATTTATGGCTTATTCTTCCGTTGTCAAATTAGATTTCCATCACAATCTGCCATTCCTAATATAATTAGTTAATATAGTAGCCGACCCCACCTAGTGGGATAAGGCTTTGTTGGTGTTGTTGTTGTTGTAATTACTCCCGATTGCGGCGGACGTTGAACATTTCTAGGATTCAACCCACTCGAAGTCTTCAATTAGTTGTTCCCCATGTAGGCTGCCTCATCAATCTCCAGCACCTGGAAAATTTTAAGTTTAAGTTTGTAACTAATGAAGAATACATGAGAAATTAAAAAATATAACAGAAGTAAAAGAAAGAAAAACCATAATAGATGAAATTATCATATGATCGATATCTCTGTGTGCTGATAAAACCTATGATCAGGGAAGTAATAACAAGTTTACTTATATGATTGGGCAGTCTTCTATATCTTTGTGTCCTGATAAGCTCTATGATTCATGAAAATAATAACTGGAAATTTTCCCAGATAATTCTCACAAATCTTTTTACCTCACACCGATGGGAATGACATCTAGTCATGTTTATGCAGTCGCATCTCATTCACTTACCATCGTCATTAAGATCAAATGAGACCCTCTCATTCTGAAATCTATTCTCGATTGAACTGCACTTGTTTGGTGTTCCCGGTGGCTGAGGAAGGGAAGGAGAGCAACGTTCTTTCTGACTGAACTGCTCAAAATGATTCTGGTTGTTGAGTTTTTGGCTCAAATATAACACCTCAGCACTTGAAGAGCCTGATAGATTTGGAATCCTTTTACCCTTAAACCTTTAGCAAGGAAGGCAAAAAAGATCTTTAATCTCTATAATCGAATGTAGCTAAATTATTCACATCATTGTAACTGACAATAATTGTACCTGTCCCTTCTTTTCTCCAGGTACCGTTGCAATGATGCTTTCCTACTCGTTGAACCTTATGAAATAAACAAGGAAAGCATAAGTTGTGAAATAAGAGTAAATATTATTGATATGAAGCAGTACATTCGGGTGTTCATAACCTAGGTAAAACCAGCAGCATTTAAAGGCAACGGTCACACACAAAAAGTAAACATGAAAAAGTAGAGGAATTAAAGAGATCAAAGATTAAAGACAAAAATATTTCTTTTTTTTGAGGGAAAGACAAAAATATTTCAGAGAGAGTATATATTTTAGCATTTCCATTTATCAGGCACAAGTAGATTGGATCATGTTTCTCCAATATAAGAATTTTTAGCATGAAAGAATTGTATTTTCCAGTTCAGATCCCTAGCAATATTTCGCTTCCATGGTGAGGAGGACACTGTTCACTAGGCACAAGTTAAAGAAATTTAGTTATCGGACCATTTTCACATTAGGCAGCTGGTACATTTTCATCTTTGAGAATGTGGACTGCAAATTCAATTGCACTCACATGATCTCAGTACGAAAACTAAAATCTGATTCAACTTTCTTTTCGGGTAAGAATTTTTATGAAAAACAGTGCACATGCAATTATGTGCATCTTTTCATGCAATGGTATAGATAGTTATCTACACTAAACAACCGGCAGAAAAAAATATTATTGCTCGTAGCAAACCAAATAGGCAATTCGGCTTTAGTCGTAGACGGAATATAAATGTCTTCTCGTATTAGTTGTATAAACATGAAAACAATCAGAGAGCATTTCATAGGTTCACCTTCAGAGAACACAACTTGCTAGTGTTGAAGTGAGAAACGACTAGGTAAGGCATCGCAAAGGAAACAGTAACGATTGCCATTAGAAAAAAATAAATATTTAATAAATGAATAGTCTTTTTGTTAATGAACAGTTCTGAACATGATATAAAATCACTAATTCAACCGCATTGAACCACAATTTTATTTGCAAGGCAACCACTTGAATTGCAAAATACAGCCAATAGTTCTTGTCCCTATGTCTAAACCAATTTTTGGGCGTCGTGAAGAAGATAACCAAAGATGTTCACACACTCGTTCCGAGAAGAACAGTGCTGGAACTCGTTACTATTGACTCCCACATCCTCAACCTAACCTTGCTAGCCACTTCCAGCCATTGGTTTATTCCAAGAAAACTTTATCTGAGTCTGAAAAGGCAAAGGATCCATCACATCGATCCAATTTGTCTGCCAATGGCAAAGCCAAGTGGAATCCCCGACATTACTGCCCATATGTTATCTGAATGGGGAGAACACTATACCAAGTCTATGACATCAATGGCACGGCATGAAGTAGGTACAAGGCATCCCATGTATCGAATAGTAGAATGGTTCACTTTTCCAACTAAATATTATTGGTATCCTCTACTCCATTCTAACGCTCTACATGGAAATATAAGGGCCCATCTCACTCCTTCCCATCACTCTAATAATTGTTCAAGTAATTGCCAAGAAAATATAGTTTTATTTTCAAGTGTTCGCTTGGGAAAAATTATTGTGCTGTGCAGGAAAGGGCAACAGCGAGGGGACCATGAAATCTTTATGGATCTACAAAGAGGACAACTTCACACGGGACGTGGACCCCCACGACGTGTCGCTTTATGGGGCCCCGATCCAACAACCAGGAAACCGTCACTTCTCACTTGGCTGTCCGCTCTCGGGTTTTTGCTCTTTATGTTATGCGGACGCCCTTCTAAACATTTCCCCATCGTTGTGTCGCCCCAACCAAAGCCAAATCGTGTGTCAACCAGATTCGGCGTGGAGCGGGCCCCATGGACGTCACCCTGCATGGTCCAACTAAGGGTGGAAATCTAGGTCCATTACAAGTACGACAACAAGGAGCACGATGCCGATTTGATTATATGTATTTAAAAAAACACGCAAATTTAGTGGTGGCCAAAAATAAAATTGGCAAAAATTTATGCATTAATTCCTCCCTCCGACAACTCTCACCGTTCTCCGATTCGCGAGCCTCCCCGCCATCTGCGACATGGTGGGACCACCTCCCTGCGACACAATCGCAGCCGTCCGTTCGTGATCAAACAGATAAGATCGACAATATCAATAATAGGTATAAACCTGCAAAAAATATAAGCAGAGTAACTAACCGCTTGTGGATGCCGGAAAGCTACCGGCGGCGACCGGAGCACCCGAGCCTGGGACCGAAATAGGGAAGTGAGCGGAAGGCAGTTGCGTGAGAACTGGCGACCGGAACGGGAGAAACACCGGATCGGACGGGCCGTCGGACCGGACCCGGCTCGCCGCGAGCTCCATGATCAGTCGCGCCTGCAACGGAGTACCGGTGATGAGTCGAGTCATTTCGCCCCGTACGGATTCTGGCAAAGTCGGCTTCCTTACACGTCTTACCTGCTCCGGCGTCACGTCATTGTACACGATAATTCTTCCGTCGTAAAAGATCGTCATCTGGTTCGCAGCCGGGCCGCTGAAACGAGTCCAAAATGGATGACGATGGCGCGTAGGGGTAGTGGGATCACGCTGTTTGGAAAAGAGGCGCATCGTGGAAGTAACGAAGTAGTGAAATACGAACCTGGGCGACAGGTGGAGGTTTTCGTTCAGGCGGCGATCTTTCCCGGCAACCGGACACAACTCCCCGGGTAATCGGTGAGGCGAAGTGGGGTCTCTTCTCCGGTACGATGATGGTTCCTTCGCCGGCGTGTAGACGTCGACCGTTAGTTCTTTCCTCGTCGAAGAGTCGGCAGCCTGAAGAAAGAAAGCCCGAAGTTTAAGGAAATGTGTTTCAGTGCACAAAGTGTTAGCTCCTGAAAGGGGAAGACTCTAGAAACTTCGAAAGTAGGGTGGGAGTCGTCTCACATCAAGCGTCGGAGTTGACGTCGGCGGAGAAGAAGAAGGAGCCGACGGCGGAGGGTGCTTGCGGAGGATGCCGGGGGCGACCGGGCAGTCGTCTTCGCCGGGGCGACCCTCGAGGAGGGCCTTAAGGGAGATGACCTGCTGGATCGCCTGCGATTTGTTCCAGGACGGCCGCCGCATGCCCTTGGCCTTGAGAAAGCGGCGGCAGTCCTCGCGAGTGAGCTGGGCGATGTCCTCCTCGGTGAGCTCGGCGAGGGGCTTGTCAAGCGGCGATCCGGACGGCGTCGCGTCCGTCCCGGGATCTCCGTCGGAGTTCATGGCGCCGGATTGATTGGAGCAACAGCGACAAGCAGCGGAGAGTGGGGGGAAGGCAGAGGGAGGGAGGGAGATGGAGAGTGGATTGGGTCGTATAACGCAGGACGGCTTAATAATTATTGAACTGGCTCGCTTATATTGGCGTTAAAAGTGGGTGGTTTGGAGGGGGAGGGGCAGGACGGGGGATTTTAGGCCGCGGCGGCTCCGCTCTGATGGGGGGGGGGGGGGGGTGTGAATTTATCCGAACGGCATCACAACCCCGTCGCGCCACGTCAGCTTGTTAATTATGGCTCTTTTCGCTCGCATAATATAACTATTATTATTATCTCTTTCTTAATGCTAGTTCACCTTATATACTATAATAATAACAATAATAACATTACTAAATGAGATTATGATTCATCGTTAATATTATGATTCTTTTAGGGTAAGAAGGTGTATAAAATGAGGGCCCAATGTGTGTGCCTTATGATTTTGTGGTAAATGAGATTTCCAGTTAATTAATTCATATTAAATGCTTCTTTTTATGTTTTTTATATTTTAAAAGTAGAGTTCTAGTTAAGTATATTATAATAATAATAATAATAATAATAATAATAATAATAATAATAATAATAATAATAATAATAATAATAATAATAATAATAATATTATTGTCACGTTATTCGGGTTGACGAAAATTAGTAATTTGATCAAAATTGATTCTTCTTTCTAGAACACCAAATGATCAATGTTGGTTGAAAAAGAATAGTGGGTACATTAAATGTTAATTCACAAATGTACAAAGAGAAATTTCGAAATTGTTAACTGCATTTTTTCAAATACCAAAAGTTGATATCAACAAAAATAAATTAAAAGATGAAAAATATTACTTACTGCAACTGAATTCCAAAATGCACGTCGATCCTTTGAAATGATTCAAGTCGAAATGTCCAAACTTTCTTTTATTCATCATGGTTCGCATTTTGTTATTTTTTTCCTTGTTCATTGAACACGGATGCATTTGTTTCCTTTTTTATTTTCTCGATTATTTCAATTTTCATCCTTATTCCAGGAGTAACTTTTTTTTTTCAATTTTACTCCAGCTATATTTTATCAAATTCCACTTTTGTTATCAAAGGTTGATTATGTTCTTTTATTTTTTATGCTAAGCCAATTCCTTACTTATATATCAAAATAAATATATTCACATTTTACAACCTTTATCTATACAAGTCAAATCAATGTTTAATTTCTTTATTGCATACGGACTATATAGATTGATATTTTTGGGTTAATAAAATTATAAAAGAAATTTAAATTCGTTAAGTTCATTAAATTTAAATTCTAAAGAAAAAATGATCGCCCACATATATTTTCATTAAATTTCCTTGTTTTTATTTTCTCAAATAATAATAATAATAATAATAATAATAATAATAATAATAATAATAATAATAATGTGCAAGAAAGTCAAAATTAACATGTAAAATTGAAGTTATTTTGTTACAAAATAAAGTTGAAATTTTGACACAACAAAAGAAAATCAAAACTATTATTGCGCCCTTTGAACGTGAATTTATTTCTCATGACCCAAATTCAAACATCAACGGAATAGACACATTAAAGGCAGCCTTTAACGATTACTTTAAACCCATTTGTTTCTTTTCTAAAATAGCTTTTATGACGTGGCTCAAAACGGACCAGGCAAGATAGCCATGGAGAACTTATTTTATTTTTCAAAATTATCAAAAAAAATACAAAACAAATTGGGGGGTGGGAGAAATAAAAGCTTGCGTTGCGGACCCGTCCAAAGAAGTCACGGGCGAGTGGCACGAGGGAACCACCATGGGGTGAGATCGCGCGGACGGCGGGCCAACTTGGTACCCTCTGTCGACACGTGGCGGACAAGCACGTGCGACTCATCCGAAACTACGAGTCGTCGGAGGGGACCGCGGGCATCGACCGGTGCCCCGCCTCTTCTGGCTTTTTTTCTCCCCCACCGCGTGGGGCCCGCAAGCCCACGTGATGGGAACCACGTCGGACTCCACCCAACCGTGCCCCCGTCGGGCCTAAACCCCCATCCGGGCGCTCCGCATAGACACGCCCCTCTGCGACTTTTCATTATTTAGACTGTCAACATTTACTTATTATTATTATTATTATTGATAATCGGAATTAACTGCATTTTATATATTTAGTTGATTTAACTGTTATGATTTTACTCATTATTATATGTTACATATTAAATTACTGTTATTGGATTAATTTGATAAGGGTATATTATTTAAATTAATTGATCAGTAAGAAAATGGTGCTCTATTAAATTATTTGGTCGCCTTATGTAATGGGAAATATGAAATATTTGTGAACATTTATGTCCCGCGATTTTAAACTTTTTTTTATTTTCGTTTGATGAAAAATTATTGATTGGAAAGTTCTAAGAGTTGGACGGCAGAGATGGCGACCATCTAAAACGGCTTTATTAATGAGAGGATCATTGAAGCCACACACAGAGATCAACTCCAACATGACAAAGTTTTAGGGCCAATAATTGAAATTTCTTGTCACCACGAATTAATAACAACAAGAAATATATTTTATTCAATTTCCTCCCAAGAATGAATTTATCTTTTATAATTATTTTTTTGAACGTCATATATGCTTTTTATTATTTCATATTTAGAATAATATTAATAAATATTCTATCCTCTAAGTTGACAATAATAGCATATTTTAGGTTTCAATTTCATTATCTATTTCTTATATGATTTTGTTAACATGAATTTAGACATTGATATGCCCATTTATCGTATGATTGATTTAAACTTTAAAATTACTAAAACAACTTTTTTGGATAAAAAAAATATTTTTTGTTTTGAGTTGGGAGAATTTTAGGCTTGTAGGTTTACATCCTTACAGGTTGACATTACGTTTCAAATTTTCTCTTAATCTTAGGATTTTAATGTCAAATACATAATGTATAATTTCATAAGTTTATGTTGCCGAAATTAATAGCTCATTAACTTGCCGAATAAATTCCAATTATTGGTTCAATAGTCCGGAAGCAAACCCAAGACTACCCAATCATTGTAACAAAAATTAATGTCATAAAACACTTGCCACCAGGTCGGAAGGCATATATCTTCTCTTGATAATTAAATCTCGAAACAAAGAAAATAAAAAATTCAAACTTTTTCAGTAGAGAGGCAGCTAAATTCTGATGCAATGACTATGAAAATCCAACTTACAACTATGGCACGGAGATTTTGAGTTCCCCTTAGTTCTCAGGACTTAATCAGTTTATGTTTGTGTTTGGATAAAAAATATAAGGATGAAAATTTTAAAAAATATTTTGATAGATAAGTTTTAATGAAAGTTTGAATAAAAAGTAAGAATTAAGAATATAATTTATTATTTTATAAGGTATATAATTATGATAAAAATATTATATATTTATTTAAAATAATAATTACTAACACATAAAAATATTATATGTAATTATTTATTTAAATTCTTATTAAAAAATAAGTTATGTCACAGTATATTAATATTAATTTTGATTAAATTTTTTACATGTTATTAATATTATAATTTACATAAATATTAAGATCCAAATATAATATATATTTTTCTAAAAATAAATGGAAATTTAATTAATAAACTTTATTATATTAAATATAATATTATACATAATATTTTACATTAATTTGATTTAATTCATATTAAAATACATAAATGTAATTATAATATTTTTTAGTTAATTAATATGAATTTTTATAATTTTATTATATTACAATACCAAATAAAATATTTTAACTAATTAGTCAAATATATTTAAATTATTAGAACTAAATCTGAGTTAAATACAAATGTATTTGCATACAAAACATATTAATTTATATTATAAAAAATAATGTTTTGAATAAAAAAAATTTGGAGGAAGACTTAGGTTGTTTTTCCCCTTTATTCAACCTAATTTTTGGATGCACACATATAACTTTAACACTATCTGAACTATAATTTTTTTTGCATCTAATCCTAAATCATAAATTTACAAATTTTAAGCTCTAAACTTGTCTAAATTTGACACTCAGATTCTTCAGTTCACTTTAATATAAAAATTGTTAAAATTTTTCTAATAATTATAAAATGACATTTTTGCTCCTTACTTTCTAATATGAAAAAAATGTAATAATGAAAATATTAACATAAGCATAACATAAAAATATTATTATCAATTAACATTTTTATTTGTATTGATTATTTTTAATTTTTTAAAAATATTGTAATATGAAACTAAGGGTAGAAATGACATTTCACAATTAAATTTAATAATATTTAATTTAAATTTAACAGTGTCAAATTGGAGTAAGTTTGAGAACTAAAATTTATAATTTTATACTTTAAAATTAGATAAAAAAGTTATACTTCAGAGGGGATTAAAAGAAATAACCCTATAAAAATATTCTTGATCAATTGTATATAAAGGCTAAGTATAAACCAGAGTTTAGAAAAAAAAATCATGATTCTATGATTTAGAAGCCTAATATGACATTTTATGATCATGTAGAACACTAGAGAGAGACCTTACTCGCCTCAATTTGAGGTAAACAACCAATCTATTACAGTATATATATATATATATATATATATATATACAATTTGAGAAATTAAAATTATTAAAAAATTTCTTTATTAACTATAATAAGTCAATTTATTAACTTCAAATTACAAGGTGCAACATCACTTGTCAGCGTTGTCATCCTCTTCTTGCGAGGAAGGTTTCTTTTGTCTATGTTGAGATGTTTGAAGTGTTGTAGTTCCAAATCTCTTTCTTTAAATCATTCTAGAATAAGCATTCTTTTGATTGTAATAAGAGATCAATAATACATGTTTTGAGTGAAATTTTACTTTGTTTCTACTTTTGATGTTGGAATATTTTTTATCTTTAAGCACAAATAAAAGTTGAATTGCGTCAACTTAGTGTCACGATCATAAAATAACATACATCTTGTTATGACCCCGGTTTAAACCCTTGTCTAACCCGTAAGCCATGACATAATATGATCGATTAAATTCATATTAACACATTGTTATTCACAACATACTAATATTTGATCTCAAAGTAAGTACATACTAGTTCACACTTATACATTCTAAAAGTTCTTTTCAAATATTTAACTTTTATACATCATATGACACATTAAGAAAAGTCACACATTCTCACAAAATGAAAACTAGAGATTAAATCTCATATCTATCTTCTATATTAGAAAATGCTTCTAATCTGATAATTGATTTTCAAACACGATCACATTATTGAACTATTGATATGAAAAGTGTTAAAACAATATTATGAGCAAATAATATCTCAATAAGTTAAAAACTCATTACCTGTTACCACCTATTCCATTCAAATAAAATAATTTAACATCCGATAAATTTATAGGAAGCAACTAACATTTTAATACTCATAAACATATATTATATTATGCAAGACAATATATCATTAGATATCCATGCAATAACATCTTTAACATATCATATAATGTATCATATATCTGTTCAAATTAAACATCATATCATGTGCCTGTATGCATATGTCATATCACAAACTAATCAAAAGTATCATATCACTCTATAAGGTATCATATCATCACATGTAACGAGGTATCTTCCCTCCATAAGACATATTATCCTTGACTAGTAGCATCACTATCATCGTTGCTGGGGAATATATATTATTACATATGATATCATAACATTTCATGAAAATGTGAAACCTTCTTTACATAAGACATATAATCCCGATAGAGAAATTGCAAATGCATGATAGATAAAATGGATTTGCATGCACCAATCGTATCATAACATTTTTCATATAATTGCATTAAACACAACCCATTCACTTTCCAATAATAATATTCATATCAAATAATATTTCAAAGGCACAACATTAAGTATTACAATAATGTGTTACCTCTAATGCACCTTAGTACAACAGGAGCTCGTGTGGTTCTAAATGTAAAATGCATAATAATTTGTAAACATATGATATTAACATAATTCTAATTATGTATCAGAATAGGCTTTATGATTCTTAACCCATGAAAATTAATTTAAGGTCTATTCTATAAATCCTCCACAATTTTAAAAAAATACAATTACATTCTCCCTATTTTTAGTTTGATGACAGATTGAGTTGTCTTGAGTGTAAAATGTATAACATGTGAAGTAATTACGATAATTTAGTAATTCCAATTTACCTTGAAACTAAACTCTCTAAGGTCAAGTCTACAAAATTTTCATAATTTTATTCTTCAAATATTGTTCCTAGAAAACTCAAAGATTTGTCTCTATTTGTGTTCTAACAAACTGAATGATGTTTACTTTAAAAATCATATCTTTCGATATATTTACTCTATCAAGGTGATTTTATTTGGATCAAAAAGAGGAATTTTAAAAAATTTATGACATATAAATTGTATTAAGGCAAAGTATTTAAATAACCATATAATTTACAATTCAGACTACTCATCATAGAAAATAAAAAAGAATGATACAAATCATTGATTCATAATTTTTTGTATTTAAATCCATTTTAGTTCCAAAGACCATGTAAAGTAGACTCAATTAGGATTAAACCTACGAAATTTCATAATTTTTTAAGAACCCTAAAATGTTGAGACCACGTTGACAAATTTCAAATGTTGTTTTGTGCAACAAAAGTGAAACTTCACTTAAGTGAACTAGGGTTTGATATACATCACAAGGATATGAACATAAAAGTACAAGGAGATCATGTAGGCTCAAAATAACAAATTTTCATTTGAATTCTATAGGAATAATTCACAGGAAAGGTGATGTGAATCGGGAAATGCTTGCATTTGAAAGATGAATTGATCAAGAAGATTCATGAAGATATTATGGATCATTTTATTCAAAGGAATGAACAAGTTGCTAGTCGCTTGAATATCAAGAGGAAGAAGATTACTTTCCAACCAGGAGATTTCATTTGGATACATTTCAGAAAAAAAAAATTTCCACAAGAACGAAAATCAAAGTTGCATTCACATGGAGATGAACATTTCAAGATCATTGAGAAAATTACTGACAACGCCTATAGAGTTGACTTGTAGGGTAAGTATAAAATGAGTTCTACTTTCAACCTTACTTTTCTCCTTTTTGATTTTAATGCAGATTCGAGGACGAATCCTTTTGAAGATGAGGAGAATGATATGAACTAGGAATCTTTCATAAATGCAATCTATGAAAATAAGGATGATCGAGTAAAGTCCGATGATAATCAAGATAGTGCTGTGGATCTTCGAGATAAAAAATTGAATATCATCAAGAATCCTTACGCCCACTTACAAGATCAAGAGCAAAACAACTTTAGAAGAGAATAGAAAATCATTTACAAAGTGGGCATGCAATTGAAAATCAGATCCAACTTCTCAATATGTTAAAATTGGGCCGCATGAAGAGTCTGCATAATATGGGCCAAATAAATCATGTTTTAATCATATTTATTTAGAATTTTTAGAATTAATTAGATATAAAAATTCTACTGAGAGTTGCAATAGAAATTCCTTTAGTTATTTTAAGAAACTAGTTACCTAGCTTGAAGGTTAAGTTATGCCTTTTTCTTCCATCCCAAATTCTTCTATCTAGTACCTATAAATACTGCTATTTGTAATTATTTTAGACATCTTTGAATCTATTAAAAATTGACTTAATTGCTTTTGCTGTGAGGAAACTCGTGCAACCCGTTCTTCTTCCACTGTTAATTAGAAGGTTTGTAATCTTGTGATTAAATCCATTTATTTGTAATATCGATTACTTGGTTCATTATAATCTTGAGGTTAATATTCTGCTGTTTGAAAATTCGTTTAATCTCATTTTTTATTATAATATATTGTTCCAGTCATTCAAGACATTGTTCTTGAGCATCGTATCAGTTGGTATCAGAGCCGTATTTTCGATTCAATTTTCTAGTTATCTTCCATTATTTTGTTCCTCCCCTATTTTAGTTTCTGAAAAAATAAAAACATAGAAAAATATGGTTTGTTAGTTTTTCAAATCCTAGCTGTCTTCCTTATTTAGTTTCATTTGTTCTTCATGCCCTAATCGTCATCCTTCTGTTCTTCAAATTCTGCTACAGTTTAAAAAAAAGCACAAAAAATTCTGCTAATTTATTCTTGAAACCCTAGCCGTCATCCCTCTCTATTTTTCAAAGTCTGTTGTATTTCAAGAAAAAAATTAAAAAAAATCTGAAAATAAAAAAAAGGAAAGTGTAAAAAAGGAGAAGGGAAGAACATGAAAAGAAAATATTTGGGAAAAAAAGTTGAAACAAATTCGATAAAAAAATTGAAAGGAAAGATTAAAAGGAAAAAAGAAGAAATAAAGAAATGAAAGATTATTTCTGAAGAAAAGTGTAAAGAAAATTTTGAGAATAGAGTAATTTGATTCAAAGAAGGGTGATATTTAATTTTCATTTTAATTCTGAATTTTTTGATATCTGTCATTATTTGACAACCTTTTCTTTATTTCTATTCTAAATCACCTTTAAGATTTATTTTGATCTTGCAATCATATTGATAAATTAGATTAATTTAATTACTCACTGCCTTGTGTTGACTTGCATTAGTTCTCTTAGAACTTGTTGGAGAATTCAAGAAAAAAAAAGGCTGAGTGGTGAGTACAATTGAGAGGAAAAGCCAAATAGAATTAAAATAAAACATGAGTGTCACCTCGTGAGGTAGTGATGTTGCTTTTACTTTTAACTTTTGCTATATAAATTTGTTACAATGTCAATAGGAAAGGACAAATAACATAATTCTAAAAAAAAGTAATTAATCAGAGAAGAATGATGGAGGTCATGACACAACATTTTCAACATCTTAAGAATATGATTACTGAACTTCATAATGGGATAGATACACAGAACGATCAAATTGTACATCTACAATAAGTGATACAACCAAATCAAAGAAGAGATCATCAAAGACACTGTGTTGTTAATGATGAAGAGATGGAAGTAGAAGTTGATGAAGCCTCTATTATAAATTGGAGAAGATAGAGACTTGTTTAGATTGGAAGTAGAAGAAATGAAGGAGAAATGGAACACGATAGAAATGTCTCTGATCGAAACACGGGTTTAATTAAATTATCTCTCTCTGCCTTTCAAGGTAAAAATGATCATGATGTCTATATTGAATGGGAACAAAGAGTAGAAAGTGTATTTCATCATTATAATTACTCTACTAAGAAAAATATTAAACTTGTTATTATATCTTTTGCTGATTATGCTACTACTTGGTGGAATCAATTAATCATTAGTTAGGTGCATAAATCGAGAACCTCCAATTGAAAATTGGGATGAGATGAAAATTATATTGAGGAGAAGATTTGTTTATCTATCATATTGTCACGACTTACGTATGAAATTACAGACAATGAGACATGGATCAAAGACTGTTAAAGAGTATTGTAAAGAGATAAAATTGACACTCATCCGCGCCAACATAAAGGAGGATCCTGAAGACACAATTGCAAGATTCATATGTGGGCTGAATCGAGAGATTTCTAGAGTTGTAGAATTGCAAGAGTATTTGAAGTTGGATGAAGTTCTGCATAAGATTATAAAAGTTGAGAATAAAATAAAGAAATAACAAATATGAAAGTTTAACTTCTTCTTGAAAATCAAAATGACATGTAAATTCCAAGTCAGTTAATAAGCCAACTCAAAAATTGGAGGAGAAAAATAAAGTTGAAAATTTCAACTCAAGGGATAAAGGTATTGCCTCTAACAACTCACAAAGGACTCAAGATATTAAATGTATTCATTGTCTTGGTTCATGTCATATTGGTTCACAATGTTCAAATAAATGTGCTATGATCATGATGGACAATGATGATAATGCATCTGAAGAAGAATTGTCACAAGAGAGTACAACATCCTCAAGAGAAGAAAGTGAGAAAGAAATTGAAAAAAATGGGAAAAGTTTAACTGCACAACAACATTTGAAGAAAGATGAAGTTGATTGTACAATAACTCAAAATAATTCTGAGAGTTGTGAGAAAGACAAAGATAAAAAATATGAGTGCCATAACTTAAGTGATGAAAATGAGAGCCACAAAATTTTTGAGTGCTTAGAAAGGTCACCTTCTAAAAACATTGAGATACAATATTTAGATGTTGAGTATTATGACAGTTGTGAGAATGAGAGAAGATTAAATTTTGAGTGTTTAGAAAGATCACCTCCAAAGAGATATGAGCAAAAAGACTTGAGTGTTGGTGCAAAAGAAAGATAATTTATTAATTTTTCTCCTAACACTAACCATCTTTTGTCTTTTGATTTTGATTTGTCCATGCAGAGATGTAGGAATGAAGTATATGAAAATACAAATTCTGTCATGCAAGGAATTAAAAGAGATTGTATTGAATTTATGATGACTAGTTTGAAATGTCCATCTTTTACTCTTGAAACTTTATATTTGTTTGATGTGACTAAGTTGCAGATTTTAATTGAGAAAAAAATTGAATGGCATGCAAACGTTAGATGTGACTTTTCTGTTCCACTTTGTTCTTCATTGAGTTCTGAAACACTTCATTTGAGCCATGTTAGAAATTTTGGAATGAATATTTTCTAGTCCTGAACACTTTTGATTGATCGATTATGATTTCAAGATTTTCAGATGATCCTAGAATCTTATTCATTTCTTTAAATCCATCTTTATGATTTTCTAAGATCATTTATGCGGATGGTGGTTGCAAATTTTCATATAATTTTCACATCATGATTTGAAAATTCATTGCATTTGCATTAGTTGAACTTTTGTCCATTTCTCGAAGATTTGAGATTAATTTCTTTGGAGATATTTTGATTTATAACAATTATTTGCGTGATCATTTTGGTGATATTTTGATTAGTTGCAGGGACTTGCATTATTCATTTCATGAGCCGAGTTATTTGTTTGGTTATGAATTTTACAATATTTCCTTTTCAGATGTTAACGATTCATTTTATTTCATGGGAACTGACATTTTTATCTTGGAACCACTTGACAACCTCCATATAGAATCCCTAATTATTTGGAATGTATTGCACACTTTATTTGACAGAATTCTTATGGGCAAAAGAAGGTCTCCAAAGTTTCACAATTTGTTTCTTAAAATACCATCATCTCATGGGCATAAAATATTTCATCCAGGTGAGTATAAGAGTCACATTACTTTTTTTTTATATTACTTATGTTGTTCTTTTTCTACACTTGCAGTATATCGTTCTGGCTATCTGGCACATGAAAGGGAAGTATAAATATCTCCATTATGTATGTCCTAAATTATTTAATAAATTTAGATATGTGACATGTTATATTCCCTTATTATGAATGTAGATTCGAGGACAAATCTTTTTGAAGAGCAAAAGAATGATATGAATCGGGAAATGCTTGCATTGAAAGCTGAATTGATTAAGAAACTTCATGAAGATATTAGGGATCATATTCTTCAAAGGAATGAACAAGTTGCTAGTCGGTTGAATACCAAGAGGAAGAAGATTACTTTCTAGTTAGGAGATTTCGTTTGGATACATTTCAGAAAAGAGGATTTTCGCAAGAACGAAAATCAAAGTTGCATTCACGTGGAAATGAACATTTCAAGATCATTGAGAAAATTACTGACAATGCCTACAAAGTTGACTTGCAGGGTAAGTATAAAATGAGTTCTACTTTCAATGTTACTGACTTGTCTCCTTTTGATTTTAATGCAGATTCGAGGACAAATCTTTTTGAAGATGAGGGGAATGATATGAACTGGGAAGCTTCCATAAATGTAATTGATGAAAATAAGAATGATCGAGTAAAGTTCGATGATGATCAAGATAGTGCTGTGGATCTTCGAAATAAAGAAACCGAATATAATCAAGAATCCTTACGCCCACTTACAAGATCAAGAGCAAAACAACTTCAGAAGATAATAAAAAATCATTTACAAAGTGGGCATGCAACTAAAAATCAAATCCAACTTCTCAATGTGTTATAAATTGGGCCGCATGAAGAGTCAACATAATATGGGCCAAATAAATTTAACCATATTTATTTGAAAATTTCAAAATTAATTATGTATGGAAATTCTGTTGAAAGTTGCAATAGAAATTCCTGTAATTATTTTAGGAAACTAATTACCTTGCTTGAAGGCTAAGTTAGGTCTTTTTCTTCCACCCCAAAATTTTCTATCTAGGGCCTATAAATACTGCTATTTGTAATTATTTTAGACATATTTGAATTTATTAAAAATTTGGCTTAATTACCTTTTACTATGACGGAATTCCTGCAACTCGTTCTTCGAGAACTTTCGCTATTTTACAAGGTTTGTAATCTTATGATTAAATCCATCTATTTATAATATCGATTGCTTGGTTCATTGTAATCTTGAGATTTATATTCCACTGTCTGAAAATTCATTTGATCTCATTTTTTTAAATATCATATATTGTTCCGGTCATTTATGCTGTATTTGGTACGGGAATATTGAGAGAACTTTTATTCTCGAGAACTAATTGATGTGATAGAAAAGCTTGAATTGATGTTTGGATGAAAAAGTATAATGATGAGATTTAAAAAGTTGATGTGATGGATAAGTTTTTGTGGGTGTTTGGATAAAAAGTAAGAACTAAGAATATAATTTATTATTTTATGATGTATAAAATTATAGTAAATAAGAATATATTATTAATATTATAATTTTCATAAATTGTTATATTATTAATATTATTTTTAGAACTTTGGATTAAATATTTTAAATATTATTAATATTACAATTTACGTATATTTTAAGATCCAAATATAATATATTTTTTTAAAAATAATTGAATAGTTTAATTAATAAAATATTTATTAATTATTAGAACTAATTATTTTATAGTTTAAAATTAATAACATTTAATAAATTATTTATAATATCCCTAATAATTATTAATATATTATAAATTATATATACATACATTATAAAATAATTAAAAAATAGATGAAATTAAAAAAAGTCAAAGATCGCGGCTGAAGTTGAAAAAAAAGCAAATGAACACATTTGAAAATGTTCTCGTCAAACTCACGTGATAGAAATATTTTCGTAAGCTGTTTGGAAATATTTCGCGACGTTCCGCGAAATATTCCCAAACCAAACGCAACCTTAAGACATTGTTCTGGAGCATCGTATCAAAAGGAATAATCAACTTACCTAGGTGAAGACTCCAAGAAATTACTTGACTTTGAAGTTAGATTTCCCTTCCTTTACCATTGTTGCTTCCCTTCTAGGTTTCTGAGTTTGAGTTTCTATAAGTTGAATGACGAGGTGAAATTGGTTAGTGGATAAATGTTATCCATAGAGAAACTAACTTAGTAGGGTCAGTTTTATTGAGCTTCCCACTTTTACCCCCTAATTAAATGTTTTGACATTTACTTTATTTTATTTATTGATTTACTTAAAACATTACATATAAATAAGAAAATATTTGGATTCAAAGAAAATATTTCCTTATTTTATATTTTGATTTACTCCCATTTGGATTCAAAGAAAATATTTTAAAAAATAAATTTCAAAGAATCAAATCTATTTTTTGTAATTTTATAGATTTTTTAATTTTGCACTATCATTTAACAACTAAAATCTCTTCGAAAAATAATTAAATTCATGTTAACATACCTTCATATATAGGAATAAGTATTATGACTTTAATTTTTCAAATTCTAATATTTTTGAAAAGTTGTTTTTCCATGTCCTTAATTAATTTCCATCGATTTCTTGTGTTGGAATATATGGAGTTGAAGCACATATACTAACACATCTATCATAACACTTCTTAATCATATAATTGATAATTGAATTATATAATATTATATTCAAATGACTAATGATAATTTAGAATGAGTTTTACAACCAAATTATAAAGACTCAAAACATTAGTAAATTAATAAAATTCTTCTATGCCTGGATATGGTAAGGCTTGTTCAGGTCATATGATGTTGTGGCGATATCATAAGCCAAGTTTTCATTATCTAATAACTACATCTTGTTTTCTTAATATTGGATTATAATCATTATTACACAATTCAAGTTCATCTTCTTTGAATTCAACTCAATACCAGTAAATTAACTTAAAACACTTTTGATATAGAGAAAGTTTAAAATTTCAATTTTGTGAAAATTTCTATTTGACATTTTAAATAAGGGCATTATAGTTGTTCTTTCATGCACGCAATAACACTATTTACAAATATAATTCACAAAAAACTTAACAATTTTTTACATCCATATATAAATTCTTGAATAAACCCTTTGTGACCAAGATAAATCTTATTATACATCCACTAACAATTTTTTTTTGAAGAAAACTTTTTTCTACAATAAATTTCTAATATTTTATCAAATATAAAACTAAAACAACTATATTTATATTACGAGATTTTAAATATTTTTCTCTATGAATCAAATACAAAAGCGCGCGCACACATGATATAAATATGTAAATAAATCTTTATTGTAAAGTGATTTTGATATAAACATATATTTATGAGGTTCAACAACACTAGCAAAAGTTTTTTCTTTAAAACCACGTATACTTCATATTTTCTAATGAAACAATGACTTGACTATATAATTTCAGAGTAATATTTCTCTTATATTTATCCCTATTGTATCTCATAAAAAGTAATTTGCACGTTAAACATAAGTAAGAAACAAATGTTACTCCACTTAATCATGTCATTTCATATTTTTTTTGCTCATTGTCGTATAAGGAAAATATGTAATGTTGTAAAAAAGGATTTAAGAATCAATTTTTCATTCTTTTGTTATATCATAAAGAACATTTTAGAATAACATGGGTGATAGGGAACACTACTAGAAAAACGCGGATTACCGACGGTCCGAACCGTCGGTAATCAGCCCGAAAATCGTCGGTAACGCAATTACCAACGATTTTTCAGTCGGAATCGATCCGTCGAAAAAACGCCCGTCGCAAACGGATTTGCGACGGTTGAAAAAATTTGTCGAAAATATCGACGGCCAGAACCGTCGGAACAGTCCCCGGCGGTTCGACCCGTCGAAATTTTCTGACGGTTGCAACCCCCGGAAAAGTCCCCGGCGATTCGAACCGTCAAATTTTCCGACGGTTGCAACCATCGGAAAAGGCCGGCGGTCCGAACCATCGATACTTCCGACGGTTGCAACCGTCGGAAAAGGCCGGCGGTCCGAACCGTCGATATTTCGACGGTTGCAACAGTCGGAAAAGGCCGGCGGTCCGAGCCATCAAAATTTCCGACGATTGCAACCGTCGAAAAAGGCGGGCGGTTCGAACCGTCGCAACTTTTCGACGGTCGCAACTGTCGAAACTTTGGACGAGCGTCGCAACCGTCGATCTTTTGACGGTCGCAACCGTCGTAAATAATTTTTTAAATATAAAAAAATTAGCGGCCGGATCCGACCTCCAGCGGCCGGTTCCGGCCTCCAGCGGTCGGATCGGCCGCCAGGCGAGCCGAATCCGAACGGCCACGGCCGGATCCGGCCGACAGGAGAGAGAGAGATGCCGGCGCGGAGCGGGAGAGAGAGATACACCGGCGCGGGAGAGGGTCGCCGGTGCGGGAGAGGGTCGCCGGTGCGGGAGAGGGTCGCCGGCGTCCGGCGTGGGAGGGTCGCCGGCGTCCGGCGCGCGGGAAAGGCCGATCCGGTACTCGCGGCCGGGAGAGAGAGAGAGGAGAGGAGGGAGAGAGAGATGAGTGGAGGGAGGAGGAAGAGAGAAGAGGGAGGAGGGAAAATATATAAAGGAAAAAAGTGGAAAGAAAGCGGGAAAAGGAAAAAAAAGCGGGATAACAAAATTTTAATTACCGATGGTTTCGGCCGTCGAAAATGTAAATATTAAATATTTTTATTTTATTTAGTTATATATAATATTTATTTTTTATTTTACCGACGGTTTGAACCGTCGGTAATGGCGACGGTTTGGATCGTCGCTAGTTATATTATTAGTTAATTTTTCGACGATTAGAAACGTCGATATTTTCGACGGATATTCATCCGTCGCAATTTCCGACGACTTTTCCGACGGTAACGACCGTCGGAAATAAAAAAATTAAATTATATATTTTTAATATTATTATTAAATTTTTTGACGGATTTTCCGACGGTCACAACCGTCGAAAATAAAAAAAATTAATTATATAATTTATTATATTATTATTTAATTTTTCGACGATTAGGAACGTCGATATTTCCGACGGATATCCATCCGTCGCAAAATCTGTCGTAATTTCTGAAGGTCGTAACCGTCGGTAAATGTATAATAATATCATATATAAGAGTATTTCCGACGATCGTGACCGTCGGAAAATCCGTCGAAAAAATTTAATAATAGTATTAAAAATATATAATTGAATTTTTTTATTTCTGACGGTCGTAACCGTCGGAAATTGTGACGGATGGATATCCGTCGAAAATATCGACGTTCCTAATCGTCGAAAAATTAAATAATAATATAAATTATTTCCGACGGTCATAACCGTCGAAAAATCCGTCGGAAATGGAACCGTCGAAAAATCCGTCGCAAATTGCGACGGATTTAGAACCGTCGGAAATTATCCGTCGGAAAATCACGATTTTCTTGTAGTGGAAAAAAATAACTCCCTAAAAAAACTAAGAATGATTCATATGAATAAAAAACATGAAATCAAAATTGGTTGAGATGAAAAATAACATAAGTTTCATAACCTTATATCAAGAATCAAAATAACACATAAAGCTTCGAGAAACTAATGGCATGTCAAATTTAACTGAAATGGTATAAGTTGTCCAAGATTTGATAAGATGAGCAAATAGTTTTGACATCTTTCTCAAAGGAGAAAATAACTTTTTTGATTAATGGGAGATCCCTATATAAGATGAAAAAATGTTTCTTAAACAAATCATTGTCTTGTGTGAACCGTGATACCAATTTTATTATTGAATCACAGATATGAATTTTGAAATGATGAAGAACTGTAATTTCTGACAAACAAGAGAATGCATATTCATTTTGAGCTTTTCTTTCTTTGTAGAGATGGTAAATAATATAAGAGAATATACATCCTGTTGATCCTCTAACCATTCTGAGTGAGAGTTGAGAGTTGGACAATGTAAACTGGGCGGATGGCTCACCTATCCACTTAGCAAGGAGAATAAGCTTCTCCCGTCAAAACACTGTTGCAATCCTCGAGCTCTGCCAGAATTCTTGATTCAGATGCTAGGCATTATTCACCGAACACTTCTTTGGTGGCGCTGCATCAGTTGATACGACCAGGAAATACGTGCACTTAAGTTGCAGTTTCATTATGGATTGGTTCCTCAAGAGCTGCAATAGAGATCTCAGCTGGGGAAATCTCTGGGTTTTGCCTGAGGGCCACAAAAAATTCGGCGTCACCTTGCAGAAAAGCCTTCATGAATGCCACTATAACACCACCTACAAAGAGCCTCATGGGCTTCCTGGATTCGCCGTTTTTGCACAAGCAGTACGTAGCCTTTCCCCTGAAGCCCCTGGTGTCATCATCCAGCATGTCCAAATGACCATAATGCTTGACAACAAAATGGTATGCAGGAGGGCAGCATTCGTCGAAGAAGTCCTGGTGGTTAACTCCCTTCGGAGCACAAGGGGGGAACAGAGGGTTCCTCTTCAGAGGTCCTAAGCCTGAACCTATTACTAAAGTTGCCATCTTGAGATGAAAGGAGTTAGGAACATAAGTGAGGACGGGAGGATTTGTTTGCTTCCCTTTGTCCATGCCATCAACAGGATCCACTCCTACAAGCACTGAAACATTTGAATTCATCCTGACATGGCCCTGAGCAAGAGCAAATGCTACTTTGCCTCCACGGCTATGACCGGCAAGTCCTAATTTGCCGAGGTTTGGTTGAACATGCACCGGAAGGGCACCGGACAAGCCATCAGCTAACCAATCAACTACTGCTGCTGCAGACTTGATTTCATCTTCACAGTCTGGGCCAGCAACACAGTATAACTGCAATGACAAAATTGATTCCTCAGAACAAGGTAATCAGTCACTATAGATCTATCCGAAGTTGCAACATTTCAAGAGCGAACTATAGCTAAGAAAAACTACGAAATTTGTTTCTGTGATAGATGCTTGTATTAAGCAAAAATTGGATAGCCATATACACTAAAGATGATAGATGGAGACATGTGATAACTGTGAAATTGTTAGTCCTTACTTTTGATACTCTTAACAAGGTTAGATCATACAGATATTTCAGATTTATGGCATGCACTTGCTTAGTTCGAGTAAATTAACTTTGGTTGCTAAATGGTTGCACATATATCGGACAAGAACGAGGAACTGACCTGAGGAGCGACGACGATGAATCCATGGGAAGCAACATGCTGAAGGAGTTGAGAATAGAAGGAATTACAGAGAAGGTAGCCATGGAGGAACACTAGTACAGGGTACTTTCCCTCCTCGAATGGCGTGGCAACAAGAAGAGGTTTTGGAGGCGGCAAACAAGAGATGGTTTCGTCATCCACCAGGTTTATGAGCTTTGCAGTCAATTCACCAGTCTCGAAGATAACTTTGGCATCGGACATGGTGTGAGTACTGATTCCCCTGTTATTTTTTCACACACAGAGAGAGAGAGAGAGCCTTGCCAAAATTTAGTACTCAAGTTTCAGTCCGTGTTATACTGTGTGGTTTGCGCTACTGTGACGTTGGTGTTGTTTTGTTATCCTTATCAAGTGGTGAGAGAGAGAATTTTCACGTTTATACGCAGAGGGGAAAAAAAAGTGTTCTGTTGTGTTCTCATTATCACCTCTTGGAGGAGCTCTCATTTGGGTCCCGCTTGCATTGGATCTTCACAGATAATGCACTATTCAATTATAGGGCACACAGTGTGTAAAATAAAATGAGCTATCTCGAAATCTTAAGCCTCTTAACTCGTTCATATTGTTGAGCTTTCAGAATCATCGAGTCATGAAAAGTTCCATTACTTTCTGAAGTTGATGTATTATATTTCATTACTGAATTGATTAGTACACAGATTTTACGAATAAAAGTTTAGCGCCGTTGCCAGGATTAAGATAATTTATTGTTTTAGTTTCATTGGTTAATAAAAGTGTCTCATCTTTTTTTCTTCTGTTTACTTCTTTGTGGCTGTGTAGGAAATCATAACCAGAAATCTGGAGACATCTAGCAAAGAGGAGTCAACTGCTAAAGTTCAAAACATTGGAAGCTTGAAGGCACCATTGAAAAATCGACCTTGAGGTTGAGATGACTTTGTGTTGAAATATATGGTCGTCGGTGAACATCCACTTCATCCACATAGCCGAGCTCACCTTATGAAGACGCTGTTGTTGTTTTCCATGCCTTCCAAGTTTATGGAGTTTGTAGCGTTTCCTTGTAGCAGGTCTTAACATTTTAATCTCTTTTGTATCAGTTTACAACTAGTATAAATAAGTAGTGTGTGAGTTGGTGGCAGATGTCGTCTTGTAATCATTTTTCATTTTGAGTGGAATAGATATTTTCTTTCTTCCTTTCGTCTTTTTCTCCGGCGAGCTTTCAGTGAGACATCGGAGCTTGATTTTTAACATGGTATCAGAGCCGAGTTATCGGCGATCCACTTGAGCTCCACATCGTCGCGTGCCGCCGGATTTAGAGCCTTGCCGGCGTCCATGGCTCCAGTAAGCCAGGGAGATGGAGATCTGGACGAATCCGTTTCACACAAGCCGTGAGGTCTCCATTTTTTCTTCTTCCTATTTTTGGATCTCTTTCCTTTCATCTGCTATTCTTCGTCTATGTTTCGATTTCGTCTACGTTTCGATTATATCTGCTTAAACTTTCCCCATCTACGATCGCCGATCTTCTCTTTACTTTTTTTTGGTTCGGCGTCGATCTTCTCCATTCTCCAGTTGTTCTCTCTGTTTTTCCCCATTTCTCTCCCCATTTCTCTGATATTATTTCTATGGTTCTTCGTTTGCACTTCTGATCGTCTCTGTTTTCCCTATTTCCATGGTGCTACGATGTTGCCGATCACATCCTTCTTGGATTCGGCGACCATCGTTTGCAATTCTGTTTTCTTTCAATGGCGCTACGATTCTTGCCGATCAAACCATTATATGATTCGGCATCATCGTTTGCAATTCACGACGTTATCGTCGGAGGGGTAGGAGCCTTCTCTCCTTCTTGCCATTATCGATGTTTCTCCGGCGTTGTCGTCGGACGCTTTCAGTGGCGATCGCCGAATCGGAGCTTAACCTCTGTTCTCTTGCCGTCGTCATTGTCGACGACTGGATCTTGTTTGAAGTTTTATATCCTCTGGTTCATCGGGGTCGGGAGGCACTTCTTGTCTTCGATCATCCTCTAATCCGTTGGTTCTTCTCTGTCAGTGCTTTCATATGTTTTCTTAGCTCTTCCTATGTTAGTTCTTTGTCCTGTTTCTTCTTGTCTGCTGGTTGATGTCTTTGGACGAGGGGGCGACTCCGGCAAGTCTTGTGCTGCCTTGTGTGTTACTGCTGTGAGGGATGTAAGCCGCGAGGGAGCGTGTTGGCCTCTCCAAAAACCATGACTAGCAGGTGTTCGACGATATGTATCTTGGCTTGTAAAGTGATCCTTCTCCAGCTGGGGTTCTTTAGTTTCGATACTTTGATTCTCTGGTTCTTCATCGACATTTTCTAGCTGATGGATGAGTTGTGGGCTTCAGCGATGAGTTGTAGCAAGTTGCCGTTCCAGTTTCTTCATGGCATTCATGGAGTTATGCTCTCGCTGCTGAAGTGTTACTTGCTGCCAATCCAATCCTGCATTTGTGATGTTACATAGATGCTCAGCGAGAGTGTTTTACATTTGAAATTCTCGTAATTTCTGCTGCTGTCCACAGTTTGATTTCAAGTGATCTACAGATCTAATCTCCAGCTTATCGATAGCATTTCCACCTGTCCTTCGCGCCTCTCTTTGCCAGTTGCAGAGTTCTTTTTTTACAGGTGTCCGCGAGTAGATAATCCGTGCTACCAACTTGAGTTTGACATCTTCATCTCATATATACGTAGAACATCATTGGCAGCCACATCTATCTTCTCACATCAAACAAACACAGCAAGTAGAATTTCTTTGCCAGTTGCAGAGTTCTTTTTTTACAGGTGTCTGCGAGTAGATAATCCGTGCTACCAACTTGAGTTTGATGTCTTCATCTCATATATACGTAGAACATCATTGGCAGCCACATCTATCTTCTCACATCAAACAAACACAGCAAGTAGAATTCCTATGTTTGTCCAATTCTCCTCACATGTGTTCGATGAATTATCGCAGCCGATGTATTTTACCGATGACGATGATAACTTCAAGTCGTCGCCGTTCAATTTCTTTCCGGCGTCGACTTGAGGGGGCATGTTCGGTGAACATCCACTTCATCCACATAGCAGAGCTCACCTTATGAAGACGATGTTGTTGTCTTCCATGTCTTCCAAGTTTATGCAGATTGTAGCGTTTCCTTGTAGCAGGTTTTAACGTTTTAATCTCTTTTGTATCAGTCTACAAGTAGTATAAATAAGTAGTATAGTGTGTGAGCTTGATTTTTAACACTTTGCTTGGGCACGAAGGAAGAAGAAATCTGCATACCAAACATGGTGGGCAATCTAAACTAGAACGGTAATATTGAATAACTGCTACAGTGATACCAAACTATGAGATAATTTCTGAAAGCACGCTGGGAACCATTACAATGATCCAGAACTCACAATTCGATGGAGAAAAGGAAGAGAATAATTTTGCACCCAGAAGCAAGATCTTGCGATTGTGTGGCACATCCAAATTCCATAATGTCAAATGATAATAAACTTCTCCTCACTAAACCAGATTTTTGAAACTATGCATAAAACTTCTTCACGTTCTTATTCACTCTGCACATGAAATTATGTTTTTCCGTGTGTTTACAATTAGCCTGTTTTCATTCTTGAACTGCTCGATGTTCTGTTGGCATTTGCAGGTATTCAGTTGTATTCAATTTCCGGACACATTATTTAGAACATCGGACAACTTGATTCCGGATTATTCTTCTGACGACAACATTTTGGGGCTGCTGTGTCTTATCAACTGGACATCAGCAGCAATTTGTTCCTCCCTCTCCTCACTCTATTCGCACGGGGGGTTTTTGGTTATAGTGTTCTGCTTTCTTTTCCTTTTTTTTCTTTTGTTATCCAAATATTAACATCATCTGATTATAATTTGGGTTGACTTTAGTCTGTGTCGTGATGGTACGTGCAAGTGCACGTTTCAAATTATGGTGTTTGCTTTATTTTGGTACATCATATATGTTGGTTTTGTTTCTCCTGCTCTTAACATACAAGTTGTGAAGGTGTCATCACTTGAACAATTGTAATTTCATAACCTCTATGCTCGCCGTCAAACTCTTCTTGGTGATTTCTTAGGTGCATAATTGCCATCCTTTTCTTTTCTCGGTGCAGAAAACAACTGCATCCTTTTGCAATCGGTCTCTGCATCCATGCCGAGACATTTTTGTCAGTCTGATAGACTGATACTGACGAGTCGTGCCTCGAGACGTATCAACGAAGTATTATTCTGCTAGGACGTGAGCTTTCGGGGGACATTTGACACTTTCAGAATTGTGTGTATAACTAATAGTCTGCTTAAAGAGAAAACAAAAAAAAAATCATAACACATACGTGTTGCTTGTCCTGAGACAGCTATGAACATGAGATCCAGAAAAAAAAAAAGAAGAAAGAAAAATGGAGCGCTCTCAATCTGTATCAGGTGGCCTAACTCATATAAGCTAAATGTTTCAGGAAAACATATTGATTCCAATCCGAAGTGCTCCTGACGGGCTTCTATCTATCTCCCCAAAACGGAGACCAGAGTGATAACCAGAGAGAAGAGCAACATCGAACTAAGAGAAGCAAGTGCGTCTGCAAGAAGAGGATGCGATTTATTTCATTGGTTTGCAACTACCAACAGGACTTATCCCGGTGTCTAATGCATTTTACTGAATTAAATTATATAAACGCAAGAGAGTCTCTCACCTGCAGCAGATGAGTTGTCATTATTAGATGAACCAGGTGTAGAGGGCGAAGCTGGAGATGAAGAATTTGACAGTGTGATCCCCAAGTTGGTACAATCACCCCCAAGAGCACCTGCATAGATATATTCACATCTGTCTGATCAGGAACCATGTCCTGACAAATCAAACAATCAAAAGATGGTGAGAATTGAGGACTCACAGTCCGTGTAGCAAGGGAAACTGGATACGTTCAGAAGGTTGCTGAAGCCCTCGTGGCAATCACATCTATGATCGAAAGATGATGTCTTGACGCATGTACCACCCCCACAATAGGAATAATAGCAGGCTGTCGAAAAGGAAGAAAAAAAAAAACATAATGCAGGAATACTGAGAAAGGAAAATTTCTTGGTGTTCATGTTCCTTATAGGAAAGATGAAATGCTGACTTACGATCGAAGAAGGCGGGAATGGTCGGAGATGGCGTTGGTGATGGCACGGGGGATGGCACCGGTGCCGCGGAGCCTCTGTAGCATGCATAGTCAATGGTACCTGTAATCAAAATGCATTTATTATTGCACACACAAGTAGGATTAGCGTAGCACATGTTCTTTTTCTCCACCACTACAAGGAGATGGGAACTTTTCTTCCGTGATGACCTATTCGCATAGATTTCATGCATCAGAAACTACTGCTTATGAAAAAGAGAGAGAGAGAGGTTCTCACAGTTTGGAATGATACAGGGGAGGAACCCCAAGCTGTCTCCAACGTGAAACTGCGACCATCCTGGGCTGCAGTTGCAGACGAACCCGAACACATTGTTCACCGATGCCTCGCAGGTGCCCTTGCCACATTCCACACCGTTGCACATCCCCTCTTCCCAATAGAAAGAAGCAAACATAAAGAAGTCAGTGCATCCAATAAATTACTCGAAGAAGATTGTTGAATCAGACAAAGAAGATAGTGGTCAACAACTATACTTGTTCAAGTTGAAAACGATCAACGATGCCATTTATTATAATTAGATGGGTAGGAGCCCACAGAAACACAGAAGGGTCTTCCATGTCAAACAACGGTGATACTGCTTTTGTTTCAAGTGTGTGCGTTAACTCAAAAGTTCTGTAAGCTCTAATTAATATAAAAAACTCCCTATGAATATGTTCCGACCTCTGCTTATGGGATTCAAGCTACTTAAACAAGTGCAGCAGTTGAACTTTCAAGTTTCATCATCGTCTCTGTTGGTCATGTTCTCATACAGAAATTTAATTTATGAAACGAAACTTATGTAGCTAAGGTGATTGTGAACCCTACAACACCAGAAACAACCACAACGACCACAACAACAACAAACACAGAGAACAAAATGGAAATGAACATTAGAAAGAGAAGCGTGAAAATACGTCGAAAAAGAAAGGAAATATCGGTATAAAAAGGTGAGAACAAAAATTGCAAGAGCAGAACTGTAAGACAGCATTGACACCATGAGGATAAACAAACAGACGCACAACGCAACCAGAGAGAGAGAGAGAGAGAGAGAGAGAGAGAGAGAGAGATACTGAATACAGGTGAGAGGAAATTTGCACTGACTAATCCCGTGGTCGCTGCTTGGACGACGAGCAACGCCAGCACCACTCTGATCCAACCCATATCCAACAGTGCTTCGACAAGATCACGCAGAGGGAAGATGACCCAAGAGGGGATGTGGGTTGAGAAGAAGAGGACAGATGGAGGCTTGTTCGCAGGGTATTTATTGAGGCCGCGCCATATGTTGCATGACGAAGAAGCACCCATGCTGTTTAAGAATGGTTTTAACATCAATTCGATAATTAAGTTTTTTTTTCTAAAAAAAATTGTCATTTTCAATGATGATATTTTCAAATTTGAATCTTCATCCATTTATATATATTATTGATCATATGTTCGTTGAACAATGAAGATGAATTGGTGGTTCATGCAAGAACTGAAACCAATCTTTCACAAAACAAAACCGTGAGTTTGAACTCAATGACTTTTTGGCTTTACAAGTTATCATGTTCTCCCATGACATTTATATCGTTTTGCTGGTTATTAGTTGGGGCAAAGGACGTTGGAAGTTAGCCGCTTAATTACAAGAACACTGCATTTATTTTCCTTTTGGTTGAGGTGTTTCTCTTGACATCTATTAATTCGCCATTGACTAATTCAGTTTAATTAAGAGCAAGGGCACTGATTTGCATGATCATTAGGTCACCCCCTGCAGTAGAGATTGATTCAGTTTATGCGTAAATGTTTACTAGGAAGGCAAATAATTCTTCTAAACAAAACTGCAATTCTGGCAACCAAAAAAATGTTGGAAGAAAAAAGAGCCTGAAATAGAAAAGTTCTTTTTTTTTTTTCGATAACAACCTACTAGTATCCAAATCTGGTATCGGAGTGGGAGAGGAAAAAGTTTAAAGCCCCTGGCTAACGCGGCAGCTTTAAGGATCGATCCCGGAACTACTAACAATCGTCGAATCATTTGGGGGGCAGCCCACTACCACTGCGCCGATCGTCATTAGTTTAGAAAAGTTCTTTTTGAAAAGAAAAGAAAATAGAACCAGCATATTAACAGAATTTTCAATTTTTTTTGCTGTTACAAACATGAAAAAAAAATACAGGAATCAGGTGCTATTATTCTTACTTATTTTCACTATTTTTAAAGAATAATTATTTATCTTATTGAATTATTGTTCGAGTTCAAAAATCTGAAGAAAATTGTACTAATTTTTCATGTAAATTTGGTCTCTTTTGCTCATTATTATGTTTTGTACATTGTTCTTAGCTTGTATTATTTAATTCACACATAAAAAGAGGGATCAAATTTTAAATAAGTGATATGACATCAAGGTTAAGTAAAAATTTATTTGTATGAATTAAATAGAGAAATAGATTTTAATAGGATGATCAGGCTGACATCTAATTATTCATCTTGGAAAGCTAAGATAGATGGCTTTTTTACTGCAATAACTTGTTTGATCCCAAAAAACTGATAAAAGGTTGGAGAAAGATGATGAAATGATTAGGCAATTTATTGATGTAAATATTTTTTTATCATGTTGTGATAGATGCACAAGTTTTGTGAATGAAATTACAAGGATTATGAAAGGACATTTCAAACAAAAATTTCATGAACAAAAAAAGCGGTGAACTTAAAATTTAAAGACAGAAATCCTATTGTTGAACACGTAAGTCAATATCAGTAAATAAAATAGGAGCAATGAAAATAGTTCTTAATAATTAGACGTAAGAATTAATGCTCTTAAGTTCTTTGTCAAATTCTTGAGAATCATCGATGATAATATTTAGTAATTTTGCTCCTACTTGTATTATATCACTCTCCATGCTCAAAGATTATTTAAACATAGGAACAAATACAACACATGCTAATAATATATCATAATGTAGAGAAAAAAAAATGCTTGCTATCATTGTGGCAAAGAAAGATGTAGAATCCCAAAGGGCACCAAGACGAGGAGGAGAGGGGGGGGGGGGGGTTAAATTGGTGTTCAACCAAAAATATCAATTTTACGAAAGCAGTCGCGGAAGCTTAAAATCGATTCGTTAATCCAAAGCAATTCAAATCATAAATATAATATGAGAGGGAGAGAGAGAGAGAGAATTCAAACACAAGCACACGAATGGTTGTCGACGAGGTTCGGTCACACCTTGACCTACGTCTTCGCTCTGACTCCTCGACCTCGAGACCTCCGAAAATTCTATTAGAACTCTTCCTTAATTCCAAATGGGGGTAAGGAAGAACTCCCTCCACCTTTTCTCCGCTTCAAGAGGCAAGACAATCTCTTCTTCTAGGAAGCTAATATTTTTTCTCGCTTGAAAGAGGTTCCAAATCTTACTGAAAAATAGTTTCTCTTTTTTATGATAGAACACTCATAAGAAGAGAAGAGAGAAAGAAAGAAAGCTCTAAATGATAACTTTAAGGAAAAAGATCTTCTTTTGATTTCTTGAAGTTTTGCTTCAATGCTTGAATAGGTGCCTTCGCTTCTAGCTTTAGCACTCTTTTTGTAGGCTTAATCATGTGAAAAATTCATTCAGAATTTATTCTACAATTTTTTCATTCAAAATTAGCCATTACTGTTCTTTTCAGTCGAGGATCGGTCGATCGCACTTATGGATTGGTCGATTGGTCTATATGATCGATGCGCTGATTTGCTCAATTATCGCAGCTAGTCGATTGATCGGTTCATCGACCGATATGTCGATCGGTATCATCTCGACGTCGACAAAGCTCATGTATTTGTCGGTCGACCGACATTTTCAATCGATCGACTGGTATATCTTCGATCGACTGGTATATCTTCGACCGACCTTCTTTGCTTCGATCGACAAATTGACCGACTTGCACTATTTTGGATAAATTACACGATTGATTCACCAACTTTGAGTCATTTTCAAACCGGTCCCCTAACTTCAATTTGTAACTAGAACGTCCTTCATCTTTGATTTTCTTGCACGATAAGTTCTGATCAGTGATCACAAGTTTCCGATTGTCTTGCATACATGACCGCCTTTCTCTCTCATCCATGTCAGTTTAAGTCGCCCATGTCAATATAAAAAATAAAAAAGGTGGAATTGTCCACATCATTATAAAAATTTAATAAAATAAAAAAATGAGGGTCGGCTCTGCGAATCTCGCCGACGGAGGGGGGCGGCGGCCACCCTCCTTCTCTCTCAGCCGACGAGGGAGAACGTGGGGGGTGGCGTCTATCCTCCTTCTCCCTCGCCATCGGTGAGGGAGAACGAGGGGGACGGCGGCCCCCCTGCGCGAGGAGGATGAGGGGGGCCGCCCTCCCCCTCGTTCTCCCTCGCCGGCGAGGGAGAAGGAGGGGGCGCTAGCCCCTCTCGTTGCGCGAGGAGCATGAGGGGGGCCGCTGCCCCCTCCTTCTCCCTCAGTGACGACGAGGGAGATGGAGGGGGGCGGCGGACCCTCTCATCCTCCTCGCCGCCACGCAGGGAGAAGGGGCGCCCCCTCGCCGTCATTGAGGGAGAAGAAGGGGGGCGACGACCCCCCTCATCCTCCTCGCCATCGTGCGAGGAGGGGGGGGGGGGGGGCAGCCCCCCTCGACGGCGTGGGGGAAGGGAGGGGGCCGCCGCCCTCTGCAAATGGGGGCGCCGGCCCCTCGGGCCAGCCCCATTTTTTTATTTTTTAAAATTTTTTATAATGATGTGGACGATTCCATCTTTTTTAATTTTTATAATGATGTGGATGACTTAAACTGATATGGATGAGAGAGAAAGACAACCGCGTATGCAAGGTAACTGAAAAACTTGTGATCACTGGTCTGGAGGACTAATCGTACAAGAAAATTAAAGATGAATGACATTTTGGTTACAGATTGAAGTTGCTGGATTGGTTTGAAAATGACTCAAAGTTGGGAGATCAATCGTGTAATTTGCCCAACTATTTTGAGCATACACTTTGCATAGTTATTCTATGGATAGTTAACTGATTCTCTACAACTTTGATATTTATGACTCATCTCGAATCTAATACGATCATAGTCAATTGTTTAATCATAGTGTAGTGCATAAAGTTGTTTCTTTTTTTTTTTTAACTTTTTCAACATTTTAACTTTAATTTTTCAAGATTTGTATCATCAAAATATAATTTTATATGTCATTAAAACTTAGATCCAACAATATCCCCCTTTTTGATGAACAAAACCGAGAAATATGAAAAATGTATAAATTGCAAAAAACTTGTAAAATAATTTATAAAATAATTTTTTCTAAACAAAGCTGCAATTCAGGCAACCAAAAAAAAAGCTGGAAGAAAAAAGAGATTGAAATAGAAAAAGTTCTTTTTGAAGAGCAAAGAATACAAAACCGAGCAGATTAAGAGAATTTCCAATTTTTTTTGCTATTATAAACATGAAAAAAAATACAAGAATCAGGTGGTATTATTCTTATTTATTTTCAGTATTTTTAAAGAATAATTATTTATCTTATTGAATTATTGTTCGAGTTCGAAAATCTGAAGAAAATTGTACTATATTCTTGAATTAATAAAATTTCTCTATGATTATCCCATGATATTTTTCTCAATGAAGAAGTTTTCACGTAAATTTGGTCTCTTTTGCTCATTATTATGTTTTGTACATCGTTCGTGGCTTGTATTATTTAATTCACACATAAGAAGAGTGATCAAATTTTCAATAAGTGATATGACATCGAGGTTAAGTAAAATTTTCTTTGTATGAATTAAATAGAGAAAACAGATTTTAATAGGATGATCAAGCTGACATTATTATTCATCTTGGAAAGCTAAGATAGATGGCTTTTTTACTGCAATGACTTGTTTGATCCCGAAAAGCTGATAAAAAGTTGGAGAAAGATGATGAAATTATTAGGCAATTTATTGATATCAATATTTTTTTTATCATGTTGAGATAGATGCACAAGTTTTGTGAATGAAGTTACAAAGCTTATGAAAGGACATTTCGAATAAAAATTTCATGAACAAAAAAAGTGGTGAACTTAAAATTTAAAGACATAAACCCTATTTTTGAACACATAAGTCAATATTAGTAAATAAAATAAGAGCAATTAAAATAGTCCTTATAATTAGACATAAGGATTAATGCTCTTAAGTTCTTTATCAAATTCTTTAGAATCATTGACGATAATATTTAGTAATTTTGCTCCTAGTTGTATTATATCACTCTCAATGGTCAAAGATTATTTAAACATAGGAACAAATATAATACATGTCGTTGTCACGTAGAACAAAGGTAGAGTCAAAAGTAGAGGATCAAAAGTTGTAATAACAATATATCACAATGTAGAGAAAAAAAATGCTTGCTATCATTGTGGCAAAGAAAGACATATCAAAAGAATTTGTAAAGACTAAACAAGACAATAGAATGAGAAGAATGAAAAAGATGCAAATGATCAGAGTAGGGTAACATCATATGAAGATCTCATATTTCTTTTAGAAGAAAATGAAGAATGTAATGTCACATACTCTCATGCACTTCACATCATTAAAGAAATGCTTCAATACATACAGAACTGATATTTTCGACACAATGAAGATGAATACTAAGATAGTCTTAAATTGTAGGAATTGAAGATGTGTACATACTAACAAAAGGTTACTATAATCACATGTGTCACGTCAAGTAAAAATTGATTAAAGAATTCATGGTTGCTACAAAGAAAAATTGTTGAATGTTCTATAAAACCCAAGTGAATTTGATTAAGTAGTCTATTAATGCAATCGAGAAAGAAGTTTCACTAAATTTATGGAAAAAAAAGACTAGGAGACATGAGAGAAAAAGGATCACAGGTTTTGATGAAGAATGCTCACATCATTTTTACCAAATATAAATGTTTTAATACATGTGATGACTCTCAATTTGGTAAGAAGTGTAGAGTGTCATTTGTGTCTGGCTCTAAAAAGAAGAAAAATAAATTTATTTTGGTGCATTTTGATGTGTGTGGTTCCATCAAGGTAATTTTTTTAAGTGACAATGGATATTTTGTTTTTTTTTCATGGATGATGCTTCATAGAAATTATGGATTTATATTATGAAGACGAAGAAGAAGAGATAGGAAATCATCTAAAGGCCTTCACATGGACAATGTGTTGAATATAAATATAAAAAATTTAATAATTGATGCACATAGCATGACATCAGGCATGAAGTTGATTAACATCTGATTAGCTTAAGAAGAGTCAATCAAAGGTATGACTATTACAAAGAGTCTCAAGATAATGAGATTTCTATAAGTCCAAACTACTCCAGGTTTAATGAGATTGACTTTTGGGATTAACGAGTTACAAGATTAATAAGAGGAATATGACATGATTTTGGCATAAGAGAAGAAGTTGAAGACATCAATGAGCATACTTAAGGTACTTCTCATAATTAGGTTGTTTATTATGAGTAGCTTTAGATGAATGGAAGGATGATAAGTGAAGTGGTTAAATTATTTGGTAAGTTCCTATATGGAGAAAAATTTGAGGTCGAATTTTTTTTAAAGGGCTGTTTGACAATTGGAATCGGGTGGAACCAACCTTCTGGTTCCCCAAACACCCTAAGGTGCCTCAGTGGAACCAAGCCCTTTTTTTTTGTTGGAACCAGGGTCACGTGACCCTGGTTCCAACATCCTGGTTTCACGAACCAAAGTTGTTACTTTTTTTTGCTTTATGTTTTTTTATTTGATGTTTCTTTTTTTTCTTTTATCATTTTCTTTTTATTTACCTTTCCTATATAAAAGTAATTTATTTATTATATATAAAATATTAATTATAAATGATTAATATAATATTATTTATTACTTATCATTTTATTAAAAAATAAATATTTCATTTAATATAAACTATTAAAAATGTTTTTTATATTTAAGTAATATAAATTTTAGCAAATTTTTGAAATATTTTTTTAATAATCATTTATTTTTAAATTTTTTTAAACTTATATTTATAATAAATATTTTTAATTCAAACACCCACTAAAATTAACCCATTACATTTACTTTTTCCTATTATATCAACTACATTATTCTCATCATCAAATTTCACTCCATTCAAATACACCCCAAACTAATCTGCCAATTCAACTATTCACTAAAAACTTGGTCGAACTCCAATTCCTATTGTCAAGCGGCCCCTAAGAGAATAATAATGTAACATCTCAAAAATTTCAAATTTAAAAATGAGTTTTCATAATTAAAATAAATACAAAATTTAGTATTTTGTTAAATAAAGTAAAAGTCAGAAAGAAAATAAAATATACTTAGATGAGGGATAAAAGAAGAGGAAAATATAAGATAATGAAAGTTTGAAAGTGAATATAAGTATAATTATATTGGTAGAAAAAGAGCGAAAAGATACCTCCTAATTAGATTAGGAGTTAAAATTATAACATAATTAGTGATTCAAAATTGAATTTGAATCTAATAATAAGTTTATGATATAAAGGACTCCTACTACCCTGTTCAACGTTTGGACTTTTCTATTAAATAATCGTGTTCATCTGTATTATCTTAGGTACCGAGTGTCAATGCTCATGAAAATTTCATTTTTCTATGTTTGAATCTCACATGTGGTTGAACTAAGAAGTAAGGATGAAGACGTGTGCTATGCCGAAGTTTGTGGTGATGTAAAGTGCACATGAGAAAAAGTCATTAAGGCTCTTTATTGTTGTTTAATGTAATAGTTATTAAAAAGTTAGTCTTTGGAGGGCTAGTAGGAAATGAAAGTAAACTTTGCTTATGCACTCTAAAGAAAGACTAATAGATATTTTGCTTTGGCATTCTATGTAAGAGATTCTCAGAAGAAATAATTGTTGGAGCAAAGTTTTAATGCAATATAATATTAAAATTTGATTATACAAACTTTGAAAGATTAAAATTATATGCTGAAAAAAACTTAACTAGAAATGGACAACTTTGTGCACTAAATTTTGTTTGAATAACTGACTATGATTTCATTAGATTTTAAATGAATGATAAATATCAAAGTTGTAGAGAATTCTGTTATCTTTTCATGGAATTCAAGATCATCTAATTTGAATAACCATGTATAAAGTTATGCCCCAAATAGTGTAGGACGATCAACTCGTCGGTCGAAGCAGCGAAGGCCGGTCGAGGCATCGATTGACCAATCAGACATACCAGTCAATCGGTCAAAACACAAGTTGCCCAGTTCATGTCGATACTACATTGGTCGACAGAACGGTCGATGCACCAGTTGACCGATCAGCTCAACGGGCGAAATTCAAAATGATGAGACTATATTGATCGACAGACCGGTCGACCGATCAAGCGCTGAAATTGAGGAAATCACACAATGGTCATATAGACCGGTCGACCGGTCCATTCGTGCATACGATCGATTCTCGGTTGAGATGAACAATGACGACTATTTTTCAAGGAGAAATTTGTAAAACATTTTTTGGACGGATTTTTCACATGTAGAAGGCTATAAAAAGAGTACCAAAGCCTGAAGAAAAAGCATCCATTCAAGCGTTTAAGAAAATCTTCAAGTTATCAAAAGAATATCATTCTCTTGAAGTTATTGTTCTAATTTCTCTCTTATCTTCTTATGAACATAACATTGTAAAAGAGAGAAACCATTGTTTAGAAAATTGAGTGAGTTCTTGTGTAAAAGAGGTTCCATATCTTACTTATTGAACGAAAGAAAAGATAAACTTCATAGGAGGAAAGGTGTGCCTTACCTCTCGAAGCAGAGAAAATGTGGTTTAATGTAAAGGGTTCTTCCTTGCCCCATTTGGAATGAAGAAAGAGTTTAGTGAAATCTCCGATGGTCTCGAGGTTGAGAAGTCGGAGTGGAGACGTAGGCTAAGGTGTGACCAAACCTCGTCAACAACCACCTTGTGTTCTTATGTTTGCATTCTCTCTCCCTCTTCTTCTCATATTATGTTTGTGATATGATTTGATTTGCATTGATTTAAAGTTTAACAAATCGATTTTATGCTACCGCGACATATTTTGTGAAATCGATATTTTTGGTTTTAAACACCAGTTCACTCGGACTCTTAGTACCTTGGGATCCTACAAGAATTGTAGGTAACTGATGTATGTAAAATACAATATATTTTAGATTATTATTTTAGTTAATTTTTCTATAATTTGATAATGGCATGCATCATTTTTAGTCACTTTTAATCGTAATTCTGAATTTATCAATTTTAATTATTAATTCTATGAATATTTTAATTGTGGACGGATTAACTAAATTTTGATAATTATTTTGCAGGAAAAATCGAATATATGATTAAGATTGGACGTATCGGTCGAGATTTAGATGGATTGGATGTATCAGCCGAGATTTTGATGGATTGTGACGTATCGGCCGAAATTCCGAAGAATTTATCTTTACGGCCGAGATCTCCAATTCAAATATTTTTATCGCCCTAGAACTCCAACACCGATTCAAAAGAGGTGTTACGACCGATAACTCAAATGAAATCATTCTTTTGGCCGAGATTAGGAGAAAATTTATGTTTTTGTCCGAGATTCGAAGGGTGTAAAAAGGTTTATCTCTTTGGGCGTAAAGATAAAAGAATTTCGTTTTGACCGAGATTCAAAGGGGGTAAAGATAAGGAGGATTTATCTTTGGGCGTAATGATCAAAAGAATTTATCGTGTTGGCCGAGTTTATCCCGTAAATTTAAATCCAGCCCGATCTTACAGCCGTGATCAAATTGAAGGCCGTCCACACCTATAAATACGTGAAGAAGCCGTCGTCCCAATGGGTGCTCTGAAGTTCAGATTTCTTCCACAACGAGTCGAGAGTCTGCAGGCTTCGACCAAGAGGAGAGAGGGGTGACGGCTGAAGGTTGATCGCGACCCTGATCAAGTTCGAGAGGCTGCCCGACTGTCTGCCCAAATTCGAGATCTCTATTTTATTCTTGGTGTAATTCTTCCAATTATTATTGTGATTTTATTATTATCTCTCCAGAATTTATAGGATGAACTCCATATTTCTATTTATTTCATTTTAGGAGATTATTATTGAAGGAAAACTATTTGGACCCTATATTATTTGTTTTAATCTTTTCTTATCAATTAGTTAATTGTGCTTAGTGCTTTTGATTTAATTATTTGGATTTCTGAGTATTCATAATTACCAGTTTGTGGACTATTTGATTTCAGAATTCATTAATTAAATTAATTGATTTTATTTGAAATTAATAATTGACATAAATTTGATAACTAGTGTGTGGAGAATCAAGTTTGTGTGGTCTATTAATCTATACCAGTTTGTGGAGTGATTAATAGTCTAGGGAATCCAATTTAATGCGTCTTAATTTTAATATGATTTGATGGGATGCCAGTTTGTGGAGACTTTAATTCTTATTAAATTAAGATAGTTTAATTTGCATACTTAGATTGAGGGGATGTCAGTTTGTGGAGACCGCAATTTAATTATGTCAAATTAATAATTTAGGGGGACTCTAATTCATCATTAAAGATTAAATTTATCTTTTATGGTTCAAATATTTATCCTGATCTATTTTTATCCTAAGACCTAACTTCAACACCACTATTTTATTTTATTATCTTTTCTTTATTTTATTTTATAAAACTCATTTTCAAAATCCATATTTTTTCTCTCTCTTATAAATTTATAAATTCAGATATTGAATTAATAATATTCCTCGTAGGTTCGACACTCTTACTCCTATTCTCTATATTACTTGAGCGACTAGTGCACTTGCTAGCGATTCTATTTTGCTACATCATTTTTACGCATCATTAACACGGTCCAAAATAAGCCCAATTGTTACATGTCAAGAGGGTAAAATTTTGGAGCCTTATAGTTAGACTAGTTGTTACATATATGAAAACCAATTAAGGAAAATAATTTTATTATTTTAAATTAAATAGATAGAGTGTTTAACTTGTTAAAATATTTTATAATGATTATAAAATTATGAAATGGGTAGAAATTGATCCTTTAGAAGTCTAGTTTCCAAAGGGGAAAGAATTGTTTTGGAATCACATGTATTTAGAAAGTTATGAGCTAATTAGTTAGCATATGCCTTGTTGTCCAAGCAGAATAAGTGGTCCTAATGAAAAATTATGTTATCAATTATATATATAGAGATCAATTAAGAATTTTATATGCCATAAACTTATATGAATGAAGATTCTAATCTAATTTGAACCACCACCGAAATTTGTTTCTTAAACTCATGAAATTTAGAATAGATTATCAGTTGACTATTTTCACTCAGGGATGATTCCACTCTCACGAAAAATCACATTCTAAAATCATATCACTCTTGTGTATCACGAATCCACAACTTTCAAGACTGAGAGCATCAAACTAAGCATATTTATCGCACTCTCATGATTTTCGAACGACATAGGTGTCACTTATCCAAATGGGATCACCTCTCGGTATCACTCACCTCAACTTGAAACTCATCTCTCACCTCAACTTGAGATGACATAGTTGCAGAGACCATCCCTCTTGGATCGACACAAACCAAGATCCAATGGAAAATATAACATTGCAGAATTATCTCTCAACTTTCCTTAGTACTGATGCATGCAAAATACAACATATAATTAGCCATGCATTTAATCACATTTCGATTTATTTTTGTATAACATGCATCATTTTATGGTCTTATTTGCTTTAATTTTATAAAAATAGAAATCAACCCAAATTATATGTTTTATTGCAGAAAAAGGGAAAAAAATTTGAATTACGAAACCACTAGAGAAAATCATGCTCAAATCAAAGTTCAAACGGAGCTAGAAAGTGAAAATTAGTGGAGCTATCAAGGCTGAAATGAATATAACGGGTCGTGAAACCACTTGATCAGGCCATTAAAATGCATTTTTCACGACAAAAATATGCCTGAATTACGGCCGTGAAATATATGTTACGAGCCAGGAAAACATAACTTGTACTCCGATTTCGACACTGTAAGGGCTATTAAATTAGTGTTCCGGTCATGAATTCATGTTACGTACCGTTATAGAGCTGTTATGGGCCATTACGAAGACTATTTTTGAGATTTTTTGATTTTTCTTGAAAATTTCAATTGCAAATCAACTCCAAATCGTACAATAAGTTCCAGGGATCATTTGAAAACATATTTACTCAAATTTTAAAAAGTTTTGGATGGTTTTAAAATCCAATCAAAGTCTAAGACTATAAATAGAGGCACTGGGAGATAGAAAAATATGTGCTTGATACCTTGGAAATTGTGCTTACTGCAGAAGAATCAGATTCAAGTTGAAGAAGATCACTGGAGTAGAAGGAAGAGCAACTCAGTGTATGGGCTCCGATATTGTTCCAGAGATCATCTAAAGCATGAATTTTTGTTCTCTCCTCATTGTTGGATGGTCTGTTACTTTGTACTTTTTCTTCTAATCCTTTAGTTTGTGATAGAGATTTTTATTATATCGAGAAAGCTACATGAACTTGATTGTTAGATTTGAATTAATATAGTTATTCAGTTTCTTTTGATTATGATTGTTGTGCTTAATGCTTTTTACTGAGATTATTATATTCTGAAATAAAACTACTAACCATGTGTGGGGTGGTTAGTTTTAGGATTTTATAATTCCTAGTGAATCAATTTTCTAACTTAAAGTTAAAGCAATCATAACATAAATCTTGTAACTCATCGTTTGTGCTTGATTTTGTACGGTCTATCAGTTTTTACCCAGCACTGGATAACTGTTAGTTTAGGATATAAAACTTAACACATCTTAATATCTTTATTAACTGAAGATTAACTTAGCGTTTGTGATCCTAAGTTTTGTGAGATTTAAGATAGTTTGATTTTCTTAGTGTAGAGGTAATTAGTTTAGGTAATCCTAATCCTTCTCAAGAACTAAACTTATTTATCGTTGTTATAATTCACTCTTCATATTTATTCATGCTAGTTCATCCTTATCTTTGATCATCCATCGTCGTTAGGCTCAACACCCATTTATTTTATTTTCTGTTATTTAATTTTTTGCATCTTTATTTTCTATTTTCATATCACAACACCTTTTTCTTCTCTTAGTAGATTATTAGGATAGATTAGATTTAACTAGTTCCTCATGAGTTTGACACTCTACTCTCTACTTTATTACTTGATATGACTAGTGTACTTGTTAGTAATTTTATTGTTACAAATTCAACGCATCATGTATTTAACAGGTACTCAACGCCAATCTCCTTTTGGACATAACTTGGTCCGGTATCTTAAACTATAACTACGAAGTAAGATTACTCAGAATGAGTGATTAATGTCTAAAGATCTAGAAGCATTCAAGCTACACAAATGATAATCTAAACACGTCAAGATGGAGGATGCGAATACTTGATTTTCAGCCTCCCTTTGACGTAATTCGATAATAATATCTCCTCTCGATAATTCAGACTACATTAAGTAATAGAAGTACCCTCTCACACAGGGATGAATGAAATCAAGTAGAAAATGCAACATCATATGGAAACTAAAGTCCTAAAAAATTGGTAACTTAAGAATAAAGAAGTAACAATGGGAAAATTTGGATAAGTAATGATTGAATAACATTAAAGCACAAAAGGTAAGTTGATCAGAAACAACATTCCTAGTTCTAGCCGGTCATTTAGTTGTTCACCAAATAGAAAGATGAGCTAGCATACATATTCATAACTACTAAAAAAAGGAAAGAAAAAAAGAAAGAGATGAAATCAATTGCATAGCCTTCCTTGTTCCTCAATGTGGTTTCATTCAATTGTGAATAGCCAAATTCCCAAAAGGAAAAGGAAGAAGAAATGAAAAAGAGGCAAAAATAGAGGCCGAAAGAATAACGCGCCAAAAAGAAAAAAAAAATAGAGAAACCTAACATCCTTCTTAGGATTATCCTATAGGGTTTGTTCACCTTTCCACCTATTAGTTTATGTGAAGCTTCCTATACCTGTTAGAAGGAATATGTTGGCTATTAGAAAAGTTGTTTGTCTCCACTGGTAGGTTGCTTTAAAGGAGGAAAGTAATGCCATATGCTTATGTGCCCTCACTTGGTTCCTTTTTGTAGAAAGTGTCATTCTCTTCTTCCGAAAGCTCTTTCATCTCCAAAAGGCCTCCATGAATGTTGCAAATAAACAAGAAATAAAAGAAACTAATAGTAATTTGTATAAAAACATCAAGTTTTCAATTTCATATAAAATGATGTAAAGAAATTTATAAAATTGGAAAACTGACAATTAAAATCATATGCATTAAAATATAGTAAATTGAAATAAAATGCATGCTTAACATAACCAAAATATTTTTACGATTTGTCTACTTCACTAAGAGAATGATTTTTTAGTAGAATTATTATATATGTATGTAATTAAATATCTATATCTAATATTATTAAAATGATAAGTGAAATATCTCATAGTATTTTCTCATTAATCCATCTAACATAACAATAAGATACCAAAATTTACACACACACACACAATCGGAAAAATCAGTTGTAAGGTGCAACCGGTTGAGATATATACATTTTGGAATGGACACATTTAATGGTAGTTTGACATGAGGTAGTCTAAATAGATTACCAGCTATTTTATTTAAAATTCTCAGGGCCCACTACATTATCTCGTTTGGCAATTATTAATTACCGATAATTTTAGTTACTTTGATAATCTTGATTACCACCTCATTGATAATCTAGATAAAAAATAGGGGAGGTGTCTTTCCAGTTTACTAACTGGTGAAAATGCATTTTGACGAAAATATCCATTCAATTGAATTTTTTATTTTAATATTTTATTAATAAATAAATATCATTTAACTTCATCTTTTTTATTATTTGAAATCTTTTACAAATAACTCTTAATGTTGTCTCATCTTTATTATGTATATTCACTTTTCTATTTTTTCTTTCTTTCTTTATTTATTTATTTATAATAACATGTTATTAAACTCTAAAATAATTTTAGGGGTATTTTGATAATTTTGTCACTATCCATTTTGACTATTATTTATATTATCAGTACTTACCAAACACTGTAATGTAATATTACCGATAATTTAAATAGTGATAATCTATTTAAGTGGTGTTCTAAATTATCGGTTAATTAAATCTATAATGCGTCAAACGGCCCCTAAATGCCTCAATCTCCCTTCCAAAAACCAAATCCATCTCGAGAAATCCCTGCACAACTCCGATGTACACCGGCACTGTTACTGCTTCCTCACACCTTCGATGACCCCCTCTCGAACGAAGGCGCTGCCCCCCTCACCTCCATCGACCCCCTCGCGAACTGTTGCTGCTCCTGCGCGACTCTGACAAACTCGTGCTCCCTCACACCTTGGACGACCCCCTCTCGAACTACGACACCACTCCCTCGCACCTCTGACGAACCCCCTCATGGACTGCTGCTGCGCCTGCGTGACTCAGGCAGCCTCCGGCGCTGCTAATTCTGCTCCCTAGCACCTTTGACAACCCCCTCACGAACTCTGGCGCTGCTGCTCCCTTGCGAACTGTTGCTTGTCCTGCGCAACTTCGGCAATCTCCGGCTTCAGCGACCTCCGATGTTGCTGCTGCTCCCACGCGACTCCGGTGGCGTCTGGTGCTGTTTCTGCTCCCATGCGACATCATTGATCACACATGAAATAAACCTTGGAAGGCATATTATTAAGAAGAGGATTGGTGTTCGGAAACAATCCTTTTGGGTGATGATGGCATGGGATGGAAAGTCTATATATGAGTTGGATATCTCCGACTTGTTCTATGGCATTCCTTTTTTTTTCTTCAAAGTGGTATTAGTTCAATAATAGCTTTTGTGGCGGAAGTTGCCCTGTTTGATAAATAAAATAGAGCACTCCTATCATGCACTAAAAAATCGTCAGCAAGATTATCAAGATTGGAATTTTTGTTTCCTGCTCAGCCTCCTCCATCCTGATCATAATCGCCTGACTTCTCAATCTTGCAGCACTTTAATTTAATATGTGGCGCATGCTGGTAAATGACTAACATATTTACAGCATGATTTTGTTAAGAAATGTAGGCGTTAGCATGAAGATGCATAGAGAGGGCCATCCTGCGTATTCTCTTTCTTTTTCTTTATAGGGCGCAATCTACATGAACCTAAAAGAAAAAAAAAATGGAAAATTGTGTTTGATTACAAAAAGAGATCACAGAAATCTCTAAGAAAAGTTTTCTTGATGGCTCTGAAGGGTAAATTCTATAGAATTGAAAAATGATATGGATGTCTTTGGCTCTTTACAAGAAAAGAAAAATATTTGAACTGCATTTCATCGTCTCGCTGTTGTTTATCAAGATAATTTTACTTCTAGGGATGTCATAAAAACTTTATTCTGTCATCAGAAGTCTTGTGCTGTGAAAATCTCTTTACAAAACGGCTTCTGCCATTCATGATAAAGATATTCAAATGTCAACTTCCTAACTTGCTAAGATTCGTGCATGTTTGGATCTCTTAAAATAAAATTGAGCACTGAATACATTCCTGATTCCAGACAGTTAGTGTGACATGTTGTTAATCATATACATCATATTCTTCATGATCAAGCTCCTAACTTTCAATCGATCTGAAGATGTGCAGCATGATTTCCCTAAGAAATCTAGGAGTCACGCCGGAGCCGCAACAACATCAGAGGTCGCGTGAGAGCAGCAGTAGGATCGAAGATCGTCAGAGTAGTGTGAGAACATGTTGGGCGGTTGTTGCTTATACGCGTCCGACATGGAGTAGGAAAGAAAGAAAAGCCGACGTTGAATAGGAACCAAAAAAGGGGAGAAAATGCATTCATATTCGAGTTGAAGACGTACAAAAGGTTGTCTCATGAAGCTATGAAAGAAGAGTCATGTGCAAACGTTTATCCTGCGTGCATGTGAATAGCCACTGAACGAAGTCATGCAACCATAGAGAGAGAGAAGAGAACTTCGGGGTTTGATTCGGGAACGAGTTCCTATCCGTTCTCAACGAAACTTCAAGCATTATTTTTCAATCGCCTTCTCATCTATTCCTCATATTCCGATAAAAGTTATCCTATCTGTGAATAGCCACCGATCGTTCTGACTTCTATCCTCAGTACTCTGCATGATGACATACCTCTAAAAGTTTGGTCATGGAAGGATGTTTCATATAAACATCTCAGAGTGTTCAGTTGCAGAGTTTTTGTTCACATTCCTAGTGGTGAGCGTTCAAAACTTGACAACAAGTTGAAAGAATGTATCTTCCTCGGATATGAAGGTGAAGAATTTGGCTACAGAATCTGGGATCCTATTAACAAAAAGGTTATCATAAGTAGAGATGTTGTGTTCATGGAACACCAAACAATTAAAGATCTGTCGAAGGACAAAGAGCCAACTATCTTCACTGATTATCTAGCTGAATCGAGTTCAGTTAACGCACCGATAGAAGATGACATTGCTCCAGAAGCTTTTCAAGATGACAGTAGCAGTGATAGCAGCTCATATAATTCAGACATACCTTCGGATAGTCAAGATAGTGATGATGAGCCATATGTCGAGCATGATGCACCAGTGCAAAAGTCTCAGTTGAGAAGATCGAACAGATAAAGACAAGAGTCAAAACGGTACTCCTCGACAAAGTACGTATTATTACATGAAGGAAGACAACTAGTATGTTATCAAGAAGTCTTGTCACATGAGCAGAAGGATGAGTGGTTGAAAGTCATGCAGGACGAGATGCAATCTCTGCATGAAAATAACACTTACAAACTAGTGAAGCTTCCTAAAGGAAAGAGGGCACTAAAAAACAAGTGGATGTTTCGACTGAAAAGTGAAGAAAATAATTCACACCCGAGATATAAGGCAATGTTAGTTGTCAAGGGGTTCAGTCAGAAGAAAAGAATTGATTTTGACGAGATATTCTCACTAATGGTCAAAATGTCATCAATTGGAGTGGTTCTTGATTAGCTACTACCAAGGATTTAGAAATTCAACAGTTAGACGTCAAGACAACTTTTCTCCATGGTGACTTGGAAGAAGAAATTTACATGGAACAGCCAGAGGATTTCCAAAAAAAAAGGAAAAGAAAACTTGGTGTGTAAATTGCAGAAAAGCTTATATGGAGTCAAACAGTGGTATAAAAAGTTTGAGTCATTCATGACGCAACAAGGATACAATAAGACTAGAGCAGATCATTGTGTCTTCATGAAATATTTTTCACATGATGATTGTATTATCCTATTGTTATATGTTGATGACATGCTTATTATAGGTCAAGATAAAAGCAAGATTGACAGGTTAAAGCAGAAACTGAGTCAATGCTTTTCCATGAAAGACCTAGGCGCAGCAAAGAATTTTTGCATGAGGTTCACCCGTGACCGAAAGCAGCGCAAGCTGTGGTTATCCCTAGAAAGGTACATCGATAAAGTCTTGGAGAGATTCAACATGAAGAACACAAAGATAGTTACATTGCCACATGCAAATCATTTCAAGTTGAGTTATAGACAGTGTCCGATGAACAAAATAGAGAAGCAAAAGATGAAGAATGTCTCATACACATCTGTAGTTAGCAATCTAATGTATGTAATGGTTTGTACAAGGCCAGACTTAACATATGCAGTTGGTGTAGTAAACCGATTCCTATCAAATCCTAGTAGAGAGCATTGGGATGCAGTTGATGCAAGCAAAATAATGCATATAATTAGTCCATGCATTTAATTACATTTCGATTCCTTTTCATATTGCATGCATCATTTTTTGGCTTTATTTGTTTGAATTTTATAAAAATAGAAATCTACCCAAATTTTGTATTTTATTGCAGAAAATGGAAGAGAATTGAGTCAGAAGTCCATAGAAACAAACGACACTCAAATCGGAGTTCAAACGGAGTGAAAATTAATGGAGACTGCCAGTGCTGAGTTCAGTATAACAGGCCGCGAGAGCAATGTAACGGCTCGTTAAATCTGTAGTTTTGCCCAAATGAAAGTAACGGGCCGTGAGAGGTCTGTAATGGACTGTTAAAAGCTCAGTTTGAGTCAGAATTCGATTTGGACATTGTAAGGACCGTTACAGAGCTGTTGTGGGCCATAACGAAGGCTATTTTCGAGATTTCTTCGGCTTTTCTTCAAAATTTTAAGTCCAGATCGAACCCAAACTTTATCCTAAACTTCAGGGATGATTAGGAAACATATTTACTTAGATTTGAAAGAGTTTTAGATATTTTTAAAGACCTATCAAAGTCAATTCCGAATTTAATCTTTTTAACATGAAAAGACTTCGAATCAAATCGAAACTCTACCAAAATTCTTGAGACCCCTGGAGGCTATAAATAGAGGTCTTAGAAGACAGAAAAACGTGTGCTTGAGACCTGGAAGCCATGCTACATTGCAGAGGTGAATTTTAGAGTTTTTTCGGTGTTTGTTCAGGAGAAACTGTAGAGGAACTCAGCGCGTGTACTCTATAGCGATCTAGAGACCATCGAATGCGAAGAGTTTTGTCTCCTAATTATTGTTTGGATGCTCTTTACTCAGATTTTATTATTTCTATCTTTTATGTAATAAAGATATTTAGTTTATTGAGAAAACTGTATGAACCATTGTTAGATTTGAATGAACATAGTATTTCAGTTTCTTTTGATTATGATTGTTGTGCTTAATGCTTTTTATTGAGATTGTTATATTCCAAGATAAGACTACAAACCAGATTTGGGGTGGTTAGTTTTAGGATTTAATAATTTTCAACGAATCGATTCTTAACTTAAAGTTGAAGCAATCATAACACAAAACTAGTAACTCATTGTTTGTGCTAGATTTTGTGCGGTCTATCAGGTTTTACCCAGCGAGGATAACTGTTAGTTTAGGAATTACAACTTAATGCATCTTAATATCTTTCTTAACTAAAGATTAACTCATCGTTTGTGATTTTGAGTTTCGCGGGAATTAAGATAGTTTGACTTAACTCAGCATAGAGGTCATTAATTTAAGTAATCCTAATCCGACTCAAGAACTGAATCTATTCATCATCGTTATAATTCAATCATCATCAAGATTCATGCTAGTAATTATTATCTTTAATCATCCATAATCCTTAGGCTCAACACCAATTTATTTTATTTTCTGATATTTAATTTTCTACATCTTTATTTTCTATTTTTATATCACAACACCATTCTCTTCTCCTAGTAGATTATTAGGATAGATTAGATTTAACTAGTTTCTCGTGGGTTCGACACTCTACTCTCTACTTTATTACTTGATACGACTAGTGCACTTGTTAGCAATATTATTGTTACAAATTCAACGCATCAAGTTTTTGGCGCCTTTGCCGGGGAGTTATATTCATAACTCTTAGTCTATTTCGTATAAACTACTTTGAGAATTTTTATTTTCTATTTTACTTTACTTTTTTTCTTCTAGTGTTGTGTAATCTTTTCAGGTAACATTTTTTGTACACAACCGGATCATCATGAACACATCTACACGCCTCAATGAAGATGAACAAAATGCCCATAAATCAACAAATTGAGGAAAATAACATTGCTGTCCAGCAAGATGAGATTCACATGGAGGCATCATCGTCAAAACAATGCACAACTCAACAAGAAAAGAAGGAAGATATATTTCGAGATCCATCTGCTGCACTCACAGAATTATTGGATTCTTTGCTGAAGAAGCTCTCCACACAAAATTATCAAATCGAAAAATTGGAGAGACAAATTCATAATATGAGGCAGCACAACAAGAAGTCAGATGAGGATGTGGCATCAATTCTTGAATTTAAATCATCAACTTCTGACTTCGTAAAGATGATTGGTCAATTTGCCACAACAATTAAAAGAAGATTAACAATGCAAGACCAACACATCCAGAATTTGGAGTCTCAATTATCCAAAATTTTGAAGCAATTTGAAGTCGACGATTCACTTCGACTATTCCACAACGAACTCAAGTTTGAAGCTTTGGAATTGAAATTTCATGCGCTGGAGAATGAAGTTGCAAAACTGAATTCTCTAATTTATATGTCCGAGGCACATCGAAGAGAATCCGAAGGTCATCTTATGCTCGTGCCATTATAAATATTCATGGCACCCTGAAGCAAATTTTTCAACAAGGACAGCGACAACTCAATGGCGTGTTAAGGAAACAAGTAAATACATCATGAAAGATGAGAAGGTTCAAAGGAGGGGCCCGTCTTTGGAAGTTCCTGCCACTCCTACATTGTTGTCTCCAATTCAACCACCGTTGAAGGAGAAGAGTAAATCACCCACAGTTGGCTGCAAATCACCGCATATCTACTCTGTGCAATTTGTAAAATCTTTGAAGGAGAAAAGTACTTCACTGACATCAAAACGATCTTCTCCAACTACAACACTCCAGTGGCAACCAAAGAACCGCTCGACAATCCAAGTTCAGCAGCAACACACCTCTCAAATTTCATATCAAAAGGTTGTTGTACATGAAGAACCGTCACCGCCACCACCAGATGATGACCTCGAATCGAAAACGTAGGCGTCATCCAACATAGCATGTGCTGAGCCTCACCACTATGAGTATTCACGATCACAATCAAACCTGGTGAGATCATTCCATATCTACTTATATTATTCTTATTGATAATTTCTTATTAGTCTCAGCATATATGCCATATCATAGTCGAGCTAGCGACTTTAAACTTAGAACTATTTTTTTCTCAATGCTTAAACTTTTTAGATGTGTCACATAATTTAGTTTAGATTAATTTAGTTCATGTTAGATTAGTTAGTTTGATTATCTTAGTTGCTTAGTGTCATTAATTTTTTTAACAGGTCTCTGCATGTCAAAAGCTGAATTTTATCGAAATTTAAAATTTTTAGTTTTCACAGGCCGTTATTTTCATGTCACGGGTGTTACTTAGATATAACGGGTCGTTACTTCGGTATCACGACCCGTAGCTTTATTTCATCACCCAAAATTTTATTGAGTCATAATTTTAACGGGTCGTAAGCCCTTCATCATGACCTGTAACATACCCCACAATGCCTTGCATGCATATTTCACAGGGCATAATATTCATGTAACGCATATCACAGTGGCCATCAACTTAGTATTTTAGATCATCACGGGCCGTAACCTTTTCATAACGACCCGTAAGTGTATTTCTGCTTAAATTGATATACTCACTTTGCATGATTCATGACATATACAATTGAAGCACGACCTGTTATCCGATTTGTTTTTTTATAAGTACCAAAATCCTAACGCGTCGTAACAACTGCTTCACGATCCATTACATCATAGGTTAGAAAACCTTTATATTTCACGGATCGTCATCATTATTTCATGGGTCTCACAGTGGCACACATCTTGAGCTTTTGATATCTCACGAGTCGTAATAGCTTTATCACGAATCTCACAGTGACTCATATTTTGAACTTTTAATCTTCACGTGTCGTTATCTTTCTACCATGAATATATCAGTGAGTTGAAATTTTTTTGTTTAGCTTCATGGGTCGAAAGCCTTTTGTCACGACTCATGAAACAAGTACCCTCCACAACTGCTTCTACAAGGTGGATTTGTCATGGGCCGTTAGGCGCCCTTCACGTATATCACAGTAGGTACACAAATTAGGAGAATTCATAACGGGTCGTTAGTTCACCATCACAACTCTTTAGACTAATTTTATGCATCTAACGCCACAGCCATACGACCCATTACTCTTTCATGTTATGACCCTAACACCAAAGTCGTATGATATCACGACCCGTAACATGCATGTAACGTCCCATGTTTTCTCTCATCAATTTATTTTTGCAGGTTCATGATACAGAGTTCACGACAATGTTAGCGAATCCGTCAGCTACAAAGGAGGCGATTTCTTATGGGTCGTGACTTTCATATCACGACCCATGTTCTTTCAGAGATTCACTAGCTGATATCTATTATGGATGTCATCAGCATCTTACGTCCTGTGAGAAACTTCCACTAGCTGTGAGCGAGCCATCACGCCCCGTGAACATTTGGACCTATTTTAAATCGCTACTGCAAGGGTCGTGGTTTCTCGATCACGACCCATTAAATCTTATAGAAGGGTTGTGATCCCTCTATAACGATCCGTTAAATCACGCAGAAGACCCATGAGCTCTTCAATATGATCTGATAACATTACCTCACGGGCCGTTATTTGCCCTTCACGACCCGTATTAACAAAAAAAAGAGGGAATAATGAAGAAGAAAAGAAGTGGAAGGAAGAAAGAGAACAAAATTGCCTCCTTGGAATTGAAGAATAGTAGGAGACAAAGACGCCCAAATTTATATCGGCCAAAGACACCAGGATTCTTCTTACAACTTCAACATCCATCGTCTTGAGACAAATCAGGTTGTATCATTTCCTCTTCTACGTTTATATTTTTCCTTATCACATATTTGAAGTTTTACAAGTTTGATTTCCAACACTGAGGACAGTGTTGAGTTCAAGCTTGGGGGAGTTTTCAATATGCATCATGTATATCTTTTTATATTGCATTGCAAGCATACATTCTCTTAATATTTCAATTGCATATTTGCTTGCATTTTATATTAAAAAATCATAAAAAATGTTTTCATAATTAAAAATTGCATCTTATTTTCTCATGTCTTTGTATTTACTTATTTTCAAGCACTATTCAAGGACATCCTGTTAATTAACAAAATTTGAAGCATTATTATTTTATCATTTATCGCCTTCGTGTTGGATAATTGGTTTGAAGAAAGTTGCTTAGTGAAACTATAAATGTTTGACGACAAATTCTGTTCATGCTCTTTATTATTGTTATTATGTATATTACCTTGATAATAATTATATCCCTGTTGAACATTCAAGTGTAGCTGAGCTTACTAATAAATAAGTACATGTACAATTATCATCATATACAAAAGAGGGCTAGTGGAGCCCCAAAAAGTATGATGGGGTACAAAAAGGTGTTATTCGGAACCTTGGTGAGTTCGGGTAATTAGATCCGTAGGAGATTCTTGCCTGACGACCTAAGGGCAACTGCTCTGAGATCCGTCGGTCAAAAGCCCGTTACATGGACCACCTTGCGCAATATGGAGAAGCACATGAGTACCAAATCAATGAAAAATAAAGAGTGAAAAGAAGTGAAAAAGAAGAATGATGATAAAAAGTTTCAAAGTGAAAGTAATAAATGAATAAAAGCTCATGTTACACTTGTATATTCAACATTGATATTTTTATTTTCAAGAATTATTTTCTTATTATTAAGAGTTGAATTTGGAGTAGTTTAAAAATGTCTTTCATTCAGAAATTTCACAAATCTGGGTTATTAAGAAAAGTGGTGAGACACTTAGGCGATGGATATATAAAATTTAGTGCTAAGAAGATGTATAAAATGTCTTTCATATTGCATGCATCATTTTTTGGCTTTATTTGTTTGAATTTTATAAAAATGGAAATCTACCCAAATTGTATATTTTATTGCAGAAAATGGAAGATAATTGAGTCAGGAGTTCATAGAAACAAACGACACTCAAATCGGAGTTCAAACGAAGTCAGAAAGTGGAAATTAGTGGAGACTGCCAGTGCTCAGTTCAGTATAACGGGCCGTGAGAGCAATGTAACGGCCCGTTAAATCTGTAGTTTTGCCCAAATGAAAGTAACGGGATATGAGAGGTATGTAACAGCCCGTTAAAAAGCCCAGTTTGAGTCAGAATTCGATTTGGACACTGTAAGAGCCGTTACAGAGCTATTGTGGGCCGTAACGAAGGCTGTTTTCGCGATTTCTTCGGCTTTTCTTCAAAATTTTAAGTCCAGATCGAACTCAAACTTTATCCTAAACTTCAGGGATGATTAGGAAACATATTTACTTAGATTTGAAAGAGTTTTAGATATTTTTAAAGACCTATCAAAGTCAATTCCGAATTTAATCTTTTTAACATGAAAAGACTTCGAATCAAATCGAAACTCTACCAAAATTCTTGAGACCCCTGGAGGCTATAAATAGAGGTCTTAGAGGACAGAAAAATGTGTGCTTGAGACCTGAAAGCCATGCTACATTGCAGAGGTGAATTTTAGAGTTTTTTCGGTGTTTGTTCAGGAGAAACTGTAGAGCAACTCAGCGCGTGTACTATACATCGATCTAGAGACTATCGAAGGCGAAGAATTTTGTCTCCTAATCATTATTTGGATGCTCTTTACTCAGATTTCATTATTTCTATCTTTTATGTAATAGAGATATTTAGTTTATTGAGAAAACTGTATGAACCATTGTTAGATTTGAATGAACATAGTATTTCAGTTTCTTTTGATTATGATTGTTGTGCTTAACGCTTTTTATTGAGATTATTATATTCTAAGATAAGACTACAAACCAGATTTGGGGTGGTTAGTTTTCGGATTTAATAATTTTCAGCGAATCGATTCTTAACTTAAAGTTGAAGCAATCATAACACAAAACTAGTAACTCATCGTTTGTGCTAGATTTTGTGCGGTCTATCAAGTTTTACCCAGCGAGGATAACTGTTAGTTTAGGAATTACAACTTAATGCATCTTAATATCTTTCTTAACTAAAGATTAACTCATCGTTTATGATTTTGAGTTTTGCGGGAATTAAGATAGTTTGGCTTACTCAGCGTAGAGGTCATTAATTTAAGTAATCCTAATCCGACTCAAGAACTGAATCTATTCATCATCGTTATAATTCAATTATCATCGTGATTCATGCTAGTAATCATTATCTTTAATCATCCATAATCCTTAGGCACAACACCAATTTATTTTATTTTCTGATATTTAATTTTCTGCATCTTTATTTTCTATTTTTATATCACAACACCATTCTCTTCTCCTAGTAGATTATTAGGATAGATTAGATTTAACTAGTTTCTCGTGGGTTCGACACTCTACTCTCTACTTTATTACTTGATACGACTAGTGCACTTGCTAGCAATATTATTGTTACAAATTCAATGCATCAGCAGTCAAGTAGATTCTCAGATATCTTCGAGGCACGTCTAAAATATGTTTATGTTTTGAGAATGCTGAGTCTGTGTTAGAAGGATTTACTGATGTTGACATGGAAGGGATATTGATAGTCGAAAGTCAACTTCTGTTACTTGATGACATTCACAGGAGGAATATATTGCAGCTACTGAAATAGGCAATGAAATTATGTGGATGAAACAGTTTACGAGGGACTTTGGTTTGACGCAGAAGAAGTACATTATCCACTGCGATAATCAGAGTGCGATATATCTAAGTAAGCATTCTAGTTTTCACTCTAAGTCAAAGCATATTGATGTTAGATATCATTGGATTCGCGATGAAATGAAGAAGAAGAAATTCTTTCTTCGCAAGATCCATACCGACAAGAATATGTCAGATATGATGACAAAGCCTCTGTAGGGAGCATGCAAGATTGATGTATTCCTTCGCATAAACAAGAAGGGAGAGTTTGTTGGGCGGGGTTCTTGCTTATACGCGTCCGACATCAAGTAGGAAAGAAAGAAAAGCCGACGTCGAATAGGAAACAAAAAAGGGGAGAAAATGTCTTCCTATCCGAGTTGAAGACGTACAAGAGGTTGCCTCACGAAGCTATAAAAGAAGAGTCGTGTGCAGATGTTTATCCTGTGCGCATGTGAATAGCCACCGAATGAAGTCGTATAGTCATTGAGAGGGAGAAGAGAACTTTAGGTTTGATTCGAGAACGAGTTCTTAACCGTTCTCAACGAAACTTCAGGCATTACTTCTCAGCAGCCTTTTCATCTATTCCTCATATTCTGGTGAGATCGTTTTGACTTCTATCCTCAGTTCCGAGAGACATTTATTCTGTGACATTCAAGATTAATTCTTGAGATTATTATTGTATTCCTCTACATAGTTCAGAGAAGAGTCTTTGTAACCTACTATTATTTCATAGTGGAAGATCCGTTGCTTGCTCCCATAGTTTTTTCCTCTCACGTTGAGAGGTTTTCCGTGTTAATCCTTTGCATCTTTGGTTTGATTTAATTCCTTTATATTATTGTCATTATCTCATTATTACTATGTGCATTAAAAAGAAAAAAAATATAATTCTGCAACTATCAGTTCAGCCTTTTTTTCAACAAAACAATAGCAGCACCGAAGGTCGCCTGAGTCACGTAGAACTAACAACAGTTCGCAAGGGAGTAGCAGCATTGTTGGAGTCGAGATAGAGCAGTAGTAGTGCTGGAGTTTGAGAAGGGGTCCTCAAAGGTGCAATGGAGCAGCAACATCACCGGAGGTCGCCGGAGTCACACAGGAGCAGCAATAGTTCACGAGGGGGTTCGTCAGAGGTGCAACGGAGCAGCAACAGTCTGCGATGTGGTTCGTCTGAGGATGAGGGAGCAGCAGTGGCACTGGAGTTCGAGAGGGGGGACGTCGAAGGTGCGAGGGAGCAACAACGTGCCGGAGGTCACGAGTCAAAGCAGCAACAGTTTGCGAGGGGGGTCATCGGAGGTGCGTGGAGCAACAACGACATTGGAGTTCGTCGGAGTTGTACAGTTCGCAGCAGTAGTTCATAGCAGCAACGCCATAGGGGTTCCGCGTGAGTAGAATTTAATTTTTGGAAAGGAGATTAAGGGATGGATCGAGGGATTTGGGGTGAGGGAAGGAGGCCAACCAAGTGGGGGGGGGGGGGGGGGTGAAAGAACATAAAAAGAAAAAAAAATTGAAACACACTCCGGTTCACAAACAGGTCCATCTCTATCAGTTGATTAGTAAAAAGGGCAATCCAATGACTTGGATCAATTGATTGCAACTTGCAACCGATTTTTTTCGGTTGCACCTACTTAATCATATTAGTTATTTAGTCCCAAAAATATTTTAAAAAATATAGAGAGAATTATAAGTGAGAAAGCATGCAATGGATTTGCCTAACTCATAGCCATACCGAAATGGTCGAAGCATCAACTTAAATAATAGAGAAAAATGTACATGTAGAGTGGTGTAGATATCTAATTTACTTATTAAATTAACAAAATAATTATATATTAATTTAAAGTAAGTTAAATAGTAAATGTGATTAAAATGAAAATAATTAGCTACACACACACATATATATAGCAATTTACTGGTGTAATAATATATATTAGTTATTTAGATGACCCAATTTTATTATCAAATTACTCAAATAAATATATATTATTTCATCTAAAAAGTATATCGATGCATAAAATGGTGTAGCAAAATAAACCCGCTAGCAAGTGCACTAATCGCTCAAGTAATATAGTGAATATGAGTAAATAATGTCTAACCCACAAGGAATAATGGAATATTATTAGTTCAATGTCTGAAATTATAAATCAATAGGAGAAGAAAAAAATATAGATTTTGAAAATAAGTTTTATAATTATAAATAAACATAATAAGAAGATAAGATTATGGTGTTGGAGTTAGGTGTTAAGATGATAACAAATCAAGGGTAAATATGTGAACTAAAAAAGATAAATTAAATTTCTTAAGATGTATTAGAACTTTCCTAAATTATTAATTTGACAAGAATAACTTCATAGAATCCACAAAGTGGTAATTCTATTACATAATGAAGCAAATCAAATTATCTTAAATTTAATCCTAACTAAAGTCCCACAAATTGGTATTCATGCAGATAAGATTAAAATTAAAATGTATTAAAATAAAAATCCTAAACTATTAATCACTCTACAAATTGGTATAGATTAATAGGCTACGAAGATCTAATTCTCCATACACTAGTTATTAGATCTATGCCAATTTTAAATTTCAAAATAAATCATTTAATTTAATTACATGAAATTTGAAAATCAAATAGTCCATGAACTGGTAATTACTTAACTAAAAAATTCAAATAATTAAATCAAAATCATTAAACATAATTAAAAATTGATCAAAATAAATTCAATAATAAATAAGGGTTTACGATATTTCCCTTTAAAATAATAATCTCCTAAAATAAAATAACTAAAATATGGAGTTCATCCTATAACTGTAGAGAGAATAAGAAAATACAAATATTAATTGGAAGAATTATACTAAGAATAAATCATGATCTTCGAATGTCATCGGAGCGTCTGGATCAGTCGTCCGATCAATTCTCTATCTCTTGGTTTAAGCTGCAGACTCTCGACTCGAAGGAAACCAAACTCCAAGGAAACAATTGTAAATTGACATTTCATCATGTACTTATAGGCGAGAAAGATGTTTCACGTTATTTACGGGCGTTAATATCATACGATTGAAAGTAAATTCGTCAGGATAAAATTCTTCTAATCTTCACGCCCTTCTTCTAATCTCGGCCAAAATGATAAAATACTTCTAATCTTCACGCCCTTCAATATGTCATACGTACGATTATAGACCCGTAAACTTCAGCCATGTATGGAATTAGCTTCCATGTCACACCCAATAAACTCATTGCCCGTACATCATATGTGATAAAGTCTTTAGTATTGACATGATAAGAACTTGACGTCCGATAAACTCCTCTCGGATTTGATCCTTGGGCAACAACAACTTCACTCCCATAATGATAACATCTTGGCATGAAAAGAAGTTGGCACCCTGTGATCCAAGTGAATATGGCTTCTTAAAACTCCCATTTGTGTTTTATCACCCAATAAGGATAAAGCTTCTAATAGTTAGCACCCTACGATTTAGCTCCTTAACTCCTTATATCACTTGATTGTTAATGGATTTTGGCGCCGTGACTGAATTAATCTCCATGAATAGATGAAGTTGACGCCTCGTGATTGAAGCTTGTAGTGATATAATCCGCCTGATAATCAACCATTTGATGTTTAATTCGGCTTTCTTTGTAAAATAATTATAAAAAATAAGTGAATCCTTTCTTAGTTTAATATTCAAAGCATTAGTAATCAGAATCAATAAATTCAAAATTATTATTAAAAGTGATTTAAAATGATGCATGCCATGATCAAATTATAGAAAAAATAATTAAAATGTTAGGCTATAATATGTTATATTTTGCATGCATCACAGATAATCAATTTAATTATGAATTATATTAAATTAATTAAATTATAAGAAATAAACGCTCAATACCGTGGTGTAGAGCACGGTGCTCTACATATTAATATTTAAATAATAATATCAAAATAATTGTTAATACTCTATTTATATTTAATATTTTAAAGTTTTAGATATACATTTTTAACGGAAATTTGATAATAAAAAATGAATATATATCTATTTATTATATATTTTTATGTAATATATAATTGAAATAATTAAATTATCTTTAAAAGAATTATGTATATATCTATATCTATATCAATATATATATATATATATATATATATATATATATATATATATATATACACACATCTAAAAATAGAGGTAAAATATGACATGGGCACTCCACCAATTTACATAATAGAATAGCAATACTTAAAATTTATTATTTAGTCTCACATCTAATATTCGTCACATAAAAAATGTGGGTTTTATAGGAGTCAAAGTGTACAATGGATTATGTTGTCTCATGGCGGTTCAGATGTCCGTAGCCCATACTTAAGTATAAGAAGTAAATACTAGTTTTTTCAAAAAAAAAGCGTTATAAATATAAGGTATATATATATATATATATAAAGCATTTGACTTATTTACATATTAAATAAATATGGAAATAAACACTAATTTTATTTATTAAATTATGCATAAAGTTATTGACATGGATATAAAACACTAATTTTACTTATTAAATTAATAAACTAATTATATATCAATATAAAGTATCTGTTAAATAGTAAATATGATTAAAATCATGATCATAAGTTTATCTGAGGCTCATGATCAAGCTATTTAATAAATATGATTATTTTAATGATTATAATTTATTTAGTTCTAGATAATAACTTATTATTATATTACCTCAATAAATATATATTATTTTGTCTAAGAAGTATATAATTAATTTAATCATAAATTATTTAATTAATTAAATACTAAAAAATAAGCATTCTACACCATGTATAGGATAGTGCTCACATATTCATTAACCTCACTTATATTATATTATATTATATTGACAAAATTGTGTTATATTATATTGTTTAAATAATTTAAATAATAATATTTTTTAAGAATAATCATGAGGGCTAATAAAATGTATGATAAGTTAATAATATATTATTTATTTAAATAATAAATTGATTAGTTAAATTAAGATACACTTTTATTTAAATAATTAAATATTTAATTAGAAGAAATAATCAAATATCTTTCCTTTTATTATCCTTATCCAAATGTAATCTTACAACATCTCATTATAAGAAAAATGCGCATTTTCGACGGACAATGATCCTTTGCATTTTTCGGTAGCATTTATGATGAAAAAGAAATTCTTTCGAAATACTAACGAGCAAAATATCATCGGTACTATCGACACACAAATCCACCGGTAACTTAATGGCAGTCTCTTTTGGAATTACCTCAAGGCTGGATCCATCAGTAACTATATTTATAATAAAGTATATACAATATAATATAAGCATATAATTAAAATTTTTATATTAAACTTTTCGATGAATTTAGCCTTCGAAACTATCGAGGGATCTTTATATTTATAATAAAATATATAAAATATAATATTAAGATATGATTATTTTTTATATTAGACTTTTTGATGAATTTAGCATTCGAAATTACAGACAAATGGAAATTCGTCGGTAATTATGAAGGATAAATCCAATAAAAAATATTATATATATCTATTTTTATATTTTCTTATATTCTTTTCTTGATGCATTAATAAAATAATATAATAAATAAGTTATCATTATTTTTCATTTTTGCATAATTTTTAATATTTAATTCTTCTTACTCTTTTGTTCACTTTATTTTTTTCATTAATAATATAACAAATAAAGTTAATAATGCTAAATAGGTTAATCCAAAATTTATACTTATACTAATTTATACATCTTAAAATTAGTTATTATATGATTAAAATTAGTTATATATTGGATAAGAAGTTAATATATTTTAATTTTATTAAAATATTTCTATATTATGTTCTAAATTTATCTATAGTCTATAATCTATATGTATATTAAAAAGAAAAAAGCTTTGGACAAAGTACTTAAGCATTAAATATATAATATAATATAATATAATATAATATAATACAATATGTAAACATACATAGATATCAAAATTGAGATCGAGATTGTAAATCTTAAGTAGGGTCGATCATAAAATCATGATTTTTATATCTTTGTTTGTATCAGTATTTTTTAATTACATGTTTTAAAGATTATGCACTAATTTAAAACTCTATGAAAAAAGTAAGAACGTAAGAGTAGGATAATTCTTGATAATATTAAGATAAATGTGTCTTAGGATAATATTTTAATATATAATATTGATTAAGATTAGTATTATATAACATTAACATTATAAAATTAGTTATAAATTTTCCTACCTAATTATAAATTAATGAATTTTATTTCTTGAACTTATCCCCGAGTCATAATTATATTCTTTCAATTAATTTTATTAATAATTCTATTAAGTTTTTTAATAACTAGTGCAAATCAATTAAGGATGTAATTGTATATAATTATTTATTCTTATAAATAAATGAAATATCATACAAGCATACAATTAATATTTTTAATATTATTGTTATCGTATGTCAAACTCGTTAGTATCTATTATTATAATGTAATATTATATATATGTGATATAATATAAAATACATGATTAATAATTAATAATATTATTATCGACGGATTTAGCCTTCGACATCATCGATAGTATCGAAGGTTAGACCCATCACTCATCAGTACTTATTATTATAATATTATATATATATATATATATTAAAATAGAAGACCATTATATATGTGTTATTTTAATATAGAAGTCAAGTATTAATGTATCATATACCATTATAAGGTAAACAACATTTATGGGTTATTTACTTATCAAGCCAAGTATAATAATAACATATATACCATTATATATATGTATTGCAGGTATAAATAGATGACACTTTTAAATTTAGTATCATAATCAACACCATTAACACACTCCTTGATATAGAAGAGCATGTGCAAATATGCTTAATATACACCTTAATAATAATTTAGCTGTAATTAATAATATAATATATATAAGTTTACTGTATCTATCTATGTATCACTACAAGAAAATTGGCGATTAGCGACTCAACATAGGAGACGCTAGGGAGGCGCTATTACGTCTTCGTTGCGAAGTGCGTCTCTTTAACGTCTAACTGGCGTCGCAATATTAAGACGTTGAAAATCGGTAGCTAGTGGCGTCGCACTAGAGTCAAAGATATTGAGACGCAACTAGCGACCCTTGTTGATGCTATATCTACGTTATTACGACGCTGCCTTTGCGGCTGTGCGAAGCAGAGGAGCGTCGCTCAGTCGACGCGCAAGGGGCGCTCATTTTGGCGCTCTATTCCGGCGCCCATGTGTCGCTACCGTAGGCGCTAGGAGGGCGCCAAATTGATGCAAATATGATCGTACACACGTCGTCAATGAGACGCTCAGAGGGCGCTAAGTGCGATATATTTAAAGTTGCGTCGACATATTTTGCGACGCTAATGAGACGCAATGGAGTCGCTACTTGCACATTTTTTTACCCGTCCCAGCCTCATTTTTTCCCTTCCCACACTCATACAATTTATAATGCATCTCAAAATGCATTGATATTCATCACATGCAATATAAAAGCATCACAGGCAATATAAAACCATCAAAGGCATAATATATAACATAAGAATACGAAAATTACTAAAACAAACTAACAACCTATACGTATGTGTAAGTCTATAAGTAACAAATGCATAGTTTGTTTTCTATCCTAGGTTTAGGAGTTATTGTTATCATTCCGGACGTTCGACCTAGACGTGCTCGATCCATGGCCTCGCGGGGATGGATTCTGTGTCGGGATCAATCCCTGAATCGTCTGCAATAGAGGAGCCAACTGTTGCGACAAATGCTGTGACACCTGTGTGATATCTACGCCGATAACTGCTGCGATAGCTGATGTGATAGCTACGTCATATCAGGTGCAGCGGATGAGCTCGGAGCAGATGCACCTCCTGCATATCCTCCGATCCTCCTAGGTATCTGAGCGGCTGTGCCGAGGCTACGCAAGTATCCCCCTCGTATCGTGCCGGCCACCTCCTCCCAAACAGCAGGATCATCTACGAAATAGAAAAATTATATAATCATATAATATAAATTATATATCAAGAAACACATAAATTAAAAACATGACTAAACCAACGAAGAAACATTATCTGGTGGCTGAGTACTCAGATCATCTCCATACTTTTCAGTCATTTTCGCATTATACTCATCCTATAAAATTTAAACATTATGTATTTCAAAAATAGTGCAACAACCAAATGACCATATCATGAGACTTACCAGAAGCCTACGAGCAGTGGGCGTGACTAAGTCGTTCGTCTTTTGACTCTTATGCGTGGCCTCATAGACCACACGAAAGTCTACGGGACCGCCTTCTTTCTCCTCCTACAATAAAGTTTCAAATTTGATAACATAAGTATAAGTCAAAAGTTTGATAAATTGAATTTATATGTAAATTACCATGCGCCGTCGATGCTCGTCAAATCACATCGATCCCCCTGTGTGGATGTGGGCCTCGGGCTTCGAAAGATGGTTAACTCTTGCCTTTTCCGACTTCCTTTGCCATCGTTCATCTGTCCTTTTGTGAACATCAAATATTTACACTTTCAAAAAACTATAATTTTCATAAAAAAAATATAAAAGTATACATACTTACCACTTCCTCCAGAGGGACTCTCAAACCGAGCGCCTAATATGTCTTGGGCATTTTTGTATGCCCTGCTCCAAAGTGAGGCCGACGGACATAACGACCTTGCGAAACTTGTATAATCGATTTCGAATGCATTTCGCAGCGACCTCCTCAAAAGCTCTTCGGATCGTTCCTAAACTAAGATCCGGATGAAACTGATTTGCCTCCTACAAATAGAACTTAAAACTTAGTAATTTTAAAATAAATATAAATCAAATTATGTAACCCAAATAGAAGATCGTATCGTAAAGGCTCGAAACATGTCATCTCGCACTTGAATTGGGACATCTTTCCAGGATCCTGCCCCTTTCGGCAAGTTGGAAAGAACGAGAGCACTGACATCCCGCATGGTACTAGCGGGTATGAAAGTGGTCCTGCCAATTACAAAGAAGAATTAATTTTCAATGTAACCAAAACTATAACAAGTAATCTATATAAATTATTTAACTTACGATCGAGCAATATTATTCATAGTGACCACCCCATTATCGTGTAACCCTTCTTCATCATTCGAAGAGGAATCATCTTCTGGTACAGCTGGGGTAGGTTGTGAAGGTCCGACATCAGCTACGGGCCCTAATACATAATAAATCATTAGTGTCATACCAAATTAAAATTGTGATAATTGATAAATGTACAGTAATATTCTCACCTCGATTGATGTGTACCGCATGATCAGTAGCACTCTGCTCGTCTGAATGAATTGAGTCAGGTGCTTGTGCTATCGACGGCGTAGCAACTGACATTATTAAAAAATAATTAATATAATTAATTGAGAAATGTCAATAATAATAAATATATCATCTAGCGTAAGATGTCGCTCGCTAACGCTAGATTGTGATGAAGCGTTTGGTATTCTCGGAGTGGCGGTGGGGTAGCAACTGCCATCATAAGAAAATACATAAAATTTGGCTCCTACATAAAATTAAGTAATATACAAAAAATAACCTGGTGTGACATGACGATCGTCGTCGTGCGATCGAGACGTATCGACTATGTTCCCCGTCGATGGTGGAACAACTGTCATAAAAATAAAATATTTAAAAAACTCTATCTCCTACTGTCTATTGCCTAGTGCCTACAATGTGTCACGTACCTAGAGTGATACGCTGAGAAGACCCACCAATGGATCACCTACTATGTGATGATCCGACTACGTGCCCCGTCGACGACGAAGGAACTGATATTATTAAAAAAAGGAATTTAACTATTATAATCAACTATAAATAAGCAGCTCACAATAAATATATTACCTGGTGGTTGTGATGGCTGACTCATCTGGAGTGAACGCCTGAAAGAGCGAGATGACCCAGATGCTCGACCCAGATGAACGCCAAGAATGTGGAAGTACATGAATTAGTTCATAAGTTAACTTAACAATTAACATAAGTTAACTTAACTTAAGTAGCACTTAACTTAAGTAACACTTAACTTAAGTACTACTTAACTTAATTCATAACATGAATAAGTAATACTTATCTTAAGTAATACTTAACTTAATTCCTAAGAGATGATACTTAATATTATACTTAATAAGTAATACTAACTTGATCCAAAGAGATGATAATTAACTTAAGTACTACTTAATTTAACATGATAATAACATGAATAAGTAATACTTAACTTAACATGAATAATTAACTTAATCTAACTTCATGCATTAATAATTAACTTAACCGGAGGACGACGAAGGGCGGAGGGCGGCCGAGACGGCGGTGGAGGTGGAGGGCAGTGGCGGCGGAGGCAGATGTCGGCATCGGTGGAGGGAGGACGCGGCAGAGGGCGGACGAGGCGGCAGTGGACGTGAAGGGCGGTGGTGGAGGCAGAGGGCGGTGGAGGCGAAGGGCGGCCGAGACGGCGGTGGAGGTGGAGGGCAGTGGCGGTGAATGCGGACGGAGGCAGCGGTGGAGGGAGGACGCGGAGGAGGGCGGACGAGGCGGCGGTGGACGCGAAGGGCGAAGGTGGAGGCGGAGGGGGACGACGCGACGGCGGAGGCACCCTGCGACGGCGGTGGAGGGCAATGGAGGCAGAGGAAGGAGGATGAGGAGGCGAAGGGTGGCGGTGGAATGAGGAGGACGGCGGCGAATGCGGAGGGAGGAGAAGGACGAGGCGAAGGGCGGCAGTCAAACGCGGAGGGCGGCGGTGGAGGGCGGGCGTCGGGGAGGGAGGAGGCGAAGGGCGGCGGAGGCGAAGGGCGGCGAAGGCGAAGGGCGGCGACGGCGGTGGAGGGCGGTTGTCGGGCGTCGAACGTCGGGTGAAGGGCGGAGGCGGCAGTGGAGGGCGTCGGAGGTCGGGCATCGGAGGTCGGGCGTCGGGCGTCGGGCGTCGGGCGACGGGCGTCGGAGGTCGGGCATTGGGGCGCGTCGGGCGGGACGATGGTAAACAGTAAAAGTGAAAACGAAGAAGAGGGGTTAGGGATTTAAGTAATTTTTTAGTATCGCAATGAAACGAGATGCTACGTAGATGCCATGTAGGCGCCGACACTATCACAATTCAGCTAGAGCGGCGCTATAGAGAATGTAATGTGTCGCTAAGATAACGTAGCGACACCATAGCGTCGTCGGAGCGTCTCAATGATGTAGCGTCTCATCATCGTGACGCCATTGAGACGCTCATTAAAAGTTTTTTTCAAATGTTTGTAGTATGTATGAAATTTTATTTATCAATGTAACGTCTCATCGCATTATGCCCCGTTCCAATTGTTTTATTTTCTTCCGATAATCTATCATGTATGTATACAAAATTATAAATAGGTATGTATATGTGTATATAACACAATTTTGTGTGTGTATATATACATATGTAATATATGCGTGTGTATATATATGTCTACGTGTGAGAGATTAAGTTACAACAATGTGTTTCGTCTATATGTATTATAAATATATATGTGTATGTATATGTCTATACATGTGCGAGTCATATATATATAGATAACATGTATATGTATACGTATTCGAAGTGAATATATATATGTGTATCTGTTTATGTGTCAAATTAGGTTATAATAATATGTATATATGCACTTATTATATATAAGTATCAACATATACGCGTATTTATATGTCTATATGTGCCCGATTGAACGAGGGGTAAAAAATCGGCTTAGGAGGCACAATATAGACGCCATTGAGTCGCTAGATTCATTTAGCGACACCGTAGCGCCGAACTAGTGTCTCAAACAATATGACGTCTCGAACATGCGATACTAGAGAGACGCCCATAGTATCATCATAGCGTCGATGCAAGCTGCGGCTCTCGTTAAATGCTAGGTGGACGCTATTGAGTGTCTACTGTGACGCTAAAATATAACTCACTTAATCAACCATCATAATCCCATGATTAAGTATATAATAATAATATATGCATAATTAAGATATTATATGTATAGATAACATAAATAATATAGGTAACAAATTATATATTTAGGAACACTCTTATCATGTAAAAATACATACATATATATATATATATATATATAATCGTGTAAGTAATACATATATATGTTGATATTATGCTATTGATAATATGTTGATAATCGTGTAATTAATACTAATATAATATTTAATGAATTTATTGATTGACATATAGTATATATAATATAGTGTTTAAATATAAACAGTAGCGTCTCCTTTGTTTGAGACGCCATATAGCGTCGCTTTAGAGTCTTCAGACATGAGACGCTATTGTCACGTCTAAAGTGGTCGACGACAGAACGGCGCTAGGTGCTGCCGCGCATTTGCGGTTCGTGGCGTGAAATAATAGCGTCTATGTAGCGTCTCGATTGCGCTAGAGAGTTAACGTCAACCCGCTGAATAGCTAAGAAGATGCATAATTAAGATATATGCATAATTAAGATATTATATATATTATATGTATAGATAACATAAATAATATAGGTAATAAATTATATATTTAGGAACACTCTTATCATGTAAAAATACACACACATATATATATAATCGTGTAATTAATACATATATATGTTGATATTATGCTATTGATAATATGTTGATAATCATGTAATTAATACTAATATAATATTTAATGAATTTATTGATTGACATATAATATATATAATATAGTGTTTAAATATATACAGTAGCGTGTCATTAGCGTCTCTTTTGTTTGAGACGCCATATAGCGTCGCTTTAGAGTCTTCAGACATGAGACGCTAGTGTCGTGTCTAAAGTAGTCGACGTTAGAACGGCGCTAGGTGCTGTCGCGCATTTGCGATTCGTGATGCAAAATAATAGCGTCTACGTAGCGTCTCGATTGCGCTAGAGTTAACGTCAACCCTTTGAGTAGCTAAGAAGACGCGAATGAGACGCTATCGAGAGGCAAGTCGTGTCTGATTCTCATGACGCGAAGTAGACGCAATGGAGGCGCTAGTGACGTCTATATAGCATCACAGTTTTTGGAGGTGCTATATTGCGTCGCTAATCACCAATTTTCTTGTAGTGTATATATAAGTTTACTTATATAAATTTTTAAGAAGAGAAATATATATAATATAATATAAGAACATGCTTAATATCATTATAATATAATGTAATAAGTAAAAATTTTTAATAATATAATATAATAATAATAATATTTTAAACGGGTCCAATCTAGGGAATTACCGACAGATGTCCATCAGTAATTTTGAAAGTCGGACCCGTTGGTAATTATATTTATAATAAAATATAATAATATGATTAATATTTTAATATTAATATCTTTGACGGGACTAACCTTCAAAATTACCGACATATGATAATTTGTCAATAATTTCGAAGGTCAAACTCATTAGTAATTATGTTTATAATAAAATATATATAATATAATATAATAATATGATTAATATTTTCAACGGGTCCAGCCTTCAGAACTACTGATGGATGACCGTGAAGGTCAGATCTATTAGTAATTATATTTAAAATAAAAAATATATAATATAATATAAATCATATGATTAATATTTTAATATTAATATTTTCGACAGGTCCAACCTTCAATATTAGTTATTTCGACAGATTTCACGGGATTTTTGACGAATTTGATGGTAAAAAATAGTAAACATCAATAATCATAACCGGTATCAATCCATAAAATTTGTTATTTTTTATTTATTTGTTATTATTTGTTTATATCATCTTGCTATTTTTCTTCGATACTCCCTCATATTGATTGGCAATATTTTTGTCTATTTCATATTTTTAACATAATCTTGATTTTGGGAGCTTACTTTGTCTCTTAGGTACTATCTCATATCCCTCCAATGTCTTCATTCATTGGTTTAATTTTTTGGCATGATATACATACATACATACATACATACATACATACATACATACATATATATATATATATATATATATATATATATATATATGAATTTATCTTATATACTTTTAGAACTAGATATCAATTCATTTATTATAGGATTTAGCATATTAAATTTAGAAAATAAATGGAGCAAAAGATATATTGAAATAGTTTAAAGAGGAAGGATCATTCATTTAATTAACTTTTACTTGACTTTATGATTTTGTTGTGTAAATATTTCAAGATCAACGGAAAAGAAACTTAAGACGGATGAAGATATTACGTTGTCCAAATAATAAAAGAACAAAATAATCTTCGGATAAAGAATTACAAGCATTCATATTTATTTTGGTTATCTTTATTTATACAAATATTGCATTCTTGCTTTATATGTCATTCATAAATGCAATATATGTTTTAAGAAACAACATATTAAATTGCAATGTCATTATAATTCATAAAAAATGGTGAATTAACCAATAGCAGAGGATGATAAGGAGAAATAAAATATTATTATCTAGGATATATAAACATCTTCAATTTTATTTACATTAGAAATAGGTTTCCCGATGTCTTCCTAAACGTTAGTTAACAATACGGTCCCATAATGCAACGCGTACTCCACACTCGCAACACCATTTATATATTTAGTAACCACAAGATGATATTAAACTATGTAATACAATTTTTTATATCAAGATGGGCTCCATCAACAGCTTCATAATTTTGTCCTTCGTATCTCCATCTGGCTTTCCATACCCGTCACCATGTTGATACACGTAGTGGGCGGTCCTAGCCACATTGATCGCCACATTCTTCACGTGTTCTTGGGTAGTGGAGGCAAAAGACCTGTGCCCGTTTATAGCTCTCCAGTTGGCTCTGATCAATTCTCGGACCTCTTCTCGTGCCTTGTTTTCTGAAACATTTTTCTCTCGCATGTAGCATTCAACAGATTTCATTACATCTCCTCTCGCAAGCTCATCCTGTTTATGTGTATATATGATCGATGCATCATGAACTAATCGTTAAAAAAAACAAAAAAAAGGAGAAAATTAACCAGAAGAATGTTAGTTGCTTATATTTGTAAAATTGAACATTACCGTCGACGTCCCTAGATCATTGCAAAGTCGAATGATTGCCAAGGAGTTTTGCAACGCGTCGTGATAATTGTTGGCCAAGGTTTCTAGATCTGCTTGAGACACGTCCTTGCTCGTGCAGCAGGCAATGGTGTAAGCTATGTGGCATCCAATAGTCATCCAGGCGTTGTCCAAGTATTCCTCAAACTTCGGTGTGTGGCCGTGATGGTACCATTTGGATTCCACCAGATATCTCTTGCATAAATCTAGCCACTAATTGAAAAGGATTACCCAAGAGAAAAGTATTAGTGGTCACCAAATTATGCACGCAAAGTTCAAGTGATTTGAGGCTACGAGCCATGCATGTCTTTCTTACTGCTGCTTTCAAGTGTGGAATTACGTTCAACCCTCTCTTCTTCATGATCTTGTAAGCCACGTCGTTGGTCATGTTGTGAAGCGCCAGGAAAACTATCTTCATGTAATCCGGAAGTTGTTTAACCGCATCAATTTCCCATCTGAACGAATCACCATGCACCAAGTTATGCACATAAATGTTAGAAAAAACATGAAACTCCATCAACTTGGTATGGATTTATGAAGGTGCAAGTTAATTATTATCAACCCTAGATTACTAATATATATATATATATATATATATATATATATATATATATCACCTGTCGATAGCATGAGTGAACAGTTCGAGCTCATCCAACGTTCCGTAGAGATCATAAACGTCATCGATTGCTGTTATGAAACAGTTCACTTTCGTGATCCCCTCCCTGCAACTCGAAAACTCCGGTTCGAAGGCTGCACCGACGGCCCAAAAGTAGTTCTCCACAAGTCTATCTCTAGAGAAGGGCAGCTTCTGCCCGATGCCGAGGTCACTCCACCACCTTGTAAATTAATTATTCAATTAAAGATGTCTAGATATTGATGAATAAGATGCTAATTCGATCTACATCGATTCTTGCGGAAGTACGTACCACGAGTGTTGTTTGAGTTCCTCTCTGTATAACTTCTGAACCTCGTTGAAGTCGAGCTTAGCGAGCTCAAGCAAAAGAGGGTCCATGTCAGGTCTCTTTTGGTATGCTTCTATGAACCACCTCGTGTGCAGCCTTGGAATCCTCCAGTTCATCGGAAGGTCCAAGGCATGTGCCACACTCTCTCTCATGCGGGTCTCAAGTGCTGAACCCTGAAGCAAAGCTTTGAGGCGTTGGGTCGTGCCTTCTCTGGCTTCATCCAGTGCACTTTCCCCTTCCATTGCGAGATGCGAAGCCTCATACAAACTAAGTACCTCCTCAGTCGTGTAGCGGCGCATGTTGCCCCAGGATCCCTTCTCATCTCTGAAGCGTTCGAATACATCTGATATGCACGACGAAATAGTCAATATGTACTGTTCAGACTGTGGCATTCGAAGATGCAGAAAACTTGCAATAAGAAACAATTATACCAACTACAACTTTCTGAGTCTGTTAATGGGCAATTTTGCATCCTGTATATGTGTGTGTGTCACCGTCTGCCTGTAGTAAATTATTTACCTTCTGAAACAGTGAAACTTTGCTCTCTAAGGAGCCTAAAGAGTAGTGACACAGAACAGAGATCATCTTTCTTCAGTATCGAGTTTGTGCCTTGTGATATTGCCCCATGAATGTTCGATAAAGCCTCCCGAATGTCCTTCTTAAAGTGATATGCTACTCCAAGTTGCTGCAAGACATCAATGAACTCGAGTTGTGCCTTCGTTCCCTTCTCTTCATGCAAGAGCTTATTCACTCTCTCCTTCAGTAGTGTGATCCTTGCAGCATCTGCCTCCAAGTCCTACAGAAAAATAACATGCAAGTAGTATATATAATAAATATATGTATAGATAGAAAGAGAGAGAGAGGGAGAGAGAGAGAGAGAGAGAGAGAGAGAGAGAGAGAGAGAGAGAGAGAGAGAGAGAGAGAGAGAGAGAGAGAGAGAGAGAGAGACGATGCATACACAACCTTGTAAGAGCTGCTTGGTAGCGACTGTATGTAGTGATCCGTCCACAAACTTGGCTGATAATTAGCTTGCCTTCTCTCTGTCTTTGCAGATGCATGTTCCAGTGTGCAAATGACACGACAGGAGCGCACCGGAAAGCCAGGGCATCTTGATTTCAGGAACCTTGGCTTCCTCGACCGACAGCAAATAGAACCGGGAGAGCATCCAAGGTTGAGTTTCAGAAACGACATTTTAAACTCAGCTTTTACTTTCTTTCCCCGATCGAGTCGATTAATCTGTGAGGCTTCTCTTGATCTCGTGCTTCCCGGCGGTGATATATTTATGGACCACGTCCAAGATTATCGAAGATTCTTGAAGCATTATTGAGGGTGCATTTTGTGGACGACATCCAAGTTCTTTGGAAGTGCTTATTGATTTGGTCCAGAATTAATGTGAATCACAAATATTTTGCCTGTTCTATTTTTGTTTTTGTTAATATATATCTATTATTATATGTAAATATGTAAGGACTGGCCCTCCCAGATGAACTGTTATATATTAAAGGAATTACTAATATGTTTATTTAAATACTCGAGCCTCCTTAAAAATTATTAAATCAGGCATAAATTTATTTATTTTTTGTTATTTCTAGATGTTTTATTATTGTTGTTATTTTTATAATATAAAGTTTGCTCCTACTAAAAGGAATTCTGATCTGTCGTCCCGCATGTTCTACTGTAAAACAAAAATAATTCATGATGTGAGATAATGACAGTACTTAGTGCATCAATTCATTATGTCTCTTCAATGTTATCATAATAATAATAAAGTAATTTTCAAAGTTAGTACCCGAATTTGAGGTTGGTAGTTCAATTTTGTTAAGTAACATATTAGTCCTTCAATTATGCAAACATTTTAAATTTAATTCATTTCACATCTTAATTACTTTTAATAAAATATTACAAAATAATTTTATTTGTAAATGATAATTAGATCAGAAAACATTTTGTTTAGATAATTTATTTTTTTGTAAATTTGTGAAATATCTTTTAATTAAAAATAAATTATATATGTAACCTTTTTTTTTAAGGCATGAAAGAATGTCATGTGATATGATGATGCAGGAGCCGACCTGTCATGTCATAAAGATATGTTGGCATAGTGGTAGCTCTGCCCTGCTTTCAACTTAGCTATGAGGTGGGGCGGAGATTGGTTGGATGATGCACATCTGAAAGACTCAAAGCTTAAATCACTCTCTTTCCTCTCTGGAGCAGTGGAGACTAGAGATTTCGCAACCCTAGCGCTCTCCTGGTGCTGCGGTGGCTGCTTCTTTCCAATCTTTCCCTCACGCTCCCCCTCCTTTTCACTCTGTTGCTGTTCTCCTCCGGCCGTTGATGGCCTGAGCTCCTTTCAACACCGTTGGCCGCTCGGCAGCCGTGTGTTGAAGTGCACTCCTCTCTCCCCCCTTCCCCCCTTCTCCTTGGTCCTCATGGAGACCTCGAACGAGGTGCGCCCCGAGGCGTTTCCACCCTTGTCCTCTGGTTCTGTCCCTCCGCCTGCCCCCTCCCGCTCAGGCATCCTGCCACTTCCCCCTTTCTCCCAACAGCTGCCCAAGTCTTGGTTATCGGTTGCCAGAGGCTCACGACATTCTCCGCCATCTCGGATGTCTCCCCGGCAGCTCCGTGAGCTCCAGGCAGCCACCTCTTCTGAAGTTATTATCCCGGCCTCTGATGTCTCCCATCACTCCAACTATCTTAAGCTCTGTCTTATTGGGCGTTTTGTGAGAAGTTTAGCCGTGCTTCGGGACGCTGTCCGGCCCCTCTGGCGCTTGACAAATCCCTGCATTATCTCCCCCCTGGGCAACTCACTTTACTTATTTGCATTTGATTCTGTTGCTGATCGCTTGCAGGTTCTCACCGGTGGGCCGTGGGAGTTTGACGGCCATCTTCTATGGGTCTCTTCGATCTCACATTTCCTTCGTCTCGACTCGGCATCTTCCCTCGATACCCCTATATGGCTGCAGTTTTTGGGCCTTCCTCTTGAGCTCAGGAACCCGACCTCTCTCAAGCGGATTGCAGCTGCTTTCGGCAACCTTCTTTATATTGATGAGCAGGCCTTGTGCTCAGTGGACTCTCCCTGCGCTTGTGCTTGCGTCGAGGTTAGTCTCTCATCCCCCTTCGTCAGGCTACCTGGATTTCCTTACCAAATGGTGACATGTTTCTCCAGTAGGCTTCATATGAGCACCTCCCTATATTCTGCTATCGCTGTGGTATCATTGGTCATTGCCTGGAGGCTTGTACGAGTGTGCCGGCGGAGGGTTCTTCGACGGCGGCGCTTCTGTTCGGGCCGTGGTTGCGGGTGGCGGAACCTTTACGCCGTGCGCCCCAGCGTCCACAGCATGCTGACCCGCCTTGCCCTTCCCTGGACCTCAACCTCCCGGACGGTCTCCCTGCCTCGCCGAGTGCTCGCCGTCGTGTTGGTAGCGCCCGAGGCATGGAGCCTCCAAGGTCCGACGGTGCTCGCCTAACGGCTCGGAGCGCCGTTACGACCGTTACGTCCGTTACGGCGAGTTCGCCGCTGATCCCTATTTCGATAATCCAGGATGCACCACTCCTTCGGTCTGCACACTGCTCTGCCACGTCTGCGATCCTAGGCGAGGGCATCCAACGGCCCTCGCTGGATTACGTGGATGGTCAGGATGCAATGACCGTTGCTACTAATGGGCGTGTTTCTTTTAATGTGACAGGGCAGCGCAATAGTTCAGATTCTGCACTTTCTCTGTCGCCTCATCCTGCCGCTACACGTGTCCCACTATTTGTCGTGCCGAACCCTCATCTGTTGCCTTGCGACGGACGAATTTCGACCCTCTCCCCATCTTCAGATCCTGCCCCTACACGTGTCCCATTACCTGGTGAACAAGCCCTCCATCTCGATCTTGCTCTATCTCCCCAACCGGCTTCACTTCTTACCACCTCTCCCTCCTCCCTCTCGCCCCTTGCCCCGGCCTCCCCGGCCGGCGTCTCCTCCTCTACTACCCGGACGCATGTTGCCATTGTGGACCATCCTGACCTTCTTGCGCGCGTGTCGGCCGGTCTCTGCGCCCCCGCCCCTCCCCTCATCCATACAGATGATGACTCCTCCTAGGATGAGCTTGATGACCCTGACCTGGCCCCCCCCACCCCCAGATCTGAGCGAAAGAAGTCCCGGGTGCAAAAGCCTACCCCTCCTACCCCTTCCCTCTCCCTTTGGCCTAGGCCGCCACCGATACCGGCTAAGGGCAAAGGTAAGAAGAAACTTTCCACTTCTCTCGATAACTCACGTCCTTCTATTTTGCATCTGCAGGTCCCTGGTTCCGGGTCCGAGACTGATCCATCCCTCACATGGAATTGCCGCTGTGCGTTCCGGGCGAAAGTTAGAGATAGGCTTAGGAATCTTATTAACTTGTATTCTCTTAATTTTGTAATTCTTCTCGAAAGCCATGTGGGGTCTATAAATGCTAAATAGGTTATCCGCCGCCTCGGACCGTCGTGGTCCAGCACCTACTGTGAGGGCTCTGCCTCCTCTAAAGGTATTGTCCTTGCTTGGCGTGGGTAGGACACTCAGGTTACCTCTCTCCACACTTCTGATCACCTTCTTCATGCTGCAGTTTCTCACAACGATTTTCATTTCCTTTTGTCTCGTGTTTATGCCAGTACTTTGCCTTCTGATCGATGTTTGTTATGGAATAATCTTAATCTTATTAACTCGCATGATTTTCCATGGACTTTAATCGGCGATTTTAATTGTATTTTATCTCCTGAGGACAAAAAGGGGGGTAACCAGTTTAGGTCCTCTAGATCTTCTTCTCTTTTGCAAAACCTCATTGATTCACATGGTTTTATCGACATCAAACCTTCGGGTATTCCCTTTACTTGGGGCAATAATCGTCTTGGGCAAGCTCGCATTTTTTGTAGACTAGATAGAATGTTTGTCAACCACTTCTGGTTTGATTCCTTTCTGGGTCTTGATCTCTTGACCCTCCCGCGCTGTGCGTCTGATCATGCGCCGATTCTTTTTCAATCTGATCTTCAACTACCCCGTCCGCGATCTTTCAAATACGAACATTTCTGGTTTCTCCACCCTCAGGCTAAGGACATTGTCAATCGTCATTGGTCCTCCTCCTCAGACTCCACTCCCGTTCGGGACACCCTCAAGCTTATCCGTAAGGACACTCTCCGGTGGAATCGCGAAATCCTTGGGCGGCTGGAGGTGCGCGCCCAAGAGGCCTTGGACCGAATCTCGTTGCTCGAGGGTCTCGATATCTCTAGGGGTCTGTCTGCCCATGAATTTGCTACTCTTCGATCCACCTATCACCTACATGCTGCACTACTTAGACAAATCAATGTTAAGTGGTGGAGTAAAGCAAGGACTGCTTGACTCCATCATGGGGATCGTAATACCAAATTTTTTCAACTTCAAACCATCATTCGTCAAAAGCAAAACTTCATTAGCCAAATCCACCTAGACTCTGGTGAGGTTCTCATCCAGCCCCATCTCATCGAGAAACATTTTGTTGAGCATTATGTCAATCTCTAGAGTCCCCCGTTGTCTCTCTCTAGTTCGTATACTTCTTGGCCTTACTTACCTACCTGTGACTCGAGTTTTTTTCCCTCGCTCATAAGCCCCGTCACTTCTGAGGAGGTCCGTCGGGTTATCTGGAGCATGCCCGCGGGCCGCGCGCCTGGTCCGGATGGTTTTACTCTCGATTTTTACCGTAATTATTGGGACATTGTGGGTGTTCGCGTTACCCATGCCATCCAACAAGCTTTCGAAATATGTCAACTTCCTACCGACTGGTGTAGAACTTCTCTTATTTTTATTCCCAAAAAGGAATCCCCTTCTACGATTAAAGACTATCGCCCCATCTCTCTTTGCCATACTTTTTATCGTGTCTTTGCCAAAATCCTTGCCAATAGGCTCAAGCCTACCCTGATTGGGCTGATTAGTACTTCTCAATATGCTTTTATTGCCGGCAGGAATATTCAGGACAATATTTTGCTGGCCCAAGAACTCTCCCACTCCCTTTCTGTTGGCCGTGTTAAGCACACGCTAATTAAACTTGATATGAAAAAGGCCTTCGATCGGGTTTCTTGGGATGCGGTTATCCATATTCTTACCCTCATGAATTTTCCAAGTCAATTCATTGACTAGATCAACCTTTGCATCAGATCCCCCTCCTTCTCGTGTGTCGTCAACAAAAAATCATCACCCTTTTTCCAGGCCTACCGCGGTGTCCGACAGGGTGACCCTCTTTCACCCTATCTCTTTATCATTGTATCCCAAATTTTCACTTCGCTTATTAGCATGCAAGTTGAGGCAAATCATATCACCCCTTCCAGTTCAAAACTTTCTCACTCAGTCACCTATTGTTTGCCGACGACTTATTGGTGTGTATTCGGGCTACCTTGTCCAACGCCAGGAATCTTTGTGCTGTATTAAACGCGTACGAATCCCTCACAGGACAACGCATCAATATTCTCAAATCTGCTGTCTATTTCCCTGCCCGCCTTAACCCTCGTCGGCGCCATGCGCTAATCCACCGCCTGGGTATCCCGCAAGGATCTTTCCCCTTCATCTACTTGGTGATACCTATTTCTGCTAACTACATCTCTTCCAAGGAGCAAGGCTTTCTTGTTAAGCGTTTCTCCTCCAGACTTACGGGCTGGAGGCGTAAGCTTCTGAGTCAGGCAGGCCGCACTACCCTCATCAACTCTTGTCTTTCCTCACTCCCCACATATTTTTTGGGGACTACGTACCTGTCCTTAGGCACTCTGCGCTCGCTGGAACGACTTACTAGAGCTTTCCTCTGGGTCTCCACCTCATTGGATGGTCTACCATCCAGCTCCCCCGCACCTTAGGTGGTCTCGGTATTAGGAACGTTCAACTTGTGCGTCTCTCTTTACTGGCTCGCAGGGTCATGTGCATTCTCAATAATTCACATTCACCTTGGGCTAGGCTTGTTTATGCCAAGTATGATTGCCTGCATCCCTGGGATTCCCAGCAGACTAAGGGCATTGCCTGGAGCTGGCGTCTCATCCTTGACTCCCTCCAGCACCTACGCCTAGGTCTCATGAAGTCTATTGGACGGGGACACAATACTTCGGTTCTATTTGATCCTTGGATTTCGTCCATCTTGTTATATAGATTGCCTACTTACATTAATATGGACTTGGATATCAGTACCTGGAAAGTTTCCGACCTCATCCTTAACTCCGCTTGGAATACCCTCCTTTTGTCCCAAATTTTTTGTAGTTCTATCTGTGCTGTTATTTCTGGTATTTATATTGCTCGTTCTGCCTATGATGATGCGTGGGTTTGGGTGACTGGCGAGCATGGGCTCCCTAATGCTAGCTCCGTTTATAAATTCATGTACCACCAAGCTTTGCCAACGCCTTCGGCTGGAGGGCAGGCTTGGTCTGCGATCTGGGATATCTTTGTTCCCCCAAAATCCACTTCTTCCTATGGAAACTTTTCCACTTGCGTGTCCCTACTTTAGATTACATCCTTAACTTTCATCCCTCAATCAACTCTTCGTGCCCCATTTGTGGACTGGCCACTGAGTCAATCTCGCACCTCTTCTTCACTTGCCCCTTCGCCCTGCAGCTTTAGGATATTTTTCAATCTGAGCTACACTACTCCTTCTCCCTCATTACTACATGGGACTCTGGCTCCTGGATTCATGAAGGCGCCAATCTGGATTTTCCTTCCAAGCGGCGCCTTTTATCTATCTTTGCTTTTTACCTTTGGTCCATTTGGAATCTTCGGAATGATATCCATTTCAGCTCCAAGTATGCAACTGCCAAGGTGACCTGGGAGAAGGCTTTGGCTGGATTTCATGAGTTCTCCTCCTATGCAACCCACGCCCCTCAGGCAATTCACCCCCTATGTCCTGCTAGGACTCAGTGGGAGCCCCCTCCGCCGAATTGAGTCACTCTCAATTTGGATGGCTCGTATCTACGAGTTGATGGTTCTGGGGGATACGGCTTTTTGCTCCGATCTCATTCTGGTTCTTTTATTTTTGCAGGTGCTGGTGCTGTCATAGCTTGGTCTGCTCTTCACTCGGAAGCCTGGGCGCTCTTGCAAGGAATCCTCGGATGCACGGCTCATAACATTTCTCATGTCAATATTCGCACGGACTCGGAGGTTCTGATTCACCTCGTCACCAAAGCTCTTCCTTGCCTGTGGCGTCTCCAGAATCTTTTCCAGGATATTCTCGATAATCTTAAAAGGATTGAACCCACCTCAATTGTATTCTGTCCCCGAGTTAGCAATGCTGCCGCTGACCACTTAGCTAATTTTAGCCGCCAAAATGGCGAGTATTTTTGGATGGAAGGTCCTCCTCCTGGACTCCATCAATTTTTGTACGACTCTAGCATATTTCGCATTAATGGAATATCTTATTTTCTTAAAAAAAAAAGCTATGAGGTGGGGCTCACTGTTTGGTTTAAAAATAACTATTTAAGAATTAAAGGCACTTATTGTAATAGAATAGATATTTTCTGAAAACTTGAACAAAGAAAAAGTAATTCTAACAAAAGGATGGAATAATTTATTTCTTGAAAAGCTATTATTTATCGGAATAATATTTTTATAAATGACAATGCCATAGTCTCCCTTATACATAGATAAATATAATTTTATCAACATGATCATTAAATTATTATTTATGATTTAAATAAAATTAATTAACATATGAAATGTAGTAAATTTGAAATGTTTAAAAACCAATATGTTTACAAAGTTGAGGTACCAACTAATTGACATCAATCTTAAAGTAGGTACCAATATTAAAAATTACTCAATAATAAAAGAGATTTAAAGAATATCCTCCTTACTCGCCTGAGTGGGTACTCTCCTCTCTTCATGCCATCAAATCTAGGATGATGGTCCATATCAATAGTTTAAAATGTAATGATCCAAGATGGCAAAAAAAAGTTTTTGCTCTCACATAAAATTCTTGCCCTCGTTAAAAAAGTATATTACATAATGAACTTGTTCACAAATATATTATATTTTTGAAAGATAAGATACTATAAAAAATCTATAAACAATTATTTACAAACGAATTAAACAGATCCAATTTACTGAAAAACTAAACAGACATGATAATGCTTATAAACAATGCTTTTGTATAAATTTGAACTATATACATGTGACAACTAAAAAAAAACATAAAACTAATGGGCCTGTAACAGCCCATTAACCACAACTTAAATTAACCTAACTCTAAACCCTTCTCTCTTTTTCATCAAGAACCGCAGGACACCTCCTTTCTTCCTCACACAAAGACATCTCATCCCCTCTCTTCAATCATCACGTACAAGACTCAAAGACTTGGAAATCTCTCCCCTCTCATCAAGTAAAGAGAAGTCCCCTCTTCCTCTTTCCGCTGGACACCTTTTCCTTTTCCCTCACCTTCTTTTTGTTGTTGTCGATCTGGACAATAGGAGAGTCATTTCAAAAGGTGGGCAACATGACGGCGGTCGAACAACGAGGAGGACGCGTCCACATGCCCATATCTAATTCACGCAGATAAAAAAAGCGACCGCAACGACACGAGGTGGGTGAACTGAAATCACCTTGCATGACCCCTGAATAACGTTAAATCATGCCATAATCGTACATGTAACGAAGAAGAGATAAATAGGGTTCAAGTTTCTTATTTTGCCTTGTTTGATTTCTTGGATTCTTTGATTGATAGATTGATTTCATACATAATTTTGTTCTGTTGATTGCTTGGTTGATTGTAATTAGGAGTTAGGATCCATTTTAAATTGGAATTGCATTATGATTTTAAGGAATTTCGTGATTTGAAGTTTTTGCAAGAATGCCTACCGGTCGACCGATTCAGGTGTGTTGTTAAACACTGGTCGACCGGTGTACTGATATCGCTGACAATTCAATTTACACGTCGACCGGTCGACCGCTCCCTGCTCACCGGTCGACCGCCCCTTATCATCGGTCGACCGTTCAACTGAACGGATCGACCGATCAAATTAGCCCCGAATCAACCTACCAGTCGACCGATCTTGACAAATCGGTCGATCGACCCGAAGACCACCGGTCGATCGTTCTCCTGAGCTGGTCAACTGCCAGAAAACATTTTTATTAGATTTATTAAGTATTTTCTTTTTTAAGTCGAATATTGCCTATGTACCACTGATCCTATTTTTCTGACCCCACAGAGATCTATCCCTGATTTTCAAGATCTGTTCTTTTATTGATTCATTTCTTATTGATCTTATCGTATTCATTGAACAAAGAGCAAAGAGGCATAAGTTATTAAAAGTGATTAATAAGTTCATATGAAAGATTAACAATGGGTTGCTAGTCCAAGTCAAGTGCAGCAAGATAAGAATAGCTCCCTTGGTCATGATTTGATCACCCATTGATCCGCACAAGGTCATATCATTTGCTCGGCATACCCTAAGAACTAAAGGCACTTAAAGTCACCCTGATTTCTAATAATAGACCACGATCAAGAAGTATGATTAAGTCAAGTCAAGTTATCGTCATGATTTCCAAGTATGCATGATTTCAAGTTTACTAAGCATCACTTGATTCTCATGATTTATGATATCCTCTGATTCTGATTATGATCTATGATACTGCCATGTTATCCTTTCAAATTCAAGTCAAGCATGATTGTTTATCTTTGATTATTCTATTCATGTTATGCATTGTATATCATGTGGTTCCCCACTAGGTTGTAAAGCTTACGGGATGATCTCCTCCCCTATGTCTGATTTCCACAGGATCAAGTCAGTGATGAGGTGGAGTAGGTGTGTGGTGACGAAGCTCTAGCGACAAGACAACACATGAACCACATGACTTATTAGTTTCCTTTTACCTTTCACATTTTAGATTCATGATGTAAAACTTATTTTATTTCTTAGAAATGATATAGCCACTTTTAAACTTCTGCAAATTAAAGTTATCATTTTTCTTTATATTATCTTTCTTCCACTGATGTGTCTCGGTTCTTGACTGAGATATGGTCAATATTATGATCAAAGTCATAGAAGGTCATAGCGTCTCTAGATTGGTCTTCATCACGTGACGGAAGTCGATTTGGGGGTATTACATTTATGGTATCAGAGTCTAAAGTCAGGACTCTGTTGACGTCCTAGTGTATAGAATAGTATAGTATTGGTTCATGTGCTATCGCCGAGCAATCGCCACACCCTCCACCGTAAAGTACAAGTAAGATATTTCTTGCTATGAGTTATTCTTTATTGATGTATAAAAATATATTTCATATGAGTGATTAATTCCTAAGGAGGTTATTCTGTATGGTAGGAATCAACTTAAATGTTATTAGTGATTAGTCAAAAAGGATCATAAAGGTTACGAACATGTGGATAAGTATACCTACATGAAGAATGAGTCTTATAGGTATTTAAAGAATAAAATATAAGAAATGATTTTGTTTCTTATAATTCATGTTTTCCATCTCTTTCATGATCGTCTTGTTCACGGACTACTTTTGCTGACTGCCGCAGTATGAAGAGAAAAATGAATAGGCATATCAGTTGCAAAGAGATGTAGATTTAAGAAAAAAATGAGAGAATTATAAGAGTAATTAAAGGATTCGACTCACACAACACATAGGTGTGAGATGATTTCAAATAGTAGAAGTGAAATCAAGCATGTCTAAGTTATGAATTATCGTTATGACTTATGGGGTTCCATTGGTCTACCAATATAGGGGTTTAATAAATTATCTTATATATTTATATTGATAAGTATGGACCCATAATGTTCGTTGTGTCTTAGACTTCATATGCCCCCCTGTATTATGTTGATAAAGGTTCTAAACAAATCCCAATTAGTTATTTGAATTTTCTAGTAGATTACCTTATGTGGAAAAATAAGAATCAAAATTAGTAATTATGTTCAAGTTATGTAATATTAATTTAACAAGAGTTTAAGTACTAGTGAACTGCCCAAGAATCATGTATAATGTATGGATGGATAAATATAGAAGTTTAAAAGGGTCGAAGTTACATTGGTTTGAATAAATGTTAGAAGAAATTGTAATAAGTAAGTGACTATATGACTTAATCAAACATTTAAATCTAACTTTACTCATACACATATGAACATATAAGATAGTATACTTTATAATAAATAAATAGACTTTAATTAACTTAGTTTAGTATATATAGACTTGAAATTACTTCAATATGGCGCACATATATGATTATTATAAAAGTAATATTAATTTTTATATCATTGCAGTATAGGTATTTCCAAGATAGATTAAGATTGTCGGTAAAAGAAAATAAAAGAATTAGATAAGAACATGCAATGCAAGAAAAGGTTAAATGAATGGAAGAAATTTTGAAAGGTTTAAATCGCTTAATTGAGATATGATTAAGGAAGATATAGCATCCTACTATTAAGTGTTAAATGATCAAGACATCAAGTGAGAAAAATTTAGTATGGGGGTTAAGGTAAAGTATAAGGAATGTTATAAGTCCCCTACAAGATTACTGGAGAAGCAAGTTATGAACCTGAGATGGATGATTATGAAGTAAACTATAGGTTTTTAATTGGTTTATCTTGGCTATTGATATATTTATAATTTTCATAATAATGTTCCATTGATAGGATAATTAATTATATGATAACAATTAATAATTTAAGTGGGTAAGGAAGATCTGTAATTATGTAAGTCATTTGAAGATACAAATGAGATTCATACAGTAATAGATTCAAGAAAGGATAAAAATGAAATCCTATCGTGTTTAGGATGTTCTTCAAGATACCCCCATGTCCACATGATGAATACATTTGTTAGTTTTGCCTCGACTAAATGGATCAAATTATTATCCTAACCAAAAGTTTTAGATATGGATGAATCTCCTTATCAACTTCAAGGTAATGAATAACATCGTTAAAGCAAATAGTAGTGAAGTAATTTTCAAGATTTTGTCTGGACCAAGTGGATCACTCATGATTAGATCATAAGTCTTATATATGGATTGGTTCTCCTTTCCAACTCTAAGATTATCCTCAACCTCTTCCATGTGCTACAAGATATCGTTAATGCAAAGAACAATGAAATGATATGCAAGAAGAAAGATGATTGTTTGTCTTCCATTTTGCTGGTTGCTTTGTTTTCTATCTGATTGTTGAATTCATTCCATGTGTTTACCTGCATTCATGATGTTTTACTAAGGACTTATGTTAAATAGTGTGCATCAATTGTTTTGTTCATCGAGAATTAGATTGTACTATGTGATTGATCCCTCATCATAGATATTATTCGACCTTAACATTGATTCAGAGTGCTTCAAGATACTCAAGGAAAGAACTTGTTATGGTAATATATAACCACTGACCTCCTATGAAATTATATGATCTGATATTGCAAGAAACAGATCAATGTAAGCCAGGAAGTTAAGATTGAGGGCAACTCCTATGTTAAGCATATCAAATAAAGCATTGGCACAATGTGTCGAGACATAGAAAGGATAACAAATGATATTGATTAAGAACCACCATGTTCCAATGACATAGAATGCCAAGAACGAATCACCCTCAAATGATTTGTAAGACTCTTAATTGATTTCAAATATAATTGTCTCAATTGACAATTATCTATCCTAGTACTTGGTTATTTGATCTAAATCGAAGGGTAAAGTGACCGTATTCCCAAACTACTATCAAATTACATCACCAAAGCATTGACATCAGACGATGATACACGTTGATTTTCATTGAATACAAAATAGATTACTAACATTGAAGCCTGAATACTTATGGATGATAGAGCAAGGGTTGTGGATGTTAGAGGTATATCGAATCGATAGCTATGGAGGGAAAATGTATATCGGCTTAGTAGTTATATTATAATTTAACTCATATGTATTAATCCTTAGAGATTACAAAGCTATGAAACGGTGATAAACTTCTCTTCGAATTCCAATGTTAAATGATTTAGAAATATAAAGACTCCATAGGAAGGGATAAAATGTTGAAAAGTATAATAAATGGTAAGTATAAAGACCCGATTGTATCTAACTATAATTAGCATAGGTTGGGGATAGGTCAAATATGAAGATAAAAGAAATGATAGTAATATATGTGAGGTTCAAAATTATAATTGAATGTAATTGCAGAAGAGTAGATGTAGTGCTTGCTCATTAAGTTCAGATTTACCAATATGATTGAAAATAATGATAAGAATGTCCACTAACACTCCTTTTAAGGAGGTTATGGGCTCTGGTAAGTATAATGTTATTCACTTGAGGAATAGTAGAATAAGAAGTACATGTTAATAGAGATGATCCGTATGTTGGATCAAATTCCCTTATAATAATCGTTATCATTCGAACACCAGCAGGACACCACTTGAAATTTTGTACGGGTGACACCGTTGCTCATTTACTCATTGGGTGAAGTGGATGAAGAAAAGATCATGAGTATAGAGAAAGTGAAAGAAGTAGTGGCACACTCAAAGAATGTTGAAACGATAAAGAAGATGTATAGGTCGCAAAAGATAGACAGAAAAATTATGCATATAAAGGCAGACGAGATTAGGACTTTCATGCTGGTGATCAATTTCTGCTGAAAGTTTCCTTTGTGAAAGAGGCGATGCAGATAAGTAAGTAAGGAGCAATTGGCCCTCACTGTGATGAACCATTTAAATATTAAAGTAGGTCGGGAAAGTTGCATATAGGTCGATACTACACTTCTCTTTCAGAGGAGTGCATTACGTATTTCATATGTTCCTACTCAAGAAGTACAAGTATGATAATACGAACATCATTCGGATTAAGGGGTCTGACCTAGCCGCAAACCTCACTTTTGCCAAGTGTCCAATTCATATTATGTAACGTAAGGTACAACGTCGAAAGAATAAGCATGTACTCATACAAGTAGCATCACGTTCCACCACGACGAAGAAGTAACATGGAAGCTCGAGTTGGAAATGCGCCAAGAGTTCTTGCATCTGTTTAGTAGGTCCTCAACCTCATGCAAAATTCGAAGACGAATTTTCTTTTAAGGAGGTTATAATGTGACAACTCAAAAAAAAATAAAATAAAAAGAGAACATAAAACTAATGGGCATGTAACAGCCCATTAACCACAACTTAAATTAACCTAACTCTAAGCCCCTCTCTCCTTTTCATCAAGAGCCGCACGACATCTCCTTTCTTCCTCACACAAAGACATCTCATCCCCTCTCTTCAATCATCAGGTACAGGACTCAATGACTTGGAAATCTCTCCCCTCTCATCAAGTAAAGAGAAGTCCCCTCTTCCTCTTTCCGCTGGAAACCTTTTCCTTTTCCCTCACCTTCTTTTCGTTGTTGTCGATCTGCACAATAGGAGAGTCATTTCAAAAGGTGGGCAACATGACGGCGCTCGAACAATGAGGAGGACACGCCCATATGCCCACATCTGATTCACGCAAATCAAAGAAGGGACCACAGCGACACGAGGTGGGTGAACTGAAATCACCTTGCATGACCCCTGAATAACATTAAATAATGCCCTAATCGTACATGTAACGAAGAAGAGATAAAGAGGGTTCAAGTTTCTTGTTTTGCCTTGTTTGATTTCATGGATTCTTTGATTGATAGATTGATTTCATACATAATTCTGTTCTATTGATTGCTTGATTGATTGTTAGGAGCTAGGAACCTTTTTAGATTGGAATTGCATTATGATTTTAAGGAATTTCGTAATTTGAAGTTTCTGCAGGAACGCCTACCGGTCGACCGATTCTGGTGTGTTGTTAAATACCAATCGACTGATGTACTGATATCACTGACAATTCAATTTACACGTCGACCGATCGACCGGTCCCTACTCACCGGTCGAACGATCCTTACCCACCGGTCGACCATTCAACTGAACGGATCGACCGATCAAATTAGCCCCGAATCAACCTACCGGTCGACCGATCTTGACAGACCGATCGATCGATCCAAAGACCAAGGATTGAATAGAGGAACTCCCGAGCATTTACCCAGCTCACGTACCGCTTTAATGGGCGAACAGCCCAACCCTTGGGGGGGTTTGTGGCTGAGCGATACCGCACACCATCATTTAGCTATTGCAATTCAACCCAAGTACTCTCTTGCGGATCCATAAAACAACTCTCAGAAATCTTTTTCCCCTTTGGAAGATACAGGAGGGAAACAATCAACCTATTGATATTGGAAGACCAAAAAGATTCTTCCAATGTCTCATTTCTGAGTCCAATGGAATTCATAGGTATAGGAAGAAGCCCCATCAAATAGAGATTTTTTCTTTCGACCATCTTTCGATTGTTAATACGAGATATAAGGACCGCTACTACAAGCAGTACTACACCTTTGATCGTGAAATATCGATTGCTTGTTGAACCCTGTGAATCACGTGAAAGTAGGATACTCCAAATTCGGGGGTCAAAGAGTTTCATAAAACGTTCTTGGTGGAAAAAAATGTGAGTGAAAGATCCCACTGAATCGAATTTGATCCATGAATCTAAGAAATAGTGAGAATTCTTGATCTCTCTCAATATCTCTCTCAATTCGACGATCCAGGATTTGAATTGATGTCGTTTCATTGATTCCTCCTAAAGATTTTATTTCAATTGGAATTTGGTTATTTACGATGACTACTTAACTGGGGGATTCACTGCAAATACTAGTTTGGCTCATTATTGCCGTGACAACGGCCTACTTCTTCACATCCACCGCGCAATGCATGCAGTTATTGATAGACAGAAAAATCATGGTATGCATTTCCGTGCGGTCGATCGTTCTCCTGAACCGGTCGACCGATTCCCAGAAAACTTTTTTATTAGATTTATTAAGTATTTTATTTTTTAATCCTAATATTGTCTATGTACTAATGATCCTATTTTTCCGATCCCACAGAGATTTATCCCTGATTTTCAAGATCTGTTCTTTTATTTATTCATTTCTTATTGATCTTATCGTATCCATTGAGCAAAGAACAAAGAGCCATAAGTTATTAAAAATGATTAATAAGTTCAGATGGAAGATTAACAATGGGTTGCTAGTCCAAACCAAGTGCAGCAAGATAAGGGTAGCTCCTTTGGTCATGGTTCGATCACCCACTGTTCCACACAAGGTCGTATCGTTTGCTCGGCATACCCCAAGAACTAAAGACACCTAAAGTCACCCTAATTTCTAATAATAGACCACGATCAAGAAGCATGATTAAGTCAAGTCAAGTTATCGTCATGATTTCCAAGTATGCATGATTTCAAGTTTACTAAGCATCATTTGATTCTCATGATTTATGATATTCTCTGATTCTTATTTTGATCTATGGTGCTACCATGTTATCCTTTCAAATTCAAGTCAAGCATGATTATTTATCTTTAATTATTCTATTCATGTTATACATTATATATCATGTGGTTTCCACTATGCTGTAAAGCTTACGGGAGGACCTCCTCCCCTGTGCCTGATTTCCATAGGATCAAGTCAGTGATGAGGTAGAGTGGATGTGTGGTGACGAAGCTCTGACGACAAGGCAACACATGAACTACATGACTTATTAGTTTCCTTTTACCTTTCACATTTTAGATTCATGATGTAAAACTTATTTTATTTCTTAGAAATGATATAGCAATTTTTAGACTTCCGCAAACTAAAATTATTCTTTTTTTTTTATATTTTCTTTCTTCCACTGATGTTTCGGTTCTTGACTGAGATATGGTCAATATTATGATCAAAGTCATAGAAGGTCGTAACGTTTTCAGGTTAGTCTTCGCCACGTGACGGGGGTCGATTTGGGGGTGTTACAATACATATGTTGCAAGGAATTCCATACAAGCAACTTAACATATTTCGGATTTAACCTATGAATAACTATAATTTTAAAATAATTAATTTTTAGTAGAGAAAATGGCATATAAACCTTTAATATTAGAACAATTCAAAATAGACAAATCCTAATAGAAAATTAACTGCCTTGTGACGACAAGCAGAGCAATAGCGCAATTTCTGTTATAAATAATACAATTAATTACTTCAAAAAGTTAATCAGATGAAGTTTTCTAAGCTATTTTTTATGACAGAATCGAGACACATGAGAATAATTTGATTTTTGTAGTAAGCAAATGAACATGGATGCACAATTTTAATGGCAACAATGTTTGTGACCAATTTATTTTTTCTATGGTTACCAAATGGATCCTTATAACATTATTATGAAAACAAATGAGTGAATAATTAATGAATGCATAATTTAAATGACAACGAATTCTTGACCGGATATTTTTCAGCACCACTATAATAAAAACAAAATAAGCAATATCAATCACAAAAAAAAAAAAGAAAAAAAACATAGCTTGACAAGGCTTGATTGTGATCCGAGTGGCACTGAGAACACACACCACAATATATATGCTTCCCCTTTCTACGTATTTATAGGATAACACTTGATTATGGATCATGGAGTTGGTTACTTTTTTTTCTAGGATTAATTATATGGATTATGGATCAGTTGAGAGGCGATTCGGCGTGGTGTAACATCTGAAAACAAAAGCTAGGAAAGATTCCTCTTGTTGATTATTACCAACGCAGACAAGGAGAGAGTGACACGTACGATGAGAAGTTGAATTTATAAACTTACTTAATTATTGATTATTGGGTTATTTCCTTCATCTTTTAAATTATCATAATTTTTAGTATCTAATTTTAAAATATGAACTTATGATATCGTTAAATTTTATCGTATTTTCTACTTAACTTTTTTATCATTTTTATTTTTCTCATTTATAAAAAAATTAAAATACCCTTTCACGAACTCTTGTCATTTTTAATATTAAAAATAATATAAAAATATAAAATATAAAACTTCTACCGAATGGAGGGCATTAATATATATAATAATAAATCTAAAATATTTTATTTGTTTTAGTTCTTTTCTATTATTTTTAACATTAAAAAAAAGAGTTCGTGGAAGGGTATATTAATATTTTTGTAAATAAAAAAATAAATATAATAGAAAAGTTAATAAAAGTAGACGGAATGAGTAAAGTGAAAAAATGATAAAGTTTGGAGATATAGTAAGATAAGTTTATAATTTAAGGTTAGATATAGACAATCGTGATAATTTAGAAAAAAGTTTAAGAAAATAATACATTGGGTATTTGGTATAATTCTATATTACTAATTTATTAATTATCGTAATCTAATTGAATTTATTATTATATTGTACTTATCAATCTCCTCCAATTTTGACGTCATAATCAAGTTCCGTTATGTGATGGATCGGAACGCGAGGAAAGTAATTTTGATCGTGAATATTATTTTCATTGACCGATCAAACTAAGTATTTGAAATTTCTTACGAAATATACTTTTTTACCGATCTTTCGTAGTTGACTGTTGTTTACGTAATACGCACAAGGGTAAAAACTTTACAGAACATCTTGAATAATAAAACATCAATAAAATAAAATTAATCATTTTATTTATCATATTATTCACTAGCTACTCTTAAAATTGTTAAATAATCTAAGTTTTTGCCCTGGTCTTAGAAAGTGGCTGGATTAGTACTCTTAAATTTGTTAAATACCGAAGTTAACCATCTGGATACATCTTTTATGTCTCAGCATTATATCTATCATTTAACAACTTATTTTTTTCCTCTAATCTAGATTTCTTTTATAACATATAAAAAATGTAAAAGTTAATTTAATTACATTTATCTATATCTAGCTTTCAGTTAGTTAAAAATTATATTCCTTTTCTCAATTGACTTAATTTTTCCAAGGGTAGCTTAAGTTGTGTTACCAAATCACATTTTTCATGGCATGAGACTACTTTTACCTTCTAACAGTCATTTCGTGGCCTAAATAGTCTTGAAATCGAGTTAGAAAAAAAAAATGTCATTCTTTCTTGATCATGGTTAGGGTGTTCAGTGGGTCGGGTCGACCTGCGAACCCGACCCGACCTTAACTCGACCTTGGGTTAGGTCGGGTACGAGTTGGAATTTTTCGACCGAGTCGACTCGAGTCGACACCCGACTGTTTTATTTTTTTAGTTTTCAGCTTATATTTAAATAAAAATTAAAAAAATATTAAAATAAAATATTTTATATTTGTAAAATAATACTTATATTTTAAAAATTATTTAAATCTTTTTGAAATAAATATTATATAATATTTTTATATTAAATAATAAAACAATAAGAATTTTTTTTAAAAGAAATGGTAGTTGGATAACCCGACATACCTGACCACCCGAATCGATCCAAGCCTTCAAAGAGGACTGACCCGACCCGATCAAAATCGAACGAGTCGGGTTGGGTCAAACTCGACCCATGAACACATTCAAGGTTTATTACTTGGGCATAGTTTAATGCCACAATTTTTTGTGACTTTTGCACGTCGTTACACGTCAATATTTCCTTTGCATTGGTTGTCATGCTCTATCATGACTATTGTTATAAGACATTAAGGTACTTTTAAGTTTTTATTAGTACTCGAGAACTAATCGATTAGATAAAAAAGTTTACTTTGGTATTCGAAATGATGAAAATTTAAAAAGTTGATTTGATAGATAAGTTTTAGTAGATGTTTGGATAAAAAGTAATAAATAAAAATATTATGTATTTATTTATTTAAAACTTACATAAATTTTAAGATTCAAATATAATATATTTTTTCTAAAAATAATTTAACATTTTAATTGGATCTCGTGATGTCCAGCGTGCTTACACCATTGATTGGAACTCCTTAAACATATAGGATGTTCAGAAGTTGTTTGCAAATATCGGATGGTTGCCACTTTTGTCTGTCGAGGAGCATGTATATCCTCGCCTTATTCATCATTTTTTTATGCGAACATGGCGATCACTAATGAAGTTATTATCACCTATGCTCTTGACGTGACTATTCATTTTGATCGTGATTTACTTTGTCATATCATTGACAATCCTTGTCCACTACTGGACCTCTATCAGTTTGTCACTCATGGGTGGCCTTACGATTACCTTCTAATTGAGGATGGTCGTGTGGTGTTTGGTGGATGGCTTGAACATTGTACCGTAGACTCTACACATAAGTATCTATATCCATCTATGAAAATGGCTCATCATATTTTGAGTCATATGATTAACCCTCGATTAGGACACTATATAGAGGTCATTCACTTTGATTTGTTCTTTCTTCGTTGTCTCTGTATATGAGATGCATCCTTTCTCCATTTTGGCCATTGTCTTTCATCACGTAAAGTACACATTCCAAAAAATATCCTCTGGTACTAGTGATCGTTACCCTTTATACGTTGAAGCATGGATTACTAGGATTATAGTTCATTTCGGTGTTAACATTCCTACGAGAGAAGTACATCCTGCCCCTGTCCATGGGATGCCGTCAGTTCTACGACTCTGCATCGAAAGAATTTTTGTTTGGACGTTGACGATAGGAATGATGCCCTTTCTGGAGGCAGAGAGCTAGTGCTCCTAAATACTAACGCCATATCGGAGGCTAGATCTAGTCGTCAGCCCAGTTCGCTTCCGAGACATGCATCGACTTCGCATGAGGGACTTTCGCACTATTCCACATCGACTTTGCATGGAGCCTACGACTTCATTACTCTTTCACAACAGGTGGATGCCATAGACTGTCGGATGACTTCCATGGATTGTTGAGTTTGGAGGATGGAGGGAGACTCGCATTATTTTGTTGGCTCCCTTCCGACCTTTTATGATTCATAGGGATTCATTCCTCCAATGGTTCGTTATGATGATAGTCCCGACGAGATATAGGCGTTGGTTGGTTTAGGTTGCCTCCGTTTTTGATGATGCCAAAAAGGGGAGAAGTTTATGTTATGATGGACGATTATGTTAATGTTCTTATGTTTCTATATTGTACTAGACGATTATGTGTTCTTATGTTAGACGATGACGAATCTTATGGATGACTATGTTATGATTGTGTCATGCACCATTTTGTAGTGACTTTTTGTCACATATATTCGTATATGAACACTTGATAGATGCATTATGAGGTCCTTTGCTTATGATGGATGTACTTTGACGATTTCTTATATCTTATGGTCATTGTGATTACATTGCTTCATATTGATGTCATTGCGATTATAATTCTTTCTATTGTCATAACATTATCAAAGCCATGTATTCTTGGGGAAGAAATCTAAAGAATGCATAGATGTAGGGGGAACATACTTATAATTTGTTTATCATTGTTTCTCCTCTATTGTCCAATTAGTTTGTCATCATAAAAAAGGGGGAGATTGTTGAATCCTATTTTCCCTTCGAGTTTTGATGATAACAAATTCAATTGGACATAAAAGTTATTAATCTATGCTTGAGTAATGATTGTGCATGTGTAAGATCAAAATGAGTTTATGTAGATGAAATCATAAAGTTAAAACGTTAAAAAGAAATTTTTTATACTGATCGGTTGACCAGCCTTATAGATCGGTCGATTGATATTGAAGGAAAATTGTCGAATGTGTGCCGATCGAAGGATCGATCAATACTGGTTGACTGATCATCAATTTAGAAATAATGTCGCAATATTGACGGTTGATAGTTCGATCGAGGCACCGGTCGATGGACCAAAAGGAAAATGAAGTTCAAGATAATGTCGCGAAGACGACGGTCGATGGTTCGATCGTGACACTATACAGAATCCAAATTCAAGTTATGTTGGGAAGATGACAGTTGATGGTCCAATCGTGACATCGGTAGATCGATCAATTGAATATAGAAATTCAAGTCATGTCGCGAAGATGACGGTCGAAGGACCGGTAGTGTCACCGGTTGACCATCCAGTGGAAAAGAATAATTCAAAGCATGTTGAGAAAATAGATGATCGAAGGAACGGTCGAAGGATCGATCGATCGGTCAAAAGAGACAAATAAAAAGAACTGATCGACTGGTTAGAAGCAGCTATAAAAAAAGTGAAATGACGGTCGATCAATCTCAAATTGGAATGAACAGAAACAGCTATATTTTATTGTATACTTTTTGCAAACGTTTTTAGACGTATTCAACACATAAAGAAACTTATAAAAAAAGTGTCAAAGTCTGAGAAAAAATTATCCACGCAAGAAAAATCTCTCTAAAGCTTCTTTCAAGTTCAAAATATTCTCTTGAGTTCAAAGGTGCAAATTCATCCCTTTCTTTTCTAATTTTAAGTGAGAGCATCTTTTGAGAAGAGAGTTGGAGGGATATGTTGTATGATTCAGTGAAGTTGAGAACTCTTGTAAGAAGATTGTGTCATGTCTCTTGAGCAAAGTAGATGGTATGTTGTATAAAAAGGATTATTCTCTTTCTACCAAAAAAGAGAAAGCTAGTGAATTTTCGACGGTCTCATAGACGAGAAGTCGGAACAGAGATGTAAGTTAAGAAGTTTGATTGAACCTCGTCAACACATTGTGTCTCTTGTGTTTGCGCTTTCTCTCTTATTTGCATTGTCATCATTCTTATGATTTTGATGAAATTATTTTTGAGATTTATGAGTAAAACTTTAAATCAACAATTCACCACCTATTCGTGCTTTTGATCCTACGTATAATTTATAGAAAAGTGGTGAATTAACCAGTAGCAACGGGTGATAAGGAGAAATAAAATATTATTATCTAAGCTATATAAAAATCTTTAATTTTATTTACATGAAAATGCATTTCTGAACGTTAGTTAACAACACGGTCCGATAACCCAACTCGGACTACACACTTGACACACCATTTATATATTTAGTTACCACAAGATACATTATACTAATACAATTTTTTATATCAAAATGGGCTCCATTAACAGCGTCATAGTTTTGTCCTTGGTATATCCATCTGGCTTTCCATACCTGTCATCATGTTGATACACGCGGCGGGCGATTCTACCCACATTGATGTAGTGGCGGAGCTAGGAATGATTGTCACTGGATTCATCAATTAAGAGCCGATAGAAATATTTTGAAATTTTTTATACTCACATAAATTTTATTCTAAGATTTTGAATTAATATTTTTTTAGAAAAAAATTCATATCATGCATGTATATAAATTTTTATAAAAACATAATATTAAATGATAAAAATAGCAAACTTAAAAGCTAGTAACTTTTTTTAGATGTATATATACTCAATAATTAATATTATCATAATAAGATTAATAATGTTTAATATAAAAAATTAATAAAGAGCTGGGAGGTTAAAGATTTCATTAAAAAATAAAAAAGAGCTTGTAATAATAGGGGAAGTGGGGGGGCGGAGTTTTGAACCTAGGGTGGGTGCACGTACCATCATTGTTGCCACTAAGAGAACAATTGCGAATATGTGATTGAACTTGAACACACATTTATATATACGTTTAGAAATGTCAGTGCCTGCACGTGTGTCACGGGGCGTTTCCCGTGACACGAAGCGTGAAGCCTCGCGGCACCAGTGCCGCTCAACTTATAGCCCCCGGCCGCTTAGCGCCGAAAGCATGGAACACATGCAGCCGCCCCGCACTGCGTAATATTGCGGAGTACCAAATTATCCGCCCTTAGGGCATTTATCTTGTAAGGCCGTCCTTATGAATGGCCAAGTAGGTGACGTTCCCGTAGGATACGTCTTTTGCATCTTCAATATGTAACAAGACTCCTATACCTACGGTACACTGGGAGGAGTTCACTAGTGCCTTCCGAGGCCCAATTGTATGTTATGTTTCATCATATTTAATACAAGTAAGCTTTCCTTTAATTCTAGTGTCATGGCCTTGAGCGTGGGGTGGCAACCCACATCGGTGTCCCTTCGTGGCGTCCCGTGGTCCCTTCGTCGCCCCTTCGGACTTTAAGCGCCCAAGCGCCTACATTAGTGCCACAACGCGCTAATGCCACGGTCTCGTGACGAGTAGTCCAACACTCTAGTCATGTCCGTGATTGAATGCCTATAAGAGCGACTCTCGGCATAGTCGTCTCGACCATAAGACTTCCGCTGCAAACTCAAAACAAGCTTGGCTAGGTGCCTATCCGCCTAGTCGCCGCACGTGGTCTAGTGTCCGAGAATGACCCCGTGACAAGTGGTATCAGAGCAGTTCTTCTTGCTCGGATTACCCAGCGACGATGACTCGCTTGTGTCGTCGCAACGTGCCCTGGCGTAGGAAATGTGCTTCCGCTCAAATACTCCATCACGCCCAGGCGCACTGTTACCATGGTCTTTGATCGTGGACGCCAACGAAGAATGCATGGCAAGCTTCCTCGCCGCACGCCCAATCGTGCCCCGCAGCATGTTCCTCATACACCCGTGTCGTGTCAAGGAACGTTCGTCATGCATCATGATGGCGGATTGATCGCCCCGCCTAACCGGGATGGTCATGCGTCGCTCACTCGAGCAGATCAACCACCCCAGGTATACAGTCGGGAATCCTGAAGTGTCGCGCTGCGTCAAAGAGTGGCCATATGCTCCGCATGATGGTCTTGCGCTGCTCTTATCATGAGATCGCTTACACGAGCGTCGTGTAACTCGGAGGACCCGTGTCACATTCAGGGACTGTCGGTTATGCACTATCATGACGACCTGGCGCTGCTCGGTATTTCGTGACGTCGCATCGCATGCCCAGTCATGCAACGTGAAATGCATAACCGCTTCACGGGAGAAGTTGGCTTAAAGACAAATATCAAGGTTCATGGTCCCTTTTCGGCCAAAGAATATCGTCCCTTCGGCCAAGGAGCATCAATCATAAACATCTTATCGTGCCGCAGCATCGCCTGCCACGCCACGATGACTTTCAGGAATGGAGCAAAGCGTTGATTACTTGCAAACACTCGCGGACGAGCTGTCAGCCTTGCCTGCCTCGTCAAGTGTCGCCCCGCAAGCGGCGCAATGTCATCCATCGAGGAGTGGGACGAACCTGATACATGTCAACGCAAATCGACGCCTCAACTCAGCGACCAATTTGGCAAATGGTCTGAGCATCGAGCATCGGCGAACCTTGGCATGCTGCTGTCAAGAGTTCTGCCGCCAACCGAAGGAAGGAGTGCCCTTTCCTTTCGGACATCGCCTCAAGTAATCGAAGCGGCCTCCGAGGATCGCAATGCGAAGCTTTCGAAGGACACATTGGCGATGTCGTCCCTTCGAATGGAGATGGAGGTAATGTTGGGAGCTCATGCCACGAGTTCACCAATCTAAGCGGAGCGTCTTCACAAGCATCCGCACGGATCAGTGAAGGCCCGGAACGGCTACTCTTTTGTAAGGGCCAAGCCGCCCGGTGGACGAGTATGTCAAAGGTGTATGATCTAGGATGACAAGCACAATGACATTACTTTGTCCAAGGTGCGGACGGACGAGCATCTAAGGTGCATCCTCTTCGTGAACGAGCACAACGATCTCGCCCCGTCCATACCCCAAAGGGATTGTCAAAGCTTCAAAGGAGGTCTCAGGATCGGAAGAAGGCATATCCCAAGAACCCTGCAAGATGTGGCAAACTCAGGATGTCGTTACCATCGCGACAATATAGAATGTGGCAAACATGCATCCCAGACATGGGACGGAAGAATTGGCAGTTCATCAATTATGCATGCCCTGACAAGTTGGGACTGGAGGTCAAGATTGCATTGTTCAACATCGGCCAGATGGACATGTTGAAGGAGGAAGTGAAAGGAATCACCGAGCTCCACCTACAGTGTTCCCAGGAGGATGAGGACCCAGTGTTGGTGCTCTTCAAGCAGAGGGGTTAGAAGCTTTGGACTAGGAAGGAGTTGGAACGACCGGATCGTCCAACCTCCGCTCACTAGTCGACGCTGCCAAGTCAATCGGAACAAGTGCCATACCACCAAAGCCCTTGGGCAAGGGCAATGGTGGGGGAGAGAAGCTCAAGTCGCAAGGAGGAAGCTACTTATGCCGAAGATAAAGATCGCCCATCGAAGCAGGAGAAGCGAATCGAACCACAGGCACATGTGGGGAGACCCTCATCGTCGCTCACTATAGCGACTGGGAGTGGACAAGGTGCGGAATGTTACACCAAAGAACCTTGCTCCACCTCAAACCGTCGAGATATCTCTTGTCCACCAAGGGGAAGGTGGAGATGTTCTCAAGGCTCGGCGGACGAGGTACTCAACGTTGCAGCCATCTGCAACTTGGAGATAGCGAATTGAACCACAAGAGAACGTGGGGAAACTCTCGTCGCCCACTATGGCGACTTGGATGGACAAGGCATGGATTGTCAGATCAAAGAACCTTGTCCCGCCTCAAGATTGTCGAAACATCAGGTGATCACCAAGAAGGAGGTGGTCCTGCGCTTTTCATTCGGCAGAGGTATGGAAGACTCTACGTTGCAATCATTTGTAACATAGAGACGTTGAGTCAAGCCCACAAAGAGACCTGAAGCGTCCCAGAGTATCCGTGGGAAGACTCTTGTCGCTCATCATAGTGACCCCAGGCACTCGAAGCAGACAAGCTACAAACATCGACATCGGAGAGCTTGTGCTGTTTCAAGCCGTCGAAATTCAAGAATGATCATCGAGGGTGAGATGGTCCCGTACTTTGCATTCGACGGAAGGGAGACCTTATGCTGCGGCCATCCGCAACATGAAGGCATCGAGTCAAGTCATGCAGGTCGAATGGCGAGACTCTTCATCGTGTTCTACACGACCCTGAGGCAACTCTTCTCCGCACTATTTCTGAAGGCATACAAGAGTTGTTTCACCCCCAAAGAAGCCAAACCACACAAGTTGACGCTGCGCAAGTCGAAGAGAAGTGAAGCCAACAGAGACTTGATGGACGGATAGTTGCTTGATGAAGTCAGACCGCACATGGCGGACTCCACTGGCGCTGCACAAGTGATGACCCCGGATTGGACGAAGGATCAGCGAGCGAAGCAGGCCTGAGGGAGGAGTCCTCAGCGAGACCCCAAGGAGCGAGCATTTCTGGCGTTGCGTGATGCTGGTGAAGTTGAAGTCAAGGCAAAGAAGGCAGAATTGAACGAGACAAGCGAAGTCAAGACTCAAGACGAAGACCCCGAGGAAGCCCGGACAACGGCGTCGGGGGCGTCGCCGACTTTGGTGGAGGAGAATGTCACGGGACGTTTCCCGTGACACGAAGCGTGAAGCCTCGCGGCACCAGTGCCGCTCAACTTATAGCCCTCGGCCGCTTAGCGCCGAAAACATGGAACACATGCAGCCGCCCTGCACTGCGTAATATTGCGGAGTACCAAGTTATCCGCCCTTAGGGCATTTATCTTGTAAGGCCGTCCTTATGAATGACCAAGTAGGTGACGTTCCCGTAGGATACGTCTTTTGCATCTTCAATATGTAACAAGACTCCTATACCTACGGTACACTGGGAGGAGTTCACTAGTGCCTTCCGAGGCCCAATTATATGTTATGTTTCATCATATTTAATACAAGTAAGCTTTCCTTTAATTCTAGTGTCATGGCCTTGAGCGTGGGGTGGCAACCCACATCGGTGTCCCTTCGTGGCGTCCCGTGGTCCCTTCGTCGCTCCTTCGGACTTTAAGCGCCCAAGCGCCTACATTAGTGTCGCAACGCGCTAATGCCACGGTCTCGTGACGAGTAGTCCAACACTTTAGTCATGTCCGTGATTGAATGCCTATAAGAGCGACTCTCGGCATAGTCGTCTCGGCCATAAAACTTCCACTGCAAACTCAAAACAGGTTTGGCTAGGTGCCTATCCGCCTAGTCGCCGCACGTGATCTAGTGTCCGAGAATGACCCCGTGACACGTGCAGGCACAGACGGGCACCTTGTGATTGATGGTCAGTTGGACACATTCTTCACGTGTTCTTGAGTAGTGGAGGCAACAGACCTGTCCCAATTTAGAGCTCCAGTTGGTTCTGATCAGTTCTCGAACCTCTTCTCGTGCCTTGTTTTCTGAAACATTTTTCTCTCGCATGTATAGCATTCAACAGATTTCAGTTCTCCTCTTGCAAGCTCATCCTGTTTATGTGTATATATGATCGATGCATCGTGAATTAATCGTTAAAAAAACAAAATAAAGGAGAAAATTAACCAGAAGAAGGTTAATTGCTTATATTTGTAAAATTGAACATTACCATTGATGTCCCTAGATCATTACAAAGACGAAAGATTGTCAAGGAGTTCTGCAACGCGTCGTGGTAATTGTTGGTCAAGGTTTTATATCTGCTTGAGACACGTCCTTGCTCGTGGAGCGGGCAACGGTGTGAGCTATGTCGCATCCAATACTCATCCAGGCGTTGTCCAAGTATTCCTCAAACTTCGGTGTGTGGCCGTGATGATACCATTTGGATTCCACCAGATATCTCTTGCATAATTAAATCTAGCCACTAGGATTACCCAAGAGAAAAATATTAGTGCTCACCAAATTATGCATGCAAAGTTCAAGTGATTTGAGGCTACGAGCCATGCATGTCTTTCTTACTGCTGCTTTGAAGTGTGGAATTACGTTCAACCCCCTCTTCTTCATGATCTTGTAAGCCACGTCGTTGGACATGTTGTGAAGTGCGAGGAAAACTATCTTCATGTAATCCGAAAGTTGTTTAACCGCATCAACTTCCCATCTGAACGAATCACCATGCACCAAGTTATGCACATAAATGTTAGAAAAAACATGAAACTTCATCAATTTGTTACGAATATATTATCAGGCGGATTTATAAAGGTGCAAGTTATTACCAGCACTAGGTTACTAATACTACACATGTATCACCTGTCGACAGCACGAGTGAACAGTTCGAGCTCATCCAACATTACGTAGAGATCATAAACGCATCGATTGCTGTTATAAAACAGTTCACCTTCGTGGTCCCCTCCCTACAACTCGAGAACTCCGGTTCGAAGGCTGCACCGATGGTCCAAAATTAGTTCTCCATAAGTTTATCTCTACATATGCCCAATGCCGAGGTCACTCCACCTGCAACGTTTCATAATTCGGCCTCAATTTAGTTGTCGAATCTTAAGCAGCGTTACTTTCATAACCTAATTACACAAAATATTATAATAAAAAATATAATAATAATAATAATAAAGTTCAATAATATAAAACATAGCGAAAGACTTCATAATGAATAAAATCTTAAGATAACGATACTAGCCTGTGTGCCACATAGGCTCTACGTCAAGACCTAACAAAGAGTTCGTAATACATAACTGAGCTCGAATAAAAGTATACGACTCAAAAGTCTATAGGCCATATATACTTGACTCTCTATGAGTCAATATCATAATATAAAAGATTAAAAGATAACTTGAGTCGTAATCCGATCATTACATGTGCAATGTCTCTGTCATGCGGCTCTCGCCGTCGAACTTAAGCCTCGTCCATATTTACATGGATCTATAGAGTGTAGGAGATTTCTCCTATTAGAGTATGTTGAGGCCCATGCATGATATAATTCTATAACATAATTTTTACATGTCATGGCATATGCATTTCATCATCATGGAACATAGATCATATGCATGCTATGAGCTACTTATGCACACTATATGCCATGTGAACATATCATCATGACAAGATAAGATAAACATGTAACATCATAAACATTATGTCAAAGTATATCATAATTTATTATTATACTTAGGCACATCATCATTTATCTTGCTTTACTTTAACATCTTATTGCATAACATCATATGATAATAGAACATACATTAGCATCCTTTTTGGTGCTTTCATTATTATCATCTTCATTTTACAATGTAATCTTTACTTTTATTCCATGCCATAAGTCACACTTAGGAACACACTCATCGTAATAGTGGGGATTTTATTCCACGGAATGCACACTATAATAGTGAGGACTTTATTATAAGAAATACACACACTATAATAGTGAGGACTTTATTCCAAGAAAACACACACTTTATGATGAGTGACATTGTTGCTTGGAAAGTACATACACACATGTAATACTTTACTTCTTAGGTTTTGGTCCCCTTGAAGTACATACGTAAGTGTAAGATTTTACTTTCCATTTTATTTCATCTTTTCATCTTCTATCTTTGGTTAGATAGCTTCTTATTTTGGTGATTGAGAAGACCATGTTGATTCGTGGGACTTGACTAGCTAGGCCAGGATCTTTTTGTCCCATTAAAAGTACAAACCACGATGGGCCGATATTACTTCCTCGAGAATACATCACATAAGCTAGCAAGTGAAGAATTTATTCCTCTCCACGATTACAACAAGACACTTTTATACCAATCCATTTTTTAATTACATTCATCAATACATACAATCATTCAATATATGTTGCATGTTTTAATCCTATTTAAGATTATACATACTTCAAATCATGCTAAGTGTGGACATTTCAAACATATACATCTCTTGGACTGGTCACGGCCGAGCCCATGCTTGGGAACGTACCTTGGTTTGGCACGGTCAAACACTTAGGCATTTTCTAATGACAGTATAGGTCATGGCTGTGCTTCAAAACGTCACGACCGTGCCTAGGCCTTAAACCTTCATGGTTGGCAATTTTTCCTGCACGATTATCACTACAAGAAAATCGAAGAATAGCGATCCAATGAATGAGACACTACTGCGGCGCTATTGAGTCTCTGGAACATATAGCATCACTATAGCATTTAAATAGTGCCGTTAAAATGAGGCACCGTTAGTCGGTGGCTAATGGCATCGCAATAGAGCCAACAAAAGAGGAGACGTTACTAGCGCCAACGGTTGACGCTATCTCGACATTACGAAGACACGTGATGTCTGGTTGGGAGCAGTAGACATACATCGCTAAGGAGACGCTAACGTGGTGTGACATAGGAGACGCTACTCCGACGATCAAGAGACGCTAACATTATGCGTTAGTTGATGCTATTTTAGCGATTCTGTGAGGCCAACATCATGTTTGTTGCATCGCTAATGAGACGCTAAGGTGACGCGATGTGTCGACGAGAAGGAGACATTAAAGTGATGCTAAGGACGATATATTTAATATAAAGTCGATTATTTTGGTGACACTAGGGTGACGCTATGGAGGCGCTAACTGTAGATTCTTTTGACCCATTACAGTTGTTGGAGCAAAGTTTTTATGCCCTATATAATTATATTTTAATTATACAAACCTTGAAAGATTAGAGTTATATTTAAAATTTCAAAAAATTTTAAATAGAAATGAGTTGCTTTATATAATTATATTTTAATTATACAAACCTTGAAAGATTAGAGTTATATTTGAAATTTCGAAAAAGTTTAAATAGAAATGAGTTGCTTCATGTATAAATTTTTTAATTAATATTTGTTTATGTTCTCATGAGATTTATATTAATGAATGAATATACAAGTTCTAGATAATTCTCTTATCTTTCTAGAGAATCAAATCTCATTTGGATACTGATATGAAAAGTATCTATAAAAGATTAAAGGTCTAAAATATTTTATTTGAATTGGATAATTTTGTATACTGAACTTTGAATCAATATTTGACTATGATATCATTAGATTTTTGCAATGATGAATATCAAAATTGTAGAGAATTCTGTTAGCTTTCTATGGAATAAAAAATAATCTCATTTGGATAACGGTGCAAAACGTTATGCTTAAAATAGTACAAGACAATCGACCAGTCAACGCGCAGAATGCCCATAACGGTCATATTTTGACCTCAAAATTAGGAAACAAGCCCCAACGGCTAAATGGAGATAAGAAGGCTATAAAAGAGGACCCAAATGTGTAAGAATGATCAAGACTTTCAAGGAAAAGTGGGAAGAACATTTGAGAAGTCCATTTGAATTCTAAATTGTAAACCTTTTATTTCTTTCTCTCTTACTCTTGTGCGAGGTTCCAAATTGTAACAGAGAGATTGTGAAGTGTTCTTGTGATATTGTAATAGTTGTTTAGCTCATGAGTGAAAAGTGATTGTGTCTTACCTCTTGAGAGAAGAAAGACGAGTGAAAGCTTACAAGTGAAAGAGGTGTGCCTTACCTCTTGAAAAGGAGAAAAGATAAGAGTTGTGGAGGATTTCTTCCTTGCTCCATTTGGAACAAAGGAAGGGACTTAGTAGAATTTCTGACGGTCTCGAGATAGAGAAGTCAGAGCGGAGATGTAGGCCAAGGTGCGACGAAAGAAAGATGAGTGAAAGTCTACAAGTGAAAGATGTGTGCCTTACCTCTTGAAAAGGAGAAAAGACAAAAGTTGTGGAGGGTTTCTTCCTTGCTCCATTTGGAACAAAGGAAGGGACTTAGTGGAATTTCTGACGGTCTCGAGATCGAGAAGTCAGAGCGGAGACGTAGGCCAAGGTGACGAACCTCATCAACAAACCATCGTGCACCTTGTGTTTGTCTTTCTCTCTCCCTCTCTAAAAAAGGAGAATGATGCATTCTTAATTCAAATAGATACTTTAAAAAAGAAAAATGATGCATTGTTAATTCAAATAGATACCTTAAAAATGAAAAATGATTCTCTTTCATTATCTTGTGCATCTTACGAATCTTTAAGAGTTGAGAATTCAAAATTGATTGTATTGCATGATGAGTTACAAAAGAAAAATATTTCTATAAAAAAATTACTAGTTCTTGGAAAAACATTAAGAATGTTAAGAAGTCTATTCTTGTTATCAAAACTCCTATAAAAAATGTTTCTCATGCACCACAAAAGAAAAATGATTCAAACAAAAATTTTAAAAACACAAATGGATATTATTTGAAATGTTCTTATTATTTGAAACCTAAGCATTCTCATGAATATCATTTGGAAAATAAACCCTCTTATGATAGTTCTCTTGGTGTTAAAAATTCTCATGTCTTCCATAATGATACTTTAAAGTTTGAATATCATCATTATCACTCTATTAGATCATCTACTATTTGTCATTATTGTAATTCTCATGGTCATTCACTACAAGAAAATAGGTTATTACAGACGGTCAGAACGTCTGTAATTTGGCCAGAACCGTCGAAAATGACATTTCCCACGATTTTTTCGACGGATAACGTCCGAGCGAAAATGAGGCATTGCAAACTATTTGCAACGGTTATTTCTGAACCGTCGTTATCTTCGACGGTCCAGTTGGCAGGTGCGACCGTGGGACGTTGAAGATTTAAGATGGTTTGAGCTGTCGATATGTATCGACGGTTTGAACTATCGATACTATCGACGGTTCAAACCGTCGAAAACTCATATCGACGATTTGATCTGTCGACTCCACAATTGATTTTCGACGGCTCAAACCGTCATTAACTTTAGACGGTTAAAACCGTCGATGCTTAGTGATGGTTAAGATCGTCTATAAGCTTGCACGGACGGTTAGAATCGTCGATAAGTATCGAAAAAATTATTTATCGATAATTAATTTTCATTCTGAAGGTTTTAAAGAGAGAAAAATGAGTATAAACAATGAGTATAAACAAAGAGTAGAGAATAGAGAATAGACCACCATATTGATTTGGATCACCAACAGTAAGTAATCTGTAAATCTTTTAGACTCGAGATATGTCAACATAAAAAGAAAGGAAGTATACTTGCTCACAATTTTATGAGTTCCCCGGCATCAATGCAATTACATGAGAACAACTTAAAGACAATACTTTTAAGCAGGATAAAGTATGGCTAAATTAAAGTCCTAACCCATTTTTTAGAAGTACACAAAGTTTACATGAAGCAACTAGGGAAATAGTAGTGGTATATGAAAATTGCACAAACCTTTGATAACTTCCCACCAAGGTGAGTGAACTTTGATGGATTGTTAAGGTACTCAAATACTTGTTCAAGCTCTTGCTTTGCATCATCACAACCTTTGACATCCTAGTTTGAAGGTTTTAACATTCTGGACAAGGTTAACAAAATTTATCAGTGTTGGAAGTTGAACACAAACAAGACAGATGACGACAAGACAAGCAAAGAACTTAATTGTCGTTCCGGTATGAAAGTTGGAGACCGCTTGACTGTTTCAAGTTTTTACTTATTTAAGGCTACACATACATGTCATCTGTGGGTTTATATATGCCATTTCTAGTCTGTGGTGCTTTCCTAATTCTCTTGCTTACACATTATGCCATAAAATACTGTTACTGCTACTTGAACCTACATTTGTCAGTCCTACATGGGGATCCTTATCCGTTAGATTTCCACATCGATGGAGAAACAAATCGACCACAAAAAACTTATCTTGCCCCCACAACAATAAATGAAGCCCGAGACATGTGGGGCTGCAAGGGTGATCCATAGATCCCTTTTCTAATCCACACATCATGCAAGTTGTGTTTGTACTTTGTTGCTGATGTCTGAAATAAACATTTCACAATAGGACATATAATAAGACTGATGCATACACAAGCTTGTTAGAATCATATTGAAAATCTTGACAGTACGACCTGGCATTTATGGATTTCTTAAGATAAACTTCAATTAATCATATTACACTGCAAGCTGTGTTTGTACTTTTGTTGCTGATATCTGAAAGACTGTTCACAGCACAACATGCTGGAGGAGTTAATGAATCGGAGATCTCGTTGAAACTTGTATTAAAAGTCGCCAGGCAACATGAACAAGTAATCACACCTGATATCTAAGATAATTTTCAATCATTTTGCCGCATACAATTGCTGAAGTTTTAAGCTTTAAATGAGATTGGTGCCGATTATAATAGAAAAGTCAGGCTGAAGTAGTTCATGAAGATAAGGATATGAATTTTCGAACTCTGATATTCTATATGAATACCAAAGCCGACCACTGTTTTAAAAGTTGATTGATATGTAAGTAGCACCTCCGGCTGTTATTCGATCTCCACTTCTACTGTAACTACTGAGCTTTCTCTGCTATTCTTGTAGATTTATTCAAAAAAGTTAATTCAATCTGTAAGTTGATTGATATTCTTGTAGATTTACACATGGATCTGGCCGCTGCGCGTGGAGGGTGGTCGGATCTGTCCGGCCTCCGCGCGTGGAGGACGACCGGATTTGGCCGCTGCGCATGGAGGGCGGCCGGATCTGGAAAGGCGGAGAGAGCACGGAGGGTGGGGATCGAAGCCTACCTGCGCTGAAGATTACAGACGCGGCGACGGGTCGACGGCAGCTTCAAGCGGCGAGCGAACGCAATGCAGGTGGCGGACACAAGCGTCGGCGGCCGACGGTCAAGGTGGCACGCATTTGGCAGAGCGCGGATGCCGGGAAGGTTGCCGGAGGTCTCCGCCGGACGAAATGTGCGTGGGCGTTCGAGTGTAGAAGAGAGGGAAATGAAAAAGTGACAGTGGGATCGGATATTTATATAGCCAGTTTTCGACGGTCGTAACCGTCGGAAAGTAGGTAAATATAATATAATATTAATTCAAATTAAGTCGGTCAAACCCATTGGACGAACCGTCGAAAGGAGAACTGTCAAAACTTTCGACAGTTTTAGTCGTCGAAATATATAATAATATATGTCAACTGAAAGAGAATTATATAAATTATAAATTTCTATTTTCGATGGTCAACACCGTCGAAAACAATTAAAATAGAATATTTTAATTAATTAAAATTAGTTAATATTTTGATGGGTCTGACCGCCGAATTATCGACGGTTCCGTGAAATGTCGCAACTTTCGACGGTTGAAACTATCAAAAAATAAAATAATAATACCCCACCAATGTTAAAATATTTCGACGGCTAAGACCGCTGGAAGTTTCAACGGATAGGTGAACCGTCGAAACTTTCGACGGTCTGAACCATCGAAAAGCCAACATGGAAATGGATCAGCCAGTTTTAACATCATCGACGATTACGATCATCGAAATTTTTGACGAAAAGTTGCGACGAATTCTGAATCGAAAGTTCAGACGGCTGAAACCGTCGAAAACATATCCGACGATAATTTTGACGGATTATTCGATCCGCCGAAAAATTTGTCGGTATTTCAGACGAATTTCTGCCCGTCGAAAACAAACCATCAGAAATCAGGCTTTTTCTTGTAGTGATTATTCATTTGAATGTCAAATTAAAAAATCTATCAATATGAGCATGAAATTGATGTGGGTCCCTAAAGGAACCAAAATTCATCATGTTGGACTCAAACAAGTTTGGGTACCAAAATGCAAATGATTTTTATTTGTAGGTGTGCTTCACGTAAAGTGAAGGCACACACTTTGTGGTTGTGTGACATGAAAAGAAAAGCAACAATGAAATTGAAATGAATTGGAAGCATACAAGTTTGCGGTAAAAATATTTTGGTATATGGAAATAAAAAAATTGAATTCATTTTGATATGATGCATATTTATGTCTTGAATTTATCAATTTATTATCATGATATATGCCTAAAGATAATATTTGATTATGATTTTTGTGCATACTAAAATTATATTGCTCATTTAATTTTGAAAGTGTCTATATTACTCATGTTGCCTACATATGTTTGATGGGAATATGTCACATGCATAATGGTTGATAAATTGATATTTTTGGAGTATCTTACTAATTCAATGTGAAAATCATATTTATGAAAACAAGGACACTCATATCAATACTAAGGTTCGTATGCATCACACTCAAAATATATTGATTTTGACTTTAAGCATATATAATTGATTTATATGAATATTGTGTACTATTTTTCATCTTGATATTTGTGATTCAATGTGATTATATGATGCATATGATTTTAAAGTATAAAAGAATCATATTTTTATGAGCGAAATATAGTAAATGACTGTTCGATTGAAATTTGATTCTCATATACTTTTTGTTGATGATACTTGATCTTCTAAGATCTTGATATAATAATTGAATATGTTTCGAATATTTCGAAATACACATTTATGGAAAATTTTGAAATTAATAAATAATATCTTCTTTTGACCTCTGATAATATACTTGTAAAATTGATGTTGTTCACATGTCAAAGAAAGAGAATTATACGTCTATCACTACTATTCTTTAAAAGGAAAAGAAACATGAAAATATGAATGCTAAGTCTTCTAGTATTGAATATTCTTGTTTATCTATAAATAAGACTTCATATTTATATGTTTGGCATAATATTTTACAACTTGTGTTATGAGTTTAGTGCATGAACTTATTATGAATTTTGACTTGTTATACTATATCATCTGAGTATACATGATTTTTGACAAATTATTATTTGAAATAAGATGATTGATCATATTGATGTGCCATTTGAAAATTATGGCATAATACATCTAATTGCTAAACTCTATGCTTATGCACATGTTTGAAATAAAGCATATTATTAAAGATATCATTTTTAACTTGTTATATATATCTTCTATCAAAATTGATTTCTATACTCATCTTTGTGAAATATTTTGACACGAATCTTATTTTTTCATATTTAAAATTATCATGGCATTTAATGAAAATTATTTCCTATATCCATGATTTAAAATAGCTATTAACATTTTAAGAAAGTGTAAAAGCTAAACTTTGAATACCTTTTTAGTTTTATTTCTTGTCATCAATTTTGATTATTATCTTGTGACAAAGAGAGAAAACAAAAAATGAATTTAAAGGAGTGCAAACAAAAATTTTATGGTAAAAGTATTATTTTGAACATAGAAATGAAAAATTGGATATACTTGTGTGTCACAATTATTTGTGCTTTATACTTGTCTAATTGTTATCATAATTTGTGTATAAACTTATGATTATTCAAAAGTCCATTTTTGGATATATTTTAATATGTTAAATTTTGGAAATGCTACCTATCATGCTTATTTCTTAAAAATTGTGAGTATGCATATTTATTTGGACTTTACTACTTATTACATTCTATGCTTTGTGAGTTTGCAATTGAAAGAAGACAAAGATTTAGAATTTTAATCAAAATTTGAAAAACATTTTTTTCTCGTATGTTTCAAATGTAGTTGTCTTTCCATATGAAATCTTGTGCTATAAAATTAATGTGCATAAATTTATGTGGTCATAACTTATTATCATTTGAGTATTATTAATGTGCACAAAATGAAAATTTATATACGTATTTACATTTGAAATGTTTATGTCATTTCATAAAATATATTAATTATCTGACTTGTGCATGAATCTACATTCTCATGATTTACAAAATTGTTTTATTATATTTTGGCATGACCCTTATGCTTTAGGCTTAAAATCTTCATGTTACAAGCTCTTCTCACTTATAATATTATAGTTTTATTGGTTCTTTGAAAGAAAAAAGAAACATATAAAGAACTAAGGAAAGATAGAAAGATGACGAAAATTGATCATAATAATAAGGGGAGCTTGTTCAAAAGTTTGAAATATCATTTCCTCCCTTCACTTGTTACTCTTATTGTCAAATATTTGGTTACTTGATATTATTTAATTTAAATTTGATATATCATTATTGTCTCAAAGTTTTATGCAATATTTTGATTCCTTTTTGAGATGTGTTATTCATTTGATTTTTTATTTTGTTATTATGAATTATTCATGGCCGTAGGGAGAGTTATTTTTGCTTATTACATATGTTATACATGAAACAATTCTTATAGATGTGATAAAAGAATAAAAATTATTTTCATCTCTCATGACATTTTACATATTCTATCTTACATGACAAAAGGGGGGAGAATAAAAATTTTGAAAGATGACATGATTAAGGGAGAGTTACATATTGTATCGAATATTGTTTCTTATTTGCTTCATGTGTAAACTACTTTTTGATGAAACAAAAATGAGAGAAATATAGGAGAAATATGATAGAAACACAAGAGAAATTTATATATGAGAAATATATATAACCCCTGTACATGGACCTCATCAATATATGTCTATATAAAAAGTGCCTTATAATTAAGACTTACGTGCATATTCATAATTGTAAGGAAAGCTTTATTTTAGGGGGAGTAAAATTGACTTTAATATTTTTTTTACTTCCCAACTCATATACTTTTCATATTTCTTGATTTGTATTCATAAAAAAGGGAGAGATTGTTGGAGCAAAGTTTTTATGCCCTATATAATTATGTTTTAATGATATAAATCTCGAAAGATTAGAGTTATATTTAAAATGCCGAAAAAGTTCAAATAGAAACGAGTTGCTTCATGCATTAATCTTTCAATTAATATTTGTTTATGTTCCCATGAGATTTAAATTAATGGGTGAATATAAAAGTTATAGATAATTCTCTTATCTTTCTAGAGAATCAAATATCATCTCATTAGGATAATGGTATGAAAAGTTATGTATAAAAGAGTAAAGGTCTAAAATGTTTTATTTGAATTGGATAATTTTGTATACTGAACTTTAAATCAATATTTAACTATGATCTCATTATATTTTTGATGAATGATGAATATCAGAATTGTAGAGAATTCGGTTAGCTTTCTATAGAATCAATAATCATTTTCATTTGGATAACTATGCAAAAAGTTATGCTTAAAATAGTGCAAGACGATCAATCAATCAGCGCGTAGAATGCCCTATAACGGTCATATTTTGACCTCAAAATTAGGAAACAAGCCCCAATGGATAAATGTAGTTAATAAGGCTATAAAAGAGGACCCAAAGATGTAGGAATGATCAAGACTTCCAAAAAAAAGTGAGAAAAACATTTGAGAAGTCCATTTGAGCTCCAAATTGTAAATCTTTTATTTCTATCTCTCTTACTCTTGTGCGAGGTTCCAAATTGTAACAGAGAGATTGTGAAGTGTTCTTGTGATATTGTAATAGTTGTTTAGCTCCTGAATGAAAAGTGGTTGTGTCTAACCTCTTGAGCGAAGAAAGACGGGTGAAAGCCTACAATGAAAGAGGTGTGCCTTACCTCTTAAAAAGGAGAAAAGACAAGAGTTGTAGAGGGTTTCTTCCTTGCCTCATTTCGAACAAAGGAAGGGACTTAATAGAATCTCTGATGGTCTCGAGGTCGAGAAGTCAGAGCGGGGACGTAAGCCAAGGTGTGGTGAACCTCGTCAACAAATCACCGTGCACCTTGTGTTTGTCTTTTTCTCTCCCTTTTCTTCCTACTTTATTATTCATGTGATATGATTGCTATTGTGTTGATTTAACATTAACGAATCAATTTTAAGTTTCCGCGATGATTTTCGTAAAATCGGTATTTTCGATTTAATACCAATTCACTCTCCTCTTGATGCCTTGTGATCCTACAATTGGTATCAGAGCAAGGTTGCTCTCATTTCTTTTTTTTTAAATATTTAATCATCTTTTAGAGCATGACACTAATTTTTGGAGAATGATTTTCCATTTTTTACCCACCGAGTTTTCAAGAGTATTCTTTTGCTTGTTGGTGCCTTGTGATTCTACAACAGCCGCATTTTTTCCCTTCTCACACCATACAATTATATAATGCATATAAATGCATTGATATTCATCATAGGCGTAATATGAAAGCATCATAGGCACAATATTTGAGATAAGAATATGAAAAGTAATAAACTGAACTAACAAACTATACGTATATATAATAATAAGTCTATAAGTAACAAAAGTATAGTTTTTATTCATGGTTTATTTCTATCCTAAATTTGAGAGTTATTGTTATCATTCTGGACGTTCGATCCCGACGTGCTAGGTCCATGGCCTGTAATATCGGAGTTTGCCACACCTGCACCGATAGCTGCTGTGATAATTGTTGCGATAGTTGCATCATAACAGGTGCAGCGGATGAGCTCGGAGCAGATGGGACGCCTGCATATCCTTCGCTTCTACTAGGTACTTGAGCGGCTGTGCTGAGGCCACTCAAGTATCCTCCTCGTATCGTGCCGACCACCTCTTCCCAAACAACAAGATCCTCTACGAAATAAAAAAATTATACAATCATATGATATATAAATTATCTATAAAAAACACATAAATTAAAAACATGAATCCCTTTCAAGAAACATTACTTGTTGGTTGAGCACTCGGATCATCTCCGTACTTTTCAACCATTTTCGCATTATACTCATCCTAAAAAATTTCAACGTTGCACATTTTAAAAATAGAGCACTAACATCAACAACCAAATGAACATGTGATGAGACTTGTCAGAAGCCTACGAGTAGTGGACGTGACCAAGTCCAAGTCATTGGTCTTCCGGCTCTTATGTGTGGCCTCGTAGACTATGTGAAAGTTCACGGGACCATCTTCTTTCTCCTCCTATAATAAAGTTTCAAATTTTATAAATTAAGTATAAGTTTCAAATTTTATAAATTAAGTATAAGTTAAAAGTTTGATTAATTGAATTTGTATGTAAATTATCATGCGCCGTCGATGCTTGTCAAATCGCATCGATCCCCTATGTGGATGTGGGCCTCGAACTTCGAAAGTCGGTTAACTCTAGCCTTTTTCGACTTTCTTTGCTGTCGTTCATCCGTCCTTTATGAACATTACTTAGACTTTAAAAAATTATAAATTTAATAAAAATAATTTAAAAGTAAACATACTTACCACTTCCTACATAATGACTCCCAAACCGAGTGCCTAATATGCCTTGGGCATCTTTGTATGCCCTGCTCCAAAGTGAGGTCGGCGGATGTGATGACCTTGCGAAACTTGTACTATCGATTTCAGAGGCGTTTCACAGTGACCTCCTCAAAAGCTCTCCGGATCATCCCTAAACTAAGATCCGGATGAAACTGATTTGCCTCATACACAATACATTAAAACTTAGTAATTTTAAAATAATATAAAATAAATTATGTTACCCAAATAAAAGATCGTATTATAAAGGCTCGAAAGATGTCATCCCGCACTTGAATTGGGACATCTTTTCAGGATCCTGCCCCTTCCGACAAGTGAGAAAGAATGAGAGCACTGACATCCCTCACGGTACTAGCGGATATGAAAGTGGTCCTACTAATTACAAAGAAGAATTAATTTTCAATGATAACCAAAATTATAACAAAATTTCTACAACTTATTTAACTTACGATCGAACAATATTATTTACGGTGACCATCCCATTATCGTGTAATCCATCTTCATCTGTCGAAGAGGAATCATCATCTGGTACAACTGGGGTAGGCTGAGAAGGTCCGACATCATCTATGAGCCCTAATACAAAATATATCATTAGTGTCATACCAAATTAAACTAGTGATAATTGATATTTATACAATAATGTTCTCACCTTGAGTGATGTCTATCGTTGCATGATCCGTGATAGTCCGCTCGTCAGAATGTGACAAGTCGGGAGCTTGTGATATCGGCGGCGTAGCAACTAACATTATTAAAAAAAATGAATAATGTAATTAATTGAGAAATATAATGTCAATAATAATAAATATATCACCTGGGGTAAGATGTCGTTCGTCAATGCTAGAATGTGGTGAAGCGTCAGGTAATTTCGATTGTGGCAGTGGCGTAGCAACTGTCATCATAAGAAAATACATAAAATTTTCCTCCTATTTAAATTTATGGAATATACAAAAAATAATCTGGTGTGACATGTCGATCGTCGTTGTGTGATGAGACGTCCCACTATGTGCCCTGTCGACGCTGGAGCAACTGTACAAGAGCAAAATATTTAGAAAACTCTATCGCCTACTATGTGACACGTACCTAGAGTGACACGTGGAGCCGACCCACCAATGGATCGCCTACTACATGACGATCCGGCTATGTGCCCCATTGGCGGTGGAGCAACTGACATTATTAAATAATGAATTAACTATTATAATCAACTAAAAATAAGCTACTGACAATAAATATAATACTTGGTGGTCATGATGGCACACTCATATGGAGTGAACGCCTAGAAGAAACCCAAATTCTCGACCTCTAGTAACCATGACTAAAAAAAAAGTAACAATCTTGTCTTATTATCGGTAACCATATATAACAAAAAAGTAAGAAGCTTGTGTCATTAGAAGAACTACGGGATTCATTCGCTTGTTTCATATTCTGATTCGTTTTCATCATTTTTGTCATCGTCGCTATAATCTTGGTTCGAGTCATCGTCAACGAAATTGTCAAAGTTCACTTCCAAGAGGTCATTTGAATTGAACTCTTCCATTGGCTTAGCATCATTGACCAATTGAATATTCTCAACTCCATCGACTACATCAATCATCTCATTCACTCTATCTTCTTGATAGTAATCATCCATGGGCACATTGTTGTATACGGATGATGTTTCATTATCATCTACTATTGTTTCTAATAAGAATAGTCTACTTCTCACCTTGCATGACGTCCACCATTCATCCTTGATTCTTTTCGATGGATACTTAGTGTAATACACTTGTTGCGCTTGTTCCGCCAATACGAATGCATCGTATGACTGAAGTCTCGATGGAGGGTTAATATCCACCAATTTAAACTTTTGAACGAACTTCTTTTTCGAACTTTGGGAATTCTTTCTCGGCTTGTATCTGGGCTCGCCACAAATAGAACAACTCATAAGTGAGTTGTTTTCATTGTAATACAACATGCAATGATTGCGACATGGATTAATCTTCTGATATTTCAACCCTAAATCTCTCATCAATCTTTTGCACTTGTATAAATGTCCCGATAATTTCTCTGAAGTTAGAGGCATACTCTTAATAGTGGCAAGCATCCGGTCAAAACAATTTTCGTTCATATTAAATTCTGATTTCAACTTCATTAGTTGTGATAAAATTTAGAAGCCGAAGGATTCGGGTCTTCTTCAATCAATGTTTTGCCAATATTTTCTCCTAACATTGCATCTCGTATCATGTACCTGTATGGATTGCTCGAGTATCCCACATTTGTATCTTCTTTAGTTGTCTCTTTAGCCCATCTTTCTTCTCTATGAAAGAACCAATTTGTGTATGTCATAAGAAGCCATTGTAATATAAATTCTTCTGCACATTATATCTTACTTTCCACTGATAATATTAGCACTTTTGACATGGACATAAGATTTTGCCATATGAAGAAGCAATACCTTCATTTTGATATGCCACATTAATGAATTCTTCAACACCATTCTTATATTCTTCTGTTATAATGCCATGTTTATCCTTCTAACGACAAATCCAACTATGATCTAGCTTTGTTATTTCGGTAACGGACAACATTAAGCCATATATCAATAAATTCTTATATTTGAAACATGTGATTTTGAGGTTACGAAGTCCAAAATAACATGTTTCAAGTACTTGATCGTCGTATTCAGAATCGACTATAATCTATATTTTGGGTACCAAATATTGATAAAATTTTTTGTCATTTTCTAATGTCTCTTTTTTTTCATAATCTCATTTTATTACCAAGAATGTGGATGTACATCCTTAGGAATATTTATGAGAACATGATGAAAAAGAGGTACTAGAATTATGAAAAAAAATTATTAGTATTTGATTTCAAATTGAGTTCAATCATCTTAAGGGAAACTATAATCTAGTAACTCATAATCGTGGAACAAATTTGTTCTGCTCATGCATTTACTATAAGAGAGGTGGGGAACCAAGCAGCATGCAACCAGGAATCAATCATAAATGTCGAACGTTATGATTAACTCAACCATCTATAAACTTTGAATTAGATTAATTTCAAGTAATTAATTAGGAATTATATTAATTTCATGTAATTAACTAATAATTAACTTAACATGGTATTAGATTAAAAAATAGCAAATTAACTATTCCTTAGATTAGTTTCAAGTAATCAACTAGTAATTAACATAACATGCATTAGATTAAAAAATAGCAAATTAACTAGGAATTACATAATGGATGGTGGCGGACTCGTACCTTCTTAAGCGAAGAAGGATGGCAGCGGGCGACGGCCAACATCGGACGGAGGAGCATAGACAGCGGGCGGAGGCCGGGCCGCGGAGGAGGCGGAGGGCGGCGGAGGCAGATGGCGGTGGAGGAGGCGGATGGCGGTGGAGGAGGCGGAGGGCGATGGAGGTGGATGGTGGCAGAGGAGGCAGAGGGCGGCAGGCCGCAGAGGCAGAGAGCGGAGGAGGGCGGTTGGGCAAATGTCGACGCAAGGCGAATCGAAGGAGTAGCAGATGTCGGAGTAGCGGGCAGGCGAATTCGACCGTCGAGCAGCAGGCGTCGATCGTCAAAGCAGTGGGGTCGGGCGAGTTCGACGTTGGCGATTTCGACCGTCGGAGCATCGTGGCCGGGCGAGTTCGACGAGGGCGGGGTCGGGCGTCGAGCGTCGGAGCAACGAATGTCGGAGCAGTGGGTGTCAGACCGTCGAGCGTCGTCGGTCGCGGTGAAAATCGACGAGCGAGCGTAACAGTAAAAAGTGAAAATGAAGAAGAGGGGTTAGCGATTTAAGTTAAGTATTTGGCGCCTCAATTAGACGCGACGCAACTTAGACGCTACCGGGGCTCCATAATTAAGACGCTATTTCGAGGCTTGAGGGACACTATATCAATTTTTCTTCCTAATTTTAAGATTATATGTGAGAGATTAAGTGATAATAGTATGTATATGTGTACAAGTTATTGATGTCTATTTATATGTCAATATGTGCCTGATTAAGTGAGATTAATAAAAAGGCGGCTAATGTGGTGTTATAGAAAAGCTAATGTGTCACTAAGATATATTAGCAACACAACAGCATCATAGTAGCATCTCTACGAACTTAGCGTTTCACATTGGAGACGCCAGGATGACGCTAATAGGTTTTCTATATTCTAATTTTCTATTATATGTATGTAATTTTCTTTATCAAGATAGTGTCTCATCGCATTGTGCCCCATTCCAGTTGTTTTGTTCCCTTCCCATAATCTAAAAATTATGGAATACACATATAATTATTCATGCATGTATATAAAATTATAAGTTTATATGTATATTTGTATACAACAAAATTGTGTATATATATTTCTAATATATGTGTATGTATATGTCTATGTGTGAGAGATTAAGTCACAACAATGTGTATATTTATATGTATTATAAGTATATACGTGTATGTATATGTCTATATATGTACAAGATTAAGTGACAATAACATGTATATGTATACATATAATAAGTATATATATGTTTATACGTGCGAGATTAAGTGATAATAATATGTATATGTGTATTTATTATATATAAGTATTTGTATATACGTGTATTTATATGTCTATATGTGCCCAATTAAGCGAGTGTAATAAAAAGTCGACTAGTGCGGCGTTATAGAGATGCTATTGAGTCGCTAAAACATATTAGGGACACACTAGTGTCGACGTAACGTCTCATACGTGTTAGCATCCCAATAAAGAGACGCCAGAGAGACGCTAGTGTCTCTCTAGCATCGATCATAATTGCAACTCTAGTGTGGCACTACGTAGACGCTATTGAGCCTCCACTGCGATGCTAAAATGAGATAATTTGTAACAAACCATGTCTCTTAATTCGACCATTATAATTTCATGATTAAGAATATAAAAATAATATATGTATACCTAAGATATGATATATATTGTATGGATAGGTAACATATATAATATAGGTAACAAATTATATATTTAGGAACACTCCAATGATGTAGACATATATAATTATGTAGGAATACATATATATGTTGAAGGTACATATATAATATTTAATTTATTTATTGATTAAAATATAGTATAGATAATATATAGGGTTGCATCAAAATAGATAACATACAACGATATAAATATATATAGCTTATATATAGTTATCTATTTCTTAATTAACATATATAGTTATGAGATGTCAAATAAGTGTTAAAATAGTGCTTCTTCATATTGGCTTCTACATAGCGTTGTCTTAAATGTGACGTCAGATAGCGTCTCCATATCATCTCAGAAGATGCGATGCTAGCGTCGCGTCGAATGCTATTGACGCAAGAACAACACTAGGTTCTCCCGCGCACTTTCGCTTTATGGCGCGCAATAATAATAGCTACCTGACATCGCTATGGTGCCTTCGTTAGCGTCTATTTCTCGAAACGCTAAGACAATGCTAATGTGATGCTATTGAGAGGCAAGTAGCATCGCTTATTTGGGACAACTGAGACGCCATAACGGCGCTTGTGACGTCGACTTAGCGTCACCATGTTTCGTGATAGAACAATTATCTTTCGCCCATTCTAAAAAATTTTTTATGGCATGGGCATTTACGACGTCACGATCGTGCAACCTCAAGGTCACGGCCGTGACAGAATGCTTAAATTCATCCTTTGGTCATTTTAACGCTAAGGCACGAAATTCTATATCCATCATGTTCGTGCCATATTTTGTCACGGTTGTGCCTAAGCAGTTGGACACAGTTTCCCATGTTTTTCCTATTTTTCATCATTACATCGCTACAAACATCTATGAGGTGTACATTCATCTAAACATAAATAATAAGAACTTCACACATGTCATCCAAGATTAACAAATTATTAACCAATCATAATAGGAAAGAAAAGCATGTGGGGGATTTCATTAAGAGCATGAGGCCTACTAAACATATTCACATATCACAATAAGCAACACTACTCATAATCAAGGTTAGCGATGAAAAGTAACTAAATAAAGCTTGTAGCATCATATGCAAGAATCCCTATCTTATCATCTAAGAAGATCCAAGTTGATCGTCAATCCCTTAGTTCATTCATTTATGCAACATTAATGGGAATCATAAGGGTTTGGAATCCCCTCAAGCATATGTTTAGGGTTTAACTTAAAATCCTACAAATCTTAGTCCTTTCTTCTTCTTCTTCTTCTCTTCCTTCCCAACAGCTGTCCGAATCTTCCTTGAACTCCTTCTGTTGTTCGTGTGAGAGGAAATGAGAGGGGAAGAGAGACTGTGGGGAGAGGGTGTGAGTTGCTTGTTGCTCCCTGTTGGTGCTGGCCGAGACTTAGGGAGAGAGGGGAAAGGAGAGAGCGCGAGTGAGGAAACAGGGCCTTCTTTCTTGCTCTTGTGCTGCCGTGAGTGACAGGAGAGAGAGAGAGAGTGATGGTGGGAGTGAGTGAGAGAAGAGGGGAAATGAGGAGCTTGTGGGTGCTGTCGGCTGGGTGAGGAGAAAAGTAGATGAGAGGGTTTTTGTGGAGATTTAGGGCTTATTAGGATATTTATAATTTGGGTTTTGAAACATATTAGACTAATGAACTTTATCAAATGGACCTTATTTAGTTATAAGTTTCTTTTATTTATTTTATTTTTATTTGTTTATTTGATTTTTGAGAATATTACACCACCACATTGTAAATTAATGAACAGTCAATTAAAAATGTTTAGATATTAATGAATAAGATGCTAATTCGATCTACATCGATTTTTGCGAAAGTACGTACCACGAGTGTTGTTTCAGTTCCTCTCTGTATAGCTTCTCAACCTCGTTGAAGTCGAGCTTAGCGAGCTCAAGCAAAAGAGGGTTCATGTCAGGTTTCTTTTGGTATGCCTCTATGAACCACCTAGTGACGTGTGCAGCCGTGGAATCCTCCAGTTCATCGAAAGGTCTAAGGCATGTGCCATGTTCATAAGTCCAAAGTTAATTTTACTATTCTAACATTATATGTGGATGACATTCTAATAGCTGGAAATAATAGAGATTTTGTCATTACCATTAAACAATGATTCTCCTCCATGTTTGAGATAAAGGACATGGGTGAAGCAACATACATACTAGATGTGAAAATCCAACATGATCGTTTCAAACGACTCCTTTCTTTATCGAACATACAAAAAAAAAATTAGGAAGGATTTCCTATGGATGGTTGTAAACCCATTGACCTTTATTATGTAAGGCGAGGTTTTAAGTCTGGACATGTGTCCTAAAACCCTAGAGGAACAAAAGGAAATGTTTGTTCCATATGCAAGTATGGTTGGCAGCTTGATGTACATTATGATGTGTACTCGGCCAGACATATTTTGTTGTGGGTCTAGTTAGTCGATATCAGACTAATCTAGGACGCCAACACTTGAAGGTGGTGAAGAGAATCATGACATACCTCAAGAGTACTGCAGACCTTACATTATGTTATCATGGAAGAAGTATATGACTTACATGATTTGAGCATTTATTGGCTCATTTGTGAGCTGTCATGAATTCCTAACAGGCATGACATGCGCTCTAAAGATAGTTGAGCGATGGAACCTTAACACACATCTTTTTAGTTCCTATAAAGAAGCGTGCTTGTACTCATAGAAAATACAATGCCCAATGTGGGCAAGTGGAAGATTGTTGGACAAATGTCCTTTTTGGGCATATCAGTGGATCGCACGATGCGGGATTCATGCATTGGTAGAGCACGCGATCGCACGCGAAGGACGCGTGTGATGCTTTCCACTTAACCCCTCGCCCAAGTCTCCCTCGCCTATAAAAGGGGACCATACCAGAAGTTCCAAACATCCTTTCGTAGAGGTTCATTCAGAGATACTTGTGTTGTGGCAAGGCGTTCTCCCGAGTTTCGGTCCATGATCCCAAGATCAAGTGTTTGTGGAAAAAAGTCCCACGATCCGCTTCCACTACGAGATATTCTGCAACCTTCATGATTCATATATGTTATAAATCTAACATCTCATAAATCATAATTACTAATATTATAGATATAGTTATCTTTATCAATCATGTTGAAACCGTATGAAATGATTGATTGATGAAATTTAAGATACCACTGTCTACATAATTATTTGAATTCATAAATGGATCGGCACTGTCTGCAAACTTTGCGCTCTTCATTTTTTACAACGAAGTATTGAGGTTGCTCCATGTAAATTTGTTCATCTAGTTCTCCATTGAGAAATGTATTTTTTACATCAATTTGATGTAATTAAGTCCATATGTGCGACTATAGCTAATATTAGGTGAATTAAAGTAAACTTTACAACAGGTGCAAAATTTTCTTTATAGTCAACACCCGTTGTTTGAGTGAAACCTTTCGCCATTAAGCAGGCTTTATATTTTTCAATTGATTCATCCATGTCACGTTTAATTACCTTACGGCATGGCGGGAGATCAACCAAGTTCCAAACTTGATTTTTCTGCATGGACTCTAACTCTTCTTTCATTGCCTTAATCCATTCTTTCTTAGCAGAAGACAAGAGAGCCTTATTATTAGATTTGAGCTCAAGTTCATCTTCCAAACTTACTATGTGGACTTCATGTGGCCCATATTCCTGCAGCCCTTCGATTTCAAATCGTCGGTGCATAACATATTTTATAGTAGTATGTCGAAGGGAACTTTCAGGTTGGTCAATTGACGGTTGCGAATCACTCCCACTCGGATCAAGCTATTGGACGGAGAAGACAAACTCCTCAACGGTTGATCCGCCTATGCCGTCAACTCGAGATCTTCATTTCGAAAAATGCCCCTTGTCTTTCTCGCTTTGCTTAGAAAATTGATTCTCTATGAATGTTACATCTCTATTTTTTATTTTTGTTATCGTAGCATATTCTCCTTCAACTATGAATACTTTTAGATGTGTCACAATATCTTATAAAGATACATTTTTCCTCTTGGACTCAACTTCCCATACTTATGAGAGTTGTTTAGAACATAGAATGTTGATGCACGCAAAATATAATATATAATTAGTCATGCATTTAATCACATTTCGATTCATTCTTCATATAGCATGCATCATTTTCTAACCTTATTTATTTTAATTTTATAAAAGTAGAAATCTACCCAAATTATATGTTATATTGTAGAAAAAAGTAAGAGAATTGAGTTAGCAAGCCACCGGAGAAAATCGCGCTCAAATTGGAGTTAAAAGGAGCAAAAAATGAAAATTAGTGGAGGCTGCCAAAGCTGAAAATTTAATATAACGGGCCATGAGAGGTCTGTAACGGCCCGTTAAATTTTTAGTTTTGCTCGAAGGCTGAAAGTTGAATATAACGAGCCATGAGAGATTTGTAATGGCCTGTTAAATACTCAGTTTCGCTCAAAAAGATTGCCCAAGTTACGGACCACGAAATTCAAATTACGGGACATTAAAACCACAATTGTACTCCTATTTCGACATCGTGAGGCCATGAAATCATGTTATGGACTATGAAAAGTCATATTCAGACCGTTACAGAGCTGTATGGACTGTTACAAAAACCCAAACTTTATCCTATGCCTCAGGAATGATTAGGAAACATATTTACTCAAATTTGAAGGAGTTTTGGATGATTTTAAAGATCTATCAAAGTTTATTCCGAATTTACTTATTTTAACAGGAAAAGACTTTGAATCAAATCAAAACTCTTGGGACACCTAGAAGCTATAAAAGAGGCCTTAGGTGATAGAAAAATGTGTGCTTGCTTGTGCTTGGGGGTGCTTGAGACCTAGGAGTTGTGCCATATTGCAGAGGATGAATTTCAAGACTTGAAGATCAATCGAAGGAAAAGATCGCGCAGCAACTCGTCATTTGTGTTGTGCAACGGTCCAGAAGCCACGAAGGCTGAGAATTCTTCTTCTATTTTTTATTTGAATGTTCTTTTACTTAGTTTTCATTGTTTATTATTTCTGTAATAGAGATTTTATATTCCTTTCAAGAAGGAAAACTGTTTGAACCTTATTATTAGTTAAGTTAATTAGACTTTTCGGTTTCTTTTAATTATGCATGCTGAGTTCATTATCTTTTGATAAGTAATTTGATTTATGAGATTAGATTACAAATATGTACATGGGGTGATTAGTTTCAGGAATTATTATTACTTTGATAATTGATTATTTACTTTTAATTTGAAGCATACATAATGCGTGTTCGATAACTCGTTGTTTGTGCCGAACTTCGTGCGGTCTATTATTCTGTCCAGATTTGTGGGTGTATAATTACGTAGGAGATACATACTCAGGCATCTTAATTCTTTGTAAAATTAATAATTGACTCATCGTTTGCGGTTATTAGTTTTATTAGAAGTTAAGGTAAATTGGTTTACTCATCTCGAGAGGTCAATACTTTAAGTACTCCTAATCCGTCATAAGAATCGGATCTATTATTTTATCTTATAACTAAACTATTACAAAGGATCATGCACATTTATCTTTATATTAATCATCCATAATTTTTAAGGCTCAACACCAATTTATTTTATTTGTTTATCATTTATTTCTGCACCTTTAATTTTTTATTTTCACCACACAACTATTTTCTCCTTCTAGTAGATTATTGAGATAGATTATATTTAACTAGTTCCTTGTGAATTCGATACTCTACTCTTTACTTTATTACTTGATACGACTAGTGCACTTGCTAGTAAATTTATTTGTTACAAATTCTACGCATCAGCTACGCAACCTCAAGGGCGCAAATAATTAAGGTTAGATTTTTTACCTATCCAAAGTTCATAAGGAGTGGTAAGAATGGATTTCGATGATACACGATTTAAAATGTAGGTGGCAATTAATAGTGCATCTCCCCAATATGATATTGAAAGATTAGCTTGCACTATGATGGATCTAACCATATCAAATAAGGTATGATTCCATCTTTCTGCAACACCATTTTGTTGTGAAGTTCTTAGTACTGTTAGTTGCCTAACTATATCTTTTTCATCACATAACTTTTTGAATAAGTCAGAGAGATATTCGTGTCCACGGTCGATTCATAAGACTTTAATTTTGTGATCCACTTAATTTTCTATCATGTTCATGAATCGTACAAAACAATCCAAAGATTCGGACTTATGAGAAATCAAGTATACAATATCGTAACATGAATAATCATCTATAATTATGATGAAGTAAGAAAAACTATGTCGTTCGTGAACATTCATCAAACCACATGTTCGAATGGATTAATTGTAATGAGTACTCGGTGTGTTCTTCCTTCCCCAATAGTGTTCTTATTTCTTGCCAGTTAGATATTCCTCACAAATTGGAAGATCAACTTTTGCGAGAGATCCCAAGATGCCTTCTCTAGCAAGTAAGGGTGTTCAGTGGGTCAGGTCGACCCGCGAACCCGATGACCTGATCCGACCCAAACTAGTTTGGGTTGGGTCGAGTCCGTGGTTGGGTCGAACTTGACCCGACCTCTACCCGACTTTGGGTCGGTTCGGGTATGGGTCTGAATTTTCCGACCTGAGTCGACCCGACCCAACTCGAAGACCCGATCTTTTTAATTTTTAATTTTTCAATTTATATTATGTATAAAAAATATATTTTTTAAAACATTTTAAATGTTTAAAATAATGTTTAAATGTTGAAAAACTTATTTTATACCTTTAAAATAAATATTATATAATATTTTTATATTAAATAATAGAGAAAGTAAGAAAAAAATTTTAAAAAAGAAAAAATGGTGCTCGGATAACCTGACCACGCTACCCAACCCAAAATGGGCTTGATCGGGTCGGGTCAGGTCGGGTCCGTGGTCGGGTCGGGACAAATCTGATTTGTGAACACTCCTACTAGCAAGTCTATTCATTCAATCTTGACCATTGTGTCTAACTCTGACATGCCAAATGTTGACACTTTCATTCACATCAACAGATGACATAAAAGAATAACTATCAGCGACATATGTTATATTTAAAACGTAGAAACTATTATTGAGAAAACCATTGCATAGAAGAACATTGTCAAGACATATCGTCATGTGTTTCCTCTAGAAATTTATTACATAACCAAGCTTGTCTAATGCTGACACAAAAAGAAAATTTTTTCTAAAAGCTGAAGCATATAGAATGTCGTGACGATAAAGAATTTGGCTGTTCCGAAGTTCTAACTCATATGTTTCAATGCTGTTAACTTCAACTCTTTCGTTGTTGCCAACGTAAATTCATTTGCTCCCCGCACTTATTTGGCAAAATTCTACGAAGACCCCGCAATCTCTTGCTACATGGGCGGTGTCTCCCGAATCTACAATTCACGAAGGATGAGTTTCAGCAAATTAAAACACAACTAGAGACATAAGCAAAAGAATCATGATTAGGACAAACCTTATATCATTTTACTACAATTGTAGCATTTTACTTTATTTATGTTTGTCTTGCTCTCACGTTTTCCATGTTTACGTCGATGGCCTTGGGCTTTCTTTTCCATCATCTCCACCCTTTTTATTTGGTTACAACTTATGCGACCTTTTTCTTTTGGATTGGGAACCAACTCTTTGTCCACCATTTTTAACAACTAATGCTTCAGAGAATTGATTCATGACTTCAAGTGCCTCATCCTCCATTTCGATGTAGAGCATCTTGGTTAAAAATTTGGACACTTTCGTTGTGCATCGTGTTCAGCAATGTAATGCGAGCAATGCATTCTTTTTTTACCAGGCCTAATATGACTCCATGTTCCTTTGACGTTGGGCATTATTTCTAGGTGCAGGTTCATTCATAATATGATTAATGATTTCTTCTAAGAGATATTAGACCTTGCGGTGATAAATATCATAATTATCGCCATTGAGCTTTTCATTCTTGTTTAAATCATCAATTATTGTTTTGGATGCGATGGTATAGGTTGGTCACAAAAATAGGAGAAATTAGTGTTACACATGTTATAATTTGTCCGTAAAACACATAAACAATGAAATAACAATACTCATGAAGTAGAAGTAGTGACATAGAGAGGTTATACTCCCACCCACTTTATCAAAGAAATATTATTATTCATTATTTTAACAATGCGACAAAATTAATCTAAATGTTTGAATTTTGAATAACACATAATGTAAAATTTTCTACTCTATATATTTTGAATCAACTTATAATTCAAAATCACTGAAATTCATTTCTTATGAGCACCAAATTATTTCTAATATGACTAGGACAATAAGAAATAGTGCAACGAGGGCTCTTTTCCAAGGGGTGCCAATTAAATAATCGTGCACATAATCGTGCACTATCTTTCGCCTCGACATTACATCAGGAAAAATTATGCCACCACTATCACACATTAACCTATTTCTAAAGACGGTGTCAATCATGCAATAGGCCAGTTCCTCCAAATGTTTTTAGACATGCATTTCGGGTTACGCACCACTCAACATTGTGACAATATTTGAATGCCTTAGTTCTACAAAAGAACTACCTATGTTTCATGTATTCTTTAATTACCTATAGTTTGTATAATTAGACCAACTAATTATTTTTTATTATAGGCTTGCATGAAACATTGATTTTAGCTCATAGTCGAAAAATAATATTGCCTTACATGTTAATTAATTCTCACAAAGGAATTAATTTAATTTGTTTAATTTCAAATCAATTTGAAATTTTAGGCAAGTTATCATGCTTAACAAAATTGGACATACCAATTGTTAAATTCAAATTCATAATTTTAACACAGAGTCAAAATTTTAGGAAGCCAATTATTTGCAATAAATTTGTACATACCAATTTTGAATTCAAATTCTAATGCGAAATTATTCAAAAAACATTCCATAATTGAATTTAGATTACAACAATTAATGACATACATAAATGGAAATATTTATTTCATGCATGATAACACATCTATTATGCAATATTTGTGATTGACATGCAAATCTAATCATTTAAATAATGGATTAAATCAATAAATGATCTTTTTAGTATCATTAAATTGCATGCAATATTTCTAAAAAAAATTCTAAGGAAAATACGTACAGTTTTCTAATTTTATGAAATTTTAAAGTAGATATTTTCTTATTTTCTAATTATTTTAGTATTTATGCAAAAATCAGAAAAAAAAAGAAAAACTATTTGTTGTGCCTGTTAGGCGACCCATCTACCAATGTACATGGATGCAGTGCAACACCTTCGTACTCAAATTGTGCTTAAGTTTTCTTTTCTTTTTTTTACTACAACACATGCAAAGAAAAATCTGAAAATTTAGCCAAAGGATTAAAATAAATCAGGAAAAATATATGATGGTCTAGGTTCATCCATAATATATTTGTGATGACAAAGATCACTTCATTCCTTGGTTGTGGTCATATAATCGAGATGCAGATCCTTAAAATAATAACAAATATTATTTTTTCGGTGCAATCACGAGCTTGAGAAAAATCAGAAAAAGCTCTGTTACTGATATTGGATTTATAACATATATAAATCATGGATGTTGCGAAATATCTCTTGCAGCGGAAGTAGATCGTCGAGGCTTTTTCACGAAAACTAGACGAATGTACGTGTACCTCAAGATCGGGGACTGAACCTCAGGAAAACAAAACACCTTGCTACAACACAAGTCTAGATGAACCTCTGCGAAAACGTATTTGGGACCTCTTTATGGTTCCCCTTTTATAGGCGAGAGAGACTTCGGAGAAAGTTGAGCGGAATGCATCACACACGTCCATCGCGCGCTCTACCAGCGCGTGAATCATGCGTTCCGCCCGATTGATCACTAGCTAATCATAATAGGTTTTTATCCCATTTTAAATGCATTTCACCCATATCGAGTGTAACGCCCGAGACATTTATCAGAAAAGAAAAAGGAAAAGATAAAAGGGGAATAAAAGAATAGATAAAAATCTGAGTTGGATTTGATTTGATCTAGGAGAAGTTAAATTCTAATTTAAACTCTAATCCTCTACATATAAATATGAGGCCAAATCAAATCAAAACCCCCTTTTTGTTTTCCTCACGAAGCCGGCCTTAATTTCTCCTCTACGTGCGCCCTTCTCGTTCTTTTCGTCCCTAACGGCCGCCGCCTTCGGAGGACGTGGAAGACGCCGGACGCGCACCTGAACCGAGAGGGACCGGTAGAGGAAGAGGAAGCGGAAGATAGCAGTCAAAAACTTTGAGGTATGGAACTAGGATAGATTCGTAATAGAATCTTGATTTTAGACATGAAGCATATTCTAGGTCGTTCCTGATTATTGCATGATGAGTTATGATGTTAATTGATTCTGGCCATCGACGGAAAAGATGAACGGAACGCGAACTGCGCGACGCGCAGTTTCTGCGGAAGATGAACCCGGCACGGGTTCACCCAAACCCGGCCCGGGCAGGTCCTTCGCCAGACCGAGTTCGAAGGAACTCGGCTCGGATCGCCATTGCTGCGCTCTTCGAGCTCTGCAAATTGGACGAATCCGGCCCGGGTTGAAGACGACCTGGACCGAGTTCCTTGCACGACGAGCAGTCGGGCAAAACGATGATTTCGAGAAGAAGATGACTTGACCCGGCCCGGGCTGTTCCCTGATTTTACCGAAGATTATCACTCATGAATCCGACCTGGGTTTCTCCCTACTCGGCCCGGGTTCCTACCTGATTAAGTATATGTTTATGATCTCTTAATCCTTATTCCATGTGATTAATCCTGATCTATGTATGATGATGATGATATCAAATTTTATCCCTGATTTAATCTCCATGATTATGTCCTTTATCTTGCTTTAAAGTTCTTATCAAAATATGTTTTGTTTAATTAAAAGATGCAAGATAAAAGACGTAAAATGTTAAATGGAGAGCTCTTTTTATGATGGACTGGTGATGACCAGTTATGGACTGTCCTCGGACAGTTATGGGCTGACTTTTGTTAGTCATGGGCTGGCTCTGCTAGTTATGATGATGATGATGTGGACGGGTTGAGGCAGACCTCCCCGTGGGTTGAAATATACCCCAAATAAGTCAAAGATGAAATTAAGATGATGAAGAAGATGAACACATATGAATAAAGAATCTCTCTTATGATGTCTGGCTTTTGCCTTATCTTATGATGATTATTTATGATCTCTTATTCATATGTTCCTATGCATGCTCCTATCATTTCATATTATGATCATGATTCACTTTCATATCTGATGATGATGTTATCTTTATGATTCATGCCTAGTATCATGATCCTACTATGATATTTATCTTATTTTCATACTGAGTTGTAAACTCATAGGGAGATTTCTCCCATGCATGTTCTTAAATGCAGGCCAAGGTCCTAATGATGATGGTGGCCAACGGTGACAGATCGAGTTCGTAGGTGGTTGCACATGGTTATCGAGTCCTTTAGATGATGGATAGCTTTTTCCTTTCTTTTTATCACTTAATGTATTAGCTTTCCTTTGGACTCCTATGAAGTCAATTATCAGTCTTCCGCATTTCAAGATGTTACTCTATTTTATTTCTAATGATGATTAGTTATTCCGCATTTATCATTGATGAGTTGACCAGTCAAAGTCATTATTTTGGTCAATAAGATGTATACGTAAGGATGACCCGTAGCGTCTCCGAAACGTATTCTGCCACGTGGCAGGGTGCGATTTAGGGGCGTTACGGTTAGGTATTAGAGCCTAAAGTTAGGCGATTCTCATGTCCTAAAGTATGATGTCAAGTCCATGTGCAAGCGCCACGAGCAGTCACCGCGCCACCTGAAGTCAAGTAAGTTTATCTTGCCTCTTAAGATGTAAGATGTTTTTCTAAGATGATAATGTATGATGATGTAGATGCTTCCACGCCGTGCACCTGTTACTAGAGCTTGGTGTCGGAGGCAACCTCGAAACAGCGGCAGGATGGGAAATCCATACAAGAGGGGACGGACCAGAATGATGTTCAGTGAGTCAGGCTCGAGCTGTAGAGCCGACTGTATTGGTACAGCCCCCACCATCACGGGCACCAACGGTTCCGCCCGTACCGACACCATCTTTTCAGGCCGTACCAGTCATGATGCCATCGGTGCAGCTTCCTCCTGTACAGCCTATGCCACCTGTGCCTTCTAAAGATACTATTCAAGCGTTTATGAAGTTACGCCCTCCGGAGTATGATGGTTTGGGCGAGTTCGAAAAGGTTGAGAGATGGCTGAGGACATTTAAAGAGAAGCTGCAACAAATGAACTGTGGTGAAGATACGAAGGTCCTATTTGCCACCAGCATGTTAATAGAGGATGCTTTGGACTGGTGGAGAACTGTGATTAACACACAGTATGATGGACAAAATGATGTTCCTTGGGAACATTTCTGTGAAGCATTTGAAGCACGCTACTTTCCACCATACCAGCGTACACTGAAGCAGAGGAAATTCCTACAACTGAGTCAGGATCAAATGACAGTGGCTCAATATCATGTCAAATTCATTCGTCTGGAGAGGTACAACACTCTCAAGATGAGTAATAGGCAGAAGGCAGATGACTTTTGCCAAGGCTTGAACCCAACCATCAGGACCAGCACCTTAGCTGACCAATGTGCTAATGTGAGCCTGACAGTGGAGCTTGCAACCACAATGGAAAGGAATTATGCCAGGGAGCAACAAGAACTGAAAGATGTGAAAGGAAAGGCTCCCATGCAACCCCCTACTCAGAACCAACCACGATGGAATGACTGTTGTCGGAATCGAGGAGGACCCGATCATAGAAACCAACGTCGGGATAACCGGGCAAGGCCTTATGAGCCTCGTGAGGCTAACCGCCAACAACAACCCCAATATCAGGTAAAGATGATGAACATGAAGTTAAAAGATGTTTATGATGAAGAAGAATTAAGTCATGTCCCCTTTTTTCAACCCCAACGTCAGCAGCCCCAATAGCAGGCACAGGGTACTGGTGCCTGTCCCCACTGTAAGAGGTTCAACATTGGGGAGTGTAGGATGAAGCTTAGGGTATGTCTGCACTGTGGTCAACAAGGGCATTTCATTCGTGATTGTCCTACTAAGAAGGATGAACCCGCACTAGCTCAGCGTGGAAACAACATGGTGCATGGATGAGTTTTCCACTTGGAGGAAGATGCAATACTGGCGGACGCCGAAGTCATTAGAGGTACATTATCCATAGTCAGTCTTCCTACTACAGTACTATTTGATTCGGGTGCATCACACTCTTTCATATCTAAAGACTGTGCTACTGCTTTGAGTTTGCCTCTACATGATATAAGTTACCCTATGGAGATAATTACTCCTATGGGAATGCTCTACGCCTCCCTGTACCTTCCTGAGGTACCAGTAGAGATACAAGGTAAGAACTTTTCTACAGATCTGGTAGTCATCTCTATGACGGACAACGATGTCATTTTTGGTATGAATTGGCTATCCTACCATGATGTATTCGTGCTATGCAAACAGAAGAAGGTAATCATTAGCACTCAAGGTGAATGCAAGGCCACCATTAGAGGCACCACAGGAAAGGACGAGAAGATTATCATATCTGCCTTGAAAGCACAAAGGATGATACAAAAGGGATACATAGGTTTTCTTGCAAATGTGATGACGACGGACAACTCATGGACCCAACTACAGCAATTGGACGTAGCCCCGATCTCGAAGGCCCCCTACAGGATGGCACCGGCCGAGATGCATGAACTGAAGAAGCAAATTCAGGAACTTTTAGACAATGGGTTTATCAGGCCGAGTGTATCTCCTTGGAGTGCTCCAGTGCTGTTTGTTAAGAAGAAGGACGGCTCTCTAAGACTGTGCATCTACTACAGGATGCTAAACAAAGTCACAATCAAGAACAAATACCCTCTACCGCGGATTGATGATCTCTTCGACCAACTTTTCAATACTACGGTATTTTCCAAGATAGATTTGCGAAGTGGGTACCACCAACATAGAGTAGCCGATGAAGATGTGCAGAAGACGGCTTTCCGATCAAGGTATGGTTACTATGAATTTTTAGTGATGCCTTTTGGACTGACGAACGCCCCTGCAGCTTTCATGGACCTCATGAACCTGGTGTTCAGACCATACTTAGACCAGTTTGTCATCGTCTTCGTAGATGACATCCTGATCTATTCGAAAAATGAAGAACAACACAAGGAACACTTGAAGATAGTTTTGGAAAAGTTAAGGCAACACAAGTTGTATGGAAAACTATCTAAGTGCGAGTTCTAGCTGGATCGGATTATGTTTCTTGGACACATAATTTCGAAGAAGGGCATTTCTGTGGATCCTTCCAAGGTAGAAGCGGTATCCCACTGGCCAAGGCAAAAACATGCCATTGAAATCCGTAGCTTCCTCAGATTGGCAGATTACTATCGCAGGTTCATCAAGGATTTTTCAAAGATTGCATCCCCCTTGACGAACCTAACGAAGAAAGGAGTGAAGTACATCTGGACATAGAAATGCGAAGACTGTTTTCAGGAACTGAAGGCCAGATTGACCACTGCACCTATACTCACCATTCCGAAAGGTACAGATGGGTATATGGTGTACAGTGATGCTTGCGGCACAGGACTGGGATGCGTGCTCATGCAACATGGAAAAGTGGTCGCATATGCATCTAGGCAGCTGAAGAAGCATGAGGTGAACTACCCAACTCATGATTTGGAATTGGCAGCAGTAGTCTTCGCGTTGAAGATTTGGTGACACTACCTATATGGAGTACAGTTTGAGGTGTTCACCGACCATAAGAGCCTCAAGTACATCTTCTCTCAGCGAGACCTTAATATGCGACAACGAAGATGGATGGAATATTTGAAGGATTATGAATTCTCCATTAATTACCACCCTAGTAAGGCGAAATCAGTTGCAGACACACTCAGCCGCAAGTGGGAAGACTCACTAGCTCACATGATGATGGGTATGTATAAGATGATGAAGGAGCTAAGCCTATGGAAGCCAAGACCTAGTAGGAATGGAGCAGTACTGATGATGCACCAGATACAGCTAAACTTGGTGGATAGGCTCATTAAGGCTCAGACCCAAGATCCTAAGTATATGAAGATGTTAGGAAAATGTCAAAAGGAAGAAGAGGATTTCAAGCTCTCAACAGATGGTGGAATCCGATATAGAAATCGTCTATGGGTTTTAAGTGACGAAGCTCTTAAAAGGGAAGTGATGGATGAATGCCACAAGACTGAATTTGTGATCCATCCGGGCAGCACTAAGATGTACAAGGATTTGCAAAGAACCTTCTGGTGGAATGACATGAAGCGAGAGATTGCTGAATACGTTTCCAAGTGCTTGGTCTGCCAATAGGTAAAAGTGGAACATCAGAAGCCCTATGGAAAGATCATATCTCTTGCCATTCCACAGTGGAAGTGGGAAGACATTTCTATAGATTTTATAACATGTCTACCCCATACCCAGAAGGGACATGATGCCATATGGGTAGTAGTGGATCGATTAACGAAATCTGCACACTTTTTACCCATAAAGTCAAAGCAATCAGTGTAGAGCCTTATGGATCTATATGTACAAGATATCATTAGACTTCATGGGATCCCCACCTCTATTGTATCAGATCGGGATCCAAGGTTCACAGTCAGATTCTGGAGAGGACTACAAGACTCTTTTCGAACGAGGCTGAATTACAGTACGACATTCCATTCACAAACGGACGCTCAGACTGAAAGGACCATCCAAACAGTTGAAGACATGCTAAGAGCTTGTGCCCTTGACTGGAAGGGTAACTGGGATGATCACCTATCACTCATTGAGTTTGCTTATAATAATAGCTACCATTTCAGTATTCGTATACTCTCTTTGCAGCCTTGTATGGGAGACCATGTCGTTCACCTGCATGCTGTAATGAGGTAGGTGAGAGGAAGATTTTGGATGATAAAGAGTTGAAAAAGACAGAGGAATATTCAGCAAGGGTCGAGCTGATACAAGAAAGGATGAAGGCAGCCCAAGCTCGACAAAAGTTCTATGCTGATAGAGGACGACGTGAACAAAGTTTTCAGACAGGTGATCAAGTACTCATTAAGGTTTCCCCAACCAAGGGAGTGATGAGGTTTAGTAAAAGAGGAAAGCTCAGCCCAAGATATGTTGGTCCATTTGAGGTACTTGAGCTAGTCGGAGAGGGTGCTTGCAGACTAGCATTACCTCCATCCTATGGGCGAGTTCATAATGTGTTTCACGTCTCTATGCTTCGAAAGTATAAACATGATGATACAAATATAATAAGATATGAAGAACCCAACTTCAAAGATGACCTGACCTATGAGGAGCAACCCATCCAGATTCTAGAGACAAAGGTTTAACGTCACAACAACAAAGATGTACCACTAGTCAAGATGGCTTGGAGCCATCACCGAGGTGACGAGGCAACCTGCGAACTCGAGTCTGAGATGCGAAGGAAATTTCCTGCATTATTTGGTAAGTCCTGACTTCTGACTAAATTCGAGGACGAATTTTATTTTAAGGGGTTTATGATGTAATGCCCGAGACATTTATTGGAAAAGAAAAAAACAAAAGGAAAAGATAAAAGGGGAATAAAAGAAGAGATAAAAATCTGAGTTGGATTTGATTTGATCAGGGAGAAGTTAAATTCTGATTTAAACTCTAATCCTCTCCCTATAAATATGAGGCCAAATCAAATCAAAAGCCTCTTTTCGTTTTCCTCACGAAGCCGGCCCTAATTTCTCCTCTACGTGCGCCATTCTCGTTATTCTCGTCCCTGACGGCCGTCGCCTTACAGGGGACACACCGGTGGACATGGATGATGCCGGATGCGCACCTGAACCGAGAGGGACCGGCAGAAGAAGAGGAAGAAGAGGAAGAGGAAGAGGAAGAGGAAAACAACAGTAAAGTTTCTCGGACAGAAACTTTGAGGTATGAAACTAGGATAAATTCGTAATAGAATCTTGATTTTAGACTTGAAGCATGTTCTAGGTCATTCCTGGTTATTGCATGATGAGTTATGATGTTAATTGATGCCGGCCATCATCGGAAAAGATGAACGGAATGTGAACTGCGCGACGCGCAGTTTCTGCGAAAGATGAACCCGGCCCGGGTTCACCCAAACCCGGCCTGGGCAGGTCCTTTGCCGGACCGAGTTCGAAGGAACTTGGCTCGGATCGCCATTGTTGCGCTCTTCGAGCTCTGCAAATCTGACGAACCCGGCTCGGGTTGAAGACGACCCGGACCGAGTTCCTTACACGACGAGCAGTCGGGCAAAAGGACGATTCCGAGAAGAAGAAGACGATTCCCTGATTTTGCCGAAGATGATCACTCATGAACCCGACCCGGGTTTCTCCCTACTCGGCCCGGGTTCCGACCTGATTAAGTATATGTTTATGATCTTGTAATCCTTATTCCATGTGATTAATCCTGATCTATGTATGATGATGATGATGTCAAATTTTATTTCTGATTTAATCTCCATGATTATGTCTTTTATCCTGCTTTAAAGTTCTTATCAAAATATGTTTTGTTTAATTAAAAGATGCAAGATAAGAGACGTAAAATGTTAAATGGAGAGCTCTTTTTATGATGGACTGACGACCAGTTATGGACTATCCTCGGACAGTTATGGCCTGACTTCTGTCAGTTATGGGCTGGCTCTGCCAGTTATGATGATGATGATGGACGGGTTGAGGCGGGCCTCCCCGTGGGTTGAAATATACTCCAAATAAGTCAAAGATGAAATTAAGATGATGAAGAAGATGAACACATATGAATAAAAAATCTCTTTTATGATGTCTGGCTTTTGCCTTATCTTATGATGATTATTTATGATCTCTTATTCATATGTTCCTATGCATGCTCCTATCATTTCATATTATGATCATGATTCACTTTCCTATCTGATGATGATGTTACCTTATGATGTTACATTTTATGATTCATGCCTAGTATCATGATCCTACTATGATATTTATCTTACTTCCATACTGAGTTATAAAACTCATAGGGAGATTTCTCCCCTGCATGTTCTTAAATGCAGACCAAGGTTCTAATGATGATGGTGGCCAACGGTGACGGATCGAGCTCGTAGGTGGCTGCACATGGTTATCGAGTCCTTTAGATGATGGATAGCTTTTTTCTTTCTTTTTATCACTTAATGTGTTAGCTTTTCTTTGGACTCCTATAAAGTCAATTATCAGTCTTCCGCATTTCAAGATGTTACTCTATTTTATTTCTAATGATGATTAGTTATTCTGCATTTATCATTGATGAGTTGACCAGTCAAAGTCATTATTTTGGTCAATAAGATGTACACGTAAGGATGACCCGTAGCATTTCCGAAGCGTATTCTGCCATGAGGCGGGTTGCGATTTGGGGGCGTTACATCGAGTCCCTATTTTGTATAACTTTTGGCCAATTATGTTTGGAATGCAAGGATTGTGATAACTAGTTGATCTTTCTCATCTTATACTTAATTCCATGTGCATAGAAGCTTTAATTGCCAAAATCCATTAATATGTCAATTCTATGCAAAGTTATCATTTCCATGTGCAAGTTATCATTTTTCTACTTGAACTGATTTCTAGTGATTTTCCTGCCCTAAATCCATTGCCATCATGATTGAATCATATTTGGATGATCATAGTTCAACTTGTGCAAAATTATCAATCAATTTCACAAGTTATCATTTTTCAATGCCAAATTATCATTTAAGGGCAAAACTATCATTATGATATGCAAAACCATCAAATCTGCACAAAGGCATTAAACAATTATTAACTTACTGTCTTAACTCATTGCTGTTTGAATTTGACCTCATTTGGATAACCATAACAAAAGTTATGACAAGTTATCATTTTAGTGGCTAAAAGCTATCATTTCGGGTCATTAAGTTATCAACACTACGAAATCTTATTTACATTCGATTTCTGACCTCATTCACTTGCCACATTAATTCTTTTGATGCCTCTAATGCCTTGAACCACTTTTATTTAGACAATTTTCATGATATGTGCAAAGTTATCATTCCGGGCTTCAAAGTTATCAATTTTAATTATGGTTTTCATTCCTGCACAACACCAAATTCCATTTGATGTTTGAGTTGATAATTATCATTGTCCTAATCCTTATTTGTTAAAATCTCATTCAAGGACTTTGATGCTTGCTGTTTTGGTCTTTGTAGCAAGGAAATCAAGGCTGTAAAACCTGGAAAAAGGAGGGGGGACCACTCCAAAAGCTGTCCAAAAAATTGTTGTACCTATTGAAATCTGCTGGACAGAACACATGGCATAATCAGGGAGGAATAGAAGTTTCTGATCTGCATCAAAGGGTGCACATTCCAAATATAAAAGCTAGAAAAACCAGAAGGAAGAAAGGGAGGCTGGCCATTCAAGGGTTTTGGGCAGGAAGGAAGCAAGGAAGGAGAAGAAGTGTTGCTGATTTCTGTGGACAGCCTCTTGATTACAGGATGTTTTGTATCAATCTTTCCTACTATTTGTGTATCAATCTTTGTAATTATGAGGAGCTAAATCTCATTTCTCCTAGGATAGGGTAGTAGTCTAATTAATTGTGGATGGAGTAAAGACAAATTTGATTTCCTGCACTGAAATCTGATTTCTGTTTTCTACATTCCTGAATTCATTGAATTCTAATCTTGACATTGTGAGATCTTATCTATATTTACGATTGAGAGGTTATCTTTTGATCCATTCTTGTTCAGAAATGAATCAAGAACCAGTGACATGTTTTAGATCCAATCCCCAATTAGGAATCTGATTTTCTAATTTCTGAAATCTGTTTTCTCATTTCTGATTTCTGAATTGTCAAATCTATTTTCATCATTGTGGAGCCCTGATTTCTTAGTAGCTGAGAAGCTAATCTTTAGGTTCCTTCTTGTTCAGAAATGAATCAAGAGACAATGGTAATTTCAAGGTTTTAATCATTGAAATGTTGCAAACTATCAATTGCTGATTTTTGATTTTCAAATCTGATTTTCAAATCTGTTTTCTGAATTTGTGGAATCTGCCTTGTTATTATTAAAGCCCTTGATTTCATTTAATCACTGAGAGGTGTACTTAAGGTTTTCTTGCTGTTCAGAGATAGACCAAGAAGCAATTGCATGTGCTAAGTTTCCATATGTAATTAGGTGCGGATTTTGTCCAACCTATTAGTAAAAATGTGGATTTCATTTCAATTTGCAGGAGGCTGATTTAAAATCCTCTTGTAGTTTAGAGATAAACCAAGAAGCATTTGCACTAATATTGGATTGATTTCATTCCTGTTTAGTCAATTGAAACAATTCCCTCATTTTTAAAGTGAAATTGATTGTTATCATTTCAGATTTCACTAATTTGCCAAAAAATTAGCAAGGAATTTTGATCTTGAGCCTAATGATAACTTGATATTCAATGGGGGATCCTCATCTAATTCAATCTAGCTAACATTTATATGAGAATATAATGATTAGTTTTGGACAAATTCAACTGTGAGAGCAGCCATGTTAAGATTGAATCAGATTTGACTAAAAATTGATAACTTGTCCCATTCCATCCATAATTAAGTTAGATGCACCCCAACTCCTAGGAGAACCTTTCTCATCGATAGATAAACCCTTTGAGCCTCTAGTTTAGCATTTACAATTCAGTTTAGATAACTTTTCAAAAATCCCAAAATAGTTATCATTTTAGTTCTTTTTAGAAATCGGTTCTAACTTTCTTTCAAATTCTTGGATTTTTAACTTTAGTTAAGGCTAATCTAGATTGTTTAGAGAGTCTCAGGCTTCAAATCACCGTGGATACGACATTTGGGTAGACTATAATTGACCTGTATACTTGCAGTTAAAAGTGAATTAGGGAGTTAAATCAAAAATTGAAAAATCTGAAATTTGACTCCAAAATCAGCAAGTTATCACTATACCCCTAAATTTCACTATCACCGATGTGTGATCGTGCGGTCCGCCCGATGCACGATTGCACGATCCTCCGCGCGTCTTAGAAGGCATTTATCCAACATGAGAAAAAGTATATATATATATATATCCACAAACTTGGCTGATAATTAGCTTGCCTTCTCTGTCTTTGCTGGTGCCTGTTCGAATGTGCAAATGACAAGATGAAAATGGTTTTCTTTCCTTTTCTTATGAGACTCAAATGATGATCAATCTTATAAATTTTCAACATCTTTATTCATGAAACAAAATCTTAAAATGTGATCTTTTTTGTTCTTATTTGGCTGGTTGAACTGATTATGCAAGTGCAAACATTGATTTATGATGAATCTTCTATAGCTATTTTAGATTGCAACGTCAGATGAATCTTTCTCTCTGGATATATATATATATATATATATATGATGCTCCTAAAGTGCATGGATATTCCATTAATCACAATTCTTATATTTGCATCAAGAAATAGAAATAAGAACTTGATGCATACAAAATATAACATATTTTAGTTTATTATTTTAATTTTTCTATAATTTGCAAAATATTTGTAATTTTTGGTCATTTTTAGTCATAATTTTGAATTTATCCATTCTTGATTATTAACGCTTCTAATATTTTAACTAAGAGGAAACTTACTTTTTTTACAAATATTTTGCTGGAGAAGTCAAAGTAACATCAAATGGAGGATTATGGGAAGGATTAATTCAGTCAAGGTGTAAATGAGATAAGGAGTAAAAACATAATTGGGTGACATTTAGAAGCTTTATCTGTATTGGGCATAAAAGATAATTGGAAAAGTTGTTTCCATCATCGAAGATCTATTTTTATGAGCCATAATCCACATCACAAAGAGATTTTGGACAAAATAGGTATGAAGGAATTATCTTTACCCCAAGATCGTATCACATGTCGGCTGAGATGATCACATCCAAGGCGTAAATTGAGGTTATCGCCCTAATTGGATAAATCTTACGTCAATGTCCTTGGGGGTAAAAGAAATGCAACTTGATTTTTATGGGCATAATATGAAGTAATCCATGCATGTTCGGAACTTATTGCTCAACAATCGATGTATGATGTAACTTTGGGCGTAATGATCGAAAGAACTTATCATTTTGGCTGAGATTAGAAGAAGGGAGTAAAGATAAGAAGAGTATATCATTTTTGGGCGTAAGGATTAGAAGAAGTTACCATTTTGACCGAGATCCAGAGAGACTGTATCAGCTTTTATTTAGAGAATTTAAATTCAACCGTACGATTTACGGCCGTAATCAACATGAAGACTTGTTTGCACCTATATAAATAAAGGACGAAACCATCAATCCAATTCGTACTTTGAAGTGTGGTTTTTTTCTACGGTGAGTCGTGAGCTACGACCAAGAGGAGAGAGCTGTGACGGCTAGAAGTTGAATGTGACTCTGATCAAGTCTGAAAGGTTGTTCGACTATCTGCCCGTGATTTGAAGCTTCGACCATTTTATCTCGCTAGGCGTAATTCTTCTTATTTTTGTTATTATTTTATTATCTCTCCAACTTTTCTAAGATGGACTCCATATTTTTAGGATTATTATTTTAGGAGATTATTAATTGAAGGGAAACTGTTTGGACCCAATATTATTTGTTTTAATCTTATCTGATCGATTATTTAATTGCACTTAATGCTTTTTGATTTAATTATTTGGATTTCTGAGTTAAGTAATTACCAGTTTGTGGATTATTTGATTTTAGAATTCATTAATTAAATTAACTGATCTATTGTGAAATTGATAATTGACATAAATTTGATAATTAGTATATGGAGAATCAAGTTTGTGTGGTCTATAATGTATATCAGTTTGTGGAGTGATTAATAGTCTAGGGAATCCAATTTAATGCATCTTAATTTTAATACGTTTTGATGGGATGCCAGTTGTGGAGAATTCAATTCTTATTAAATTAAGATAGTTCTACGTGCTTAGGTTGAGGGATGTCAGTCGTGAAGACTGCAAGTTAATCATGTTAGATTACTTTAGGAGACTCTAATCCATATTTAAATATTGAATTTATCTTTTATGGTGCAAATATTTATCTTGATCTACTTTCATCCTAAGGTCTAACTTCAACATCATTAACTTATCTTATTATTATCTTATTTTCTTTATTTTATTTTATAATTACAAATTCAAAAATTCATGTTTTTCCACACCTATTAATTTTATATCGAATTAATAATATTTCTTGTGGGTTCGACACTCTTTACTCCTTTTACTATATTACTTGAGCGATTAGTGCACTTGCTAGCGATTTTATTTTGCTACGTCATTTTACGCATTAGAACTACACGTCGTATACACTTTCCATTATCTTTAAATAAAAAAAGATGCTTTAGAAAAATTTAGATATCACGTCTGAATGAAGGGTTAATTTCATAAATCTCCCTTGAAGTATAATGATTTTTCGCACGTCAAAAACATCAAGAGGGAAGGGGTGAATTGATGTATAAAAATTTTAATTGTACACTTCAAAACCAATTTCGTCAAAATTGATAAAAATGATCACAAGCAAGAATGTAATAATGAAGTGCAAATGAGAGAGAAAGCGCAAACACAAGAGATACAATGTGTTGACGTGGCTCGGCCCAACTTCTTGGCCTATGTCCCCGCTCTGGCTTCTCATCCTCGGAGATCCATTAACTTCCTTTTTTCTTCTAGGGAGAGAACAACCATTTTTACACCACTCATCTTCTTCTTCGCTCAAGAAAAAAGGCACACCTCTTTTTACAGGAGCTATCAACTTCACTAAATCATACTACGATGATTCCCTCGGGCTTTCTTCTTTCGCAATAAGATGCTTACACTTAAAACTAGAAGGAAGCTTTGGAGTAATTTCATTTGCTTGGATAACCTTCCTTTAGGATTTTACACTCATTTTATAGGTTTCTCTATGTGTTGAATACGTCCAAAACCTATTACAAAAAGTATACATTAAAACATAGCCGTCATTATTCATTTCAGTGATCGGTGTACCGTTGCTTCTGGGTCGATCGGTTAATATAACTGATGCCATATTTTTGCTTTGTCTCTTCTAACCGATCGCTTCAACCAGTTCTATTGTCATCTTCGCGGCATTGATTCTAAACTAATTGGTCGATCGGTGTCACGACCAGACCATCGATCATCATCTTTGCATCATAACTTGAATTTCAATTCTGTACTGATCAGTCGATCGTCATCTTCGCGACATTATCTTGAACTTCATTTTTCTTGTGGTCAGTCGATTGGTGCCTCGATCGAACTATCGACCGTGACATTTCTTCTGACTTGATGGTCAGTCGATCGGTATCCACCGATCTTTCGATCGACACACATTTGGTAATTTTTCATACTTTAGGGTTAGGAGTAAAAAATCTCTATACTTAAAGGGATTTGATGAAAATTATTTCAAATCATGGAAAAAAATACGAAAAAATAAAAAATAATAACAAAGTCAATAGAATTTGACAAAAAAATTAAATAAAAGATCATGATAAAATTTAAGGACGTCATGCGATAAGTTCATACTTTAGGATTAGACGTAATGAAATATCTATACTTAAAGGAAAATTTGTGGAATTAACCTTTAATGAAACTATAATAATGAAGAATTTAAAATTTGATTAAATATATAAATTGTGTGTGTATTTGAATAAAAATAAGAAGTATAATAATTTAGTTGTCGTTAGTTCAGTATCATGCCACACTATACTGCATTGCTAGCTATTTACAAGATTCTAGTTGATCCTGTCAAATGATATGACGTTTGGCAAAACTAAAATTAATATTTGGAATGAAAATAGAGAGTCTAGTTCTCATCGTTTCGTTCTACCCACTCTAAGAGCTTGTCAACTTCTTTTCTAAATTCAATTTTTTTCAAATCTATTTTTTCTTCTCCTATTTTTTTCTCGTACATTTCTCAGACAAAATATTTTATTTATTATACATATTAAATTTATTATAACATTATTAATTTAATGTTATTTATTATTTGTCATTTCATCAAAGTTTTTTATAATTTGTTAAATATTATTGATTCTATTTTAATAATATATATTTTTTGAAAAATTAACATAATATTTAATTTATACTCAATATTTTTATTAAAAAAATATATTTTATATCTCACAACATCCACTAAAATAATCTATCACACTATCTTTTCAAATCTCATCATTTTCATCCAAACACATCTTCAGACTCCGAACTAATTTGTGAATTCAAATATTCATCAAGTCAGAAGAACATGGTTCTACTTGACAAATGAAGCTGATGTTAACGTTAAGGACACGAGAGATGATCAAATAGGATACTCTCAATGATATTTTCCCAAAGTTGTTCTTGAGACTCTTGAAAGCTTTGTGAATGTCATGCTCCGGCACTATCAAAGTGATTGCCTCCAAAGCATGAAGTGGACCATCATCGACTTGGTCCCAGCACTACAAGAAATTTGTCCATTCCTGACGAAAAAAGGATTTTCTCATTAAATCTGTCAAAAACTTTGGCTTTCGACGGATTTTTCAATGGGTACATGTTTGTTAGAAAGTTACTCATCGGTAAAAAATTATCGATGAAAGTTAAGTCCCTTCAGTATTTCTAACAGAAGCAACCATCGAAAACTCTGAAGGACATCTCCCCTCTGAGCTTGCGATGGGTAGAACCCGTCGGAAGCTCCGAAGGAATTTCTCCCTTTGGAGTTTCCGACTGGTAGAACCTGCCAAAAGCTCTAACGGGAGTCAAACCCGCCGAAGCTACCGAAGGGTTCACCCGTCCAAAATGGTTTTTTAATAAATTCAAAAAGTCGGACGCTTGCGGTTGGTCTGGTGCAGGCGTCCGACTGTCATCCTGAGGTGTTGGTCATCAGAGACAACAGATGCCCTGCAGCCAGATCTGATGGCAAGGGGCCGGACCGGCCACCCTGTGGCAAGATATGGCCGAATGACGGCCGAGTGAGCCGCTGCTGCCGGATTGACTGCTTTGGCAGCCATTGCTGAGAGAGCAGAGTGACGACGTCGAACCACGAGTACGCCGTAGCTAGAAGAGAGATGGGGGCAAGAGGGAGAGAGCATGAGAGGAGAGAGAGAGAGGGTGAGATGGCGGCACTTGCGACCGAATGCGGCTGCGCCTATGACAGGATGTGGCTGGATCCAAGCGTGTGACGAGACCGCCGGACTCACATCCCTCAAAAATTTTGAAGGCTAGGCTCATTGGTAAGTTTAATAATAAAATATTATATATATACTTATATTATATTACATATATATTATTATAAATTTAATTACCAACGATCCAGCCTTCAAAATTACCGACATATGCGAGTGCATCGGTAATTACGAAGGCTACGCTAGTAATTTAGATAATAATATATACTTATATTCTATCACATATATATTATTATAAATATAATTACCGATGGATCTAGTTTTCAAAATTTTCGACAAAATTATATCCGTAAAAAATTCTGAAGGACGGACTCGTCAGTAATTTTAATAATAAAATAACAAACATACACTTATATTATATCACATATATATTTATTATAAATATAGTTATCGTTGGATCCAGCCTTCAGAATTATCGATGGATATTCGAAGGTGAGACCCATCAATAATTTTAATAATAAAATAATAAACATATACTTATATTATATCATATATATATTATTATAAATATAGTTATAGATGGATCTAGCCTTCGGAATGACCGATAGACATAAATCCGTGAAAAAGGGTAGACTTAGTAATTTTAATAATAAAATAATAAGAATATATTTATATTATATCATATATATATAGTTATCGATGGATCTAGCCTTCGGAATTACCGACGGACATAAATCCATCAATAATTTTGAAAGCCTGACTCGTCAATAATTTTAATAATAAAATAATAAACATATACTTATATTATATCATATATATATTATAAATATAGTTACCGATGGATCTACCCTTCAGAATTACCGACAGGCATAAATCCATCGTTAATTTCCAAGGCTATACCCTCGGTAACTTACTGACCGAGGTATTCCATCTGAGGTAACGAAGGATGTTTTGGCTGTCGGTATTTGGGAAGGATTTTTTCATCCGTCGTAAATGTCATCGAAAAATGCAAAGAATTTTTGTCCATCGTAAATTGACTATTTTCTTGTAGTGCAGGATCGAAGATACCATCAGGAGTTCCCTGTCAATTTTCCATTTGGAATTTGCCAAACTACATAAGCATCTAACTGAATCATTGGATGCATGATATGTTCAATCATCTAAGTTTCCATATGAGACTTGGTTCTCTTATAGAAGATGCATGACAACTTCCTTTGGATATGCATTAACTATCAGGTACTAAACAAGCTTATGGTGAATAACAAGTATTCCATTTCTCACATGGAAAATTTGTTCAATCAACTTAGCGAAACAAGATTGGTTACCAAGTTGGATCTTCTTGCGAAGAAAAGAGTACCTCAGATCTTTCAAGATGGCGGTCAATGCGAAGGAGTTTTACTATTTTCACAACCCCTTTGCTACTTACCTGACAGAGAGAGTATTATGCTTTGGATACTTTTTTGACCTCGTAAGAATGTCATAAGGTTCGTTATGATTGAAGATGACCAACGAATTGGTGGCAAGATGACATAGGTTGCAGTGTCGCTAAAAGTAAATTCCTTCCATCAGTTCATAGTCATTGATGAGTATCACCATCATGTCAAAGCTTCCCGACCATTTGCTAATGTGGAACTTCACTCTAGGAAAATTTCATGATCGTGATAGTTTTCGTATTGACAATCTTGAATGTAGCCAAAATCTTTTGTAATGACAACTTCATTTTCTTAGAGGTCACTTCTGACACGAATAATTGTTCTCATGTCGATGAGGATATTTATGATTTTCTTGTGCAACTTGATTTTCACAAAGAGCTGAGCATCTGACGATGATCCCTTTTAGACATCGATGACACTAAGAATGTGCATCAAGCTGAAACATGCTTTCGCCTTCTTCGTCTTATTGAAGCATTACATCACATTGATCATCATCATCTGTGACAATCTCTTGTCTAGTGAGAACACTTGCAAATGTAACGGCTTTCGTGGCTTTTCTCCCTCTTAAATTTGTTATTTTTTGGCATCTTGTCTTGATGAACCTTGTTTTCATCATTGTACTAGTTAATTTTCTTGTCACTGCCTTGCAATTTTGACTTGTCTCTTCACCAATGCGCTTGCCAGAGAATTTTGATGGTGTGGCATTTGATTTTCTATATTCAACAAGCAACTTAGCATCAACAACTAGTAGGAGGTTGGGGCAATCCTGTCCCTTAACTCCATTCTAGCCCAAGGTTTCCAACACATGGCGAAGCCTGTCAATAGTGTTTCTTCGTCCACCTAAGTAGAGTTCAGTAAACTCTTTCACGTATTTCTTCAACATGTCCTTTTGAGCAAGGTGATCTCGACCCTTAGTTTTGATCTTGTTGGACAAAAATAGAACACGCCATATGTTTTAGAGCTTGTTGGCCATGGACTATTTCATGTCCATGATCATTATCTCAATGGACTTGGGTCACACAATACAATGAAAAAGCTGATAGATATTTCATTGAGGTGATTTGGTGATGATTTATCATCATAAGGAATATTCCTACTTATTCTTACACCAAGTTAACAAATAAAAAGTTTTATAAGAGTAAAGTGTACGGATGATTATTTAATTAATGATTTTTAAAAAAATGTTATCAATATTAGATATGCTTAAATATAATCAGGTAAAGAAGATACTAAAAGTTTATTGATAAGAGATAAAAAAGAGTAATTATATTATCTTATATTGGCAAAATGTGTTATATCATATTGTTTAAATAATTAAAATAATAATATTTTTTGAAGAATAACCAGAGGTCTAATAAAATATGTGATAAGTTAAAATAATATAATATACATTTAAATAATAAAATTATTAGTTAATTAAGATATACTTTTATTCAAGTAAACTAAATATTTTATTAGAAAGAACAGCTAAATATCTTTCCTTTTGTTGTCCTTATCCAAATATAATATTGTAGCATATTTTCGAAGATACACTATAAGAAATATGGGAATTAGAGACAGTTTCGACCGTCTATAATTTTCTCAAAAATCGTCGGAAACGTCATTTCCGATCATTTTTTTGACGGAATTGATTCATTCAGAAAATGGTCATCGCAAATTAATTTCTGACGGTAGAAACAAATGCTGAAAATTTTGACGGAAGACTGATGGTCATGACCGTCGATATTTGTGACGGTCGATAAAACCATTGAAACTTCGGTGGTCGTGACCGCCGATATTTGCGACGGTCGACGAAACCGTTGAAACTACGGCGGTCACGGTCGCCGAAACTTTCGACGGTCGCCGTCGCAAATTTCGGCGGTCAAAACCGTCTCAAAGAATTTTTATAATATAAAAAAAATTAGCCGACCGCGGCCAGCAACCAGATTCCGAAGGCCAGTGGCCTGCGGCTGGATCCGGCCGCTCGCGACTGAATCCGGCCGCTCGCGATCGAATCCTGCCGCCCGCGACCGAATCCGGCCGCCAACGGGCGAATCAGGCGCCAGCGGTCGAATCCTGCCGCCAGGCGGCCGATTCGACCCGCGGTTGGATCCGGCCGCCCAGCGGCCGATTCAGTCGCCAGGGTCGAATTCGGCCGCCTGGCGACCCAAAGAGAGAGAGAGAGAAGGGGAGAGGGACGCCGACGGGATGGGTTGCCAGCGGTCGACACTTGACGTTCGATCGGGAGGCTCGCCGGCAGGGAGAGGGAGAGGGGGCGAGAGAGAGAGAGAGAGAGAGAGAGCAGAGGGGAATAGAAATAAAGGGTTTAGGGTTGGGTATATATAGATATATATATTTATAATTTATAAGTGGAAAGATGGGAAAACGGAAAAACGAAAAAAAATCGGGATAATGAAATTTTAATTACCGACGGTTCTGACCGTCGAAAAATCAAATATTAATTATTTTTAAAGTTACCAATGGTTGTGACCATAAAAAAATATTTAATTATAAAAATGAAATATTATATTTAGTTATATATAATATTTATTTTTTATTTTATCGACGGTTTGAACTGTCGCTAATTATTACTGACGGTCTGAACCGTAAAAATTGCGACGGTTTGGACTGTCGCTAATTATATTAATAAAATACTCCTCCTATTATATTATTATACATTTATCGACGGTTACAACCGTCAAAAATTGCGGGGGAAAGATATCCCTCGGAAATATCGACGTTCCTAATCGTCAAAAAATAAAATAATAATATAATAAATTACATAATTTATTATTTTTATTTCCAACGATTTTGACCGTCTGAAATTCCGTAATAAATTGCGATGGATGTATATCGGAAATATCGACGTTCCTAATCATCAAAAAATAAAATGATAATGTAATAATTTACATAATTTATTATTTTTATTTTCGACGGTTGTAACCGTCGGAAACATTTTCATCGCAAATTGCGACGGATTTCTATCCGTCGGAAATTGCCCGTCGAAAAATGGCAATTTTCTTGCAGTGATATAGCAATCATAAACAATATCTATCCATCTACTTTATTGTTTGTTCTTGTTATTGTTATTATTATTATTTCTTATTAGGCATCATCTTTCTCTCATCTTGATTGACAGTATTTTTTTCCTATTTGATCGCGTAAATATGTAATGATATGAACTGGTAGCATGCTTATGATCAATGTTTTCAGAACCGGATCGGCGACCGGACCGGATTCCTTATCGGGTCACGGTTGGACCAGTCCGATCGGGTTCGACCGAATTGAACCGAATTTTATTAAAATAATATTATTTATAATAATTATAAAGATATAATATAATGACATGATATAGTATATGAATATTGTATTAATAACTTATTAATAATATTAAAAATTAATATAACATATTTTTTATTTATTAAAAGTGTTAATAATGATTAACATATAAATATAAATAGATTATTAATAATTTAATATCTACTATTTATTGATGATAAATGATATATTAATAAATTTCATCTTAAATTATTCTTAATACTTTAACACTTTCCTTTTTATCTCCTATTTATGTCCTTTAATGATTTCCATTTTAATGCTATTAAATTTTAAATACTTACCTTTTTTATTTCAATTCCTAATTTATTTTATACATGTCATATTCCCTCCTTTTTTACCTTTCTTATATTCCTTTACTTTTTCCTTTTTTAACTTTCTTATTTTCACCATTTTTTAATATTATTTTTCAAAATTCTGAACCGGTTCAACCAGCCCGATTCAATCGGTTTTTCCCGGTTCAATGTAAAACTGAACCGGATTTCCGCCCGGCTCGCGGTTGAACCGGCCGGTCCGGTCCGGTTTTGATAACATTATTTGACCGAATTGAATCAGTTTTTTTATTAAAATAATATTATTTGTATTACTTCAAGAAAATATATTATAAATTAAAGTATAAAACGTAATAAGTAATAAAATAAAAAGCATATTATCATCATCTTAAATTAATCAAATAGTAGAAAATTATTTTTATATTTTTAAAATATATATTAGTTAATTTCATGAAGAACTTTATTTTTTTATTTGAATATTTCTTTATACTATTTTCCACATTTTAGTATTATCTATTTCTTTTTTCACGATCATCCTATCAAATTTATTATATTATTCATGTTTCAATTTTTAATATAAATTATTTATAATGAATTAAATTTTATCATCTTATGACAATTATCTCCTTTATTTAAATTTGAATTTATTATTACCTTCTTATCTTTTATTTTCAAATTCAAATGTAACTTCCTTATTACTAAATCCTTTTTTACATTAATCCCTTATTTTTCTCCTCCTATCAAATCTAATCCCTTATTTTTCTCTTCTTCATATTCTTCCATCATTAATACTATAATATGCTTTCCTTTTTTCTATTTATTTTCCATTATTTTAACCTTTTTTACTCTTTTTGAAAAAAACTGGATTGAACCGGTTTTTCGGTTCAACCCAATTTTGATCGGGTTGACCCAGTTCAATCCAGTTTTTTGACAATACGGTTTTTAATACTAAACCGGACCGGACCGATGATCGATTCATGGTTGAACCGGTCGGACTGGCCGGTCCGGTCCGGTTTTAAAAACACTGAAAATAATTTAGCGATGAGTGTGGCACCCTTTGGAAGTTTGGAACTAATGACGGTGACTTCCTGTCGAAATTTATGAAGGCCACTTTCGGGTTCTACTGTCAAAGCCCATCGAAAATGTATTGCGACAAGTATTTTTCGAACGATGCTTTCACATTGAAAAAGTCGTCGGTGAGTGAATTTTTTGACGAATCTAGTTGGATTTCTAATGAAAAGCCGTCAAAAATTCTAATTTTTTTTATTTTGATTGTTCATCGATTGTCCCCGGGGGAGACGCTTTGATGATGTTGAGTGGGTTATAATTTGTGATATTAAGCCCTTAGTTTTCCTCGTTGATAATGATAACATCTATACTATTCATACAACTAATTAAGCTAGAGGAGTTTTCTGCATTGATAGTGACAACAACTCTACTGATTCTGCATCATATGTTCACCAACTACCCAATTGTCATGAGTCTCGCCTCACATGAAATCTGATCATGAGGAGTGTCATAATATTATATGAGTACCACGATCCAATGTTGTGAGGGCTAGACTGGACCAGCCGGTCCGACCGGCCCCCACACCGGTCCATTACAAGCCTCAAAACTGGGCTTGTAGTTGGACCGGATTGAACCGACTCCGACCGGTAAAAAATGGATAAAATCGGCCAAAACCAGATTAGACCGAATTGGACCGCGTTTCAAATGAACCAGTCGTTTAAAAAAAAATTTGTTATAAAATAATCTGATAAAATTATTATTTTAAATTTGGAAAAGATTCAAAATGGACATTCTTCATAAAACTTTATATTGGTCCATTAGTCTACTCCTCTATTAATACTTGTCTCTTTGCTCACATTCTACTAGTATAATAAATGTGGGACTATGTTTCTATACATACTTATTCTTTCCTTCTTTTATTTAGTTAGTATTTGTTATACTTTCAACTATATCTTATATATTATGATCTTATTCAATATTTTTAATATCATACATTATATTATAATATAAATTAATTTTATATTATTGTATTATATATAATATTTATCATATTAAGTAAAGTTTTAATGAATGAAGGATACAAGCTTTTTTGTCATATGTATAACATACAATAATATTATAATAGTTAGTATAGTATCATTATATATAATATTATAAATACACAAATTTTAATTTTCTTTTATTTAGTATATAATAATTAATATGTTCACATTAAATAGTTAACCACCAATTATATTATATATCCAGTTATATATAATCATAATATTACTTCTAACATAAAAGAAAAAAGATATGTAATACAAAAAAATTAGTAAGAAGAAAAAATATATATATATAATTTTAATTTCATAAGATTTTAATTTATTAAATGTGTAATGATTTTAACATTAGTTTTTAATGATTTATTATTGTTATTTTTATAAATTAATATTTAACATAATTAATGTGATAACGTAATTTAATATATCATATTAAATATATTATTTTATTCTTATCCGGTCCGACCAGACAGTTCGACCGGTCCAACCTGAAACGGACACTTGTCCGGGTCATTGTCCGGTCCGATTCGGACAACATTGCCACGATCACATGAAATCATATATTAAGTGTAGAATTATATATATATATATATATATATATATATATATATATGGTTACCAAATGGGATCCAACTCTACTGATTCTGCATCATATGTTCACCAACGATCCAATTGTCTTGAGTCTCGCCTCACATGAAATCTGATCATGACGAGTGTGGTAATATTATACGAGTACCACGATCACATGAAATCATATATTAAGTGTAGAATTATATATATATATATATATATATATATATATATATATATATATATGTGTGTGTGTGTGTGGTTACCAAATGGGATCCTTATAACCATCATTATGAAAAAGAATGAGTGAATAATTTGTTACTTCAATGCTCCAAACTTTCAGTCGTTACTTTTTTTGGCTTTCCTCTTTTGTTGACCTAGATGGGCAAGAAAGGTGACACGTAGGAAGACTGAATAAATAAAAATAATACAACAATAATGAAAATACAGAAGCTAAATAGATAGAGATACATCCATATGTCTTAGTACGAGTCATACAAATGTAAACATCCTAGTATGAGACATACATAAGTCCACGGTCTCACACATCTTGATAGGTTCCATCCAAATAAAGGTACAACTTGATACAATGTAAGAATAAAAGACTCATACTAGACTTTAAGATAACTATGTGCATACACCATCCGAACTGTCGCCGAACACACGTCAACTCAGCACGCATCATCATCATGTACTATGGGGATCACATAGGGGACCAAATTCAATCATTAGCATAAAGATAAGTGTGAGTTCATGTATGTCATATGATAATCTCATAAGAAAGTACATTAAACAAATATATAAATCATATGAGAGAATGAATCATTTTGAAGAATCAATAAAGAGATCATGAGTTCATGTTCATTCATTTTACTTTCTTTTCATGTTCATGTTCATGATTTGTGTTCATCATTCATGTTCGACATTCATATTCATCATTTATGTTCATTGTTCATATTCATAAGGACAATGTCCTTTCACTCATCTTTGGCCATTCATGTTGTTTCATCTTGTTCATAATTTGGAAGGACTCTTCACTTTTAAGGAATACCATTATAGGCACAACAAGAGTGCAACTATCTAACCATAGTGAGCCAGTGGGGTATCAGTGCCATGGCCAGCCCCGTCGGTCGGGATGACCGCGCACAAGGTGAAAACATCCATAGGGAGAAACTCTCATCTAGATAGAGAAAAATGGTAACCCTCCATCATTCATGGGCCCCTCTTTCAATTTGTGGATTGATCAATGTCGTATGGAGCAGCTCCATTCTATCTTTAGGTTCATATCATTCGGTTCCAATCAAGTGGATAGAAACTTATCAAATCAAGGGGTTTGAATAAAGTCGTATTCTTCCTGTCTACATATGAGATGTTCAAAAGTCTAGCGGTCGTCCGCTTTAAGTCCATCCAGCAGTCGTCCTTAATATTCTTCGATCGATCGAAAAGGGAGTGATCGACCGATTTGTGTTCATTCTATATTCATTTCAAGATAGCTTTCTGTCATTGGATCAAGGGAAGTTCGGTCATCCATTTTCACATTAGTAGTTCTTTCGGACTTTTGGTCGTGAGTTTCGGTCGGTTGAAACTAGATCGGACATATGTTAATGAGTCTCGACATTTTCAAGTTTGGTCATCCGGAATGATTTCAGACTCTATACTCTTGTCGAGCTGGATCGGACACTCGAAAAGGTTTTGATCGTCCGCTTTTGTTCTACAAGGCCGCAGGTCATTGTGGGATCCTTACGTTTTCAATTAGTTTTCAATACAAAACAATTCAAATCTTATGCTACAATGATTCCTAAGATGTATCATGCTCCAGACACATAGCTAAATATAACTCTCATCTCAACATGTCATTTCTATAAACTCCTTTTATATGCAAGTAACTTGTCGAACCACTAATCATATGTCATAGGAGATTTCAATCTTCCTTACTCATACAACAGAATTTTATCGATCCAAAGAATGTAATAATCTATCCAAGTCATATGCTAATTGAACTTGTAAATCATCAAACGAAAACATATCATCATGTCATGCATTATCATTTGACCAAGATGTATAATGAATGAAATCATATCTAAGATCTCATAGTAATTCATAAAATCACTATTGCATGAATTCTACCCCTCATAGCATATATCCCTCCTAATTAAGTCCTTAAAAGCATTGAAAATTCTTCAGGAACAATCCCATGACCTAGATCTTGAATCACACACCACTACAAGAAAATTGATGAATAGCGACGCAATATATTGTCACAAATAGTGGTGACGCTAAGTTGATGCCAAGAGCGTCCTCATAGCGTCAAAGTTGAGTCACAGTTTGGCGATGCTACTTGCGTCCCAATAGCATCAAATTAGCGTCGCCTTAGCATTTACAAGTTGTCGACACTACATGCGTCGCCATGGAGACGCTACTTTACCGCTATTATGCACTCGATTAAGGATAAATGCGCGACTGATCATAACACTGTGGTAGCACTAGCGTCACATCACTTGAGACGTGATGTTGACGCTATGGACGGAGTCGATATGGGTGCCGGACCTTTGCGTTGTTTTGGTCCCAAAAAGTGCAATGCCACTTGGCGTCACCAATGTTGCAACCTATGTAGATGCTAGATTGACGTTACACGAATGAAATATTCCTAAATAAATATATATGTTACCTACATATGTGTTCATATACTTACCTACACATGTAACACATACAATGCTTAATTGGCTCTATTTTGACACTACTCCTTCGCCGATGTGTTTGAAGAACATATATGTTAATTAAGAAATAGATTAACTATATGTTATCTATATTTGCATGACTATATGTTATCTACTTTATGCTAATTCGTATAACCCCATATATGTTACTATATATATTATCTATACTATACTTTAATGAATAAATAAATTAAATATTATATGTGTACCTTCAACATATGTATTCCTACATCACATGTGTGTTACTTATATATATATATATTCCTAAATATATATTTGTTACCTATATTATATATGTTACTTATGCATACAATATATATCATATCTTAATTATAGATATATTATTTTTATATTCTTAATTAAGGAATTATGATGGTTGAATTAAGTGACGTGGTTTATTACAAAATATCCCATTTTAGCGCCACATGAATAGTTGACTCTATAGAGGCACTACTTGCATCGTTTTATCGCCACAAATTGCCGACGCTAAGCGGATTGAGACACTACTTCGATGCTAAATGGTCATTAATTTACTTTAGCAACTCTTTAGCATCTTTGTATCACCACAATAATGAATCTCTATTGTTTTAGCTAACTTTTTATTATTCTCACTTAATCGGGCACATAAAGACATGCACATATACATATATACTTAGAATATGTATACATATTCTCATTGTTGTCACTTAAATTCACACATCACATATATGCTTATAATACGTATATGTAGCGTCTAAGTAGCGCTTCATTATAAACATATAAACATATACATACACATATATACTTAATCTCACAGACTTTGTGCCACCTCATTAGGGTCGCACGTGTCGGAGGCGCTAAATTTGAGGTTAAATCCCTAACTCCTCTTCTGAGTTTTCATTGTTTTATGTGCTCCACCGATTTTGGCCGCGACACCCGATGCCCACTGCTCTGACACCCGATTCCGATGCCCAGTTTCTCCGACGCCTAACTTCTCTGACGCTCGACGAACTTGCTCCATCGTTGAACCTCGACGCCCACTCTCCGACGCCCACCCCTCCGGTGCCATGCTCTGACGCCCACTCCTCCGGTGCCATGCTCCGACGCCCTATCGGATGTCGCCCTCCTCCACCTCCTCCGACCCTGCTCTCGTCCGACTCCTTTGACCCCGCCTTCCCCGCCTCCTCCGATGCCGTCGTCCGTCCTCCTCCGACCCTGCCTCCTCCGACGCCATTGTCCACCCTCCCCAACTCCTCTGACGCCGTCGTCCGCCGTTCTCTGACCCTGCCTCCTCCGACCTCACCTCCTACGACCCCGCCTCCACCGACGCCATCCTCCCTCGTCCGCCCTACTTCACTGCTCTGATCGCCGCTGTTCGGCCGCTGCCCTACTTTTCGGCCATCGATGTGCAAGAAGGTACGAGCCCTAGCTCCTCCACCGCCACTTGTGGATGTTATGTATATGTATGTTAATTACTATAATGCCAAGTTAATTTGCTATGTTAGTTACTGTAATACTATGTTAATTATTGTACTATTATTTACCGTAATGCTATGTTAATCTGTAATTCTATGTTAATTACTATAATGCTATGTTAATTACTATAATGCTATGTTAATTATTGTAATGTTATGTAGATGTATAGTATGCTATGTTAATTAAGGCGTAGTATGTTTTATATGCATTCCGTTGGATTAGGGCGTAGTATTGCTGTAATGGCTAGTTAATTTGTTAGGAATTAATTATTTTTTCCTAGTAATTAATTCTTATGCTAAATAGTACAATCCATATGTCATATGCTATGAATTAAGAAAATTTAAAAAAGAATCAAATTTGAGGTTGGACTCAATTTGAAATCAAATACTCATAATTCTAATACCTCTTTTTGGTCACATTCTCATAATTTTACTAAGGATGTATATCCACATTCTTGAATATGATAAAAAAATGAGACATAAAAAAATGACAAAAGAAATTTATCAGTACTTGGTACCCAAAATATACATTATATTCGATTCTAAATATGAAGATCAAGTACTTGAAATATGTGATTTTAAACTACAAGAATCAAAATCACATGTTTCAAGTACAAAAATTTATTGACATATGGCTTAATGTTGTCCATTACAAAAATAATAAAGCCAAATTGTAGTTGGATTTCTCATTGGAAGGATAATGTAACGTTATAACAGAAGAATATAAGGATGGTGTTGATGAATTTGTTAAGGTGACATATCATAATGAAGGTGTTGCTTCTTCATATGGAGAAATCTTATGTCCTTGTCGGAAATGCAAATGTTATCGGTGGAAAGTAAGATTATGATGTGCAGAAGGATTTATATTACAATGATTTCTTACTGACATACACAAATTAGTTCTTTCATGGCGAAGAAAGATGAGCTAAAGAGACAATAGTTGATGCTAATGTAGATAGTAATGTGTGCGAGTCGAGCAATCCGTATAGGAACATGATATGAGATGCAATGTTAGGAGAAAATATTGGCGAAACACTGATTGAAGAAGACTCGAATCCTTCGACTTCTAAGTTCTATAATCTTCTCGAAGAAGCAGATGAACCTCTATGGGATGGATGCATGAAGCAAATTACACTTTCTGCAATGGCACAACTAATGAACTTGAAATCCGAATTTAATATGAGCGAAAGTTATTTTGACTGGATGACTGCCATTATTTAGAGTATGCTTCCAAGTTCAGAGAAGTTACCGAGAAATTTTTACAAATGTAAAAGATTGATGAGATATTTAGGGTTGAAATATCAGAAGATTGATGCATGTCGCAATAATTGTATGTTGTATTACAAGGAAAACAACTCACTTATGAGTTGTTCTATTTGTGGCGAGCCCAAATACAAGTCGAGAACAAATTCTTAAAGTTCAAAAAAATGTGGCAAATGTAGTATTCACATACTTTCTCATAGTTCCAAGACTACAATAGTTATTTCTTTATGAGAAAACTGCATCATTTATGAAGTGGCATAGAGAAGGGGCTAGTGATGATGAAAATTTTATTACACATCCTTCAGATATTGAGGCATGGAAATGATTTAATGCACTTCATCCAACTTTTCTAGCAGAATCATGTAATGTTAAATTAGGACTTCAACCCATTTGGTTCTAAGCATGTGTATGAGATGAGAGAACATATTGCATACCTGTATGATCCCAGGTCCTCGATCTCCTAGTAAAAATTTAGATGTTTGCTTAAGACCTTTGATTGATGAACTCAACATATTGTGGCAGGATGGCATAGTTGCTTATGACAAATCTAACAAGCAAAATTTCATTATGAGAGCCACATTAATGTGGACCATGAGTGATTTTTCAACATATGGAATGTTGAGTGGTTGTAGCACAAAAGGTAATCTTTCTTGTTCAATATGTGGAAAGAATAAACATTTTATTTGAAAAATAGTAAAGTTTGCTGGTTTGATTGTCATAGGATATTTTTGTCAATGGAGAATTCAATGTGTCACGATCGAAACTCATTTAAAAAGAATACCACCGAGTACGCATTGCCTCCAAGTCATTTAACGGACAAGATGTTCTAGAACAAGTAAACAAACTTAATGAAGTTTCATTCGGATTGAAGGCCCATTCTTACAAGCAAATTAGGGTTTAGAAGTGAATATAATTGGGAGAAAAAAATTGGGAGTGAACATAATTAGGTTTGGAAGTGAACATAATTGGAAGTGAATATATTCACCGACGATAGGGCACGTAGCCGGATCATCACATAGTAAGCGATCCACTGGTGGGTCGTCTCCACATATCACTCTAGGTTATTTCTTATGCATTTCATATATCTTATTCATGCAATTGATCTAATTATTTGTTATTGTGATAGTTGCTCCACTGTCGACGGGGCACATAGTCAGGAAATCTCGATCGCACGATGTCGATCGGCATGTCACACCAGGTTATTATTTTATATTCCATAAATTTAAATACATGCAAGTATTTTAAATATATTTTTATGATCGCAGTTGCTACGCCATCGCTGAGATTACCGAATGTTTGAGCACATTCCAGCGTTGGCGAGCGACATCTTATCCGAGGTGATATATTTATTATTATTAAAATTATGTTTCTCATTTAACTACATTAACCATTTTTTTAATAGAGCCAACTGCTACACCACCGATAACACAAACACTTAGCTTGTCACATTCTGACGAGTGGACTGCCATAGATCAGATAGCGATAGACATCACTCGAGGTGAGAACTTTACTGTACATATATCAATTATCATTAGTTTATTTTGGTATTGTACTAATGATTTAATTCATACCACGGCCCCTCAATAATGTCGAACCTTCTCAGCTGTAGGAAATGATAATTCCTCTTTGATTGATAAAGAGGAATTACACGATAATGGGGTGGTCACCATCAACAATATTGCTCAGCCATAAATTAAATAAGTTCTAAGAATTTTATTTTTATTTTGCTTATCATTGAAAATTAATTCTTCTTTGTAGATTGCAGGACACTTTCATACCCGCTAGTACCGTGTGGGATGTCAATGTGGAGAATTTTAGCCTACATTTTCGTCACTATTTTGCATGCATATAATGCTCATTCTATGTGATTATTCCCTCCCAAGTACGTGTATGTACCACCAATTCATTGCATGATGAATATTCTCCGCATGAACTCACATATCACCAATTTATACCTCTGCCTATTCACTTTTGGATTGAATCTCATTTTTGTTTTATAGGAGAGCTGATGAGCTCTGTGGATGAAGTTAAGCGGCCGAACCATGCACTTTTATCTGCACCAGGAACCGGTGTTTTCTACGAGAGTGAGGAAAAAGCCAAACGACATTACAGCAAACACCCTCTGCAACATAGGGATCAATTGAGCTCCTTCATCATCCAAGCACTAGGAAGCTTTCCCAAGTGGCAGAGGGGACCACTGTAGAGCTATCGAGTCTTTAAAGGGCAACAGAAGGCAGGAGCAGGTGCCGACAAAAAGGACAGAGGTGCAGGAGAAAGCAAAAGGAGGAGATATAAAAGGAAAGGAGGATACCTTTTCGAGAGGGGGAATTGGTTTTTGAGAGAAAAACATCATCGAGCTAAGAGGAGAGTGAAGGAGAGAAAACAAGTTTGAAACAATGCATTTGGCAATTCCTGGAGAAGAGTGTATTCTCCATAAGTTTTGCAACTAACCGGCCCTACTGAGTCCGGGAGGTGTCGATGTTATTTGGATTCGAATGTTATCTAGCTGCATTTTATTTGGATTTCTGTCATGAATAATCTCGAGTATTGATGCTTTTTTGAGTTTCTGATATTATGTGACAGTTCCATTGGTTTCACTATTTAATCCTTTAACTTCTGATTTACATATGGATTCGAGCCTCATGATTCACTTGCACCCCTGATTGTAGGGATAATATAGTCTCCATCGCGATCGAACATGGAGAAATCTTGCCAAAGGTGAAGATGGTTCCATGCATGGTTCCTATGCTTTCCATGTTTGCCTCTGATAGGAAAAGTTTTCTGAATTACATGTTGCCTTGCACCCTCGACCGTAGGGATAATATAGTCTCCATCGCGATCGAACGTGGAGAAATCTAGTCTAAGGCAAGCATTGGTTCATGATTTTAGTTTTTGTAAGATCAGTGATGAATTCTTAACTGATTTGAGCTAGACGTCGTTTGTCCTCTGAATCGCGACCTGAAAAGGTTACACTCCCTCCGAATTTCTAGCAATAGACGACCGAATTGAGTCGAGGATTTGTGATTAACTTAAATGTCTTCAAAGGATGATGCTTCTACTTAACCATCATTGTGTTCAATGTCTTTATCTTTTCCTTTGAAAACTGATAGTGATATTAGTGGAATAGTGATAACTTATTGAAATTTTGGTCAGATTTGAAATTTTCCAATTTTTGATTTAACTCCCTAACTCATTCTCTACTGCAAGTGCACAGGTCAATGTAGTAGACTCAAGTGTCGTATCCATAGTGATTTGAAGGCTAAAGACTCCCTAAACTAACCTAGACTAGCCCTAGACTAAGTGGAAAAAATAGGAAATTAACGGAAAGTGAAAACATATTTTTCAAAGTGGCAAAATGATAACTGTTTTTGGTGTTTTGATAATAGAAATGAACTGAGATCTATTTACTGAATTAAGGATAAAAAAAGAGTTTTTCAATCAATGGAAAGGTTCTCCTAGGGGTTGGGGTTCATCTAATTCAACTATTGATGGAATGGAACATTTTAACAATTTTAAATCAAATCTGATTCGACCTTAAGTATGGCTGCTCTCACAGCTTAATTAATCCAAAACTAATCATTATATTCTCATATAAATGTTAGCTAGGTTGAATTAGAGAAGGATCCCCACTGATATTGAGTTATCATTAAGCATATGCACTAATTTTGCCATTTCCTCTTAGATTTTGACAAATTCAGTTTGGCACTTCAACCAAACCAACATTCACAGATCAACTACTCAGAAATTCTATGAATCCAATCCTAATGCTAATGCTTCTTGGTGTATCTATAAACAACAAGGGGATTTTAAATCAGCCTCTCAGCTACAAATTGAAATGAAATCCACATTAGTACTAATCAATTGGATAAAATCAGCACATATCACACATTAAAATTCAGCACATGCCATTGCTTCTTGATCAATCTCTGAACAGCAAGATAACCCTAAGTTCACTTCTCAGTGGATGATGGAATCATGGGTTTTACAACAGCAAGGCATATTCCACAAATTTCAGGAAATCAGAATTTGAAAATCAGAAATTAGCAAATGAGAAATACCATTGAAATATTAGAAATATTAGAAATACCATTGGAATCATGGGATTGAAATATTAGAAATACCATTGTCTCTTGATTCATTTCTGAACAAAAATGAAACCATAAAGCAAACTCTCAGTTGTTAATTCATTAGGGCTCCACAATGACAAAAATAGATTCAACAAAATTTAGAATTTCAGAAATCAGAAAATCAGAACTTGAATTCAGTACAGAAATCAGATTGGTTCTTCATCCATCCATAACTAAATTAGACTACTACCCTATCCTAGGATAGCTGAGATTTAGCTCATTATAGTTACAAGCATGGATGCAAAACAGATTTGAAAGCTGATATCAAACATCCTGAAATCATATTGTAAGAAAACTGTCCACGAGATCAGATTGCAGCCACTCTCCTCAGCTCCCTGGTCCAGAAACCCTCCAAATGGAGGCTCTCCCCTCCTTCTCCAGGGTTTACAGCTTATATATGACCCTTCTACACCCTTAGATGCAGATCAGAATGTTCTATTATGCCCTAATTATGCCATGTATCCTGGTCCTGAAAATATCAGTAGGTGCCATCACCTTTTGGACAGCAAAAAGCAAGTGGTCCCCCCTCCTTTTCCAGTCTTTTTCAGCCTTGTTTTCCCTGCTTGAAAGTCCAAAATAGCAAGCATCAAAGTCCTTGAATATGATTTAAATAAATAAGGATTGGGACAGCAACTAGTATTAGCTCTATTGTCAAATGAGATTTGGTGTTGTGCAGGAATGAAATCCTTATTTTTTTAATGATAACTTATTGCCCGGAATGATAACTTTGTACCATATCATCATAATTGTCCAAATATGAGAGATTCAGAGCAGTGAAGGCATCAAAGGGATTAGGATAGCAAGTAAATGAGGTCAATTATCAAGTGTGGATAATATTTCATAGGAATGATAACTTGAGCTCCGGAATGACAACTTTGTGCCATAAAATGATAACTTGTTGTAAATTTAGTAATGATTACCCAAATGTGATCAAATCAGAGCAGCAAGGAGTTAGAACAGTAATTTAACAATTGCCTAATGCTGTTATGCAGAAATGATAACCTTGCGCATCGAAATGATAATTTTGCCCCCAAAATGATAACTTGACACCAAGAGAGTGATAACTTTTGTATTGGGGTGATAACTTTGCACAAATCAAACAATGGTTATCCAAATATGATTCATTCATAATAATAAGGGATTTAGGGCTAGATAACTATTAGAAATCAACTCAATTAGAAAAATGATAACTTTGCACATTGAAATGATAACTTGCCCAAAAATGATAACTTGGCATACAGTTGATAACTTTATGAATTTTAGCAATTTAGAACCTCTATGCACATGGAATTGAATACAAAATGAGGATGGTCAGTTGGTTATCACAATCCATTGCATTCCAAGTATAATTGGTCAAAAGTAGGGCAAAATGAGGGTTCGATATGGGTGAAATGAATAGAAAATGGAATAAAAACCTAATATTATCAGCTAGTGATCAAACTCCCCCAAGCTTAGCCTTTTGCTTGTCCTTAAGCAAAACATTCAGATATTAAGAACAAAACTTGAATAAAATAGTCCACAAATGAATGAAAATCCAACTGATTAAAGTCCAATGTGTTTCCCACTTTGCCAACACCTCATCCTTTCCAAAACTCAATTTCTAGCTAAGGAATCACAAAGGCTAAAGAAAATTTAAGCCATGAAAGAGGTACTAGAAGTAACAAGTTTGAATTTCAGAAATTGTCAACTTTACTAAAAGGTTGAACTACAAATCTCTTCATGAACAGATTTTTCACTACTTAAACAGGTTTGAAAACCTAACTTTTATTCATGAGGATACAATAAACAGGTTGAGACCTGATTTTTATTCATGCTGGTCACAGGATAAAAATTCTGGCTTTATTCAGGAGAGGTTCCTTTTTGAAATTTCACTCTCTTTATTGATGCATGCATGCAATGCAGAGATGAAACTTTGTTCTTTTTCTTTTTTCTCTTCTTCTGTTCATGAAGTAAGCAATAGTTCAAACTCAAGTATAGTTTAGATCCCTTAATGCAAATAGTCAAGTTTTCCTATTTAACATGGCAGCAAGAGCCTTGACTCCCTTCTAAACATCTTATATCATCAAATCAATCCATGAATGTCAGCTAGTGTTATCCACAAAATGAAAAATTTTTAGTTGAGATTTTGATTCAAATGCACCTGAATTAGTAGGCTGATTAAAGCAAGAAGACTAATGGCCAACTTGACCACTTGGTATTGGAGTGTACTAACTATCATATTAAAGGATTTTACCCATTTTAGAGTTAAAATAAAGGCAAGAATTGAATTGAGCACAATCAGTGATAACCAACGATAACTTGTCAAAACTAATCATAACCTAGTGATAAATGATGATATGAGCATTAAAATAAAATAAAAAAAAATGGGTAAAGTTTAGAAAAGCACCAGGTTTCCTCCCTCAAACTTATTCTCAGCACTGTCCTCAGTGGTGAAAAAGATAGGCAAGGGAGAGGGTTTGGAGGGTATTGAATTTTTGGATTTGTGCAAATGATTCCTTTTGTCCTCTCATGTCAACCAGAGGCTTTGGGTGGTCCATATTTTTGGTTTGTCTTCAATGTTGTAGAGAAAAATAAAAGGCAATTAGTGAAATCTGTAATATCAAATTTTTGGAATCAATAAAGTGCACAAGTTGGCATTTTATATGAAAATTGATAAATGCACTGAAATTTGGCATCAAGTGATTTGGATAACTAATATGAGTGATGATTCAAGTATCATTATGATATATAAAACATAAATTAGTAGATACTATCAGTTATCATTCAGCATTTCAGTGTGAAAATCAAAATTGAGGGTAAGAGTACTCCCTAGGTGAAAGGGTGGTGGTGATTCTGATTTCCCTCTGAATTATTCTTGCAAAACAGAGAAAATGAGATATGAAATGGCTTGGGTTACCTCCCAAGAAGTACCCTACTTTAGTGTTTTAGGCTTACAACTTCTTCATGTTAAGGAGGTTTAAATTGTATGATATGATCAAGTAGAGATCTCAATCTGTGGACAACTTCACTAATTAAGTATGGATCTCTTAGTTTGCCAATGATTGTCTTTGTTTTTCAGTTTGATCTTCTCCTGCATTGTACCAGAAATATACTAACTTCTCATTCCAAAACTTCTTATATATGACATATGAATCTCCTGGATCATCATCTTGTTTGAGCAGCCATTTCTTCAATGGCCTATTAAAATGCTGCATTGTTGGAAGATCTTTGAGTTCTTGGTTCCATCTTTCAATAGGCAAACATTGATCTCCCTTCATTGAATGTTCCATTCCTTCTACAAATTTGGATTCTACTGTAACATCTATTTGAAAAGAAGTTACTTCTGCTTTTGTATCCTCCTTGGCCATTTCAGTCTCATCATGTGGCTTTGCTGTCATAACCAATTGCCTAATGGATAATGACATGGGTGAGACTTTGAAACTTTGAATGACTTTAAATGAATTAGTGCTTGCTTCAAGTTCAGGCCACTTCTTCTCTTTTAATGTTTCTTCACCTTTGATTCTATAATGTTGACGTTCTTCAGCTGATTCTTCAATAATTTTTAGAATTGGATTTTCTTTAGCTGGATTGTCCTCCACATTCTTCATCGGTTCTTCAATAATTTTTCCACTCTTGAGCTGGACAACTTGGACTTGTTCCTTAGGATTGACTTCTGGTTACCCTGGGAAAAACATTGGTGGCCTAGTTGAGGTGCTGGATTGTTGGGCAAATTGATTTTCAAGAACCTTTTGATGGGCACTCAAGGTTTCATATTCAGTAGTCAATTTTTGCATTGCCTCCTCCTGCTTTTCTTGCTTCTTCAGAATTTGTTGCAGCAACTCCTTCATTTTTGACAATTGAGTGGCTTGGACTTGTGGTTCATAAGGAGGTCTCTTCATTTGAACTTGTGGAGGCTGATATGGAGGTGGTTGAGTCCTTGGAAAGATTTTGGATTGCCAATTTGAATTCTGCATAGGTGGTCCTTGATAATGGTTGGCCTTGTAGAACAAGTAGGAGTGGTTCCTATTTTTAGGTGTATAATACTCAACAGTGGGCTTCATTCCAAAATTTCCCACAACATTCACTTGATCAATGGACTATTCATATTGCTGCATTATCAAATTACAACTCTTAGTGACATGGCCTTGATTTCCACACACATCACACCTAGTTTCATGGTTGGAAACTTTGTTGATATTAGGTGTTAAATTCAGCTTCTTCAAGGCCTTGTGCAACACTTCTTCAATTTGGACAGCAATGTTGTTGACTTGATTATCACTTGATGGCCTTCTTGTCCTGTCATGAGTGAGGAAATGATAGTTCTAGGCAATGTTCTCTATCAATTGATAGGCTTTATCAATATTTTTTGATGCAAAAATCCCTCCTGTAGCTGTGTCTAGTGCCACCTTGGATGGATAATTCAGACCCTTGTGGAAATAGTTGACCAATTGCCATTTTTCAAACTCGTGGTGTGGGCATGCCCTCAACAAGCTTTGGAGTCTTTGCCATGCATCACATATGTTCTCCTGATTCAATTAGTAAAACCTGACAATCTGGTCCCTATAGTTATCAGTTTTGCTAGGTGGAAAGAAATCAGCTAGAAACAATTGAACTATGGACTCCCAAGTGGCAATCTCTTCAGGTTTGAGGGTCTTGTACCAAGTCTTGGCTTTGTCCTTGAGTGAAAAAGGAAATTGCCTCATGTAGATAGCATTTATGGGAGTATTGTTGAAGTGGACAATGCTACATATTTTCATGAAGTTGTCAATGTGTATGGCTGGGTCTTTAGTCCCCAATCCAGCAAATTGATGTTGCCTTATCATAGTAACCAATGCTGGATTCACTTCAAAATTTGTGACATGTGCTATGGCTCCATCCACAGGTTGATTTCTGATATTGCTGGATAAATAACAATCTCTAAGTGTCCTAGGAGCAGTCATGTTTTGATTGGCCTCCTCCTCAAAAAATTCTTCTCCTAGCCTCTTCTCTTTGCAATCTCCTTCTCCTATTGAATCTTCTTTCAGGTTCAGGATCAGATAGGTAGAGATCTCCTTGAAGCTCCAAATCCTGCATAAATTGAAATCAAAAGTATCAAATTCAGAAAAGAAAGAAAACTAGACAAAAATTCAAAATTCAGAATGATAACTTGTGAAAATTGAAAACTAGGCTAATAAATGGAATGATAACTAGTCTAAATCTAATCTAAACTATCTAAGTAAATCTAATTAGCCTCAAATCCCCGGCAACGGCATCAAAAACTTGATAGTGATTGTAGTGGAGTAGTGATAACTTGCTGAAATTTTGGTCAAATTTGAAATTTTCCAATTTTTTATTTAACTCTCTCACTCACTTTCTACCGCAAGTGCACAGGTCATTGTAGTAGACTCAAGTGTCGTATCCACAATGATTTAAAGGCTAAAGACTCTCTAAACTAACCTAGACTAGCTCTAGACTAGCCCTAGACTAAGTGGTAAAAATAGGAAATTAAAGAAAAGTGAAAACAGATTTTTCAAAGTGGCAAAATGATAACTATTTTTGGTGTTTTGATAATAGAAATGAACTGAGATCTAATTACTGAATTAAGGATAAAAAAGAGTTTTTCAATCAATGGAAAGGTTCTCCTAGGGGTTGGGGTTCATCTAATTCAGCTATGGATGGAATGGAATATTTTAACAATTTTAAATCAAATCTGATTCAACCTTAAGTATGGCTGCTCTCACAACTTAATTAATCCAAAACTAATCATTATATTCTCATATAAATTTGTAGCTAGGTTGAATTAGAGAAGGATCCCCACTGATACTGAGTTATCATTAAGCATATGCACAAGTCCCTCACTGATTTTGCCATTTCTTCTTAGATTTTGGCAAATTTAGTTTGGCACTTCAACCAAACCAACATTCACACATCAACTACTCAGAAATGCTATGAATCCAATCCTAATGTTAATGCTTCTTAGTTTATCTCTAAACAACAAGAGGATTTTAAATCAGACTCTCAGCTGCAAATTGAAATGAAATCCACATTAGTACTAATCAATTGGATAAAATCAGCACATATCACACATTGGAATTCAGCACATGCCATTGCTTCTTGGTCCATCTCTGAACAGCAAGATAACCCTAAGTTCACTTCTCAGTGGATGATGGAATCAGGGGTTTTGCAACAGCAAGGCAGATTCCACAAATTTTAGGAAATCAGAATTTGAAAATTAGAAATAAGCAAATAAGAAGTTTGCAACAATTCAGGGATTGAAATCTTAGAAATACCATTGTCTCTTGATTCATTTCTGCACAAGAATAAAATCATAAAGCAACCTCTCAGATGTTAATTCAATTAGGGCTCCACAATGATAAAAACATATTGAACAAATTCAGAATTTCAGAAATAAAAAAATCAGAATTTGAATTCAGTGTAGGAAATTAGATTGGTTCTTCATCGATCCACAACTAAATTAGACTACTACCCTATCCTAGGAGAGCTGAGATTTAGCTCATTATAGTTACAAGCATGATTGCAAAACAGATTTGAAAGCTGGTATCAAACATCCTGAAATCAGATTGCAAGAAAACTGTCCACAGGATCAGATTGCAGCCACTCTCCTTAGCTTCCTGGTCCAGAAACCCTCCAAATGGAGGCTCCCCCCTCCTTCTCCAGGGTTTACAGCTTATATATGACCCTTCTACGCCCTTAGATGCAGATCAGAATGTTCTATTATGCCCTAATTATGCCATGTATCCTGGTCCTGAAAATATCAGTATGTGCCAGCACCTTTTGGACAGCAAAAAGCAAGTGGTCCCCCCTCCTTTTCCAACCTTTTTTAGCCTTGTTTTCCCTGTTAGAAAGGCTAAAACAGTAAGCATCAAAGTCCTTGAATAGGATTTAAATAGATAAGGATTGGGACAACAACTAGTATCAGCTCTATTGTCAAAGTGAGATTTGGTGTTGTGCAGGAATGAAATCCTTATTTGTTTAATGATAACTTATTGCCCGGAATGATAACTTTGTACCATATCATCATAATTGTCCAAATATGAGTGGATCAGAGCAGTGAAGGCATCAAAGGGATTAGGATAGCAAGTAAATGAGGTCAATTATCAAGTGTGGATAATATTTCATAGGAATGATAACTTGAGCCCCGGAATGATAACTTTGTGCCATAAAATGATAACTTGTTGTAAATTTAGTTATGATTATCCAAATGTGATCAAATCAGAGCAGCAAGGAGTTAGGATAGTTAACAATTGCCTAATGCTCTTATGCAGAAATGATAACTTCGCACATCGAAATAACAATTTTGCCCCCAAAACGATAACTTGACACCAAGAATGATAACTTTTGTATTGGGGTGATAACTTTGCACAAATCAAACAATGGTTATCCAAATATGATTCATTCATAATAACAAGGGATTTAGGGCAAGATAACAACTAGAAATTAGCTCAATTAGTAAAATGATAACTTTGCACATTGAAATGATAACTTGCCCAAAAATGATAACTTGGCATACAATTGATAACTTTATGGATTTTAGCAATTCAGAAACTTTATGCACATGGAATTGAATACAAAATGAGGATAGTCAGCTGGTTATCACAATCCATTGCATTCCAAGCATAATTGGCCAAAAGTATGGCAAAATGAAGGCTCGCTATGGGTGAAATGAATAGAAAATTAAATAAAAACCTAATATGATCAGCTAGTGATTAAAAATGTCTAGCCATCTTGAAGAAATCGAGACTATACATTCTGCCAGGGAGGGTGATTCCACATTCCCCTGAGACGAGCATGAGCCGACCGCAGCCTCCTTGCCTTAGGTGTATTACTTGGAATGCATAGAATTTGGTGGGTTCGAGACTTTGGCTCTAATCCGTATATACACGTGAACGTATTCATGGGAACTCGTGAGCCTCCGCTTCAGAGATTCACCGAATATACACGTGAAAAGGGAACTCGGTTACCTTTGCCATAAGACGCTAAGCTAAAGAACATCGAGTTTTACAATATCGACAACTTCCATAAGTCCTTAGCCTGCTTCTTTATCATACTGCTTCACATCTTCTTAGTGCATTAATCATTTGACTCTTACAGCATATTCTCTTTTTCACACAGAAAACCCCAAAAATATATTTTAGTTTACCTTTGTGTTTCGTCGTTATTTTTCTTTACCTATTCTTTTCAACAGTTATTTTGCCTGTTAGATTTGCTTCGAGAGATTTCTCTAAGATCTGGTTGACCTTTCTTCCCTGTGGATCGAACCTCAAGCACTACAATGATGCACCGTACACTTGTGGATTGCATTTTGATAATGCAGAGAGATTATAAATTTTAAAACTTAATTCGTATTATTCTTTATATTCAAGGATAACACGCCGGAGTATAGGGTAGTCTTGTGTCATAGAGGTCTTCACCTCCCCTATTCGAGCGATATTCTCTATACACACTTTATGTGAGTCATCAGTGCTCTTGTTCTTTCACACTTGTCGGACGGGGCAGGATCATGGAAAGATGACTCAGTTTTATGTACGGGATGACATCTTTTGGGCATTTACGGTATGATCTTCTCTTTGAGTTAGATAATTTATTTTAATTATTTTAAATTGCTAACTTTATATCATTGACTAGGAGGCAAATCAGTTTCCTCCATATCCTAGTTTGAGTACGATCCAGAGAGCTTTTGAGGTGGTGGCTGCGAAACAACTCCGAAATCAACTGTATAAGTTTCGCAAGGTTGTCACATCCACCGATCTCACTTTGGAGCAGGGCACACAAAGATGCCCAGGGCATATTAGGGGCCCAGTGTGGGAGTCATTATGTAGGAAGTGGTAAGTAAGTTTACATTTGAATTATTTATATCAAATTTATTATAGTTTTTCAAACTTTAAGTATTTGATGTTCATATAGGATGAAAAATGGAAAAGAAAGTCGGAAAAGTCAAGAGTTAACCAAATTGTTAAGCTCGAGGCCCACATACACACAGGAAAATCGATGTGATTTGATGAGCATCGACGATGCATGGTACTGTAGATACAAAATCGAATAATCAAACTTTTACATTATGCTCAGTTTATAAAATTTGAAACTTTATTGCAGTAGGAGAAACAAGGCAGTCCGGTGAATTTTCGCGTGATCTACAAGGCAATGCATAAGAGCCAAAAGACCAACGATTGGTCATGCCCACTTCTCGTAGGCTTCTGGTAAGTCTCACACATGTTCACTTAGTTGGTGACATTAGTGCAAATGATTTTTTCAATGCACAATGTCTAAATTGTTTAGGATGCATACAATGAGAAGATGGCTAAAAAGTACGGAGATGATCCGAGTACTCAGTCATCAGGTAACGTTGCTCGAAAGTGATTCATGTTTGTAATTTATATAACACCTTATATGTTTACGTGTTTTTTGATGTTACATAATTTATATAATATATAATGTTTATATGATTGTATAATTTTTCTATTTCGTAGAGGACCCTACTGTTTGGGAGGAGGTGACTGTCATGACAGAAGGAGGATACTTGTGTGGACTAGGCACAAACACTGAGGTATCTAGGAGGAGTGGAGGATATGTAGGCGGCTCATCTGCTCTGAGCTGATCTGCAACACCTGATGTGACGCAGTTATGCAGCAGCTATCGCAGGAGGTGTCGCAGTAGCTATCGCAATAGTTGGCTCCTTTATTGCAAATGATTCAGACGTTGATCCCACCACAGAATCAATCCCCACAAGGACAACGATTGAGCACGTCGGGATCGAATGTCCAGAATGACAACAACTCCCAAAATTAGGATAGAACTTTTGCATGATATTGGATATACTTTTGTTACTTATACATACGCATAGCAGTTATACTTTTATTGGTTCAGTTTATTACTTTTCATATTGTTATCTTTGATATGATGCCTACGATGAATGATGAATGCATTATATAATTGTATAGTGCGGGAAGGGAAGAAAAAATGGTCGTAATGGGGCAAAAAAGTTCAATATTAGTGTCTCTCTAGCATCGCATGAATTGTCGACGCTATTTTATATATATCATCTTTAGCGTCTCCGTAGCGTCACCTTAGCATCGATGAATTAAACATCACAGTAGCACCGAACTCGTGTCGGCTTACGTATAAACTTAGCATCACTTGCGTGTCGGAATAGCGTCACGTAGTTTTGTGCCACTTTAGCGTCGCGTTAGTGACGCAACTCAATTGCTTGCAATGACACTTTTCGCATCATTTTAACTTCGAGTTAGTGTCGAGGGTTGACACTAGTTGTGTCACTTTTATCGTTGGCGCTATTGCGACACTATTAGCTACTGATTCCAGGCGCTTATATTTTCGACGCTATGTCGACTCTAAGGTGATGCTATTGTTTCCAGCCTCGCATTAGCGCCACAATAGCGTATTGCTTTATGTGTCGTTATTCGCCAGATTTCTTATAGTGCACCTTTTTTGTCGATTTTTGGTTCATCCCACCGGGTTCGTCCTCAGCTCCTCTACTGTTGCCCTCTGATGCTCTGGCCATGACAACAACACACAAACAAGATGAGAGGGAAGATGAAGAAAAAATGAGAAGAGGGAAGGAGGAGACGAAGCTTTATTAGATGAAGTCATCCCTTGGTCTCCCATTTCATGAATGGCCGGTGCAATGAAGAGGGAGAGAGAGAGTGCAATGAATGAAGAAATATGAGGTTGAGCTTCCGACGGTTTTTTGTTCGTTGCACTTCCGAGCGCTTGAAAATGTTTCAGTCATCCGGTGTTGCATTGGTTGAAGTCACCAACTCGTCGTGACATCGGGTGCCCATTTTGGGTTTCGGTCACCTGAAAGTCTGACATCAACATTAAATAAAAGTTTTAAATTTTTTATGAAAAATTTGAGGTGTTACATTATAATACCCATAGAAAAAACATATGTCCCCGAATCCTGTAGAGAATGGGACTCACTGAATAGATGTGGAAACTCTTTCCGCATCTCGGACTCGAGTTCCCACATCGCCTCTTTTCTGTGATGGTACTTCCATGCGACCTTGACTAGTGGCACTTGTCCTTTTGGTACTATACTTTCTAATCTAGTATCTTCATCGGGTACTCCGCATTAGTCAGGTCCTCCTTCAAGTTTGGCTCTTCGATCTTGGTGATGTTTGCATCGTTGTGCTTGTATTTTTGGAGCATCGAGATGTAGAAGACATTGTTAATTCTTCCATAGGATGGAGATAGGCCCAACCAGCATGACTATCTCCAGAACCTCGAAGGGGCCTTCAAGAGCATGTGGTCTCTGGCCTCAAAAATTTTTTCTTGTTGCTTCTTGTCGGCGTAGCTTTTCTATCGCGACTGTGCAGCCTTCATTCTCTTCTGGATGATGTCCACTGTATCCGTATACTCCTGAGCTCTGACTGCCGAATCAAAGCTCATCATTATCCACTCGCCGACCTCGACCCAGTGTGCTAGTGAATGACAAGGTCTTTTGGTAGTGAAATTGAGGAGTGTAGTGATAACTTGTTGATTTTGGGATCAAATTTCAGATTTTTCAATTTTTGATTTAACTCGCTAATTCACTCTCTACTGCAAGTATACAGGTCAAATGTAGTCTACCCAAATGTCGTATCCACAATGATTTAAAGCCTAAGACTCTCTTAACAATCTAGATTAGCCTTAACTAAAGTTAAAAATCCAAGAATTTGAAAGAAAGTTAAAACCGATTTCTACAAAGGACTAAAATGATAACTGTTTTGGGATTTTTGAAAAGTTATCTAAATTTAATTGTAAACGCTAAACTAGAGGATCAAAGGATTTATCTATCAATGAGGAAGGTTCTCCTAGGAGTTGAGGTTCATCTAATTTAATTATGGATTGAATGGACAAGTTATTATTAAATGTCAATTTTAACTCAACTTGAAATAATCTATTTTCACAGCTTAATTAATCCAGAATTAATTATCATATTCTCATATGATTGATTAGCTAAGTTGAATTAGAAAAGGTCCTGACTGAAATCAAGTCAACATTAAGCTCAAAATCAAGTTCCTTGCTGAATTTTAGTAATGTAATGAAATCTGAAATGATAACTTTCAATTGCACTTTGAAAATGAGGGAAATGCTTCAATAAACTAAACAGGGATGAAATCAATTCAATATTAGTGTAAATGCTTCTTGGTTTATGTCTAAACTACAAGAGAATTTTAAATCAGCCTCTCAGCTGTAAATTCAAATGAAATCCACATTCTCACTAAAGAGTTGGATAAAATCAGCACATAATTATATATGGGAACTCAGCACATGCAATTGCTTCTTGGTCCATCTCTGAACAGCAAGAAAATCTTAAGTACACCTCTCAGTGATTAAATGAAATCAGGAGCTTAACAATAACAAGGCAGATTCCACAAATTTCAGGAAATCAGCAACTAGAAAATTCAGAAATTAGCACCTAGCAAACATTGGAATTCAGCATATGTCTGATGCGTATGATGATGTAGCAAAATAAAATCGCTAGCAAGTGCACTAGTCGCTCAAGTAATATAGTAAAAAAGAGTAAAGAGTGTCGAACCCACGAGGAATATTATTAATTCAATATCTGGATTTATAAATTAATAAGAGAGGAAAAACATTAAATTTTGGAAAAAAGGATTTTGTAAAAGAAAATAAGATAAAGATAAGATAATGATGTTGAAGTTAGGCCTTAGGATAAAAATAAATCAGGATAAATATTTGAATCATAAAAGATAAATTTAATCTTTAAAGATGAATTAGGAATTTTCCCAAGTTATTAATTTATAAGATTAACATCACAGAGTCTACAAACTGGTAATTCTGCTATTTAATCCGGTAAATCAAACTATCTTAAATTAATCAAATCTAAAGTCCCACAAATTGGTATTCGTCAGTTAAGATTAAAATTAAGATGCATTAATATGAAAATCCTAGACTGTTAATCACTCTACAAACTGGTATAGATTAACAGACCACACAAACTTGATTCTCCACATACTAGTTATCAAATTTATGTCAATTATTAATTTCACATAAAATCAATTAATTTAATTAATGAATTCTGAAATCGAATAGTCCAGAAACTAGTAATTACTCAACTCAGAAATCCAAATAATTAAATCAAAAGCACTAAGCACAATTAACTAATTGATCAGAAAAGATTTAAACAAATAATATAGAGTCCAAATAGTTTCCCTTCGATAATAATCTCCTAAAATGAATAATCTTAAAAATATGGAGTGCATCCTAGAAATTCTGGAGAGATAATAAAATAATAATAATAATTGAAAGAATTACACCCAAATAGATAAAAGTCGAAGCTTCGAATCATGGGCAGACAGTCGGCAGCCTTTTGGACTTGACCAGAGTCGCAATCAACTTCCAGCCGTCGCACCTCTCTCCTCTTGGTCGTAGCCTGCAGAGCTCACGACTTGCCGTGAAAGAAACCTGAACTTCATAGCACGAATTGGGACGACGGCTTCTTCACATATTTATAGGTGCGGACGGATTCAATTTGATCACGGTCATGATATCGTACGGCCAAGTTTAATCTTGAGATAAACTTTAAACTTTTAAAGCTCGACCACAGATAAAACTTTATCCGTTTTGCACCCGATATAAAATCTTCTTGATAATTCTCGGCCACCAAAGTTGTCCAATGATTAGAGTTATCGGCCACAAAACTAAATTATTGGTTAAGGATAAAATAGAATTTGCGGCCGATACAGTGTGTTTTGCGCTCGTAATCAAAGCATCTTAATGCTTTATCGCCCAATGATAAATGTTTATCTGCATTACGGCTGGACTTTTACAGCCGATAAATGATAATTCTTCTAACTATTATGCCCAAAAGATAAATCTTTTTATCTTTACCCCCTTTGAATCTCGGCCAAAATGAAATTCTTTTATCTTTACCCCCTTGAGTTATCGGCCGGTAATGATAAATTTATTGGATTTTGCGGCCGATAATAGGATTGAATTGGACTTCTTGGCCGTAACACTTCTTCGGTTTGGAGTTCTCGGGCGATAAATAGGATGTCTCGGCCGATACGAATGAAATTCTTCTAAATTTCGGCCGATACGTCGCAATTCATCTAAATCTTTGGTGATTTATCGGCCGATATAGTCTTTGGGGTTGAAATTCTCGGCCGAAACGTCCATTCTTGATCAAATATAATCCTTGGATAATCGTGAATTCGATTTTTTCTGCAAAATAATTATCCAAATTTGGTTAATCCATCCATAATTAAAATATTCAAAGAATTAATAATTAAAATTGATAAATCTGAAATTGCGACTAAAAGTGACTAAAAATTATGTATGCCATGATCAAATTATAGAAAAATTAATTAAAATAATAAACTAAAATATGTTGTATTTTGCATGCATCAAACTCCCCCAAGCTTAAAGTATTGCTTGTCCTCAAGCAAAAATTCAAAGCAAAGCTTATGAACAAAGGCTCCATCATAGCTTCCATATTATCAATTGACTATTTTTTTCACACAATTCTTCTGCACACCTACTACTTAATATCTTACCACTTTCCATGCACTTAGCTTCGTAGAGGTTCTGAATGCTACACATATTTAAACAGTCTCAAATTCAACCTTGTAGAAAAATAAATTATCTGTCAAATAATAGCATTAATATTGAACACATAAGTACTAATTGAGCTTAAAACTTTTTCTTTTTTTTTCACTTTTATTTTCAATCATTTTGAAAGTTCTAATCTTCAATCAGGATTGCACAAGGAAGTCCATGTATCGGACTTTGGACTGATGACTCCCAGACCAGATGGCCTTAGGGCACCAGGTGATAAAGCACCCCTCGAGTTTACTTGCCCGAACAACTAAGGTTCTGAATGAAGAGTTCGAACTTAGCCATGATTTAGTACTCCTGTGCTTCTCCATATTCCACAAGATGGTCCTTGTAGTAGGTTTTCGATCGACGGATCCCAGAGCAGTTGCCCTTAGGTCGCCAGACATGAACCCCTACGGATCTAATTACCCGAATACACCTTGATTCCGGATAACACTTTTGTACCTACACATAACTTTATTTCTTTTTTTTGGGGGTTTAACTAACCCTTATTTTTATTCTTTTTTTATAAGCTCAAAAAGTACTTGATATGGTCAATAAAAAGGCTACTACTATCAAGACTTAAAAGAAATAAATAAAAAGGCATGAATATGATTTTGTCGTCTAGTCATTCATAATTCTATTTAGCATAGGCACACAGTCCAAAAGTTTGATACTAAAATAGCAAGTGATAAGAATGAGAAGCATTCAAAATTTCATCAGTTAACGACATGTCTTTGAACTTTTACTTAAAGATAATTAAAACAATAAGACAAGAGTTTGTAAGATGGTAGCAAAAAATAAATGCATGCAATGGTATTTTTGAAAAAAATTTAATTTTTCAAATTTTTTTTATTTTTTTAGAAATACATGCAAACATAAGCAAATAAAAAGAAATAAACATGCAATGCATGAAATGCAAAACTCCCCCAAGCTTGAACCAGACACTGTCCTCAGTGTTAGGCCAACAAGGGAAAGAGATACAAATAAAGTGGAAAAACTAAAGAAGGGAAAATAAAGAAGATGGAAAAGAAACAACCGGATTTATGTCGGTGGAGAGATGCTCGGCCTCAATATATATGTCGATGAAGGTGTCGGCCGCAAAATCTTGAAGAGACTCCATCAAGATTCTCGTAGTGACAGTGTTATGAATTTCTCGGCCGCAAATGGTATTAGTGGATAAGAGATCTCGGCCGATAGCTGATGGTGAAGAAATCTTGGCCGAAGTTAATAGATGTGGGCTTGGCCATAATGTGTTGTGGATGAAGTTCTCGGCCGAGATTGGAGTGGTTGCTTAATATCTCGGCCGAGATTTGCTCAAAGCTAGTTTCTCGGCCACAACGGGAGAGATGAGAAACCTCGACCGGAGTCGATCGTGGTGTTTGCGGCCGTAAGGAACCTGGTGGTGGTGCAAAGAGGGCGTAACGAAGTCCCCTCTTGTCCGGGCGTAACAGATTAGCTTCGGTTGGGCGTAAGAGAGCGACGGTATTTTGCATGGTGTGGAGGCTCTGTCGTAATGCACAGGGTGGGGCCGGTGGTGAGACTTCAGCCGTAAGGAGGAAACGACTGTGAGAACTTCGACCGTAAAGAGGAAACGATTGTGATAACTTCAGCCAAAATTCAGTGACTTCTCGGCCGCAATTGGAGGAGCTCGGCCGCAATCATAGGTTGGGGATCTTGATAACTCGGTGTCCGGCATGTCTGACGTTCTCCCCTCGCACAAAAATTCATTAGATGACTCCATAAAAAGAAAAAAAATTCTTAAATAAAATAAAACTATCACCCAAACTAATTCTAACAACTAAAAATAAAAAGGATAGAAATAGTTCTGATTTATAATCGTCAGCTTGTCTTAGTCCTGATGAAGATTAAGGCCTATTTTGCTCTTCCCCTCTTGGATTTTTCTCTGTATTGCTTGGGAGAGAGCTCGGTGTACGTCCAGTCAGTTGTGCCGCCATTTGGCCCAATTGTCTTTCCAAATTTTGAATTGATGCATCCTGACTTGTGGCTCTATATTTCATATTCTTTTGCAACCGCACGGTGTCTATGATATGTGCCATCATCTCCTGCATGCGATTTGATGATTGATATTGGGGAGCATCAGGTTGCCTTTTCAGTATATAATCTTTTGATGGACCAGAAGGTTGGCCTTGATTCTGATTATAGACAAACTTCGGATTGTGTCTCCAACCATAATAGTTGTTCCTGTAAAATGGGTTGGAAATAAAGTTAGCATTTTCAATTTGATTTTAATATGAAATGTTACCTGCAGGGCTATAATTGCTAGAATTTCCCATTAGTGATATCATCTGTTCGAATTTTTTATTAGGTGACTCCAGCTGAGCCACTATTCCTTGTGCAGCATGTACATCCTGAGTTCGACGAGATGGTCTTCTTTCTTGACTTGACTTGAGGGCTATAGCTTCAATTATATCCTGTATCTCACTATGGCGTTTAGGTCCTAGCACTGTCCCTCCTGCTGATTGATCGAGCTTATCTTGATCTGCAGCTCGCAATCTATGGTAAAAATCTTCCATCACTTGCCACTTTGAAATTCTATTGTCAGGAACTCTAGCCAGCAGTTCCTTATATCGTTCCTAGGCTTCATATAACGTCTTATCATCTTGAACGAATGCCCTTAACTCTCTTCGATATTTGCCTGCCTTTTGTGGTGGGCAATATTTTCCAACAAACTTTTCTACCAGCTCCAACCATGAATGAATCGATCCTGCAGGCAAAGTTTTAAACCATGTGGAAGCTTTGTCACGTAAGGATTGTGGAAATAATAATAAACGAATAACTTCAGTAGAAACATTATTATCTCTAAAAGTGCTAAGAGTGGCAAGAAATTTGTCAAGGTGATCGTGAGAATCTTCATGAAATCCTCCTCCAAATTGGGATGCTTGTATCATCCTCATGATTGCCGAATTGATCTCAAAATTATTTGCATTGATTTCAGGCAGCACAATGCATGATTCTCGATCATTATATCTAGCCGAGACATACTCTCTCATAGAAAGTTCTGCTTCATCTTCTTGCCGATTATTTTGTGGCGGAACTAGTTTATTTTGTTGCTCCAGTCTCTGATTGTCGTGTGCTTGTTCAGCCATTCTTCTTATATCTCTTCTTAATCGGCGAGCAGTTCTTTCAATTTCAGGATCAAATTCCAAAATTGGATTTGAACTCCTAGTGCGATGTCTGGAACTATCAGAAGATTCCAGGATTAGTTGTGATTAAATTTTCAATAGTACCTGCAACAACTAATTTTCAGTAAAATAAAAAATAAAATAAAATAAAAAAGGAATAAAAAGAAATACAGATAATAGGTCACGAAGAAATAAAATTTTAACAAATAAAAAGTCTTTCGGCCTTATAGAATTGAAAATTCGTCATTAAAATTAATTGCCGAGAGGAATTTATCAGAAACCTAATTACGGCCGCCAAATTTCACAGAAGATTATCAAATACGGCAAAAAGTAAAAGTCCAAACATTGCACAAAAGAAACCAATTCAAATTCCAAATATTAACATCTCGGCCGAAAGTAAATCAATTAGTTAGTCGTAAAAATTATCACTTGTTCGGCCGTAAAGCTTGCAGCACAAAATCAATAACCAAATTTTCGGCCGCAAAGCCAATAATCAGACATTAACAAAAAATATTTTCAGCGAGGAAATAAGATCTGATTGGCCTAGATTTGCGGCCACCAACGTCGAGATCTCGGCCGAGATTGGATTAGTAGGACATAAAATAATCCGAAGCTGGTTCGGCCGCCAAAGCCATGAAGCAATGTCGAAAGGGATTAATCAACGTAGATCTCGTTAAATTACGATCGAAACAAAGTCGAATTAACATTCCGAACCAAATTACGAATTCATCAAAATCGACCGCAAAAAAGATGAAGAAAACAATTCTCGATCGTAAACGTCATGCGCTAATGAATTAATAGAGATGGAAATCCACGGTGTACGAAAAAGATTTAACCAACGTCATTGCAAGGTAAATTTTGGAAAATTATTGTCGGCCGCAAAGTATAAAGATAAAAGTTTATTGGTTAAACGCCTTTTGCGGGCATAAACTTTCGAAGTCATGAAAGCCGAACGAGGTCAAATCATACGTTAAGAAGATTCTTTTATGGCCGCAAAAAAAAATCTCGGCCACTAATTAAATCAAACAAATTTCAAATCAAATAAGATGAGTTGGGCACAGAACAAAAGTTCAAAATTTTATGGCCGCAAAATAAAAAGGAACTCCATTTTTTTCGATAAAATTTCTATTGCGGGTGCAAACTCTATTTCGAATTCATAAAAGACGAAGTTAAATTTGTTTTCCCGGCCACAAAACAACAACAAAAATACTTCACCGCCGATAACAAAATAACAATTAATGTTGCGGCCGCAAATTGAAGGTTTATAAATCAAAATCGATATATTGTGAGGCCGTAAAACCAATAAAGCCGACAAATTAGATCTCGGTCATAAAATCATAAGTTGACAGTAATCCGAAAAATCCGTAAAGCACTAGTCGAAGTCAACAATTTTAATCTAGAATGTCGTGACCTTTATTTGCAAAAGAAAAATATCGGCGCCAAAATAAACAAATCCTGAATTTTAGCATCACGAATCAGCCATCAGTCAAATCAAATCCCGAAATCATAGCAGGCAATCAGCACTTAAGGTCGCCACTAACAAGCAGTAATCAATTTAAATCGTTTAGGAGAAGCATTAAAAATTCAGAAGTAACAAATCATAGGAAGGGGTAATTTCATATGGATAAAAAAAATCTCATCAGATAATTATCAGATAAATTTCAATTGTGTGGCCCTTCGCATATCATTCATGATCATAAGATTTATCTGTGATTTTATCATGTAAAGTGGCGCAAACTGACTCGGAAAAATGATGTATGAATTGTCAATAACCTGATATATCACGATTGAGCCGCCAACAACAACAACAACAAAGCCTTATCCCACTAGGTGGGGTCGGCTACATGGATCATACGACGCCATTCCGCTCTATTAGTAACTAAACATTTTGGTATATTATTCACCAATAGATCTTGCTCTATTAGTTCGCCAAGTGTCCGCCTTGGCCTCCCTCTCCCTCTTTTAATCGGACTCCAGATTATTTGATCTACTCTTCTTACTGGCGCATCTAATGGTCTTCTCTGAACATGACCAAACCATCTCAAACGATTCTCTACCATTTTCCCACTAATAGGAGCTACTCCGACTCGTTCACGTATATGGTCATTCCTAATCTTATCTAATCTTGTATGACCACACATCCATCTCAACATCCTCATTTCGGCTACCCCCACTTTATGTTCATGTTGTCCCTTCATAGCCCAACATTCACTACCATATACACTAACCAGCTTGAATTCTATGATTAACATCGTCATCAATCTCACCATCTTATCTTACAATTGATCCTAAATATTTAAACTTTGTCACTTGAGGAATTATATCCTCCCCTAGCCTAACTTTCAAATCGTCTCTAAGTTGTTTATTTGTGAAATTGCTATGCATATATTCTGTTTTATTCCTACTTAAACGAAAACCCTTTGACTCCAACGTATTTCTCCATATTTCCAATTTTGTATTAATCTCTTCTCTTGAATCCGCTAAAAGTACTATATCATCCGCAAATAGCATGCACTTAGGTACCTCCTCTATGATACTCTCGGTTATAGCATCGATAACTAAGTTAAATAGATACGAGCTTAAAGCTGATCCTTGATGTAGGCCAATTCCTATAGGAAATTCATTTGTTTCACCTCCGGGTGTCCTAACCCTAGTCAATGCCCCATCGTACATATCTTGTATTACCTTAATGTAGGCAACACTCACCCTCTTCTTTTGCAAGGCTTTCCAAAGTACATCCCTTGGTACCCGATCATACGCCTTCTCTAAGTCAATGAAAGCCATATGTAAGTCTCTTCTCCTACTTCGATACTTCTCCATCATCCCCCTTAGTAAATAAATCGCCTCTGTAGTGGATCTTCCTGGCATGAACCCAAATTGTCTCTCAGAAATACTAGTCTCCATTCTCAATCTATGCTCAATCACTTTTTCCCATAATTTCATTGTGTGACTCATAAGTTTAATCCCTCTATAATTTGCACAATTCTGAATATCCCCTTTATTTTTGTAAATAGGAACTAATGTACTTAATCTCCAATCATCAGACATCTTTTTCGACCTTAAAATCTCATTAAATAGTTTACATAACCACAACACACCTTTTTCTCCTAAACATTTCCAAACTTCAATCGGTATACCATCCGGTTCATGAACTAGCTTCTTTAACCGCCTCCGTCCATTAGAGTGCGGTAGCCCTTGCTCATTTAACACTGCATTCAGGCGAGGATGCAGCGGCTCTTGCTCTCTTATCACTGTACCCGAGCTGTACAACGCGTTACTTACGGGTAACGACCTAGCATTAACACAATATATTCGTTGATCCATGTTCATAAGATTTGACAGGATTTTATGCTGGCTGTCGGGGCCTAACACAACCCTCCTCCTTTATCCGGGCTTGGGACCGGCTATAAAATATAGGCGGAGTTACGATTGAGCCGCCAAATGATAAAAAATTAAATTCCACAGTAGAGATGGCAACGGTGCCAATTGATAAAAAACTGAAGTCCATGGCCAAGATGAAATTGAAAATATTGCATTACTCAAGCCGCAAAACAGAAGTTAAAAGTTACGGCCGCCAAGCCCATATAAAAGTCATCAAGCATTTTCAAATTCGAAATAAAAACAAATCTTTGGCGGCCGAGATTGACAAGAATTAGAAAAAATCTGTTTGACAAATGAAGAATTTTAGATTAAATGATAATTCATTGCCGAGAACCAAAAAAATTTGTTTTTGAAAACACATAAGAAGTCCGTGACCTTTTATCTGCAAAAAAGAAATAGTAAATTATTTACACAAATAAAAATAATTAAAATAAATAATACAATATTACATATTTACAAAGAATTTATTTACAAAAATTATTTACAATTAAATTACATCTCCTAATAATTATAAAATCAGAAATTAATAAAATATTCCTCGGCAACGGCGCCAAAAACTTGATGCGTATGATGATATAGCAAAATAAAATCGCTTGCAAGTGCACTAGTCGCTCAAGTAATATAGTAAAAAGGAGTAAAGAGTGTCGAACCCACGAGGAATATTATTAATTCAATATCTGGATTTATAAATTAATAAGAGAGGAAAAACATTAAATTTTGGAAAAAAAGGGTTTTGTAAAAGAAAATAAGATAAAGATAAGATAATGGTGTTGAAGTTAGGCCTTAGGATAAAAATAGATCAGGATAAATATTTGAATAATAAAAGATAAATTTAATCTTTAAAGATGGATTAGGAATTTTCCCAAGTTATTAATTTACAAGATTAACATCACAGAGTCCACAAACTGGTAATTCTGCTATTTAATCCGGTAAATCAAACTATCTTAAATTTAATCAAATCTAAAGTCCCACAAACTGGTATTCGTCAGTTAAGATTAAAATTAAGTTGCATTAATATGAAAATCCTAGACTGTTAATCACTCCACAAACTGGTATAGATTAACAGACCACACAAACTTGATTCTCCACACACTAGTTATCAAATTTATGTCAATTATTAATTTCACATAAAATCAATTAATTTAATTAATGAATTCTGAAATCGAATAGTCCAGAAACTAGTAATTACTCAACTCAGAAATCCAAATAATTAAATCAAAAGCACTAAGCACAATTAACTAATTGATCAGAAAAGATTAAAACAAATAATATAGGTCCAAATAGTTTCCCTTCGATAATAATCTCCTAAAATGAATAATCTTAAAAATATGAAGTTCATCCTAGAAATTTTGGAGAGATAATAAAATAATAATAATAATTGGAAGAATTACACCCAAATAGATAAAAGTCGAAGCTTCGAATCATGGGTAGACAGTCGGCAGCCTTTCGAACTTGACCAGGGTCGCAATCAACTTCCAGCTGTCGCACCTCTCTCCTCTTGGTCGTAGCCTGCAGAGCTCACGACTCGCCGTGGAAGAAAGCCTGCAGAGCACGAATTGGGACGATGGCTTCTTCACATTTTTATAGGTGCGGACGGCCTTCAATTTGATCACGGTCATGATATCGTACGACCAAGTTTAATCTTGAGATAAACTTTAAACTTTTAAAGCTCGACCACAGATAAAACTTTATCCGTTTTGCACCCGATATAAAATCTTCTTGATAATTCTCGGCCACCAAAGTTGTCCAATGATTAGAGTTATCGGCCACAAAACTAAATTATTGGTTAAGGATAAAATAGAATTTGCGGCCGATACGGTGTGTTTTGCGCTCGTAATCAAAGCATCTTAATGCTTTATCGCCCAATGATAAATGTTTATCTGCATTAGGCTGGACTTTTACGGCTGATAAATGATAATTCTTCTAACTATTATGCCCAAAAGATAAATCTTTTTATCTTTACCCCCTTTGAATTTCGGCCAAAATGAAATTCTTTTATCTTTACCCCCTTGAGTTATCGGTCGGTAATGATAAATTTATTGGATTTTGCGGCCGATAATAGGATTGAATTGGACTTCTCGGCCGTAACACTTCTTCGGTTTGGAGTTCTCGGGCGATAAATAGGATGTCTCGGCCGATACGAATGAAATCTTCTAAATTTCTTCTAAATTTCGGCCGATACGTCGCAATCCATCTAAATCTTGACCGATACGAATAAATCTTTGGTGATTTATCGGCCGATATAGTCTTTGGGGTTGAAATTCTCGGCCGAAACATCCATTCTTGATCAAATATAATCCTTGGATAATCGTGAATTCGATTTTTCTGCAAAATAATTATCCAAATTTAGTTAATCCATCCGTAATTAAAATATTCAAAGAATTAATAATTAAAATTGATAAATCTGAAATTGCGACTAAAAGTGACTAAAAATTATGCATGCCATGATCAAATTATAGAAAAATTAATTAAAATAATAAACTAAAATATGTTGTATTTTGCATGCATCAATGTCACTCAATTGGTATTCAGACTTGCCATTGCTCTTTAGTTCATCTCTGAACAACAAAGTATCTCTAAGATTCACTTCTTAGTGATTTAATAAGATCAAGGGCTTACAACAGCAAATCAAAATCTATTCAGGAAATCAGATTTTACAATTCAGAAATCAGCAAGTGAAATGTTTGCAATAATTCAGGGATTAAAACCTTGAAAACACCATTGTTCCTTGATTCATTTCTGAACAGGGGTGAAACCATAAGAAACCTCTTAGTTATCAATTAAATCAGGGCTCAACAATGATAGAAAATAGGTTTAATCAGAATTCAGAAATCAGAAATCAGATTTGGGGAAAAATAGATTTTAGAATTCAGGAAATCAGAAATCTCAATTGGATTAGAACATAAACACTTGGCATTTATTCTTGATTCATTTATGAACAAGATTAGATCAAATGACAACTTCTCAGTTGTAGATACAATCAGGACCTTACAAAGATAAGATCAGGTTCATATGAAATGGAAACTCAGAAATCAGGATTGATATCAATGCAGGAATTCAGAGTTGCCTACATCCATCCACAATTAATCTAGACTACTACCCTATCCTAGGAGACATAGGATTTAGCTTCTCATAATTACAAACATAGATATACAATGAAATGAAGAATAAAAGCTAATCATCCTAACTTGAGGGCTGTTGATAGAAATCAGCAACACTTCATCAACATTCCAGCACTTCAACTCCCATTAGCTCCAAACCCTTGCAATGGCAGCCTCCCCCTTGATTCCAAGATTTCTTCTGCTTATATATGACCTTTAATCACTCTTAGATCAGCATCAAAATGTCCCACAACCTTTGATGTAAGCCACCTGTCCAGGTCCTGAAGATATCTGCTGCTGTGACAGTTTTTTGGACAGCAAAAGTAAGTGGTCCCCCCTTTGCTTTTCCAACATTTTTCAGCTTCATTCACCTGCTAGAAGGGCCAAAACAGCAAGCATCAAAGTCTTCTAATAAGATTTAAGCAAATAAGGATTAGGATAGCAAGTAATATCAGCTCAAACATCAAATAGGATTTAGTGTTGTGCAGAAATGAAAACTAAAATCAAAACTAATGATTTTTTGGAACCCAGAATGATAACTTTGCACTATATCATGAAAATTGTCCAAATAAAAGTGGTTCAAGGCATTAAATGCATCAAAAGGATTAATGTGGCAAGTGAATGAGGTCAAAAATCAAATGTAGATAGGATTTCATAACATTGATAACTTTGTGACCCGGAAATGATAACTTGTTGCCATAAAAATAATAACTTGTCATAACTTAAGTTGTGGTTATCCAAATGTGATAAAATTTGAACAGCAATGAGTTAAGACAGTAATTTAGTGATTTCTTAATGTCTTTGTGCAGATTTGATAGTTTTGCATATCGAAATAACAGTTTTGCCCTTAAACGATAACTTGGCATTGGAAAATGATAACTTATTCAAATAGAATGATAATTTTGCATAAGTTGAAATATGATCATCCAAATATGATTCATTCATGATGACAGGGGATTTAGGGCAAGAAAATCACTAGAAATCAGCTCAAATGGAAAAATGATAACATGCACATTGAAATGATAACTTTGCATAGAATTGACATATTAGTGGATTTTGGCAATTCAGAGCCTCTATGCACATGAAATTAAGTACAAAATGAGAATGATCAGCTGGTTATCACAATCCATTGCATTCTAAACAAGATTGGCCAAAAGTTAGGCGAAATGAGGGCTCGATATAGGTGTTTTGAATAGAAAATGGGATAAAAACCTATTGTGACAGCTAGTGATCAAACTCCCCAAGCTTAGCTTTTTGCTCGTCCTCAACCAAAATATTCAAAAATTAAGGACAAACATGAATTAACAGTCCACAAATGAATCAAAAGTCAGCTGAATTAAGTCCAATGAGTTTCCCACTTTGCCAACACTCCATCCCATCCTTTCCAGTTCCCAAATTGTAGCTGAGGAGTCACAAAGGTTAAAGCAAATTTAATGCATGAAAGAAGTACTAACATTAACTGATTTGGATTTCAAGTATTGTCAACTTTACAAAAAAAGTTTGAAACATCAATCTCTTCATGAACAGATTTTTTCACTGCTTAATTAACACCTGACTTTTATTCATGAAAATGCAAGTAAACAGGTCAAGACCTGATTTTTATTCATGCTAGTCACAGGATAAAAATCCTGGCTTTATTTAGGAGAGGTTCCTTTTTGGAATTTCACTCTCTTTATTCATGCATGCATGCAATGCAAAATGCAACTTTTCACTTTTCCTTTTTCCATTTTTCTTTTTCTATTCTGTTCATGAAGTGAGCAATGGCTCAAACTCAAGTATAGTTTAGACCCTTAAATGCAAATAGTCAAGGTTTTCTATTTAACATGGCAGCAAGAGCCTTGACTCCTTTCTAGACATCTTCTACTTTCCATTTAATCCATGAATGTCAGCTAGTGTTACCCACAAAAAAGAAAAATTTTCAGCTGAAACTTAATTCAAATGCATCTGAATTAATAATGTCAATTAAAGCAAGAAGACTAATGGCCAAGTTGTCCACTTGGTATTGGAGTGTACCAACTATCATAATGAAGTATTCTACCCATTTTAGAGTCAAAATGAATGCAGGGATTGAATTGAGTTCAAAAAATGATAACTAGTGATAACCGAGTGAGTATGAGTGATAACTTATTCAAACAATGATAATCTGGTGGTAAATGGTGATATAAACATTAAAGTGGATTGAAAACATGGTGTAAAGGTTAGAAAAGCATCAGGTTTCCTCCCCCAAGCTTAATTTCAACATTGTCCACAGTGATGAAAATTAAGGCAAGGGAGAGGGTTGGGAGGGTATGAAATTAATGAAATTTGTGCATTTGATCTCTTCCAATGGTTCTTGCATCTCAATCAGGGGCTTAGGATGGTCCATTCTTCATGAATTGCAGCTAATCCTGCAGGGAAACAAGAGATATCAGTGGTATAGCCAATATCAAATTTTTAGGGTGCACAATTCAACAATGCATTGAGATTCACTGAAAGGCACTGAAATTCAGCTATGATGGATTGGGACAACTGATATGCATGATGATTCAGATATTAATATGATGATTTTAGTATGAATGAAAAGATAATATCAGTTATCAATAGGATTTCAGTGAGAAAAATTAAAATTAAGGGTAGGGGTACTCCCTAATTGTCAATTTGTGGATTGATCTGATTCCTCCCTTCTTTATTCCTGCAAAACAGAAAGGTTAAGTGTAGAATGGCTTGAGTTACCTCTCAACAAGTGCCCTACTTTAATGTCTTAGGCTAGACATTGTTCCACTTGAATTCAGCTAGGCAAACTTGGCAAATCTTGCAAATTCAGCACCTCCTTAACTGAATCTTGAGCTGTGGGGTTATATAGCTTCAACCTCTGTCCATTGACCTTGAATATATCATCCTTATCATTCAGAAGGTTCACAGCTCCATAAGGATAGACTTTGTGGACTTTGAAAGGTGCACTCCAGCTTGATTTCAACTATCCAGGGAATAATTTCAACTTTGAGTTGTATAACAGTACAAAGTCTCCAACCTTAAATTCTTTCTTCAGAAATCTGCTATCATGCCATCTCTTGGTTCTCTCCTTGTAGAATTCTGAATTATGGTAGGCATTTAGCCTAATTTCATTCAATTCATCAATTTGTAAAAGCCTCTTCTGTCCACATGCATGCATATCAAAATTCAATGCCTTGACTGCCCAATAGGCTTTATGTTTCAACTCAATTGGTAGATGACATGTCTTTACATAAACCAATTTGTATGGAGAGGTACCTATTGGAGTTTTATATGCTGTCATGTATACCCAAATGCCTCATTTAGCCTAAAACTCCAATCCTTCCTAGTCAAGGAAACTGTTTTCTCCAAAATAGCCTTGATTTCCCTATTTGAAATTTCTGCTTGGCCATTTGTTTGAGGATGATATGCTGTTGAGACCTTGTGTTTCACTCCATACTTGCTTAGGAGGTTCTCAAAACACTTTTCAATGAAGTGGCTCCCTCCATCACTTATGATCACTATTGGGATTCCAAATCTTGGGAAGATTATCCCCTTGAATAATAGCCCTGGAATCAGTAGCTGAAGTTGGAATTGCCTCTATCCATTTGGATACATAGTCAACATCAAGCAATATAAATTTGTATCCAAAGGAGCTAGGGAAGGGTCCCATGTAATCAATGCCCCACACATCAAAGATTTCAACCTCTAAAATCCCATTCTGAGGCATTTCATTCCTCCTTGAAATAGAACCTGCCCTTTGACATTCATCACAACTCTTCACATAAAAATTAGCATCTTTGAACAAGGAAGGCCAATAAAAACCAGATTGTAGAACCTTGGCAGTAGTCTTTTGAGTAGCTCCATGTTCACCATATGGAGATGAGTGACATTCATGCAAAATTGATTGGAATTCATCTTCTGGTACACACCTCCTGAAAATGCCATCAGGGGACTTCTTGAATAGAAGAGGGTCATCCCAATAGAAGTCCTTCAAGTCATGGAAAAATGTTTTCTTCTGCTGGTAAGAGAAGTCAGAAGGAACAATCCCACATGCCTAGTAATTGACAATATCAGCATACCAAGGAGTAGGGGCAACTGATATGGCCATTAGAAAATCATCAGGGAAGGAGTCATTGATAGGGAGTGATGGAAAATCCTGAACTCCTTCCATCCTTAATAAATGGTCAGCAACCAAGTTTTCAATTCCTCTTTTGTTCCTGATTTCCACATCAAATTCTTGTAGCAATAATATCCATCTGATTTGCCTTGACTTTGACTCCTTCTTTCTGATTAGGTGCCTTATAGCTTGGTGGTCTGTATAGACAATCACCTTTGCTCCAATAAGATACGACCTGAATTTATCAAATGCAAATACCACAACCAATAGTTCATTTTCAGTAGTGGCATAATTGACTTGAGCCTCATCCAATGTCTTGCTAGCATAGCAAATGACATAATGTTTCTTATCCTTGGTTTGTCCCAGCACTGCCCCTACTGCCTGGTCAGAGGCATCACACATGATTTTAAAAGGTAGTGTCCAATCTGGTGGCTGCACTATAGGAGCTGAAATGAGGGCTTCCTTTAATTGGTTAAAGGCCTTCATGCAATCTTCATCAAATTTGAACTCAACATCCTTTGATAGCAACATTGTGAGGGGTCTGGTTATCAGTGAAAATTTTTTAATGAATCTTCTGTAGAACCCAGCATGACCCAAGAAACTCTTTATATCCTTCACATTCTTTGGAGGTGGCAACTTCTCAATGACTTCAATTTTTGCTTTGTCCATTTCAATCCCTCTACTGGATACAATGTGGCCGAACACAATTCCTTCTTGAACCATGAAGTGGCACTTTTCCCAATTCAGAATTAGATTGGATTTCCTGCACCTTTGTAGCACCTTTGTCAAATTTTCCAAACAAGCCTCAAAGGAATCTCCATAAACTGAAAAGTCATCCATAAACACCTCCATAATGTCCTCAATGAAATCTGAAAAGATGGACATCATACACCTCTGAAATGTGGCAGGGGCATTGCACAATCCAAATGGCATCCTCCTATATGCAAATGTCCCATATGGACAAATGGTGGTGGTTTTGTACTGGTCTTGTGGATGGATAGGGATCTGTAGAAAACCTGAATATCCATCCAAATAACAAAAGTGAGAGTGTTTTGCCAATCTCTCCAACATTTGGTCAATGAAGGGAAGTGGGAAGTGATCCTTCCTGGTTTCCTTGTTCAATTTTCTGAAATCAATGCACATCCTCCAACCTGTGACTGTCCTAGTGGATATCAATTCATTTGAATCTGATTTGACTACTATAATCCCTCCTTTTTTTGGCACAATTTGGATAGGGCTGACCCATTCACTATCTGAAAGGAATATGTGATTCCAGCATTCAACAATTTCATAACTTCCTTTTTGATAACCTCCTTCATCACTGGATTCAATATTATTTGGCATTCAATGGAGGGCTTGTAGTTGTCCTCCATGGGGATCCTGTGCATGCAAATTGAGGGATTAATACCCTTGATATCTTCAATGGAATAGCCTATTACCTCCTTGTATAGCTTCAATCTTTTCAGCAGCTCATGCACTTGTTCCTTTAGCAAATTAGCATTGATAATTACTGGAAATGTTGAGTTCTCCTCCAAGAATTCATACTTCAGGTTGCTAGGGAGAGGCTTGAGCTCCAATTTGCAAGAATTATCTTGAATTGAATTGGGTTGGAGTTGAGCAGTGATAACCTCCTGCACCTCATTCTGAATTTCAGATTTTCCTACTGATTTGAATGAATTCAGCTCAGCTTTGCATGCCATAGCCTCTAGATCTTCTAGTTCCTTCAAGTGATCAAACATTAGGCACCTTTGCAATGGGTCTTCAATGGGAATTATTGCAGAAACTTGCTCCACAATCTGATCTAGCTGCCCATCTTCAATTTTATTTTCCTGAAAATTTGACCTATTGATAACTTGTGCCAAATTGAATTCTATCTTGTCCTCCCCAATTTGGAATATCAATCTACCCTCCTTGACATCTATGACAGCCCCAGCAGTGGCTAAGAAGGGCCTACCTAGAAGAATTGGGTGTTCAAGTCCTCATCCATGTCAAGTACCACAAAATCCACAGGAATATAGAATTTTCCAACTTTAAGGGGTATGTCTTCAATAATTCCATGTGGGTACTTGATAGATCTATCAGCAAGTTGCAAGGACATGTTGGTAGGCTTCATATCTCCAACTTCTAGCTTCCTACAAAGTGAAAGAGGGATTACACTCACTGATGCACCCAAATCACACATTGCCGTCTGAATTTTCCTATTTCCAATCTCACAAGGAATTGAGAAGCTTCCTGGATCCTTCAACTTAGGTGGCAATTTGTTTTGGATGATTGCAGAAGCTTCCACAATCAAGGCAATGGTTTCATGTTCTAGAATTCTTCTCTTCTTGGTCAAAATCTCCTTCAAAAACTTGACATATGAAGGCATCTCTTGAATTGCCTCTACAAATGGCACATTTATATATAACTTCTTCAGGATTTCAAGGAATCTTCCATATTTCTGATCCTGTCTTGCTTTGACCAATCTTTGGGGGAATGGTACCTTATCAAATATTCTACCCTTGGCTTCATTTTGAGAACCCTTTGAATTCTGATTTTCCAACACAGCCCCTTCATTTGCCCCTTCTGTAGGCCCTAAACTTGTGCTTGCCTTAGCTGAATTGTCCTCAACATTCCTCATTGGCTCCTCCAGAGTCCTTCCACTCCTGAGTTGGATTGCTTTGGCTTGTTCCTTTGGGTTCAGTTCTGGTTGTCCAGGAAAGAACATGGGTGGCCTATTAGATGTGCTTGCTTGTTGGGCAATTTGACTTTTAAGCAACTTCTGGTTGGAACTCAAGGCTTCATATCCATTTGTTAACTTCTGCATTTCCTCCTCTTGCTTCTCTTGTTTCTTCAAAATTTGTTGCAGCAACTGTTCCATCTTTGAGAATTGAGTGGGTTGAGGTTGTGGTGGCTGCTCATAAGGAGTTCTTTGCATTGGAATGGTTGAGGGCTGATTTTCATATGGAGGTGGCTGGTTCCTTGGCAAAATCTTTGGTTGCCAATTAGAATTCTGCATTGGTGGCCCTTGGAAATGGTTGGCCTTGTAAGAAAGATAGGGATGATTCCTATTTTCTGGAGTGTAGAATTCGGTAGGGGGTTTGACCCCATAATTTCCTACTGCATTTACTTGGTCTATAGCTTGCTCATGTTGCTGCATTATCAAATTGCAACCCTCAGTGACATGGCCCTAATTTCCACACAGATCACATCTAGATTTAGCATTTGAAGATTTTCCCATATTAGTTGACAAATTCAGCTTCTCCAATGCCCTTGTTCAATCTGGACAACAATTTTATTAACCTGATTTTCATTGGATGGCCTCCTTGTCCTGTCATGTGTGAGAAAATGGTGGTTCTTGGCCATGTTTTCAATCAATTGGTAGGCTTCATCAATGTTTCTAGATGCAAAAAATCCTCCTGCAGTTGTATCCAATGCAACCTTGCTGGTGTAGTTCAATCCTTTGTGGAAATAGTTGACAAGTTGCCATTTTTCAAAGCCATGATGTGGACAAGCCCTTAGCAAGCCTTGGAGTCTTTGCCATGCATCACATATATTCTCTTGATCCAATTGATAGAACCTCACAATCTGATCTCTGTAATTATCAGTTTTGCTAGGTGGGAAGAATTCAGCTAGGAACAATTGAATTATGGATTCCTAAGTAGCCATCTCTTCTGATTTGAGGGTCTTGTACCATATCTTTGCTTTATCCTTGAGTGAGAATGGAAATAACCTCATGTAGATAGCATCCATGGGTGTGTTATTGAAGTGGATAGTGCTGCAAATTTCCTTGAAGTTGTCCAAGTGTGAAGCTGGATCTTCATTGCCCAAACCAGAAAATTGGTATTGCCTTATCATTGTCACCAAAGTTGGATTCACTTCAAAGTTGGTAGCAGGTGCAAGGACTCCATTTCCTTCTTGATTTATGATATTATTAGGTGAATAGCAATCTTTTAATGTCCTTGGTGCAGCCATATTGTCTTGCTCCTCTTCCTCTTCTTCAAAAATCCTTCTTCTTGCCTCAATTCTTTGCAATCTTCTCCTTCTCAAGAATCTTCTTTCAGGTTCAGGATCTGATTGATAATAGTCTTCTTGATTATCCAAATCCTGCATAAATGAATTCAGAAGTATCAAATTGAGAAGAGAAAGAAAACTAGATAAAATTGAAAAATTGAGAATGATAACTTGCAAAAACTAAAAATTGGCCTAATAAAACTGAAAACTAGTCTAAAACTAATCTAAATGATCTAAGTTAATCTAATTAACCTCAAATCTCCGGCAACGGTGCCAAAAACTTGGTAGTGAAATTGAGGAGTGTAGTGATAACTTGCTGATTTTGGGATCAAATTTCAGATTTTTCAATTTTTGATTTAACTCCCTAATTCACTCTCTACTGCAAGTATACAGGTCAATTGTAGTCTACCCAAATATCATATCCACAGTGATTTGAAGCCTAAGACTCTCTAAAAAATTTAGATTAGCCTTAACTAAAGTTAAAAATCCAAGAATTTGAAAGAAAGTTAAAACCGATTTCTACAAAGGACTAAAATGATAATTGTTTTGGGATTTTTGAAAAGTTATCTAAATTTAATTGTAAATGCTAAACTAGAGGATCAAAGGATTTATCTATCAATGAGGAAGGTTCTCCTAAGAGTTGAGGTTCATCTAATTTAATTATGGATTGAATGGACAAGTTATCATTAAATGTCATTTTTAACTCAACTTGAAATAATCTATTTTCACAGCTTAATTAATCCAGAACTAATTATCATATTCTCATATGATTGATTAGCTAAGTTGAATTAGAAAAGGTCCTGACTGAAATCAAGTCAACATTAAGCTCAAAATCAAGTTCCTTGCTGAATTTTAGTAATGTAATGAAATCTGAAATGATAACTTTCAATTGCACTTTGAAAATGAGGGAAATACTTCAATAAACTAAACAGGGATGAAATCAATCCAATATTAGTGTAAATGCTTCTTGGTTTATGTCTAAACTACAAGAGAATTTTAAATCAGCCTCTCAGCTGTAAATTCAAATGAAATCCACATTTTCACTAAAGAGTTGGATAAAATCAGCACATAATTATATATGGGAACTCAGCACATGCAATTGCTTCTTCGTCCATCTCTGAACAGCAAGAAAATCTTAAGTACACCTCTCAGTGATTAAATGAAATCAGGGGCTTAATAATAACAAGGTAGATTTCACATATTTTAGTAAATCAGCAACTAGAAAATTCAGAAATCAGCACCTAGCAAACATTGGAATTCAACACATGTCACTCATTGGAATTCAGACTTGTCATTGCTTTTTGGTTCATCTCTGAACAACAAAAGTATCCCTAGGATTCACTTCTCAGTGATTTAATAAGATCAAGGCTTACAATAGCAAATAAGAATCCAAAAATTCAGGAAATCAGATTTTACAATTCAGAAATCAGCAAGTGAAATGTTTACAATAATTTAGGGATTAAATCCTTGAAAACACCATTGTTCCTTGATTCATTTCTGAACAAGGGTGAAATCATAAGAAACCTCTCAGTTATCAATTAAATCAGGGCTCAACAATGATAGAAAACATGTTTAATCAGAATTCAAAAATCAGAAATCAGATTTGGGGAAAAACAGGTTTCAGAATTCAGGAAATCAGAAATCTCAATTGGATTAGAACCTAAACACTTGGCATTGATTTTTGATTCATTTCTGAACAAGATTAGATCAAAATGACAACTTCTCAGTTATAGATACAATCAAGACCTTACAAAGACAAGATCAGGTTCATATGAAATAGAAAATCAGAAATCAGGATTGATATCAATGCAGGAATTCAGACTTGTCTACATCCATCCACAATTAACCTAGACTACTACCCTATCCTAGGAGACATAGGATTTAGCTTCTCATAATTACAAATATAGATACACAATGAAATGAAGAATAGAAGCTAATCATCCTGACTTGAGGGCTGTTGATAGAAATCAGCAACACTTCATCAACATTCCAGCACTTCAACTCCCATTAGATCCAAACCCTTGCAATGGCAGCCTCCCCCTTGATTCTAGAGTTTCTTCTACTTATATATGACCTTTAATCACCCTTAGATCAGCATCAAAATGTCCCACAACCTTTGATGTAAGCCACCTGTCCAGGTCCTGAAGATATCTGCTGCTGTGACAGCTTTTTGGACAGCAAAAGTAAGTGGTCCCCCCTTTGCTTTTCCAACCTTTTTCAGCTCCATTCACCTGCTAGAAGGGCCAAATAGTAAGCATCAAAGTCTTCTAATAAGATTTAAACAAATAAGGATTAGGATAGCAAGTAATATCAGCTCAAACATCAAATAGGATTTTGTGTTGTGCAGAAATGAAAACCAAAATCAAAACTAATGATTTTTTGAAACCCGGAATGATAACTTTGCACTATATCATGAAAATTGTCCAAATAAAAGTGGTTCAAGGCATTAAAGGCATCAAAAGGATTAATGTGGCAAGTGAATGAGGTCAGAAATCAAATATAGATAGGATTTCATAACATTGATAACTTGGTGACCCGGAAATAATAACTTGTTGCCATAAAAATAATAACTTGTCATAACTTTGGTTGTGGTTATCCAAATGTGATAAAATTTGAACAGCAATGAGTTAAGACAGCAATTTAGTGATTACTTAATGCTTTTGTGCAGATTTGATAGTTTTGCATATCAAAATGATAGTTTTGCCCTTAAACGATAACTTGGCATTGGAAAATGATAACTTATTCAAATGGAATGATAATTTTGCACAAATTGAAATATGATCATCCAAATATGATTCATTCATGATGACAGGGGATTTAGGGCAAGAAAATCACTAGAAATCAGCTCAAATGAAAAAATGATAACATGCACATTGAAATGATAACTTTGCATAGAATTGACATATTAGTGGATTTTGGCAATTCAGAGCCTCTATGCACATGGAATTAGGTACAAAATGAGAATGATAAGATGTTATCACAATCCATTGCATTCTAAACAAGATTGGCCAAAAGTTAGGCAAAATGAGGGCTCGATATAGGTGTTTTGAATAGAAAATGGGATAAAAATCTATTGTGATCAGCTAGTGATCATCTTCCGTACATCACCTCGAAAGGCGCCATGCTGAGGCTAGAGTGGAAGCTGTTGTTGTACAAGAACTTGATCAGTGGTAGGCGCTCGTCCCAGCCACTGTGCTAATTCAAAAATACATGCTTGAAGCATGTCTTCCGAAGTCCACATCATCCTCTCCTGTGTGGATGGATGGTTGTGTTGTAGCTCAATCTGGTGCCGAATGCCTGTTGCAAACTCTTCCAGAATCTCGATATGAACCGGGGATCGCGGTCTGATACAATCGAGAATAGAATACTATGAAGTCGGATGATCTTGTAGGATCACAAGGCACCAAGAGGAGGGTGAATTAGTGTTTGAACCGAAAATACCAATTTCATGAAAATCATCGCGAAAGCTTAAAATCATTTAATTAATATTTAAACCAACACATTAGCAATCATTGCACATGCATAATAAAGTAGAAAGGAGGGAGAGAGAGAAAGATAAAGTGCACAGTGGTTTGTTGATGAAATTCGGTCATACTTTAGCCTACGTTCCCGCTCCAACTTCTCGACCTCGAGACCGCCAAAGATTCCATTAAACACCTTCCTTCATTCCAAATGGGGTAAGGAAGAAATCCTTTATAACACACCACATTTTCTCCGTTTTGAGAGTTAAGGCACACATCTCCTCCTTGGAAGCTTATCTTTTCTCTAGCCTGAGAGATAAGATAAAATCTCTTCTACACAGGAGCTCATATCCAAATATCTAAGCAAATATTTCTCTATTTTACAATATTAAACTCACAAGAAAAGAAGAGAAAATTCAACAACATGGCTTAATAAATTTAAGAAAATTATTTTCCATGATTGATGTTTCCCTTGAATGCTTAATTGATTCTGCACCCGTTGGACTCCTTTTACAAGTTTCTTCAAGTGTTGATCACATCCAAATAATATTACACAATTTTCTTTTGAGTTATTTCCTCTAACCACCCCTAAACTATCGCATTTTCCACATCTAATCCCAAACTACGAACTTCATTTTTTAGGTACCTAAACTATCGCGATTTTTTCAATTTGATATTTTCGTCCAATTCTGTCGACTTTTTCGTTTTTTTTATTTTTTGCATTTGTGAAAAGCCCATTATACCCCTCCTTTGAATTGAATTTCATTTTTATAAAAAAATAATATATAATAATAAATATAAAAATAATTGAAGAGGGGGGCGGCGACCCCCCCTCTCTAGACAGGGGTATAATAGACTTTTCATAAATGCAAAAAATAAAAAATAACGGAGAAGTTGATAGAATTGGACGGAATGATCAAATTGGAAAAATCGCGATAGTTTAGGTACCAAAAAATGAAGTTTGTAGTTAAGGGTGGTTAGAGGAAATAACCCTTTTCTTTTTGAAAAATAGCTGTTCATTATAGACGATGACTGGTCGACCGCATTTATGGACCGGTGAATGTGACCGTTACATGATTTTGATGATTTTATCGGCTGATCAGTCTATAGGTTCTTCGACCGGTCCCTCGACCATCATGGCCTTGACATTTCTTGAGTCATCGTTCACTTGATGGGTCGACCGCTTTAATGAACGAACCATCGATCGGACCACTCTCATCATTTTGTTTGATTGAATCGGGTGATTTGTTCACTGACTGGTCGACCGATATACCTGATCGATCGATCGGTTTCTTCGATCGCCAGATTGACCATCCTGCACTATTTTGAGCATAACGTTTTGCATAGTTATCCAAATAAGATGATTTTTTATTCTATGGATAGCTAATAGAATTCTCTACAACTTTGATATTCATCTATTAATGTAAATCTTGTGGGAACATAGACTAATATTGATGAAAAGTTTAGTGCATGAATACAACTCATTTTTATTTGTACTTTTTTGGCATTTTTAATGTTATTCTAAATTTTTTGAGGTTTGTATCATCAAAACATAATTACATAAGTCATAAAACATTGCTACAACAATCCCCCTTTTTTATGAAGACAAATCTATAAATATAAAAAGTATATAAGTTGGGAATGAAAAGATATTAAAGTAAATTTTACTCTCCCTAAAACTATAATTTCCTTACAATAATAGATATGCACATAAGTAATAATTGTAAGGTACTTTTCATATAGAGTTATATTCATGAAATCAACATAATAAATCAGGGGTTATATATATCTTCTCCTATATAAGTTTCCCTTACGTTCTTATCATATTTCTCCTCTTTTTGTTTCATCAAAAAGTAATTTGCACATGAAGCATATGGGAAACAATATGTAACTCCTCCTTAATCATATAAAGTTTTTAAACTTTTCATTCTCCCCTTTTGTCATATAAGATATAACATGTAAAATATCACATCATAAGAATTTGTTTCATGTATAATATATGTAATAGGCAAAAAATAACCCCCCCCCCCTAAAGTCATGACTGATTCATAAGAGTCAAACATGAAATTTATGTACAATATATATGCATATATTTCCCTGTACTTGGATCTTGCAGGTCAAAGGCACGGGTGGTTGTTGCTCATGACAATTGATGACACATGGAACTGAGTGTTGGAGGATTTTTCTTAACATTGTAATAATATTTAAAGATGACAGTATTTGATATATGAATATTAGAGTTTCTTTATGTAAATAATAAAAAAAATTATTCTATATGAGTTCCATTTATGACAAGATGATAGAAGTAGTGATCGAATGCTCGAGTAAAATAGAAAAAATGCTTTCGCTGGCTCGAGGGTTCGGGTCGTTACAAGTTAGGGGTTATGATAACACAAGTCTCGACAAAATTTATAAGGAATAAATATATTTCATAAAAATTTGAGACAACAATGCATGCCAAATTTAAGTTGAATTTTGTAAAATGGTCTAAGAATTTGACAATATGAGCAAAAGTCTTTGTTAAGCTTTCATTTAGCAAAAACATATTCACGATAAGTAGAGGAATTTATATTTCAAACTTCTGAATGAGCTCCCCCTATCAATTTGCACATTTTCTTTCTATTTCCATCTTACTCGAGTCATTTATATGTCCCTCTTTTCTTCCAAAGAAATAATAATTTTGAAATTGTGAGTGAGGGGTCAAGACCTTATTTCCATATGAATATTTTAAACTTAAAACATAAGTATCATGATAAAGTAATTCTATAAAAAATGTAAGTTCATGCTCATGGAAGCCAACAAATTGATATTTTTAATAGTTCTTCCAAAATTTAGGTAATGTTTCAACAGTTTGACTTATTTCAATTGCGAACTCACAAAATCTTAAATATTAAAATGAAATCCAGTAAGAGTATAATCTATTTTGCATGCTCACAATTTTTTTAAGTATCAAACACATGTATACATAATAAGCTTGTGCGCAAAATATGATACTAATAAGCAAAATCATAACACAGACAATTGTGACATCAAGTTAGGTCTATATTTTATTTGTAAATTCAAAATGATACTTTTATCATGAACTTTGTGCCTTCACATTTTCAAATCCACTTGTCCCTTGCTTTGTATGTGAGGCACACCTGAAAAAAAAATTATTTAGCTTTTGGTACCTAATCTTCTTTGGGTCCAATTTTCTTAGTCAATGTTTCTTTTGAAACTCATTGTAGGATCTCAAAGAGCACAATGGGGGGGGGGGGGGGGGGGGATTGGTGTTCAATAAGAAAAATTGATTTCATAAAAATCATCGTGGAAGCTTAAAATCGAATCTTAAAACCTTTGCAATTCAAATTATAAACACACTATGAGAGGGAGATAGAGTGAGAGAAATCAAACACAATGAACACGGGTGGTTATTGACGGGGTTCGGCCACACCTTGGTATATGACCACGTTCTGACTTCTCGACCTCGAGACGGTCGGAGATTCCACTAACACTTTGTTCCAAATGGGGCGAGGAAAAAAGCCCTTTACACAACCACATTTTCTTTGTTTCGAGAGACAAGATAACCTCTCCTTCTAGGAAGCTAATATTTTCTCTCGCTCAAGAAATAAGTTTAAGAAGATCTTTTACACAGGAGCTCTCACAATATTTTTGAAAAATAATTTCTCTCTTTTACAATAGAATGCTCACAAAAAGAGATGAAAGAAAGAAAGAAAGCTCTAAATCATAACCTCAAGAGAAATTATCTTCTTTTGATTTTTGAAGTTTTGCTTCAATGCTTGGATAGATGCCTTTGCTTCTAGCTTTGGCACTGCTTTTGTGGGCTCTTGCATGTGAAAAATTCGTTCAGAATTAATTCTATATTTTTCTCATTGAAATATAGTCGTTACTATTCTTTTTAGTAATGGACCGGTCGACTGCATTTATGGACCAATCGACTGGTCTATATGACCGTTGTGCCCATTTGGTAAGTTTCTGCCAATGGTCGGACTGTCGACCGGTAAGTTGACCACTGTTGTCTCAGCGTCAACCAGTTTTGGATCGGTCGACCGACATCTTCATTAAGTCGGTCAGTATATCTTCGATCAGCCTTCTTTGCGTCCATCGGTAGGTTGATCGATCTGCACTATTTTGATCATATTTTTTTGTACAGTTATCCAAATTAAATAATCTTAGATTCCTCAAAAAATCCGAATCGGCATTGAACTTTATTGTAAATTCTTATCAGCTAAGTTGTATAGACGTTGAGGCGGACGGACACTAAGATGAAATAAACCCGCTAATATGCCCAACCGATGAATTGAGAAATTTATTTTTCCCTTTTCACGTGGATAGCTAACAGGATTCTCTACAACTTTGATATTCATCATTCATTTAGAATCTAATAAGACCAGTGTTAATTATTTAATCAAAGTGTAGTGCATAAAGTTATCTATTCTATTTAAACTTTTTACAGCATTCAACTTTAATCTTTCGAGGTTTGTATCATCAAAATATAATTTTATATGGCATTAAAACTTTAACCCAACACTCATATCATTCCATGTTGAAATGGTTTCATACTTTGCATTGATATACATAATGACCATGAAATCCATATACAAAACAAGTAATATGTAATTTTTTTAAGGATTTATCATAAGAGTGTTTAGATTTCCAATAATAATTTTCATGTCAAAAATATCTTCTAGAATAACTTTTCTCTGCGTGAGAAATAGCCTTCTTATTTTGTATATTTTTCAAAAAAGTATTTTCCTTCTTTACTTCTTCTAACGAACATGACAACTTAAATCTCCCATTTTAAAGATTCGAAAGATGCATATTTGAGTTTCAAAGAATCAATTTCATTTTTCAAAATTTTATTTTCCTTAAAACATGTATCATTTTCTTCTTTTAATCTCTCAAACTCATGTAACAAATTTTCATTTTTTTTTAAGTGCAAGATACCTTTTTATAAGAGACGAAAATTCTTCGTGCATATCAAATGAAATATCTTCTTCATCATTATCTGAATTTGAAGAATCTGAAGTTACTTCATGGTTATGTACCATTAGTCATAGGTATATATTCTCACTAGAATAGCTTGATGAGTCACTTTCTTCACATTCACTTGACTCTTCATATTTTTTCTTCTTCCCTTTTTATGTTTCTTCTTTGTCATTCTTTGTGATACTTTAGTATCTTTCTTGATGATGTTTACATAATCTTCTAATTGGTTTCTCATTCTTCTCTTTATTTTTCACCAACTTGAGATATTTATCAAACTTTCTTGTATAGCGTGTGAGTCTCTTTTCATTCACTTCTTCTTCACTTGCGTCTTCTTCTTTGTTTGCCTTCAATGCCAATGTTTCTTTTTGGAAGCATTTAATTCTTCATTTTCCTTGATTCCGATCTCATAGGTTAAGATTGAACTAATAAGATTATCAAAATCTAACTTTTCAAATTTTTTTTTCAATCACGATTCTCTTTGTGTGCCATTTGGAGGAAAGAGAGCTGAGAAACATTTTCACCTTTTGAGATTTAGTTCTTAGCTTGTCCAAAGAGGCTAAGACATTCACAATATCGATAAACCATACAACCGTCTCATTTATGGGTTCATTTTCTTGCATCTTGAAGGAATCATATTGATGATTTAAAATATTTAATCTAGATCTTTGACCTTATCCGTTCATTCATGTGTTAATAATAAGTTTCTTCCAAATCTCATTTGTAATTTGACAACTAAAAATCCAATTAAACTCCATTGGATCCAAATAACAAAAAAAAATATTCTTAACTTTCCAATCAAGTTTTATAAAAAATCTTTCTCTTTTTGTATACTCTAAAGGTGGATTTACACGTAAATCAAAACCTTTTATAACAATATCCCACATATCAACATCAATAGGACATATGTATGCTTGCATACTAATCATTTTCCAATGTGCAAGCTTTGATGGATTAAAAAGCGGAGGACGATTAATTGATTGACCTTAGAAAAAATGGAATACACTTGATGTCATAGCTCTAGAGATGTTTAAATCTTAAACAAGAGCAATCCATTCTGATACCAATTGTAGGATCACAAAGAACCAAGAGGTGTTTAAACTGAAAATACCGATTTTATAAAAATCATCGCAGAAGCTTGAAATCGATTCGTTAATATTTAAACTAACACAATAGCAATCATATCACATGCATAATAAAGTAGGAAGGAGAGGGAGAGAGAAAGACAAACACAAAGTGCATGGCGGTTTGTTGATGAGGTTCGGCTACACCTTGGCCTATGTTCCTACTCCGACTTCTCGACCTCGAGACCGCCGGAGATTTCACTAAACACTCTTCTTTCGTTTCAAATGGGGTAAGAAAGAAATCATTTACAACATACCACATTTTCTCCGCTTCGAGAGGTAAGGCACACCTCTCCTCCTAAGAAGCTTATCTTTTTTCTAGTCTAAGAGATAAGATAAAACATCTTCTACATAGGAGCTCACATCGAAATATCTAAGCAAATGTTTCTCTCTTTTACAATATCAAACTCACAAGAGAAAAAGAGAGAATGAAGACAAGTGATAGTGATATTTGAGTTTTCTAATGATAACTTGCTGAAATTAAGTAAAAGAGTCAATTTTTAAATTTTTGGTCTCCCAACTCACTAGTTGCAAGTGCACAGGTAAGTTGTAGTAGACTCAGGTTGTCGTATCCACAAGAATTTGAAGTCTAAGGCACCCTAAAACAATTTAAATTAGTTCTACTTTAATGGCTAAAAATAGATTTTCAGAGGAAAGTGAAAATAGATTTTTAATGGAAAGTGAAATGATAACAGATTTTTAGGTTTTGGAAATTTATCAAAACTGAGTTATAAATGCTAGAATGAAGTCTAAAAATGTTCAACTATCAATGAGGAAGGTTCTTCTAGGATTTGGGTTCATCTAAATTAATTATGGATGGATAGGATCAAGTTATCATTAAATATCCAACTTTGATTCAATAATGAAAATGGTTGTTCCCACAGCTCAATTGGCCTCTAACTAAGCAATATATGATCATATAGTTGTTAGCTAGGTTGAATCAATAGAAGGTCCTCACTAAAAATCAAGTTATCATTGGGCTCAAAAGAAAGGTCAATGCTGATTTTTTTTTTTTCAATTCAAGAAATTTCTGGAATGATAACTTATAATAGCAATCATAAAAACATGGAATCACTCCAATCAATCAAACCAGGATGAAATCTACTCAATAATGGTGCTTGTGATCCTTGATTCATCTTTGAATTTCAGGAGGATTTAAAATCAACCTCTCGGTTGCAAAGTAAATTGAAATCCCAACAAACACAATTCAATTGAAAATGCAAAACATATGATCACAGGAAATCACAATTTCCATTGCTCCTTGGCCCATCTCTGGATCTCAAGGAAGCCCTTAGGATTATCTCTCAGTAGTGGATAAAAATGAGGGTTGACAATGCAAATCAGAATTCAAATGGAAATCAGAAATAGAAATCAGCAAATAGAATTCTGCAAATTCAGAAAACTGAAATACTAATCCATGGAATCAGGTTTATCAATTGCTTCTTGACCCATCAATTGATTATAAACTCGTAATCCTCAATGATCTCCATCCATCACCTCTGTCGCATATTAGGGTCCTTCTGGGTGAAGACATATTTCAGGCTCTTGTGATCTATGAACACCTGAAATTCTTCACCGTACAGGTAGTGCCTCCATATCTTTAGGGCAAACACAAACGCTGCCAACTCCAGATCGTGGGTCAGATAATTCACCTCGTGCTTCTTCAGTTGTCTCGAGACGTAGGCTATTATTTTCCCATGCTACATGAGGTCACATCCGAGGCCATTGCTGCATGTGTCAGATGGTGTATCCTCCTCTCCCCGATGGAAGGGTGATGATCGGAGTGAGGTCAGCCAAATCTTTGGCTCCTAAAAATTGCTCTCGCACTTGTCTGTCCAGACGAACTTCTCATTCTTCTTTGTCAGATGATTGAGTGGGGCTGCAATCTTCGAAAAATCTCGGATGAAATGCCTATAGTAGCCAGCTAGACTGAGGAAACTACGAATCTTCGTCGCATTCTTCAGTCTGACCCAGTTGGTCACTGCCTCGACCTTCGTTGGGTCCTGCTATGCCTCGTCTGGATACAATGTGCCTAAGAACATCATATGTTCCATTCAGAACTCATATTTGAAAAATTTTGCATAGAGTCAGTGCTATCACAAAGTCTCCAAGACAATTTGTAAATGCTCATGGTGTTGTGCCGGGCTAGAGGAGTAGATTAGAATGCAGTCCACGAAGACGATCACAAACTAATTCAAGTGTTGCTTGAACACCATGTTCATCAAATCTAGGAACGTTGCTTAGACATTCATTAGTCTGAAAGACATGTCCATGAACTCATAATTGTTATAGCACGATCAGAAGAGTCTTTAGTACATCTTCTTCTGCATAGCTGCTCCATAAAGTCTTCGCCACATCTCTTTGTTTTATTTTTTTTCCTTTTGCCCAATGCGACGTCGTCCTCACATATAGACTATCTTTTTTGTGTTACTTTTTTTTCTAGGATTCCTTTTATTCAATTGATGAGGCGATTTGCGTGGTGTTGTGTAACATTTGAAAATAAAAGCTAGGAATGATTCATATTGTTTTTAATTGGCAGGTGAGCTGCATCCTTCATGACACGGCTATTTCATGTAACGCCCCCAAAACTCGGCTTCAATTTAGTTGTCGAACCCTAGGCGACGTCACTTTCATGACCTAATTACATAAAATCATTGTAGCGGAAAACATAATATAATATAAAACATCAATATCATAAACAACGGAAGACTTCTAAATATATAAAATTCTAAGATAATAAACTAACCCATGGGCCTAATATGTTCTAACATAGACCCAACAAAAGGTTCATATTACATAATGAATTCAAGTAGAAGTACATGACTCCAAAAGTTCCATAAGTCATACATAATTCACTCTTACAAGAGTTCATCAGAATGACGTAACATGACATAAAATAAGATAACTTGGACGATAATTCAACCCATTCATGTGCAATACATCTGTCATGAGACTTTCGTCGCTGAACCTAAGCCTCGTTTATACCTGCACGGATCCATGAGGTGCATGGGATCTTCCCCATTAGAGTATGTTGAGGCTCATGCATGCTATAATCTTATAACATGATTTATATATGTCATGACATAAGTATTGTATCATAATGAAACATAATTTGCATCTATGCTATGAGCTACTTATGCACACTATATGACATATGAGAAATATCATTATGAAAAAATAAGATAACATATAACATTTTATACTATGCTTAAGCATATCATAATTTATTATTATGCCACGACATATCATACCTCATCATCATACTTATCATTATGCTAATGCATATCATGAACTTATCTTATTTAACATTAACATCTTCATTCATGTCATAACATGATGTGATAAGTTGACATTCATATTGCATCTTCATAGATGCTTACTTCATTTTTATCATCTTTGTTTTTATGTTCCAAGTCATTCATCATTCATCTTTCATCTTTCTTAGATAATTTCTTATCTTGTTAATTGAGAAGAGTGATAGCTCATAGGTCATAACCCTCACACATAGATGAGGTCTTAACCCTCATATTTAGATGAAGTCTTAACCCTCTCTCGTAGGCGAGGTCTTAACCCTCATTCGTCAATGATGTTTTCCCCCACCCGTCAGTGGAGTCTTAGGTAGGATACCGATTGGTCCCACGAGAAATGTCACACCTTCATCAATCTGTCTTTTAATCATGTTCATCAATACATACAATTTTTCAATACATATTGCATGTTTTAACCCTACTTAAGGTCATACAGACTTCAAATCATACTAAGTGTGGACATTCAATCATGACATGATCATTTGTCCATAACGGACGACCGTTTTACTTTCGGTCGAAAGTTGGACTGGGTGTCAGACGATCAAAAGTATTTCAGTTGATCGTTATGATCCTTTCGGATGACCGAACTAGGCATTGGGTCGACCACAGATTACATAGAGCAATGACTGCTCTAAATCGGGCGACCGTCAGGAGAGACCATAGATTACAGAGAGCAACGATTGCTCTAAATCGGACGACCATCAGGATATTGATCGACCATTATGAGGCTTTCGGATGATCGAACTAGGCGTTGGGTCGACGTAGATTATAGAGAGGGACGACCTCTCTAAATCGAACGTCCGTGTGGGTTTCGAACGACCGTTGAACAAATGTCGAGATAAATTTGTTTCCAAAACGGTCGACCGTTAATGTTTCGGTCGCCCGTTCTGGAATGACAGAACACATATTTCTACATTCTTCTCTTTTCAATCATGCATACCTTAACATATTGAGCACATATTTTGTTCTACACATCACATGAATCATTTATCTACATTCTTGATACACTAACAATAAAACAAATGGGGTTTTCACATAAGGACATTCAACATACTAATTACTTTCATATATGTGCATGAGCATTAAGCAATTTCATTATGAGCTAACATAAGTAACAATGAACATCCTAATTCTAAACATGATTAGCAATAGAGCATTAATCTTAATAAAACATGAAGTATACTAATGCTAATATGAATGTCCATTAATCATTCATTCCAAGAACACATGATTGATTCTTTATGCTCTGATCCAAACATACAAGCATCATTAGGGGGAGATTTGGATTTTGAATCCCTCAAACATACCTTGTTAAGCAAGTTCTAGAACCTATCTTCTTTCCTCTTTTTTCTTTCTTTGTTCCTCTAGCTCCAATCAACTCTTTTTCCCTCTAGCTACTGTTCACGAGCTCAAAAGAACTGCTACATTGTAATGATGAGTGAGTGGAGCTATTACAGTGAGCTAATAGAGAGAAAGATTCGGTGGGAGTTTACTGTAGCTATAAGGTGCTGGCCGACATGATGAGAGAGAGGGTGAGGGCACTGTAGCTTTCTGCCGACATGGAACAAATGAGAGAGAGTGAGGTGCAAAGCAATTAGGGCACTGCAGTTGGTAAGTGTATTTAAAGTTGGGCTTGTGGGCTGGAGGCAGCTTGGGCTTTTTAAGTTGTTCTCCTTTTTCTTTTTCTTTTTCTTTTTCTTTTTCTTTTTTTTCATTTTCCTTTAGAATGTTGCATTTCAAGTCTCCATCTGGTTTCCCACAGACATACTCTTTTTATTACCAAAGCTGACAAGGAGAGAGTGACAAATGCCATGAGAAGTTGAATTTATAAACTTAATTAATTATTGGTTATTAGATTATTTTCTTAAATATCCTCTAAAGTATCATGATTTTTTTTAATCTAATTCTAAAGTATAATCATATCTTACGATATGCTTAGACATTTTTGCATTTCCACTTTATTCTTTCCTTCTGATTTTTTTAATCTTTCTGTTATTTTTATTTTTCCATAGATCGAAGTATTAAAATAATATGAACATAGAAGTTTATCAATTAAATATCCAACCATTTTGAATGTAAGAAATTAATTATTAATAGAGAACTTGATTAATGGAAATAGATGTTTATCACTCACAAAAATGATTTCTTAAAAAATATTTAATTAAATATATAATTTATTATTTATTTTATTTGCAAAATTTACTTTTATATTCACCGGCGGGGCTTGTACCAGTATGTTTGTAATAAATAACATATTAAATTGCAATGCCATTATAATTTATAAAAAAATTGGTGAATTAACTAATAGCAGAAGGATGATAAGGAGAAACAAAATACTATTATCTAAGATATATGAAAATCATTAATTTTATTTACATGAGACATATTTTTGCCCATGCTTTTAAACGTTAGTTAACAACAGGGTCCGATAACGCAACGCGGACAACACACAGCTGGCCACACCATTTATATCAAAATGGGCTCCATTAACAGCTTCATAATTTTGTCCTTGGCATCTGCATCTTGCTTTCCATACCCGTCACCATGTTGATACACGCAGTGGGCGATTCTAGCCACATTGATCGCCACATTCTTCACGTGTTCTTGGGTAGTGGAGGCAAAAGACCTGTCCCCATTTAGAGCTCTCCAGTTTGCTCTGATTAGTTCTCGGACCTCTTCTCGTGCCTTGTTTTCGGAAACATTTTTCTCTCGCATGTAGCATTCAACAGATTTCAGTACATCTCCTCTTGCAAGCTCATCCTGTTTATGTGTATATATGACCGATGTATCATGAATTGATCGTTAAAAAAAACAAAAAAAAAAGGAGAAAATTAACCGGAAGAAGGTTGGTGGCTAACATTTGTAAAATTGAACATTACCGTCGACGTCCGTAGATCATTACAAAGACGAAGGATTGTCAAGGAGTTCTGCAACGCGTCGTGATAATTGTTGGCGAAGGTTTCTAGATCTGCTTGAGACACGTCCTTGCTCGTGCAGCAGGCAATGGTGTAAGCTACGTGGCATCCAATACTCATCCAGGCGTTGTCCAAGTATTCCTCAAACTTCGGTGTGCGGCCGTGATGGTACCATTTGGATTCCACCAGATACCTCTTGCATAAATCTAACCACTAATTAAAAAGGATTACCCAAGAGAAAAATATTAGTGGTCACCAAATGCATGCCAAGTTTGAGTGATTTGAGGCTATTGAGCCATGTCTTTCTTACTGCTGCTTTCAAGTGTGGAATTACGTTCAACCCTCTCTTCTTCATGATCTTATAAGCCACGTCGTTGGACATGTTGTGAAGTGCCAGGAAAATTATCTTCATGTACTCCGGAAGTTGTTTAACCGCATCAACTTCCCATCTGAACGAATCACCATGCACCAAGTTATGCACATAAATGTTAGAAAAAAACATAAAACATCATCAACTTGGTACGAATATATTATCAGACGGATTTATAAAGGTGCAAGTTAATTATTATAAAACCTGGATTACTAATACTATATATATGTGTGTGTAATGTATATATATCACCTGTCGACAGCATGAGTGAACAGTTCGAGCTCATCCAACGTTCCGTAGAGATCATAAACATCGTCGATTGCTGTTATAAAACAGATCACCTTCGTGATCCCCTCCCTACAACTCGAGAACTCCGGTTCGAAAGTAGTTCTCCACAAGTCTATCTCTAAAGAAGGGCAGCTTCTGCCCGATGCCGAGGTCACTCCACCACCTTGTAAATTAATTAACAGTCAATTAAAAATGTCTAGATATTGATGAATAAGATGCTAATTCGATCTACATCGATTCTCGCGGAAGTACGTACCACGAGTGTTGTTTGAGTTCCTCTCTGTGTAGCTTCTGAACCTCGTTGAAGTCGAGCTTAGCGAGCTCAAGCAAAAGAGGGTCCATGTCAGGTCTCTTTTGGTATGCCTCTATGAACCACCTCGTGTGCAGCCTTGGAATCCTCCAGTTCATCGGAAGGTCCAAGGCATGTGCCACACTCTCTCTCATGCGGGTCTCAAGTGCTGAACCCTGCAGCAAAGCTTTGAGGTGTTGGGTCGTGACTTCTCTGGCTTCATCCAGTGCACTCTCCCCTTCCATTGCGAGATGCGAAGCCTCATACAAACTAAGTACCTCCTCAGTCGTGTAGCGGCGCATGTCGCCCCAGGATCCCTTCTCATCTCTGAAGCGCTCGAATACGTCTGATATGCATGACGAAATAGTCAATATGTACTGTTCAATCGCATTTGAAGATGTAGAAAACTTGCAGTAAGAAACAATTATACCAACTACAACTTTCTGAGTCTGTTAATGAGCAAATTTGAATCCTATATATGTGAGTGTGTCACCGTCTTCCTGTAGTAAATTATTTACCTTCTTCTTTTTTTTTTAAGGAATTATTTACCTTCAGAAACAGTGAAACTTTGCTCTCTAAGGAGCCTAAAGAATACCGACGCAGAACAGAGATCATCTTTCTTCAGTACCGAGTTTGTGTTTTCTGATATTGCCCCATGAATATTTGATAAAGCCTCCCGAATGTCCTTCTTAAAGTGATATGCTACTCCAAGTTGCTGCAAGACATCAATGAGCTCGAGTTGTGCCTTCGTTCCCTTCTCTTCATTCAAGAGCTTGTTCACTCTCTCCTTCAGTAGTGTTATCCTTGCAGCATTTGCCTCCAAGTCCTACAGAAAAATAACATGCAAGTAGTATATTATTATTATTATTATCATTATTATATTATATTATATATATATATAGAAAGAGAGAGAAAGAGAGGTGATGCATACACAACCTTGTAAGAGCTGCTTGGTAGTGACTGTACGTAGTGATCAGTCCACAAACTTGGCTGATAATTAGCTTGCCTTCTCTCTGTCTTTGCAGATGCTTGTTCCAGTGTGCAAATGACACGACGGGAAGGCACCGGAAAGCCAGGGCATCTTGATTTCAGGAACTTTGGCTTCCTCGACCGACAGCAAATAGAACCGGGAGAGCATCGAAGGTCGATTTTCAGAAAAGACATTTTAAACTCAACTTTTCGTTTCTTTCCCCGTTCGAGTCAATTAATCTGTGAGGTTTCTCTTGATCTCGGGCTTGCCGGCGGTGATATATTTATGGACCACGTCCAAGATTAAAGGAATTACAAATATTTTGCTTGTTTTTGTTTCGTAATATATATCTAGTATTATACGTAAATATGTAAGGACTGGCCCTCCCAGAGAACCATTAGGAATTTCTAATATGTTTATTTAAATGATAACTCGAGCCTCCTTGATTTAGTTAAAAATTATTAAATCAGGTATAAATTTATTTTATTTAGTATTATTTCTAGACATTTTATTATTGCTATTTTTATAATATAAAGTTTGCTCCTACTAAAAGGAATTCTAGTCTGCCGTCCCCGCAGGTTCTATTTATACATTAAACTTTAAATCTTATTTAAGTTATTTGAAAAAATTAAATTATTTTGTTTATATGCTCCTAAAAATGCTAAACTAATTATTACCTTTAACACATTTAATTATTATACTTATATGCTTTGAAATATGTTTATAAAATGTTTAAAGACGAGTAACAACATAGAGTATATATAGATGATGTGATTCTTTTTGTTTTTCTTTTTTTCTCCTTTTGCCCAATGCGACGTCTTCCTCATATATAGAGAGTCCTTTTTGTGTTACTTTTTTTTGTAGACGAGGCGATTGGCGTGGTGTAACATGTGAAGACAAACATACGTATTGTTTTCAATTGGCAGGTGACCTGTTAATGTCCATGACAGGTCATAACATGTGAAGTCTCCATCTGGTTGCCCACAATCATGCGTGTATCTTTTCATTACCAACGCCGACAAAGAGAGAGTGACACATCTGGGTTTTTGTTTAGCAAAGTAATTTTTTTTCCTTTTTTTTCTCAACAAACTTAAGATATTTGTCAAATTTTTTTATATATAAAACAAATTTTTTTTATCAAAATCATCTTATTCACTTGTAACATCATCACTTTTGTTTGCCTTCAATGACAACATTTTTTTTTAGACATTTGCTTCTTCATCCTTTTTTATTCCAATCTCATAAATTAAGAATGAACCTATAAGATCATCAAAATCTAACTTATTCAAATCTTTCACTTCAATCACGGTTCTCTTTGTGCCATTTTGAGAAGAGGGGTACCTAAAAAAATTTTTCACTTTTTTGAGAATTAATACTCGTTTAAAAAGACTAAGTCATTTACAGTGGCATTAAAGCATACAATCATCTCATTTTCATGCATTTTAAATGAATCATATTGATGATTTAAAATATTCAATTTAGAATCTTTAACTTTGTTTGTTTCTTCATGTGTAACAATATGTTTTTGCAAATTTTGTTAGGACTTTGACAACTAAAAATCTAATTAAACTCCGTTGGATACAAGGCACAATAAAAATATTCTTAATTTTTCACTAAATCTTTATCCTTCGGTACATTCTAAATGTGACTTTTCACGTAAATAAAAACCATTTTTAATAATATCCCACATGTCAATATCAATAGAACTTACATATGTTTGCATTCTAATTTTTCAATATGTAAAATTTGATGTATTGAAAAATGGAGGGCGATTTATAGATTGACCTTCGAAAAAATTCACTTAATGCCATAACTCTAAAGATGTTTAAATCTTAATATAAGAGCAACTTAGCACTGTAGGATTAAAAGCACTAAGGGAGGGTTGAATTGGTGCATTAAAATTTTAATCGTAAATCTTAAAATCAATTTCATAAAAAACCGATAAGAACGATCACATGCAAGTACGTAATAATGAAGTGTAAATAAGAGAGAAAGCATAAAAACAAGAGGCACGATGTGTTAATGCGATTCGGCCCAACTCCTTGACATACGTCTCCGCTCTGACTTTTCGTCCACGAGACCGTCGGAGATCCACTAATTTTTTTCTTTTCTTGTAGGGAGAGAACAATCCTTTTTACACTATACACATTTTTCTTTGCTCAAAAGGCAAGGCACACATCTTCTTACAAAGAACTCTCAATTTCACTAAATCACACTACAAATGATTTCATCAAACTCCCGTCTTTTACAAAAGATGCTCACACTTAAAACTAAAAATGAAGGGATAAAGCAACTTTGAGCTCAAGAGAATGCCTTTGATTGAAAGGAGTTTTTACTTGGATGATATTCTTTCAGGCTTTGTCACTCATTTTATAGGTTTCTCAATATGTTGATTACGTCCAATTTTTTTTGCAAAAAGTATAAATTAAAATATAGTCATTACTGTTCATTTCAGTTTGAGACTAGTCTATTGCTACTTTCGGCCGATCAACTGGCCAATATATTCATTGCCTTTTTTGTCTCTTCTGACCGGACAACCGATCCTTCGATTGTCACATTCATGACATGCTTCGAATTATTCTTTTCTACCGGGCGGTCGACTGGTCCTTCGATCATCACAATCACAACTTTCTTCGAATTATTATTTTTTATTGAGCGGTCGACCGGTGACACGACCAGTCCTTCGATCATCACAATCATGACTTCCTTTGAATTATTATTTTCTATTGAGCGGTCGACTGGTGACACGATCGGTCCTTCGACCATCACAATCGCGACATTAACTCTGAACTTCATTTTCTTATGATCGGTCATCTCGTGTCTCGACCAAACTATCGATTGTCAATATTGCGGCATTGTTTCTGAGCTGATGATCAGTTGGTCGGTATATCGACCGATCCTTCGATCGACAAACATTCGACATTTTTTCTTAGATATCAATTAGTCGAACCATATGGTTGATCAACCGGTCAGTATAAAAAATTTCCTTTTTAATTTTTTTAACTTTTACGAATTCTTCAACACATATACTCTTTTTTATTTTTCACCTATACAATCATTACTTAAGCATAAATTAATAATTTTTACGTCCATTATTAACACATCTAACTTAGGGAATATTCTCATTATGGTCACCCAACTTCATTTTATAACACGAAGGACACCCAACTTTAAAAACATTTCAACCTTAGAGCCAGTCAATTGGTGGGTTCCTGACGTGGTGCTAACGTGGATGGTTACGTGGCACCACGTCAACATTATCTCTCTCCTCCACATTAGTTTTTAAAAAATTAAAAATGCTACGTCAATATTTTTCTCGCTCATCTACCCAAACTTTGTATTGTATTTACATGGTCATTGAACTTTTCAAATTTTCTACATAGTCATTTAACTTTGCAAAATTTCAATCACGGTAATCATTAAAAGTTTAATATAATAATAAATAATGAAATAAATACAATAATAAAATAACTAAATAAAATTAAATGTACTTAAATTGACTTTGCATGGTTTGAATATGATGCAATCGGGTATGACCCTTCAATTTTTTTATGTATATTACAATATAAGATTGAAGATTTAATATATAAAAAATATTGTGATCATGATTTGACTCAACACTTAGCTGGATGACTCAATACAATTTATATTTTATATATTTAAATTTTAACCATAATTATAAATTTTTTTATTTAAAAATAATTTTATTATATATAATAATATCATATATTATAATACTTTTATTTTTTACTAGTCCAAATTTTAGGATAAAAATGTAATATGTATTTTATTTTTTCTAATTTTTTATTTACATAATTTTATAATAGTAGTTTTTTTTTCTTTTGCCTCTGTTACTTTTTTTTCTCGGCGAGGCGATTGGCGTGGTGTAACATGTGAAGACAAACATATGTATTGTTTTCAATTGGCAGGTGACCTGTTAATCTCCATGACAGGTCACGACACGGCTACTTCCATCCCACAATCATGCGTGTATCTTTTCATTAGCAACGCCGACAAAGAGAGAGTGACACATACGATGAGAAGTTGAATTTATAAACTTAATTAATTATTTATTATTAAATTATTTTCTTAAACCTTCTATAAAGTATCATAATTTTTTAGATTTAATCCTAAAGTATGAACTTATCTTACGATATCCTTAAATCTTATCACATTTTCATTTTAGATCTTCCTTCTGATTCTATTAATCTTTTTGTTGTTTTTATTTTTCCATTTAAAAAAAACTAAAATATCCTTTCACGTATGAATACTTCTCACTTTTAATAAAAACAAAAAAAAAATATAAAAACGTCTATAGGAGGGAGGACATAAATATATAATAATAAATAAAAAATTATATTTTTTTAGCTTTAATATTATTTTTAACATTAAAAGAGAGAAGAGTTCGTTGAAGAGTATTTTAGTTATTTCATAAATGAAAAATAATACATATAACAAAAAAGTTAACAAAATCAGATGAATAGAATAAAGTGAAAAATATAATAAAATTTAATGATATCGTAAGATAAGTTCATAATTTAATATTAGATGAAGAAAATCATGATAGTTTAAGAGGGATTCAAGAATATAACCCATCGGTTATTTGGTATACTTCTATATTACTAATTTATTAATTAATCATCATCTAATTAAATTTATAATAGTGTATTATAATTTTCAATCTCCTTCAATTTTGACGTCATAGTCAAGTTCCTAGTTATGTGATGGATCGGAACGCGAGGAAAGTAATTTGATCGTGAATATTATTTTCATTGACCGATCAAACTAAGTATTTGAAATTTCTTTCGAAATACACTTTTACCAATCTTTCGTTGTTGATTGTTGTCTAGGTAATACGTACAAGGCTATAAACTTTACAGAACATTTTGAATAATAAAATATCAATAAATTAAAACAAACCATTTAGTTATCATATTATTCACTAGTTATTCTTAAAATTGTTCTATAACCTAAGCTTAATTTTGCCCTGGTCTCAGAGAGGCTGGATTACTAGTACCAACGGGTCCACCATGCACTCCAAGTTCTGACGGCTGCACAGACGTTGGAATTTCCGACGACTACGAACATTGGAATTTCGACGGCTACGGTTGTTGAAAGGCCATCTTTGTTTTAACGTCACGTGTGGCCGTTCTTATATTATATTTATTTTGAATACCGATGTCTCCAGCCATCTTAAACCTTACAATATAATATAACACGTAATGTCATATTAAATTTCAAAATATATTATGTTAAATTTCAATTCCGACGAACTTTCGATGGAGTCGTACCCATCAGACAACCTGGAACGTTGAAACTATTATGATATTGTACAATAAGGGCCATTGAAACTATTATGATATTATATAATAAACATCGGTAATCAAATTTCTTGATATAATATATTAATTTAAATTTTGACCACCGCAGACAAAAGTTTTGACGACTATGCCTTCTCCTCTCTTGTTCCAAAGGATTCGCCCAACCATCACAAAGACTGTGGGAAATTCGAAATGATATGCTGTCGTCCGAAATAATCCGTCGGTAATACAACTTTTTCTTATAGTGACTCTTGTTACAATCCTAATCAACCTGGTAGCCCTTCGAACACCAAGACATGAAAGGGTATAACAGGAGGTAACACTTCCTTGTCCAATTTGATTGTGGACTAATTATTTTTAGTTCTTAATAATAAAAAACCGAAGTTGACTATCTGGATACATCTCTTATGTCTCAGCATTCATATCCATCATTTAACAACAGGTACTTTTTTCCGCTAATCTACATTTCTTTTATAACATATCAAAAATTTAAAAATTCATTGAATTACATTTATGTATATCTAGCTTTCAGTTACTTAAAAATTATATTTCTTCCCTCAATTGACTTAAATCTTTTCAAGGATAGCTTAAGTTGTGTGTTAACAAATAACATTTTTCATGTGCATGAGACTATTTGTATCTTTTAACATTCATTTCGTGGCCTAAATAGTCTTGAAATCAAGTTAGAAAAAAATAATTGTCATTACTTCTTTAGCATGATTAGGGGTGTTCAGCGGGTCCAGTCGACCCGAACCAAATGACCCGATCGCGTCCATGGTCGGATTGGATCGACCCGACTTTTTTTTTAGTTTTCAACTTATATTTTATATAAAAATAAAAAATATTATAATAAAATATTTTAAATATGTAAAATAATATTTAAATATTTTAAAAACTATTTCATTCTTTTTAAAATAAATATCATATAATATTTTTACATTGAATAATACAAAATTAGAAAAAATTAAAAAAAAAGAAAAATCGTGACCAAACACTACAAGAAAATTGAGATTTTCCGAGGGTAGTTTCCGACGGATAGAAATTCGTCGCAATTTGTATCAAATTTTGCGATGGATATCCGTCTGAATTTCCGACGGTTACAATCGTCGGAAATAAAAATAATAAATTATGTAATTTATTATTATATTATTATACTTTTCGACGATTAGGAATGTCAAAAGTTTCGACGGATATCCAATCGTCGCAATTTTCGACGATCTTGACCATCAGTAAATGAAAAATAATAAATTATATAATTTGTTATATTATTATTTTATTTTTCGACGATTAGGAACGTCGAAAGTTTTGACGGATATCCAACCATCGTAATTTTTGACGGTCCTGATCGTCGGTAAATGAAAAACAATAAATTATGTAATTTATTATATTATTATTTTATTTTTCGACGATTAGGAACGTCGAAAGTTTCGACGAATATCCAATCATTGTAATTTTCGATGGTCTGGACTATCGGTAAATAAAAAATAATATAATATAATGAGTATTTTATTAATATAATTAGCGATAATTCAAATCGTCGCAAATTTCGACGGTTCTAACTGTCGGTAAGTGAAAAAAATATAATATAAAAAGTCTTTTATTGTATATATGAATGTATTATTTTATTATTATAATTAAATAATTTTTTACGGTCTCGACCATCGGTAACTTTAAAAATAATTAAATATCATTTTCATATATATATAATAATAATAGTATATATTATTAATATTTGCTTACTTTCCGACGGTCATAGCCGTCGGTAATTAAAAAATCACTTTCTCGTCGTTTTTTTTCATTTTCCCGCTTTCCCGCTATTATTATTATTATTATTATTATTAATAATATTATTATTATTATTACACACCTCCACTTTCTATTTCACTTTCTATTTCTTTACCTCTCTCTCTCCCTCTCCTATTTTGCCGGCGACCATCTCCCTCTCCTAGTTGCGGGCGGTCGGATCCATTCGAGGGTGGCCGGATTTGCGGCTAATTTTTTTATATTAAAAAATTCTTTGGGACGATCGCCGAAATTTTTGGCGGCTGCGACCGCCGAAAGTATCGACGGTTTCGACGATTGTCGAAAGTAGCGACGGTCATGACCGCTGAAAGTTTCGACGGTCTGCGACCGTCGGAACTTTTGATGATTGCGGCCGCCAGACTTTCATTGAAACTTTCGTCAATTTTTTTCCATCCATCGAAAATTAATTTGCGATGACCATTTGTTTGACGTATGGGTTCCGTCGAAAAATCCGTCAAAAATCATCATTTTCGATGGTTTTCAAGAAATTACAGTTCCCTTTTTTCTTGTAGTGGCAAAAATCATCGTTTTCGATGGTTTTCAAGAAATTACAGTTCCCTTTTTTCTTGTAGTGGGATTACCCGATTCAATCAAAGAGGGCTGACCCGACTTGACCCCATCAAAATATGGCGGGTCGGGTGGGAACACCCTTGATCATGGTTTATGACTCGGACATAGTTTAATGCCACACTTTTTTTGTGACCTTTGCGCGTCATTACACGTCAATATTGCCTTTGCCATTGGTCATCATGCTCTATCATGACTGTTGTTATAAGACATTATGGTACTTTTAAGTTTTTGTGAGTATTCGAGAACTAATCGATTAGATAAAAAATTTAGTTTGGTATTCAAAATGATGAGAATTTAAAAAGTTAATTTGATAGACAAGTTTTAATGGATGTTTGGATAAAAAATAATAAATAAAAATATTATATGAATTTATTTATTTAAAACTTACGTAAATCTAAAGATCCAAATATAATATATTTTTTTCTAAAAACAATTTAACATTTTAATTGGATCTCATGATGCCGGACATGCTTACACTATTGATTGGAACTCCTTAAACATATCGGATGTTCAAGAGTTGTTTGCAAATATCGGATGGTTGCCACTTTTGGCTGTCGAGAGCATGTGTATCCTCGCCTTATTCATCATCTTTTATGCGAACGTGACGATCATTGTTCGTTTTGATCATGATTTTCTTTGTCATATCTTTAACGTTCCCTGTCCACTACCGGACCTCTATCAGTTCGTCACTCATGGGCTCACGATTACCTTCTGATTGAGGATGGCATTCGTGTGGTGTTTGGTGGACGGCGTGAACACTATACCGTAGACTCTGCACATAAGTATCTCCATTCGTCTATGAAAATGGCTTATTATATTTTGAGTCATATGATTGCCCCTCAATCAGGACACTATCCAGAGGTCATTCACTTTGATTTATTCTTTTTTCATTGTCTCTGTATATGAGATGCATCCATTCTCCATTTTGGTCATTATGTCTTTCATCACATGAAGTACACATTCCAGAAAATCCCTCTGGTAATCATGGTCGTTACCCTTTATATTTGAAGCATGGATTACTAGGATTATGGTACATTTCAGTGTTAAGATTCCTACGAGAGAGGAATACATCTTACCCCACCCATGGAATGTCATCAGTTCTGCGACTCTGCAACGAAAGCATTTTCATTTGGACGCTGACAATATGGATGATGTCCTTGTTGGAGACGGAGAGCTAACACTCCTAAATATTGACGCCATACCGGAGGCTGGATCTAGTCATCAGCCCTGTTCGCCTTCAAGATATGCACCCACTTCATCAAAGACTTCCGCACTATGCTATATCGAGTTCGCATGAAGCCTACGACTTCACTACTCTTTCACACCTGATGGATGCCATAGACCATCGGGTGACTTCCATGGATCATTGAGTTCAGAGGATGGAAGGAGACTCACATTATCTTATTGGCTCACTTCCGTCCTTTTATGCTTCACTGGGATTCATCAATGGTTCGTGATGATGATAGTCTTCGTTGATGCCAAAATAGTCTCGACGAGATATAGGCGTTGGTTGGTTTAGGTTGCCTCCGTCTTCGATGATGCTAAAATGGGGAGAAGTTTATGTTATGTATATATAATTTATAAAAAGGTGGTGAATTAACCAGTAGCAAAGGGTGATAAGGGAAATAAAATATTATTATCTAAGCTATATAAAAATCTTTAATTTTATTTACATGAGAAATATTTTTTATATCAAAATGGGCTCCATTAACAGCTTCATAATTTTGTCCTTGGTATCTCCATCTGGCTTTCCATACCCGTCACCATGTTGATACACGTAGTGGGCGGTTCTAGCCACATTGATGGCCAGTTGGCCAAGGTTTCTAGATTTGCTTGAGACACGTTCTTGCTCGTGCAGCAGGCAACGGTGTAAGCTACGTGGCATCCAATTGTCATCCAGGCGTTGTCTAACCATGATGGTACCATTTGAATTCCACAGATACCTCTTGCATAAATCTAACCACTAATTAAAAAGAATTACCCAAGAGAAAAATATTAGTGGTTTCCAAAGGCATGCCAAGTTTGACTGATATGAGGCTATTGAGCCATGTATTTCTTACTGCTGCTTTCAAGTGTGGAATTCCATTCAACCCTTTCTTCTTCATGATCTTGCAAGCCACGTCGTTGGTCATATGTTGTGAAGCACTTGGAAAACTATCATCATGTAATCCGAAAGTTGTTTGACCGCATCAACTTCCCAGCTGAACGAATCACCATGCACCAAGTTATGCACATAAATGTTAGAAAAAACATGAAATTTTAACTTCATCAATTTGTTAAGAATATATTATCAGACGGATATATAAAGGATTTAATGCATGTCCACCCAAGTTGCATTGGTCGGACAGTCCCCCAACTAATTTCAGCCTTTGAATTTTATTTCGACGGATGGTGTGCAACTCGGAGCGGTTCGCGCACTTCAGCACGGCGGTTCACATGTTGGGGGGCAGCAGTTCACGTGTTGGGGCAGCGGTTCGCGCTTGAGCCATTCGCAAAAGACACGGACGAGGTTGAGGCGAGGCGAATAAGGTTTTTTCTGCCTTAGCCTCCACAAATGGAGATGCGAACGAATATTTTTTCTGCCCTAGCTGAAGGATTTTTCGTGCTTGATCTGCCCTGTTCTTCCCTGGTTCGCTGGGAGTGAGCGGCGCTCTCTGCCTCCGGCGTCTCACTGCTCGTGATTGATCTGCCCTGTTCTACCCTAGTTCGCTGGGAGTGAGCTGCGCTCTCTGCCCTCGCAGCTGCTCGTGCTTGATCTGCCCTGTTGTGCCCTTGTTCACTGCGAGTGAGCGCATTCTTTGCCTCTAGCATTCGCTGCTTGTGCGTGATCTACCCTGGTTTCATGCTTCGGCTTATGTAATCCTAGGTTGTAGTTTGTAGAAATTCACCACTGTCAGCTCATGTATCCTTGAGCTCTCTACCTGATGAGTATTTATGAACAAGACTATGTAATCTATAGCATTCAACTTCTAGCCTGGCAATTTTTTTATGTTTTATGTTCTCTAAGTTCTGCTTGGTAGCTGTCTTTACAGTCCGATTACTGAGCTTTTTCTCAAATGAGTTTTTGTTTTCTTGAATTATTGCATTTTGACCAAATTTTTGTTTCGCCTACATAGCTGAATTCATGGTCTATTTGAACCATAAAATGAGTTTTTGTTATGTACAAAGTATGTTATATTTTCCTCATATTCTAGTTCATCTTAGCTGCTATTATATGGAGATGGACCATAAATTATCGTTGAAAATGATTATGTGGGAGAAGAGAATAGTGAGGGCTTCAATGTTGAAGATATCACAGAAGAAGAAAACAATGTCATGCAGGTTTATTATGTCAAATCTTACGAAGTACCACAACCATATGTGGGGATGATATTTGATAATGATGAGGAAGCATACACATATTATAATATGTATGCCAAATTAGTTAGTTTCTTTGTTCGCACAAGTCGAAAGCTACGAGAAATGTTATCAATAGAACTTTTGTATGTTCTAGAGAAGGACATAAAAGAGTGAAGCAAGGCACTTAAAAAGAATTTAAACAAAAAAGAGAAGTTAGAGATGATTGATGTTGCTCTACGGAACGATGAAAAGTGGTAGATTAAAAAATTTGTAGAAGAACATAGTCATCCTTTAACAATTCCGTCGAAGGTGAACTTTTTATGCTCACAAAAAGAATACAGGACTACTTCAAAAGAAGCTATTGCTAACCTACGTAAATTCAGTACGGGTCCATCGAGAATAGCTAGGGCACTTAATATACCCGGGGAGCCACTCATCACAGCACAAGACTATATTGATCATTTTAGGAGAAGAAGGAAAGGAAATTTTAATCATGAATGTCTGAATATCATATTGTTTTTCAAAGTAAGATAAGCATTGACCCAGGATTCTTTCATAGATGAGAATTGGATGCAGGTGGTACTGTTTTGAATTTTTTTTGGCTGATGGAAGATCTCGGGACATTTGGTGATGTTGTTGTATTTAATACAACATATCAGACAAATAATTTAAGAATGACATTTGCTCCTTTTGCTACAGTAAATTACTACATAAGGTCATGCTTATTTGGTTGTGCTTTACTTGCAGATGAGACAGAAGAGACATTCGTATGGCTATTTGAAAAATAGTCAAAGTGCATGTATGGAAAGCATCCGATTTGTATTATTACGGATCAAGATATTGCGATGGGTAATACTATAAACAAAGTTTTTCCTAACACTAAGTATATTTTTTTGCACATGACATATTGCTATGAATGCAACGACTCATCTAAAGGATTTATATGCACAAGGCACATTTAGAGAAGATTACACTAAGTGGTTGTATGGTTCATCTAATATAGATGAATTTGAAGAGGGTTGGATTTCATCGAAAGAGAAGTTTTATATTCGTGATGATCATTGGTTAGAGGTGATGTACAAGTGCGAATAATGAATTTCATTATATTTTAAAGATATTTTTACTGTAGGTATGCGTATCACTCAAAGGGAGAAAAACATTAACGCATTTTTTGATGGATTTGTCAATGTGAACACGTCACTATAAGATTTCGTACAACAATATGATAGGGCTGTTCAGACTCATCGTGGACGTGAGGAGAAAGAAGATTTTAAAACCATGAACTCCACTCCTGTATACATTCTGAAACACCATTAGAGGTACATGCTGATCATATTTATACACATGCCATATTCCGTAAGTTGCAAGAAGAATATGCAAAATGTATGACTTCGCATGCCCATAAGATATCTAAAGATGTTGAAAAATCTGTTTACTCAATTTACCCGTGGAATGTTTTGATGAAGGCAAGAACATTGTGAAATTTTGGAACTTTGAACAAATTTGTATACAATGCTCTTGCAAAAAATCTAAACAAGAGGGATTGTTATGTTGTCACATTTTATGTGTTTCCACAAGAAAGGAGTGAGATTTATACCTAAGGGATACATACTTCACCGTTGGACTATAAATGCGAGGTATGCAAATGCACATGCAATTTACAAGTCATCATCTTGTAATGACTTCATAAGTCCCATTCAAAAATTGAGTTGGCAAAGCAACTTATGGAAAATATAAGAGATGGGTTTGACTTCCCCAAGGCATTTGCACTTCGGTGCTCCAATGATCGACGATGTGATAAAAAAAAAGAGTGCTTTCCATGTTGCAAACGTAGTTATGGATGCAAATGAAGCAAACCCAAGTGATATTCATGAAAGTCAAGATGTCACAAGTGAGTTTGTTGCGAGTCAATCAAGTTGTATTAATTTCAAAGATGCCCAATTCGTCATATGTGATCCATTTCGTGTGAAGTCTAAAGGTAGACCAAAAAATGTGAGCCGGATAAAATGTGGTGTTGAAATTTCTATGTCCAAAAAGAAAAGTAAAAAAAAAGATGTGGCAAATGCGGGAAAAGCGGGCACAACAAAAGAACATGTCCATCATTTAAGGTAATATACCAAGCAATTTTTTTATATTTAAATGTTGACTAATTTTGACATTGGTGTTTCATATTATACGCAGGATGCTCAAAATCAAGTGGCAGGACAGCATGACATATGATAGTTTGCAATGTATTTTAATGTTAGTGTTTTCATTTTTTTTTATGTTATTCATTCATTGGATCACTCATGTCCATCATTTAACCTATTCTTATTGTCTCATTACAATATTCTGCAACTTTCGGCTTAGCTTCTAGTATGGGTTGGCATTAAAACATCACTTTTTGGACAGCTTGGTCATTTTTTCTACAAAATTTTGTTGGACATCTTGGACATTTTTTCTCCACAATTCTCCTGGACAACTTCTGTTACACAAAGATATGAAATCAATCTTGTGTTGCAGTTGCTATTCTAAGAAATTGTGTTTTTATATGTATCATAAAGAATATAAATTTCTCTACTTATGTGCTGTGAGAAGATGTATTGAAGATATGAAAGTACTGATGTGTTCCAGCTGAAAGTTTGTGGAAATTTATGTGTTCTTGTATGTGTACTTTCACATTACACCAGTACCTAAAGAAAAGTCCATTTTATCCGTATATTTTGAAGAGAATGCAAATTACCGATATCCACAAGACTGATATTGAGATCTCATTTTTATCGAATGGAAATGCATGTGGAACATGAAAAGAAAAAATATCATAATGATATCCAACTATACCCAAGGTTGAGATTTGAATGGCAAGCAGTCTTTCCATAATATCACCCCCCACGATGATAATGTACCAACTTTTTCATGAAAGGACCAAAGTTGGTCAATCCATTGATCTTATCCATGGTAAATATACACGAGTTGATTGATTTAGAATCATGAATGAACATTAATCATTCAGGAAGTTCAAAAGTTGATCTTTATGAGAACCAAGACATAAACATTGCTAACCACTGCCATTCATAATCTACTAGGAAATACAATTTTTTTGTGCTCTAACCTTTAGAAGAATAAGTTCTAATAGGAACCATCCAAAGGAATATTGAGCTTACTTATACGTTATCATCAACTTTACTTGGAAGAGACGAGTGTGAATCTCCTTTGTCCAATATAAAAGGGTGCCGAGATGCAAGATATTTTTTCCCAGTGAAACAAAGAGATGGAAAAGGATAATAAACAATAATAAAGTGCCTTGCTACAATAAACATGAAGAAATCGCAGGCAGCAATATTAAAGTACATTTTACATCATACTCGTCGCATGAACATAATTAACATGGCTATAACACCAAGAATTACAACAAGAAGTTTACAAAACAATTGAAACTGTTCCTATTAATCCTAACTTCATCTTCAATTAATTCCCTATCCCTATTAATCATAATTTCATCTTAATCTTGATTCGGAGCTTCCAACCTATCAATCTTGCGTAATAAGCTATTAATCACTTGAGTAGGTCATGGTTGGAAATATGGATCCATTCATCTAAAGTAGTTGCACATTGATTCTTGCTGCAAAATAAAATAACAATTGGAAAAATTACACCAAAATGCCCTCCAACTTTAAGGTTTGCTCAACGATACTCTCCAACTTCACTTTGTAATACAAATGCCCTTCATCTTTTAACGCGTTTCACCCGATGCCCTCTTTACCTGGGATAGTCAGTTTTGTGGTTTTTCGTCGATGTGGCGTCCACATGTCTTTCCTCCATGCAAATAGTCGTCCAACGTGGCACATAAAATTACATCAATGCCCTCCAACTTTAAGGTTTGTTCAACGATACCCTCCAATTTCACTTCGTAACACAAATGCCCTTCATCTTTTAATACATTTTACCCGATGCCCTCTTTACTTGGGACACTCGGTTTTTTTATTTTTCGTCGAAATGGCATCCACGTGGCCATCTCCTCTCTCCTCCATGCAAATAGTCATCCGACGTGGCATGCTCCGACGTGGCACCACATATTAAACCATCTTACTTACTGTAAGTTGACCCACTCACTGTTAAATTATTTTCGTGGAGGAGAGAGGAGATTGCCACGTGGATGCCACGTCGATGAAAAATCGAGAAACCGGTTGTCCCAGCTAAAGAGGGCATTGGGTGAAATGCGTTAAAAGATGAAGGACATTTGTGTTACAAAGTGAAGTTGGAGGGTATTGCTGAGCAAACCTTAAAGTTGGAGGGCATTTGGTGTAATTTTTCCAATAACAATTAGATACACATAGGTTACTTATAATGTGCTAAAAAAGTGTCATTTTGTTTTAGATCTTACTCCAAAAAATGGGCATCGGTAAAATCTACGACTAGGATTACTTTGAGTCCAAGATGTCTGTACGACTACTTCTTGCTGGCAATGACATTTCGGTGTTGTCATCTTATATGTCCATAAATTATTAACCTTCAAAAAGTTTTAAGTTAATGATCATATAATCACAATAGTTGGACAAATTATTAACCTTCGCAAATGGCTATGTATAGTGCATCCTGGTAACAGGCAATTACATCTAACAAAAAAGTAACGAAATTATTTTAAGTCACATCGTAGACCATTTCACCTAACAGGCCTCCTCAAACTCAGAACATAATTGATCATAGTTCCAAAAGCCTAAAATGAGAGTATCAAGATGACTAGAAAAGATCCATTCATTGGATCTGAGAGTAACACTAGATCATCAAGGACTAGAGGGGATTCCACTGCCAGGGCTTCCCTAGAATACAAAATGGATTGCATAAGATCACACTCTATCAACATGCAATTAGATGCCAAAGTTATAAATAAAGAAAAGTTCTAATGCAAATTTTAAGTTCAGTCCAGCCATGAGAAGATGAGAGGGGCGTTGCCGGTAGCGACTAAACACCATTCATGTTCTGCTCTAGAAAGTTTGCAGCATCATTCTGCAACATCCAAAAAAATAATCATAGGGAAAATGAGGTGAATACATCATACCACGCGCCGTGAGAAAATGAGCTCTGCAGTGCGGACTCAAGCAGCGAACGTCAAAGGCCGACAGCGAACAGTGCTCAGAACTCTAGGACAGAACACGGATGCTAGTCGACTGCCAATTTCTTCGCCATCGCAGCCCAGTCGAGCAGCGGCCGTGAGAAGACGAGAAGCGGCCATGAGAATCTGCGGTGCGGACACAAGCAACAAACATCGGAGGCGGAGAGTGCCGCTTGCTCGCAGCGAACCAAGGCAGAACGGGGCCTCGGCCTTCAGCATGCTAGGGCAGATCAAGCACGAGGCTCGCCTTGACACGTGAACCTTCGCCTCTCCTCGGACTTGTCCGTGTCTTTTGCGAACGGCTCAAGCATGAACCGCTGCCCCAACAGGTGAACTGCTGCCCCCAACATGCGAACCGCCGTGCTGACATGCGCGAACCGCTCCAAGTTGCCGTCGAAGTAAAATTCAGCGGCTGAAATTAGTTGGGGGGACTGTTCGACCAAGACAACTTGGGCGGACATGCATTAAATCCATATATAAAAGGTGCAAGTTATTATCAACACTAGGTTACTAATACTATATATGTATCACCTGTCGACAGCACGAGTGAATAGTTCGAGCTCATCCAACATTCCGTAGAGATAATAAACATCGTCGATTGCTGTTATAAAATAGTTAACCTTCGTGATCCCCTCTCTACAACTCGAGAACTGTGGTTCGAAGGCTGCACTGACGGCCCAAAAGTAGTTCTGCATAAGTCTATCTCTAAAGAAGGGCAGCTTCTACCCAATGCCAAGATCACTCCACCACCTTATAAATTAATTAACAGTCAATTAAAAATGTCCAGATATTAATGAATAAGATGCTAATTTGTTGTGAGAAATCTGTGTAAGTATGGGAAGCAGTATTCACACGTTAGATGCGGGTACGTAAAGATCGATTTCTCTTTTGCAAAAATGTAAACAAGTTTTAAATTTATAATCTCAACTACACTTCTCAGGTTGCAAGTATACAACCGTCGTTGATGTATCGGTTGGTGTCGATCCACATGGAGATAATTTAGATTATATTTTGCAAATACTGCCAAGGAAATCTTGTATTAAAGAGGGTGGCTAAGAGAAATAATTGACTAAGAAGTGAGAAATATTTGGCTAAAAGAAGTAGCTGCGACAACAAGAAACTCTTTATGCATAACAATTTAGACAAATCCATTTTAATATGATTTAGATTTAGACTTCAGGTAAGAAATAATTTTAAGGGGGGTTTCCACTTCCCCCAATCACATCCTTCCCAAGATCTCTAGACTTAAGCATCCATTTCATAGTTTAGACATATAGTTATTTCCAAATTCATTGCTTTCACAATTTACTTTCACTTTTTCTCCTTTCTTTCTTCTTTTAAAATTCCCCCAAACTTAGAGTAAGAGTAACACTTGAATAAAAATATCCTTAAGAGCTCTGTAATTATACATAATGGCCGCGCATATTCCATGTAGCAGACTTTTACTCCTCCTGATACTCTTACCTTAAGTTGGGGTAGGGGATTTTTTTTTCTCTGCTTTATGCAATTTCATCTCACTGTACTTTTTGAGATTTTAAAACTGTAGTTACTTGTAGATGCTTAAAACTAGAGAATCGATGGCATGTTCCGGATGGATAACCATTATTTTGACTGAACCTGGAGAGTTCTATTTACTTTGGTGGTTCTCAGTGAAGTTGTGTCTAAATCATGTTACTCATAGGAACTCGTGTCAGTAGCTATTCAATTTCTCATGCTCTCTAACTATTTCTTGGAGGATTTTGCTATTATCTCAGTAATGGAAAAGAAAATTTCAAGCAAGTACTTTTAACCAGAAGGAAGTCTTCTTTGATGATGATGCTCACATAAGTTGTAAATGTACGAAGGTAGTAGGTATCCTCGATGCACTTAACCATATGCATATGTGTAAATGTACGAAGGTTAAGAGTTCCTCGCGCTAGGAAATCTAGTTGGCTAAAATTCACATTGTAGGCTTCAGCGATTGGTGTGACTAATCCACCTCGGACAACAGGGCCTCGTTCTTGTGTAGTGATTCAGTACAGAAATTTGAGGAAAATACCACCAATGTCGATGGGGTTACTAGTAAGAAAGGACCAAATGATCAAGAGTTCAGGTTCGTGCACCCTGGACTCAGTATTCCCTCGTCCTAACAGGGTATTTGCCAAGATGTGATGAAAGTATCGAACAATAGGATTGGAAATAGATGCAGACTTAGCTTTGTTGCGGATGAGGGTGTGCTCACCAGTGATAGCCGTTCATATTTCATCATAACTGGGTAACAGAAGGTGTAGTACAATAGGGAAGTCTTATGACCTCAGCCAAAATGTCCAGTGAAAGTTTGTGTTAAAGAGTCGAAATGTAATAGTCTATTTCTTATGTTTGATAATTATGGAACTTAAGAACCCCCGAGCTAACTCGGGGTAAGTATGCCAACGAGAGAAAAAAAAATTCGTGCGTGAATGCAAGAGGTCAAGAAATCGAAGTTATCATAAAACCCTAGTGTTTCCAAAGCAACGATGTCCAAGTATTCGGTGGCAGAAAATGAACGATAGACAAGGTTGGAGTACCTGATTTGTTGTGTATATGTGCAGAATATGATTATTGTGGGCTTTGTGAAGGGTGGTAGGTTGATGTTATCTGGAGTTGATGAAGTTGGAGAGTGATGGGGAACTGGTGCGATGGAAGGTGCTTTCCCTTTTTACGATGTGGATGAAGATGGTGTTGTCGTAGACGCACGGTGTTTCCTTTCCATATCGCGCAAGGTAACTGTAGTGCTGGGTTCCTTCTCTGTTGAGGGTATTTGTGGTGGAGGGGGTGAAGGATGAACTGAGGCGGCTGAGGTGGAGGAAGGAACACTGCTACATTTTGAGGCAACCTTCTTACGCTTATTGGTTGTGGAAGGAAGTTGAAGTGATGTAACTGGTGGCTCTGGACTTTCCGGCGGGGTCAGGGTAGGTGAAGGAGAAGACCCATGCTCCAAAGGATTAGTGGATGAAGAACCATGTGCGTACTGAGGGGTTGGTTTCTTCCTCTTGTCAAACGATTGGCCACGTGTAGAGACCATGCTCGTCGGAGTACAGAGGGGGATGCTGAAGAGTGATGGAAATGGAAAAGAAGGGAAATGTTGGAGAATTGAGAAAGTGGAATGAAGTGAAGCAATCGGTGCGGGGGTAATGGGATACAGCCTAGAATTAGGCAAATGAATCGGCTAGTGACACATGACGCACATGCAAAATTTGGCAAAAAATCGCAGAGGCAAGAGGTGATATATATGGTAAATCAGATGAGCACAAAAAGGAAAAATTTGGATATGATTATTTGGTCGATAGAGAAAAATAGAAGAAGGTGAAAAAAAGGGAAGAATCAAAAGGTAGATTGCTGGGTTGCCTCCCAAGAGCGCTAGCTTTATTGTCGTCAGCCAGACAATTGCACATCCCATCAGGTAGGGAGTACGTCGGGGGGTGTGAGTGTGAGGTTCTCCACTGTTTCATGAAAATCTTGCGGGGTATAATGCTTCACATGCTCGCCATTTACTGTGAAACATTCTCCCCGATCATTCTCTAACTCAATGGCCTCAGAATCATGAATTCGCGTAATGGTGAAGGGGCCAGACCATCTAGTCTTTAATTTTCTAGGGAAAAACTTGAATCTAGAGTTGAATAACAGTGCTTGATCACCAACACTGAAATGACTTCGGAGGATCTTTTTGTGATGCCATCACTTTGTTTTCTCCTTATATACGAGAGAATTCTCGTACACCATAAATCGTAGTTCGTCTAGCTCTGATAATTGCAATGAGCGTTCTTCACATGCCGCTTTCATGTCCATGTTGATTGATTTGATTGCCCTTGTGCTCTAGTTCCACTGGTAGATGATAGACTTTTCCATAGATCAATCTATAAGGTGTTGCTCCAAGAGATGTTTTGAATATTGTCCAATAAGCCCACAGTGTATCATCTAACTTGGAGCTCCAATCCTTCCTGGATCGGGAAACTACTTTTTCCAAGATGCTCTTGATCTGACGATTGGATATTTCCACCTATCCATAAGTTTGCGGGTGATAAGGCGTGAAAATTTTGTGGAGAATGCCATATTTCTTTAGGAGACTTTCCAACTGTCGTTCAATAAAATATTTTCCTCCATAACTGATGACTAATCTTGGCATACCAAACCGGGGGAAGATAATCTTAGTAAAGAGCTTTTGTACTGAATGAGAATTACATCTTACAGTGGGAATAGCTTCAACCCATTTAGAAAAGTAGTCCACTGCAACTAGTATATATTTATAGGGTCCAAAATTCGGGAAGGGACCCATGTAGTCTATCCCCTATATGTCGAATAATTCTACTACGAGAATTCCATGCAATGGCATCTCATCACCCATATTCCCGACCGTTGACAACTATCGCATGAAGAAACAAATTGATGAACATCTCGATAGGGTGTTGGCCAGAAAAAATGTGATTGGAGGATACGAATAGCTGTGCGTTGAGTGCCTCCATGGCCACCATAGGTTGGCATATGATAAGATTCAATAATATCCCTAGTCTCTTCAAATGCTACACATTGATGCAACATACCATCAGAGCATTCTTTAAACAGGAAGGGGTCATCCCAATAATAGTGCTTGATGTCTCTAAAGAATTTATCTTTCTCATATCTCGTGAGATCTGGTGGTATTACTCCCCCTGCCAAGTAATTAGCAATATTTGCATACCTGGGTATAGGAGTGACTAACAGAAGGTGATCGTCCGGTAGTGTTCCTTGTATTGGTGGTGTAACATCCTTGGTGTTCAATGGTCGCTCTCGCGTGGATAAGTGGTCTGCTACTTGCATCTGTCAACGATTTCAATGTCAAATTCTTGCAGAGAAAGGATCCATCATAACAGGTGAGGCTTCGCTTCTTTCTTCGAAAATAAATGTCTGAGGGCGGAGTGATCTGTGTGTATGATAGTCTTGGACCCCACCAAATACTGTCTGAATTTTTCCATAGCGTACACCATAGCTAATAGTTCTTTCTCGGTAGTGGTGTAGCTTTGCTGGGACGAGTCAAGTATCTTACTTGCATAATAGATGACATGCATGAGTTTGTTCACTTTTTTTCCTAGTACGGATCCAACAAAAGAATCACTAGCATCACACATGACTTCAAATGGCAATGTCTAGTCTGGAGGTCGCATGATATGAGTTGAAGTTAACGCTGCTCGAAGCAGATGGAAGGCGGCAAGACATTCGAAATAAAAAACAAACTTCGTATCTTTGTGTAAAAGATTTGTAATGGGTCTTGCAATTCTAGATAATTCTTTGATAAATCGCCTATAGAATATTGCGTGTCCTAAGAAACTACGAATACCCTTTACACTGACAGGTGGGGTAGTTGAGCAATAACTTCAATTTTTGCTGGATCGACTTCAATACCTCTGTTGGATACAACATGACCTAGAACAACTTCCTCTTCGACCATGAAATGACACTTCTCCCAATTCAGAACTAAATGAGCTTTCTCACATCTCTGTAATACTTGGTCAAGATTTGTTAGACATTGAGAAAAAGGAGGATTCATAGACGAAAAAATCGTCCATGAACACCTCCATAATTTTTTTAATGAAATCAGAGAATATGGTAGTCATACATCGTTGAAAAGTAGCTGGAGGATTACACAAACCAAATGGCATTCATCGATAAGCAAAAGTACCATAAGGACAAGTAAAAGTAGCTTTGGCCTTGAAGGATTCTTAGATGACACCATCCCATGTCAATCATCACCCTCTCCTCAAGTACAAGAGTGGAAAAAGAAAGACCAGCTCCTTCTCAATTGGCTCCTAGCCTTGTCTTACCCATAGTTGTTGGCCTAAAAACATCCAAAGACGTATGGCATGCTCTCCAGCAAGCATAGGGTGCTCCATCTGAAACAAGAATGTTACAAATCAAAATGCAACTTCAAAATCTCAAGCAAGGTGACCTACTAGTATCCCAATTTCTTTGCCAAACCAAGTATTTAGCAGATGAGTTAAGCGTTACTGGGCAACCCCCTTTCCACCTCCATCTATAATGCAATCAGTTTTACCAATCTCTACATTGATTTTAATAGTGTTGTTGCATCCCTATCCTCCCGCCCAACCGCCCCCCCATTACCTTTCCTGAACTCCAAAGCTTACTCACCAGTCATGAAATTAGAATCCATCAACAGAGAACAATTGAGAGTCTCTCCTTGCGCCAACTACTGGAGAACTCATCCATCTGTCCACTACAATGCCTCAACACCTCACAATAACTCCCCTGCTCAACGAGGATGTGGCCGTGGATGAGGGTGTTCCACCACCAACAGAGGACCATGCCTAGTTTGTGGAGTTCCTGATCATTCTCCATATAATTGCTACTATTGTGTCCAAGCTGCCATGCCATCACAAGCGTCTCCAGTTGCTTCACAAGCACTTTCATCAGACACCACTGCCTACTTTGATGCCCTCGGCATCTATTCTTGGAGCATAGGTATCCCGACACTGGTGCGACGCAACACGTAACACCAGATCTTCAATCCTTGCAAACAAAGACCGAATGCACAGGGATTGATGAGGTACAAGTAGGGAATGGTGAGTTTCTACCAATATCTCATATTGGTCACTCCACTCTTCTTACATATGCAAACCACTCTCTTTGTCTAAAATACTCCATGTACCTACTATCTCCAAACAATTATTGTATGTTCGTCAGTTTACAAAAGATACCATTGTTACTTTGAATTCCATCCTATTTTCTTTCTTGTGAAGGAGAAAACACTTCAAGAAAACTACTGAGTAGCGATGCTACGTAGATACCAATAGCATCTCCATAGCGACGATATTGCGTCGATGTTAATAGACGCTAACTGTGACACCATAGCTTCAGCTTAGCTTCGCATTGGCGTTACAAAACATCGACACTAATAGCGGTACCATTGAGATGCTACTTCGTCACTATTATCACGTGCGAAAATGAGAAAATGCACGATAGATTGTAACTCCGTGGTGGCGTCGACATGTCACAATGCTATATTAGCATCACACAAGACGCGATGCTACCTCGACACTAAGGATTGAATCGATACCAGTGCCGACAACTTGCACTGTGGTTACGTCGATAGGTCGCAACACTATATTAGCGTCACACAAGACACGTCGCTAAGAGGACGCCATTGTGAAGAATAACTAGATTAAACTAATGACTAATAACTAAGTTCTTCAAAAACATCTTTTGAGTGTATGCTGCAACTCAAAATTGTTTTCTCTTGTTTAGCTCAGCACCCCTATTGCAAGTCATCATCATTACATGAGAGCAAACCTAATGCTAGCTATAAGCTATTTACAAAGTAACAATTGAAACATATTTTGTTCAAGAGATAATGAGCAGGTGCATCGAGATATATCAAATAGACCTCTATAATCAATACAAGAGGGAATGACTTTCCATGTAATCCATTTAATTGAGACTTTCCATCATATTTATAAAGTTCACATTTTGAATCTTATGTAATAAGACAAATGTCCACGATGATTAGGGGTGTTCACTGAGTCAGATCCCAAGCACCCGACCTTGACCCAACCTGATTTGACCCGACCCTAACCGTCAAACTTTTTTATAATTTTAAATAATTTTTATTTAATAAGTGTTTTATACCATTTAAAATTTAAAAATTATATAGAATAATGTATTTTAAATAAAGAATAATATGTTGATATTTAAAACAATATTTTTATGCCTAAAAATACTTTATTTTGTATTTAAAATAAAATAGTAAATACTTTTTTATAATTAAAAAGTAAAAGAATTTTTTTTAAAAAAGAAAAATGGTGATCGGGTAACTCGACCACCCAACCCGACCCGGGCCAGGTCGGGTTGGGTCGGATCATGTCACAAAAAAAAAATTGAAACCCAACCCAACCCGACCGTCGGGTCGGGTCAGGTTTGTTCACGGGTCGAGTCAAACCCGACCCATGAACACCTAAGAATACCTAAGAACCAATGTCCTAACTATATATGTTACTTACATATGTACTTCTTAAATACCATATGTTACATATATGTATTCCTAACTATATATGCTACTTACCCCGCCGACTCGTGCTATACCATATGTTGCATATATGTATTATTGATAATTTTTTTATATTCTTAATTGTGGATCTATGAGGGTTGAACTAAGTGACATGATTTTGCAAAATTGTGCCTCAATAGTGCCTACATAGCGTCATGTTGGTGACACAAGAGACATCATCGCTAACTTAAAGGAACAACCGCGTCGACTTAGTGTCGTGCATTGCCAAGGCTAATTTGGCGTCTTGCCTTTGTGACGCCGAGTCGATGCTATGTAGTCGCTAAACATTTTGCCATGACATATATAGTGCAGAAATAGCGACGTCTTTTGCGTCGGTAGATGCTTATACATACATATAATATAAATATACATTCATATAAAACACATGTATACATATGTACATATAGATATAGACTTAATAAACACACACAAAGAGATATATGTGTATATATGTGTGTGTGTATGCATGTATGAACTACATATGAATGTATATACAAATATATATATATATATATATGTATATCTATATGTGTGTGTGTATATATATATATATGTATGTATGTATGTATGTATAAACTACTTATGAATATACTCTTAAAGTTTATAGGGTTATTTCCATAAACCTCCTATTAACTATCGTGATTTTCCGCATCTAATGTATACATGTTGCCACCATAGTTGATGTTAATGTTGATTAATCTTTAGTATTGTTATAATTGCATGATAGATGTTGTAATGCCTAAGAAATGAAAATTAGGTTGAATGGCACAAAATTAAATTGTTGTAATGCCTAATTAATTGCTATAATGCCTACTTAATTGCTATAATGTCTAGTTAATTGATTTTTATATGCATTCCATTTAAGGCATAGTATTGCTGTAATGCCTAGTTAATTACTTTTTCTTCATGTTCAATGAATAAACAAGTGTACTGCACTAAGTATCCATCGAAAAGAACAACAGACAACATGCAAAGTGAGAAGTAAACTATTCTTAACAAAAACAATGGTAGATGATCATGAGATTACCTATAGATGATTACTATCAGGAAGATCGAGTGAATGAGACGATTGATGTAACCGATGAAGTTGAGAATATTCAATTAGTTGATGACGCAAAGTCAATGGAAAAGTTCAATTCAAATTAACTTGTATAAGTGAACGTTGACAATTTCTTTCACAATGACTCGAATGAAGATTATAGCGACGACGTCAAAGATAATGAAAGTGAATCAAAATATGAAAAGAGCGAATGAATCACGTAGTTCTTTTAATAATGTATAAAATTATGAGTTTCTAACTATTGGAGCAAAGTTTTATTGAACTATATAATTATATTTTGATGATGCAAACCTCGAAAGATCAGAATTATATACTAAAAAAGTTTAATAAAAATTGACAACTTTATCTATTGAACTTTGATTGAATATTTAACTATGATTTCATTAGATATGTAGATAATTCTGTTAGCTATCCATAGAATTTAAGATTACTTAATTGGGATAATTATGCAGAAACTTATGCTTAAATTAGTGCAGGACGGACAACTTGTCGATCGAAGCACTGGTCGACTGATTAGACATACCGATCAACCGATCAATGATACTAAATGATATATGATCTAAACTCCTCACTTTACTGCAAGTGCACAAATCAGAGTAGTAGACTCGAATGTCGTATCCACAGTGATTTGAAACTAAAGATTCACTAACTAACCTAGATTAATACTAAACTAAGTTAACTCTTTTTGGTGTTTTTAAGTGACTGATATAACATATATGAAATGTTTTCTTATGAAAGGGGTTCATCTAATATTTTGTTATGGAATGTATTAGAACAACTTAGCAATACAAATCAAACAAGATTCAACCGTAAAGACTGCTCTCACAGTGCATTAAAGTTAGAACTAAGTATCATACTTTCATATGAATATTAGTTAGGTTGATTCAACATGGGTTTCCACTGATATTAAATTATCACGAAACCTCTAGCTCAATGCATAAATACAATCAAATCCACAACTAGTGCTGATGCTCTTGGTTTATCTCTAAACAACAAGAGAATCTAAAATCAACCTCTCGACTGTCATCCCAATACGAGATTCACATCAACAAAAGTAAATGGATCCATTCTCAGCATGGATTACCTAGAACCAGGAAACCAACTCAACAGAAATCACAATTGAAATCAAATCTAGAAACTAATTGTTAATGTTTTTGATTCATTCCTGAACAACAAGAGAATCAAGAATCAGCCACTCAGCTGCCATTACAAGATGAGATTCATATTAACAAGAAGTAAAATGATGCATTCAGACATTGACAAGGATTAAACCCAGAAAACAAATGGTGATGCTCTTGACTCATTTCTGAGTAAGAAAGAATCAAACAACAACTTCTCAGTTGCCGCTAGAAAATAGGATTCACATTAACATAAAACTAATTTGAAAACATTAAAAAATGCACTAACATTAGTGGCAAAAGTGCTCTTCAATCATCCATCCATAAACAGAACTTAAACTACTATCCTATCCTAAGAGAGCAAATATTTAACTCCTCATAAGTGATGAAATCAATAGAAGACAAATCAAGAACAGAATCAAAACCAAAACATAAAGAAGAAGAACAGCTCTACAACTCCAGCAAGAAAACTTCAGCCTCCAACCAAAATGGCTAGGAGAGAAGCTCTCCTTTTTGCTCCTCAACATCCCCTTTATATATGGGATTATCATTACCCTTTGATTATCATTAGAACCTTCCATTACATCTAACTTTGCCACCTGTCTCTGATCATCTTTTGCTGCCAACAGATTACTTCTTGCTTTTGGCAGCCTGCACACTTGTGGTCCCTTCATACTTTTCCAGCAGCATTGTTTGTCTCTTGTGCTTGATTTTGCTGCAAGAATGAACAACAAGCATCAAACTCTCCAAATGAAAACTAAATAAATAAGAACTAAATCAATATATTATCCAGCTCAAATGTGCAAATGTAGGATAATATTATGCTGAGAAGACAAATGCATGTAGATTAGGCATAATTATCATAGTATAAATATTTCATGGCTTATATGCACATAAATTAGGATGGAAAATTAGTAGAAATTTAGTATGATTAGCTAATGATCACCAACTCAACGTCGAGACTACACCGATCGATAGTTCGATCGATGCATCGGTCGACCAATCTGCTCAACGGCTAAAACCCAAAATGTCGAGACTACACGTTTGATAGACCAGTTGTTAGTCTGATCAATCCTGCGGTCAATGAGGAAATCGCGCAACGATCACATAGACAGGTTGACCGGTCCATAAGTGCGATCAATCGGTCTCCGCCTGAGATGAACAGTAACGGCTATTTTTTAAGAAAAAAATGTGAAAGATTTTTTGGACGAAATTTTTACATCTAAAAGCCTATAAAAGGAGTGTCAAAGCCTGAAAAAAGTGCATCCATCCAAGCATTCAATAAAAACTTCAAATTATCAAAAGAAAATCAATCTCTTGAAGTTATTATTCAAGTTTCTCTTCTTTCTCTTTTCTATTATTGTGAGCATGATATTGTAAAAGAGAGAAATCTTTCTTAAAATATTGTGTGAGCTCCTGCGTAGAAGAGGTTTCATATTTTACCTCTTGAGCTAGAGCAAAGATAAGCTTCCTATGAGGAGAGGTGTGCCTTACCTCTTGAAGCGGAGAAAAGGTGGTGGTGTAAAGGGTTTCTTCCTTGCCCCATTTGGAACGAAGGAAGTGTTTAGTGGAATATCCGACGATCTGAGGTCAAGAAATTGGAGTAGGGATGTAGGCCAAAGTGTGGCCCAACCTCATCAACAATCATCTTGTGTTCTTGTATTTGCTTTCTCTCTCCCTCTTCGTTTCATATTATGCATGTGATATGATTAATTTTGTATTGCTTTGAACATTCACGAATTGATTTTAAGCTTCGTCCACATATCTTGTTAAATCAATAGTTCTTGGTACCCTGTGATCCTACAATTGGTATCAGGTTGCTCTTGTTTTTAAGATTTAAACATCTTTTAGAGCTATACCATCAAGTGGATTTAATTTTTCTGAAGGTCAATCAATTAGTCGTCGTCCTCTCTTTTTAATGCATCAAATTTTGCATATTGGAAAATTAGGCTATGATAGCTTGTATTTTATACCTATTTTAATATGAAAAAAGAGCCACATTTTCTCTGACAATGAATTGAAGTAGTTCACATTGTATACATTTATCCCTCTTCTCCAACAGTCCAAGCCATCCGATCACTTTTCAAAACATATCTGCATCTTCCCCTCTTTGCCTACTTATAATTCTCTTATTTGTCACATAGGTGCAGATGACTCCCATCGGATGATTAGCAAGGCGAGCGGACGTGGCAAAAAGGGGGAGCGCATAACCTAATCAGACTAATCTGGACGACAAGATAGGTGGCATCATCTGAATGCACAGTCTGACGCGATCACAAAGAATCAATAGGACAAATCCTCATATGGACACTTGTCGAAGATCAAACGATTGGAAGAATTAATGAAGACAAGTGACGAAAATCAGAAAGGAGAACTAGAGAGGAAGGGGTATTAAAAGGAAAAGCTGAAAGAAACAAGGGGAGGCTTTTTGGAGAGATGTCATCAGAAGGGCTTTGAGGGAGAGCTTGGAAGGATGAAGGGGAGATCATCTTCAGTCATTCGGATAAGCAAGATGAACATTCATTTTAGTTTAGGCTTTTGTTTCCACACATTATCTTGCCGCAGTAACTTTTCTATTTGCTAAAAGTTTAAGTTCATTATGTCTAACTAATCAACTCTTGAGGCTGAGGGATCATTTGATGGATTTAGACTTGGTTTTATATTTATATTTAATTCTGATGATAGGCTTTCATGATGTTTGGTCTTAATGCTATTCTTGTGAACATCGTGTCAGCAAGTTTTTCTTCGTTCGATGGTTTCCTTGAGAAGGGAGCATATGTCGATTAACAGCATGCTGTGAGCCTTTAGGTTAGCATGACTATAGACAAGAAGAACTGTAACTATTGTTTTCACTTCTTTATGTAGAACGAATCGAGAGAGGATTTCTACGAACTTTCGGTCTAATATCACCTGTTGGTGAATCGACTTGGTTCAAATACGAGAGTAGGAGAACCTAAGGTTATCTTTCATGAGAATGAAAAATACCCATTAAGTGTCATCATCTGAATGTAATCTTTAAGGAAACAATATCGGTTCACCAAAGTCTCGTTCATGAGAATGATCCCTCATGCCTCTACTTCCACGTATCGATTTAGTAATGATACTTATTCCAAATTTTACCTTGCTCAAGTTCTTTTAGTTAAATACAAAAACCACAAACAAATTACAAAACCCAAAACACAAAACATATTCTCACTTCTTAGTCGATTATTTCTCTTAGCCACCCTCTTTAATACAAGACATTTCCTTGCCAGTATTTGCAAAATATAATCTAAATTCTCTCTCTGTGGATCGACCCCAACCTATACATCAACGACGGTTGTATACTTGCAACCTGAGAAGTGTAGTTGGGATTATAAATTTAAAACTTGTTTACATCTTTTTGCGAAAAGGGATTCGATCTTTACATACCCGCATCTAGAGTGTGAATACTGACTATTTCCCATATCTGCACAAATTTCTCACAACACTTTATTGGAAAGCTAAAAGTATTTTATATTGTGCTTTGGATCCAACAGAGTTTAATCGAATTTCTAATGGTCAAAGTGCAAACGAGATTTGGAAGAAACTAATTACTACTTATGAAGGAATGGATAATGTTAAAGAATCTAGATTAAATATTTTAAATCACCAATATGATTCTTTCAAGATGCATGAAAATGAATCCATTAATGGTATGGCTGTAAGATTTAACAATATTTTGAATAGCTTAACCTCCATGGGCGAGCCAAAAACTAACTCCCCAAAAGTGAAAAAGTTTCTGAGATCTCTCTCCTCCAAATAACATACAAAGAAGACCGTGATTGAAGAAAAACAATTGAACAAGCTAGATTTGGTTTACTCTTAACCTATGAGATCGAAATCTAAGAAGATGAAGAAGAAATGCCCCCCAAAAGAAAATATTAGCATTGAAAGCAAACAAAATGTAAGAAGACTCAAGTGAAGAAGTAGACAAAAAGATACTAGCATGCTATACAAGAAAGTTTGACAAATATCTTAAGTTGGTAAAAATTAAAGAAAAAAATGAGAAGCCAAAGAAAAGACTATATAAACATCACAAAGAAAGAAATTCAAGTCTCACAAAGAATGACAAAGAAGAGACATTTCAGAAAGGGAAGAAGAAAATGTATAAAGAGTCAAGTGAAACAAGTGACTCATGAAGCTCTTCTAGTGAGGATGCATATTAATGCATGCAAAATATAACATATTTTAATTTATTATTTTAATTAATTTTTCTGTAATTTGATCATAGAATGCATCATTTTTAGTCAATTTTAGTCATAATTCTGGATTTATCGATTTTTATTGTTAATTATTTAAATATTTTAATTTTGGATGGATTAATTAAAATTTGATATTTATTTTGCAGGAAATTCTGAATACACAATTATCCTAGGGATTATATTAAATGAATCGGCCGCAATTCGAATACAAAGATCTTACGGCCGAGAATCACATGAAGGCATAAAAGAGTTTATCATTTCATTAGATAAGTTTAACGTGACTTCCTTGGGGGTAAAATCTTTACAACGTGATATCTTTGGGAGTAACATTATTTAATTCATGCGGTGACATGGCCGAAACGTATTGGTCAATATACGTTGTTTTGGCCGAAATTAGAAGAAGTGATATTTTGTTTTGGCCGAGATTCAGAAAGGAATCAAGTTTATCAGCCGATAACCCAAATCCTTGGGCGAAGTCATCATTTTGGCCGATAACTCAAGAAGGAAGATAAAAGAGTTTATCTTTTTGGGCGTAAAGATAAAAGAATCATCATTTTGGCCGAGATTTCATGAAGGGGGTAAAGAAGAATCCATACATTTTGGGTGTAATAATCTAAGTTTTGGCCGAGAACGAAGAGAAGTTTATCATTTTGTGGCTGTGAATGAAGAGGTGCAAAACGGATAACCTTTTATCATTAACCAAAGGTTTATCGACACCGTAAAATTTATCTCGCAAATTTAAAGTTGGCCGTAAGATGTTACGATCGTGATCAAATTAAAGGCCGTCTGCACCTATAAATAGAGGAGGAGGCCATCATCCCAATTTGTGCCTTGAAGTTTGGTTTTCGTCCACAGCAAGTCGTGAGCTTTGCGAGCTTCGACCACATAGAGATTTGATTGGACGGTTGTTCTAAACGTTTCGACAACATTCGAGAGCCCTGATTTTATTCTTGGTGTAATTCTTCCAATTATTATTGTTATTTTGTTATTATCTCTCTGCAATTCTAGGATGAACTCCATGTTTTTAGTTATTTTATTTTTAGGAGATTATTATTGAAGGGAAATTATGTGAACCCCTATTTCATTATTATTGAATTTCTTTCGATCAATTTTTAATTGTGTTTAGTGCCTTTGATTTAATTATTTAAATTTCTGAGTTCCAGTTTGTGGACTACTTAATTTCAGATTTTATTTAGTTAAATTAAATAATTTATTGAGAGATTAAAAATTGACATAGGTCTAATAACTAGTGTGTGGAGAATTAGATCTGTGTGGTCTGTTAATCTATATCAGTTTGTGGAGTGATTAATAGTTTAGGATTTCATATTAATGCATCTTAATTTTAATCTCATCTGACGAATACGGACTTCAGTTTTGATTAAATCTAAGATAGTTTGATTTATCAAATTAAACAGCAGAATTATCAGTTTGTGGACTCTGTAATTTTAATCTTGTAAATTAATAACTTGGGAAAATTCCTAATCCATTTTAAGAATTTTAATTTATCTTTTCTGGTTCTCATTTTTATCCTTAATGCAATATCATCCTAAGACCAACTTCAACACCATTATCTTATCTTATCTTTATCTTATTTTTTTATTTTACAAAACTCATTTTCGAAATCTAATTTATAAATTTAGATATTTTATTAATAATATTCCTCGTGGGTTCGACACTCTTTACTCTTTTTTACTATATTACTTGAGCGACTAGTGCACTTGCTAACGATTTTATTTTGCTACATCATTTTACGCACCAAGTTTTTGGCACCGTTGCTGGGAAATATTTTATTAATTAATTTCTAATTTTTATGAATTATTAGGAGATGTATATAATTCTTTATAATATGTACTATTTTAATTATTTTTATTTTTTTGTGAATAAACTAACATTTTTCTTTTGTAGATAAAGGTCACGACATTTTTAAATTTGTTGACTTTCGGCTTAAATTCTGACGCCAATTGGATTTTTCAGATTACGTGGACTTATGATTTTACGACAGAGATTTATTTTGTCGGCTTTACTAGTTTTATGGCCTCACAATGTATCGATTCTGATTTTTAAACTTTCAATTTTGCGGACGTAATTTTAACTTTTGTTTTGCACTTTGATTAATGATCGTATTTGATTTCAAATCGATTCGATTTAATTGTGTCTTGCGGCCGTAAAGATTTAATCCTCCAAATGACCTGAACTTGGAAAAAAAAATGTTTACGCCCGCAAAAGAGTCTGTTTAACTGATAAACTTTTATCTTTATATTTTGTGGCTGGCAATTTTTATTTGAGGTTTACGGATGAAATTTCACTTTAGCAATGATGATTGAATTGATTTGTTTCTCTTTCACATTGGATTGATTAAGCATTCGATTAATGCATGATTTTGCGGCCGATATTTATTTTCTTAATCTTGTTCTGCGGCGACTTGTTTTTATTTTCTGAACCTTTGCTTTTACGTCACCATACGATCTTGTTTCGGCCAGTTTATATATGGTTTATGTTTTACGTTTCAACTTAATTCAGTTTCGGCCGTAATGATGCATTATTAATATTTTTTGCTGTTTTAATCTCTGATTTACGCCCGGTATGAATTTTATTTCTTCTTGGCCGTAATGATTCATTCGTCAACGTAAGAGTTGGGGTAATGCATGATTTATTTTGGCCGAAACCCTATTCTATTTTACGGCCAATTAAATCGATTGTCGACTTCATTTCGGCCGTAGAATATTTCTGAACGTATAAGTTCGATTTGACCTCGTTTCAGCTTTATGGTTTTTGCGGCCGAGAATTGATATCTCTTAATCTGTTTTGCGGCCGATATTTTATGTTCCTTTATTTTTACGCCATCAATATGACCTTGTTTCGGTCAGTTTATTTTGTGGTTTATTCTTTACGCCTTATTTGATCATGTTTCATTGGTTAATGTTTGATTTACGCCCGATATGAATTTTATTCTTTCTCGGCCATAATGATAGATTTGTCGACTTACGTAATGATATGTCCCTTTTTTGCCGTAATTTTGTCGCTTAACAGTTGAATTCGTATTAATCGACTAGCTGATACGTTTCAGCCGAGACATGGATAGCTTTCTGTTTGGCGGTCAATAAATCGAATTGTCGACATCATTTTGGTTCTTATGCCGAGGGTTTGTTTAATTTTCTTTCGGCCGAGATGATTAATTTTTCGCCGTGCTTACTCCTTATCTGATCTTGGGATTATCCGATAGTATAAATTTATATAATTATTTTCGGATATGGTTTGAGGACTCTATGGTTTGAAAATTTTACGTCTCTTGCGATTAATTTTCTTTAAACATTTCGGTGTTATTTTTTATTCGTGAAATTTATTGAACTTATCTCATTCTGACGAATATCGAATAATTTATTATGAAATTTTGTCTTTATTCTGATATGCATGGAATTTAATTTCAGTTGAACAATTCATATTGAATTTTCTTTCAAATTTTTTACTCATTTTGTATATCATGAAAATAATCTTTATCAACAAGTTAAATCTTTATTGATTAATTGTGACTCTTTATCTACATGTATTATATTTGTATTTTTTTATTTTTTATTTTTTATTTGTTTTATTTTTTATTTGTTTTATTTTTATTTTTGATAATTAGTTGTTGCAAGTATTATTGAGGATCTAATCACAACTAATTTAATTCTCTGGATATATTTCACACCTTCTACGTTTAATTTCTTGGGTGTTGCAGAAAATATTTGACAATTTTATCACAACAAATTCTCTATTCTGCTAGTTTTTAAATTAAGTTAATTATTTTTTATTTAATTAGTTAGTTGATTGTCATTTTAATTAATTTAGTAGTTTATCTGTTAGTTAGTTAGGGAGTCATCTAATTAATATTTTATTTTGTGTAAGGAGAGAATTTTAGATAAATATCATTCAGGACAGTGCGCATTACGTATGAGTATGCAACAGCATGATGACAAGAGGGCGTAAAATCCAACACCTGCGCAAACTCCATCACCTGACCTCGTTATGGCCGAGCATCACCTCGATGACCACGCCAACTGCATCACCACGCCACCTGTTCTCCTTACGGCCGAGATGCCACACCGCCAAACAACTGACCATGGACGAGAACGACAAGACAACACCGGTGCAGAAATTTGACATCTGCATACACGAGTCCAATCGAAAAAAAATGCATGATGTTGCTTTTGCGCCCCAATTCCAATGGACATGACCCTTCATTGCTAGCCATCACGCCGGAATAGGTATTACGCCCATCTTTTGCCCATAAATTCTTTCCCTTCTCGTGTTTTGCAGATCAAACACCGCCTTCATTCCGCCCTTTCTTCCTTACGGCCAAGGTCTCACCCACCGCCGCTCTCTTACGCTCGGATCACCGCCGTTTCCGCGCTTTCTTCCTTACGGCAGAAGTTTCAACGCCTTCTCCACCCAAAAGTCCTTACGGCCGAAGTCTCACCGACATCGCAGCGCCGCTCTCTTATGGCCGAGCGTCTACACCCTGTTCCTTACGGCCGAGCGTCTACCACCACTCGGCACGCACCCTATTCCTTACGGCCGCAAACATCACGATCATCGACTCCGACCGAGGTTTTCATCGACTTACCCTTTTACGGCCGACACTACAGCATATATTACGGTCGAGACTTCAGCTGCCAACTCCACATCGTCTCCTCAAGGACAACATTCTACCGACATATACTACGGCCGAAACTTCAGCCGTTAACTCCACCGAGCCGGCGCCTTTTCTTTGTTGATCTCTATTCTACGACATCCGAATGCTCAGCCGGTCCCACAACCTTCACAATTAATCTCCTACCCCGGAGATTATTATTGGACTAAGTCGGAGTATCAAGCTCAATATGAACGGATGTCTGAGATTCGAATTCATGCCACTAAATTTTCGGATACCGAATTGCTCAGGGAGTATAATCTACTTGCCGATATTCATCTATTATTTTCTCAAATTGGACTCTCTGACTTTGTGCATTCCTGGTGGCCAACTTATGAAGTATTAATTATGGAATTTCTCTCATCCTCGGAGATCTTTAATTTAGATGGCAGGAACTATGATCAGCCCCGTATGGGCGACCCCTTACTCTCACTCTAGGAGAGATTAATAATATTTATGGATTCCCCAACCATGGATCTCCTTCTGTACCTGCTGACTTTGATGCTGAAACTTTTTGGAAACAAATAATAGAAGAAGACCGATTGATTTGGAACACAGCTAAAGATAGCTAAATTCAGAATCCTGTTCTGCGCTACGTCCATCACATGCTAAGTAGCACGTTAAGTGGGCGCAGTGATAATGATGGTGCCGTCTCAGAGGGAGAGTTATACCTCATCCACAGCATGCTTCACAGAACTCCTGTTAATGTGGGTGCCTTCATCATTCGTAGATTCCAGAGCCGCACTACTCATCGTGGCAGAGCATTAATATGGGCGCCATTCTCACACCTATTGCTCAGCATTTACAACTTGACTTGGACGATCTTGAAGCTGTGCCAGGAAACACTCACATCACTCATAGGAAAATTCATGCTATGGGTCTCGTGAAGACCAACAACTCAGGGATCAAAGTTTTTATTTTTAAAGGCCACAATCAGGAGGTGCCTTGCTCAGATCGAGATGCTTTTACGCCAATTAATCCAAATAATTGGCTCCTTTTTAGGTAGGTCACGGCTCCATTAATCTCACATGCAGAATCATCTGTCCCAGTTGATCAGCCACACCAGGATGAAGCCTTCTCCTAATTTGATTCTACTGATTATGCGACGGCTCAACAGTACTTTCAGCAGCCACAAGTCTTCCAGGCATATCACCGACATGAAGCATCTGCCCTTTCACCCTATATGCTGGTGCCTTCTTCGATTCCATCTCCAGCACAAGAAAGCTCTTCAGATTCCTCGTTCATAACGGCTACTCCTTATGAGGAACGCGATCCGATGGAAGATCTGCCCCTTTATAGGAACCGGTGCGGAATCACTATATAGCACTAGAGCCTACATTCATTTCAGTTCCAGAGCAGACTTACCATCCACCTCCGCCACCTCAGCCTGAATATGCTTCCATGCAAAACTTATGGGAATTAATGTACGATGAGCAACTTCGTCAGGCAGGAGAGTTCCATATTTTTCAAGAAGAGCAACTTCGTCAAGTAGGAGAGTTACACGCTATTCAAGAAGAGCAACATCGACAGGCCCAAGAGTTGACCAACATTCGAGCTGACTTTAGAAATATGGATGATCGTCAGGGTCGCTTCGAATCCCTCCAGAATCAGCATGTTCACATGACAAGGCGCATCCATGAGTATCATATGCGCCAAGGACATCTCGGCTACCACCCACCTTCGTCACCCCACCGATAATAAATCCGGTTGTGTCTTTTCCCTTTTCTTTATTTTTCATTTCTTTATTTCCTCTTTTTAGTGAGTCTGTATCTCTTTTCCTTGCTCGCTTGACACCAAGGACAGTATCTTATTCAAGCTTGGGGGAGTTTGTGTAACATTCCCCACTAGCGTGTGATATTGTCTGCTTTGGGCCTAAGCCCATACGGTTTTCTCAAAACGCGTCACATTTAGTAAAGGACATGTTCCCATATATACCCATCATCTCTCCCGTGACTTATGCATGTGGGACTAATTCAAGGCATGCCTCATGCATCCTTCCTCCCTTAGGGGACTCAACGTCCTCGTTGAGTGATCGTACATTACCATGCACAGAGGCTCACGCAGAGTGGCTCTGATACCATATGTAACATTTCCCACTAGCGTGCGATATTGTCTGCTTTGGACCTAAGCCCGCACGGTTTTCTCAAAACGCGTCATACCAAGCCAAGGTTATGGGGGGGACTCAACACCCTCATTGAGCGATCACACCCCACCATGCACAGAGGCTCACGTGGAGTGGCTCTAATACCATATGTAACATCCTTGCACTGGCATAGGATATTGTCCGCTTTGAACCTAAGTCCGCACGATTTTCCCAAAACGCGTCCTACTAAGCCAAGGTCATGTTCTCATATATACTCAGCATCTCTCCCATGACTTATGCATGTGAGACTAATCCAAGGCATGCCTTATGCACCCTTCCCCCCTTATGACTCAACGCCCTCATTGAGCGATCACACCCACCATGCACAGAGGCTCACGCGGAGTGGCTCTGATACCATATGTAACATTCCCCACTAGCGTGTGATATTGTCCGCTTTGGGCCTAAGCCCGCACGGTTTTATCAAAACGCATCACACCTAGTGAAGGACATGTTCCCATATACACTCAGCATCTCTCCCATGACTTATGCATGTGGGACTAATTCAAGGCATTTCTCATGCTTCAAAACTTGCACTTGCGTAGGATATTGTCCGCTTTGGACCTCCGCCCGCATAGTTTTTTCAAAATGCGTCCTCCAATATCAAAGTAGCGCAGCGGCTCGCCTCTATACATAGCAGGATATTGTCTGCTCTGCCCCTTCCCTGGGCTCACGATTTTCTAACGCATCCTCCAATATCAAAGTAGTGTAGCGGGTCACCTCTATACTTGGCGTGATATTAGCAGGATATTGTCTGCTCTGCCCCTTCCCTGGGCTCACGATTTTCTAACGCATCCTCCAATATCAAAGTAGTGTAGCGGGTCACCTTTACCTCTATACTTGGCGTGATATTGGAGGACGCATTAGAAAACCGTGAGCCCAGGGTGGGGGCTCTTATACCAAGTGACGCATTTTGGTAAAACCGTGCGGGCCGAGGCCCAGAGCGGACAATATCACACGCTGGTGGAAAATGTTACATATGGTATCAGAGCCACTCCGCGTGGACCTCTGTGCATGGTGGGGTGCGATCACTCTACGTGGACGTTGAGTCCCCTAAGGGGGGAAGGATGCATGAGGCATGCCTTGAATTAGTCCCACATGCATAAGTCACGGGAGAGATGCTTGGTATACGTGGGAGCACGACCTTGACTTGGTAGGACGCATTTTGGGAAAACCGTGCGGGTGGACGCCCAATGCGGACAATATCCTACGCAAGTGCAAGGGTGTTACATGATGCATGAGGCATGCCTTAGATTAGTCCCACATGCATAAGTCACGTGAGAGATGCTGGGTATATATGGGAACATATCCTTCACTAGGTGTGACGCGTTTTGAAAAAACCGTGCGGGCTTAGGTCCAAAGCGGATAATATCACACGCTAGTGGAGAATGTTACAGTTTGAATTTCATGCATTGCATGTTTCTTTCGTTTTATTTGACTATGTATGCATTTATCTAAAAAAATTTAAAAATTTAAAAATTTCCCAAAAATACCATTGCATGCATTTATTTTTGCTGCCATCTTACAAACTCTTAATTATCTTTAAGTAAAAGTTCAAAGATATGTCATTAACTGATAAAATTTGAATGCTTTTCTTTCTTATCACTTGCTATTTTAGTATCAAACTTATGGATTGTGTGCTTATGCTAAATAGAATTATGAATGACTACACGACAAAATCATATTCATGCCTTTTTATTTATTTCTTTTAAGTCTTGATAGTAGTAGCCTTCTTATTGATCATATCAAGTACTTTTTGAGCTTATAAAAAAATGAATAAAAAGAAGGGTTAGTTAAACCCCAATAAATGAAAAAAAGAACAAAGTTGTGTGTAGGTACAAAAGTGTTATCCGGAACCAAAGTGTGTTCGGGTAATTAGATCCGTAGGAGTTCATGCCTGGCGACCTAAGGGCAACTGCTTTGGGATCAGTCGATTGAAAATCTGCTACATGGACCATCTTGTGGAATATGGAGAAGCACAGGAGTACTGAATCATGGCTAAGTTCGAACTCTTCATTCAGAACCTTGGTTGTTCAGGAAAGTAAACTCGAGGAGTGCCTTATCACCTATTGCCCTAAGGCCATCTTGTCTGGGAGTCATCAGTTCAAAGCCCGCTATATGGACTTCCTTGTGCAATCCTGCTTGAAGATTAGACTTTTAAAATGAAAGAAAAAAAGAAAAAGTTTTTTTTTAAGCTCGATTAGTACTTATGTGTTCAATATTAATGCTATTATTTGACAGACAATTTATTCTTCTACAAAGCTGAATTTGATATTGTTTAAATTTGTGTAGCATTCAGAACTTCTATGAAGCTAAGTGTATGGAAAATGGTAAGATACTGAGTAGTAAGTGTGCAGAAGAACTGTGTGAGAAAAATAGTCAGTTGACAATGTGGAGGCTATGATGGAACTTTCTTGAGCTTTGGTTTGAATTTTTGCTTGAGGACAAGTAAGACTTTAAGCTTGGGGGAGTTTGATGCATGCAAAATATAACATATTTTAGTTTATTATTTTAATTAATTTTTCTGTAATTTGATCATAGCATTCATCATTTTTAGTCAATTTTAGTCATAATTCTGGATTTATCGATTTTTATTGTTAATTCTTTAAATATTTTAATTTTGGATGGATTAATTAAAATTTGATATTTATTTTGCAGGAAAGGCTGAATACACAATTATCCCAGGGATTATATTAAATGAATCGGCCGCAATTCGAATACAAAGGTCGTACAACCAAGAATCACATGAAGGCGTAAAAGTTATCATTTCATTAGATAAGTTTTACGTGACTTTCTTGGGGGTAAAAGCTTTGCAACGTGATATCTTTGGGCGTAACATTATTTAATTCATGCGGTGACATGGCCGAAACGTATTGCTCAATATACATTATTTTGGCCAAAATTAGAAGAAGTGATATTTTGTTTTGGCCGAGATTCAGAAAGGAATCAAGTTTATCGGCCGATAACCCAAAACCTTGGGCGAAGTCATCATTTTGGTCGATAACTCAAGAAGGAAGTTAAAAGAGTTTATCTTTTTGGGCGTAAAGATAAAAGAATCATCGCTTTGGTCGAGATTTCATGAAGGGGGCAAAGAAGAATCCATACATTTTGGGCGTAATAATCTATGTTTTGGCCGAGAACGAAGAGAAGTTTATCATGTTGTGGCCCGGAATGAAGAGGTACAAAACGGATAACCTTTTATCATTAACCAAAGTTTTATCGACACCGTAAAATTTATCTCGCAAATTTAAAGTTGGCTGTATGATGTTACGATGGTGATCAAATTGAAGGCCGTCCACACCTATAAATAGAGGAGGAAGCCATCATCCCAATTCGTGCCTTGAAGTTTTGTTTTCGTCCACAGCAAGTCATGAGCTTCGCGAGCTTCGACCAGAGAGAGATTTGATCGGACGGTTGTTCCAAACATTCCGACAACATTCGAGGGCCCTGATTTTATTCTTGGTGTAATTCTTCCAATTATTATTGTTATTTTGTTATTATCTCTATGCAATTCTAGGATGAACTCCATGTTTTTAGTTATTTTATTTTTAGGAGATTATTATTGAAGGGAAATTATGTGAACCCTTATTTCATTATTATTGAATTTCTTTTGATCAATTTTTCATTGTGTTTAGTGCCTTTGACTTAATTATTTAATTTTTTTAATTAAGTAATTACCAGTTTGTGGACTACTTAATTTCAGATTTTATTTAGTTAAATTAAATGATTTATTGAGAGATTAAAAATTGACATAGGTCTAATAACTAGTGTGTGGAGAATTAGATCTGTGTGGTCTGTGAATCTATACCAGTTTGTGGAGTGATTAATAGTTTAGGATTTTCATATTAATGCATCTTAATTTTAATCTCATCTGAAGTTTTGATTAAATCTAAGATAGTTTGATTTATTGGATTAAATAGTAGAATTATCAGTTTCTGGACTTTGTGATTTTAATCTTATAAATTAATAACTTGAGAAAATTTCTAATACATCTTAAGAATTTTAATTTATTTTTTCTGGTTCACATTTTTATCATTAATGCAATATCATCCTAAGACCAACTTCAACACCATTATCTTATCTTATCTTTATCTTTTTTTTTACAAAACTCATTTTCAAAATCTATGTTTTTCCTCTCTTATTAATTTATAAATTAAGATATTTTATTAATAATATTCCTCGTGGGTTGGACACTCTTTACTCCTTTTTACTATATTACTTGAGCGACTAGTACACTTGCTAGCGATTTTATTTTACTACATCATTTTACACATCACATACCTATGTCTAATGGTACGTACATAACAATGAGGTAACTTCTAACTCTTCTAATTCAGATAATGATGAAGAAGATATTTCCTTTGATGTGCACAAAAAAGTTTTCTATCTTATAAAATGGTATCTTACACTTAAAAAGGAAAATGAATAATTAGTACATGAGTTTGAGAAATTAAAAGAAGAAAAGAATTCATGTTTCATGCAAAATGAAGACCTAAAAATGAAATTGATTCTTTGAAAATTACACACGCATGTGAAATTCTAACATGTTCTTTAGAAAAAGTAAAGAAAAAAAATATTTTTTTGAAAATTCACAAAATAATGATAAGGCTAGTTCTTATGCAATGAAAAGTAATTCTAGGAAATACTTTCGACAAAAAATTCTTATTGGAAATGCAAAGACAACTATTTTGCACGTGGCTTTCATGGTCATTATGCATATCAATGCAAAGAAAACTATTATAACATGGCTTGATATGGTTCCAAAAGAAATTTTGACTAACAAAATTGGACTCAAAGAATTTAGTATACTAAAGGTTAAATAATTATTTTTCAGGTGTGCCTTAATGTAAAGCAAAGGACAAGTGAAATTTAAAATGTGAAGGCACAAAGGTCATGATAAAAATATCATTTACTTAAAAATTTTGAGCATGCAAAATTGGTCTTACATTTCTGTAGAATTACTTTATTATCATGATTCTTAAGTGTTAAGTTCAAAAATCTCCATGTTATGAAAACTTTTTGATTTCTCACACAAAAGTTCAAAATTATTATTTCTTTGAAAGAAAAGAGGGACATATAAAAGACTAAAGAAAGACAGAGAAATAAAATTGATCATAGTGATAGGGGGAGTTTGTTTTGAAATATTATGTCATTCAATCACCTAAATATGACCTAGTTACCTTTATTGTTAAAATTCTTGATTTGTTGATATAATCAAATTTTGATATATCATTGGTATCATTGTTGTCTCAAAGTTTTATGCAATTTTTGGTCCTTTAGTTTTGTGACAAGTTATACATTTGATATTACATTTTGCAAATATAAAAGTCATAAATTTAGGAGAAGCTACTTTTGCCTATCAAATATATAATATATAAGAATTCTTTATGATGTGATTCTTTACGTATTTCTTATATGAAAAAGCGGAGAATAAAATGACATGACTAAGGGGGAGTTACATATTATTACCTATATGCCTCATATGCAAATTATTTTTTGATGAAACAAAAAGGAGAGAAATACAGAAGAAATATGATATGAATATAAGGAAAAGTAATACGAGAAACATATATATGAATATAACTTTACATGAATATAAATTTACATGAAAAGTACCTTACAATCAGTACTTATATGTATATCTATTATTATAAGGAAAGCTTAATTTTAGGGGGAGTAAAATTGATTTTTTAATTTTTTTCGTAACTTATATATTTTTCATATTTCTCGGTTTGTCTTCACAAAAATGGAAACATTATTGGAGCAAAGTTTTAATAACCTATATAATTATATTTTAATGATACAAATATCGAAAGATCAGAGTTATATGCCAAAAAGTTTAATAAAAATTGACAACTTTATGTACTGAATTTTGATTGAATATTTTGGATGAATGATGAATATAAAAATTGTAGAGAATTATGTTACCTATCCATAGAATCCAAGATTACCTAATTTGGATAATCATGCAAAAAATTATGCTCAAAATAGTGCAGGGCGGTCAACTTATCAGTCAGAACAATGAAGGCCGGTCGAATCACTGGTCGACCGATCAGACATACCAGTCGATCGATCAATGCAAATATTGCCCAGCTCAATGTCGAGACTACATCGGTCGACAGTCCAGTCAATGCATTGGTCGACCAATCAGCTCAACGGCTAAAATCTAAAATGTTGAGATTACACCGGACGACAGACAAGTTGATAGTCCGGTCGACCGCCTAGTTGCGGTCAATGAGGAAATCGCTCAACGATCACATAGACTGGTTGATCGGTCATAAATGTGGTCGACCGGTCTCTGGTTGAGATGAATAGTAACGACTATTTTTCAAAAAGAAAAATGTGGAAGATTTTTTTGACGAAATTTTCACATATAAAAACCTATAAAAGGAGTGCCAAAGTATGAAGAAAGTGCATCCATCCAAGCATTCAAGAAAAACTTCAAGTTATCAAAAGAAAATCATTCTCTTGAAGTTATTGTTCAAGTTTCTTTTCTTTCTCTTTTCTATTCTTGTGAACATGATATTGTAAAAGAGAGAAATCTTTCTTAGAAAATTGAGTGAGCTTCTGTTTAGAAGAGGTTTCATATCTTACCTCTTGAGTTAAAAAAAATAAGCTTCTTAGGAGGAGAGGTGTGCCTTACCTCTTGAAGCGGAGAAAATGTAGTTGTGTAAAGGGTTTCTTACTTATCCCATTTGGAACAAAGAAAGAATTTAGTGGAATATCCGACGATCTTAAGGTCGAAAAGTCAGAGTGGGGACGTAAGCCAAGGTGTGGTCGAACCTCATCAAGAACCACCTTGTGTTCTTATGTTTGCCACTACAAGAAAAATGTTGAATAGCGACGCATATTAGCGTCGCCATAACGCGAGACGCTAAATAGACGCCAATAGCGTCACAGTAGCGCGATCATTGGGATGAAAAATGCAAATGCTAACGACCTCTCAATAGCGATGCTTTAACATTGCATTAGTGTCAAAAGATGTCAACACTAAATGAGGCACCATCGAGACGCTATTTCGGTGCTATTGTTATGCGCAAAAACAAAAAAAAGCACGAGAAACGATAACGTTGTATTGGTGTCGCAAGCTTGCAACGCTAAATTAGTGTCACCACAATGATGACTCTACGTTGATGCTAAAATATTAGCGTCGATGTCTTGCATTGTATTGGCGTCGCGTCAGAGGGTTGAGATGCTAAGTAGACGCTCGTTTGTGCTCTTTTAGCAATATATGTTATATATACTATACTATACTATATTATACACCATTCTATACTATATTATTCTATTATATAATATACAAAAAACTAATAAACTATGTTATACATACATTATACTCCAATTCTGAAATTCCAAAATTGGAGAATAGTGCTTCTTCATTTTTTATGAGATTCAAATGGCGATTATCGGAGATCCGATTGTCGGATCATGGCAAAATTTATATCTACTGTAGACCACGACAATACAAATGTTTCGTTATTTTTTGGTGATTTAGGTGGCCGGAAGGCAGAATTAATAACCTAGCCAAAAAAAAAAAGACTTCCAATGGTTGCCGATGTGAATCTTGGAGGAATCAGTCGAGACAAAAATTACGAACTCGTAGAGATCAATGTGAGCTGTCCCCCTACACAAGAATCGCGGTGATCGAAGGTAAGAAGAAATTCAATAAAATGGGCAAAGTTTTAGAATAGAAATGACCGGTTCTCTGCAGTCCTCACTGGGATCATTACAAAATAATAGGAGTTTCGAAGGGCTCAAGAAGGTGGGGCAAAGAAAACCTTTCATGTTTCACATCTTTTCTATTTCCTCCGATTCTCAAAATACTCATTTTTTGTAATTCTAGAAATTCCTCAAAACTTCTGCTCCACCTAAGAAATCTAAAAATGTGCGTTCTAAAAAATCAAACCTTTTGGGAGCGTGCGGAACGGTCTCATTTAGTTGGCATAGAGTTTTCAGATTTTTTAATGTTGATTTTCTTAGAGTCAAAATTTAAAAAGGGTATTCAAAATAGTCCATTTTGCTTCGTGCGTTTAAAAAATATTAGAAATTACTTTTCTTGAAAATCAGATATCTCAGGACTTTTGAGAATGGCCTCGTTTGATCGACATACGATTCACAAATTTTTCGAACGATGTCGATAAATATATACATATACATATATGCATATACATACTATACTATACTATACTATATTATACTTATATTATACTATACTATACTATACTATACTATACTATACTATATTATACATATACATAAACATATATACATATATGTTGATATACATATATTTTGGCGCCACCTTAGCATCGCAATATCGTTGCCTTCATTCTAGCATCACATTCGCATCACAATCGCGTTGACGCCACTCTTATTTGGGACGCTAATTTAGCATCTAACATTTGTGACGTTAACGTGACATTCAAACAAATTTGGAGGCGCTAAAGACTGATGCAATGCTATAAGAATTAAATTAAAATGGCTCCACATTAGCGATGCCATAGAGGCGAAATGAAATGCGTCGCTATTGGCGATCTGTGTGCCCATTGAAGAACAAATCCTAGCCCTCCTTATATGTTAATCCGATGGCCACCATTTTTCGTGTCTCTGTCCTCCTCCGATTTCTTTTATTCATCCTCCTCCTCTGTGTCTCTCTCGTCCACCTGTGCTATTTCCTCCTTCCTTCCTCCTCCTCTGCCTCCTCTGTGTCTCTCTCCTCCACCTGTGCTCTTTTCTCCTTCCTCCTCCTCCTCCTTTGTGTCTCTCTCCTCCACCTATGCTCTTTCCTCCCTCCTCCTCCTCCTCCTCCTCCTCCTTCATGTCATTCTCTTCACTATCTCTTTCCGCCTACCACCGGAGGTCAAGCAGCGGGCGGCGACCAGGGGGACATAGTCAAAATGGCTCTATTGTCGTCGTTCTCTTCCCTCATCATAGAATGCTTGAGGACATCATCAAAATTGCTTTGTTGTCATCGTTCACTCCTCTCATCATCGAAAGCCTCGTTTCATCCATCCCGGATGCCTCTACCATGCCCCTGTTCAAGCCCAGAGGTTCATGGCCAAGATGAAGGCACCCAGGCCCCGACAGCTGCCGAGGAGGGGAAGGTAGCATCCGATCTTGATCTCGCGTCCGTCGACACCACAGCAAATCTCACGAGATGCTGACGTTCACCTCCCTTGCCTTCGAAATGCGACGGTGATGATGATGACCCGAGCGTGATAGTGTAGAGGCTATGGGGGATCACGGCAAGTGAATGATGACATCGGCGGCGGAAGCGGCTACCATGGGCCTGGCCCCTTCTCCGGACTGCACATGGCCATGGGGGACACGTGGAAGGCCGGCAAGAGGCTGCTCGAGGAGGTGGAGGCTGCGCCTTTGGCCCCAACGCAGGGATTAGATTAGAACTATTAGATAATGAAATTTAATATATTACATTAGAACTATATTCTTAGATCAAACTGATGTATGTGATTAGAACATAATTTAATGATTAAATTATTTGATTAGTGTAATTTAACTATAAATGTAATTTAATCGATGAAATGTATGTGATCGAGGGTAATGTGAAATGTATATGTGCAGGGCTGTAAATGTATGTGATTGAGGGTAATGTGAAACGTATAAGTGTATTTTAACCGTTAATGTTGTTTAGGTGTTAAACGTATCCACTTTAGTGATGCATTAGTGTCTAATTAGGGCCACAAATGATGGCAAGAAAATGGTGTTAGAGATTATTTTAGCATCATATTAGAGTCAAAATAGCGTCTATATTTAGCGTAATGTTAGCGTCGCAATAGCGTCAGCTTTAGCGTCCCACTAGCGTCGCAATAGTGACTCCGCTTGTCAGTTTGCCACACCACTAATAGTGTCATTATAACGCCAGAGTAGCGTTTGTTGACACTATTAACGTCATCGAGGCTATTGGTGCGAAGTCGACGCTATTGTGTCATAATATTTGCGTCGCCAATCCTATGGCGCGAAGTCGACGCTGTAAGTAACTTGTCGAACTGCTAGTCATATGTCATAGGAGATTATTTCAATCTTTCTTACTCATACAACAGAATTTTATCAATCCAAAGCATGTAATAATCTATCCAAGTCATATGCTAACAGATCTTGTACAAACGGAAACATACCATCATGTCATGCATTATCATTCGACCGAGATGTATAATGAATGAAATCATATCTAAGATCTCATAGTAATTCATAATAGCACTATTGCGTGAATTCTAGACTTCATAGCATATATCCTTCCTAATTAAGTCCTTCAAAGCATGCAAAACTCTTCAGGAACAATTCCATGACCTAGATCCCGAATCACACACCTTTTTTCGTCAATTTTTGGTTCGTCCCGCTGGGCTCATCCTTAGCTCCTCCGCCGCTACCCTCCGATGTTGCCTGCGTCCGTGGATGTCTCCGGTATCGCTCCTCCTTCCTCTGGACATGCACAACAACAACACACAAATAGGGACATGAGAGGGAAGAAGAAAAAAACAGAGAAGAGGGAAGGAGGAGACGAAGCTTTATCAGATGAAGTCATCCCTTGGTCTCCCATTTCGTAAACAGCTAGTGCAATGAAGAGGGGAGAGGAAGAGGGAGAGAGAGTGCGTAATGAATGAGGAAATAAGAGGCTGGGCTTTCGGCGATTTGTTGTCCGTTGACTTTTGAGCGCCCAAAAATGTTTTGGTCATCAGGTGGTGCATCGATTGAAGTCGCCGACTCGTCGTGACATCGGGCGCCCATTTTTGGTTTCATTCGCCCGAAAGTCTAACATCAACATTAAATAAAAATTTTAATTTTTTTCATGAAAAATTTAGGGTGTTACACTATAATACACATAGAAATAGGATTCGTTTCCCGAATCATGTAAAGAATGGGACTCACCGAGTAGATCTTGGACTCGAGTTCCCACATCACCTCCTTTTTGTGATGGTACTTTCATGCGACCTTGACCAGTGGCACTTCCTTGTCCTTTCGGTACTTTACTTTTTGCTTTAGTATTATCGTCGGGTACTCCACATAGGTCAAGTCCTCCTTCAAGTTTGGCTCTTTGATCCTAGCGACATTAGAATTATTGTGCTTGTACTTTTGGAGCATTGTGACGTGGAAGACGTTGTGAATTCTTTCGTAGGATGGAGGTAGGGCCAACCTGCATGCTCTCTGCATGCTCTATCGCTGACTAACTCTAGAACCTCGAAGGGGCCAATAGATCGAGGATCGATCTTCCCTCATTTGCTGATCGCATCACACCCTTCATGGGAGACACCTACAATCTCTGGCCTTGAAAATTTATTCTTGTCATTTTTTGTCGGCGTAGCTTTTCTGTCGGGACTGTGCGGCCTTCATTCTCTTCTGGATGGTGTCCACTGTATCTGCATATTCTTGAGCTCGGACTATGAACTCAAAGCTATCTCTATCCTCTCGCCGACCTCACCCAATGCGTGGGCGAACAGCAAGGTCTCTCGTACATCGCCTCGAAAGATGCCATGTCGATGTTGGAGTGAAAACTATTGTTGTACGAGAACTCGATTAGTGGTAGATGCTCACTCAACTGCTGTGCCAATCCAAAGTACATGCTCGAAGCATGTCCTCCAACATCCGGATCATCCTCTTCGATTGTCCGTCCATCTATGGATGGAAGGTTGTGTTGTAGCTTAGTCTAGTGCCCAAAGCGTTATGCAAACTCTTCTAGAATCTCGATGTGAACTGGAGATCACGATCCGACACAATCAAGGTGGGAATAGCATGAAGTCGGATGATGTCTCTTGCGTAGACCTCTAGTAGACTCTCCACTAATTGCTTTCACTTGATGGGAATGAGGTGGTTGCCTGATCACTTGCTGATCACTATATGATTTTAACCCATTTTAGATGCAATTCATACATATCGAGTCCCACTTTTGCCTATTTTTGGGCCAATTATACTTTGAATGCAAACATTGTGATAACTAGTTGATATTCCTCATTTCATACTTAATTCCATGTGCATAGAGGTTCTGAAATGTCAAAATCCATTAATATTTAAATTCTATGCCAAGTTATCATTTTGAGGACAAGTTATCATTCCTAAGTGTCAAGTTATCATTATTTTGAATGAACTTATTTTCAATGGTTTTCTTGCCCTAAATCCATCATTATCATGTATAAATCATATTTGGATAGTCACATCTCAACTTGTGCAAAATTTTAAGTCCATTTGAACAAGTTATCATTTTTCAAGTGCCAAGTTATCGTTAAAGGGCAATTCTGTCATTTTGACATGCAAAACCATTAATTCTGCACAAGGACCTTAAGCAATCATCTTATTATTATTCTAACTCATTGCTGGTCAAATTTCATCACATTTGGATAATCAAAACTCAAGTTATGACAAGTTATCGTTTTTAAGTCATATAAGTTATCGTTTTTGGGGCACTCAAGTTATCACTTTTAGGAATCTCATTCATATTTGATTTCTGACCTCACTCACTTGTCACTCTAATCAATTTGATGCCTGAAATGCTTTGAACCACCCATATTAGGACATTTTCCAAGATTTTCATAAAGTTATCATTCCGGGCCCCTTAATTCATTAATTTTGATACAAGTTTTCATTCCTGCACAACACCTAATACCATTTGATATCTGAGCTAGCAACTATCATTATCCTAATCCTTATTTGTCAAAATACCATTCAAGGGCTTTGATGCTTGTTGTTTGGGGATTTGTAGCAGGGAGAAAGGTGGCCAAAAAGTGGAAAAAGTAGGGGGGGACCATCTACTTTTTCCTGCACCAAAAAGGAATCTGCAGCTGGAATTTCAGAGGGGTGGATAGGTGGCTGCAATCAGGAGGATTAGAACATTTAGATGCTGATCAAAGGGTGGAAAGGAGTGATATATAAGCTGGATTTTTCTGGAGGAGAAGAGAGGCTGGTCATTCAAGGGTTTGAAGGCAAGCAAGGCTGGATTGATTCTGGTGGAGGAGCTGCTGGCCAGGAAGCTTCAAAGAACCATGAATTGTATCTGTTTCTTATCCCATTTGATGTCAAATCTTGTAAATATGAGGAGCTAAACTTCATTTCTTCTAGGATAGGGTAGTAGTTTAGATTAGTTTTGGATGGATATGGACTGTTTTATAATTCCTGCACTGAATCATTTGCTGATTTTCAGATTTCAGAATTTTCTAATGTTAGTTCTTGCCATTGTTGGATCCTATTGTAATCTATAGCTGAGAAGTTATCATTTGATCTATCCCTAGTTCAGAAATGGATTAGAAATCAATGTCAAGTTCTTTATTCCAATTTAATTGAAGTGCTGATTTCTGAATTTTAGATTTCTAGTTTCTGTTTTTCTGAATTTCCTGAACCAGAATTCCTGGACCTTTGAATCTGTTTGCCATTGTGGATTTGATTAATAGAGCAACTAGAAGGTTGATATTGTCCCAAATCTTTATCAGAAATGAATCAAGATTGTTTGGCATTCTTTATGATTCAAATCTGTTTATTGTTCATAATCTGATTTTTAAAAATTGAATTCTGATTTCTGATTTCTGAATTTTCTGATTTCTGTGGATATCAGGATCTGTTCTTCATTTCTAACTTGGTTAATTGAGTCCTTGGGATGTTGGTATTGTCCCTATCTTATTCAGAAGTGAATCAAGATTGTTTGGGCAATCATTTGACTCAAAACCAGAATTTTCCATTGATTTTTGAATAGAAATCAGAATTCTAATTTTTCTGATTCCTAATTGGAATCTGATTTTATCAATTGAGTCCCCTGAATCATTCCCTTCACTGATAAGTGAACTTTAGGGATGTCTTGTAATCCAGAGATGGGTCAAGAATCAATTGGTAAGTCAAGTTTCCATTGGTTTAAAATTCTGATTTCTAAATTACTGAGTTGCTGATTTTTTTTGGTTTCCTGAATTCCTGAAGTCTGAAAATCTGATTTCTTGGGCTTTGGATCTGATTGTCATCAAGGATCTGAGTTCTTGGGATGTTGCTATTGTCCCTATCTTGTTCAAAAATGAATCAAGATTATTTGGACAATCATTTGACTCAAATCAGATTTTTTTTCCACTGATTTCTAATTCTGATTTTCTGGTTATCTGATTTCTGAACTGTTTGAACCTATTTGACATTCTGAACTTGATTAATTGAGCAATTGGAAGGTTGGTCTTCATCCTAATCTTGTTCAGAATTGAGTTATGAATATTTGGGCATTCCATGATTCAAATCTATTCTCAACATTACCTTAAGTTTGATTTGGAACCTAAAATTTCTGAATTTCAGAATCTGGTTTCCTAAATTTAAAAATCTGATTTCTTGGGCTTTTGAATCTGATTGTCATCAAGGATTGGATAATTGAATAGTTGAGAGGCTAATATATGCCATGATCTTATTCAGAAATGAATCAAGATCATTGACAATTCAGAATTCAAATCTGATTTTTCCAAAATCTGATTTCTTAGTTTGATTCTAATTCTATTTTTTGATTGTTTGGAATCTGATTGTCAATTGTCAATCCCTATTTTATTCAAATCACTGAGAGGTGTACTCTAGGAATCCCTTGCAGTCCAGAGATGGGTCAAGGGGCATTTGGCAAACTTGAATTCCATCAATCCACATTGCTGATTTTCCTGAAATGCTGATTTTTGTTTTCTCATTTAATTAACTTCTGATTTCCATTGTCAACCCTCATATTAATCCACTACTGAGAGGTAGTCTTAAGGGCTTCCTTGAGATCCAGAGATGGGCCAAGGAGCAATGGAAATTAGGAACTCATGTGGCCATATGTTTTGCATTTCCAATTGAGTGTGTTTGTGTGGATTTCAATTTATTTTGCAACCGAGAGGTTGATTTTGAATCTCCCTTGAATTCAGAGATGAATCATGGAACACAAGCATCATTATTGAGTATATTTTATCCTGGTTTGGTTGATTGGAATGATTCCATCTTTTTATGATTGCAAATGCAAGTTATCATTCCAAACTTCCTTGAATTGCAAAAAATCAGCATTGAATCTTTCTTTTGAGCCCAATGATAACTTGATTTTCAGTGAGGACCCTCTTTTGATTCAACCTAGCTAACAATTATATAATCATATATTGCTTAGTTAGAGGCCAATTGAGCTGTGGGAACAGCCATTTTCAAGTTGAATCAAAAGTTGGACATTTAATGATAACTTGTTCCATTCCATCCTTAATTAATTTAGATGAACCCCAAATCCTAGAAGAACCTTCCTCATAGATAGTTAAACCTTTTTAGACTTCATTCTAGCATTTATAATTCAGTTTTGATAAATTTCCAAAACCCAAAAATCTGTTATCATTTCACTTTCCATAAAAAAAATCTGTTTTCACTTCCCTTTGAAAATCTATTTTTAGCCATTAAAGTAGAACTAATTTAGATGGTTTTAGGGTGCCTTAGACTTCAAATTCTTGTGGATACGACAACCTGAGTCTACTACAACTTACCTGTGCACTTGCAGCTAGTGAGTTGGGAGACCAAAAAAAAATATGAAAAATTGACATTTTCTTAAATTTCAGCAAGTTATCACTACTCAATCCCAAATATCATTATCAAGTTTTTGGCGCCGTTGCCGGGTATTTGAGGTCAATGAGGTTAACTTAGATAGTTTAGATTAGTTTTAGATTAGTTTTTAGTTTATTTGTTAGGCTAATTTTCAGTTTTTGCAAGTTATCATTTCTTACTTTTCATTTTTGTCTAGTTTTCATTTCTTTCTTGAATTTGATACTTTTGAATCTCTTTATGCAGGACTTGGACCTTCAAGAGGAACATTACCAATCAGATCCTGAACCTGAAAGAAGATTTTTAAGAAGAAGGAGATTGCAAAGGCTTGAGGCAAGGAGAAGGATATTTGAAGAAGAAGAGGAAGAAGCATACAACCTTGAATTTGAAAGAGTTATGAATCAAAATATGGCAGCTCCTAGAACTCTTAGGGACTGTTATTCACCAAGCAATGCAAGGAATCAACAAGGGGGAGGAGCCTTAGCACCTGTGGCAAATTTTGAAGTTAATCCAGCCTTGATTTCTATGATTAGGCAAAGTCAGTTTTCTGGACTTGGGACTGAAGATCCAGCATGTCATTTGGACAATTTTAAGGAGATATGCAGCACTGTGAACTTCAATAATATCCCCATGAATGCAGTGTATATGAGATTATTTCCCTTCTCACTCAAGGACAAGGCCAAGATATGGTTTAAAGGATTGAATCCTGAAGAGGTAGCCACTTGGGAATCAATTGTTCAATTGTTCCTTTCAGAATTCTTTCCTCCTTCAAAAACTGATAACTTCAGGGATCAAATAGTGAGGTTCTATCAGTTGGATCAAGAAAATATTTGTGAGGCATGGCAAAGGCTTCAAGGATTATTAAGGGCATGTCCCCATCATGGTTTTGAGAAGTGGCAGCTAGTCAACTATTTTCATAAAGGATTGAACTACCCTAGCAAGGTGGCATTGGATACTGCTGCAGGAGGCATCTTTGCATCTAAAAACATTGATGAAGCTTATCAACTCATTGAAAACATAGCCAAGAATCACCACTTCCTTACCCATGATAGAACCAGGAGGCCACCCATGGACAATTCAGTGAATCAATTGTCCACTCAACTTGAAGAGGTGCTGTACAAGACTTTGGAGAGGTTGAACTTGACTCCCAATGGCAATAGGGCCTCCAATTCTGAAACAAGGTGTTGTGTATGTGGGAATCAAGGCCATGTGTCAGAGAATTGCAACTTAATCATGCAGCAAGTGGACCAAAATGTGGATCAAATCAATGCTGTGGGCAATTATGGAATCAAACCTCCTGTTGAATTTTATACTCCAGAAAACAGGAATCATCCATACTTTTCTTACAAGGGCAACAACTATCAAGGAGCTCCTATGCAAAATTCAAATTGGCAACCCAAAATCCTGCCAAGGAATCAGCCACCACCTTATGGAAATCAAGGCCAAAGTGCACCAATTCAAAGAAATCTGTATGAGCCACCACCTCAAGTCCAAGAATCACAATTCCAAAATGAAATGAAGGAGATGCTTCAACAAATTCTGAAGAAGCAGGACAGCCAAGGAGAGGAGATTTTGAAGATCAATTCTAGATTGGATGCCATGAATGCAAATCAGAAATTGTTGGAAAGCCAAATTGCTCAACAAGCTAGTACATCCACTAGACCTCCCTTATTCTTTCCTGGACAGCCAGAAGTAAATCCAAAGGAGCAAGCAAAGGCCATCCAGCTCAGAAGTGGTAAAATGGTGGAGGAACCAATGAAGAAAGTGGATGATAATCAAGCCAATTCAGACTCAAGGGTTGCTGAAAAGCCAAGTGAACAACCAAGTGAGGAAATCAGGAATTCAAGCCCTCAAATTGAAGCAAATCCAAGGGTTTTTGACAAGGTACCCTTCCCTCAAAGGTTAATCAAGGCAAGACAAGACCAGCAATATGGAAGGTTCTTGGAAATCCTGAAGAAGCTATACATAAATGTTCCTTTTGTTGAAGCCATCCAGGAAATGCCATCATATGCCAAGTTTCTAAAGGAAATCCTAACCAAGAAGAGAAGGGTATTGGAGCATGAGACTATAGCATTGACTGAAGAGGCTTCTGCAATTATCCAGAATAAGTTGCCTCCAAAGCTCAAGGATCCAGGAAGCTTCTCAATTCCATGTGAGATAGGCAATAGAAAAATTCAAAGAGCCATGTGTGACTTGGGAGCTTCTGTGAGTGTCATACCCTTATCATTGTGTAGGAAACTTGAAGTTGGAGATTTGAAGCCAACAAATATGTCCCTTCAGCTGGCAGACAGATCCATCAAATATCCACATGGGATTATTGAGGACATACCCCTCAAAGTTGGTAAATTCTATATTCCAGTTGATTTTGTTGTATTAGATATGGACGAAGATGTGAACACCCCCATTCTCCTTGGGAGGCCCTTTCTAACCACTGCAGGGGCTGTAATTAATGTTAAGGAAGGGAGATTGACCTTCCAAATTGGAGAGGAGAAGATTGAATTCAATTTGGCCCAAGTTATCAGTAGGCCAAGTTTTCTAGAAAATGATTTTGAAGATGGGCAATTGAATCAGGTGGTGGAGCAAGTTTCAGCTATAATCCCTATTGAAGATCCATTGCAAAAGTGTCTAATTTTTTACCATTTGAGAGAATTGGAAGATCCAGAGGCTATGGCATATAAATCAGTACTGAACTCTTCAATATCAGTGGAAAATGTAGGAATTCAAGGTGAGGTACAACAGGTTATCATTGCTGAATGCCAAGGCAATCCAGTTCAAGCCAATTCCAAGTTGGAACTCAAGCCTCTTCCTAGCAATTTGAAGTATGAATTCTTGGGGAAGAATTCAACTTTTCCTGTTATCATCAATGCTAATTTGCCTCATGATCAGGTGGAAGAGCTGCTGAAGATGTTGAAATTGTATAGGGAGGTGATAGGCTACTCAATTGAAGATATAAAGGGTATTAATCCCTCCATTTGCATGCATAGGATCCCTATGGAGGACAGCTACAAGCCCTCCATTAAATGTCAAAGGAGACTCAACCCAACCATGAAAGAAGTGGTAAAGAAAGAAGTATTGAAGTTGCTGAATGCAGGAATCATATACTCCATTTCAGATAGTGAATGGGTCAGTCCAGTGCAGGTGGTGCCAAAGAAGGGAGGAATTACAGTGGTGAAGTCAGATTCTGATGAATTGATATCCACAAGAACCATTACAGGTTGGAGGATGTGCATTGACTTCAGAAAGTTAAACAAGGCCACAAGAAAGGACCATTTCCCATTGCCATTCATTGATCAGATGTTGGAAAGGCTGGCTAAGCATTCCCATTTCTGTTATCTTGATGGGTACTCAGGTTTCTTGCAAATTCCAATTCACCCCCAAGATCAACACAAGACTACATTCACTTGTCCATATGGGACTTTTGCCTATAGGAGAATGCCCTTTGGCTTATGCAATGCCCCTGCAACTTTCCAAAGGTGTATGATGTCTATATTTTCAGACTTTATTGAAGAAATTATGGAGGTCTTCATGGATGATTTTTCAGTGTATGGAGACTCATTTGATGCTTGCTTGGACAATTTAACAAAAGTGCTACAAAGATGTAGGGAATCCAATTTGATACTCAATTGGGAGAAATGCCACTTTATGGTCCAAGAAGGAGTTGTCTTAGGACATGTGGTCTCAAGCAAAGGCATTGAAGTGGACAAGGCAAAAATTGAAGTGATTGAGAAACTACCACCACCCACAAGTGTCAAGGCAATTAGGAGTTTTTTGGGGCATGCAGGCTTCTACAGGAGGTTTATTAAAGATTTCTCCATGATAACTAGGCCCCTCACCAAGTTGCTGGCCAAGGATGTTGAGTTTCAATTTGATGAAGAGTGTATGAAGGCATTCAAGAAGTTGAAGGAAGCCCTCATCTCAGCCCCTGTAGTGCAGCCACCTGACTGGACTCTCCCTTTTGAGATCATGTGTGATGCTTCTGACCAGGCAGTAGGAGCTGTGCTGGGGCAAACCAAGGAGAAGAAGCACCATGTCATATGCTATGCAAGTAAAACTTTAGATGAAGCACAAATCAATTATGCAACTACTGAGAAAGAACTTCTTGCTGTGGTGTATGCATTTGACAAATTCAGGCCATACCTGGTGGGATCCAAGGTTATTGTTTTCACATACCACCAAGCTGTGAGGCACTTAATCAACAAAAAAGAATCCAAGCCAAGGCTAATCAGGTGGATCTTATTGCTTCAAGAATTTGATGTAGAAATTAGGGACAAAAGGGGAAGTGAAAATCTAGTAGCTGACCACCTATCAAGAATGGAAGGGATACAGGAATCATCTACACTTCCTATCAATGATGCATTTCCTGATGATAGTTTGATGGCTGTGGCAATTAATCAAATTCCCTGGTATGCTGACTTGATCAATTATCTTGCATGTGGAATTACCCCTCCTGACTACACATATCAGCAAAGAAAGAAATTCTTTCATGACTTGAAAGATTATTATTGGGATGATCCCTTTCTATTCAGAAAATCTCCTGATGGCATGTACAGAAGATGTGTACCCCAATCTGAATTTCAAGAAATCTTGGAGGCATGCCATTCATCCCCTTATGGAGGTCATGGAGCCACACACAAGACTGCTGCCAAAGTCCTCCAATCTGGATTTTATTGGCCAAGTTTATTCAAGGATGCACATATCTTTGTGAAGGGTTGTGATCAATGCCAAAGAGCTGGTTCCATTTCAAGAAGGAATGAAATGCCACAACAAGGAATTCTAGAAGTGGAAATATTTGATGTTTGGGGAATTGACTACATGGGGCCTTTCCCTAGTTCGTGTGGTTACAAATTTATTCTTCTAGCTATGGACTATGTGTCCAAATGGATTGAGGCCATTCCCACCATTGCAGCTGATTATAGGGCAATAATCAAGTTGTTCAAGGAAGTTATCTTTCCAAGGTTTGGAATTCCTAGAGTGGTCATAAGTGATGGGGGTAGCCACTTTATTGAAAGGTGTTTTGAAAACCTCCTAATTAAATATGGAGTGAGGCACAAAGTTTCCACTTCATATCACCCCCAAACAAATGGCCAAGCAGAAGTGTCAAATAGGGAGGTAAAGGCCATATTGGAGAAAATAGTTTCTTTGACAAGAAAAGATTGGAGTTTGAAGTTGAATGAAGCTCTTTGGGCATATAGGACAGCATACAAGACTCCAATTGGTACTTCTCCCTACAAGCTTGTCTATGGAAAAACCTGCCATTTGCCAATTGAGTTGAAGCATAAGGCATATTGGGCAGTCAAGGCACTCAATTATGATATGCATGCATGTGGGCAAAAGAGGCTTCTCCAAATTGATGAACTTGATGAAATTAGGCTAAATGTCTACCATAATTCAGAATTCTACAAGGAAAGGACTAAAAGATGGCATGATGGAAGAATTCTGAAAAGGGATTTCAAGGTTGGAGACCTTGTATTACTCTTCAACTCAAGATTAAAGATTTTTCCAGGAAAGTTGAAGTCAAGGTGGAGTGGAGCATTCAAAATTCATAAAGTATATCCATTTGGTGCTGTTGACCTTCTGAATGACAAAGATGACATATTTAAGGTAAATGGACAGAGGTTAAAGCTTTACAATCCCACAGCCATGGATTCTGCAAAGGAGGAGCTGACTCTAGCTGATTTGCCACTACCACCTAGCTGATTTCACCTTGTAACAATGTCTATCCAAAGACATTAAAGAAAGGCACTTCTTGGGAGGTAACCCAAGCCATTATTAACCTAATCTTTCTGTTTTTGCAGGAATAAGAGATGAGGAACAGGTTCAATTCACAAGTCTCAAATTTAGGGAGTACCCTTACCCCTATTTCTGATTTTTACACTGAAAACTTAATGATAACTGATAATATTTTTTTCATTATGCTACATTGATCATATTATCATCTGAATTAACATTCATTTCAGTTATCCCAATCTATTATAGCCCAATTTCAGTGAATTTCAGAAATTCCCAATACATTGCTAAATTCTGTACTAAAAAAAAAAATCTGATTAGTTGCAAATCTACCATTCCACTGATATCCTTTGTTTCTCTGCAGGATCAGTTGCAACTAATGAAGGTTAGACCACCCAAGGCTTCTGGATGAAGTGCCAAGAGAATTCAAACGCCCAATTTAATGCATTTCAATCCCACCCAGCCCTCTCCCTTGCTTCTATTTTTCAACCCTGAGGACAGTGTTGAGAATAAGCTTGGGGGAGGAAACCTTGTGCTTTTCTAACTTTTACACCATGTTTTTAATTGATTTTAATGTTCATATCATAATTCATATCAGGTTATCATTGGTTTTCACAAGTTATCACTAGTTATCACTCGGTTATCAATTTTTGGACCCAACTCAATTCTGAATTCATTTTGACTCTAAAATGGGTAGAATACCTTATTTTGACAGTGGGTACACTCCAATACCAAGTGGCCAACTTGGCCATTAGCCTTCTTGCTTTAATTGGCATTATGAATTCAGATGCATTTGAATGAAGTTTTTAGCTGAAATTTTTTCCTTTTTGTGGGTCACACTAGTTGATACCTATGGATTGAATTAGCAATATCAGATGTCTAGAAGGAAGTCAAGGCTCTTGCTGCCATGCTAAATAGGAAAACTTGACTTTTTGAATAAAGGGATCTAAACTATACTTGAGTTTGAACTATTGCTCACTTCATGAACAGGATAGAAAAATGAGGAAAGGAAAAGTAAAAAGTCATATACATGCATAGGAAAAAAAAAGGAAGAGAGCAAAACTTCCAAAGGAATCTCCCTTCAATGCAAAAAGAAAAAAAAAATTTAGGAGAGCAAAACTTCCCAAGGAATCTCTCCTAAAGAAAGCATGAATAAAAATCAGGTGCTAAACCTGTTTATATGCATTTCATGAATAAAAGTCAGGTGTTAAACCTGTTTAATCAATTGAAAACCTGTTCATGAAGAGATTTGTAGTTCAAACCCTTTGTAAAGTTGACAATTCCTACAATTCAAACATGTTATTGCTAGTACTTCTTCCATGGCTTAAATTTGCTTTAGCCTTTGTGATTCCCTAGCTAGAAATTGAGTTTTTGGAAAGAATGAAGTGTTGGCAAAGTGGGAAACTCATTGGATTCAATTCAGCTAGACTTTACTTCATTTGTGGACTTTTAATTCAAGTTTGTCCTTAATTTCTGAATGTTTTGCTTGAGGACAAGCAAAAGGCTAAGCTTGGGGGAGTTTGATCACTTGCTGATCACTATATGATTTTAACCCATTTTAGATGCAATTCATACATATCGAGTCCCACTTTTGCCTATTTTTGGGTCAATTATACTTTGAATGCAAACATTGTGATAACTAGTTGATATTCCTCATTTCATACTTAATTCCATGTGCATAGAGGTTCTGAAATGCCAAAATCAATTAATATTTAAATTCTATGCCAAGTTATCATTTTGAGGACAAGTTATCATTCCTAAGTGTCAAGTTATCATTATTTTGAATGAACTTATTTTCAATGGTTTTCTTGCCCTAAATCCATCATTATCATGTATAAATCATATTTGGATAGTCACATCTCAACTTGTGCAAAATTTTAAGTCCATTTGAACAAGTTATCATTTTTCAAGTGCCAAGTTATCGTTAAAGGGCAATTCTGTCATTTTGACATGCAAAACCATTAATTCTGCACAAGGACCTTAAGCAATCATCTTATTATTGTTCTAACTCATTGCTGATCAAATTTCATCACATTTGGATAATCAAAACTCAAATTATGACAAGTTATCGTTTTTAAGTCATATAAGTTATCGTTTTTGGGGCACTCAAGTTATCACTTTTAGGAATCTCATTCATATTTGATTTTTGACCTCACTCACTTGTCACTCTAATCAATTTGATGCCTGAAATGCTTTGAACCACCCATATTAGGACATTTTCCAAGATTTTCATAAAGTTATCATTCCGGGCCCCTTAATTCATTAATTTTGATACAAGTTTTCATTCCTGCACAACACCTAATACCATTTGATATCTGAGCTAGCAACTATCATTATCCTAATCCTTATTTGTCAAAATACCATTCAAGGGCTTTGATGCTTGTTGTTTGGGGATTTGTAGCAGGGAGAAAGGTGGCCAAAAAGTGGAAAAAGTAGGGGGGGACCATCTACTTTTTCCTGCACCAAAAAGGAATCTGCAGCTGGAATTTCAGAGGGGTGGATAGGTGGCTGCAATCAGGAGGATTAGAACATTTAGATGCTGATCAAAGGGTGGAAAGGAGTGATATATAAGCTGGATTTTTCTGGAGGAGAAGAGAGGCTGGTCATTCAAGGGTTTGAAGGCAAGCAAGGCTGGATTGATTCTGGTGGAGGAGCTGCTGGCCAGGAAGCTTCAAAGAACCATGAATTGTATCTGTTTCTTATCCCATTTGATGTCAAATCTTGTAAATATGAGGAGCTAAACTTCATTTCTTCTAGGATAGGGTAGTAGTTTAGATTAGTTTTGGATGGATATGGACTGTTTTATAATTCCTGCACTGAATCATTTGCTGATTTTCAGATTTCAGAATTTTCTAATGTTAGTTCTTGCCATTGTTGGATCCTATTGTAATCTATAGCTGAGAAGTTATCATTTGATATATCCCTAGTTCAGAAATGGATTAGAAATCAATGTCAAGTTCTTTATTCCAATTTATTTGAAGTGCTGATTTCTGAATTTTAGATTTCTGGTTTCTGTTTTTCTGAATTTCCTGAACCAGAATTCCTGGACCTTTGAATCTGTTTGCCATTGTGGATTTGATTAATAGAGCAACTAGAAGGTTGATATTGTCCCAAATCTTGATCAGAAATGAATCAAGATTGTTTGGCATTCTTTATGATTCAAATCTGTTTATTGTTCATAATCTGATTTTTAAAAATTGAATTCTGATTTCCTGATTTCTGAATTTTTTGATTTCTGTGGATATCAGGATCTGTTCTTCATTTCTAACTTGGTTAATTGAGTCCTTGGGATGTTGGTATTGTCCCTATCTTATTCAGAAGTGAATCAAGATTGTTTGGGCAATCATTTGACTCAAAACCAGAATTTTCCATTGATTTTTGAATAGAAATCAGAATTCTAATTTTTCTGATTCCTAATTGGAATCTGATTTTATCAATTGAGTCCCCTGAATCATTCCCTTCACTGATAAGTGAACTTTAGGGATGTCTTGTAATCCAGAGATGGGTCAAGAATCAATTGGTAAGTCAAGTTTCCATTGGTTTAAAATTCTGATTTCTAAATTACTGAGTTGCTGATTTGTTTTGGTTTCCTGAATTCCTGAAGTCTGAAAATCTGATTTCTTGGGCTTTGGATCTGATTGTCATCAAGGATCTGAGTTCTTGGGATGTTGCTATTGTCCCTATCTTGTTCAAAAATGAATCAAGATTATTTGGACAATCATTTGACTCAAATCAGATTTTTTTTCCACTGATTTCTAATTCTGATTTTCTGGTTATCTGATTTCTGAACTGTTTGAACCTATTTGACATTCTGAACTTGATTAATTGAGCAATTGGAAGGTTGGTCTTCATCCTAATCTTGTTCAGAATTGAGTTATGAATATTTGGGCATTCCATGATTCAAATCTATTCTCAACATTACCTTAAGTTTGATTTGGAACCTAAAATTTCTGAATTTCAGAATCTGGTTTCCTAAATTTAAAAATCTGATTTCTTGGGCTTTTGAATCTGATTGTCATCAAGGATTGGATAATTGAATAGTTGAGAGGCTAATATATGCCATGATCTTATTCAGAAATGAATCAAGATCATTGACAATTCAGAATTCAAATCTGATTTTTCCAAAATCTGATTTCTTAGTTTGATTCTAATTCTATTTTCTGATTGTTTGGAATCTGATTGTCAATTGTCAATCCCTATTTTATTCAAATCACTGAGAGGTGTACTCTAGGAATCCCTTGCAGTCCAGAGATGGGTCAAGGGGCATTTGGCAAACTTGAATTCCATCAATCCACATTGCTGATTTTCCTGAAATGCTGATTTTTGTTTTCTCATTTAATTAACTTCTGATTTCCATTGTCAACCCTCATATTAATCCACTACTGAGAGGTAGTCTTAAGGGCTTCCTTGAGATCCAGAGATGGGCCAAGGAGAAATGGAAATTAGGAACTCATGTGGCCATATGTTTTGCATTTCCAATTGAGTGTGTTTGTGTGGATTTCAATTTATTTTGCAACCGAGAGGTTGATTTTGAATCTCCCTTGAATTCAGAGATGAATCATGGAACACAAGCATCATTATTGAGTATATTTTATCCTGGTTTGGTTGATTGGAATGATTCCATCTTTTTATGATTGCAAATGCAAGTTATCATTCCAAACTTCCTTGAATTGCAAAAAGTCAGCATTGAATCTTTCTTTTGTGCCCAATGATAACTTGATTTTCAGTGAGGACCCTCTTTTGATTCAACCTAGCTAACAATTATATAATCATATATTGCTTAGTTAGAGGCCAATTGAGTTGTGGGAACAGCCATTTTCAAGTTGAATCAAAAGTTGGACATTTAATGATAACTTGTTCCATTCCATCCTTAATTAATTTAGATGAACCCCAAATCCTAGAAGAACCTTCCTCATAGATAGTTAAACCTTTTTAGACTTCATTCTAGCATTTATAATTCAGTTTTGATAAATTTCCAAAACCCAAAAATCTGTTATCATTTCACTTTCCATAAAAAAAATCTGTTTTCACTTCCCTTTGAAAATCTATTTTTAGCCATTAAAGTAGAACTAATTTAGATGGTTTTAGGGTGCCTTAGACTTCAAATTCTTGTGGATACGATAACCTGAGTCTACTACAACTTACATGTGCACTTGCAGCTAGTGAGTTGGGAGACCAAAAAAAAATATGAAAAATTGACATTTTCTTAAATTTCAGCAAGTTATCACTACTCAATCCCAAATATCACTATCATTGCCTTCTTCAATCTGTCGACCACGCCTTGTACGGCGTCATGACCCTTTTGTGTACTGGCAATCCTGAGATGAAGTCCATCGTAGCGTTCTCCCACTTCCATTCCAGTACCCCTAGTGGCTTCATCAATCCATACGGTTGCTGATGCTTAGCCTTTACTTGTTGGCATATTAGGCACTTGAAGACATAGTCGGCTATGTCCCTCTTCATATCATACGACCAGAAGCTGGCATCCTTGTACATCTTCGTACTCTCCCCGATGTATCATAAACTCTGACGTGTGGCCTTCGTCGAGCACCTCTCATCTGACCATCACATCATTCAAAACACAAAGGCAATTCTGATATCTGATTACTCCATCATTGCGGACCTTGTAATCCTCTGGCGCCTCTTGAACATCTTTGTATATTCTTCTTTTGCCATCTATGCCTTGATGATCCTACTGATGAGACTCGGCTAGAGCTGATGCATTATCAATATGGCCCTATGTCCTGCAACTCTAGGATTCCACTAATTAAGTTCCTCAATCATCTCATACATGCGTAGCTGGAAGAATGCCAGCGAAGCCTCTCATTTTTTACTCAGAGATCGGCCACCGAGTTCTCCTTGCCAAGATGATAATTGATTGCGAACTCGTAATCCTTGATGAACTCCATCCATCGCCTCTGTCTCATATTAAGTTCTTTCTAGGTGAAGATGTATTTCAAGCTCTTGTGATCGTTGAACATCTAAAACTCTTCATCGTATAGGTAGTGCCTTCATATCTTCAAGGCGAACACGATCGCTGTCAGTTCCAGATTGTGAGAAAATAATTCACCTCGTTCTTCTTCAGCTATCTCGAGACGTAGGCCACTATCTTCTCGTGCTGCATGATGACACATCCAATGCTAGTGCCACAAGCGGCATTGTAAATGGTGTATCCTCCGTTCCCTGATAGAAGGTGTTGGGTCAAAGTTTTAATATCATATAAAATTATATTTTCATGATACAAGCCTCGAAAGATTAAAGTTGAATGCTGAAAAAGTTTAAATAGAATGAATAAATTTATGCACTACACTTTAATTAAATAATTAACACTGGTCTTATTAGATTCTGAATGAATCATGAATATCAAAGTTGTAGAGAATCCTGTTAGTTATCCATAGAATCCAAGATTATCTAATTTGAATAACTGTACAAAAAGTTATGATCAACACAGTGCAGGTCGGTCAACCTGCCGGCCGATGCAAAGAAGGCCGGTCGAAGATATATCGGTTGACCTATTGAAGATGTTGGTCAACCGACAAATACATGAGTTTTCTCGGTCTACGTCAAGATAATATTGGTGGACTTACCGGTCAACCAACCATGGGCAGAAGTTGAAGAAATAAGCGCAACGGTCATATAGACCGATCGACCGGTTCATAAATGCGGTCGATCGGTCAATTACTGAAATGAACAGTAACGACTATATTTCAAGGAGAAAATGTGAAATTAATTCTGGACGAATTTTTCACATGCCAAAACCTATAAAAGGAGTGCTAAAGCCAGAACCAAAGGCACTCATCCAAGTATTGAAGCAAAACTTCAAGAAATCAAAAGAATATCATTTAGAGTTTTTTTTTCTTTCACTCTTCTCTTCTTGTGAATGTTCTATTGTAAAAGAGAGAAACTATTTTTCAGAAAGATTGTGAGAGCTCTTGTGTAAAAGAGGTTCCAAATCTTACCTCGAGTGAGATAAAAGATTAGCTTCATAGGAGGAGAGATTGCCTTGCCTCTCGAAGCGGAGAAAAGATTGTTAGTGTAAAGGGCTTTCTTCCTTGCCCTATTTGAAACAAAGGGAGTGCTAGTGAAATCTCCGACGGTCTCGAGGTCAAAAAGTCGGAGCGGGGACGTAGACTAAGGTGTGGCCGAACCTCGTCAACAACCACCCATGTTCATTGTATTTGATTTCCCTCACTCTCTCTCCTTCTTATATTGTGTTTATAATCTGAATTGCAAAGGTTTCAAGAATCGATTTTAAGCTTCTGCGATGATTTTTGTGAAACCGATATTTTCGAATTGAACACTAATTCACCCCCCCCCCTCCCACACTTTGGTGCCCTTTGAATTCCTACAATTGATATTAGAGCAAGTTGCTATTATTTTGATCTTTTGAATCATCTCATTTTTAGATCTAATCGTTTTAGATCTAATCATTTTTAAGATTCAATAGTCTTTTTTAAGATTTAACAATCTTAAGAGCTATGGCATCAAGTGAATTTATTTTTACCGAAGGACAATTAATTAGTCGTCCTTTCTTTTTAAATGCATCAAATTTTGCATATTAAAAAATTAGAATTCAAGCCTATATATGTTCTATTGATATAAACATGTGGGATATTGTTGAAAAAGACTATTATTTACATAAAAAATTACCTTCCGAACATGACGAAAAACAAAAAAAAATTTCGAAATTGGATTGGAAAGTAAAGAATATTTTCTATTGTGCTTTGGATTCAACAGATTTTAATTGGATTTCTAATTGTGAAAGTTGATGCGTAAAATGATGTAGCAAAATAAAATCGCTAGCAAGTGCACTAGTTGCTCAAGTAATATAGAAAATAGGAGTAAGAGTGTCGAACCCACGAGGAATATTATTAATTCAATATCTAAATTTATAAATTTATAAGAGAAGAAAAACATAGGTTTTGAAGATAAGTTTTGTAATTAAAAAAATAGACAAAATAATATAATAACAAGATAAGATAATGGTGTTGAAGTTAGGCCTTAGGATCAAAATAGATCAGGATAAATATTTGAACTATAAAAGATAAATTCAATTTTTAAAATGAATTAGAGTCTCGCTAAAGTAATCTAATATAATTAACTTGCGGTCTTCATGACTAGCATCCCTCAATGTAATCATGTAAAACTATCCTAATTTAATAAGAATTGAAGTCTCCACAATTGGCATCCCATCAAATCATATTAAACTAAGATGCATTAAGTTAGATTTTCTAGACTATTAATCACTCTACAAACTGGTATAGATTAACAGACCACATAAACTTGATTCTCCACACACTAGTTATCAAATTTGTGTCAATTGTTAATTTCAAGTAAAATCATTTAATTTAATTAATGAATTCTGAAATCAAATAGTCAACATACTGATAATTACTCAACTCAGAAATTTAAATAATTAAATCAAAAGCACTAAGCACAATTAACCAATTATCAAAAAAGATTAAAACAAATAATATAGGGTTCAAATAGTTTCCCTTCAATTAATAATCTCCTAAAATAATAATCCTAAAAACATGGAGTTCATCCTAGAAATATTGGAGATATAATAAAATACAAATGATAAAAATTGGAAGAATTACACCCAAAACAAAAGCAGAGATCTCGAATCTGGGCAGACAATCAGTGGCCTCTCGGACTTGATCAGAGTCGCGATTAACTTTCAACCGTCGCACCTCTTTCCTTTCGGTCGAAACCTACAAAGCTCATGATTCACCGTAGAAGAAAACCACACTTCAAATCACAAATTGAGTTGATGGTGTCTTCCTCTATTTATAGGTGCAGATGGACTTCAAGTTGATTACGGTGGTGAATATCGTACGGCCAACTTTAAATTCGACTAAGATAAAACTTGGTTAATGATAGAAAAATTATCCGTTTTGCACCTTCTGATAAGCTTCTCCTCGTTATCGGCCACCAAATGATATCGCCTTGGTTAATGATAGGATTTTGCACCCAATATATTGGCCGGTAATATGTTAAAGATAAAACCTTTGGATTTTCGCAGCCGACAAACTTGATTGATGATGGTGCTTTGTGTCTAATGATTGGTTGACTATCACAGTCGATAGTCTCCATCCTTGGTTAATGATAGAGTTTTGCACCCATATCACCTTGGTGAATGATAACATATTGCACCCAATGATCTCATTGATTTGATTTTAAGACCGAGAATCTACGTAGCTCTTGGTTGATGATGGTGTTTTGCCCTAAGGATTAGTTGAGTTCACGGCCGAATGGTTAAGGATAAAAAATTTTATCTCCGAATTGCTGCCAATATGTCCGGTAATTCATTTACTCAGTTTTTCCTGCAAAATAGTTATCAAAATTTAATTAATCTATCCATAATTAAAATATTCAAAGAATTAAAAATTAAAATTGATAAATCCAGAATTACAACTAAAAATGGCCTAAAATGATGCATGTCATGATCAAATTACAAAAATATTAATTAAAATATTAGACTAAAATATGTTATATTTTGCATGTATCAAAAGTGCAATCGAAATTTGGAAGAAACTTATTACTACTTGTGAAGGAATGGATAAAGTCAAAGAATTTAGATTAAATATCTTAAATTATTAATATGATTCCTTCAAGATGCATAAAAATGAATCCATAAATAATATGGTTGCTCGGTTTAACGATATTATAAATGGCTTAGTCTCTTTGGACGAGCTGAGAACTAACTCCCAAAAAGTGAAAAAAAAATCTCAGGTTTCTCTCCTCTCAATAGCATACAAAAAAGGACAGTGATCAAAGAAAATGATCTGAACAAATTAAATTTTGTTGATCTTATTGTTTCATTTCTAACCTATGAGATCGGAATTCAAGAAGAAGAATAGGTTAAATATCTTAAATTATTAATATGATTCCTTCACGATGCATAAAAATGAATCCATAAATAATATGGTTGCTTGGTTTAATGATATTATGAATGGCTTAGTCTCTTTGGGCGAGCTGAGAGCTAACTCCCAAAAAGTGAAAAAGATTCTCAAGTTTCTCTCCTCTCAATAGCATACCAGTCATATATAAGGCCGGTCATTATTAATTTGGATAACTCTGCAGAAATGTTATGATCAAAATAGTGCAGGTCGGTCAACCTGTCGGTCGACGGAAAGAAGGCCGGTCAAAGATATACCAGTCGACCTATTGAAGATGACGATCGATCGACAAATACATGAGTTTTCCTAGTGGATGTTGAGACAATACCGGTCGACTTAACAATCGGCAGCTCGATCGACCGACCATGGGTTGAAGTTGAAGAAATGAGCGCAACAGACATATATACCGGTTGACCGGTCCATAAATGCAGTCGCGATCAGTCCATTACTGAAATGAACAGTAACGACTATATTTCAAGTAGAAAAATGTGAAATTAATTCTGGACAAATTTTTCATATGCCAGAGCCTATAAAAGGAGTGTCAAAGCCAGAAGCAAAGACACTCATCCAAGCATTGAAGCAAAACTTCAAGAAATCAAAAGAATTTCATTTCTCTTGAAGTTATTATTTAGAGCTTTCTCTCTTCTCTTTTTGCGAGTGTTCTATTGTAAAAGAGAAAAATTATTTTTCAGAAAAATTGTGAAAGCTCATGTGTAAAAGAGGTTCCAAATCTTACCTCTTGAACGAGAGAAAAGATTAGCTTCTTAGGAGGATATATTGTCTTGTCTCTCGAAGCGGAGAAAAGGTGATTGGTGTAAAGGGTTTTCTTACTTGCGTCATTTGTAACACAGGAAGTACTAGTGGAATCTCCGACGGTCTCAAGATCGAGAAGTCAGAACGGGAACGTAGGTCAAGGAGTGGCCAAACCTCTTCGATAACCACCCGTGTTCATTGTGTTTAATTTCTCTCTCTCCCCCTCTTATATTGTGTTTGTAATTTGAATTGGAAATGCTCTAAGAATCGATTTTAAACTTCCGTAACGATTTTTGTGAAATCGATATTTTCAAATTGAACACCAATTCACCCCCTCCCGTCTTTTGGGGCCCTTTGGGATCCTATAGAAGGATGAGGATCGGAGGGAGGTCAACATATTCTTTAGCTTCTAAAAACTACTCAAGCACTTGTCTGTCCAGACGAATTTTCCATTCTTCTTTGTTAGATGAGTGAACGGGGCTGCAATTTTTGAGAAATCTTGAATGAAATGCTTGTAGTAGTCCGCTAGACTAAGAAAACTACGGATCTCTATCGCATTCTTGTATCTGACCCAATTGATCACTGCCTCGACCTTCGCTGGGTCCACTACTATGCCTCATCTGGATATAATATGCCATAAGAAAATCATATGCTCCATTCAGAATTCGCACTCGGAGAACTTTGCGTAGAGTCAGTGTTGTCGTAAAGTCTCCAAGAAGATCTGTAAATGCTCCTAGTGCTGTGCCGGGCTAGAGGACACTACAAGAAAATAGAGTATCAGTCATGAAATTTTTTGTCACAAATGAGTAGTAATTCATCGCAAATGATAATTTATGATGAATTTGTGACAAAATCTCTCCCTCACATTTGATCAAGCCACAATTTTTTTGTGATGGAATCTAATCATCACAAATTATTTGTGATGAAAAAATTTCGTCACAAAATAAAATATTTCATCACAACTTAAAAGAAAATAAAACTTATAACTCACAACTTGTGATGGATTTGTGACAAATTTACTTGTAAAGAATTTGTGATGAAAATACTTTGTGAGAAAATTGTGACGAAAACACGTGAGAAAATTATGACGATTTTTTTTGTGAAGAATTAGTAATAGAATTTTTGTGTCAGACCTTTGTGTGAATAAATTTAACTAGTTACAATTTCTCGTGGATTTGTGACAATTATTTTGTAAATACTTGAGAATTTAAAGAATACATGATGTTGCATAATTAAAATAATGAAATATTATCACAAAATTCAGAGTATTAAATTAAAATTACATTATTAAAATAAATAATGCATTTGTCCAAACTAAAATACAAAAACTTAATGTCTACCTAAAAATTACAAAAAACTTAGCATCTCCACAATGCTAGAGTTTAAGGCCTATTATAAATTAAAATAGGATTATTTCTATAAACCTCCCTTAAACTATCATGATTTTTCGCATCTAATCTTAAACCATGAATTTATCTTTTGTATCTCTAAACTATCACGATTTTTTCACTTTAATCCATTCGTCTACTTTTGTTACGTTTTTTTTGTTACTTTTGATTCTTTTCATTTATAAAAAGACTAAATTACCCCTCCCTCCATAATACATCAAATAATAAATATAAAAAAATAGGGGAGGGTAATTTAGTATTTTTATAAATGATAATTTTTTTGTTTACCACCTTAATCCTTCTAGTGAGTTTTTTAATTTTTATATTTATTATTTCATGTTTTCTAAAGGGAGGGGTAATTTTGTCTTTTCACAAATAAAAAAAATCAAAAGTAATGAAAAACGTAACAGAAGTAGATGGAAGGACTAAAGTGAAAAAATTGTGATAGTTTAAGGATACAAAAAAATAAGGTTAGATGCAAAAAATCGTGATAGTTTAGGGGAGGTTTATGAAAATAACTCATTAAAATAATCAAAATATAAACTCTAATTGTGATCTTATTATTGTCCACATAGCCTTAACCTTGAAGATTGTAATGATATGATAATATATATAGCCCTGCACAAATCAAATTTAATAGCAATAATTAATAAAATAATAAAATAAAGAATTAATGCTCACTAATTTCTCATGGATCCTCAGCTATGCCCAAATTATCATTTGAAGTAGTTCTTCAAGGGTTCCATAGCCACCTAATCATAATTTATATACACAAGCAACAACAACAAACAACAACAAAGCCTTATCCCACTAGGTGGGGTCGGCTACATGGATCATACGACGCCTTGATCCATATTCATAAGATTCGACAGGATTTTACGCTGGCTGTCGGGGCCTAACACAACCCTCCTCCTTTATTCGGGCTTGGGATCGACTATAAAATATAGGCGGAGTGTATATCCACAAGCAAAACCAAATAATAAAAAAAAGCGTCATCATGATATCAAATAATCTAAATCATGGGCGAACCACAAGGCATATGAATGTATCAAAATCTTAATAACAATAAAAATGAAGGATTTGATAACAACTTAACTACAAAGATCCTTAAAAATAGATTTGAGACATGTTCCTATTTCTTGTACTAAAATTGAGTCACTAAGGGGTACTAATGTGCCATGTGTGGTGGTTGTATAACTAAGTAGTGATAACTTCTTTTTTATTTTTGTAATTAATACCTATGTGTCAATTCTTTTATATGCAGAACTAAACTAATTAGTGGTAACTTTTTTATTTCTGTAATTAATATTTATCTATAGAACTAAAGTGATTACTAAAGTGAAATAGCCAGATTGGAAGTGGCAAAGAGAAGATAAAGAATGCATACTTCATTGGTAAAAGGGCAGGAAAAGCAGTAATTTTGACCAGAGGAACTAACGTGAACCAATCAAGAAAATGAGTTACCATCTTGCTTCAGGGCGTGTGCCAGTTCTTATGCTCATGGCTCTCTTTGTAGGCGAATAGTAGCTTGTCCTCCTCCGGTGACCACGATCCCTTCTTCAATCCATCTCCTGGCAATTAAGGCAATGAGCTCTCTTTTCCGCAGCAAATAACTACATACACAAGCACCCTTACTTGAAATGATTAGAGGCAGATCTCGTGGCAGCATGCAATATCTGCTATCTGAGTGCCAGCAAATGCAAAACCCTGAGTCTTGGACTTGCATTTATATACATATATATATCACATTACAACATTAGAATTGGAAAATCCATTTAATTGCGCATCTAATCTTTTGTCCAAAGTCAATCATGTAGTTTCAATGAGCAGGCATTAGAAGTAAACAGAAATATTAGAAAAAAAATATCAGCATGTTAGTTGTTCGATGAAATGCCGCACACGCAAGAACCACCAATCATCTGTTATTCTAATGTATTTCTCTAGCTATCAACAACACAAGAACTCGAGAAAGAAAAAAAAAAAGGAGAAATTGAAAAATCATTAGCATCATTCAACACTCAATCATCATCAAGCTCTTGCTTACCTCCGATAAGTAAGCATCATCGATTGCTTGGAACCGTTGGGGAAAGGATGGGTGGATGGGCCGCGGCACAGAATGACAAACAGGTTGTGTTGAATCACCAACCAAAGATGCTCGATCCACCTGACTAGCGGTGGCGTTGAATCGCATTGGTACGTCTCTAGCTGCAACATAGGAAAGCATGTTCGAAGTTAGGCAAGAAAGATGAATCAAACATTATGAAATAGATTATTTTTTTTATGAGGAACGACTTATTTTTATTTGGGTTTATATTAAAAAGTTGTGAGGAATTAGTGATGGAAAAAAATGGTGATACATTAGTGAGGATGTACTTTTTGTGACAATATGTAAATCATGAGTATTTTATTACATATACTGTTTAAGTTTGTATCATCACAAGATGTAATAGTGACAAAAAAATTTGTGATGAAATATTTTGTCACAATCTAATCATTAAAAAATTAAAATAATATCTTTAAAAGTTTCGTTAGAATTGGATGATAAATTTATCACAACTTGTGATGAAAATGATTAGTCACAAATTTTCATCGCTCTATTTTTTTTTAAGAGAGTAGATTAGAATATCATTTACGAAAATGTTCACAAACTAATTCAAGTGTTGCTTGAACGTTCTGTTCGTCGGATTCATGAAACATGTCCGTGAACTTGTAATAGCCATAGCACAATCGAAAGTTAGTCTTTGATACGTCTTCTTCTGCGACTCTAGTGATAGCCACTCCTCGAGTCTTGGACACATATTTTTGTTTTATTTTTTCCTTTTTGACCAATGCGACGTAGTCTTCACATATAGACTGTCTTTTTTATGTTACTTTTTTTTCTGGGATTCCTTTTATTCCATTGATGAGGCGATTCGCGTGGTGTTGTGTAACAGGTGAAAACAAACATACGTGTCATGACCTGTCATGGAGATTAACAAACGTATTGTTTTCAACTGGCAGGTAACCTGTTAATCTCCATGATAGGTCATGACACGGCTATTTTAAGTGTCCTTCTGGTTGCCCACAAACATGCGTGTATCTTTTGAATAACCAACGCTGACAAGGAGAGAGTGACACATACGATGAGAAGTTGAATATATAAACTTAATTAATTATTAATTATTGAATTATTTTCTTAAATCTTATCTAAATTATCATGATTTTTTAAGTCTAATCTTAAATTATGAACTTATCTTAGTCCTTCCTTATGATTCTGTTAATTATTTCTGTTATTTTTATTTTTTCATAGAAGTATTAAAATAATATGAACATAAAAGTTTATCAATTAACTATCCAACCATTTTGAATGTAAGAAATTAATTATTAATAGAGAACTTGATTAACGTTTATAGATGTCTATCACTCACAAAAAATAATTTAGTAAAATTTATAGATGTTTATCACTCACAAAAAATAATTTAGTAAAAAAATATTTAATTAAATATATAATTTATGATTTATGTTATTTACAAAATTTACTTTTATATTTACCGCACATCGTGCGGACCTTATACTAGTATGTTTGTAACAAACAACATATTAAATTGCTATGTCATTATAATTTATAAAAAAAAATTGGTGAATTAACTAATAGCAGAGGGATGATAAGGAGAAACAAAATATTATTATCTAAGATATATAAAAATTTTAAATTTTATTTACATGAGACATATTTTTGCCCATGCCTTTCTAGACGTTAGTTAACATCAGTGTCCGATAACGCAACGCCGACCACACACAGCTGGCCACACCATTTATATATTCAGTAACCAGAAGATACATTATACTAATACAATTTTTTTATATCAAAATGGGCTCCATTAACAGCTCATAATTTTGTCCTTGGCTTCTGCATCTGGTTTGCCATACCCGTCACCATGTTGATAAACGCAGTGGGCGATTCTAGCCACATTGATCGCCACATTTTTCACGTGTTCTTGAGTAGTTGAGGCAAAAGACCTGTCCCCATTTTTCTCGTGCCTTGTTTTCCGAAACATTTTTCTCTCGCATGTAGCATTCAATAGATTTCAGTACATCTCCTCTTGCAAGCTCATCCTGTTTATGTAACGTCCGAAAAAAAATTTAAATAAAAAAAGGAAAAGAAGATAAAGGAAAAGTTAAATTCTAATAGGGAAAGGGAGATAAAAACGTTGGGAAAAGATAAAAATGAATCAGAGATTGATTTGATTTTCCAAACTAACACAAAAACTTAGATCTCTATCATATAAATATGAGGTCAAACAAAATCAAAATTTCCTTTCCGTTTTCTCAGGAGCTGGCCCTAGTTTCCCTTATTTCGTGCGTCCTTCTTGTCTTCTCTCATGCCGGAGGTGTACTATTTGATAGGAGAGACGCCAGAGGACTTGGACGCAGGTTCGCTTGAGCCAAGAGCGGACAGAGGAAGAGGAAGAAAAAGGTTGCAATAATAGTTTCATGGACAGAAACTAAAATGTATGGAACTAGATTAGATTCTTTCTAGAATCATGATTTTAGATTTGAAGTATGTCCTAGTTTATGCCTAGCCTTAGTCCTTTGATTTATGATGACTCTGGATGTCGGCCGTCGCCGAAAAATTCGAAAGGAAAACGAACCGCGGGCCTACATTATTTTTGCGTAAGAGGTCCATTGTCGCGAGCGTGAAGCTCTGCAATAAAGAAGAACCCGGCCCACGTTGATAATGACTCAGCCCGGGCAGTTCCACGATGAAGTCGCGCTCGACCATGACTTATGTCAAGCATTTAATCGATTCGTCGAATCGGTTGACCGACCTGCTAAGTACGAACCTGTCCTGGGTATGACCTACACCCGGCTCGGGCCATGTCCTGATCTCTTCCGATGACGCCCTTACGAACTCGACCTGGGTTTCATCCAACTCGGCCCCGATTTCGATACTGATTAGTCGATTTCTATGGTCTTTTGAATCCTGATTCATGTGATTAATTCTAATCTAAGTATGATTATGATTATGATCTTCATGTTTCTGATTTACTCTTCATGATCTTATCTTGTTATCTTGATTTAGAGTCCTTATGAAGATTAATTAACAGATGCAAAATAAAAGACAAAAATCGTTAAATAAAGAACTCTTATTTTATGATGGACTGGTGACGACCAGGTTATGGGATGACTTCGGTCAGTTATGGATTGGATCTGTCAGTTATGATGATGATGGATGGGTTGAGGCAAGCCTCTCCGTGGGTTGAAATATATCCCAAATAAGTCAAAGATGAATAAGAATATGATGAAGAAGATGAACATATGAATAATGAATCACTTTTATGATGATCGGCCTTTTTGCCACTCTTCTCATGATGATTTAGTTATGATCCTTTGATCTCTTATTCATATGTTCCTCTACATGCTTCTATTATTTTTATGACAATCATGATTTATCTCTTTTATGTTTTACGATGATATCATTTATGATTCTTGTCTAGTATCATGATCTTATCATGATATTTATCTTACTTTCATATCGAGTTGTAAAACTCATTGGGAGGTTCTCCCCTACATGTTCTTAAATGCAGGCCAATGTTAAAGTGATGAAGGTGGCCAACGGTGACAGATCGAGCTCGTAGGTGGCTGCACATGATTATTGAATCTTTTAGATAATGGGATAGATTTTCCTTTTCCATATATTAGATGATGTATTAGTTTTCCTTTGAACTCATATGAAGTTCTTTATTAGTCTTCCACAATTCTAAGATGTCATACTCCTTTTAGTATTATTTAATGATGATTAGACTTCCTCTTTATATGATGTGAGTTGACCAGTCAAAGTCTCATTTTTTGTCAATATTATGTACACATAAGGATCACACATAGCGTCCTCGAAGTGTATTCTGTCATGTGACGAGGTGCGATTGGGGGGCGTTACAGTTAGGTATGAGAGCCTAAAGTTAGAGCATTCTCATGTCCTAATGTATGATGTCATGGTCCATGTGCAAGCCACGAGCAGTCATCGCTACCTGAAGTCAAGTAAGTCTATCCTATCTCATAAGATGTATGATGTTTCTAAATATGATGATGTAGATGTCTCCATGTCGTGCACCTACTGGTCGAGATTAGGGTCAGAGATGACCTCGAGGTAGCAGCGGGATTGGAAATCCACAACGAGAGAGAACGGACCAGAATGAGGTCCAAATGAGTCAGGCTCGTGCAATAGAGCCAACGGTTCAGTCACCATCGATCCTGCCTGCACCAGTACAGACGCCATTGGTTCAACCTTCGTATGTACAGCCTCCACCTGTACAGCCCATGTCTATGCCGTCAGCGCCCTTGCCTATTAAGCCAACGTCCTCTAAGGATACTATTCAAGCATTCATGAAGTTACGCCCTCCTGAATATGATGGTTTGGACGAATTTGACAAGGCTAAGAGATGGTTGCGGACTATAAAGGGTACTGGTGGAGACCTGTGGTGGACACTCAGTATGAAGGTCAGAACCTCATCCCTTGGGAACATTTCTGTGAAGCATTTGAGGCTCGCTACTTCCCAAAGTACTAGCGTGCACTGAAGCAAAGGGAGTTCCTACAACTGAGACAAGACGAAATGACCATGGCTCAATACCATATTCAGTTCGTTCGTCTGGAGAGGTATAACACTCTCAAGATGAGCGACACACAGAAGGCGGATCACTTTTGCCAAGGCCTGAACCAGACCATCAGGGTTAATACTTTAGCAGGCCAGTGTGCAAATTTGAGTCTAGCAGTGGAACTGGCGATTACCATGGAAAGGAACTATGCTAGGAAACAGAAAGAAGTCAAAGATGTGAAAGGAAATGCCCCCATACAGCCTTCTGTGCAGAATCAACCTCGATGGAATGATCGTCGTCAGAATCGAGGAGGACCCGATCGTAGAAACTAATGACAAGACAATAGGGCGATGCCATATGACCCTCGTGATGCCAACCGCTAGCAACAACCTCAACTCAGCCCCAAAGTCAACAGCCCTAGCAGCAGGAGCAGGGTACTGGTGCCTGTCCCCACTGCAGGAGGTTCCACATCGGAGAATGTAGGATAAAGGCTAGTGTATGCTTGCACTATGGCCAACAAGAACATTTCATTCGTGACTGTCCTACCAAAAAGGATGATTCCGCATCAGCTCCATGTGACGCAAGTGGTGGGAACCATATGGTGCGTGGAAAAGTCTTCCACCTGAAAGAAGATGCAGTGCCAACGGACGTCGAGGTCATTAGAGGTACACTATCCACAGGCAGTCTCCCTACTATTGTCCTATTTGATTCGGGTGCATCGCACTCTTTTATATATAGAGACTGTGTCGTTACCTTAAGTTTACCTCTACATAATATAAGTCACTATATGGAGATAATTACTCCTATGGGAATGCTTTATGCTACAAAGTACCTTGCTGAGCAAGAACTTCTCTGCAGATTTGATAATAATCCCGATGACGGACTATAATGTGATTCTTGGTATGGATTGGCTATCCTACCATGATGTAATCATTTTATGTAAACAAAAGAAGGTAATCACCAGTATCCAAGGCGAACATAACATCACTGTTCGAGGTACCATAGCCAAGGAAGAAAAGGTTATCATATTTGCCCTGAAAGCATAGAAGATGATATAGAAGGGATGCAGAGGTTTCTTAACAAGTGTGATGAAGATAGACAACCAATGGACCCAACTGCAACAACTGGATGTAGTTCGGAAATTTTTGGATGTTTTTTCTGAAGACATCTCCAGATTACCACTACCACGAGAGATTGATTTTCGAATCGATCTCCTTCCAAGCACTGCCCCAATATCAAAGGCCACTTACAGGATGGCACCGGCCAAAATGCATGAACTGAAAAAGAAAATTTAGAAATTTTTAGACAAGGAGTTTATTAGGCCGAGTGTATCTCCTTAGGGTGCTCCTATTTGTCAAAAAGAAGGACGACTCTCTAAGACTATGTCTTGACTACCGAATGTTGAATAAAGCCACATTCAAGAATAAGTACCTTCTACCGTGGATCGACGACCTTTTTGATTAGCTATCAAATGCCGCGATATTTTTCAAGATTGATTTACGAAGTGGGTACCATCAGCTTAGAGTCACCAATGAAGATGTACAAAAGATGGCTTTCCGATCAAGGTACGATAACTATAAATTTTTAATGATGCCTTTTGGACCGATGAATGTCCCTATAGCTTTAATGAATCTCATGAACCAGGTGTCCAAACCGTACTTGGACCAATTTGTCATCGTCTTTGTAGATGACATCCTGATTTATTTGGAAAATGCAAAACAACACAAAGAACACTTGAAGATAGTTTTGAAAAAGTTAAGGCAACACAAGTTATATGGCAAGCTATCAAAGTGCGAGTTCTATCTTGATCGGATTATGTTCCTTGGACACATAATCTTAAAGAAGGACATTTTTGTGGATCCTTCCAAGGTAGAAGCGATATCTCACTGGCCAAGGTCAAAGCATGCCACTAAAATTCGTAGTTTCCTCTGATTGGCAGGTTACTATCGCAGGTTCATAAAGGACTTTTCGAAGATTGCATCCCCCTTGACAAACCTAACAAAGAAAGGTGTGAAGTATATATGGACACAGAAATACAAAGATAGTTTCTAAGAACTGAAGGTCAGGTTGACCATTGCACCTATACTCACCATTCCGAAAGGTACATATGAGTATGTGGTGTACAATGATGCTTGTGGCATAGGATTGGGATGCGTGCTCATGCAATATGGAAAAGTGGTTGCATATGCATCTAGACAACTGAAGAAGCATGAGGTGAACTACCCAACTGATGACCTTGAATTGGCAGCGGTAGTCTTCACATTGAAGATTTGACGGCGCTACATTTATGGAATGAAGTTTGAGGTGTTCACTGATTATAAGAGCCTCAAGTATGTTTTCTCTCAACGAGACCTCAATATGCGACAACGAAGATGGATGAAATATTTGAAAGATTATGCGTTCTCCATTAATTACCACCCTAGTAAGGCGAACTCAGTTGCAGATACACTCAGTCGCAAATGGGAAGGTTCACTAGATCACATGATGATGGGCATGTATAAGATGATGAAGGAACTGAGCTTTTGAAAACCAAGACCTAGTAGGAACGGAGCAGTACTGATGATGCATCAAATACAGTTGAATCCGGTGGACAGACTTATCAAGGCTCAAGCTCAAGATCCTGAGTAGACAAAGATGATGGGAAGGTGTCAAAAAGAGGAAGAAGATTTTAAACTATCAGCAAATGGTGGGATCCGATACAGGAATCGTCTATGGGTCCCAAGTGATGAAGCTCTCAAACGAGAAGTAATGGATGAATGTCATAAGTCTGAGTTTGCAATCCACCCGGACAATACTAAGATGTACAAGGATATGCAAAGAACCCTCTGGTGGAATGATATGATACGAGAGATTGCTTAATATTTTTCAAAATGCCTGGCCTGCCAACAAGTAAAAGTGAAACATCAGAAGCCTTACGCAAAGATAACATCTCTCGCTATCCCACAGTGGAAATGGAAAGATATTTCCATGAATTTCATAACATGCTTGCCTCGTACTCAAAAGAGACATGATGCCGTATGAGTAGTTGTAGATCAGTTAACAAAGTCTGCACACTTTTTACCCATTAAGTCTAAACAATCATGGCAGAGTCTCATGGATTTATATGTACACGAGATAATCAGACTTCATGGGATTCCCACCTCCATTGTATCAGATAGGGATCCAAGATTTACAGCCAAATTCTGGAGGAGCCTACAAACGGACGGTCAGACTGAGAGGACCATTCAAACAATTGAAAATATGTTAAGAGCTTGTGTCCTAAACTGACGGGGCAATTGGGATGATCACCTACCACTCATCGAATTCGCATATAATAACAGTTATCATTCTAGCATTCACACGGTTAGCAACTATGTATGGGAGACCATGTCGTTAACCTGCATGCTGGAATGAGGTAGGTGAAAGGAATATTTTGGATGCTAAAGAGTTGAAACAAACAGAAGAATATTCAAAATGAGTCGAATTAATATAAGAAAGGATGAATGTAGCTCAAGCTCGATAGAAGTTATATGTTGACAAAGGACGACGTGAATAAAATTTTTAGACAGGTGATCAAGTACTTTGAAGATCTCCCAACCAAAGGAGTGATGAGGTTCAACAAAAGAGGAAAGCTCAACCCAAGATATGTTAGTCCATTTGAGGTACTTGAGCTTGTTGGAGAGGGTGCTTGCAGGCTAGCATTACCTCCATCCTATGGATGAGTTCATAACGTGTTCCACGTCTTTATGCTCCGAAAGGATAAACATGATGATGCAAATGTCATAAGACATAAAGAACCAAATCTCAAATATGACTTGACTTATGAGGAACAACCCATCCAGATTCTAGAGACTAAGATTCAACGTCACAACAACAAGGATGTACCAGTGGTCAAGGTGGCTTGGAACCATCATCAAGGTGACGAAGCAACCTGGGAACTCGACTCTGAGATGCGAAGAGAATTCCCCACACTATTTGGTAAGTCCTAACTTCTGACTGAAATCGATGATGAATTTTATTTTAAGAGATTTATGATGTAACGCCCGAAAAAAATTAAATGAAAATGAAAAGGAAGATAAAAAGGAAAAGTTAAATTCTAATAGGGAAAGGGAGATAAAAAACGTGGTGAAAAGATAAAATGAATCAAAGATTGATTTGATTCTCCAAACTAACACAAGAACTCAGATCTCTCCCCTATAAATATGAGGTCAAACAAAACCAAAATGTCCTTTTCGTTTCCTCACGAGCCGACCCTTGTTTCGTGCACCCTTCTCATCTTCTCTTATGCCGGAGGTGCTACTACTTGATAGGAGAGATGCCAAAGGACTTGGACGTCGCAGACATTCGCTTGAGCCGAGAGAAGCGAGCAGAGAAAGAGGAGGAAGAGGAAGAAGGAGACTGCAATAATAGTTTCTTGGACAATAACTAGAAGGTATGGAACTAGGGTAGATTCTTCCTAGAATCATTATTTTAGACTCGAAGCATGTCCTAGTTTATGCCTAGTCTTAGTCCTTTGATTTATGATGACTCTGGATGCCGACCGTTACCAGAAACACGAACTGTGCGCCTGCGCAATTTCTGCATAAGAGGAATCTGGCCCGAACAGGTCCATACTCGGACCGAGTTCCACAAAACTCGGTCGGGTTCGCCATTGTCACGAGCGTGAAGCTCTGCAATGAAGAACTTGGCTTGAGTTGATGACGACCTGAGGTCTAAGGACCAAGATGGTCTCATCGAATAGTCCCATAAGGGCAAAACACGGAGGTGGTCATGGGCTTATATGTAGCTACTCCCTTCACCTATCAAGACGGGTTTTAAATTTGTGCGGGCCAATAGGCCCAAAGCGAATAATATCTTGATTGGGCCGGGGATGTTACACGACCCGGCCCGGGCAGTTCTACAATGAAGTCGCGCTCGACCGTGACTTCTGTCGAGCAGTCGACTGAGTCATCAAATCGGCCGATCGACTTGCTAAGTACGAACTCGGCCCGGGTATGACCTTTAACCCGACTTGTCCAATTTAAGAATTGAAAGATAGGTCCATATGATTCGAAACTATGCTCCATACGATTTTGATCGATCTTTTGATTGAAAGAAAAATCCATTATGATGGGGGAAGCTGAGCGAGCCCTAAACAAGACACTTCCTCACGGGTTACTATTTGTCCTATCTAGATGGGAGTTTCTTCTTTACGGATGTTTTCTCCTTGTACGAGGTCATCCCAGTCTGACGGGGCTGGTCGTGACATTGATCACCCACTGACCCATAATAGTCTAGATAGTAGTACTACGAGTGCCGATAATGGTATTCCCTAAAAGGAATGAATATCTCTTCCAATGAAAGAATGAATGAATGAATAAAAGAAAAAAAGAATGAATGAATGAAAGAATGAATGAATAAAAGAATGAATGAAAGTATGAATGAACGAATGATTCCAAAATGAACGAAAGAACATGAATGATGAGCAAATGCTCATAATGATTTTATTGATCCTTCATATTGATTCATTCTCCATCATACATGATTTATATATTTAAGTTCATGCTTATTCTTATGAAATTATCTTATGACCTATACAAACTCACACTTAGTTTTATGCTAACGGATGAGCTTGCTTCCATGTGTGATCCCCATAGGTACACGATGGTTGCTCGTGACATGATGGTGTGCACGGAGACTTCGCTCTGGGTGGCATGTACATGTGGTTATAGTCATGTTTAGTATGAGTCGTATGTTTATCCGTTATATTAGATGTACATCTATCTGAGTCGTGTAGATCGTCGTTGTTTTCATGTTTAATACTCATACTTTTATCCTAACTACTTCATACATGAGATCATGGGATATACCATTTTGCTTATGCACTATACTTTATATCGAGATTGTAACGCCGAGATTCAATTGGGGGAAAAGAAAAGAAATAAAAGGAAGATAAAAGAAATAAAATGCCCGAGGAGTTGGTTTCCAACCAAACTCAAATTTCTCTCCTATAAATATAAGGCCAAATCAAACCAAAACCCCATTTTTGTTTTCCTCACGAACCAGCCCTAGTTCTCCTCATACGTGCGCCCTTTTCATTCCTTCTTGTCCTTGACAGCCGCCGCTATACAGGAGGTCAACCAGAGGACTCGGACGACACTGGACGTGCACCTGAACCGAGAGGAGCGGGCAGAGGAAGAGGAAGAGGAAGAGGAAGAGGAAGAAGAGGACTACATGGATAGTTTCTTGGATAGAAACTAAAAGGTATGGAATTATGATAGATTCGTGATAGAATCATGTTCTAGGTGATTCCTGGTTATTGCATAACGTCCTATGATGTTGAATTGTGCCAGCCATCGCCGGAAATGATGAACGGAACGCGAACTGCACATCCGCGCAGTTTCTGCATAAGAAGAACTCGGCCCGGGTTCACCTGAACCTGGCCTAGGCAAGTCCTTCGTCGGACCGAGTTCGTAGGAACTCGGCCCGAATTCGCCATTGCTGCGCTCTCCGAGCTCTGCGACCGAACGAACCCGGCCCGGGTTGAAGATGACCCGGACCGAGTTCTGCGTACCCAGAATAGTCGGACGCGACAGCCGCCCCGACTCGACGATGAATCGACCCGGCCCGGGTGTAACCAGAATCCGGCCCGGACTCTTCTCTAATTTTTACCAAGGATGACCATGTAGGACCCGACTCGAGTTTCTCCCTACTTGGGTCGAGTTCCGACCAGATTAGGCAGATGTTCATGATCTTTTAATCTTTGTTCCACGTGATTAATCCTAATCTATGTATAATAATGATTATGTCGATCCTATCCTTGATTTGTTCTTCATGACATTGTCTTTTATCCTGATTTAAAGTTCTTATCAAGATGTGATTTGTTTAATTAAAAGATGCAAGATAAAAGACGTAAAACGTTAAATGGAGAGTTCTTTTTATTATGGACCGGTGACGACCAGGTTATGGACTGACTTCGATCAGTTATGGGCTGGCTCTGCTAGTTATGACGATGATGATGGACGGGTTGAGGCAAGCCTCCCCGTGAGTTGAAATATACCCCAAATAAGCCAAAGATGAAAATTAAGATGATGAAGAAAATGAACACGTATGAATAAAGAATATTTCTCATGATGTTCGGCTTTTTGTCATTCTTATGATGACTTTATATGATCTCTTATTGATATGTCCTTTTACATGCTTTCACTTTTATATTATGATTATGATTCACTTTCCTATCAGATGATGATGTTATCTTATGATGTTCTCCTTATGATTCATGTTTAGTATCATGATCTTATAACGATATTTATCTTACTTTCATGTTGAGTTATAAAACTCATAGGGAGATTCTCCTATGCATGTTCTTAAATGCAGGCCAAGGTCTCAATGATGATGGTGGCCAACGGTGACGGATCGAACTCGTAGGTGGCTGCACATGGTTATCGAGTCCTTTAGATGATGGATAATTTTTTCCTTTCTTTTTATCATTTGATGTATTAGCTTTCTTTGGACTCCTAAGAAATCATTTATCAGTCTTCCATATATCATGATGTTACTATCTTTGATTTATTAATGATGATTTTAGTTATTCCGCATTTATTGTTATTGAGTTGACCAATCAAAGTCTCATTTTCGGTCAACATGATGTACACGTAAGGATAACCCGTAGCGTTCCCGAAGCGTATTCTGACACGTGGCGGGATGCGATTTGGGGGCGTTATAGAGACAGTTCATTGTATTTTTTTCATTGGGATTAAAAGGAGAAATAAAATATTATTATCTAAGCTATGTAAAAATCCTTAATTTTATTTACATGAGAAATATTTTTTGGGTTGCATTTCTGAACGTTAGTAACAACACGGTCCGATAACGCAACGCGGACTCCACGCTTGCCAAACCATTTATATATTTAGTAGCCACAAGATACATTATACTAATACAATTTTTTTATATCAAAATGGGCTCCATTAACAGCTTCATAATGTTGTCCTTGGCATCTTCATCCGGTTTTCCATACCCGTCACCATGTTGATACACGCAGTGGGCGGTTCTAGCCAAATTGATCGCCACATTCTTCACGTGTTCTTGAATAGTGGAGGCAAAAGACCTGTCCCCGTTTATAGCTCTCCAGTTTGCTCTGATGATTTCTCGGACTTCTTCTCGTGCCTTATTTTCTGAAATATTTTTCTCTCGCATGTAGCATTCAACATATTTCAGTACATCCCCTCTTGCAAGCTCATCCTGTTTGTGTGTATATATGACCGATGTATCATTAATTAAACGTTAAAAACACAAAAAAAGGAGAAAATTAACAAGAAGAATGTTAGTTGCTTATATTTGTAAAATTGAACATTACCGTCGACGTCCCTAGATCATTACAAAGACGAACGATTGCCAAGGAACGCGTCGTGATAATTGTTTGCGAAGGTTTCTAGATCTGCTTGAGACACGTCCTTGCTCGTGCAGCAGGCAACGGTGAAAGCTATGTGGCCTCCAATAGTCATCCAGGCGTTGTCCAAGTATTCCGCAAACTTCGGTGTGTGGCCGTGATAGTACCATTTGGATTCCACCAGATACCTCTTGCATAAATCTAACCACTAATTAAAAAGGATTACCCAAGAGAAAAATATTAGTGGTCTCCAAATGCATGCCAAGTTTGAGTGATTTCAGGTTATTGAGCCATGTATTTCTTACTGCTGCTTTCATGTGTGGAATTACGTTCAACCCCCTCTCTTCTTCATGATCTTGTAAGCCACGTCATTGGACATGTTGTGAAGTGCCAGGAAAACTATCTTCATGTAATCAGGAAGTTGTTTAACCGCATCAACTTCCCATCTGAACGAATCACCATGCACCAAGTTATGCACATAAATGTTAGAAAAAAAACATAAAACTTCATCAACTTGGTACGAATATATTATCAGACGGATTTATAAAGGTGAAAGTTAATTATTATCAACCCTAGATTACTAATACTATAAATATATATATATATATATATATCACCTGTCGATAGCATGAGTGAACAGTTCGAGCTCATCCAACGTTCCGTAGAGATCATAAACGTCGTCGATTGCTGTTATGAAACAGTTCACTTTCGTGATCCCCTCCCTGCACCGACAGCCCAAAAGTAGTTCTCCACAAGTCTATCTCTAGAGAAGGGCAGCTTCTGCCCCATGCCGAGGTCACTCCACCACCTTGTAAATTAATTAACAGTCAATTAAGGATGTCTAGATATTGATGAATAAGATGCTAATTCGATCTACATCGATTCTTGCGGAAGTACGTACCACGAGTGTTGTTTGAGTTCCTCTCTGTATAACTTCTGAACCTCGTTGAAGTCGAGCTTAGCGAGCTCAAGCAAAAGAGGGTCCATGTCAGGTCTCTTTTGGTATGCCTCTATGAACCACCTCGTGTGCAGCCTTGGAATCCTCCAGTTCATCGGAAGGTCCAAGGCATGTGCCACACTCTCTCTCATGCGGGTCTCAAGTGCTGAACCCTGCAGCAAAGCTTTGAGGTGTTGGGTCGTGACTTCTCTGGCTTCATCCAGTGCACTCTCCCCTTCCATTGCGAGATGCGAAGCCTCATACAAACTAAGTACCTCCTCAGTCGTGTAGCGGCGCATGTCGCCCCAGGATCCCTTCTCATCTCTGAAGCGCTCGAATAAATCTGATATGCATGACGAAATATTCAATATGTACTGTTCAATCGCATTCGAAGATGTAGAAAACTTGCAGTAATTAAGAAACAATTATACCAACTACAACTTTCTGAGTCTGTTAATGAGCAAATTTGAATCCTATACATGTGAGTGTGTCACCATCTTCCTGTAGTAAATTATTTACCTTCTTCTTTTTTTTAAGGAATTATTTACCTTCAGAAACAGTGAAACTTTGCTCTCTAAGGAGCCTAAAGAGTACCGACGCAGAACAGAGATCATCTTTCTTCAGTACCGAGTTTGTGCCTTCTGATATTGCCCCATGAATATTCGATAAAGCCTCCCGAATGTCCTTCTTAAAGTGATATGCTACTCCAAGTTGCTGCAAGACATCAATGAGCTCGAGTTGTGCTTTCGTTCCCTTCTCTTCATGCAAGAGCTTGTTCACTCTCTCCTTCAGTAGTGTTATCCTTGCAGCAATTGTCTCCAACTCCTACAGAAAAATAACATGCAAGTAGTGTATATATATATATATATATATGTATATATATATATATATAGAGAGAGAGAGAGAGAGGCGATGCATACACAACCTTGTAAGAGCTGCTTGGTAGTATAATTAGCTTGCCTTCTCTCTGTCTTTGAAGATGCTTGTTCCAGTGTGCAAATGACACGACGGGAACGCACCGGAAAGCCAGGACATCTTAATTTCAGGAACCTTTGCTTCGTCGAGCGACAGCAAATAGAACCGGGAGAGCAACGAAGGTCGAGTTTCAGAAACGACATTTTTAAACTCAACTTTCCGTTTCTTTCCCCGTTCGAGTCAATTAATCTGTGAGGCGGTGATACATTTATGGACCACGTCAATAAATATAGATTGTCCTTTTTGCGCTACTTCTTTTCTAGGATTCCTTTTATTCAATTGACGAGGCGATTCGCGTGGTGTTGCGTAACACGAGAAAACAAACATACGTATTGTTTTCAATTGGCACGTGACCTGTCAATCTCCATGACAAAAACATGCGTGTTATCTTTTCATTACAAAGAGAGCGACACACACGATGAGAAGTTGAATTTATAAACTTAATTAAATATTGATTATTGAATTATTTTTTTAAATCTTCGCTAAATTATCATAATTTTTTAGTCTAATTTTAAAATATGAACTTATCTTATGATATCTTAAACTTTATCGCATTTTCACTTTACTTCTTTCTTCTAATTCTGTTATTTTTTCTGTTATTTTTATTTTTTCATTTTAAAAAAAACTAAAATATCCCTTTCACGCAAGAATTCTTCTCACTTTTAATATTAAAAAGTAATATAAAAATTAAAAAAATATAAAACTTCTACCGGAGGGAGGACATTAATATATAATAACAAATAAATAAAGAACTTATATCTTTTTAGTTTTTATATTATTTTTAAAAGAGAGAAGAGTTCCTTGAAGGACATTTTATTTATAAATGGAAAATAACAAATATTTAAAAAAGTTAACAACATCAAACGAATTGAGTAAAGCGAAAAATGCGATAAAATTTAAGAGTATCGTAAGGTAAGTTTATAATTTAATATTAGATGTAAAAAATCGTGATATACTACAAGAAAATTAAGATTTTTCGGCGAATAATTTTCGACGGAAAGAATTCCTTCGCAATTTGTGACGGATTTTGCGACGGATTGGAATCAGTCAAAACTTCTGACGATCCAAGTCCACAAAAACTAAAAAAATAAATTACGGAATTTATTATACTATTATTTTATTTTCTAACGGTTTGGAACGTCGATATTTTTTACGGCTCCCCATCCGTCACAAGTTTCAACTGTCGTACCCGTCAATAAACAGAAAAATAATTAGTATTTTAATATTATAGTTACCAACCGTTCGGACCATCAGTAATCATAGAAGTAACTAAATATTAAAATCTTATATATCATAATAGATAATATAATTAGTATTTTATTATTATAACTACCGACAGTTTGGATCGTCGATAATCGTAAAAACAATTAAATATTAAAATCTTATATGTCATAATAGATAATATAAATAGTATTTTATTATTATAATTACCGATAGTTCAGACCATCAAAAGTTCTGACGGTTCGAACCGTCGGTAATCGTAAAAATAATTAAATATTAATATCATAATATGTAATATAATTAATATTTTATTATTATAATTACCGACAGTTCGGACTGTCAGAAGTTCTGACGGTCCGGACGGTAATCATAAAAATAATTAAATATTATAATATTCTGACGGTCAAAATCGTCGATAACGTAAAAATATTATTTTATTATTAGACTTCACGACGATCAAAATCATCAATAATTAAAAAATAATCCCGCCACGTTCGCCCACTTTTTTTTCTTTTCCCACTCCCCACTCTCTTTTTCTGCCCATTTATTCACATTCTCCACCTCTCCATTATTTTTCCTCTACTCCCTCTACCTCTTTCATTCTCTCTCCGTCATCGGCGCGACGATTGCCATCCCGGATACTGGCGGTGGCTCTACTCTTTCTCTCTCTCCTCTTTCTATCATCCCGGACGCTGGCTGGCGGCGGATCTTTCTCTCCTCTCTCTCTCTCACTCGTGCTGGCAGTGGATCTGCCACTGGCGACCTGATCCGGCCGCGCACAGCTTGGTTCGGCCGTTTGGCGGCATTATCGGAGGCCTGGCCGGCTGCTTGGCGGCGGGCTATTTTTTTGTATATTAAAAATTCTTTGCGACGGTTGTGGTCGCCCGAATGTTTCGACGGTTGCGGCCGTTGGATCTTTCCGACAGTTGCGATCACCGAAAGTTTCGACAGTTGCAACTACCGCCGAAAGTTTTGACGGTCACGATGATCGCCGAAAGTTTCGACGGTTGTGACCGCCCAAAGTTTCGACGGTCGGGACCACCGGAACTTTTCGACGGTTGCGACGGTCGGACTTTGGAACTGATCCGTCGGAACTTTCGATGAATTTTTTCCAATCGTCGAAATCATTTTGCGACGATCATTTTATCGACGGATCAATTCCGTAGGTAAACCTGTCGAAACCCCTCCTTTCCGATGATTTCGTTCAATTTTCCGACGGACAAAACTATTGGAAAACATCATTTTTATTGTAGTGATAATTTAAGTAAGATTTAAGAATACATTGATTATTTGGTATACTTCTATATTACTAATTTATTAATTATCGGTATCTAATTGAATTTATTATTATATTGTACTTTTCAATCTCCTTCAATTTTGACGTCCTAGTCAAGTTCCCAGTTATGTCATGGATCGGAACGCGAGGAAAGTAATTTGATCGTGAATATTATTTTCATTTGACCGATCAAACTAAGTATTTGAAATTTCTTTCGAAATATACTTTTACCCATCTTTCGTTGTTGATTGTTGTTTACGTAATACACACAAGGCTATAAACTTTACACAACATTTTGAATAATTAAACATCAATAAAATAAAACAAACCATTTAGTTATCATATTATTCACTAGTTATTCTTAAAATTGTTTAATAACCTAAGCTTAATTTTGCCATGGTCACAGAGAGTGGTGGATTACTACTACCAACGGGTCCACCATGCACTTCAAGTTCTGACGGCGCTGATGAGCACATTGAACTATTCATGCGGCTAAGAGCCCTCAACCCAGGCACAATGACACAATTATCAGGGGCGTGATCTACCACTGAGCTAATAGCCTGTCATGTGGCCTCCCAGTGGGAGGTTTGCTATGCCAAAAGTGAGAAAAACTCACCCTTCTCTTTCTTTTTTGCAACCCCATGCCCATCTTGGTTTTCACTTCTCTTGTGATGGACCCGGAAGAGGAGGAATGTGTCAAGTATCCTCTTGGGATCATGTCTTCTTAGGTCTATTCTGGATGTACAATGCTATTTCGGTAGTTATTTTCCATTTGAGTTGAAAAATGCAATCGGATGTTTGGGGCACCGTAAGTGATCAAGGAGTAGTAACTCATATCACAGGAATTTTCTGATTGTTCCAGAAGAAATGAAACAAAAGATAGGGTAGAACTAGGACAGCTATTGTATGGGGTTTACCCAATGCTAGATGCAAAGGCGCATAATAGATCGATACAAACATCAGGTTGTCCCGAAATTCATAATAGAGTCCGACCACAACGATTGAATGCACATCGAAATTTTCGACGACTATGGCCGTTGGAAGGTCATCTTTTTTTAACATCACGTGTGGCCGGTAACATTCTTATGTCATATATTATAGATATATTATAATGTAATATAATAAATGTGAACATTCGACATTATTATATATAAAATATTCATTTGGAATATCGACGGCTCCAGCCATCTGAAACCTTACAATATAATATTACACATAATGTCATATTAAATTTGAAAATATATTATGTTAGATTTCAATTCCGACGGTCTAAATTGTTGGAACTTTCGACGGAGTCGTACTCGTCAGAAGTTTCGACAGCTCGGACTGTTGAAACTATTATGATATTATATAATAAGCATCGGTAATCAAATTTCTTGATATAATATATTAATTTAGATTTCAACGGCTATAGACAGAAGTTTTGATGACTATGCTCCTTGAACCTTTCGGCGATTTGTTGATCATTGAAAGTTTTGACGGGTGTCGGAAATTTTTTCGTCTCTTGTTCCGAAGGTTTCGCCCAACCATCACAAAGACCGTGGGAAATTCCAAATGATATGCTGTCATCAGAAATAATCCGTCGGTAATACACATTTTTCTTATAGTCACTCTTGTTACAAACCTATTCAACCTGGTAGCTCTTCGAACACCAAGAATGAAAGGGTATTCGAGTAGGTAACACTACAACAGATATGGCTTTTAGCCATAAATTAATAATCACAATATTTTAGTTTGTGGTAATAATCATATCTTATAGTCACGATTATTATTTTTGTAAGTATTGATGAGTTTGTAGCCACAAATAATTTATATTGTGACAATAATGGTTTAGCAATTGTTATGAAGATTTATTTTGTGACAAATAATATAAGTAATTTCCACAATTTTTATTTTCATAATGAATTATATTCTTTATCATCAATATTGGCCACAAAAAATTCATAACTAATTATTAAATGCAATATTATGTATTTGTTACATTTTTAAAATTTGTGACAAATGATATGTAAGATCTTTATAAAAACTTAATGATATGTTTTGTTGATAAAATTACATTAATAAGTGTTCTTACTTTACATTGAACTTAAATAAAGTTGTACGATTTAATTAATCACCTAAGTTGTTTGAATAATAATTATTAAGGTTGACTTTATGACTCGATAAGGGTTAGTCAGCTAAATTAAGTCAATAACAAGTGAAATAATTTGAAGCATTTGGATCAATTAAAGTTTATGCATGAGGCATGCTTTGATTAATACCACATGCACAAGTCATAGAAAAAGATGTTGGGTATATATGGGAACATGTCATTGACTTAGTAGGATGTATTTTTATAAAACTGTACGGGCCGAAGCCCAAAGAGAAAAATATCTTATGTAAGTACAAGAATGTTACATATAGTATCAGAGTCAAACTGTGTGGGCTAAGGCCCAAAGCAGACCATAATATCCTAGGCAAGTACAAGAAGCTGCCTCCGCGCAGCCACAAATATAATTAGCCGTAATATGCTTGTAGAAACAAAATATGCTAATAGCCACAAATATAATTAGCCATGAAAGTCAATCGCCCACGAAACTTCTGTTGTCAATATCGAAGTACTTACCACGAATGATGTCATTATCTACATTTGTTAATATTTAATACTTACATAAATATTTGTGGTTACTATGATAATTACAACCATAAAATAATATTTGTTGCTATTGATCAGTTGCAACGCCATCAATATCCATGAGTTGCTGCCACAATTTTATTTGTGACTAATAATTTATAATCACGATATTTGAGCTTATATCCACGAAATAACTTGTAACTATAAATCAACTTTGTTATAGTGTAACACTTCCTTGTCCAATTTGATTGTGGACTAATCATATTTAGTTCTTAATAATAAAAAATCGAAATTAACTATCTGGATACATCTCTTATGTCTCAGCATTCATATCAATCATTTAAGAACTTAGGTACTTTTTTTCCTCTAATCTACACTTCTTTTATAACATATCAAAAAATTAAAATTTAATTTAATTACATTTAATATCTAGCTTTTAGTTACTTAAAAATTATATTTCTTCCCTCAATTGACTTAATCTTTTCAAGGGTAGCATAAGTTGTGTGTTAACAAATAACATTTTTCATGTGTATGAGACTATTTTTATCTTCTAATTGACATTTGGCGGTCTAAACTGTAACGCTTCGAAATCAAATCCCGCCACATGGAGAAATCTCCTTTTTTGTTGACCCAAATGGTGAAAAAAAGTGACACGTAAGAGAAAAACTTAATAATAAAATATTACAACAAATGAATATGAGAAATGCGAAAGTTGAAATAGATAAAAGTACATCAACTTTGGCATATAAAAGTCTGTGCCATAATACAACTCAATAGGTCCCATACATCATCCAAATGCAACTCCATCGATAAAAGAAAAGAAACTCCATCTAAATTATGTGCACACGCCACCAAGCTGTAGTCGCCGTACACACATCAATCGGGCTCACAAGCATCTCATGTACATGTGGGGATCATACATGGGAGAAAGTTTAATCATTAGCAATAAGCTAAGTGTGAATTCGTATAGGTCATAAGATAATCCATTAGAATAAGCATGAAATAATCAATAAGATAAGATGAAGATATGATAATAAGTCAAGAGGTCATCTTGGTTTCATGTCATTTCTTTCATTTCGTCTACATATTCATAATCATAGTTCATGTTCAGTTCATGGTTCGTGTTCATGTTTATAAGGACAAAGTCCTCATATTTTATCTTACTAATCCTATCTTTTATCACTTGGATCAATCAAGGTTGTAGAAAGCAAAGGTGGCTTCGAATCATATTTAAGTTCGTATCAATCAGGTGGACAAAAACTAGTCAAATTAGGTGATTTAGGTTAAGGACGTATTCTTTTTGTCCACACATCGGATGCTCAAAAGGTTGAGCGGTCGTCTATTTGGCGAGCATTCAATGGTTATCCAGAAGAGTATCGGACACCCGTTTCATGAGTTCATCGATCTATCAAAAATGGTACGATCATTCATTTTGAGTTCATCTTTCGGCTGCTTCGTCATATATGATCGATCGACCGTACAGTGTTTCGTCATCCATTATAGCATAAGAAAGTTCTTGAACTTTTGATCGAGAATTTCGATCGGCTGAAACTTGACTTGTGTCCGCTGGAGCCAGGTCCATCTTCCTCGGTCGATCAGGGATAATTTTCCCATCCACCGTCGAAAGCTTTTTCAACATTCGGTCGCTCAAAATAGTATTAGTCGACTGACTGGTTGTCATCGCCATTTTTTAGTCTCGATATTTTCCAATTCGGTCGTCCGAAGGAGTTGATGCGTTGTAATTGTAACAATAAAATTTTCTAGCAAGTGCACTAGTCGCTCAAGTAATATAGTAATAGGAGTAAGAGTGTCGAACCCACGAGGAATATTATTAATTCAATATCTGAATCTTTAAATTAATAAGAGAGGAAAAACATGGATTTTGAAAATGATTTTTATAAAATAAAATAAAGAAAATAAAATAAATATAAGATAGTGGTGTTGAAGTTAGGCCTTAGGATGAAAATAAATCAGGATAAATATTTGAACCATGAAAGATAAATTTAATCTTTAAAGATGGATTAGAGTCTCCCTAAAGTAATCTAACATGATTAACTTGTGGTCTCCACGACTGGCATCCCTCAATCTAATCATATAGAACTATCTTAATTTAATAAGAATTGAAGTCTCCACGACTGGTACCCCCAAAATCATATTAAAATTAAGATGCATTAAATTGAATTCTCTAAACTATTAATCACTCCACAAACTGGTATAGATTAATAGACCACACAAACTTGATTCTCCACACACTAGTTATCAAATTTATGTCAATTATTAATTCCAAATAAAATCAATTATAATTAGTATAATAAATTCTGAAATTAAACACTCCACAAACTGGTATAGCCTAATTCAGAAATTCAATTAACTAACATAAAAGCATTAAGCACAATTAATAATTGATCAGAAAAGATTAAAACAAATAAAATGGGGTCCAAACATTTCCCTTCAATTAATAATCTCCTAAAATAATAATCCTAAAAACATGGAGTTCGTCCTAGAAATTCTGAAGAGATAATAACAAAATAACAATAATAATCGAAAGAATTACACCCAAAATAGAAGTAGAGCTCTCGAATTGGGCAGACAGTCGGGCAGCCTCTCGGACTAGATCAGGATCGCGATCAACCTTCAGCCATCGCACCTCTCTCCTCTTGGTCGTAGCCTGCAAAGCTCACGACTCGCCGTGAAAGAAACCTGAACTTCAGAGCACCAATTGAAACGATGGATTCTTCACGTATTTATAGGGTGCGGACGGCCTTCAATTTGATCTCGGCCGTAACATTGTACGGTTGTCTTTAAAATTTATGAGATAAACTCGGCCAAAGATAAATCCTTTTATCATTACGCCCAAAGATAAATCTTTCTTATCTTTACTCCTTCATATATCTTGTTACGCCCAAGGATAAACTCGGCCAAAAGAATGATTTTATTGCCATTACCCCCTCCAAATCTCGGTCGTAAGGAATTATTTTATCTTTACTCCCAAAGAGATAAAATTTCTTTTACTCCCTCCAAATCTCGGTCGTAAGGAAGGAACTTATCTTGTTACGCCCAAAAGATAAAATCAATTAATTGTTACACCATTCATCTTCATGCCATTACGCCCAAAAGATAAAATTCCATTTATCTTTACACCCTTTAACTCTCGGCCGTAACAAAGAATTTAAACTTGTTACTCCTTTTGAATCTCGGCCATAACGACTTGGGTGTAAAGCCAAATCTCGGCCGTAAGAAATAATTTCTTTGAATTTCGGCCAAGATTCGAATTTTCCTGCAAAATAATTATCCAAGTTTAGTTAATCCATCCACAATTAAAATATTTAGAGAATTTAATAATTAAAATTGATAAATCCGGAATTATGATTAAAAGTGACTAAAAATGATGCATGTCATGATCAAATTACAGGAAATTTAATTAAAATAATTAACTAAAATATGTTGTATTTTGCATGCATCAGGAGTTTCAAACCTTTTTTTCTTGTCAAGATCGGCCATCCGATCCAGTTTTGGATGTCTGAATCCGACATCCTGAGGGTTTAGATCAACCATTTAATGAGTTTTCAACATAGCAAAGATATAAATATATACTAATATTATTCTACTAACATGCTCGATTCAAAAGCAAAGATTTTTACATGATTCAGTCCACTTTATCGTCTATCTTTCAGAATTAACAATCTTATTTTGTTTGGACATTAACTTATCATCAACATACTTCTAATCCTTTTCAATCAAGTTAAAACTTATGATATCAAAATCATTCTACAGTAAATGATGCTCTTAGATGAATCGAATAACTTTAAACATGGATCTATCATATAGCAATCATAACTTCATTTAAATCAATCATAAAAATAATCTCAATAATCATTTTTCCAAGCATAATTGATCATCGTTTTGTAACAGAACCTTAAGGCATACATACTACCCATCTAGCATAGTTCTTATGTCCAACAAGATCCTTAAAACATGCAAAATTCGTCTGGAACAATCCCATGACCCAGATCTTGAAACCACACTTGTTTCAAATGATTCTTCCGGTTGAGCCTTCGGTGGATCATCCTAGTCGCGTCCTCCTCATGCTGCTACGTTGCTCGTGCATGATGTACCTGTTGGTGCATCTTCATTGTCCTCTGGCCAACACCAAAGGAGAAGAGCAATAACGGACCGAAAATGGAGAAAGAAAATGAAATGAAGAAGAAGAGAGGAAAGAGGAAACAAGAGAGCTTTATGTCTTTCATGAAGTTAAGTCTTTGGGGATTTCATGATCTTTTGGATCCCCATGATTATGGTGGAGGGAGGTTACGAAATCCTCAGACATTATGAGGGTATAATGAGGGAGAGAGATCAAAATTGATGTTGAATTATTGCTGGTTATTCTTTCGGACGCCAGAATGGATTTCAATCGTACGGTCGTGCATCGCATGAGTTGACGACTCATCGCGATAATGAGCGTCCGATAGTCCAACGTCAGAAATAAGAAAATTTTAAATTTTATGAAAATTTTTGTGTGTTACTTAAATAGTCTCGAAATCAAGTTAGAGAAATTACTGTTACTTCTTGATCATGGTTTATGACTCGGGCATAGTTTAAAATGGAAACTGCCACAGTTTTTATGTGCACTTTGCACATCATTACACGTCAATATTGCATTTGTCATTGGTCATCATGCTCTATCACGGCCCTTGTTACAAGACATTAAAGGATTATCATAGCCTTGGAAATACATTGATTTCATATTTCTAACTTTATTTTGACTTTAATCTGAGTGCACTTTGTTTTATAGCTTTGTTCTTCTTTCTTGTGTGTCTTTGATAATATATAAAAATACATTAAACTTCGATAGATTTGTATTTTTAAAAAAATAAAATCTAATAAAATGATGCATGTTATAACAACATTTTGATATCGTCATTATCTTATGCAATATCATTTTCTCTATTTTACATTGTGACCTCCGCTTAATATTGTACTTTGTCAAATGTGTGCTATATTTGAGTAAATTTTAAGTCCAATTTGTGTGATGGAAATGTATCTATTTTTAAATTTTAATTGTCATGAATACAACAAAATGTAATCAATTTTGTTTTTCCTTATTGATCAGTTAAGTTGTCGTTAAAGATATCAACAAGCAATAATTTTTTGCCAATAAGTCATTTTAACGATCAAAATATTGGCCGCTGAAATAGGGCAAAAATTTATTACTATGGTCAACAAATCTGGTCATCAATAATCACCTTATGTTTAATGTCGAAGTGAGTGGTCGCTATAAACATCTAGGAAGAAGGCCGTCAATAATTTTAGCAACCAATATTTTGCTCGTGGTTAACAGTTTTGATGATGGGATCCTTTTCTCTATCATTATTGTTCTTTAATGGTGGAACTTATAAGATGATCAGAATTTGCCATCATTGATTTGAAATACTGACTGATTTTCCTCCTACAACGGCCAATTTTCCATTCATTAAAATCCAATTTTCTTGTAGTGATTCCTTCATCAATCCCATCATTGACAAATACCACACCACCCAAATCAGTTACCCCTTCATCTCCATCTCACAATGAGCAAATGTTTTAGCCACAAACTAAAGTCCCCCCACAATATGACCTTACCTCCCCATTTGGCGGCATCCCCGTCTTCCTCCACACCTTATGTTACTCCCAATCATCGCCCTATCTCTACACTCATATCATAGCCTCATAAAGTCTAGTTCAAGAACATCGCACAAAAATGTTAGTACGAGAAACTTTCAAATTGGTCTACCATGGTCACAAAATTTTTCGATTTTGATGTCCTCAATACTCATCCGCCTTTCTAATTTTGATATCCTCACCACCAAAATGGACGCCATGGAGTTCTTTTTCAGCTCCTACATTCCCCACCTACCCATCCATTGTACCCCATCTACCCATCCATTGTAGTTGATTTTTTTAGGACCTATAAGAAATTGGGTAGACTATATACTCGCCATCCCCCTCACCCTAAGACATAAAAGCTCAACCTAAGATGTTCTTTTTGGAGAGTGCCCACATGAGCACCGCGCAAGTACAGCGCGAAGCGCGCAAGCGTGAACGCGGACCGTGCTCTAGTGCACGCGGACCGCGTCACATGCACACGGACCGCACACAAGCACGCGGACCGTGTTCTCGCGCAGATCGCGCGATCTAATATTTGCGCCGAGAGAAAAGGAATCTGCGCAAACACATCATCACGCGCAATGGATGCGCGTGATGCATTCTGCCTAACTTATTTCCAAGTCTTCCTACCCTATAAAAGGGGACCCATACCATAGGTCCCAAATATTCTTTCGCAGAGGTTCGTCCAGAAGTAGTTGTGTTGTGACAAATAGTTCTGTTCTCCTGAAGTTCATTTCTTGATCCCGCGGTGGAAGTGCGTTCGTCAAAAATTCGTGAAAAAGCCCCGACGATTCACTTCCGCTGTAAGAGGTATTCCGAACCTCTAAAATTTATATATGTTATAAATTCCAACATTGGTATCAGAGCTTTTTTACATTTTTCTCAAACTCGTGATTGCGCCGAAAAACTAATATTCGTTATTATTTTTATGATCTACGCACCTAGGTTGTATGACCACAACCAAGGGACAAAGTAGAGTTTGTCATCAGAAATATATTATGGATGAACTTAAACCATAATATATTTTTCATATTTATTTTAATATTTTTGGTGATTTTTTTGAATTTTTTTCTACATCTATTGCAGCAAAAAAAAACTCTTACAACAGGCACACGACCCGTTGGAAGGCCCAGTTTGTACAAAGGAGTTGCACATATGAGAAGTGACAAATTGGTCTGGCAGAGAGGCCCAATAAGTAGTTTTTTTTTCTGATTTTTGCCAGATTTTAAAATATTCAAAAAATAGAAAATATCTATTATAAAATCATGAAAAATTAGAAAAAAATTGTTTTTTCCTTAGAAATTTTTGTGTAATATTGCATGCAATTTAATGTTATCAAGAGAAAATCATTTGTTGATTTAAAACATTAAATTAAAGGATTAGATTTGCATGTCAATATCAAATATTGCCTAATAAAATGTGTTATCATGCATGAAATAAATATTTTTGTTTATGTATGTCATAATGATATTTATTTCTGTGATTAAAATTTTGACTGTGTTAAAATTAAAATTGGTATGTCCAATCTTGTTAAGCATGATAATTTGCCTAGAATTTCAAATTAATTTGAAATTGATTAAATTGAAATTAATTCCTTTTGTGAGAATAATTAAAATGGCAATATTAATTTTGGCTATGTGCAGAAATACATGTTCATGCAAGCCTATAATAAAATAATTAGTTGGTCTAATTATACAAACTATAGGTAATGATGCGTAAAATGATGTAGCAAAATAAAATAGCTAGCAAGTGCACTAGTCGCTTAAGTAATATAATAATAGGAGTAAGAGTGTCGAACTCATGAGGAATATTATTAATTCAATATCTGAATTTATAAATTAAAAAGAGAGAAAAAATATGGATTTTGAAAATGAATTTTATAGAAGAAAATAAGATAAAGATAAGATAATGTAGTGGTGTTGAAGTTAGGCCTTAGGATGAAAATAGATTAGGATAAATATTTGAACCATAAAAGATAAATTTAATCTTTAAAGATGGATCAGAGTCTCCCTAAAATAATCTAACATGATTAACTTGTGGTCTCCATGGCTGGCATCCCTCGACCTAATCATATAGAACTATCTTAATTTAATAAGAATTGAAGTCTCCACGACTGGTATCCTCAAATCATATTAAAATTAAGATGCATTAAATTGCATTCCCTAGACTATTAATCACTCCACAAACTGGTATAGACTAATAGACCACACAAACTTGATTCTCCACATACTAATTATCAAATTTATGTCAATTATTAATTTTAGATATAATCAATTAAATTAGTATCATGAAATCTGAAATTAAACACTCCACAAACTAGTATAGCCCAATTCAAAAATTCAATTAACTAACATAAATGCATTAAGCACAATTAATAATTGATCAGAAAAGATTAAAACAAATAAAATAGGGTCCAAATATTTCCCTTCAATTAATAATCTCCCAAAATAAAAGATATTAAAACATGGAGTTCATCCTAAAAATATTGGAGAGATAATAAAATACATATGAACTTCAGAGCACGAATTGGGATGACGGCTTCTTCACGTATTTATAGGTGCAAACAGACTTCCGACCGTAACATCGTACGGCCGAATTTAATTTCGTGTGATAAAACTTGAGTGGCTTATGATTCTATCCACTTTGACGTTTGATCCTCTGTAAATCTCGGCCACAAAATCTGGTTTGCGCCCAAGGATTGCTTAATGGCCGCTTGATAAATTGGTTAAGGATAAAATATGGATACTTTTTCGACCGATATTCTTGATACGAGTGATGTTTTGCCCAAGATTAGTTAGAGTTCTCAGCCGATACGGATAAAACTTTGGATTTCGTGGCCGATAATGGAGTTCTCGACTGATAATGGATAAAACTTAGAGTTAAGGATAGATCTTTGGTGATTTATCAGTCGATATCTCCATCTCTACAATGTTTTGGGCCCTTCTTCTTTGTATCTCGGCCGATAACCACTTATGATGGTACTGGCTAATGATAGCCATGCTTGATTAATGATGTCACATTACGCCCAATAATCTCGGCCACAAAAGAACAATTCTTGTCATCTCGACTTGTCGACTTGTCGACTCGTCTGTAAAATAATTATAGAATTTAAGTCAATTTATTCAAAAATTAAAATATTCAGACAATCAATAGTCAGACTACATAAATCCGGAATTATTAGTAAAAACGACTTAAAACGGTGCATGACATGATTAAATTACAGAAAATTAACTAAAATAATAATCTAAAATATGTTATATTTTGCATGCATCAGGTAATTAAAGAATACATAAAACATAGGTAATTCTTTTGTAGAACTAAGACACCTTGAAATTCAAATATTGTCACAATAACCAATGTCTTTCTGTTGAGTGGTGCGTGACCCGAAATGCATGTCTAGAAAGGTTCCGAGGAACTGGCCTGGTGCATGGTCAATGCAATCTCCAGAAATAGGGTTGATGTGTGACAGTGGGAGCACAATTTTTTTCTAATGTGATGTCGAGACGAAGGATAGTGCGCGGTTATTTAATTGGCATCCCTCGGGGAAGAGCTCCCATTGCACTAGTCCTGATTGTCCTAGTCATATTAGAAATAATTTGGTACACCACACGAAATGAATTTCAGTGATTTTGAATTATAAGTTGATTCAAAATTCAAACATTTAGATTAATTTTGTCGCATTTTTAAAATAATGAATGATAATACTTCTTGGAGATAGTGGAAGATGAGTGGGAGTCTAACAGCCTCTCGATGCCACTACTTCATGAATATTGTTATTTCATTTTTTTATATTATTTGTGGACAAAATTCTAACATTCATAACACTGATTTCTCCTATTTTTGTGACCAAACTAGACCATGGGTTCCAGAACAATAATTGCCGACTTGAACAAGAATGAAAAACTCAATGGCGACAATTATAATATTTGGCACCGCAAAATATCTTCTAGAAGAACAAGAGGTCGTGGAGACCATCAACCATGTTGTCAATGAACCTGCACCTAGACATAATGCCCAATGCTAGAGGGATATGGAGGCATATCAGGTCTGGACCAAAAAGAATCGTATTGCTCGCATTACGTTGCTGAGCACGATGAGTAATTCCCTCTTGTGCGAATTCGAAGTCTATAAGACAACATTCAAAATGTTGGCGGCGCTCAACAATAAGTATGGGGTCATCACGACCACCAAACGAAGGATGCTCACGGTCAAGTTTGACTCTTATCGGAAGCGACCAAATAATATGATGAGGGAGCATATTCAAGAGATGTCTAACATGATCCGTGAACTCAAAAGTGCGGGACAAGTGCTCGATGATGAGCAACAGGTGCAAGCTGTGATCCGCTCTCTTCCAAAAACTTGGGAACACATGCGTTGTAATTTGATGCACAACGAAGGTGTCAAAACTTTTGACCAAGCTGTTCGCCACATTGAAATGGAGGATGAGGCCCTTCGAGCCGTGAATCAATCCTCTGAAGTATTAGTTGGTGACAATGGTTGACAAAGAGTTGGTTCCCAATCCAAGAGAAAAAGGTCGCATAAGTCGCAACCAAATAAAAAGAGCGAAGATGTTGGACAGAAGAAAGCCCAAGGCCACCAACACAAATGTGGAAAACGTGGCGGCAAGGTATACATGAATAAAGTAAAGTGCTATAATTGTAGCAAACGTGATCACTTTGCTCGTGATTGCACTGAGCCAAAGAAGGTTTGTCCTGACCACAATTCTCTTTCTTATGTCTCAAGTTGCGCCGTAATTGCTAAAACTCATCCTTCATGGATTGCGGATTCAGGAGCCACCGACTATGTAGCAAGAGAACGCGGGACCTTCGTGGAATTTCGCCGAATAAGTGCGGAGAGCAAATGGATTTACGTTGGAAACAACAAAAGAGTTGAAATTAAAGGTATTGGATCGTGCAAGTTAGAACTTCGAGAAGTAATCTAAATTACATCAATTGTCCACGGCAAAAATTGGATCATCAATGCCTCTGATGAATAGGAGAAGTAATCTGACATCGAGAAGTAATCCTAGAGGCTCATGTTTTTTACTCCTCACCTGAAGCCCAATATCCAAAAGTGCTCCATCCTAGCATACCAAGAAAGGAAGATTATGCCATGAACCTTTCCATTCTCAAGAAGAACAAAGGACAACTATTCCACCCTCACCAATGCAGCCGTCTCCACCATCACCTCTTGCCTCCATTATGCTAGACAAGTATATTACTCTCGTCCTTGAACAAAAACTGATCAAACGCCTTATTCTATAGAAATGAAAGCTGCAAAATGAATAAAAGTTAATCTAGGACACACTGACTACCCAATCTAAAATTTTGCATAGTATTGAAGCCAAATTGGGTGATCAACACTTAGGATAGTGTTGAATTTAAATTTGGAAGAATCAGTGGTACATTTCTCATTGTCATATCTCTAAAGTATACCATTTCTGTTTGCTTTATTACCTATAATCATAGCACAAAATTGTCATGCGTTATTTCTCTTTTCAAGTTATAAACTATGCATGTGCCACTTAGAAGCAACAAATTTTGTCTCTCTCTCTATGGATTTTCTTACTTGTTCTCGGGTATTAATTAAGAAGCATTATGAGCATTACCTATGACCATTGATCCCTAGAATCACATGTTCTTTTAGCACCCCTGAAGAGTAATATGAAAACTTTTGTCAACCCTAGTGATGCCAAAATTATGATGATATGTTTGACTCTTTTCAGAACTCTTCTGTAGTCCCAAATTCCTATCCAACTTCATTTACTTAAACTCACTACAACAATTTTCACCTTTGCTGACATTTGCATAAAAGGAAAAAGTCACCAACATTTAAGACATTCGGTAACAAAGTAATAGATGTCACTAATAAATAGTAATTAGTGACATCTAATTAATTACAACTAGTGCATCTGTGGTATTAAATATAAAACCTCCTATTTAAAGTATTTGAATCCAAACTATTTATTTTTCATATCTAAAATAAAACCAGGCCAAACTTGTTCCATTCTTTATTTTTACAAATTTTCTTTCCCTTCACTCAGCGGCCAGTGGACTACCCCTTTCTCTCCCTCTCGTCCGTGGAATTGGATTCACCGCTCTTGTCTACCTCGCTCGTCGATTCTGATCTGCCGCTCACTGGTTTGTTATCTACCTCTATTCGTCGGTGCCACATCTTCTCCATCAGTCCGTTGGCCAACTCACCTCAGCGGTCGGCCATCTTCTTTCGCAGTCACATCCTCATCATTTGCTATTTGTTCTCCCTTTCATTTTCCAAAGGATTTTGGGGGATCTTTCAGCTTGCAACAGGTGCTCGCGATACTCCCAGGAGAAGTTGCGATGATGCATCACAACCGTTCTACAGAGAGCTCGCTAGAGAGATGCCACATCTGCGCCTTTCTCAAATATTTGATACTATTTCATTTGCATTTTGTAATTTTTACAGATAATCTGCAGATTTGGTAGTTTTGTCTCTATTTAATTAAAATTTGAGGGGGTTCTATATTAATGGATCAAGGATTTCTTCTTCTCTCTTTCAGGTGGAGATTTTTTTTCTTAAGAACTGCTAGTCGGATGGTTTGATCGAATTGGAGAACTGCTAGTCCAAATTGTTATTGTAGGTCTTCATTTTATTTGGGATTGGAAGATATGAGGGTCTTAGTTTTGTTGCCCTTTCTGTGTGGAGATGTTTCAGTAATTTTTTAAGTAAAATTTGGGCCCCAAGGATGTGTAATTGACTATTTTGTAAGCACAAGGACCAACTAAGGCATTGGCCACTCTCGTCAATTTAAATGAGGTGTGTTGAATTTCAGCTTTCATATTTGTTTTATAATTCCATATAAGTTTGCCAGTGTATACATAATACTGCTTAGAAAATCTTTGTAATGTTATTTTTTTTATATGCATATTACATATAAGATAAATGTGTCCATATAGTTTGAATTATACCCATGCTACTTTAGAGAAATGGTGGAGACGTCCCCCAAATGCAACCAACCCGGTAGTCTTTATCTCACTCTCAAGGTTAGTAATGAATTCACATTGAAAAATTTAAATTATCTCTTTTTTCACTACAAATTTATTGTCATTCAATCAGTAGCACTTGAGTTCATGAATTAATAACTTTTATTGTTTGGAAAAAGAGTTCTTCATTCTTGATTATGGATGGTCACTAAATTTAAATTTGCATCTATCTGGTCCTTTTGGCAGGAATTTAACTTGGAGGCAATGCATGATAATTGAAGAATTCGTGAATGGAAACAAGAACAACACTAAAAGTTGCCTCTTTGGATAGTGCTTTAGTTGGATCTCATCTATCTTTTCCATTTTGTTCATGTTGAACATTTAATGTTTTTCACTGTTGTAACAGAGCATATCATATGTTTTGTTTCATTGATCATTTGTCCTGATGGACATCTATATTTTCCATTTTGTCCAATTTCAAATTTTTATATTTAAAATTTTATTTTCCTTGTTAAATAAGGAGATAGTGAAATTCTGTAGTGAATGTTTATAAGTGGCAATTGGATGGTGTTCATTGTATCTTTAGGACAAAGATCACCATTATGAATCATTTAAATGTGTTATCTATCACTTAATTATTTTTAAGTTATATTTAAATGTGACCAACTATTTTTAACTTTTAAATATTATCAAAGTATCATTCTGACATTTAATCATTCACAATCACCCTTTAAATATCAAAATAACTTTTGTGGCGTTTAAAATGTTACAAATGACTATTCTTTTGTAATATTTATGTGTCATAAATGATTGGTGATGTTTAAGTAACTTTTGAGATTTCTTATTTGACATTTTGTGACCTTTAAACGTCACATATTTATAATTATTCGTGACGTTTAAATGTCACCAAACATTCGACGTTCCGTGACGTTTAAACATTTGGTGATGTTTTTTAATTGAACGTCATCCCATACTTTCTGTAACTTGCTTTTTGAGACATTTGCAGGGTGACGTTTAATACATGTTACTGATGGTCTTTTGTGACGTTTAATTAAGTTATGGTAGCATTTAATAAACATCGCTGAAATTCATATTTGTTATAGTGACTATATATTTTTTCTAATGTGAAGGAAGCTTGAAAATTGATCGAGTTACGAAGATTATTTATGTCTCTTGTAATTACCATTTTTCTTTAATAAATAATCCAAATGCCCCACCAAAGCATTTTCGGAAGAAATGGAAGGGAGGGTTGTTGAAATCCTCTTCACCCTCAATAACTACTATGTTTTCCTCTCATTTGAAAGAATAAGAATAGTATGTCATACTAAGCATCTCTACCACCCAAGTCAGGTATTGCCGAAAGAAAGGCAAGGAACATGTTGAGAAGAATAATATAGACTTTGAAAGATTTTATGATATGTTGCGATTATATTTCATTTCTCTTCGATGTGCTTATTTGAACATGATGGCTAAATGCATTTATTATTTAATATCAATGCTGAAAAGGAACCATTCTCATAACTTAGTTATGATGTTAATACATTAAACTATATGAGCATTATCTCTCCTATATTGATTCATGCATACTACCTACCTTCTTGACTGGCGCAATGATGGTATTATTATTATTATTATTATTATTATTATTATTATTAACATCATCATCATCATCATCATCATCATCATCATCATCATCATCATCATCATCATCATCATCTACGTGTTGTATTAAAACTTTAAACCTGGAAGACTTGTTGTAGATGTATCTCAGTCTATAGTGTCATGTCATTTAATTCATAATTATCGAGCTTGTGCATTTATATACTTTTTATTTTCAAGTTTCACACTTACATTTCAAAAATGTAATATTTTATTTTATAAATATTCTATTGATATGACATCTTTCTTGACTTAAGATGTTTGGTATTGGAAATTCTACCCTGATCCCTAAACAAACCTTGATGACCTGATTTTCAAGGTGGAACTATGTTACCTTTTTGTGGTGGAACTAGGGTTTCACCCATGGTTCCACTTTGATGCTATTTATTTACGTTTCTTTATTTGACATTGGTGCGTAGAATTTATAACAAATAAATTTGCTAACAAGTGCACTAGTCATATCAAGTAATAAAGTGCAGAGTAGAATGTCGAACTCACGAAGAACTAGTTAAATCTAATCTATCTCAATAATTTACTACGAGAAGAAAAAGGTTTTGTGGTGAAAATAAAAAATTGAAGGTGTAAAAAATAAATGATAAACAAATAAAAGAAATTAGTGTTGAGACTTGGAAATTATAGATGATTAATGTAAAGATAAACATGCATGATCCTTTGTAATAGTTGAGTTATAATAGAAAATAATAACTTCAATTCTTAAGACAGATTAAGAGTATCTAAAATATTGATCTCTCAATACGAGTAAACTAAACTATCTTAACTTCTAATAAAACTAATAATCGCAAAGAATGAGTCAATTATTAATTTTACAGAGAAGAATTAAGAGGCATGAGTATGCATCTCCTACACTATTATTCACCTATAAATCTGGACAAAATAATAGATCGTACGAAATTCGGCACAAACGACGAGTGACAGAAAATGTGTTATGTATGCTTCAACTTAAAAGTAAAAGATCAATTATCAAAGTAATAATAATTACTAAAACTAATCACTCCTACAAATTTGTAATCTAATATCAAAAATCAAATCACTTATCAAAAGGCAATGAACTCAACATGTATAATTAAAAGAAATCGAAAAGTTTAATTAACTCAACTAATAACAATGTTCAAACAGTTTTCCTTCTTTAAAATAATATAAAAAGCTCTATTATAGAAATAATAAACTATAAAAAATTAAGTAAAAGAGAATCCAAATAAAAGATAGAAGAAGAATTCTCAGTCTTTGGAACCTCTGAACGTTGCACAGCACAACTGACGAGTTACTGCGTAGCTTTCTCCTTCGAGTGATCTTCACGCTTCGAAATTCATCCTCTGCAATATGGCAAGGGCTCCCAGGCCTCAAGAACCCCTTTTTTCTTTCCAAGGGCCTCTATTTATAGCATCTAGATGTCACGAGGGTTTTGGTGAAATTTTAATTTGATTCGAAATCTTTTCATATTAAAATAAGTAAATTTAGAATAAACTTCGATAGATCTTTAAAACCATCTAAAACTCTTTCAAATTGGAGTAAATATGTTTCATAATCATCTCTAAGGCTTAGGATAAAGTTTGGTTTTGATCTGGACTTAAAATTCACAAAAAAAAAGTCGAAGAAATTTTGAAAATAGCTTTAACAATGCTTTTCACGGCCTGTAATACTAATTTCACGATCCTAATAGTGTCCAAATCAGAGTAAAAGTGCATGGCTAATTATATGTTGCATTTTGCATGCATTATACAACTTCATTTTTTTTCTTTTTAACCTTTTTTGTTTTCTTTTTTGATCTTGCTTATATAAAATAATTTATTTATTAAATATAAAATAGTTATAATAAAGGATTAATTTGATATTATTTATTACTTGTCATCTTATTAAAAATTTTAATATTTTATTAAATGTAAGTTATTTAAAAATGATTTTTCATATTTAAATAATATATTTTCATGAATAAATTTAATTTATACATTTATTTTAATTATTTAATAAAATTATAATTTATATATATAATAACTATTTTTGATTTAAATATTCACTAAAAATTAATCCATCACATCTATTTTTTACTATCACATCAACTTACTTGATTCCTTATTACATTTCACTCTTTCCAAACACATCCGAACTAATCTATCAATTCAACTATTCACGAAGAACTTGAGAAGAACTACTATTCTATTTCCAAACACATCCTTAGAGTGAGCAAGCATGGTGCCAATGGAAGTTCCATCACTTGGGTATTTGGTAGATGAATAAATGGGTTAATAATAATGACAATTCCAAACATACTTTAGAACAGGGTTTAATTAATCTTTTTGGAAACCAACTCAAAATCAACAAAACCACATTTTTTGCAATCATTACAATGAAATAGTAGTTTTTATTGATAGCAAGAATAGAACTATTTCCCCTTTTATTTATTTTTTCAACTACAATTTAGATTTTATTCACCTTATTCCAATAACAATTTAAGTAAAAGAATAACTTATTTTTTAAAATAAATAAGAATACATATTCTATCTTCTTATTCTTCTAAAACTTATTCACAAATGAAATTCCCCTAGGAGAGATGATAGACAGCTGGAGTTCATGAAATAGCCAGCCACATATCTTCATATATTTGACCCGATTTTATTTTATTTCATCTTTACAATTGTATCGGTTAAAAGGTCAGATCACTTACCCACTAAGGTTAAAAACAATTAATAGGGATTCCCATTAGAAATTAAATGGCCTTCAGTGGTGAGTTGGGGACTTTCGAAAAAACCATATGTCAACTCGAACCCTCCTTTGGTTGGTACACTACTGCCCACAAAATTTGTATATTTAGAGAAATTGAGGTTGTAACACCTCACGATTTCATCAAGGATAATAAACTCATTTTGTAATTCATTTAGAATATTTGATGGATTGAAAAAAGAATAAGTTCTATTGGAAGTAGAAATTATAATTATATTAAGATTAGAAATTTTAATTTGATTTGAAATTCAAAATATTGTTCAATGAACACTTTCACATATAATAAGATTGAAAATTTTACGACTTATAAATATTTCAGCCATTAAAATATAATTCAAAAATTATGTAATAAAATATTATAGAATTAAATAATTTCAAAAATTAAAGAAATAAAAAGATAAACTGAAAGTAGAATTTGATTGAGAGAAGTTATGGAAGAGATAAAAAGAAATTTGAGTAGAGATGAATTTTTATAAGTATAATTATGAAATAATTAGTGAAATTCGAATTTAATTAAATATGAATATTTAAAATAAGATAATTAATAATGGATGGTCATGATTGATGGAGAATTAGTCTAAGGCCCATTAGGAGTCAAACTTTCTAGTTAAGAACTATAAATAAGGCCTAAAGACTTGTTAGAAAGTATTATTTACTTCACAGAATTTCTGCACGAGTGCCTCCTCTTTCTCCTCCGATTTCTCACAAACCAAGACATCTGAGAGCGCGGCCAACACATCATTTCGAAACCCCGACATAGGATAACAAGATCTAAGTGATAGGAGTGAGTTTCAAGGTCTCATTGCCGAGAAATCATCGACCAAAGTATTGACATTTGTGCAGCCAGCAAATCAAATGATTCCTAGTTGGTTTTCAACCAACTTAAGGTACGTAGGAGATCTCCATGGCGTCAGTTTTTTGTGACATGGATCCTTGTACTCTTCTACATTATATAAAAATTACATTAATATATTGTTTGCATTGATTAGATATCGTATGGCATAGATAGGATGACCGAAAGTTGTGTTGTGAAAACAATTTCACGACAACGATAGAAACCATCCCAAGTTATGTTCAACACGGCCCGAATTTGGGCAAACGCGGGCTGGGTTTCCAGAATGTATACTTTTAAGCAACTAATTATGATTAATTGCATTATTTAATAGATTGTTCTTAGCTATATATTGATATCTATTGGTCCTCTTATTGATTATGCTTAATTGATGCTAATCAATAAATGATAATTGATTATGGATTGTTGGCCTATTGTTAATTAACATAAATTGATATATTGAATGATTGATATTGATGGTGCACCGTCTAAGTGATGATATAAAAAATTGGTTGCTATTGAATTATTAAATTGATAATTGAGACTTTCATGATCGATTGAGGTCTTTATGGTCGATGGAGGTCCTTCTTGTGGTCGATTGAGGCCTTTATGACCGATGGAGGCCCTCATGGTCAAAAGAGATCCATGTGATCGATTGAAGCCCATTGGGTTGATGGAGGCTCTTAATGCATAATTGTTAATAGAGGCCCTTGTGATCGATTGAGGTTTTTATGGTCAATTGAAGCTTTTATGATCGATGGAGGCCTTTGTGATGGATTGAGACTTTATGATCGATGAAGGTCCTCGTGGTCAATTGAGATCCTTGAGATCAATGGGGACTATTATGGTATATGGATGTTTTCTTAATTGAATTGAATTTTAATTGAATTGTTAGTTGATTTCGTCCTAGTGGTTGATTGATAATTAAATTGCTCCCTAATGGTTGATGGACCGTTGATTATGTCATGGTGGATAATGAATAATTGAATTATTGAATTATTAATAGAATTGATAATTGTTATTGTAGCATTCACTGACCTGTGGCCAATTGATAATTGGTTTAAGATAATTGAATCGAAGTGAATGGATATTGGTCGTCAGTAATTGATGATATGGTTAATCCTAATGATTGAATTGTTTATGATTTATTGGTTATTGCTAATTATGGTTTATCCTGATCAATCATATATTGTTATGAATAATTATTTATTGATAGTATTGATACTGACATAGTTCTTATTGTCTACTATAATAGATGACCTTATGTACAGAGTTATCTCATTGGACTTTGCCCTTGTACTTGGGATCCGTACAGGTGATCACGATGGCAACGGTGAGACAATTGGTGGCTTCTCTGATAAGTGACATGCATATGGATATAAGGTCTATTATTGCATAGATGTAGGGGTCATGAACCACCCACGGGCCATTGGGTATTATATAGAATGCTTCCGCTATTGTAAAATGGCATTGTATCTTAGCCTTCCACTGTTGTAAACCAGTATATTTATTGGTCAGAGTTAAGTCATACAATTAAGTGGCGTCGCCGAGATAATCTTCTGGGCAAGCAAAGAAAAAAAATCTCAAGACATTACAGAGGTAGAAAAGATATAAAGCACTAATTTTATATATTAAAATAATTATATATTCATTTAATATATATTTAAATAGTGAAAATAATTAAAATTAAGATTATCTAATGGTCTTGATCAAGTCATGCTAATAAATATGACTATTCAACGATTGTGATTTATTTAGCCTTAAATGATATATTTTTATTATGAAATTACTCAAATAAATATATATTATTTCATCTAAGAAGCATATAATTAATTTAATAATAAATTATAATAATTAAATTAATTAAATAATAGGAAATAAGCTCTCTACATGGAGGTGTAGAGCGGGGTGCTCTACATACTCGTTAACCTCTAAAGATATATAGATAGATTTTGTGTTTGATTATTTTTTTCCTATGATAAATAACTAGAAAACTTATTATATCTTTTAGGTCCTAATAGATATTTGAATGAAATATGAAAGCTAAAATTGGTGATAATGTTTTTTAAAGAAATAAGTTTTTGAATTCAATTAAAAAATAAAGATAACTTTTGTTACTTTAAATATATATAAATATAATATTTTCCCAAAATAAAGAAAACAATTTCAACCCTTTTTATTTACTCAAAATATTATTTAATCAAAATTGAAACCAAACTTAAGATATTACACTACAAGAATTTTGACAATTATCGATGGATATATTCGTTAGAAATAGTATGAAATCCATCAAAAACACAAGTTTCGGACGAAAACACGAACATCGAAAAATCGTTTGTCACTAATGATTTTTCGATGGCAACAACCATTTTTCAGAACTTTCGAAAGAACTTTGCCTTCGAAAGTTCTGAATGGGGACAGCAAACTTTCCGATGGCAAGACACCTGTCAAAACATCCGACAACAAGACTCGGTCAAATCATTCGACGGCAGGACCCGTCGAAACGTCCGACGGTAGGACTCGTCGAAACGTCAGACGGCTAGCTCCCATCGGACGTTACGATCGGAGTCTTCTCATCGAAACATTGGACGGGGACTACATGTCCGAGGTTTCGATGAGAGTCATCACCTTGAAGTTGCCGTCAGATACATTTGTGGGAAACCTTTTTAAAAATAAAAAAATAGATGCCCACGGCTGGATCCAGCAGTCGGATCTGAACGTTGGCGGCTGGTCTTGCCGAGAGAGAGTGAGAGGGAGAGAAGGATGCCATCATTGGTCGCGGGCCCATTAGAACCTACGACCGAATCTGACTTGCAGGCAGCCCGATCAGGTTGCCTGCGGCAAAGGGAGAGGCAAGGGCCTCTGTGCCGGATCCAGTCAGTAATTCTAAAGGCTACATTCGTCAGAAAGTTTAATATAAAAAATCATTACAAGAAATCTACCAAACAGCCACTCAACAATGCGTCACTAAAGCATGGCTAAAACAAACAGGCACACATTAGCGTTGATATAGTGTCGCCGAGATGAGACGCTGAGGTTCGTTAGCTGTTACTATCACAATGGTGCCAAGGTCAAAAGACGACACTACTAATACCACATGACGACATTACGATGACATGAAAAGCATCGTTGCGAACACTACAAGAAAATAGGTTCTGTAATTTGTCCAGAACCGTTGGAAATGACATTTTCCGACGATTTTTTTGACGAATAGCGTCCGTGCGAAAATGAGGTGTCGCAAACAATTTTCGACGGTTATTTCTGAACCATCGACATCTTCGACGGTTCAGCTGGCGGGCGCGACCGTCGAACGTGAAAATTTAAAATGATTTGAGCTGTCGATATGTATCGACGGATTGAACTATCGATACTATCGACGATTCAAATCGTTGAAAATTCGTATCGACGATTTGAGCCATCGACTCAACAGTTGAGTTTCGACGGCTCAAACCACCGTTAATTTTAGATGGTTAAAACCGTCGATGATTAGCGATGGTTGAGACCATCTATAATCTTGCACGAACGGTTAGAACTGTCGATAAGTATCAAAAAAATTAATCATCAATAATTAATGTTTTCCTATTTCCGACGGTTCTAACTGTCGAAAACCAATAAAAAATAAAAAAATGTCAGAAATTGGCTGTCCAAACATATAATACAACAAAGGATCCATTTGGATCATAATATCTAACAAAGACATAATATCCAACACAACACATAATATCCATCTCATAATTATAAGTCAACACAACACATAATATCCAAACTCTGCAACACAACACATAATATCCAAACATAACAATTGTCCAACACAAATGCCAAACATTATAATGTTTTGGAAACATAAAGATGGTAAGCAAAGAAAAGCAAAGAGATGGCCGAGCAAAGAAATATGGTCCTGTCACGAAGAAGATGGACACATGGGCCGAGCAAAGAGATGGAAAGGCGTCGGATCTTAAGAACTTAATGAATTGGCAATTCGATCCACCTTTTTGCAAGGCACCTCAATCATCACTGCACAGCACAAAGAGTCGGGAGAGAGTGAGTTAAGAGAACAAATATGCAGAATGTGTACAAAACTAGGGGAAGAAAGTTAGCACCTTGTCGGAGCGCAACACAACACACAAAAAACTATAAAACTAAATCGTCCTCGTCGTCGACTTCGTCACGCATGATGTCACGCACCATTTTCTTCATTTCTTTCTTGGTACGACATTCACGTTCTTTGAACTCCTTTGTGAGCTCCTGCATAATCTCTTGCGTGATCTCTTGCCTAATCTCCTGCCTCATCTGATCAAGAATTTGTTGCATACCTCGACCAGAGGAACCTGAACTTGAAGTAAATTTATGACCATATCCAATATCTTCAGTACTGACAGAAGATTCAAGGCCGTAAATGCGACCCTTCTTCACCCTAACGTGGTTCGTCCAAAGTTGTCTTGGGGTCAGTGGTGTGGTCCCCTCCTGCATGACTTGAAATAGCTATTTGCAATGAAATAGCCTATCATATTATTGAACTCCTATCCACTCGAGGAGGGCGGATCTGGCCGTTGTGGAGGCGCGCACAGAGGGCAGATCCAGCCGCCGCTGAGGCATGCACGGAGGGCGGATCCGGCCGCGTCGCGGCGCGCGTGGAGGGCGGTTCCCGCCGCCGCCGCGGAGGGCGGATCCGGCCGCCACGGCGGTCAAATCTGCCCACCGCGCGCGGAGGGCGGCCGGATCTTGGAAGGCAGAGAGAGCACGGAGGGCGGAGGCTAGGAGAGAAGCCGGGGAGCCCACTTGCATCGGAGACAGGGGTTGTAGACGCGGCGGCGGGACGACCTGCTGGCGACTGACGGCGGCTTTAGGCAGAGCGCGATGCTGGCAAGGTCGCCGATAGACGGTTCTCCAAACGGCCGATCGAGATCTGAAAGAGAGGGAAACTGAGGAAGTGAGAGTGGGGTCGGATATTTATATAGCCAATTTTTTACTGTCGAAACCGTCGGAAAGTAGGTAAATACAATAAAATATTAATTCGAATTAGGACGGTTGAACCCGCTAGATGAACCATCGAAACATTTGACGGTTCTCCAAACCGTCGAAACTTTCGACAGTTTTAACCGTCGCAATATATGATAATATATATCAAGTGAAAGAGAATTATATAAATTATAAATCTTCATTTTCGATGGTCAAAACCATCGAAAACATTTAAAATAGAATTAAAATTGATTAACATTCCGACGGGTCGGACCGCCGAAATATCGACGGTTAGGTGAACCGTTGTAACTTTAGATAGCCGGAACCATCGGATCAAATATAGATAACCTATTATCATTAACCAATTTTGACGGCTAAGACCGCTGCAAGTTTCGACGGATTCGTGAACCATCGAAACTTTCGACGGTCTGAACCGTCGAAAAACCACCATGGAAATGGATCAGCCGGTTTTATTATCTTCGACGGTTACGATCATCAAAATTTTCGACGGAAAGTTTTAACGAATTTTCAACTATCGTAAGTTCAAGCGGTTAAAACCGTCGAAAACATTTCCAATGATAATTGAGACGGATTATTTGATCCGTCGAAAAATCCGTCGGTATTTCAGACGGATTTTCGCCCGTTGAAAATGAACCATCGGAAATCGGCGTTTCTCTTGTAGTGGAAGAAGTAGTACATTCATTTCCATATGGCACTTTAATAAATTCATCAACATCATCTTATATTCTTCTGTTATAACGTCATGTTTATCCTTCCAACGACGAATCCATTTATGATATGGGTTTATCATTTATGTAATGGACAACATTAAGGCATATGTCAATAAATTCTTACTGATCAATAAATTATGATGTTATGGTCTCTTTTTTTCAATATTCTCATTTTATTTACCAAGAATATTGATCCATGTTCCTTTTAACTAAAATGAGAACATGACCGAAAGAGACCAAATTTTGATAACAAAATTGATCAGTATTTGGTTTCAAGTTGAATCTAACCCAAAATTTACTAGAATTTATCATTATTTGCTCCTAGAATTTGAGGCATAATTAAGAACAATATAGATTCGGATAGGATATAAGTGTGAATCATTTGTCTAGTAAGCTCAAATTAAAAGGACATAAAACTCACAATTGTTAAATTCACAATTTGATATGTAAGAACAAGTTGACATTTTTTGGAGACATGACAATGGAAAGATTCCACAAACTTAAAAAAGATGATAAATAAGTAATTTGACATGTAAGCAAATTTATCAAAGGTTAACTAATTCATTTCATCATGCTAACTATGTATTATATTACATAAGTCATGTTAGTTATAATTATAAAAAGAATATAAAAATGTTCAAATAGGGACTTATTATAAACGCTGACGTAGTGAGACGTCAGAAAGGCAATGTCGGAGGAGGACGGCGGCGGCGTTGGGGTAAGATGTTGGAGGAGAGCGATAGTGTGTTCGGTTATGATATCGAAGGAGGGCAGAGGAGGAGGAGGCAGGAGGCGGTGGGGTCAGAGGAGGAGGCGAGGTACGATGTCGGGGTTGGATGCAGAGGCGGGGTGCGATGTTGGGATCGGAGGAAATAGGGTTAGAGGAGGAGGAAAGATTGAAGGAGACTGCAGCGGCAGTCTATTGGGTCAAAATTTTAATGCCATATAAAATTATATTTTGATGATATAAACTTTCAAAGATTAAAGTTAAATGCTGAAAAAAATTTAAGTAAAAATGGATAACTTTATGCACTACGCTTTGATTAAATAATTGACACTGGTCTTATTAGATTTTGGATAAATCATAAATATCAAATTGTAGAGAATCCTGTTAGATATTCATAGAATCCAAGATTATTTAATTGGGATAACTATACAAAAAATTATGCTCAAAGTAGTGCAGATCGGTCAACCTATCGGTCGAAGCAAAGAAGGTCGGTCGACAATATTGGTCGACCAAATGGAGATGTCGGTCGATCGATCAAAAACCGGTTGATGCCGAGACAATACTGATCGACTTACCGATCAATAGTCTGGTCGACTGACCATGGGCAGAAGATGAAGAAATGAGTGCAACGATCGTATAGACCGGTCGATCGGTCCATAAATGCGGTCGACCGGTCCATTGCTGAAATGAACAGTAATGGCTATATTTCAAGGAGAAAATGTGGAATAAATTTTGAACAAATTTTCCACATACTAGAGCCTATAAAAGGAGTGCCAAATCCACCCATCCAAGCATTGGAGTAAAACTTCAAGAAATTAAAAGAAGATCATTTCTCTTGAATTTATCATTTAGAGTTTTCTCTCTCTCTTCTCTTCTTGTGAATGTTCTATTGTAAAAGAGAGAAACCTTTTTTTAGAAAGATTGTGAGGGCTCCTATGTAAAAGAGGTTCTAAATCTTACCTCTTGAGCGAGAGAAAAAATTAGATTCCTAAGAGGAGAGGTTGTCTTGCCTCTCGAAATGGAGAAAAGGTGGTTGTGTAAATGGCTTTCTTCCTTATCCCATTTGGATCAAAGAAAGTTCTAGTGAAATCTCCGACGGTCTCGAGATCGAGAAGTCGGAGCAGGGACGTAGGCCAAGGTATGACCGAACCTCATCAACAACCACACGTGTTCATTGTGTTTAATTTTCTCTCTCTCACTCCCTCTCATATTATGCTTATGATCTGAATTGCATTTATTTTAAAAGGTTTTAAGAATCAATTTTAAGCTTTCGTGATGATTTTTGTAAAATCGATATTTTTGATTGAACATCAATTCACCCCTCCTCTTGGTGCCCTCTGAGCTACAATTGGTATTAGAGCGGGTTGCTCTTATTTTGATTTTTTGAATCATCTTTTAAGATCTAATCATCTTTAAATCTAATGTTTCAAGATTTAATTGTTTTTTTAAGATTTACCATCTTAAGAGCTATGGCATCAAGTGAATTTATTTTTTGTCGAAGGACAATTAATTAGTCGTCCTCCCCTTTTAAATGCATCAAATTTTGCATATTGAAAAATTAAAATTCAAGATTACATATGTTCTATTCATATAAATATGTGGTTGTTGAAAAAGGCTATTATCTACATGAAAAACTACTTTCAAAACATGACGAAAGACAAAAAGTTTTTTTCAAAATTGGATTGGAAAGCTAAAAATATTTTTTTATTGTGCTTTGAATTCAACCGAATTTAATCAAATTTCTTATTGTGAAAGTGCAACTGAAATTTGGAAAAAACTTATTACTACTTACGAAGGAACGGATAAAGACAAGGAATCTAGATTAAATATTTTGAATCATCAATATGATTCCTTCATCATGTATGAAAATGAATCCATAAATGATATGATTGTTAGATTTAACGATATTGTAAATGGCTTAGACTCCTTGGGGAGTCAAGAACTAACCCCCCAAAAGTGAAAAAATTTCTCAGGTCGCTCACCTCAAAATGGCATACAAAGAGGACTATCATCGAAGAAAAATATTTAAATAGTCTGAATTTTAATGATCTAATTGGTTCACTATTAACCTATGAGATCGGAATCCAAGAAGAAGAAAAAGAATAAGAATCTAATGCTCCCAAAAAGGAAACATTAACTTTGAAAGCAAATGAAAATGAAGAAAATTCAAGTGAAGAATAAGTGGATGAAAAGAGACTCGCCCGCTACACAAGAAAATTAAACAAGTATCTTAAGTTTGTGAAAAATAAAGAGAAGAATGAGAAGCCTACTCGAAAATCATACAAAAATCACAAAGAAGAGACTTCTCAAGAAGGCAAAAAGAAAAAGTATCAAAAGTCAAGTGAAACAACAGTGATGAAGCATACTTATGCTTAATGGCACACGACGATAAGGTAACTTCTAATTCTTGAAATAATGATTCATCGAGCTTTTCCGAAGAAAATATTTCTTTAGATGTGAATGAAGAACTTTCCTCTCTCATAAAATGACATTTTTCAACTAAAGAGGAAAATAAAAAATTATTACATAAGATTGAAAAACTCAAAAATGAAATTGAAACTTTGAAAATTACACATGCATGTGAAATAGTAAAACTAGCATATTCTTTAGAAAAGGTAAAACAAGAAAATATTTTTTAAAAAAATACACAAAATAATGAAAATTCTATTTCTCATGTAACAAAAAATAATCTTAGGAATCATTTTGAACATAAAAACTCTTATTAAAAATATAATCATTCCTATGATAAAAAATCACATATTACATATTTTGCATACGGATTTCATAGTCATTGTGCTTATCAATGCAAAATAAGAAAATCATCACCTAATGGCATGATTTGGATTCCGAAAGAAATATTATCTAATAAAATCGGACCCAAAGAAGTTTGAGTACCAAAAATTACTTGATTGTTTTTCAGGTGTACCTCACATGCAAAGGACAAGGAGGAATTGAAAATCTGAAGGCACAAAGTTATGGTACAAGTATCATTGGGTATACTCTTGTATATTTTTTTATGTCATTTAAGTGTTAAGTCTATTCCTTATTTTACTCAAAGTTTCAAAATTACTATTTCTTTGAAAGAAAAGAAAGGAACAAAGAAAATTGATAATAGTGATAGGGGGAACATGTTAAAATTTTATTTTGACATATCATGGATATCATTGTTGTATCAAAGTTTTATACAATATTTTGATCCTTAATATATTTTGTACTGGTTTTCATCAAATTGCTTTCATTTTGCTATTATAAAATAGTCATAAATTTAGGAAGAGTTATTTTTTATGTACTAACTCTTTATGTCGCAATATTTTACATGTCTATATGACAAAAGGGGGAAGAATAATTCTTTTGAAAAAATGATTAAGGGAGACTTACATATGGTTGCTTATATGCTTCATATACAAATTATTCTTTTTTTATGAAACAAAAGGGGGAGAAATACACTACAAGAAAATTGGCGATTAGCGACTCAAGATAGGCAACGCTAGGGAGGCGCTATTACGTCTCTGTTGCAAAGAACGCCTCTTTAGCGTCTAACTAGCGCCGCAAAATTGAGACGCTGGAAAGCGGTGGCTAGTGGCGTCACACTAGAGTCAAAGAAAATGAGACGCAACTAGCGCCCCTTGTTGACGCTATATCGACGTTATTAAGATGCGATGTTTGCGGCTGTGCGAAGCAGGAGCGCGTCGCTAGGTCGAAGCGCAAGGGGCGCTAGAGGTGAGGCGCTATTCCGGCGCCCACGTGTCACTACAGTAGGCGCTAGGAGGGCGCTAAATTGATGCAAATATGATCATGCACGCGTCGCCAATGAGACGCTAAGATGGCGCTAAGTTCTATATATTATAATCAGCGTCGACATGAATTGCGACGCCAATGAGACGCTATGGAGTCGCTACTTGCACATTTTTTTTACCCGTCCCAGCCTCATTTTTTCCCTTCTCACATCATACAATTTATAATGCATCTCAAAATGCATTGATATTCATCACAGGTAATATAAAAGCATCACAAGCAATATAAAAGCATCACAAGCAATATAAAACCATTACAGGCATAATATATAACATAAGAATATGAAAACTAGTAAACCGAACTAACAAACTATATGTATGTGTAAGTCTATAACTAACAAATGCATAGTTTGTTTTCTATCCTAGGTTTGGGTGTTATTGTTATCATTCCGGACGTTCGACCCAGACGTGCTCGGTCCATGGCCTCGCGGGGATGGATTATGCGTCGGGATCAATCCCTGAATCGCCTGCAATAGAGGAGCCAACTACTGCGACACCTGCTACGATATCTGCATCGATAACTGTTACGATAGCTGCTGTGATAGCTGCGTCATATCAAGTGCAGCGGATGAGCTCGGAACATATGCACTTCATGCATATCCTCCGATCCTCCTAGATATCTGAGCGGCTGTGTCGAGACCATGCAAGTATCCCCCTCATGTCACAAAAAATAGGCCAACATGAATAAGCAGTACTCGATGAGCCAAATGGGTTGAAGCCATCGGTGCAAAGTCCTAATCTAACATTGCGTGATTCTACAGAAAAAGCCGGATGAAGTGCATCAAATCATCTCCATGCCTCCGCATTCAAAGGATGTGTAATTGAATTTTGATCTTCACGTGCCTCTTCTCTGTGCCACCTCATAAATGATACAATTTTTTCATAAAGAAATAGTCATTGTAATCTTGGAATAATCGGAAAGTATCTAAATATTGCATTTGCCACATTTTTTTCGAACTTTGAGAATTTTTTTCGACTTGAATCTGGGCTCACCACAAATAGATCAACTTATAAGTGAGTTGTTTTCCTTGTAGTACAACATGCAATGATTGCGGCATGCATCAATCTTTTGATATTCCAACCCTAAATCTCTCATCAACCGTTTGCACTTGTAAAAATCTCCCGATAATTTCTCGGAAGCTAGAAGCATACTCTTAATAATGGCAAGCATCCGGTCAAAACAACATAAGTTAACTTCATCGTTGCTATATAAATAAGTAATACTTAACTTAATTCCTAAGAGATGATACTTAATATTATAATTTTTGTTCTTTCGCGAAGACTAGCTTGATCTAAAGAGATGATACTTAACTTAATTCATAACATGAATAAGTGATACTTAACTTAACATGAATAATTAACTTAATTTAACTTCATGCATTAATAATTAACTTAATTTATATGATGGTGGGCTAGTACCTTCTTAACCGGAGGATGACGAAGGGCGAAGGGCGGCTGAGACGGCGGTGGAGGCGGAGGGCAATGGCGGTGGAGGCGGACGCCGGCGGCGGTGGAGGGAGGACGCGGCGGAGGGCGAACGAGGCGGCGGTGGATACGAAGGGCGGCGGTGGAGGCGGAGGGTAGACGAGGCAGCAGCAGAGGCGAAGGGCGGCGGAGTCGGGCAACGGGCGGCGGAGTCGGGCAACGGGCGGCGGAGTCGGGCAACGGGCGGCGGCGGTGGAGGGTAGTGGAGGCGGAGGAAGGAGAGGAGGAGGAGGTGCCGGTGGAGGCGGACGCGGAAGGCGGCAGTGGAGGGCGGAGGGCGGCGGAGGCAAAGGGCGGCGGCGGCAGTGGAGGGCGGGCGTCTTGGAGGGAGGAGAAGGAGGAGGAGACGAAGGGCGGCGGTCGAATGCGGAGGGCGGCGGAGGTGAAGGACGGCTGCGGCCGTGGAGGGCGGTCGTCGGGCGTCGAATGTCGGGCGAAGGGCGGAGGCGGCAGTGGAGGGTGTCGGAGGGGCGCGGTGGAGGTGGCGGGCATTGGGCGTCGGAGGTTGGGCGTCGGGCGTCGGGGTGCATCGGGCGGGCGAGATGAAGGTAAACAGTAAAAGTGAAAACGAAGAAGAGGGGTTAGGGATTTAAGTCATTTCTTAGCATCGCCAACTAACGCGACACTACGTAGATGCCATGTAGGCGTCGACACTATCAAAATTCGGCTAGCGCGGCGCTATAGAGAAGATAACGTGTCGCTAAGTTAACGTAGCGACACTATAGTGTCGTTTGGGCATTTCAATGGTTTAGCGTCTCACAGTTGCGACGCCATTGCGACTCTCATTAAAAGTTTTTTTCAATTTTTTTAGTATAAATGAAATTTTATTTATCAATATAATGTCTCATCGCATTGTGTCCCGTTCCAATTGTTTTATTTCCTTCCGACAATCTATCATTATGTATACAAAATTATAAATATGTATGTATATGTGTATATAACACAATTGTGTGTGTATATATATACATATGTAATATATGCGTATGTATATATGTCTACGTGTGGGAGATTAAGTTACAACAATGTGTTTATCTATATGTATTATAAATATATATGTGTATGTATATGTCTATACATGTGCGAGTCATATACATAAATAACGTGTATATGTATACGTATTCGAAGTGAATATATGTGTATATGTTTATATGTGTCAGATTAAGTTATAATAATATGTATATATGCACTTATTATATATAAGTATCAGCATATACGCATATTTATATGTCTATATGTGCCCGATTAAGCGAGGGGTAAAAAGACAGCTTAGGAGGCGCAATACAGACGCTATTGAGTCGCTAGATTCATTTAACGTGACCGTAGCGCCGAACTAGCGTCTAAAACTTCTTCGCGTCTCAAACCTGCGACGTTAGAGAGACGCCAATAGTGTCACCATAGCATCGACACTAGTGGCGGCTCTAGTTAGACGCTAGGTGGACGCTATTGAGTGTCCACTGTGACGCTAAAATGGTAGCAAATCACTCACTTAATAAACCATCGTAATCTCATGATTAAGTATATAATAATATATGCATAATTAAGATACTATTATATTATATGTATAGATAACATAAATAATATAGGTAACAAATTATATATTTAGGAACACTCTTATCATGTAAAAATACATACATATATATATATATATATATATGTAATCGTGTAATTAATACATATATATATAGTGATAATACGCTATTGATAATATGTTGATAATCGTGTAATTAATACTAATATAATATTTAATGAATTTATTGATTGACATATAGTATATATAATATATAGTGTTTAAATATAAAACAAATAGCGAGATAAATGTAGATAAGTTATGAGTAACAAAGTAGCGTCTAAATAGCGTATCCGTTCTTTGAGACGCCATGTAGCGTCTCTTTAGAGTCTCCAGTCGTGCGACGCTAGTGCCGCATCTAAAGTCATCGACGCCAGAACGGCGCTAGGTGCTGCCGCGCATTTGCAGTTCGTGGCGTGAAATAATACGTCTACGTAGCATCTCGATTGCGCTAGAATTAACGTCAATTCGCTGAATAGCTAAGAAGACGCTAATGAGACGCTATCGAGAGGCAAGTAGCGTCTTATTCTCGTGACGCGAAGTAGACGCTATATAGGCGCTAGTGACGTATATATAGCGTCACGAATGTTGGCGACGCTACCTTGCGCCGCTAAGCGCCCATTTTCTTGTAGTGATATAGGAGAGATATGATCTGAATATCACTTTATATGAAAAGTACATTTACATTTACAACTTTTTTCGCAACTTATATAGTTTTTATATTTCTCAGTTTGTCTTCATCAAAAAGGAAGAGATTGTTAGGTCAAAATTTTAATGCCATATAAAATTATATTTTGATGATTCAAACCTCGAAAGATTAAAGTTAAATGTTGAAAAAAGTGCAAGTAAAAATGGATAACTTTATGTACTATAATTTGATTAAATAATTGGCACTGATCTTATTAAATTCTGGATGAATCATAAATATCAAAGTTATAGACAATCATGTTTTCAAGATTATCTAATTTGAATAACTATACAAAAAATTATGCTAAAAATAGTATAGATCGGTCAACCTGTCAGTCGAAGCAAAGAAGGTTGATCGATCGGCTCGCAATCAAGCTAGGGTCCTGATCGAGCATCCTACTTATCGACCTCTCCAGATACAATATCTTGAGTATTTATGATGGTGACTACATCTGCTGGCATGTGATATTTGGACATAGAATCGAGTCCTTGTGAATGGGCAGAGCCAGGTGCTCGCATAACAAACAGTCCATTTCAACCATTGCTAAAGCGAAGTATTTTCATGTTTTAATTAAAAACAATACAATTCAGTGCTTCGCTCCTTGAAGATTGAAGTCGAAGATCTTGGGCTACTGTTAAGCCCGCGATGAACACTACGTACTCAGCCACATTGTTGGTTGCTAGAAAATTTTGAAAAGAAGGTCGGTCGACAATACCAGTTGACTAAATGGATATGTCGGTCGATCGATTCAAAATTGATTGATGTCGAGACAATACTGATTGAAAGTTCGGTCGATCGACCATGGGCAGAAGATGAAGAAATGAGTGCAACGGTCATATAGACCGGTCACCTGTTCATAAATGCGGTTGACCGGTCCATTACTGAAATAAACTGTAACGGCTATATTTCAAGGAGAAAATATGAAATAAATTTTGGACAAATTTTTCACATACTAGAGCTATAAAAGGAGTGCCAAAGCCAGAAGCAAAGGCACTCATCCAAGCATTAAAGCAAAACTTCAAGAAATCAAAAGAAAATCATTTCTCTTGAAATTTATCATTTAGAGCTTTCTTTCTTTCTCTCTTCTCTTCTTGCGAATGTTCTATTGTAAAAGAGATATTAATCAATTTTTTGAAAAATTGTGAGAGCTCCAGTGTAAAAGAGGTTCTTAATCTTATCTCTTGAGAGAGTTGTCTTGCCTCTCGAAGTAGAGAAAAGATGGTTGTGCAAAAGGGTTTTCTTCCTTGCCCCATTTGGATCAAAGGAAGTACTAATGAAATCTCCAGCGGTCTCGAGGTCGAGAAAGTTGGAGTGGGGACGTAGGCCAAGGTGTGGCTGAACCTCGCTATCAACCACCCGTGTTCATTGTGTTTGATTTTCTCTCTCTCACTCCCTCTCATATTATGCTTATTATCTGAATTGCATTTATTTTAAAAGGTTTAAAGAATCGATTTTAAACTTCTGCGATGGTTTTTGTGAAATCAAAATTTTTGATTGAGCACCAATTCTCCCTTCCTCTTAGTGCCCTTTGGGATCCTACACAGTCGATGTCACAGAAGGAGGTCGAAAGCAGGGGTTAGAGGAGGAGGTGGCGGGCTCGGAGAAGTCAGCGGCGATCGGGGTCAAAGAAGGAGGCTGGAGGTGGCGATCGGGGAAGTAGGAGGGGGCGACATTGTCGACGGGGTTGGAGGAGTCGGGCAACGTCGACGTGCATTGAGGTTGGAGGACGAGGAGGGCAGCAGTCGCCGAAGTAGGAGGAAGGCAGCGGTGGTCGGGTCAGAGGAGGAGGCCGGAGGTGGCGGTCGGGGAAGTCGGAGGAGAGCAATGTCAGCATCGAGGTCGAAGGAGGAGGGTGGCACCGGGGTCAGGATCGGACGAGTCTGGTAGCGTCGGGGTCAGCGACAACCCAGTGTTAGGGTCAGAGGAGGAGTAGGGCGGAATCGCCGAAGTAGGAGGAGGGTGCGGCAAAACTTAGCATCAGGGTCAGAGGAGTAGGAGGGCGGAAGCCGTCGAAGTACAAGGAGGGTTGATAAGTGAAATTTGGGGGTTTAGTGATAACTTGCTGATTTTTAAGTTAAAAGTCAATTTTTCCAATTTTTGTTTCAACTCCCTAACTCACTCTCTACTGTAGTGCACAGGTCAATTGTAGTAACCCTAAATGCCGTATCCATAGTGATTTGAAGTCCTAAACTATCTAAAAATAATTTATACTAATCCTATTTAAAATGGCAAAAACATATTTTAATTAGAAGTGGAAACAGATTTTTAATGAAATGCAGAATAATAACTATTTTTTGGGGTTTTGGAAATTTATCAATACCGAATTATAAATGCTAGATTAAAGACTAAAAAGGTTTAACTATCAATGAGGAAGATTCTCCTAGGAGTTGGGGTTCATCTAAATTAATTATGGATGGATTGGATCAAGTTATCATTAAAAGTTCAATTTTGATTCAACCTAAAATATAGCTGTCTCACAGCTCAATTGGCCTTTAACTAAGCAACATATTACCATATAATTGTTAGTTAGGTTGAATCAGAAGAGGATCCTCATTGAAAATCAAGTTATCGTTGGGCTCAAATGAAAGTTCATTGCTGGTTTTTACAATTCAAGGAAATATGAAGTGATAACTTGTAATTACAATCATAAAATAATGAAATCACTTCAATTAGTTAAACTAGGATGAAATCTATCCAATAACAGTGCTTGTGCTCCTTGGTTCATCTCTGAATTTTAAAAAAAAGGGGGATTTGAAATCAACCTCTCGGTTGCAAAAGAAAATGAAATCCACACAAACTCTAATTAATTGGGGTTAAAAGACATCCTATCTAAAATGAAGAATGCAGTTACTATCCAATGTTCCTTGGTTCATCTCTGACTCTCAAGGAAGACCTTAAGATTACCTCTCGGTAGTGGATTAAAATGAGGCTTGACAATGGAAATCAGAATACAAAAAAAAATCAGAAAACAGAAATCAGCAATTCAAGGAATCAGAAATATTAATTAATGAATTTAGGTTTGCCAATTGCTTCTTGACCCATCTCTGGACTGCAAGAAATCCCTAAGGCTCACCTCTCAGTTATTGAATGAAATCAGGGGTTCAATTGGCAAGATAGATTCCAAAGAAATCAAAAAATAAATTTCAGAATTAAAATTCAGAAATCAAAAGAGCAAACTGATTTGAATCAAAAGTATGCCAAACATCTTGTTTCATTTATGAACAAGATGGGGGGCAATAGCAACCTCTCAGTTGCTCAATTAATCAGATTGAGAATGACAAACAGATTCAAAAAGCCTTAGAAATCAGATTCAGAAATTTCAGAAAACTAGGAAATCAAGAAACTAGAAATCAGTAATTAGATTTTCAAATAAAATGGAATCCAGAAACCTGACATTGACTCTTAATTCATTTATGAAGGAAGATTAGATCAAATGATAACTTCTCAATTATAGATTACAATGGGATCTAACAATTGCAAGAATCAATTCAAAACAGTGCTGAAATCTGAAAACAAAAAATGATTGCAGTGCAGGATTAATTTCAATCCACATCCATCCATAATTAACCTAGACTACTACCCTATCCTAGAAGAAATGGAGTTTAGCTCCTCATATTTACAAAGCTTGACATAAAATGGAATGGAGAACAGGTACAATTCATCCTTGCTTGAAGCTTCTCGGCAGGATCTTCAGCAGCCAGCAGCAACTCCAGCAACCGCAGCTCCCTGGTGTAGAAACTTTTGCTCCAAACCCTCAATGTCCAGCCCCTGGTTCCTCTAGAAATTCCAGCTTTTATACGTCTTATGTCCACCCTTTGATCAGCATCAGAATGTTCTACTGTGCCCTGATTATGCCATCTGTCCCTGCTCTGAATTTTCTGCTGTTGTAGTAACTTTTTGGACATAAAAGGTAGTGGTCCCCCCACCTTTTTGGCTTAATCCAATCCTCTTTTCCTGTTAGAAAATCCACAACAGCAAACATCAATGTCCTCTAACAAGAAATAAACAAATAAGGGTAAGAACAACAAGTAAACTCAGCTCAATAATCAAAAGGAGTTTGGTGTTATACAAAGGGTGGAAATCAATATGAAAAACTAATGGTTTGGAACCCGGAAATGATAACTTACACTAATCATGAAAATTATCCAAATTCAATTGATTCAAGGCATTAAATTAAAGGCATCAAATGGATTAGTGTGGCAAGTGAGTGAAGTCAGAAATCAAATATGAATACGATTTCATAGAAATGATAATTTAGGTGCCAAAATGATAACTTGTTTGCCTTAAAAATGATAACTTGTCATAACTTTTGCTGTGGTTATCCAAATGTGATCAAATTTGAACAGCAAAGAGTTAAGACAATAATATAATGAATGCTTAAGGCCTTTGAGCAGAATCAATGATTTTGCATGTCGAAATGATAGAATTGCCTTTTAATGATAACTTGGCATTGGAAAAATGATAACTTGTTCAAAAGGACTTAAAATTTTGCACAAGTTGAGATGTGACCATCCAAATATGATTCATTCATGATAATGATGGATTTAGGGCAAGAAAGTCATTGCAATTCAGTTCACTCAAAATAATGATAACTTGGCCTATTGGAGTGATAACTTATCCTAAAAATGATAACTTGGCATAGAATTTAAATATTTATGAATTTTGGCATTTCAGAACCTCTATGCATATGGAATTAGGTATAGAATGAAGAATATCAACTAGTTATCATAATCTATGCATTTCAAACATATTTGGCCAAAAGTTGGGCAATTAAGGGTTCGATAGGAGTGAAATGCATCTAAAATGGAATAAAAACCTATAGTGATCAGCTAGTGATCAAACTCCCCCAAGCTTAGCCTTTTGCTTTTTCTCAAGCAAGACATTCAAAAATTAAGGATAAATTTGAATTTACCATCCACAAATAAATAGAAAAATCAGCTGAATAAGATCTAAATGAGTTTCCCACTTTACTAACATTCCATCCCATTTTTTCCAATCCCAAATTCTAGCTGAGGAGTCACAAAGGTTAAAGCAAGTTTAAGCCATGATAGAAGTACTAACATTAACTGATTTGAATTATAAGGATTGTCAACTTTATTAAAAAGTTTGAAACATCAATCTCTTCATGAACAGACTTTTTTTTTATTGCTTAAGCAAGTTTGAAAACCTGACTTTTATTCATGAGGATGCAATAAACAGGTTTGAACCTGATTTTTATTTATGCTAGTCACAGGATAAAAATCCTGACTTTATTCAGGAGAGGTTCCTTTTTGGAATTTTCACTCTCTTTATTCATGTATGTATGCAATGCAAAAGTAACTTTTCACTTTTCCTTTTTCATTTTTTTTCTTTTTCCATAAAGTGAGCAATGGTTCAAACTCAAGTATAGATTAGATCCTTAAATGCAAATAGTCAAGATTTCCTATTTAACATGGCAGCAAGATCATTGACTCCTTTCTAGATATCTTCTACTTTTCAATTAATCCATGAATGGCAGCTAGTGTTACCCACAAAAAGAAAAAGTTTCAGCTGAAAATTCATTCAAATGCATCTGAATTTATAATGTCAATTAAAGCAAGAAGGCTAATGGCCAAGTTGGCCACTTAGTATTGGAGTGTACTCACTGTCATATAATGTATTTCACCCATTTTAGAGTCAAAATAAAGACAAGACTTGAATTGGACTTGAATAGTGATAACTAGTGATAACCGGGTGATAACCAATGATAACTTGCAAAACCTACTGATAACCTGGTAATAAATGATATATGGACATTAAAATCAATTGAAAACATGGTGTAAAAGTTAGAAAAGCACCAGATTTCCTCTCCCAAGCTTATTCTCAACAGTGTCCCAGTGTTGGAAATTAAGGCAAGGGAGAGGGTTGGGAGGGTATGAATTGCATGGAATTGGGCATTTGAATCCTCTTGGCATTTCAACCAGAAGCTTTGGGTGATACAATCTTCATTAGTTGCAACTAATCCTGCAGAGAAACAAAGGATATCAATGGAATAGTAAAATCAAATTTTTGAGTGCACAATTCAACAATGCATTGGAAATTTTTGAAATTCACTGAAATTCTGCTATGACAGATTTGGATAACTGATATGAATGTTAATTCAGATGATGGTATGACAAATGTAGCATAATAAAAAAGATACTATCACTTATCATTGAGATTTTAGTGGAAAAATCAAAACTAAGGGATAGGGGTACTCCCTAAATTTGAGAGTTGTGGATTGACCTAGTTCCTCATCACTTATTCCTGCAAAAATAGAAAGATTAGGTAGAGAATGGCTTGGGTTACCTCACAAGAAGTGCCTTTCTTTAATGTCTTTGGCTAGACATTGTTACAATGGGAAATCAGCTAGGTGGTTGTGGCAAATCTTGTAGAATCAGCTCCTCCTTAGTAGAATCCATGGCTGTGGGGTTGTAAAGCTTCAACCTCTGTCCATTAACCTTAAATATATCAGTCTTATCATTCAGAAGGTCCACAACACCATATGGATAGACTTTGTGAATTTTAAAGGGTCCACTCCACCTTGACTTCAACTTTCCTGGAAAAATTTTTAGCCTTGAATTGAAAAGTAGCACAAGGTCTCCAACCTTGAAATCCTTTTTTAGAATCCTGCCATCATACCATCTTTTGGTCCTCTCCTTGTAGAATTCTGAATTGTGGTAGGCATTTAGCCTGATTTCATCAAGTTCATCAAGTTACAAGAGCCTTTTTTGTCCACATGCATGCATATCATAATTCAATGCCTTGACTGTCCAATAGGCCTTATGTTTCAACTCAATTGGTAAATGGCATATTTTTCCATAAACAAGTTTGTAGGGAGAGGTATCTATTGGGGTCTTATATGTTGTCCTATATGCCCAAAGAGCTTCATTCAACTTCAAACTCTAATCCTTTCTTGTTAATGAAACTGCTTTCTCCAATATGGCCTTTATCTCCCTATTTGATATTTTTGCCTGGCCATTGGTTTGAGGGTGGTAGGCAGTGGAAACTTTGTGCCTCACTCCATACTTAAATAGGAGGTTCTCAAAATACTTTTCAATGAAATGGCTCCCTCCATCACTTATGACTACCCTAGGAATTTCAAACCTTGGGAAGATAACCTCCTTAAGCAACTTGATCACTGCCCTGGAATCAGCTGCAATGGTGGGAATTACCTCAATCCACTTGAATACATAGTCCACAGCTAGAAGGATAAACTTGTAACCACATGAACTAGGAAATGGGCCCATGTAATCAATGCCCCAAACATCAAATATTTCCACTTCCAGAATTCCTTGTTATGGCATTTCATTCCTTCTTGAGATGGAACATGCTCTTTGGCATTGATCACAGCACTTCACAAAGATATGTGCATTAATAGAAGCCAGATTGGAGGACTTTGGCAGTAGTCTTCTGTGTGGCACCATGCCTCCATAAGGGGATGAGTGGCATGCCTCCAAGATTTTCTGGAATTCAGATTGTGGTACACATCTCCTATATATGCCATCAGGGGATTTTCTAAATAAAAGGGGGTCATCCCAATAGTAATCCTTCAGGTCATGAAAGAATTTTTTTCTTTGCTGATATGTGTAACCAAGATTGACAATTCCACATGCTAGGTAGTTTACAATGTCAGTATACCAGGAGATTTGATTAGTTGACACTGCCATCAAGTTGTCATCAGGGAAGGCATCATTGATAGGAAGTGTAGAGGACTTCTGAACTCCTTCCATTCTTGATAGGTGGTCAGCAATTAGATTTTCACTACCCCTTTTGTCCCTGATTTCAACATCAAATTCCTGAAGTAATAAGATCCATCTGATGAGCCTTAGCTTGGATTCCTTCTTGTTGATTAAGTGCCTCATTGCTTGGTGATCTGTGAATACAATAACTTTGGATCCCACCAAGTAAGGTCTGAATTTGTCAAATACATACACCACAGCTAGTAGCTCCTTCTCAGTGGTTGCATAATTACTTTGAGCCTCATCTAGAGTTTTGCTGGCATAGCATATGACATGGTGCTTTCTATGCTTGGTTTGCCCCAACACTGCCCTTACAGCCTAATCTAAGGCATCACACATGATTTCAAAAGGTAAGGTCCAATCAGGTGGCTGTAGTATAGGGGCTGAGGTGAGAGCTTCTTTCAATTTCTTGAATGCCTTCATGCACTCTTCATCAAAATGGAACTCAGCATCTTTGGCCAGCAACTTGGTAAGGGGCCTAGTTATCATTGAGAAGTCTTTAATAAACCTCCTCTAAAAGTCTGCATGCCCCAAAAAGCTCCTAATTGTCTTGACATTTGTAGGTGGTGGTAGCCTCTCAATCACCTCAATTTTTGCCTTGTCCACTTCAATCCCTTTGCTTGAGACAACATGTCCTAAGATAACTCCTTCTTGGACCATAAAATGGTACTTCTCCAATTAAGAATTAGATTTGATTCCCTGCACCTTTGTAGGACCCTTGTCAAATTTTCTAAACAAGCTTCAAATGAATCTCCGTATACTGAGAAGTCATCCATAAATACTTCCATTATGTCTTCAATAAAATCTAAGAAGATGGACATCATGCACCTTTGGAAAGTGGCAGGTGCATTACATAGGCCAAAAGGCATCCTCCTATAAGAAAAAGGCCCATATGGACATGTGAAAGTAGTCTTGTGTTGATCTTGAGGGTGAATTGGGATTTGCAAGAATCCTGAGTATTCATCTAGGTAACAGAAGTGGAGTGCCTTGCCAACCTCTCTAACATCTTATCAATGAAGGGCAGTGGGAAATGATCCTTCCTTGTAGCTTTATTTAACTTCCTAAAGTCAATACACATCCTCCAACATGTAATTGTCCTAGTGGATATCAATTCATCTGAATCTTACTTCACTACTGTGATCCCTCCCTTCTTTGGCACCACCTGCACAGGGCTGACTTATTCACTATATGAAATGGAGTATATGATCACAGCATTCAGCAACTTCAATACTTCCTTCTTGACCACTTCCTTCATGACAGGGTTGAGTCTTCTTTGGCATTCAATGGAGGGCTTGTAGCTATCCTCCATAGGGATCCTATGCATGCAAATTGAGGGATTAATACCCTTGATATCATCAATAGAATAACCAATCACCTCATTGTACAACCTTAGTTTTTTCAGTAGCTCTTCAACTTGATTCTTGGGCAGGTTTGCATTGATGATAACTGGAAATGTTGAATTCTCCCCCAAGAATTCATACTTCAGACTATTAGAGAGAGGCTTGAGTTCCAATTTGGAAGAATTGGCTTGAGTTGAGTTGCCTTGTTCAGCAGTGATAACTTCCTGCACTTGGTGCTAATTTTCTGAATTTACCACTGATTTGAACAGATTTAATGTTGATTGGTATGTTGCAGCCTCTGGATCCTCCAATTCTTTCAAATGATCAAACATTAGACACCTTTACAATGGATCTTCAATAGGAATTATAGCTGAAGCTTGCTCCACCACTTGATCTAGCTGCCCATCTTCAAAGTCATTTTCCTGAAAACTTGGTCTACTGATAACTTGTGATAAATTGAATTCAATCTTCTCCTCTCCAATTTGAAAGGTCAGTCTCCCTTCCTTTACATTTATCACAGCCCCTGAGGGCCTCCCAAGGAGAATGGGGGTATTCATATCTTCATCCATATCCAACACCACAAAGTCTACTGGTATATAAAATTTACCAACTTTGAGGGGTATGTCCTCAATGATCCCATGTGGATATTTTATGGATCTGTCTGCCAGCTGAAGAGATATGTTTGTAGGTTTCAAATCTCCAACTTCAAGTTTCCTGCATAGAGATAATGGTATGACACTCACAGAAGCACCCAAGTCACACATAGCCCTTTGGAACCTTCTATTTCCTATCTCACAGGGGATGGAAAAACTTCCTGGATCTTTGAGCTTAGGAGGAAGCTTGTTTTGAATGATTGCAGAAGCCTCCTCAATTAATGATATTGTCTCATGCTCTAATACTCTTCTCTTCTTGATTAGAATTTCCTTGAGGAACTTGGCATATGAAGGCATCTACTGAATGACTTCAACAAAAGGCACATTAATTTATAGCTTCTTCAGGATTTTTAAAAACTTTCCATATTGCTGGTCCTGCCTTGCCTTGATTAGCCTTTGAGGGAAGGGTACTTTGTCAAAGACCATGGCTTTTGCTTCAATCTGAGGGCCTGAATTCCTAATTTCCACCACAGGTTCTTCACTTGGCTCTTTAGCAACTTTTGAATTTGAATTGACTTGATTATCCTCAGCTTTCTTCATTGGTTCCTCCATCATTCTTCCACTCCTGAGCTGGATGGCCTTTGCTTGCTCCTTTGGGTTCACTTCTGGCTGTCCAGGGAAGAACATAGGAGGTCTAGATGATGTACTAGCCTGCTGAGCAATTTGGTTTTCCAACATTTTTTTATTTGTATTCATGGCATCCAATCTAGAATTTATTTTCAATATCTCATCTCCTTGACTGTCCTGCTTCTTCAAAATCTGTTGGAGCATCTCCTTCATTTCAGTTTGGAATTGAGATTCTTGGACTTGAGGTGGTAGCTCATATGGAGTTCTCTGGATTGGGGCATTTTGACCCTGATTTCCATAGGGAGGTGGTTGATTCCTTGGCAGGATTTTGAGCTGCCAATTTGAATTCTGCATAGGGGGCCCTTGATAGTGATTGGCCTTGTAGGACAAGTAAGGGTGGTTCCTATTCTCTGGATTATATAACTCAGCAGGAGGTTTGATTTCATAGTTGTCCACAGTATTGATTTGATCAATAGATTGCTCCACTTACTGCATAATTAAATTGCAATTCTTTGTCACATGGCCTTGATTACCACATACACGGTTTCAGGAGTAAAGGCTCTATTGACATTGGGAGTTAGGTTCAGCCTCTCCAAGGTTTTGTACAACACCTCTTCAAATTGTTGATTCACTGAATTATCCATGGGTGGCCTCCTGGTCCTGTCATGGCTAAGAAAGTGATGATTCTTGGCTATGTTCTCAATGAGTTGATAGGCTTTATCAATATTTTTAGATGCAAAGATGCCTCCTGCAGCAGTGTCTAGTGCCACCTTGCTAGGGTAATTCAATCCCTTATGAAAATAGTTGACTAGCTGCCACTTTTCAAAATCATGGTGGGGACATGCCCTCAACAGCCCTTGGAGCCTTTGCCTTGCCTCACAGATATTCTCTTGATCCAATTGATAGAACCTCACAATCTGATCTCTGAAATTGTCAGTCTTGCTAGGAGGGAAGAATTCAGATAAGAACAATTGGACAATTAATTCCCAAGTGGCCACCTCTTCAAGATTTAGACCTTTGTACCATGTCTTGGCCTTGTCTTTGAGTGAGAAGGGAAATAATCTCATGTAGACTGCATTCATAGGAATGTTATTGAGGTGTATTGTGCTGCAAATCTCCTTGAAATTGTCCAAATGAGAAACTGGATCCTCAGCCCCAAGTCCAGAAAATTGATACTGCCTTATCATTGAAATCAAGGCTGGATTGACTTCAAAATTTGCCACAGGTGCTAAAGCTCCTTCCCCTGATTGATTCCTAGCATTACTTGGTGAGTAGCAATCCCTAAGAGTCCTAGGAGCTGCCATATTCTAATTTGCAACTTCTTCAAATTCAGGATTATGGGCTTCCTCTTCAAAAATCCTCCTTCTGGCCTCTTTTCTTTGAATTCTTCTTCTTCTGTTAAATCTCCTCTCTGGTTCATGTTCTGATAGATATAAATCCTCTTGATGATCCAAGTCCTGCATAAAGGAATTCAGAAGTATCAAATTCAAGAAAGAAATGAAAACTAGACAAAAGTGAAAATTTCTGAATGATAACTTGCAAAAACTGAAAATTGGCCTAAGAAATGGACTGAAAACTTGTCTAAAACTAATCTAAACTATCTAAGTTAATCTAATTGACTTCAAATCCCCGGCAACGGCGCCAAAAATTTGATAAGTGAAATTTGGAGGTTTAGTGATAACTTGTTAATTTTTAAGTCAAAAGTCAATTTTACCAATTTTTGTTTCAACTCCCTAACTCACTCTCTACTGCAATGCACAAGTCAATTGTAGTAACCCTAAATGTCGTATCTACACTGATTTGAAGTCCTAGACTACCTAAAAATAATTTAGACTAATCCTATTTAAAATGGCAAAAATAGATTTTAATTAGAAGTGAAAACAGATTTTTAATGAAATGCAGAATGATAACTATTTTTTGGGGTTTTGGAAAATTGTCAATACTGAATTATAAATGCTAGATTAAATACTAAAAAGGCTTAACTATCAATGAGAAAGGTTCTCGTAGGAGTTGAGGTTCATCTAAATTAATTATGGATGGATTGGATCAAGTTATCATTAAAAGTTCAATTTTGATTCAACCTGAAATATAGCTGCTCTCACAGCTCAATTGGCCTTTAACTAAGCAATATATTATCATACAATTGTTAGTTAGGTTGAATCAGAAGAGGATCCTCACTGAAAATCAAGTTATCGTTGGGCTCAAATGAAAGTTCATTGCTGATTTTTACAATTCAAGGAAATCTGAAGTGATAACTTGTAATTGCAATCATAAAATAATGAAATCACTTCAATTAGTTAAACTAGAATGAAATCTATCCAATAATAGTACTTGTGCTCCTTGGTTCATCTCTGAATTTTAAAAAAAAGGGGGATTTGAAATCAACCTCTCGGTTGCAAAAGAAAATGAAATCCACACAAAATCTAATTAATTGGGGTTAAAAGACATCCTATCTAAAATGGAGAATTCAGTGACTATCCAATGCTCCTTGGTTCATCTCTAACTCTCAAGGAAGACCTTAAGACTACCTCTCGGTAGTGGATTAAAATGAGGCTTGACAATGGAAATCAGAATTCAAAAAGAAATCAGAAAACAGAAATCACCAATTCAAGGAATCAGAAATATTAATCAATGAAATTTAGGTTTGCCAATTGCTTCTTGACCCATCTTTGGACTGCAAGAAATCCCTAAGGCTCACCTCTCAGTTATTGAATGAAATCAGGGGTTCAATTGGCAAGACAGATTCCAAAGAAATCAAAAAATAAATTTCAGAATTAAAATTCAGAAATCAAAAGAGCAAACTGATTTGAATCAAAAGTATGCCAAACATCTTGTTTCATTTCTGAACAAGATGGGGGGCAATAGCAACCTCTCAGTTGCTCAATTAATCAGATTGAGAATGACAAACATATTCAAAAAGCCTTAGAAATCAGATTCAGAAATTTCAGAAAACTAGGAAATCAAGAAACTAGAAATCAGTAATTAGATTTTCAAATAAAATGGAATCCAGAAACCTGACATTGACTCTTAATTCATTTATGAAGAAAGATTAGATCAAATGATAACTTCTCAGTTATAGATTACAATGGGATCTAACAATTGCAAGAATCAATTCAAAACAGTGCTGAAATCTGAAAACCAGAAATGATTGCAGTGCAGGATTAATTTCAGTCCACATCCATCCACAATTACCCTATCCTAGAAGAAATGGAGTTTAGCTCCTCATATTTACAAAGCTTTACATAAAATGGAATGGAGAACATGTACAATTCATCCTTGCTGGAAGCTTCTCAGCAGGATCTTCAACAGTCAGCAACAACTGTAGAAACCTTTGCTCCAAGCCCTCAATGTCCAACCCCTAGTTCCTCCAGAAATTCCAGCTTTTATATGTCTTATGTCCACCCTTTGATCAGCATCAGAATGTTCTACTGTGCCCTGATTATGCCATATGTCCCTGCTCTGAATTTTCTACTACTGCAATAACTTTTTGGACAGAAAAGGTAGTGGTCCCCCACCTTTTTTGCTTAATCCAATCCTCTTTTTTCTTGCTAGAAAATTCACAACAGCAAACATCAATGTCCTCTAATAAGAAATAAACAAATAATGGTAAGAACAATAAGTAAACTCAGCTCAATAATCAAAAGGAGTTTGGTGTTATACAAAGGGTGAAAATCAATATGAAAAACTAATGGTTTGGAACCCGGAAATGATAACTTGCACTAATCAAGGAAATTATCCAAATTCAAGTGATTCAAGGCATTAAATTAAAGGCATCAAATGATTAGTGTGGCAAGTGAGTGAAGTCAGAAATCAGATATGAATATGATTTCATAGAAATGATAACTTAGGTGCCAAAACGATAACTTGTTTGCCTTAAAAATGATAACTTATCATAACTTTTGTTGTGGTTATCCAAATGTGATCAAATTTGAACATAAAAGAGTTAAGACAATAATATAATGAATGCTTATGGCCTTTGAGCAGAATTAATGGTTTTGCATGTCGAAATGATAGAATTGCCCTTTAACGATAACTTGGCATTGGAAAAATGATAACTTGTTCAAAAGGACTTAAAAATTTGCACAAGTTGAGATGTGATCATCCAAATATGATTAATTCATGATAATGATAGATTTAGGGCAAGAAAGTCATTGAAATTCAGTTCACTCAAAATAATGATAACTTGGCCTATTGGAATGATAACTTGTCCTAAAAATGATAACTTGACATAGAATTTAAATATTTATGAATTTTGGCATTTCAGAACCTCTACGCACATGGAATTAGGTATAGAATGAAGAATATCAACTAGTTATCATAATCTATGCATTTCAAACATATTTGGCCAAAAGTTGGGCAATTAAGGGTTCGATGGGAGTGAAATGCATCTAAAATGGGATAAAAACCTATAGTGATCAGCTAGTGATCAAAGGTGCCGGCGATTGGGGTTAGAAGAGGCTGGAGACATTAGACAGGGAAGTAGGAGCAGGGCGGCGGTGGTTGCAGGAGGTGTCGACGTCGAGGAAGTAGGAGGAGGCCGACGATTGCAGGCGTCTAGGTCGGGTGGTAAATGCAAAGTAAATTTTTTAGCGTCGCCAAATTGTGCGAGGCTAATTTATCATTGCACCCAAAAATAAATTAAAAATCAGTAGATGTGCGATGCTAAGTTGGCGCTACCATGACTCTAAATTTGCGTCGCACAACTGCAACGCTAAGTCGAGGTTACGGTGACGCCATTTTTTTAATTTTTTTTCCAATTATAATATCAAGGAAATTATATATCGCGTAATTCAACATAGGTTTATATTATAAGTTTATATTACCTAATTATATCAACATATATATATAGTGGAATATGGCTTATTGTGCATTGTGTAAGCTTTGTGATCCATTAAAGTTCTAAGTTAAATGCTATGGGGGATCAATGAAATAATAAATCACATACCTCAATTCAAAAAAGTGATAAGCAAATAAATTAACGCCCATTAGGAATATTATTCAAAATCTTAAGTGATCCCATTGAAGTTCTACAAATAGGGACTCATAATTCTATGATTAAGAATATAAAAATAATTTATGTATAATTAAGATGTGATATATATATACATATATATATATATAAAGTATAGTAGATTGTTAACATTCTTTCTTTCTATATATAAAGCGCACACGCGCGCACGCACACACATATATATATATGTGTGTGTATTTGAGTTTATATGCGTCAATATATACAAATATATGTATATTTGTATCTATGTACATGCATGTGTATTTGTATTTATGTATATTTAGGAATACATATGTAAGTAACATATCTATTTAGAAATATTTAATCTATTTATTCATTAAAATATTGTATAAGTAAGATATATAGTTATACAAATTAACATTACCTAGCAGATCAATATAGGTATATATATAAATTTCTATTCAAATATAATATATATATATATGTGTCTTCTTCTAACAAGTTGGTGTCACATCGATGACGCATAGCGATGTAATAAAATAACGTCACTTGAGTCTCACAATAGTGACATAAGGGTCTGACGCCAATGAACTAGCATCGATGTAGTGCCGCAAAAATTGTGACGCTAATTTAGCGTTGCATCACGTCGATACCAATACAATGCAAGTCACCGACGCCAACATCGTCTCTTCAGCTCACATCAACTTAACATTGCAAAGACGGCGATGCTAATTTAGCATCTCATTCTGTCGATGCCAATAAAGCGTTATAATTTATCACCCATTTTTTTATCTTTGACGTGTGACAATAGTGGCGAATTAGCGTCGCGATGGCGCCACCTTTAGCGCTGAGGTAAGGTAACGCTATTGGCGCCCCGCCTTTCTAAATTGCATCGTTGTTTGGCTGATTTATTGTAGTTAATATTAATTATATACTTATATTGGTGCCGACTTTAGCACCGAGGTAAGTAATGCTATTGGCATCTCGCCTTTGAGTCACTAAATTGCATCGTTGTTTGGCTAATTTCTTGTAGTTAATATTAATTATATACTTATATTATATTGTATATATTTTATTATAAATATGTTTATTGATGGATCTGGCCTCCTGAATTACCGACGCACGACCTAAATGTCGATAAGTTAACAATGGATTTGTCCGTCGGTACTATATTTTTGCCCATCAGTATTTTGAAATAATTTTTCTTTTCGTCATAAATATCATCAGAAAATGCGAAGGATCCTTGGCCATCGAAGATGTGCATTTTTTAGTGTTTTCAAAACTACAACAAAAAAGTTAAAAAAATGGAAAGAAACAACTAATAAGTGAATTAATATTAAATAGAAGATACTAAAAATCGTACTAATTAATAACTTTATGTTTTAAATAAAATATTTATAAGGAAAAAGTAAAACAGCGAAGAAACAACAAAAAAAGAAGGTTAAAAATTAGTCAAGAACATAAAGAAAAAATGAGAGAGAGGGAGAGAGATCCAAAACAAACAGCGTGGAAACCATTAACCAACAAGAGTTTTGGCGAGTAATTAGTTTTTTTATTTAAAATTTTTTCGTTGAAAACTAAACTGCCCTACGAAACTCTCCAGAACGACATCTAGAGCTACTGATTTACAAAACATTGAAAAGTAGTCGGTGTGAAGAAAGAAAACAAAGAAGATACTCACCATGTTGAACGGTCTCAAGCTTCTATTCATTCCCAGTTCAAAGGACAATGATGCATGGGGTACATGTTCGAAAAGAAAAAGACATTTCTATATGGGGATGGGCTCCATCAATAGTGCAAGGACTGGATCCATGGTTTCGCCGTCAGGCTCCACAAGCACTTCGCCATGCTGATTGATGCATGCAAAATACAACATATTTTAGATTATTATTTTAATTATTTTTTTTGTAATTTGATCATGGCATGCATCATTTTTAGTCACTTTTTATCGTAATTTTGGATTTATCAATTTTAATTATTAATTCTCTGAATATTTTAATTGTGGATGGATTAACTAAATTTTGATAATTATTTTACAAAAAAAATCGAGATTTAGATGGATTGTGCCGTATCGGCCGAAATTTCAAAAAATTTATCATTACGGCCGAGATTAGGATAAAAGAATTTCGTTTTGGCCGAGATTCAAAGGGGGTAAAGATAAAAGGATTTTATATTTTGGGCGAGATTACAAAGAAGATGATCACTTTTTGGCCGAGATTCAAAGGGGGTAACAATTAAATGATTTTATCTTTTGGGCGTAACAAGATTAAATTCTTTATTACGGCCGAGATCCATAGGACGTAAAGATAAAAGAATTTCATTTTGGCCGAGATTAAAAGGGGTAAAGATAAAAAGATTTATCTTTTGGGTATAATAGTTAGAAGAATTATCGTTTTTGGCTGAGATTTATCCGTGAATTTAAATTCGGCCGTACATCACGATCAACAGGAAGACCCATCCGCACCCTATAAATACGTGAAGAATCCGTCGTTTCAAAAGGGTGCTCTGAAGTTCAGGTTTCTTCCACGGTAAGTCGTGAGCTCTGCAGGCTACGACCAAGAGGAGAGAGGTGCGACGGTTGGAGGTTGATCGTGACCCTGATCAAGTCCGAGAGGCTGCCTGACTGTTTGCCAGATTCGAGATCTCTATTTTGGGTGTAATTCTTTCAATTTTTATGATTTGTATTTTATTATCTCTCCGGAATTTCTAGGATGAACTCCATATTTTTAGGATTATTATTTTAGGAGATTATTAATTAAAGGGAAATGTTTGGACCCTATTTTATTTGCTTTAATCTTTTTTGATCAATTATTAATTGTGCTTAATGCTTTTATGTTAGTTAATTAAATTTCTGAATTAGGCTATACTAGTTTGTGGAGTGTTTAATTTCAGAATTCATTATACTAATTATAATTGATTTTATTTGGAATTAATAATTGACATAAATTTGATAACTAGTGTGTGGAGAATCAAGTTTGTGTGGTCTATTAATCTATATCAGTTTGTGGAGTGATTAATAGTCTAGAGAATTCAATTTAATGCATCTTAATTTTAATATGATTTTGGGGGTATCAGTCGTGGAGACTTCAATTTTTATTAAATTAAGATAGTTCTATATGATTAGATTGAGGGATGCCAGTCGTGGAGACCACAAGTTAATCATGTTAGATCACTTTAGGAAGACTCTAATCCATCTTTAAAGATTAAATTTATCTTTTATGGTTCAAATATTTATCCTGATCTATTTTCATCCTAAGGCCTAACTTCAACACCACTATCTTATCTTTATCTTATTTTCTTTATCTTTTAAAACTCATTTTCAAAATCCATGTTTTTTCTCTCTTATTAATTTATAAATTCATATATTGAATTAATAATATTCCTCGTCGGTTCGACACTCTTACTCCTATTTACTATATTACTTGAGCGACTAGTGCACTTGCTAGCGATTTTATTTCGCTACATCATTTCAACGCATCAAGTTTTTTGGCGCCGTTGCCGGGGAATATTTTATTAATTAATTTCTGATTTTTATGAATTATTAGGAGATGTAAATAAATTGTAAATAATTCTTTGTAAATATGTATTAATTGTTTTAATTATTTTTTTTGTGAATAAACTGACATTTTTTCTTTTGCAGATAAAGGTCACGACAATTTTTTAAATTGTCGACTTTCGGCTTAAAATTTTGTCGCCATCTTATGGTTTTACGACCGAGATTTATTTTGTCGGCTTTACTGGTTTTACGGCTCGCAATATCGATTGAGTTCTAATCTTCTATTTTACGGTCGTAATGCTTTATCCGAACGTTGTTTTACGCCATGACCATACAATGATGAATTGACCTTGTTTCGGCTAACAATTTTGTTCTTTACGCCTTATTTTCATTGGCTTCATATGAATTTATTTCCTTCTCGGCCGTAAAGTTTTAATAGTTTGAACTTTTCGTATTAATTTGACTTTGTTTTGGCCAAAGCGATTTATTCTTTCTCGGCCGTAAAGGATCACGTTTTGACTTAATTCACTTTTAGATTTAAAATAGTTGACTTTCGACTCAAATTCGGACGTCGATTGGGAATTTTCAGATTACGTGGACTTGTGGTTTTACGACCGAGATTTATTTTGGCGGCTTTATTAGTTTTATGGCCGATTCTGAATTTTAAACTCAATTTTGCGGCCGCAAATTTTTAACTTGACCATCTTATGAGATCTTATTCTGTTTGATTTAGTTATCGACCGAGAAATAGTTTTGATTTTTGTGGCCGTAAACTTCTAATCTTCTGACTCGTTTCGGCTTTAATAGCAATCTTTATCTAAGATTTACGGTCGAGATTTGCTTTATCCACATGATCGAATTGATTTCTTTCTTTGCGCATTGAATTAAATAAGAATTCGATTAATGCACGATTTTACTGGCGAAAAATCTCCCGCACATACTTTTTACGCTTTGGATTTTCTTACTGCCAACAATTATTTTCTAAACTACTTCTCGACCGTAATGTTTTCAACTTTGTTTTACGCCACGATTTATTGATTTCAAGTTTTCTTTCTCGGTCGAAAAAAGTTTTCTTTCAAGTTTTCTAAACTACCGTGAAAAATCCATAAAATGTTTTCAAGTTTATTTATGGATTTTCTTTCTCGGCCGTGAAGGATCACGTTCAACTTAATTTTCATCGATTTATGGCCGATATGAATCTTACTCTTCTTCGGACGTAAAGGATTAAATCGTCGACGTTGCGTTCGATTTTTATTTCGGTCGAACACCCTGTTTAGTTTTCTGTCTTACGGCCAAAATTCCACACTAACTAGTTTGTTACGGCCGTAATTTAATTGGTTTACGCCTTCACGTTGAGATACTGTTCTATGATTTTTCGGACGAACGAGCCTCGGATTACTAATCTAATTTCGGCCGTAAATCTATTTCTATATTGCGGCCGATTAATCTTATTTTCTCTCTGAAAATAATTTTTGCTAATGTCTGATTATTAACTTTACGGACGCAAATTAGTTCTGATTCATTTTGTGCTATTTGTTACATTATCGTTAATTCTTCCAAGTTTTAAAGTCGAACGAGTGCTTGATTTTTACGACCATCTAAGTAATTTACTTTCTTTCGATCGATATTAATGTTTGGCATTTGAATTGGTTTTTGAGTTTTGATTTTTCGCCGTATTTGATAATTTTTCTGTAAATTTTGGTGGCAATAATTAGGTTAATTTCTTCCGGACATTAATTTTGACGACCTAATGAATTTTTTATAATAGCCGAAAGACTTTTTTATGTTTATCAATTTAAATCTTATTTCTTCATGACCTATTATCTGCATTTCTTTCTTCTTGTATATATTTTTATTTTATTCTTTTATCTTACTAAAAATTGGTTGTTGCAAGTACTAATTGAAAATTAAATCACAACCAATCCTGGAATCTTCTGATAAGCGCACTAGGAGTTCAAATCCACTGTTGGAATTTGATCCTGAAATTGAAAGAACCTATCGTCGATTACGAAGAAATATAAGAAAAATGGCAGAACAAGCACGCGACAATCAGAGACTGGAGCAACAAAATGAACTGGTTCCACCACATAATAATCGGCGAGAAGATGAAGCAGAGCTTTCTATGAGAGAATATGTCTCGGCCAGATACAGTGACCGAGAATCATGCATCGTGTTGCCTGATATTAACGCAAATAATTTTGAGATAAATCCTGCAATCGTGAGGATGATACAAGCATCCCAATTTTGAGGAGGATTTCATGAAGACCCTCATGATCACCTTGACAAATTTCTTGCCACTCTGAGCACCTTTAGAAATAATAATGTTTCTTCTGAAGTTATTCGTTTATTATTATTTCCTCAATCTTTACGTGACAAAGCTTCCACTTGGTTTAAAACTTTGCCTGCAGGATCGATTCATTCTTGGTTGGAGCTAGTAGAAAAGTTTGTTGGAAAATATTGTCCACCACAAAAGGCAGGCAAATATCGAAGAGAATTGAGGGCATTTGTTCAAGATGATAACGAGACATTATATGAGGCATGGGAACGATATAAAGAACTATTAGCCAAAGTTCCTGACAACAGAATTTCAAAATGGCAAGTGATGAAAGATTTCTACCATGGATTGCGAGCTGCAGATCAAGACAAACTTGACCAATCAGCAGGAGGGACAGTGCTAGGATCTAAACGTCCTAGTGAGATACAAAATATAATTGAAGCTGTAGCCCTCAAGTCGAGCCAAGAAAAGGAGACCATCTCGCCGAACTCGTGATGTGCATGCTACAGAAAGTAAAAATTCTTTTGAAGTAGTGACTCAGCTGGAGTCACTTAATCAAAAATTTGAGTAGATGATGTCATTAATGGTGTGCAACAACTGTGGAGGAGGACATGCGAGCAATTATTGTCCTCAAGGTAACATTTCTAATCCTGATCATATTGAAAATGCTAACTTTGTCTCCAATCCATTTTTCAGGAACAATGACTATGGTTAGAGGAACAATCAGAAGTTTCCTTACAGGTCAAATCAAGGGCAAGTTTTTGAGAAATTTCAGAATCAAGCTCATCTATAAAATTATACACTTTTGAGAAGGCAACAAGAAGCTCCTACCCAACAATCGACTGATTCCACGGAAGAGATGATGGCAAGAGTTATTGACACTATGCAAACCATGCAGAAGACAATGGACACAAGGGCAAACAATCAAGATGCTACAATCAGGAATTTAGAAATGCAAATAGGGCAGATGACCAATATGATGGCAGGACGTGCACTAGGGGATCTTCCAAGCAATACAGAGAAAAATTCTAAAGAAGAGACCAAAGCTGTAACTCTTAGAAGTGGAAAACAATTGAGAAGTCTGATATCAAATTCCCCGCCAAGAGTAATTGATCATAAAGAAGAAACTGAAGCATCAAAGACACAAGATCATACTACTGAAGATATCAATCTGAAGAAAAAAGAAACTGACAATTCAAAAAAGAAACTGACAATTCAAAAAATACCAACAACATAAAGGATCTGCCATATCCACAAAAATTTTGCAAAGAACAGTTAGATAAGCAATTTTCTCACTTTCTTGATATTCTGAAGCAATTATCTATTAACATTCCTTTTCATGAAGCTTTACAGATGATGCCGAGCTATGCTAAATTCATGAAAGATATATTATCCTCAAAAAGAAAGTTTGAAAACATTGGGAGAGTAATGTTGACCTCGGAGTGTAGTGCCATTTATGATCGAGATATACCTAGAAAAATGAAAGATCCGGGAACCTTCACCATACCTTGCACTATAGGAAAATTCTTTTGTGCAGAAGCTTTATGTAATCTTGGTGCTAGTATAAGTTTAGTGCCTTACTCTCTATTTGTGCAGCTAGGTTATGGAGAACTAGAAGAAACAAGCATGACTCTTCAATTTGCAGATTCTTCATGCAAGAGACCCCAAGGAATATTAAGAGATGTTTTGGTAAAAGTTGATAAATTTATTTTTCCTGCAGATTTTATTATTCTGGATATGAAGGCAGATGAAAAAACCCCTATCATCCTCGGGAGACCATTTCTAGCCACAGGAAATGCACTTATAGATGTTCAACAAGGGATACTCACACTTCGCGTCAACAACGAAGACATCACTTTCAATATAAAAAATTCTCTCAAACAACTTTTGATCACTCATCCTGTTATGTTATTGATTCTCTAGAAGATGACACGACTGATGCTTTTGATGATATTGTTGCAGATTTTGTTGCAGATCCATATGCTAAGGAAGTTTTGGAAATGATGGAGGATTCTAGAGAAATTGTGGGAGAGGATAATGCGCCAATAACAACAGAGACATTCGAGGAGGAAATTGAAAAATTGGATTGTCCTCCAAAATTCGAACTTAAAGAACTTCCATCTCATTTAAGATATGTTTTTCTTGAAAATAACACTTACCCAGTTATCATATCTGCTGACTTGACAGATGACATGGAGAATAAACTTTTGGAAGTATTAAGGCAACACAAGAAAGCAATCGCTTGGTCTATTTCAGATATCAGGGGCATCTCTCCTACCATTTGCATGCACAAGATTTTGATGGAGGACAATGCCAAGCCAATTGCTCAATATCAAAGAAGGCTCAACCCAACTTTAAGGGAAGTTGTGAAAAATGAGGTCATCAAACTCCTTGATGCAGGTATTATATATGTCATTTCTGATAGTTCATGGATAAGTCATGTGCAGGTAGTCCCAAGAAAAGAGGAATCACTGTGGTAAGTAACAAAAATAATGAATTGGTGCCTCAAAGAACAGTTACAAGTTGGAGAGTCTGTATAGACTATAAGAAGCTTAATGATACTACCCGCAAAGATCATTTTTCGTTACCTTTTATTGACCAAATGTTGGAACGTGTTGCAGGTCATAGCTATTATTGTTTTCTAGATGGCTATTCTGAATACAATCAAATAGCAGTAGCACCTGAGGATCAAGAAAAGACAACGTTCACATGTTCATATGGAACATTTGCCTATAGAAGGATGCCATTTGGTCTATGCAATGCTCCAGCAACATTCCAAAGATGCATGATGTCCATCTTTGCAGATATGAATGAGAAGATACTCGAAGTTTTCATGAATGATTTTACACTTTTTTATAGCTCTTTTAATAACTGTTTGGATAACTTGTCTCTAGTTTTGCAAAGATGTAAAGAAACGAATTTGGTCCTTAACTGAGAGAAATGTCACTTCATGGTTAAGGAGGGTATAGTTCTTGGCCACAAAATCTCAGCAAAAGGAATTGAAGTGGATAAGGCCAAGATAGATGTTATTGCAAATCTGCCTCCTCCAACCAATGTGAAGGGCATTCGAAGCTTCCTTGGGCACGCAGGATTTTATCGCCGTTTTATCAAAGATTTTTCAAAAATGGCTAAACCCTTAACTAATCTTCTTGCTAAGGACACAAAATTTAATTTTGATTCAGACTATCTTGCTACCTTTAATTTGTTAAAAGAAATGCTAATTTTTGCCCCTGTTGTTGTAGCACCAAACTGGTCTTTACCATTCGAGTTGATGTGTGATGCGAGTGATGGTGCCGTAGGAGCTGTTTTGGGGCAAAGAAAAAATAAAACATTTCATGTTATATATTATGCAAGCCAAACATTGAATGCTGCCCAACTAAATTATGCAACAACAGAGAAGGAGTTTCTTGCTGTTATTTTTGCTTTTGACAAGTTCAGATCATATCTAATTTCTTCAAAAATTATTGTCTACACAGATCATGCAGCCATCAAGCACTTGATGAGCAAACAAGATGCCAAACCTAGACTAATCCGATGGAAACTACTTTTGCAAGAGTTCGATGTGGAAGTAAAAGACAAAAAAGGGACTGAAAACTTATTAGCTGATCACCTATCTCGTTTGGAGTCATCTCCAAGAGAAGTCACAGACATACTTGAAGAATTCCCAGACGAGAAACTTTTTCTATCTCTACAATTTTTCAAATTTTTGACACTACACCATGGTTCGCTGATTTTGCTAATTACCTTGCAGGACATTACATTCCAAAGGGCATGATCACTCATCAAAAAAGGAAATTCTTATCTGATGTCAAGAATTATCACTGGGAAGATCCTTACCTTTTTCGATTATGTGCAGATCAAGTAGTTCGAAGATGTGTTCACAAAGATGAGATTGATAATATCCTAAGTCATTGCCACGATGGACAAGCTGGAGGTCATTTTGGACCCAATCGAACAGCGGCTAAGGTACTTGAATGTAGACTATATTGGCCAACCATTTACAGAGATGCAAGAAACTACTGTAAGTATTGTGACAAATGCCAATGGACAGGTAATATTTCTCATCGAGATGAAATGTCTCTCACAAATATTTTACAGTGTGATATTTTTGATGTTTGGGGCATTGACTTTATGGGACCATTCCCTAAATTCTTTAACAACTAATACATCTTAGTGGCGGTTGATTATGTTTCCAAATGGGTAGAAGCTGTAGCCACACGAAGAAATGAGGCCAAAGTAGTTGCCAACTTTCTAAGAAAAAATATTTTTACTCGATTTGGGACACCTAGGACCATCATAAGTGACAATGGAACATATTTCTATAATAAAATAATGTCAACTCTTCTTAATAGATTTGGAGTCAAACATTTTTTGAGTACACCATATCATGCCCAATCTTGTGGACAAGTGGAAATTTCAAATAGAGAGATAAAAAGGATTCTAGAGAAAACTATAAATTCATCTAGAAAGGATTGGTCCTTGAAATTAGATGATGCACTCTGGGCATATAGGACTACTTTTAAAACACCCATAGGTACTTCTCCTTATAAATTAGTTGTTGGAAAAGCATGTCACATTCCTGTGGAACTAGAACACAGGGCTTATTGGGCAATAAAATTTTTAAATATGGATCTAAAATCATCACAATCTGAAAGGTTATTACAATTAAATGAGCTGGATGAATTTAGACACTATGCATACGAAAACAGCAAGCTATATAAAGAACGCACAAAAAATTTACATGACATGCACATTAAACATAAAAAAAATTTTACCTGGTCAACAAGTACTTCTTTATAACAGCAAATTCAGATTATTTTCTGGAAAACTTAAATCAAGATGGACCGGACCTTATGTTATAATTAATTGTTCACCCTATGGAACTTTTGAGATTGAATCATTAGACAAAAAACAAAGACTTAAAGTGAATGGACATATATTGAAACTTTATCATGGTGGCACTTATTATCATAACATTTTTATGATCACTCTCTATGATGTGTGAAATTTAAGATCAAGACTAAGTCAAGCTGACGACTATAAATCAGAACTATTTTTATCATTTTTATTATTTCTTTATATTAGTCTTTCATTAGTTTGTTGATTAATATCTTTAGTTGTGGTAATAGTTTTTATTTTGTTGAGTCATCTGCGGAAGGAGAGAACTTCGGACATGACAACATGGCGTAAAATCCGACACCTGCGCAAACTTTCCTCTTACGGCCGAAGTCTCACGTTGTCTCCGCTGCTCTCTTACGCCCGGACAAGAACTGACGCCGTCACCGCCACTCCCTCACGTCCTTTCTTCCTTACGACCGAAGCTCCAGCGCTCACCCTGTTCCTTACGGTCGGACTTCCACACCGCGGACCGGAGATGACCCTATTACGCCCCAGGTGCGTTACGGCCGAACCACCGCGCACCGCCGCTCTCTTACGACCAATCTCCGGCCGAGCTTTTCTCCTTACGACCGAGACGTCAGCTGCCATCACCACGGTCGTCACCTTACGGGCACAATCTACACAATCATTGACTCCGGCCGAGGTTCTTCATCGACTTCCTGTTCCTTACGGCCGAGAAGCCAAAGTGCCCTCTACTTCTTACGGCCGAGGTTCTTCATCAACTACGGCCGAAGTTCTTCATCAACCAGTTCCTTACGGCCGAGATTGCGCGGCCGAGATCCATCAATTATCGGCCGAGATCTCCTCTCACCGACACCATTTGCGGCCATGAAGTTCATAACACTGACACCACAAGAATCTCGGCCGAGTCTCTTCAGCTTTTGCGGCCGACACCTTCATCGATATATATATTGAGGCCGAGCATCTCTCCACCGACAGTAAATCGGGGTGTATCTTTTCCCTTTTCGTTATTTTTCATTTCTTTATTTTTCCTTTTTTATTTAAGTATGTATCACTTTTCCTTACTGGCTTAACACTGAGGACAGTGTCTAGTTCAAGTTTGGGGGAGTTTGCATTTCATGCATTGCATGTTTCTTTCTTTTTATTTGCTTATGTTTGCATCTATTTGTAAAAAAAATCCAAAAAATTGAAAATTTTGAAAATTTTCTAAAAAATACCATTGCATGCATTTATTTTTGCTACCATCTTACAAACTCTTATCTTATTGTTTTAATTATCTTTTAGTAGAAGTTCAAAGACATGTCGTTAATTGATGAAATTTGAATAATTTTCTTTCTTATCACTTGCTACTTCAGTATCAAACTTATAGACTGTGCCCATGCTAAATAAAATTATGAATGACTAGACGACAAAATCATATTCATGTCTTTTTATTAATTTCTTTTAAGTCTTGATTAGTAGTAGCATTCTTATTGACCATATCAAGTACTTTTTTAGCTTATAAAAAAGAAGGGTTAGTTAAACCCCAACAAATAAAAAAAAAGAAAAATGATGAATAAAGTTATGTGTAGGTACAAAAGTGTTATCCGGAACCAAGATGTGTTCGGGTAATTATATCCGTAGGGGTTCATGCCTGACGACCTAAGGGCAACTGCTCTGGGATCCGTCGATCAAAAACCTGCTACATGAATCATCTTGTGGAATATGAAGAAGCACAGGAGTACTAAGTCATGGCTAAGTTCGAACTCTTCATTCAGAACCTTGGTTGTTCGGGCAAGTAAACTCGAGGGGTGCTTTATCACCTGGTGCTCTAAGGTCATCTGGTCTGGGAGTCATCAGTCTAAAGCTCGCTACATGGACTTTCTTGTGCAATCCTGCTTGAAGATTAGAACTTTTAAAATGATTAAAAATAAAAAATAAAAAGAAAAGAAGAAAAAAGTTTTAAGCTCAATTAGTACTTATGTGTTCAATATTAATGCTATTATTTGACAAACAATTTATTTTTCCGCAAGGCTGAATTTGAGATTGTTTAAATTTGTGTAGCATTCAGAACCTCTATGAAGAGTGTATGGAAAATGGTGAGATACTGAGTAGCAGGTGTGCAGAAGTATTGTGTGAGAAAATTAATCAGTTGACAATGTGGCGGCTATGATGGAACTTTCTGAGCCTTGCCTTGAATTTTTTCTTGAGGACAAGCAAGACTTTAAGCTTAGGGGAGTTTGATGCATGCAAAATATAACATATTTTATATTATTATTTTAATTAATTTTTCAGTAATTTGATCATGGCATGCATCATTTTTAGTCACTTTTTATCGTAATTCCGGATTTATCAATTTTAATTATTAATTCTCTGAATATTTTAATTGTGGATGGATTAACTAAATTTTGATAATTATTTTGCAGAAAAAATCGAGATTTAGATGGATTGTGCCGTATCGGCCGAAATTTTGAAGAATTTATCATTACGACCGAGATTAGGATAAAAGAATTTCATTTTGGCCGAGATTCAAAGGGGGTAAAGATAAAAGGATTTTATATTTTGGGCGAGATTACAAAGAAGATGATCATTTTTTGGCCGAGATTCAAAGGAGGTAACAATTAAATGATTTTATCTTTTGGGCGTAACAAGATTAAATTCTTTATTACGGCCGAGATCCATAGGGCGTAAAGATAAAAGAATTTCGTTTTGGCCGAGATTAAAAGGGGGTAAAGATAAAAAGATTTATCTTTTGGGTATAATAGTTAGAAGAATTATCGTTTTTGGCCGAGATTTATCCGTGAATTTAAATTCGGTCGTACATCACGATCAATAGGAAGACCCGTCCGCACCCTATAAATACGTGAAGAATCCGTCGTTTCAAAAGGGTGCTCTGAAGTTCAAGTTTCTTCCACGGCGAGTCGTGAGCTCTGCAGGCTACGATCAAGAGGAGAGAGGTGCGACGGTTGGAGGTTGATCGTGACCCTGATCAAGTCCGAGAGGCTGCCCGACTGTTTGCCAGATTCGAGATCTTTATTTTGGGTGTAATTCTTTCAATTTTTATGATTTATATTTTATTATCTCTTCGGAATTTCTAGGATGAACTCCATATTTTTAGGATTATTATTTTAAGAGATTATTAATTGAAGGGAAATGTTTGGACCCTATTTTATTTGCTTTAATCTTTTCTGATCAATTATTAATTGTGCTTAATACTTTTATGTTAGTTAATTAAATTTCTGAATTAGGCTATACCAGTTTGTGGAGTGTTTAATTTCAGAATTCATTATACTAATTATAATTGATTTTATTTGGAATTAATAATTGACATAAATTTGATAACTAGTGTGTGGAGAATCAAGTTTGTGTGGTCTATTAATCTATACCAGTTTGTGGAGTGATTAATAGTCTAGAGAATTTAATTTAATGCATCTTAATTTTAATATGATTTTGGGGGTACCAGTCGTGGAGACTTCAATTCTTATTAAATTAAGATAGTTCTATATGATTAGATTGAGGGATGCCAGTCGTGGAGACCACAAGTTAATCATGTTAGATTACTTTAGGGAGACTCTAATCCATCTTTAAAGATTAAATTTATCTTTTATGGTTCAAATATTTATCCTGATCTATTTTCATCCTAAGGCCTAACTTCAACACCACTATTTTATCTTTATCTTATTTTCTTTATCTTTTAAAACTCATTTTCAAAATTCATGTTTTGTCTCTCTTATTAATTTATAAATTCAGATATTGAATTAATAATATTCCTCATGGGTTCGACACTCTTACTCCTATTTACTATATTACTTGAGCGACTAGTGCACTTGCTAGAGATTTTATTTTGCTACATCATTTCAACGCATCACTGATACACGCAATGGGATGCTTGAGTAAGATTAATCGCCACGCCTTTCGAAAAAGTGATAAGCAAATAAATTAACAACCATCAGCAATATTATTCAAAATCTTAAGTGATCCATTAAAGTTCTACAAATAGGGACTCATAATTTTATGATTAAGAATATAAAAATAATTTATGTATAATTAAGATGTGATATATATATATATAGTATGTATAATATATTGACATGTAAGTATATAAATGAAATGTGATACATACATACATACATACATACATACATACATACATACATACATATATATATATATATAAAGTATAGCAGATTGTTAATATTCTTTCTTTCTATATATAAAGCGCACGCACACACATATATACACTACAAGCAAATTACCATTTTCCGACAGGCAATTTTCGACGGTTTAAAATTCGTCGCAATTTGCGACGATTTTTGCGACAGTTCCATTTCCGATGGCTACAACCGTTGGAAATGAAAATAATAGATTATGTAATTTATTATATTATTATTTTATTTTTTGATGGTTAAGAACGTCGATATTTCCGACGGATACTCATCCGTCGCAATTTGCGACGGATTTTCCGACGATTAGGACCGTCGAAAAGGAAAATAATAAATTATATAATTTATTATATTTTTATTTTATTTTTCAACGGTTAGGAACGTCAATATTTTCGACGGATTCTCCGACGGTTATGACTGTCGGAAATAAAAAATTAAATTATGTAATTTATTATATTATTATTAAATTTTTCGACGATTAGGAACGTCGATATTTCCGATGGATATCCATCCATCGTAAAATTCGTAGCATTTTTCGACGGTCGTAACCGTCGGTAAATGTATAATAATATCGTATGAGGAGTATTTTATTAATATAACTAGCGACGGTCCAAACCATCGCAATTACTTACGATTTCGACCGTCGATAATTATTACCGACGGTTCAAACAGTCGGTAAAATATAAAACAAAAATTCTATATAACTAAATATTTTTTCGGCGGTCACAACCATCGGTAACTTTAAAATAATTAATATTTATATTTTCGACGGCCGGAGCCGTCGGTAATTAAAATTTTGTTATCCCGCTTTTTTCTTTTTCCCGCTTTCTCTCATCTTTTCCCCTTTCTCTCATATATATATAATTCCTCCTCTCTCCCTCCTCTCCTCTCCTCTCTCTCCCTCTCCCTCTCCCGGCCGACGAGCCTCTGGTCGGACGTCAAGCGTCAACCGCCTTGCGATCGGATTCAGCCGCCTGGCGGCCGGATCTGGCCGCGGGCATTCGGATTCGGCCCCCAGCGGTCGGATCCTGCCGTGGGGCGATCGGATCCTATCGTGGGGCGGCCGAATTTGGCCACGGCCGGAGCTGGCCGCGGCCCGATTCGGCCGCTAATTTTTTTTATTTCTAAAAAATTCTTTGCGATGGTTGCGACGATCGTCGCAACTATCGACAGTTGCGACCGTCAAAAATTTTCGACGGTTGGAACCGCCGGACTTTTCCGGCGGTGGCAACCGTTGGAAATTTTTTACGGTTGGAACCGCCGGGACTTTTATGAATGTTAGAACCCTCGATATTTCTGATGAATTTTTTTGGACCGTCACAAATCGATTTGCGATGAGTGTTTTTCCGACGAATCGTTTTCGTCTGAAAAACCGTCGGTAATTGCGTTACGACAGTTTTTGGACTGATTACCTACGGTTTTGACCGTCGGTAATCAGTGTTTTTCTTATAGTGATATGTGTGTGTATTTGAGTTTATATGCATATACAAATATATGTATATTTGTATCTATGTACATGCATGTGTATTTGTATTTATGTATATTTTGGAATACATATGTAAGTAACATATCTATTTAGAAATATTTAATCTATTTATTCATTAAAATATTGTATAAGTAAGATATATAGTTATACAAATTAACATTACCTAGCATATCAATATAGGTATATATATAAATTTTTATTCAAATATAATATATATATGTCTTCTTCTAACAAGTTGGCGTCACATCGGCGACGATATAGCGATGTAATAAAATAACGGTTTTCGGACTATAATCAGAGTGATGTTCAAAAAGAAAAAGACATTTTTATATGGGGATGGGCTCCATCAACAGTGCAAGGACTGGATCCATGGTTTCGCCATCCGGCTCCACAAGCACTTCGCCATGCTGATACACGCAATGGGATGCTCGAGTGAGATTAATAGCCACGCCTTTCAGGTATTCCTGAGGAGGAGTCTTGGGGGAGAAGTTGCCATTTAGTGCTCTCCAATTCGATCTGATGAGTTCTTTCACGTGTTCCCGAGCCCTGTCTTCCGGGACATCCCACTCGTGCATGTAGCACTGAACGGATTTGGGCACATCTCCTCGTGCAAGCTCATCAGCCTGCATGCGCATGCATGTAGTTAAACACACACTCAATGATAATACTATAAGTTAGCAATTAATAGTTAATCTAAAGCAAGAAGACATGACTTAATTGCTGATCAACAAGTTCAGACCCATGAACGGACAATTCAGCCAGTTCAATCGTGAACCGACTAGTGATCCGGTCCAGTGAAAGTGCAAAATTAGTTTTGACATTGAATTGAAAAAAATCGGTTGAACCGATTTAATCTGTTTCAACTCAAATTTAAAAAAAATAAAAAAATGATAAAAATAGGAAAGTTACAAAAGAAAAAAAAGAAAGGAATATAAGAAAGTTAAAAAAAATGAGGGAATATGATATGTATAAAATTAAAATTTAAAAATAAGAAATAAATAAAAATAAAAAGGAAAGCGTAGAAGAAATAAGAATAATTTAAGATAAATTTTTTTATCATTAAATAACAGATATTATATTAATAATAATATATTTATATTTATATTTTAATCATTATTACTTATCATTATTAAAGCTCTTAATAAATAAAATTTTTGTTATATTAATTTTTAATATTATCAATAGATTAATAGTATAACATTCATATAACTTATATTATATCGTTATAATTATTATAAATAATAATATTTTAATAAAATTAAATTCGATCAACTTCGGAAGAAATTCGGTACGGTTCTGAAAACATGGCGTCGGACATGATTACCGTGTAACCTGCTAAATCGTTGCAAAGTCGAAGGATCGTCGAGGAACGCAGCAAGACTTGGTGGAAATCGCTGGTGAAGGTTTCCATGTCTCTTTCAGAGACATCACTGCCCATGCAGAAGGCGAAGGTTAGAGCTACGTGGCCTCCGACGGTGACCGAAGCGTTCTCCAAGTATTCCCCGAACTTGGGCTTGTGGCCTTGGCGGCACCACCTCGACTCCACCAGGTATGCCTTGCATAGATCTGCCCACTAAAAGCACCCCGAAAAAAAGGTTACAGTACAACCAATGATCTCGACATCTCAAGTCTAAACAAATTGGAGGATTGCACGTTAGTTCTCCTTACTGCTTTCTTCACGTGTGGAATCACGTTGATCCAGTTCTTCTTCATGACCTCGAAAGCCATGTCATTGGTCGTGTTGAAAAGTGCCAGGAAGCATATCTTCATGTAGTCCGGGAGCTGTTTGACGGCGTCAACTTCCCATCTGATCAAAGTCAAACATTCATGCATCACGAAGTTAAAAAGTGTTGAGCAAATGTTAACTTATATTATCTTCGACTTTAGTTCTTCTTCTGTATGCCCAGAAATGCTGAAGAAAAGTTTAAGATCTGATTGAATCACCTATCAACAGCATCCGTGAACATTTGGAGTTCATCAAAGGTGCCGTAGACGTCAAAAACATCATCGATCGTTGTTACCAGACAGGCAACTTTGGTGACCGCCTCCCTGCAGCTCGACAACTGTGGTTCAAAAGCTGTGCCTGTCGCCCAGAGGTAGTTTAGGACCAGTCCGTCTCGAGCAAATGGCAGCTTCTGCCAAAGGCCAAGATCATTCCACCACCTAATAATTGCATAATAGCAAATAGCTCTTGTTAATTGTGGTGTTAAAACAGAATTAATTGCTATCTATCTTTAATTAGAAAGAGTAATTCTTCTTTTTGTACCCTGAGAGTAGTTTGAGTTCCTTTCTGTACAGTCTTTGAACGGCGTTGAAGTCGAGCTTGGCGAGTTCAAGTAAAAAGAGGTCCTTGTTAGGTCTTTTTTGGTAGGCTTCTATGAACCACCTCGCGTGCAGCCTTGGAATCCTCCAGCTCATCGGGAGTTCCAGGGCATGTGTCACGCTCTCCCTCAGGCGAGCGTCAAGTGCTGCTCTCTGCGACAGAAGGTCTTTTAGGTGTTTGATGGTGACCTCTCTTGCTTCAACCATGGCGCTTTCTCCCTCCCTCGCATGATAAGATGCTTCGTACAGACTAAGAACTCCCTCAGTCTTGTGCCGACACATGTCTTCCCAGCATCCTCTCTCGTCTCTGAAACCTTCGAATATGTCTGAAATCCGCAACATGGAAAAAGAATATTAAGCGCACTGCAGTCGAAGATTCAGAATATATTCCCCGCGGTAACTCCTCAACCAAAACCATTAATTAATACTTCATAGTGAACCGTTGCAGCCTACCTTGAGAAATGGTGAAACCTTGTTCTCTGAGCAGCCTGAAGAGGAGTGACACAGAGCACAGGTCATCTCTCTGCAGTGGCGTGTTTGTGCCTTCTACGATTCCACTGCTGATGTCCCATAATGCATCCTTGATCTCCTTTGTGAAGTGGTAAGACACCCCGAGTTGCTGCAAGACATCAATGAGCTCAAGTTGTTCCTTCATTTCCTTCTTCGCATGCAAGAGCTTTCGCACTCTTTCCTTCAGTGACCGTATCCTTGCAGCATCCGTCTCCACAACCTGCAGATATACAAATGAATCTGAAGTAGTGCTCGAATACGTCTAATACCATGTTTCACATCGCATAATCATAGAACAAACTATGTAATAATTAGATTGGATGTGCATGCACAACCTTGTTAGAACTGCTTGGTAGTGACTGTATCAAGTCATCAGTCCACGAGCTTGGCTGGTAATTAGCCTGCCTCCTCTCAGTCTTTGAAGGTGCTTGATCCAGTGTGCAGATGACACGATGGAAACGCACCGAATAGCCATGGCATCTCGATGTCAGGATCCTCGTCTTCTTCAAGGGACAGCAAGGAGAAGGAGAGCAGCAAACGCCATTAAGTTTCAGAGACATATTTGGTGTACAAGGAGATGAGCACTGCTCCAACTGATCAAAATCGAGGCTTAATTTGTGTCTTCAATGATCTCATACAATCTCTTCCTACTTCCTTCCTGCTGCTTTTATATCAACAAGATCCTTGTCAATTTTTATTAATACTTATTATTCATTACCAATAATTTAATATTTAATTATTTTTATAAGATACATTGGCCATGCCTCAAAAATCTCTTGGGCCCTTCATGATTCTTGACGTGAGATCAATATACATAGATCCATATGACTTTAGAAAATCACGTGCATCCGGTAAAGGTGTTTTTTTTTCTTTTTTTTTTTTGCTGGTTCTCCGTATTTAGAAAGTGATCTCAAGCTCAATAAGATCATGCAGCATCGGTAAAACTTCTTACAATTTCTTTTTTACGTTCACAGCTTACTGAAGACGTTGTTTAAGGAAGGGAGCTAACTTTTCATCTTTCTTTCTGCGGGCTTTATTTTCCGGTGTTTAGCGGTCAATTCGGACGATATATATTAACGATTCTACACGTTATCTACAAAGTAAAAGTTGACTCATTACGAAGTTCAATTAATTTGATAAGATTGTTTCACGTTATGTGCTTAATAATAACACAGATAAGACTCTCAATATTTTTTTTTACGTTCACTCGAATTCGAAACTTAGCCACACCCACTCTACCATTCTTTCTAGAAGCTTTTGACACAAATTAATGTAAATCCCAGTTATCTTAGCTTATTTTTTTGGATCTGCAGAGACTAATCATGTTTATAAATTGAAGCAAGTATTAATTAATTACTAGTCGAGGAAGAGATTCCAAATGGAGGACGGGTGAATGCTGTCACCTATCCACCATTATTTTAAAGTTGTGGTTTGCTTTGCTGGTTTTACACCAAACTGTGAACCGCGTGTTCTATTTGGTCTAGGACACCGTCAGCAAATGAAAGTGATGAAACATAAAAAAAAAAAAGGGAAAAGAAAACGAGCTCCTCGTGTTCAATTCCTTCCTTTGGATAAAGAAAAGGTTGCTTTCTTCCACGGCATCGCCATCTTATCGTCTAAATAAAAGAACACAAAAATAAATTTTTGCGTACAATTATTTGTCTGAAAAGAATGAAATTGAGAGATAGTCATCAACCACCGAATTAACTAAAACCAAAGCAAGTTATTTGTATGAAAAAAAAAGCAACTTTAAAAAATGTAGCCTAAGTCGCTCTTTTGACATCGAATATATTTCGAATATTTTGTACATATGTTAATTTTTTTTCTTCAATCTAATATAAAATTTCACCAGGATTATTGAATATATAATGCAAAGTTAGCCGGAATATTATATTCTTTTGCGTCAAAAATGATGACACCAGGGGAGGGCTCAAGTACACTACGAGAGGGGCAAATTTTTAAAATTTTATTAAGTATTAATATATAAATCTGTAAAATCAGATTTAATAGGACAGTCTACTTCAATCCTATTTTTTATTTTTTTTCATTTATAAAATATTAAAATAAATTATATAAAATGACATAAAATGCAAATTATTCAAGTAAAATTTGAAAAATAAAATAAAAAAACTAATGAAATAAAGATCAGGAGACTGAAAATTAAAAGGAAAAAAAGAAAAGCAAAATCGAATAATAAGAAAGTTAGCTCTAATAATGATAATAATAATATTAGTCATTTTGATTATAGATAGCATTAAATTTTTTAAGCATAGGAAAATTTTAAAATAAGTCATCTCTAAATTTAAAATAAAAATAAAAAGTTAAGAGTAAAAAATTATAAAAAAATGTAAAAATTTTATTTGTAGCGCAAAATTAACTTTCATAAATAATTATGAGAAGTGAATTAAAAGTACACTAACAGAAAATGGAAGAGTAGATTATAATAAAGTAAGTCATAATTAATAAAAATATAATGATTATATATTTGTGATTTTATATAAGCCTTAATTTTTAATATATAACAAAGTGAAATTTTCACATAAATTTATCTAATGATTTATTATTATTATTATTATTATTATTATTATTATTATTATTATTATTATTATTATTATTATTATTATTATTATTATATTGCATTACTTATGCTATTTTATTTCAAAATTATAAAAAAAATTAATATTATTTTAACATAATCCTATTGAATTCGATAAGAAAAGTAAAGTAATGAAGTTAAATCATAGAATTTTTTCCATCTCAGTAATGAAGTAATGTTTGGATGCTTTTGTTTTGGATTTAAAATTATAATTTATAGTTAAAGTCATGGTAAAAAATTATGTGGTCTGAGTTCTGATAAATTTTTTTCTCCTAGAGGCGTGCTTGTGTGAGATTAGACATAAAGCAATTGTTAGTGGTCATTTTGTTATTTTTCTTTTTTACTTTTTTTTCGTGGTGAGGTTATGCATCCAAACATTTCCATGTGAAAATTTTTTTAGAATTTTTAAAAAAAAAAAACGTTGTACGAGTACGACACTTTGAAATTTGTAAAAACATTGCTATCAGGTACTGGTCCACACCTTTTTTTTTTTGTTTTTGCTTCCCTAAAATATTAATTTAGTCCAAGTGGGATTGCGTCATTTCCATGGGCACCAACGGCAGCCCTTTCTCAGATCTCTGTTCACTAGGCACCAGCGAATCATTCTGATCACGTGAATCATGTTTGTCACGTGGAGATATCACTATTATATATTTCGACAAAGTGAGAGTGAGATTTATGGAATGGATATTACCGGGCACTTTCACTGTTTGGTTACCTTTTTTTTCTTTTTATCTACATGCAATTTGTCGACAGCCGAATTAATAGAAATACAATTTCACTCTGTTTGATATAATAAGATTTTATTCTCATTTTTATTATTAAATCTTAATTTCACATACACGTGGATCTCATAATAATTTCACTGAACTTCATAATAATAATTACAGAAAAAAATAAAGAAGAATTTGTTCTTGTCCCATTTATAGTAAGTGTTTTCTTTAAAGCTACATGTAATTAAATTATAAAGGCCAAATTTCCAACCAAATTAAAGCAAAAGGCCTACTGAAGAAAAAATTCATTTGCAACTCTACTGAAATCAGTCGCCATCAGTTGTTTATGGTCACATGCAACTACGGAAGCGACTATTTTTTTTTTCTTCGCTTTTGTGTTTCCTTTCTTCCCATATAAAGAAAGAAAGAGTTTGACCTAGTTAAACTTTTTATTTGCATTACTATATTAATCAATTTTCTTATTTTCCTTTTGGACACAGAAGATAAGTCATTATCAAATTGGTGATTCTGGAACTATTTGAAACGTAATCAGTTCAATTATTAATTCTCTTGACTTTTGATGGAACCGGTTGTACCACACTATAATAATTTCTATCAATCAACCTAAAACTAGTCAAAAATCTAGATCCATTAAAACTACGGAGCCCTCTTAGAGATGGAATTTCCAATGGGCCGCACCGCGGTAATGGTATAAGACCCGACTCGATCGTCGATCCGAATTGATCGACGAATCAGGTTGGATCGGGTTGAACCGGATGGTCGGACCGAATAATATAAATTAATAAAAGAATAAAATAAGTTAAAAAGATTATTATAATCTTATTAATATATAATATCTTATTTAACAAAAATATAAAATATAGTATAATAAAGTAAAATAATATAATATAATAAATTAACATAAATTAAGTCATCAACATAAATAAAAAATTTTGTAAAGTAATTATAAATAAAAAATAATGAAAAAATTATATATGTGACAAGAGGACATTAAAATATAAATTCCATGAAATATATATAATATGTCTAAATGTTTTAATAATTTTGTTTATGTTTCAATTTTTTTTCATTTCAACAATTGACCCGGTCGGGTGGGTTAAACCCGTCGAGTCGGCCGGTTGAATCCGAATTTTGACCGAGTTTAACCGGGTCAAAGTGGGTCAAACCCGTCCTCGGATTTCGACCGACTCGCAGGCCATTTTAGGCTCTAGACACCGGTCCGATCGGCTGGGCCGGGCCGAGTCTGACAACCATGGCTGTCGGTCCGTCCAAAAGTTGTATCAGCCCGTCCGGCGCGGGCATGGTCCTCACAGGACACGACCCATTTTGGTACTGTCAAAAACAAGTTGTGTCCATGTCATTTAGTGTTGTGTCGTCCGTTTGCACGATGAATACGGATTCGACATGACACGAGCCATTTTGACATGAGTTTTTTCCTTTATCAACATGGACCGCGTTGTTTGCGATTTGATAATATGAACATGAGCGAGGTCACGCTTCACGGACATGTGAAGGAGGAGAACACGAGCCACATTAAAAGAAACGCAAACCGTGTTCAAACCCTATAAAAGCCCGTTGACATCCCCCCCCCCACCCCCACCCCCCTCTCCTATAAGTCCTCTTTTCTCAAAGAGCAATTGAGATAGTATTCTTGCAAAAGTCGTTGTAGAGTCGTAGATCCATTTCGAGTAAAAAGGGTGCATCTTTGATATTTAAAATGGGTCTACACAATAAAATACTAAAGAATTGATGTTATCTTTTCACTCGAAATGGATCTAAACTGTTGTGAGAATGCTATCTCAGTTACGAGAACTACATGTTTTTTAATAGATGTTTGAAAAGGACACCTTTGATTCTAACTTTAGAACTAATTAATTAGTTATAACATAGTCTATAGAGTATATAAGTTATAATATAGTTAAGTATTAATTTAGTTAGTATAACTTAGTTATAACCTAGTATATAGTAACTTAGTTATAAGATAGTCAAGTACTAATTTACTTAGTTATGTATAACTTATTATAACTTAGTATATAAATTATAATTAAGTTATCAGATAGTTAAGTACTAATTTACTTAGTATATAACTTAGTATATAGTAATAAATTAGTACTTAACTATCTATAATAGTATAATACTAATATTATAATCTTATACTAATATGATATTATAAATAACCAATTAATTTAATGTATAAGCCTATAAGGTTATAATTTATAACTCAATTATTCATTTTACAAATTTATTTACTTAATAATGAATCTATAACTTAACATATTTAAAATTTAACTCTATAATATAATAATTATTAAATTAGTCATTACTCACTAAGTCATATATTATAGAATAATTAATAATACTAATTATATTATATAATAACTTAATAAGTCAATTAAAAATTGGAAAGGTTGAAATTGAGGGGCAAAAAAAGGGGGTCGTCCGACCCGGCATGACCTGGCCCGGCTAGGTCGGTCGGGCCGGATGCAGGACGTGTTGAGGTGAAATTTTTTCTCTTTGGCACGACACGATTCGCTTTCAAAATGAGTCGTGTCCGCATGACACGTTCCACGACACAAATAAACACGAGTTGGTCGACACAAACAAACACGAGTTGGGCACGACACGAGCACGAGTTTGTCCATACTTAACTTCGCCAACCCCACTCATCATCCTAACTCATCCATCTTAAACTAAATTACCAACAAAACCTTAACGAATTATTACTAAAGATTTTTTATTTATCTCGATCATGAATATATAATTAAATGAGGTTAGGTAGTATGCAACCAAAAGTTGTACAACCAATATACAACTAACAAATCAGGACCGTTAGATCATGATTAAATAGTTGAGATTCAACCTCTATTGAATCTAATGTTAAGTTATTACATTTAATTCTAATAATCTAATCATCATCTAACGGTTCAGATTCATTGGATACATATTGGTTGTACAACTTTTGGTTACATATTAGTTAAATCCAAATGCCTCCAATTAAATTAAACCCTAATTAAATTACCACACAATGTTTTGTTTTCCTTCAATGCCTCCAAGTACTCACGTAATATTTTCTTTGGACAATAATTTTCTTATCTTTTTTCAACAAAAAATGATTTGATGGCATATACGAAAATTGCTAATATGTATATTACATAATTTATTATTTCTCTTTTTCTATAATTTTAGAAAAAAGATGCATAAAGGTAGATTTGTGAAATGGACCAAATATTACAATTTGCTTCTAGCTACATTCAATCATATGCACGAGATTCTCACCGAAAAGAAAAATCATATGCACGAGATGGCTTTTGTACGGTTGTAAAGAATTCGCTGCTAAAGTGATCTAACGCCATACATTCTCAACCCTATTTGGATATTTGGCTACTTAAACAGGCCAAAATAGCATGAAATGTCACTATTGATGCACATTAGAGTAAGTTGAATTATTTGAGGCGTTCAATTATTTGAGGTCACCTAGTAATAATTTATTATTTATTTATATTGAGCATATAACTATTATTATATAAAATTGTCAATAATAAATTATAACAATCAACAAATTTGATACATTTTTTAGGTCTCATAATTGCTCCAATCAATTAATGCATATCACTTTTTTCTAGTTAATTGATTTCTTAATTAATTAGAATGGACACACACACTCTCTCTTTACGTTCATCTACTCAAATATTTTTTTAATGCTTCTTAAAATTTGTCGAGAAATCCAAAATTATTATTTCTTTATCTTATCTTCATTTTATAAAATATCACAATCTTCTTAATCTTTTTCTAAGACATTTATATTTGAAAGTATGTTAACTTATTTTTATTTACGCTCCAACTTCTTTCTAAAATAATTCAGATTAAGATCTATTCTAGAATCATATTGCTTTATTTTTTTTTTCAAACTTTCCTAACTCACTTCAGCACATCCAAGTCATATCATCCCAACTCTCTTTTATATTTGTTTTTTATTTAAAATAAATATACATATTACATATTTTTATGAATATATATATCATATTTTTACAGCGTTCAGTGATGTAAATGGTATATTTTTTACAGAGATTTGGATGGGAGAGAGATTTAGGAAGACCGGGAGGGAGAGAAAGGAGAGAGGATTTATTTTCGAATGCTTGGTTGAGTGAACCGGAAAAGGAAAAGAATCACAGCAAAAAGTGCTCACTTAAATTAAATATGAGATCAAAAAGTTTACTAACAAAAATGTGTACTCAATCAAGTATTTAATTAACTTTATTATTTTAACCTTTCAGTTTGAAGAATAAAATATGCAAATATATATGTTCTTTGTAGATAAAAGAGTGAGCAAAAACTAAATTCCTAATTTGATCGCCCTTGTTCTACTCTCGGGTCGATGATTTTGTTTTGTAGACTTAGATTTCGAAATTTGGTCCCAATCCAATCCAAATTAGGCCCTCTAGGTTTAGAGAATTAAAATTTATATAATCTATTATATTCATTGTTTTATGATATCAAAATTTTATTTTTAACATATAAATTATAAAATTTGTAGTGATTAGTTCTAATTAATACAATACTCTATTTTTATTTTTTAGCATGAATAAGAATATTTCATACAACATATATATAGTTAATAATATTAAATGCATCGGCGGAAGTAAATTAGAACTTTTTTTTAATATAGTCCATCGGTATAGGTTATGTTTTTTTTTACTAACTGAATTTGATCTCAATCAAGATATATTTTCTGTGTTTGGATCCGAACAAACAAATAAATAAATAAATAAATAGAAAATCAGATTGAATGAACTGGCCGCTTAATCGTATTTTTACCAAGAAAAAAAGAATTTTTTTTATTTCCTTGCATGACTACCCATAAAATGAATTACGCGCATTAATTCTATACTTAGGGAATCATCATACAAATTATTATTTTTTTATCATCACTTTTGTGAAATATGAATCGAAGGTGCAGTTAAAACTGAAATGTTCTTCTCCAATTAAAAATGTCCAAATAGGAATAAGAAAAACTTTAGCGATAAAAGATATTATCGATAGTGGACCCATCTTTAATCCGTAAATGATACGTTCTTTACATAAATTTTGAGATCAATTTTTAGAACGATAACGTTGATGTAAAGAAGGTGTACTTATCTTTTTTTTTTTTATTTCGATTCGAGTTAGTGTCACTCCTTAAATTATTTTCCCTTACACATTGCCAATTATCAAGAAAAGACATTTTACCTGCCAATGACACCGCGCCAATTTTTTTTTTAAAAAAAAGGACAACTTTCCATTGTAAAAAAAAAGTTATAATTAAACAAAGAGGCGTGACATTAAATTTCAGTATGATATCCCACATCACATATCTAACATTGATAGGTGAGACAAAAAATTTTCACCTTCACAACGTACCCCGTGGCCAGCTGTGAGCGCCAAACACCTTGTAGGCTTGTGGCTTGTCCCACGACTAATTAGCTGGAAGGCTTGTGGCTTGCCTTCCTGGTGGGCAACCCCGCTGGGCTGGAAATGGAATGCCAATAATTGTAAGATACCAAAAAACGAAAACTTATCTAAGTTCTAACCATTATTGTGAGATACCTCTACAAAGTACAAACGTTTTATTATAGTTGTTTCTTTCTTTCTTTTTTTTTTCTTTTTTTTAGGGCCCCGCTGTATTATTGCGATTACGGAGTCATTGGGGTAAAATTTACTAAATATTTTTCAATTTTATTCATTTTTTAAAATTTTATCCTTCAATTTTATTTTATAATCATACTATTCTCCAATTATTTATCCTTTTCACCGAGCTTTTTCATCGGTTGTAAACTATTAATCGATTATTTTACTTATGTCACAAGTCATTAAAAAATAAAATAAATTGAGAATAATAAAATAATATTAAAATAAAAAACATAATAATTGTAAAACAAAAAAAAGAGAGGGAGTCGCTCCCTTTTCACATCATCCACCTCTGCGAGCTTTAACAAGCTCGTGAAGGGGGCGACATCCCATTTTTCACATCATCGTTGCAAAGACAAAGGAGGGTGTCGCCTCCCTGTCACCCACCTCTGCAAGCCTTGACGATGCATAATCCCCCTTCCAAGGTTGAGGGGGAGGGGCGGTGCCCCCCTCCTCTTTATTTATAATATTTTATTATTATATATTTATTTTATGTTATTGATATACATTATGTAAGTAACGAATAATTATACTTAATACCATTTTAAGTCGCACGACCTATTAATTATGAACGAATATCGGGTATAAAAATATGTCCACTCCAGCCATATTATATAGCTTACCAAATGGATTTGCATCGTACTCGGAGACATGCACGTTATCTCTTATCAGGTTTTGTCAGCTCTTATGACTGTGAAAAGCACTTCAAAGTTTGGATCTTAAAATCTATCTTCAACTCACGAACGATCGACTTGTTCGAACCTCAATCTTATATCTATAACTATTTTCGAATACATGAGACTCCCATGTCCACAAAAATGGAGGAAATCAGATGATGACAGACAGTTAGATACTTGAAAAGCAGACTAAGTTGAGCTAGCAAAATATACAGTCTCCAATAGAAAAGAAAAGAAAAAGAAAAAAAAAAGCAAAATATGCAGACTAAACTGAATCAGTGATCGTCTGTTGTTTTAGGCCTCATGCAACCACAGAAGCGGTTTTGCTTCCTGTGGTTGTCCTTCCTCCCGTATAGATAATCCCTTAGCATCACTCTGGTTCTTCTCTGTGCAGCTTTGACACGCCTGTGCTCATGCTCGTCCTCAAGTTTCAGCAAGACGTACTGGATTTTCTGCAATTCAAATTCCAATCTTACCACCTTCTCCGATGCCCTCCTTGCCTGCTCAGAAATTCTTCTTCCTTTGCTGCCTGCTCCATCAGATTTTGCGTCTTCGTCTTCGAAAGAAGAGTGTTCCTGAGCTTTTCTTATCAAGTTTCTGTTGGAATCAATGAGCTCTAAGGCAGTTCCTTCAGCTTCCTTTAACTGCGCTTTGATGGTACCATAGCCAAAATTTGGCGGAAGATCCTGACTTTGAATGTTTTCCATCTTTTTGTTTAGAACCTCTACATTTGACATGATTCCTGATAACCTGACAGCATCGGAGGTCAGTTCTTTGAGGACTCCCTCATTCCAATCATTTTTTGATGTCAAAGTTCTCTCCAACATATTTAACTCCTTCTCAGGAGCTAACTCAGAAGAAGGAAATTCATTCTTCTCTTCCTCCACAATCTCCATGTCATGCGGAACTGCAACTGGCGGTACTTTCCATGTTTTGTCATTGTAATCTCTTTCAGCAGCTTCCCATAACTTATCATCAAACGCAACATTTTCACCACCCTGCCTGGTATGCATGCGAGGCAAAGGGCTTGATGCTTCATCAAGAGGAATGTCTTTAATCTCCTGCCCATACTTATCTTTGGATATTTTATCATCATCTACACCCCTGTCATGAGCAAGACTGTTTATGGAGTCACTGTTTCTCTGTATCTCTGGTTGCCGTGACAGTGATTTCATCTTTAACTCTTCGATTTCTTTGCATGCAGCCTCCAACCGGGAACAGGAATCCAACCTTTCCTCCTTCAAGACAGTTCTTGCCTCCGATGTGATCCTTTGAAGAGTTTCAACTTTTAAAATCATTTTTTCCAATTCGAGCACTCCAGAGGTCTTATCCAAATGTTCTTCATCAAGTTGGTTGCCACAATGTTGATTAGACACCAAGGGAATATCCTGTGAACAGAAAAATGCTTAATGTATCAGAAATAAATGCTTTGGAAATAATTGGCCTATCATTTTAGAAAAATGGGTGTGCATTAACATGTTATGTCACTCCAATAACTGCTTCATGTCACATGGACAGATAAAAACTGTATTCGCATGAAGTACTCTATTATCTGCATAATATTTCCAGAGTAATGGTTATTGATAATAGAAGTTATTACCTCCTTTCGGTTCTGGTTCTCCAATGGTTTGGGATTTGTTATTGACGTGACTTCCTCCTCCAAACAGGCAATAGCATTCCACAAAGATGTTATCTTTGGTGGATAAATTCCCATGTCATTCATCAATGCTCTTTTTTGTGCCACCACATTGTCAAGTTCTGTCTTTAGAAAATGCACATAATTATTTGTTAAATTCAATTCTGCAGCTAGTATCTGTTTCTCGACCATGAAATGAATCTCTTCTTCTACAATTGTGTCCTGAACTTTTTCAGTGCAAGTTGCTGCATTAGAGTTTAGTATTTGGATGTCAGTTGACAATGCAGCAATTTTTCCTGCAGAAATGTCAACCTCATTTATTTGTTTTTCAAGTTCTAAAATCAAAGTGTTCTCCCTCATTTGTAATCTATCAACTTCCTTTTGCAGCATTTCACCCGATTCATGAAGGGATCTTGTCTCCTTATTTTTGTGAGTAACCACTTCTGATAAAATTGTAATCGTCTTCTCCAATTCTTCTCTTGCCTGCATGACCTCCTTATTTTCCAGTTGAAGAGACTGAACAAGTATCTGTATTTCTTTCTTCTCTCCTTGGCTGAATTCAACCTTTCTATTTGCTTCTAATAGCTGTGTTTCTTTCTCTATCAGTTGAACCTTTACATTCTGTAATTGAAGTTCTAACTCTTCATAGAAGCTTCTGGATGTATTTAAATCGAACTCTAGATGCAACAAAGATTCTTTATATTCTTCTTCCAGATGTGCAATCAATTTCAAAAGTTGAGAATTCTCTGATTTGACAACAGACAACTCTCTATTTAACCTGTTAATTTCAGTTTCAAGTCCATTTTGGATAAAACGGATAGAATCCAGATCTTTACTGAGGCATTTTAGCTCTGTCAATCTGTCAGAGCTAAGACTCTTGAAGAAACAATAAAGATAATCCAATTTCATGGTCTCCAAGCATAGTTCAGCCTTTTCCTCTTCCAGCTCATCATGCTTTTTCTTGAGGTTGTAAAGCTCTTCTGAAAGAGTCTTCTTTTCTTCAATTAGCTTAACATTTTCATGTTTTGACATCTGGATATCCTCTTGTAGATTACCCAGGTGCATAGAGAGGACCTCCATTTCAGCCTGTAGTATTTCTTCTCTGCAGTTTAGTTCTAGTTGCTTCTTTTCTAATAACAGAATCTCCTTGGCTTTAATATCAAGTTCTTTTTCAAGGGAGAATTTCTCAGTTCGCAAGCTGATCACATCCAGAGCCATTTGCCTCAGAAAGGTAACAAGAATCGATATCTGAAGATGCATTTTCTGATTCTCGCACTTGACATCTGAAACAAAATCCAGTAGCTTTTTTATCTCAGCAATGGCAGCATCTAGAAGAACATCATACTGGATTTGATCTGCTGAGCTCAACTGTTCATCTGCAAGGAGTTTACTAATTAGCAGGTGAATTTTCTCATTTAGCCTCTCATTATGTCTCGACAATGAACTGATATTCTCCAATTGTGCAAGTTTCTCCCTCTCAAGTTGATTAACAAGTGTCTCTGCTCTTTTCTGAGCCTCTAGATGTTTCCTACCTTCTAATGAAAGACTTGTATTTCTTTCATGCACTTCAGACAAACTTGTTCGTAATATGAAAGTTTCTATCATGGAACAAATAAAATTGTTTTGCTCTGCTTCAAGATCCTCCTCCTTAAGTAGGTTTTCTTTCTGCAGCAGAGAAATCTTGTTCTCTAACCCTGCAAACTTCACCTTGTGTGAGTCAATAAGACTTTTCTGCTCTTGTTTTTCTAGTTCCAAAAGATTTTGCAGCTCACTAATCTGTGCAATTGAAAGATCCTTTTCTATTGATAAACTTGAGTGCTTATCTCGGAGGTCTGCAAACTCGTTCGCCAAGTTTTCCATATTCAGAGTGATGTCTTGAACCTATAAAGATTAGATTTGGAATAATATTACTCATGCAGGCGGTTGAATAGATTTGGTAATAATCTTGGTCTAGTAAGAGACATGTAATGATAAATGATTCTGCCAACATTTTGGAATTTATTGAGATATTTGCAAGAACAGATTACCAAAAGTCAATAAAAATAACCCAAATTTATGTTCATTTACACTTAAATTATGCGTACATATTCATGGAGGAAGTGACGGAGCGAGAGAGATAGCAGAGAGGGAGAGAGATATCGTACTTGAGAAACCAAGGTAAGCTTTTCAGTAAGCAGAATAGAATTTTGATTATTGAGTGACTGACAAGTATCTTCAAAGTCTTTCAGTTTTGTCTTCAAGCTCCCAACTTCATTGTTTACATTAGATAATGCATTCTCCAAAAAGGCATTTTTTGCAGACAGATTCTCCACATTTTGTGTTATAATCTCCAACTGAGCGACAAGAGAATCCTTTTCAGCAACAAGAGTTGAAATTTCGTGGTTCAGGGATTCATGTGAGTCATTTAGTGCTGAAATTTTTTCTCTTAGAATCTCTATCTCAGCATTTCCATGTGAGAGAGAATTCACCAAGATCCTATTCTCCTCTGAAATTTTATCCATATCTGTAAGCTTTTCCATGAGAGTCTCTTTTTCAGCTTCCATTTTCCTGCAATTCTCTTTTAGTTCAATTTTCTCACTTTCCAGCTTCTTGATAGCTGCCTGTAAATTGTCTGAAGTGATGCTGGCTGCTTCCAATTCATCCAGCAGATCTTTGAGCTTTCTCTCTAGTTCACTTCGATCTCCTTGCATTAGATTTAGCTCGTGCTTAAGGCTTTCCTTTTCCCTCATATGAACTTCAACTTCTTCTTCAAGTTTTTTTTTCTTCTCCAGCAGAGAAGTTATTTCATCTTTGAGACTTTTGATTGTTAAATCATGCTGGAGATTATCCTCCTTCAAGCTGTTATTTTCCCCCATAAGTTTGTGCATCTCTTCTTCTAGCTTTTCTTTACAGAGTTCAGCATCCCTCAACTTCTCAGACTCATTTTTAATCTCAAGATTTAAAAGTTCTAACTCTTGTTGAGATTCAATCAGCAGCTTTTCCTTAGAGAGAAGAGATTTTTCAGCTTGTATACACTGCTGGTTCTTGTCTTGTAAGATAACGTTGAGCTCAGTCAATTCATCATGTTTTGCTTTGAGTTCATGCTCTTGCATCTTTGCCTTCTTCTCTAGCAGATCAAGCTCCAAACGTAAAGATTGAATAAGTTCTTCGGCACTAAAAAGTTTATGGGCTTCATTTACCAGTTCATCATTGAGCCTTTGAATGCCATTTTGCGTGTTAGAGAGTTGTGATTCCAGACTCAATATTTTTTCTAATGATAACTGGTGATGATGATGCTCTGTATCCTTCTGAGAGTTTAGCTTAGCCAAGGTTTCCTTTAAAGTTTGAACTTCATTTTCAGCTTCACTGACACGATCAGATGCCTCCATAATCTGGCTTTTTAGATTATGGTTTTCAGTTGACAATCGGGAGACATCTTGTTGCAGACCTTTTATTACATTATTTCTGTTTTGTTTCTCCTTGACCACTTGGAATCCTCTGGATACTTTACTTGCTTTATTAGGATAGCCTTCACCTTCTTCGTCATTGAAAACTAGATCTTTTTTAGCTCTCCCTTCCGCAATTGTGAAGATCTCATTCGATTGCTTTAAACCCATATTGCTTGTTATGGAACCAGCTTCTTTAGAATATGTCCCCTTTCTGTTGAAAACTTGAAAATCTGCAGGCAAGTTAGATGTGTCCTTTACGCCATCTGTGTCAAATGCATGACCAGGATGTCCAGGGGGAGGTGTTTCTGGAGTGTTAAATTCTGTATCATCAACGATGGAGCCATAAGCAGACTCATCAGGAAGCATTAGAGGGATTTGGTTTGGGAATGCCTCTGTCATTGTTCGATGAGCATGTCGGAGTGCTCCGGTTGCAGAATCATATTTTTCTGCTAAAGCACGGTATGCTCGATAGAATTCTTCCACAAGCTTCATAAGTTCAGGGCGCTTTTTATAGTACATCTCTGCTCTTCTTGCAAACGAGTCAGCATCTTCTTCTATGAGCTTGATCATTGCTTTGACCTTCATGTCCATATCTGCACATATGATGCAGTCCTTTAATAAAGAAAGTTTCATGTGCAAATTTTCTATGGTTGTTGAAATGGATGTGGTCATACAAGATTAGATAAGATTAGGAATGACCATATACGTGAACGAGTCGGAGTGGCTCCTATTAGTGAGAAAATGGTAGAGAATCGTTTGAGATAGTTTGGTCATGTTCAGAGAAGACCATTAGATGCGCCAGTAAGAAGAGTAGATCAAATAATCTGGAGTCCGATTAAAAGAGGGAGAGAGAGGCCAAGGCGGACACTTGGCGAACTAATAGAGCAAGATCTATTGGTGAATAATATACCGAAAGGTTTGATTACTAATAGAGCGGAATGGCGTCGTATGATCCATGTAGCCGATCCCACCTAGTGGGATAAGGCTTTGTTGTTGTTGTTGTTGTTTGTAGAAACTCAAAGCAGTACGAAAGAGAATTTTTAATAGGATATTTACAGTACTTAACGGATAGTCTCTTTTAAACTTTACAGGTTCATCATTTATCCTTCATATATTATCTAATCATAACTGACAACAAAATTTGAAAACATAATAAATACAAAGCATATGATTTCTAAAGTATAAAGTGTTTGCTCTTTGCCTATTGTAGTAACCATATACCCCAAATGTTTGGAAGCAAATTGGAGGGAAATCTTTTGTTCTAATCATACGCCAAATGACTTTGCAGAAAGGGAAGATTGGCATAAGATATCCTGATTTCCAGCAATTGAGATGCACATTGATCACTATAACCTGGATAGCAACATAATGTTTATTTCCATCTATTGAACAACAGAGGTGGGATAATAGCTAAACATGCATATGAAAATTGTTTCAGAACTTATATAGCATATGTACAGGTATCATCACTTTTAACTATGATCAAGTCATAGTTAATTGGCAAAAAATATCTATTGAGCCCTAAATAATGTCTTTCAAAAATTCTTGTAGATCTGCAATTTTGGCACATGAAGTTAATTTTGTTCTTGGATTATAAGTTTTTGCTGATCTAGCATTTAAAAGTAAATTTCATGAGTTGATATCAGCACCGGACCACTGGGAGGATCTGAATTCAGGTACTGGTGCTGTCATATCCTACCATTATCCTTTCATTTTCCTTTAATATTACTACTTCACCAAGCGCTCAAATGAGAAGAAATTATTTGCATCATCATAAAATTCTTCCATATTCTGGTATAATTCCAACATATTTATTCAATAAATCATCATTTTCTTTCATCACATTGACAACTCATGAAATCACTTCAGCATTTGGTTGGAGGGCGTGAGTGACTAATGGCTGTTTGACAATCATCTACCCCACAAAGTGAAAGACAAGCTCTGTTCATGTATAATGAAAATTAGCAGTTCAAGCAGACAAGCACAGAGAAAAGACAAGGGCCCTCGCTTTTAATTCCATCTCTTAAACACCATTTCGTGTAGCACAAGAGTAGTTTTCTTGTCCATAAGTTCGATCTAGATATTATTTGTGCTGGTTTTATTAACTAGCTAAAGGTGAGCCCAATGAAAGTTACTCAAATTACCCACCATCGCCTTTATTACTTCATCATAGGTTTGTGAAATAAATTAAGTCAGGCAGATTGATGAAACAGAAGGATACCACCAAAAACTGCATTCAGGCATTTGCCACCAATAAAGATGCACTTAGAATGCTAGTACTGAAGGTTTAATTTGACAAGAGTTTTCTTTTTTCACAGGGCGCAATTCTATAAATGTTGTGAGAATTCTGCACATAATTAACATCAAATATACCTGTTAGATTATCCTGAAGCCATTTTGAATTCTTTGGGCTGATATGACTGTTCCACCACCATGAATAGCGGCGTCTGGACTCTGAATGTGACAATGTTGCCATGAAGATAAGATGGAAGTGTTCTACCTAGATCTTAAGTAAAAGTTTGATCCTTCAAGCAATTATAACTTGAAATATTTAAACCACAAGAGGGGAGCAAACAAATAAATCCCCACTTCAATAAGGACTTCAACTTGGCAAATTGAAAATCTTCTAGACAGATTGACAGCCACCCATGAAAGCTGGTAGACAAATAGAAGTGTCAGAAAAGCAACAAGCCAATGGAAATATTAGGTCTGGATTAGCAAAGAGGAAAAGGACTACCTTTTGTCAACTGTGCAAATGTAGGAAGCAAGTTACTCCCAACGTCTTCTCAAAAATCCCAGCCCTGGAATTGATCTTCCTGTAAAAGAAAGGAAAACATGTTCCGAAGCATTCAGTATCAAAATAGATGCAGAAACACAGCATATAGGGAAACAGAAGTAGCAAGCAATTACTTGATTGTTGTTATCATACACAACATAAATCCAATCAAGTCTTAATAAATACCCATCAAAAGATTAATAAATATTTCATTCAACTTCGGGGCAATCTATATCAAATAGGAAAAAAAAGAGATGGCAAAACTAGGAACTAGAAAATAGACCTGCAGTGAAATCTAGAATGAAGAAATAATTCAGAATTCACGCTGTTCAGTCTGGAATATGATCAGAGTAAATAAAGATAAGACATGTAAGACAACAAAATCAAACTCAAATTCGATTATCAATGAACGGATCGAAAAAAGAAACCAAATTCGATGGATAATAGATCATAACGGTATTGTATATGAGGATAGGTATAGAGCTCTGGACTCCATCGCAGCCAAACAAATTCAGTCAAACTAGAGTTCTCCACCGCCTGGATTCCACGAAGTTCGAAAAACCCCAAAGGATCAGGCACCGCAAAGATGACAAACGCGACACGGAAATCAAAGATTAAATTGTCAAAAGAAAATAACCCTTACCGGTGAGCGAAGACGGCGGTGGGGGTTCTTTCTCAAGCAGCTGTGACGACGGGAATCTCAGCTGCTCCTCCTCCCCACTCTCAGCCCATCCTAGGCTAAATCACCGTTCGTTCGTACAGAAAACTAGAAGTCTGCACAGGGAAGAACAGTGATCTCTGAAGGTTGGAGTCACAAAGGTGCAATTTTTATATGGTAAAAACGGGGGGGTTTTTCGATCAGCCGCTCGCAGCAGCAGCAGCAGCCGGAGGAGGAAGCTTGGCGATTGCGATCATGGCGTGCATCAAGGCAGGGAACAAGAAGGGAGCGCGCAGTAGGAAGGTGAAGGCAAAGTAACTGCCAGAGAGCTTTGAAAGGCGGGTTTGATTGAGTTTTACGGATTCCTGGCGTTCCGAACGGAAGCTGATACGGCTGGCAGCATTGATTCAAGACAAATCAGAGGGTAGAATTCTGTACCTTCTTCTTCGCAACCTTCTACTGCAGCAGTTGGATGGTACTCCTTTTTGTTTCTTCCGCAGTTGGTGCTGCCTTTTTTTTTCTTCTCCTCCTTTTTTTTCCTTTCTTCCTCTCGGTGGGTGGAGGAGTCGCGCGTATGATTTGATTGGAAGTTGTATTTGCCAAAGGTACCTTTTTTTTCTCAGCATGATTTAATATCAATTAATTAATATTTTAATTCATTAACTCGATGGAATTGAATTAATTAGTAAATTTTTTATGCGATTTGATTTAAAAGTTTGTATATCTTAAAAAAAGATCGAGTTGGCCTTGGGCTTTGGATTCTGCAAACTTTGTTGTTTCTTTCTTCCATTTTATTGTCCTCTGGTTGGTTCGTGGGCTCTGGGCGGCGGCTGCGGTGGGACATGGCCTGAATCATATTTACGAGGTTGTCCTTACATTTTGGCTTCCCCAACCCTTTTTTTCCTTTCCTTCTTCATGAGTGGGCAATTATTACGAATAGATCAATAAATATTATTTACAAATATATATTAAAAAAATGGGCGTGCTATGTTTAGATCAAATTTTATTTTATCATGTGCTAAAACAAAATTTTATATCAAGTGCAGTACATCTAATCTTTGTAGCGTTCCACGATCGATCTAATCAATCAAGTCTTCTTGCAATCTTGTTCGATCCGATAAAATCAACGGATACGGATTAACTAATCCCACTCCATCATAATAACTATTTATCTTTTATCTGGTCGACAAATTTGATGTATTGCACGTGCAAATACGAGTTCCATTTTAGTCAGGATCAATGGAACGTGAGATTAAAACGAACAAACTAATGAATCTTTTTGCACTATATGATGATAAAATAAAATCCATCAAATCGTTCCGTGTTAGTAATTTCGAATATCCAAAATTTGAATTTAGCAAGAAAATATAATATAACAAAAGAATTATTCTTTAAAATTTATAAAAGGATAAATTATTTTTCTAATACTTCTTTAATGTAATCCAGTGCCGTGATTGAGAAGAAAAGTGCTGTCCGTCTTCTAACGGGGGGCCCGGAGGGGGAGGCAAACGTGTGGCTGGGATGAATTGTTGGTAAAGGTGGACGGTGGCGGCGGCGACAGCTCCAAACGCAAACAAAATCGGCTCACGTGTCCCGGGGGCTTTTTCCCGGGGCACGTCGAGTTATCTTATCATGTATTTTCCTTTTCAACTCACTTTTGTACTTAGTTTATTTTCTAAGTGTGATGGTGGCAGTTTTGTAATTTGCACTCCTGAAAAGTGCACCCCCGGAGATGGTCCTCCACATCACACGTCGCAATTCTACCACCCGAAACGGTGGTATAGTAGGGGGAGACCCGCTAGTCCTCCCCCGAAGCGTTGTAATCATTCCTATTTACTCAACAAAGATTTTAAGCTTCCCTAAATCTAGCATCATGCCTCAAGCGTGGGGTGGCAACCCACAAAAGAGCGTCCCAAAGCGTCCCAAGCGATCGAGCGTTACGCCGAGGTGCCCGTTTGTTCACAAACGCCTCCACCGAAGAAGCGTCCGCTCGGGACCGTGCGTCCCAAAAGTTGTGGCATACGAAAAGTGGCATAAGCAAGCTTCCGCAAAGCGCTCAAAAGAGCTTGCCTAGACGTTGGGCACGTCTAGGCGCCGCACGGGTCGGACGAGCGAAAAATGACCCCGTGACAAGTTGGTATCAGAGCAGCGTTTCTGGGACCGCTCAAGTTGGCGTTCGGCGATCAAGGTGAAATGACGTCGAACTCGGAGATGACGTATGAACCCGTTGCACTGGAGAAGGGCCGCCAGGATCGAGGGCGCGCCCGCTCGAAGGACACCATGTCCGCCTTCGAGCAACGCCTCGGCCAATTCCAATTGGACGTGGGCGAGATGCAAGACCAACTCGCAACGCACGAGCGGGAGTTGGAGAAGACCGTGGATCTTGCCACGGTGCGGGAAGAGATGGCGCCATTGTATACGCGTCTCGAGTCTATGGAAGCGACAATCATGGACATGCGGGAGACCTTGGACAATGGTCTCTCAAACATGCGGTTCGAGATGGAGCAAGAGTTCCAGACCTTCCGGGAGGAGCTCAAGCGACGCTATGGAGACGGGCGGCATCCCGAGGCGCCCGCCCCGCATGAGGCGAGAATTGATGTGCCAAAGCCGAGGCCCTACAAAGGCGAGCGGTCGGCAAGGGAGATCAACGACTTCCTGTGGAACGTCCGAAGGTACATGGAGGCCTTGGACGTGACGTCCGAAGTAAGGATGGTGAAGACCGCATCCTTCTACTTGCAAGATGCGGCGAGTCTATGGTGGCGGTGCCATTGCGACGATGTGGAGCGTGGCATTGTGGGTCCCATTGAGAGGTGGGACGACTTCAAGAGGCAGCTTATCAACTACTTCTGCCCTGCCAAGTCGGGACTGGAGGCCAAGATTGCGTTGTTCAACATTTGCCAGAAGGGCACGTTGAAGGAGTACGTGAAAGAATTCACCGAGCTCCGCCTACAGAATTCCCAAGTGGACGAAGACACGTTGTTAGCGGTCTTCGTGAAGGGTTTGAAGCCATGGGCTAGGACGGAGTTGGAGCGACGAGATTGCCCCAATCTCCGCTCGCTAGTCGCCGCTGCCGAATCGCTCGTGGAGTACGCCAAAGCGAGCACTCCACCACCAAAGCCCTCGGGCAAGGGCAATGGTGGGGGAGAGAAGTCCAAGTCACAAGGAGGCAAGCCGTACTATCAGGACAAAGGCAAGGGACACCAAGACGGGAAGTCCAACAATGGAAGATTCAAAAGGGACGGGAAGCCGCCAAAGCCTTGCTACATTTGCAAGGGTCCTCATTGGACGAGCGATTGTCCGCAAAAGGCGACAGTCAACGCAATGTATTGCCCCGACGAGAAGGAAAAAGAGAAGGAGGAGGCGTGTCTCAGCTCGATGCACGTCCTCAGCGCCATCAACGCCTCGAAGGGTCCTTCATCGGCTGCGCGACTTTATGCGGATATCGAGTTGAACGGGCAAGTCTTCAACGCCCTCATTGACACGGGAGCATCGGAGTTGTTCGTGTCAGAAGTGGCCGCCAAGAAGCTAAAGCTGCCACTCCAGAAGACTAACGCCACGTTCAAGACGGTGAACGCGAAGTCTATCTCGACCACAGGAATTTCTCCTGGAGTGAAGGTTCGCATCGGCAAGTGGTCGGGAAGCTTCGACGTGACGGTGGCACCAGTGGATGACTATGAAGTGGTGGCGGGCATCTCTTTTCTGCGACACATTGCTGCATGTGTCATCCCGCTCACCAATTCGATGGTTATCTTCGATCCCAAGGGACCTTACAACGTCCCTGTGAGGTCAGGCGGAGACCTCAAACAGAAGACCCTCTTCGCCATGCAAGTGGCGAAGGGGTTGCGCAAACAGGAGCACACCTTCCTGGCGACCGCCATCTTGGAAGATCCGGGGCCCTCCACTCCAACACCTCCCAAAGTCCTTGAAACCCTTGAGGATTTTGCGGACGTCATGCCCCCGGAACTCCCAAAGCGGTTGCCTCCGAAGCGTGAAGTGGACCATGTCATCGACTTGGTCCCAGGATCTAAAGCCCCGCATGGAGTCCCCTATCGGCTCGCTCCTCCGGAACTCGCAGAACTCCGTAAGCAACTCACCGAACTATTGGATGCAGGATATGTTCGGCCTTCAAAATCTCCATATGGCGCCCCGGTTCTCTTCCAGAAGAAGCATGACGGTTCCCTCCGGATGTGCATCGACTACCGGGCGCTCAACAAGCTTACGATGAAGAACAAATACCCCATCCCCTTGGTGGCGGATTTGTTCGACCAACTTGGCGGCGCAAGATGGTTTACCAAGTTGGACCTTCGTTCGGGCTATTGGCAAGTCCGAATCGCGGAGGAGGATGTGCAGAAGACGGCGTGCGTCACAAGATATGGCTCCTACGAGTTCCTCGTGATGCCATTCGGCCTCACCAATGCCCCGGCGACCTTCTGCACTCTCATGAATAAGGTATTGCAGCCATTCCTTGACAGGTTCGTGGTTGTGTACCTCGACGACATCATGATCTACAGCCGCACCTTAGAGGAGCATATCGAGCACATTCGACAAGTGTTCGAGGTGTTGCGGCAGAACGAGTTCTACGTCAAGCGGGATAAGTGTGCCTTCGCTCAACCAGAAGTACACTTCTTGGGACATGTCGTCGGAAGTGGGAAGTTGAAGATGGATGGCGCGAAGATTCGGGCCATCGTGGAGTGGGAACCGCCCAAGCGGGTTCCCGACATGCGTTCGTTCCTTGGCCTGACGAACTACTATAGACGGTTCGTCAAGGGGTATTCACATGTGACGACTCCTTTGACGAATCTCCTCCGGAAGAATGTGAAGTGGGAGTGGACGCCGACATGCCAGGAAGCGTTCGACACCCTCAAGAGGGCCATGACGGAGGAACCGGTGCTCGTCCTGCCAGACCACACCAAGTCCTACGAGGTACAGACAGATGCTTCTGACTATGCCATTGGAGGAGTTCTTATGCAGGAGGGGCACCCCGTGGCGTTCGAGAGTCGCAAACTCAACGACACGGAGCGGCGCTATGCCGTTCAGGAGAAGGAGATGACCGCGGTGATTCACTGCCTTAGAACATGGCGGCACTACCTTCTCGGGTCGCGATTTCACATCAAGACGGACAACGTCGCGACAAGTTACTTCGAGACACAGAAGAAGCTCTCGCCGAAGCAAGCAAGATGGCAAGATTTCATGGCGGAATTCGACTATGTCCTGGAGTACAAACCTGGCAAGACGAATGTCGTTGCCGACGCCCTCAGCCGACGCGCGGAATTGGCGGCCATGAGCTCCTCTCAGGCCGACCTCATCGAGAGGATCAAGAAGGGATTGGAGTCAGATCCCACGGCAAAGAATTTGTTCGAGCAGGCGAAGGAGGGCAAGACACGCCGCTTTTGGGTGGAAGATGGGCTGATCTTCACCAAGGAACGCCGCATATACGTTCCACTCTTCGACAACTTGCGGCGCACTATCATGCAAGAGTGCCATGACTCAAAGTGGGTGGGACATCCGGGCATCCGCCGCACTTTGGCACTCATCGAAGACAACTACTTCTGGCCAAGGATGGAGGACGACATTGAAGCCTTCGTGAAGACCTGCCTTGTTTGCCAGCAAGACAAGAATCTCAATCAAGCGCCCGGCGGACTTCTGGAACCCCTGCCTATCCCAGAGCGTCCATGGAAGGATGTCTCCATGGACTTCATCACGGGCTTGCCCAAGTCTGAAGGAGCATGTACCATCATGGTGGTCGTCGATCGGTTCTCCAAGTATGCCATCTTCGCCGCCGGCTCCGCAAGTTGTCCTGCTACTGAAGCTGCGGAGTTATTCATGAAGCATGTAGTGAAGTATTGGGGCCTACCACAAAGCATCGTCAGCGATCGGGATGGGCGATTTGTTGGCAACTTCTGGAAGGAATTGTTCAAGATGATGGGCTCCAACCTGCATTTCTCGACATCACTTCATCCTCAAACCGACGGCCAAACTGAGAGGGTGAATTGTATTCTGGAGATCTACTTGCGGCACTATGTGAGTGCCAATCAGAAGGACTGGGCGAAGCTACTCGACATCGCGCAATTCTCCTACAACCTACAACGAAGCGAGTCGACCAATCGGAGTCCCTTCGAGATAGTGACGGGGCAGCAACCTCTGACGCCCCAGGCCGTCGCCACTTCTTATGGTGGCAAAGTCCCCGCCGCTCACCGCATGGCGAGGGAATGGCATGAGCAGAACGACATGGCGAGAGCATGTTTGCACAAGGCATCGAAGCGCATGAAGAAGTGGGCGGACACCGCCCGACGGGACGTCAACTTTGAAGTCGGAGACTTGGTCCTGGTGAAGCTGGTCCAACATCTTCGGCTAAGTGGGAAGAATCTGCACAAGGGCCTCGTTAGGCGTTACGAGGGCCCCTTCAAGATCCTGAAGAAGGTAGGCAAGGTGGCCTACAAGTTGGAGCTCCCGCCTCAGATGCAACAACACCCCGTCTTCCATGTCAGCCTGCTCAAGCCCTTCGTTGAAGACACTGAAGATCCCGGGCGTGGGGTTTCAGACCGCGCCCCGCCGGCCATCCGTCAGCAGTTTACTGATCAAGTTGAAGAAGTACTCGCCGTCCGCACGAAGAATCGGAAGAAGGAGTATCTTGTTCGATGGAGCGGAAGACCGGACGCCGACACAAGTTGGGAGACAGCCGAAGACTTGTGGCAGTTCAAGCAGAAGATTGAAGAATTCCAAGCCACAGCTCCAGGGACGTCGCTGACTTGAGTGGGGGAGAATGTCCCGGGGGCTTTTCCCCGGGGCACGTCGAGTTATCTTATCATGTATTTTCCTTTTCAACTCACTTTTGTACTTAGTTTATTTTCTAAGTGTGATGGTGGCAGTTTTGTAATTTGCACTCCTGAAAAGTGCACCCCCGGAGATGGTCCTCCACATCACACGTCGCAATTCTACCACCCGAAACGGTGGTATAGTAGGGGGAGACCCGCTAGTCCTCCCCCGAAGCGTTGTAATCATTCCTATTTACTCAACAAAGATTTCAAGCTTCCCTAAATCTAGCATCGTGCCTCAAGCGTGGGGTGGCAACCCACAAAAGAGCGTCTCAAAGCGTCCCAAGCGATCGAGCGTTACGCCGAGGTGCCCGTTTGTTCACAAACACCTCCACCGAAGAAGCGTTCGCTCGGGACCGTGCGTCCCAAAAGTTGTGGCATACGAAAAGTGGCATAAGCAAGCTTCCGCAAAGCGCTCAAAAGAGCTTGCCTAGACGTTGGGCACGTCTAGGCGCCGCACGGGTCGGACGAGCGAAAAACGACCCCGTGACACACGCACCGCATGAAAATGGTATTTTCTTAAAAAAAAATAGTTATATGTTTGGAGAAAATAGTGATGCAAATATTGAAGCTCTTTTTTTTTTACTTATTGATGTGATCAAATTTGTAAAATTTTAGGGGGCGTTTCTTTAGAGATAATCTTTGTAGATTATCAAGTAATATTGTATTAAATTACTTGGGCCCACCACATTACTTTGTGATAGGTAATGAATAATCTGCATTACCCAAGTAATCCACATTGCCTATGAAGTGGTAATGTAGATTGTCTATGGGATGGTAGGCAATCCACATGACCACCTGAGTTGCAATCTTTTAAATTTTACTTTTCACATTTATCCTTTATAATTTTATTTAAATAAATTCTAAAATATATTAAATAAATTATAATAATAATAATTAAATAAATTATAAAATTAATCAAATAAATATTATAATTATTATTACTATATTATTATCATATTTTAAAAATATATTAATTATTTTATAAATTTTAATTTTATGGGTGAGATTATATATTTGTGATTTAATTTTACGAAGTTAAAAAAATTTTATGTATCTAAACATAATTTTTTTATTAGGGGTATATTGGTAAAAACTGCATATTAACTCATAAATATGTATTTTTTTAATAAATAACTAATATAGATTGCCAGATAAATTATTTATGCATACTAAACAAGCTAATGTACATTGTTGGCGATTTAAAAAATGGCAATTTTTCTGAGAGGCAATCTACATTGCTAGGTAATGTTGAATGGCAATGCAGTGAACGCACTCTTAGGGATGTTTAGCACGATATAATATAAATAAATTATCAATTATTTTATTTTAAAAAATTAATATTCATCATGTTATTTTATTTGACAAGTGATTAATTATTAATAATATTAAATATTCAAGTAATATTAATTATCACATCAATGGTAACTCAGATAGTAATGACTTTTCAAATTACCAATTGATTGATATACATTTTAATAAGGCTATCCATTCATTTAAAATTTTTAATTTTAAATATTTTATTAATATATAAATATTATTCAACTCCATCTTTTTTGTTATTTCAAATTATTTATAAAACTCTTCATTCATTTTGTCTCATCTTCTTTTATCTATATTCACTTTTCGATTTTTATTTTTTTTATTTATTTATAATACTATGTGATGAAAATTTAAAATATTTTTTTAGAAATATTTTTTTAGAAATATTTTGGTAATTTGCTTTCTATCTATTTTAATTATTATTTGTGTTATCAATACTTGCCTATAACATGATATTACCAATAATTTAAGTAATGATAATTTATTTAAGTGGTAATTTAAATTATCCATTAATTAAATAGGCTTTAGAGGTCAAATCAAAGATTTTAGTGGTAATTTTATCGACGTTGTGAGATAACCGTCGAAAATAGTTTGCGACACATAATTTTTGCACGGATGTTATCCGTCGAAAAATCTATCGAAAAACGTCATTTCTGATGATTGTCGTCTAATTACAGACGATTAAAATCGTCTGAAATTGACTTTTTTTTCTTGTAGTATACTATATTTATCTATTGTATTCAAAGGTAAATTAAATTAACTTCAATACACTTTTTTTGTTGGATTATGATGACTAATCAAGTTCCTGAAGAAAGAAAAAAAGGAATAATTGAGCTCAAAGTTTCATGATAAAAAATAGACAAAGAAATCTAATTCATTGTCTGATATGTGTGCCTGTCCTTGCTGTATATGTGGCATATACATAACCTAATAGCTCCCTCTCTCTTAAAAGCTTTTGGTGTCGGCTAGAAGAGAAGGATATGATACCAACAATTATTGTGCCAACATGCATTACATTATTCTTGCAACTTTATATGCACATACACATCACACAAATGGCCCCCCTTGCCCCTTTATATATACCTTACGATCGATTCGAACTTTGAACGGACCCACCATGCAATAATAGTAGAGAAAAATGCATGTATAAACTCATAACAAAATTTACACATGTAGAAAAAGTTAAGATAAATTTAATCATTTGATTCAGGCATCATCAAATAATTTAAATGATCAACCATTAAATATTGATCCAGCATATAAATTATTTTGAGGTTTACACCTCCATATATTCCGTAATATTAGTTTAATGTGTTTATACGTTTACCTTTGTATGACCAGAGGGCTGTATATCTCAAGTCAATTATATATGACATCTCATGCCTAACTATGCATTCTTTTTTTTTCCAATTAATGACAGTTATTAGTTTTTCCTTAGGTAGCTAAAACTTGCATTCAATATGAAGTACTTTATGTATAAAAGAAGGAATACTATTAATCTCTCTCTCTCTCTCTCTCTCTCTCTCTCTCTCTCTCTCTCTCTCTCTCTCTCTCTCTCTCTCTCTCTCTCTCTCTCTCTCTCTCTCTCTCTCTCTCTCTCTCGTTTTCTTACTTTGGAAGGAAAAGTTGGGACGACGAAAACTACTAACCTCTCTCTTGCTTTTGGATAGTGATTGAATAATTTTTTGACATTTTTTCATACATAATGCAGGTCCATTATGATTCCATTTTGATTATTTTGATTTAACGTGACATATAATATAATGTTAATTGCGTAGTAATTGCATGCATATGGCGCAAAATTTATTTGCCAAGCATTCAACTTTTAATGATGAATGGCCCATGCATTAACATTAATCTAATTTGTTGAAAGATTATTTCAATTAAGTCTCCATGTAATAAATATATATACCTGTTTAATAAGGAAATATATCATTTTGGTTTTCCAAAAAATGGATAGGAAATTATTTGCTCTCATTTATGGGGATGAATCATGTTTTTCATTTATATATATAAGATTGGGAAGTTATTTTGGTTGGAATATCATTATTTAAGACGGTTAATACTTTGGTTCTATTTGATAAAATTAGTGTGTTGATTAGTGGAGGATGGTTTGACTAGTTAGATTATTAATACAGTGATTTGTTTATAAATTTAATAAAAGATTTGTAAATATGTCGTTGAACTAATGTATAATTATGAATTGATAAATATGACCATAACTAATATAATTTACACTCATTTTTGTATGCATATGATATTCATAATAATTAATTTATAATATTTTAGTTTAAATATTAATATTTTTGTAACATCATGAAAATTCATAATATTTAAAACTTTATTTATTTAATGACGTCGGCCAAACAACTGACAGCTCCATGGGATGGATGCTTGGTGCACAGCGGCCAACACATGAAGAGAGAAATCAAATTCAATTTTAACTCATCTTTTCGTACTACAACTCTTGAAATCTTATGATAATTCTTCACATTCATGACCCATGGGATGAATAAGACAAATTTGATTTCTCCTCTTTTTCCACCCCAACTCTTGGAGATTTGGGATACCTCTTCAACTTCATGACTCTTGGGGATTTAGAAAACCTATCATTTCCTTGACTATTGGAAATGAGGGCACAACCTCCAATTTTCTTTCCCTATTTAAACTCAATTTTCACTTCAATTCTCTTCATTTTTTCTCACCTTCTCTCATCCCTCTCATCCACCATTATCGTGCCTACCTCTTCCTTATTGTGGGCTCGGCAAGAGGGTTTTGAAAGAAACTTTGGAGATGCTGAATGATAGGAGAACACAAGATGACAAAAAAGAGATTAAAGCTTCAACATTTGAAGAAAAGCAACCGAAAGCTAGGCTAAAAGGTGTGTTAATGAAATTTGGGTTATACGGGTTTTTCGTGAAGTTTTAGCATGCTGATCTAAGGACTTTGTAGGCTTAGAATCATGCCAGTAAATGGGTAGTTTCATGCTTTGAATAGTTATGATGATATGCATGCCAAATTTTCAAAGTTATGATGCTTCAATTTGATATAAGCATATCGAGATGATTGCTGCCCATGAATGTTTGAAGTATCGGATATTATGAGATGATTATGAAATTGATGATGATGCATGCTTAGGGTCTTAAGTGTTCATATTCTTGAATTCATGATAGTTGGCGTGTTTGGGGATGTTTTACATTAAAGTCGATGGTACGTATGAACTTATGAAGTAGGTTGTTATGGATGGATTTCTTTGATATGACTCATGAAATGAATAGATTACAGAAGGTTCATTATAGTTTCTGAAATGTTATGCATGATAACATGAAAATGTAATTGCATGAAATGGAGACAAAGATGATTATGATGCGTTCATGTTACTATGATACATATGATGAAGTTATGCATTATGAATTACGTTCACATGCTCTGTGATTGTTTAGTTAATGTTAGATATAGTTTAGATTGATTGTAGAATGTGGTGTTAACGGAATCTAAATTATAAGAGTTTTTCAGAGGGCTTAAGCATGTTGTTCTAAGGATGGTTTAGGCCTAGGTACATGCTAGGTGATGGGTAGAATGATGCTATGAATTATCGTCTTGGTTAGATGCTTATATGCTACTTATATGATGAATGATTGAAATGATTAACATGTTGATTTTGATGATCATGAATGACATGATTGTGGATTTTATATGATTATTATGTACATGATAGGATTCATGCTTAAGGTCTTGAAGTTAGATTATAGTTTTCCAACTTATGATGATGCTTAGAAGTGATTGATATTGAGATCTTATTGGTATGTTTTTCTAAGTAGTTTGATGATGGACATGAATGATACTTTAGCTTGTTTAAGGCTTGGGTTCATGTTAGATGAAGGATAGATTGATGACATGAAGTATTGCCTTGATTACATGACTTATTGTCATGATTATGGACTTTATATGATGTCGGTCAACCAACTAGCCCTTTTTGTCGACCGATGTGATGTGATTACGCAACTTGGGTAAAGTGGATGTTCGTCGGACTTTCGACCAATCGAAAACTCTAAGCCGAGAGCTGCATTTTATTCAAAGAAGAAACGGACGACCCCCGACCTTTTGGGTGTCCGAATTGCACCAAGCCTTGGAATGACCAAAAGACGTTATGATCGAGCGACCGCTTGACCTTTGGGCGCCCAACAAAATTTATAGACCGGATGATCGTTCGACTTTCAGACGTCCGGAAGTGGACAGAGAATTATATGACTCTAATTACAAGAATATGCTATGATTTCCCCATGTCCACGTGATTGTTCTCACACCTATGATTATGAACATCAACTTGGGGCCAACCTTGCTCCTCAACACCTTGATTGATCCTTGTGGTGAAAAGATAGGCCAACAAGTTAATAAAGATAAATGACGGAATGAAGGAATGTCATGCTTACCTAGATAGGAAGTTATGGCAGCCTTGTGTGAGACACTTCCCTTGAGAAGTTATTGACAGCCTTGTGTGAGGCACTTTTCCTACGGATGTTGCCGCCTAATACGAGGTCATCTCTATCGAGGGATATTACCGTCTAGTGCGAGGTCATCCTCACCTTTACAAATATTACCACCTAGTGTGAGGTCATCTCCTCTAAGAGTTGTTACCGCATATGGTGAAGTCATCCCCATTCTTACGGGCGTTGCCGCCTAACGCGAGGTCATCTCCATTGAAAGATGTTACCGTCTAGTGCGAGGTCACCCCTCCCCTTTTAGGAGCATTGTTGTGGCACTAATTCTCCTCTGGCCCATGTTATGGCTAGGTAAATTGCATTGTGTGTGTGCATGACATATTCTAAAGAAGTAGAGAACTCTTCCAACCCATGATAAGATGAAAGATGAATGAATGAACTATGTCACATGAACATGAATACGAATATGAAAGGAAAAGAATGGAACCATGCATATTATGCCTTTCCCATGAAAAGATGAATGTTCTTATAAGCCATGTTATTGACCATTGACGATGACTCTTTTTTCCATCATGATCCATGAATGAAAAGAATGAAAGACAAAGATGTCATACGAAGTGATGAAATGAATGAACCATTATTCCATACATGATGATCTCCATGATTTATTATGATATTATTTATGAATTGTTATCATGCTCAAACTTTTTGAATTATCCTTATAATTCATATGTTATCATATTGAGCCTTGTGCTAACAGGAGGGTTTCTCTCTCCGGTGTTGATTCCCATGGGTACTTGATTTATCTGTTATGATCGGTTGATGTGTGTGAGGAGACCCCTGATCGGATGGTGTGTGTGCACATGGATATAGTAATTGATTTTTATACATTATTGATTTGTACGTGAGACCTATGCGTACCTTCGCATTATGGCATTGTTCATGGACGCCTTATATGTCATAAGATGTACCTTTGATATTTTCTAGCTTCTGCACTATGTATTCATATTTATGAACATCTACCTATTCAGCTTCCACACTATGTATTCACATTTATGAACCTCTACCATCAACTTCCGCATTTATGTTATAAAAATTATATATTATATTGTCTAAGTTTTCTGCTTATGTGGCACCCTTCTTGACCGCCCTGGTCAACGAAAGGGTCAAGGTGACCAAGGGAAATAGAGTACCGAAAGTACCACTCCGAGAGGAAATCTTGCCACATGTCGAGATCAAATTTTGGGGCGTTACAATTTTAACATATTATTTTACTTTAAAAAATATTTACTATTTTAAACAGAATATTATTTATGTTGATAAGTATATCTAAAGATGTGAAATTTAAAATGAAAAATAGTAAATAATGTTTAAAATTAAATATTTTTATTAAAAAATGAACACGTATTAGGAATAAAATGTGAACTACAATACACTTATAATCCATAGATGAGAGGAATTAGCATACAAAGTTCTATCTTCAAACATCTAATTTTTTATCAAATATTTAAATTAAAAATTATCAAAATTCTGTGCAAAAAGGAGTATTTCTATCATCCTTAGAAATTTAGCTACCCATAAGGTTGTTTTAATTACGCTATTCGATTACTTTTTACATTTGTAAATGCTAGTTTACATTAGCAAAAGACTCAATTATAATACATTTTACAATAGCAAAAGTATTATATACATTAGTTTGATCTTAGCATAAGCAATTTATATAATATCAAATATTTTATGGATTGTTTTCTTATAAGTACATTAATTAGGCCTCTATCAATGTTAGGATATGAAAGACTCAATCTTACTTAGTTGGAAAATGGATCAATGGTCAATCAATTTAGCATACAATATAATAATCAATAATAAATTTAACAATTGAAATAATGTAAACGATAATCAATTTATCAATAGTGGAACAAACAATCATCAATAGATAAATATATATTAATTAATAATTATATATCATTTATTGTCATTAACATAATAAATTAACAATATCCACAATCAAATATTCATTCAATCTCAATTCAACTCAATGACATCTATCAATTCAATTTAATATAAAATCATTAATAATTATTAATGTATTTATCACGCACAAAGGCTACAATTTAGTATTAATCAGTCACAATGACGTAATCCAATTATTCATCAGCCGCAATGGCACAATTCAATTTTAATTTAATTATCAATTCAATCTTTGAAGTTATCCATCAATTTTTTTTGTTGCAATTTGAGAGCTCTAATTAATTAAGAAAACATCGTACTAATTTCATGCAGACCAATAAGGATTAGTGCCATGATAAAAAAATTCGATAATGATTCAATATATTCGTGTATGGCAAGGGGTGAGTGGCCAAACACAGGACATTCATAATTTTCATTAAAGGCTAATGTATTAAACCTCTAGTTACGCTAGCTCCATTAAATTCAATAACAATTATCCATCAATTTACGTATTGAGGCAATCAATAAATATCATAGCCCAATAATTTTTTACTTTTATCTTATTTAATTATGATTTCTATCTTTGTCAATTTTAATTTAGGGTATAATCATGTAAGATCACCATAATCAATTAAACAATAAGTCATCATCAATAATCATTTCTCATTGATTGTCATATTTTAATTCTTAATTATCATTGTACAATTTCAAAAAATTTATGACTAGTTATGAACGTATCAATATACCAAATAATGACAACCAATATATAATCAATCATAACAATGCAATCAATATAAAAACACAATTAAATCAATCGAACAAGAAATAATTTAGCTGCATTAGTAAATCAACCAAAATAGTTTTGACAATTAATGTCAATTTCACTCTTAACATAAATCAGTTGACTCTTGGACATCAATTTCTAAGTCACAATTACTTTTGGCTAGTCCTGACTCCAAATCGCAACTAGTTCGTGCATGCGCAACTCATCCATGAACCCATCATGAGTCTTTTTATTTTTTCTATTTATTATTATGTGTATATCATCTGGTCACAACTTTATAATCACAACCATGCAATATCCTTGTTGCGACAAGGAGTCACGAATTGACCTTTTGATCAAGCCTTGGTCGCGGTCGAGTAAAGATGTTGCCACAATAAATCAATGTCAGTCGTTGTAATGCCCTCAAAATCAGTCCTCCTGTCACGTAGGCAGTCAGATTAATCATGAGGGCGCAACAATACCTACTGCTTCCTTGACTTTGATTAGTCAACATATGAGACACGTGGCAATGAGAAACAATAACAAAACTAGTGAAAAGGATGATTGCGGAAGAGGAAATAATTGGAAAATCAAGGATATCAATATTTAATAAAATCAAGCAAGAGGAAGGAAGATTATAAATTCCAGCAATAGATCACATGTGCAATTCAACAAAAGGGAAACTCATGATATCCTTCGAATACAAGAACTAATAATTCGAATAATGAAATAAAATGATGAAATGCTATGGCGTTGAATGAGTCATGTGTAGCTGTCCTCGAGCTCTGCGTCCTCCATCACCTCCCTAAGCAGAATTCTCACTTACAAAATTTTAATACAGGGCATAAAATACCCGTGAGCGAAACGCCCAGTACACATAGATACATAAACAATAAAATGATAACCAGATTAAGATCAACAATAATAAATGAGGATCAATAGAACACTTGCTTTTTAACAATGATCTCAATGCTTTAATCACTGGTCTCAATACCTTGATCATAGTAGGCTATGAACAATACTTGTTCATATGCTTTGTTCCTTACTTTAACAATACTATGTTCTGTACTTTACTCTATTATACATTACCTTGTTCTGTACCTTGCTCTGCTATGCATTACCATACTTTATTTTGCTTTGTATGGTACTACATCTTTTACATTACTATGAGGTCCTTGAAATTTATTGTCTTATGCGAGCTCGATTTGATTAAGTTGTGAAGCTAAAGGTGCATCTATGCATCTGTGTAGCCAAGATGCCCATGAAAGGGAAGGTGTGTACTAAGGCATACCCTTTTCAGAATACAAGTGGGAGAGGACATGTACCCCAAGAACAGTGGTTATTAAAGACTCGTAGATTCGCAGTCTCCTCAGCTAGGCTACCTGTTCCTCTAGCACTATACTTTGAAATTCATATATTGCCCCTATGGGGGAAGAGTGTATCAATACATCACTCTTATTCGGAACACAGGTGGAAGAGGAACTGTGAGCCAGGAGCAGTGGTCGTTAAGACCAGTATGTGCATTGTCTCCTCAGTTCAGCTACCTACCCCTCTCTGTACTCTACCTTGATCTCTGCTCTATACTTTGGGCAGCACATAACTATCCTATTATTTCATCTTTGCTTTACTTATCTCATCTATCATCTATGGGGTTTGGAATCATAGATTAGAAAATGGGTAATGTCATATCTCCTTTCTATGGGAGAAAGGCCCGTTCCAAGCCTTACCATATTGGACATGGCCTCAGGTGGGCCTATCGAGGTTTGGGCCCAACTACGAACGTTTGGGCTACAGGGTATTTTCATCTTTTATAACAGGATCCAAAATCCCTCCTGCTTTCAGACCGATCGATCGTTCCTATAAGACCGATCGACCGCTACTATTGGATAGTCGACCGATCTTAAGGTCGATCGATCATTCTATCGCGTCGAGCTGGTCGACCGTTCGCCTTGAATCAGTCGATCGTTCGCCTTGAATCAGTCGACCGACCATTAAGGCGCGTTGGTGCATCGCTAGATCGATCGACCGTTCAGCTAGAATCAGTCGATCGATCATATGCAAATGGCTTCGACGGCTCTTGCCGGATCGGTCGATCGATCGTGTCGAATCGGTCAATCGATCATATGGTCAACATCAATCTATTGGATCGGTCGACCATTCTCACGAAACCGATCAATCAATTTTTGCGAATGAAACAGAGCGCCGGTCATCTCTCCCATTTTCGGCCGACTTCCGACCATCAAATCCCGATAATTACAATATGAAAAATGTTACTAAGGGTTTCAATATCATGACGGAATCATAACACGCAACAATTGATCGACATTTTATCGTCTAAGGGATTTTAACATCTATAGTACCTTTTTTCGATCGCTAGGTTCGCCGATGGTTCCTCTTGCGTCTGCTCCAGTCTCGCTCGTTCCCAGCCGACGACGTGGTGCAGCCGGCCTCGCGTGTGCATCAAAGAGTTCGATGTTCATGCTAGAGGCTCGTTCGTCGTTCGCCCCTATTTTTGCTCAATATGCCTAGACGTTGTTCGTCGCTCGTCGAAGAAGAAGAAAGGCAGGGGGTGTGGTGGTCGAGTGAAGAGTCCATGGGGCGCGAGGGCAGCTCAGTGTGCCCTCTTAAAGCCCCTGCCGCCCCTCTCTCTCGGAGGCCCATCGTGGTGAGAGAGAATCGGGAGAGGCTCAGTTTGTTTTCTTTGTTTTAATTACGAATTCGAATTCGCATTTTGAATTTCAAATTCAATTTTTGAATTCTCTTTTTCTGTTCTTTTTTAATTTTTTTAGGCCAGTCGTTACAGTCGTAGCACTACGTTGCACGATGTCATGAGTGCAACGGTCCATGTCAGACACAACTATGATAATCATAATTTTCGTTAAAGGCTAATGTATTAATCCTCTAGTTACGCTAGCTCTATTAAATTCAATAACAATTATCCATGAATTTATGTCTTGAGGCAATCAGTAAATATCATAACCCAATAATGTTTTACTTTTATCTTATTTAATTATAATTTCTATCTTTGTCAATTTTAATTTAGGGTATAATCATGTAAGGTCACCATAATCAATTAAACAATGTCATTATCAATAATTAATTCTCATTTATTGTCATGTTTTAATTCTTAATTATCTTTGTACAATTTCAATGAAAAATTTATGACTAATTATGATCATATCAATATACCAAATAATAACAACCAATATATAATCAATCATAACAATGCAACCAATATAAAAACACAATTAAATCAATCGAACAAGAAATAATTTAGCTGCATTAGTAAATCAACTAAAATAGTTTTGACAATTAATGTCAATTTCATTCTTTACATAAATCAATTGACTCATGGACATCAATTTCTAAGTCACAATTACTTTCGGCTAGTCTCGACTCCAAGTTACGACTAGTTCGTGCATGCACAACTCATCCATCAACCCATCATGAGTCTTCTATTTTTTCTATTTATTATTAAGTGTATATCATCTGGTTGCAACTTTATAATCACAACCATGCAATATCCCTGTTGCGACAAGGAATCACGACTTGACCTTTTGATCAAGCGTTGGTCGCGGTCGAGTAAAGATGCTGCCATAATAAATCAATGTAGCACTATGTTGCACGATGTCATGAGTGCAACGGTCCATGTCACATGCAACTGCATGACTAAATTCTAATCCTAAGTATTGTAACTCTTAATGTTATTTAACTATTTTAGACTAAATTCAACAAAACATCCTTCCATATTTAACTTGATGTATGTATTGATATAATAATAAATACAACTATATTCATCAAGGTTTAATTAGAAGATATAAACAATATCATTCAAACAATGTCATCATTTTTATTTCACATGCCACCCAACATATGACACTCCAAATATTAAGTGTCATATCACATCACAAGTTATTTTTTTATTAACATTTATTTCAACACTTATGTTTATATAATAATGCATGCTTTCAAAAACAAAATTGAAGAGAAAATCAAGTGCTCCAATGGCTCGACCTCTTCTATATGTATCAAAAGCAAGCTTTGGGTCGTCTTAATTTGAGAACTTAGAATTTTATTTAAAAAAAATCAACAATAATAATGTGATCAACAATCATTTGTTCAATGAGTGGAATGAAAGTACAACATATGTGAACAACACAAGTGTATATAACATTTAAATAATTATATTTTTTATATGAGAAAATATTTAAAGCATAACATATATAACATAAGTTGTCAAATCATATGAAATTTCACATAAATAAAAGTAATTCAGTATATCATCATATTCACAATTAAAATTCACATATATGTCATTGCACATACTCAACATGTGTGAATATGCATGCATTTAATGGGGGTGCTCCCAACTCACCCTGCTCCTAAGATCGTGCACGTCCAACTCAAGATCGAGGGCTCATATCGTTCGCGTGATTATGCCCATCCGATCCAAGCTCGACGGCTCAGATGCACACGAATTTTTATCATTTTTTCCCATTAACCCTACACACGCACGAACTCATTTGCTCTATCATCTTCTCTCTCCTTGCCGACTCATCTGCACGCCCTCGCTGTCGGCCGCCTATGCCCCCTTCATAATCCGCACGCCAAGGCCCCCTACGACCCTCGATCTCACCCGTCGACGCTCAATCTTGCCCGCCGATGCTCAATCTCGCCCTCACGTCGATGACGGACTAGATCTGTGCGACCTCCGACCAGATCCTTTGAACCTCGCCGATCGCCGACCAAATCTCGCACAACGGTGGTCCCCCGGCCAGATCTCGCACTATGGCGGTCCCCCGGCCAGATCTACGCGACCTCTGATCTGCGTGGCCTTAGAGCTCGTGCATTACCGCCTATGTGAAGGTTGTCACCGCCATCTTCCTTGGCAGGTTGCTTTGCCTACGCTGACTTTAAGCCTTCCGATTTGTGCCCTAAACCACTTTCTGCCGATCTGCTCCCTCCACGCCAATCGTCTTCCTAGATCACCATCACATATGCTGCTGCATCCCGCCCGAACACTGTCTCGTGATCCCCCGCCGTCGCCGCTTCGCAGCCCCTCGGCGCCGCCTCGCGATCTCTCACCGCTGCCCAGGAACACTTGCCGCCGCCGCCGTGAATGCATGTCGCTGCCGTCTCACAATCCATCCACCGCCGCACAATCCACCGCCTCAGCCTCGCGATCCATCGACCACCACCTCACAATCCCTCGTACTGCCGCCGTGTCATAATCCATTTCCCCGCCTCGCAATCCATGCCACCTCGAGACCACTCGCGCGCCCCCGCCACCCTAAAAGACCCCAGGGCTACTTCCTGACCACTTGCAACCACTCGCCCCCATCCAAGAGCTCGAGAACCCTCGCATGCTGCCACTTTGCATGTAGATCACTTCCGGTTAATCTTGTGAAAATCATGCCTTGGATGTAATCGAGATTAGTAAAATTTATAATATTAAACTTGTTATAAATTTGTTCGAAATTTGTATATGTGGTTCTTGTGTCCATTTATTTTCTAAGTCGAATGTGTACTTTGATGTAGTTCTTGTAAGTTGAACATGTTGATGAAATCAAAATGAACTTCTCATTATCATCAAAATGCAATTCTAGCAATGTTCAGATTCATATCCACTTTTTGTTCAGATTCATATGGGTGAATTCTATCTCATTTTCCTTCATGCATTTCCAAACTCTTGAAACATTATTCCACATTAATGGATGCAGACATTGCCAGTTGTCCATGAGCCCCGACACTCTGAGGTTGGAACTCAACAAATTTCTGAGCAGTAAATTCTTGTGGATCCTACAAGCACCAAGTAGCTGGATGTGATTTGTATGGCATGAAGGAGATTGACCATGCCAAGAAAACCTTGTAATAAATTGGTAGTTTATCATGTTGCAACTCAAAATTACAACAACGTTAATGTTACATGCTTCGACTCCAAATTACAACAAATTTGTAGTTCATGTTACAACTCGAAATTGTGAAACTGAAACTCCACACATGTTACAACTCAAAATTGCAACATTAAGCAAGAAACTATTATCGAAATTTAGTAAGCAACTATACAACATTCGGCGGCGTGCGAGTGGTCGGCAGAGGTGCGAGGTCCGTGCATGGAGGTCATGCGGGGTCGGTGCATGCCGGTGGTGGTTGTGCGAGGTCGACGGGGGTGTGACAACGGTTGACACACAACAGTGGTGCGGGGTCGGCGGTCGTGCGAGATCGACAAGGGTGCGGCAGGGTTCGGTGAACGGCAGTGGTGTAGGGTCGGCAGTCATGCAAGGCCGATGGGGGTGCGGTAGGGGTCAGCGCGCAGCAATGGTGTAAGGTCGTGGCGGGGGTCGGTGAGCGGCGGTGGTCGTCGAGGTCATGGAGGTCGGCAGGGGTCACGACAGAGCTCGGCAACGGTTGGATCTAGCCCCTCACGCATAGATATGGTCATCACGGAGGTCGGCGGGGTTCGCGGCAGAGCTCACGGCGGAGGTCGGTGATGGTTGGATCTGGCCCCATCATGCGTAAATTTGGTCGCCGATGGAGCTCGATGGGGTCGTGAAGGCCAACGGGGGTGCTCGAGATTGGTGGCATCACGGATCTACGTAGATCTGGTCGGCGATGGCTCGAATCGGCATAGAGGCAGAGGTGACTGCGTGACGACGGGTCTCGCGAAGGTAGAAGCAAAAGAAGCAGAGGTCGAAGCACGGCGGTGTGCGGAGAGAGAAGAGGAAAGGAGGATGTCTTGGGATGGGCGGTGACGAACACGGCAGCGACGAGTAACATGGTCATAGGAACGAGGTTCACTCGACGTTGTGGAAGAAAGAGTAGCAGAGATCTCGCGTCGGCTTTCTCTGATCAAGAGGGTAAGATGGTGCGTCGGGCAAGATCGAGGGTCGCAGGGGGCGTCGGTGTGCGGATCACGAAGGGGGTGGGACCGAGCGGCGGGAGGGCATGCAGAAGAGGAGATCTCGCGACAGCGGGAGAGATCATGCACCGGCGAGCGAGATCTTGCGTTAGCTTGCTCCGACGTTAGCAGGCGAGATCGCGCGTTGGGGGCTTCTAGGGGGTGTCGGCGTGCAGATCGGGGGCGGGGCCGGCCGGCAGCTCTCGTTGTGCAAAAGACACGGTGAGGATGAGAAAGAAGAAACAATTAAGATCGTGCGTGCGTGCGTGGGGTTAATGAAAAAAAAGGAAAAAGTTTGCGCACATGATCGATATCAACCCTTGATGAAAAATCGTGCATGGGGTTGATCTTGAATTGGATGAACGTAATCACGCGAACGATATCGACCCTTGATGAAAAATCGAACACGCACGATCTTAGGAGCAAGGTGCTCCCACCTTAAGTTGGGAGCACTCCCATTAAATCCAATATGTATCCCTCCATGACCATGTGTCATAAAATTAAGCAAAGTTTCACAATCATACTCTCGAATACACAGAGCATAAGGGTCAATACATATTCCTCCATAATCATGTGTCATATAATTGAGCAAAACTTCACAATCATAACTCTCGGATACGGTTAATACGTACATGCACAACAATTCCCAACGGGTGAAGACACCCAATATACGCTCCAAAGACATCATATATATCGGATGTGGTCCCCAAAACCTTTTTCAACCAGTATGGCTAATGAACACATGAAGTTTAATAATATCAAAATATGTCATAATCACATATCAATATCAAGTAAAACTTATTTTCACATCACAAGTATTGTTCCCTTAAAATATTTTCATGTTCGAGTTTACTTCATCTCATATGAAGTTCTTGAAACATACCATATATATTTTTTATAGGTCAAGATATGTTTGAATAATAGTAATAAACTTTGATTGAAACATTACTATAAGCAACATATTTCTATGTTGCAAATTTATCCACTCACTTTATACTTTATATTTTTAAAAAGATTTACTAGATTTTTCTTCTTTCACTTGTAGCTTGATAGTTTCCTACAAGCAATAATTCTATTTTATTTTTGAATTAATAATAATAATAATAAAATTATTATTATTATTATTATTATTATTATTATTATTATTATTATTATTATTATTATTATTATTATTATTATTATTATTATTATTATTATTATTATAATATGATGCATAAATACTTGTTCACCTTAAAGTGCATGTAATCCCTTATAATAATAATATATAATTTCAGATGTTTATATTCATATGATATTTCACACTTAGAATTACTTATTTTTTCAAACTTGACTAGGTGTTATCTCTGAATTCTAGATTGAGTGTCTAGTAATAATTAATTCATAACATTTTAACCATAGGATAAAAAATTATGATTCTAGATGAATTAGAAACTAGACTGACTCAACTATTCAACATATAAATATTATTATTAGCTAATTCTTAGTGAGTAATTCATAAAAGTCTAGACAATTTGACCTAAGGTTTATGTTCTGATAGACGGTATGATACTGAAAGAATAATTTATTTATTTCTCAATACTTATATATTTGATGAGATCCTAACTTTCCTAGAAGCTAGACTTCAGGAATATTTAAACTAAAAATTGTAAAATTTAATTTCTTGTATACTCTTCTAAAAAAAATAGTCAATTAAACATGGGTTCTCTCCATGTTTTGAAACTAGACATAGAACTCATGCAGGATGAAAATTTATTTCTCCCTATATACAAGTCCAAAATGAATGATTCTACTTCTCGACGAACTATTATAAAGTCAAATTTCACATATTTAAATTAAAATCCTAATTCAATTTATCCTAATTATTCATTTACAATGTGGACCTATCTATGACTCGAAAAAGAGTGAGCAATGCATGAAGTTGGTTTCATAACTTTATCTATAAAAGTCCCTTTGAGGTGAATCTTGTGACCATGGAAACTAACTTTGAAAGGATGAATCGTGTAAAACAGAATTTATGGAGAACAAACCATGAAGAGATGATCATATGAAGTTGAAGGTCGATTTTAGATTAGGGAATTCACCTTAAACAATCAACCTTACCTATTTTTCCTGACAATTTAAATTGGGTTCATCTAACAAAGGGTAAGAATATGTAATTTATATATGTTTTCCTAAATCTTTACCACATCATATGGAAATTCAAAAAATATATATTACTAATTGAACCGTCTACTTCAACTGCTTGAAACCCTATTAGTTAAAATGAAGGTCCAATTATTTTTATTTGTTACAAATCCATATTTAACTTCTAAGTAATCTTAGTTAATAATAATTAAACATATGTATTATGATATTTACAAATATTAAATTTTATTCCTAATAATCTTATATAATTTATTTATAACTCTTATCGATAATTTAATTATCATTATGCTTTAATCTAAATGTTAATTACTACATGCAAATATGACTATATAAGCATCTAAAATAACTTAATATGCTAATTAGAAACATGATTATGCAAAAATAATATTTATGGTACACGTCCATGATAGTCCCATTGTGCGATGTTGTGGTCGCAATGATCATAGTTAGGTAGTCGTACCTCATCCATAACTACCAATCAAATCCCCTATGTACCTATATTTACCGCGATTAACCTATTGATGTCGTGCCCTATTTGTTGTCTAGGTACTTACATTCAATGATTGTCATAACTAGGGGTGTTCACGGATTGTGTCCAATGTGACCCGTGTCGGGTCGAGTCGGGTCAAAGGCCAAATCTGACTCCGATCGAGTAATTTTTTTATATTTTTTACTATTTTATAATTATTTAATATAAAAAATATTATTCAATATTTATTAAAACATAAAATAAGTTTTTAACTATTTAAATATTATTTATGTATTTAAAGTATTTTATTTCAATTTTTAAATCTAATATAAGTTTAAATTTAAATAATAAAAGGAAAAAAATTAAAAAAAAACAAAACTTGGGCCGTCAAGTTGGGTCGGGACGTCTCGGGTTGGACTTTTTTTCAATCGGTCACCAACTAGTAGAATCGAGTCAGGTCCAACCCAACCTATCTGGGTCGATCTGACCTTGTGCACACTCCTAGTCATAGTCGCACCTTGATGATTTCGTCATGTGCTATCCACCGAAGACATTGTATCAATTAGTTTAAATCAATAATTTATTTAGTTAAACATGATTTTTAGAATTAATTAAATGAATAATTTTCATATTTATTTTCTAAATTAAATATTTTTAAAATAATTTTTGAAATATATTTGTCATTTAAACTCTTAGTTCCAACAATGCATGGGGTTTGATATCTGGATCCAAAGTTAACATCCTTTCCCTTATTCTTTGTATTTTCCTTAGAGTTGTCACTATGACATTAAAAATAGTTACATATGATCTGAATTCATCATCATCCAATTAATTGTGTCCTTTCTTATCATACTATATTTATGATGGATGAAGCTACCCACAAAAATATTTGATGTGATGCCAATCCCGATTGATTAGTTTTAATGTACATGTTAAAAATTTCTTCTCTTATAATATATAAAGAAAAAATTAGCATGAAAGAATAATTTAATAAAATATTATAATAAACTCTATTTCACTTTTAAACATAATATTGTTATATAAGGAACAAAGAAGGAAGAAATTCCAATCATTTTTCAATTAATAGAAATTTTGATTAAAAGCAGGAAGTCCCAATCATATTGTTATATTATTGTAAAAGATTAAAATAAACTTTGTTTCACTTTGCCCAAATTTTGTGTGACCCCAAATTATTGTAAAAAGCAACTCCTCCTATGTTTTTTACTATTTTACTACTTTTTCAATTCACATTCTTGGGTAAGAAATCCTTATCCCATTTGGAGATTCATTATTCCTAACTTAACATATGTTAATCCATAAGTTGCTCCCATCTTTTTAATCCAAGAGTACCACCTTATTCCCATTTCATAAAAAAATGGTTTTTGGTTTGAAGATGGTTATTATAGGGATAAAGATATTTATACTAGCATAATATATATAATTTTGAAGTATGAGCAAAGAATAAATAATTCCTACTAAAATCTGGAATTGTTTTCCTCCAAAAAACATACTATTCATAGATTTGATTTATCCTTCAATCAAACTATACTTTTATTTTTTTTCTCTTAATTTTTGAAATTAGTTAATATAATAATATTCTATCATCTACATTAATTAAAATAACAACTAATATTATTTTAATGTCTAAAATATTTTAAGGCTTAAAAACTCTCAATAATATTCTATTTGGGTGTCCTTTATCCATTAAATTTATTTTGACATCTCAACTCAAATTAAAATCTTAATTTCAATCTAACTACTACTCCCAAGAAGATTTAACTTTTCTTTCCTTTTTTTTTAAAAAAAAGATCTTTTGTAGCCATACCTTTATTTTTTTTTCTTAAATTCAAAATTCTTTTTAAAGCAAGATTACCTTTTCTTTTTCTTCCAATTCATTATCTAATTATACTTCTATTATTTTTCAAATTCTTCTTTAATTCATTAAGACTTTGGTTGATTTATTTTATTGTCCTTGACAAAATGTTGGGGTGTCACATGGAGAGACAAAAATGTTTGAAGTTTAAATACTAATTAAAAAATCAATATTTTTTTTTATGAAATAGAGTTGAATAACTTATATGGGACATGTGGTATATCTCACAGATAATAGCGAAAATTCGATCAAATTTGCACAATTTTATTACTAAGGTTTAAGAAAAAGATTCAATTATAAAGCATAAAACAAATATTGGTAAATATATCAATTGAATTGGTTGGTGAACATAAATGAAATAAATGAGTTTAACAAGTTAGTGTAGTACTATTCATAATTAGTCTTCAATTTATATGCATTCAAACAATATTGTAAGCTTAGTAATTATATTTTTGTATAATAAAGTTTTTGCTAAATATTTAGATTTGTATAAATGAAAAATAATAATACAATTATTTTATTTTGTAAAATGAAAAATAATGGATGATCTCCCATTAACATTCACAGTGATTGAATCACCATAAATGCACATAATCTTGAAAAGAAAAAGAAAATTGTGATGATAGAACAAAAGGGGAGTCATTTCAGGAAGAACACAACAATGTGGTAAAATTAACAATAAAAATGTTTGAACTATTAACATCTTGAGAAGATAAATATAATCGAGTGTGGTTATTAAAACTTAGTCTTCTCTCACCATGAGCAACCCGATCAGATTATTTATAATATTAATTATTCATTGTGTAGTGAGAACAAATGTTAAGTTTGATTACCGATTAAAAGAACCATGCATACAAAATAAGAAATGATGATTTTTTTATTATATAATACAGTTGGATGTCTTAATTGAGATATTTGATATAATTCAAAACAACCTAAAAAATGATCAAATTTGCACAATTTTACAACTACTAAATTGGTAATATATTTACGATTTTCACTTGTTTGGAAATTTCTAGAAAATCTAATTAGGGAATTGAGAGAGATAAAGAATTTTCACTATTTCTTATACTCATGAATCAAATTTGATTCAATGACGTCTTTTAGTCACATTTTTTTTACACTAAGAACATTTTATGAAACTCTTTGACCTCCGAATTTGAAGTATCCTACTTTCATATGCGTTAAAAAAGTATCGTAAACCTTGCAATAATAATCATTTTCTTGTTAAATGTATATATGAAAATACTAATATAGGTATATGATTTTGTAAAATGGAAAATAAAGTAAAATCCGTCATTAACGGAATATTTTTCCATGTACATTTATTGTGCATCATTACTTTAATTGGAAGCTTCAAATCAATGTGGACGCACATAATCTTGGAAATAGAAGAGAAATTAGGATGAAAGAACAAAAGGAAAGTCATTTTAAGAAGAAAAATAACAAATTGGAAAAGTTTGCAACAATTTAAAACAAACATTTGAATCATCAACATCATTAGAACAAAATTTTATCATAAAATCATTTGAGCAATGTATTTGACAAATATAATCTTTTAACTAATGTAGAATAGATCCTTTTATTATTACTACAATTTTATTTCCACTCATTTTATTCCATTCCCTTTATCATCATCTTACCCTTGTCTTAAAAAAATATTTTATATATTGTTAAAAGTTATGTTCAATGTTAAATGGTAAAATTATCTAAATAAATGAGTCACAATAAGCATCCAAAGTCTCAACTTTTCTCTCCCATGTGTCCTTTTATCTTTTCTCATTGATACTTAACCTATATGCGCAAGTATGCAATTAAAAAAATGCGTAATTGTGATTGCTAAAATAGTTTCTTTTGCACATAATTTTATGTTTTATTTCTTTTTTTATTGACATTACCAAAAAAATAACCCTGATATGGTTCGATGAGATGATAAAATTAAAACAATGGAGTGTCGTATTGATTTTGATGCCAATCTTTTGATTTCTTTTAAATAATCAGGATGATCAAAATATTCTTAGAATCTTCTCATGCTAATATATTCTTATAATCTAATTTTAATATTTTATTTATAATAATAATCTAAATGAAAGTGTGTAGCAATTTTGGGAATTCCACCAAGAGTAAAGACAGATTGCAAATAGAGATGTTGTATAAGTAATTAATAATCTTACTATTTCAATATTATCTAATAAGATCATTGTTTTAATTTCAATTTTATTAGAAAGAAAATGTGCCCATCATATTTGTGTTTGAAGAAGATAAGAACAAAAATAAAAAAAATCAATAGAAGTTACTTAGTAGCTACTTATTTTTGTCCCATTAAATTGATATTTATTAGATAAAGATCGACCTAATCAATATGATCTAATAACTAATGCATTGTTAAAGACTATATTAGGTAATGTATAAATAATATTTTAAGTAATATTTAATTATTCAAATGTTAATTTTTTTGTTACCCATTCGAAACTCGTTCACAACTCCGAAGACGAGGTGAAAGGGCAAAATGATATTCCTTTGATCAAAGTGATGATTTCAGATATCGAACTCAGGCTACCAATGCTCGAACAGTTTGTAACACAATCCTACTAATTAGATGTGTCAATCAAGTTTTAAATTTTTTATTTGATAAATATAATTTAATTTTAAATATTTATTTATAATAATAATATCTAAATGAAAGTGTGTAACAATTTTGAGAATTCCACCAAGAGTAAAGACAGATTAGAAATAGAGATGTTACATAAGTAATTAATAATCTTACTATTTCGATATGCCCTAATAAGATCATTTTTTTAATTTCAATTTTATTAGAAAGGAAATGTGTCCATCATATTTGTGTTTGAAGAAGATAAGAACAAAAAATAATAATAATAGAAGTTACTTATTTTTCTCCCATTAAATTGATATTTATTAGATAAAGATTGTCCTAATCAATATGATCTAGTAATTAATGCATTGTTAAAGACCATATTAGATAATGTTATAAATAATATTTTTAAGTAATGTTTAATTATTCAAACGTTAATTTTTCTGTACTCGAAACTTGTCCAGAATTTCGAAGCTGGGATGAAAAGGCAGAAGATATTCATTTGATGTAATACAATCCTATTAATTACATGTGCCAACCAAGTTTTAAATTTTTTTATTTGATAAATATAATGATGGATCAATAAAAATATAATATGAAAATATATAGAAAGAAGATTCCAAGGGCCCATGGGCCTACAGAAAGTGGGACCTAGGAAAAAGCGACTTCGTGTGTCTCGTCGTCTTTTTTTATGCATCTCGGAGGTTTAACTCCTCCCTCAACCTCCTCCAGTCTCCTCTTTTCAAAGTTCTCCGCCTCTCTCATGGCGAAGAGGACAGAGTGCTAGTGGCATCCTCCTCCGCCGTTCCTCCGAGCTTGCTTGTGGTTCTCTCGTTATTTCCATCAGTAGTTTCGTTGGGTGGAATTTCTCGATTTGCCCGCTGGAACCCTCGGTCCTACACAGTTTTCAATCTTATCGATTCAGGTGTCGGTACTCTGTTCTATTTCTTTTGGCGTTTTTTCTTTTCTCTTAGAGGAGATATTTTTTGTTCAGATTAGAATGTTGCCGCTGTCTGTAATGTGGAAAACAGATTATGCTGTGGTATGAAGAGAATTAGGTCTTTGATCGGTATGTAGATGCTTGTCGAATGGTTTTGCCGTGAGTTGTATAGAAGTTTTCAGCCGTTTACTGTTGGATAATGTTTATCTCTGTTCCTTGATTGTGTGTAAGATGTTTGATTGTTTGTCACTTAGAGTTGACGTGTTGAACCCACTCCTGGGAATATCGAACTGGTTGTATTGTCGATGTATTTAATTGTAAACAAGACGCAGACCTGCATTCAGTTGTCTGCAGCTAAGTCTTTATTTAATGCTGAAATTTTGTGTGATTTGGCAATATATTTGTTTGTATGTCTCCTTTTTTTTTGTCGATAATGTGAAACTAAACTACTTGTATCAGACTCAGTTCCTCCACAAAGTTAAGGAATGCTGATTGGCGTCTGCTTTACTGGGTTATGTTAAGTTCAATAGTTCTTGTCGAGTGCAGTCCCTATGTTTCCATTTTTTTATTCAGTTATTGACGAAAGTGCTAGCTTGCATTCTGAGATACTGTTCTATTTATTTCCTATCTTGTATTTTCAGAAACATGACTTGATTTGGCAATAGGAGCATCATCAATTCAATTTTTGTTTTATGGATGAACAAGAATGGAACTATTGTGTGTTTAGTATTGTGGAACAAAAGAAATGAAAATGATCTTTTCTTATATTTGCCTATTATGTAGGATCTGTGTGCTAGCAGAATCGTTACCTCATGAGTTTGTATGGTCCAAGTGATGATGAAGGGTACTCTGTAATTGGAGAGAAGCCCGATGTAGGATTCTTGGATTTTCAGGATGACAAATCACTTCACACTTTTGATCCTTATGAAGAGGGTCCTATCGTCATCGCGATTCCTTTCCCTTTTGTTGATGGAAAACCTCAATCTGCTTTTGTTGGGGAGTCATCAGCAGATTCAATTACAATTCAAAATACAACTACTGAACCTCTTGAGCTGTGGAGTATTAGGATTTTTCAATCAATTCCAGAGGACAGTTTCCTCCTTTCATTAATGAAGCCTCCAATAGGAAGTGATGATGACAACAAAGCCCATAATTTCGTAGGGTGGACTAGTTTGGAAGAAAGAGTGCTTCAGCCAAGACAGACTCTGACCATTTGGTTGTCATGCAAACCCAAAGACATTGGTCTGCATACAGCAATTGTGCATTTTGATCTTGGACACGAGAAAACTGAGCGAGTAGCATTTTTATTGGCAGAGGATAAAATTTCTCAGGCTTTGTTTTCTAACAAACCATACTCAAGAGCACCATCGAGGAACACTAAAATAAGTCATGATCAGTATGTGGCTGGCTACCGTCCAACTCGGTCACACACACAGGGATTCAAATACAGGCTTCCTGCATTTGTGATACCCAAAGAAATTCGTGAAATTTTGTCAAATGAACAGATCCCTGATGTCGTCATAGAAGGATTGAATGATACAAACTATGTGAGTTTCTTCAGCACATTGATTGCCATGGAAGAAATCCATTTGGAGGTACATAGAAATCATTTTCATTATAACTAAAAATGTTCTCATTTTTTTTTTACTTAATTTCTTAACCATTATGGCAGGAGGAGATGAGAGCTTATGACATGGAATGTGTGACTATGAAGAGGAAAGGCAACCAATTGTTGTCTCTTGAAGTGCCTGGATTAGCTGAGAGAAGGCCTTCATTGGTTCATGGTGATTACATACTTGCTAAGCTCACTAATGAAACTCCAGATACTGATGATCTGACTTTTCAGGTTTTATTTTTGTTCCCTCTTTAGTAATCAAGTTCTTGTGCTAAGACCTGATGTTAGCATGTTGTTGGTTTAAAACTTTTTTCCTTCCTCAGGGTTACATACACAAGGTTGAGGCTGATGAGATATTCTTAGCTTTTGATAAAGGTTTTTACCAAAAACATCAACATGATAATCTATATAATGTCAGCTTCGCTTACAATAGAGTGAACATGAGACGATTGTACCAAGCAGTTCACACAGCAGAAAATTTGGATGTAAACCTACTTTTTCCATTCCAATCATCTTGGAGGAAGATCAAGACCTCATCTTTCACACCATTGAACCCTTACATAAACAAGGAGCAAGCTCATTCAATTGAAATGATACTTGGTTGCAAGGGTTCTCCACCTTATGTCATTTATGGGCCACCAGGAACTGGTAAGACTATGACACTGGTGGAAGCAATGCTGCAGCTTTACAAAGCCAAGAAAAGAGTACAAATCCTCGTATGTGCTTCTTCTAACAGTGCAGCTGATCATATTTTGGAGAAATTGCTTGATAAAGATGGTTTTGGGGTGCATGAAAGGGAAATATTTAGATTGAATGCACCCAGTCGGCCATATGAAGATGTTAGTCCTGAGTTTCTGCGATTTTGCTTCTTTGATGATTCAGTTTTTAAGTGCCCACCTCATAAGGCTTTGCTGCGATACAAGATCATTATTTCAACGTACATGAGTGCATCACTACTTTATGCAGAAGGTATTCGTAGAGGTCACTTCTCCCACATTTTCCTGGATGAGGCTGGTCAAGCATCAGAGCCTGAGACAATGGTTCCATTGTCATACTTATGCACAAAAGACACAGTTATTGTGCTAGCTGGAGATCCCATGCAGTTGGGACCTGTTATTTATTCTAAGAAAGCCGAGAGGTATGGCCTAGGTAAATCATACTTGGATCGGCTTCTTGAATGTGAATACTATGTGGATAACGATGAGAATTATGTGACAAAGCTGGTAAGAAACTACCGTTGTCACCCTGCCATATTGGAACTGCCATCAAAACTTTTCTACAATAGTGCTTTAATTGCTTGTAAGCAAGAAACAGAAACATCTTATTATGAATTTGAAGACCTTCCTAAAAAGTCATTTCCTGTTCTCTTTGTTGGAATTCAAGGTATTGATGAGAGAGAGGGCAACAATCCATCATGGTTTAATAGATTTGAAGCAAGTAAGGTTATAGAGATTATCAGGAATCTTACAAGGAATGCTGATCTTACTGATGCAGATATTGGAGTAATTACTCCATATCGCCAACAGGTGCAAAAGTTAAAGACAGCCCTCGAGTTGGATGAGATACATGACTTGAAAGTTGGAAGTGTTGAACAATTTCAGGGTCAAGAAAGGGAAATAATAATCATCTCTACTGTCAGATCAACAATTAAACACAATAATTTTGATCAATCTTTTAACTTGGGATTCCTAAGAAATCCTAAAAGATTCAATGTTGCGATTACTCGTGCTAGATCCTTGCTGGTCATTGTTGGAAATCCGCACATCATTTCAAAGGTATGCTACTGCAGTGTTTTCAAATCCTGTCATGACTGTTTGGAAATACATTGTTTTCATACAAATCCTCCATGAAAAGGGAAATGTCATTTTTTAGTTCAAAGTTCCATGGATCTCTTTTAGTTACTATTGTATGATACCATGAGAGAATTGTGAACATCAATTCCACATTTATAATGCTACCAATCAAGGTAGTCAAAAACGCGTTTTGAGACGTAGAATCGTACGATTCTACGACTCCACCTCGGCGAAACGTGCTCGTTTCTAGCTAGAACCGCGTCTCACTAACACGCAGTAGAATCGCGAGTCAGAACGTAGAAACGGTGGAATCGCGACTTCATTTTTTTTCTCCTCCCGCTCATTCACCCATGTGAGACGCCACGTGATTGCCCTGGCCCCTTTTTCTCCCAAAATGCAGATGCCCTAATCCCTTTTCATCCGCTGCTCCAACTCTCGCCGCCGCGACGCTGCTTCTCCAACCCTCAGCCGATCGTCTGCCGGGGTTCACTTCTGCAGCCACCCCTTTCTTGCACTGTTCCCCACCCCTGCTCGTGCTGCTACTCATTCGCTTTCTTCCGCTGCTGGAGCCTGGTACACTCTCCCTCCCTCCCTCCCTCCCTCCCTCTCTGTATGTGGCTGCTCATTGTGCCATCTCTTTCTTTTCTACGTGCAACCTCACTGTTCGCTGCCTAAGGATGCCCCTGCTCGTGCACATCCTTCGCTCGCTGACCTCCTGCAGCCGTCTGCCTCTGCCAGTACACGCTCCCTCTTTCTCTTCATGTTTATGGCTGCGCCCACCCTTCTTCTTTCTCGATTTGGTTACAAACAGATGAACAAAGGAACCTCCCTTGGTCCCTCCCTCTTTCTTTGTATGTGCGAACAGCTGAATGCCTGAACCTCTCTCGGTTTCTCCCTCTTTCTCTATTTGTTTGCGAACAACGGAACCTCCCTCGGTCCCTCCCTCTTTCTTTGTATGTGCAAATTGCCGAACCTCCCTCAGTTTCTCTATTTGTTTGCGAACAGAGGAAGTGAGGAACCTCCCTCGGTCCTCTCACCTTCTTTGTATGTGCGAACAACTGAACCTACCTTGGTCCCTCCCTTGTGTTTGCAATTAGATGAACCGAGGGAGTGACTGGTGAGGGATTCAGAATGTTAGATTAAGTTATTCTGTTTGTGGCTGCCTCCATCTGATTGTCACTTACCGAGGGGGTGAGGGGGTCTATGCGAATTAATATATAAAATATTTTTCTGGTAGAATCAGGCGTGTCGTGTTACGTGTATACGATTTCGTGTTTTCCCGGCTTCTCCGTGTCGTGTCCGTTTTACGTGTTTGACAACATTGCTACCAATATTATAAAGTTAAACTTTTTTTGTTTTTGAGAAGAAAAGTTTAAGGGGCATCCCGAGAATCGAACTTGGGACCTCTCACACCCAAAGTGAGAATCATGCACTAGACGAAATGCCCTGGTTAAACTTAAATTTTATAACTCAAATTTGTCACTTACATTTGATGTTATAGTTATTGACTGACACATTACATACATCTTAGGTACCTTTTTTTTTTAAACAAATACATCTTAGGTACTAGTCTAGAGTACTATCATTTTTAGAGGATAATATGTGGAGCATATAGTAGCAAAGAAATGAGTGGAGGAATAGATGAGGAACTAATATTTTCACGTGGACTGTAACATGCATATGCAAAGTCTCATCATTCTAATGAAGTGGAAGGTTAATCTTGGTAATCATCCTTTCCGATTCAAAAAAGAAGATCAAGTATAATCCATGCAAAATATCCCTTGACATGATATGGTGTATTGATAGGCTTTTGTAGCCTTTTGTATTTCACGTTTTCTTTGAGAAGTAGCTTCTCCATCTAATAGTAAGCATGGTTATGTTTCATGGTCTGATCTCTCTTTTCTGTTTCTTATTTACTATTTCTCCTCTCTAATCTGAAGATGGATTGCTGCAATTTCAATGTGATCTAAGCCTACAGTGACACAATAATAGTAGTTATATTTAAATAAATGGTATACAAATGATAATTTATGAAATTAAAACATATGAAGGGTCCATGTGCAAGTGTAGAATAATAACCATCTTTGCATAGAAAGACTTCCTAGTCACCCCATTTTTTAGGGTGAGAAAGATGACTATCAAGGTGGTACGGACCAAGACACATATACATTAATGTTTTGCAAAAGCATAGGAAGAGGGAGTAGAATTAATCAAGGTAGAACTTTTTCAGGAACCTTATAAGTAACCCAATCCCCAAACAAAGTTGTAACATGATGTCCAGCTTTATCAACATAGCATCATACACTTCCAAAACTGCAATTATGTCTGAGTGGTCCAGAGGTAAGCCATTGGTTCAGCTCACGCTTTAACCTGTAGCTATGGCATCGCACATGATTTCCACCGTTCCTAAAGAAGCCCCAAAAGGCATTTTTCGAGCTCTGATCAGTCCATATTATATCAGCACTTTCCCAAACAATCTTGGCCATCATGTGCCAGTACAAAGGATACACTGGTGTCCTTGACATCTCAGTCACACAAGGCACACTCATATCTAGTCATCACCCATCAACCTCTATAGGACTCGGTCATAAGCCATCTCGTCCTATGTAGCCAGGCAAATATTCTGATCTTCAAAGGGACATACATATACCAAATGAGTCTGCATTCCATTAACAAGTCCTCATCAATCATCATGGCCATTATTTGACCAGCAAATAATGGTGTGTACCTTGCAGATAGACATCATCCTATCTCCAGCCATCCCAGTTGCTGGTGCTAGGGTATATTCGATGATTGAGTAGGATAAGTAGATCTTCAAAATGTTGGTTGGACAACATAGAAGAAACAACGGCATCCAGCCATCACTTGCCTTATGCCCATGCCAGTAGTCGTAGATGCTCGCCTATTTGTCAGCTGCCAAGGTAGTCAAGCACACCAGGAAACATACCGACCCATCAAGGTCTAATTGTCCTCCCAAAAGAGTATCCAATGCTAAGGTCTGCATTGAAAAGAGGCATAACACATGAAATGATCTCTGCAACACTTTTCCAAAAAGAAGCAGAATCTCCAATGAGAGATAGTCTTGAGTCATAGAGAGATTGCAAATATAGCCGAACTTTAGTCCATCGCTTCATTCACACACATAATGTGGACCCATAAATCAACATTGTTCATCTTATGGAGGTTCAGATTGCCAAGGTCACCTTTCAAACATTGCATCAAGCCACCAGATTGGTGTCATGTCCATTTGTTGAACTTGTCTTCCATGAAAACCACATGCCCGAGGAGTCGATGCGCTTCTGCACTTGTCTTGGAATTCTTAGGACCAGTATGAAATAACATTGGGAGCATCGAGAGCAGAGTTCAATAGTATCGAACGGCATGGAACAATATTCTAGACATTCATCCATCCAGTCTCTTCTCAATTTGCTTGATGGCCAGCTTCCATTTTTGAGTGCAGACCCTCCTATCTGATAGGTGCAGTCCAAGATAACAAAATGACATGGTGCCAGTAGGGATCATAGCTCCCATGAGGACGATCACCTCCTAGTTCATCCAGCCATATAAAACTGCATTTCCAATAGTTGAATTGGAGACTTGTCGTCTCAAAAAATCTCCACAAGGATCACAAGTCTTCTTGCTTGTGTTGCCAACTCTCTCATGAAGAATAATGAATCATATGTGTTAAGAATATAAAACCGGCTTAAGCTTTTAGGAAAATTGGTTAGCACATTAATTTCAACAATATGCATACTGAAGAATCGCAACTAGAGTCTCTCGTGATGCTGGAGGGCCAAGAAAGGATATTAATGCCATAAGCCAAGAAAGTTGCCTCAGCCAGAGCATCTGCCATGTGGATGAAGAGCATGGATGCTAATAGACAACATTGTCTGACTCCTCGTGGCTGAATCAAGCCCCTTTGATAGGTCACCATTGATGTTCACTGAAGTAGATGCTATAATCACGCATGTCTGCATCCGATAAATCCACAACTTTAGAAAACTTCAATGACAAAAAGAATACCAGAGGAAGGCCAAGAAATTGAGTGGTAAGCCTTGACAAAGTTGATTCCAAAGGATTTATGGGCTCATGTGATGTTAATACAACGATCTTCAAGAGTTGTAAAATGAAAAATCTTTCTATGATTAATTAAAATGCCAGCTTCTCTTTCTTGACTAGTTATACTTCAACACCGCTCAGGTTCAAAATCTTCGCTTTGCTTTTGAGGTGTAGCAGGGTTCTCATGCTAGTATACAAGACGAGATGGGCACCTAGCACAGACACTACATGCATTGTGTTTTGGTCCTTAGAGGGACACCAGTCATCTTTTATGTGATTGCCTATTACATCAAAGTTTTGGTGATGGACCAGCAGGCTAACATCGACACCTCAATACTGAACACACCTTCACTGCGGCCCACTTACATGCTAGGGGACCAGTGTTGGAGGTGTTCGTGGAGGGGAACATTGCCGGTTGTGTGAGCCATATGGTTTCAGAGCAATTGCACCCCTTTTGGGATGCGCGGTGCTATGTGGAGAACATTGTACACCATATAACATTTTTTATGAGAAAGTAGAGACAAGAATGATTTCCTTTTGTGGGGAGATCCTTCTACCAAGTCTTCTCATTTTTCCTTTTGGTTTTGCTTGGTTTTCTAGACGCACTTGTAAATTGCCTGCATTTATAGTTTAAATCTGTGTTGATGGCGTTGATATTTGATTAGCTGGCTTTCTTGTTACATTAAAAATTCTTAACCTCAGGTCTACACAAATAAATCGTTAAGGATTTTTTTGTCGTTTTATGCGGCCGAAACTGATTTTGGAGCTAATATGTGATTTTTGTCAATTTTATTCTAGTTACAAGACAATCATTCATTTCAAATTCCGTAGTTAGAAACTTTCCTGATATTTTTCTTGAGGAAGGTCTTCCTGGTTAACTTCCTTGAGTTTTCCTTAACTTGCAGGATCGATACTGGGATAAGCTTCTTAGGTACTGTGTAGATAATGGTTCATACCTTGGTTGCCCTCTTCCACAGCCTGAAGGGAGCAAGTATCGAGAAGAGGAAACGCCCGAGTATGATGGCGGACAAGACATCTTGCAGCCATACTTTGACAAAGAAAATGAATGTGGTACAGACATTGCCACTGGTTACTCTGAGGACTACCAATCTCTGTGCAATCATTCAAACAATGCCGAGCAGGATCAAGAAACTACAGAAACATCTGCATTCAATGATACACATGCATTGCCTTTTGAGTCAAGTGACAATTCTTACGGTAAAGAGACCAATCAATGTGATATGCCTAGTCAAAATCATATCAGTGATACAGGTGAAGATGCCACAAACTTTTCTGCATTCGATGATACCCTTCAGCAGCCTTCTAGGTGTGTTGATGGCTCATACAGTGAAGATCACAGTCAGAACAGCATTGAACCAACCATAAGTTTCCAAAGGACAATCACATTTGATACCATCATAGAACCAACTGGTTGGGGCGATGATGATGTTGAGGTAGTACCTTCTTATCCTAATAACGAGGACAAAATAGAAACACATTCAAGTGACTATTCTAGACAACAGACACACCCTATTTCAGAAAACAGTTGGGGAAAGACAGAAATGCATTCAGGTTATTCTAGACGACAGCCTTACCTTAATTCAGAGAACAGCCGAAGAAAAATGGAAATGCATTCAAGTAACTATTCTAGGCGACAGCCTTACCCTAATGATGAAGACAAAGCAGAAATGCCTTCAAATAATTACCCTAGGCGTCAGACTTACCTAAATTCAGAAAACAGTCGGGGAAAACAAGTAATGCATTCAAGTAACTATTCTAGAAGGCAGCATTACCCTAATTCAGAAAACGATCAGGATAACACACAAGCACATTCAAATAACTATTCTAGGAGGCAACCTTGCTTTGATTCAGAAGACAGGCAAGGAAACTCAAAGTGGCACTCAAGAAATCATGGTAGGCAAAGACGATTTTAATGTTGCAAGAGTTCTTTTGAAAAGTCGCCACCTGCAAACATAATCTGAATGGTGGGATGAAAGGTGATAGCGTCTAGTTGTTTTTTTGTCCATGCACTTGTCTTTTTCTCACATTTTTATTCGTTCCTACTTGCGAGGGTGAAGGAGATGCCTGTGATTTTTATTTGGACATTCTTAAGAACTCAGTTCGATGTTTACTGGCACATTAAACCCCTGGAATTTTAAATTTCATGTTTAGTTATTTGAGTTTTGTAGTTTAATTATTTATCAGCTATTTTTTTAATATCAACAGTCTAACTTTAATTATGAATTTGTTTTATTTTTTTTTTGTTATTATATAAGTGCAATTTCTTATTTAGATAATGTATGTACGAATGCTGCAATTTCTTTTAAGATAATTTTATTAACAATTATAAATTTGAGATTTTTGTCGAGATTAGATTTCACAGTTAATAAATAGGTGGTTGATATAAACGCTCAAATCCAAGATGAATCAACTATTGATACCTTCTTTTTTGAAATAAAAAAAAGATAAAATTAGTAAGGGGAAATGTACTTCATCATTAATCTTTCATTCAATAAAAGCATCCACATGTTTTTTTTTTATCTTCTTTCATGTGCTCTCTTATTTTCTCGATTTCTTATGTCTTATCTTAAAATTTTATACTTCGACGTTTTCAAATTTTCCCCAACTCTCTAATGTTACTTTTTGAATTACCAATCTAATATTAAAAAAATCATATTTTCAATCTTTTTATTTAATTATAATAGTTAAAAATTAATTAATATAAAAATAATTTACAATTAAAATATATTTTACAAATTTATGTCTTGAGTTAATGACTTAAGTTTACGAGATGAAACGAGTTAGTATAAACTTTAATATATCATTCATTTAGAGTGGAAGTATCGAAGTAAGAAGTAGAATATTATTCTTTCACCAAAATTGATTATTTCAATGAGACACAGACCCATTGTTTCCGAAAGTTGGTAAATGTAATAATTTATGATAAAAGAAAATATATGAAGTCAAATATAGTCATTTTTTTATATAATAACATTGGTAAATAAAAGTTATTCCCTCCAGTATGTGGACTAGATTTTTTTTCATATCTAATCATAGGTTCATGATTTTCGGTTCCTAATTATTAATATTTTATAATTAGGTCCTCCCCCAAAATATCAACTTTTGTGTTAAGTATTTTCAATGGAACAAATGACCCTTGTACTTCTGATATTTACTATGTTAGATTTTTTTTTGTAGATTCAATAGTTTAATAAACAATTAAAAATTTAAAAGTGAATGGGCTCCCATGTTTTTTCAATATTTCCAGAAATTATTTATATAGATGCAAAACAATATGTTACATATTAATTATCACTAAGGGGCATAGGAAATCAATTTATAAGAAAACTTGACCTTCTCTAATTAAATGACCTAATGTCAAATCGCAAAAGTTATAAATCCATAAAATTAGATGTAAAAGAAAGTTATACTTGTGCAAACCCAATTGAATTGAACCATAAAGTTATGCATGCATTTTACTATTTTACCCTTTGCTCTGTGACACTCTTTTTAAAAGGAAACTTGACGTCATGGTATAAGAACAAGGCTAACAAAAAGAAATATTATACTTTTTCATGGAGGCAAAAGTTATTTAAATTTCATTTATATAATATAATTAGCTAGAAGTATTGTAATTTACAATTTAAGTATTTTTTTTTATGATGAATCATTCTAAGAACAGTTAAAAAAAACTTGGGGAATCCCAGTCATAACAAAAATAAAAGATAAAACATAATTTAGAAAATTAACTTATTTGATAGTTTAATGAGGTTAAACTTTTGTCTCACAAGAATATTTTTATAAGAAAAAATCAAAATATAAAAACTAAAGATTATTCTTCCAAAAAAATACCTTCTAAATAACTTTGTTCTGTCTAAGCGTGCATTCGGACTTAAAGTTTAATTTATAAAAACATTTAGGGTGCATAAGGTCAAGAAGAAAAGAATATTATATATACAACTCCATTAAAAATTGAGGCAAAAAATATTTATCAAAACATTGTACACTGTATAATATTCTTTTTAAATATTTTAAATATTATTTTTATAATTAATTTACCTAATTACTTATTACACTGTAACATGAGATAAAAAACATAATATTCTTTTTCTAATTAAATTAATGGGCCTGCATAATTTTATCATCACAACTGTAAGCTATTAATTTTTGTAACATTATAAATTAATTATGCCTTGTGTTACAGTACAAAATCTAGTTATAAAAAAATATTTTACGTAAACAAGTAACTTATTTCAACTGTTAATGAAGAACATTATAATATCCTATTTTTTAAACCTTGAAGAAAGGAATTTTTTTTCATGTGAAATTTCTAAAGTAAAAACAAAAGATAAAATAGTCAAGTTAAGTTTTTGTTGGGAGTGACATTATACACTTCCTTACAAAAAGTACCTTGAGTTCCATTTGGTGAAGTGAAAAGATTTCCCAATGTAGAAAGAGATTTAAAAATCCTCCCTCAATCCAACTCGACCGTTGGAAAGACTTTTGAATTTGAAACGCTTCACACAATCACCCCTCTTGACCACTTCCCCAAATAAAGTGACAGTACCCGCACCGATCCGATGACAGAGAAGATTTCGCAGTGTGTGTGTCTGTGGGAGAGAGAGAGAGAGAGAGAGAGAGAGAGAGAGAGAGAGAGAGAGAGAGAGAGAGAGAGAGAGATGAGCACGACGGACATGGCAACTCCGGCGGCGGCCTCGAGAACACGTCCCCCGGCTGCCGGCACCGACCGGTCGGAACTCCGCGGAGACAGCTGTTACTTCCCCGGGTGCCGGAAGGACACGAATTGCCACTGTGAGATCTGCCTGGCGAGCATCAAGGCCACGCGCGATCTCATCCCCTCGGGCAGCACCGTTCCCCAGAGCTCTCTGTCGAAGCTATCGGTGTCGAGACCTACGGCGGGGCGCCGGACGGACCCCGTGCCATTCGATCCCGAGAGCCCTCCTTCCACCCCGCAGGTTGGCTCTTCCGTTACTCCGGCTGCTGCTCGTACTCCGGACGATTCGTCCGAGGAAAGCGTGGAGACGCCAGAGGAGTCCGTGGGCAAGGGAGGTCGGGCCGTTCTCTCGCCGTGGCTGTTGATCCTTCTCGGTCTCCCGTTTCTGTGGGCGGTGCATGTTGGATTCTGGACGTCGGCCTTTAAAGGTCTCGGACCTCCTAAATTGACGCCGGAGGCGGTCAAAATGATGGGAGAAGAAGCGCGAGTTCTGGGGAAGGACTTGAAGGGAAGACTTGAGATCTTGCAGCGGAGGATGGAAGCCACGATAGGGGAGGAAGTTTCAAACTGCAGCTCACCCCAGTCGCGGTGGGAGCTCAATCAGGTCATCAATTCCTCTCCCTCTCAGCCAACTGAAGTGTGACACCAAGTACAAATGGAAGGGAAAAAAAAAATTAACGATTTTGATGTGTTTTCTGTATAACAAGTAATGACGAGGATTCTGTACTTTCTGCTTCGATGTCAATCACCTAATGTGGTTACTGCGCAGGACGGCCTGTTCTTGTTTCAGTGGAGGTGTTCAATATACAAATCCATGTCTGAGAAGGTAACCATCTGGGGAAGTCCTCTGAGGACCACCGGCCTACTCACTTCCGGATCCGCCACCCGGTCGATGACTCTTCTATCAGGGAAAATTGTTGAGGTAAACGTCTGTTAGTTCCAACTTGCTGCCAAGCTTATTCTGATTTGCCTCACCGTGACCCCCTCTGTGATCAGTGGTCAGACGGAAGGATGCAGCCCACCATGAGAGCTAGCAACAACAGCTCCTGGTCGTACGCCAAGTGGAGCTCCGCGGCGTTGCAGTTAGATGAGCACACCTGGGTTTTGGAGTATGAGAGGAGCTCTCCCTTCCTGGGCCGAGGAGTTCTTGCTGCGGCACTGGAGACGTTGCGGCTGAGAGCGTCAAACAAGCTGAGGAGGCTCGAAGCCCACAACTTGAGGCTCCTCGCATCTGACGCGCTTTTCGGTTCTCGCCGTCACATTCTCAGCAGTAGATTCTCCACACCTCCGACGTAGTTGGTTCACGTCCATTCCCACATCTTATTCTCGTTAGTTGGTGTTTCTCATTTCTTGTGAGATTCTTTCTTTATGGTCACTTATGAGTCTGTTCGATTCCACAGTGACAGTGTAAAACAGTTTTTATTGGTAGACTTTGTCAGGAACCATAATCTTAAGAGATCAACCCCAGGCAGCAAATGGTTCTTGTTGTTTTCTTATTACATAGTGCACAGCACAACTGCATGTCATTCTGAACAAGTGGCTGCTGTGCTAATATTGTCTAATGAGAGCCTAGTAGTTATAATCTCATTGGGGACTATTTTCATTTTATACGGAACTGGATCAGCACATAGTTATAATCTCATTAAGGAACAACAGCAAATAAGCTTTGAGGAAATAGTTGTAATTTGGTTTTGTTCCCAAGTTTGGGGCTCGTGTCTCTGGCTGTTGCTCATCAAGTTGCTATCCATTTCTGGTTATTGTTGTTTCATTAAATACTGACCACAGTGTTAAATCAACTTGAAGCTCGCGGAAGCTGACGCAACCTGAATGGCTCAGAAGCTGACTTAAGTCTCCATCATGCATCAATGTTTTAAACTAGAAAAGTACATATAAATTATTTTTGGAAAGAAGGATCAAGATGCTATTGATATTGCAATTGAGATTTCATTACATAATTGGAAGGCTAAAAGGAACCTGCAAAACAATTTTAAACGATTACTTTTCCTGCACCGAGGTAGTAGAGCATGTAATATTAGGATAAATTTTAATAAATACCCTCAAATTTTTTATTCTAACTCTAGTCCTCAATTCTATTATCCTTCAACTATTAACTTATTTCAGTAATTATTTCGCTTAGGTGACATATTGTTAAATTAAATATAAATATAAAATATTAAAATTATATTAAAATTAATATATAAAAATAACTAAAAAAAGGGGCCCTCCCTTAGTCCCTTTCCCTCTCTCCCTTCGGCCAATGAGTTGGCACCGTCGCTCAGACAATTAATTAATTAGGACATTATAATTTTATTCCAATACAAGATTTGCGCCAAAAGCATGAAAAGCCCCTATTTGGCTCCCAAATATGAGTGTGATATGCACTTTTAAGCATATGTCAAAGAATTTTACGTATCCTTTTCTTTCTTTGTGACATCTTCCATTAATTCTAACTTAAAATATTATAAATGATGTCCAGAATTAATTCAAACAAAAAAATCATAACCTTTTTGGCTCATGGATCTTACACTTCATTCAGAGCTTATGCGTTTTCACCGTTTTCCATGACAGTTCAGCTTGGCCACAGGTTCACCTCACTTGTTGATGTGTCTAATGTCTATGTGCTTAACTAACCAATCAGATCAGCAGTATCATCATAAACTTTGCCTTATATTTTCATTTAAACAAGATGAGCAAATTTGCAGCCTGGCAATAAGCTTGAAATAGCTAAGAGTACAAGAATCTCCTCCCTTCTACTGGTATCTGGAATCATTTTCTAATAATATTTGGGATATCCACAGGTACCTGAAGAGGCTCTAAGGAGGTAACAACATCCCTCATAAAAGGTCTCGCCTTTGGATTGTGATTGAGACAGTGGAAAGCTAACCTTCCTATCTTTGCAGCAGCCTTCTCAGGATAATCCGAGCGCAACCTGGGATCAACTATGCTGAGCACTTTCCGTTTGTGATTAAGATAGGGTGCAGCCCAGTCGACGAGTGTCTGTTCTCGGGCAGGACGAGACTTGTCGAGCGACTTCCTTCCGGTGAGGAGCTCAAGGAGGACAACCCCAAAGCTGTACACATCGCTCATGGCAGTGAGATGCCCTGAACAAACAGAATTCTAGATTAATTACATTCATAGTCTGTTTGTTGAGTGAAGAAGGAAGATGTTGCAAAGTAAAACATTCTGTTTTCTCATTGATCTCCAAAAGGACACCATAACATATTAGAACATTCAATTGTTGCACTACTTATTTCCAGAATGAAACGAGATACTGAACTATCTATAGTACCTGTCTTTACATATTCCGGTGCTGCATACCCGAAAGTTCCCATGATTCGGGTGGAGACATGAGAGTTATCACCAACCGGTCCATCTTTCGCCAGTCCAAAATCGGACAGTTTTGCATTAAAGTTCTGTACATTAGGGAGTTGAGAATCCAATTTGAGATATTAGAAAAAGAATCTGAATGGTGCTTAAGGAAGGCACAAGTACTTAATCCGTAATCAGGAAATCTTCTCAACATAATATCTTGCTGTGCTGCTGAACTTTCAAGGTGCAAACCTGATCTAAAAGAATGTTTGATGTCTTAAAATCTCGATATATGACTGGCTGTTTAGCTTCATGAAGATAAGCAAGCCCTTTGGCAGCATCCATAGCAATCTTCATTCTGAGAGGCCAAGAAAGAGGACGGACAATTCCTGTACCCAGCAAAATATAACTGATTCAATTTAAAAAAAGTCGATGTTCTTGGGAGAAAACGATTCCCAAGAAGAATGACCAGAACATGCATTGCAGAAGTAAAAGGAAAAATGGATGCAGCTAATCAAGTCAAAATCATGCATCATTAGCTGCCTTCCAGTTCATATACAGATTCTTTCTAAGCAAATTATTTATTAACTGAACAATTTTTAGTTAGAGTTGATGGCAACTTGTAACAGGGACAGTATAATAGCAGTATCAAGTGCTCCGTGGGCGCAAGGACTACCACTAGGTTTTCATCCGATAGGGTTGTAATTGCTATTTTGGAATCCACCAACCATTTTGAAGAAGAGCCAAATGGAAAAAGGAAGGGGAGCCATGCCACCACTGGGCAGATGGATCAGAAGATTCCTTGAACCAGAGAAGCATTGTTTCCGAAAGAAATCCAAGAACCATACAAGGGAGTAGGGAATTCCTTCGAAAGCAAAATGAATTGACGGGGAGGAGACCCGTCATCAAACCTGTCCCACTTAAATAGAAGAACTGCAGAAGTCATATCTTGCCTCCAAGAGTGGAATAAAGAAGAGGTGCTTCCTAGACACTGAACCAATGGACCAAGACAACTCAGGTTACTGTGGTGACTGTAGCTTCTTGAAATAAGAGCTTTCAGATAGGGAGCTCTGTAGACTGCAAGGATTTTTTTTTTCTTACATTTATATTGTGTAGACGAGAAGCCATTCTTGCTGTTTACGCAATTCGAATCATTTGATAGCCCAGGGAACTTAGGTGATCCAAAAATTTCAGAGGTTCAGCGTCAATGATTAAGTTAAGCCAAAATGTTTCTTGATAGATTCTGCTTTTTGTCAAAGTGAACTAAAAACTACATAAAAAGTACTACTCGACAAGATTTTTCATCAAAGAATAAAAATGGGGCATCAAGTTCTTATCAATCAACTCTAAGAACTAAAGGCATCGAAGTTCTGTACAATAGAAGTCAGAGAATAAAGAAAATCAAATAGATGCAGCAAAAACCACTGGTGAAAACTTCGACTATTGTATATGAGATAAGGTAATTGACAAATGCCAGGATCAACAACATTGATGCCCAAGACATTTAGTTCGTAATTGGCATTAGCAGTCAGAATCGTTAAGGATATATTTGTGATGCATCTATGAAATGAACACCTCAAAACATCGTAAACAGATAAGAACACGATCTAACATATCAGGAACTGGTGCTTATTTCAGAAGAAAAAGGAAACCGTCGAGACAGTGTGCATTACTTGGGAAGAGGATGGACTCCACGCTGCCCCCCTGCATGAACTCGTACACCAGTACCCTCTTCTCGTCTTCACAGCAGTACCCAACCAGTTTCACAAGATTTGGATGCGAAAGTTGCCCGAGGATTATGACCTCGGCCTACAAAAAGCACACCGCAATTTCTGTCTTCTCAGAATCAAAATTAAAGTTGAAAACGTCATATGCATGTTCATGCTGCAAACAGTTGGGACTTATACCAGCCATTCTCTATGACCCTGGTAACTGCTGTCGCCATCATGGACCTTCACAGCTACTAGAGCAGGCTCAAGGCCGTTCTTGGAAGCTTGACTGAGCACTCCTTTGTAAACACGACCAAATCCCCCTCCTCCTAAAACCTCCTTAAAATTGTTTGTAATCACCTTGAGTTCGTTGAAGCTAAATGATATGAGAATATTCCTGTTGCCTCCTCGCAGACTCTCGACTTCCTCTGGATTTGACGGAAACTTGTAGTCGTCGCTCTTGTCCGTCCTCACGGAAGGGCTCTGGAGCTTGAGAGATTGCACTAAGAAATGGATAACATGACTGCGATCAGGTGCTTTGCGTCAACCGCGTAAGCTAAAACTTAACTTTTATTCCTCTGAACGAACAAAAATATTTATCTTCTTTCTCCAAAGTTTAGCATATCAATCAATCATCACTTCATATTAAGGATCAGACTGATAAAGAAGAATTGGGATCAATCCCTGCTTGGGCCAAAAGCGTACTTCGCCACCAAGAAGGGAAAAAGAAAAGGAAACGAAAAAGACGCTGCAAACTAATGACTTTCTGGAGAAAATTCCGAAGAAGGTCAAGAAGCAAAACAGAGAACTGAAATTGGCTGGCACAAAGAACCAAAGTTACAGGAGAAAATCAGATTCATGCAGAGGAAGCTCCAGGTAACCGGATTCTGACAATCCGAGCTGAAACCATAGCAGAACTAACCTGCCTTTCCGTTGGAAGACACTTCGTGGACGGATGGTTGCAGTCCAAACCAACAATTCCCCATTAGTAGTATGGCACACACCAAAACACCATGCAAAGAAGGGAGAGGGACAAAGATTTGTGAACAGGTGTAATTGTTATGTTTCGCTCAGCTCAGCTCAGCTCAGCTCAGCTGGTGGTGAAAGAAAGACAGTTACCAAGAAACTGAGAGGAAGGAAGGGTAAACTGGCAAGAGCTGAAAACGAGAGAGCTTCCAAGAAGCCCAAGGCAAGAAGCACAACACAGAATTCAGACAAAGGAGTGGATATGGATTTTTTAAGTGGGATTTGATAAGTCATCCATCTCCATCCAAGTGAGGTCCTCTCAAGTGCGTTTCAAGGAAAGAGAGGGAAGGTGTGTTGTGCGAGCATGACAGGCGACAATATAAATAATATTGATTCCATGGAAGAACAACTGATGCCCTATGTTGCAAGCGCTAGGATACTGGTACGGATACGGTACCCGGTACGGATACGGGTATGATACTCGGTACGAGTACGAATACGGCATACGTCAAATTTTAAAAAATTAGAATACGAGTACGGCAATATATTAAATATATAATATATATATAAATAAATTTTCATAACATTTCTAATATCTTCGTATTGTTTAAGTTTTTAAAACAAATAATTAGTTATTCACTTTACTGATTATGCTTAAATGAGGAGTTATTAATAATTTTCTTTTTCCTTATGACTACTCATTTTTAATATCTATAGGTTTTATTATTTATATTTGATAAAAACGTAGCAAAATATATGTGTATTATGTTCTTTAGTATTAGTGTTTTTATGATCATCAATCATTTATTATCTTTTTTAGAATTTTATCTGATAAAATTTTGATATGGAGTACCCAATAGCATAGATACGAGTACCCATTGAAGTACCTATTTTTTAAAAATTATTTTATTATTGAGTACGTATGAGTACGAGCACTCACGAGTATCGATACCGGGTACGTACCCGGTACGAGTACGTCGAGAAAATTGGAGTACCCGTGCATCATAGCTGATACCAAATACCTTTTTTTTTTATTTAATTGATGCAGACCACCTAATGAAGACTTGCAAACTACTGCCAAAGAATATTCAAACAGACAACTTTCCTGAGCTCGAGCTCCTCATCATTTTATGCCCTTAAAAAAATATGCAATGATCAACCAGCTTAGTTGAACTTTAACTCCTATTGTCTATTGTTTGAATACAATGACCTGATTGATTCAAATATACGAGATGATTTTTTAAATTCTTTTTTTTTTATGATAGGAAAAAGTCCTGTTATATTAAATTTTACCAATGCCTAAACGTTTATTTCTCAAGGGATCTCCATGGCCATTGGCTGTTGGCTATGGCAAATGGTGAAAGCCCAATTTTGGCCAACAAGGTGCAATGTTTGGTGATGGTGGTGGTGGACCTGTTGCTTGTTGGTGTGCTGAGTGCTATTGATGGGTCACGGAGGGTACTACTGCTCATGCTTTCGGACCTGTTTGGCAACTCCCAATCTCTCATCCACGGCCGGGCTGCACTTTGGCTGCATGCTTTGCACGACAAGTAATTAAGAACCTGCTGTACATATCCGGAAACAAGTGATATTTTATAGGCGCTGATTGGTCTGTTTGAATCGATTCCGTCAAATGATGTAAAAGTTTGACGAAATTAGAAATGAAATTCGATTAAAAAAAAAGAGTTAACCTCTTTTTCCTCTTCTTGGAACCAACACTATAGCATTCGTGTCTTTTTGTTTTTTGAGTTATGTTAACATTTTTTTTTTCAATTTAGTTCATTTTTTTTCTTTATTTATTTTTTCTCACACACTTATATCTTATAAAATAATTTATTTATTAAATATAAATTATTTATTATAACATATTGATATAATATTATTTCTTGCTTGTTATTTCATTACAAAATTTTAATATTTCATTACATATAATTTATTTAAAACCTGATTTTTTATATTTAAATATTATATTTTTTAACAAATTTTTTTGAACAAAATTTGTTATTTTTACTTTTGTTTTTATTTATTAATAATATTTTATTTTATATTTGTAATATTAATTTTTATTTAAAACTCATCAAAAATTAATTTGTCATATCTATATTTTACTATCACATCAATTATCTTATTTCTCATCATCAAATTTTATTTTATTCAAACAAAATTAAAACTACGAAAAGTTTGTGGAACTTCAGTTCTTATTACCAAATGACCTCTTTGAATTTGTGTGTGAGGACTTATTCTTTTAAGCTTAGTTGAGGGAATGTTCAGAAATTTAATTGTAAATTTCAACTTTTTTTTTATGTCGATTTAAGTAAGATCTCTGATATCCAAAACCACTAACACTTAACTAATCCATAAATTTCAACTTTTTGTTCTCCTCTCTCGATATCTCCTTTCATTTCTTCGTTATTATTTTTTTAAAAGTTTGATCACGACCTCCTCATGTTCAAAATGGTTATCATCTGTGTCCGGTATCATAAACTAAAAGAGATCAAAGTCTAATACAGTATTGACTTGATGGATGTCCTTTCAGATTTTTTTTTTTTTGCAAATTGTTGGTCTTGTCATGATGTCACTCACATTGCTGCCCGTGCACAGTGAGATATTGGCTCTACTATAATATATATAAAAAAATGTTATATCCTTCTAATCCTACTACTAAAAATTTTTCTAACATTTTAGAATAGTATAGATTGTGATTTCATTAACTTTTTAGAATGTTTTGCATATGTGAGTATTGGAATGATTTTTAGAAGAATGAATTAAATGAAGCATTTTACTATATATATGGAGAGAGATTGATTGATTTATGGATGCGGAAACAAAGGTGCGACGTAGGCGCATTATTCTTATATATTGATTGATGTTTGACCGTGCGGTCAAAGTATGGGGCCCGACGGCATTTATGAGGGGAAGTAAAGAAGTAAAGTTGTTCTCGAACTCCTTATATTTGACTCTTCTAAATGTGATTAAGAAGTCGCCCCAAGATCTAGTCGTATGATCTATGGCATACATGTTCAAAATTAAGTTGAAGGTTACGTTGTAGTGGACAGGCCACGTATATTATTAATTTTTATATATTCATTTTTTTTATGATCTTTCTTGGTCTAACAAGTACCAACATGACATGGATATGGCCTCAAGGTCATGTATCCGAGCCGAGGGGTAGGTTGAACACCCTTTTTCAGAACCATTTTTAAAGTCTAATTCAACTGTTGAAATGAATGCACATTTATTATGTCACCAATTCTCTCTTTTTCTTTTTCTTTTTCCATTTTTGCATAGATAACATTTGAGAGGCTCTCAAGATTTAGACATGTGCATTAATTATACTAATTAAAATTTAATTAGGGGAAAAAAGTCGCAAGTGACCAAGCGTACATTAGATCACAATTTAATAGTGATTTTATTCAAAGTTCTTTACGTACGTCATCATCATATATAATATATTGGATGTCATGAATGCTTATTTTTCAGATTAGTTAAGATCCATTATGCCTTATTACTGCTGAATCTAGATGAAAGGACCCTGTCCACAAAATAATTAACAAAAAAAGAAAATATTTTTTGAAAGATCCATCTTATAGTATGCGACTCCAGGTTATTTAGATATGTATGACAAACTTCACTGACATAATTTGCAATCCGTTAAACGATTTTTTTTTAATTGCTATCATAATGTTCGAAAAGCAGCGTCGATCGTTAAGATAGCGCACCTGATTATGATGGATAAAATTTCTAGTGAAATTTTTTTTATGTTCATAAAATTTTGAATTCAAGACTTCATTTAAGCGATTTACTCCACTTCAACTGTCGTCGTTAATGATTCCTTAAGTTAGATTCCAAATAAATTAATAGGATACAAAAATTCCATATGCTATTTGCAATAGGAAACGCTGTGCTTTTCTTGTAGGTTACATGTATCTTTCTTTTTGTCAACTTTTTCAGTACATTCGCTTCTTTTTTTTTTTTGTTATGAGAAATAAGAAGAAACAGGAAAATAGAAAAAAAATCTTTATCCACAAATTTATATATGATTGATCACAAGTAAGATCATACTTGCTAATTTACGCATCAAAACGACCAGGTGCCCAGACCTAGAAAGAAATATCATGTGGAAAGTACAAATCAGACGATTACTATCTACCATGTGTATCACCTTTTATGTTAAGAATTTTCTTGTGCGACCATATTATTATCTTGAATAGGATACCGAGTATGCTGCACATGTTATAATAATTGGATAGACTTATTACATAATAAAAATTTATTTATGTAGTAGCACAATAGCATTACACACAATGTTATTAGGATCGGACCGAACGACGATTCAAATAAATGTTCATTTCATGTTAAACCAGATAATAATAAAATATTAAATTTAATATAATATTTTAAATCAAGTTATGATATTTTGATTATATAAATATATATCTGATGCCAAAATATAATTATACAAAAGAAAAAATAACAATAATAAATTATAAAGTTATAATTAATTATTAAAATTATTTTATACTTAATAAATTAAAATTTTATTGAATTTTATTATTATATACAAATTTTATATTGGTTTTTTTGTTTCATATTTTTATTTTTTTATGTTAGAAGTAACAAATATATGTTTTTTTTCCAAAATATTATGACAATATTATATATTATATAATAAATATATAGTATAATTAGTAGTTAACTATTTAATTTGACTTATTACATACTAAATTAAAGAAATTTAAAGTTTTGTATATATATTATTATATATAATACTATACTATACTAAGTATATTATAGTTATTGTTGTATATTATACATATAACAAAGAAGTTTGCACCATCCATTCATAATTAATTTATCTAATATGATAAATATTATATTAATATAATAAATTTATTTTATAATATACATTTTATGATATTAAAAAATGAATAAGATCATAATTCATAAGTTAAAACTAAAAGGTTAATAAATTCAAGACTAAATAAAAGAAAAAGAATCAGTGGGTGTACAAAGATGAATGTTTATAGAAAAAAGTCATGTTTTAGATATTTTTTAAATTTATAATAATAAATTCTATCAAATTATCTTTTAACAAAAAATTTAATGGTTAGTCCAAAAAATACGGTTCAACCTAATTTTTTTCTATTTTGACTGATTTTGATCGGTTTGATTCGATTCAAATAGGAGTTTGTTTTTGAGATTTCAATTGGACCGCAATTGTGAATGATTGGACCACCGACTAGTCGAGTTTGGCCCTCACAACACTGATCAGGCATGCAATATTCTCCTTTTATATTATCTTGAATGTTTCTCCCTATAGGAAGCTACTATAATATTTTCTCTGTCATTGCATGGATAGTTTAAAAGTAGCTATGCATACACCTTGAAAAGAAATGTCACCGTAAATGATATTTCTACTGTACATAATATAAGGCACTGTTGGAGATTATTCCTATAAGGAACAAGAGAAATCAAATTAATTGGATTAAGAAAACATAAAATGGCAATAATATTAATTTAATATTTGATCCTAATTCAATAATATTTAATATTTGTCAATGTTAGTTTTGACTAATCTTACTGGAATGTTTTTTTTAGTTTAGATGTTCATTAAGTGATATTAGTATATAATAATTAATATTCCAATTAGAGTATAATGGCTACTTAACTGTCGATAAATTTTACAAAAATAATTACATAAGTTTATTAGGAATAAATTATAAAATTTATAAATATTATAACATATATTTTAAATAGAATTAAGTAAGTTTAATTAGAGAAAAATACTTAGTTATGACAAAAAAATGTGATTGACCATCACTTAATTTCCAAACAGCTAAAGTAAAGAGGTGAATAGCTGGTTAAAGGGATATTTTTCTAAATTGTCTTATGTCATGAGAAAATTATGAAAAAAATATATAAGACACTTAACATTATTCTTTCGCTGTAGAAAAATTATCAAAGGCGGAAGTCGAGCAAAACGACCTGGAGAAAATCAATAACATTGGCTGTTCAAGTGAGTTTTGATTCAAAATTATTTTTCTAATTGAGAGGATCATTCCTTCGTGATTACCAAACCATAAATCATGAATTTTTTATGGTTAATTCATTCGAAGTTATGTTTCCATGGCCCCTAGAATCATCTAAGAAGGAGTTTTATAAAAGATGTTATGTACTTAACTTCGCTGGTCACTCATCCTATCGCGAGTCTGATAGAGGTTCAATTTGTAAATTAAGGCATGGTTGAAATCTAATGAATTAGTGTTTGTAATTTTGATATGATTAATTAGACATTCTAAGAGTTCGGTGAGAAGTAGATCATCTTATTTGGACTTGTATTTTGGGAGAAATAATTTTTTTATTTCATAGTGATGCTTTTGTCAGATTCCAGGACATGGATAGATCATGATACTAATTAATTATTTTTTTATAAGGACGTACAAGGAATTAAATTCTACATTTTTTATGCCTAAATATTACTGAAGTCTAGATTCTTGAAAAATTAGGATCTCATCAAATGGATACGTATTGTTAAAAATATAAATTAATCATTCAGTGGCATACAGTGTGTCAGGGCACAAATCCTAGGTCAGATTTCATAGGATGTTATGAATTACTCACTTGAACTTAGTTAATGATATTTAGAGTTTGAAACCTTAGTAAGTCTAATTTCTAATTTATCCAAAATCATGAGATTTACCTTTATAGTTAAGAAGTTAAGAAGTTATGAATTATTCATTAATAAGTACTCAGTCTGGAATCTTGAAACAACACCTAGTTAAACTATGAAGGATTGAGAAGTTTCAATTGTGAAATAATCTATGAACAAAAATACCTAAAGTTAGAAATTAGTATTAGAGAAGATTATAGGTATTTTAGGATGCATAAATATTCATGCATCAAGAGCATGCATTGCATATTATCTTATTAGTGATTAGAAAGTAAAAAGACATTATTACTTGTAGGAAAACATCAAGTTGAAAATAAAAGGGAGGAAATCTAATAAACCTCTTTGAAAAAATAAAGTACTAGATGAGTGAGTAAATTTATAACATAGCAAAATGTTATGTGTTAGTTCTTTAATTTATGATATTATCTCAAGCAAATATTATTATTATTAAGACATATCTTGAGTTATGAAAGATATTTATGATATGTTTCAAGAATATCATATGAGATGAGTAACCTTTTACACAATAATGTTTTCAGGGAACAATGCTTGTGAAGTTAAAATAAGTTTTATTGATAATGATATGAGAATTATGACATGAGTATTTTGATATTGTTAAACTTCATGTGTTCATTAGCCATGTTGTTTGAAAAAAGTTTTTGAGACTGCATTCGATATATATATGAAGCCTTTGGGGTGTATATCGGGTGTATTTGCCTTTTGGAGGCTGCTCTGTGTGCACATATTGACCCATGATATACTCTGCGTATCTGAGAATCATTATTGGGTGACACACAATCATGATTATGATACTTATTGACCAATGATATGTTCTGTGTTTCTGAGAATGATGATTGGGTGACACACAATTATGATTGGGATACGTATTGACCCATGATTTGCTTTGGGTATTTGAGACTTTTTGATTGTGAAGCTCTGCTTAATTGTATGACACACAATCATGAAGGGATATGTATTGACTCATAATTTGCTCTACGTATTTGATACTCTTGATTATGAAGCTCTACTTAACTGTATGACACATGATCGTAGATGGATACGTATTGACCCATGATGAGTATGTGCAATGATACATTTGTGGAGTTTAATTTTGAATATGATGATATCTTGAATAATTTTTATTTATGTAAAAGTTCATATGATTTGGAAACTTATGTGATATGAGTTATGTTTTAAATATTTTCTCACATGAAAATTTTGATTATTTAAATGTTATATGCACTTGTATTGTTCCCATATGTTATATATTTGTTTCATTCACTGAGCAAATGATTGTTGCTCACATTATCCTTATTGAATTTTTTAGATGATTTTAAGTTCTTGAGTTGAGTTGACTCGAAATTTTGTTTGAGACATATAGAAGAGGTCGAACCGTCGGAGCATTATTATTTTTCTTTCACTTTTATTTTCCTCTCACTTTTGTTTTTGAGACGTGCATGTAATAGATAATCCTAGATATTGTAATTAAGTTGGTAAGAAAACTTTTTGTAAGGTTGTATAAAACTTGATCCTGTGGGGTGTTATATGTGAGGTGGTTAGTGAAAAAATTTATAATGATAATATGTGAATGATATATCTTATAACTGTTTATTTAAACTTTGATGAATATATATATGCATCATTTGTATGTATTAGCAAATAATACAAAATAAGGAAGGAGGTTTTGTTGATTTTATTTATAGAATTGCTAAATATAATTAAGAAAGGTAATAGTTGGAATTAAAACTTAATCACAACGTGAAGTGTGATAGCTGTGAGAATTAAGCTGCTTCAGTTAGGTTAAGCTCCACACAGATGGATCACTCAGAAGCTCAAGAGATTAGATGGGTGGGTGGTGGAAGAGGTTGTAGGTTCCATGATAGGAACTTCAAATTGGTCATAGAAGCTGAAACATGAGGCTTCAACGAGTTACTGCAAATAAAGTATATCGAACATGATAGGGATTGAATCACATTCAAAGATGTGGATAAAAAATATAAAAAAAATGTTAATCTTGTCCATATCCAATACTAAAGATATTAAGTTTCAACATACACATATGGAGGCCATTGTAAAAATAATTCTAGTTATCTTTAATATTTTTTGGGGGGCAGTCAGCCTCCGATATCAGGGAATATTTTGACGGCCCAACCCGTGTGACGATACTGAGCACACTATCCCAGGTTGGAGGTCGATCAACAATCGAGCCTAACTAATTTAGTATGATCATCTCGCGTCATGTACCTAACAATGAGGAGACTTTCAATAGGATTTTTTTGTATTCACAAAAAATCAAACTCGAGACCTTGCTTAAACGAGAAAAAAATATTTATCATTTCATCCCAATCTCTATTACTTATCTTCAATATATAGAGCATGGGCACATAACCTTTCTTTTTAAATAAAATATATGTATTGTGCATCTTTGTTATCAATATGAGAAGGCACCACTTTTGTTCTGTTTACAAAAAATTAAAGACATGCATGCTTCAAAGAAGAGCTACAACCCTTTATATATAGAGATAGATATTTTATCCACCCTACAATCCCATGCTCCAGTATGTCTGACCGCAATGTGGCCCATATTTGGAGGTGAAAAGGCGCAGTTGAACCATCCTGATTTTGGATGATGGGATCTTCGATTCGGCAGTTCAACCCATGGGTCAGTGCTTCAGGGACAAGTCCAACATTCTAGGGCATAGACGCACATGATCGTACGTGCTCATTTGCTGGTATGTTCATCTAGGGCATAGACACATGCATGAAACCCAGTGGCGATTCTGAACCTGATCTTCCTCTCCAACATCTCTCCCTCTCCGGAGATCTGTCCTCATCTTCCGTTCCAACATCTCTCGCTCTTCGACGATTTGTTCCTTATCTTCATCTCCAGCATTTTGACCGTGTGTGATCTAGGGCACAGACACAATATTCCTCCTCTTCAATGGCGATCTGTCCCACGTGCAATCTCTTTTCAACCATCAATCTCAGTGTTGAAAAGAAGTTTCATAACCTTTTGGATCTATTCCCAGGTACATCAATTGGTTCTATTAGGGTTCTATCTCTGATTTGTCATAACCTTTCGGATCTATTCTCTCTGAATCACTACCGTCAAGCTCCTTGCAACATCACCGATCTTTGTCGTCGAGCTCCTTGCAACATCCTCCATCCGTGACAAACCTTCGGATCTTCGTAATCTCTTTCTTGATGGAGACATGATTTTGCTAAATCTATGACAGTGGAAATTTGATCATCTATGACAAACCTCTTTGCAACATAGAAATACTTTTGATAATCTCCTTGCAACATAGCTTTATTTGTTAATTTAAGACTTATTTTGTTAATTTAGAGATGCTTTTGATAATCTATCACAATGTATGATCCAAACATAGTTTTAGAAGACGTCAATCGCTTAATCCCGACTAACTTTTTCAAACTCGAGAATTTATGTTGACTCATTTTATGTATGGTAAACTCAAAATCTAAACTCATAGAGTTTATGTACATAACTATTTATATATATTTCATTCTATATGTTATAAAATATTTGTGAAAAATAGTTTTTATATGTTTTTTTCAAACGTAATGAGTTCATTGATCATATTTCAATTCATTCATATTAAATTGCATAACAATTCATCATGTTCTACAAGTACACTATATAAGTTGATGCAACACACGTTAAAACTAAAAGAGTTTAAAGTTTATACATAAAATTATCAAATTAGTTCACGAGCCACGTAAAATATAAAGTATTCTTATTATTTAAATGTAATACCCCCAAATCGATCAATGCCATATGGTAAAGACTAACCTGAAGACGCTACAAATTCTATAACATTGATCATAATATTGATTAAGACTCAGTCAAGAATCAATACACGTCAGCAAAAGGAAAAAAATGGAATGAAGAAGAAATGAGGAAGATAACATTAAAAAAAGTCCAACAGTGGCTACATAATCATCGAATAAAATATAATAAAATCTACATAATGAGTTCATAATGCAGAAGAAAACAAATACATAAATAGACCCTTTAGTTCATGCGCTTTATAACCGTCTGAGCATCGTCGCAGCATACCAACTCAACACCATTATTGACATGGCTCTGTGGAGATCAAATACAGGAGAGACAATTCTTCCGTAAACTTTAGAGCCTAGTGGGGAGCCAATAATAATATACAATGCATAAATCAATTAGAATAAATTAGAAAATGATTAGATCATACCTTTGCTAGAGATATAGCCATAAGAATCATAATAAAGATACCATGAGCAAAGGATAAGCAATAGATAACATGAAGCGATATAATCTCATGGAACATAATAAACTTGAAACTAATAACTTGCTTGATAGTCATGACATTTGGATATGGTAACATTCGTAATAATCGTGATAACATGAGATATCAATAACTTGATTTGATATTCGTGCTTTTTTACTTGACAATGCTTCATTATCTTGTAACTTGTTTAACAATCAGGTGACTTTGAGGTACCTTTAAATCATGATCCTTTACTTATCATAGGATAGGTCCTTGTTCACTTATGGGATGTGCCGAACGAAACGGTACAATTGTGCGCGGATCAATTCACTACAAAAAAATTGGGATTTTTTGACGAGCCATTTCCAACGGACAGAAATTCGTTGGAATTTGCGACGGATAGGTATTCGTTGAAACTTTCGACAGTTACAATTGTCAAAAATAAAAATAATAAATTATATAATATGCTTATTATTTTATTTTTCGACGGACAAGAATGTCGAAAGTTTTGATGGGTACCCATTCCGTTGTAATTTCCGACGGTCTTAACCATCGGTAAGTGAAAAATAATATAATATGTTAGGAGTATTTTAATAAGATAATTAGCGACGGTCCTAATCGTCAGTAAATTAAAAATAATATAATATAAGAAGTCTTTTATTAATATAATTAGCGATAGTTCAAACCATCAAAATTTCTGATGGTCTTGACCATCGATAAACTAAAATAATAAATATTATATATGTAAGTAGTATTTTATTATCATAATTATCGACAGTTTGGGTCATCCGAAGTTTTGACCATTGATACTTTAAAAATAATTAAATATTATATTCAAATATATCATAATATATATTATTAATATTTCCACGTTTCCGATGATCATGGTCGTCGGAATTAAAAAATCACCCTCCTGCTTTCCTTTTTCGTTTTCCCGCTTTCCCATCTTTCTACCTCTATATATATGTATATATATCACATTTTCCCTCTCTCCTCTCTCCTATTTTGCCGGCGCGATGACCTCCTGGATGACGACCCGCCGGCGACCCTCTCTCCAGCTCGGTCTCCAGCTCTTGCTCCCTATCCGGATCTGGCCATTGGCCGCCAGATCGGCCGCCTTGCAGATATGCCGCCTGGCAGTCGGATCTGGCCGCTGGCCATCGGATCGACCGCCTGGCGACTAGATCTAGTCTCCAGACGTCGGATGGCGGCCAGATCTGGCCGCTGGTTGTACCATGCGGCATGATCTGGTCGGCGGCGGCATGATCGGCGCCAGATAGTCGGATCTTGCCGCGGGCGGCGGGCTAATTTTTTTATATTTTAAAAATTCTTTATCACGGTTGCAGCCACCGGAATGCTTCGACGGTTGCGACCACCGGATCTTTTCGACAGTCGCGATCGTAAAAAGTTTTGACGGTTGCAGCCGCCGGACTTTTGGGACGGTTACAACCGCCGGGACTTCCGACGAGTTTTTTTCAATCGTCAAAAATTATTTTGCGACGATCATTTTTTTGTCGGATCAATTCTGTCGGTAAACCCGCCGAAAACCCTCGTTTCTGACGATTTTGTTCGATTTTTCGATGGACAAGATCGTCATAAAATATCATTTTTCTTGTAGTGATGGTTGATCAAATCATAACCAAGGGAGCGGCCCTTATCATAAAAGCACTTAGCATAAGTTGGTGACCCAATGTTCATCTTTTGTCTTATCTTATTAGTCACTTTAGAATTCTTAGATTTCATTGTTCGTCATGATATGGGAATCAATAGATCAATATTGTGACAAATCGATATAAAAGTTCTTGACTTATATCAAGATGAATCATATATCGATAATAGTGATAGGCATGAGCATGAACAAGTAAGATTCAAATCAGATTAAAAAATCAGCAAAAAAATATGAAAAATGGATCTCGAATGCCATAACCCGAGTTGGATTCATAGCATGAACCCGGCCCGAATGTAGAGAGTACTTGGGCCAGATTCATGGGAAGCATCATGCAACTTCGGGCTCGACACAGGGCTAACCCGGGTCGGGTTCAATGGAACCTGGGTCGGGTGGAAAAATGTCGAGAGGTCGGCCGCTTCTTCGTTCGCTAACTCGGATCGGGTTTATAGTGAACCGGGCCGAGTTCGGCAAACGCAAATTGGGCAATCAGCTTGCCCGATCAGATCCAATATGAACCTGGGCCAGGTTCATAGAAATTCAGGCTGGGTTGACAAGCTATTCATAGTCGAGAGTTTATATCGGGATTCAAATAAAGATGAATATTATTCCACACAACACGTACATGGCAAACATGTAACAATATACAATAATGATTTAGATCATGATATCAGGCATTTAACAACTCTAAGATGGGTATTTTCATTGCAAAAAATGGCAAAGCATAAATTAGTGAACGCAAATAGTAAATGGCATCGAATGGATCCTAACAAGCAACTAATCATAACATATCTTGAAAACAATCAATCATGGCATCGCACAATCAGTGATTTTTATCATTCGTGGGGATTCCTATGCTTTTAACATGGATTTACAAAGGCTCATAGATCTATCTATAATAGAGTCATGCAAGGTGATTTCAGGATCACCCACTAATTTCGGTCATTTCCTTGCTTTGATTCACTTATGTCACTGAAGGCCGTATCCTCCTCGTCCTCTCTGCATCCCTTCCTCCTCCGTTGACCGGTCACCGCCTATAGGTGTTGAGATTCTTGTGGATGCGAGAAGCATATCGAAACTAGCAGGGTTCATGAGAGAAAGAAAAGAAAGGTCATTAAATCCTTACGTAGAATGCAGAGAAACCTGGTCGCGCAAAGTTGCCAATAGGCAATGGATGTGTGGCTAAACAATGGCATAGGAAGGTTGCATGTTTTCGAGTTTTAATTTTCTGGATTTTTGTTCTAGCTGCCGGCGGGAGGCTGATTTGGTAAATGGACAGATTTGGTAAAGGAGTAAATGGACAGAGTTGGGACTTGATTTCCTTTTAATTTCCATTATTGCTAATCCGATTTTATTCTCCCTTGACTACTGCTGGTATTCACTCCTCCCACCACAAATCATGGCATTCAAAATTCTATGATTGTTTCATGCTTATTTTATTTTTCTTCTGGTTGTTGCATTAAATCACAAAGGTTCAAAGCTATTTTCATTTTAATTTTGACATCAAATCTTAGTTAAATGCATACTTTTTGCATTTAGCGATTCTACTTGTAAACTCGGCCAAGTTTATCTAAGTCTACTCGAGTCCATCAAAGTCTACGTGAGTTTAGCACCAAGTCCGATTTTACTCTGAGTTCACTCGATTTTATGGCTAAACTCGTGAACTCTAAGTTTTTAAATGTCAAACTCAAAAGTTTGTGAACCATGATTCCGACCATTCAAATGTATTTCATTTCTAAATAGCATGTCTATGATGAACTTTATAAAGACACCATTATGTAATTTCAAGAAGAAGCCGCCATCAAGATATCATGGACCGAAGCTCTCCCGACCGAGGATTATATGGTTGTCATAATTATGATGTAAGTATCTTACCAATTTGAGCATCATTTTGATTTCTACTGAATGTTCAATTATATATATATATATATAGAGAGAGAGAGAGAGAGAGAATTTTTTTAGCAAAATAAAGGTTGTCAGTTGGATTTGGATGAAGTTAATTAATAGAGTGCCATAGGTCACTAGGACTTGCAATAAATTTGTGCTCTTATTGTGATATTGGCTTTATAGTTTCAACTATGGGTAATTATGAGCATGTCCTAGACAATCCCGATTTATTCTTTAAGAATTCTTCCAATCCTGAAAAGACGAAGACAGTGATAGAACCAAACTACTTATTGAGCGGGCTCACACATAATTATTAAATATTAATATTGGTCCAAAAATAGATAAAAATTAAAATACGGAGAAATGTTTCAAGTATAAAATGGAATTAGAAAGGAGAAAGCCAAATGTGTGATCAAACTATATATTCTCTCAATTATATAAAATAATAAAATTAAATTATATGTCTTTTAATTATAAAATTTAAGTTAGTTAAGATAATATTTTATTAAATATATTCTCCTAGTGAAGATTATTTGTTATAAATAGTTAGTTGACATATTTGTTAATTATATTGAAATTACTTTGTGACGTAAAAATATTTATAACTATGAAATAGAATAATAACTATGTAAATATAAATTTAACATAAAGATATATATATATATATATATATATTATGATGATATGAAATTCAACATTTTATCAAAAAAATATGTAGGAAATATTAAGCATTACAATAATAATCTAAAGACGAAAGAAGTTTTTATATATATAATTATTGTGAAATAATTTTTTTAACTTCAATAAAGAATGAAATAAAATAAATTAAGGAATTAAGTTATGTAAAAAATAATGAAAAGTTATCACTAACATAATAAGATGAGATGCACAATTTATAAATGATAATAATATTTATTATAATTAATTAAATGTGATATATATATTTTCTATTATAATAGAAGAAATAAATGGCATTTTTATGAAATTATAAAACATAATTTATTGAGATAAATTTACTTACTATCAAAACATTCTTCTAGCAGGCGTACGCGCACTCACAAGAATTCACGCGACTGCGTCATTGGACCCAAGTTGGGTACCGTTATTTTTAAAAAATATTCAAATATTTTTTGGTGGAGGACGAATCTAATTCACACACATCCTCTTTTAACCTTCACCCAATTATTTTAATATTATAAAATGTTGTGTACAATTTACATATTATATTATAAAAACAACTTAAATGTATGTATAAAATTTTCTTATTAGTAAACAAATAATAAAAAAGAGTTTTTAATCAACTATAATTTACATTTATAGATATTATATTTTAATTAAAATAATTTGATATAATTAAATAGATTAAATTGTTGGACAACCTACTCATTCTAATTTAGTTTCTAATTAATATGAGGAAATGAGATCTCCATCCAATCAAAAGTAGATCAAAATCAGGTCGAAGGAGATCATGTGAGGCTTTGCCACCCGCTCCCATATTTATGTATGTTGCTTCTGTAATATTCCAAATTTTTGAAGTAAGGGTAATTTAATCTTTTGATTGAAAACCTTAATGTCTCCCCTATTTAAAAACCCCAAGTCCTTTTATTAATTTCTTTTCCGTAATTTCTCACCCGACCGCTAAGACTTGATGAAAAAGAACTAGGAGAACAAGGAAGATGAGGAAGACGAGGTAGAAAGAGGAATAGGATTGAAGATGGGAATCCAAATTCCTCTCTCCTCTCTCAGTAGTATTTTTATATTGGATTGAGAGTTTGATGACTCTTTATTCTCAAATTGGATTGTGATTGAGGGTTATACGTGAAAGACATTAAATTTGATAGATGTTAAAATTATTCATGTAGGATTTGTCATGTTTAGATTTCTTCATTATAGATTTATATGTTTTTGGGAAAAGAACCCTAGATCCAAAAGGATGAATGTTCACTATGTTTTTATGTGTCTAAATGTCTGAAAATCATGCCAAAAAACATGTCAAGGATCGTGACGCGAGTCTGAAAAATGGCCAAGAAATCAACTTACGCTCACGTCCATGACAAGTATTGTCACAAGCGTGACGAGTAGAGCACGGTCGTGATGATATCAATCACGATCGTGAGCGAAGCGTTTGTAGAGTTGGGTACAAACTAGACTCGCACACGACTAGGCACATAGTCATGACACGGACATGGCACGATCGTGACATATCCTGGCACGACCGTGACCAATAAAGTGTGGAGCGTGCTCAAGGCATGGTCACGGGCGTGACACCCCTGTCACGGCCATGACCGACTTGAATGATGCATATATGATATTTAAAAGTTATTTTTTAAGTACTAATAGATGCATTGATGTTTATTGATTATATAAGAACTTAGATACACATATTCATGTTTCCTACGTAATTAGGTTAAAAACTTAAAGATTGAGCGACGTAATTGATTATTGATTGAAAAGTATAATGAACTCGGTTGTGGATGATGTTATATGTCACCCCTCAATGGCTCTTATTAGATTGTCAGGAATAATTGTTATACTCATCGACAATCGTGTGTGCATTCCTAAGTCACCTTCGGGCGAGAGTTATAGAAATAATCGTTACTCAAATTGGCAATGGTGTGTACATTCCTAAGTCATCTCCGGACGATAGGGGAGTATTTCTCTAAGGCTTAGCTAATCTATTGTGAGAAAAATGATATAAATCTCAATGATCGAACAAATGAAATGATGCCCATGAAAGATATATTTTTATATCTTATTGTAGCAAAACTTTAATATATTTTTGCAACACAAGGTAAAATAATACTTATTCTAATGTTATGAAAGATATAATATTTTTATAATAATCTTAAATATGTTAAAGTATAAACTTAACTAACATTTATATTGATTCAAATTGTAAGATGTTTATAAACATGGTGTATGTTAAAAAAAAAGTACTTATACATACTATAAATTATTGTAAATACAATATATATTTAAATTGCGTTAAGGGGGAGTCCGTTACCTACTTAATTGAATTACTAGTATGGGATAAAATTATTATACCGTGCATCTTTCGAGCTCTATATTATACCAAGTCAAAACATCTCTGGTCTTCCTTCCAATTATCAAGTCAAAAAAAAGAAAAAAAGAAATGTTTAGTTTTTCTTCCTCACGTTATTATCGATTTTTCCGATCTCTCTCTCTCTCTCAAATACAATTACAGCTAGCGTTAACTCAATGGATCATTTAGTGGGCTTCCAATTGATTTCGTTAAATGATCCCAGCGATTTTATACGTAAAATCAAGATAGTTCTAAGCTATTGGTTCCATCCGACAATGATACTTTTTTTTATTTTTAACTTTTTTAAATGACGTTTTACCTTTTTTCAAATTTTTTTTATCATTTCTTTTATAACCTTTTTTTATATAAGTTAATTTATTTTATTATATATAAAATATAAATAATAAAATATTAATAGGATATTATTTATTATTTCATTATAAATTTTAAATATTTCATTGAATATAAATTATTAAAAAATGGTTTTTTGTATTTATTTTTTGATAAAAATTGTTGACATAATTTTATTAATTTATATTATGGATTTTAATTTTTTAATAATATTATAATTTATATTTATAATACATATTTTTAATTCAATTACCCATTAAATTTAATTTATTATATCTATTTTTTCTATCACATCAACTATCTTATTTCTCATAATCAAATTTTACTATATCCAAATACAATTCGAACTTGATGTTAAATTGCTCATTACCAAACCCTCCAAAACTTCTCCATTTTTTTTTCCCAATAACTCCTTCATGACCTTACATTACTACTACTCGCTAAACAGCGACATTTCTTTTCTTGATTTTTAATTTTTGTCCCTGATAAGACAAAAGACGTCCAAAGTCTCAGAATTACAAATATCCGAATTCACAAGTCTTCAGAAGCTCCATGTCAATTTAACCGTTTAAAGCAAGCCAAGAGTGGCGATGAACTTCCTCTCCATGTTTCAATCTCAACGGAGAAAATCGCCACAGATGGATGGTCCTAGGAGCATAATCGCCACGGAAAGCGACTGATGATTTCTCCAAACAAGCCTCATCCATAACCTCGGTCAACATTTTGATATAAGACTTAAAAAAATTATCATATAAATTAATAATAATAATAATAATAATAATAATAATAATAATAATAATAATAATAATAATAATAATAATAATAATAATAATAATAATAATAATAATAATAATAATAATTCATCCCCCTATCATTCGTCGTACGATCTTAACGATTATATGCACTATCCATCATTAAATTTAATTAATTCGATAAGTCGTCCGCATCGCGTACCTAACAATGATAAATGAGACTCTTAACAAAAAAATTTAAACTCAAATTTAAAATCGTTGCCTAAATGAGAAAGAGCCGCACTTACTCTACCTCAATTTTAGTTGGTATCTCCTACCCCCGCTGCTCTATATATAATTTAATTAAAAAAATCTAAACAAACCCAAAAAATACAAACAAATTTAGGGAATTTAATTAATTATTAACAAAATAATGAGTAACATGTGGTTAGAGTTTTGTTTTTAACATGATAGCATATTATTAACATGATAGCATCCGGAAGTGTTATAATTCAAATAACCATTATTCTCATTAATTTGAATTTGCATTGTTTAACACGTTTAACTACCGCGAATAAGTCTTTCAACGAGAACGTTATTCCTACTTTATTTTAAATATGAAATATTGTTGTCTTTTTCTACTGTCAAATATATGTGTGTGTGTTCATGACGGGTGAGAGAGAATGATCGGCATATTGTTTCAAAGTCCAAATTACTTAAACGCGTACAAAATTTTGAAGCCTTCAAATGAATAATCTGGAATGACCAATGTTGGTCGTTAAGCTTAAACATATGGTGTTCATTCAGGTGTGGTAAAGTCATCCTTATTAGGGTGACATCTACAATTAATATATGAATGTGATTATCAAATTGATCCTAGCTAAAAATAATTAAGATTGTGATGTATTAGCAAAAAAATTCCAGAATAATATTTCTTTTTACATTTGTTGAATTTCTTTAAATAGAGTAAGAGTATAAATATAGTTCTTTTTAAATAGTTCAAATTTTCATGTAAAATAGTTAACTCATCAAACTTAACATGGCATCTTTTCAACACATAGAAATCTGTTTTTTTCTAAAAAGATATATAAATACCAGTTCACCCTTTTTTTTTCTTCTCGAGCTTCTTCTCTTAGATAAATAAAAAAATGTAGAAAAATAAAAGAGAAAAAATGTCCAGCTGACTTGAAACATCTTTTCAACATTGATGAAAATGATAAAAAAAAAGGGGGCAATGAAGAATATAATAAATGGCAGGGGCCATTCTTTTTAATTTTGGATTTTACGTAAATTCCAAGCGATCCCGACTGACCGCTCCTTTGTATTCTTTCAAGTATCAGATCCAACATGTCCGGATCCATGTCGTGCGTCTTCTGCATGCCTTTCGCCCCAGGGAATCTTCCTTTTTTTCCTCCCACACAATTTTTTTCTTGCTGCATATTAAATTTATGATTGCTTAATCAATTAATGTCGTGAATGTGCTTCTTGTCTTATGTTCAAACACAATATTTTGTGTTACAATATGATTTAGCGATTTTAGTTGGGTCAATCGTGACTCTCGATTTGCTAAGATTGTCCATCACCCCCATAGGTTTTTATCAACACTACCGTCAAGATAGGGTTAATTGGGCATGATTTTTAATTGTTTAATTGATAATTCAATTAGTTGTTAGTGTTTATTTTTTTTATATCAGCCTGAGTTTACGGGAGGCTTTCGATGTTCGAGACTATTAATACTCGACTAATTCAGAGTCAAAAACATAAAATTAAGATGATGACTCAAGACTCGAATTTAAAGCTACTAAATTTAATTTTACTACCAATCGAGTCACTACATTATTACAAAATATTAGAGAAAAAAAAACTCAGTGCTAAATGATGGGGGGTGAGTGTGAAAAATGATAAACGGTAAAATTTGCTATCAGACATACCACAAGATGATTTATAATAAAAGTTCGTTAATTTTTTATAGTCCTCGATCTATTGCTTTGTTTTCTAACGGTTTTTTTTTTAAAAAAATCACATCAAATTTAACGAGATCAAGAGTTCAAATTTAGCATACATCGAGCAACTTTACTCTTAATCGGTTCAAATATACTTTAGTCAGTTGCTTATTTGCAAAATGCCAGCACCATTTTGTTTGATCTCAAAGCACTTTAATTTGCATAATGGTGGATCGGCTTCCAAGGTGAAATCAAGTTATCATTATTATATTGAGATTAGAGTTTCATGACTTTAATTTCATGATGGAATCATAGTCACATAACTTTAATTTCAGAATGGGATGAGTCGATTTCTTTCTTTACATTTTTTATTTGATCTTTCTTCTTTCCCTTTTTCTATTTTTTTTCTTTTCTTATATAAAATAATTTATTATTAAATAAAATATTTATAATAAAAGATTAATATAATATTATTTATTACTTATTATTTTATTAAAAATAATATTTCATTAAAAAATTAATTAACAAGTTTTTTATATTTAAATAGTATATATTTTAACAATTTTTCCATAAAAAACTTTTAATTCGTACTTTTGTTTATAATAATTAATAAAGTTATATTTTATATACCTATTTTTATTTAAACATCTATTAGAATTAATTTAATATATTTATTTTTTTTATCACATTTAACTTACTAATTTATCATTCCATTCTATAAAAAAATTTAATGTACCAATTCAATTATTCATGGAGAAGTTAAAATGATTATGGTTCCATTTTCAAGCAAATCGGTACATTTGTAATTTCTTATATTGGAGATAAAGATTAAGATGAACACATCTAGATAGTTATATTGAACAGATTCTACTTTTTAGTTCATATATATATGGATTTAATTCCTATGTTACCAACTTAAGTTGGTAGCATTTTGCTACCAAATTTTTATCCATCGGATATTTCACCGATGGCTGCAATCACACGCATTTTACAAGCCATCTAATTCATGATTACAGCTCAGATATGTTTTTCCTTTTTCCAATTTTTCCCACCAACCCAACCCTAACGCACGATCATCTCATTTTTTCATTCATCTTCTCTCTCTTCGCCGACCCGACGCTGCCCCCTTCGTGATCTCGCCCCCGTCGTTCCGATGCTCCGACGCTGGATCTCGTCCCCGACACCGACGATGGACCAAATTTGCACGACAACCAGCCAGATCCGTCGTACCTCGATGATCTCCAGCCAGATCTCGCGCAACGATGGTCCCCCGGCCAGATCTCCCATAGCGACGGTCCTCTAGCCAGATCTACGCGACCTCCCGACGACCTCGAGCACCCACGCCAAGCCATGTTGATCCCCCGCCCGTCGAGCTTCGCCCTCGACTGCGAGCACGCCACGACTCCCACCGATCTCCTTGTGTTGCCGCACTCACCTCCGAGCTTCAATGGCCGACCTTGCACAACCGTGACATATGGAGATAGGTGGGGGTCACCGGACCCCCACCTATGCGACCCCCTCCTTGTCTGCCGTCGACCTCAAGCCTCGGTGACCCCCTCCGTATCCGCTGTCGCTCCCCTTCCGAGCTCCTCTGCCAAGCACCCATAAACAGCCCCACCGAGCGCCGCTGACCCTCGCACACCTCGCCTCTGTCTGCCACCGTGATCCCTCTTCGTTGCCGCCTCACCATCCCTCGCCGACGCATGGGAACCCTCGCAATCGCTCGAGGCCATTGTTTTGTGACCCCTGGCCGCCGCCGCCGGGAACCCTCTCGCCCCTCGCCGCCCTAATTGTTGTTTAATTTGGTCTAATTTGTGTAATCATAAGAGAGTCAGTTCCAATTTGGAGTTGATTTGGAGTTGTAATGTTGTAATTGTAACATGTACATTTTATTGTAATTTTGAGTTGTAATGCAAGGATGTTTATGTTACAATTTTTTGTTCCAAGATTTTCTTTGCATGTATGATAATTCTGTCCTAAAAAAATTGTTGAGTTACAATCTAGAGTGGGGAGCATGAAAAAGTGGGATGATGTTTCAAAACAAATGAGATTGTCATTGGTATGAACAAAATGGAAATGCAATGCAAGGCCATTGATTTTTATCACAATGCAAGGTCATTGATTTTTATCATCCAGGCGAGCGTGAGTAGTGTCGTCGGAGGAGCGATATCATCTTCTGAGTAGTGTCGTTCGAGGAGTGATATCATCTTCCGATATATTTTCTGAGTAGCATCGTCAAAGGATTTTCTGAGTAGTGTCATCGGAGGAGCGAGTGATATCATCTTCTGATATCTTCGCCTCAATTAGCTGAACGATTCATCCCGAATAAAGAAAATCGACTTTGATCATCTAAAGGAATATTTTGAACATCTAAATGATAATTAGAATGGCAAAGATCGTTCCTACTACTTTTTGACATTCGATTTCATCCGGACTTCATACGATGATAATCGTCCAAAATAAATAAAAAATATTACAAATAAATTAAACATGAATTACAAATGAATCAATGAATTAAACAACAACAATGGTGCAGGATCGATGGTATGGTAGTGCGAGGTCGACGGGGATGCGACAGTGGTCGGTGCGCACAAACTCGGTGGCGGACAATAATTTAATCTTGCCAATCAAAGTCAACAAAAAATAGTTATCACTAATTGGATTAATTTAATTCACAAATTAGTTATCACTAACTGAGATTAACTTGGTCTCCACCATTAGTCTACCTGCAAAGGGTTATGGGCCGGTGGCGGCGAGTGTTTTAGGGTGCGAGAGAGCGGCGAGGGCGAGAGTGTGGTGATACGAAGGGCGGGCGGCGGCGGGGCGAGCGAGCAGGCGGCGGCGGGATGAGAGAACAGCGACAGGATGAGAGAGTGGCGGAGTCAGGGCGAGAGAGCAGGAGGCGGAGGGACGAGAGAGCGGCGGTGGCGGCGGGGCGAAAGAGTGACGGGGGCAGGACGAGGGAGCGACAGCGTCGGGGCGAGAGGCGACGACGTCGAGGCGAGAGAGCGGCAACGTCGGGGCGAGAGCGGGAGGAAGCAGGACGAGAGAGCGGCGGCGTCGGGGCGAGAGAGTGGGAGGCGGTGGGGCGAGAGCGGGAGGCGGAGGGTCGAGAGAGAGGGGGGACGAGAGAGAGGCGGCGGGACGAGAGATCGCTGCGGCGGCGGGGTGGCCGTCTCGCGCGTGATCTTGCCGGAGGACGAATATCTGCACGAGATCTGGCCGGATCAAGCGTGGGTGGCCGTCTCGCGCGTCAGCTGCGGGGGATCTCGACGAGAGAGAAGCGGGCGATCTCGTCGAGATTGGCGGGCGATGTCGGAGGACGGCGAGGGGTCGGGCAATCTCACATGATAGAGCGGCGGGTGATCTTTGCTGGCGGAGGGCGATCTCTGCTAGCTACGGGGAGACGAAGAGGAGAGAGAGAGGAGAGTGCAGATGTCATGCAAGGTTATTAGAGAAAATAAAAGGTAAAAAACTGGGCGTAATTTCGACCTTCGATCTTGAATTGGACGACGGAGAGCGTTGAAACCTCATCCGCCATCGACATTGATTCTTGGGATCAAGATTTCGATAGCAAAGTGTTACCAAAAGTTGGTAGCATAGAATTAAATTATATATATATATATATATATTTCGTTACTAGATTCAAAAGTGACATGACATCACATCTCTTTTATCCCCATCTATTAATTAATTAATTCATCATTCATATTTCTTCGTTGATGATTGATAAATGGTGTGCAACGTTGACGTAAATAACGTGCGTCATGACGACGACAGCACTATGTCACCATGTATGCATCACAATGCGCACCATACTTGAATATTTACGTATACTTTCCCCAGGGCCAGGGGGTGGGAACATTTCGTAGCGTTCTGCTCAAACATGCCAGAAGTAGGCCATTTATTAACACGCTAAATAGTAAAATAATAAAATGATCACATTTATAAAATACGTTTTTTCGTCTGAAATTAACTACAAAATCATTAGATTATTTGTACACCCTTTACAGTTTACGCCGAATTTTTTAAAAACAAAACTATATACATCTGTGCTAACTTGCGTGGGCTTATAGATAACACAGAGAGACACAACACTGGCCCGGCCCATTGTTACCCACGTCCTCCAACTCCAAGGCTGCAAGGAAGTGGAGCAGGCAGGTAACGGATCGGCGTTACCGTTCCGTTGTCTCGCCGCCATCGTCGGACCATCTTCGAAACTGCCCGTTACCAAAAACTTCCTCATCGTGTATCCTAATTACCACTACTTCCTCAGTTCATTCATCTCACATCAACCCCCACCCCCCATCACAGGATCAGGAAGAAGAAGCATGAAATGAACCTTGCAAACAATTAATTTCCCTAATTCATTGCTGGCAGTACGTGCTCTTGGAAGATATCTTACAAACCTGCGATCAGAAGTCACAGAAGACCACATGCAAGATAACTATAATGGCACTATGATGGCATGTAGCCCTCCTACATGGTGGTGCAAAAAGAAGCGAAGTAAACTTAGATGCAGGTACATTTATATGCCTAAGTAGAGTTATAATCCTTTGTGTGGTCAAGTATATATCATGGTGCCACAAGCTTAAAATGCTGTAAAAGTCATTAACTACGTAACTGTGGTTTTATCGAAAAAAACTACATAACTGTGGATTATTAGAGGGTGGAACATACATGCCACGATTCCTTTTCGAAAACAGTAGAAGTAATTGCGCAGATATCGTAAATTTTGGCTACTTGATAAAAAAAAAATATCACTTCAGATCACTCGCTGCAGCATCTGACAACGTACAAATGTACTTGCAGCAGTCCGTGTCCGTCGTCGTCTACGTCCACGTCCCGACCGTGGGGCGATCTCCCCGGGGACATCCTCCATGACGTCGCCGTGCAACTTTCGGCCAAAGACTACGCGAGCTTCGCTTCCGTTTGCCAGGGCTGGCGGTCCCTCGTGCACCCGGACGCGCGGCCGATGCTCCTGCTGCTCCTCAGCGCCAGCGACGGCGCTTTCACCGCCGTGGACCCCTCGCGCAGGACGTTCCGAGACGCAGAGTTCCGCGAGCTCGCCGGCGCCCGCGTCCTCGCCTCGAAGGGCGGCTGGCTGCTGCTCAAGAACGAGGAACGCATCTTCTTCTTCCATCCAAGATCGCGGTCGACGCGTAGGCTCCCCAGGCAGAGCGTAGGCAGCTGTCGCGCCGCGTTCTCGCGACCACCGTCGCCCTCCTCCTCCTCCTCCTCCTCCGGCGTGGACTGCGTCGTGGTCGTGCTCGACGACGACGACCGCGCCGTCAGCTCCAGCATCCGCATCTGGAAGTCCGGCGACGATAGCTGGAAGGTGTACAGGTTCTCCAACTCGAACATCAAGAGCAACTCCGGCTTCTTCCTGCACGGCGGGCGCTTCCTGCACTGCGTCGGACGAGACGGGACCCTGGCCATGTTCGACACGTCGGAGAAGGCCTGGGCGTTCTACCACCAGGCCAGGGCGAGGTACATGAACTGCGAGGGCGGCGCGCGGGACGTGGAGGACGGTCGCGTCTACATGGCGGAGTTCGACGGCGGTCTCTACATGGTCCTGCTCTGCGTGTCCCGGAGGCAAGTGCGAGTGTTCAGGATGAACCCGTCGGCGTTGGACGTGGTGGAGATCGAGAGGCTGGGGAACAGGACTATTTATATAGATCCAGTGGCGGCGCACATGAGCTTCGCGCCGGAGAGGGTCATGGCCAACAGGATATACTTCTCGACGTTCGGGCAGTCGACGGGATGCTTCCATTACTACTGCATGAGGACTCGCAGGTACTCTTCCAGCGTGGACTTCAGCATGACGAGGAAGCTGGTGGAGCTGTCGGAGGAATGGAGACGTGGCGGCGGCAGCAGGAGGAACTGCTGCTTCTCTAGAATTTGGGTTGAAATCTGATTTGAACGATGCCATGGCAACCCCAAATTAACCGCAGACATCTATATATTTTTATGTATACAGGAGCATCATATTTGTATTATCGTATTTCTATCAGAGTTCGAACTACATGATCTATATATAGTGGCGACTCACTTACTGTGTCCAAGGTCATTCAGTAAAATTTAAAAGTAAAGATGTCTTTGATCATTCATGAAAATTAGAACTTCCTCGTCATTCCTATTTACCGAGTTATTTTTTTTTCTCTCATTTATTTCACTTGATCAACCTTTTTGTGCAATTGTTAAAGATGTAGTACATGGTTTATGATAAGTAGGTTAACATGTAATAAGCAGAGCAAATACTCATTAGCTTCAATTATTATCTATATAAAAAGGTTGATCAAGTTTGTACAATAGATTGAGGCCATGCATTTACTTATGACAAAAGCACGTAGTCACCTATTTAGTGGGCCGGAGTTATGAGCTTCACATTTTAATCAAATTATCTAACACAAAATTATTTATTTTCACACCATTAGTTAAAGTTTTTTTCTCGGTTGTGATCTCGGAATCGTTCAACTCTAGAGCTGCGTTTGCCGGCAAGAACTTTTTTTTTTTCTTTTTAGTTTCTGTCTTTTCAGCCGTCAACATTTATTTTTTCTCTAACTCCCTAACTTCATCTACTTTTTTAATTATTTTATAATGTAAGTATATATTATTTAGTTATTTCTTAATACATTATTAGTCATCTTATAAAATAATTTGTTAAATATTATTGATTGAAAATTATAAAATATTTAGTTCTAATAATTAATAAATATTTATTAGTTAAACTATTCAATTATTTTTTAAAACATTATATCATATTTGAATCTTAAGTTGTACATAAATTATAATATTAATAACATTTAAAAGATTTAATCAAAATAAATAAAAATAATATTAATAATATAATAATTTACGTAAATCATAATATTAATAACATATTATTTTTACTATAATTTTATACCTCATAAAATAATAAATTATATTCTTAATTCTTATTTTTTATCCAAACACTCACTAAAATTTATCTATCAAATCAACTTTTAAATTTTTAACACTACACTTTTCCATCCAAACACCAACTCAAACTTTTCTATCAAATCGATTAATTCTCAAAAATTAATTTTTCTTTCAAAATTCTCGTACTAAATACACCCTAGAAGTTATTTGCATTAACCGCAGTCTGAATTCTGAATCGGATCAAATTTATAGAAATAAAAAAAGTAAGTGTGTGTGAGAGAGAAACAAAATAATTATTTGAATTGCTAAAGTCAATTCTATATAATTGTAAAAAATATTCAAAATTTACACAATTGTCAATATTAAAATACAGTTTGAAGATCAATTAGTTAAATTTGGATCATGGAATTGAAAATAAAAAATAATTATGAATTGTATGATTGCTCATGTTGAATATAAATAATTCAGAAGAAAAATGAATGCACACTCATTTTTTATGTTTTCAATATAAAAAAAATCATGGAAAGTAATTACCATTTATAAGTTAAGGTTACAAAACATTGTTGTTCGTACATGACGAATACACCCCCGTCTTCGTCAAATATGTTCCGAGCTGCCATCGAAATGTGCGAAACGCGGTCTTGAACCCCTCTTCTTCGTCCCAATACCGGAAACAACGAGACCCTAATCGCGGAGAACGATGGCGATCGCGAGGACTGGCGTCTACGTCGACGACTACTTGGAGTGTGCGTGATCGAGATCCGAACAATTTCTTCTCCTTTTTGTATTTTTGTTTGATCAAATTTCATTGCCCTAGAAAAGAGAGTTCTTGTGTGTTAACTCTTTCTGGCTGCAACAATCATAGATTCAAGCACATTGGCGTCAGATCTCCAGAGGCTTCTGTCTACCATGAGAGAGCTCGACGAAAGAGCTCACGGTATGCTAGGTTGCTCATATGGTTGTTGTCTTTTGCTTGTCTGTCGTAAGCTTCGATTTGCAAATTAAAAGACTGCACCTTGAGCTGTTTCTGACATTTTCTATATCATAAGTGTATCATACAGGTACTCCTTTAACGTCTTAAGTTCACAATGTATATTGTATTAAGAAGAATTACTGAATAAATCCACAGTAATAAGGAAAAAAGTTTACTCCTGTACTTGATTCATCCTTATTTGTATACATGCAGCCATAGTAACCAAGTCTCTGTTAAACGGTTAGCTTTTTGAGCAGAATTCGGCATAACATGCAAAGTGTTGTTAACCCTTACTTCTGCTTAAGTGTTTCACGTTTGGCACATAACAAGTCCCACATGGGCAAAATATATGAGAAATGCTGAGTATATAAACTGTTAATCCGTAAAATTCATTGATACTTTTAAAAATGTTCTTATAGAATGAGAATTAGGGGGTGACGAAATTCATTTTGGGTAAAAGCCAGTTCTGGAGCCATGGTGGGACAAATCTCATTGTGGACCTTATGTCCCTAAGGGGTGGCAAAATTGTGTTGGTCCAAGGGAGTCCGAAGTAACCAATATCAATAGTTTTTTTGAAATGAACCAATATCAATAGTTCTCATTTTGTGTTTGTGCACATTCGATTTTTGACATCCCAAGCAATTTATTTTTATTTAGGTTTAATAAATCAGACAAAGGACCAGGTCAGCTACTGCTTGGGAATATCTTCTCACAGCTCAAAGAAGATGAGCCATGAAGACGAAGAAGCAGCAATGGAGAAAATGAGAAAGGAGATTGAAGCTAGCCAGGAAAATGCATTGAGCCTTTGTACAGAGAAGGTCGTGTTAGCTCGTCAAGCTTACGATCTGGTAATTACTCTCTCTATGTTGAATTTGATGGAAGGACTAGCAACCCAAAACTTTCCTATTTTAAATTGGTTATTTATTTTCTCAGAAGTTTATGATCCAAGGGCAATATGCCGATCCTTATTTTTTGTTATCCTTAACCAACAGAAAGAGTACATCAGCAAATAAACCCAATTTCCATGGAACTAATAAAGGCAACTTCCATGAAAATGTCAAAAGTGAAACACGTAATTCAGATCACTATCAATTTCATATCCTATACAAGAATAACCGCTGTGTGTGTCCCATTCTTGAACGATTGAACTTAATTAAGCTAGAAAGGTCCTACGATTATTATTCTGTATAATCTTTTGGAAGACACTTGTATAAAAGAATAAAGACTAATATAATCCAGCTTAAAATTTCCATAATTTTGGATATGAGAGTTGTAATTCATGGAAAGCTACAGAATGATTCCAGAGCAAAAAATTCCATTATTTAGATGATTTATTTGGCAGGGATTTCACGAAACTAGATTTCTGACACTATTGTGGTGCCATGAAACTTTCTGAGCTGTACTGTTTTTTTTTGTACTGTGATAAAGTTGGCTCTGATGCAGATTGAAAGTCATGTCAAACGACTTGATGAAGATTTGAACCAGTTTGCTGAAGACTTAAAGCAAGGTTGGGTAATTTTGCCTGGTTCCATCGTTTAGCATTTGTAATGGTTCCCAAAGTTATGATTTCTAATCTTTTAAAGCATACCATATTAAGGACTTAAAAACTTTGCAAATGATATAACTCCATTTTTTCTGAGGCAATTTTATATCCATCTCTGAAACTGCCTTTTTATATCCTCTAAAGTTTTTTCTGCTATGTTGAGGCAATTTTTTGTATGAAACATATTATAAGCATATTATGAGTTATGGATCAAACTCGTTGAGGCATTTAATTTCAAATTTGGAGCTCATCATGCAAGCCAAAGTGACAAGAATATCTGATTCTTTTATGGTAAGTAAAGCCTTAAAATAGGTTAATTATCTGATTGGTGGTGCAGAAGGAAAAATACTACCAGACGAACCAGCTATTCTTCCTCCACTACCATTAGTCAGCAGGGAGGAGAAGCGGAAGGGAGGGTATATAACACCTCAATCAAAGCGCTTCAGAGAAAGAGAGTGGGATCGTGAGCGTGATATTGATGTAGATCTTATGCCTCCTCCAGGCAGCCATAAGAAAAATGTCCCTGCATCTGTTGATGCAGATCAACCTATTGACCCCAATGAGCCAACATACTGCGTTTGTCATCAGGTTTACTCTCAAACATGTTATGTATGTTGGTCAGATTACTAATCTTGGTTTATTCCCAACATACTTATCATTCCCATTTCAGGTGTCCTTTGGTGATATGATTGCGTGTGATAATGAAAATGTGAGTTGAGCCTCCATTGCTTTGTTAGTTACTTTTCCTCTTTTTGAGAATCTCTATGTTTTGTAAGTGAAGCTAGTTCCTGTTCTAATATGTTTCCTCTCGGCTTTGTTTTTCTTTTTTTTTTTCCTATCCTGATTTTCTATCTTTCCCATATGTTGCCTTAGACTTCAGTTCATGGTCCTTTGCCCACATTCTATGCCTTACATGATGGAATTCCTCATGCTACAACTTCTTGTCCTTTGCCTTGAAGATTCTTGTGGTTCTCTTATTTGTTCAATTTTCTTTTGATGAAAGCCTACAATCAGACTTAGACTTAGATCAAATTGGATTCATTTTATTATTCCTTGGAGTGTTTAATTTTTTATGGTTCTCCAATTCACTCTGGTTTTCCAATTCCCATCTTTGGAATAAGAAACAGAACCCTCCGATTGAACAGTTCATCTTGCTTGTGATTGTCTTTTATTCTAATGCATCAAGCTAACTCTGATCTTTCTTATTGTCAGTGTGAAGGCGGTGAATGGTTTCATTATGCCTGTGTTGGGCTCACTCCAGAGACGAGATTCAAAGGGAAATGGTTTTGTCCAACTTGCAGGAATCAACAGCAATAGCTGAACCTTAGGTCATGTCATTTGCTATTCCAAAATATATCTTCGGAATGTTCATGTATATTTGCTAATCAACTCCGCCTATGTTTTATAGCCGGTCCCAAGCCCGGATAAAGGAGGAGGATTGTGTTAGGCCTCGACAGCCAACGTAAAATCCTGTCGAATCTTATGAACATGGATCAACGAATATTATTAATAGAGCGGAATGGCGTCGTATGATCCATGTAGCCGACCTCACCTAGTGGGATAAGATTTTATTGTTGTTGTTGTTCATGTATATTTGCTAGGCCGAAGATGCTCAAGGCAACTTGGTGAAGGCCTTGTAATTAGTCAACGCATCAAAGCTCCCTTGGCTACCCAGTTCTTTTTACTGTTCTTATGATGAGTGTATCCCCACACCTTTTTCTTGGTTCAGAATGATGACATCTTTTGATTTCACTGAGATGCTGATGTTCCAATTGCATCTGTTGCTTGATGTTTTGCGATGTTGTCGGCCATGTCAGGAAGATTCTTCAAGAATTTCCCACTCGGCTTGCTGAACAGCATGCACCCAGTCAGAATGTGGATTTTTTGGTATTCACAGTAACATGCTGACATAGCTACTTTTTTTTATGGGTGATAAAACTTGACCAATAATGCAAGGTCTACAAAATCAAAAGCAACTTTATTAATAATATATATTGGCTCGTAGAGGCCTTCTATACTATTTTTTTATTTCCATATCAGATGTGTTGTTTATTTTAAATTGTTGTAGTGTCACGTCATCTTGAATTTGATTTCATTTGTAATAGACATTGGTTAAATTTGTAGCATCAGGGGAAAAAAAAGAAGCACATGAACAAGTTCCTATTTATGAATGAATACTACTAATGCACTTATATGATATTCACTGCTCAAATCTAATAGATATGATTCATCTCCTAATATCAGAAAAAAAGAGAGATGGATATATAAAGAATTTTTTTAGTTACAATTTGTTTAGTAATCTTTGTTACAAGATCAGTAAAAATGTAACTGACAATTTAAATTTTTTACGTCTGGGCATAGCTGAAAAATCGATCCTGCTGTAACATCACATGTCCTATCTTATATCCATCATCGAAGGTGGATTTAAGGATGCTAAATCCAGAGTTGGTAGATTTTGAGGGCATATCATGGTAACGAGGATTATAAAATCTTATTGTAACACTCCTAGATTTCGTCTTGACATGTGACAATTGAGTTAGTCTCGGCCAATATTACTTATACGCATATAGGCTTTTATAATCCATTAAGACAAAAGAGAAACAATAATAAATTCTTTCGTAAAAATGCAGAAGCTAAGTAACTAATATTAACCAAACTATCATATAACGCAGAAGCTATTGCAAACTATCAAATTCTTTCTGTTATGAGAAGTCCTTTACTATCACATACTATAAAACATCTATTACATTAAAATAAATTAAGGGAGCTCTATTAACAAAATCTAAGACTGACTTTCATGTGCAATTGCATCATCACGAACTTTGCTATTGCACACGCCTTCATCTATAGCATCAATTAGGTTCAAACACAAGGACATAAAATATCCATAAGCAAAATACGCTCAATACATGTAATAATACAAATGGATGCAATAACTTAATAGAGCAAGATTAGCAATTAAGTCATATACATCAAAGAACATATAATAACAATATTAAACTTTACTTGTCATTTATATTCCTTTTCTTTTCATTTTTTCTATACTTTTCTTTTCATAGTAGTTCTTCTTTGGTGCGTTGCACTATATTTTTTACTTTAAACAATTCCTAAGACATCTATACGTGTTGTCCTAATGCGAACTTGACTTTTTTTTAATATGGATCAACTAGCACTTTCATGTGACTATAAAATAGGTCAAGGTAGATCACACCAGGACTCAGTGAGTGTTTGCTTACTCAAAAAATAGACTTGGCTTCTCCAAGTTACCCAAGTAGGACCGCAAGGATCCTCTTTCTATAACTATAACAATCGGTGCACATGAAGATTACATCTTTCAGCTTTTATCTTTTCATAAATTAACTATCTGATATGTTTAGTTCATCACACATCATAATAAGGGCAAAATAAACTTTTAACATTTCTACGAAGTAATCAGAAATCATATCTGCAACATGTGCAAGATCCGGGCCGGGCACGGTTAAACCCGGGCCGGGTTCGTATCTGACGCAAGTCAGGTCATGGAGACTCGGTCCGGGCCAAACACTTCGACTTCGTTTCTTCCTACCTCTAAAACTCGGGTCGGATGTACTGGAACTCAGGCCGGGTTTCATAAAATAGAAACCGAGGCTATGAGATCGCCAACATGGAACTCAGGTCGGGTCCCTACAAATCCGGGCGAGGCTCGGTCTGAATCCGGTTCGAATTCGGACTGCGCGGTCCGTGCTTGACTCAAAACATGAAGAACTTGGCCGGGTCCTTCCAACTCTGGTCGGGTTCCTTCACGAAGGAACTCCGATGCTGGAAACCGAAACTTTGATCAAACTTTTTTATTAATCTAAACATGCTTTCGACGTGAATTAAAAATGATTCTATTCTTGGATAAACAGAGAACAATATCCATGCTTTAATCTCTCAAGTTCATAATTAATCTATCAAAAAATCACATCCAAATGTGAACCTAAAATTCCACGTAGCTTGTTCAGGCAGAACTACTTGAACAACCTACTTTCAACGCGATTTTTCTAGACGACGAAGAGGCTCCTGACGAAAAGTCTGACCAGAGGGTTGATTGGAGAGTAGATGGCTAGTCGGAGCACTCACGCACGTGCACCAAGGAGGGAGAAGTGAGAGCTCCAAATATGAAGAAAAATTTGTTTTATGAGGCTGAAGGCTAAAAAGAGATTTATTTATAGGAGAGAAGACTTTGACTTTTGTTGGACTGAAGATCAAATCCGGAATTTAATGTTAGACCTCTCCCAAATTTAATCTTGAACCTTATCTATAATCCTTACTAATAATCTACTTTAATTACTTTATTATTCATTTTCTTTTCCTTTCTTTTCTTTTTCTCAAAGTTTTATCTATACACAACTCCATCTTTAACTCATCAACTTTTATCGTTTCCTTTAATTAAATTTTCGAAAATAAATAAATAAATAAAATAAATAAATGTTTTTGCATATCTAATTGTTTAATTCAATAAAATCTTGGAGTGTTACATTCTTAACCCCTTAAAGGAAATTTGTCCCTGAATTTTACTCGTCGAACAAATGGGGAAACTATTAGTGCATCTCTTCCTCCAATTCCCATGTGGCTTCATTGCCTTGATGATGTTTCCATGAAATTCTTACCAAAGCCACTTTCTTGTTTCCTTGCTTTTGGTTTTGAAACTCCAATATCTGAATTGGTTGCTCATCATAAGTGAAATCCTCCTTGAGATTGGGCTTCTCAATTCGAAGCACATTAGCCTCATCATGTTTATACTTCCTCAAAAGAGATATATGGAAAACATTGTGCACTCTTGCATATGATGGAGGTAAGGCTAACTTGCGAGTCCCTTCTCCTACCAAGCTTAATATTTCGAAAGGCCCAATATATCTAGAGCTTAATTTTTCTTTCTTGCTAAATCTCATTACTCTTAATAGGGAAAACTTTTAAAAGTACTTTATCACCTTGTTGAAATATTTGTTCTCTCCTTCCTTTATCATCATATGCCTTTTGCCTGTTCTGAGCTGCTTTCATTTTCTTCTTTATCTCTTCCACCTTATCTGCATACATGTCTGCTTTAGTTGTTTAGCAGTCAAAATCTTCCTTTCACCTACTTCGTTCCAATATGTGAGTGCTCGATATGGCCTACCATATAAGACCTCAAATGGAGCCAATTCTATACTAAAGTGATAGCTGTTGTTATAAGCAAATTCTATTAATAGCAAGTGATCATTCCAACTACCATACCAGTCTAGAGCACAAGCTCTGAGCATATCCTCTAATGTCTGAATGGTCCTCTCAATCTGGAGATAAAAGGCCATACTATAATTAAACCTTGTGCCAAAAGCTTCTTGTAGACTTTTCCAAAATTTTGAGGTGAATCTAGGATCCCTGTATGACACAATACTAGTAGGGATGCCATGTAACCTTATTATTTCTTTTACATATAGGTCCATTAGGCTCTTCATCTTCATGGGTAGAAAATGGGCCACCTTGATCAGTTGGTCCACTACCATCCATATAACATCGTGGCCTTCTGTGTGTGAGGAAGACTGATCATGAAATCCATAGTTTTTTCTTTCCATTTCCACTATGGGATTCCCAAGCTCTTGATGAGTCCGTAGGGCCTCTGGTGCTCCATTTTGACTTGGCACACTATACACTTTGACACATATTCAGCTATTTCTCTTTTCATATATGGCCACCAAAAACTTATTTAAACATCTTTGTACATTTTTGTGCTTCTTGGATGAATGACAAACTTAGACTTATGACATTCATCCAACACTTTCCTTCTTAAAGCTGAGTCACTAGGGAACCATAGGCGATTCCTATATCTAATTTCGTCATCACTTGAGACCTGTAAACTCTCTTCATCTGAATCACATCTCTTCATCATATTTTTATACTCTACGTCTATAGGTTGAACCTTGATGATCTTGTTCATCAAATCCAACTCAATACATTGCACCATCATGAAAGCCCCATTCTTTCTAGGTCTTGGATTCCACTTGATCAATTCTTGTATCATCTCATATCCTATTAGTTTGAGAAAGGCAAATGATCCTTCCCACTTTCGACTCAGTGCATTTGCCACTGAATTAGTTTTTTTTGGATGCTAATTAATAGAGAATTCATAGTCTTTCATCAATTTCATCCATCTTCTTTGTCTCATATTAAAGTCTTTTTGAGTGAACACATACTTCAAACTCTTATGATCTGTAAAAATCTCAAACTCTTCTCCATAGAGATAATGTCTCCATGTATTCAGAGCAAAGACTATAGTTGCTAATTCCATATCATGAGTGGGATAATTCACTTCATTCTTTTTCAATTGTCTGGATGCTAAGCTACAACTTTGCCATGTTGCATCAGCATACATTCCAGACCTATCCCACATTCATCGTTATAAACCGTGTACCCACCACTCCTAGATGGAATGGTGAGAATAAGAGCTGTAGTTATCCTTTTCTTTAATTCTTGAAAACTCTACTCATACCTTATAGACCATACATATTTCTCTCATTTCTTGTGAGCTTGGTCAAAGGTGTTGCTATGTTGGAAAAGTTCTAAATGAACCTCCGATAGTATCCTGCTAGACCAAGGATGCTTCTAGTTTCAGACGCATTCTTAAGTTGCGGCCACTTCTCCACTGCTTACACTTTAGATGGATCTACTGAGACCCCATCCTATGATACTATATAGTCGAGGAACATGATCTCCTTTAACCAAAATTCACACTTTGATAATTTTCCATAAAGTTTATGTTGCCGCAATGTTTCCAAAACTGTCTTCAGATGTTCTCATCATGGCTCTCCGAGTAAACTAGAATATCATCAATGAATATGATGAAAAATTGATCCAAATGAGGCCAAAGTACCCATTTTATCATATCCATAAAAGTCGTCGGTGCATTTGTAGGCCAAACGGCATCATCACGAATTCGTAATGTTCGTAATGAGTGTGAAACACCATTTTCGGAATATCTTCTTCGGCCTCTCGTAGTTGGTGATAACCACTTTTGAGATCTATCTTAGAGAACACCTTTGCTTTTGAAATTTGATCGAATAAATCATCAATCCGTGGAAGGGGTACTTATTCTTGACTGTGACTTTATTTAACATGCGGTAGTCGATACAGAGCCGCATGGATTCATCTTTCTTCTTGACAAATAATACTTGAGCGCCCCAAGTTGAGACACTGGGATGGATAAACCCTTTGTCTAACAATTCTTAAATTTGCTTCTTTAGCTCCAACATTTCAGTTGGTGCCATTCGGTACGGCGCCTTCGGAATCGAAGTAGTTCCCGGAAGTAGCTCAATGCAGAAATCCATTTCTCTTCTTGGTGTCAATCTAGAGATATCCTCTGAGATTATATATGGAAAGTCCTTGACTACTTCCACTTCATCAAGCTTTTTGATCGGCGAGCTAGTGGACACCACGCTAGCCAAGAATCCTCTGCATCCTTTTTGCAATAACTTGCATGCCTTCATTGCAGAGATCATCTGTTTCTTATCCTTTTAGCCTCGAGTAGTTCCTCGTACAGTTGCCCTTGGCTTTCCTTTTATCTCGATAATCACCTTCTTCTTTTTACATAGAATGGAGGCATCATAATATGACAATCAATCCATACCCAAAATTACATCATAGTCATACATTGGGATGATTATCATATCTGCAGAATAATCTTGTACGTCGATAGTAACTGGCAATACAATCAAATATTTAGTAGTCTGGAACACTCCCATAGGAGTGATGATACCCATTTCATGTCGGAGGCCCTTTGTTGGGACCTCCAATGCTTTTGCATACTCTTCTAATATAAAAGAGTGGGCAGCTTCTGAATCAAATAGCACAGTAGTTAAGAGTGTAGAGATAGAAAGAGTACCTCTGATGACATCGACATCTTCCTGAGGCTCTTCGGCTTCTATGTTGTATACTCTTCCTTGGACCAGCCGATTTGCATTGCCTGTGCCCGCCTGGTTTTGCCCATTTGCCACTGCGCAATCCTTGATTAGTGATATGCCGCTCCACACTAAAAAGAGGTCTTGTTCTTCATCATGCATTCTCCAAAATGTCCTCGCCCACAAAAGGCGCATGTGGGCTTCGCACCTGGAGCTTGCTGAGCTTGTATTGGTTGTTGCCTTTGCTGTTGAGGCGGCTGGGACCTAGGTGGACCCTGCTGAACTTGATGTGGCAGTTGGGGAGGATTGCAAGGCCTTGCTTGTCCCCTCCTTTCGAGGTGAAGTTTGACTGGTAGTACCCTTTGACTTCCTCTCTTGTTGAATTCTTGCCACTCCTCTTTCCAATATAGTGGTCATGCTTGCCGCCTCGTGTATGTGCGGCACCTCCCTGACATGACTTTCAGTCTTAGTCCAAAATGAAGGTCATTTATGAATTGATTGGCCCTATTCTGTTCATCATCCTAGGGCCCATACTTCTCAAGTCGAATGAACTTGGTCAAATATTTCGACACAGTCATATTTCCATGAGTCAGTTGCATGAATTCCTCTCTCTTCATGCCTCTCTTGTAAATTGGGTAGAATTGTTCTTTAAAGACTTTCTTAAATTCTGCCCAAGGAATCTCAGTCCTTCCAGAGAATGCCATGGCTTTTGTGGTACTCCACCATTCCCTAGCATCATGAGCAAATCTATTTGTGGCAAACAGTACTTTCTTTCCTTCCACATATATCATGAGATCAAAGGTTTCTTCAATAGCCTCTAACCATCTAGCGGCAGTGTCAAAGTCATCCACCCCATTAAACTGAGGTGGCTTCAGCTTCAGAAATTCCTAAATGGTATTCATCACAGGAGGAGTTTGTTGTTGCCCTTGATTGACATTCACCACTTGGTTGCCCAAGCTTGAATTTTGCTGAGGCCCTCGTTAAAACATGTTGCTGGTATTACCCTCTTGAGTTGAATCCAACTGACTATTCATATCACCCTGAATAGGAATCATCTACAATGCAACAATAATATATTTTGTTAAACAATTATGAGTCAGACTTGGATGTCGTGGTAGCTGCTCATGATGGTTGCACATGAACAATACTTTTAAACCTATAGGGGACTTAGGCTCTGATACCAACTGTAATGCCCTCAAATTTCACTCTCCTGACACGTGGCAATTGGGTTGGTATGGACCGACATTACTTATACGCATATCTTTTCATGGACTTTTATAATCCAATAAGACAATAGAAAACAATAATAACTCCTTTCATAAAAATGCGAAAGCTAAGTAACTGATATTAACCAAACTACAATATAATGCAGAAGCTAACAGTTCTTTCTGTTCCAAGAAGTCTTATACTATCACAAACTACAAAACATCTATTACATCAAAATAAACTAAGGGAGCTCTATTAACAAAATCTAAGATCGACTCTCATGTGCAACTGCATCACCATGAACTCTGCTGCCGCACTCGCCTCCATCTATAGCATCAATTATCTATGGGGTCCAAATACATGGACATAGAATATCCGTGAGCAAAATACGCTCAGTACATGGAATCAAATGGATGCAATAACTTAATAGAGCAAGATTAACAATTAAGTCATATATATCAAAGAACATATAATAACAATATTAAACTTTACTTTCATTTATGTTCCCTTCCTTTCCGTTCTTTCTATACTTTTTTTATAGCAATTCTTACATCTTTTACTTTAAACAATTCATAAGACACCTATATGTGTTGTCCTAATGCGAGCTTGAACTTTTTTTAATATGGATCAACATGGCACTTTCATGTGACTATAAAAATAGGTCAAGGTAGATCACACCAGGACTCGGTGAGCGTTTACTTACTCACAAAAATAGACTTGGACTTCTCCAAGTTACCTAAGTAGGACCGCAAGGATCCTCTTTCTTTAACTATAACAATCAGTGTACATGAAGATCACATCTTTCAGCTTTTATCTTTTCATAAATTAAATATATGTTATGTTCAGTTCATCACACATCATAATAAGGGAAAAATAGACTTTTAACATTTCTACGAATTAATCAGAAAACATATCTACAACTTGTGCAGAATCCGGGCCGAGCACGGTTAAACCCGAGCCAGGTTCGTATCTGACACGAGTCGGGTCATGGAGATTCGGCTTGAGCCAAACACTTCGACTTCATTTCTTCCTACCTCTAGAATCCGGGTCGAGTGAACTGGAACTCAGGTCGGATTTCGTTAAATAGAAATCGAGACCGTGAGATCGCCAACAAGGAACTCAGGTCGGGTCCCTGCAAACCCGGGCTGGGCTCAGTGAATCCGGGTTGGATCCGGACTGCCCTGACTGAGCTCGGCTCAAAACATGAAGAACTTGGGCCGGGTCCTTCCAACCCGGGTCGGGTTCCTTCACAAAGAAACTCCGGTGTCGAAAATCGAAACTTTGATCAAATGTTTTGACTAATCAAGGCATGCTTTCATCGTGAAATAAAAATGATTCTATTCTTGAATAAACAGAGAACAATAATCATGTTTTAATCTCTCGAGTTCTTAATTAATCTATAAAAATATCACATTAAAAAATGAACCCAAAATTCCACGTACATTATTATGCAAAATTCAAGACCACGGAGAGGTTTCCGACGAGAAGTTTGGCGTCCTTTGACAGAGGGTTGACCAGAGAGTAGATGGCCGGGCGGAGCACTCGTGCACGCGCACCGAGAAGGGAGAAACGAGAGCTCAAATTATGAAGAAAAACCTATTTTTTGACAAAGAGAGGTTGGACGCTAAAAGAGGTTTATTTATAGGGGAAAATATTTTTACTTTTGTTGGGCTGAAGATTAAATCCGGGATTTAATGTTAGATCTCTCACAAATCTAATCTCGAACCTTATCTATAATATTTTCTAATAATCAAATTTAATTACTTTATTTATTTCTTTTCTTTTTCGTTCTTTTCTTTTTTTCAAAGTTTTATCTATAAACAACTCAATCTTTAACTCATCAACTTTTATCTTTTTGAAATTAAATAAATAAATAATTAAAATAAATAAATGTTTTTATTTCTCTAATTATTTAATTCAAGAAGATCTTGGGATTTTACACTTATAATCCATTTCTCTTCTCCAATCATTCCTCCGTCGAACTAAAGACTGACTGGCCAAGGGATACAGCTGCATGCCTGCATCAGTGCCGCCCACCTCAACCTTGGTGATGCCTTTAATGCTATTGTCGCCTACAAGAAGGATCTTGAGTTCGCTCCTCGTAACAAAGTGCTCGTCCTTTCCTTTGGCAACATCTTCAAATTTGTGGTGAAGCTGACAACGAATCCTACCAAGAGTGTAACACCTAGCAAGAAAGCAAAAAAAATGAAAAAATGAAAAAAAAAAGAAGTGAGTGGGAAACATGGCAATATACTATTGGACCTCAAATCACACTCAACCTTTGTACACTTCATATATAAATCCTTCCACAGCCTTTCTTCGTTTCTTTCCCCCATTTCTTGAAAAATCCATCAAGTTCATATGTGCCCTAGGTGCTCAAATCTGGAAAGAGATTGAGAACCTTCACGTTTTCTATATTTGATTAGCCACAAAGAGGAAGAGATTTAGAACAAGAACAAGGAGCCGCAAGACTTGGCTAGGAAAGGAGAAGACAGAGAACATTACAAGAAAATTGTCTGTTACAGACGGTCCGAACCGTCGAAAAAAATGGTCAGATCCGTCGGAAATAGGGTAAATTACACCAAATGCCCTCCAACTTTCACTTTTGCTCAGTCTTGCCCTCCAACTTTACTTTGTAACAGCGATGCTCTCCATCTTTTAATTCATTTCACCTGATGCAATCTTTACCTGAGATAGGCGGTTTTCCGGTCGTCGAGCTGAGTGGCACACACGTGACGCTGACAGGACATTTTTTCTTCTCTACGCGTTGACGTGATAATATTAAAAAATAAAAAATATTAATTAAAAAATAAAAAAATTGCCAGCGTGAGGTGGAGTTCCCACCCCTTCAACCTCGCAGCGGTGGGAGAAGGGGGTGAGGCCCCCCTTCTTCTCGTGCACCGGCGGGCGAGAGAGGGGGAGGGGCCCTTCTTCTCGCTCTCCGGTGGGCGAGAGAAGGGGGGCCTCGACCCCACTCTGCGACCTCGCCGGTCGCCGGCGAGGTAACAGAGGGGAGGGGGGCGAGGCCCCCCTTCTTCTCGTGTGCCGGCAGCGAGAGAAGGGGGAGGCCTCGCCCCCCTTCTCCCGCTTCCGCCACAAAGAAAGGTTGTGATAAGAATTCACGGACAGAAAAAGATTGCAGTCAGTTTGATAATAATCGAGCGATCCTGAGCCGCCATCCAAGCACGAATACCTTCGTTTAAGAGAATATTTTTGGTAGGCTCGACAAAATCCTTGTACGGCTTCCTCTATTTCTCGATAAAAAGAAAGCCCCCAGGCGGCGTATTTTTTTGAAACGAGGTAGTCGTGCATTACGATCGGAGCTCCTAATTCTCTAGCAAATTGAGCCCTTTTAATCATTTCTTCACATGTACCCACAGTAGCATTCAAGTAATGATCAGAAGATCCTTTCAATTGGCTAGAATCCCTTACTTGAACGAAAATAGATCTTGTGGAATTGCTCAGGATACCCTCTTTTAGCTTCGAGTGGAATACCTATATTTTTACCGGCAGTACATATATAAACTGTATTATAGTATCGACGGTTCATGCCGTCGATATTTATCGGCAATTTGAACCGTCGATACTATCGACGGTTCGTGTCGTCAATATCTATCGGCAGCTTTAACCGTCGATACTATCGATGGTTTTGACCGTCGATATATATCGGCGACTTCAACCGTCGATAGTATCGACGATTTAAACCATCGACAAACTTGGGTCGATGATTTTACTCGTCGACTCCACATTTAATTTTTGACGGCTACGATCGTCGATAATGCTGCACGGACGGTTATAACCGTCGGTAAGTATCGAAAAAATCCATTGCCAACATTGCAATATTTCAGCTATTTCCGACGGTCAGGACCGTTGAAAACAAAATAAAAAAATAAAAAAATGCTGAATTTTAAATGTCCGAACAGATAATACAACACATATAATTCACACCATTTCCAAACCATCACAGATAATTCACATCACAGATACTATCCAAACATGAACTAAATCAAACATCACATAATCCAAACATCACATAATCCAAACATCACATAATCCAACAAAATGTAACTATCGAAACATCACATAATTCAAAGTCATTTCTCTTCTTGTACTGGTTGTTGTACTGGTTGTTGCCTTTGTTGTTGAGGCGACGCCTTCAAAATCGAAGTAGTTCGATGCAGAAATCCATTTCTCTTCTTGGTGTCAATCCAGAGTCCTCTGGGAATATATCTAAAAAGTTCTTGACTACTTCCACTTCATCAAGCTTTTTGTCCAGTGAGCTAGTGGACACCACGCTAGCCAAGAATCCTCTGCATCCTTTTTGCAATAACTTGCATGCCTTCATTGCAGAGATCATTCGTTTCTTATCCTCTTAGCCTCGAGTAGTCCCTTGTACAGTTGCCCTTGGCTTTCCTTTTGTCCCGATAATCACCTTCTTCTTTTTACATAAAATGGAGACTTCATGATATGACAGCCAATCCATACTCAAAATTACATCATAGTCATAAATTGAGATGATTATCATATCTGTGGAATAATCTTGCACGTCGATAGTAACTGGCAATTCAAGCAAATATTTAGTAGTCTGGAACACTCCCATAGGAGTGATGATACCATTTCATGTTGGAGGCCCGTTGTTGGGACCTCCAATGCTTTTGCATACTCTTCTAATATAAAAGAGTGGAGTAGCTTCTGAATCAAATAGCATAGTAGTTAAGAGTGTAGAGATAGAAAGAGTACCTTTGATGACATAGGCATCTTCCTGAAGCTCTTCAGCTTCTATGTTGTATACTCTTCCTTGGACCAGTCGATTTGCATTTCCTGTGCCCGCCTGGTTCTGCCCATTTGCCACTGCGCAGTCCTTGATGTAGTGATCTACTGCTCCACACTGAAAACAAGTCTTGTTCTTCACCATGCATTCTCCAAAATGTCCTCTCCCACAAAAGGCGCATATGGGCTTCTCAACTGGAGCCTGTTGAGCTTGTACTAGTTGTTGCCTTTGCTGTTGAGGCGGTTGGGCCCTTTGCTGCTGAGGTTGTTGAGGTCTTTGCTGAGGTGGACTCTGTTGAACTTGATGTGGCAGTTGGGGAGGATTGCAAGGCCTTGCCCTATCATTGCGGCAATTCTCCTGCCGCTGTTGCTAGTTGCCCTCCTCTTGAGGTGAAGTTTGGCTGGTAGTACCCTTTGACTTCCTTTCCTGCTGAATTCTAGCCACTCCTCTTTGCAATATAGTGGCCATGCTTGCCGCCTCGTGTAATGTGCGGCACCTCCCTGACATGACTTTCAGTCTTAGTCCAAAATGAAGGCCATTTATGAATTGATTGGCCCTATTTTGTTCATCATCCTAGGGCCCATACTTCTCAAGTCGAATGAACTTGGTCAAATATTCTGACACAGTCATATTTCCATGAGTCAGTTGCATGAATTCCTCTCGCTTCATGCCTCTCTTGTAAGTTGAGTAGAATTGTTCTTTAAAGAATTTCTTAAATTTTGCCTAAGGAAACTCAATCCCTCCGGAGAATGCCATGGCTTTTGTGGTACTCCACCAGTCCCTAGCATCATGAGTAAATATATTTGTGGCAAACAATACTTTCTTTCCTTCCACACATTCCATGAGATCAAAGGTTTCTTCAATAGCCTCTAACCATCTAGCGGCAGTGTCAAAGTCACCCACCCATTAAACTGAGGTGGCTTCAGCTTCAGAAATTCCTAAATGGTATTCATGAGGAGTTTGTTGTTGCCCTTGATTGACATTCACCATTTGGTTGCCCAAGCCTGAATTTTGCTGAGGCCCTCCTTGCTAAAACATGTTGCTAGTATTGCCCTCTTGAGTTGAATCCAACTGACTATTCATATCACCCTGAATAGGAATCATTTACAACGCAACAATAATATATTTAGTAAGACAATTATGAGTCAGACTTGGATGTCGTGGCAGCTGCTCATGATGGTTGCATATGAACAATACTTTTAAACCTATAGAGGACTTAGGGAACCTAGACTCTGATATCAACTGTAATGTCTCAGATTTCGCTCTCCTAACACGTGGCAATTGGGCTGGTCTGGGCCGACATTACTTATATGCATATCTCTTCATGGGCTTTTATAATCCAATAAGACAATACAAAAATAATAATAACTCCTTTCATAAAAATGCAGAAGCTAAGTAACTGATATTAACCAAGCTACAATATAACGCGGAAGCTAACAATTCTTTTTGTTCCGAGAAGTCTTCTACTATCACAAACTACAAAACATCTATTACATGAAAATAAACTAAGGGAGCTCTATTAACAAAATCTAAGACCGACTCTCATGTGCAACTGCATCACCACGAACTCTGGCTGCTGCACGCGCCTCCATCTATAGCATCAATTATTTGTGGGGTCCAAACACATGGACATAGAATATCCGTGAGCAAAATATGCTCAGCACATGGAATCAAATGGATGCAGTAACTTAATAGAGCAAGATTAGCAGTTAAGTCATATATATCAAAGAACATATAATAACAATATTAAACTTTACTTTTCATATCTGTTCTCTTCCTTTTCGTTCTTTTTGTACTTTTTTTATAGCAGTTCTTCTTTGATGCGTTGCACTACATCTTTTACTTTAAACAATTCATAGGACATATATATGGGTTGTCCTAATATGAGCTCGACTTTTTTTTAATATGAATCAACATGGAACTTTCATGTTACTATAAAAATAGGTTAAAGTAGATCACACCAGGACCGGTGAGCGTTTACTTACTCACAAAAATAGACTTGGACTTCTCCAAATTACCTAAGTAGGACCGTAAGGATCTCCTTTCTTTAACTATCATGAGGACCACATCTTTCAGCTTTTATCTTTTCATAAATTAACTATCTTTTATGTTCAGTTCATCACACATCATAATAAGGGAAAAATGGACTTTTAACATTTCTACGAAATTAATCAAAAATCATATCTGCAACTTATGTAGAATCTGGGTCGGGCACGGTTAAACCCGGGCCAGGTTCGTATCTGATGCGAGTCGGGTCATGGAGACTCAGTCCGGGCCAAACACTTCGACTTCGTTTCTTCCTACCTCTAGAATCTGGGTCGGGTGTACTGGAACTCAGGCCGGATTAAATAGAAATCGAGAGCATGAAATCGCCAACAAGGAACTCAGGTCGGGTCCTGCAAACTCGGGCTAGGTTCGGTGAATCCGAGTCGCATCCGGACTGCGCTGACCGAGTTCGACACAAAACATGAAGAACCTGGGCTGAGTCCTTCCAACTCGGGTCGGGTTCCTTCACAGAGGAACTCCGGTGCCGAAAATCGAAACTTTGATCAAACGTTTTGACTAATCTAGACATGCTTTCGTCATGAAATAAAAATGATTCTATTCTTGAATAAATAAGAACAATAACCATGCTTTAATCTTTTGAGTTCTTAATAATCTATCAAAAAATCACATTCAAAAGTGAACCCAAATTCCACATAGTTTGTTCATGCAGAATTCTAGACGACGGAGAGGTTCCCGACGAGAAGTCCGGTGTCTTTTTGACAGAGGGTTGACCAGAGAGTAGATGGCCGGCCGGAGCACTCATGCACGCGCACCGAGAAGGGAGAAATGAGAGCTCAAATTGTGAAGAAAAATCTATTTTATGACAAAGAGAGGCTGAACGCTGAGAAGAGGTTTATTTATAGGGGAAACGATTTTTACTCTTGTTGGGTTAAATATTAAATCCGGGATTTAATGCTAGATCTCTCACAAATCTAATCTCGAACCTTAACTATAATCTTTTCTAATAATCAAATTTAATTACTTTATTTATTCCTTTTCTTTTTCGTTCTTTTCTTTTTTTCAAAGTTTTATCTATAAACAACTCCATCTTTAACTCATCAACTTTTATCTTTTCAGAATTAAATAAATAAATAAATAATCATTTTTATTTATCTAATTATTTAATTCAAGAAAATCTTGGGGTTTTACACTTATAATAAATATTCTTCATCCATGAAGATATTCAAAGGTTTGTGCGATGTGTATCACATGCACATGAGCATATGTATTCATCCATGAACATCTTCATCCTAAATCTTGCGAAAGGTGAAAATTCAAAATTCAAAAGGAAAAGTCTTCATTAACATTTCAATGCTTTTGATGAAGAGGAACTCTTGTGAGGCATTTATTTCAGGAGCATTCATATGTTACTTAAATCATATAGGAAGAGAACAAAGGGAAAACGACAATTCTTAGATTGCAAATGGTTTTTTCTTTTAGGGTGGATGCAAATTGCAAAAGTAAATTACAAAGTGTGCTTTTGGGCTAATTTATTTTTGTCGTTGATTTCCATAATTATCAGTCTTTTGGCGTCTCAAAAAAATCAGTTTTTGGGTCCTTATTTAACATCAAAACTACAGTTACATGGGTGGTCATCAGCAATGAATAAACATCCCCATTGTGCTCACCCTAATTCAGGTTCTGACTAATGCAATGAATAAACAACACAATACAAATTACAAAAAGAGATCAAATTTCCTAAGGTTTCTAATGAGATTGCAGATCAGTGACGATAGCACAATGATTTTCAGAGTCAGAAGGGAAAGTCTGATTCTGATTCGACTGATCCTTTCATTTTAATCTGAAAATCGAGAAAGTTATGAATGTGCTTCATATCATGAAAAAGTCCATAAAGAAACAGAAAAAGAATTGCCCCACCAATATTTTCCTTAAGATATTTCCAGCTTGTCTATTTATATTCATCCTCAATTCTCTTTTGTCTCTAGCATCACGACATCATTTTTCTTGATTTCTCACAAAGATCTAAGCCAAATTGTAGAATACCCATGATTATGAAGACGATCAAATCATTAGATAGAAGACGTTGCAAAGAAAATAAAGGATTCAAATCGGTCCATCTGGTGCTGCGGAAAAGATGAGCCTCCTTCTGTCATTAGTTTGAAATCTCATGTGGAAGAACATGAACAGGATCCAAAAATCATCAAACATGCAGATAATTTTTCACAGTAACCTGGGTACAGACATCTTCGCAGAAACCTACTTTACCGAGTACCTTTCAACATATCTTCCACAATATCATCTTTTTGTCTTTACCATGTGATTTATTCTTCACCAATTCTCCATGCTTATGCCCTTGCAAAAATACTTTTATAGAGATACTGAGTAACGTCAGTTGATTTCTTGAATATAATAAATGAGTTCTTAAAATCCTACTAGTGGCACTTCTTGCAAAACAGCAAAACTTTGACATCAATGCAGCTCAAGGAACATTTCGATGCATATGTGCTTACAAAAATAATCCTATATAGATAACTGAGCATCGTCAGTTGATTTCTTTCTCTTTTTTTTTTGATAGATAAAAAAATATATGTATGACTTAATTTATTATGCATGATGGTCCTCTTTTATTCACCATAGGCTTTCTCATGTAAAAATATCAGTCACAAAGTACTCAGTAAAAAAAAAGTATCAGCAAAGAGATGTTTGTGATATTTAGCTATTAGCAGGACACTATTCACGGGGAAGAAAGGAGCCAACATGAATACATGATCAGTTTCTAATGAGGATAAACAACATTTAGATAGAAAGCGGTTCTTGTCCTCCTACTTGCGTGCCTGTGCTCACAAAGAACCCAAGCTTCTGCTCCTGCCACAGCACCCAGTCGAATTGAAGAAGGCCTTCATCTGTGCCGCCATGCTGTCTTTTTTTTTAAAAGGAAGTATCCCGAATTCCATTAATCAGAGAAAGGATACAAAAATCTAAGGATACCCGGAGGTGGATCACCCTCCCAAAAAAGATCGCTATTCGATCGTCTACCAAAATTTGCTAACGTATCAGCCTTAGCATTACATAAACGATTGACATGATTACATTTAAAGTTAATGAAGTTTGAAATTAGAGCCCATATGTCTCGAATGATGTTCTGGATGCGCCAATGACAAAGAGTTTTCCTGTTAATGATTGAGGCTGCCAAAGAGGAGTCTGTTTCAAGAATAAGGTTCCCAATTCAATATCGCACACAATGCTTTAGTCCGCACAGGATAGCCCATACCTCGGCATGCAAAGCTGAATGAAAGAACCAAGGTCCAGCGCCTGCACAAAGGAAACCAGCATTAGAAGTTCTAACCAGGTAGCCTACTCCTCCCTCCCCATTGCTCAAAAGAGAGCCATCCGTGTTCAATTTGAACCAGGAATGGGGTGAAGGCTCCCAGCGTATCAGAAACTGGTTTGCTGGGGAAGTCCCCTCAGATATGGGTGTTTGTAACTCATAATATGAGGCCAAAATTCGCGACCAGACCTCGGCAGTAGCTGCCTGTCTAGAATTGAAGTGAGCATCATTTCTCATTTTCCAAATACCCCACAAGGTTAATGCAAATAAGGTTTGTAGATTGGACATAGAAGCACGATCAGGAAGGTCATTTCGTTCCAGAATCCAATCACCCACCCTCCAATTGGTACCATGCTTAAAGGTATAATTAGTTTTACTCTGGAAGATATCCACACACGAAATGTCACCACACAATCAAAGAATAGATGAGCATTTGTCTCAATCTCAACGCCACAGAGAGTACACTTAGGATTAATGAAAGAGTTGAACCTAATAAGCATATGTTTAGTAGGCAGCCTGTTGTGGGCAAGCTTCCAAAGAAAAATTTGAATTTTCGGGGGGATATTGATGCTCCAAATTCTTTTCCAGCCAGGCCATCCAGGCTGCCTTGGTGGCTCAGGAGGCATGCATATAAGGTTGTACACAGACTTGGTAGATGGAATCCCAGCCTGCTCTGGGGTCCATACCCATGTATCATCATTGGGGAAAGCAGGTAATATAATAGCAGTTATCTTTTCTATTAAGCAAGGTGCAAAGCAATTCATTAGCATATCAATATTCTAGGAACCATGCAACATAAGATCAGCCGTCATACAAGTAGCCAGATGAGAGTAAACATTTACATATGTAGGCAAATAATTTAAAGGAATGTTAAATACCCACGGATCATAGTATGCATGAGTAGTAAGACCATTATTAATATGTTTTCTCAATCCAAGCTTAATATTATCCATAGTTTGTACAATTTGTTTCCAACTCCAAGCTTGGTGATCAGAGGTAGATCCATGCTGAATAGTGTCTTGCCATGGGTGATGAAATTTGTATTTTTGGGTGACAAGAGAAGTGTACAGATCTTGAGAATTGTTTAAGATGGGTAATATTTTCTTTGCAAGTAGAGCAGTTTTCATACTACCAATGGACTTAATACCTAAGCCCCCATCCTGCTTTGGCAATAAAGTGACGTCCCAGCTTATGAGGTGTAAACTATGTTTTTCACCAGATGATGACCACAGAAAGGTTCTAGAAATTTTCTCAAGTGAGTTAACAAGGTTAGCAGAGACATAAATTGAGCTAAGGGAGTAATTAGGCATGGAAGATAATGTAGATTTGATTAGGGTGATTTTTTTAGCCTGAGTAAGAGTCTTCTTCTTCCACCCAGCTAATTTGTTTTGGGCATTAGCTTCAATGTGCATTAGGGAGCTTCTGTTTATGTGTTTATATGATATTGGAACTCCAAGATAGGTGAAAGGGAAGGAGTCAATTTTAATGTTTAAAGTATTTTGGATTAACAACTTTCTTCTTGATTGAAATTTAGGAGGTAGGTAGATAACAAATTTGTTTAAGTTTATTTTTTGGTTGGTTAACCATTTATACTTAGAGAATATTTCCTTTAATCTAGTGCAATTAGACTTTGTGGCAGCCATGCAGATAAGTAAATCATCTGCATAAAGGATGTGACTGATAGCAGTTGTACCCACCCTAAAAGGTTTAATAGCTCCACAGTTGATCTGATCCTTTAAGAGAGAAGAAAAAGTTTGTGACACTAATATGAAGAGATAGGGTGATAAAGGATCACCTTGTCTAAGTCCCTTATGACTTGTGAATTTTTGAGAGAATGAACCATTGATATTGCAGGTATATATAGGTGATTTGATGTAGGTCATAATGCCAAGAAACCCTGTCGAAAGTTTTCTCCATGTCAACTTTGAGCAGAAGGTATTTAGTTTTTCCCCTAGAGTGTGCAATCTCTTGGGCAATTAAAAGATTATCTTGAATGGATCTACCACAAACAAAGGCTGATTGATTTGTGTCAATTAGTTTGTCCAGAGTAGGCTTAAGTCTGTTGGCTAATATTTTTGCAATTTCCCTATAAATGATATTACACAAGGAGATGGGTCTGTAGTCAGCAACTGTCATTGGATTGGATTTTTTAGGAATGAAGGAGCCAGATGCCAAAAGGTATCTTTGATTTCTTCATTTGTGACTGAAGAGGTTAAAATTGATACCCAAGAGTCATCCAGAGATGGCAAGGTAGGCCAGTCACTTGGATCAGGATTAGGTATAGAATCAAGTGCCCACAAGTTGGAGTAGTGTTTAACAAAGCATGACTTAATTGCATTTTCATCAGTTTGTATGAGACCATTTTCATCTTTAATGGAGGTGATTTTGTTTTTCCTATGTCTAATAATAGTGCTGTGATGAAAAATTTGGTGTTTTTGTCCCCCTCTTTGATCCAATTTACTCTAGATTTTGCCCACCATTTCACACTAATTTGCCTTAAGAAAGCCACAGGCTAATTATATTTAAATCTTAGTAATTTTAGTTCCGTATCTGTTAGTCCTTGTCTTTCATTTTTTTGCTCTAGATTAGATATCTCTTGCCTGACCAAGGTGGCTCTAATTTTTAGTCTCCCAAGGGTAGTCCTGTTCCATTTTACTGTTTCCTTTCTGATCTCATTTAAGGAAGTTTGGATGTTAGTATTTTCATTTCTCCTAAGCCAGGTGTCTTTCACAATTTCTCTTGGCTGCTTGTAATCAAACCAGAAATGTTCATATTTGAAAGATTTTGGTCTGTGTGTTCTATTGTTTGTGTTCAGTAGGATTGGGGAGTGGTACCCCTGTTAAGGGCAGATAGAATAAGGTTTGGATAAGGAATGAACCAGTGATAGTTGATTAATGCACGATCAAGTTTGCATAGAATTCTAGCATTGCCAGCTCTATTGTTACACCAAGTAAATTGTGAACTAGTTAAAGGAGTGTCCACAAGACCCTGTTGTTGAATGAAGTTTCTGAAAAAGCCTTATTGATTTCTTAAAAATAAAAGGAGATCCCCCTCTTGTCCTCAGGCAATTTAATAGAGTTCATGTCTCCCATAATTAACCATGGATGTCATCAAAGTTTAATTTCTCTAAATACTGCCATAAATCATTCCTAATTGCAGGCAAGGTATTAACATAAATAGTTGTTAAAAGGAAGGAGAATTCATCAATGGTGACTATCACATTTATATACTGAGGTGAGGAATTGAGAAAGGAAACCTTTGCGATACCAAGTTGCCAAGCAATGATAATACCGCCGGATGCTTCCGATCCTTCCTGATAGTAACCAGTCCAATTACTACCGAGTCTCTTGATAATGAGGTCAGAGGACTTACTTATGGCATGGGTTTTTAGAAGGATGATAATTTCTGGTGCATGCTCTCGGATTAGATTCCGCAATCGATCTCTCACTTTGCTTCTAAGCGCCCCTCGGCAGTTCCAGGCGAGAGCTTTCATGTAATTAACTTGAAAAAGGAAGGGGTGGGATATCCTCCGACACCTGCACAGGAGGGGTAAAGGAATTAGAGCGAGTATGCAAAGAGTTGGTCTTACCTTTCTTAAAGGAATTAGAGCGAGTATGCAAAGAGTTGGTCTTACCTTTCTTTTTTCTACCGGCTTGCTTTTTTGAAAATGTGGGAGAAGGTGGAGAGAATCTATTTGTGGCCTTGCGGGTGCGCCTTAGCTCCGGGCCAATGTCCGCAACTATCTCTTCGTCTACTTCCTCAGAGTCATCCTCTGTATTGTCATTTATGTCTCGCCGTGGAGACTGGAAGCGCTCCAACACCTGGGCCACCAAATCTTCGTGTTCCGATTTTGATTTAGAGGGGAGAGACCTCTCCCGGACATCAGCAATAGGTGGTGCCGGCACCGAGGGGATTGGGGAAGATGGGTTAATGTTTGAAGAAGGAGGAGGAATTGAGAGAACATTTTCCTGTTCGGGCTGTTGTGTTTCCTCCGCGTGATGCGAAATAGAGCCACGCGTCAAGATCATAGTCTCCTTTTCCCCTGCCTAGTAACCTGAGTGAGTATTAGAATGAGAAATGGGGTTTTGGGATGTACAATATGTGTCAGACTTCCCTGCTTGTGTGTCTGTTGAAGAAGCCTGATGTCCACGTGGATGGCCGAGATTTTGTAGAGCTAGGGCAGACGAGTCGCCACCAGGGGCCGGTTCGGGATGACGAACCAACTGGCGGCCGAAGGACGTATGCCGCGGTTCACGCGGGTGCCCGACTCGACCATCCCGACCTGGGACAGCCGGCGGACGCCGACGACGTGAAGCCTCAGATCTCATCCAAGTGCCATACAGTAGTACACCGTCCTTCCCCGCCGGCAACAGACCCGTCTCACTATGTCTTGCCGGACAGAGATCCAAAGTGTGCCCGATGTGGCCATAGTTAAAATAGAAAAGAGGAAGATTTTCATAAGTAACAACTTGAAAATACCTAGATCCGTCCGGAAGTTTTACCCATGTCCCTTGTTTCACCGGTGATGCTAGATCAAGTTTAATGCATATATGTGCGTACCAGAAGCATTCTCCCCTTATCGTCTGTTGATCGAGCTTGAGAGGCTTACCAAAAATCCCTGCTATGCACAGAATAGTGTTTGTGTCTCCCAATTCGAAGGGGAGGCCCGGAAGCTGGATCCATACCGGCGAGGTCGACAACGATTCAGCATGTGGACGGAAAAAGGCTCTTGCCTGTGAAAGATGAAGAACATTGCCATTAAATGTCCAGGGGCTAAGGGTTAGAACATGTAACCTTTCCTCCTCCGTTTGAAACTTAAAGATATAGTAGTGGTTTCCTAGATCGGTGATCTAGATCAGGGCGGCGGTCGACCACAAGGCAGAGAGGTTATCTCGGAGAGCGTCGAGAGGCCCTTCTGTAGCTACAATCCTTCCCATAAGAGCGAGTTTCAGATCTGCGGACCGGTGAGCGATCTCCTCCGCTTGGATAACTACTTCATCTCTTGAGGCCTCCTGAATAGCCAGCAATCTTTGTTTTGATATCTGATGATGCAGCGCAATTGTCGCTTGGGAGCGCGGCCGGGCGACCTTGAGCTAGCTTTTGCCTTTGCCGATCGGAGCTGGAAGAAGAGGGGGAAGAGAATCATGGCTTGAGATTTGGGGATTAGGGTTTGCAAGAGGGGGAGGTGGCGGGTCGGGAGAGGGGGAGAAAGAGGAGCGCATTTTTTCCCTCACTCTTTGCTATTCTTTCAATTTTCTTAAGCACATAGAATTCTATTGTCGTCAGAAAGCCAAACAGTCCATGCCACAGGAATCTCTGGGTCTTTCGTCGGGGCCTTCATCATCTCCAGGACTTCTTCGGGGAGCGTCTCGATCTGGCACGTGGAACAAGAGCCCCTCCATGCCATGGATGCCGTCCACTCCCGCCTTCATTCGCCTGGCGAGGCTCTCGATGTGCCCATACATGGAGTAGAACATGACCTTAAGCTTGGCATTGCCAGCGACTGCAGGTTCGAAGCTCTTGTCGCTGTTGCGAGATGGAGCACTCCTCAGAGCAAGGCGGCGGCGGCGGCGTGATGTGATGCCTTGGCCAGGGCTGTCGATGGTACCCTCGTTTTGCTCGGAATGCAGCCTCCTCCTTTGCCCATATCTCTGCCACACTAATATTTCATCCAACTGCACCAAAATTCCACTCCTTCAAAATAATTGTATGAATCCGAAAGAAGGCAATTTTTTTTACGAACTCTTCGCGACTTCTTTGCAATGCTTCCAAATAATTGCGCCTCGAAATATAAATAGAAGCGTCGATACGGTATATGAGCCTCTATTTGCTTCATGTTAGATTTATAAGATATATAAATTTAAAGGCTGCGGAATACCTCTTGCAGCAGGGGCGGATCGTTGGGACTTTTTCACGAACACTTGACGAATGCATTTATACCTCGGAATCATAGACCGAACATCGGGGGAACGAAACACTTTTCCAGAGTACAAGTACCTCTAGATGAACCTACACAGAAGCATACCTTGGACCATTGGTATTGGTCCCTTTTTATAGACGAGGGACACTTGAGCGAGGAGACATCACTAGCGTCATTAATGCTAATTGCGCATGTCACATGCCATTAATACTGATTGTGTGATTTGCATGATTGCACATATTACATGTCATTACTGTTGATTGCGCATCACGCAATATGCATATTGCGCATATCATACGCACAATCGCGCATCTTGCGGGAGGGGCAGCAGTCATCTACTGCCCCAAGTAAGCCACGCACATGGCCCACCAATGGCCAATGTGGGCATTTCCCAACAATCTCCCACTTGTCCATATTGGGCAGTATACTTTTGTTCGTTTAGAATTGATAATATGTCGTGAGACCCACGAGTACAAGCTCACTTTCTTTATAGGAGCTAAAAAGATATCTGTTAAGATTCACAATCCCTCAACTATCTCTAGAGCGCATATCATGTCTTTAGGGATTCATGACAGCTCACACATGAGCAAACAAATACTCAAAACATGTAACTCGCTATGCTCTAGATCTGCCTTATAGCATAGCCAAACAACATAAGTCTTGCTCTACGGTAATTATCTTTCATATACACTATATTTTTCAACTAAAAAAAATAGTTGGCCAATTGTACGTGAAAGTTTAATGCGTCTTATAATAGTTCTTTCTCTCGCCCTCATGTCTTTTAGTAGTGAACTATCTACTTTTCTAGACGTGACTCGACATGCTACTTTACTTTTCACCTTTGAGTACCTCGCTAAAGTAACAAGCACTAATTTCTTTCCTTAAGACATAGTCAAGAGTCTAAGGCCACGTGCAAATGAATTATCTGACAAAAACTCACACCACGATGATTATTGAACTAATCAATTCATCATGTCTATAGGTTGACTTTGCATACTTGGTACTAAATACAAGTACTACAATGGAGACTTCCACTGATGGAGCATATATCTAACTCTGTTTAAATTATACACCGCACAAACTTAAGTCAAGTCGCTACCTTATAGTGTCTGATTCGAGTTTTCAAATTACTCGCTATCCCATAGAGCCAAGTCTGAATCTCGTGCCTAGCCTCTCTCTCTCTCTTAATAAGCGACACTGAGTTACTAAAATTCATGTTTTAACATATTTCAAGAATCACATTATGATTCACATATTTCATTCTCGCTAGCTATTTTCATAAGCACCGAAAGCATTTGTTCGTGTGAGAGAACAAACTCAAGCATGGTCGACATACTTTTCACATGCATAACAAGACTTTATAATAATAAATTCATCAAAAAAGTTAATCTTTTATTCATCGAAGATTTGAGTACATCATTACATTTATAATCTACGTAGCCCTAAGACATTTACATGTCTCAAGGATGTCTCTCTCGACAATGGTTTGGTGAACGGATCAACAATTACTTTTTGCGTTGATATGTACTCAACTGAAATATCCTCTTTGACTTATTGATCTCATACAAATTTGTACTTTATGTCGATATGCTTTCCTTTGCAATAGTATTTCCCATCCTTCACATAAGCAATACTTCTTGATTGTTATATATAGTGAAGGATCGTCTTCTTCATTGCATTATCATAAATTCTCAAGTTTTGATGGAATCTTTTAAGTCATAAAACCTCTTATACTATCATTGAACAAACTATGAATTCTTTCTCCATAATTGACAGTGTCACACAATCTTGTTTCTTGCGACTCCAAGTAACAACACTATTGCTGAGCAACAAAGTAATATCCAAAGGTGGATTTTCGTTCGTCAACGTCACCAGCCCAATCGGCATTGGTGAATCCAGTGAGTCGTAGACTCCCTCGGTGATAGTATAATGCAAGATCTGCAGTACCCCTGAGGTATCTTATTATTCTCTTCTCCACCTTTCAGTATTGGCGTCTTGAATTAGTCTGATATCGAGTAACTAGACTCACAACAAAATATATATCTGGTTGAGTACACATCATAATGTACAACAAGTTGTGACCACACTTGCATAAGGAACATTGGACATTTCCTTTTGTTACTCTAGAGTTTTAGGGCACATGTCCAAGCATAAAAACTCGCCTTTCATAATAGGAGTATCCATACGAAATTATTTCAAAACTTTCTTTATATATGATTCTTGCAACAAAGCAAGGAGTAATTTAGAAAGGTCACGTTGAATTTTCACACTCAATATGTAGGTTGTTTCATCCATGTTCTTTAGCTCAAATATGGAAGACAACCATTGCTTAATTATAATGACAAAATCTCTATTATTTTCATCTATTAAAATGTCGTCCACATATAACATCATGATAGCAAAATTATCCTCGAACTTATGAACATACACACAATGATCTTCATCAATTATATTAAAAATATACGAAATTATTGACTGATGGAATTTAAGGTACCACTGTCTAAATGATTGTTTGAGTTCATAAATGGACTGACACAGTCTGCAAACTTTGCGCTCTTTTCCTTTTATAATGAAGCATTGATGTTGCTCCATATAATTTTTTTCATCTAGTTCTCCATTGAGAAATGAGATTTTTACATTCATTTAATGTAATTCTAAGTTCATATGTGCGACTATAGCTAATATTAAGCAAATTGAAGCAAATCTTATAACAAGTGCAAAAGTTTCTTCATAGTCAACACCCGCTGTTTAGATAAAACCTTTCTCCAGTAGTTGGGTTTTATATCTTTTAATTGATCCATCTATGTCACGTTTAATTTTGAGAACCCATTTGTTTCCAATTTTCTTACGGCCTGATGGGAGATCAACCAAGTCTCAGACTAAATTTTTCTACATGGACCCTAACTCTTCTCCATTGTCTTAATCCATTCCTCTTTAACAGATTTAGGCTCAAGTTCATACTCACTATGTGAGCTTCATGTGGTCCATGTTCATGCAACTCTTCGATTTCAAATCGTTGGCGTGAAACATATTTTTTAATAGTCCGTCGAAGGGAACTTTCAACGGATCGAGCTGTGGCACGAAGAAGACAAACTCTTGAACGGATTGATTCGTCTGCGTCGTCAACTCGAGATATTCTCCATTTAGAAGAAGTTTGTTTTCTATCTTGTCTTATTTAGGAAATTTATTCTCTATGAATGTCACATCTCTACTTTTGATTTTCATTACCATACCATTTTTTCTTTCACCTATGAATACATCGTCTTTAGAGGTCTCACAATGTTTTATAAAGATACATTTCTGTCCTCTTGGACCCAACTTCCCATACTTATGGGAATTGTTTAAAACATAGGCTGCGCAACTTCAAAGGCACAAATAACTAAGGTTAGGCTTTCGACTTGTACAAAAGTTTGTAAGAAATGGTAGGTACATATTTCGATAGTGCATCTCCCCAATACGAAATCAAAAGATTATCTTGTGCCATTATGAATCGAACCATATAAAATAAGATACGATTATGTCTTTCTGCAACACCATTTTGTTGCATAGTTCTTGATACTGTTAATTGCCTAATTATACCTTTTTCATCACATAATTTTTTGAAGAAGTCAGATAGATATTCACAACCACAGTCGGTTCACAAGGGTTTAATCTTACGATCCACTTGATTGTCTGTCATGTTCATTAATCGTACAAAACAATTCAAAACTTCGGACTTATAAGAAATCAAGTATACAACACCGTAGCGTGAATAATCATTTATAAAGGTGATGAAGTAAGAAAAATAATGTTGTGTGTGAACAACATTCATCGGACCACATATGTCCGAATAATTAATTATAATGGGTACTCGACGTGTTTTTCCTTCCCAAATAGTGTTCTTATTTTCTTGCCAGCTAGACATTCCTCACAAGTTAGAAGATCAACTTTTGCGAGAGACCCCAAGAGATCTTTTCTAGCAAGTCTATTCATTCGATCTTGATCAATATGTCCGAGTCTAGTATGTCAAATGTTGGCACTTTCATTCATATCAACAGGTGATATAAAAAAAATAACTATCAGCAACAAATGCTATATTTAAAACATAGAATCCATTATTGAAAAAACTATTACATAGAAGAACATTGTCAAGACATATTATCATTTATTTCCTTTGAAAACTTAATACATAACCAAGCTTGTCTAATGCTGACACAGAAAGTAAATCTCGTCTAAAAGTTAGAGCATATAGAACATCGTGAAGATAAATAATTTGGTCATTGCGAAGTTCTAACTTGCACGCTCCAATGTTTTTAACTTCAACTCCATTGTTGCCAATGTAAATTCATTTGCTCTCCGCACTTATTGGACGAAATTCTACGAAGACCCCGCGATCCCTTGCTACATGGTCGGTGGCTCCTGAATCTGTAATTCACGAAGGATGCGTTTCAACAATTAAGGCACAACTAGACACATAAACAAAATAATCATGATTAGGACGAACATTCTTAGGCTCAGTGGAATCACGAGTGAAGTGACCATGTTTGCTACAATTGTAGCATTTTACTTTACTTATGTCTTCCACGTTTGCGCTGATGGTCTTGGACTTTCTTTTGTTCAGCATCTCGATTCCTTTTATTTGGTTGCAACTTATGTGATCTTTTTCTCTTCAATTGGGAACATGCTCTTTGTTCACCATTTTTAGCAACTAATACTTCAAGTGATTGATTCATGATTTGAAGGGTCTCATCCTTCAATTCAATGTGGCGAGCAACTTGGTCAAAAGTTTTGACACTTTCGTTATACATCAAGTTACAACGCATGTGTTCCCAACTTTTAGGAAGAGAGCGGATCAGAGTCTGCACCTAATGCTCGTCATCAAGCACTTGTCCCGCATTCTTCAGCTCATGGATCATGTTAGACATTTCCTATATATGCTCCCTCATCGTATGATTTGATCGCTTCCGATAAGAGTCAAATTTAACTGTGAGCATCCGGCGCTTGGTAGTCGTGGTGACCCCATACTTATTGCGGAACTCTGTCCACATTTTGAATGTTGTCTTATAAACTTCAAATTTGCAAAAGAGGAAATTGTTCATCGTGCTCAGCAGCGTAATGCAAACAATGCGATTTTTTTATCTAGGTGTAAAGGCGTTGGACATTATTTCCACATGCAGGTTCATTGACAACATGGTTAATGATCTCCAAAACCTCTTGTTCTTCTAAGAGATATTGGACCTTGCGATGTCAAATATCATAATTATCGTCATTAAGACTTACATTCTTATTTAGGTTACCAATTATTATTTTGGAAGCCATCGTCTAGTTTGGTCACAGAAATAAGCGAAATTAGTGTTATGCATGTTATAATTTGTCCATAAAAAGCATAAATAATCAAATAACAATACTCATGAAGTAGTGACATCGAGAGGTTATTATACTCCCACTCATCTCCCACTATCTCCAATAAATAATATCATTCATTATTTTAACAATGCGACAAAATTATTATAAATGTTTGAATTTTAAATTAACACATAATTCAAAGTTTTTTATTATATACATTTTGAATCAACTTTTAATTAAAATCATTGAAATTCATTTCGTGTGGTGCACCAAATTATTTTTGATATGACTAGGACAATCAGGACTAGTGCAACGGGGCTCTTTTGGGTGCCAATTAAATAACCGCGCACTATCCTTCGTCTCGACATCGCATCAGAAAAAAATTGTGCTACCACTGTCACACATCAACCCTGGCCAATTCCTCGGAACATTTTTAGACATGCATTTCGGGGCACGCACTACTCAACAGAAAGATATTGGTTATTGTGACAATATTTGAATCTCAACGTGCCTTACTCCTACAAAAGAACTACCTATATTTCAGGTATTCTTTAATTACATATAGTTTATATAATTAGACAAACTGATTATTTTTTATTATATGCTTGCATGTAACATTGATTTCAGCACATACTTAAAAATAATATTGCCATGTTAATTGATTCTCACAAAAGGAATTAAATTAATTTATTTAATTTCAAATCAATTTGAAATTCTAAGCAAGTTAGCATCCTTAACAAAATTGGACATACCAATTTTAAATTCAAATTCATAATTTTAACACGTAGTCAAAATTTTAGGAAGACAATTATTTGCAATAAATTTTGCACATATCAAATTTGATTTCGAATTCATATTTTAAATTATTCAAAATCCCTTTCATAATTGAATTTAGATCATAACAATAAACATTATGACATAAATAAATGGAAATGTTTATTTCATGCATGATAATACATTTATTAGGCAATATTTGTTATTGACATGCAAATCTAATTATTTATTACACTAAATCAATAAATGATTTTCTTTTCTTAACATTTAATTGCATGCAATATTTCAGAAAAAAATCTCTATTCCGAAATTTTAAAACGAACATTTTCTATTTTCTAATTATTTTAATATTTTGGAAAAAATAAAAAAGAAAAACTATTTATTGGGTCTCTCAGGTGGCCCATCTACCAATGCACATGAATATAAATCTTTGCACTCAAAACTGGGCCTTCCAACGGGTTATGTGCATGCTGGAACAACTTTCTTTTTCTTTTTTTGCTGCAACACAAGCTTAAACAAATTCAAAAATTTTGTCAAAAATATTAAAATAAATAAAAAAATATATTATGGTCTAGGTTCATGTATAATATATTTGTAATGACAAAGACCACTTTGTCTCTCAGTTGTGGTCATACAATCGAAATGCACAAATTCCAAAAAAATAATAAATATTATTTTTTTCGGCGCAATCATGAGTTTGAGAAAAAACTAAAAAGCTCTAATACCAATGTTGGATTTATAACATATATAAATAATAAAGATTGCTGAATACTTCTTGCAGCAAAAGCGGATCGTCGGAAATTTTTTACGAACACTTAAAGAACGCACTTGTACCTCGAGATCAGAGACCGAACCTCGGGGGAATAAAATACTTTGTCACAGCACAAGTACTTCTGGATGAACTTACACAAAAGCACACAAAAATATACCTTGAACTATTGATATTAGTCCCTTTTATAGGTGAGGGAGAGTTGAGCGAGGAGGCATATCACTCGCGTCATTAATGTTGATTGTGCATATCATGTATTATTAATACTGATTGTGCGATTTGCGTGATTGCACATATCACGCGCCATTGATGCTGATTGCACATCACGCAATATGCAGATTGCACATATGACACACGCACAATTGCACGTCTTCAGGGAGGGACAATGAGTGGCTGCAGGTGGGTCACGCACATGACCCAACAAATGCCCAACGTGGGCATTTCCCAACACTTCAAAATCCAAACCTTTTGTCATCCTCTCAAATTCGATAAAAATCTATTCAGAATCACAGAATCACATTAGCAAAAACATGAAGCAGTATCCTTGAGATTTTCTTTCCTTCGAGGGCAGCAAATTCCAGAACCAAATCGATATTGGAATACAGGAAAAGATCAAGTGAATTAGGAAAGAAATCATTCATGTGCCGCAATTGGAATATGAATTTTTGCCAAATGATTCGTGAAAAAAAATGGACTAAACCGAACCAAAACGAATCAAGTAGGAATGAGCAGAGCGATTTGCCTCCTTGTGAAACTCGAAACAAAACACACTTCAAATTTGAGTGTACAAAGGTCACTTGGACAAATCCACGTACAGGATGAAATCTTTCTACGACTTCCTCCAATTAGATCCGAGCCAATTCATCAGTGATATGAATCGAGTAAGAAGTCGCTGAACAAATGACACGTTCTACCGAGTGCTTTTAAAGGTTGTATTTGGAACTGAGATTTTGAATTCCCATTAGTTATTGAGAATAAATTAATTTGATAAAAAAATTTATGTTGGTATTTGGATGAAAATATAATGATGAGAATTTAAAAAATTGATTTAATAGATAAGTTTTAATGGGTGTTTGGATAAAAAATAAGAATTAAGAATATAATTTATTATTTTATGAGATATATAATTATAGTAAATAAAATATTACACATATTTATTTATTTAAAATAATAATTACTATTACATAAAAAATATTATATGTAATTATTATAATTTACATAAATATTAGTATCCAAATACAATATATTTTTTCTAAAAATAAATGAAAATTTTAATTAATAAAATTCTATTATATTAAATATAATGAATTTGATTTAATTCATATTATAATACAATAAATGTAATTATAATGTTTTTAAGTTAATTAATATAAATTTTTTATAATTATATTATATTATATTACAATACTAAGCAAAATATTTTAACTAATTAATAAAATATTTTAAACTATTAGAACTAACATTTGAAGTTAAAGTTTAGTGGGGCGGAGCTAGGAGGTTCACATTTTAATTAAATTATCTAATACAAAATTATTTATCTTCACACCATTAGTTAAAGTTTTTTTCTCCATCGTCCAATTCATGCAGTGGTAAAAGTTAGGTGCACGGACCACAATTTGAATTCTCGACCTTTTAAAGTCGGACTAATTAGTTAAAGTTTATAGAAGTAAAAAATTAAGAGAGAGAAAGAAAATAATTATTTGAATTGCTAAAGTCAATTCTATATCAATTGTAAAAAATATCCAAAATTTACACAATTGTCAATACTAAAATACAGTTTGAAGATCATTTAGTTAAATTTGGATCATGGAACTGAAAATAATAATAATAAATAATTATGAATTGTATGGTTGTATGATTGCTATCTTTTTTCTCATGTACGAATTGTATCATTGCTCATATGTTGAATATGCGAAACAATTCATAAGAAAAATGAATCCACATTCATTTTTTTATGTTTTCAATAAAAAAAAAGTGATGGAAAGTAATTAACATTTATAAGTTAAGGTTAAAAAGCATAGGACGAATATACCCCCGCCTTCGTCAAATATGTTCCGAGCTGCCATCGAAAGGTTCGAAACGAGGTGTTGAACCCCTCTTCTTCGTCCCAATACTGGAAACAACGAGACCCTAATCGCGGAGAGCGATGGCGATCGCGAGGACTGGCGTCTACGTCGACGACTATTTGGAGTGTGCGTGATCGAGATCCGAACAATTTCTTCTCCTTTTTATATTTTGTTTGATCAAATTTCTTTGCCCTAAAAAAAGGGAGTTCTTGTGTGTTAACTCTTTCTGGCTGCAACAATCATAAATTCATGGAAATTTAGATGTAATCCAGCTTAAAATTTTAACTTCCATAATTTTGGATATGAGAGTTGTAATTCATGGAAAGCTACAGAATGATTCCAGAGCAAAAAATTCCATTATTTAGATGATTTATTTGGCAGGGATTTCACGATACTAGATTTCTGACATTTATTGTGGTACTTTGATCACTCCGTCTATGTTTTATAGCCGATCCCAAGCCCGGATAAAGAGAAGGGTCAGCGTGAACATGGATCCATGTAACTGACCCCACCTAGTGGGATAAGGTTTTGTTGTTGTTGTATTGTGGTACTTTGATGTACCATGAAATTTTCTGAGCTGTACTGTTTTTTTGTACTGTGATATGATGCAGATTGAAAGTCATGTCAAACAACTTGATGAAGATTTGAACCAGTTTGCTGAAGACTTAAAGCAAGGTTGGCTAATTTTGCCTACTTCCATCGCTTAGCATTTGTAATGGTTCCCAAAGTTATGATTTCTATATAGTAAAAATCTTAATCTTTAAAGCATACCATATTAAGGACTTAAAAACTTTGCAAATGGTATAACTACATTTTTGCTGAGGCAATTTTATATCCATCTCTGAATCTGCCATTTTATATTCACTAAACTTTTTTCTGCTATGTTGAGGCAATTTTTTGTATGAAACATATTATAAGCATATTATGAGTTATGGGTCAAACTCGTTGAGGCATTTAATTTCAAATTTGGAGCTCATCATGCAAGCCAAAGTGACAAGAATATCTGATTCCTTTATGGTAAGTAGAGCCTTAAAATAGGTTAATTATCTGATTGGTGGTGCAGAAGGAAAAATACTACTGGACGAACCAGCTATTCTTCCTTCATTACCACTAGTCAGCAGGGAGGAGAAGCGGAAGGGAGGGTATATAACACCTCAGTCAAAGCGCTTCAGAGAAATAGAGTGGGATGATGATATTGATGTAGATCTTATGCCTCCTCCAGGCAGCCATAAGAAAAATGTTCCTGCATCTGTTGATGCAGATCAACCTATCGACCCCAATGAGCCAACATACTGCGTTTGTCATAAGGTTTATTCTCAAACATGTTATGTATGTTGGTCAGATTACTAATCTTGGTTTATTCCCAACATACTTATCATTCCCGTTTCAGGTGTCCTTTGGTGATATGATTGCGTGTGATAATGAGAATGTGAGTTCAGCCTCTATTGGCGTTGTTAATTACTTTTCCTCTTTTTGAGAATCTCTATGTTTTGAAAGTGAAGCTAGTTCCTGTTCTAATCTGTTTCCTCTCGGCTTTGTTTTTCTTTTTTTTTCCTATCCCGATTTTCTCTCTCCCATATGTTGCCTTAGACTTCAGTTCATGGTTCTTTGTCCACATTCTATGCCTTAAATGATGGAATTCCTCATGCTACAACTTCTGGTCCTTTGCCTTACATGATGGAATTCCATTATTTAGGTGATTTATTTGGCAGGGATCTCACGATACTAGATTTCTGACACTTATTGTGGTACTTTAATGTATCATGAAATTTTCTGAGCTGCACTGTTTTTTTGTACTGTGATATTATGCAGATTGAAAGTCATGTCAAACGACTTGATGAAGATTTGAACCAGTTTGCTGAAGACTTAAAGCAAGGTTGGCTAATTTTGCTTGGTTCCATCGCTTAGCATTTGTAATGGTTCCCAAAGTTATGATTTCTAATCTTTTAAAGCATACCATATTAAGGACTTAAAAACTTTGCAAATGATATAACTCCGTTTTTACTGAGGCAATTTTATATCCATCTCTGTATCTGCCTTTTTTATATCCACTTAAGTTTTTTCTGCTATGTTGAGGCATTTTTTTGTATGAAACATATTATAAGCATATTATGAGTCATGGATCAAACTCGTTGAGGCATTTAATTTCAAATTTGGAGCTCATCATGCAAGCCAAAGTGACAAGAATATCTGATTCTTTTATGGTAAGTCAAGCCTTAAAATAGGTTAATTATCTGATTGGTGGTGCAGAAGGAAAAATTTTACCAGAAGAACTGGCTATTCTTCCTTCACTACCATTAGTCAGCAGGGAGGAGAAGCGGAAGGGAGGGTATATAACACCTCAGTCAAAGCCCTTCGGAGAAAGAGAGTGGGATCGCGAGCGTGATATTGATGTAGATCTTATGCCTCCTCCAGGAAGCCATAAAAAAGATGTCCCTGCATCTGTTGATGCGGATCAACCTATTGACCCCAGTGAGCCAACATACTGCGTTTGTCATCAGGTTTATTCTCAAACATGTTATGTATGATGGTCTGATTACTAATCTTGGTTTATTCCCAACATACTTATCATTCCCATTTCAGGTGTCCTTTGGTGATATGATTGCGTGTGATAATGAGAATGTGAGTTCAGCCTCTATTGGCTTTGTTAGTTACTTTTCCTCTTTTTGAGAATCTCTATGTTTTGTAAGTGAAGCTAGTTCCTGTTCTAATCTGTTTCCTCTCGGCTTTGTTTTTTCATTTTTTTTTCCTATCCTGATTTTCTTTCTCTCCCATATGTTGCCTTAGACTTCAGTTCATGGTTCTTTGCCCACATTCTATGCCTTCATGATGGAATTCCTCATGCTACAACTTCTGGTCCGTCGCCTTGAAGATTCTGTTGGTTCTCTTATTTGTTCAATTTTCTTTTGATGAAAGCGTACAGTCAGACTTAGACTTAATCAAATTGTATTTATTTTATTATTCGTTGGAGTGTTTAATTATGGTTCTCCAATTCACTCTGGTTTTCCAATTCCCATCTTTGAGATTAGAAACAGAACCCTCTGTTTGAACAGTTCATCTTGCTTGTGATTGCGTTTTATTCTAATCATCAAGCTAACTCTGATCTTTCTTATTGTCAGTGTGATGGCGGTGAATGGTTTCATTATGCCTGTGTTGGGCTCACTCCAGAGACGAGATTCAAAGGGAAATGGTTTTGTCCAACTTGCAGGAATCAACAGCAATAGCTGAACCTTAGGTCATGTCATTTGCTATTCCAAAATATATCTTCAGAATGTTCCTGTATATTTGCTAGGCCGAAGATGCTCAAGGCAACTTGGTGAAGGCCTTGCAATTAATCAACGCATCAAAGCTCCCTTGGCTACCCAGTTCTTTTTACTGTTCTTATGATGAGTGTATCCCCACACCTTTTTCTTGGTTCAAAATGATGACATCTTTTGAGTTCACTGAGATGATGATGTTCCAATTGCATCAGTTGCTTGATGTTTTCCGGCGTTGTCGGCCATGTCAGGAAGATTCTTCAAGAATTTCACACTCAGCTTGTTGAACAGCATGCACCCAGTCAGAATGTGGAATTTTTGGTATTCATAGTTACATGCTGACATAGCTACTTTTTTTATGAGTGACAAAACTTGACCAATAATGCAAGGTCTAGAAAATCAAAAGCAACTTTATTAATAATATATATTGGCTCGTAGAGGCCTTCTATACTTCTTTTTTTATTTCCATATCAGATGTTGTGTTGTTTATTTTAAATTGTTGTAATGTTACGTCATCTTGAATTTAATTTCATTTGTAATAGACCGGTTAAATTTGTAGCGTCAGGGGAAAAAAAACAAAGAAGCACATGAACAAGTTTCCTAGTCATGAATGATTACTACTAATGCACATATGATATTCACTGCTCAAATCTAATAGATATGATTCATCTCCTAATACCAGAAAAAAAAAGGGAGATGGATATTTACTTAAAATTTGTTAGTAATCTTAGTTACAAAATCAGTAAAAATGTATCTGGCAATTTTTTTTTTTTTACGTCTGGAGGTAGCTGAAAAATCGATCCTTCTCTAACATCACATGCCCTATCTTATAATCCATCAACGAAGGTGGATTTAAGGATGCACAAGAAATAAACAACGGTAAACCCTAAATCGAGAGTTGGTAGATTTTGAGGGCATCTCGTTGTAACGAGGATCACAAAATCTTATAATAAATATTCTTCACTATGTAGCTCTAGATACATGTCGATCGGCAAGACAAATGCCGTGCTGGTAAAAAAAAAAAACTCAACACAGTGCATGCCAAAAAGAAACTTTGAAACTTAATGCGCTGCAAAAGATAAAATGTTTTCCTAGAAAAAAGACCCCAGTATACAATCTAACAGAAAGCCTCTTCTGCATTGTTTGACAGTAGTGATAATCCGCACTGCGAAAAGTGAATCTCGTTATGCAGGTTGTGTTTTCATATGTTTTTTAAGAAGAATTGAGTTCTCGTATCTGTGTTCTCAAGATAAAAAATAAGTTCTTCAATGGTAAAGGAGCTTCGAAATCCTGCTCTTGCTTTCATTACTGTAAGAAGTTGCAACATTTTCTTCTTTGCACGTATGCCAACAGATACGTGCAAACGGATCCTTCTTTTCGCAGCGGTAGTGAACATTTTTGGTGGATGAGATCTTGTACTTCCTTCTTGACATAATTATAGTAACGATCTCCTTGTCGATGAGATCTCTTATCTTCTTCCTCTTTCATATCTGGCTCTCGATGAACTATCCTATATTTTGGACTTTTGTCTTGTCCATGCGCCTGCCAACCATATTGATATCCTTGTCTTGGCCTTTTTTTTAAGGGCAAAAGAGAGCCTTCTTTTTTTACTCTTTGTTGATACTTCAATTATTTGTTTAACTATTTTTTATTAGCAAATAAATTTTCTAATTTTAACAAATTTAGGTGTATCCCATAGTTTTAGGTGTATCAACAATCCCTCTATTATCATCTTGAAGATGATCATAACTTTGTCTGTCTTAATGTATCACTTATTTAGTATTTTCCATCAATATTTCATAAATATTGCCCCTGCAAGTAAGATTATATACACGTCTATTAGTAGCTATAATTTTTATTATTTAGTTCTCTAACTCCACCTATCATACTAAAAATATTGAATGCTTCACTGTCAATCAAGTAAGTATAGTTCCAAACTCCAATACATCTTAATCTCATATTGTGCACCAACAAAATCTTTTGGTTCCTTCAATTATGAGTGCAACTCATCACCATTGAAGCATATCTCAATTTTTATTTCTATATATTTAAAAAAATTCTAGGAGTTTCACCCAACATACAATTCAAGACGAAAGTTGGTTTAGTCAAATTGAATGATGAGTTGAGATTTTAGCTCAGTGGCCAATTATGCATATAAATCTTAGCATCGACATTTTTCAGCGTTGTTTTTCGAATATCAAGTGACAAAGAAAAAAAACATTCATTTATTTGAAAAGAAACAACTCCTCATGTCGAGTATGAGGATTTAGCAACTTGCACATATCAAATAGTCAAAAGTACAATGAAACTGTGAGCGATGTAAGAAGAATTGAATATTTAAGATATTGAGTTTGCTTAAGAATAATAGTTTTACGGATATTAGAACAGAAATAGTATAAATAAATCTTGACTAACGTGATGATTCTAAAAATTGATCATGAAAATAATCATGTTATCTAGTTGTACCAATATCATTGGATTGCTAAAGAACAATGTTGAATTGGATTAAATTATCACGTTAAAAGAGAACGTCCTATCCGAAAAATGATTGTAAAGTGATTTTCCTTTCTTTTCTTTTTTTCTTAAAGAACTGAAACTCTTTTCTCTCCGGCGTTTTACAAATTCTTGACAATCGTTTGCTAAATTAATAGCTACAGATCATCAAAATGGGGGAAAGTTGTGATGCTACAGCATGAACATCAACCAACTAAAGGAACCGAGGATGACAGGACTCTCTCCTCCCCAGCCTCCGAGGCAGTGATGAGAGTATCAGAAGACTCAATCCTGTTGCATCCTCTTGACTACAGATGCCATGTAGCGGCCCTGGTGCTCAGCAAGAGCGAGCTCAGCATCAATTGGCTGTCTTGTGCCGTCACCTGCATAAACTCCAGCACCATATGGAGAACCACCTCTGATGTCGCCCATGTTGAACATGCTGGAACCGAAGGTATATCCAATTGGAACAAAGAGCATTCCATGATGGGCCAGCTGGGTGATGGCTGACCAACTGCATAACAAAGCAATGAATAAGGTTAGCACAGCTGAGCTATGCAGCATTGTCATCTGTTAATTCTTCGAGTCTTCCGAAAGCTACATATCAATCATGTAATGATGCATTTATTTCAGGAGAATTTGCATGTTACTTAAATCATATAGGAAGAGAACAAAGGGAAGACAACATTTCTTGGTTTGCAAATGTTTTTTTTCTTTTAGGATGAATGCAAAATTAAATTGCAAAGTGTGCTTTTGGGCTAATTTATTTTTGTCGTTGATTTCCATAATTATCAGTCTTTTGGTGTCTCAGAAAAACCAGTTTTTGTGTCCTTATTTAACATGAAAACTACAGTTACATGTGTGGTCATCAGCATCTCCATTGTGCTCACCCTAATTCAGGTTCTGACTAATGCAATGAATAAGCAACACAATACAAATTACAGAAAGAGATCAAAGTTCTAATGAGATTGCAGATCAGTGACGACAGCATAATGATTTTCAGAGTCAGAAGGGAAAGTCTGATTCGACTGATCCTTTTATTTTAATCTGAAAATTGAGAAAGTTATGAATGTGCTTCATATCATGAAAAAATCCATAAAGAAACAGAAAAAGAAATGCCCCAACAATATTTTCCTTAATATATTTCCAGCTTGTCTATTTATATTCATCCTCAATTCTCTTTTGTCTGTAGCATCAAGACATCCTTTTTCTTCATTTCTCACAAAGATCTAAGCCAAATTGTAGAATACCCATGATTATGAAGACAATCAAATCATTAGAGACAAGATATTCCAAAGAAAATAAAGGATCCAAATCAGTCCATCTGGTGCTGAGGAAAAGATGAGCCTCCTTCTGTCATTAGTTGCTTAAACTCTCATGTGGAAGAACATGAACAGGACTCAAAGATTTATCAAACAAGCAGATAATTTTTCACAGTAACCTGGGTACAGACATCTTCACAGAAAACTACTTCACTGAGTACCTTTCGACATATCTTCCACAATATTCTTTCTGTCTTTACCATGTGATTTATTCTTCACCAATTCTCTATGCTTATGCCCTTACAAAAATATTTTTATAGAGATTCTGAGTAATGTCAGTTGATTTCTTGAATATAATAAATGATTTCTTAAAGTCCTACTAGTGAACTACTTGCAAAGCAGCAAAACTTTGACATCAATGCAGGCTCAAGGAATATTTCCTTGCATATGTGTTATATAGAATCATAGATAACTGAGCAACGTAACTTATTTTCTTTTTTTTTTTCTATAAATACAACAACAACAAAGTCTTATCCTATTAGGTGGAGTCGGGATCATACGACGTCGTTGATCCATGTTCATGAGATTCGACAGGGTTTTACGCTGACTGTCGTGGTCTAACACAATCCTCCTCCTTTATCAGGACTTGAGACCGGCTATAAAACATTTTTTTTCTATAGATAAAAAATATATATGTATGACTTAATTTATTATTCATGATGGTCCTCTTTTATTTAGCATAGGCTTTCTCATGTAAAATATCAGTCACAAAGTTTTTAGTAAAAAAAAAAGAAAGGGTATCAGTAAAGAGATGTTATGATATTTAGCTATTAGCAGAACACTATTCATGGGGGAGAAAGGAGCAAACATGAATACATGATCAATTTCTAATGAGGATAAACAGCATTTAGATAGAAAGAGATTCTTACGCTGTGGTTTCTTGTCCTCCTCCTTGAGTGTCTGTGCTCACAAATAACCTGGCAGGCTTCCCGGCAAGCTTCTGCTCTGCCACAGCACCCCAGTCGAATCGAAGAAGGCCTTCATCTGCGCCGCCACGCTGCCGAACCTCGTCGGAAAGCCAAACAGTATCCCGTTGGCCTCGATCAGCTCTCCGGCCGATGCCATAGGAATCTCCGGGTCCTTCGCCGGGGCTTTCATCGTCTCCAGGACTTCTTCGGGGAGCGTCTCGGGCACACGGAACAGGAGCCCCTCCATGCCATCGACGCCGTCCACCCCCGCCTTCATTCGCCTGGCGAGGCTCTCTGATGGGAAAATTCGTGAACAAGGAGAGAAGATCGCAGAGAGATTGCAGAAAAATAGGGGAGACACACGAATTTACCCAGGTTCACCCTTGAGATGAGGGCTACGTCCTGTAAAAAGGTTCCACTATATCGTTTAGGTTTACAGCCGCCACCCAGATTACATCAGAAATTAGGCTATTAATAGCCTCTCCAAACCGGGTTTAAAACCCAAACAAACAGAGAAAAAATCTAATCCGAACCACCAAGCGGGACCGCCGTCGAGGGGCGGGGCCCCCCGAACCCCCCCTTTCGTTCGTACGTTAGCAGCACTGCTAATTGGGTAATACTTAGATTTTTCTAAGCTCACGTGGACGAATCTGGTGTGAGAAATAAGGGGTCCTAAAGTATTCACCAACTCTAATATTCTCCTACTTGGTGGATACTTCACACCAATGAGAGTCTTGTCAGCAACATTCTTCTTCAATCCGATAGCAGTAGAGCACCACTCGAACTTTGCACCTGTAACTGCTTTAGTTAGAAAATTAGAACTATTCTCTGTTGTATCAACATTTTCAAACTGAACATCTTTCTTTTCCACCTTTTCTCGAATGAAATGGTATTGGATGTCAATATGCTTTGTACGTGAGTGAAATGCAGGATTCTTAGCTAACTGAATAGCACCTTGATTATCACATCTCACCTCTATGGCAACTTGCTCAAATACGAGCTTCAAGCACAACCGTCGTAGTCATATGGCATCTTTGCAACATGAGTAAAAGCCATATATTCAGCTTCTGTAGAAGAAAGTGCTACCACACTTTGTCTCTTGCTCATCCAACTTAGTGCAGCCCCAAATAATGTAAAAACATATCCGCTAGTGGACCGTCTACTATCAATGTCTCCACCCCAATCAGCATTTACATGGCCTACAATATCAAGCCTCTTTCCTTTTCGTGCACCTTCAAAGCACAAAGTAAAATTTGAAGTTCCACGAAGGTACCTGAAAACTCTCTTGATAGCATTCCAATATTCCCTGCCTGGGTTAGACATATACCGACTCAAGACTCTCACTGCTTGGGCTATATCTGGTCGCGTGCACACCATGGCATACATTAAGCTGCCCACTGCACTTGCATATGGCACACGGTCCATCTCTTCGGCTTCTTCATCCATCTTCGGGCATTGCTCTGCAGAAAGTTTGGTTCCTAGAGACATAGGAGTACTCACTGGCTTGCAGTCCGACATGTTAAATTTCTTCAACACTTCTTTTATGTACTTCTCTTGTCCTAGCCACAACTTTCGCTTCTGACGATCCCTTCTAATCTGCATACCCAAAATAAAATTCGCTAGCCACAAGTCTTTCATCTCAAACTTCTTGCCAACAAACTCTTCACTGAATTCACCATCTTCATACTGTTTCCAATCAGCAACATGTCATCCACATACAGTGTAAGAATGACAAACTGATCTCCAACTCTCTTCACATAAACACAATGATCCGAATCTGAACGTACAAACTTGAGTTCGAGCATGTACGTATCAAACTTCTGGTACCACATCCTTGGCGACTGTTTCAATCCATACAGAGACTTCTTCAATTTACACACCAGCTTCTCTTTACCTTGGACCTCAAAACCTTCTGATTGTCTCATATATATCTCTTCCTCCAAGTCTCAATGAAGGAACACCGTCTTCACATCCATCTGCTCTACCTCAAGATTATATGCTGCTGCCAGAGATAGAACAAGTCTGATTGAAGTCATTTTCGCCACGGAAGAAAAAAATCTCATCATAGTCGACTCCCTCAACCTGAGAGTACCCTTTAGCTACCAGCCTCGCCTTGTACTTCTTTACAGACCCATCCGGTTTCAGCTTTCGCTTGAACATCCATTTGCAACCAATTGCCTTTCTATCCTTAGGCAATTTACACAAGCTCCATGTTTCATTCTTATCCAGTGACTGCATCTCATCTGCCATAGCAAACTCCCACTGATTTGCATCATTCATAGACCTTGCATCTTTTACAGAACTAGATTCTTCTCCAATGATGCTCAAAGCATGAAACGAACTCAGAGCACTAAGAGAATATCTAAGAGGTGCTCTTCTTTCTCGTGTCGATTTCCTGAGAACTGGTATGATAGTACTAATATCTGGGTCTTCATCTGAATCTGCATTTTCAACTTCATTAACCGAGTCCTCTTGATCCGGTTCTGGAGCAGATTCAACTGAAGTATCTTGTGCAACCACCTCTGAAGTTTCAGAATCAGAATCTTCTTCAAGCACTATCACTTTCTTAGGTTCATCACCTTTTTGAACTTCAACTTGGGAACATGATTCACGAAAAATAACATCCCTGCTGTAGACAATAGTCCTTGACTTTGGATTCCACAGTTTATAGCCCTTGACCCCTTCCTTGTATCCGACAAATATGTTCTTTTCAGACTTACTGTCAAGCTTACCCCGCTTTTTCTTGGGTATATGAACATATGCGTCACATCTGAACACCCGAACATAAGATAGATTCGACTTCTTCCCAAACATTGCCTCATAAGACGTCCGCTTCTTCATTGATGAGGTCGGTGAGCGATTCTTCAAATAGTTTGCTGACTTCTGCCCCAATTCAACCCAACTCAGCATACATCTGGCCTTCTCTATGAGTGACCGATTTAACCTTTCAGCTACTCCATTCTGTTCAGGTGTATATGGAGTTGTCTTCTGCCTTGCAATACCATTGTCCACGCAGAACTGCTCAAACTTATCTGAACAAAATTTACCTCCATTATCTGCACGAAGGACCTTGATCTTGCAGCTCAATTGGTTTTTCACCAAATCCAACTGTATCTCGAAAAATCATCTATAAAAGAAATATAGTACCTGGACCCTCCAATAGATGGAGTCAGAGTTGGTCCAAAGACATCACTATGGATCAGTTCGAGAATCTTCGTTGCTCTTGAACCTGTGTGTTGAAAACTGACTCGGTTCTATTTTCCATGGAGGCAATGTTCACAGAACCCGAAGTCCACAGAACAATCTGGAACTCCTTCTACCATCTGACTTGATGCTATGGTAGAAAGTCATTTCTCACTAATATGGCCTAATCTCTGATGCCACAACATAGATGTACTGTCTTCATCTTCTTTGGCCTCTTCAGAAATAAATCCGCAGCCCACAGATATAGTCTCTCCGAGCAACTTGTACAATGTGCCATAGCGAACCCCTCGCACAATCACAATAGACCCTCTGACCATCTTGCACGAATCCTTGTCGCAACTGAATATAACACCCGAATCTATCATTGTACCAACAGATAATAAACTCCTGCTCATAAGTGGTATATGCATCACATTTGGTAGAGTCTTCACCATGCCATCATTCATCCTCAGCTTCACCCTGCCACGTCCAATAATCTGAACCGCAGTGTCATCTTCGAGCATGACATCCCCACCATTATACTCCTCATATTCACAAAATCAGTGTCTATGAGGTGTCATGTGGTATGAAGCACCAGTATCGATGAGCCAGACATCCTTATCTGATTGTACCATACATGCAGAAGTCACATACATATCTCCTGCCTCAGCCTCCTTTTTATCCAAGGTTGACTCAGCTTCTTTCTTGTGAACCGGCTTGTTTTTGCAATCTCGCTTCAGATGGCTCCACTCTTGACATCTCCAGCATTGCACCTTCTTATCTTTACTCTTCGAATGCCCACGAGATTTGAATCTCCCTCTCTGATTTTGATTCCTTTCTGGTTGCCTTCCTCTGGCCGCCAGCGCCTCTTTATCAGAACTTGCCGATCCCTTTCTCCGTATTTCCTTTGATAACAAGGTAGCACATACACTTTCATACGAAAGTTCTTTATCCCCGCCACCAATCACGACAATCAGATTGTCCCATGAATTCGGCAGCGAACAAAGCAATGTTATTACCTTATCATCATCTTGAAACTTAACACTGATTGATACAAGTTGACTGATCACCGTGTTAAAGTTATAAAGATGAGTAGAAAATGAGTCACCCTCCTACATCCGAAGATTGTACAATTTCTTCCTCAGAAATAACTTGTTAACCAATGACTTACTTTAATATAGGAATTTCAACTTCCTCCACAGATCTCTAGCTGTAGGTTCGCTCATCACATTCATAAGAATTGAATCCGCGAGTCTGGAGGAAGCCGTATCTGAAGCCTTCGCCTTTCTATCAATCCGATCCCACTCTTCGATCGCCTTTGGATCTGCCTGACTGGAGGAAGCCGTATCTGAAGCCTTCGTCGCATCTGCAGCCGTCGCCGCCTCTTTGCCTGGTCTCTCCTTCTCGATTGCCGTCCAAAGATCTCGATCACAGAGGAGATCCTCCATCTTCATCTTTCAAAGATCAAATCGTGTTACATCAAATTTTTCTATCTCGATTCACGACCCTCCTGATATCTCGAATAAACCCTAATTCCTCGAACAATCTGTGCTCTGATACCAATTGATGGAAAAATTCGAGTACAAGAAGAGAAGATCGCAGAGAGATTGCAAAAAAATAGAGGAGACACACGAATTTATCCAGGTTCACCCTTGAGATGAGGGCTACGTTATGCAAAGAGGTTTCACTATATCGTTTAGGTTTACAACCGCCACCCAGATTACATCAGAAATTAGACTATTAATAGCCTCTCCAAACTGGGGGCGGGGCCCCCCGAACCCCCCCTTTCATTCGTACGCCAGCAGCACTGCTAATTGGGTAATACTCAGATTTCTCTAAGCTCATGTGGACGAACCCGGTGTGAGAAACAAGGGGTCCTGAAGTATTCACCAACTCTAACACTCTCGACGTGCCCATACATGGAGTAGAACATGATGGCGACCTTAAGCTTGGCATAGGCCGGAGAAGGTGGCGCATCGCCAGTGACCGCAAGTTCGATGCTCTCGTCGCTGTTGCGGGAGGGAGCGCTCCTCAGAGCAGAGGCGGCGGCGGCGGTGGCATGATGTGATGCCTTGGCCAGGGCCGCCGGCGGTCCTCACGTTTTGCTCGGAACGCAGCCTCCTGCTTTGCCCATATGTCTGCCACGCTAATCTCTCGTATAGCTGCACCAAAATCCCACTCCTTCAACAAAATTATATGCATCCGAAAGAAATCAATTTTTTGCCGAACTCTTCGTGATTTCCTTGCAATGCTTCCAAATAATTGCGCCTCGAAATATAAACAGGAGCGTTGATAAGGTAGATGAACCTCTATTTGCTTCAAAATCCAAACTTTTTGCGATCGTCTCGCAAAAGGCCACCTTTTAGAACAGATTAGATAAAAATCTATTCAGAATCACATAATCGCATTAGCAAAAAAACTGAAGCGGAATCCTTCGAGATTTCTTTCCCTCGAGAGCAGCAAATTTCGTGAACCAAATCGAGTACTGGAATACAAGAAAAAGTCGAGTGAATAAGGAAAGAGATCGTAGAAGTGCCGCAATTTGAATCTTCATATGTGACGCCACGCCTACTATTTCGGAAAATTTTCAACGGATAAAAAAAAACTCTAGTAATTTTTAAAAAAATGGACATAACATATAGATAAATTCGTCCATACGTCATACACAACAATTCATATATATCTGATAATGAACAATTAACTTCAAAATTTTAATCATCATATGCAATTATAAGAACATTACTGCAATTCAAAGAAGTGGGAATACATGCCAAAAAATAATGAATCACAAGTTCACTCTCAAAATAAAATCACGAATCAGATGTTCGTAAACTATATAATGTCAGCGTCTATCGCTTCACACAATAATTCAACATCTTCAAAATCTTTCAAAACATTCTTCGAGGAACAAATCCACATAGGAATACTCAATAAAATGCAAAGTAAAAAATACGATAATCACACATCTCACAAATGCTCGTTTTCTATCCTTTTTACATTTCTTATTTCATGTTATGCAAGCTTTGAAAAAAAAAAGCAAGAGGCATGAACATTAAAAAGCTCAGTGAGTAAAACAACTATCTCAAATATTAAAACAACGAAAGAAACGCCAACCTCTTTATTTTTGTAAATCATTCCAAATCTTTTTCAATTCTTCAAGGAAGTCCATCTAAATAATTATCATACCAAAATGAATGCCATGAGTGCACATTCACGATAACAAAATAACATCATAAAATTTGAAGAAACATCATCTAATACGAATATCCATACCATTCGTCAATCGAGTGCTTCTTCACACACCTCTTGTGTCACTATATCGCCACAGGGTGACTATTCTAATTTCATCCCTCGTGTCACTATATCATCACAGGATGTTGAACCGCTCCTCGTGTTACTATATTGACACTTGTTTCTTTTCTTTCTTTGTTCCATTCCTCGTGTCACTATATCATCACAGAATGGTTGTTCTAATTTCACCCTTCGTGTGACTATATCGACACAGAGTGTTAAACCTGCTCCTCGTGTCACTATATCGACACAGAGCAAATCGGACCCTAATCAGTCAACTCGGAGTTGGCCAAACCTCCGAGATGAAAACACCCCGCCTTATGCGGAATTTTACGTATAATGCACATGATGCATGATTGCAATTTTTAAATAGAAGTTTAGAATTAAAATCATCGTATAAACTTTCCTTTCAAAAATCAAATATTCACTTCAATTTTACAAAGATAAACTTCGACGAATTTCCAAAATTCATAATAAAATGTCATAAATTATATGATGACACACATATGAAGCATACAAATATATGAATATGCATGAATAAAATTATCACAAAAATTCATTCCACATCGAGTGGAACAATGTCATCACTCCGAAGAGTCTAGCAATTCATATAAATTGAGATAAGTTTCATCACCTAGGATTCGTCGAGTGCCCAAATTATCCTCTCCTCCGAATCCAATTAAAAGTAAACACAACCTATCACATCCATTACTTGATAAATTAATATTATAAAATTTTAATTGACAATTCACTCTTCACAACAACTCAGCGTTCTTATCATAAGCCAAGTTATATTATGAATTTGCTAAAATACTTACCGAAAAAGAAAAGAAGGCCTCGTCGTCTAGTAACTGTCTAATTAAATCTAAATAACGGAACTGTCATCTCTAATTAACAACCCCAATAAGTGAAGTTCAAATTAATTTTTAAGACAACTTCTAATTAGGACTTCCACTACATTCTAGAATTTTTCGTATGACACCAATCTTGTCCACAGTCTCCTGAACTAAGTCCACATCCGTCAATTGTCTTTCACCATCTTCATCTCAACATATGGGGGTACGACATCTCCGGCCATACAAAGTCTCGAATGGCGCCATGCGAATGGTGGATTAATAACCATTATTATATGCAAACTCGGCCAACGCTAAATGATCATCCCAACATCCACCATGATCCATCGAACTAGCTCTCAACATATCCTCCAATGTCTGTATCGTCCGCTTAGCTTGCCCATTAGTCTATGGGTGAAAAGTCGTACTAAAATGCAACTTCGTCCTTAAGGACTCATGTAACTTCTTTCAAAATCTGGATGTGAATCTAGGGTATCTATCAGAAACAATGACTTTTGGTATGCCATGTAACCGAACAATCTCATCAATGAACAATCATGCTAACTACTCAAACGAGTAAGTAATCTTAATGGGTAAGAAATGTGTTAATTTTGTCAGTCTATCCACTATCACCCACATAGCATTGACTGGCAAACCTGTCACAAAATTCATATTAATCTTTTCCCATTTCCACTCAGGTATAGGTAATGGATTCAACTTACCACAAGGAGCTTGATGTTCATCCTTAACTTGCTGACATACCAAATAATGAAATACAAACTCAGCCACATTCTCTTTCATTCCTGTCCAAAAGTAATTTTACCACAGATTTCTATACATCTTATTGCAACTTGGATATAATGAATATGCTGCATTATGACTTTTTTGCATCACTTCCTCTCTCAAGTCATATGCTCTAGGTACGAATAATCTATCTTGATACATGAGAGTCCCATCTCCCGTCCTTGCTTACATGATAATGCTTTTTACCGCGACCAACTTTAGTTGATTCAGAAGCATAAAAGTGCCTATGTCAACCTTTTGTACCTGTCGAATCCTATCTAATACCTCACATGGAGGTTGCACAATAAACCTTCATAGTCATCTACTCTCAAATGGCAAATCATCCTTGTAAGCTCCTCAACAGGAGAGATCACGCCTAAGTCTTCTAGTGTCACACCATCTCTGAACTTTCGGCTTGCGCATCAGCAATTATATTTACTTTTTCCTATATGATACTCCATTGTTAGGTCATAATCCTTAATGAACTCCATTCATCTTTGTTGTCTTTGATTAAGTTCTTTTTGTGTCTTTAGCTCTTTCAAACTTTTGTGATCAGTGAAAATCTGGACATGCTCGCCATATAGGTAATGTCTCCATATCTTCAATGCAAATACTATAACCGCCAACATTAAGTCACGAGTAGGATAATTGACTTCATGTAGTTTCAACTTTCTCGATGCATAAGCAATTACCATCCCATGCTGCATCAAAACACATCCAAATCCCTAACGTGAAGCATCACTATAAATCACAAAATTTTCTCTATTTTATGGTAAGGTCAAAATTGGTGCTGACACCAATTTATTCTTCAATTCCTGAAAGTTGCTCTCATATTTATTTGTCCAAACAAATTTGACATTCTTTCTCAGCAAGTGAGTAAGTGGTCCTGCAATGGTAGAGAAGCCATGCACAAACCTCCTATAGTAACCTGCCAATCCAAGAAAAACTACGAATTTTTCTTGCATTTCTTGGTACTTCCCACTTCACAACAACTTCTATCTTGGAAGATCAACTAACACTCCATTAGCTGATATGACATGCCACAAAAATACCACTCTATCTATCCAATATTCACATTTGGAAAACATAGCAAACAACTTGTTCAGCCTCAAGGTCTCCAACACTGCCCTCAAGTGTTGCTAATGTTCACTTTTGATAAATGAATAGATTAAAATGTCATTAATAAATACAATGACATATACATCAAGAAATTCTCGAAGTATCATATTCATCAATCCTATAAATGTTGCAGGAACATTCGTCAACTGAAATGGCATCACCAGAAACTCGTAATACCCATATCAAGTGCGAAATGCGGTCTTCTTCACATCATCATCTCTGATCCGCAACTAATGATATCTAGACCTTAGGTCAATCTTGGAGAAGATTTTTGAATCACGCAATTGATCAAATAAATCATCTATCCTCGGTAAGCGATATCGATTCTTTATGGTCACCTTATTCAGTATAGTCAATGCACATTCTCATTGAGCCATCTTTCTTCTTCACAAATAATATAGGAGTTCTCCAAGGTGACACACTGGGTCGGATAAAATCCAAATCGAGTAATTCTTGTAATTGCTTCTTCAACTCCTCAAGCTCAACAGGTGCCACTCTATATGGAAGAATGAAGATTGGTGTTGTACTTGGAATCAACTCTATTTCAAAATCCATATCTCTTTATGGTGGTAGATCAGGTAATGCCTCGAAAAAACATCAAGAAACTCCTACACAATAGGAAACTCTTCAAGTTTAGGTTGCCTCACGATTGAAATCATGAATATGAGCTAAGTAAGCATCACACCCTTCAAGTAGCATTTTTCTGACTACCATAGTGAATATCACATAAGTAGGTAGCATTCTCCTATCACTCCTAAAAATTACCTCATCACTACAAGGCAATGTCAATTTCACTTCTTTAGCAAAATATCCACCATCGTCTGTTAAGTGAAAAGCCAATCCATACCTAGAATGACATATCACGTATGTCTATAGCAATAAGATTAGTCAGAAATTCTTTATCACATATCACAAGCACATATTCCTTGTATACTTGTCTAGCAATCAAAACATCGCCTAAGGTAGGACAACAGACATATCAATGGATAGGGAAGAATGCTCCATATTCAACAAGGATCCACATGCATATGAAATAAATGAATATGATGCATTAGGGTCAAACAAGGTAGTCATATACTTCTTATTGATGAAAATTGAACTTGTAACCATCTGGTGGCTGCCTCCTCACGAGTTATAGCATAAACCCTAGGCTGTCCTCCTGTACCAACTCTCTGTCCACTGGCTGCACCGGCAATAACTTTTCCCTTATTAAGAAAACTAGTAGATGGAGTCCTCCCTGATGTACCAACCTGTCGTGGAGCAATGCGTGGTCCACCACGAGCATCAGACTAGCTGCTGGCATGGTACATTCATATTTCTTGTGTCCTTTTCTACCACAATTATAGTAAGTAACTGCTTTGCTCTCACCTGATCAACATCTACCTGCATGATGCTTACCACAAGTGGCACACAATACCACATCCCTTCTCTGATCTCTCATCTGAAAGCCCTAGTCTTGAGTCCTAAAATCAGCCCTCTAATCACCTCACCCTCCAGTCATGTTAGGTATTCCTCTAAATGATGGTGGCTGAAAGTACACATCTACTCTTCATCTTTTTGGATTGAAGCTACCTTAGCTTATTTCTTGTCGCTTTTTATTGCAATTTGTTCACATTTTTCCTTCCTCCACTTGTTCCTCAGCCTTAAGTGCCAAATTGTTTGCTTTCACATATGTCCTACATTCAGTGCAAACAATTTGAGTTTTGATCCTGTGTGCCAGCTTCTCCATGTAAATGATTTTCTTCTCCTCATCTGTGGATGCCAATTCTGGACAAAACTTACACAACTGTTCAAATTTGATAGTATAAGTTGCCACTAAATCATCCTCTTGTCTCAAATTTATAAAGTCCGTGACCTTTTTAGCATCATGTGAAACTGGGATGTAAAAACTGCAAAATTTTTGAACTCATCTCATGCCCAGGTAGGTCCATATTCTTCATATTTGTCTTCCCACCAGGACAAGGCACTCTCAGTCAGTAAGAACTCAATGCATGACATCGTCTTCTCATCATCTAAACCCATCATCTTGAACACATGTTCCAATTGTTTCAGCCATACTTCAGCCTTAGTAGGATCTTGCTCTCCTTCAAATTCAACCATACCATTCAACTTAATTTGGCGCACAAATAAATCAATGAGGCTAGGCAAGGGCTTAACATTGGGGGCAAGTGGCATAGATCCTCTAAGCTGTGTTTATGGCTCGACTCGGATCTCATCGCGAGTTCCTCCCGCATGGGAGCCAACTCCGGTCACAGATCCTCCTAAACTGTCCACTCCAACACGACCTCTTTGTTGGGTCGCGAGCGTCATGCTGCATATAATACCACAAACTTCCTTAGTGAATCTCATAAAATAGAAGAGGATCGAAAGAATCCATTCATCCATTGACGGGATCACTTGCTTCACCACTTGCGGAAAGGCCCATCCCAAATGGTAGATCACATAGAGTCACTCAATGCCAGAAAGAAGATCTCCTACTTGGGACAACTCACTGCTGCTGATGGATGGAAAAGAAGCTCTCCTGCAACTCGCTTCCGAAATGAGGAAATTGGACATGTGCTTAGAACTCCTACCCCACCAACATAAAATCATTACTTAACATCATTACAATAATATATCTACCCATCATATCTCCTGGCACGATGGTTCCTTTAAGCATTTAATATATAATTCCATTCATATCAATATCTCATTAAGTTTATTCACTAACAACAATCTTATAACATAACATAAAATAATTCAACATAATATTGTCCCCTATGTTCTAGTTCATATACATATATATATATGCACATAGCATAAATTCACAATGCAATTTCATAAAAATTTCAAATGTAATAATACATACACAAACATAACATGCAACCACCCATTCCTACCCACACTCCATGATTTGGATCTAATCTCTAAGCTCTTATACCATAACTTGTGTCACCCTACTACTTCTTTTGGCGCCACAAGGTGTGAAACCAGAAAATTGATTGTTTAAATTCGAATGCAAAATTTCAACGAAAATCAACATTTCAAAAATAAACTAACTCTGAAAATTTTCAAAAAATTTGGCATGACATATATATTTCATCATGAATAATTAACTTCAAAACTTTAATCATCACAGACAGTTATAAGGACATTACTGGCAATTCAAAAGAGTAGGAACACATGCCCAAAAATAGTGAGTCATAAGCTTACTCTCAAAACAAAATCACGAGCCAGATGCTCGTAAACCATATAACGTGAGCATCTATCGCTTCACACAATAATTCATCCTCTCCAAAATCTTTCAAAACATTCTTCGAGAAACAAATCCAATAGGAATACTCAATGAAATGCAAAGTTAGAAATATGATAATCACGCCTCTCACACATGCTCGTTTTCTAGCCAATTTACATTTGTTATTTCATGCTATGCAAGCTTTCATTCATTACCTAAAAAAAATAAGCAAGAGGAGTGAGCATTAAAAAGCTCAGTGAGTAAAACAACTATCTCAAATATTAAAACAACGAAAGAAACGCCAACCTCTATATTTTCATAAATCATTCCAAACCTTTTTCAATTCTTCAAGGAAGTCCATCGAAATAATTATCATACCAAAATGAATGCCATGAGTGCACATGCATGGTAATAAAATAACATCATAAAATTTGGGGAAACATCATCAAACACGGATATCCATACCAATCGTCAATTGAATGCTTCTTCACACACCCCTCGTGTCACTATATTGCCACAAGGTGATTGTTCTAATTTCGTCCCTCGTGTCACTATATCGCCACATGACGTTGAACCGCTCCTCGTGTCACTATATCGACATAGAGCTTATTTCTTTTCTTTCTCCATTCCATCGGGGTAAATTACGCCAAATGCCCTCCAACTTTCACGTTTGCTCAATCATGCCCTTCAACTTCACTTTGTAACAGCGATGCTCTCCATCTTTTAATTCATTTCACTTGATGCCCTCTTTACTTGGGATAGGCGGTTTCTCGATCGTCGAGCTGACATGGCACACACGTGGCGCTGACAAGACATATTTTCTTCTCTACATGCTGACTTGGAAATATTAAAAAAATAAAAATATTAATTAAAAAATAAAAAAATTGCCACCTCACGTGGGGGGTTCCCACCCGTCCAACCTCGCCAGCGCGGGACGCCGACGAGGAGGCAGCGACGGGAGAAGGGGGGCCTCGACACCCCTCTGCGACCTCGTCGACGATAGCCACAGAGGGGGGCGATGTCCCCCCCTTCTCGCGTGCCGACAGGCGGGAGAAGGGGGGCCTCGACCCCCTTTGCAACCTCGCCGGGGGTCGACGCTCCCCTTCTCCCACCCATCGATGCACGAGAAGAGGGGGGGCTCGCCCCCCTCTGCGATTGTCATCGGTGACAATCGCAGAGGGGGGTCGAGCCCCCCTTCTCCCGCCCGTCGGCGCGCGAGAAGAGGGGGGGAGCCTCGACCCCCCCTCTGCGACCTTGTCGGTCATCGGCAAGGTCACAGAGGGAGGTCGAGCCCCCCCCCTTCTATCGCGCGCCGGCGAGGAGAAGAGGGGGGTCGAGGCCCCCCTTCTCCCGCCATTGCCTCCTCGCCGACATCCCGCGCACGATGCCGGCGAGGTTGAAGCAGTGAGGTGGCATTTTTTATTTTTTAATTAATATTTTTATTTTTTTTAATATTACTGCATCAGCATGTAGAGAAGAAAATATGTCCTGTCAGTGCCACGTGTGTGCCACGTCAGCTCGACGACCGGGAAACTGCCTACCCTAGGTAAAGAGGGCATCATGTGAAATGAATTAAAAGATGGAGGGCATCGCTGTTACAAAGTGAAGTTGGAGGGCATGACTGAGCAAACTTGAAAGTTGGAGGGCATTCGGTGTAATTTACCCCAATTCCATCCCTCGTGTAATTATATCGTCACATGATGATTATTCTAATTTCACCCTTCATGTCACTATATCGACATAGGCTGTTGAACATGCTCCTCGTGTCACTATATCGACACAGAGCAAATCGGACCCCAATAGGTCTACACGGAGTTAGCCAAACCTCCGAGATGAAAACACTCTGCCTTATGCGGATTTTTACATATAATGCACATGATGCAAGAATGTAATTTTCAAATAGAAGTTTAAGATTGAAACCATCATATAAACTTTCCTTTCAAAAATAAAATATTCACTTCAATTTCACAAAGATAAACTTCGACGGAGTTCCAAAATTCATAATAAAATGTCATAAGTCATATGATGACACATATACGAAGCATACAAATGTATGAATATGCATGAAGGAAATTATCATGAAAATTCATTCCATATCGGGTGGAACAATGTCATCACTCCGAAGAGTCTAGCAATTCATATCAATTGAGATAAGTTCCCTCACCTAGGATTCGTCGAGTGCCCAAATTATCCCCTCGTTCGAATCCAATCAAAAGTAAACACAATCACATCCATTACTTGATAAATTAATATTATAAAAATTTAATTGATAATTCACTCTTGACAACAACACAATGTTCTTATCATAAGCCAAGTCATATTATGAATTTGCTAAAATACTTATCGAGAAGGAAAAGAAGACCTCGTCGTCTAGTAACCATCTAATCAAATCTAAACAACCGAAACGTCGTCTCCGATTAACAACCCCTATAAGCGAAGTTCAAATCAAATTTTAAGACAACTTTTAATTAGGACTTTCACTACATTCTAAAAATGTACTTCTAGTTATCCGAGCATTCATACGACAACCACTATAGCCACCGCTCTCAAAATCACCGTCGCACCCGCCAAAATGTCAAAAAAGTCGTCGAACGTCTTCTTCCTCAAAAATAAAATAAAGTTACTTTAAATTTGTCCACATAGCTGAAATTAAATCACATGCACATTCTTATTCGCTTACCTACCATAATACGAGAACGAGTCGTCGAAAAGGTCGTCGGAGAACGATTGGAATCCGAAACCTACGAACCTAAAAAAGATTAGTGATTAATTATTATACGGACAACAATCTGATTTTTTTGCCTCATGTGTGCACCTACCAGAACGTTAATATGAGTTTGGCCAGAGTTCCCCGTTGGTTCGCCGGAAAGGTCGTTGGAAAAGTTCGTCGGAAATCCCCAATTTCGCTCTCCTACGTGATTTGGAACAAAGACATGATTAAAACCCCTCAAAATGATCCCAATCGACCTGAGAATGATGTACAACTCACCAGGAGAAGGATCGATCGAATTGGAGCCAAAATCATCGTTGGAATCGTCATCGGTGAAATTTTTGTCTCCTCGTGTTCTAAGCTCGTTGCGTCGTGCATAGTGGACCGATCATCTCCTAACCCATGTCAAAATATTTGTCTCATCGTCCTCTTTTCAAAGATACCTCACACGTGAAAAATGGTGGCCAGACGGAGGAGAAATGATAGCCAAAACGGGCGGCGACTGGAGCACTTGCCAAATTATTCATGAAAAAAAATGGACTGAACGAAACCAAAACTAATTAGGTAGGACTGAGCAGAGCAATTTGCCTCCTTGTAAATTCGAAACAAATTCACTTCAAATTTGAATGCACAAAAGTCACTTGGACAAATCCACGTACAGGATGAAATCTTTCTACAGCTTCCTCCAATGCGATCTAAGTCGATTCGTTTGTCGAATTTGAAGTTTGATGCAATATATATCAATGATGATGTGAATCGAGTAAGAAGTCGCTGAACAAATGGCACGTGCTATCGAGTAATTCTGAAGGCGAACGGTCTGAGAGCGGATCCATTACATTGCATTGTGGTTTGCTCTACGAGAGCATCTGCGAACTCCAATGCTGATGCTCCTGATGTTCAAATGCACTAATTCAATAAATAAGCACTATTTCACATAATTCTTTGAAATTATCTGTGGACAAAAAGATATTGTGCTTGAATAGAAGAAAATAAGATAGAAGTTCATGGTGGAGGGAATAATAATTAATTACTCTTTAGGATGGTTAAATTATCATAATATTTTGGGTTAATTCTTTAAAACTTCCTTCAATTTTTCGTGTCTAACCCTAATGTATAAATTTACTATAGAGCACTCATAACTATAATGAGATTTTCACTTTAGGCTGTTTATTTTTTTTATTTTTTTACTTTTTTCTATTTATTAAATGACTCAACCGTCCTCCCCTCTCTTTTAATATTTAAAAAGATTATAATAATAAATAATAAAAAATATTAAAAAAGAGGGGGTATTGCCCTCCTCCTCTCCTTCCATCAGCCTCACTGGGCATTGGCAAAAGACCCCCTCTTTCTCTCACAACGAGTTCGCCCAATCGGTAACCCCAAAGGGTGTCACCCCTCCCCTTTACCGGCGAGCTCGCAATTGAGCTCGTAGGGGTGGCAATGCCCTCCTCTATCGAGATGCTCATGTGTGGGAATCCCCATGAGCTCGCAATTGGCGTCGCCCTCCCCTCTACCCAACATGCTCCCCTATAGAGAGCTCAAAAAGGGGAGAGGTTTTTGCCAACGAGCCTCCTCAATTGCGAGCTCACCGACATAGGGGGTATTGAAATTGATGTGCTAACTATTTTTTCTAAAAACTTAAGCCATTAAAAAGAGAAACATCAATGATCTTATATTCTTAACACTCTCCTTCGTATGTGGGCTGCTAACAACTTTGGTCTAGTCCAGTCCATCACGTGGACAAACAAAGGGAGGATTCTTTTTAATAAGAGCTTAACAAGGTTTGAACTCGTGTCCTCTAGCTCTAATACCATGTCAAACTTTATGAGCTCCGGTAAGCCATCGGCATCCGGTCGCTATGTTGTTGGAGAAAAGAACGAAGACAACGAAGCATGTAGAGATAAAAGAGAGGACTCGTAGAGGGAAAGAAGATTCTATTCAAATGAAATGAATGGTTACAACTGATCTAACACTATGACTCTACTAACTTCTAAAACTAATATAGGCATAACAACACCATGGACTGTAACCGACAATTGTCTTGCAACAACTTCTCGAATGATGGCGACATTGCCCCAACCTAGGGGTGTTCACGAGTCGGCTTGGACCCGACTCGTGAACAAACCCGACCTGACCTGACCAATCAGGTCGGGTCAACTTGTCCATGGGGGCCAAATTCGACCCAACCGGACCCGGTTCGGGTCGGGTCAAGTTATCCGAACACCCAATTTTTTATTTTTTAAATTTTTTCTTACTAATTTTATATTTTTTAAATATAAATATATTATTTAATATTTATTTTAAAGCACAAAAATAAGTTTCATAACTATTTAAATATTATTTCTATATTTATTTTGTTTTATTTTTAAAAATTTAAAAGTAAATATAGGCCTAGATTTAAATAAAAATTAGAAAAAAATAAAAATACAAAATTCGGTCATCGGGTCGGATCAACTCGAGTTGGATTCTTCCAACACGTACCCGACCTGACCCAAACTAAGTCGAGTCGGGTCGGATCATCTGGTCGATCCGACCCGGTGAACACCCCTACCCCCAACCCATCCCACCCAAACTCCCCGTGAGCTCGTCGGGATGAGGACATGGGGCAATCAGCACCCACGAGGCCTGTTGGAATTGACGCCCTTATAAGCTTTAGGCACATGCTGCATGTGCGGTTATTACACTATAAAAAGAGAATTTGATGTTCTCTTTTGGGATACTGCAGTCCTTCACTTTTATCATTAAATTTTGTATTTAATGAAATTTCTTTATGAAAATTTTCTGAAAAATGATTTTCTATGTCTTGATTACTTTAAATATTCAAGTTGAATATTTATATCATATGCGACGTAAATAAGTGCCAAAAGTTTTGGCTAGTCAATTTGTGATATTTTTTTAGGTAACATAAATATAGACTAGTTTGAGAATATATTTTCTCGCGAAAGTTATTTCGCCTACTTTTGTGACAATGCCTGATTGACGAGAAAATATGAAAATTATTTATGAATAGAAAATTACAATAATCCATTTGCATTGAATGTCTAAGATTCTATATGGTTTCCTTCATCATATTTTCACATCATAGATATGTTTTATTTAAGTTGGTAACATGAATTATTTTATACAAATTCATGAACTTAGATGGAGATTCAAATATGATCGCAAGATTAATGCCTTGCTTGATAATGCGAAATAGTTGAAACTTATTTAGATAGTCTAGTGATGAAATTAATATAGTTATGCGACTAACTATATTTCGCAATTATACGTATTGCGGATATGATGAAACCATAATATACTTGAATGTGTGGCGCAAATAAAATTCCAATTTTGTATTTGGAATATTGTTATTAATGTTGCATAAATGTTACTGTAATATCAAGTAGAGATGTGATATTCATGTGTATATTTCTTAGTTGAACGAGATTAAGTAATATATTCACTTTAGAAGTTAAAGATTCAGAGTTGATGATGCATGCAGATTGATTTGTGGTTTGTCCATATTCTCTTCTCACATCTTAATCCGAGTGGGAGCAATTCACAATTAATTGATGATTAATGTTCATTTATTAAAACATATAAGTTGTGTTTTACGTTGTCAATGTCAAATGTCTATATGAAATGAACATGAGCCTAAAATAAATGATGAATGCTCTCTCAGCCTAGATAAAGAAAATGGATTAATGCAAAAAGTTAGAATCTAAAGAGGTGATGCATGCAAAATATAACATATTTTAGATTATTATTTTAATTAAATTTTCTGTAATTTGATCATGGCATGCATCATTTTTAGTCACTTTTAATCGTAATTTTGGATTTATTAATTTTAATTATTAAATTCTTTGAATATTTTAATTGTGGATGGATTAACTAAATTTTGATAATTATTTTGCAGGAAAAATCAAGATTTAAATGGATTGTGCTGTATCGACCAAAATTTCGAAGAATTTATCATTACGGTCGAGATTAGGATGAAGAATTCATCATTACGCCCGAGATTTCTAGGGCGTAATAAGATTTAAATTCTTTGTTACGGCAAAGATTTGAAGGAGTAAAGATAAATGATTTTATCTTTTGGGCGTAACAAAAATTAAATCCCTTCCTTACGGCCGAGATTTAAAAGGGGCAAAGATAAATGATTTTATCTTTTGGGCGTAATGGCATGAAGATGAAGATGTTACGGCCGAGACTCTAAGGGAGTAAAGATAAAAAGGATTTATCTTTGGGCGTAATGATAAAAGGATTTATCTTTGGCCGAGTTTATCTTATAATTTTAAAGTCAACCGTACGATGTTACGACCGAGATCAAATTGAAGGCCGTCCGCACCCTATAAATACGTGAAGAATCCGTCGTTTCAATGTGTGCTCTGAAGTTCAGGTTTCTTCCACGGCGAGTCGTGAGCTCTGCAGGCTACGACCAAAAGAAGAGAGGTGCGACGGCTGGAAGTTGATCGCGACCCTGATCAAGTCCGAGAGGCTGCCCGACTGTCTGCCCAATTCGAGAGCTCTACTTCTATTTTGGGTGTAATTCTTTCGATTATTACTGTTATTTTGTTATTATCTCTCCAGAATTTCTAGGATGAACTCCATGTTTTTAGGATTATTATTTTAGGAGATTATTAATTGAAGGGAAATATTTGGACCCTATTTTATTTGCTTTAATCTTTTCTGATCAATTATTAATTATGCTTAATGCTTTTATATTAGTTAATTAAATTTCCGAATTAGGCTATACTAGTTTGTGGAGTGTTTAATTTCAGAATTTATTATACTAATTATAATTGATTTTATTTGGAATTAATAATTGACATAAATTTGATAACTAGTGTGTGGAGAATCAAGTTTGTGTGGTCTATTAATGTATACCAGTTTGTGAAGTGATTAATAGTCTAGAGTATTCAATTTAATGCATCTTAATTTTAATATGATTTTGGGAGTACCAGTCGTGGAGACTTCAATTCTTATTAAATTAAGATAGTTCTATATGATTAGATTGAGGGATGCCAGTCGTGGAGACCACAAGTTAATCATGTTAGATTACTTTAGGGAGACTCTAATCCATCTTTAAGGATTAAATTTATCTTTCATGGTTCAAATATTTATCATGATCTATTTTCATCCTAAGGCCTAACTTCAACACCACTATCTTATCTTTATTTTATTTTCTTTATTTTATTTTATAAAACTCATTTTCAAAATCCATGTTTTTCCTCTCTTATTAATTTAAAGATTCAGATATTGAATTAATAATATTCCTCGTGGGTTCGACACTCTTACTCCTATTTACTATATTACTTGAGCGACTAGTGCACTTGCTAGCAAATTTTATTGTTACAAATACAACGCATCAAGTTTTTGGTGCCGTTGCCGGGGAATATTTTATTAATTAATTTCTGATTTTTATGAATTATTAGGAGATGTAAATAAATTGTAAATAATTCTTTATAAATATGTATTAATTGTTTTAATTATTTTTGTGAATAAACTAACATTTTTTCTTTTGCAGATAAAGGTTACGATAAATTTTTTTTGTCTACTTTCGGTTTAAAATCCGACGCCGATTGAATTTTCCGAATTACACTGTCGACTTATGATTTTACGACCGAGATTTAATGTGTCGGCTTTATTAATTTTACGGCGTCGCAATGAATGATTTCTGAGTTCTAAACTTTCAATTTTTATGGCCGTAATGTTTTTGTCCGAACATTATTTTATGTCATGGAATTAATTTCATTGTTTTACGGTCATAGAGAATCTTCTTAATTCACTTTCGGCCGTAATGATTCAATTTTTATTTCGGCCGAAACCCTATTTTTCTTTACGGCCTCGTGTTGACATCATCTCGGCCGATATGACCTCGTCTTAATTGACAATTTAATATTTTTTACGGCCAAGAATGATCTCATGTTTTCTTTTTACGACCGAGAATTGATCTCATGGTTTTACGGCCGTAAATTTTCTGAACATTTGTTTTAACGCCATATTACGACCTTTTCGGTCAATTTATTTGTGATTTTTTTTCATTCTCGGCCGTAACATTATAATAGTTTGAACTTTTGATTTGACTTTGTTTTGGCCAAAGCGATTTAGTCTGTCTCGGCCGTAATGGATCATCCAACATTGATTTTATTTCAACTCGGCCGTAATATATTTTTGAACGTATAAGTTTGATTTAATCTCATTTCGGCCGATTTATATGTGTTGATGTTTTACCTCACGTTCGACTGAACTTTCATTGTTTTACGGCCGATATGAATTATCCTCTTCCTCGGCCGTAATGAGTCATTTTGTCGACGTTTCGTCCGATTTTTATTTCGGCCGAAACCCTGTTCTGTTTTTACGACCAAGGTTGTCAACTTCAGTTCTTTACGCCTATGATTTTATATGTGAGGAGTTAATTTTTACGACGTTGTTTCGATCATAAGCCAACAAGTTTTTACGCCTTCACGTTGAATCCTTTTGACACTGTTTCAATATTTTTACGGCCGAACGAGCTTCGAATTACTAATCTAATTTCGGCCGTAAATCTATTTCTGTATTACGGCCGATCAATCTTATTTCCTCTCTGAAAATAATTTTTTTATTATTAACCTTACGGCCGCAAATTAAAGACTTATTTGTGATATTAATTTTTGGTATTCGTATTGGTTTGAAGAATTTCTGAAAAGTTCCTCTCGAAAATTAATTTTAATGACGAATTTTCAAATTCTATCATGCCGAAAGACTTTATTTGTTAAAAACTCATTTTTTTCGTGACCTATTATCTGAATTTCTTTCTTCTTGTATATATTTTTATTTTATTTTATTCTTTTATCTTACTGAAAATTGGTTGTTGCAGGTACTAATTGAAGATTAAATCACAACCAATCCTGGAATCTTCTGATAAGCGCACTAGGAGTTCAAATCCACTGTTGGAATTTGATCCTGAAATTGAAAGAACCTATCATCGATTACGAAGAAATATAAGAAAAATGGCGGAACAAGCACGCGACAATCAGAGACTGGAGCAACAGAATGAACTGGTTCCACCATATAATATTCGGCGAGAAGATGAAGCAGAACTTTCTATGAGAGAATATGTCTCGGCCAGATACAGTGACCGAGAATCATGCATCGTGCTGCCTGATATTAACGCAAATAATTTTGAGATAAATTTCGCAATCGTGAGGATGATACAAGCATCCCAATTTGGAGGAGGATTTCATGAAGACCCTCACGATCACCTTGACAAATTTCTTGCCACTCTGAGCACCTTTAGAAATAATAATGTTTCTTCTGAAGTTATTCGTTTATTATTATTTCCTCAATCTTTACGTGACAAAGCTTCCACTTGGTTTAAAACTTTGCCTGCAGGATCGATTCATTCTTGGTTGGAGCTAGTAGAAAAGTTTGTTGGAAAATATTGTCCACCACAAAAGGCAGGCAAATATCGAAGGGAGCTGAGGGCATTTGTTCAAGATGATAACGAGACGTTATATGAAGCCTGGGAACGATATAAGGAACTGCTGGCCAGAGTTCCTGATAATAGAATTCCAAAGTGGCAAGTGATGGAAGATTTCTACCATGGATTACGACCTGCAGATCAAGATAAGCTCGATCAATCAGCAGGAGGGACAGTACTGGGATCTAAACGTCCTAGTGAGATACAAGATATTATTGAAGCTGTAGCCCTCAAGTCAAGTCAAGAAAGGAGACCACCTCGCCGAACTCATGATGTGCATGCTACAGAAAGTAAAAATTCTTCTGAAGTAGTGACTCGGCTGGAGTCACTTAATCAAAAATTTGAGCAGATGATATCATTAATGGTGTGCAACAACTGTGGAGGAGGACATGCGAGCAATTATTGTCCTCAAGGTAACATTTTTAATCCTGATCATATTGAAAATGCTAACTTTGTCTCAAATCCATTTTTCAGGAATAATGACTATGGTTGGAGGAACAATCAGAAGTTTCCTTACAGGTCAAATCAAGGGCAAGTTTTTGAGAAATTTCAGAATCAAGCTCATCCACAAAATTATACACTTTTGAGAAAGCAACAAGAAGCTCCTGTCCAACAATCAACTAATTCCATGGAAGAGATGATGGCAAGAGTTATTGACACTATGCAAACCATGCAGAAGACAATGGAAACAAGGGCAAACAATCAAGATGCTACAATCAGGAATTTAGAAATGCAATTAGGGCAGATGGCCAATATGATGGCAGGACGTGCACCAGGTACTCTTCCAAGCAATACAGAGAAAAATCCTAAAGAAGAGACCAAAGCTGTGACTCTTAGAAGTGGGAAACAATTGAGAAGTCTGAGATCAGATTCTCCGTCAAGAGTAATTGATCATAAAGAAGAAACTGAAGCATTAAAGACACAAGATCAGACTACTGAAGATATCAATCTGAAGAAAAAAGAAACTGACATAAAGGATCTGCCCTATCCATAGAAATTTCACAAAGAACAACTAGATAAGCAATTTTCTCGCTTTCTTGATATTCTGAAGCAATTATATATTAATATTCCTTTTCATGAAGCTTTACAGATGATGCCCAGCTATGCTAAATTCATGAAGGATATATTATCCTCAAAAAGAAAGTTTGAAAACACTGGGAGAGTAATGTTGACATCGGAGTGTAGTGCCATTTATGATCGAGATATACCTAAAAAAATGAAGGATCCGGGAACCTTCACCATACCTTGCACTATAGGAAAATTCTTTTGTGCACAAGCTTTATGTGATCTTGGTGCTAGTATAAGTTTAATGCCTTACTCTATATTTGTGCAGCTAGGTTATGGAGAACTAGAAGAAACAAGCATTACTCTTCAATTTGCAGATTCTTCATGCAAAAGACCCCAAGGAATATTAAGAGATGTTTTGGTAAAAGTTGATAAATTTATTTTTCCTTTAGATTTTATTGTTCTGAATATGAAGGCAGATGAAAAAACCCCTATCATCCTCGGGAGACCATTTCTAGCCACAGGAAATGCACTTATAGATGTTCAACAAGGGATGCTCACACTTCGCGTCAACAACGAAGACATCACTTTCAATATAAAAAATTCTCTCAAACAACCTTTTGATCACTCATCCTGTTATACTATTGATTCTATAGAAGATGACACGACTGATGCTTTTGATGATATTGTTGCAGATTTTGTTTCAGATCCATATGCTAAGGAAGCTTTGGAAATGATGGAGGATTCTAGAGAAATTGTGGGAGAGGATAATGTGCCAATAACAACAGAGACATTCGAGGACGAAATTGAAAAATTTGATTGTCCTCCAAAATTCAAACTTAAAGAACTTCCATCTCATTTAAGATATGCTTTTCTTGAAAATAACACTTACCCAGTTATCATATCTGCTGACTTGACAGATGACATGGAGAATAAACTTCTGGAAGTATTAAGGCAACACAAGAAAGCAATTGCTTGGTCTATTTTAGATATCAGGGGAATCTCTCCTACAATTTGCATGCACAAGATTTTGATGGAGGACAATGCCAAACCAATTGCTCAATATCAAAGAAGGCTCAACCCAACTTTAAAGGAAGTTGTAAGAAAGGAGGTCATCAAACTCCTTGATGCAGGTATTATATATGTCATTTCTGATAGTTCATGGATAAGTCCTGTGCAGGTAGTTCCTAAGAAAGGAGGAATCACTGTGGTAAGTAACAAAAATAATGAATTGGTGCCTCAAAGAACAATTACAGGTTGGAGAGTCTGTATAGACTATAGGAAGCTTAATGATGCTACTCGCAAAGATCATTTTCCATTACCTTTTATTGACCAAATGTTGGAGCGTGTTGCAGGTCATAGCTATTATTGTTTTCTAGATGGCTATTCTGGATACAATCAAATAGCAGTAGCACCTGAGGATCAAGAAAAGACAACGTTCACATGTCCATATGGAACGTTTGCCTATAGAAGGATGCCATTTGGTCTATGCAACGCTCCAGCAACATTCCAAAGATGCATGATGTCAATCTTTGCAGATATGAATGAGAAGATACTCGAAGTTTTCATGGATGATTTTACACTTTTTGGTAGCTCTTTTTATAACTGTTTGGATAACTTATCTCTAGTTTTGCAGATATGTGAAGAAACGAATTTGGTCCTTAACTGGGAGAAATGTCACTTCATGGTTAAGGAGGGTATAGTTCTTGGCCACAAAATTTCAGAAAAAGAAATTGAAGTGGATAAGGCCAAGATAGATGTTATTGCAAATCTGCCTCCTCCAACCAATGTGAAGGGCATTCGAAGCTTCCTTGGGCACGCAGGATTTTATCGCCGTTTTATCAAAGATTTTTCAAAAATGGCTAAACCCTTAACTAATCTTCTTGCTAAGGACATAAAATTTGATTTTAATTCAGATTGTCTTGCTGCCTTTAATTTATTGAAGGAAATGCTAATTTCTGCACCTGTTGTTGTTGCACCAGACTGGTCTCTACCATTCGAGCTGATGTGTGACACGAGTGATGGTGCTATTGGAGCTGTGTTGGGGCAAAGAAAGGATAAAACATTTCATGTCATATATTATGCAAGCCGAACATTGAATGCTGCCCAACTAAATTATGCAACAACAGAGAAGGAGTTTCTCGCTATTATTTTTGCTTTTGACAAGTTTAGATCATATCTAATTTGTTCAAAAATCATTGTATACACAGATCACGCAGCCATCAAGCACTTGATGAGCAAACAAGATGCCAAACCTAGACTAAACCGATGGATACTACTTTTGCAAGAGTTCGATGTGGAAGTAAAAGACAAAAAAGGGACTGAGAACTTATTAGCTGATCACCTATCTCGGTTGGAGCCATCTCCAAGAGAAGTCACAGACATACTTGAAGAATTTCCAGACGAGAAACTTTTTTCTATCTCTACAATTTTTCAAATTTCTGACACTACACCATGGTTCGCTGATTTTGCTAATTACCTTGCAGGACATTACATTCCAAAGGGCATGACCACTCATCAAAAAAGGAAATTCTTATCTGATGTCAAGAATTATCACTGGGAAGATCCTTACTTCTTTCGATTATGTGCAGATCAAATAGTTCGAAGATGTGTTCACGAAGATGAGATTGATAATATCCTAAGTCATTGCCACGATGGACAAGCTGGAGGACACTTTGGACCCAATCGAACAGCGGCTAAGGTACTTGAATGTGGATTATATTGGCCAACCATTTACAGAGATGCAAGAAACTACTGTAAGTATTGTGACAAATGTCAAAGGACAGGTAATATTTCTCGTCGAGATGAAATGCCTCTCACAAATATTTTACAGTGCGATATTTTTGATGTTTGGGGCATTGACTTTATGGGACCATTCCCTAAATCCTTTAATAACCAATACATCTTAGTAGCGGTTGATTATGTTTCCAAATGGGTAGAAGCTGTAGCCACACCAACAAATGAGGCCAAGGTAGTTGCCAACTTTCTAAGAAAAAATATTTTTACTCGATTTGGAACACCTAGGACTATCATAAGTGACAATGGAACACATTTCTGTAATAAAATAATGTCAACTCTTCTTAATAGATTTGGAGTCAAACATTTTTTGAGTACACCATATCATGCCCAATCTTGTGGACAAGTGGAAATTTCAAATAGAGAGATAAAAAAAATTCTAGAGAAAACTGTAAATTCATCTAGGAAAGACTGGTCTTTGAAATTAGATGATGCACTCTAGGCATATAGGACTGCTTTTAAAACACCCATAGGTACTTCTCCTTATAAATTAGTTTTTGGAAAAGCATGTCACCTTCCTGTAGAACTAGAACACAGGGCTTATTGGGCAACAAAATTTTTAAATATGAATCTAAAATCATCACAATCTGAAAGGTTATTGCAATTAAATGAGCTTGATGAATTTAGACAATATGCATACGAAAATAGCAAGCTATATAAAGAACGCACAAAAAATTTACATGACCTGCATATTAAACATAAAGAATTTTTACCTGGTCAACAAGTACTTCTTTATAATAGCAAACTCAGATTATTTCCTGAAAAACTTAAATCAAGATGGACCGGACCTTATGTTATAATTAATTGTTCACCCTATGGAACTTTTGAGATTGAATCATTAGACAAAAAACAAAGACTCAAAGTGAATGGACATAGATTGAAACTTTATCATGGTGGCACTTATTATCATAACCTTTCTATGATCACTCTTTATGATGTGTGAAATTTTCATCAGAACTAAGTCAAGCTGACGACTATAAATCAGAACTATTTTTATCCTTTTTATTATTTCTTTAGATTTTGTGGTAATAGTTTTATTTTGTTGAGTCATCTGCGGAAGGAGAGACCTCGGACAATCGGCCAAGCCCTTACGACATGACCCTTCACGTTGGAAAGGTAGGTTTACGCCCGAAGTTTCATCTACAAATTTTGACCCCTTCCACATCCTTGCAGATCTAAATCTTCGGCCGAGCTTTACTTCTTACGGCCGAGGTTCTTCATCGACTTACGGACGAACGAAAAGCCATTACGGCCGAGCCTCTGTTCCTTACGGCCGAAGTCTCAATGCCAACCGCCGATCCTTACGCCCAAAGTTCCATGCCACCTGTTCTCCTTACGTCCGAAGTCTCACCATTACGCCCTGTGCGTTACGGCCAAGCTTCCACGCAGATTTCGTTTTACGGCCGAAGAGCCGACACCGTCACCGCTGCTCCCTTACACCCAAAGTGCCACGCCTCCTATTCTTTACGGCCGAGCCTTCTTACGGTCGAAGTTTCAACGCCCCTCTCACCATTACGGCCAGTTTCTTACGGCCGAGATTGCACGGCTGAGATCTTCATCAACAAAATTTTGCGGTCAAGCTTTTACGGCCGAGACTCTCCATTATCGGCCGAGATCCATCAATTATCGGCCGAGATCTCCTCTCACCGACACCATTTGCGGCCGACACCTTCATCGATATATATATTGAGGCCGAGCATCTCTACACGAATAAATCCGGTTGTATCTTTTCTCTTTTCTTTATTTTCATTTCTTTAGCTTTTCTATATTGTCTTTTCTCTTTCCCTTGTTGGCCTAACACTGAGGACAGTGTCTAGTTCAAGCTTGGGGGAGTTTGCATTTCATGCATTGCATGTTTCATTCTTTTTATTTGCTTATGTTTGCATCTAGTTGTAAAAAAAATCCAAAAAAGTTGAAAATTTTGAAATTTTTCTAAAAAATACCATTGCATGCATTTGTTTTTGCTACCATCTTACAAACTCTTGTCTTACTATTTTAATTATCTTTTAGTAAAAGTTCAAAGACATGTCGTTAATTGATAAAATTTGAATACTTTTCTTATCACTTGCTATTTTAGTATCAAACTTATAGACTGTGTGCCCATGCTAAATAGAATTATGAATGACTAAACGACAAAATCATATTCATGCATTTTTATTTATTTTAAGTCTTGATAGTAGTAGCCTTCTTATTGACCATATCAAGTACTTTTTGAGCTTATAAAAAAAAGAAGGGTTAGTTAAACCCCAACAAATAATTATGTTAAATAAAAAAAATGAATAAAGTTATGTGTAGGTACAAAAGTGTTATCCAGAACCAAGGTGTGTTCGGGTAATTAGATCCGTAGGGGTTCATGCCTGGCGACCTAAGGGCAACTGCTCTGGGATCCGTCGATCGAAAACCTGCTACAAGGACCATCTTGTGGAATATGGAGAAGCACAGGAGTACTGAATTATGGCTAAGTTCGAACTCTTCATTCAGAACCTTGGTTGTTCGGGCAAGTAAACTCGAGGGGTGCTTTATCACCTGTTGCCCTAAGGCCATCTGGTCTGGGAGTCATCAGTCCAAAGCCCGCTACATGGACTTCCTTCTGCAATCCTGCTTGAAGATTAGAACTTTTAAATGATTGAAAATAAAGTTGAAAAATGAAAAGAAAAAAAGAAAAAGTTTTAAGCTCAATTAGTACTTATGTGTTCAATATCAATGCTATTATTTGATAGACAATTTATTTTTCTGCAAGGCTGAATTTGAGATTGTTTAAATTTGTGTAGCATTCAGAACCTCTATAAAGCTAAGTGCATGGAAAATGGTGAGATACTGAGTAGTAGGTGTCAGAAGAACTGTGTGAGAAAATTAGTCAGTTGACAATGTGGAGGCTATGATGGAACTTTCTTGAGCTTTGCTTTGAATTTTTGCTTGAGGACAAGCAAGACTTTAAGCTTGGGGGAGTTTGATGCATGCAAAATATAACATATTTTAGATTATTATTTTAATTAAATTTTCTGTAATTTGATCATGGCATGCATAATTTTTAGTCACTTTTAATCGTAATTTCGGATTTACTAATTTTAATTATTAAATTCTCTGAATATTTTAATTGTGGATGGATTAACTAAATTTTGATAATTATTTTGCAGGAAAAATCAAGATTTAAATGGATTGTGCTGTATCGACCAAAATTTTGAAGAATTTATCATTACAGCCGAGATTAGGATGAAGAATTCATCATTACGGCCGAGATTTCTAGGGCGTAACAAGATTTAAATTCTTTTTTACGGCTAAGATTTGAAGGAGTAAAGATAAATGATTTTATCTTTTGGGCGTAACAAAAATTAAATCCCTTCCTTACGGCCGAGATTTAAAAGGGGCAAAGATAAATGATTTTATCTTTTGGGCGTAATGGCATGAAGATGAAGATGTTACGGCCGAGACTCTAAGGGAGTAAAGATAAAAAGGATTTATCTTTGGGCGTAATGATAAAAGGATTTATCTTTGGCCGAGTTTATCTTATAATTTTAAAGTCAACCGTACGATGTTACGGCCGAGATCAAATTGAAGGTCGTCTGCACCCTATAAATACGTGAAGAATCCGTCGTTTCAATGTGTGCTCTGAAGTTCAGGTTTCTTCCACGGCGAGTCGTGAGCTCTGCAGGCTACGACCAAAAGAAGAGAGGTGCGACAGCTGGAAGTTGATCGCGACCCTGATCAAGTCCGAGAGGCTGCCCGACTGTCTGCCCAATTCGAGAGCTCTACTTCTATTTTGGGTGTAATTCTTTCGATTATTATTGTTATTTTGTTATTATCTCTCCAGAATTTCTAGGATGAACTCCATATTTTTAGGATTATTATTTTAGGAGATTATTAATTGAAGGAAAATATTTGGACCCTATTTTATTTGCTTTAATCTTTTCTGATCAATTATTAATTATGCTTAATGCTTTTATATTAGTTAATTAAATTTCCGAATTAGGCTATACTAGTTTGTGGAGTGTTTAATTTCAGAATTTATTATACTAATTATAATTGATTTTATTTGGAATTAATAATTGATATAAATTTGATAACTAGTGTGTGGAGAATCAAGTTTGTGTGGTCTATTAATCTATACCAGTTTGTGTAGTGATTAATAGTCTAGAGTATTCAATTTAATGCATCTTAATTTTAATATGATTTTGGGGGTACCAGTCGTGGAGACTTCAATTCTTATTAAATTAAGATAGTTCTATATGATTAGATTGAGGGATGCCAGTCGTGGAGACCACAAGTTAATCATGTTAGATTACTTTAGGGAGACTCTAATCCATATTTAAGGATTAAATTTATCTTTCATGGTTCAAATATTTATCCTGATCTATTTTCATCCTAAGGCCTAACTTCAACACCACTATCTTATCTTTATTTTATTTTCTTTATTTTATTTTATAAAACTCATTTTCAAAATCCATATTTTTCCTCTCTTATTAATTTAAAGATTCAGATATTGAATTAATAATATTCCTCGTCGGTTCGACACTCTTACTCCTATTTACTATATTACTTGAGCGACTAGTGCACTTGCTAGCAAATTTTATTGTTACAAATACAACGCATCAAGAGGAAAATCAAGTCAATGACTTATTTAAATCATCCGGCTTGCCGCAAGGCAAGCGTTCGAAATAAGTCGATATGGATGATAAGAGATTTAAAAAGTGACGAAAAATAATAGTCACAAAAGAATTGCTGACTATAGAAAAATTATTATATTTTTCTCTCGTTCGTCAAAAGTCTAGCTATTGTTTCACATATGTATTAAATGAAAATTACATAAAGCTATTTGAATGCTTAAATGTAAAAGTGAAAATTCGTTCATTACTACTTGAGCGCAATATGTAGTTTAGGACGATTCATTCATGAATTTAGTATTCATCTAAATCATGATATAAGTATCATTATGTGTATATCCATTTTTATGGATAAATATGTCATCATGACATTATATATGAAACAATATTAAGTATTGCTAGAAGTAATAAGGGATTTCTTCTATTAATGAAGAATTTAATGTCTTTATATAGAAATGATATAGGTGAGATAGTTATTCTCATTGGGTGTGAAAATTAAATAAGAATTATTCAAATAAATGTATTGCTTTGTAGCAAGAGTCGTCTGTCATATAAATGAATTGAACATTCTATGAAAAATTGTACACTCATCGGTACCCTTATTACAAGAGATAATTTAAATCTCATAAAATTCTAAGACTCTATGAATAATAAAAGGGAATGTCCTTTTGTAAACATGATTATTAATCAGACATGCACAATAAGTTGAGCAGTTTGATATTTGTGTTAATGGTCAAATGAAAAATTTACGTATTTATACAGGGTTTCCTATATCGAATGGCGATTAAGAGAATGATGTGACACCTTATGGACATGTTGACTCTCATATTACGTTATGATGGAGATCGAGTTATAAATTTTCTTAATAAAATAGATTCCTATTAAGAGGGTGATATTAACAAGCAAAAATTTATCTCCAACTATGCCTTCATATTATAGAATGACATATTGCAAAGTTTAGCTAAGGCAAAACTATATATAAAGTAGTCAACTATGAAAATTGAGTTTATGTTATATTCAATGATGGTATAATGTCATTTGGTTAAGTAAATTCTTTTACTTCTGTATTGACAATGGTCAAGTGTGCCTTTTGTTGCAATAAGTACGTCACCATTGCTTGCTAAAAAGGATGGACCATTATAAGGGAAAACACATTGATATCTAGTATGTCTTGACAATGTGAAGAAAATACGGTTGATGAATACACGTGTAAGTATGTGATACTTACTAAACATGTTTGGCTGATGCATTTATATGCTCAAAGCTTATGTGATGGTGTATTCTAAATCATCTTACAATGAATAAAAATATGTTAATTTTATTCTGGAGTTAGTTAATGATTTTGATAAAGCATGTAGAGTATGTAGCACGAGATTATCAGTCACACGTATAATCGCATCGGCGCTTGGTATATAGCGAGCGGGCATGAAATGATTTAGATCTAAATATAAGATCTAATATCGCCCCGATATGTTTGGGAGGATGACACGAGTTTATATATAACAAACTCTGTGTAGCTTGATAAGAGAAGCCAAATGTGAGACATTGTGGCGCCAAATTTTGGACGACTAGTGGGAGGATTGAAGTCAGGTGTCATGGGTAGATGTTTAGACTTCAGTCTATGTAGTGTAACGAGTTTATGACATACACTCCTTCAGTGGGAGTTTCCACCGTAGTACTTGTTTATGAACCTAGTATGCTAAGTCGGCCCTAAGACTTGACGAATATTTTATATCGTCAGAGTGTGAGTCTTTAAGGATTGAACAAGTTCGGAGATTTCCCTTAGACTCATGACTATATTTCAAGGTAGTGGGTTGGTGTTGCTACTTTAACGAGGTACTCAGGTTAAAATTCTAAGAGCTACGACTAGGAAAGCAGTTGACTTAGAACTAAGAAATATGAGGATGAGAGAAAGATTCACTGGTGTTACATAGTATTTGTGATGCAATTGGCCAAATACGTAAGCATAGAAATATGAATCAATTGAAATTGTGCATGATAAGACGTGTGTCATCTGGAGTGTGCAAGCAAGGTGTTTCTAAGGCAAAGCGAGTAGACATGGATGTTTGAGAGACTATGTATTATTGATAAATCATAGTATTGACTCACATGATAGTTGAGTAGCTATACAACGATAACACGTTATAACATGAGCTCATTCATTGATTGAGCAGTTATATGGTCATAATTCTTGGCTCTCAAAATGATTGAGATGTATCCCTAACATATCATAGTATAGACTCTCAAGTGGTTGAGTAATTATGTATCCCTAACAAATCATAATTTCTCCGTAAGTTGTGAATGTACTCGTGGGTCACACGATCCATTTATCATAACGGATATTTACTAGAATCAAAGATGGATAAGAGCCTATTAAGTGCGAGTGGGAGATTGTTGGGCTTTAGGCACATGTAGCTATGCAAATCGCATACATAAATTGCATGTGCAGTTATTACATTGTATGCACTATAAAAAGAGAAATTGATGTTCTCTTTTGGGATGCTACAGTCCAACATCCATGCTGCAAGGCTATCCGAATTCAGTCGTACTCCAAGGTAAATGGATTGTGAATATGTGATCCTTTTTCGTATGTGATTAGGATTTTGACGACGAGTCCGAAGCAACGTAGAAAAGTTTCCGACGATTTCATCTTCCGCTGCAAGGTATTTTGATAATCCCTCTATTTATTTGTACCAATTCCTCAAGGCCATCGAAGGGAGAGAAGGAGGGGGCAGCGCCCCCTCTTTTTTAATATTTTTTTATTATATTATTATTTTTAAACATTAAAAGAGAGAAGGAGGGAGGTTGTCATTTAATAAATAGAAAAGAAGAATACAAAAATTAACAGAATCAGATAGACATATTAAAATAAAAAAATAGTTTAAAGATGCGCTGGGTAAGTTCATATATTAAGATTAGTTCATAACAGTTTAAGGAATTCTAATATTTTATATGTTATCAAAAAGTTTATTTATAAAACCAAATTATAAAGTAATTTTAAAATGAGTGTCATTGAGAACTTAAGACAATTCCTTTTGATTAAATAAATGATAAATTTAGGCAAGTACCTATATGCCTAATGTTAACTCCATCATTAATTTTACTATATAATGTAGCGGTTTTATTTTTTCTTCTAATGGATGATCGATGACTTCTCAATTAGAATGCCAATGTGGTGCATATATCAATATATTCCTTTTCATCCAACTCATTATAAGATAATGAATTTTCATAATGATCTTTTAACTATACTATTCTTTTTAGTTCAGTTATTAAACTTTACTTTTAAAATGAGATAGCCATCCATTTTTCGATGACGATCCTCTTTATTTTGAACCACTTAAATGTTATAGTGTGGCAACATTACTTTTCTTTCTCCTACATCAATAAGTTAGATCAGCTTTTTAAGCATATCTTCAATATAGAAATCGAAAGGTTCAAATTCGAAACAAGTTTGAAAAAAAGTCAAATTTTTCAGAATTGGTAAAACTATTTCGGTCAAATAAAGTGTATCACCTGGGAATCAATCTTTCTTTTCTATAGATAGAAAGAAATACCAAAAAACAAAAAGGATGTTGCTACCTTTTTGAAAAAGAATAAGGATCACCGAAGTAGTCTAATCCCAATGATTTCAAAAAGCAAAGATAAAGGATTCCGGAACAAGGAAACACTATTTTCAATTGTCTCAACAATTAAATCAGAATAAGAAATCAAAATGTATTAGAGATGAGACAAACAAAAGAGATTAGAGACGGCTCAAAAAATATCTAAGGATTTTCCTTTGGACTTTGTCAGAATTATTCATTGTTAGGGGATAGCATCGTTGTAGGATCGAAAGCACCAAGAGGGGAGTGAATTGGTGTATGAAAATTTAACCGAAAAAGTCGTAAAAGTCAATTTTTAGAAAATATGATCATAAGCAAGTAATAGATAAATAAAAAGAGCAAGAGAAGAGAAAGACGTAATATGTTGACGAGATTCGGCCCAACTCCTTGGCCTACGTCCCCGCTCCGACTTCCCGACCTCGAGATCATCGCCACTAGCCTTGTTTTTTCTTGTAGGAAGAGAATAATCATTTCTACACCATAATATCTTCTTCTTCACTCAAGAGGTAAGACACACCTCTTCTTACAAGGAGCTCTCAAAACTATCTAAACAAGAACATAAGAATTCTCTCTAATTTTCTCTTCTTACAAAGAATGCTCACTCTTAGCAACTATAAGAGGGAATTGATGATTTGCAAAATTTAGCTCAAGAAGAATGCTTTGGACTTGAAGGAAGCTATAGAGTGGTTTGCCTTATTTGGATAACATTCCTTCAATCTTTTGAATCCATTTTATAGGCTTCTTTTGTAAATATGATCGTTGTAAATCAATTCAAAAGTGTTGTGCTGTCAGCTCTAAAACGGGGCGTCCATTTTAATATCGGTTGTCCGTTTTGCACAGTAATTAGCTGTTATTCCTTTTGTCGCATATTCAACGGCCGGCCATTATAGTATCGAGCGTCCGTTTAATAAAAAAATTATATCTGTTGCTTTTGTCTTTTTTGTGCAGTTTTTCGTTGACCGTAGTTCGTAGAAGAATTATAGCCGTTTAATTAATTCTTGCTTCCATAATGGTTGTCCGAAAGGAAATCGATCAACTGATTTAGAATTTTTGTGCTCTTTGTAATATGCAGTCGTCCATACAACAACTTCGGTCGTCCGATTTTCACATTTTTGTTCTTTATTTCCCAGAACGGTCGACCGTTAACATTTCGATCATCCAATTTAGAAGTGTCTGCACTCTCTATAATTTGCGATCGTTCATCGCCAACTTCGGTCGTCTGATTTATACATTTTTTACCTTTACTGCTCAGAACGGTCAACCGTTAATATTTCGGTCGTCCGTTTTAGAAATGTTCGCACTCTCTGTAATCTGCGGTGGTTCCAATATAATTTTGGTCGCCCGTTATATACTTTGATCTTTCATGTAATACATATAATGGTCGACCAAAAATAAATTCGCCGTCCGATTTATTAGTGTCATTTCTTTTTGGAATTAACGGTCGTTCCAGCTTCGCTTTAGTCACCCTTATAAGTCAAAATGGTCGCCCATTATAATTACGATCGACCATTTGTACTGCAGAAAAATATTTCGACTCTTTTTTTTCAAAAAATATTTAACATGTTCACACTAACACTTCAAGCATAATTAGTACATCATCTTCCTTGTTTGCTACATCAAAATACTTAGAATATGGTCTTTGGACCAACAATCTCCCCATTTTTTATGATGGCAAACAAGGTGACAAGGAGGTAAATAAATAACAAAATATAAGTTCCTCCCCCTTAATTCATGCTTATCTTGTGACATCAAAAGATATTATTTACTCCCCTTCAATCAAAGCATATTTTCTTCTTTATAAGACATAATGATATCAAAAGAACACAATCATAATGACATAAAAACATATCCATTCATACATAGATAACAACATAATCCATCCATCCACACATGTTCAACATATTTTCCATCACATAATCACAAGTAGGAGTACAACATCATAAGCACACATAAAGTCACATAAACATCACATAAATACATAAAGTTACATACACAGTGACATACATAATCTCCATCATACAGTCTCATAAATAACATAACACACATACATAGTCTCCGTCACATACATTATACCATTCTCCCCCTTTTGACATCATCAAATGAGGAACAAAACAATAAAAATAAATGAAGACTAAGCATCCGGAGCATCGTCGGACGGAGGAGGTGCAACATGCTCATAAGGTGAAGTGTTGAAGCTCTGAGAGCGAAAGTATGCAAAGAAAGAGTCCTGAGTGCAACGATGGTCAAGCTCTAAGTGCTCCATGTGTGCAGTCATATCGTCCAAACGTCTATCCATCTCGTCCATGCGAGTGATCATCCCGTCCATATGTGTGATCATCCCATCCCACTCATCACATGAAGGAACTGTGGATACACGCCAAGCACTCAGCGGCACAGATGGAGGACGTATGTATTGCTCCCAAGAAGGTCAGGTATCCTCCATATGAGCTTTCGTAGGAACCTCTATACCTGCTCCATCATCATAGTCCGAGTCTTGTGTCTCTTGTCCTTTCTTTGCAAAGATCTATTTGTTATTAGCGAGGACAAGGCCCTTCTGCTTCAGCGTGACTTTCCCAATGATATCAGTAGGTCTCTTAGAATATGACGGCTCGGTCTCAGGAATAATAATATCTTTCTGACGAAAGATCCGAGTAAGAAAATAACCATAGTGAAGAATCATATTGTGAGAGCATTTTGAGTCTATCTTCTCTTTGGTGGAGATGAAGTGATAAATCATATAGGCTCCAAAGTTAATAGGAAGGAGATCGTTTCGAAGAAAACAATAGAGAAGGCGTAGATCATAAAAAGTCATATCAGTGTAATGATGAGATTGAGGGAATAGGATGTGACTGACTATATGATGAGCAACAAGAAGGGTAGGAGTCAACTTTTTTAGAAGGCCTTTCATGAGAAAGTTATCTACTTCACCACGAAAAACAACTTCAAGGGCTTCGGTGATAGAGATATCGAAAGGCCACCTATGAGTCGCAATGTTCGAGAGTCCTCCTTTGGGAACATCAAAGGTCTCACAAATCCAAGATTCAGTGATCTTAATAGTACGCCCAAAGATGTGAGATGTCACATAAGATTTAGACTCAGAAAATGACATATTTGCATAGAAAAGTCGAACCAACCTAGGATAGACATGTTTTCTAACATCAAGAAGGGGAAGCAAACCTATGTCATCAAACAAGTCATGGACAAAATTCATGTTAAGGGAGGTCCAATGTACTTTCATGCCATGTCCTACTTCTCTAGAGGAATATAAATGTTCAAAATTGGATGCAATAGATATGTTAGCAAATAAAGAAGAATCGAATTCTTCAGGAGGCGTTGGCGGAGAGTCTGATGATGGACTAGAAGAAGAACCTGATTCCTTCCTCTTGCGAGGACCAACAACAAGTTTCTTTTTAGGAGGCATTGGTCACAAGATCAGATTCAAGGAGTAAATCGAGAATCGACAGACAGACAGAAAATTGAAAAAGAAGAAATGATCGACCACAATGAAGAATGGTCGACCATTTTTGTCTAGGACAGAACAACCTATCGTTTGATCAATCGATTTCAAAATCAAACTTTACAATCATTCATTCACTCGACAGAGTATATATCAACATGACAGAAACAAGTGTGGATGACGACTACGTGTGGATCGTGATCGAGAGATTCGAGAGACAGAGATGAGATCCCATATGTTATCAAGGTCGAATCACATTCGAAGGCACCTACAATCCACAATTCATGGCATCAAAAAGAGTTAGAGTTAGAGGATCGTTCAATTGAGGAAGTTGGTTGACTACTAAATTCAACTCACAGATAGGGTCGCCGGACGAGGGACGAGAATGATCGTTGAAATTGAATTCGCCGGAGTTTGTTGTCATTCGTAGTGGCGGTGGCAGAACCCTCCGAGCAGCGGCGTTGGTGGAGATGATGGACAAGATGTTGAGGCGGCGCTCACGGCCACAACTTGCGGACGTGCTCCACACGCAATGGGGGAAGCTGCGGCGGTGGCAGGGTGCGGCTCTTCGGGGCGCGCCTGATGGAGGGCGTTGGAACGATGAAGAAGAGCGCTGCCGAAGTCCAGCTCGCCAGTGATGAGCGACTGTGGATTGTAGTCGATGACGAAGAATTCCTGCAAAGGAGAATCGCCAGAGAGGAATCGCTGAAATTGACTCTGCCGAAGTCATTTTCGCCACCGTCAATTGAGCGATTTTTTATGTGGATCGCCAAAGAAGTCGAGGAGGATCTTCAAAGAAGTTGAGGAAGATCATCGGAGGTGATGGCCGAGAGAAATCGCCGAGAAGAATCGTCGAAATCGAAAACACGGAAGTTGATTTCGCCGTCGACCGAGCGATTGAAAATGCCCTTGAAGGAGATCAATTCTTCTCGTGGAGAGTCACCGGAGGTCAGTCAACGATGTGGAGGATCGTCGCCTGAGAATGATCGGCTATAAAGATAGAGTTTTTCGGTGATATGGAGCGGCGGTGGCGCAGAGGGTCGACCAATATCGAATTTGGGGAAAGATTTGGGAAAAAATTGTCGGCGGCCCTTTTATATCGCGTTGAAAATGGTCGACCGATATTATGTCGGGCGACCATTATTACTTAGACATTATAGTCAATCCATTTCATTTCTAACGATCATCCGAAATACGTTTGGGCGACCGTTCTAGAAGTGCGTACTCCAAAGAGAAAATCGATCGTTCGATAACTTAAATGGTCATCCATTAAAATTCTATAACGGTCGACCGATATTATAATGGTCCACCGATCTGAATGTATGTGTTGTGCAACACAATTTTATATTCAATTCGATTCACAAATGATATTTGCAAAACCAAATCACTCATGAGTTGAGTTGAGATGCAATCAAGTTCCTGACATTCCAAGTTCACGTCTAAGCATACAAAATCTCTTCTCACTTAGGGGTTTTGTAAAAATATTCGCAAGTTGAATTTTGGTAAACACATGTTCAATAGCAATGTCCTTAAGTGTCACATGTTCTCTAATGAAATGATAGCGTAAATCAGTATTCTTAATTCTAGAATGTTGAATTGGGTTTTTAGTCATTTTTATTACACTTGTGTTATCACACTTCATGGGCACACTTGAACAACTTATACCATAATCAAGTAATTATTGTCTTACCCATAATATTTGTGCACAACAACTATCAGCTACAATATATTCAGCCTCAGCGGTAGATAGTGCGATGTAGTTTTGCTTTTTGCTAGTCCAAGAGATACGAGAGCTACCAAGAAAGCAACACATTCCACTAATGCTTTTTCTATCAACTTTACATTCGAAAAAATCTGCATCGATGTAGGCATGTAAATCAAAAGGCGAATTCCTATCATACCAAATGCCTAAATCACAAGTATGCTCCAAATAATGTTCTTTTAACGGCAACTAAGTGTGATTCCTTAGGTGCGGATTGAAATATTGCACACAAGCATACACTAAACATTATAATCGGCCTAGATGCTGTCAAGTAAAGTAAACTACCAATCATACCTCTATACCTCTTTTGATCAATGGATTTGCCCTTCTCATCTTGATCTAATTTAGTTGTAGCGCTCATAAGAGTTGAACTTGACTTGCATTCATCCATTCCAAATCTCTTTAGCAACTCCCTTGTATACTTCTCATGATTAAGAAATCTTTCATCTTTGTTTTTTTTTACTTGTAATCTTAAGAAGAATGTAAGCTCATTTACAAGACTCATCTCAAACTCTTTTTGCATAAGAGATTCAAACTCTTTGCACAAGTATTCATTAGTAGCACCATAAATAATGTCATCAACATAAATATGAACTATTAAAATATCATATTTCAAATGCTTAAAAAATAATGTAGTATCAACTTTCCCTTTTTGACAATTATTTTCAATCAAAAAATACTTATTCTTTCATATCAAGCTTTAGGAATTTGTTTAAGTTCATAAAGAGCTTTAGAAAGTTTAAATACATGATTAGAAAAATCTGAATTTTCAAAAACTTGATGTTGCTCGATATAGACTTCCTCATTTACATTTAGAAAAGTTGATTTTACATCCATTTGAAAAAAATTGAATCCTTTAAAACAAGCAAAAGCTAAGAGCATTCTAATAGCATCAAGTCTAGCAACGGGAGCAAAAATTTCTTCAAAATCAACTCCTTTTATTTGTGAATAACATTTTGCTAAAAGTCTTGCCTTATTTATTATTATGATGTCATTTTCATGTAATTTGTTTCTAATAGTAATCTTTTGACATGTCTACAAGTTTCCAAACTTGATTCCTTTCAAAATTATTTAATTTTTCATTCATGGCATTTATCCAATTTGAATCATTCAAAGCTTCATCAATGTTACTAGGTTCAAATTGTGCAAGAAATATAAAAAAAGTACACAAAATTTTCAAAGATTTTCTGGTCTTTATACCTTCATTTATGTTACTTATAACTTGATCAAGTGGATGTGATGATGCATGTTTCCAATTCCTTGAAATAATTTGATTATCTTTCACTTGTGGTTCTTCTATTTGTTCCATATTTAAGATATCCATTCTCTTTTCTTCCAAGTCTTCATTTTGGATTTGCATGTTTTCAAGATGTCTTTCCACTCCAATTATTTCTTCATCACCATCATTCACTTGCTTGCTCATAAAAAAATCATTAGTTTCATTGAATTTATCGTTAATAGATTCTTCAACAACTAATGTTCTTTCATTATATACTCTATATGCTTTACTTGTACTAGAGTATTCAAAAAATACACTATCATCACATTTTGCATTAAATTTGCCTAATTTATCTTTAATATTCAAGATATAATATTTACAATCAAACACTTTGAAATATGAAATATTTGGCCTTTTTTCCATATAAAACTTCAAAACACGTTTTCTTTTCGAGAGGTCTAAGTAAGATTCTATTTAAAACATGACATGATGTATTTACGGCTTCCGTCAAAAAATACTTAGGCAAATTACTTTGATTTAGTATTGTTTTAGCCATTTCTTGAATAGTTCTATTTTTTCTTTCTACTACTCCATTTTGTTGAGGTGTCCTAAGTGTAGAAAAGTTTTGTGTAATTCCATTCTCTTCACAAAATAATTCAAATTTGTAATTTTCAAATTCACCTCCATGATCACTTCTAATTTTTGCAATTCTTAACTCAACTTCATTTTGTATTCTTTTTGCAAATTTAAAGAACATGCTTATAGTTTCATCTTTACTTATAAGAAATATAGTCAAAGTAAAACGAGAGAAATCATCAACAATCACAAATACATATTTCTTTCCCTTTAAGCTTACTACATCACTAGGTCCAAATAAGTCAAGATGTAAAAGTTCTAAAGACCTATGTATACTAATAACATTTTTTAATTTGAAAGAGCTTTTGATTTGTTTACCTTTAAGACATGAATCACAAACACTATTTTTTTCAAATTTAATTTTGGGTAAACCTCTAACTAGCTCATGACATGAAAGTTTGTTTAACAACTTAAAGTTTACATGTCCTAATCTTCTACGTCAAAGATTTATATCATCATGCATAATACTAAGACATTTTTCACTTTTCAAATTTTCAAAATCAATCTTGTATACATTATTATATCTAAAACTCATATGTAGAACTTTCTTGTTTTCATATAGAATCAAGCATTTGTCCTTTTCAAAATTTACTAAGTAGTTTTTTCATACAATTGACTTATGCTAATTAAATTATGTTTTAAATTTTCAACTAGCCAAATATTTTTCAAGTATACTTTGTCATCAACATTACATATACCAATTACTCTTCCTTTGCTATTATCTTCAAAGGTGACTTTTCCTTTATTTTTCTTTTCTAATGTAGTGAAGTTTGATGGGTCACCGGTCATATGTCTTGAGCATCCACTATCCAAATATCATTTGCCTTCATTATCCTTTAGAGTTCCCTACAAGAAAGATATTAAGATTTTCATTTTTTTGGTACCCAAACTTACTTGGATCCAATTTGATTAGTGATGGTCCTTTTAGGGACCCAAATCTTCTTCATACCACAATTTAATCTCATTTTAACTTCACATTCATAAGAGTAATGTCCTTCATAACCACAATGAAAACAAGTGATATGTGATTTTGCATGAAGATTTTGTAATGCTTTAACAAATAGAATTCTTTTATCCTTCTTAATATTAAATGAGCTAAAGTCAAGTCCATTTTTGTTAAAAGATCTTCTTTGTATTGATAGCATTGCATCTAGTATTTTTTCACCATTTGTAAATTTTTCAAGTTTACCTTTTAAAATAATATTCTCATTTTTCAAGATTTCAACACTATAAGTTTGTTTTTATCATTTTCCATTTTTAAAGATTCAATCATAAATTCTAAATTAGAGTTCTCATCATCTAGTAAATTATAATTTCCACAAACTTTAGAATCATGTTCATTTTTTAAATTTTCAAATTCTATTTTCAAATGATCATATTTTTTTAAAGCATCTATATTTATCTATAAGAATTCTAAACTCATCACGTGTATCAAAAGATTCGGTATCTTTATATTCTGATGAGTTAGATAATACTTCATAACTATTTGTCATTAGATATATGTAGGCTTCTTCATCAGTCATTTTTTTCATTTACACTTCCATCCCAAGTAGTTTGAAGAGCTTTCTTTTCTTCTTCAAATTTTCTCCCTCATTTTCTTTCTTAGCTAAATTTGGGCACCCATTCTTGTAGTGTCCAAACATTTTTACATTCAAAGCAAATTACTTGATTTATGTTTGTTGATGATTTTCTTTTGGAGAAGCCACCCATTTTCTTTTGTTTGACAAATTTAAAATATTTGTCAAGCTTTTTGGCATACAAGGCTAACTTCTTTTCATCTAGATCTCCATCTTCTTCACTTGTTTCACTTTCATCCATCTTTGATTTCGAAGACAAAGTTTTGCTTTTGGAAATACTTGTTTCTCCATCTTCCTTGATTCCAATCTCATAGGTCAAGAGGGATGAGATCATCAAAATCTAGTTTGTTCAAGTCATTCTCTTCGATCACGATTCTCTTTGTATGTCACTTGAAAGAAATGTACCTAAGAAATTTCTTCACCTTTTGAGAGTTAGTCTGTGGCTCGTCCAAGGAGGCTAAGTCATTTACAATATCATTAAAACGCACAGCCATTTTATTTATAGACTCATTTTCATGCATCTTAAAAGAGTCATATTGATGATTCAAAATATTAAGTCTAGACTACTTAATCTTATCGGTACTTTCACGTGTAATGATAAGTTTTCTCCAAATTTCATAAGCACTTTGACAATTAGAAACACGATTAAATTCCGTTGCATCTAAAGCACAAAAAGATGATTTTTTGCTTTCCAATCTAATTTCACAAGTAATCTTTCACTTTCGGTGTATTTCAAAGGTGACTTTCCATGCAAATCAAAATCATTTTCAATTATATCCCAAATATCAATATCAATAGAGCATATATAAGCTTGCATTCTAACTTTTCAATAGGCAAAATTTAAAGCATTAAAAAGTGAAGGACGATTCGTGGATTGACCTTCACCCAAAGTAAAACCATTTGATGCCATGTTCAAAAGATGTTTAAATCTTTAAAACAAGAGCAATCTGAATCTGATAGCAAGTGTAGGATCGAAAGCACCAAGAAGGGGGTGAATTAGTGTATAAAAATCTAACTGAAAAAGTCGTAAAAGTTGATTTTTAAAAAATACGATCACATACAAGTAAAAGATAAGTAAGAAGAGCAAGAGAAGAGAAAGACGCAATATGTTGACGAGGTTCGACCTAACTCTTTGGCCTTACGTTCCCGCTTCGACTTCCTGACCTCGAGACCGTCGGAGATCCACTAGTCTTCTCTTTTTTTATAGGGAGAGAATAATCATTTCTACATCACAGTGCCTTCTTCTTCGCTCAAGAGGTAAGGCATACCTCTTATTATAAGGAGCTCTCAAAACTATCTAAACAAAAACACAAGAATTCCCTCCAATTCTCTCTTCTTACAAAGAATGCTCACACTTAGCAATTAGAAGAGAGAAGAAATGATTTGCAAAATTTAGCTCAAGTAAAATACTTTGGACTTGAAGGAAGCTCTAGAGTGATTTATCTTGCTTGGATAACATTCCTTCAATCTTTTTAATCCTTTTTATAGGCTTCTCTTGAAAATATGACCGTTGTAAATTAATTCAAAAGTGTTGTGCTGTCAGCTCTAAAATGGTCGCTCGTTTTAATATCAGTCGTTCATTTTCCATAGTAACTAGCCGCTATCTCTTTTGTCACATGTCGCCCATTATAGTATCGGACGTCTGTTTAATAAAAAATTATATTCGTTGCCTTTGTCTTTTCTGTGCAAGTTTTTGTTGATCATAGTCTGTAGAAGAATTATAGCCGTAGTCGCCCAAAAGAGTATCAGTCGACCGATTTAGAATTTCCATGCTCTTTGTAATCTGCGGTCGTCCATTCAGCAACTTCGGACGTTCGATTTTCACATTTTTATTTTTTGTTGTCTAGAACGGTCGATTGTTAACATTTTGATCGTCTGATTTAGAAGTGTCTGCGCTCTCTGTAATCTGTGATCGTTCATCGCTAACTTCGGCCATCCGATTTATACATTTTTTATCTTTACTGCCTAGAACGGTCGCCTATTAATGTTTCGGTCGTTCGTTTTAGAAATGTCTGCGCTCTCTATAATCTGCGGTCATTCCAACTGTAATTTTGATCATCCGTTATATAATTTGATCTTTCATGTAATACATATAACGGTCGACCGAAAATAAATCGGTCGTCCGATTTAGGAGTGTCGTTTCTCTTTGGAATTAACGGTCATTCCAGCTTCGCTTTGGTCGTCCATTATAAGTCAAAACGGTCACCCATTATAATTACGATCGACTATTTGTACTGGAGAGAAATATTTCGACTCTTTTTCTTCGAAAAATATTTAACCTATTCACACTAACACTTTAAACATAATTAGTACATATCTTCCTTGTTTGCTATCATTAAAATACTTAGAATATAGTCTTTGGACTAACAATTTTACACCTTCACATTTGTTCACAGACAAAAAGGGTCCTCTTCTCAAGAAAATCATCTCCTTGTTATTTGAAAATTTTCAATAGTTTCATCAATGTTCCACCAAACTTGCATTTGAAACACGGATCCTATTCTGCTTGATTTTTTTAGGACATAGGAAATAACTCGCCAACATTAGGAGTGTAAGAAAAATTCGATCCAACAAAAAAATCTACTCAACTCGAAAAAATAAAAAATTAAGAGATCGAATACGACTTAGGGTGGTTTTTAAATAGAGCAAATCGACCCACTTAAACTAGCGCCCCATCCAAAAAAATTGTAGGGGTCATGGTGCCCGTTTTTATTTATATAATTAATTTAGATGTAATCAATCATTTTATTAATGATGTAATAATTTTTTATATAGCCTAAGATATTCCTATCATATTATAAAACTCTAATTTAATAGTTCTATCACTATATCCTATACTTAGTTATAAAATTAAATAAGTTAATATTAATTTTAATTTATCATATATTTTTTTAAAATATTATTTATTAAAATATGGGTCCAAAAAAATTGACTCGCTAGAGAGTAGATTTTTTCCTAAATAATCTTAGAGGTAATTTTTATGATTTAAAAAATCGACTAAAAAAATAACGAATAATTTTTTTTGGATCGAAAAATCGATCACTACTTTCACCCCTACCCAACATCACGGAAAATAAAAATCTAGGAGGGGTCAATCTTTTTTTATCCCAACTAACTTTAAACTCTAAAGAAAAAATTAATCACACCAATTAGATCACATTTGCAACTCAAGGTAAATAAATAAGAACTTTAAATTAATTATAATTTTCCAATTTATTTAAAAATCATATAAAAAAGAAGAATAATCGGATCGTCTTGGATTATAAAAAATTTCCATCCAATCTAGGACGGCCTGTTTCCAGACACACCCAAGGCCTAATACCCGATTAAAATTAAGTCAAAAGACCATTATATCCTCAACGGTTCAGTTTTGCTCGCTAGTATCAATTAAATTTTGCTCGTACCCATACCAATGCTGTAAATTTTGTCCCGGCCAGCGACCCGGGTCAAGTTTAACCGATTAGATAATATATGTTAATAGAAAAATAGAATATGCTAAATAAAATTTTCTCAAATAATACAATATAGTAAAGTAAAGTAAAGTGAAATTATTTAATAAGTCAAATAATACAATAACATAAGTATCAATTAATTATAGTATAACATAAAATATAAAAATAATATCATAATTATAAAACAAAACGATAATATAACAAAAATTGGAAAAAAGTTAAAAGCATAAATTTTAAGAATATATATAAGTAATGTCTTGCAATAAATTTTTTTTATGTGACTCGACCGATCACTCAAACCCAACGGGTCGAAGGATTGAACCCGAATTTTGATCGGGTCAAAACGGGTCAACCTCAAGATCGAGTTTGAGATGACCCGCGGGTCGTTCTAAAGGCCGGACACCGATCTGACCGATCGAGCCTGACCGGGTTTTACTGTAATGATCCATACCTCACTAGCGGACAGGAAATATGACTTTGTAGATTAATATTTTAATATCCATTCAATTAAACTTTTAATTTAAATATTTTATTAACAAATAAATATTATTTAACTTGATCTTTTTTATTATTTAAAATCTTAAATAACTCTCGATTTTGCATCATCTTTCTTTTTATCTATATTCATTTTTTCACTTTATTTATTTATAATAATATGTATTAAAATTTGAAATAATTTTTAAAAATATTTTCACAATTTGTTCTCTAATCATTTTGAATATTATTTATATTATCAGTATTTATTATTTATATTATCAATACTTAACAAATACTATAATAATAATTTAAATAGTGATAATTTATTTAAATAACAAAATTATCGATTAATCAAAACGGTATACCAAATGGTCCTGGGCCGACGAACTCATAAAGCCGTGAAGCCATGGAGAGATAAAGCATGCGATCCTCGAATTGGTGGTTGAAATTTCACAATATTTATCCACCAAAATCATCCAGACAAAAGACTTTGACACCCATCCACAATTCATGGACTGTATTCATGAATCAAACACAATGATTTTACAGGAAATAGGAAATGCATTTGGGATTTCCGATAATACAACATCTGTACAAAGAAACCATAACTAGCTTCTGCGTGTGTATGATCATCACTTTTTTTTTCCTTCTTTTTTTTTATTGTCATTCCACTTGTCAGATCTACTTCTTTGTCCTCACACGTTTTGTGTTCTCTCGTGCTTTTGCTAGGCCTACGATGCATGACAATACCACTATGCAAGTTGAAACACATAATTAGGTATACAACAGTGATTATGTAACTATTTCCCCCTTCCTTCCTTCACAAACCCGTATGCAAATGACAAGGTGCTCACTCAGATATTCTAGGCCTTACCCTCCTCCCGCTGGAATAATCGTCATCTGAAAGTTGCGCCCAAACACTTCTACTCTTCCCGGCGCTGCTGCATTCCTCTTCGCAACCTGCGATTATCTTTAATAGTTCCGACTGCAGTGATGGACAATTATCTTTAAGGTACTCAAATCCTGTAGAGCGCATCACAGCTGAAGGAACACAACAAGAAGATCACAGAGGTGAATTAAGTCAAATAATTACAAGTTCTTTGGAATTTATCATCAGCGGTAGTAATGCTATCTACAAGTTTTGCACCGAAAATTGAATCAAAATTACACCATAGAACTAGCTTTAGTAAAAAAATGTTAAAATAACTTAAAAGCAAATACTTGAAAATTTCCAAAAGCTCTCGGGGAAATACTGCCCGACTTAAGGGCCTATTTGGTTCAAAAGTTATTAAGAGGAAGGGAAGGAAAAAGAAGAGAACGAAAGAGAACGAAGGAGTAATCAATCTTGTTTGGATGACATGAGTGATGGAAAGGAAAGATAACGAATATTTAATAATAAATGTATTTAGACGATTTTATCTCGTAAGTGTATTTATATGTTAAGTTTATAAAAGTAAACATGAAATTTTGTTTTAATTGTACATTTCTCCTCCTTTTCATCCCGATTTGGAGGGAAAAGAAAAATATGATATTGAAGGAGAATGGAAAGAAAAGTCTCCTCCTTTTCCCTCCAACTTAAACTCAATCAAACAGATCGTAAATAAGCCCTAAATCATTGAGCCAATAGAAAGCCATATGTAAATAAAAAAACAGTTATACACTAACACTACGTAGCACAAACAAGAAATTTGAGAATAAGCAAAGAACTACCATTCAAAAGGCAAAGAGAGGACTAACATCATAAGAATTAATGACAACACAGATTTAATACAAAAAAAACTTAAAATGCATGCAAAGGTAGTTGCACAAGACAAATTGATTGCAAAAAAGACAAACAATAATTCACAGCATCTTCAACATAAATGCCCTATTACATTTGCAAACGCACCAAAGGTAATATTTGTACTTGAGTGATTTTTTGTTCTATTACAGAATTGGAAAAGAAATCTCAAAGCGGATTTCAGATATTCATGTATGATATATATAACCTAGGCGGAATAGGTAAAGCCAGAACAAAGGATCTTGAACCATGCCTGTCGAGACTTGAGACAGTATATGTCTAAGAAACTTTTCAACTACACCATGCCTAGACATCTTGGAGGTCCCAAAATTTTAGAACACCATCTGTTTTTAGGGTTCTTTTAAAGGGTTGTCTAGCCGGAGAAATTTTCCACTAAAGCTTCAAAGTTATTTTGGTAAAGATCGATGACATAAAGAAGTCTAGTAAGACATAATACCAGTAAAGATAAATCTGTTTCCAACCTTCCATTTCCAGAATGAAAGATAAACAGTAGTAACGCTCGGGATGGTTAAAAGAATGTATAGGCCTATAACAAAAGAAGCAAAGGACCTCAGGATGGTTAAAAGAATGCATAGGCTTATAGCAAAAGAAGCAGTGGATAACCAGAAGAAAGACTTGAACAACAGTTCCTTATAAAATCACATGGTGAGAAAGGTACAAGCTAACTACCTGCAAGATTCTCTGCAGCGAATTTAAGGCAAGCAGCTTTAAGTTCCATAGCATGATAACGATCAGCCAATGCAAGAATACTAGCAACTAAATTCACACATATATGTTTGCATAGGTGAGCCTCACACAACAGTCTAAGCCTTCCCAAACCATATTTGTCTGCTGCAGCTAATAGTTTCGCAGTTAAAGAATCAGACACAGAAGACTCAAGAGGACTTGATGCGATCAGTACATCATCCTCCACAAGAGTATCTTTGTAGATAAAATGTAGCATCGCCTAAACAGGAACAAAGAATAGAGTTACAAGAGTGTTATTTTATATCATGTTATAGTTGCAACCAAGGAAAAGGAAGGTCATAAACATGCTGACCTCAAAAACTTTTGTTTCTATTTCTGTAATCATAACCTCATTGTTTTCATCAACGAATGTGCCAAAAAGTTGAGCACGGAATACAGGAGAACGAGCAGCTAACACCAATTTATGAGCATGAAATTTTTTCCCTGCTATGTTGAAAATAACGTCAGCGCCTTCTTTCTTGTCAAGAAGAGCACCAAAATGCATTCCGATATCAGATTCCGGCACTTGTATGGAATGTAGTCTGGGTGAGTCTGTCACAGAGACAACAACTCCTACAGTACAATCAATCTTCAGGCAATCATCCTTAAGGTACTCTGATGTTTCAAGAGAACTCCGTCTGAAGAACCATTTATAACCCCTATATAAATGAGGAGCATATCACGTATATATCACTTATATAAACAACAGAATCCCTAACATGATCAGCAATCATTTAAAATATAAGATAATGGAAAAACACTCCGGAACAAAAAGTTGATATCTAAGAAATTCACTAAATTAGAAAGCAAAGATAATATCAAAAAACAACAGTGTGTCATACTCTTATATTGGCACAAAGAACCAAATTCACAAGGAAAAATATTCTTGCATTTGTCCTTACCTAAATTCAAAATTAAAAGAAAGAAAATTTTCTTAACAAAAACAAAGAAAATCATTAAGGGACAGTGTGCCGTACTCTTCTATTATTAAATGATGGAATAAAAGTCAGAAGGAAAACTATCACGCTACTTCAAACTTTGAAATGCAAGTGGAAGAACATCCCACACATAAAGGAGGATGTCATATACAGTAAGCTACTGCTACACCAAGGTAACTGTTTCTCCTTTCAAAGACAGGTTCTTGACACATATTTTCCAAAGACAGGTTCTTGATACCTGGCCCATTTTTTGTGGAACATCTAAAATCGCCCTAGTATAAATTCTTAATGCATAAAAAAAGCTATTAGATTGAATGGCATATGCGGACAGGTCTTGTACTTATGATGCTGGATATGAAGTCCAGCGGAGCATGGGACGGAAGATGTGAAGCTTGGATGGCCATAGTAGTTTCAAGGCCCCACTCATCCAGTTAAGTAACAAAGAATAAGAACACATCTTGTGAGGGTAAATTACACCCAATGCCTTGCTCAGCGATGTCCTCCAACTTCACTTTGTAACACGAATGTCCTCCCTCTTTTAACTTATTTCATCCGATGCCCTCCTTACCTATAACCGCCGGTTTTCCGGTCCCAGCGCTGGTGACGTCTCTATCTCTCCACGTTCACATTACTCACGCTAATAAAAAATAAAAATAAAATAAAAAATACCACGTGGGCGCAGCCCCGACCTCCAGCGAGCTGCGCTCGCCGGCGCGCACAGGTGGGGGGGTGGGGGGTGGGGGGTCGCCCCCCTCCCTGCGACCTCGGGCGAGAGCGAAAATGCATTGAACTAGTTAATTATCTTAAAGCAAATATGATAGTGCAACCGTTCGACACATAGTTCAGATATCTTACAATGTCAAAAGCATCAGAACACAAGAATCCACCAAATAGCAACTTTTGAGCAACCATACAAAATTGTGGAATGGAGAACACCGTTTCGTTAGAATGGATCACTATCGGTTAATAAACCAAACAAGCAGCAACTTACTATTCTACTGAGTAGTTCGGCAGGATTCGGACTGAAAGCGCATATCAGGGAGAAAACCATATTAAGTGAAAGGTGCCATAGAACTCATTTAGCACAGCATGAGGCAGAAAAATTAACTTGTGCAACGAGAGCAAGATGGCAATTTGGTGGAACATCTGCAATTACCACATGCTGCCGCGATACTTGAGGGTGTACGGCCCGCTCTCGAGCGCCCGTTCGAAGTGGCTGTGCACCTTGTGCCTGCCTTTGCCACTCTGGTCGAGGAGCGTAAGCTCGAACAGGGCCCTGACGTCGGTGCCCTCGCTGGCGAGCGCGATGAAGACGGAGACGTAGGTGGAATTGTCCTTGGGGTTCTTGCCGTCGGGGTAGAAGTAGATCGCCCACTGGAACCCTCCCACGGTGAAGGTGTCGCTGGCGATGTGCTTGCCGACGCCCATCCCCTTGGCGAGCGAGTACCCCTGGATCACGAACTTGTGCGACCCGTTCACGGTCTCCGTCACCGAACGAGAGCTCGTCGGCGAGGAGATCGAGAGCTCCTTCTCTTGATTAGTCATCTGAGACCGTCGGGCTCTCGTCTCATGAAAGGATTCGGGATGGGGATGGTGAGAATGGAGAGACTGACAGGGCTCCTCCGGCGAGAGGTGACCGGAGTAGAAACTAGAAAAAATTGGGAGATTTGGGGCACGAAGGGGGATTTCCGTCGATGTCGACGGCGAAAGGGATCCGTTTCTTTTTCCAGGGGAATTTATTTCGTCCTCGTTTCGCCTGCTGAATTACCCACCAATTCTAAGAACACTTGGTCGGAAACCGGAGGAATAGAATGGAGGATAACTGCGGAAACGAATCAAAATATCTTTCCCCGGTAAACAAATTTTCATTCATAATTTTAAAATATGGAAATAAAATATTTTGTTTGACATAAATAATGATTAACGAAAAATATTAGATTTTCGAAAGGATGAAATAAAATTAAAGTGTCTGGCAAATGGAATGAAATTAATTATTTTATAAATATAAAATTTTTTATTTTAGAACAATAAATGTTATAGGAAAATACAAATTTAGTTTATTGTATAATATTTTGTTATGATAATAAAGTATAAATTTGATTTATTGTACTGACATTTTGTTAGTCAAATTATTTTCTAAATCCAAATAATTATAAAAATTAAAATAATACCAAAAAATAAAGCGTGACATTTATTACAAATAATAATTCAATAATAAACATACAAATAATAACTAATAGTCTAATACTAAAATATTATTAGAGTGCATTTGGAAAAAAAATTACGCTTTAATTACTACCTCAAAATGCCATTGGAGTATCTCAAGTAGTTGGGTGTCAAAATCTTGTCCGTATAATTACTATTTGCAATTACCAAATACATAAGAAGTATTTTGACATCATCAAATTTAGGGGAGAGCAAAATCGAGTTCGAGTTTGTGTTCAATTTCGGTTCCAATCTTGACTTGATTTTTGTCAGGTTCAAAAAATTTGGACTCGGAATCGGACCCAATCTCGATTGGTATCAGGTTCGGGTCGGTCCGAAAAAATTGTGAATGAAATATTTAAAAGATAAAGGAAATATAAAAAACTTATGATAATTAGTAAAATTAAATCATAATTTAACCAAATAAATATCAACTTATCAAAATATTATGTCAATATATCATATAATAAGATAATAATTTTTTTTAACACTTCAAAATGAACAATTAATGATCAAATTATTAAATAATTAAAAATATATCAATATTGTTAATATTTTTTATTATTATAATCGGGTCGAGTCCCGTATCGAATTCTCATATGTTAGACTTAATTCCTCCTCGGAATTCATCGGGTTTTTTAAATTCTTTGACTCGAACTCGACCCGATTTATAATCGGATCGAAAATATTTTTCGAAAAATTGAGTCGGTGCGGACCGGATCAACCCTCACCCCTACTCCACATAATTATTGATATAATTTATTTTCTATAAGAAGAAAGTCAATTTTCCGTGTCTTGATGTAGGGAAAAAAAGCAAATGGCAAAGGTAAAAAAACTTCTACAGTAAATTAGATTAATTCATGTCTATTGTGTGGATGTGATATAATTAATATGCAATGCAACTTCTCTACACCCATCCTTAATTTTTGCTACAAAAAAAAAGAAGAAAAAAAAACACCCCAATCTAAATAGGATCCTCATGAAAATGACATTCAAGTAATCTAAATTCTCAACTACATTAAATTGATATGTCAATATCAGGTATAAATACTTTTCAAATCTTGCGAAAATTTCTCTAAGTGTCATTTCGAAATTATTTTGAAATATACTAATTGAATTTATAGGTTAAATCAAATCAAATCTTGTACACAATAATATTAATAAAAAAACTTGATTAAATAAAACTTCTCTGATATTTAACGTTTTAACATTATTTTCTTTTAAACAATTGTGAAGGACTGAACTCCAAATCGAAGAACCAACCTTTGTTGAAAATAATAGCGTCTGCAGCTTTAAATTAATGTTTTAATATCTTTGGGATCTAAAACAAATGTATTAGAAAAAAAATCTCATAATTATTTTTTGAGACTTGATCTCAATGCCTCCAAAATTAAGTTAATTGATACGGCAAAATCTAAGAGTCACTTAAATTATTTCATGTTGTCGCTAAGTTGAAATGTTAATTCTATGATAATTACGATACTTGAATTCTAATTTAGCTGTTTAAGGCTGAAAATCCATCTATGCATGCCTTATGGAGCAATTGACAAATCATAAAAATATTATGTATATTAAAAGATATTAATTTTCGTTGCATAATATTTAGTTTGATAGTTTGTATAGAATATTGGTAGCTCTCAATTCTCCATATATCCCAGGATGAGAAAATAATTTACAATCTTGCAATTGTGTGTTAAACAATGTGAGGCAAGGGAAAATGATAGAATTATACATTTGAATATTATAATGTTGTATGCTCCATATTAATATATGGGATGTACAAATCTATTAGATTAGATGTTAAATATACCATTAAAAGTGCTTTTAGACAAGACATATAAAATGCATCTTAAATCTCCAAATTGGAAGGAACTATTTGTATCAGAATAAAGTCAGAACAAAAACAAGATGACTATTCTCAACTTGTCATCCAAATGCCAATCTATGGTCAATCTGAGAAAGATTGTTCATGCTCTCCTTTGGAACAACATTACCCCGCTATTGAAATATCTTGAGGGAACTACGAGTAAATACATGACAGCCAAACAATTCTTTTGGAAGGATTTGAGAGAGTGATTTTAGATATGTGTTAAAAAATGTTAGAAAATTCAATTAATGTTGAATTTGTACGATATAAGGATTAGCTAGTGCGTACTTATTCTAAGGGATGAAATATTAAATTGTTTGCTTTGACTATTTCAATAAAGTTCTAAATGAATTATAACACCCTTTCACAAATTGTATTTGCTCATCCGTTGTGAAGAATAAATTAAGAAAAAAATTTAAATTGGTATGTAACATTTTTTTTTTCAGATTCAAAGACTTCACCTTTCATCATACCTTTCCATATTCTGGTTTTATACTTTATAGTAAGTTGAGTTAAGAGGCTTCTCACAAACTTAATTGTTCCTTTAACTGCCATCGTTGTGGCTAGGGGAAGACCAAGTATATATGTAGGTTTTAGGATAATTGGGGCTCCCCTTAAATATAATTTGTTGGATATTAAACATATTATATACTTTGGTTTGGTGGTTACACCATTTTTATGATCATTTGTGAGGTTGTGGATTCAAATTTCAACATCATGTATATTTTTGTCTAACTTTCCATATTATGTTGCCCCCCTCAAGATTGAAGCCAGGGTCCGCCCCCTGGTTGTGGCAGATGTGCTTACATCGATCAATGGCACGGGAAACTAACGGGAACAATCACCAACTATAGCACTTGTAGAAGGATTTTGGTGGACTGGTTAGTACATGAACAGTTGTATTTGTCCATGATTTACTATCATACTTGTCTTAACGGCCCATAGAACACGTAAGATTAAGATTCAAAAGACTTTGTTAAGATCATTATATGTATAAAATTAAGATTCATACTTTATTATCATTTATCTCACATTCTTCTCATTGACCACCTCGAAACCAGACTAACGTCCGGACCGAATTTATTATCAAATCATGGTTGGACCAATTTGATGGAGTTCGATGAAGTTTTATTAAAATAATATTATTTATAATAATCCTAAAGATATAATAAAAATCTTAACATAGAACAATGACATGGGAAACTAATGAGAACAATCATCAACTATAGCGCTTGTAGAAGGATTTGTCAGTCATTACCGAAAAAAAAAAGAAGGAAGTGCATGAGCAGTTGTATTTGTCTATGATTTGCTGTCATACTTGTCTTTAATAATGGTCCATAGAACATGTGTTGTCTTGTAAGCTTGAAAAGACTTTGGTAAGATCGTTCTCTGTATAAAATTAAGATTTAAATTTTATTGTCATTATCTCACACTCTTCTCATTAGCTTTTTTGGAACCAGATGACGATATGACATGTGCAGACATATAGGATTCATGCATTCATGGTTGGTGTCATTGTTCCATTTTTATGATCGTACTTTGGACATGCATGTGGATGTGTAGTTGTTTTTAGTATTTTGTGAGATGATAAAAGTTTGAATTGCTTATAATTGATTGTTATATCATATATGTTGAAATATAAATAATAATATTTCTTAAGTATGAAGAAATAATGTTTAATCGTATTTTACTCAAATGAAATATGCGATAACACATAGATTATGAGTTTTTGACTTACTTAACCGTTGGTTGCTTATATTGATACTCTCATTATTTTTCAAATTAGTAGACCAGTGGTTGTGCTTTGTGATTCTTTATCAAGATTGAAAACACTTTTGGTAGGAAAAGTTATATGATATAATATATGAATATTGTACTAATAACCTATTAATAATAATAAAATTAGTATGATATAATTATTTATTAAGAATTTTAATAATTATAAATAATAATTGTTTAACATATAAATATCAATATATTATTATTTATTTAGTACTATTATTTAATTATGATAGATGTTATATTAATAAATATATCTTAAATTACTTTTTTCTTTAACACTTTCCTTTTTATTTTCTTATTTCTATCCTTCAATAATTTTCTATTTTAATGTTGTTCAATTTTAAATATTATTTTTCCTTCCACATTAACCTTTCTTATAATTTTCCCTTTTTTAACTTTCCTATTTTTGTCATTTTCTTTTATATATATTTTTAAAATTTTGAATTGAACAAGGTTTAATCGATTCGATTGTTGACAGATTTTCTCAGTTGATGCAGGCCGGCCGAGACTGATAGGGATTGAATTGTTGACAGATTTTCTCAGTTGATGCAGTTGCGAATTGCGAATTGCGAACAGGTTTAATCGTCTTCTCCAATCCCTAACAGATTTTCTCAGTTGAACAAGGTGATGCCTTCAAAAAGAGTTCAGGACCAAAAGGAGCTTGTGGTGGTAATCCAACTTGATGCACACGTAGAGGCGGAGCTAGCTAACCTATTAAGTGGGTTCACAAATAATAACATTTTTAATATATTTATTAATATACAATATGTATTTTTTCATTTTTAACATTTGTCACAAAGTATTTATTTTTAAAAATATTCATTTTTTAGGATAAAACAAGAATAAAATTATTTTAATTTTAGTTATATATATGAATATGTATAATTAGAAATATTCATAAACATTTAAATAAGAATTGATATTAAAAAGTATATACTCAAATGCATGACCAAGAAATGTATCCTCCCGATGATATAGAAAAGGGGAACAGGACCGTGTGGGGAAAGGGGCTCCAACCGATCTTCATCCCATGGCTCGAAATCGCGTCCGGTTTAGTAATAAAAACATACAATAAAGACAGCTCGCTGTGATTGGACCGCATGCATGAGCCGGCCAAAAAAAAAACCAAAACCTGTTTACCCAAAAAAAAAGACATCAGATCAGCACATCAGTCGGCCACCCTAGTCGTCGTCGCCCCTGCTGCCTTCGGATCATCGTTGTCGCCCTTGCCACCGCACCTCTTCAGATCATCACCGTCGCTCTTGCCGCTGTGCCTTTTCGGATCATCGTCGTCGCCCTCTTCGGATCGTCGCCCCTGCAGATCATTGCCGTCGTGCCTCCAGCACACCTCTTCGGATCTGATCCTCACCGTCTCTTCTGTCGTCACACCTCTTCAGATCTAATCTTCACCGTCGCTCTTGCCGTCGTGCCTCTTCGAATCTGACCCTCGTCGTCGCCCCTATTGTCGCGCCTCTTCAGATCGTCGTCGTCGCCCCTGCCACCACACTTTCTCGCCTTAGGATGAAGCACACAGACATTGCGATCTCTCCTCGGAATGAAGCGCACATGCAATTTTAGAGTCCTGGTACGTCTTCACAAGGTCTTTTAATCCCTTCTACGCTTCAAATATTGCCATTAGTTTTGTTTTTTTTGTTGCCAGGGATGTTTCCAGACACCACACTAACTTCGTCGGACCACCCTTCGCTGCCCTTCTAACCTTAGGACAAAGCTCCGCAATCTCTCCTGAGGACGAAGCACACTTGCAATTTTAGAGCCCTCGTATGTCTAGACAAGCATTCTTGCAAAGACTTGCAAATTATATTGTTTCAAAACAATAGTTGGCAAAGACTTCTTGCAATGATTGATGTTTTCTTTTTATTATTGTGATCGTGTTTGCTGGTTGTTATGATTGTTACTTCAACACCATGTTTTTGTGGACTCCCCTCGGTCGCCTCTCTCCACTCTTCCTCCCCTGATTTTCTCCACCTCCGACGAACGAACGCACGAGCAGACGCGGAACAAGGAAGCGATTGGCGGATGATCAGCACGTGGATGCACTCCACCAACGCGCTCAGGAAGCAACCTCACCCTCCACGCCGGCCGAGACTGATAGGGATTGGAGAAGACGATTGCGAATCTGTCGACGAACCAGGAACGAGAAATAGAGGTACCGTAGACATAAAATCCCCTAGATGAAGAAATTATATCATTAGTCACGCATTTTGATTCCATTATGACCTGGATACCCTTAGCAACATTTTTCGTATTGTGCTCGTCGGAATCCAACGACCGGAGGTAGGCCAAAATCGAAGGAGAAGGCTGGCGCTATGTTCTGCCCACTGAAATTGATCGACCGGTTGAATGATAGACCGATCTATTTAAAGACCAGGACGATCGTAAGGTCGGTCGATCGATTCGAATTGATCGGTCGATCGATCCGATGAGAGACTACTGAGGCCATCAGCGTAGGATCGGTCGACCAATCCCAAGGGAATGGTCGACCGATCCCGCAATCTCTCAACACGCAGCGATCAGTCAACCAGTTCCCAGAGGACGGTCGACCGGTTCAGCGCAAGGTGAACAGACCAACAAATCCTGATCGGTCGACCGATCCAAGGATATCGGTCGACCAGTCCAATGATATCGATCGATCGGTTCTGCCCTAACGGTCGACCTTTCCTTTTACAGAAGTAATTTTCAGACCTTAATGGAAATGACTAAATTGCCCTTGAATGGCCAAAACAATCATAATTCGGGTCAAATCTCGACTGGCCCATTTAAGGCCTGGTTCCACTTAGTAAGACGTGCAACGAGCCTTTTCCACAGAAAGGGGATTTGACTTTACCCCTTTTCTGAATGTTGATTTCAAACCCCACACATGTTAAAGAAGATAAGTAAAGTAAAGATAAAAGAATGAGATAACTATGTGTCGTTCAAGGTACAAATCAAGGTATGGTATAGTGAGGAGCAGGTAGCTGCACTTAGGAGATAGTGTACCTACTGGTATTAACTACCACTGTTACTGGACCACAAGCCCTCTCCCACCTGTGCTCCGAATATGGGTGACGTATTGACGCACTCTTCCCCCGGGCATATATGTATTATATTGCTTTATGCCAGAGGGACATGTAGCTCAGTTGAGAAGACAGTAAACTTACAGATCCGCAACGACCACTGTTCCTGGGGTGCAGGTTCTCTCCCACCTATATTTCGAAAAGGGTATGCCTGAGCATACGCCTCCCTTTCATGGGCACCCTGGCAACATATGATATAGAGACACCTCTAGCTTCCCACTTAATTAAAGTCGAACTCGTATAGGATAACGAACATCAAGGATCTCATAGTAATATAAAAGATGTAGTACCACACAGAATATGGTAATGAATAACAGAGTAAGGTAAAGAACAGAGTAAAGTATAGTAAGGTATGGTATTATATAAGGTATTGTTAAAATAAAGAATAAAGTACAGAACTATATATGTATGGTCCATAGCTACATAGATCAAGGTATTAGAACCAATGAATAAAGTAACTGATTATTGATTATCTTTTATCAGTATAGATTTAATCAGATTATCATTTCATCATCTATGAATCTATGTGTACTGGGCGTTAGCTCACGGGTATTCCATGCCCCTGCTTTGAGATTTTGCAGGTGAGAACCATGCTTAGGGAGGTTGTGGAAGATGCAGAGCTCGAGAATAGCGGCACATGACTTACAAGACACTATAGTTTTCCGTTCTGTTATTTCTTTAATAGTTTATTTCAATCTTGTATTCCAAAGACATCTGAATTTCCACTTTTAACCCTGCTTATGTAAATATTTGCTTGAACTATTTGATTTATCTGCATTTCCCTTTTTCTTGAACTATTCCTTAAATGTGACACCTTTTTTTATTTCCAAATGATATTTCTTCCACAATCTCCTTTTATTCATTGATTCTATATCATTTCTATTGTCATGTCTGTCATATGTTGACCGGTCAAAGTCAAAGTAGTAGTAAGCAGTGTAGCACTCCCGTGGTCAATTTGACTGCCAGCGTGGTAGGAAGACTGATTTTGGAGGCGTTACAGACGAGGTAATGAATAATGAAGAGGGACAACATATAGGTGGGAAACCAACTATAGGAATGGTCTTTGATTCAGAAAATGAGGCATATGACAGTTATAATTTATATGCTAGAGCAGTGGATTTTTCAGTGCGAAGATCTTATACCACAAAGTGTAAAAAAACTGGCAAAGTCGAAGCAAGGACATAAGAATACTAGTGATGAAGAATTGGGAAAACAAATTAAAATAAGAAAAAGAGAAGTAAGAGTTGATTGTGAAGCCCATTTACAAGTGATTGTGAGGATGGAAAATGGGAGGTGAGAAAGTTTGAAGAAAAGCACATCCATATTCTCGCTACTCCTACTAAAGTGGCTATGTTGCGTTCACACAATGAAGCAAGTAAAGGTTCTGAAAAAAGCTATAAATGCATTTCATGATGCTAGCATGGTGTCATTCTTGATTTGTAAAGTTTTGAATTTTTGGGGTGAGCCATCCATTACACTTCAAATGTGCAGTGATCATTTGAAGAAAGCACGCCAACATAACTTGGGGGAAGAATGTATTGGTGTAATTAGATATTTAAAAAAAAATGGCCAAAGACAAATATTTCATTTTCAATTGGGAAGTTGACAAGGATAAAATTGCAATGAGTGTCTTTTGGACAGATTCTAGATCAAGAGACAGTTATGTGATTTTTGGAGATGTTGTCAGCTTTGATACAACTTATAGGACAGATAAATTATGTATGCTATTTGTTCCATTTACTGGCATCAACCATCATATGCAGTTGATCCTATTTGGCTGTGCTTTATTAGCTAATAAAAGAGAAGCAACATTTACTTGGTTATTCGAAATATGGTTAGAATGCATGCATGATAAGAATCCTAAGTGCATTATTACTTATCAAGATATAGCTATGGGCAATGCTATTCGGAAGGTGTTTCCAAATACATGTCACATGTATTATATTTGACATATTTAGAGAAATGCCATGAGCAATCTTCAAGATTTATATGCTCGAGAAAACTTTCAATAAGACTATGGTTGATGGATTCATGGCTCCACAAGCATTGCTGAATTTGAATCAACATGGGCCTTCTTAAAGGAAAAGTATGAAATTCACGATGAACATTGACTTTTCGTTATGTATTTGAAACGACATCATCGGGCGTCAATATATTTGGATGATGTATTTGCTACAGACATGCAGACAACCCAAAGATCAGAAAGTATGAATTTATTTTTCGATGGATTTGTAAATTCTAATACATCTCTATCTAAGTTTCTAAATCAGTACGATAAGGCCATTTTCTCTCATCGTGAGGCTGAAAAACAAGAGAATTTTAAAAATATGAATTCCAAAGCTGATTTACTTACTAAAAATGCATTAGAGAAGCATGCACGAGATGTCTACACCGATAAAAATTTTATAATATTTCAAAGGGAATTTATGCGTATGTTTGATTTCAACTCAAGTCGAATTCAGCAAGATTCTGAGAAAGTTGTCTTTCACGTATTCATGGACGGGGAGAAAAAAAATTATGTTGTGGAGTTGGAGCGTGAACCAAGTATTTTCATAAACTGCTCGTGCAAAAGATATGAGAGGGATGGAATCTTTTGTGCTCATAAATTGTATATTCTCAAGATAGAAAATGTCATGAGACTACCTGAAAAATACATTATGCAACGTTGGACAATGAAAGCTAGGTATTCGACGAAACGCAAAGTTCACGACGGTGCATCCATGTGTAATAATGGGCAACGCGCCATAACTCCTATTTTAGATTGGAATTTTAGGCATAACATGAGGATTGCCACTAATATGAGCTTGAAATCACCCTATCATTTAGATGGTGCTGCTTTGCTAGTTGACGAGTTTATTGAAAAATTATATCTTGTTCGTGAGTGTAATCCAACTGATGCGTTAACAAGCCCGACAAGCAACTCTCAAGGATTGGATGATATTGTTATACGTGATCTACCTCGTGTTAAATCAAAAGGGAGACCAAAGAAACTTACTAGGATAAATTTTGGTATCGACATTTCATTATCACAAAAGGAAAAGAAAAAGAGAATGCGGCATAAGGTGGAAAAGAAAGAGGGGTACAAGATTATTGGTTCATCATCTTTGGTAAGTTCTATTAAACATGACTATTAAATTTGTAATATTAAATTTCTAATTTAACCATTTATTTGTTTAATGTAGGTTTAACAATGTAGTCAAGAACCTATCGAGACTACAACTCAAGTAATTGCTTAATTACATCTCTTGTATTAATGTCATGGCCCATAGCTATATATTAATGTAGGTACATCTCTTGTTTAATGTAGGTGCTACAGCTTCTTCCCAACGAGTAGGCTTCCACTATGGTTTCGTTTCTTTCACTACAAGAAAAATGCTATTTTCAGACGGTCAAAACCGTCTGAAAATTGAAGGAAACCATCTGAAACTTTCATTTCAAATGGTTTTACCGATGAATCAATTCAGTCGAAAAATAGGGCGTCGCAAACTATTTTCGACGACTCAAAAAAATCCGTCGGAAGTTTCGATGGTTCAAACCATCAAAAAAATTTTGGCGTTCACAACCGTTGGAACATTCCGGCGGCGGCAATCGTCAAAACATTTCGGCGGTCGCAACCATCGAAAGTTCCGACGGTCTCCACCGTCAAAAAATTTCGACTGTCTTCACCGTCGAAAGCTTCCGGTGGTCACAATCGTCGCAATGAATTTTTATAATATAAAAAAATTTACCCACTACCAGTGTCCGATCCAGTCGACCACCTCGGACAGGCGGCTTGCGGTCAGATCCGGGCATTGCGGTCATAGATCCAGTTGCCCTGGCTAGAGCCGGTCGCCAAGCGGCCGATCCAACCACCCGCAGCTAGATTCGGCTGCCATGCGGCCTATCCGATCGCCCGCGGCTAGATCGGACCGCCAGGCGGCCGATTTGACTGCCAGGAGGCCGATGTGGCCGCCCGCAGCCAGATCCAACCAGCAGAGATGTGGCTGGAGGCGGAGCCGGAGGAAGACGAAGCTCGAGAGAGAGAGGGTCGCTGTCGGATCGTTGTCCGGGCAGAAGTCGTTGCGCTGATCGCGGCAGGTGAGGGATAGAGAGAGGAGAGTGGGAAATAGGTTGAGAGAGGAGAGAGGAGAGAGGGAGAAGGTCATATATAGCGAAAAAAGGGAAGAAAATAGTGGGAATGGGAAAAAGGAAGAAAGGGGGAATTTTTTTAACCGACGGCCTTCGAAAGGAGGAGAGAGCACGGGCCGTCGAAAGTTCTAGACAGTTCGGACCGTCTGAACTTACGACGATCCGAAGTGTTGGTAATTATAATAATAAAATAGATTATAATATTTGATTATTTTTATGATTACCGACGGTCCGAACCGTTTGAACTTGTGACGGTCCGAACTGTCGGTAATTATAATAATAAAATACTGACTATATCATATATTATGATATATAAGATTATAATATTTAATTATTTTAATGATTATCGACGGTTCGGACCGTTTGAACTTACGACGATCAAAACTGTTAGTAATTATAATAACAAAATATATTATAATATTTAATTATTTTTATGATTACCTATGGTCCGGACCATCTGAACTTGCGACGGTCCGAACTGTCGGTAATTATAATAATAAAATACTAACTATATCATATTATGAAATATAAGATTATAATATTTATTTATTTTTACGATTATCGACGATTCGGACCGTCGGAACTTGCGACGGAAAGGGAGCCGTCGAAAATTCTGACATTTCAAACCGTCAGAAAATAAAATAATAGTATAAGAACTTCCATAATTTATTTTTTTTATTTCCGACGGATTGTTGTCCGTCGCAAAATCCGTCGCAACTGTCCGTCGAAAATTATTCGTCGGAAAATCTCATTTTTCTTATAGTGTTTTACATTGAAGAATCAAAGAATTAACTTGCTGCAATGCTGTGTCTGCTTCTTTTGTCGAAGGAATTTCTTTCTGTGAACTCAAAGTGGAGTAATGAACCAAGTCAATTATATATTTTGTCTCAATTATATATTTCAAAGGTTTCAAGAGACTGTCGAACATGCATGGGGAAAAGTGCAATTGAATGCCCAGGTATCATCTTTCTAGTCTCAATCACTATGTTGTATTGCTTCCTTCAACTTTAATCACACAGAAATGGCAATCTTGTGTGGCATGGAACTCCTCAGCCAAATAATCCTACGAAATGTAAGCTATGATTTGTGCAGGGAACAGGAAAGAACAAGAAGAATGGGAACATCTTTGAAAGATGGACGTGAGTATGCATTAAAGTGGAACTGTACTCATGGGCACTTTTCGTAGAAATTAATTGTAATCACGGGAACATGTTGTATTAATGTCTGTTATGTTTAGTGGATTCGGTTCCTGTGCAACATAGGCACTCTTTACATGCCATGTAAACCTTTTCCAAGAATTTTTTGCCTTTTTGTTTGAGATGGCTTGTTTCTTTTTCATCAGTGGTCATACATGCTGAGGTTATTGGTCATTGATAGTGGGGGGAAGGATCATTGATTCCTCCATAGAGTGTATGTGGAGTTTGCTAAATGGAAGAAATTTTGTTCTAATCTGTCATATGTATCAAGCTTTTCATCTTCATATGTATCGAACAGCATCAATATGCCATGAAACTTTTACCCGGGTGAGATATTATGGTGCTCTGACGAGTATGAATTTTCATACCTGTCGCACGTCTGAATCATAGTGATGTCGAGCGTTCTCTTTGAATCGTCACACATCACACTTTTGAGAAGGGAATCCTTAGTTCATTAGAATCAACTCACGTCAATTCTCAATTTCTTACATTCAACTGATCCTGTTGGTCAGGTCAGGCAAAGTCACTTTGAACAAAACATGAGGTTGTTCTGGTTGACTTCCCCATCAGATCAAGCTGATATGTAGTATCAGTAGGGCATTGGAAAGAAAAAAAGTTAGCTTCTGACATATTATATATACATTTTTGGGATGATGAACGATTGGGTTAACATTCTTATACCACTCATAGTATAATGCAGTTAGTAACTCCATTCGATCAAAGCAAATAAAATATGATCACAGTTTACAAATTGGTTCCAGAATACATAGCTAAAACTGAAAGATTTATGGACTCCATCACATGAATCTATCAAATATATAACATATTAGGACTCCTACTATTAAACATAGAATCTTCTCTCGCTGAATCTTCACACGCCAAAACCTTGTTAAGCAGACCTAATAAGATGATCCGATGCTTGTCAACATTGCCTCTTTGGTTCTCACGCATTTCACTATCAGTAAGTAATTATATTAGGATAACCTTGTGTCAATCTTCCACGACAGGATCCGTCCATTAAAAAAACCACAATCTCGATATTGAACCTACAACATGGACATGTTATATAAATAGATTATATATTGAACCTTGTGTAAATGAACTATCATAAATTAAGAATTTCCTTCATTATATACTCGAAAATGAGGACATCGTCAGAAACATTTATTGGTTGTCCATTTATTGGTTGTCCATGATGTAATTAATCTTGCACTGTCTTCGCATGCACAAAATGGAGTGTCCAACTCATATGAATGATATGGAAAATAGGTGGAAGATGACATCTATTTATAGCACCCTAAAACAACCTGAACGAACATGGAGGATTAGCTAGCTTGCACACAATAGATACAGTTTATGCAAATTGATACCACTTCATATGCATAAAACGTAATCCTAGCTCACAACAAGACCAGTGCATATGAAAATGAGATTTGCCAACATGTGACAAAAGTGGTAAAATTGTAACAAGTAGATGTTACTCTAATTTATGTTCAAAACATAGTCCAGAATACATGCAAGATTGAACATACAATTCTTGATTCACTTTTTTCTTCTAAAAAGGGCACATATTTTTAGCTATACTAGATTTGCATTTCTAAAGTTACCTACGTTTCTCTTCACGACGACAGCGACCGGGAGCGATCCAAGGAGGCGCGACAGCAAGGGCAACGACGACGATCCGAAGAGGTGTGACAGCAGGGGCAACGACGACGATCCGAGGAGGCACGGCGAGGAGCGATAGTGACAATCTAAAAAGGTGCAGCAGCAGGGGCGACGACGATGATCCGAAGAGGCGCGACAGCAAGGGCGACGGCGACGATCCGAGGAGGCACGGCGGCAGGAGTCTGGTGATGATCTGAAGAGGCGCGACAGCAGAGGCGACGGCGACGATCCGAAGAGGCGCGACAGCAGAGGCAACGGCGACGATCCGAAGAGGCGCGACAGTAGGGGCGATGACGACTAGGGCGATCAGATGAGGTGCGGCAGCGGTGAGGAAGCTACCTCGAAGCCCGACAGGGAGGAAGATCGCACGGTGGTGATGAGGTTGCTAGAGAAGGGGAAATGAGGTCACAAGATTTTGGGCTCATTTTTTGCTGTTGTTTACAAGGGAAACCCTAAAACCAGGTTTTGGCTCTTTTTTTTTGGCTGGCTCGTGCGTGTGGTCCAAACAAACCGAGCCGACTTTATTGTACGTTTTTATTAGTAAACCGCACACGATTTCGAGCCGTAGGATGAAGATCGGATGATATATGGGGCTCCTCTTTTCCCCACACGGTTCTTTTTCCCTATAGAAAATATTATTAAATAATAATTTTAATGTAAAAAATTAAATAGTGAGCTATTTAAACTGAAAAAATAATTTATAAATATATTTTCTGGATGAAAATTGCTTTTCAAGATATTATTTCACATTATTGTTAATTAATCTAAAATTATCTTAATGTAAAAGTATGTATGAATATGAAATAAAAATAATAATGTTAAATGTATATATCTAACATATAAATTAGTAGATTACGATGTTATAGAAGTGAATATTTCAATAAAGATAAATCAAAACATTCCATATTCAAATCCCTTATAGAAAATATTAATAAATAGTAATTTTAATGTAAAAATTAAATAGTGAGCTAATTAAACTGAAAAAATAATTTATAAATATATTTTTTGGATGAAAATTGTTTTTCAAGATATTATTTCACATTATTGTTAATTAATCTAAAATTATTTCAATGTAAAAGTATGTATGAATATGAAATAAAAATAATAATGCTAAATGTATATATCTAACATATAAATTATTAGATTAGGATGATATAGAATTGAACATTTCTGAAAAGATAAATCAAAACATTCCATATTCAAATTATCTTTGATAAATTTTTTTTACCTCAAATCGAATTAATATTTTTAGAGAAATTAACAAGTAGATGGTGAAAACTCTTAGACATCTATTTCAAATAATATTTATATTATGTCTCTTATTTTGGTTATAGAGTTAAAGTGTCTTATTAATCTTGAAAATAATTGCAACAAAAACTTATGGGATGTGTGATTCGAATAGGAGACCTCCGGCAGCATTTTCTAACTTACTACTATTATACTACGTATCCAGTGAGTGCAGTGTAATTCACGTGGTGGCTCCGCCACTGTGCACGTGAGTTCAGGACAAAAAGAGCTTGGAGTGCTAATCCAACTTGATGTACGTTAAATCATTATCAAAATTTTCGACCTATCATAATTCTCACTTTAAGTTAGGTGTTTTAGACTCAGATGTAATAAAAAAAATTCGGCCAAAATTCATAACACCTAATTAATTCTATGTTGAGACTAGAAGGATATAAATCTAAAACTATTAACATCTAACGACTCTAGAACATAATATAATTCCGCTATTTAATTATACCGACCATCCTTTAGGAAATTTAATAAATTTTGATACTATTTTATTTCAAAATTATGTAAGAGAAGAGAAAGGTTATATATTTTCTGAATATATTAATGTCCCACATGCAAGTGTACCTGTATGCCAAACGTAAATTTGGAATGTTCTTTGACCGAGAACCGTAGTGGGTCCCGTAGCCTGGATACCGTTAGATTTCCATCGGACGGATTACACGATTTAAATCTTTTTTTTTGTCCAAGTCGCAATCAAACGTTTTTTAATAATAATAATAATAATAAAATATACTATACGGGTTTCGTTTTTTAAATAATAATATAATATATTACACAGTTGGCAGACATTTGCCGACACGCTTCGGCGCAAAGTGGTGGCGCCGTCGTCAACGAGCAAAGAATTCCCCTCCCTTCGGTTTCCAGCTTTGCCCATGTTCCACTTCAAAAGTGTTTCGAAGAGCGCGAGTAATTCCTCGCTGTTTTCAGGGGTACTTTAGAACATAAGAACTGGCTCGTTTGAGTACTCCATCCCGCTTTGGTTTCCATAAATACAAAAACCGGTTCGTCCTACACTTCGCAGAGCAGCGGATCGAGACAAAATCGGAAAATACAAGAAAAAGAACCCCAAAAAAAAAGATCCCCCACCCACCCACCCCTGAAAATGAGAGAGTTGCAGGTGAAAAGAAGCAGAACGATGCAGATCAAATCCTTTTTTTTTCCAATTTTTTTTATCCTTTGTACTCTATTTTTTGGGTGGAATTTGGAATCGGCTAAAATGTTCAGGCTTGGTTGCAGACGAGAACGGTTCAGGTCGGAAACATATCAGATCTCGCCGGAGAACGAGAGATTAGGGAGTTCTTCTCCTTCTCTGGGGAGATTGAGCACGTCGAGATCCGAGGGTAAGTTCTTTGCAGTTCTTATTCTGGGTGATTTTTGAATTTTTTTTTCTTTCCAGCTGCTTCAACATTTTCGTGAAATTGTGTTTTCGTTCACATCTGTGTCGGAATTTTCTGCTCATCAAAATTACTTTTTTTTTTCTTTCTTTTTCATGCTTGTGCAGTGAAGTTGGAAGCGGAAGGGTTGCATTTGTTACATTCAAAGATCCGAAAGCACTGGAGATTGCTTTATTGCTATCGGTATTGTGCATAGTTTATGATATCCGTGTTTATGATTTCAATGCTATCTGAAGAAATTGTATATTTATGTTTGGCCAGCCGTAAAATCACTTGAACAACTACTTAAAGGTTAAAGAGAACAAAATAAAGACTTTTATTTTTTGGAGCGTTATTGATTTGAATAGTTGAGAAAAGACTAATTTTTTAAGAAATGTGTGAATATGAATGCTTAATCATCCGAAGGTATTATTTCTTAACGGGTCAACATTGCTTAGCAGAGAAATATCGTAATAAGTCTCTACGAGGTCTCATATCTTGAGAAATTCATATCTTCTTTACATTGCAGAACTTTTTTAACTTTTATCTCCAGTTTAACATCATGCACTATTTTTATTTCATACAACATGTTAGGTTAAGCCCATGAATCTGCAGTTGCTTTTGCACGGTTGAAATTAATTTGCTTACTCATGGAAGCTGGTAATTGTGATTGGTTGTGGAAAACTGCCTGATGTTGAAACTTGATTCTGTATGCCTCTGTAATCTAAAAAAGCACAATTGTGTATAAATTCATGGAGAAACTACTTGGTAAAAGAGCTGCATGATTGGATTAACCAACTCTTGTTGTGAACTAAGCAGGGGGCTACAATTGTAGACCAGATTGTGAGCATATTGCCTGCTGAAAATTATTCCCCCATAGTCGAGGAGGTAAACTGTTTACTTATGTGCAACAGATTCAGAACTTATTGCCTTGATTCGTTTCCTTAATTATAATCCATTTGCAGGTTGTGCTATGTGAGTCGGCAACTGCAGCTTCTGATGATAATTGTGCATCAACTGTTGAGGTGTCTATATCTTCCAGTATAATTTTCCCTGAAGCCTGCATATTTTTTTTACTTTTTAATTATACAGTCTTGTTTATGAGCTCTTGAAAGATATATGAACTTATATACTTAGGGAAAAGGTAATCCAAGTGGTGGACGAGCTTATGTCAGCAAAGCCCATGATGTTATGTCAAATATGATTGCAAAGAGTTCAGCACTCAAGCAAGATGCTCTCAGCAAGGCTAAAGCATTTGATGAGAAGCATCAACTAAGAGCTAGTGCGTCAGCGAAGGTCATTTCTTTTGATAAGCGTGTTGGTCTGTCAGAGAAGATCACAGTTGGAATTTCTGTTGTAAATGAGAAAGTCAAGTCTGTCGATGAAAGGTTGCATGTCTCTGATAAGACCATGGCTGCTTTGTTCATTGCAGAAAGAAAATTGAATGATACAGGCACTGCAGTCAAGACCAACAGGTAGACATATTATATGCATAAAACCTTGTAGATTAATTCGAGTACCTTTTTTTTAAATGAAATGAAAGTGATGAACCATCATCTGCATCAAGATAATCTTCTGTTTTAGACATTAATATATTAGCTTTTGTAAAAAGGTGATTTTTGGCATTGTGCTTAAAATGTGCTGATACTAAACTTACAATTTCTAATGCGAGTTTGATCAGTTTTTTTTTTACGACTGGTCGATGCACATGTTGACATTAGATAGTAGACAATGGATCCAATTGTCCTTGATGATTCCCTTAATATTCCCTTCATGATCAGCAGTTATTCGTGTTGCTTTTATAAAAATTGTGGATTACTGCTGATTCCACAATCTGTTCATAGTGTTTTACCTATGAACTGTTACTGATACTTCTTTCTTTGTTATTGGTTGGTGTTTTTGTTCCACATGGTTTTTTTATCTTCACATGTTGGCAACTTTCTTGACATTTAGATCTCATCCTGGTTTCACCAGTATCTACAACTTGTATCTGTTTTTTAAGCATTAATTCCTGATTCTTGCTTTTTTGTACTTTGCAGAAACCTTTATTTTCCTTTAAGTTTGGCATTGCTCATAATTTTGGTTGAAGTTTTTAGTGAAGCATCCATGGGATAATGTTCAAGACAATAAACTTTGTTTAAACATCTTATGATTCGCTTCTGTAATATGATTGTCTAGGTATGTGACTGCTGGAACAACATGGCTGAGTGGTGCCTTTGGCAAAGTGGCAAAGGTTGGTAATGTTGCTAGCACAAAAACGAGAGAGAAGCTCCAAATGGCAATGTCAAATTTAACAGCAAAGGTGAGGGCGTGAACTAACTAATTGCTTCTTCATTTCACTCAAAAAGAAATTGTCTATTCCAACCTACAGATGCCTGGAGAAATAATTTCTAACATGAAAGCATGTTAAACTTTTTTTATGAGAAATAGAAAGCATGTTAGACTGTCTTAGTGTGCATGTAAAACTGTCTTCTCTTATTGTGTGTCATTGTCATCATTACGTAGAAAATGAATCTTAAATTCTAGTGCATCATGATAATCAGGATCTATATTAGTAGGACAAGTGTATTTGCTGATTATCATGTTTCCCCTTTTCCTATGTATCATGTATAATGATACCACGTGTAAAATATGTTCGATCTCTCTAGCTTTTAACGTCTCCTTAGACACAATGTTTATTGGATTCCTTGTGCTCTCTCACAACCTTTTAATGTAGAAGAGCCCTTGTAAGATTTTGAATGATCATTTGCCTTTGAAATACTCATGCCTTGTCAATTATCATATGAAACTTTGTGATGCAAAACATATGCATATGAGAATCTAACCGTCTTTTGGGGGGTTATACAGGATCCTATTGTGGCTGCATAGACTATTTGCATTGTCTCAAAGCAATTCTACCGCCAGGGAAGAAATTAATTCCGACAAAGACAAGTTTCCAACACGAAAGGTGGATGAAAAGAACATCCCTAATGGGGTTTAGTTCAAGACGCGTCATGCTTGGTGTTTGGTCTATGCTTCCTTCTGTTGTTACGGGCCATGATTTGTTTATTTTTATCCCACTCTAATTCTTTCGTGTATCAAGCGTGATAGTGATTTCTGCTCACAACAATTGCTTGCATCGCGTGTAAGAATGACTAATATTTTCCCAATGTGATGATGATTGGTATTCGCTCCCAACCAGTTAGACAAACCCGTTATGTTCAACTGCCAACATGCAAATGGAGAAGTGAATATCCGGCAGCTCATTATCGAGACAGATTCTAAGTCTCTGGCCCTACTCTTGAGCAATTGTCAATCGGGCATTTCTTGGAGGGCACAAAACTTGATTCTGGACATGGTAAGCTTTGATATTAGACACGTTCAAACTTGGTTGCAATCAGCTGGCAACTTTTGCACATCGAGCAACGCACGATGCTTTTTGGGAGCAGATCCCTCATTTGGAGATCCTCTATACTTTGTACCAAGATGGGAACTTTTCGCACGACCCATTAACGAATGAGTAGTTATCATTTTGTTTTAAAAAAACTACTTTTTACATTGCTACGGTACCTCAGCTTAGCTTATTATCAAAACAAGAGGGAAAAAAAAACACGATGAAGTTGCAGTAGATGAATTATGTAGATTATGATCTTGTAAGTAGTCACAGTTTGAGCTGGGGAAACACGGGGTGCCCTAAAGTCCGTCTGTCACGAACTATGCACTCGAGTTTTGTCCCAAGGAATCAAAAGTAACAGACCTGGAAAATGCCAAAATGTTCCCTATATAAGATTAATATCCACACACTTGAGGAATAGGTTCCATGAAATCAAAATGATCAGATTCAATTTTTATAATTTAGCAATAATTCTAGTTCGCACTGTACAAAAGTTCTAACAATGAATCCCATGATTGCTCCACAAAAGAACTGATCTTGGAACAAATGATATGTTCTCATCCACAAGAATAGATTAATCACTGGACCAAGCATTGCACACATCTTTTGCATCCATTCTTTTGACGTCGCCAGGCTTGCAGAGTTATGAAAACTGGATAGCTGGGGAGTGAGAGCCTATGAAAACCCATCAGTGACAGAAACAGAGAATCACCATTGGTACTTTGCAGTGACGAGCACCTTCTCATAGTGCTGAGCAGCATTATCCCAACTGAGATCTTGAGTCATCCCTCGCCTTTGAAGACCCTCCCAACTGCTCTTGTAATTTCTGTATGTGTTCAGACAATGGCCAAGCGCATCTATCATCCTGTTTGCCTCAGCTCTGTCAAAGGTCCACCCCAGTCCTGCTTCATTGAAAGGATCAAATTCATGAACGGTATCCCTCAGGCCACCAACTGAATGCACCACAGGGATGGTTCCATATGTCATTGCATAAAGCTGGTTCAGCCCACAAGGTTCGAATCTTGAAGGCATCAGAAGGACGTCGGCCCCGGCAGTGATTCGGTGTGCCATCTTAACTGAAAAACCGACCCAACTTCTAACCTTGCTGCGGTACTCGTGCTCGACTCTCCGGAGCATGTTCTCAAGATCATGTCTACCTGTGCCCAGCATAATCAACTGAACGTCCTGACTCGCGATCCATGGGATAGCATCTGCAATGATGTCTATACCTTTCTGATGGTCCAACCTTCCAATGAAGCCAATCACAGGAACATCCTCGCGGACTGGTAAGCCAAGTTCTTGCTGCAAAGCAGCCTTGCATTGAGCCTTGCCAGATTGGAGTGATTCAAGGGAGTAATTGGTGTAACCATCAGATTTTAGGTGTGTGTCGAGTTTGGGGTTCCAATCGTTTGTGTCAATCCCATTTACAATGCCCTGGAATTTCCAGTCATTCTCATTAATAATCTCATGCAGTCCCCAACCACCTTCAGGTGTCTTTAGCTCCCATGCATAACCATGGCTAACAGCCACCACACGGTCAGCAGTTTTCAGACCAGCTTTAAAAATGTTGAAGTGCTCACCTCCAACAGGATCATAGTGCCTAAAAATTTCCAAGTAATGTTCAGGTAGATCCACACAGGAGAAATCTTCCACCGGACCACGACCCTGGATGACACATCTTAAATAAATTAATTCCAAGTAATGTTTTTTTGCTCGACTAGTTAGATATCATGTTTTTTTTTTCCTTTTTTGGGTGGAAATATATCATATTTATTCATCAAGGATGTCCGTCTCCCACATGCTTACCCTGTTCACATGATACACCATGTAATGGCATCCAACAATGGGACAATAACTCAAGGTATACTTATTAGACTTCAAGATTATAATGTATTAGAAAGTAATGCCTTTTATTGCAACAAGGTTGACTTCTTCAATTTATGAAATCTCGAACTTATAATGTTTTTGGAATCGAGGTTGGTTCAGACAGCAATTTGGTTAAGTGACTGTTTATTGCAAGTATTATATTTTCTGCATGGGGTAAAGTGAGACAGATACCTGGTGTGCTATATTGTGTATCACCAGAACCGAGCGGGTATACGTCATGATGCCATTGTCACGATAATATGCCTTCAAATAAACGGGCAATAATGAAGTGTGCCAATCATTTGCAATAAATACCAAGTTCCCATCTCCATAGCAGACACCGCCACATGGAACATGCCAAGGCACCTAAACAAGAGACGTATCAACCAATTATACAAAATTCAGTTCCGATGATTCTTTAGTTAACTTTCCAGAACATCAACAACAATGTAGCTGTAATTTTCATAGAGCAGCTAGAAAAAGGAATAAGTTCCGCCAAGTTAACGAATCTTGCTGACATATATCTTTGTGGATTTCCTATATGACTCTTTTACTGAACAAAGAAATTTGAAAACCATTTTATAAACAACACTCAGGATATTGGCCAAAAGTTTAAACAGTAGTTCATTTATGTGATAATTGTATAGCTTAAATTCATATGAATAATATGAGATACGTATACTTAAATCGTTTGTCCTTGTAGAAGTGCTCAGAGTAATATGGAAAGACAGCATCATTTTGCTTAAATTGGGGAAAATGAGCAGGTTTAGCAAACCATAAACAGATCATATACATTATGTCATTCATATCCAATTATGAGAGTGGAAAACATAGTATCTGACAAAGACTAAAGTGAAATAGTAGATTTATGTTTAGAAATCGACGTAAGGTTACAAGGATAACTCCACACATAATCAACTTCTGTCAATGATTATCTTGTCAAGTAGAACTTCATGGAACCTAAAACTTGAAAATGCAGAGTCATAAGAATCAGAATACAATTATTGGTACCACTAAGTTGATGTCTAAAAATAAAACTCTAAGATGAACCAAAAATTTCCTTGCCATGTCCATGAAACATTAACATAAACAAGGAACAAGAAAGACTCACGCGTGGTACGATAGAGTTCACTACATTGAGTTTCAAAGTTGCAACTCATCTCATATGTACTTATAAACAATGTCATGGATTCTAGAATGAAGTTAACTCAAAACATCTCATGGACTCCTCATGAGGTGTTGATAAGGTAATAACAGATTGGAAAGGCCAAAATGTATTTAAACAACCATCTTTAAATGATGGATGATGGAGTTGGTGAAACTTTCTCAACACTCAAAATAATACCTCAACTGCCGCCTTGCAGAACAAAGCCATCCTTTTCAAAACGTCCTGCATGCATAACAAGAAAAGCTTTTTTATACTTGAGACAAAAGAAACTAACAACTAATGAGTGTGCTTTAGAAGATGCATTATTCATGAATGCAGTGTACAACTGAATCTGTAAAAAGATAAATAAAAAAGCTGAACATGTACCTGTCTACTTCCACCATAGATATCATTTCCAATATGACGAAACATAGGGCTCTCAATAAAGACAAAATCAACACCATCAATGAAGGTGTGGGAATAACTCACTTCCATATCCTGAATTACAAGAATATTTTCAGGAAATAGTTAAGGGCACAATGTGTAAGATTTCTCAAACCAACAATATGAAGAGTTGTTACCTGCCCTGCCACCTTGTACCTTCTAAGATCCCCCACCTGCTGAAATTCAGTATGATTTCCATATTTTGGCACCACTACCTATATTACATTAAGGAGGAAGAATCAATAAACTCTAAAGTGCACAGTTACTTCTTCATAAGAAAGAAAGAATGGAATAGATCAGCAAGTTGATCTGGTTCCTCTAATGTGTTATCTTCTCTAGTCTCCTAATAGTTCAATAGAAACAGGTATAATAACCTTTAACTGGAAAAAAATCAGTTCAGAGGCAGTTGCCATATTTTAAATGATAAATCTGTAGTTCTGGACACATCTACAAACATACAGACAATGACTTCTATAATCGGTAATTGTACTCCTTTGACATCCCAATTTGGTACAATGCATTCCGCCCTGAAACCTCTGCTGGTCCTATTCCTAGTAGCATGCCCAGTTCCACATGTGTATGTCACATGGACAGTGTACAAAGTTTTGAGACGCAAGGAACTAGGTGAAAACATGTAAGCCTCAAATTTCCATTGTATGCCACATTAGAAGCTGAATACTAGCAATGTATATACCATAACCCGATGTCCTCTCCTGGACAAAGCCTTGGGTAAAGCTGCAACAACATCTCCAAGTCCACCTAATCAAAATCATGCATGATCAATGTTAGTAGGTTCTAGAATTATGCAAGTAATGAGAAAACAAGACAATTTCGTTCAATCATGGCAAATGGCTAACAGTTGAACAAAAGAAGACAAATGACTTCATTAACAATTTTGTTTTAAGATGTGAGAAAGTTTTTCAAAAATGGATTCAGATACCAAAGGAAACAAAATAGAAAGTTGTGAAATCTAATTGCCTGTTTTCCACCATGGGGCACATTCTGCAGCTACTATTATGACATTCATGACATCTACACCTGCCAAAGGAGAAGAATCCATGTTTCCTTCTTCGGCTGACATTTCTTTCTCTTCACTCACAATCGGAAGATCTAATTCTACAGGAACATTTATCTCATTTTCCATAACATAAGATTCAGATATTTCAGGAACAATTGGAGGAGAAATCTGAGGGTAAGTCATCTCAATCTGTAAGCTGCTTTCTTCATAGAGTGAAACAGGATCTGCAACCGACAGCTCAACAAAGGAATCATCTTGAGGTTTCTCCACATAGTCTGGAGACTTCTTATCATGTGTGACCTCACAAGACTTGTCAGAAGGAGTCCATATATTGTATGAGCCATCAATCTCTCCAAGATTCGAATTTATCTCCTTTGAGAAAGAACTATGATGTAAATCATTAACGGATGGCTCCTGTTCTTTGTTAATAACACTGTCTTTTATGGACGAAACAAGATTCCTCCTCTCAACAATCTGCATCAGAGAAACCAACCATTGCTTTCAACTTTAATAATAATAACATCTCAATAATAATTCTAGAGTTACAAGGGAATCAAACTATAAACATGAAAAAAAAAATCATAAATTCAAAATGTAGAATAAAAAAAATCAGATTGACTAATCTGATACAGGTAAATTAGATATGATTGATCAGTGGTATTGATCTGATTAGAGTTCTCAATCCCAACCAACTAAACCAAGAATGAAAGAAGGTAATACTTCTTACTCTGATATGATGTCTTTTTTCTACCATGTTAATAACAGTTATAAGGTAGGTGTGACTGCTAGCTACTTTGTTTCCGAATTATGTATCTGATTAGCACAATTATATATAGGTTAAAGATCAAGTAACTAGACAAAAGTTTCTTTGAGCTTTTAATTATCTGATCACGTAAAAATTTTGATTTCATGAAAAAAGAGGCTAAGACCTGCTGCAGTAGGTTCCTCTGCAATTCCAAAACCCTTCTGCTCTTTCTTATTGTATCCCGAAGTGCTTCATCAGTAACATCCACATCATCGTCCTCATCATCCGTTTGTCCTTTATAATTGCTACTTCTTTCCACTGCTCTGAGAGCCTTTCCCTTCTTCATGCCAGTTGAAACTAAACCCAAAAGTCGTTCAGAGTGGAGAGCATTCTGAAACTCAACGTGGATATGCTATTATGATCAAAGTGATCGAACTCATAAGAAGAGGGTGACATAAAAAATCTTACCATTAAAATTGGAGTGAACTACTCGATAACGAAATCAAAATTTTTATGAGCTTAAAGACACCAAAATCACAAACATCATTTCAGAAATGCATCTATCATGAGACGACCACAGAATTTCCAGAAGATAGCTAATAAAAACATAAGTTAACATTTTTCTCAAATAAATTTTATTCAAACCATAAAAAGATTTTTTTTTTCTTCTGATACCATGAGAGATAATTCAAGAAACCGTAGATGCTGTTATTTTGACTGAAGATATATGGAGAAAAATAGTAGGGATCCAAGAACATAAATGAAGCACTAAGGCAAACGAGATCTTAGCAAGTATGCAGCACCTAACAAGGAGATGCATTTATAATGTGAAAGTTGAAACTAAAGAAGAGATAAACGCTGGCGCTTCATCCAAACCAGAAAGACCATTGAGAAAATAAAAGAAAGAAATCTCAAAAATACTTAAAAAAAGGCGAACTTTTGCAGCGAGTTTGTTATGACTACAACAATGTCTTCGAGAACTATCATAAAGCGCTCTCTTTTTTCAATGAAAGAGACAGCCTTTTGATTCATCTCTGTTGGAATTCAGAATCAAGGAAAAAGAAACAAAGCAACGCAGAGAGAGAGAGAGAGAGAGAGAGAGAGAGAGAGAGAGAGCTCACAGCAAGGGTTCTTCCAGAGAGCACAGGGCGGAAGACGCGGCGGCAGGCTGCAGCGCCCGCAGGCAACGTCGGCGGAGGGGAAAGGAGGTGAGAGAATACCATCTCGACGGACGGTGGTGATGACAGGCCCCAGTGCACTACGTACCTCGTTCTAAAGCTTTCCAGAGTTGGCAGGGAACAAACATGAAATAAAAAATGCGTTGATTTGATTGTCCATCGTAACTTATACTTGTATCTGTTGCCTCTTTTATTCTGAGCCGCAGGTTTTGCATCAGTAAAACCATAAAAAAATGTATAGTTTTTGTTATTCTTGTTTTATGAATAATAATCTTGTGTGAGTTGTTGCAGTTTACTATTATTATATTAAATAGAAGAGTCTGATATTACTCTTCAATTTGAGGTTTTTGTGGTGTTAGATCCTTATTTAAATTGTTACGATGGTGTTTAATTTAAAGTTTAGGCATTTTGGGCCGCCAAATCCAGAAAGTGGAAGGGTAGGAACAAAGGGGTCAGTGGACAGGTGCAGAACAAAGCTGGCACAGAGTTCTGATGAAGCCCCAGAATTGTCTGCATCCTTCGTGCACACTTATCATGTGTTCATTAGGCCAGCCACTTTACCAACAATTACTTATTATGCAGTCAAACAGATGTCAACATACTCCTTACTGCCCCCTCAGAGGAATTCCTCACTTTTTGTTGGTCTTGCAGAGTTTGCTGCATTGTTCAATCTTTATTGTATTCTAGTACAGGAAACCCATCACAAGATTTGAGCTTTGGGCCATTAAATGTTATAGGGCCAAGGTTCTAATATTTCTGCGTTTCTCATTGTTAGAATATTTATTTGCAGCTCCAGAATGCAGGAAAACAAAGAATTGTAGACTCTAAATTTGATGGTGAGTCAAAGTCTTTTTTCACCCAAGTTGTGATGATAAAGATAAAGTTGAATAATAAAAAAAAGGATTATTTCCATAAGTTACTACTAAATTATCGTAATTTTTCGCATCTAATTCCAAACTATTAATTTATTTTTTGTATCCCTAAATTATTATAATTTTTTTCACTTTAGTTCTCTTATATTTTTCATTATTTTTTATTTTTTTCTCATTTATGAAAAGACTAAATTATTTCTCCCTCCATAACACATTAAAAAATAAATAAAAAAATTAGTGGAGGATAATTTAATTTTTTTTATAAATAAATTTTTTTTGTTTACCACTTTAATCCTTCAATTATTTTTTTTATATTTATTATTTTATGTTTTTTTTTAGGGAGGGATAATTTAGTCTTTTTATAAATTAAAAAAATAAAAGTAACGAAAAATATAACATAAGTAGACGAAAGGACTAAAATAAAAAAATCGTGATAATTTAAGATATAAAAAAAAATAAGTTTATAGTTTGAGGTTAGATGCAGAAAATTACGATTATTTAAGGGAGGTTTACGAAAATAACTAAAACAAATATCAATTGGTATTTCACCCTAAATCAATTGGGGTTATGGCCAATGTGCACGAAATAAATTTATTTTGTAATGTCTGGAATCACATTACCGCATCTACACATAATCAATAACCAATTTGCATTATGCTGACATATCATTTGATGCATGGAGGGTCCACCTATAAAAGGAAACAGTTTGGATGTGATGTGCGTCATCTTTTCAGTTCATAGCATCCTTGGATTCATCTGAATCCCCTTGAAAACGATATAATTTGTTAAGTTGGTGCCATGATCGTTGGTCAATTCAAGGAGAAGCTTTGAAGGTTAGTTTAACTGTGCATGCTTTAATTCCTCGTCACTTTTTTTACTTATCAAAATCATGATCTCACAATTAACAGGAAAATCATTCTTGTTTTGACATTTGAAATTTCAACGAGTGATTTAAGTGAGTTGGGTCAGATAATTTGTTATGGCTAGAAAGAATATTTAGGTAATCTAATTATGCAAGTCTTGTTACTTCTCAAGAATTTAAAAATAAAAAATTAAATTAGGAAAAGGTCTACGCAGAAAAAAGGGTTTTAGCTAAATATTACTTGTCGAATGGTTGACATAACCAGTAAATATTGCAACTGGAGAACTTGTTCCTATCTGAGCTCGCATTTGATTCCACTGGACAAATGCACAACATTTTTTATGTTGTTTCTCAAGCTTAGAGAATCAATTTTAGCAAAAATAAAATAAAATAAAAATGAGCAAAATTTTCATACTCCTACTTTAGTGTAATGATACTTTTCAAATGAAAATAGCTAATAATAATTATCGTAAGAAAATAAATATAATTCGAATAGATCTAAATATCATAATTGAAATACAAGATTTAATATATATCGTTGAACGACGTCATATATGAGAGAGAAGATCTATTCAAATTTGAATAACAGAATAGAAAGTTTCTTTATGTGAATAAGAGGAAAGAAATATTGGCTTATGAGTTTGATAGTTGACAAGTAGAAAGTATGAGATCAGTTGGCCAGCATCATAAGTAGTTTAGCAGCATCTGTATATAGAGAAATTCATCCTAATTTTCAGATATCAAATGATCACAACAAAACTTTGGAGAAAAGAAATTCACCACAAATAGCACAAAAATAATAAATATAAAAAATTAGCTATTTGATATCTATTTATAAAAAGGATCACACCGATTTATTGAAAGAAAATGTAATAAACGAGCTCTAACATGATTTAAATATCATAAAAAATATTTTATTTTTATTAGATAATGTGAGTTATATATATATATATATATATATATATATATATATATATATATATATATATACAAATCAACCGACGATGGAGCATTGCTTCGTGGGAGCAACATCAATGTCATCCCCTGCTTTCGCCCTTGCCCCACTGATGCCGTTTCGGCCTTAGACCCGTCGTGACGATGTCATCCCCTGCCAAAAAGCGACAACACCGACGTCTGGAGAGCTAGGGGATGGAGGGAGGGAGATGGAGAGAGAGAGATGCAGTCTTTGCAGATTCCACGGGGAGAGAGATGCAGTGGCTGCCCTTGTGAAATTAACATGAAGATGAGAGAGAAGCAGATTTAACACGGATTCCAGCATAACGCGATGCAGCAATTGTCCTTGTGAATTTGGCATGTAAATGAGAGAGAAGTGGAATCAACTTCGAGAGCTAGAGAAAACACATACAGATGAGAGAGAGAGAGAGAGAGTAATATGGAGACAAGGCCGCATGGAGGGAAAATTGCCAATCTCATGTGAATTTGGCATCGACAAGGATGAGAACTACAAAGAGAGGAGGGAGGAGAGAGAGAGAAAACAACACTTCAAAGAGCAAACACGCTGTAGCATTTCCCTTGGCTCAGAAAGGTGGATTGAGAAAGCAGGGGACCTTTGTGAGACGAGAGAGCAGTAGATTCCATGCTCAGTTGATCTTGATATCAACGGTGCCAAGTGCTTCGCATGTATGTGAAATTTTAACCGCTCAGCATATACATATATAAACTATGTAGCCAAGTAGGCAGGCTAACAGGTTAAGCCTTCTTTTATGTGTTAAATTAGATTAACTAACAGAGACTCATAATTATATATAGTTATAATAAGCCCACTTTTATATAGAGGTTGCTCTGACTCGTCTCACTACCTCAAAACATTTTTGTTTTTTGTAATAATTGGGTTAACCCGGCCATGGGATCCGATCCCAACCAATGATTTTCCGGATTTCTATATATTTAGTTTTTTTCCTAAAAATAAGATAGGTATAATTCTGAATAATTTAACTTGAATATGAAATTATCATATTATAAATATTCAAATCATTATCGAGAGATCCGATTCAAAATTTAGGTAATATCTAACCTAACTCGAAATTGGTAGAGTTAAACTCACGCATAATAACGTGTGAGTGAGGGTGGTCAAAAAAATTCTGGCGTGCTCAGCTTCCTAAAATGCCTCTCTTTCGAGGTTCTAATTCTTGAAACATGATTTCTTACTTTTCTTTATTAAATTTATGATATCTTAACTACCATTCTTAAGTAGACTGATAGTGATGTAACCGAAAAAAGGGACATGATAGTGATAGAATAAACATATAAATTACTAGTTAATATATAAGTTGCTGACGTCATTAACATGACAGATTTGAGAAAAAAGTTTTGCAAAGAAGTAAAATAAATTCTTTTATGTTAATTAATCCGAAACAAAACTATTTAGTGAGAATTTTCTGATAGATAGATAGAGAGAGACTGGCACAAAATTTTCTAATTAACCCCCTCCAAGAGAGATAGAGAGAGAGAGAGAGAGAGAGAGAGGTACAAAATTAATTTAATGGACAGTGGATTAAATTCCAACGAATGTGTAAGATTGAATATTGATCTTTTTTTTTCATTATACATGAGGATTAAAGTCTAATGAAAGTAGTGAACATAAACGAAGAAGTATATTAATATACTAAATCCATATTTCCAATCTTGTGTTATTACTAATAGGTGAAGCTTAAATATTTACAACACTAGTCTCAAGTTGTATTAGCCATGTTAATAACTCCTGGAATAGTTTACAAGGAAAAAAGATTGATGGGCATTGTCTTAGCTCTTTCCATAGTCTATATATTTTCCATAGTTTATGTATCGTCTTATCTTACCTCACTTTGCAAGTAAGGGAGCAAGCTACAATTATTAAATAGCAAGACGTCTCAAAGATAGTTATATCAGAGTTTTAGCCGCATATGTATCTATCCGTCAAGTTAGTTTTTTTTTTTTTTTGTGTGTGTATATATAAAAATCTTCTGAAGAAATGAAACTTATCTGTGTTGTAAAAATGAAACTATCTATGAGCAATATATCTAGTAACCTTGTGAAAAAATATTCAAAACAAATATTCTTGTTGATCGTATATGACTTCGATCCAATTAAAATATTTTTTGCTTTGGACACTTGGTTTGTATTCAAACGAATAGTTACATGTAAGTTAGTGCAACTCCCTGATTTGTTCATATAGGACTATGTATTTATACTCTTAGTCGAATATTACATGTTCTTTTTCTACTATGTATTTATACTCTTACTACGTTTTTTTTGTATTTATACTCTAATACTCTCTGTTCGATTTAAATATTCTTATTTCATCATGTAATATCCTCAATTCAATTAAAATATTATGCACTTTATGTTCTGCACTTGATTTGTAAATCTAAAATATGTTTTGATAAGTGAAGGAATAAACTAATCATCTTTATGTTTTATCGAATATGTAAGGTAAGTTATGAAATTTTAGATCATTACGACATGATCAGGTTGGCTTCAATAATTAAAAGTCTAAATTTCTTAAAAGTCTTTTTTATCACTGAAGAAAATAAAAAAAAAAACTTCTGCTTGTGATATGATACATGTCAGATATATTAGTGTACGTTCACAAATTATAGACCATGCATGGTCGACATCTTTGGGTCATATATAGCACTAACGACATCCGGCGATTGATATCATTGGATCAAAATTGCGTACAATCTTTGATTATCAGATGAAAAGAAAAAGGAGTTTAAATGTGACAGCACGTACGTTTGGATCCATTCAACCTAACATTTGGTTTGAGGTATAGTAGGCGTTCATTATCCTTATATGATATATGTATATTTGGTTATCAGCCCATGCGCCTATACGTACTGCCCACAAATTGAATGTCAATCGATCATCGAATTCAATTAATCTGATAAGATCGCTCTGTGCATGTGTCTAGCATTGACATGTGAGACTTTTGATAAGAATTTTCTGCATCTACGGGGACTCGAATTCGATGCTTCTATTTAATCGAGAAAAAAAATCACACCCACTCTACCCCAATCATCCTTGTTGAATATAATAATATTTCATATATCAGAAAAGGTTAAACACTAAGATCAACAAGATAACATAATATCAAATAGTAGGGGTGAAAGTGATTTATATTGAATAATTTTTTTTGTGTTTTAAAAGATCACCCTATATTTTCGGAAGATGCTTTAAAAATAAAAGAATCAAGGGTGTAAGAAAAAAATTAACCTCCCGAAAAATATAACTAATCCCAAAAAGTCCATCCAAAAAAATTTGAAAAATATGAACCGTGACTAAAAAGCAATTTGATTTTTCTAAATACATAAAATCACTCTTTAAATTATGGCTCCTTGCCAAAAGAATCGGAAGGATCTGACCCAAATCAAATATATTTTTAAAATTATTATAATTAAAATATTATTTCAATTTTTAAATAATATTTATATTTTTATCTTTTCTTGTACTCATGTTTATTAGATTATGTATGTTATTGAATTATTATGTTGTAGATTATGCAGTTGAATTTGAATATTATCATGTTACTAATCTATTTTAATGAAATTTATATAAAATTAATTAGAAGTTTTTTAATTATAATGTGATAATATGTTTTATTGGTTTATTCACATCAATTAGTTAAACTTAGAATTAAAAAAAATTTAACATTTTCAATCATTTATGTGATATATTTATTTTTTATAATTTTTTAAAGAAATATTATTTTAAAGTAGGTCCTGAACTCAAAAAAAATTCATACCGCCTAAATTGATTTTTTTCGAAAATAATTTAGGATGATATTTCGTTCCTACCTATGCTTTCGGAATCCTAGATTTATATTTTATATTTATAATAAGGAATTTAACAATATTAAGAGGCGTTCTATTATATACACTCACATCAACCACATATCATCTAAACTTATATAAAATTTCTACCTATACGAACACACATTGAGTAATTTAATATATGTTAGAAACATACAAAGTATATATATATATATATATATATATATATATATATATATAATAAAAGAAATATTTACGTGACATCACACAAAATTGGTGTTACTATGCGCTCACACATCAAGAGACGTCTGAAATGAGATGGATGATCAAGATCCGTGCGCACCGATTCAAAGCACAGGGCGGAGGCAGTTCAACGAGTCGATGCTCAGTTCGACAAGAGGTGAGGTAATGCTTTGAGAAGAGGGCGCGACTGCGGGCAGTGGGTGAAGCAAGGTGGCGGCAAGCTGAGGGAGACGACGAGCGAGGGCAGTGAGCGAAGGGCGACACATGAGATGGGTGGAGGGCGAATGAGGGCGACCGATCTAAGAAGGTGGGTAGAGGGCGACCTGGATCTACGAATTTGAGAAGGAGGGCGATGGTTCAGTTGTAGGCGAAGCAGGGTGGCGGCGAGCGGAGGTCGACGACAATCGACAGATGATCTGGACCGGTGAAGGAGGGCAAATGATCTGTCGCGAGCGGATTTGAGATCTGAGCTCGCGTGGCCGCTACTGGATCAGACGGTGGCTTCGTCGGCTTCGCCCACATCCTTGCACACTTCGTCACTGGCAAGGGAGGTCCGATGAGGGGAGGTTGGCGTTCGGCAATGACTTGCTAGGGATCGAAGGTGCCCCCAAGCAATCGCGCATAGGCGATCGAAGGCACACAGGTAACACCTTGATCCGCTCGCCCTTGCACTGCTTGAACTGCCGGCGCACTTGAACCGTGCTCCTGAACTGATGCGCATGGATCTTGGTCGTCCATCTAAGATCTTATGTATGCACAATTTATATGGTGTCACATTAATATCATATATATATATATATATCACCCGATCCAAAACGTTTTCATCCCACCTATAGTTTTCAGAGCCCTAGTTTATATATTTTATATTTATAATAAGGAATTTAACAATATTAAGAGGCCTTCCATTATATAAATTAATCACATACTATCTATGGCTTATATAAATTTCCTACCTATATAATCACATATTAAGTAATTTCATATATGTTATAAGTATTCAAAATAATATAATATTATGTAATTAATATATATAACGTAATTTTAATTATATAGGTCTTCACCAAGCTGTTTGGGTGATTTTCTAAAACTTAAACTGTCAGGGTTTTTGTTATCGAATTTGGAAAAATATAATTGTTTTATGTTGGGTCCAGTCAATTTTTTTTTAATTTTTTTTACTTTCACCCTTATTAGGTAGCATTAAAAAGGAGTGATAATAAGCTAGGTTATTTAGTACAACCGATTAATGATATTATTTCTAAGTATTAACGGAAGTTGTCGAAATATTGAGTTGTGTAAATGTTAATATTTTGAATATGCACAGGTTGAGATTTGGAAAAAAAAGAAATAACAACAAATTAGCAACATAGATTACTATTGGGTAAATTGCATTAAAAAAATCTGAACTTTGATTTTATTCTAAAATCTAGCTTAAACTTTTTTTTGCATAAAAAACAATGAACTTTAATTTTATTCTCAAATATAACCTAAACTTCTATTTTTACTTAAAAAGTCATGAACTTTAATTTAATTCTCAAATTTAACGTAATTTTTATTTTAAAATTTTAAATTAATTATAAATATAGCATATTATTATATTTTTATTAAAAAAATAATAATTCAATGATCATTATATTATATAGATAAGTTGTAAAAAATAAAATGGTAAAGTTTTAAATATTTATTTTAACTTTGTTAGCAAATTATTTTAACTTATTATATTTTTTTCATCGTTACTATCTTATTTTATGTAATTAGAAGATAGGCTAAAGTTTAAACTAATTTACTATCAAAGTTTTAAAAATATTTTAATTTTTACCTTTTATTCTTTATACCTTATCTATGTAATTATCGGTGAATTATTATTTTTTAATAAAAATATGTGAAATAATAGGCCATATTTATAATTAATTTATTTTATTTTAAATAAAATTTTATGATAGATTCGAGAACAAAATCAAAAGTCATGATTTTTACGCAATTAAGTTTGAGTTTTTAAAGCCAGATTTAAGCAATTTTTGTGATTAATAAAGTATAGAAGAAACTATAAAAAGATGTAATCAATAATAAATTAATATTGTCACCATTCATCAACTTGCGTGTAGGAGAGGGTTGTAAAAGGAAAAATGTAATTATCAATATTGAATTTAGTGGGCCTGTTATTGAGGAGCTTTATCTTCTGTTACTATTACTGTCACATTATTATTATTATTATTATTATTATTATTATTATTATTATTATTATTATTATTATTATTATTATTATTATTATTATTATTATTATTATTATTATTATTATTATTATTATTATTATTATTATTATGTTCCGGAAAATGAGAGATGGCAATTCGGGAAAGGGGAGCTTGCGAGTTACATGTCACGCATTCCTGGTTTTGAAAGCTTTCCTGAATCAGGTAACATAAGCAGCACCTTAATTCTCACAACTAATCCTTCCTCTTCACTGTTCTGGTCATGGATTTGTTTATGTTGTAATTTAAGTAGGATTAGTTTACAAAGCTTCCTAATCAGCTCTCACATGCATCATGCCTAATCAAGTTTAAAATATTTCCTCGGTCTCCTCCAGCTGAGTTGTTTGTCTCCCTCTTCCAGCTGACAAATTAATATACAGCAGATCAGCAGGCAAGATATACTCTGATCATTGTAACATGCAGATAGAATATATTTTTGTGCTCTCTATGATCAATCAACGAGGTCAACTGGAAGGCTGCCATGACCATCTGTTTCCCGCATTTCCAAGCTGCAAAACTCCACACCGATTGATTCCTGTTCCCTGCCTATAAATCTCTTAGTTTTGGACCCATTTCCTGGCCATCCATCCCTCTCTCTCCTCTCAGTCTCTCTCTCTCTCTCTCTCTCACAGCTCGGCGAATTGCCTGCAGGTAAAGAATCCTTGTGATCCCGCAGTTCGATGCTTATTTTGGCATGAGTGATGAAGTTTTTGTTTAGGCTGTGCTTTGAGAGTTTACTGCAGCAGGTATATATATATATATATCTTCTTTGTTATTTCATCATTCTCGTTAGTTCTTAGAATGTGCAGTGCAGCCAGGTCTCTTAACCATGACCACCACCACCTTTTAACTTTCTATTTCTTTTCATTTTCTTTCATTTTAACTGAATCTTTGTTCAAGTTTTTGGAAGTTTGGGTTTGGTACATGGTTTTGGCTTTGCTGGAGGAGTACTGTTTATGAACTCCATATTCGTTTGGAATATTTCGAACTGTTCGACATCTCGTTGCTTAGAGGTCTTTTTATAATAATTATTTTATTGAAAAATAGTATATTGTAAGATATTATATATACAATGACTATATGGGCCCGTGCTGTCCGTCACGACTTGCCGGCTTTCAAGTATTATATAAAGAAACGAGGGGGTAAACACTTTTTTTTTATTTGATTTTTAGTCTGTCACACAAGATAAGTGTTTGCTAATTGGCTGCCAATACTTTTGCATTTTTAATATGATAAACACTTGTCCTCTGGTAAAAAGAAGGGATTAATTCTTTAAATATAATAATCCTCCAAAAAGGGTCAACTAATTACACCTAAAAAAGGAAGGGAATAAAAAAAAGAGAGGAAAGAAAATCGAAATGAAATAATGAAATAAAAGTAAAGAATAAAATAAAAAAATAAGTAGAAGATAGAAGAGTTCAAATTCGAAATGAACAAATTCAAACTCGAAAATGATCTTTTTGATTCTCTGTAGTTCAACACATTATTGTGCGTAAAACAGATTGTGACACTATCCGATGTTTTTTCGTGAGTCCTCGAAATGGGATGACGAAAAAATTTCTTCCTTTTTCACCTTAAATTAGTCAAAATATGCAGGTTTTTTTTTTACTTTTCATGGAGGATTACATCTAATAATAGGGGGCTGCTGCTTTGGCTATGGCTTACTTGTTCAAACCTTTTCTGTGTCTAATTTTAATAGATAAATTTATCATATTACGACCCTGAATTATATCATAACTTTTATTTTAATTCATCCGTCTGATTTTACTAACTTTTTTTATTTTAAAAAATAATTTTTCTTTTACGAACTATCTTCTTTTTTAATATTTTTTTTAAAAATATAATTATATAAAAACAAAAAATACTAAATGTACTTTCTTTTTCAAATATTTTTCATTTTTATATTATTTATATTATATATACTGTTTTATTTTTTAAATATTAAAAAAGAAACTAATCATGGAAGGGTAGTTTAATCTAAGAAAGATAAAAAAAATGAAAAAGTTAACAGTTTCATATGGATGGACTAAAGTGAAAATCATGATATAATTAGGAACGTCCAAGGATAAGTTCATATATTATAGTTATACACGAAAAATCAATATAGTAAGTTCATTATTAGGGTTAGACACAAAAAATCGCTATAATTCAGAGAAGGTTTAAACGAATTAACATTAAAATATATCAAGAAAATTCACATTTGATACTACTAAAAAAATTTTAAACAAGAAATAATAATAATATATGCACATAAATTTACACAATTCAAAAGTTTACGACCGTCTTATAGTGTTTCATTATTTTTTCAAATATTTAATTTTTTTATGAAATATTACATTTATTTTCATGTTTAATTTTTTATTTTCGTTATCTCATTGAAATCATAACCAATAAATAAGCTATGACCATAACTCCTTTGTTGACTTTTCAAGTGTTATCTACAAATATTATAGCATAAGCTTCATAATCGAGTTGTCCAATAAAAATTATTTTTTTAATGCTAGTATAAGTTGAACATCTTTTAGCTTCCAAACTATCCCATTAAGTGTCACGATCTTCATGTTGCCCTTCTCTATAACATCCAAGACTTTATCATCAATAAGATAAATCTTATCAAAATTTTCAAATTGTATAATCTTCTGCACACTCTGTTTGCAAGGTAAAGTGTACGAAGCTTTAAAGTCCAAAATTCGTGATTATGTCGAATTGCTATACTCAAAATTAAATCATATGGTTGCATCATTCACAGAATCGTCGTTATTTGTTTTCTTCTTGAGTGCTTTGCATTTTCTTTTCAGGTGATCTTCCTTCTTGCAATTCCAACTTGCAAACTCACGAGTCCTTGATTGACTTTGTTGACTTGATTTTGTCTTCACTATTGCATTCTTCATCTACCCCCGACACCATGTTAGAGACTTCTCATGATTTTCTCTTTTGAATATTTTCACTCAGAATCATATATTGAATGTCACTGAATTTCAACTTTGTCGATCCAGAAGAACCATTGACCATAATCATAGTTACATTTCAACTTTTTGGCATAGAGGATAACATATTTAGATCCATTATCAAAAGTGATACTCATCAAATTCAATTGTGATAATATAATAATGCTTTTATCATCCAAGACATCTCATTTGATACAAATAACTTATCATGCAAATTTGATGGCATTCATCACATCTGTTGTGGTCTTCTCATTCACCATGCCCAAAGTTAGATTACACATTAACACCAGCCTAATGAGTGTCTATCGGTCCAAGAATGTTCAATCTACGTCACTTATTGTGTCTGGCTTCTTGTTAGAGTTTCTTTTGATACATATAGTTCTTAAAATATGTATCTTCAAAAGTCAACTTCTTTTATTGGACTTGTCGGTCTTGAATTTTTCATCATCTATTGTCATCGCTCTCACTGCTCACGAAGTCCGCACCATGGCTCGTGATACTAGTTGCTTCAAAAATTCAGTACCAAGTAATCCTCCCTCATATCCATTGTTGAAAAAATAAAAAAAAGAATAACAAGAAAGTAAACATATAAAAGACATCTAGATTTATATAGTTTGGACAATATCTCCTACATCCATAGCTGTCCTATGTGGATTTAATATCTTCCAAATATGCCCTCTTTTTCCTCAATATACGATAAAAGACTTGAACAAAAATTTAGAACAATCAAATATCTAATAAGATATCATCATAACTTCATATTCATAATTATAATATATGGTATGCATAACATATGTCAAATAGTCTTTCGTTGGTTTCTTAGTTTATAAATCATAAGATTCCCGGTACAAGAAGTAATCAGATAGCGTGAAAAGGGTTAGCGTTTTTATTTGGATTTTCAGGACGATTTACACAGAAAAAAAAAAAGAACAAAAGCATGGCGACGGTGTAGAACAGGTCGTACAGCTGCTAGTTTCCTTGAAGAACACTGAGAACCTCGGTACATAAATGGCGTATACGGCTCATTTTAAATTGGTCTTTTTATCATTATCCAGCATTATCAGACCTCACGTCAGTAATTGCTCCTAGTTTCGGTAAACTGTAATTTGCAGATAAACATCGTGGACAATTTTACGAGCTTCCCAAATGCTTCCTGCTGCCGAAACGATTATAAAACTGCATGCATATTCCATCCTTGTTCTCATCCATTAGTACCAGTTTCTCCATTTCTCGTTCTGCATCAGAAGGCTTTGAGCCGTTTGAGAACATCATTAGGATATTGATAACAGGAAAAGATGGGCGGCAGGTGCTGTGTTTCCCTGTTGTTTCTCTCGTCTCTGATAAGCCTCTGGGTCGTGGCGGCGAGAGCAGAGTACCTCAAGTACAAGGACCCGAGGCAGCCGCTGGAAGCTCGCGTGGATGATCTCCTGAGCAGAATGACCCTGGCCGAAAAGATCGGCCAAATGTCGCAAATCGAGAGGAAGAACGCCACGGCCGATGTGATGAAGAACTATTTCATAGGTCCAAAATTATGCATATAGATTATAGTCATCAAATTTGTCCTTGTAGTCGGTTGGAAAGAAGTTGTAGTTCTTATTGAACTGACCATATGTGGAACATTGCTACTTAACTGGTGCATGCAGGCAGTGTGCTGAGTGGAGGAGGCAGCTGGCCTTCTCCTCGAGCTTCTGCAGAGGAATGGGTCGACATGGTGAATGGCATGCAGAGGGCCGCTCTCTCGACCCGCCTGGGGATCCCCATGATCTACGGCATTGATGCTGTCCATGGCAACAATAACGTCTACAAGGCCACGATTTTCCCTCACAATATTGGGCTTGGAGCAACCAGGCAAAGTGTTATCTCTCTTTTCTATTGTGTTTGTGTCCTTCGGAATAGGCATGCAGTTCTTGACATGACCTGCGATGGGAACAGGGATCCAGAACTGGTGAAAAGAATTGGGGCTGCGACTGCTCTCGAGGTCAGAGCAACAGGAATTCAGTATACTTTTGCACCATGCGTCGCGGTAATAACTAATTTGAATCACATTTCTACGACATTTCATATTCCTTGGGTGTTCATAGTTTGGTTTCTCACCATTTAATTTGAAGAATCTGATAAAGAATTCCAACTTAGAACCTAACAGAGATTGATAAAAGTAAAAAAAAACGACCTCTTTATGTCACGTCTTGATATATATAATGTTTACCTGTTGTTCTGTTTGGGCATTTACAGGTCTGCAGGGATCCAAGATGGGGCCGGTGTTACGAGAGCTACAGTGAAGACCCAAAGGTCGTTCAGGCCATGACTGAGATCATTGATGGGTTGCAGGGAGATGCTCCTCCAGATTACCCCAAAGGATTCCCTTATGTTGCTGGGAGGTACTTTAATATTAAAATCGCATTTCAGCTTAAATTTGTTAATTCAAAGCTCTGAATAGATGTTCATAGCTCTGAATTCGTTCTCCTGTGTTTGGGTTTTCTGAAGGAGGAATGTGGCCGCCTGTGCAAAGCACTACGTGGGGGATGGTGGAACGAACAAGGGCATCAACGAGAACAACACCGTCATAAGTTTGGACGACCTGTTAAACATCCACATGCCTCCATACTACGACGCCATTGCCCGGGGCGTCGCCACTATCATGGTTTCCTATTCAAGCTGGAACGGTGTCAAGATGCACGCCAACCATTTCCTGGTGACCGATTACCTCAAGAACAAGCTCAATTTTACCGTAAGCAACGTAAACTTGTCCAGCGGATGGTTCCTTGTGATATGCAGCATGGCGTTCAGATCCTTCTGACTTCAGACCTGCTGCTCTTTTCTTCCTGTTACAGGGATTTGTGATCACAGATTGGGAAGCCCTTGACAGGATCACCTCTCCGCCACATGCAGACTACTTTTATTCAGTTCACGCTGCTATCAAAGCTGGCCTAGACATGGTTTGTATACCAATTGTTTTTTCGTATGACTCGCCTGTGTACTACTATCTTTAATTACAAAGGTAAGTTGTCAAGGTCTAAACTTCAGAATATGCTTGTTGTTTCCAATGATCAGGTAATGATTCCATACGAGTACATTGAATTCATTGAGGACCTGACCTACCAAGTGGAGAAAAACATCATCCCCATGAGCCGAATAGATGATGCCGTGCGAAGGATCCTTCGTGTCAAGTTCATCATGGGTCTGTTTGAGAACCCATACGCTGATCTCAGCCTGGTGAATGAGCTCGGCAAGCAGGTTGAACTGTCGCCTATATACATACAATCATATCGACTACACATGCAGTCCTGTAGTATATATTGATCATATTAATTTCTGTACGAACTGCAAATTTATCTGTTTTGGATCTTGAAATTAACAGGAGCACAGAAAGCTGGCGAGGGAAGCCGTGAGGAAGTCGCTTGTTCTCTTGAAGAATGGGAAGAGCGGGGAGAGACCAATGCTACCTCTCCCTAAGAAGGCCAAGAAGATACTGGTGGCCGGAAGCCATGCCCATGACTTGGGCTGTCAGTGTGGAGGATGGACTATCAATTGGCTTGGACGCAGCGGCAACAATCACACAATTGGTACAGTAGTAACATATTTCTAATGCAACTGATGCGCTGCTAATGGATGGATGATGGATGATCGATGATGATGAGGTGATTGACCAACTTCTAATGTCTGAAACAGGTACCACAATTCTGGAGGCCATCAAATCCACTGTCCACCCAACAACTCAGGTAGTCTACTCCGAAAACCCTGGCCATGACCTGCTTGAGCGCGGCGCCGAGTTCGCCTTCGCCGTCGTGGTCGTCGGCGAGCAGCCCTACGCCGAGACCTGGGGGGACAACCAGAACCTCACCATCCCAGACCCCGGCCCGCGCGTGATCCGGGACGTGTGCGGGAGCGTCAGATGCGTTGTCGTGGTGATCTCCGGCCGGCCGCTGGTGGTGGAGCCGTACGTGGACGCCATGGACGCCCTGGTGGCCGCGTGGCTCCCGGGCACGGAGGGACAGGGCGTGGCCGACGTGCTGTTCGGGGACTTCGGGTTCTCCGGCAAGCTGCCGCGGACTTGGTTCAGGTCCGTGGAGCAGCTGCCCATGAACGTGGGCGACTCCGAGTACGACCCGCTGTTCCCGTTCGGCTTCGGGCTGACCACGGAACCCGTGGGGCCGCGACCGCGGGAGGAGGTGGTGGTGCAGCAGGAGGTGAAGGAACTCTCGAGTTTGCAGACGATGAGACGTTTGAGACAGAGTTGGATTGGATGAAGTGGCGTCGTCGAATTGAATCCTTTTGGCAATTAAGTATTGTGAAGGGCGTTACGGTAACAGGGTTAGGAAAAAAAATTGATTAGAGATTAATACGTGGAAGAATGAAAAGTCTTGAGGTGGTGGCAACCACAGGCGACTCCGTCACGTCTCGTTCTTCGCGGATTTAGAGATATGTGTATATGCGTCATGGCCAGGGCAGCAGCAGTGTATGAATTGAACTCTTTGTAATACTACTGAATATAATATATGTATATATATTGATATAGATATGTGTTCTATTCTTGTTTACATAATTTTTTTTTTTGCGTCAAACCTCATGTACATTTTTTTTTTGTATGTGGTAAAATTCTTCTTCAACTCGTCGATATAGGTATAACTTGTGAAAATAAGAACATTTTCATCACGGCACTGCTTCACAAGAAAAAAAGTAAAAATATTTAATAACGATAGCGTTTTAGTAGAATTAAAATATTATTATAAACATTTGATAAATATTTTTTTATAATATTTAAAGATTTGAACACGAAATGTTATAAATTATTTCTACTAATTTATAAAGTATAGAGATAAAAGTTTTATATTTTATTTCTATTATATTATATTTTTAAAATAATTTTTTTATTTAATAAAACATTATATATTATTTTTATTTTAATATATTACATTTTTTATTTCACTTACAACTCAAATAAGATTTTTAAAATAATCAATCTTTTTACATTAAAATAATGTTTTAAAACATATTACTATTTATAATAAAATATTGTAAATTAATTATTATGAATATGATGTGTACAAAACTTATGTCTTATGTTTATTTTTGTCATTTATACAATATAGTAATTTGATCATTATATTTATTAAACAAATTTTATTGAATTTGTAGATAAATTATTAATAACTAATCGTTATCCTCTCATCAAATCGTAAATCGTTATCATGCAACTTTTTAATCAAATCGTTAGCTGAGCCTAAAAGAAAAATGACCGTGTACAATTTTTTCCTTAGTTCATAAATTAATGAACGTGCGAGTTGAAAGGATTTCTCTCTTACATCAACTTATGTCAACCTTATTGTCTGTCGAGAATATTAAGCATAGAATGAACGCACGGAGAATTTAAAACGACATAAAATTTTATTAGATGAAAAGTAAAGGAGGATTACAATTCAGATTACTTTTGATTCGAATTTAGAGAGTTTATATAAGCACTCCCTTTGTAGCCGATAAGAATTTCATATCGACTGAGACGCTAAATTAATCTATCAAAATTAGAAAGAAAATAAATCAATTTCAAATAATATACAAAATACCTTAATCCCGAGGCTCCGCCCCCATACCTCCAACTCTTTTTTTTAGAAAAAAGAGTTATCTATTCATATATGCTCCCAACGAGTCCGAGTACAAAAAAATAAGAATCTCCAGAGGTGGAGGTACATTCCAAAAAGTGTCCAAAAGATTCATTCTTCTTTAGCATGCTAAATAATCAGCTACTTTGTTAGTCTCCCTATAACAGTGTGTACATTTAAAATATTCAAACTGAGAAATGATCTATCGAATCTCATGCATTAGTGTCCAGATCTTCCAAGGGCATCTTGAATCTTCGTTGATAATTGCGACGAGGTTTGAGGAGTCGCTCTCCAACCAAATGCGATTGAGACCAGCCTCCCTGCATCTTCTAAGACCAACAAGTGCACCCCACGTTTCAGTCCACAAAACATTGCTTGCCACATAGTATAAAGCACATGCCATAAGAAAGGATCCATTAGAATTTCTAATAATAAACCCCGCCCCTCCTGGATCCCCCGGGTTGGTGAAGGACTCATCTGAGTTAACCTTCACCTAAGTAGAGGGCAGGGCCTCCCACTAGACTCAATTTAGGTCTTGGGGGCAATTGGCCTCAGGAAGGGTGAATCTGATGAACTCATTTGAGCTCGCCAAAGCCCAACCCCACACACATGACACGGCAACTTGTTTGGAAGTGAAATGAGCATCACTACGAGCAATCCAAATACCCCACAGACAATAAGCAATGATAAAGGAAAGTCTAGCATGCGAAGAAGAAGACAAGTCCAGCCCCTCACGAATCCAGTCCCCAATATGCCACGAGGCTTTAAAGGAGAAGGCATAGGAAATGTCATTTTGGACTAGAGACTAGAGCTCATTAGCAAAAGAACATTCAAAAAAATGTATAGAAGTTCGTTTCAACAGCAAAGTCTCAAAGAAGACAGCATGTATTTATATTAGGATTAAATGTGGCAATCATATCAAGAGTGAATAGTCGAGAATGAGTAAGTTTCCACAAAAACATTTTGATCTTGGGTGGGGCATTCACCTTCCACAATTGCTTCCAAATAGATCTACCAAGTGCCAAATGTAGAGTGGACCGGCGACTCAAAGAGAGGTAAGCAGAGCTAGCCTTTGCATCACTATGCAAATCAGCAGTCCAGATCCACCGATCATCACTGGCCGGGCAAGAAGGTGGAGACAAAGGAATCACAGTAATAAGATTGACAATCGACAAGTCAAATAGATCATCAATTAGTGATAAATTCCATATGTTATTTTCTATTAGGTCACAACCTGAAGCAACTCAAGGGATACAAGCATGTTGATAAATGTAGGCATATGTGAGAATGGAGTGTTGAAAAGCCAAGGATAAAAAAACACAGAAGTGGAAGCCCCCGTAGCAATAAATTTTTTCATACCAAATCTGATATCCTGCATAGTTTGAACAATCATTTTCCAAGACCAAGAGATATACCTGATATCCATATTTTTCCATGGCACAAGTGTCCCATACTTACATTGTACCAGATTTGCGCAGTTGTTCTTCTCACCATTTAGTGCACCTAATACTCATTTTGCCAACAGTGATGTCTTAATCCAGTGAAGATTCTTGATCCCCAAACCACTCTACAATTGATGAGATTGGACCACCTTCCATCCCAGTAAGTGCACACCCATCTTAGTGCCCTTGTCGGACCACAGAAAATTCCTAAAATATTTCTCGAGAGAATTGATTAAACCACTAGAGTTATAAATAGATGACATGATATGAATAGGTATGGAATTTAACATAGATTTAATGAAAACAGTTCTATCAGCCATGTTAAGCATCTTACCTCTCCATCCAGATAGTTTGGAAACACATTTGTCGTGTAGATTTTGTTGCTATCTCTGACTGATATACTTATAAGAAATATGAGCACCAAGATAGTAGAAAGGAAAATGCCCTCGCTTAATGTTAAGAGTATGCATGATTTTCCTCTTACGTGATTGATTAAGTTTAAGGGGAAAGAATAGTTCAGATTTATCAACATTTACATCTTGATTAGTAAGAGTGCCATATGCTTTTAAAATATCCTGAATTCCTGGCATTCTTAATGGTAGCCCTCAAGCACATTAACAGGTCATCAGCAAACAAAATATGGCTCATAGTAAATGTACCAATAGTGAAAGAAATGATCTGGTTAGAGGAAACTGCCATGTTAAGCATAGAAGATAGGACTTGAGAAGTGAGAGTAAATAAGTAAGAGAAATGGGGTCCCCTTGGCATATGCCAAGATGAGAGGGGAAGTATGAAGACTGCTCCCCATTTATGCAACATGAGAAATTGGCAGACTTAACACAAATAGATATCCATTCAAGATAGTTCATTTAAGCATGACAAATATAATTGCAGACCATGACACCCTATCAAATGCTTTTGCCATGTCTGCCTTAAACATGAAAATTTTTTTCCTGCCCTAGGAAAGTGAGTGTGCCATTTTTTGAGCTATTAAAATATTGTTCTGAATTGATCTTCCTTTAATGAATGCAGATTGACATGGGTCAATGATAGAAGGTAAGATGGGTCTTAGCTTATTAGCAATGATCTTGGAGACAACCCTATAAATAACATTACATAAGCTCATGGGCCTGTAGTCAGTCACAGTTTGTTTTTCTTACGAATGAATATGAGTGCAATTTGCCCCCACTCAAGAGGAAAGTCATTATGAGTGAAAACGTTTTGAATTGTAGTGATGACTTTATTGCCAATGATGTCCCAATAATGCTTGTAAAATTCCACGGTGAAGCCATTAGGTTCAGGAGCCCGGTCAGGGTGCATAGACTAAAAAGCTTCCCTAATTTCTTTAGGGGTTACAGGAGCCAGCAATGAAGCATGCCATGCAGTCTCCAGGGAAGGGAGATGAGGTCAGGGAGAGGTGTTTCTGCATGGGTGGCGTAGGGCCCATAAGTTGGTGTAGTAATTAGTAAAGCAATTCATAACGTCAGCAGTGCTTTCAATAGTGTGATCATTAGTGTCCCTAATGGAGTGTATATGATTCTGTCTATGTCTAATTGTGGTACTTGGATGATAGTATTTTGTATTTTTATCCCCGTTGTTTATCCAATTAGTCCTAAATTTACTCCACCACTTGAGACTAATCTATCTGAGTAAGGCTGCATGTTTGTGGTATAGTTTCCTTAATTTTGAAGTCTCATTCTAAGTAAGACCAATGTTCTCGTCTTTAGTTTCTAGGTAATGGATGTCATTGCATGTATGTTTTACTCTCACCTCAAGTCTGCTATGGCCGTGGGTGTTCCAATGAATAGTTTTCTCCTTCACTGATTTTAGTAATTGGTAGAGTGACCTAGTATGATTGTCATGTTGCCAAGTATGCTCCACGATTGTTCTAGCTTGCTCATATTCATACCAGAAATGCTCATATTTGAATAGACGATTTCGGCCAAGAGTGGTTTGGGTGTTTAGGGTCAGGGGAGAGTGATCAGAAGTTGTCCTAGGTAAGGTTTTAACTAAAGCAGCTGAAAATTTTAGTAGCCAATAAGAATTGACCATGATTCTATCTAGTTTACATAAAATTCTAGCATTCCCATGTCTATTGTTACACCAGGATAAACACAATCCAGATGGTGAAAGGTCAATTAGGTCATGCTGATGGATCATATTTTGAAGAGCAGAAGAGGAAGGAGAATGTTTGAAAGCACCCTCCCCCATAAGGATTGAGTATGTTATTAAAGTCTCCTAGCACTACCCAAGGGATGCCTTCTATTTTAAGACTCGCCAATTCATTCCATAAGTCTTTACGTGTAGTATGATTGGTACTTGCGTAAATTGCAGTTATCATAAAGAAAAAAATTTCTATGGTAATAATCACATGAATGTATTGTGTACTTAATCTTATAGGTGAAAGCTCTACCCTCTATTGACGCCAAGCCAGGATCAGGCCACCGACGGCACCGCTGTCGGGACTCCAGCAGCCACACCAGGCCGAACCCAACCGGCAGACCACCAAAGCAGAATGTGGGTCATCAGCATGAGTTTCAAGTAAAATAAGAAGATCCGGATTTTGGCTTTTATTTAAATTACACAAGAAATCTCTAACCTTACTACGAAAAGCTCCTCTACAATTCCATGATACTATTTTCATGAATTAAGGTCCAGAGGATGTTGCGGCATAATGACGGTATATGTATTAACATCTACATCAATTTTAGTATACTTACCTACTTTCCCTGCTCTGTCCTTTTTCATGTGCCTTTGCTTGGGTATTAGAATGAATGGGTTTGTAGCCATCTTAAGTTTTCTTGGAGAGCGTTCTGATCTGGTGAGTGGCAGAGGCACAATGTCAGCATCCTCCAACTCCACCTCAAAGTCTGTTGCTTTGACCTCCGTTCCCTCTGTAGAGTTGAGCCAATTAGATACCCATTCCACCATTTCTGCATGAGAATAACTATTAGTACTTGCTTCCTTAGCATTTATCTGAGGGGTGGGAGCCAAAGATGGGGGGGTGGGGAGGGGGGGCGTTGTAGGAATCGGGGAAAATTCTCCGTTCCACAGGCTGCTGGGTAGGCAAAGCAAGGGCGGTGACCGGCGACGGGATGCGAAGTTTAGAATAGTTTTCAGTAAGAGCGGGGAAGAAAGGAGGAAACTTCGGAGAAAAAGGATTAATGACAGAAGAGGTGAGCGGTGCCCTAGGGGCAAGCAAGGGTTTGCCCTAAGCTACATGGCAGCAGATGCGTATCCAGAGAAATCGAGTGGACCTCGTGTACCTGGGAGTCATCAAAATCTGTGCCAGGCGATGCATCTAACGGTCGAGAGAGCACAGCCTCCGAGCCGTTGGATACCGCAGTCGTAGACGTAGCGCCAAGTGGCAGCAGATCCGTGCTTCTTCCTGGATCAACGAGCATCGAGGACTCCGACATCGGAGAGGCACCGTCGACATCCAGTCGAGGCTCAACTCTACGCCGGTTATGATCTCGAGGAGGGGGGCAACTCTCTGATTCCCTCCCAGAAACTGCATCCAGGGCTCGTAGAGAAGCACCTTCGGACAGGGGGCAGCTTCCTCGTCGCTAGCGAACTCTGCTCCTCCCGTAGAAGAGTTCTCAAAACAATGACCCCTGATTCCACACCTGAAACAGAATAAGGGAACATTCTCATATATAACATATTGAAAATAGCTACTGTTGTCCGACAATTTTAACCAAACTCCCTGCTTTAGGGGTTTTGAAACGTCAATCTCCACACAACAACGTGTGACGGCAGAGTCATCATCTATGCGCAGTGGGTTCCCAAAGGATCCAGCCAGGCGGCGGACCATCTTCGGCGAGCATAGCTCCCAGGGAAGCCCGGGCAAAGTGATCCACATCGGCATAGTAGCAAGACGATCCTCGTAGGGTTTGAAGAAGGGTTTCGCTTGCGCGACATGGATCATGGTTTGCTTGATCGTCCAAGGGTTCTTCATCAAGATCTGCATTTTATCCTCGTTGTTAGAAAACTTAATCATCATAAAAGAGTTACCCATTTCTCGATTCTCAACAGATTCACTCAATTTCCACAAGGGAGCGAAAGTCTCCATGAGTTCCTGTGGAGGAATATACAGGCCGATCACTTTGTCGGTAAGGCAAAATTGGAGCACAACAAATCGCTCGACCATTTTTTAAGGAGAGATGCAGACTTCTTCCTTAATAGACTCTTTTAACGTGTGCAGCTAGTTGGGCGAAATGTCGATGACTGGACGATTTGACTGACGCCTCACAACATCGGACCAGGATCAATTTCCTATTGACTGCATCTGCTTTCCATCTGAACCAGAAGGGTTAGGGAGAAGAGGAGAAGAAGGCAGGTGAGAGGTAGCGTGATGAGCATTGAGGGGCGAGAAGGGGAAGGGATGAGTATGAGGCGGCGGAGGGGAGAGGTTTGGAGGCATTAGGGCTTTCACACCCATTACATGCTCAGTTTCACTTGTCCCCTTCCTCTGTAGTCTTACCCAACCCCTTGATCCCAACCAGTCTTGAGTAGTTTCCAATTTGGGTAGGATTTCAGATATTATTAACATTATCATATCCTTGTTTAATAGCTCAATATTATTTTTAAGTTTACGATTATGATCTCTTTCATCAGAACTGAGTTTCAACTTTACATATAAACTTATGTTATTTTGAGAAAGATCATTCTTCTTTAAGATTCGAAATTATTTAATTATTATATTCATTTTTATCATTAATTTTATTTTTAAACTCCCGACAAAGCATTAATTTTTTTATCAATAATTAGATATAATTTTGACACATTATTTTGATATAGTTAAATAAACAATAATAAAATTTAGAAATAATTTAATTAATCTTTCAAACATTTAGTGTGATGGACCTTTTATTTGTATTTCTTGCACTTGCTTGCATTTTCTTGAGATACTATTGTTTTAAAAGAAAAAGGAGTATACTGGGAATTAGATGTTAGGGCAATGTTGTCATGACCGGACCGGACAACGAACCGGGAAAAGCTCTATTTCATGTCGGACCAGTCGAACCGGTCGGACCGGCTGGTCGGATTGGTTAGTAATAAAATATTATTATTAATATTTAATCCATTAAGCTTAAACATGTACTAAAAAAAGTTTAGACACAATAAGTTCAGTACATAGCTACAATTACTACACTATCACATTTTACAAGTAATTACTACAAATAATCACATTTTACAATTACTACACTATATCACATTTCACATTTTATTACTGCACTACAATAAAAAACGTAATCACATATTAACAGTTATCACTTTGCTCATTCATCACTATCTATCTATCATGCATTGTCTCGGCCGCATTACAGTCGGAGCCAAAGATGGCCTTGATGCTTCGGCTTGCACTGCCGACGACGACGTCGGGCACAGGACGTACATCATGAGCCAGCCGGAAGTTCGGAACCTCTGTCGGCCATCGCTACTGTGATCAAGAATGCCCACAACCTGCGCCCTACGGTCGAAGATGGCGGTCGGAGATGGTCGGAATCGGACAATCGATCATTGGAGATGGTGGACGAAGATGAGAAGGGAGGAAACTAAAATCAAATTAAAAATAGGAGATCGTTTACCGTCGATGGTCGGCCACTGCTGGAGTGGAGTCGTCGAGCTGTGCAGGCCGGAGTCGCCTTCACCGCTGTTGGCGTTCAGGATCTTCGGACTTCGAGTTTGCCTTCACCGTCGCCGGAGTCGCGCGCGTCAGCCACAGATCTACCTCCGCCACCGTCGATTTGCTTCCGCCACTGCCAATTTGCCTCTGTTACTGCCGATTTGCTTCCGCCACCGCCGCCACCGCCGATTTGCTTCCGCCACCGCCGATTTGCCTCCACCACCGTCGTTTTGCCTCCGCCACGGCGCCACCGCCGATTTGCCTCTGCCACCGTCGGAGTTGCGTGCCGATTTGCCTCCGCCACCGTCGGAGTAGTGCACGTCAGCCACCTTCGTGCGTGTCAGCCACCGTCGCGGCGTCGCCGCCGGCTGAAGTAGGGATCGTGCGTCGTGCGAGAATGCCTGTGCCGTGCGAAGTCTGCGGCGACTTTAGGTTTTTTTCTGGCCGGGCGGTTTGGGTTGGAGCTTTCATATTTTTTTCTTTTTTTTCTTTTTATGAATCGGCCGGTCTATAAAAACACGGTTTGATCCGGTTTTTTCCGGCTTGATCCAATTTTTGACCAGTTTTGATCGGTCCAACCCGGTCCAATAGAGTTCCCTGTTTGAGGGGTTAATATGAATCGTGTTGTTGCCCGGTCGACGGTCCGATCGGTCGGTCCAGTCCGGTCGCGACAACATTGTGTTAGGGCATACTTATACATCTACTTATCCTGTTCATTTCTTCTTTTTTGGGGTTTTTTTTCTTTTGAACTCTTGAATTATGAATATCCACGACTTTTATATTTTTTTGCATACCCCTCCTAAACTATATTATTTTTTTCACTTAAGTTCATCTGTCAAGCTTTATTAACTTGGTCATTTATGAAATGACCCAACTCCCCTCGGCATCTAGATCAATAAAGAAAAGGGGTAGCTCACTTTGCGAGGGTAATTTGATCATTTTATAAATTAAAATAATAAAAATTAATGAAAAAATTAACAAATTAATGGATGAATCTAAGTGAAAAAAAATGACATAATTTAAAGGTCGGCAGAAAATATGAAAGTCATTGATAGGCACGAAAAAAAATTATAGTTCAGAAGATGTCAAAGAAAAAAACTCTTTGAATACTTTAAGAATAATATTTTATACTCTAAATTCTAAAAGACCATCCAAAATTTATAAGCTATTTTATTTCTTTATGAAGAAAACTTTGCGAATCACCGTCGTTATACAGCAAGAGAAAAGAATCAGCTTCAGCTTGTGGACGAGCAGAGTCACCGAAACTACGTGCTGTGACGACTTGTTGGTCTTTAAAAATTAGAAAGAAACGACCGACTGCGTTTGAGTGCTGAAAAAACAATTATTTCCCATTTTTATTTACCCTGGTAAAGTAAGACTTCTTTGCACTAAAAAAATTGTTTCTTTTTTCCAAATAGAACAACTGAAGCCTAACTGAAACAACAGCAACATATAGTCAAGAATCTTACGATGAATTCGGTAATTTTATAATCTTTAAAATTTTAGGTGAAGAGGTAGGTAATCAAACAGGGTGAAAGTGATTAAAGCTTTGATTTTAGCTTCAGGATAACTTACACAAATGGTGCATCGTGCATGTGACTCATCTCACTTTGGCCTTTTGGTCATTATACAACATAATCAAATCTCACGTCAGTAATTGCTATAAATTTGCAGATGAGCATGTGGTGGACAAATTACAAACTTGACAAAATGCATCTGCCGCCAAAGCTATCTGTCCGAACATAATTAGATTGCATCCGTTCCTTTCCTGTTATCATCCATGATCCACTAGTAGAGCTTAATTTTTTTTCTCTCTCTGCACCTGAAGTGAACCATTTGATCGGATCATTAGAACATCGATACCAGTAAAAAGATGGTTCGCTGCAGTGCTGCTCTAATGCTGCTTTCGTCTCTGATCAGCTTCTGTGTCCTGACGGCGAATGCAGAGTACTTCAAGTACAAGGACCCAAAGCAGCCGCTGGAAGCTCGCGTGGATGACCTTCTGAGCAGGATGACCCTCGCCGAAAAGGTCGGCCAAATGTCGCAAATCGAGAGGATGAACGCCACGGCCGATGTGATGAAGAGCTATTTCATAGGTTCAAAATTATACATATAGCCATCAACTTGTTTCCTTGTAGTCAGTTGGAAGATGTTGTAGTTCTGGACCATCACAAGAACTGATCATATGTAGAACACTGCCACTCTTAATTGGTGCATGCAGGCAGTGTGCTGAGTGGAGGAGGCAGCTGGCCTTCTCCTCGAGCTTCTGCAGAGGAATGGGTCGACATGGTGAATGACCTGCAGAGGGCCGCTCTCTCCACGCGCCTGGGGATTCCCATGATCTACGGCATTGATGCTGTCCATGGCAACAATAACGTCTATAAGGCCACAATCTTCCCTCACAATATTGGGCTTGGAGCAACCAGGTAAAGTGTTATCACACACACACACACTCTCTCTCTCTGTATCCTCAGTTGTGTCCTTCGGAATTGACATGCAGTTCTTGAAATGATATGTTATGGGGTTTCATCATGTTATCAGGGATCCAGAACTGGTGAAGAGAATTGGAGCCGCAACTGCTCTCGAGGTCAGAGCAACAGGAATTCACTATTCTTTTGCACCCTGCGTCGCGGTAATATGATTTCAGACCATTTAATTTGTAGAATTTGATAAAAAAAAATCTTTCCTAGAATTCCCTTAGAACATTTATTTGATAAAAGTAAAAGAAATCATCTCTTAATTTCATGTCTTGATATATGATCTTATCTGTTGTTCTTTCTGAGCTTTTACAGGTCTGCAGGGATCCAAGATGGGGTCGTTGCTACGAGAGCTACAGTGAAGACCCAAAGGTCGTTCAGGCAATGACAGAGATCATTGATGGGTTGCAGGGAGCTGTTCCCGCAGATTACCCCAAACGATTCCCTTTTGTTGCTGGGAGGTACTCTAACAAATCGCGTTTCAGCTTAAATTTGTAAATTCATAGCTGTGAATAGATGTTCGTAGCTCTGAATTCTTCTCCTGTGCTTGGGCTTTCTTCTGAAGGAGGAATGTGGCTGCCTGTGCAAAGCACTATGTGGGGGACGGTGGAACGAACAAGGGCATCAATGAGGACAACGCGATCATAAGTCTGGACGACCTATTAGACATCCACATGCCTCCATATAACGACGCCATCGCTCGAGGCGTCGCCACTGTCATGGTTTCCTATTCAAGCTGGAACGGTGTCAAGATGCACGCCAATCATTTCCTGGTGACTGAATACCTCAAGAACAAGCTCAATTTTACGGTAAGCGTTGTAAATAAGCCCACCAGAACAAGCATTAGAATTAAGCATGAATGTTGTAAAGAAGGGTTGATCCTGAATCCTTATGATGGAGTTCAAATTCTTACGATTGCAGTTCGGTTCTTTTCTTCCTGTGGCAGGGATTTGTGATCACAGATTGGGAAGCCCTTGACAGGATGACCTCTCCTCCGCATGCAGACTACTTCTATTCAGTTCAAGCTGCCATCAAAGCTGGCGTAGATATGGTTATATACCAACTTTTCTTTCTTTTCTTTTCTATTTCATATCTTTGTTTATAATGTCAAGTCGCCATGATCTTAACTTCAGAGTATGTTTTTTCCTTTAAAAACAAATCGTCAGGTAATGATCCCATTTGAGTACATTGAATTCATTGAGTACCTCACTTACCAAGCGGAGAACAACATCATCCCCATGAGCCGAATAGATGATGCTGTGAGAAGGATCCTTAGAGTCAAGTTCATCATCGGTCTCTTTGAGGAACCATTTGCTGATCTCAGCCTGGTCGATCAGCTAGGCAAGAAGGTTAATTCTTGGCTTTATCTTGTCGATCAATCACGCATGCAGTCTTATTGATCATATTAATTTGTATACGATCACTTGAGTGACTGCAAGTTCCATCTGTTTTGGATACAGGAGCACAGAGAGCTGGCGAGGGAAGCCGTGAGGAAGTCGCTTGTTCTGTTGAAGAATGGGAAGATCGGGGAGAGACCAATGCTCCCTCTTCCTAAGAAGGCCAAGAAGATACTGGTGGCCGGAAGCCATGCCCATGATTTGGGCTGTCAGTGTGGAGGATGGACGATTGAGGGCACTGGACGCAGCGGCAACGATCTCACAATCGGTACAGTAGTAGATTTGTTAGCACTGACGTGCTGGATGCTAAAATGGATGGACGATGGTGAAGTGGCAAACTTTTGATGTTTGAAACAGGTACCACGATTCTCGAGGCCATTAAGTTCACTGTCCACCCGACCACTCAGGTAGTGTTCTCCGAGAACCCCGGAAAAGACCTACTTGGGAGCGGCGGCGAGTTCGACTTCGCCGTCGTGGTTGTCGGCGAGCAGCCCTACTCCGAGACCGGAGGGGACAACCAGAACCTCACCATCCCGGACCCCGGCCCCCAAGTGATCCGGGACGTGTGCGGGAGCGTCAGGTGCGTCGTCGTGGTGATCTCCGGCCGACCGCTGGTGGTGGAGCCGTACGTGGACGCCATGGACGCCCTGGTGGCCGCATGGCTCCCGGGCACGGAGGGGCAGGGCGTGGCCGACGTGCTGTTCGGGGACTACGGGTTCTCCGGCAAGCTGCCGCAGACTTGGTTCAGGTCCGTGGAGCAGCTGCCCATGAACGTGGGCGACCACGGCTACGACCCGCTGTTCCCGTTCGGCTTCGGGCTGACCACGGAACCAGCGGGGCTTCCGGTCGTGGGAGGAGGAGGTGTTGAATTCCAGGATCATCTTTACTCCCACCATCGATCTGAACTGTAGCTTCAGTACAAGCGCGCACCCAACTTTAGTACAAACAAGCACTTCTAAGTTTATCCCGTAATGCGCATGTATTGCCATTATTTATAATATAAGTTCATGCACAAGTAATCTATTTAGTAATTCATATTAATTATTTATAATATAACAAAACTTTCTTAGTTAATATGCAGTTTCTTCCTTGATCAAAATAATTATGCTTAAATATTTATAAATTTATTATTTTAAAATTATGTAAATCACGAACACATATTGTAAATTTATAAAATAATAAGTACATTTTATAGAAATGCGATAATAATGTATTCATAAAAATTATCATGGACTTGTTATTAAGCCACAGTAATTAATATGAAAGTATATTATTTACTATTTATTAATAAATAATTGTAATAAATATAATTAATAGATTTGATAAAGGATAAAATGAAGTGTTCCCTACCTATCGTCTTCATCATCAGATCTTCATCGAACTTTTATAAGTATCTATTTGGTAACAATAAGATTATTATGATTAATAATAATATTACTATCATACTAAAATTTATTTGATTTATTTTTATAATTTATTTAATTATTCTAATAATTTATTTTAATAAAACAACAAAGGGCATGTAAGAAAAGTAAAATTGAAAGGACTGCCGATCAAAGTGGCAATATGAATTATCACTCCTATCATAGATAATTTAGATTTTTATTTCATGAGTGATGTGAATTGTCTATACAATTAAGATGATCCATTACTTATTACAAATGAATAAAGTAATATACTATAATTAGGTAATTTAATAAAATATTATTTGATAATTTACAAGAATTTTCTTTACAGAAATGCTCCTATTAGAAGATGAAGCCGGATGGAAAACATTTTTCTTATGGCATTACAAAATATCACCAACTCTTCTTAAACTTTTTCTCTTTTTCCCTCTATTTATGTGTTAGTTTTACTAATCAATATTTAAAACATTTCCCATATCTAATTCAATGTAGTAGAAACTCTCTAGAAAACAAATGAGTATTGATTCTCAACTTAAAATTAGATTACTTTGAGTAGCTTACAAACTTTCCCCCGCTCCTGCATTGCATGTGGTATTTCCATGTAGACTTAGTCAATTAACTCCTCATTGAAAGAATATTTTGAAAAATTGAATGGTCAAAACACCCTTAAAAGTAAAAGAATATAATGGGCACACTGATCTTTTGTTAGTAGAGGATGACATTAACTAAAACACCCTAAAAAATGAGATAGACATAAGGGTAAAACTATCTTTTGGATAGTCCGGTCTTCTCTTCTCTTCTCTTCATTTTCTTTCCCATTTTTTTCACACTTGGAGCTTCAACAATGGTGCACTAGGAGCTAATCTCGGAGATACGACAGACGACCAGCTAGAAAGGAGAGCTCCATTGAAGGGAAAGAGGACTACAAGAAGGAATCCATACTAAACTAGGGCTCAAGAAGGAATCCTTTATTAGTTTTGGACGAATTTCAGATGTTTGAATCACCAACAATGCTAGGAAATATTAATTTTGTGTTTGAGTTCTTCAATTTGTGTTATTATCATTTTTAGGCATGGATGTACCTAGATTGCGTTTATTCATGTTCTTCTAGTTATGGTTATATTCCACTTGTGTTGTTCTAGACCAATTGGAAGTGTAGGGAACAATATTGATGAAACCATCGTACAAAAATGTGATTCACTGGACATGACATGGTGGTCATAGTCATGAGTCAAGTAATCGAGCGTTATGTCTGCCTGTAACCCTCTGGGAACAAACATGGATCATTACGATCATGACTGAAGGGAGTGATGTTTTTCACCAAATAACAGCCCTTCGAGAATTATCGTAATGTGATAGCGTAATGGTCGTGCCTTTGTCTTGAAGGTTGTAATGAGTATCTTCTGGAACGGTCGTGAAAATGGATTTTCATGTCTGTGCTAAAGGATCATAAAAATTATATAATTTATGCCCTGCTGGCATGTCCATGGCACAAGGGTGTCACAACTATTATCAACACTTAAACCCCGGAAACCAAAGGTCGGATTTGCAAATCTTCGGCACATTTGTGACCACCTTGTGTCATAGCCGTTATCAATACTTGGGCACAACCACCTTGTGTCACAATCGTTGTCACAATTGTTATTATCACTTAAACCACCTTGGGCATGATTTTTGAATGGCCAAAGTTCATACCTTCGAAAATGGGTGTTGCACAAGGTGTAATAGTGCTTGTAATTGGCTGTAACAAATGCTTCACAATCGTGACCCACACCTAGAATTTTCATAAGTTAATCTTGAATCTTTTATGTTATCTCTTGATTAGTTATTGAATTTTTGAATGATTTTAAGACAATTAACGATTGTTTACCATGTATACATCTAATGAATAATTTAGGCAATTATGATATGTTTCGATAATAATAAGTAAGTTAGTCCTTATCATGCTATGCTCTGATGAAAGATATGAAATGTTTGGTCATGCTATTGATCGACTAACCTAGGTCATAAGACTAAAATGAACTATTATATTGAATACTCATGTTAGGTTGAAACTTGGCCCTATTGAATTATTATCGTTATGGGGTTCAAACATGGGTAATTGTTTCATCACACCTTGGGGTGTCATCTTAGTCCAAAGAGTGACCGAACTTGGCAAGCCATTATGAGCTTTGGGGATCGCCAAGCACCAAAATTATTTGAAATGCATAATAAATTGATTGTCAAATGTTTAATAACCCTAAAATACATAACAAGATCAATGAAATCATGATATGGTTAGAATTGATTATAATATTGTTAATGGCCCATTAATAATGTTAATGCAATTATTATTAGCTAGCCGATTATTGAAATTATAATGGGCATTACTAAAGTTAATGAAATTGTATTATGATTATTGAATGGAATTGGAATTGTTCAATTAATCTTTATTAATGTGTTAATTCATTTCCTTACATGGATTGTTTTAATGTTTTTTTTACATTATTATTTTTAATGACTCATAAGTTCAACTAATGGGAGGTGGACCTCGTCTACATTCAAGTTTGTGCAGGTATGAAGGAGTGAATGTGGTCCGATAATGGCTCACAATGACATGTTGCACATGGCGGTAGTCTTAGTATTGCATCCTTTATATTATTATCTATTTTGGTTATGTACCAGCCACGGTAGGATGTAAACTTTGAGTCTCATTATGATGTTGTTGGGCTTCCTCCATTATTATGTCATGATGTTGTCTTTATTATATCATGCTTCAGCTATGAATTTTATTATTGATGTCCTATTATAATTATGTTTCCACTACTTATGTCTTATTGATATTATATTGTACATCGCATTGGTCATCACATGATGCACTTTGGGACTCACTCGTGGCACATGCCATGGCGTGAATTTTGGGGATGTTAAAGATCTAATTGGATTAAGCACATGTGAACAACTTGTGAAGTAGTGATATTATTTCTACAATAATTAAAATGGTTTCAACCAAAAAGGCCCAAAGTATACCTTTTGATCACAAGTCTTACTTTGATTTTTAAATTTCACCATTGACCTTCATTTTGACTTTATAAATTCCACTTTCAACCTACCATCATCGAGAGTAAGTTCAACAATTTTTCAAGTGCCAAAATTTTATTTATAGTCCAATTTTTCAATTTCAAATAGCTTCATGATTTTACTTTTTATAGTATTACGAGAAAGCACTTTGAACAAAGGCCGCATAGCACCACAAAATTGTCTAAACCTAACATAATCAACTATAGAAAAAGGATACTCATGAAGGATATCATATTTGCAAGTTTCTTCCTTACAACATCTTGACTAAATGAATAATTACCAACAACAAATGTATCACCTTTATTGCTTAAAGAGTATGATTGAGGTATAAAATTATTTTGGTTCTCTTTTTGTACGAATGGTCATATCTTATTTTACTCTTTTTATCTATAACTCCAATGTCATTTTCACCACTCTACATGGAGTTTCATTAGTTTTATAATTTATACGTGTCTATTTGTTAACTTTGAACAATTCTATAGAAAGATAACCACTCTTGAATTTTGAATGAACAGAGGGAAAGAGGGAGGAAAAGGGGGAGAGAAAAGCCAGGAGGAAGGGCAGAGAGGGGTGAAACATTTTTTACAAGAGGTGTTCAGAGAGAAGTCAATGATCGACTAAACTTATATATTCTCTTATGTGGTTTGGATGTGATATTGTTGTTGGTTTGACTCTTCTGACCGAAGTTTTAAACATTTACTTTTTATTCTATGTTTAGCTATTCAATGTTTATCTTTTGGTTCTCTTTGTTCATGTTTTTTATCTTATTCGAGAGAAAAGATAATTTTCTTTCATGTCATTAATAGTATTGTTTCCTTAAGATCAAAAGTGGTCGAGAGGACCATTCTATTTTGTTGCGAGGCGAGAGTCCACAATATTAGTAATTGTCTAAGATCGAGTCAATTGTGAAGAGATTAGAAATTCAATTCTCCACTTACAAAGGATCGCACGATCAACTATTGCACTGACTAAGACTAACAGCTGGTCATCCCATTCCTAATCCATTTTCTACTCGGTCTTATCCTAGAACTCGGAGAGAGATTGATGAGTTGAAGGAAGAAGTTAGACTAAGCATTGACATAAGATTGAAAGATCATCAACCTTAACAAAAGAATCATTCTATCCGTGGTGATCCAAAGGGGTCTTTTAATTTGATTATATTCAACCTTTTGAATCCTCTCTTTAATTGTTTTTTGTTAGTAACTCAAAGCATATAAAAAGGAACAAATTTAAATTAATGTGGTTACGACACTCGTGATTTTTACTCGACTTGTATACTTGCATATATGTAGACTTTAGAGTAGATTTAAATTTGAATGACATTTAATTGGTGTGAAAAATCATATCATATAAAGTCTACATCAGCTAAGTTTATAAACTTTTATGTGATCATGCAAATGCTTAATTTCATTGTTAATATCACCAACAAGATTCTTTTGACAGTACTTGCATACTACACAAAATTTTCCATCGATTAGTGCTCTATGCAAGTGGCTCCATGCATGAAAAATTAAACCTTTTTGTTTGGACTTCCCTCTTCCTTCACATTTTCAATTTCAGAACTCACCCAATTATTTTCATTATGCTCGGATTGAAATAGCTCAATTGCAACTTGACTACTTCCAACTGGAGTATCATATTGGTAATCCTCTCCTTCCATTTCTACATAAAAATAAAATAATTAGAATGTTACAAATAATAATTTTCTAATTAAATAAAAATAAAAATCGGGATATTGAATCACCTCTATGCATAGTGCACCGAGGTGATTGAATCGCCCAAAAAAAATTGAGTGTTGATTCAATCACCCGAATTCTCATCATTAAAAAAATTTTGAGTGATTGAATCACCTCTGTCCATCACCTATAAGAGGCCCCTCCTCATCCCTCGTTCTTGCTCCTACCTCGCCAACCACTCCTACGCCCCCGCCGCCTACGGGATTGTCTCGGGCGACATCGTCAACTTCCTCATCTTTTGCTAGTGCCCCGACCACAACCCCAACAACACTCGAGCTGATCAATGCCAGGTAGCAGATTGGAGTGAGGAGAGGCGGGTCATGCCCATCTCCTCATTGACCATGTCCTTAAGATTGGCAGTCGGCATGACCGAGAGTGAACGTTGATGCAAGAATTGGTAATAATTAAATGCTAGCAAGTGCACAAGTCACTCAAGTAATAAAGTGTAAGAGTAGAGTGTCGAACCCATAAAAAATTAATTTACTTTACTAAACTAATTTTAGAGACTAATAAGAGATAACATAATTTGGGTAAAAGAGTTGCAGAAAATAAAATAAGAGAAAATGAAATACTAAAACTAAAATAAATTATTGATGTACATGGTTCTTAGGATGTGTTTAGATGATTAAGAACAAACTTGTTGATTGATTAATCAAAGATAATCTAGTTTAACTTTTAAATGAATTAGCAACACCTAAAGTATGATATTCTTAATTGGGTAAACCAATTATTCTTAGTCCTAATAAGATGAGAATACTCCACCCGACTCTACTTTCGATCTTAGTCATATTAGAATGATATGAATTGTGATTCATATGCTACCAAATCATTCACCCGAGTCAACTTGGCAGACCACGCAATTTAATACTCTGCCTGGCCTATTAGATTATGACATGAATTGCTTAAAACAATTATGAATTAATAGATTAATCACATTGTCTAGTTAGTAATCAACTATTAATTCAAAAGAAAACTAATGAAAAGTCTTAAACACAACAATTATGTTCTTAAAAGTTAAACAAACTAGAAGGGTTCACTAGTTGTCTTAACAATAAAACTTTTACATAAATAAAACAAAAACTTAAAAGATAAAATATGATTCTAAAAATAGATTACAAAGATCATAAAGAAAGAACTTTAAAGTATAAAGTTATGCATCCCAACATGAAATGAAACTGGAAGTACTCTTTGAAATGAAATCGAAAACTAGTACATGATCCTCGCTCGAGATCACCATACAAAAGTTAGCTCGATTGTTCTTCAAGTTGTTCCCACATTTTTTCTCTTCTAGCTATAGAAGAACTCTATTTATAGTGGTTCAAATTTCCATGTGATCGGAAAAGAAATGAAAATCCTTTTTCCTTTCAAAATAAGAAAAATTCTTAGTATAATTGATTATGAAGTTTTGGCCATATCAAACTTCGAAATTTAATCCATAATATATTTTTAAATCATCTTGGGATCATATAGTATGAGTAGGAGTCCTTGTGTATTTTAAATTCTTTCAAAAATTCATCCAAATCTCGAACCCAAAGTCCGTCAAGACCTATAATATAATATTAACGGTTTAAACAGTGTCCAAATTGTGATAGAATTGATTTTTCAGAGTTTATGATGGTGATTTCATGGCCCTTAGAATGTCCGATTTGAAGTAAAATAATGGATTTCAGTGCCCATGCTCGAGCAATTTTATGAAAAATGAAAAGATGCATTTTAATGGCATGTTATAGTAATTTTTCATTGTCACGTCTCGTGATAGAACTTTCACGGTCCTCCCGTGATAGCGCAATTCCAATCCTTGATAGCTTCACCGTTTTTCACTTTCTACTTTGATTTGAGCGCGATTTTCTCTGTTATCTTTGTAATTCATTTTTCTCGCTTCTAGACAATAAAATATTTGGGTAGATTTTCATTTTTATAAAAGTAATATAAAGAAGCTCATAAAATGATGTATTCTATTAGAAAATGATTCAATACTAAATATATGTTGGATTTTGCATGCATCAAATGCGCACACCATGACGAAGCATGAATGAACTCCTCCTACCACTTGGGCTGGGGAATCCGCCTCGGGCATGAGTCGAGAAACCATCTCTTGACAGGGGTGACAAAGACATTGGTAGCATCGCGATCGCATTTGACGAACAAGAAAATCCTGAACTACGTGTTGAAGAAGCGCCAGAAGGACGTGCTGTTGGCGAAGGCGTGGTTTAAGGATATAGCAATGAAAAAGTCATCGGCAAGTTCATGACCTATGCGGCCAGGGGGAAGGGAGCGAGTGTCGTAGCTCAGCACGCCATTGAGCGAGGAATGCACCATGACGGGGATGTAATGCGAGTCAAAGATGTTGGAAACTGTGAGATCAGGGGCGGTGGCATGGATGAACTAGGCACCTTTGTCATTGCATTCAAGGTGGATGGATAGAGCGACGCCGTCTTCATGCTTGACTTCGGCGAGGCGTCGGGCCAATACCATTACCATATAAGTTATACTATAAGCATGCTAAGAAGCACAACCGCCGTTGCCAAGAGGAACGACCCACAACCACAACATCACAAATGAAATGGAAAGGTCGATGATTAAGAAAAAAAGAAAAAAATACATTGTGAACTCTATTCATTGCCAGAGATGACAATGGTGAGTGGCTGATCGATGGTAAGCTCCTACAGTTCGAAAGGGCGCCGACAGCCTGATGTTGGAGCAAAGTTTTAATGCCCTATATAATTATATTTTAATGATATAAATGTCAAAAGATAATTAGAGTTATATTCTCAAAGAGTTTTGATAGAAATGGATAACTTTATGAACTAAACTTTGATTGAATAATTGACTATAATCTCATTATATTTTAGATAAATGATGAATATCAAATTTGTAGAGAATTCTGTTAACTATTCATAAAATCCAAGATTATATAATTTGGATAACCATGCAGATAGTGATGCTCAAAATAATGTAGGGTGATCAACTTATCGATCAAAATAGTGAAAGTCGGTGAAGGCACCGGTCTGTCAATCGATCATTACACAAGTTGTCCAGATCAACGTCGAGACAACACTGGTCGACAGTCCGATCATCGCACCAATCGACCGATCAGCTCAACGGCTAGAATCCAAAATGACGAGGTTACATTGGTCGACACACCGGTCGATAGACCGATTGACTGATCAGCTTAATCAACTGAGGAAATCACGTAACGGTCACATAGACCGATCGACCGGTCCCCGGCTGAAGTGAACAGTAACAGTCATGTTTCAAGGATAAAAATGTGAGATTTTTGGACGAAATTTTTACATATATAAGCCTATAAAAGGAGTGCCAAAACACGAAGAAAAAGCATTCATCCAAGCATTCAATGAAAACTTCATGTTATCAAAAGAAGATCATTCTCTTAAAGTTTTTATTCAACATTCACTTCTTTCTCTCTTCTCTTCTTGTGAGCATGATATTGTAAAAGAGAAAAACACTTGTTTAGAAAATTAAGAGTGAGCTCCCCTGTAAAAGAGATTCTATATCTTACCTCTTGAACTAGAGAAAAGATAAGCTTCCTTGAATGAGAGGTGTGCCTTGCCTCTCGAAGTAGAAAAAAATATGATTTGCCCCATTCGAAATGAATGAAGAGTTTAGTGAAATCTCCAATGGTCTCGAGGTTGAGAAGTTGAAGCAGGGACGTATATCAAGGTGTGGTCGAACTTCGTCAATAACCACATTATGTTCTTGTGTTTGATTTCTCTCTCCCTCTCCTTCTAATATTATTTTACATGTGATATGATTTGATTTGTATTTATTTAAAGTTTAACGAATTGATTTTAATTTTGCGCGATATTTGTGAAATCGATATTTTCATATTAAACACTAATTCACCCCCATGGTGAGGATCTTACACCTGAGACTTGAGAGACTAGAGTTAGGGGGGGGAGAGATTGGAGTAAGAAAGAGAAAAAGATAGGATTTATTATCTTTTTTATACATGAAAGAATGGATGATTGAGATGTGTAAGATATTTAATTTGATGATTAATAATTATAATAAATTATTAAAAATAGAGCATGGGATTCGGGAATCCGATGGAGCGGTAGCAATCCAACCCATCTTAATCTCCTAAAATATGAGAAAAATTACACCAAATGCCCTCCAACTTTAAGATTTGTCCAGCTCTCCAACTTCACTTTGTAATACTAATGCCCTCCATCTTTTAATTCGTTTCACCTAGTGCTCTCTTTACCTACTATAACTTATCTCCCGATCATAGAGCTGACATGGCGCAGATGTAGCACTGACAGGACATCTTCTCTTCTCTCTACGTTAATGTGATAATATTAAAAAATAAATAAAAAATAAAAAATATCACGTCGTTGACGAGTGAGATCTCCTCGCGGTGAGCGAGGTCGCAGAGGGGGGCGAGCCCCCCTCCTCTGTGACCTCGCCGTCGACGAGCGAGGTCACATGGGGTGGGGTGGGTGAGGCCCCCCCTTCTCCTCGTCGGAGCTGGGGGACTCCTGACGTGCGTCGCCCTCCGAGACTTCGTGGCATTTTTATTTTTTTATTTTTTAAATATTACCACATCAGCATGGATAGCAGAGAAGATGTCTTGTTAGCGTCACATCTATGTTACGTTAGCTCCGCGATTAGGAGATGGGTTATAACAGGTAAAGAGGGCACATGATGAAACGGGTTAAAAGATGGAGAGCATTGGTGTTACAAAGTGAAATTGGAGGACATCGCTGAGCAAATCTTAAAGTTGGAGGGCATTTGATGTATTTTTTTCTAAAATAAGGGACGTGGGCAGTTTACCCCATCGCTTAGAAAAAATTTCAAATTCAAGCCCTGATCTAAGAATTTCTAGGTGATGAGCAATATTGTCATCCCTACCCCACATATATATCAAAGCATTCATCATGGATCATCAACACATATATTTTTATCGGTGGAGAGAAACCTTTTCTTTTTTTCACTATGAAAACTTCTTGCGCTTTGCGCAATTTAAAAATATTTATTATTAATTATTATTAAAATAATATACTTGTACAGTGGTATGGTGATTTCTATATGTGAATAAAAATAATGGAAAATTATCTTATTTGTAAGATAATGACAAAAAGAAATAAATTGGTCTTTCCACCACAAGAAAATAGATAAATGTTAAAAGAGTTACAAGAGATTTAAATATTATTAGTGTACATATTATAGAGTTAATTGGTTTGTCCCCCCTAAGATCCACTTAGACTCTGTTTGGCAAAGCTAGCGGTTTGATTAGAGGATAGCGGTTCGACTAGAGGATAGCGATATGACTAGAGTATAGCGGTTAGTTATTAGAGGATAGCGGATAGCGATTTGTTTATAAATTCAATAAAATTTGTTTGGTAAACATAGCGGTTAAATTAGCGTATAGTATAAAATGACGAAAATAGACATAACATATAACTTATGATCATTTTTATATACATCATATTCATATAATTTAATTTAAAATAATTATTTTGAATATTAATAACTTTAAAAATCTAATTTAATATAAAATATTGATTAATTCAAAATAAAAAACTTATTTGGGTTGTAAGTAAAATTAAAGATGTGATATATAAAATAAAAATAATATATGATGTTTAACAAGTAAATATTTTTTATTTTAAAAATGAGGGTATAATAGGAAGAAAATATGAAAACGCTACATCTATACTCTATAAGCTAGTACGAGTAGCTTATAGCGTTTTGTGTTCAAACCTCTAAACGCTACTGAGAAAAAACATTTACCAAACGCTTGTAGTAGCGTTTTTATTCTAACAAAACTCTATTCGCTACTAAATACTCTACTTTTTTATGTGTCAAACAGAGGTCTTAATCGTGTTTACGCTAGAGTTTAGCGATTGAAGCGTTATTTTATCTGTTTGGTAGCGGACATAATCAAGTAGAATTTAGCATTTTGAATTAAAATATTGAAAAGCTACTTCTACTAGCGTTTAGTAGTTTGAGGTTAGCATTTTATATTTTTTTCAATTTTATCCTTATTCAAATATATTATTTCTTTCTAACGTATCTTATTATTTTTTTCTCATTTTTATTTTATAATCATTTAACTATATTTCTTTTCATATTCATGTTTTGGAGTTCTTGCATAGTGGAACCATGCAGTACCAAACACGAGATAGATCTTCCAAAAAACAAAGTTTTTCTTAAATAAGCCAATTCATTTGGGACTCTGCAGATCCATTCTTTTTCCTATTCAAAGATCAGTCCTTTGTCTCTGTGTTTTCATGTCGAGGATTTTTTACAGATGAAAAGATGCCAAAGGGGATTATTACTTCCCAAACAAATCCTTCTACATCTATATATAAATGCTAGTTTATCAAGAATACGCAAGAAAAGTATTTCGAATTTGATTCATCGCCAGAGATGACTTATAAGCAATAGTTCATTATCTAATGGAATTAATTACAAATTATTTATATGTTAACAATGAATAAAAATAATTTCACAATTAATATTTTCATATCATCGGTGCATTATGTAAAATTTATTGTCAATATAATTTTTATATATTTTAACAAAAAATTAGTTGTGAAATTTTATTTTATTTAATTAAGATATAAATACTTAATTTATTTTATTATAATAGAATTTATATAGTGCTTAAATTAAATAATTTGTCATATGTCTAATTATGTCATTTTATATTCATCAGCTAATTCTATCGCTAAATTTATTAAACACTTATTTGTTACAACCTCTAATCACTAATCAAGATCCACCGTAATTCGCTTATCAAACCGCTAGTAATGCCAAGCAGAAGCTTAGTGTTTAGAGGTTTATATCTTTTTAAAATTTTATTCTTATTCATATGTATTATTTCTTTTTCGATTTATCTTATTATTTTATCACCACTCAATTGTATTCCTTTTATTTTCATATTTAATTACTTACAAAATATTTATATATTAACAATGGATATAGAAATTAACTTAATAATTAATATTTTTAGATCATGTACGAACTATATAAAATGTATTATAATTAGTTACTATTCCGTTATAATTAGATAGTGGATTATAAAAATTTCTATTTAGGTACAATGAAATTAAATAATTATTGAATTGCTATTTGGTTATAGTTAGAAATGAATTATAATTTTTACTCCATAAGGTTACTATTAGAGAGAATTGCTATTTCGGTTATGATTAGAGATTAACTTATAATTACTACTATTCAGTTACAATAGGGAATAATTATAAAATAAGAAAAAAATTCAAAAAATTAAGAACATATATATATATATATATATCATGGGGGAAATGACCGGAGAACACTTGCAATGGGCTGCCGGTGCCTTTCAGATTGGAAAAGGAGACAACATAAAGTTGAGGCTTCCAATTGAATCAGGTCTGCTGCAATCTGCGTATGCAGATGGACAACAAAACAAAACTCTGCCGGCCGGCCGGCCGGTGAGTAGCCATTTGGTTTGGAAACAATCACGTACCTTCGAGGCATCTCGTTTGGAAACAATCACGTACTCTATGCCGGTAATTCTTATATTAAAAACAAATGGACTCCCATCGAAAAAACAAAAACAAATGGACTAATTTAATTGAAACAATATATTTACATATATAGATTGAACTTTTTTTACAGTTGTCACATTTTCAAAATTTGAACACTCGTTCATGCATATATATAACATAATACATGAGAACATATATATTATTTCCTTTCACCCCAAAATTTATACTCTCTCTCTCTCTCACATCGACAGAATCATCGTTTCCCGAATCCACTAAAACCCAAAACTGCGCACGCTTGCGGGCCTGCGGGCTGCGGCAGGCAAAAGGAGACGCACAAACGGTCACAGGGATGGGGGCCATGGGGCGATGCGGAAGAGCCCCCCCCCCCCCCCCCCACCCCCCCAACCAATGCCCCACTCGTAACGGCTATTTTTTTAGGGCTGCACCTCCACACCTTTCAAATGACTCTTTTACCCTTTCAACTTTTCCTCTTTCCCTCATCCAACGGTTAACTCCGAGGAGAGGGCATTCATGGAATTTAACAATTCGAAGTCCATTTTGCGGGGCGCACCGTAGACTGTTTAATATTTTACTCCCCTCCTCCCACGTTCTCCACCACTTGAAAGCTGACATGATCTCAGAAATGATTTTCCACATGAGAACGTGACATACATGGCATTCAATTCCTTCCCCGTCTCTATATATGCTGCCGTTTAATTTTTCCCATGTCTCTCAACTTCGTTGAACTCATCAGGAGAAGAGAAGAGTGAGAGCGAGCGGGAAGGGGGAAGCGAGGGGAGAGGAGAGAAGACGGAGAGAGGACACAAGGGGGACTGTCTCGGTTCTTTCTCTCTCATCTCTGTGAGTATTTTTTGTGTGTGGCATCTCCCAGTCCGTTGTTTAGCAGTTTTAGTGCTATATTCATATAGCTGTTTCCCTTTGAGCTTTCTCTTCTGTACACCACTCTTCGTGGTGGATTGTAGTAGATGCATAATTATTCAAGCACAAAGGTACCCAACTTTGTGAGCTTTTTACCTCTCTCTAAGCAGTAGTGGTGGTTCCTCTTCTTTCTCTGACTTGGATATCACATTTGTTTTGGTCTACAGTTCATTATAATCGTGCGTAGCAGTTTTAGCCACCGTATTTAATATCACTGTTTCCTTATTTGAGCATTCTGTGCTGGGCAGGGCAGCACTATTCATGTTTCAAGTTGTCTACCTTTAGCTTTTAGCTCCCAATTTTGTTCCCAGTATGAACTCTAGTAGCTGGCTAATATTCCAGCACAAGGGTTCATTGTTGTTTGTGGAGAACATTGGTCATTTTGGAGCATAGCATAATAATTATAGTACTTTCTCAACAAAAAAAAAACTTGAAAAGAGGCTCCGAAAGCACCCCTGAAACTTGTCAAGTGTTGTTCTTGGTCATGAATGCTCCAATATTTTCTTGGTGCAGTATATTTATGTTTGTTTCCTGCCAACATCAACCTACCATCCCCGAGTCAGTGAGTGCTTTGCACGTTGCTGTATTATTTATACATTTGGGTGTTCTCTGATGCATTGTTCTTTGACTTTTTCCCTCTTGCTGGAAGCTTTTTTATCACCTTGAGTTGCATGCATTCTTCTTCATTCGTATGCCCCTTAATTTTTGTTGCTGGTAAGAAATTCTCCATTTGCCTCTGTTCTGAAGTTCTTGCTTTGGCCATTTTGTTGCTTGGCCAAACCAAATCGCTGTTATGTATGACCAAATTGCTATGACATTTTTTTTTTCCTGATGCCATAACTCCAGACTTCCTGAACTCTTAAGCTAAAGGTTTGCGCAGAGTTTTATTCTCCCGCTTCTTTTTACTCATTTTATCTTAATATCTATTGATCAGAGGTAGTAGAAGGATTCGCGGAAGGTTGCTGTCGTTCACCAAAGATGGCAAGTTGTCGTGCAATTTTGCTTGGATTTTCCATCATATTATGTTTTATCGCAACCATAGAGGGCGAGTACATGAAGTATAAAGACCCCAGCCAACCTGTGGAAGTTCGAGTAAAAGATCTACTCAGCCGTATGACGCTCGCCGAAAAGATTGGTCAGATGACACAAATTGAGAGAAAAGTGGCCTCTGCACAGGTCATGAAGGACTACTTCATAGGTAAATTATCCCTTAGCGGATTCATCTTCTGTCTTCTGATAACGCAAAAGTGCAAGGTTGGCTGAACCATGTCTCTGTGTACAGGCAGCTTACTGAGCGGAGGGGGAAGTGTTCCTGCTCCTCAGGCTACTCCTGCAGATTGGGTGAACATGGTAAATGACTTCCAGAAGGGTTGCCTATCAACACGCTTGGGGATCCCAATGATCTATGGAATTGACGCCGTTCATGGGCATAACAATGTGTACAACGCTACAATCTTCCCGCATAATGTCGGTCTAGGAGCTACAAGGTGAGAGAGTGCACTCAGGAAACGTGAACATTCTTGTTCTCTATTCATGGCTGCCTGACTTTCTCGTTCCCGGTGACATCAAACTCTGTTTCTGAATGAACCTTGAATATTCAAATAAATGTAAAAATGCATGCAGGGATCCTAATCTTGTAAAGAGGATTGGTGCTGCGACTGCCCTTGAAGTCAGAGCAACAGGAATTCCGTATGCTTTTGCACCCTGCATTGCGGTAAGCTGCTCTTTGCAACTCCCTCTTCATAGATTTCTCTTTAAAAAATATATATAAGCACCCTGCATTGCGGTAAGCTGCTCTTTGCAACTCCCTCTTCATAGATTTCTCTTTAAAAAATATATATAATTTTCCTTTTTGAGTTTTCAGGTCTGTAGGGATCCAAGGTGGGGCAGATGCTACGAGAGCTACAGTGAGGACCATAGAATTGTTCAGGCAATGACAGAGCTCATCCCTGGTTTGCAAGGGGACGCCCCAGAAAATTACACCAAGGGGTTTCCTTATGTATCTGGAAAGTAAGATTTCTAAGAACTTATTATAACTTGTAAATATATAAGAAAAGAATATATTTCATGAGTTCATTGTTGTCGTGCCATCATCTTTTTTTCCTTTCTATATTTGATAATATGAAATTGGTGGCTGGTTCTGATGGTTGATATATTGAACAGGAACAACGTGGCCGGATGTGCTAAGCACTTCGCTGGGGACGGCGGAACGCAGAAGGGAATCAATGAGAACAACACAATTATTGACCGGAAGGGACTATTCAGCATCCACATGCCTGCTTACTACAACGCCATTGCTAAGGGCGTGTCTACTGTGATGGTCTCCTATTCGAGCTGGAATGGAGTCAAAATGCATGCCAACCGTGGTCTGGTCACTGGCTTCCTCAAGAAACAACTCGGCTTTAAGGTGAGAGGATCACGCGAGGGATAAGAAACTTGTCATCTATGTTATCTATTTAAGTGGCATATTGTGATATCGAAGTGTCCATGTGTCCCCTCAAATCTGTCTGGGATATTGCATATTGTGGTATCGAAGTGTTCATATTTTTCACTCGAATCTGCCTGTTTCAACATTACCTGCCTGTTCATAAAACTTGCCCCATATGTTGTCAATTTAAGTTGCATATTGTTGTAACAAAAAGTGTTCATATTTCCACTAAAATCTGCCTGTGAAATGTTACCAGGGATTTGTCATCTCAGACTGGGAGGGTATTGATAGGATCACCAGCCCGCCGGATGCAAACTACACTTATTCTGTTGAAGCAGGAGTAAAAGCTGGTATAGATATGGTCAGTATCATCTGTACAAAATGAACTGAAGAATTATTAAGTTGGGTATATTATGTTATATTTCCTAAAACTTGGAGATATCACATCAACTGTCTGGTTGTTTCCCTTACCTGCAGATTATGGTTCCAAATGAATATACAAGGTTCATAAACGATCTAACCGCCCTGGTGAACCAAAATGTCATCCCCATGGCCAGAATAAATGATGCTGTAAGAAGAATTCTGCGAGTAAAATTCGTTCTAGGACTCTTCGAGAATCCTTTGGCTGATCTCAGCTTGGCCGGCGAAGTCGGAAAGAAGGTAAAGTCCGCCCCTCTTCCCCCCATGATGGTCATATATGTAAAGCTGCTGCCCTTGGCCTAAATGGGATCTTGGACTTGATACCACCAGGAGCACAGGGAGTTGGCACGGGAAGCTGTTAGGAAGTCACTTGTTCTTTTGAAGAACGGAAAGCCCGGGCAAAAGCCGGTGCTCCCCCTCCCGAAGAAGGCCGGGAAGAAGATCCTCGTCGCCGGAAGTCATGCAGACAACTTGGGGTACCAATGCGGCGGATGGACGATCGAGTGGCAAGGTGCAAGTGGAAGAACAACCATGGGTATGTCATGTCACATTTGTAGGCAGAATCAGAAATCTCATTACAGGGATGGAGCATCGTTAACACAAACTCCTGCTCCTTTCTGCTGGCAGGTACTACAATTCTCGAAGCCGTGAAAGCTACGGCGGATCCTGCGACGAACGTCGTGTTTTCGGAGAACCCTGACGCTAATTTTGTCAGCAGCGGCGGCTTCGCCTACGCCATCGTGGTGGTAGGGGAGCCCCCCTACGCCGAAACTGCTGGGGACAGCCTCAACCTCACCATTCCCGATCCCGGTCCGAGCACGATCCAGACGGTCTGCGGCGCAGTGAAGTGCGTGGTCGTCCTCGTCACCGGGCGGCCGGTGGTCATCGAGCCCTACGTGGCGTCCATGGACGCGCTGGTGGCCGCATGGCTGCCGGGCTCCGAAGGCCAAGGAGTTGCCGACGTGCTCTTCGGGGACTACGGATTCACCGGCAAGCTGCCGCGTACTTGGTTCAAGTCTGTGGACCAGCTCCCTATGAACGTCGGGGACGCACATTACGATCCCTTGTATCCGTTTGGCTTTGGATTGACGACGAAGTCAATCCATTACTAGATTCTCTTATATATATGTTTTCTATTATTTATATATATTATCTGCCATTTATTGAACTGTCCACAAATGGCTTTCTTTGATTGCAAAGTTCTAAATCACAAAAGAAATTTTACATCTGCGTCCAAAGAATTATTCATTAACAAAAAAAAAATGGTCCGCCAGACGTTGCTGCAAACTAGCAAGAGAAAAATATGGCAACGAAAACTTGTTTGAACGAAAACTTGTTTGAAACATGACAGTTTGGGAGGTGGTGCCTTCTCATGTTCGCCGGTCAACCATCAATAAATTCGATTTTGTTTGAATTGCCTCGCCCAAGAAATCAAGCTCAATCTATTGCAGCAGGAGTATTTGCTGCAACAAGAGACGACGACTGGTTGCCTCTGGTAGAGGAACTTGAAGCTGAGGCAGCGATTCGCCACTTTGTACAATCACATAAGTACCATCAGGTAAAAAAAAAAAGATCAACTACTAATTGTTTGTGTTTCGACTAAAAACTGCAACATAAATAATATCTCTTCTAGAGACGTCTACACAATGCTTTGGAGGTCAACAAGGTCCGAGGTCTTCTTCCCTTCAAAATTCAACTCGCGACGAAAAAGAACGAATCAAAATAATCCTAGGAACCAAAACTGGCAGTGGCACATATCCATTCCTATACCAGGCGTTCCAATCAAGTTAGTATAAACACCTCGCGTCTGGAAAGAAAAAGTCAACCTAGCTAGCAAATCAATCCAATTAACTGGGTCTTTTTTTTGTTAAAAAATTCTAAGGAAATTTCATTAATGCAAAGGATGAGTCATTGTACCAGGAGGAGGACCTTCCACACAAAAATGCTCATCATTCTAGTGGACAAAATTAACTAAGTGGTCTGCGACAGAATTACAAGCTCTAGGACAGAAAATAATAGTAGTGGGTGCAATCTTGTTAAGATTATGTCTTGTTAAGATTGCGAAAGCACCACGGAAGGACGGGAGCGCCTGATCTAACATGAGTAGTATTGCTAGTAATGCACGCGAGGATCCCTTAGAGCAACGCCCAAGCTTCAGAAGAGCTCACCGGGCCTTAACAGCACTAGCACCTGCAAAAATGAAAAAAGTTAGATCGGACAAGAAAATCGTATCCCCCAAATCCGTTGGCCTGCAAATACGAGCTATCCGAATTGAGAGTAACCCAATTCGGAGAAGGGGGCTCCCACTGAATCCTGGCAGGACTCGAGGGGTGGATTGCCTTAAGGGTGTGGGTTGCGTACGAGGAGAATTCATGGAAACCAACCATAGCTTTTTCCCGGATCACCTTGGCGGTTGCATACTTGGAATTGAAATGGATATCATTCCTGAGAGTCTAAAACTTGGGAGGCCAACATGGGGGATTCGAACATTACAAGATGCTGAGTATAACACAAATCATCACTGAATGGAGTAAATTACACCAAATCCCTTCAACTTTGATATTTCCTTGGAGTTCCAACTTTAGTTTATAACATGAATGCCCTTTATGTTTAAATTTATTACATGAAATGCCCTTTTCACCGCTAATCGCTTATTTTTCTATCGCTGGGGTGACGTGGCGCCCACACGACATATTATCTCTCCTTCATGTGAGCATTTAGCCCTCCACCCTTCCTTCCCTGCACCGACGCCTGTGAGGCCCCTCCCCCCATTGCGACCGTCGACAGCATGCAAAGGTTGAGGGGGTGGGGGGTTTCACCCACCCTTGCGCCGGCGAAGGTCGAGCCCCTTTCCTTCGGCGCAGGGAAAGGGGTGTCGGATGGGGACAACCCCCCCCCCCTCTCCCTCCTCACAACCACCTTCACGCGCTGTCGAAGGTCGTGGGGGTCCCCCCCCCACCTTTGCGCGCCGACGAAGGTCGCACAGGGGTGGGGGACCTCGCCGATGTACAATGACCCCCCCCCCCCCCTTCCTTTCTCCTTTGTGCATGTCAGCGCAGGGAAGGAAGGGGGGTCGACTTCTGCGACCTTCGCCGGCCAAGGTAAGACGGTGAACATGGAGGGAGAATATTATTTTTTTTTAATGATGCCATGTCAACTAAATACTCGCGTGGAGGAGAGATAATATGTCGTGTGGTGCCATGTCATCCAAGGGATTGAAAAATGGGCGATTAGTGGTGAAAAGGGTATTCTATGCAACAACTTAAAAGATGGAGGACATTCGTGTAATAAACTAAAGTTGAAGGATATTAATGAGCAAACGTCAAAGTTGGAGGGCATTTGGTTTGATTTACTTTCACTGAATGCGATTCTGCCAACCTTGTCAACATCCCGAAGAAAAAGTGATTGAATACCTTGGTTGGTGCATGACAAACTTAGTCGTTGATTGTTTTCTCTTCCTTGCACATTTCAAATCTTCTGGGATCAATCATGTTCATCACCAGTCAACACTAACTAATCTTTTTCGGTCAGAACAACTCCTCAAGAGCTTCTGGATATTTTGCACACAAACTTTTTTTAACACCTCAAAAATCCACCTTAAATCTCATAATCATAATGATTCGCCATCAATGCAGCGAAAACTTTAATCAATAAAATAAAATAAGATAAAACTTCAATTTCAATGAAAGACTTCATAAAAACATTTATGAAATAATGTTATAGAATTTAAAGCATGTGCTAATACTATTCCAAAGACATCTCTAAGACCAATAGTCTAGTTTAAGCCTAGACATGTACATGTTCGTCGTCACGAGTTGTGCCATCATGCATCCATACCTTAGTTATCTACACCGATCCATAATGTAGGGTTTTGCAATTAGGGTATATAAAAGTCATGCAATACAATACCATGATTCTAATAAGGATGATACATGATTTGTATATTCGATTTCATAATGAAGAAATAGATAAATATGTATGTCGTGCACTTAACATATGATTCTACATATCATTCATATCATAACAATATATCATCATTATATGCATTTAACATAAATAGCATGGTAAGACATTATAAATAACCATAATCTTAGTAGAAGTATGTAAACTATCATAAGCAATCATCAATCAATAATAGGTTTATAAGTGACTTACACTTACCTTAACAATAGCCTCAATAACTTTCTCAGAGTTGCTTTATAACACTTTCGGACTTCACTTTTGTGGGCATCAATCTATCAATTCAATATTTTGGTCTTTACGATCTTTGATCTTACAATAGTTGAGAGTTATGTCATTTTCCTCACAATAAATTAGTTAAGCCTTGAAGACAATGCTCCCTTCGCTCGAAAGTGACTAGAAATACACATACCATTACCGATGTGAGAGCAATTATTCTTAAAGGAAATACATGCACCGACATGTAAGACCAATTATTTCTTGATAATCCGATAAGGATCATTGAGGGACGACATGTAATGATTCTCATCAATTGGATGCATTATGTTTTGCAAATAATAATCAATTATTATGTTGCTCAATCTTTAAATTTTAACCTAGTTACAAGGAAACATGCATTTCGCGTATCTAGGTGATAATCAATACATTAATCAACATTTCATGAATAGCATCACATAATAAATATATAAAGTATCATAAGACATTATACATCCATGAATCATTTCATTTGAAAATGTATATAAACATTCAAAGAGAATACATAATATTAACATGACAAAGATTGACATAAATAATATAATGGGTCACTTTCCTTCTTTGACAATTTTGACACATCATAATAAAAAAAATATAACTCAATATAGAGGCATTCTTTCATTTTGATTTTGATTTTCTTGCAACTAGACTTTCATATGAATCACATAAAAAATTTATTAATTTTATCTTTTTGGAATTTAATCCTAGAAACTCATACAACTATCAAAAACTATTTTTTGCATAGTATTCTAATAGTAAACACTAAAATTTTAATAACTTATTCTATACTTGTTAGTTTCAGATGATTCTAAATGTCGAGAAAGATACAAAATCAACCTTCAACTTTTACATAAATTTCAAACTCTAATTCAATATTTCCAAATTATAATAAATTTTACAATTTCATCTTGTTGTTACCCAATATAGAATGATAGTTTCCCACTTTTCGGATCATAACTATTTTTATACATCTTCAAATAAAAGGATTTGAATTTCTATGAAAACTAGACTTCGATGGCTTTACATCCATATTGTTTGTAATTTTTAGATGAGTCGAACTTATCCAAATAATTATTGCAAAAATCGTCATACATTTATACAATTAAGATGCAATATTAATCATGCAACCCTCAATCAAAATCCCAAATTCTCAATCTAAACATATTTGAATTCCCTTTACATACCTTTTAACCATAGTTTGTTTTTGTTCTCTTCTTTCTCCCTCTTCTTCCTCTTCCTCTTTTTCCTTTTTGTGTTCCTTCTTGATCCTCTTCCAACCCTAGCCATCAAGTGCACATATGAGAAAAAGAGTTTTTAAAAGGAGATTTGAACATTAACTAGAGGAGATCATGATGACTTTGATCCAAAGACAAATTTGCCCTCATTAAAAATCAGGTTGTTACACTTTTGGTCAACTAATAAATAGATAAGCATTTAATTTGAAAAAATAATAATAAATAAAGGATCCCTTCTAAACCAATTTTTCAAGATGTGTTATTAGTTTTCCGAGGAGAGAGTTGAAAGAACATCATTTTTCATCTTATTAGTTTCTTTTTGCTAGTATTCTTATTTGTTTTCAAGGAGAAAAAGAACTGATTTTCATGTAACAAAACTTCCTAATAGTTTTTTGAGCTGGGACGTTTTGTTGGTTTCTTAAGAGGAGGGAGGGAGGAGAGAGAGTCTCTTGACCTCCATGCTTCCATTTTATCAAGGAGTAGAGTGGAGAGAGAAAGAGAGGCTTGATTGATGACAGATAATTAGAAGTGTACATAAGACTCTTCATTACTAATCTTTGTGTAAAAACATTAATTATTAGCAATATTTTGAGAACCTGACGGTCAGATTGGTTCAAGCATGACGGATTGATATATAAGCTCGATTTTGATTAAAAACTGGGATGAACCGGGGAGAACCGAAAAATTGGATTGAACCGGGAATAGTGGTTCAACCTGGTTTTTTTTATTTTTTTGAATTTAAAAACTGGAAAGTATTAAAACTGAATTTAAAAATTCTTAGAATAAAAAAGGAAATAATTGATAGGATATTTAAAAATTAATAGGAGACAACCCCAAATTATTGGAGATTTGAAAATTAATAGGAGAAAAAAAGGAAACATAATAATTGATAATTGATGAAAAGAAAAAGAAAGTAAAACTGAATAATAGGAAAGTTAATTCATTTGATGATGATGATGATGGTGATGATAATAACTTGATTTTGAGTAATCGTTATTTTTTAAAAACATAATAGATTTTGAAATAAATTAAAATTAAAATAAGAAATTAAGGTAAAAATATTATGAAAGTACAAAAATTTTGTTTTCGAAAATAGAAGAATTTTAATGAGAAATAAAAAGAAAAAAATAACATTAAGAAATAATTATCGGAGGAGAATTAAAAATATACAAATAGGAAATTTACAAGTATAGCATCATTAGTATTATATAAATAATAGACATATATATAAGTGGTAGTGATTTTGAATAAACATTATTTTTTAAAACATAACAAATAGTATTTTCATATTAATTTACCATTAGTAGTGGTTTGTTATTATATTATCTTGTGTTAACTATGATATTTATATTTAATATTATTTTAAAACATGTTATTTTAATAAAATTTGACTTAATTCAGTTTAACTCGATCGAACAGATCGTGACCTAGTTAGGCTTCTGATCCGATCTCTGATTTGATTAGGGAAACTGTTACGAAAAAAGAGGGAGAGAGGGATCGCACGAAATACAGAAGAACACGAAGAGAAAAATGGCGGCTCTTTGTTATGAAATAACGATGATTACAAGAATGGGTCTCTATCTAGATCCCTAGGGAGTTTATATATGAACTCCCTTTGACAGATGATAAGAATTATATACGAGACCCCCATAGGGGAATTCTGCTAAAGCGTCTGACTATGTAGGTGAATCAATTGGGTTCAGATTCAAGGCATTATTAACAAATCTCCACCTTGACTTGAATCATCTTCAGAGCACAAAGTACCACGCCGCCGCTAATCCCACCTTGAAGCTATTACTAAGTGTTAATGTTAAGCAAGTTCAAGCAATACTGGAACTTACCATGAGGAACAGGTTTGGTGAACATATCAGTTGGATTGTCTTCAGTGCCAATCTTCTTCACCTTGATCCTCTTCTCAGTGCGGATGAAGTGATATCTGACATCAATGTGTTTGGTTCTTTCATGATGTACTTGATCTTTGGCTAAATATATTGCTGTCAGATTGTCACAATGCACTATAGTCTGCTCCTGATGTAATCCGAAATCTCCAACTAAACTTTTTAACCAGATGCTTTCCTTGACAGCTTCTGTCAGTGCCATGTATTCAGCCTCTGTGATAGACAATGTAACTGATGGCTGAAGTGTAGCCTTCCAACTAATAATTGAACTGCCCAAAGTGAAGACATAGCCTATCATAGATCGTCTTTCATCAACATTTCCAGCATAGTCTGAATCTGAGTACCCTGCAACCAAACACACTTTATCACTTCTATAGATGATGCCAATATCAGATGTTCCTCTCAAATATCGAAAAATTTGCTTCACTGCTTGCCAGTGCTCCTTTCCTGGATCGCTCATGAATCTGCTAACAACACTGACTGCATGAGCAATGTCCGATCTTGTGCAAACCATAGCATACATCGAACTTCCAACTGCACTAGCATATGGAACCTGAGACATGTATTCCTTCTCTACTTCAGATTTTGGTGCGAAGGCAACAGAAAAATGAACATTTGCAGCTGATGGAGTATTCAAAAGCTTCGCTCCTGACATTCCAAATCTGGATAAAATTTTATCAATATAACTTTTCTAAGATAAGAAGAGTTTACCCTGTGCGCGATCCCTTAGAATTTCCATCCCCAAAATTTTCTGTACTGCACCAAGATCCTTCGTGTCAAATTCTGCATTGATGAGCTTCTTCAGATTCTGAATGTCTGTCATGTTTCTGACAGCAATAAGCATATCATCGACATACAATAGCAGATAGATGATGGGGCTGTCCTTCACCTTCTTATGGTATATACAGCAATCATAGGGACTTCGACTGAATCCCTTACTGAACATGAAACTGCCGAACCTCTTGTACCATTGTTTGGGAGACTGCTTCAAGCCATACAGAGATTTCTTCATACTGCAAACTTGATTCTCCTTTTCTAGAATGGAGAATCCCTCTAGTTGGCTCATAAGAATGTCTTCTTCAAGTTCTCCATGGAGGAAAGCAGTCTTCACATCTAGTTGCTCGAGCTCTAGATTCTGATGTACTACAAGAGCAAGTAACACCCCGATAGAAGTATATCTGACAACAGGTGAGAATATCTCATTGTAGTCCACACCTTCTTTCTGACTATAACCTTTAGCAATCAGTCTTGCTTTGTAACTTGTGTCTTCAACTCCTGGAATTTCAGCTTTCTTCTTGAAGATCCACTTACAGCCAACAACCTTTCTACCTTTAGGCAGCTTGACCAGCTCCCACGTTTGATTTTTGTGAAGAGATTCCATCTCCTCACCCATAGTAGTGATCCACTGTTCAGATTCGGCACATGTGATGGCATCCCTACACGAGGACGGCTCTAGGGACTCCACCTCTTCAGCTACCTGCAGTGCATAAGTAACCATGTCCTCGAAACCATATCGCTTAGAGGACCCACTTCCCTACGAGGACGTCTAGCAGCAATTGACTTCTCTTCAGGTTGTTCATCAGATTTTTCATCTTCTAGTTCTGCTTCTTGATGTGATCATTCAGTATTATTCTCAATTGGAGTGATTTCAACCTCCACCTGTTTACTGGCACTCTCTTCAGCCTCCACCTTCAACTGAAGCATTGATGCTTCATCAAAGGTCATGCTTCTGCTGTGGATGACTTTATATTCTGAAGGAGACCAGATTCTATAGTCCTTCACTCCTGCACCATATCACATGAACACTCCCTCTTTGGCCCTTGGCTCCAACTTTACTTCACTGATGTGATAGTATGCTACACAACCAAAAACTTTTAGACTAGTATAATCAGCAGGATTTCCTGACCATACATTAGTTGGAGTCTTGAGATCAATTGCAGTCGCCGGACTTCGATTCACCAAGTAGCAAGCTGTGTTAATAGCTTCAGCCCAAAATGTCCTATTAAGGCCAGCATTAGAGAGCATGCACCTTGCCATCTCCAGAAGTGTCATGTTCATTCGTTCTGCGACTCCATTCTGCTGTGGAGTATCCCTAACTGTGCGATGCCTGGCAATGACTTCATCTTTGCAGAATTGGTCAAATTCAGCAGAGCAGAACTCCAAACCATTATCAGTGCGAAGACGCTTCACTTTCTTCGACGTCTGATTTTCCACCAGAACCTTCCATTGCTTGAATGTCTTGAAGGACTCACTCTTGTGTTTCATCATGAATACCCAAGTCATTCTCGAGTAGTCATCAATCACGGACAGAAAGTACCTAGCACCTCCTAATGATGGAACACGAGAGGAACCCCAACAATCGGCATGGATGTAGTCGCCTTCATCTTGTGCACTGCCTTGCCAAACTGAAGCCTTCGTTGTTTGTCGAATTCACAGTGCTTACAGAAATCAATTTCAGATATCTTTTGACCTCCCAGAAGACCTTATTTGCTGAGAATATTCATCCCGTTCTGACTCATATGCCCAAGACGCATGTGCCACAGCCTGGACTTTTCTGATTCGGATGAACTAGCCACTGCAGCAATGCCAGAGACTGTCTTGCCTTGCAATATATACAATGACTTCTATCTGACTCCCTTCAGAATCGTAACATCACCTTTCATGACCGTGAGATTACCTCCAGAAGTATTGATCTGACACCCTTTAGAGTCGAGGACTCCAAGTGATATCAAATTCTTCTTTAATTGCGGAACATGGCGGACATCTATCAGCGTCCTCACAAGATTGTCATGAGTCCTGATCTGCACAGAACCGATCTCAACTATCTAACAGGCTGCATCGTTGCTCATGATGACGTTTCCACCATCAATCTTCTGATAAGTTGAGAACCACTCTTTATTCGGAGTCATATGATAGGAACACCCCGAATCAAGAACTCAACTATCGTCAGACATCCTTGATCAGAAGCAGCCAGAACCAAATCATCTTCGGAATTTCCACTTTCATGTGCCACCATAGCGACGGGGGCCTTCTTCTTCTTCGGACAATCTTTTTTTCAATGACCTGGTTCCTTGCAGTAATTACAGATGTCTTTCGCAATGATTTTCTTCTTCTTCGATTTGGATTTCTTCGAATTCGAGGACTGTCCCTTCTTTGCGGTCGATATTAACCCGCGGCCTGAGTCTCTGCAGAATTTCCAGATGCTTTATGCCGAAGTTCACGAGTATGGAGACTCGATCTTAGTTCTTTCAGACTTATAGTTTCCTTCCCGATAATCATAGGCTGAACGAAATTTTCATATGATGGAGGAAGCGAAACTAACAGAATTAGGGCAGCATCTTCATCCTCGATCTTAACATCGATATTTCTGAGTTCTATCAACAAAGAATTTAACTGATCAAGATGTTCCTTCAGAGGGGTACCTTCTTGCATGCGGAGAGTGAACAGACGTTGCTTCAACAGCAACTTGTTGGTGAGAGACTTCGTCATATACAGACTCTCGAGTCTCAACCACAGACCGGCCGCCTTTTTTTCATCTGCGACCTCGATTATCACTTCATCCGCCAGATACAATAGAACTAACAGGAGTGCGCCTTTTCCAAAGTTGCGAGGTCGATCTCCTTTTCTCTACCCTTCGAGTCTTCCTCCTTTGATTTGTTCTTCGACACATTTGAGACCGGCGTCCAAACTCCTTGTTGCTTTAGAAGCGTCCGCATCTTGATCTGCAACAACCCGAAACTATTCCTGCCGTTGAACTTCTCCACGCTCACATTGTGTGACGCCATCTCCCTACTGATCGAGAATCGCTGATAAACCCTAAGGCTCTGATACCAATTTATTACGAAAAAAGAGGGAGAGAGAGATTGCATGAAACACAGAAGAATACTAAGAGAAAAATGGCGACGGCTGAATAATGATGATTACAAGGATGAGTCTCTGTATAAATTCCTAGTGAGTTTATATAGGCACTCCCTTTGACAGATGATAGGAATTACATACGAGACCCCCGTAGGAGAATTCTGCTGAAGCGCCTGACTATGTAAGGGGATCAATTAGGTTCATATTCAAGGCATTATTAACAGAAACATTGATTATTAGTGATTGAGAATCCATTTGTTAATTAATTTTTATTTAGTATTTAGCTGACAAATATTATGAAGACTTAAAAAATAATTTAATAAATAAACTTTAGTAAATGTTCGGATGAAAAATAAGAACAAAAAATATAATATATTATTTTATAAAAATTATTTTATTATATATAATATTTTTATAGTTAATATATTATTGTTCCTATCTAAATAAAAGATAAATAAGTAAAATGATAATTAATTTAAAATAACTACCACAATAGAATTTAGGATAATATAATAATAGGCATAAATTCCAAATTAATATTTTAATTTTCAAAAGAAAACTGTACTAATAAAAATAAATATAGAAACAAAAAAAAGTAAAGTTAAGGTAAATTGATAACTTAAAATTGAAACATAAAAGAAAAATTAACTTCAACTTTTAATTAAATTAAATTAAAAAATATTGTAATTTTATACTAGTTAATTACATCATATTTGTAAAATATAATTAATATTATTATTAAATTTTGATTAAGATATATAATAAATATTTATATTAATATTATAATTGATATATAAGTATATATTTAGACATGAAAAAAATTAAGTTCTTGCTGAAATATTAGTTCTCATATCCAAGTAAATTTTCACCTTTCAACTTTTCGATTAAAACACACTGTTTCCAACTTTGGAGATCACAATGTGCATACAAAAAATCGATTAAAACATAATTCAGCACTCTAGGCTGTTTCATTCATTTAATACATCCAAACATAATTTTCTAATTTGAAGAAATAAAACTTTTGAGTCAAAACTACAGTCAATTTCTAATACATTCACAGGATAAAATGCCACCACATAGGTGCATGCATTAGCATCATATATATGTAAAACAAAGAAGAAATTAAAGAATTGTATATTAATCAAGCAAAGACATATCTTGAGTCAAATTGGGTGTCTAACATTATGCAATAATTGAAACTACAAAATTATTTTTCCTATTACTACAAAGCCCTCTCTAAAAAATTTTACTATTAGTACAAAACTTAACATGATGGACGATAATACAATCCCTTTCGTCTTTCATCAATGCATAATTAAATATATAGGAAACACAAAGCCATCAACTAAAAATTGAAGGCAAAATATCTCAACAAGGGATAGTGAACCTTTGAATGGATTACTATGACTCATACAAAAATATTACAAGTAAAATATTTGAAGGACATAAAAAGTTGCTCGAATGAATAATTTGGACTAACAAAAATGGACGATAATGCAATAAAATATTAAATTATTACAATTCAACATAACCTGCTAACACTACATAGATTTAATATGTTTAAAAAACATGACAATCCATTGATAAGATTCACTCAAAGTTGAGCATTTTGGATTTGGACAAAAGATATTAACCTCATTTACATTACAAAATAGCATCCTTGAACATTTTTTTCAAAAACATATTGAATGAAAACACATGAAGCAAAATGTTTGTACAACATCTTGAGCAATAACATCTTCGAACAAGATCTTACTTTAAAAATTTTCAATAAAAGTTTCTAAGTAAATATAGTGATTGGCAATGAGATATTTCTTTTTTTTTCAATTACAAAGGGAGGTTCATGGCTCAAATGTAAGAAAAGAAAAACTGAAAATAAAAGGACACATGCATTCATTAATGGTATTCGATCTCATGACCTCTAATACAAAATTTCCTTAACAAAGTAAAAATATTCATATACTTATCAACTAAATATCGAGATCATGTTTCTAACAATTAGACACATTCAAATTTAAAAGCTTTTGAACTAAATAATACAAAATTTTAAATTGTGAGATGCTCTAACATACCCACAACTATTTTTTTATGTTTTGTAGAAAAAATAATAAAATAAGAAAATGATTGGCCTAAAATTTTGAAGTGTCGCACAAAGACGGAGCTAGAAAAAAATAATAGTGGGTTTACCCCCAAAAATATTACAAGTAAAATATTTGAAGGACATAATAAGTTGCTCGAATGAATAATTTGGACTAACAAAAATGGATGATAATGCAATAAAATGTTAAATTATTACCTTGCATAGATTTAATATGTTTCAAAAGACATGACAATCCATTGACAAGATTCACTCTAGTTGAGCATTTCGGATTTGGACAAAAGATATTAATCTCATTCACTTCAAAATAGCATCCTTGAACATTTTTGTAAGAATATATTGAATGAAAACATATGAAGCAAAATATTTGTACAACATCTTGAGCAATAACATCTTCGAACAAGATCTTACTTTAAAAAATTTCAATCAAAGTTTCTAAGTAAATATAATGATTGGCAATGAGATATTTCTTTCTTCAATTACAAAGGAAGGTTCATGGGTCAAATGTAAGAAAAGAAAAACTGAAAATAAAAGGACACGTGCATTCATTAGTGGTATTCGATCTCATGACCTTTAATACAAAATTTCTTTAACAAAGTAAAAATATTCATATACTTATCAACTAAATATCGAGGTCATGTTTCTAACAATTAGACTCATTCAAATTTAGATGCTTTTGAACTAAATAATACAAATTTTTAAATTGTGAGATGCTCTAACATACCACAACTATTTTTTTATGTTGTGTAAAAAAAATAATAAAATTAAACAATGATTGGCCTAAAATTTTGAAGTGTTGCACAAAGACAGAGCCAGAAAAAAGTAATAGTGGGTTTACGCCAAAATTCGAACACTAGACACTTGGAGAGCAATCAATACTCGCAACTCTACCAGCTTAAGGCTTGTGTTAAATAGTTGTTCCATAACCTACTTATTAGGCATTTCAATGCCTGCACATGCAGGCGCGTGAAGGCGATTGGCGCCGCCACTATTGTAGGCATTCAAATTTAGAAGTCTGACATGCATTCAAATTTGATATTGTAATTTTTTATTTGTGAGATAACCTAATATAATATTTGTATCCATGCACTTTAATTAGGTAGCAAGAAAATAATAAAATCTGAAGCACCTATTCTCATTCTATCAACTTATGCAACCTCATTCATCAGCTTGAGTAGTGGTTGTTTCTTTTTGTAAATTTAAAACAAAAGGCATGTTAGGAAAACAAATTTAGTTTTAAACAATATACATTATAAATCTCAGAATCTACATAATATATTGTTATGCCCTATAATTCCACATAAGTTGCATCTAATACTCTATCTTTTTTCGATAATCTTGCTCCTCCATCAGTAGCATTATTCTCTGGTTCATCGGCTTCTTTTTGTCTTTTGATTTGTCTCTTTCCTCTTTTCCTAGGGTGGAGAAGAGATGGAACAATGATCTTAGGTTCATCTACATTGATCCATTGGTCTTTGTCATTTTACATGGTCGTATATCTTCATAAAAGCCTCATTCCAATAACATCCGATTCATATTCTTTTGGTTTCTCATTCTTCTCACGGATGCAAGCAACAACATGGAACGAGCTAACTATTTGTTCTCACCTATTACAAGAATGACTTATGAACATGAGTTTTAGGACACCAAAGAAATAAATAATGTCCCACATACTTGTCCATTCTTAAATATTTTCCAATTTCTTCAATATTTTTTAACATATAGTTCGATCTTGTTTCTTCGTATCCTTTCTCTTTTTTCAAAGTCTCATCATTAATTCAGTCTGAATTCTTTCAAGTATTATAATAATTGGTTTGTCTCTTGCATCTAATAAATCAACTGAATATTTCTAATAAGTTGTTCAACAACATATCACATTTAAGTTAAAAAAATTGTGGTCTACACCAATTAACATATCGTCTTTGCCTTGCCCATTCCCTAGCCTTCATCGATTTCTTTTCCAATTCATCTAAGTAGCATTGTTGAATTGCTCGATAACATGCTCTAAAAATGTTCCTAAAGCCTTTGTTCCTAAAATTTGCATACAAATGCCTTATGCACACTATGTTTTGCTTCTGGTAATATAGCACTCATGATATTCAAGAGCCCATGCACATTCATGAAAATAAAGTTAAAACTATATTAAACAAATTATAAGATTTTAGATAATGATAAAAATGTATACCCTATGCCTATCATCCATAAATGTCAAAAAATTTCCATACGAAATTTCAAGATTGCTAGCAAGATATTTCAAAAACTAGTTTTGTGTTGTTGTACATTCTTTAGCTTGAACTAAAGCATGTGCTAAAGGAAAAAATGCAATCATTAAGATCTATGCCCATTGTGATAATACTTGACCCTCATAAGACATTTAGAAAATATCTATCAAGACAAATGAGTAGTTTACACCGCGATTTAAATGCATCACTCAAAGTTTCCAAGCAAATGTGTGTACCTTTCCATTGTTCATTCTCCCAAAACCAATTTACCATGCTACTAGATTGAACCTAACAATTCAACCTTATATCTATTCTTTGAAAGCTTGGACAAATTCCAATTTGTTGTTGAATTTCATGCCAACTTTGAAAATTCCAAGTTATTTGAATCTTTCTCAAGATTAAAAGGTATTTGGGTCTATTAGCATCATCATCAGAATTAATTGTAGTAGGTGATGGCAACACATTCGATGATCCATATTCACTTTCTCCTTTTGTTGCTTCAAACATAATGTGTGTATCATCCCACATAGTTGTTTGCACATTTTTTGTCTCAACTTTTTTTTTGTGATTTGTATCTTGCAACTAATTGTGCATCTAATTATAATTTATGTTTCTTGTCTCTTACATCTAAATGTTCCTCTATATCATAGTATTCATCTTTCAAGTCTTCAACCCCACTTGTGGTTCTCCATATTCATGTTCTTATGGCACATGTTCAAAACCACGCCTATTGAAAAATTCATCATCACAAATAGGTAAAAGAGCATTAAATTTCTTATTTCAAGAATTGATATTGTGTTATTGTGCAATTGTTGGGTTGAATTATTTCATCAATTCCCCTCGATAACTATAGAAATATGCAAATGTGATTGAACAACTTATTAAAGGTCTCTTTGATTCGTATGCCAAACATATGCATATACTTCACCAAACTTTGAAGTATATCGAGACATATCCAATACTGTTGAATTAGCATCAAGACTAGGCTCAACCTACAAGTAAAAGGCAAACCCTTTGACATTAAAATTTTTAACCATATGATCTATCTCAATTAGTGATATTGTATCCTCATCACAATTGACAAAACTTTTCCACATCGTCATTGTGATATTTGCATTCTCCTTCTTCACCACTATTGAATATTATATTAATAAGGCTGAATCATTCACTGCATAAAAGAGTCAAATTAAACATGAAAAAAGTCGGAGTAGATATTAGATGACTAGCTATAATGAAAAAAAAATGAAGGTGAAAGACAATATTACATATCTATTTATAAGATAAGCCATCATAGTTATAAAAATAAGATACTAGGGACTATTTGTAAGTGGAAAAAACAAGAAAGTGAAAAATAAGATTACAAATCCATCTGGCAAAAAATGTTAGTAATGACAAATATATTTATTTATCATTAATAAATGAGAGGATGAAAGGCATGCTTATTCTTTTCTTTGATACAAAAGGTTCACTCCACAAAAAGGAATTGGCAATACTTCATGTAGCACAATGACAGCAAGGGAGCCCAAATGTCAAAAAGAAACTATTTGTATAACATGAAGTTAGGATACCAAATTTAATATGCCACAATTACCCTTTCATATTCCATAAAAGCCTACCTGATATCTAAGGACAATAAGTGCAATTAATTAACAAATATTTACAAAAGAGACCAAAGATTCACTCTAGATATTACTTTAGTACAAAAAATGACCATAAAATAAACAATGATTAAAATCCAAAGGAGTGATCAAGACAAAACAAAAAAGAATTGATAGGACCTACAATTTCATATGGCAAGTGGGCATGAGCTAAAAGTTGGGAGCCTAGATTGAAATTAACTTAAAGTTGAAGTTACTTTCAAAAAACTTAGAGTTGAAGAAAGAATTCTGAAAATTTCTCTCCCATGTCCGAACACTAGTATTCTGATGGAAATTAACATCCATATGCCAAGGAATATTTCAAAAATAGAATAAACCATAAATATTTTTCTTATAATATCAAGAGTTATTTTCATAAACCTCCCCTAAATAATTATGATTTTTCGTATCTAACCCCAAACTACGAACTTATTTTTTTGTATCTGATGCGAAAATTGATAACAGTAAACTAGCAAGTGCACTAATCGTTCAAGTAATAAAGTGAAAAATATAAGTTGTCGATCCCACAAGGAACTAGTTTACGAGAAAAATGTATATGTAGAGCATTTGATGTAGAACGGGTGTAGAGCATTAGTTTTACTTATTAAACTAATAAAATAATTATATATTAATTTTCAATATATGTTAAATAGTAAAAGTAATTAAGATCAAGATCATCGGATTATCCGATCATCATGATCAAGTCATGTTAACAAATATGACTAATTCAACGATTGTAATTTATTTAGCCTTAGATGATACATTTTTATTATCAAATTACCCAAATAAATATATATTATTTCATCTAAGAAGTATATAATCAAGTTGATGGTGAATTAGAATCTTAAATTAATTAAATGATAAGAAATAAGCATTCTACACGGAAGTGTAGAGCGGGGTGCTCTACATACTCATTAACCCCCTAGTTTACATATCTATCAAATTTTAGAAGCTAATAAAAGATGACATAAGATTTTGGGGAAAAAGTCGTGCAAAAAGTAAAAATTATAGAAATATAAAGAAGCAAAAAGATAAAAAAAAAAGCTAAAATTAAATTAAACTACCGATGCATAGGTCCTTAGGATGATTTATCTTGAGACAAACAAACTGATAGTACCAGGAAATATTAAGTTGTTTCGATTGACGGATTAGAATCTACTCCAGGTATTGATCTTCTATCAAAACAAATCAAATTATCTCAATTTCGAATTTAATATATTCACTCTATCTAAGATCATAATTAAATCAAACAAATACTGAGATGCACTACAAGAAAACAAGGTATCTGTGACGGATACTTCTGTCATAACATAAGCGTATTTCGTCGCAAACATTCTTTCGTGATGAACTTGTGACAATCTACGTCCGTCACAGATTTTTGACCCACAAATTGTGTTGTGACGATTTTTTGTTGTCACAAAATTATTTGTGACGATTACTACCGTCACAATATTAAAAAAGTTCCATCACAATATTTTGATAAAATAATTAATAAAATAAGTATTCCGTCACAAATGTGACAATTTTATGACGGATTATTGACTACTAATTTGTGATGGATATATATTATGATGATTTTTATGACAAATTTGTGATGATTAATTGTGATCATTTTGTGACGATTATGATTGTAATAAACTTGTGACAAAATTTTCATAGACATTTTGTGAAAAAATTATGATTCATTACTAGTTATTTTGATGAAGTTGTGACGAAACTTTATGCAATTAATTAGTGTGATAAATTTATTACAGACTATTTTTATGAAACATTGTGACAATTTATTTTCTAAATATACTACTATACATAAATAATTATACAATAAAAATCATATAATGCAAGATACTAAAACTTCCATTTCTAAACATAGTAAAGATCATATAATTCAATCATTTGTAATTAAAATATTCAAAATATTAAATTCACTACACGAGTTTTGATTATCGAAATTTAACAATGAACTCTCCACATAACAAAAACTCTCCACACAAGTAAAACTGTTGACTAGCAACAACATATCATTCATATTCAACATTCATATCGAAATTTGCATTCAACTATTTACATATATGTAGTTGAACAAAAATAAAAAGGAGGTTAGGTCTAATATTCCTAAGACGTGACTTCCACCTTTGCCACCAAGTTCAAAGATGAGCAAGTCAGGCCCTTCATCAACTCAACTTCAAATGCTCTAGGTACACGTTTTTAATTCTTCTTACTAGTGGCAAAGTAAAGTGTTATGTATCCACGATCAACTTTCATGCCTCCATCACTTCCGGTTCAAGATAGTGGTTTTCCATCCTAAAAAATAGTAAGATATAAATATTACATGCATGAAAAACAAATAGTCAAATTACACATAACATACCTAGTTTTATGGACTAAAGAATATTAATCTTGTTCATACAAAATACGTGATGATATCTTGTTCATATCATTTTGCTGATCATTATGGCACTTGATTACCTACCTACATTGTTGAATAAATCCATCTCTGTTTGATAGTGTTGTCTTTGAACTTTGGAAGTCATGGAAAGGAGGACTAGCAACCTAGAGTGCGATGAATTCGAGAAGCTTCTCTCTGAGATACCAAATGTGACTTCAGGGAATTTGCATATTGGAGAATCTAGCCAGTCGATGCCTTGTCAAGGTTGGGAACCGTCTCTGATGAGGAGATGAAAAGGACTTTTGGTTCCAATAACTTCTGCAATATCTATAGCTCTCCTCAGGCGCCAAGTCAAGAGACAGTGATGCACTAAGTAGTGCCCTTGCTTTGCCAAGGAAGTCATGGAATCAAAAGTATGATTCTAGCAATAATGAAGGGTCACCCAAAACTACTGCTGATCAAGATGCACCAAATTTACCAGATAATCAATCTCTGGCAATTGCATTTGATGAATTGAGCTTCAAGGATGGAATCGCTTCTATCCCTGCTACTGCATTTCTAGAGAATACTCCAACTCAGCAAATATTAAAGAACATAGGAGGTGATGGCAGGGAAAGTTGGCTCAGTTTTCCAGAGTATTTGTGTGCTAGTCCTTTAAGTCCTGTAACACGTAATTCGGGTATATATGCATGTGGTTTTAATTTACCAGCTCCAACATTCCAGCAACAGTATTATATGGAAACCAAACTGCCTTCTTGTGTACCTTATCAGCAGTTAAGACAATCTAATATTGCATGGTGGGACATCGATCATAAAAGAAACTATAGCAGACAGTCACAGCTTCTTTATGTACAACAGCTACAAAATCAGGATTTTGAAGAGCTAGTTCATAGAAGTAGAAGTTCAGCAGTTGAGCATTTATCTGGGGATAACACAAAGACATATCTGGAGATGCCGAGTTTTCATCAAGCAGGACAGGTAAGTCTAAGTTCTAATTGGAATGGAACCACTTGTAATCGGCAACAATTGCATCCTTCTGTGCTTGGTCGTGGCTATGACAGATGTCAAACCAATGAACACTGTGGTATGTATGAAGGTATAGCTTTTCCGCTAGGAAAGAAACTTTCCTCTTCTAACAATCTTCTAACAGGCACGAGCTCATCTGTGCCGATGCAGTAGAACTTGTCCACAACCATGGACTCACACAGGGATCGGCACCAGCGCTCAAACGCGTCCCATGGATGGAAGTCCAGTCAGTCGCCTGGATCCAGCATGCCGCATCGGCACTCCGGCTAGGGCATCCGATCAGGATCACACCGTCGTGGACCGACACGTACTGGTGCGCGCAGAGGGAGGAGAACTGGTGGGCGCAAGGCTCGACATCGACGGCCGCCCCAGTAAGAGAGGCGGCCGCCGAGGCCTGCCTCCACGTGTGTGGTGGCTGCCGAAGCCGCCTCTCGCTGCCGAAGTCGATCCGTCCGCGCCGGCGTGTGGGAGAAGAAGGCACGAGGAAGAAGAGGTCGACGAACGTACTTACTTGTACAAGAAGAGGATTGTGCATTGGAAACTGCCTCTCGATGCCGAAGCCGCGCTGAAATCTCGGCGTGTGGGAGGGAAGAAGATGAGGGGTCACGGACTGCTTGTAGAAGAAGATGCTGCAAAAGAAAGAAAAAATAGGTTAAACTAGGATTACTTATACCCTAATTATTATTACGGTAAAAACAAAAGTTTTTTTGACTTTTTTTGGTAGAAAAAGTTTTTATTTTAACTTTGATCTTAAATAAAAATAAACATTCTCTGTTTATGTTTTCATTATTATTAAATAAAAAATTCAATATATATTAATTCCTAATCAAAGTTTTAGACTAGGTCATTCACAAAATTTATCTAATCATTAAAAAGATAAATATTAAAAATTGAAAGCTAAGATATTTGTTTATCTTTTATTAATGATATTAATTCTTCAAAAATAATATTAAAAAATAAAGTATAATTAAAATTTTTCATTTTTATTTTGAATCTTAAAATAATAAATAATAATAATATTAGAGAAAAAACAATATCCACTGAAAGATGAGAAATAAAATAAAAAGAACTATATTTTCTAAACATCACTAATACTATTTTAAAGAAATGTTTTATTTGACCCATTAATATCTTTAACGACGAGATAAAAGTCATTAATTCAAATATTTTAACGTCAAGTCAAATCTTGTTCTTATAATTAACCTTTAATGACCAATCATAAAATTATTAAGGACCGATTTTCTTCTGATCCTTATTGTTCACGATCAGAATTTTTTCTGATCGTTAATAACAATATTTAATGACCAGATTTGGATCTCTTTATTGATTATGATCGTTAAAAATCATTTTCCTTGTAGTGCTTAGGGCTGCTGTTTGTGACAATGTTGTGACTATAAATAAATAAATGTGACCATAATGTGACAAATATATTGTGACGCTTTTATATTTATCACTTTTGGGTCACTAATATGCATTAAACTGTAGATTCTGAACTATTGATATCCATATAATGATAGTATTCAATAGACCGCATACTACGTAATTTTGTCAGGGATTCTACGATTATGTTATATAATGCTCTGACATACTAATCTTGAATCAATTTCAGAACTATCATGCAAGCCAAAACGACAATTCCCACAAGAATAACAGTCAACTAAGGATGACAATCAATCTCTTGAAGGGATAAAAAAATATAATATCATCCCAATATTAAGTAGAACATATAATACTCTTCGGAAATCACCGATGAACTACCGCTGAACTCTCGTCTAGAGTCGATCCAGCAGAAGTCTTCTCAATAATCCTTCAGAGTCTTCTCACGTTCTTGACTTTGAAGAACAGGTTGCAAATTGTAGCATGATCAACTCTAGCTATCAGGCGTCTCTTTTTATAGGGTCTCCTGTTTCCAAGTAGTTTAGGAACAAATAAAAATATTTTCTATGTTAAATAAGGTAAATTCAAAGTTCCATTATTTTTGAAAGTTTTACCTTGTAAAATTTCGTGTGTCCTAATTAATTTTCAATTGATCTTTAGGACATATGATAAGAGTTGGAGTCCTTGTATGTTGAGAAATCTTTCGAAAATATATTCTGCGTCGAATTCAATATCTGTCACGCCCCCTTAATTGGATTTAACGACTAAATTAGAATCGAAGTTGAAGTTTTCACAACCTTCATGAGGCGTGAAACATATTTCACGGCCATGAATCGGGTGATTTTTCCTTTGCTCGCGCGGCTTATGAGCTTTCACGGCCCATAACCAAATGTTAACGGCTCGTGAACCCTGAATCTGAAATCATTGATCATTGTGTGATATCCGTGAGGCAGTTGTGACGACCCGTTCAATAATCTCTTTGAAGTTCCTTCAGTGTGTAATGGTCCGTGAAGCAGTTGATGGTTGCTCACTTCATCCTTTTTGTGATGTTCGTAAAAGTAATGTAACGGCCAGTGATGGTAATTTCTGGGAAGTAACAACCCATTATCAATGCCTCAAGGCCCCTTAAACTTCAAAATTTGATTCTCTATAGAAGCCGTGAGACTTATGCGATCTGTGAGACTCTCCAGTAACGGCCGTGAGAAATCTCTCATGGCTCGTAAGTTATCTTCGTTTGACAAATGCATTCTTTTAGTCCATGAAATGCAATGGATGACTTTATATTTGGTCTTCACGAGCGTGAGGAGTATTTCACGGCTTGTGAGATCACTATTCTACTTCTGTCAAAGCAGTGAAAACGGGCAGTTGAGACATGAGTCGATATCTCACAGCCAGTAAGATAGGTGTCATGGCCCGTGAGATTCATTTCTTCTATGCACTCTCTTTTGTGATCGTCGTGAACGTCCGATTGCGAAGCGTGGCCGATCCTTTAACCGCCGTGATAAATGTATCACGGCCTATGACGAGGGCTAATTGACGATTCCTGAAGCTGTTTAGACTATGTTTTGCATTATTCTTCTTTCTTTCGTTTCTCTGCCATGTTTATTCATAATTCTTGCAAAAATCACACCAACTAAAGGTAGATGGCTACTTCAATGAATTTAAAGAAATAAATATAAAAATAAATGCATGCTATGATTAAATTACACGAAATAAATCTAAATGCAAGTCTAATTTTATGTTGTAAAATGCATGCATTAGTATCCCAAAACTATCACGATTTTTTCACTTTAGTCCTTCCGTCATTTTTCCTATTTATGAAAAGACTAAATTCCTCTCCCCCCCCCCCACCCCATAACACATCAAATAAAAAATACAAAAAAATTAAAAAATTAGGGAAGTGTAATTTAGTCTTTTCATAAATAACAATTTTTTTACAACTTTAATCCTTCCTGCAATTTTATTATTTTTTATATTTGTTATTTCATATTTTGGGAGAGATAATTTAGTCTTTTTTGTAAATGAAAAATAGTAAAAGCAACAAAAAATGTAATAAAATTTGACGGAAGGATTAAAGTGAAAAAATTGTGTTAGTTTAGTGATACAAAAAAAATAAGTTCATAATTTAATATTAAATACAAAAAATCATCATAGTTTAGAGCAGATTTATGAAAATAACCCTAACATTAAGAATCTCAAACACTAAAAAATTGTCTTCACAAAAATTCCAAAAATAGTATGAATGAACGATCCTTGCATGCTTACTCTGAAATCCCTATTGACTTGACCCTGGATGTCCAGAAAGAATACAAGCAATTGAGTTCCGAGGATCTTTGGCATGATATTTATATCAACTTATAGGGTAAATTACACGAATGGTCTCCCAGCTTTGAGTCGATTTCCAATTGGTCCCCCAACTTTAATTTATAACCAGAACATCCTCCATTTTTTAGTTTCTTGCACGCTTAGTCCTTTTGACCGGTGATAGTGAGTTTTTCGGTTGCTTTGCTTATGTTGCGGATTTTCTCTCTCCTCCACGTCATTTTATGTCCGCCACGTCATTATAAAAATTAAAAAATAATAATAAAAAAGAATGAAATTTTCACGTCATTAAAAAAAATTAAAAATAAAAAAATCGAGAGAGCTACGGGAGCGAGCTCGAGCTCGCTGGAGAGAGAGAGGGGGCGATCGCCCCCCTCCCTCTCTCTCCCGTGCGATGGGAGAGAGAGGGGTCGCACCCCTCTGCTCGAGCTCCGACGAGCTCGAGCTCGCTGGAGCTCGAGCGGCTGGAGAGAGAGGGGGGCGGTCGCCCTCGCCGGAGCTCGAGCGGCTGGAGAGAGAGGAAGGGGGCGACCGCCCCCCTCCTTCTCTCTCCCGCGGAGGGGGGCAGTCGCCCCCCTTTCTCTCTCTCTCTCTCTCCAGCCGCTCGAGCTCCGGCGAGCTCGAACTCGCCAAGCAGAGGGGGGCGACCGCCCCCCTCCCTCTCTCTCCAATCGTGCTAGAGAGAGAGAGAGCTCGAGCAGAGGGGGGCAACCGCCCCCCTCCCTCTCTCTCCAGCGAGCTCGAGCTCGCTCCCGCAGCTCTCTCAGTTTTTTTTATTTTTAAAATTTTTTAATGATGTGGAAATTTCATTCTTTTTTATTATTTTTTTTAATTTTTATAATGACGTGGCGGACATAAAATGACGTGGAGGAGAGAGAAAATCTGCCACGTAAGCAAAGCAATCGAGAAATCCACTATCACCGGTCAAGAGGACTAAGCGTGCAAGAAACTAAAAGATGGAGGACGTTCTGGTTATAAAATGAAGTTAGGGGATCTTCTCTACTTCTTAAACTACAGTGTTCACATGAAATCATATTCCAACAAATCTTTGCAAGACGGCGAGACAAAAAGTATAATGATACGTATGTTCACAGATCAAAGAATACACGAGTTCAGCAACTTAATACTTCATTTCGAAAGCATTTAACCCTCTGTACCCCGGTCAATCTAGAGAAGAACACAACAATTTATTCTCTTGGGCAGTGTTTGGATTGGGTATTATTAGAATTTGCCGACATGAAGTTTTTATTCGGGCTTTGCGTTTGGACGAAAGCGCATGTGCATCGAAACTTGGGCAATTGATTTGATATAATTGTCCTCCTTTGTTTTGCTGGGTGTTTAGATCAAAGGAGGAAATCGGAGCGTGAGGTCAAAAGAGAGAAAAGCCCCTCACTCATGCCTAACAGTCGTCCACTTTAAACATCAGGTGTCGCCGAACCAACAAAGATCCTCGCAGATGTCGCCAAAAAAGGCCGACGGAAACCGTAAGACAATCGAAGAGAAGATGGGAGGGAAACTAAGTTTAGTGGACGAAATGTACTTGCGCTTCCTCATGTCTGTTGACTGCCAATGCAAATGACGCAGAGGTCGTATGGCGTGGGGTTGATAGAGGAAATCGAAGCACAAATAGCAATAGGAACCGGAAGCTCCATTAAATTCCCGTAATTCCAGTTGTGTTTGGATAAAATTTAATGATGAGAATAAAGTAGTTGATGAGATAGAACAAAGTAGATGTGATGAATTAATTTTTTGTTGAATTTTGAAATAATAATTAATATTATAAAGATAAAATATAATCTTGTTAGTAAATATAAATAAAATTAAAAATTAAAATTTATGTTTTAAATAATTTCGTTAAAAAATAATTTATTTAAATTAAAAAAACTCAATTTTTATAATTATATGTAGTAAAATATTAAAAAATTTTAATGAAATAATAAGTAAGAAATATTATTATATTAATATATTATAATAAATAATTTATATTTAATAAATAAATTATTTTATAAGATATATGTATGAGAGAGAAAATAAAAGAAAGAAAAAAAAGAATAAAAGAAATTGAAAAAAAAAAGCGACGACGTGAAGTTCAAAAAAAAAAGGCTACAGGTTTCACCAAAATGGTGGAACTGACAAGGAAAAAGAGATCTCGTGACCCCTTTTTCTGGAACCAAGTTCTAGCTCTGATTTCGTCAAACGTCACATCATTTGACGGAACCGACTGAAATCAGACTGATTCCAATTGCCAAACAGCCCCAAAAAGAACGAGATGCACGAAAGACGAGGAAAGGGAAATGGAGGCTTCTCGAAGAAGGGATGCCTGACGTGGGTGTTTCGAGGGAGTTCGCTCAGCACGAGAACTTTGAAGTTATGGCCTCGAGCCAAAACTTTTTTCCGAGAACATCACAAAACAAAGGCCTTTAACCGGAATTAAATTCCAACGGACCCCACAAAATTTTATCGGGATGTTTGATGGAACTTGCTCTAGTTCTGGTGTTTTGTTCCAAGGTAAACACAGCCTTGAGAAATTGCAAGATGCGGTGAAGTGGTGGGTTGTGGGTACCATTGTCGACAGTCTTCCTTTTTTTTTCACAGTCCACAAGGTACAAGTAACAACTAACGAATTACAGAAGTATGACATCAAAATCATGTGAGAGAACCATTTTGTGTGAACTAAACACCAAGGCAACCTTGTAAAGAAAATAACTAAGTTAAGATACCAGAAATACTACTTTTTAAGTTCCCACTAATTTTCCAATTATGAAAATAAATTACTTATACGAGCAAGTTTACATACAAAATGTTTTTTCCCTGTGCTCTACAGGAACCTATAACAGAGAAGCAAAATGGAAAATTAGCTTTACAACATGTACAAGCACCACTTCTCTGTAATTTCTTCTGATATATATACTTGCTGCATCCAAGATCATAATACTTTCTACCCTTCAAAAGAGAGTAAGGATCTTGAGCAATAGTTAGAACATCAGGCCTTCTACCTCTTCAAATAGGAGAGATAAGGATCTTGAGCAATAGTTAGGGCATCAGGCCTGTCTGCTTGGTTGTACGTTAGACATCGACGAATAAATTCCTGAAAAGGGTAATAAAAAAGGTAAATGACAAACTTGAATAAAAGAGATACTAAAATTTCATTGGGACTGATTCCATTTTAGCAGCATAATTTTTGGGCTTTGGTTGAATAAGTAAATGTTGTTCAAATGATAGTTATGAACACAGTACCAGCATTATTTCTTTGTGAGGAAGTAGCAGCACCAATGTTGTCAATAGGTTCTCAGGGCAAGCGCACTCAATATTCACAAAATAACATTTAACTTGAAAGATTGGAAAGCCTTTGTGTAGTAAAGAAACGTGGGAGCAGGCAAACAAATTAACAGATGACTATAACTGGGGAAGATAAGTATCCTGTCCAGATGACCTGCATCTCTGACCTTATAAGCGGTTCTGTATTGAAAATATTGTACATCACATTTCCTTGTGGAGAGAGTAGGGAGATGGATAGCTCTTTTGTGAGCCCCCCCACCTACCATAGTCGATTACTTTTTCTTGTTTTTGACGTTGATACACGCTTGTAAAAACCTCCAGAATTTATAGTTTTAATACAAGCGGATAGTAAGCATGGTAGTCATCCTTTTACCTCTCAAGGAAAAAGAGCACATTGCCATAGGATTTACATGATAAGAGATGAAAAGATGATAAACAAGGCTAACCTTTGCCTCATTCGAGACAGCTGGCTTTGATGGAAACTCAACTCTCCTTGCATTGATGATGGTATCTTCCCGAAGAATCCTCTCTTGGGTCTGATCGTGACCAAAGGGGCGCCTACCAAAGAGCATTTGGTACAACATTACACCCGCTGACCATACATCAACCTGCAGAATTCCAGATGAATCACCAATTCTGTGAAGTCAAAAAATCTTCTAACATGACACCAAAAAGATCTTGCTGAACCACAAATGCAATCACCAAAGAAAACACCTCAGCTATAAGCAAAGAAAAAATAAAAATAAAAATCACATGAACAATGACATATTTCCTATGTGCTTGTAATGATGGTGGAAATTCTGGGAACTCTCAATCTATAGAAGTGAACAATGCAACAAAAAGAAACTTGAGAAATATAAATAAAAACATCAGCATCATAATTAAGATTCAAAGTCGATGCTAGAAGATGGTGCAAACATACAATATACATGAAAAAGTTCAATGAGAAGACGTGTCCGTATAAATCTCAAAGGAAAATTAAAACCAACATATAGACAAAAACAAGCAAATGAAATGTACAGGTTGGAAATCGAAATTTGTGCAGCATAACCAATTGGAAAAATCAGAAACATGCATCAAATAGTTATTGCACATCAACTCCAAGCACCTTAAACAGAAATAATCCAGATCATAATTAAAAAAGCTTTAAGTTACATAGAATAAATATTTATAATAGAGTTTACAACATAAATCCTCCAAATAAAAAAATTTCACAATATTATCCAGGTTTAAAACTCCATAATTTGATTTACATCTCTGTTTTCTGCTCACCCTAACATATGATGTTGGGAAATTATATTTCAGTTTGCTACCAATAAGAATATATGTCAACGCATGAATTACAAAGTACAAACCTTTGAAGAAATGAGTGGTGTCTTGGAGAGATCAAAACATTCCGGGGGCAAGTACCTGAAATGTATCTAGATGTAATGAGGGCGAGCACAAGAAGCATTTGACGTCGCTTTGAGGTAATGGTGTAATTAATTTAAGACAAAAGGAAAAGAATCGTAGATCAAAGAAGAATGCTCTATAGTGAAATTCACAAGTGGCTAGGTGCTCCAGTGCGACAATGTTATTAGAGGTAGCACATTAATCTTTTTGTTGGCTCTTAATACATGTAGCAGGATAAGATTCGATCAATTCCAAATGCTCTTTGAAAGCTCAAGAAGCTATACAAAGGGAAACAAGAAAAGGCAAACCTAACGAAGAATATAAGTCCGAATTACAATGCAAAATATATCAAATAACCATAAAAGGATTAAGCAGAAAGAACATACCTTTCATGACTCGTTTCAGAACTACTAATAAAAGGTAAACATGATAAGGAAAGAAATTTCAGACAGATTTTTTATCAGTTGAAAGAATTCAATCATTCAAGTAAAGTAAAAAGGGATAATATGGGCAAGTCCTACATGGAAGGTGGTCATCAAATCAACTATCAATTCTTTATACAGTCCGGGAGAATAAACATTGGTACGTAGGAAGAAAGTACCAATGATGTTATAAACATTTTTGCTACAAATTCTCTAGCAAGCTTCTCTCCTCGGTCCAAAAAGAACAAAATAGTTTAGATAACCGGGACATATTGATGGGGATATATTAAGTTAATCTACTTTTAAACCCCAACTAAGTTAGCCACTTAATAAATAACCAGGAATGATATTCATTCATTCATGTCTGTGTTTCAAAGGAACTATACAAGAGTATTTAATACGGGCTCTAAACACACTATGCCAAATAACTAGGATACCAAATCAAAGGAAAACTAAATAAAAAGGATATCTAAATTAAAGAAAACCCCTAATGCGCTCCTAATTAAACTATACTTAGAAGTCCCATAAAGACTAATAACTCATGGGAAAAGGGTCCATAATATTAATCTTCTCTTAAATCACACATTCTCCTCAACAATACATGTAACATGGAAGATCGGTATGTTTCATAGATCGTCGCTTGATTCCATAGACTCTAAATCTGTCACCAAACATGAGTTCCTTCTAGTGAAGTATCTATCATACACCAGCCAGATTGATTGAGGAGGATATCGTTGCAGGTAATGACAACAATGATGTCCCGAGAACAGAAAATTGACAACATTAATAAGAACAAAATTAAAGAAAGTTGCCTTTCTTTTTGGAGATTGGGGTTCTCTTAGTCACAAAGAAGAAAATTAAGCCGCTCACCAATAAGTTCCAGCTCCCTGAGATGTAAGTTCCATGCCCTGTGATCCAACATCATCCTCCACTATTTTGCTAAGGCCAAAATCAGTAACTTTTGCAACACCAAGCTCATCAAACAGGACATTACCTGGTTTTAAATCATAATGAATTATCTTTTGAGGCCTCTTATTCAGATAGATAAGGCCATGAAATATCTGAACGATTATAATTCTAGCTTCCTTCTCAGGAAGAACAGGAGTTGTTTTAAGCGCAACATCAAGATCCTTTCCTGTGATTAAAATCAACATATAATAATAGACAATGTTAAGTCTAGGATTTTCAAGTTCAACCATTAAGGAACACAGAATATTTAAAATAAACAAAAAAAAATACTGATATACACAACAAAGATAGAGATATTCAAGTGATCCTATCTGAAATTCAAAATAGAATAAATATTTAATTTCACACATGGAGTGCAAAGAGGATATCTCTCTAATGATCTGGAATCTCTGGTGACATGTACGAGTTGATATAATGGGTCAGTACGACCTGATTTTAACAATGACTGAAACAAGCATTTCACAGCATGCAAAATGATCAGGAAATTGTTGTCAGATAATTAAAAATATCAAACCATATAACTGAGATCCTCCCACCAAAATTGCAATTTGATTTTTTATGTGAAGAAAATTAAAAGGCTTCACACCATACAGATAGATACTAAGGCCACTATGTCAGCATGGTTGAATAAGTACAATAAGCTAACAAAACTCAAGAATTGTAATTCAGCTTGTTAGTTAGCATAAAAGTTCAACCCAATAACAAAAAGAAAAGCAGATTTACGTACCACTGCAATACTCTAAGACAGTACAGAATGTGTTATGGTCAATCTCAAAGATATCCCAAAGCCGCACTATGTTAGGATGCACCAAAGTCTTGTGTATGTTATATTCTCGCATAGCATGACGTATATAACTTTGCTTCTTTTCTTCACTCCATTGAGCATTTAAACCATGAAGTTTGCATGCAACATATCTACACTCCAGCAGATCAAATGCCTGCTTAAAAGTTTGAATGTCAGGTCACCGCAAAAGAGTATGTACTAACAGCTGCCTACAGAGGCAAAAATTAAAAAGCCTTTGTTTGTACCAATAACAAAAGAATTAAAATTTGACTTAACATCTCCAAAATAACTCAAGATATTTTCCATGGCACGACCAACTAAAAGCACCCATTGAACTACACCTGAAAACTTTTTGCAGGCAAGCAAAGTAGATAAGGAATAAAGAATGTTCTACCACCTTGTAAACCTCACTGAATCCTCCCTTTCCAAGAAGGTTGAGGAGAGCATATCGTTGGTTGAGAACTTGGAAATTGTTAAAGCGTGAACCATCCTCATCTCTTACACGCTTCATTTCACGTATGAGTCTTCCCTTTTCCAGTTCATAGCGATCCCTTTCTCGTGTATAAGATTCTTCTTCCTGGTCAAGCAAAAGATAATGAAACAAATGAGAGAACATACCAAGAAAAGGTAAAGAACTCCTGATGTACATACAAATTTAAATGAAAGGGACATCCACCAGATAAGAGCAAATGAACTTACACGTTTAATGCTAGCAAGGCGAGATTTGCAAATTTCATCTTGTATAAGCAAATCTTCTTCTGACATCCCAATTTCCACATCACTACCATCGTTCTTATCTTCAAATCAGAAGAATTATTCTTTTAAAAAATTAAATAAAAAAGTTATAATAGTAACTAAAACCAAGAATACCTTATTGTAACTGAACAAGAATAAAAAACCAGTTGCAGAAGTCACAAGTGTTGATTTGTATTTAAAGTGTTGAAGAATATCATACTTTTAGAAATATAATAATAAATAAAACATTTAGTTACTCTTATCACACAAACGTTAGAAACCAAAATATACGCTACAGCTCCTTTAACCTCTAGAATTTGCATACCACGGTCTAATCAAAGAAGAATACCTATTTGATCACCAAGGCCATCACGTAATGTTAATAGTTTCTTTCATGTTTATCATAGATTATAAATCATCGCCACCATAGAAGAAATAATCGTCATAAGTGACCAAGTTCAAATATTTTTTTCTGAGTGACTAAGTTAAATTTCCCTAAAAAAAACTATGATAAATTATTTGTCGTTGAAACTATGATAAATTAGAGTCTCGGAGGTTAGCGAAGCTCTTAAGAAAATGGAGAATGGTAAAACCGTTGGACCGAATGGTATACCGATTGAAGTTTGAAAATGTTTAGGAGAAAAAGGTGTGTTGTGGTTATGTAAACTATTTAATGAGATTTTACGGTCGAAAAAGATGCCTGATGATTGGAGATTAAGTACATTAGTTCCTATTTACAAAAATAAAGGGGATATTCAGAATTGTGCAAATTATAGAGGGATTAAACTTATGAGTCACACTATGAAATTATGGGAAAAAGTGATTGAGCATAGATTGAGAATGGAGACTAGTATTTCTGAGAGACAATTTGGGTTCATGCCCGGAAGATCCACTACAAAGGCGATTTATTTACTAAGGGGGATGATGGAGAAGTATCGAAGTAGGAGAAGAGACTTACATATGGCTTTCATTGACTTAGAGAAGGCGTATGATCGGGTACCAAGGGATGTACTTTGGGAAGCCTTGCAAAAGAAGAGGGTGAATGTTGCCTACATTAAGGTAATACAAGATATGTACGATGGGGCATTGACTAGGGTTAGGACACCCGGAGGTGAGACAAATGAATTTCCTATAGGAATTGGCCTACATCAAGGATCAGCTTTAAGCCCGTATCTACTTAGTTATCGATGCTATAACCGAGAGTATCACAGAGGAAGTACCTAAGTGCATGCTATTTGCGGATGATATAGTACTTTTAGCGGATTCAAGAGAAGAGATTAATACAAAATTGGAAATATGGAGAAATACGTTGGAGTCAAAGGGTTTTCGTTTAAGTAGGAATAAAACAGAATATATGCATAGCAATTTCACAAATAAACCACTTAGAGATGATTTGAAAGTTAGGTTAGGGGAGGATATAATTCATCAAGTGACAAAGTTTAAATATTTAGGATCAATTGTAAGACAAGATGGTGAGATTGATGACGATGTTAATCATAGAATTCAAGCTGGTTTGTGTAAGTGGAGGAAAGCCACTGGAGTTCTTTGTGATAGAAAAATACCCAATAAAGTTAAAGGAAAATTCTATCGTACTGCTATAAGGCCAGCAGTATTATATGGTAGTGAATGTTGGGCTATGAAGGGACAATATGAACGTAAAGTGGGGGTAGCCGAAATGAGGATGTTGAGATGGATGTATGGCCATACAAGATTAGATAAGATTAGGAATGATCATATACGTGAACGAGTCGGAGTGGCTCCTATTAGTGAGAAAATGGTAGAGAATCGTTTGAGATGGTTTGGTCATGTTCAGAGAAGACCATTAGATGCGCCAGTAAGAAGAGTAGATCAAATAATCTGAAGTCCGATTAAAAGAGGGAGAGGGAGGCCAAGGCGGACACTTGGCGAACTAATAGAGCAAGATCTATTGGTGAATAATATACCGAAAGGTTTGATTACTAATAGAGCGGAATGGCGTCGTATGATCCATGTAGCCGACCCCACCTAGTGGGATAAGGCTTTGTTGTTGTTGTTGTTGTTGAAATGCAAGTTTTTTGTTAGAATGTAAGTGTCTAGAGCTCTAAGATGAAGTGATTTTTTTCTTTTTTCAAGTGAATTTTGAAGTGTTTCCCCAGGACATACAAATTTGTCTTCTGAATATTGCACTTCAGCAGCATGACCTTCGTTTCTATATTTAGATATAGCAATTACAAAAAAATGAAGTGACAAACTAAGGAACAAACAAAGAATAGTAACTTCCCTTAGTTTTCTTCTATTCATACAGTGGAATGAATACAAAAGTGCTCACTTGCCTACTTGTCAAACAAATTGGTAATAGAGAAGATGGTGGAGTCGAAAGAACAAAGAAGCTTTTTTCAAAGAGAAAAGCCCAATTATCCATCGAGACATTTCATTAAATTATGAAAAATAGTTTCAAATAGAAGTGGAAGACTAATTTTGAAAGGCAAAAGGGAAGATGATACAAAAAATCAGGACATTGCTTTCCACTACGAACTCAACCTTCATGTGTGAGGGATACAAAAACAAAGAACAGGATGAGAATGAAACTGGAAAAGAAAAAACAGCTTTTTTTACCTTTCCTCCAAAAAGAAAAAGATACACTACACATTCAAGAAATACCTAAACATGATGAGGGGTTTTATTATTTGTTTTATCTGCTTGCTTATTTTCATGGAGCATCGTATCTAAAACAACTATATTGTATATGTTATTTTATTGCATTTTGAAGTAGATGAGACCGATGAGATGTCCAAACATTTGCACATGGACAAAGGACAACCATTTAAAGACAAAAAAAGTGTCGCACATATGTTATAAATGGTGATATTTATAAAATTTCAAGTTCTTATATTAAAGAATATATGTTAGTATATTAATGCGTCCGCCGCCATAGCGGGTACCACCATACCAGCACTATACCCATACCTATGCTTCATAAACCATTGAATAAGATTATTGCATGGATACAAAAACCAACTAAGCAATCTAGTATAGCAGAAAACAGAGCTCATACCAGGTTGCCGTTTCTTGAGTGATTTTCGGTGCCTCTCAATAGCCTCTTTGGTCTCCAGCAAAGATTTCTGTAAATATAGAAATTATACACTAAAAAATTATATTTGTTCCATCAACGAAAATTATATTTTAAGTCAAAAAGATGGGAATAGCAAATAGAAAAGCATACTACTTCCAATGGTTATTAATTTGCTAAGCTAATATCCGACAGAGAATATCTCACTCCAACTTTACTATTCATCATTGTAACAGAATCAACATTCTAAAGGCCCTGATTAAAGAGTGTACAGGGTGTGATGGACGCCCCACACCGACATATCTTCCGCTCTAAGTGGCAAGGCAGAGGAGGATATCACTCACCTACTCTTCGAGTGTTCAGTGTCCCGTGAGATTTGGCGGGAGATGACTACCATGGACCCTTTCAACCAGCCAGGGAGACATTCTGGCAGCCACTTCGAGACCTTGCCATGCAGAGACAGAATTGGAGAGTATTGTTGGTGATCTTTCTGGTTAGTACCTAGGCCATTGGCTCCGGCACAATCGAGTGACTTTTTATGGGGACCGATGTCAGGTTGAGTGTGTTGTACACCACATCTCTTTTTTTCTTCGGGAGTGGGGTTTTGGTTAGGTGTTGTACATCTCCCCTTTATGCCGCTCTCTACTTGAGAGCCCACACTTGTACATGATGATATTTCATAGATATATATGTACACATGGATGACAACCACACTCTCCTCAAAAAAAACTTTTATCAATTATTTAAACTATTAATGCAGTCCTCAAAAAGTATTAAGCTAGTCAAGCCGTGACGTTAGGATCCTAAAAACACTGATTCTGAAACACAATAAAGAACCTACATATGTGCAAGTATTGCAACTAGTGATTTTGGCTGCAACCATGGCCTTTCAGATGTATGATTGGCAATGTAATCTACAATGGGTTCGTGAATGTTCTTCTCAACTCCCAAAACCAAGATGCTTAAATTAAATAAAAAATCCTCATCATTATATACTTTATTTCAACAAAATGCATTAAAATCTAGGGACTTACAAGATGAGCATTAAGATCCTTCAGTGCTTGCCCATCTTCCCATGACTCTGAAATAACAGTCCCAGCCCTGGAAATAGTCATCATATATTAACATAGAAGAAAAAGCTTATTAAACTTATGCTACTCTAACAATAATACCTCCGAAGTGTTGAACTGTACCCATTTATAACAAGGTTAGGTGAACGTCAAATTTGAATCTCTTTTCAACCAGTACTAAACATAGAAATCTACACATTCCATTTATTATAGGACCTATTAATGTACAATTTCGTCAAACTATGAATAACTTCTGGGGCATTATACTCATGCAACATTCCTTCGTACAATTAATCATTTACTCAAATAAAGAAAAATCCACTTTCGGGGGCACATTGACTTGTCCATTTCTAATTTCCATGAAAAATTGACCTTAAAATGGTGAATTGTGTAATACATATCTTTTTTTTGAGAGAATTTTGTACTACATCCTTGCAAGTGACTATTCACATTGCATAATGATCCATTATGATATCGTCCAATATGATGGAACCACAGGATTCTCACTTAGGGTGCTAGAGGTCACGAGTTCAATTCTCGGAATGCCCCTCAAAAAAGAAGTATTGCTTCAAAAGATCCTACCTGTGGTCTCTTTCAGCCATATCATAATCACCATGAAAACTAGAAAGGCACAACTCAAGAATCTACCTGATGATACCAACATTGCCAAGCCTTAAAGATTCTTGCCGTATTTTTGTCCTTGCTTCTTGTCTCTCAGCTTTCGAAACGGTTATCAAAAGTTCAGATATCACCTTGAGCCGCTGCACAAACAAAGTAGATATTTAGTTTAATACTGTCATACCCGAGCTCTGAGATGAAGGAATAAATAGAAAGCAGAACCGGAGAAATATAACCAACTTAGAGCACATGAGGAGCTCAATGATAAATGAGGAAAATCAGGTAAGTTTTTTATTTATTTTGAGAGGAAGAACAATCACGTAAAGTAATTGAACTATTAGCAAAAATCAGCAAAACCGGAGAAGCCTGAGGAACTGAAGACCAATTCAAGAAGTTAAATGAGAAGAGACCCCAGGACATTTGACTCTTTGAACTATGGACTTTACATTGACTTAGCAAGTATTTAAAAAAAGGATCAATCCTGTCACACACACACACACACACACACACACATAAGGATAGTCTTAAAAGGTTTCCATAATTATCCAATTAATATATAAATCTTAATTAGGAGACTTATTCAAGCTCAAGCTCGATATGATGTAGATAGCAACAAGAGGACTTCCAACTTGCAGATCCAATGCATCATCCAACCAATGCATTGCTCTCAAATATTTATCCATTTTTCTAGTTGATGCCTACCTTAGCATTGCATTACAAAAAAGTTGCGAGGCCATAAATTTCATCATTAGTTGGTGCACCCAATCTCTGATCATTATTGTCTGATTGAGAAGGAAGAAATGCCTATTCATATAGTGTTATTCTTTCACGAAAAACTAGAAGAAAGAACAAGTGCATTAATTAGGGTAATCAAATTTCTACTTCCACTATGACATCTTCCAAAACAACTGGACAGATCCAATAGCAAATGATCTTGTACCATCCAACTACACTGGGAATTCCAACTAGATGCCAACTAAATAAAAATCAAGTTTGAGTTAAAAACATTAATGTGATATCCAAGTTGGCTTGATATCTTTTTACTTCTTTGCAAGAATGGTTGTCTAATTCTAGTTGGCAAGGGAGCCTTCTCGCATGCAAAATCATCTTTTAGACCATTTGTATATGTATTTTAAGAAGATGTATACAATATTATAACTCTTCGAAGTTGTATTTATGAGAGAATGCTGCATTTATTTGGATTTTTAAGGGCGGTCCTTCAGAGTTTCCCTTCACGTCCTTGTACAGCCAAATAGAGCATTATTGTTGAAGTTCCGCATATTTTTTTTCCTTGAGAAGGAAAAGGATGATTACCGAGCTTGGGTAGTCATCCACCAACTTTTGCGAGATGGGACTATGAATATTTGGCTAAAAAATTATTATCACTATGCCTTGTTGTATTTTGACTCATAGTGTATCTTTACAGGGCAATGTGCTAGAAGTCATTATGAATAAGATAAATAAGAATAAAGGGTTAATTCATTTCACTCAACCATATTGCTATTGGCTTTTGACCAGTAAAGCTTGTTTAACTGGATTTTTTTTTTTTTTTGAGGAGAATCCACCAATTAACACAGCCACGTTTTTTTCTGAGAAGTGCCACATTTTTTTTTTTTTGAGAAGTGCCACATTATTAGGTGTAGAGTTTTTTTTAAGGGATTATTGGTTTATGAGCTCCGACATATGTTTCATGTGGTTGATCTTCTTTTTTTTTTAGGACATCTTCTATTTATTTAATTCTAACATGACTAATAAATTCACACCAACATCACAATTAGGTTTCTTTCAAGCTTTCATATGATCATCCATTACAACGTTTGGGTATACTAAAGTCAAAGTTGGTCAAAAGAAAGCATACGAAGTCGTCTCAATTGACTTGACTCAGAAAGTGGCAAACCATGACAATAAAAATAGACATTCATGTTCTCAATGTCAGTGCAAAATTCCCATATCAGCTAGCAGAATTTTAATCTGACTTGTTTCCCTTTTCCATTTATCAACATATAGGACATTGGCACCCGCCTGCTGGTTGGCAGGCACACTGCTAACTTCAAACGAAAAGAGACAAATGGGTCACATAGTCTGACATTTTTTTATCAAGAAAGAGACAACATCTAATTTTATTTATCAGATGTTATCTGATTTTTTTCTTGCGCCCACCTGCATACATTGGAAAGCACATAACATGCAAACCAACTAGTGCCATTTCCTTGCAATCTAAACATCAAACAAAAGAGATAAATGGATCACCAAATCAATGGGATTCTAGGACACATTCAGAGTTCAAGTTCCAGTCACTTTCCAAAAAAGATTATATCATTTGTAAATTTCTGCACTGGATAAAAAAAAACATTATGCACTCATGTTGCAAGATAAGGGCCTCTTGCAGTTCTGAGAATGCAATGCAGCCATTATTGATGAACCTTACACTATGGATTTAATACAAATCATAATATATGATTTGGCTTAAAATGGTATATCTTTTACCATATCCCTAATGGTTTCATCTCTTTCCTCTCGGTAAAATAACATTGGTATAAAGAAGAAACCAAAATGAGAAATAGGAAACTATGGAAAAGGAGTAACATAGCATCCATAAAAAGAAAGGAGAAACTAACACTACAGGAAATTTCGGAAAATGAGAAATAAAAGATATTAAGAATCTAAGGATAATATTTAAATAGATCAAACTGGAATCAGAATGTCTTTTTAGGAAAAGAACATGTTTGTATTTTTTTTTTTTTTGAAGGGGGAACGAATGGCTAACAAGTTTGGGTAGCTATCCAATAATTTTGTGAATTCAATAATGCCATATCATACTTTCCACTTTATGTCCCACCTAAGTACAGTTAACATACATCCAGTAACTAAAACAACCACATCAAATATCAATAAGTTCTTCAAAAACCTTGGTAAATCATCCTTCTTTCCACCAAAAAAACAATGTTCTACTTCACAATGTTGACCTTGGAAATTCTCTGAAAGTCTCCCTTTAAAAGAAAAAAGATCCTTGAAAGTAGTTCAAATACACCAGAATTCTCTCATTATCGCGTATTTGCTGCTACTATATGCTAATCTTTGTTGGGTTTCTTTTCTTCTAGGAAGTACTACCACTGTTATATCAGTTAGCTTTAATACAGATAAGTGCAATGTTTTTGTCTATTGTTTCTGTCAATTTCCATGTGATTTCCAATCCACTTACATATTTTAGTGTCATGAAACCATCTTTGAAGCCTCGCCTTGACCCATTAACAGAGACAACATGAATCCCAATCCGCGGTGTTATTTTATATTTATCATGATGGATTTAGCATTCATGTAATGTGTATTTCTATTCACTATGTCTCTTGCTTCTCATCTTCTTCAAAGTGAATGTTTTGAGTTTCATCAGCTCATTTCAGATGTATCAGTGCATTTTATGGTTCATTCTTTCTATTGCCACAACATACATAGATTGTAGTTGTAACCTCCCTTGGGTACTTACTATACGAGTCATATGGTTGTTTAAAGCAACCAAAAGTGTACCAGCATTCTGCATATCATCCAATAAAAGATGAAAGAAAATATGATTATCTAGCAATATCTCAATCCCCAGATGGGGCTCTATAGTCTATTGACTAATGATGATACCTAGAATACTCAACCAGCAACCCACTGCATATTTCCAGTTTTGCCCCTAAACTACATTTTTGCAATTACATTTGTACACTTATTTTAAGTATTTACACTTTATTATCGTTTGTAAGAAAAGGAAAAAGTAAAATATTTTAAAATAAAAAGGATGCATTTTTTATTTCTTTTACATTCATCCAAGTGCTTTTTTATTTTATAAAAATGATAATAAGGAGCACTAGTGGGATAAGGCTTTGTTGTTGTTGATAATAAGGAGCACTAGGATAAATAAAAAATAAAAGGTTACAGAAAAATTTACAGTAGGGTAAAGTCGAAAATTATTTATAGTTCAAAGCAGGTAATTGGGCAATTCCCTAGTCTAAGGGAAGAAGTGACAATACGCATAATTTAAAAGAAGTAAATGGACATAACAACCAAAGTATATCCTTTGACCATCCTAGTATTATGGTGGTTCACGTCACTACAACTAAATATATATGTGCAACTACCATAATCCATGCGATGAAGCAAATAAAGATAATAAATGCGAGAAGACACTTCCTAATTCTGGCATCATTTGAAGGAGAAGACCACAAGCATCTAATAAAGAGAATTAACAACTCTGGTAACTAGAGCAATAATATTGAAGCAAACCAGAAGAAGAACATTAAAGACTGAGATCAGGAAGAGTAAATAACATGACTTCTCTAATGAAATGAATTACCCATAGCCTTGTCAAACGAATTATCACAGTCAAAAGTAATTGACAGCATCTTGGCATGATCATATATGGTAATGCACACAACCAGAAGGTAAAAATTAATATTTCAAGGGTACAACACATAGTCTTTCATTTTGGTTTGTGCACCTCCTACTTTCAGAAGAAAAGGACTAACCACTTATGTTTGGAGTGATTTCAGGAGGATATTTCAAAGACAGAATTCATGCACACATCTTTTATTTGAAATTGAATAATATAAATATGATCCTTCACATGAAGTCTTCACACATTCAGCTCAAAAGTTCAGATGTCAGTAAAAAGGGCTAACTTCATAGATTAATGACAAAGTATATCATAATAGAAATAAAATGCTCTGTTCAAGTTTGCTAGTAACTCCCCCAAAACAGTTTGCTAGTAACTTGCATGGAAGTCTTTATGATCAACGGCATACGAATAGAATTGATGATAAGTAGGCCATCAACACAATCAGCTTAGAGAACTAAACCTTTGTTTTCATCTGCTGATCACGGTCTTTAAGATCCTTCAATTCCTGTTCACCTCAAAAGATATCCAAATAAGTCATTGGCATCAAAGATCAAATCTATGTAGATGAATCCAATTTTGAATAGCCACCACCTTTTCAAACTGGTGGAGGCAGCGTTGGTGCTCAGCTACTTCTTGTCGTGATTTACTTAACTCATCCTCCAAAAATACAATTTTCTCCCGTAGTATTGATACCTCCTCCTATATTTTTAAGAAGAATTAGTAGGTTTTATGAATAATGGTTAATTATACATAATAATCAAACACTATTTCAGGTGAATGCCTCTAACACAAACCTACAATTTAATAGGTCCATGTACCAGAATGTGTAAATTATGCATCCCATAGTTACATAATGTGTAAATTATGCATCCCATAGTTACATCTTTAAATTAACATTTCCAATTATCTTTTTGAATGTATATATTTCCAATTATCCCATGATTGAGCCTAAATAATATGCTCAAACTTCATTAACTACAAATAATTTATCCTTCTCAAAAAAAAAACTACAAATAATTCATTGCAAGAAACTAAAACATAATGTGACCAGAGAATGAAGTATTATGTCTTCAAGCCAGCTTTATCTGGATCAGTTCTTCGATTACAAAAAAGAAGAGAAGAAAGCCTCCGCCACTATTAATGAAAGTTTCTAAACATAACAGAATCATAACCAATTATAATCTAAAAGGAGTTGACATGAACGACTATGGTTACCAGTAAAGCTGCCCCATCATCAGCACTAAGATGTGTTGACCAATTATCCTGAGCAACAAAATATTATATTGTCAATTAGCAGCTAGGAGAATTCTTAACAACAACAACAACAAAGCCTTATCCCACTAGGTGGGGTCGGCTAGGAGAATCATTAAAAGTGAGAATAATTAAGAGACATTAGCTGATAGGGATAATGATTTCTTGAAGTTCCTTTTATTTTGCATGTCTATCCATTAATGAAATTGCTTACTTATTGCAATTGTATGCACTTTGATCTACATAAATATGCTTTTTTTAGAAGTAAATATGCTAATTCAGCTACTTTATATTTTTTTGAGAGGAAAATCCAGCTACTTTATATTTAGAACCTCCAAACTTTAAGGTGTTGTTTGGTTGAGAGATAAGAGTGGCTATTCTAGTAGATTAGTTATTTGTTGTGAGTTTGAGACAGGAATAGTTTATTCCTGCTTTATAAAAGAATAACTGGTCTCTAAAAAAACATTGTTCACAAGGTTTTTTTCTAAGGCAACTTTAACCTTCACCTGTTTGATCGGATAACCACCCTGATTGGTGGAATAAAGCAGAATAAAGCTATATTCCTGCCACATAAACAGGGCACAAGTGATCACGTCTAAAACTGAAGATCGTGCAACAGTGTAAGTTGCTGAGTTCTTACCAACATTCTTCATTCAAAGAAGACAACAATCAAATGCAAGCATAAAAGGAGTAGCCTGCATTTGGACATTTTTTTGCAATGCCATCATTTTTTCTTTTTGGCAGACAAGTGGACACAAACAACTCATTATTTAACAAGGAGACACTATCAACAAGTAGGGAGTTTTTAGAAGAAAACATGTGGGAACTCAATTTGATGTTTGATGGATATGTTTTCTGAGATATTGAAATCATATTCAAATCTGACAAAGCATAAGTCATCTAAGTAGATACAAGCTCTCAAAAAAAATCTTAGTTACAGGTTTAACATGTTTTTCATGATGGAATAAGAGAAACAAAGCTTCCAACCAGAGATTATACTAATAAGACAGACCTTGTTTGATGATTTTTCAACCTGCCCATTTGTTGAAGCTGTCAAAGAATTTGGCAGGCTTCGCAACTGATCAACATTCTTTGAACCACGTCCCCTGCTTGATCCTCCACGACCTCGACCACGACTTGTTTTTCTCCTATTTGAATCATCCATGCTTGGTCTAATTTCAAATGTTTCTTGGACCTTTACCCTTCCATTTATAGACTCCTGATGTATTCATGTGAATGCCAAAAGTTAAAATAGATAAGAGTAAGAAAATAGGAGAGTGGCATAGGAAGGAATAATAACCATATTTTTTGGGTAATAATTACATAACCAGATGTACTTTAATGCATTATCAACCTGAGGATTTATCAAAATACTACACCAATAGTCTTTTATTTATGAAATTATGATAAGCATATGTTTTCCAATAGGGCTGAAAAGAATATTTGGTAGTTGCTTATATCTATAATGTAACAAGTGATGTTATGATAATTAACTAATGGTTGATATATTTGGGGGGGCAGAGTAGATAGAAGGTGATTGAGACTAATGCAAGTCCCCAAATAGCTATATACCTCAAAAATTTACCAAATGAAGTTCAAAATAAGTATTTGGTTTATAGATGCAAATAACTCTTCTACACCTGATGTAACAACATATATGATTTAAACGACATCAAATTAGTGATTACTAAACATGGACATTTATGAATGCTATTGCTTTTGTTTGTTGAAACTACCTTCTATAAAAACTGATCAAATGAGTTTTTATGGTCCTTTAATTTGCAGTGAGTTGTAACCACATCACATGAGTTTTTATGATACTTGCTGCAATCCAAGGTGGTTTAACTATAGCATGAATTAAACACCGCACTGAAAAAGGAAATGTACCTCATAATCATCATCTTGGATTTTGTGTCTCTTCTGGCTGTTGTGTTGTATCAGAAATTCTTCACCATTCTGAAAATTAGTGAATGCTGTGGTAATTAGGTCGAAATTGTGTAATTACCAATTTCTATTGGAACCATATGAAACATCAAAATCCTGCAACATTCTGATACCAGCAGAGGTCTGTCAAAGTCAACACGAACTGATCGTAGAGACTGCCTTCTGGTTTGAGGGAGAAACCAATTTTTATGACCACATAAGTGGACATGACAGTAGTTCTTTGCAGCAAATACATTAACATACATGTTTCATAACAAGTTAACACCGTCTACCAGAAACGAGACAACACTGCGTCTATCAAGGATTCGTCTTTATGGAACAAGGAATAATATCCAGCAAATCCTATCAATACAACGATATAACACAACCATAGATGTTTAGGAGACAAAGAGTAAGAGAATTAGCTCACATCATCATCCGACGACGAATCCTCTAATTCTTCCTGCTCTGGAAACCTTGTCATCAGAGGAGCAGACGGAGGAGGTGGTGGTGGCGGAGGCGGTAGTGCAGGCGGAGCGGCAGGCGGCTGCCAACCCGACTGCATTGCTGGCGACGAGGAACTCTTTCCAACCATTCGAGCCTCCAGCTTCGCCAGCTTCGTCGGAAGCGACTGGTTGGAAGGGTTCGAATTGGAAAGTTGCATGACTATATCATCAGACATGGCTGAAGAGATCGAAGAAAACCAAATCCAACACAGGAAAAGAAAAAGGAGGAATAAGATCGCAAACTATCCCAAGAAACCCCCAATTTAAGCCATTCTGGGATCACACTGCCGATGAATCAAACGAAAGAAAATCTATCTTTGATGGCCACTCTATGAGAGCACGATCAAATCAACAGAAATCGTGAAAAAGCTTTTCGCTGTCGGGGAAATGGCAGCGGCGGAGTAGGAGGAGGAGGAGAGAAGGGGGAGAAAGAGAGAACTCCGAAACCCTAAAACATCAGAACCGTCGCCTTAGAATGAGGCTCCGCCGCCGCCGTCGGAGAGCGCCGGGAACCGCCTCCGGCGTGGACTAAACGGAGCGCCGGAGTAGTTCAGGGCGTTTTGGGGAATACTCGCTCACTTGAAAGGTGCGCAGTGGAGCGAGATGTGTTATGTTTTATTGTCCTTTTTCGCTGCTTTTGCGACTGGTGTCAAAAAAAAAAATAAATAAAAAGATTTAATAAGCTTTTAATAAAGGAGGAAGGTGGCGTGAAAATTTTTGTGAGAAAATAACATTGTTTTAAAAAATAAAAAACTAGAAAAAATATTTCAAGAAAACCTAAATATGGACATTATAAGTATACTAAATCATTAAGATTAAAACAAATGTTCTTTATATCAATTTTCTCTTACATTCTCTATATCAATTTGAAGTGAGTTGTTAGAAATAAATTTTAAAGTTATATATTTAACAAGAAGAACTATTCACATGTAAAGATTTTTTTTTCCGATCGTGATAAATGACTAATAGCTTACTAACATTTTGATTAATTCGATGTTTGAACATGAGCCTATACTTTAGTCAACATGACGATCCTAAAATTTAAATATGAAATTATTAGTATTTAGCGCCCATAGAACATCGCCCTACTAATTAGTTGCGCCAACCATTGTAATTTGATCATCCTAATAAGTAACCAGTCGTCATCATCAAATCCTGCATGCGCCTTCTATGCAATATTGGCCTTTTCTTTCTTTGTATTTTCACTTTTATTTTAATTTCCAATTTTATTTATTAAGATCAATTCAAAAATTAATTGTGCATTAATTAATAAAATATGCTCGAATGAACTTGGACATGAAAAGTTTTAGGAATTTTGAGGTGTGTTAATGTTCATAAATTCATGATATAAGATATGTTTAATTGTGTTACTGGTAACCTATGAAAATAAATTAATGATAAGATTACATTGTTTCAATTATGGGAAGGTTTCGTGCCATGTAAATGTGGATGGAAATTGTGGAAAATATAAATATCAATTAATTGTCCTGATCCGCATTTAAGTAAGGGATTGGTTGTTATTACGGGATTTGATGCGTCCCCTTCATCTATGTGCTCTTTAATTTGTAATTAATTATAAATAATGATGATCATCTTTGTTTAATTAAAACATCGACGCTATCAATTATTTATCCTTTTCAAATAAATTATCATTTTCTCGTTGAAGAACGAACTGGATAAATTATACGATTAATCTTCAATTTTGAGTTGATTTTTAATCGATCCTCAAATTTTAATTTGTAATTAGAACGTCTCATCTTTCGTTTTCTTACACAATTAGTCTCATTGACTGGTGATATTGGATTTCCTGGGTGTCTTGCGTACGTGACCGTCACATGAGTCATTTCTCTTTCGTTCACATTGTTCAAGTTATCCACGTCATTTAACGCTATTAAATCGGGTAAATTAGACGGATCGTCCTCCAACTTTAAATTGACAGTCCCCAAACTTCAATTTATGACTAGAACCTCTCCCAACTTTGATTTTATTGAACGATTCATCAACTTCACTGATAATAGGCAGTATCTCGATTACCTTACCGATGTGACGTAATAAAATATAATAAAAAAATTTAATTTATTGACATGGAACAATAATAAATAAATAAAATTAATTTGTTGACATGGGCCCCCTTTCCATCCTCGAGCGTGGCAAGAAGCAAAAGGGTGGTGCGCGAGCTAGTAAAGACGCCCCCCACCTCCTCTCTCCGAGCTCGTTCGTCGATGAGCTCGCACGGGGATCGTCTCCCTCAGTTTGTCGGCGTTCCCTAACATTTTTTAATTTTTTTATTATTTTTAATAATATTTTTATTATGTCATGTCAATAAATTGAATTTTTATTATGTTTTATTATGCCACATCAGCAAGATAACTGAGAGATTGTCAATTACCGATCAAGTGGATGAATCATGCAATAAAATCAAAGTTGAGGGACGTTCTAGATACAAATTAAAATTGGAAAATTATTTAGAAATTGACTCAAAGTTAGAGGATGAACCATGTAATTTACCAGCTTAGTAGCGTTAAATCACGGTGATGGCTTGAATAACGTGAATGAAAGATAAACAACTCACGTGACGGCCAGGTACACAAGGCAATCGGAAACCTATCACCGATCAAGGAGATTAGTCGTGCAAGAAAATCAAATATGAGAGACGTTCTAGTGATGAATTGAAGTTGGAGGACCGATTAAATATCGAATTAAAATTGGAGAACTAATCATGTAATTTCCCCATGACTATGTGAGGATTTAGTATTTAAGCCAAAGCGAGAAAGTAAAATATGATTAAGTGATAATTTTTTCACTTAGCCCGTTAGAACGAGAATAAAATCAATATTTTGACCTTATTTTCATTATTTTCACCAAATACTCGCATTGTAAGAGTCTAATTCAAAGAATAATAATTTTACCAACGTCAACTACACCCCTTTATTTCTATCATGGTTATCAAACTTTGATTATGTAATTGGACGATCATTAAACTTTAATAGTCTTGTAATAATGATAATCTTAATAAGTGATATAATGTTAATTAGTTAAAATAACATAACACCACGTCAATATTTTTTATTCTTATCTACAATAAATTTATAAATAATTAAAAAATGTATCATGCTAATATTTTTCTCTCTTTTTCACTCAAACTCTATGATTGGCACGGATTCCCCGCCATGCCCCTTTTGCTCGGCTGCTACCTCCCAAACTTAGGATGAGACTAGTAAACGACCAAACCCAGTAAATTACGTCAAATACCCTCCAACTTTAGTCACATTTCCAATGATACTCTCCAACTTCACTTTATAACACAAATGTCCTCCATCTTTTAACTCGTTTTACATGGTGTCCTCCTTATCTATGATCGATCATCCTCCAGTCACGGAGCTGACGTGGAGCTGACACGACATTTTTCCTCCTCTCCTGGACGTGATAATATTTAAAAAATAAAAAAATACCACGTAGTTATGTGACCATCGGCAATCGCCAAAGAGGGGGGCCCACCTTCTCCGACACACTAGCAGACACGTGCGTCGAGGATGGCCCTTCTCCCTAGAGCTTGAGGGGAGGTCCCCACCCCACCCCCCTCGAGCTCTGGCCCACGCAGGAAAAGGGCGGTCCCCCTCCCCTACAAGCTCTCGTCGGAGCTCACAAGGGGGCCGACCCCTCTCCCCCTTTTGCCTACTTGCATGCGTCGACGACACATGCAGGTAGAGTGGGGGTCACCCCCTGTGAGTTCTCGCCGGAGCTCGCGGGGGGCGACCCCTCCCCCCCCCCCCCCCCCCCCCACACTGTGATGCCCGCGGCCAACCATCGCCCGCGAGCTCGATCCCTCCCCCCATTGCTGCTGCCATCGTGCGCACAATGGTCATGTCATCGGCGAGAGTAAGCTCGTCGCCGGTGGCCGTCCATTGCCGGTGGTCAGCACGGGTACGATGACTAGCTTGCAAACGACGACGGTGGAGAATGTGCGTCCGCGCATCAGAATGGCGGTGACCCTGCGCAGTGGCGATTGCTGCCTCAATGCATGGCAAGCGTGTAACGGTGGTCATTCCCTCTTTCTCCTCGCTATCCCTCCGCCGTCCTATACGTCAAGCCCTTCTCTATTCCATACAGATCCTCGATCACCATTCCCAGCATCTTCACCGACCGATCCAGGGGATCGAGTCATTGTCAGAGCCTCCGAAGTCGCACAGCCCGCCAGTTTTGCTCCATCGAGTTCGAGGAGGAATCCTCCGTAGCTAGTGGGGGCGGCGAGGGTCCAGGGGGAGGTGCAGGGGATGGTAGCGACGATGGCAACTATAGTGGCAGCGGCGGGGTTTCGGGAGATAGCGGAGAAGGGAGGCAGCCGATCCACTCTGAGGCGACATTCGTGAGACGACGGCTGCTGATCTCGGCCTACGAGCGCAACGATTGACTTCAATGGCTGCTGGCACAGCCGTTGCGCCTTCTCGACGATGCCCAACAATCGAGTGACGTCGATCATTTCCTTGGCGCGACGCAGCAACCACTACCTTTTGCAGTCAGGGGGTCGCCCCCACCCAAAGCTCTTGTCGGAGACCCCCTGCGAGCTTCGACGCCTACGTGCGTCCGTTGGCAACGCACGCAGATGTCCCCCAGCGATTTCCGGCGAGAAGGGCCACCCCGGCGCGCGTCTCTGCCAACACGATAGAGAAGGAGGGTCGGGCATTTTTTATTTTTTATTTTTTTATTTTTTTTAATATTGTCACGTCATTATCATATTTATGTGGAGAGGAGAGAAGATGTCATGTCAGCGTTACCGATCGAGAGACGATTAGATAAAGAGGGCACTAGGTGAAAAGAGTTTAAAGATAGAGGACATTCGTGTTACAAAGTAAAGTTGAAAGGTATCGCTGAACAAATGTCAAAGTTGGAGGGATTTGACATAATTTACTTAGAGCAAACCTTAGAATTTCGAGGGGCAAATACATATAAACATTATATTTTAAATTCTTTTTTCTTTGGTTTGAATGAGCGGCCACCCCATTTAGGTCATTGAGGAAGAGGGTGTCAGAGGACCGGAGACAATTTTTATTTTTGTTTTACTATATTATTAATTCTTTCTATTATTTTGTTGTGCACATCAATATTGCAACCGAAAAACTTTTGTCATCAGTCAAGAGAACATTACGTACAAGATTTCAAAACGTAAAGGATAGTCTAGTTACAAAATGAAGTTAAGTTGGAATCAATATTATCAAAATCGGACCGAACCGGCCGGTTCAATCGCTTCAACCGCGAACTGACCGGTAATCTGATTCAGTTTGATATCAAAACATTTTTTATGTTGAACTAGCCAAAACCAATTGACCCGGTTCAATCCGGTTCAATTCAAGTTTTGAAAAATAAAATTTTAAAAAGGATAAAATAGGAAAGTTAAAAAAGGAATATAAGAAAGGTAAAATATGCGGGAATATGATATGTATAAAATTAAATAAGAATTTAAATAAAAAGGTAAGTATTCAAAATTGATTAACATTAAAATGGAAAAAATATTAAAGGGCATAAATAAAGGAAATAAAAAGGAAAGTGTTAAAGAAAAAAAAAGAAATAAGAATAATTTAGGATAAAATTTATTATCATTAATAAAAAATAGATACTAAATTAATAATAATCTATTTATATTTATATTTTAATCATTATTATTTATCATTATTAAAATTTTTAATAAATAAAATTATGTTATATTATTTTTTTAATATTTTGAATAGGTTATTAGTACAATATTCATATATTATGTCATATAACTTATATTATATCATTAAAATTATTATAAATAATGTTATTTTAATAAAATCCAGTTCAATCGTGTCAAACCCGGTTGGATCAGTCCATCGCGACCCAGTAAGAAGTCCGGTACGATCGCGAGTCCGGTTCCGAAAATATTGGTCGGAAGACAATCTAGATATTGAGTCATGATTGGAGGATGGCACATGTAATTTACTCCAATTGATGTTTTGTATTTGCATATTTTGAATTATATTTTATCTATGCTTGATCTCCTTGGTGTTGAAGCGTCTTATTCGATTGGAGAATCTTTTATTTGACTTGTCTTTTATTCTTTTGGAGAACTTTGGTGTTCTCCATTTTTTATGGATTCTTCAAAACTTCTTCTTCTTCAAAGTGAAGCACTTTTCTTATCAACTCATTTACTTAAGCTCGAATATTCTTTTTAATATCACTTGTATTAGGCAATGCTATATCATTTGACGCTTCATTGAAACTCATAGGGAGGTTTCTCCCCTGCATGTTCTTAAATGCATGTCAATGTATGAATGATGATGGTGGTCAACTGTGACAGATCGAGTTCGTAGGTGATTGCACATGATTATCGAGTCCTTTAGATAATGGATAACTTTTTTCTTTCTTTTACTACTTGATGTATTAACTTTCCTTTGGACTCCTATGAAGAAAGTCTTCCGCATTTCACGATGTTACTCTCTTTATTCTTAATGATGATTTAGTTATTCCGTATTTATTGATGTTCTGTTAATCAGTCAAAGTCTCATTTTGATCAATATGATATACACGTAAAGATGATTCATAGCGTTCTCAAAGCGTATTCTGATACGTGACGGAATGCGATTTGGGGGCGTTATAATTAAAAATGAGCTATTTACATATTTTTGAGATGTTTATTAATCCAAATTTACATATTTTCATGTGATTTGAGACGACGCATCCATCCAAAGTTTACATATTGTTTGGTGGATAGATACCGGCGGTGGAATTCGAAACAAGGGGCCGAGGCTAAAACCCTAAACCCCTCTTCTTTTTTTTGTGAAGTTGTAGTCCAATGCCGCCGAATGGGGAGAAACCACATCTGTAGCCCTCCGGCCGCCACAACGAGGGAGGAAAGGGGAAAAAAAGGTCACTGAGGCCAAATGCCGAGCGCCTTCCATCCCCTCGCTTCGCCCCATCTCTTCTACCGCAAGACCAAGAGGAGGAGGAAGAAGAAGCCCAGAACAGCTATAGCTCCTTCGGAAGGTGGACCAAGAACCAGAAGAGGCGTCGGAAGAGGAACGAGTCGACGAACTGGGCTTCAAGTTGAAGTCCTCCGCGTCCTACCGCCACCACCCGATCCAACCCCTCGGGAACCTCCTCCTCCTCTCCGGCGGCGGTGGCGGCAACGCCCGCGACGCCGGCCTCGGCTCCCTTCGCATCCTCTCCGATGAGCTCCTCCTCGACATCCTTGCCCTCCTCGGGCCCCGCGACCTCGGCGCCCTCTCCGCCGTCTCCAAGTCATTTTACGTCTTCGCCTCCCACGAGCCCCTCTGGCGCGGTCTCGTCGTCGAGCACCTCGGGGGCGACTTCCGTTTCCACGGCTCCTGGAAGTCCACCTATGTCGCCGCCGTCGCCCCCTCGTCGGCACCGCCCCCTTCCTCTCCGGCGGTCGTTGTCAGGAACTTCTTCTCGGATTACCTCTTCCAGAGCTGGCTCTGCGCCAATCTCGAAATGAAGCCTGAGTGGCTCGAGACCGACAACATCCAGCGGCGGCGGGGGATCTCTGTCCAGGAGTTTATCGACTGCTTCGAAGAGCCCAACAAGCCGGTGCTGCTGGAAGGCTGCATAGATGGCTGGCCGGCGATGAAGAAATGGACCCGGGATCATCTGGTTCGCCTCTGCGACGACGTCCGGTTCGCCGTGGGTCCAGTGGAGATGACCCTCGAAAGGTATTTCCATTATGCCGATGCCGTTAAGGAGGAGCGGCCTCTCTACCTATTCGACCCCAAGTTCGCTGAGAAGGTTCCCGAGCTGGGCTCGGACTATGAGGTGCCGGTTTACTTCAGGGAGGATCTTTTCGCCGTGCTTGGAAAAGAGCGGCCGGATCACAGGTGGATCATAATCGGGCCGGCAGGATCAGGGTCTTCCTTCCACGTTGATCCAAATTCAACCTCGGCTTGGAATGCCATCGTCAGTGGGTCTAAGAAGTGGGTGATGTTCCCCCCTGAGATCGTGCCACCATCCATTGGGCACAAAGACCACCTCCCCTGCCCTGCAAACGCACTCCACAGGCCTCCTCTTCCACTGCTTACATGAGCCATAGAAGTTCATGAACCACTCCATGATGGAGACTGGGCAAGCAACATCCGAGCCCGGACGGCGCGGATGTTGCTTGCCCAGTCTCCATCATGGAGTGGTTCATGAACTTCTATGGCTCATGTAAGCAGTGGAAGAGGAGGCCTGTGGAGTGCGTTTGCAGGGCAGGGGAGGTGGTCTTTGTGCCCAATGGATGGTGGCATTTGGTTATCAATCTTGAAGACTCCATTGCCATCACGCAGAACTACGTGAGCAGGTGAGGCAGTCTATAACAAGTTTACATTCTCTACAGAAACAAACTATACCCATTTCTTCCATAGGATTTCTGAGAAAACTTTAATAACTAGGCTTCATGTGAGTATCCCGAGACACACAAGGCAATGAGCAAATTTAATTAGACGATTGCAGTTATGCAGTATGCAGTGTTGCATCTTGCAGACTAGAAATTTTTTATGCTAGCTTATGGGATAAATCAATGGCCTTTGGTTACTAGAGCTCCATCATTTTTTTTCTATTTAGGCCACCATAGCTGCTAATTGGAGTGCAATTTAGTTTATATTGGAAAGTAGTTGGCCTTTGTTGCTTTCTGATGTGCTGAAAACACAAATCTAGTTCTAAAGTACGTGTCACTTGTGAAGAGGCTTGATTTTAGTGAGTTTATTTCATAGTGTGACACTGCAGTAGCAAGGAGCTATCATCATCCCATATTACCGGTTATGACTATATTAGATCTAGATAGATTGTTAGGTTCCTCTAAAAAAAGGTAGATTGTTAGGTCACCGTCTAGGATGTTCATTTATGACCATGAACTTATGATGATTTTTGTTAGAATGATAAGAAAAAAATAACACCTGACCAATACTCAGGTATCTTATTACCCTGAATATTTTGTTTTCTTTTTCTTATTTTCTGTTTATTCTTGAGTTAGCTGCGAGACCTTTCGGTAGGTGATCTCCAAAAGTTGCACGTGTCAGATAGACACATTTCTGATCCCTGAAATCTTATTTTGTGAAGTATTGTGATTTCTCTTCGAGGACATTCTGCAGACGAAGATAAAAGATATTGATAATTATGTTAAATCCTCTTGAACAAGGAAGTATCTGGGTGATATAGGTGCTATATGTTTAACTTTGGTTAAAAATGTTTTCTTGATTAGTCCCTACCTAACTCATTTTCCTAGTGATCAAACCTTTGGACTTGTCTTGGTCACCTAGTTTTCAGTTTTCTTCTCCTTAATTAAACATCCCAGCTATCTGTCTAATTCAGAAATATGATTATTTTTCCAGTGAAATTACTCTATAGTTTGGAAGTATAATGCAGAATAATTTACCACATCCATTTAAAATTGGTCTGGAGTTTCTTCAGGCAAAAAGTGGATTTCCGTTCATAACAATCCAATTAGGGGTAAAATAATTGGGTTGGCATATAGAACTCTCCATTTGCGTTGTAGTTTGACTATTTTCAGAAAAAAAGAGAATATTTTGCCTGTCCATCCAAAATCTTTCTTTAACCTCAGCTGCCAATGTGCACCCTTGAGTAGAATAAATCAACTCGATGCATTTTAGCTAAGTATATCAGATATGAAAATTGCTTATTTTATTGATCAACATTTTATATCCCCTTGCAGATGTAATTTATTAAATGTTCTCGATTTCCTTGGCAAACCCAATGCAAGCGAACTGGTTTCGGGGACGGTGGATAGAGTAAATCTGTATGAGAAGTTCAAGACAGCCATTGATGCTTCATTCCCTGGAATGATCGATGAGCTCAAATTGAAAGCACAAGAGAAGATGGCAAAGAAGAAAAAGCCTACATTCTGGGAGTCTGTTGCTGATTCTAAGGTTGGAGGATTCAAGTTCTCCTTTTAATACAATCAAACAAGGAAACGCTCTCCAATCAGAGTGGCGACCATATAATTTCAATGTGCCGCCATTTATTCGTTTGATTCAATGCGACCAAATGTCATGTAACTAGCTTGTTTCGGGATCACCCTATTAGCAAACAAGAGTGGTTGTGTTCAATCTCATTTATAACTTATTTTTCGAAGAATTTCAAGTTAATGTCCAAGTTATCACAGTTTTGGTCGGAATATTTAGATGATCGCCAGTTCGTCCTTTGATACGGCGTGCGGTTCACAGACTTCTCAAGTTTAACTCATTTGTGCAGTATGACTTGTTTCCGTTTACTGCCCAATCTTATCTGCAATGTATTAATTTAAATTTTGTGTTTTATTCTCTATTTCCTATTTAATCAGGAAAGCTTAGATAAAGTTTCAAACTATCGCTACCCGTACATGCTGCAATTAAATGAAAAGATGGTTAATAAATTATTCAACGCGTTGTAAAATATGCAGCTGACTTATATAAATCGTTTAAGTTGTGCTAACTTTTGGAATATTTTTCAAATTCTAATTTTCGAGAATAGCAAGGTTAATGAGATTTACCTTCTTTACAAAGAGCTTTTTGTGAGAACATATTGTTCCGAGAATTTAAAAGAGAGGATTTAAAAGAGAGAGATAACGGAGACGACATCTGCAATTTCTTTCAGTTTAGAATAACTAATGAAAATAGGGAAATCATTCTCCCCGGATCATATATAATGCTTGAATCCTGAACAATGGAAACTGACCTTGTTGATTAGGGTGAATGATGTCCTAATCGTCCCGTACAGTGCCTTGGATGATATGAACTTTATGTATTGAGGCTCTCCAAGTATCAAATAATCAACCGATGATCTCAACTCGTAGAGAGGACTTCCTATTCCCAGTAGACTAGACTGGTGAAATATGAACATCCAGTCTTCACCTTAAATTTCACGGAGCAGTAAGGTCACTGGAAGAATTTGTTGCAGTTCATATGCATAGTCAATTCCAGTTTTTCCCCTTCAGGAAGCTTGCCGAGGAATTGATCATGTTATGTTAACCCATTGTTCTCAGCCATCTAAGAAGTCCGAGAAGAGCAGAATCCAAGACTGGAGATTTTTTCTCCAGACCTGTAAATCACAATAATGAAACTGGCTTTTAGATAGCACTAAAGGAAAAAGAAAAGTGAAAAGTTGAATTTAGAGAAAAGAACTGAGAAGAGAAAGCTGCTACAACTTTGGGATTGTTTATTCTATTCTTTTTTATCCTTTATTTCTATTTTAGGCAAGAATGAGTCAATTCAGTTATCCTAGTCTCTTACTCTTACCACCGTAGCTTTTGCTCAGATGATTCGTTAGTATATTAATTTGTGAAATGCATACAAGTAAATCTTATCATGCAGATCACACAAAAAAAGGCTCCATCGAAATTCATGTCTCGTGCTATCATAATTCAACTACCATTGTGTGTCTGTGACAAACGTTACCTATATCTGCAGCCACCCTGTGAGCACACATGATTCCGGAAAATGCAACAGCTATAACTCCTTGTCCGGGAAAACAACTATCTCCCACACAGTACAGACCATCTATAGCCTGCAAGTATCATCATTGTTAACACATGTTTAACAGTGGACTTCTTTCGAAGAAAGTGATTCATATGACAATACAAGTTCTGCATACCGTTGTATTAAAAGGCATCCCTAGTAAACCTTTGGGTATATTACGAGGCATTGGACCATAAGTGCCTTCATTGCGTGCGAGGAACCTTCTATGTGTCTTTGGTGTACCCACCTGTTAAAGAACAGAAATGTAATAGCAACAGGGATATAGAAATGATTGAATAAGATATCAAATTCTAATCATCCAACACAAAAGTCACTTTGTAATGCCGTTTCATGAAATTCAATCTTCGCAAGCATACTCCTGATTGTGTGTCCTTTCAGTACTACTAAAGTTTTGGTCCAAAATCCTTATGGATGAAATTCTTATTGCTTGTAACTTCGGTGACCCATTGCAACATAATATTTAGTCCCAGGGAGGAAGCAATCGTAGTAAACCAAGGGAAGATGCAAAAGCTATTTATATCAAGGACCTCTCGCAACTTGTGATAGAACAATAAATTTATCCAATGGAAGACTTAATAGCATGCATGTGCCACCGTAAATAAAATGACTACATTGTAGAACTGAAGTTGTTGTAGTATAGAACATATACTGCAAACGAACTTAAAAAAAAATCAAAGGACCTAAACACTATCTGAAGATCACATGTCACTAAAATAAAAAAAGAACATATTTTCTGTACCAAAGTAGCTAAATATCATGAAGCAAAGAAGGCCAGCATGATTCAAAGAGGAAAAAAATCTTTTAGAAATTTGAATTGATTTATCACCCCAATAATCAGTATTTCTGATACCAGATAACATCTGATGAAGAGCTTGATCATGTAACTCAAATTATACGGAAGTTAATAGTACTCACAAGTAAAAGGAAGCATTCATATAACCTCATGATCAAATGATAAATAAAGCACATGTAGTTGTTCATCAAAATTTTACTAGGGAGTTTCCTTGTAACCTCTTTAAGTACTATGGAGCTTTGAAGCCCAGGAAAGAGTTTCTTTTCAAGTCGTGAAATTATTTCACCAGCTACAACCTCCTTTTTCTGTTCATAATCCTTTCGAGGAAGTCCCTGAAAAGTGGAGTATTACACTACAAAGTACCAAAGAGAATAGAACAAGCCTGACTTCTTAATTTCCATCCCCAAAGGTCACAACAGATAAAAATAAAAAACTTTACCTCCCAGTCCTCTATGCATGATGTGGTAAAGATATGAAGAATATGATGTCCCTCGGGAGCCAATGATGAGTCTAGAACAGTTGGAATACTCAAAAATATACTTCCATAAGGTTTTTCAAGGTTTTCCCAGTTGTCCTGCATGTATAACAAAAATATTATTGTGATATCCTGAATCCTATCTCTAATTTGATTTGTTATCCCAATAACAAATGCATCAACCAGAAGCTGTTCACAATACCTCGAGAATGAAATGGTGACAATCTGTTCCTGGAGGCAAAACTGTGGCTTTGACTCCCATGTGAATGGAAAGGAAAGACGGTGCCTTAACATAGATCCTCTGGAAATTTTTCTCCTCTTCCGGAAGATCATCCACTTTCAGAAGTTTCCCTAGTTTAAACAAAAGAGTTGACTTTGTCAAATAACTCACGACCTGCAGCTGGAGTCGGTGAATCTCTTGTCACATCCCGCACAGGCCAAGACTATCTTAAAAATCAAGATACATGGGACATGTTTATCACAAGAAATATTCACATAAATACTTAAGGACAAATTGATAAAGGAGAACACCCTAATAGAGCATTTATTAACAGAGGCAAGTATATTCAAGTGATGCATTAGTCCGATCAATTGTGATCTACAAGATTCTCATATCCCCCACGAGATCAAGTTTTTAGTTCCGACAAGTATCAAGTCAATTATAACATGGATTGAGGATAATATCATCTTCACAACTATTATTCCCATATTGTTGTTCTTAAAGTGAACTCTTTTATTATTTTAGCTCAGCATGCTAAGAAAATACATTCATTCATAAACTGAGATATGAAAAGGCCTCGTTTCAATACACAGTCTTTTAAAGAGCATTTACCAAATGTATCCCATCTGGTTGCATTTGATATAATAGTTTTGGCAAAGAATTCCCGTCCATCTGAGAGTCTCACTCCAACCTTTTCAAGAAAAGAACAAAAGACCAATGAAAATTCATGATGACAATGCAACTCAAACTGTTAACTAGAAGAATCAAATATTTGAGATTTGTAAGAAACCACTCACAGCCTTCCCATTTTCAAGAATTACATTAGTCACATTTGCCTTATAGAGTATCTCACTGCCCTTATCAACCAAACCACTTGCCAATGCATTTGCAATACTACCAACACCTCCAAGTGGATAATTGATCCCACCAAAATGTCTATCACATAAAACCTTTGACACAGAAAGAATAGAAGTGAGAGATGGAGAAGGCCCAAAGATGTTTAATAAGCAATATGATGGGAGATGCTACTTTCTGTAGGAAAAGTAGTTGGTCCTTACCATGCTTGCATTAATCATTGGTGTTTGAAGAGCATTAACAGTGCTCACAATGAAACACTACATAGAAAAAACTAAGGATTATTTACAGCTCCAAAATAAAATTGCAGTGAATTCAAAGAATCTTTAACAAAGTGAACAGAGGAAGAAAGACTCTCTCTATAAGCATGAAGCATGAAAGTTCTAAGTAAACTTGACTACAAAGAATATTCACACCTCAGCATCAATGAATGACAACAACTGAGGATCTTTTATATACTTCCGAGCAATAGCTCCAGCATTCTGAGGAAGATAATAAGCTGTAACACAAATAAATTATTCCAAGATAGAGCAAATATTCTGTTCTTTTACTTTATCCAGAAACCTAAGAAAACATAAAAAAGTTCAAATCACCTCAGAAATGGGGAAAATGAGGAATAATAAAGTTGACAGTTCAAATTCAGTCCGCTTTTGAACATGAAATTACAAAAGGAAAAAGAAAAAAAAAAGCTTTGATATAGAGTAATCACCAAGAGTCAAGCACTCCAAAGGCTTCTTGAAAAACTGGCCAAAGAGATAGATAGGTTCCTCCAAAGACTTCAGTTCAAGTGAATTTAGTGCATTAAAGATCTGCATCCATGAGCCATTAGATTAGACTTATTTGAAACTAGAAAGATAAAGGTTAAATTAGGGAAGGGCATACCTTCCAGCAATCTCCATAAAATTGAAGAATGGCTTCTCTTTCATGAGGAAATTTACTTATAAGTTCTTCAATAAAATCTTTATATTCTCGATGTACACGAACAGAGAGTTCACCAGGAAGGTGAAAGTGAACAGTGGTTGGGTCAGGTATGACCTGCATCTTACGCCCAACAGCTTCTAATGCCTTTGTAATCAAGTTAATATTTCCCTGTCGATAATTTTTCAAAAAAATATTAAGTGGTCAGCATGCTGAAAAGCTCTCAATAAATAAAATAGATTGGTCCAAACTTTATACAAGACGACGTGGCACACAAATATAGAGATCCTAGTCCATTTCGGACTAAAAGTTGAAACCATACTAAACAATTAGTGGTGAGAAGGCAAGAAAGAACTTCGAGGAATGTTAATTTCAACATGTCTAATACACAACTTTTTTTTGTTATATTTGTGGTTCATTCTCATTTGTCATTTCTGGCATTCTACCACTTAGAATTGATTGTAGCTGCTGGACTTATTTTCAAACCTTTTGCCGGCAAAGGAATTATTTTCGATTCACCAACTGTAGCTAAAAAAGATTAGTTTCCAGAAATGAGCACGAAATTGAGTGTTCTTACAAAGATGCAGCCTATTCCGTGAAATGTGGAATTCCGGACACTCCAGGAAACAGACGATCAATAAAGTAAATGAAGGTTACTCGCGAGGCAGATGACTGGATTTCCTATATCGGCCGTCTTATTACTTATGCATTACAGTTACTCTCATATGACTGTCTTACAACATTGAAAAGATATACACAACTCAGTACAAAAGAGGGGAAAAAACAGAACAAACATCAAATATAAAATTGTGAAATGACGAGACAAAATGAAACCTTTTTCTTTTTGGTACTACTTTCGACTACCAGCAAAGCTCTCACCTTGTCGCTAAAACCAAACATAACGGACGATCCGACGTCGAATGTAAAGCCGTCCCTCTCATAGTAACCGGAGCTCCCTCCGGGAATAAGGTACTTCTCCAGCACCAGGACCTTCGCGCCCTTCGCCGCCAACTGCGTCCCGGCTACGAGCCCTCCCATCCCGGAACCAATCACGATGGCATCGTATTTCACCTCGGCTCCTCCTCTCCCCCGCTCGCTCCTCCCCTTCTCCACTTGCAAGGTCTCGGCGCCCAGGACGGCGGTGGGGCTCATCCCGGACCTCCGAAGAGCCAACCCGACCTTTCCCTTCCTCCGAGGCCACCTGTTCGATAGCGAAACCGGAGCCGCCGTGCTCCGCCTCCTGCTGGGAGATGCTGGGGAGGATACGAGGGGAGTCGGGAGGAGCTCGAATCCTAACCGGAGCATGGTGCCACGAGGAGAAGTGGTCGAACTGATAGGGTTTACACAGATCGATTGGAAGGAGAAAGGATCGAATCGGCCGAAGGATTCGAGCGGGAGACGAGGCAGGGAGTGGGAAGTGCTTTTGGAGTGGTGGAGGTGGCAACGGGGAGCGGAAATTGGGACACACGAGATAAAGTTACATGTTAGTTGTTGTATTGGTCGGCTTTGTGCGCGCGCTGGTGTTTCTGTGCTTGGTTAGCAATAAAAAAAATATAAATAGGAAAAAAGAGAGAAAAAACAAAGATAAATAGAATATTAATTTCAGATGATAAAAAAATAATGATAGTGAGGTACAAAAATACATTTGTGTAGTTCAATATAAAGGTCAGAAAATTGAAATAATTAAAAACAGAGTTCATTGAAATGGTAAAAACTGAAAATGTAAAATTATTAAAATATATTACAAGGGGGCAATAATGCATCAAATTAAATATAATGTGAAAAATAATACATGCCAAAAATTAGATGATACTATTAACAAATATTCAATAAGGTAACTTTGCGAATTATACCTAGGACAACGGATATAAATAGTAAAGACTCATTAAAAATATAATAAATTTAAAAATATGAATTCAAAATTAATGGAGTATAAAATAGAAAAATCAAAATACTAAATAGTAAAGACGGATATAAATAGTAAAGACTCATTAACAAATATTCAATAAGGTAACTTTGGGAATTATACCTAGGACAACGGATATAAATAGTAAAGACTCATTAAAAATATAATAAATTTAAAAATATGAATTCAAAATTAATGGAGTATAAAATAGAAAAATCAAAATACTAAAGTATACACCTAACAGATCAATCAGATACACATAAATAAAATAAATTAGATGCTCATTATTAAACTAATTATTTTCCGGCCATAAAGTATATTATGAAAAAAAAATCACCTTTAGCACATACTTCACACCTTACTCGAACAATTCAAATTCATTCAAATTAAGATACTAAAAAGTAATATTCTCTAAAATGATTTAATGACAATGCTCTCTGCTTAATTGGGTAGCATCCTAGTGCTTAGATCTAGAGCCATTTGATTGAAAGTGGACGATAGATCGACAAATTAATCATGGTTCAACAATGATTTAATATTGGTTCAATTGGAAAAAGGTTGATCTACCTCTTTCTCTCTTTCTCCTCTTCACAATTGACATGTGCCCTAGCCCACAGTCATCAGACCACATCGCCACGTCCACAACCTTCTCTCTTATTCGTACTCGTCGACGTCCATGGCCTCATCCTCATTCCCAAAGTCGTCGGCACCACAACACACTCTTCCTTGCTCTCGAACTCGCCGGTGCCAACGATCTCCTCCTTCTCTCGAAGTCGCCCACGGTGTCACGACTCCAAATTAAACCTTAATTTAATTTAGAATTTGCGACCCATTACAGATCATCACATAAAATCGAGAAAGATTACGAAAACGTGATGTAATTTTTCTAACATAAGAACAAAAATATCATTAAACAAATCACGCACTATGTGATGATCATTTCAGAGCAAACTAACTTTCTTAAATTTTACATTTCTCAAAATGACTTTATATTCTTACAAGTTACAAAATAACACATATATATTATACATAACAAAGTCTCTTGACATCCTAACAAAAAGACACGAGAGTAGTAACTCCCATTGTTACCTTTACATCAAAAGAGACTATACTGATTTGAAAAATATTAGAAACAACATTATGAGCAAAAATAGCTCAATAAGTTGATAACTCATAAATTATGTGTTAACATCTAATTAATTTGGAGAGATACGAAAGACATGAAATAATTATAATATCAATAAGTGTTTTCATATATTTGAAAATAATATATAAAATTTTCTAATCAAAATCATCACACTCTAATTGCAATCAATATCATTCACATCATATCAAATAGATATATGCAAATGCACTCTCATACGAATGTACGGATCACCAACTGACCAGTTTATATTGTCGAAAGATAGCTTCCAGATGTGGCCCATACTAATTCTAGAGGTGGCTCATAGCTACTGAGTTACATTATAATTATACAATTTCATTTAACACCATATAGTCTTGATCATAGTATTAATAAGAACACATATTATTGACATAGAATTAGAAGAATAATAAGGAAAAGAAAAGGGAATGATATTGTCATAAAAGATAAGTTGATTTCTCCTACTTTATGTATTCATATTTTTAAATTCGGTGTGACATTGATTATTATATGTATTAATTACATATTTTGACAAGTTTATATAAAAAAATTATGTTTTAAATGTTGATCAGTTGATGGTTCACTGGAAAAACATATGAGAAATGTTATGCATCGAGTTTATAAGATGCAATCATATTCTTTTTGAATGAGTACAAGATATGATTCATCTTTTGATATTTTATATGAAATTATTATATGATGAATCATGCATATGCATTTGTCTGTAGGGGCTAAGTGCTACATCGCTGATCATGATGGGAATCATCTCTAGACGGCAATTCATCGCTTTGTTCCCTAATAATGGGATGAGAGAGGCTGAAGCTAAGTGTCATGCGGAGCTAAGTGCGTGAAAAATCACGATGGAAACCACCTCTAAAATCCGTAAGGGCCATCTCTAGAGTCTACCTATCACTATATGATAATTTTCGAAAGTGATGAAGTATAATGGAACTAAGTGCTACATCACTAATCATTATTGGAGCCACCTCTAGAGTCTACCTACTGACCATTGGCCAGTTGGTGATCCGTGTATTCATATGAGAGTGTTGTACTTGCATACATCTATTTGATATGATTTGAATGATATTGATTGCAATTGGAGTGTGATGATTTTGATTAGGGAATTATACATATAATTTTCAAATATATGATAACACTAATTGTGATATTATAATTATTTCATATTTTTGCATGTCTCTTCGAATTAATTAGATGGTAACACATAACTTATGAGTTATCAACTTACTGAATTATTTTTGCTCATAACATTGTTTCTAATATTTTCATATTCAAATAGCTCTTTCGGAATCGTGCGAGGTGATAGTCTTAAAAGGATTCTATAACATCATTGGTGGTGTGATGAGAAGATTTATGTCTCTCATATCTTTCTATTAAGATGTCGAAAGAGCTAGTCATGTTTATTATTTATGTCAAAATAAGTTGTATCGAAAATAAAGTCATTGTGTGAAATGTACGACCTAAGGAGTATCGATTTGCTCTAAAATGATTACATATTGTGTAATTTATTTAATAACATACTTTTACTCTTATGTTATAAAAAAATTATATCACGTTTCTGCATTCATTCATAAATTTGTTTAATCATCCGTAATGAGTCATGAACTCTAGTTTAAATCATGGTTTAAATTAGGGTTGTGACAATTATGATATCATATGTAACATTCCCGACTAGCATATAATATAATCCGCTCTGGGCTTCGGCCTGCATGGTTTTCTCAAAATACATCATACCTGGATAAGGTCATATTCCCATATATACCCAGCATATCTCTCGTGACTTATACATGTGGGACTGATTCAATGCATGTCTCATGCATTCTTCTCCCTTTAGGGAACTCAACGTCCTCGTTGAGTAATCACACCCCACCATACACAGAGGCTCAAATACATGGGCTCCATCTCCTCGCTCCCAAACTCGTCGGGCCTACAATCTGCTCCCAAACTCGTCAACTTGGAGCAGAGGAGTTTAGCAGCAGCGTAGGTGATGCATGCATTATTATACATGTTTACATACATCATTTTAGATTATTTTTCATAGTTTTTACCATTGCATGCATCTACTTTTTTCAATTATTTCTCTAAAATTTGTTAGAGTCCAAAGCTACCAACTTTCATTATATTTTAATCTCAGGAGTGTCAAGTTGGAGGTGCAGAGTGATTGTCACAAAAGAGCGTGGAAATCGGAGCAGAAAAATGGCATAGTCACTATCTTGAAGAATAACCCGAGCCGGGTCATCAATACACCCGGGCCGGGCCGGTCATTAGACCAAACCCGAGTCGAACTTTGCGCGACAGAAGAACTCGGGCCGGGTACATTATAACTTGGGTCGGATTTGCTTATTAGACATATATTATTAGACGGCTCGGATTTTTGCCTTGTTGAACACGAAGTTAACATCTCAAAATAACGTGCAACCCTAGGGGAACGTTCTCCCCTATAAATACTACAGTTTGGAGGCTTTGTACGCATCCCTTGACTCGTGAATTCTCGTGCCCTAGCCACCCAACTTCCGAAAGAAATTTCTACAGTGCTGAATTTTAAAGCAACTTGGAGTCGTTCCGACGAACCCCTGCGACGACCACATGGCCGAGGCTCGTGACAGAGGCATCACCGACTTCAGGAAGCATACTTTAGTAATATTTATGATGAAATTCTTGTTTATCGTTATTGATTTGATGTCAAAACAATTCTGTATGGAGCAGTTTTATTGTTAGGGGAAAACTAAGTTGAACCCTGTTTATCTCTCAATTTATTTGGATAATTAGACTTCTGTTAAATTATAATTCGTGCATGGTTAATGTTAGAATATTGGATAATCTTCATGTCATGTTATTCTGCAAGTTTTTGCATGATTAACCGTTAAATTTTCTTCCGAAATTCAATTTGATTCACGAATTCTGCAATCATAAAACTCGAGCCGGGTACCATCAAACCCGGGCCGCGTTTTGTCTCCGATTGAATCGCTGTTATTCTTCTCGGCGGAGCCTGGACCGAGTTGTTTGTGCCCGGGCCGAGTTGTTCAGAACCCGGGTTACTTCTTCTCTACTCGGGCCATGTTGACTGCGCAGTATAGAAGTGAGGGTTTTCTGTCTGAATCCGAGTCGCGTTCGGTTAAACCCGGGCTGGGTCAGTGCATTTTTTCTTGTGGGAACCGAGCTTTATTTTTACAGACCGGGACGAGTTCTGCATAACTCGGGCCGGGTATTAATTTGGGGTTTCTAATCGCTATACTTCGGATTTGATTGTTATTACTTGTGGATTTGGAAGGATTTTTACTCTATGCATTCTGATCATGGCTATGCGCAATTTGATTGAGTTTTCAACTGGTTGGACGTAATCTTGATTAGAATAGTTAGGTTCTCGAGATTTTGAGTCCTTTATATTTAACGATCTTTTTTCGTGCATTGATGAATCTCAATTAAAATTTGATTATTATGTTTTGAGTTTTCAGAAATCATAGTTTTATTTTAATAAGAGATAATTAGTTCTCAAGTTTTTAGGCACTATATTTATGTGTATAAGTTGCATTTTAAAGCAATTCGGTTCAAAGTGAGATTATAGTTGATTGAAGTTTCAATGGCTTTAATGACACTTTTATTGGATTAGTTTGATTCTCAAGTTTTTGAGATCAATATTTATAAGCAACTCATTTCCATTAGAAGTCTAATTGGTTATTTATTGATTATTTGAGAGATAACAGGGGGATACGAAGTTAGATCCTAACTCATCATTATTATTGATTTTTCCTCTGCTAAGCATCATTTTCATTTGTTTTCTCACTTCCTTTTTCTTAATTGAATAATTGAAAGTTGATTCCTCGATTGATTTTTCACAATAACTTTTAGAGAAAAAGATTATTAATCTTCAGTCCTCGTGGGTTCGACACTCTTTATTACTTGAAATGGTTTAGTATACTTGCTAGTATATTTGCGCTTAATTTGCACGCATCAAGTTTTTGGCGTCGTTGTCAGGGATTGAAAATTTTTACTCTTTTTTACTTTATTAGTTATTTTTAGTTTTACTACTTTTTCTGTTTCTCCTTGTGATCGTGTAGGGGATTGAAAATTTCGAACAGGTCACGTCCTAGATTCTTTTAACGAGCTTCCCTCTGAAGAAAAATGATATGATACCAGGAGCTCGAAAGGACCATTGCTTTTTGATCCAGAAATTGAAAAATCATTGCGACAGTCTAGAAAGATTCAAAAGAGCGAAGAAATGCCATATCAACGTCAAAATCAAGAGCTCAATGTGAATCTTAATTCGAACTTCAACCTGAATCAACCACCACCATACAGAATGATGCGAGACTATGCTGGGTCAAATTCACGATGAGCCAAATAGCATTATACTGCCTGATGTAGCTGCTAACCATTTCTAGATCCAACATGGTACACTTCAAATGGTACAAAATGATCAATTTAGCGGTAACAAAGATGAGGACCCCTTTGCTCATGTTTGAAAAATTTTACGATTGTGTCACCTTTAAATTTCACAATTTTACTGATGATGCCGTGAGGCTATGTTTATTTCCTTTTTCTCTCAGGGGTCGAGCGTCTACTTGGTTGACTATATTACCTCCTGGAACTGTTACCACTTGGGAAGATATGAAACACAAATTTTACAATAAATAATGTCCTCCACAAAAAGCAGCCAGACTGATTGCTGACGTAAAATCTTTCTATCAACAGGATGCAAAAACAATGTATGAGGCTTGGGAGCGATTCAAGGAGCTTATAAGCCAAATTTCACATAATAACATGCTACTTTATGAATAGATCCAATACTTTTATAACGGTGCTACTCTACAGGTTATGGATAAGATTGATACTTCTGCAAGTAGCTCGATATCGGACAAGTCACCCGAAGACATTTACACGATCATCGAAAATCTGGCTATCAATAATTGGCAAAATGACAAAGATCAAGCACTATGACAAGACAATTCTTCTTGGGTACACAATAGGTGGATGGCTCCCCCTGGATTCCAACCACGCCACGAAGAAAGACCTCGACCTGAACCTAAAGCAAACTTAGAAGATATTCTTGCAAAATTTATTTCTGTTTATGATTCTAAGTTTAATAACATTGAAGCATCCATCAAGAATTTGAAAAATCAAGTAGGACAATTGGTTAACATAATTGTAGGTCGTGTCCACTCCCTAGTGACACAGAGAAGTACCCTCGAGAAGACGCAAAGGCAATCACTTTGAGAAGCGGCAAGGAAATGCAAGAACCCTAACAACCTCAATCTGAACCAATGGTTGAAGAGAAAATTGAAGAATCACTGAAAAAGCAACATGAAGTAGTTCCAACACTACCACCACCGAAAGCAGACAAGAAAACTGAGAAATTTATCACTCCTGCAAAACTAGGAAATCTGCCATATCCCCAGAGATATCGACATGAGCAACTTGATAAGAATTTTCTCGTTTCCTTGATATTTTTAAGCAGATTCATATTAATATTTCTCTTCCTGAAGCTCTTAAACAGATGCCTACCTATGCAAAGTTCACGAAGGAAATCCTAACCAACAAGAGGAAGATCGAAGAGACTAGTCTGATTAAGCTTTCTCCACAATGTTGTTCGGCGTGTAAGCAAGACATTCCATCAAAAGCAAGATATCCAGGGAGTTTTACTATACCATGTGTTATAGGAAATTTTTATTGCTCTAAGGCTTTATGTGATTTAGGTGTTAGTATCAATTTAATGCCTTATTCTATTGTTCTAAAGCTTGGTTATGGGGAACCCCATGAAACTTCAATTATCTTACAGTTTGCTGATCAATCTGTGAAAAAATCGAGAGGCATGTTGGAAGACATACTTGTTAAAGTTGATAAATTTATTTTTCTTGCAGATTTTCTCATTCTAAATATGGATTTTGAGCCTGACACTCCAATCATACTAGGCCAACCTTTTCTAGCGACAGGCAATGCATTGATTGATGTCCAAAAGGGCCAATTGACTTTGAGAGTCAATAATGAGGAATTATGTTTTAAGATTTCAAATTCTTTGAAATATCCTATTTCTTCATGTTACTCTATTGACACTTTAGATGATGATACTTCAGATGAGCTTGATGTAGTTATTTCTGAAGTGGTGATGAATCCGTATTCTCATGATGAATATTTGATGGATAATTATGAAGTGATCAAAGAACCTGAGGCAGTGGAAAAACTCTCTCTAGAAACTTCCACAACAGAAGAATTGCAAAACTCTTCATCGCGCCCTGAACTTAAAGCATTACCTTCTCATTTAAAGTATGCATATTTGGACACTGATTCTTTTCCTGTTATTATTTCTGCAGATCTTACCGAAGATATGGAAGCCCAACTACTAACTTTCCTGAGAAAGCACAAGAAAGCCATTGCGTGGTCAATTTCTGACATCAAAGGAATTTCGCCCTCTATCTGCATGCACAAGATCCTTATGAAGAGAACTATAAGTCAACTGCCCAACGCCAACGCCGGTCTTAACCCCCAACTCAAAGAGGTAGTAAAGAAAGAGGCGATTAAGCTTCTAGATGCAGGTATTATTTATGCTATTTTTGATAGTCCTTGGATTAGTCATGTTCATGTTGTTCCTAAAAAAGGGGTATTACTGTTATTAAAAATGCAAGCAATGAATTAGTTCTTACTAGGACTGTTACTGGTTGGCGTGTATGCATAGATTATCGCAAACTAAATGAAGCTACACGAACATTTTCCATTGATGTTTATTGACCAAATGCTTGAGCGTATTGCATGACATAGTTTTTATTGTTTCTTAGATGGTTATTCAGGATATAACCAAATTGTCGTGGCACCTGAAGATTAGGAAAATACAACATTCACATGTCCTTATGGAACAGTCGCTTATCGAAGGATGCCTTTTGGCTTGTACAATGCTCCAGCCACATTTCAACGATGCATGATGGCGATCTTTTCAGACATGAATGAGAAGATCCTTGAAATCTTTATGGATGATTTTACTCTATTTAGAAGTTCTTTTGAAAATTGTTTGACTAATCTTTCTGCTGTATTATAGTGATGCGAGGAGACGAACATAGTTCTTAATTGGGAAAAGTGTCACTTCATGGTAAAGGAGGGCATAGTTTTGGGTGACAAAATCTTTGAAAAAGATATTGAAGTTGATCAAGCTAAAATCAATGTCATTGCAAGGTTTCCTCCGCCCACATCTGTGAAGGTAGTGCGAAGTTTCCTTGATCATGTCGGTTTCTATAGGAAATTCATCAAAGATTTCTCAAAAATTGCCAAGCCACTCACTAACCTCCTCTCTGAAAGGTAGTGCGAAGTTTCCTTGATCATGTCGGTTTCTATAGGAAATTCATCAAAGATTTCTCAAAAATTGCCAAGCCACTCACTAACCTCCTCTCTGAAAATGTTAAATTCTTATTTGATTCTGATTGTCTATTTTCTTTTGAAACTTTGAAGGAGAAACTAATATCTGCACCAATGGTAGCGACACTGAATTGGAGCTTGCCTTTTTAACTAATGTGTGATGCTAGTGATGGCTCTGTAGGTGCAGTTCTCGGGCAAAGGAGGGACAAGGTGTTCAGAGTCATTTACTATGCCAGTCGCACTCTCACATCCACTCAGATGAACTATGCGACTACCGAGAAAGAATTTGACTATTATATATGCATTTGATAGATTTCGATCATATTTGATTTGCTCTAAGGTTATTGTGTTCACAGATCATGCGGCAATTCGACATTTGATAGCCAAGAAGGAAGCAAAATCACGACTATTGAGATGGATACTTTTGCTTTAGGAGTTTGATGTCGAAGTTAAGGACAAGAAGGGAATAGAGAATGTTGTTGTAGACCACCTCTCCTGACTTGAGTCAACACCCACTGACGGAAACGCTATCTTAGAAGAATTTCCTGATGAACAAATTTTCTCAATCTCCCTTTTGGAGGAGGCAAAGGCAGGTGATGAACTTTCATGGTTTGCTGATTATGCTAATTTTCTTGCAGAAAAATAGATTCCCTTTGGATGGACCATGCAGAAAAAGAGAAAGTTCTTCGCTGACATCTCCCGTTATCTTTGGGAAGATCCATACTTGTTTAAGATTTGTGCAGATCAGATTATTCACAAGTGCATACCTGAAAGTGAAGTTCAAAGCGTTCTGCAACATTGTCATGACGGAGAGGCCGAGGACACTTTGGTCCTAATCGTACCGTAGCCAAGGTTCTAGAAAGTGGGTTGTATTGGGCAATCCTATTCAAAGATGCACAGGTATTTTGTAAGTCTTGCGATCGTTTCCAGAGGACAGGTAATATCTCTAAACACGACGAAATGTCTCTAAACAATATTCTTTATTATGATATATTTGATGTTTGGGGCATTGATTTTATGGGGCCTTTCCCTAAGTCAATGAACAATGAGTACATTCTAGTTGCTGTGGACTATGTGTCTAAGTGGGTTAAAGCAATTGTCACTCCTACTAATGATGCTAAAGTAGTTGTTAATTTTTCAAGGAAGAATATTTTTACTCGATTTGGTACACCTAGAGCTATCATCAGTGACAATGACACACACTTTTGCAATCGTTTATTTACAGGATTAGTGGCTAAGTTTGGAGTCACCCACAAGTTGAGTCACCCACAGGATTAGCAGACTTAGATTGTTTCCGAATAAACTCAAGTTTAGATGGACGGGGCCATATATAGTAGTTAGTTCTTCTCCTTTTGGAGTTGTAGAGATTTGATCACTAGATGGAAAACACACATTCATAGTCAATGTACACAAGCTCAAGCACTATTTGAGTGGTGTCAAACCTGCACAAGTTAACTATATGATTCTGCACGAGCCCTAAGCTAAGGCAAGCAAAGTCAAGCTAACGACTATAACTTAGAACTTCTCTGCCTAAATCCTTATCTTTTAGAACTTCTCCGCCATCCATCGTACAAATTTTATGGAACTCTACAAGCATAAGGAACAAAGTGCTACCCATTTAAATCGGTAGAACACTCATTATACCCTTGCTAAAATCCTCGGTTTTTGTTGGACTGATGGAGGGATCGATGTAATATCCTAAGATAAATATTTCTTTAATTAATTAAGTGTAATTGTGACTTTTAAATTATCATAAGATAAATAAATTACTAATGAGCTCCAACAAGTAATTCAGTGAAATATATATTATACCATCAATTTAAATTTAATATTATGGAATTATTTGAAATTGTGATCGAGAACCTCACTATAATAGTTAAGCTAATCATCTTGTAATTATGTTAGTAGCTAAGTGGCTTGTATCCATAGTAGTACCCACTTCGTTATCTTCACATCATATATATCATTAATCAGCACAATTAATCACATAAAATAATTAGTTATGCTTGGAATTACATCACATGTATTTGCACCGACTTAATTCAAAAGGAAATGAAAAACACTCGTAAGCATGATAAGTAAATAAAGAAGGAGTCATTTACTTCTCTTGTGTTCGGCCAGAACTAGAAGGAAAAAGAAAAAAAACCGACCTTGTGTGGTTATTGTTGGCCGACATGAAGAGAGGGGAGAAGGAAAGGAAGGTTGCATTATTTCCTTTTTGCTACTGATTTGAAGAGAAATGGGAAATGAAGGAAATACACGATTGTCCTTCTATGCTGGCCGAATCAAAAGGCAGGAGGAAAAAGAAAAGACAAGAAATGAAGGTATGCTTTAATAATTTGTATTAATTGCATATTGATTATATGATTCAAGAAATTTCAAATTAGGAACATCAATTCAGAGTATCCAATGAAATCTAATAGCTTAAAGAATCTCTGCCTGCTATTTTTTGTCCAACCAAAAAATCTACTAGTAATTAAATATAAAGAAAATATTAGGAAGTTATAAAATTTATATTTCTGATCTCATGTAAATCTAATTTCCAAAAGATTTGGAATCATCTCAAAATCATATGTATATAGTAAGTTATCTATGAATTAGTGAGTAGTTGTCATGCTGTTCTTGAAGATGACATATTTAGTTTGTAAATTATGCTCTTATCCATATCAATCATATAAAAGCTTTAAAATTTTATGTGAGTTTGTTGCTTTCCTACTTTACCTGATCCAATTGGAATTACTAAAAAATAAATTATATATAAAAATATATCAAATTTACAGTGGTTACCTCTTTATCTCATAGATTTCAAAGCAGAATCTAAATATATTCCACCACGAGACTTTCTAAGGCTTATATATAATGTAGTATAATAACGAAATTAGGTATGTCTACTTCATTCCATGTCTACTTTCTCTAAGCTTTTGAATCAAATTTATCAGATGTCTGTAGAGAAAGTTATGTACTCACTTTTAAGTGTTATCATTTTGTCCACCGAAATGGTTACCTGATATTGTATATTGTGCATTAAATCAAATATGTTATATAATTATTTGATAATTTAAGGTTAGAAGGATCATTTACAATTGAAATAACTTGAAAATGCTACATATAGTGAAAGTAATAAATTCTTAACCGAGCCCTACTCAATTTGTCAAAATGAAATTTAAAGTAGAACATGCTATTAATTGTTAAATTTATTGTGCTAAGTAAATGTAAATTCAAGGAATTTTATGAGTTGCACTCTATGAAGTCTACTTTTAGAAAAAAAAGTAATATAACGTGAGATTATTACTATTTTATATAAATACTAAAAGTAAGGTCACTTAGTTTGTCAGAACACAAAAATAATATGAAATTGAGGTTGATGGTTGATTTTTCTAAAAACCACCATAATAAAATAAAATATGAAACTTTTATAGATTAAGATTTCTGTAATTTAGAGATACAATTGTAATAATTTAATTTTATTATTTATATTAAGCGATAAGAATTTCATTTCACAAGATATACAATCTGCCAGGGTACAAGATGAACTCTTACGATTGACCAATTAATTAAGTTATGAGGTTAAAGGTATGAGGGGAATATAACATTAATCATTATTGTGTCTTTGTAGGACATGTCGACATGCATACCATATTATTGATAATAATGTTATAGGATTGGAAGAGTAAGGGAAAGGAAAATGGAAAAGTCTTTTGATATTACTCATGTCAAGTAAATTGGTTTCTCCTACTCTATATATTTATCTCTTTTGAATTTAGTGTGATGTTGTTATATGTATTAAATGCGTATTTTGACAAGTTTATATGAAAATTATGTTTTCAATGATTGATCAATTGATGGTGCAATTAAAAATCATATATGACATGTTATGAATTGATATTATACAATGTAATTTCGTTCGTAAATGAGTATTCAATATGATTCATCTTCGAATATCTTATAAGATATGACCCATATTTTAATATTTGATATGTGATTGTTACATGATGAATCACATTTGCTTGCATCTCAATGTATAATGATTGAATTTTAGTACTACATCGCTGATCACAATGGGAGACATCTTTATAATCTAATGCATCATTTTATTTCACAGAAATGAAATGAGATAGACTGAAACTAAGTGTCATGCGGAGTAAGCGCTACATCATAAAAAATTATAGTGGGAATCATTTTTAAAATTTGTAGAGACCAACCCACCTATCGCTATATGATATGTTTCCTGAAAGAGATGTAATAGAATGAAGCTATGTATTACATCGTTCATCATGATGGGAGCTACCTTTAGAATTCATCTATCGCTATATGATATTTCCCCGAAAGGGATGAAGTAGAAGAGATCTAAGTGCTACATCACAGATCATAAGAGCCACCTCTAGAACCAACCTACCAGTCATTGGCTAGTTGGTGATCCGTGCATTCATATGAGAGTGTCACATATGTATACATATATTTGATGTGATTTAAATGATATTGATTGCAAATTAAGCATGATGCTTATGATTAAAACATTGTATATGTAATTATCAAATGTATGAAAATACTGATGTTAATATTATGATTATTGCATACTTTTTTATGTCTATCCGAATTGATTAGCTGGTTACACATAGGCTATGAGTTGTCAATTTATTGAGTTATTTTAGCTCATTCATTTGTTTCTAATATTTTTCACATTAGTATAGCTTTTTGAGGACCGTGCGAGGTGATAATCTTATAAGGGTTCAAACACTCTCGGTGGTAAGATATTGAGAAGAATTGTATCCCTCATATTCTTTTGTTTGAATATCGAGAAAATTAATTATGTTTATTTGTATATAAAATCTTATACCTTGTAAAGAAGAATGAATATTTTAAAATATAAAACTTAAGGTGTATTAGTATGCTCTGAAATGACAATCATAAAGTTGTGTAGTTTGTTCAATGATATTTTTATTCTTATGTTATAAAAAATTTCCTCATTTCTGCAACTTTTTTCAATTTTATTTGATAATTCACAATGAGTTATGAACTTTGATTTAAATAAAAGTTTAAATTGGAGTCGTGATAATTGAGCCCCGCCATGGAGGTAGGTCAATTGGGGAAAGTAAAAAGGGATTAGGGTCATCTGCGTTACGTCATTCAAATGATTTCGTATGGTTGGTAGGGGAACACTTATTAATATCTTCTCTTTTGTTTCAACTTTACATTATATCTACTAGCGTGACAGTCTATGCAATGCATGAATGATGTGAAATTAGATGAATCATATGTTTATAAAATAAGTATAATATTAGTTTCAAATATTTTAATATTATTTAAAGAATATAATAATTATAAAAAGAGAAATAATTTATTAGTCTATCTAATTCCCTTTTGTGTCCAATTTATTTTGCTCTCCTTTTAAAAAATAATATTCTCATTTAACTTTCACATATTAATTTATTAGTATATTTTTATAACTATATGAATTTCATGATACATATAATCATATATTATATTTGTTTCGATCAATATTCTAATTATATGAAAATATATTGAATTTTAAATACATGATTAATACTTTATAATAAATTTATGCAAATATTGAATTATCCTTATTTTTTTCAAATCCTTATATATATATATATATAGAGAAAGGAATATACAACACAAAAATGAGCTGTAATCTATAGTAGGATCCAGGTCGTTTATCGCACTAAAATCGAATGGCTGGATCTCTCTTATTTTCCTATGTCCTATTCGCAGAGAAACGTTCTCATCTTCCTCCCTGATCAATTTTTCATTGACAAATCATTGATCGAGTTCTTCTTTCCTCGAAGCAACTCCCTCCATCTCCTAGTGAGGAGTGAGTTCTTCCCTTTCCTCAAAATCTCTTTTTTTATCTTTCACTCTCCTTTTCTCCTTTTCTCCTCTCTCTCTCTCTCTCTCTCTCTCTCTCTCTCTCTCTCTCTCTCTCTCTCTCTCTCTCTCTCTCTCTCGCTTCTTTCGGGCTCTATTTTGTTTTCCTTGTCCGGTTCTCCACCCACCCCTCGTCCTGCATGCCTTTTCTTTCATCTCTTATTTCGTTTTGCCCCCTCTTGCTCTCCCTCAATCTTCATATCTTTCTCTCTTTTTGTTTTTTTTTTTGTGTTTCTTGTTTCCTTTCTTTCCCTCGTCGCCCTTCATGCGATGGCAATTGCACTTACTAAAAATGTGAATTTTTTAATTTTATTTCTGGAAAACACTTGTGAGGATCCATATATCTCATTTCATTTGTTGCATTCTATGATAATACCTTAATTTCACCCTCTCCTCTCACTTCCCTAAAGGAGAAGAAAAGTCACTTCGGTAACTATAGAACTGAATCAAAGAATGCCTTCTTCCTAGCACAAGCAGATAACTAATATAGAAAGAACGCAAAAGTTCATAATTTCTCAGCATATGGATTAAGTTCTAAATGTGAAAAAAATAGAGGACACGGAGATGCAAAGCCCTCCTCTCCTTTTGAACTCTCTTTTTTCTCTCATGATAGCCACGCTTGGGCTTTAGAAAATCATCTAACGTCCATTTTAATCCTACGGTAGAAAAAACATGATCGTAAATTATAGCTCAATTTAGGAGCTGGTACGCTCACATCCCCATATATATATATATATATATATATATATATATATATATATATATATATATCTTTTTGTGTTTTATGTCACAAATAGTTAGGGGTGTTCAACGGGTCGGGTCGACCCGCGAACTCGGTGACCTACTAATTTGGGTCGGGTCGGATCGGTGGTCGACCCGACCAAATTTGACCCGAACCAAGTTTAAATCAAGGGTCGGGTCGGGTCAACTCCGATTGACCCGATATTTTATTTTATTTTTTTCTTTTTTATTTAAACTTAAGCTTATATTTAATTTAAAAATTTTAAAAAATTGAAATAAAATATTATAAGTGCAGAAATAACTTTAAATTATTTAAAACTTTATTTTATGATTCAAATAAATATTAAATAATATTTTTATATTAAATAAACATAAAAAAATAAGAAAAAAATGATCCGGAACTGAATCGGGTCGGGTTGAGTCATATTTGCATCCCCAAAACTACTTTATCCGACCCGACCCGTGAACACCCCTATAAATAGTTCTACATTATACACAAATTATATCTTACAAAATGGTTCACGTTGGTTGAATTTTCAAGTCAAGCATGCAATTATATTTTTCGTAATAAAAAAATATGCAACTTGACATGTATAAAAAAGAATAGTCCAATAAAGTAGAGATAGACTCCAACCATTATTTTTATGCTGTATGATGAGACCACAATCACCAGTTCAGAAACACCATTTAAATTCTTAATTTCTTCATCACTATGATAAAATTTTTAACTCTTATTTAAAGTTAAAAATAAAAGTTATCACATAACCACATCTACAACACTTATTTTTAATAAATAATTTGATCAATAAAATATAGTATTAGTAACATAAAACATTAACAATCAATTTTTAAAATAAAATTTTGTTATGATTTAATATAATATAATTATTATTAAATCAATCATATCTATTTTCACACTATGAGAGAACTTGACACGTGATAATTTTGTGAATCACACATTTTAGAAATACATGCCTTTTACTTTCATGTTACAAGAGTTTGCATAAAACATGTGTTATATGCACAAATAATTTTAGATAGAGGTTTAATGTCATTTTTTATTTATAATCATAGAATAATTGAAAGACTTATAAGAAGATGACATAAATTCAACATTAAAAATAATATAATAAATATTTTTTTCACACTTGTACTTGATAATAAATAAAATAGTCTAAGAAATGCTAGAAGTAAATATGATATTGCTTAAAGATAAAAAATCTATTATTTATAATAAACAGGAAAAAAAATAATAATGACAATATTCTAAAATAAATCATATGAAATATAATTCTCACATTATTTAGAAAGAATTATTTTATAGAACAAAAAATATGATTATAAAAAGATGTGTGCATACATAATATTTTAAAATAAAATAAAATTGTATTTATTTACTTCTTGATATATACAAATTAAATGTGATAAATAAAAATAAGCAATAATGCCAATATTCTAAAACAAAATTAAAATGGATCTGGATGTCGCATAAATTAAAAGGAATTATTTAATTGGACAAAAAAACATGATCGCGATCAAGATGAAAAATTAAATCTTTTGTATTTATTTGACATTATTGATAAATACAAATTTAATACAAAATTTTATTTCCAATTTATAACTACATGGAATTAAAATACTAAAATCCCCGGGGATTACCGGAGTGACGGACGGAGGCGGTCTAGCCCGAGGCTGTGGAGGTCAATTGGGGAAAGTGAAGGGGTATTATCGTCATTCGCGTTACGCCGTTCAAACGATTCCGTACGGTTGGTAGAGGAACGGATATAATTGTCTTCCCTTCCGCTCCAACTTCGCGTTCTATTTTATTTTCCCTAATTTTGTCTTGGTGTCATTTCGAAGATTTAAAACATTCTTCCGGTTTCTTCTCGGTGCGCTCCACTTCTCTCTCTCTCTCTCCCCCTTCACTCCCAAAGGGAAAATGCTAAAAAAGCATGTCTAAATAATTGGAGATTAAGGAGCCAATGATTTGGTAATATTTTTGCTTGAATTAGATTACTCCCCATGTCGATGTCTGCCATTCTTTTTTATTTCTTGTTTTTTTCACCCATTTTGTTTTGGTTTCCTGTGTGAAATCGGCTTAGGATTACTGTTTCCGGTTTGTTGGATTTTAGTACGTGTAAAGAGCCCTCGATTGCGTCGTTTTGACCTCATTTGATGCACTGCGTTCGATTCAAAAAAGTTCGGGGCAGATTTGGTGGAGTTGTGGCAGAAGTTGAACCGCTGGGGGGGAGTTGTAGGCATCTGCGTTCGCGCACTCGCCGCTCGTGTTGTCGGTGCTGGCTGGAGGGTGATATATATATTTTTTTCAGGAGATTAAAGATGGTTAGATTCTTCCTTAGTGTAATTTCAACTGCATCACGATCAATAGGAATGTTCAATATCCGTTGTTAGATTTATAGTCGGGTCTCTCCTTCTAGTTTGCTTATTTCTCATTCATATGGCACCGGAATTTGTCTATTTCTTCTGTTTTCTTTTTTTTTTTTGGGGGGGGGGGGGATGGGGAGAATTTTGATGCCATAACTATCTATTATTTAGGTTTAGAGAGATATTATCATTCTCTAGTTTTTCTAGGAGTTAAATCACGGGCTTAATCTGTCAAAATGCTAAGATATGTCTTGCACGTTGCAACAATTTGGTAATGCCAGAAGCTGGTTACCTTAAGATTACAGAAACATCACCTCTTGTTTTGGTAATAAGGAAACAGCAATTTCTGGAATTCCTTGTTTGGCATGCTAAGCATAGTGCCTGAGTTGAAGTCGCATAATTGTGAAATGCAGCTTTCTACTCTTAAGCATTCCTGGGAGGTCTGCCCTTCAATCTATTAGAATCTGTTGATACATTATGACTTGTTTGTAGGATGGTGTTAAAGTTTGTGCTGGTGAATGTTTTCGGGTTAACCAAGAATGAAGGAAATAACACATTGGTTTATGCTTTAAAGGGTTTTCTTGATGTCTCATAAATTATATTGCAACGCTACATAACTTTGTGTTGATTTTTGTTATAAATATACAGTTTTGTTACATGGAATTAATATGGATAATCTTAGTGCTATTATATAATTCTTACAATTAATATCTTGGATGAAACTAAAATGGATGCCATTAGTCTATTTTATTCCTATAAACATTTTACTTTAATCGTTAATTTCACCTTATGGGCATTGTTGTACACATGGTGTGATATCTATACTGTACATGTCTTCCTTTTTTTTTATTTTTTTTTTGAAGAACTCCACATGTATTCTCTTAAGAGAATTTACCCTACTAAGGAACAACAATCTCCTTTTCATTTCCTCTTTCTATGAAACTTATACATATCCATGTCATTTTTTTCAACTCAATGAGCTAAACTTCTTTCATGAAATGGTACAGATAAAGTTGTTCTTTGCATTGATATATCAACAAGCCTTTTTAATGCTCTTGAAATGTGACAATTGAGTGTCAAAACTATAGTGTATAATTTTATAGTAAAAGATATGTTTTGAACCCTTGTGCTTAATATAAAGACGCTGGATAGTTTGCTTCGTATACTGATATATAAGTGCTTAATGGCAATATCTTTTTTTTATTGAAAAGATTTAATTATATCTGGTGTTAGATGGCTTAGAAGTCAACTAATTTTAGTGATCATAATAGCTGTACTGACATATTGCAGGTACCTAAGATCTATTAAGAATCCTTTTACAATTTTGATCACTTTTTTCCTTTCTGAAAAATTTCAGGCCGCAGACTGGTAATTTTATCTTTAGCAATAGTTGGTTCTTTTCTAAGCTCATGCTCAAGAGGGAAAATGAAAAAGGAGGAATTTCTTGCATCCTGTTCACTACATGATGTATCTTAACTTGGCAAAGAAACAGACCTCTAGCAAGTCATCTCTTGTTACTCAGTCTAGAGATATGGATGAAGCACCCTTCTCTACAGACTCCAAGTTTGTCAGCAAAAAGGAGAATGGTCATCAACAATCAAAAGTATCTCATGGACAGCTTCCTTTTGCACCTCCAAACTGCAACATTGATGAGCTTCTTGAGTGCCCAGTCTGCAACAATGCAATGTTTCCACCTATACATCAGGTGTGACATGATTGTGTTGCACCTTTGACCATTTCTTTCTGACTTTAATTGTGGCATTTGTGATATTTTGTTATGCTATTGCTCATTACTGAAATGATGAATTATTTTTGCTAAGTATTCTGTTTTCTAATCCCCCCAATTCCACTTTTTGCAGTGTCCAAGTGGGCATGCTCTTTGCTCTTCATGCAGAAAGAAAGTAAATAACAAATGCCCAATATGCAGAAAGGAAATGGGTGATATAAGATGTTTGGCATTGGAGAAACTGGCTTCTACTCTCCATTTACCCTGCGAATATCACCATCTTGGCTGCAACGAAATGTTACCCTATTACAGCAAGCTGCAACATGATATGCAATGCATTTACCGCCCCTATACATGCCCTCATCTGGGATCAGACTGTCCCTTCACTGGTGATATTCCTTCTCTCTTGTCTCATATAAAAGAGCGGCATAAAGTGGATGTGCAAAATGGATGCACTTTCAACCATCGCTATGTCAAACAAGATCCATGTTCAGTGGACAACGTCTCATGGAAGCTAACAGTAAGTATAATTACCTACAGGCTACAGGTGTGTCTTGAACCACTGTAGCTGGTAACTTTTGCTCATTGTAACTGTTATATTTTCTCCACTTCTCTTATTTCTGAATCCTTCAAAATGTATTAATAAAATTCTATTTTCTTCCTAGCTTTTCAACTGCTTCGGGCAATACTTTTGTCTTCATTTCGAGGCATTTTCTCTTGGATGTGAGCCAGTATACATGGCTTTCCTTCGATTCATCGGCGAGGAATCTGAAGCTAGGAAGTTCAGTTATTGCCTTGAGGTCGGAAGTAACGGGCGAAAATTGATATGGCAGGGTGTGCCTCGAAGCATCCGGACTCAACACAAGATGGTAAGGGACAGCCATGATGGCCTCATAATTCACCGGGGCCTCGCCCTCTACTTCTCGGGTGGTGACCACAAGGAGTTGAAGCTGAGGATTACAGGCAGGATATGGAGAGAGATTTAGCGAAGTGAAGATGCTGAAAGAACCTCATAATAGTTCAAGTGTTTCTTATTTTGTTTTCCTTTTCTGGCAACATTTGAAGTCCTACGTCTGGGCTCATAGGAAACTAGAGCAGGATGATTTTTGTAGATTTGCAGGTGATTTTTTGTTCTTGTAATCCAGATGCTGAGGAAGGGTTGATAGCTCCACGGGACATGGCACAAGCTCAGTGCAAGAGAAGTACTTGTATCCTCTCGCAGAGTTATGGACTTTTCCTCAGTCGCATTTTATCAACTCCTTGTAACTCGACCACTTGCTTCCTACTCTTGTAACAAAAATGTGCAGGAGATTCATCAATGACTGTGTCTACTATGTGATTAGAATATATGTTCCATATATTTTAAAATTTGCTTCTAGATCAATTTCAGTGCATTTATATTCCGAATTTGGTCCAAGGTCTTGCAGCTATGATGCGTACAAGTTTGACCTAAATATTGCATAAGATATTAAAGATCATGTCATGTTACTTGTCTGTGCTTTGTTTTTGTGTGTCCATGTGCTTGTTCTTTTGTTTCCTTCAAGGTTTGCGTCTTCTGATTGTCATCTGATACCCTCTTTTTCTTCTCCTTTTCTCGAATTTGGTAATTTAAGCCAAGTTTGATTTTATAAAATACAGTCAGATTTGTAATTAACTTATTTCAGAGAGTGACGGTATAAAAATTGAGAATCATTCAGACACAAGGAGTGGAATTTTCTTTGTTGGGATGCCCATGGAGTTTTTTCTACTTCTGAAAGGTAATTATCAGCTAAAAACGATTGAGGTTTATATTGTCACAAAGAAAATATATGATTATTTGTGATAATTTCGAATGATAGATAATCGAAATTGATTCTTCTTGTATTTTTTTTTTGTGCTTTGTTTTTAATTTACTTTTTTATACCCTAGAGGCTAGAAATCTAGAACTATGAGGGGGATACAACATGAAACCTGGACGCGTCCGCTACGTATTTTAATATGAGTAGACAACATTGAATTGTCCATCTTTTATGAATATTTGTTGTCGGACATAATATAATTTATGGACTAAGAAGATGACGAATTCAATTAAATCCGACATAGAAAATTATTTATTTTGAATAAAAAAGAAAGTACGATGTCTTGTGGATTATAAACGGATGAATCAAGCCTTTCATTGTTAAAGTTTTAAATATGACATCTTCTTATTAATCGCAATATATATTGCAAATGGATTATATGCAATATATGACATCTTCTTAATCGCAATATAAACCAATGGATTATATGCAATATATGACATCTTATTGTTAATCGCAATATTCAAAATATAGTTTTAAATATGTGATTCATTATTAACATAATGCATTTGGCTGTGATATGTTTACACCACAAGTGACCTACTTTTGTATTTCTGTTCATAATTTTTTACGTCTAATTTTAAATTACGAATTTATTTTTTTATCTTTAAATTAATATGATTCTTTTATTTTAGTTCTTCCATCTATTTTATTACGTTTTTCATTATTTTTTATTTTTTTTATTTATGAAAAAACTAAATTATCTTTTCTTATAAAAAATATAAAAAAATAAATATGAAAAATAAAAAATCGCTGAAAAAATTAAAGTGGTAAAAAAATGTCATTTATCAAAAATAAAAAAAACCAAACGCACAAATACAGTTTTAAATTGCTACAGATGAAAAAAAAAATTGAACTTATTTGGACATCTTTTCGAACTGCGTGCTTATATCTATTTTTATCTCAGCTTCCTCGTCACTCAGTCAAATGAAGAGAGTAATGTCTATATACATACGGCATTATCATTCGAGTAGACATTAGAAATCTTTAGCTTCTTCCTCAGTTCCTCCCCCCGAAGCGCCAGAAGCTTGCTTTCGGATCGCTGTTTGGAGAGAACAAGACCAAAATTGTGATCCAAGTTCTTTCTCTGTGGTGGATTGGAGACGAATATCGCTGTTCTGTCTCTGGTAATCGCATCCCTTGTTTCGTTCAATTTTTCTTTTCTTTTTTTTTTTCTTCTGATCTATCCGTTTTGATGCCTTCGCCGTCGTTGTTATCTTTACTTGTTTCGTTCCCTTTTTTTTTTGTGCTGCCAATTGTTAGATGCCTCGGTTTCTTATATGAATTCCTCCTCCTCGGAGTTTGGCGACGAGTCGGTTTCTTTCGGATCCTGCAGAGTATGTTTGAGTATAATGGAGTAAGGAACATGTCATATTGTGGTGAGGGGACAACTTCTAGTTGTTCCATCTGTATTTAGTTTAAGATTCGGATACAGATGATGCGGTAGCTTCGTTCGAAGTGTTCGGTATCTCTTATATCTGAGGATTTTAGCCCTTAACACTGCATTTAGTATACTGTCGGCCATGTCGGCCAATTGTTACGCTTTATTCTCTGATAGAGTTCATGGTAACTGTACGAAAGTCCAGCAGTTGTCTACCAAAAACAGAAAAGAAATACTTACTGAACTTGAATCTGGCTGTAAACGTTGATTTGGTAATTGAATAAAAGGAACGTTAGGTCACTGGTGTCGTGCGTTCTTGTGCAGTCCCAAAAGTTGGCTCCTTTTTCCCTGCTTGGAACAGACTTTCGGATTTATAATGATTTTTGCGTGTCCAATTTTAAAAATTGGGGTAGGGGTACGGCAATATATTGAATTTATAATATATACAAAACTCCGTCTATATTTTATAGTCGGTCCCAAGCCCGGATAAAGGAGGAGGATTGTGTTAGGCCTCGACAGTCAGCATAAAATCCTGTCGAATCTTATGAACATGGATGAACGAATTTAAGCAAGATCTATTGGTGAATAATATACCGAAATGTTTGGTTACTAATAGAGCGGAATGACGTCGTATGATCCATGTAGCCTACCCCACCTAGTGGGATAAGGCTTTGTTGTTGTTGTTGTAATATATACAAAAAGTAGATTTTCATAAGATAAAAATATTAGATTAGCTAATTATGAATTTTTAGCATATGAAAAAATGTATATACGATATTTACAATAAGATAATAAATCCTAAGAGCAACAACAACAACAATAAAGCCTTATCCCACTAGGTGGGGTCGGCTACATAGATCATACGACGCCATATTTGTTGATCCATGTTCATAAGATTTGACAAGATTTTATGCTGGCTGTCGGGGCCTAACACAACCCTCCTCCTTTATCCGGGCTTGGGACCGGCTATAAAATATAGGCGGAGTTATAATAAATCCTAAGAGCATTAAAAGAATAATTCTATTAAGAATAAAAGTTCATTCTTAAAAATTAAGCTAGCAAACAATATTTTACTTTGTTAAAATAACTTAAGTGTGACACAATTGACAACTTTTTTTAAATGCATTATTTCTTGTAGTATCTATGTGATGTCATGATGATATTTATTTTTGTTTGCTTTATTATATATGTTCACCATGTTCTTTAGTGTCAATATTTCCACCATCCTTGATTATTTATTATCTTTTTTTGAATTTTAGACGAATTTTTTTTGGCATGGTCTATTATTTTAAAATTATTTTTTTATTGGGTATGTATGAGTACGAGTACCCATGAGCACCCATGGCGGTACGGTATGGGTAGGTTGAGGAAATTGGAATATCCGTGCATCATAGCTCTGAAGGTCTAGCTTCTCGGTAGATGGATACTGAAAGCTTTTAACTTGTTAGTTTGGTTGAAAATCAGGTCCGGTCGCCTTTTGTCTAGTTGGTACTATTTACATGAAAACTTTAGTCTCGACTCGAGGAAAGGCTTTTCTAAAATGGGCTCTTGATCTTGTGACCACATTCTATTATTTGTTATCTCCTACTGCTTACAGAAAGAGTAAAGGCTAGTATTTTGTGGTCCAAGTTATTTGGCCTTTGCTTTTGTCAAATAATGGTGGAATTCAAATTTCTATGCAAGGTTGTGTATATCTAGATGAGCTCTTTCATTTGCAGTGAATAAGAAGCTTCCTGGAAGAATTCATACTTCAGTCTCTAACTTTTTTTTTCTGCATAAATTCATAATGACTCTTGCAGGCAGAACAATCTAACATGAACGGCCTTGATGGACGTGCATCACTCATGATTGTTTCTGATCTTGATCAGACTATGGTAAGGTTCTTGCAGTTTGTCTATCGTGCAAGATTTACTTTAACATTTCTGTTTTGTTATTTAAATTCACATCCATCTTTTCCAGGTTGACCATGATGATCCAGAAAATCATTCTTTGCTGAGATTCAGTGCATTATGGGAATCATCATACCGGTATAATTCTCTGCTAGTTTACTCAACTGGGAGATCTCCTACATTGTATGAAAAACTCAGGAAAAACAAACCTTTATTGACCCCTGATATCACAATAACATCAGTTGGCACAGAGATTATGTATGGTGAGTCAATGGTGCGGGATGATAGTTGGGAGAAATATTTGGATCAGAATTGGAATAGGAATATTGTTATTGAGGAAACTGCACAGTTTCCTCAACTTTCATTGCAGGTATATTATTGGACTATGATGCATGGTTATGTAACATACTTTGAAAAAAAAATCATGTAATTCAGTTGCGGGGTAGATAATCAATGTGATGTGGATGCAGTCAGAAACAGAGCAACGCCCACATAAGCTGAGCTTTAACCTACACAAGGATCATGCCAAAGAGGTGATGAAGGCTCTACATGAGCGTCTGGTAAAACGTGGGGTAATAATTCTTGAGAGATGTATTCCAATTCATGTGAAGAATTTAAGGAATCTTACAGATTGATTGACTTAGTTTCCCTATTCTCTTTTCTTATTTGTCATCAGTTAAATGTGAAATTTGTTTATAGCTGGGGTATAGCATTTGATATACTACCACATGGTGCTGGCAAAGGACAAGCTTTGTCATATTTGATTAAGAAATTCAGGTCACATGGAAATCTGCCAAACAATATTCTTGTTTGTGGAGACTCTGGCAATGATGCAGAACTATTCAGCATACCTGATGTATATGGTGTGATGGTCTGTTTCATTTCCATCTTCCCTCTTGCAACAACAATTTCTTCCTATAAAACTTTGACGCAATTTTATAGATTTCTCTTTCTGGTTTCTTTCAGGTTAGAAATGCACAGGAGGAATTGCTTCAATGGCATACAAAGCACAACATAAACAACACTAAAACCATTCATGCGAAGGAAAGGTGTGCTTCAGCAATTGTTGAGGCCATAGGACATTTTGGACTCGGGCCTAAAATCTCTCCCAGGGATGTTGAGGATCTGTCTAGTTTCAAGGCTGATCCTTTCAACCCCGGGCATGAAGTGGTTATCTTTTACTTGTTTTATGAGCGATGGCGTCGAGCTGAAGTCGAAAAGTCTGAGTTAATCATTCAGAATATGAAAAGTATCAGTGTAAGTCTATGGAACCCAAAATTTGTGTCATAATAAGACTGCATGAATATTAATATATAAAAACTATGTTTGATGCTCTTGACAACAGATCATATGTTACAATATTCCATTGGAATGAGTTCCTCTCAAGATTATGATGCTATAACTAAAGTGTCTTCGTTGTCTTCTTGTCAGAGGGATATAATCATAGCCTGTGCTTGAGTACTTGATTAATTTATTTCCTGTTAGCTCTTCATATCTTGTTGTTGTGTATATAGTCTTAGTTCTTTATTCCTTTTTATGAACCCTTTAATTGTTTACTATTGCAGCATCCAAATGGAGTCATCGTCCATCCCTCTGGAGTTGAGTGTTCTCTTTGGCAGTGCATAGATTTATTTTCACCATGTTATGGTGATAAGCAAGGAAAGACGTTTCGAGTATGGTTAGATAGAGTTTCATCTTCTCAAATTGGTTCAAATGCATGGCTACTCAAATTTGATAAATGGGAGATTTCAGGTAACCATTTCAGCTATTTTCTGTATCTGAAAGAGATTTCTTGTTCAATCACGGTTCCATTAAGCCTTGGTTAAATATCCTATGTTTCAAACTATTATGCTCTGGTGAAAAGATTCATATTTTCTAAGATATCATGGTTTCTTAACCATGCATATATTTAAAGTCTCCAAATTTTTTCCATTCCACTCTTCTACATTGCAGATGAAGGGCGACATGGTTGCTTAACAACAATCTTGTTGCATTCGAAGGTACATATCACTGTGTCTCTTCTTTAATTCGTCTTTATCTAATATTTCTCGAGCCTTCTAACAAGCATATCTTGCAGCCTGAAACTCAAGAAGGATTACTTTTGGTGCATGCTCACCAGACATGGCTGGAGGGATATGGTCAGAAAGATCAGAAAACCTGGATTGTTTAACACTTCCAGAAAGTTCCATTTAAATGATCCAGAATTTCATTAGTAGAGAATCAAAGGCATTCTCATCATAAGGTTTTCACATGAAACCTTTGGGAACATGCCCCCAAAAAAAAAAAGGAACAAAAAGAGCCCAAAGTTCTGAATGTAAGAATAAAGTAGTGAAGTGACACACAATTTGAATTGTAAACAGATATTTCGAGTTTAGCATGGAAATAGACAGTCCATTTTTTCTGGAATATACTGTGTTCACCTTCAATTTATCCATATTTTTTTGGAATGTACTGCGTTCACCTTCAATTTATTTTTACTTTTGAATTGAGTAGTACCGGGAGTGATCCCTATTGTCGAAAATTGATTAGAAAACTTTGAATAATAAATATGCAAGTGCTTTTTCTTTACACTAATAGTTTAATGTGTATTTTCATCTCTTCATTGGATGTTGTACTCAAATTGTTCTGAAGATATGGACCATTAGAAGTTCAAGTTTTCATAAATTTCTTCTGATCCTATCTTGTTTGTTTGAACTTCCACCGCATGATATCCGCCTCCAAAAAAATGAGATTAAAATATTCTTCAGCTTATTGAAATCTTGCAAGTCTTTAAATCTTTATTGATAATCTTGCAATACTTTTGAAATAGAACAGGAATATGAAATATAACTTTCCTTTATTGAAATGTTAAAGATTCTTTAAACTAGAGTTCATAATTTTTTATAGTTGGGTTATTTCCTTTGACACTCTCTTAATTACAACTTTTTACGTATCTAATTTTAGACTATAAACTTACAAATTTTAATCCATGAACTTATTTAAATTTGTCACTTAGATCATTCAGCTAACTTCAATCTAAATTTTATTAATTTTTTCTAATAACTATGAAATGAAATTTTTGCCCCTTACTTTTTAATATGAAAATGTGAACAAAATGAAGATATTGACTTAAGCATAGTATTACATAAAAATATTATTGTTATATTTTTTAAAATATTTATATTGTAATATGAAAAGAGTAAAAATGCTATTCCACAATTAAATTTAATGAAATTTAGTTTAAACGTAAAGTGGGGGTAGCCGAAATGAGGATGTTGAGATGGATGTGTGGTCATACAAGATTAGATAAGATTAGGAATGACCATATACGTGAACGAGTCGGAGTGGCTCCTATTAGTGAGAAAATGATAGAGAATCGTTTGAGATGGTTTGGTCATGTTCAGAGAAGACCATTAGATGCGCTAGTAAGAAGAGTAGATCAAATAATCTGGAGTCCGATTAAAAGAGGGAGAGTGAGGCCAAGGCGGACACTTGGCGAACTAATAGAGCAAGATCTATTGGTGAATAATATACCGAAAGGTTTGGTTACTAATAGAGCGGAATGGCGTCGTATGATCCATGTAGCCGACCCCACCTAGTGGGATAAGGCTTTGTTGTTGTTGTTGTTGTTTAGTTTAAATTTAACAGAAGGATCTAAATGTCAAATTTGAATAAGTTTGGAGACTAAAATTTATAAATTTATGACTATATGCGAAAAAAATTTATCGTTGAGGGGGTGTTGAAAGAATTAATTCTAAATTTTAATAAAGGAAAGAGAGGAGAAATACGAGGAAATAGAAAGGGACGGAAGGTAAAGAGAGGTAGAATGTTTAGGGAAAAAATTAATAAATAAGTGAGCTTTATTTAGAGAGGTAAGATCATTTAGAGGGTAAATAGGTAATTTAACATAAACAACTCCTTCCCCTCTCTCCCCTCTGTTTTGTGGTTAAAAGATATGGAGGAGAATGTTCTTCCATTTTCTCTCAAAAGAGCTATCCAAATAAGGGAAACAGCTTTTTTCTTTCCCTTCCCTTCCTTCAATTCAAATAGGGCTTAACAAAAGTTCAAGTGAAATGAGATTGTGATGTAGTGTCACACTTCTTGAGTCATATATCAAGTGATCTCGAGTTCAATGTCACCGGAGTTATGTGCTCCTTACTTTCAAGTTTATAATTTATTTCTTTGTACTATGCCTTATGCCTCCTTTTGGTAATGGAAAAAAGGAACTCATTTTTTTTTTACTTTTTTAAGGAAAGGATAAAGTGCATTAAGTGTTAAGCAAAGATATGTCCTTATATAAAATTTGAAGTAAGTCATAAGGAGGGCCATCTTTCCAAAAAATATTGCAATCTCAGTACCGTGCAAAATCGGTCAAAGAATGGACAATAGAATTTGCAGTTCTGTTTACATGCTTACAACAAAAAGTTATCAAAGAAAGGAATAATTCTCCATATATTGTCGAGGATTGCCCAGATTTGCCAATATGCGTGATTTTGTCGATTCACAAGTGAGACAGGAACAGTTGAATCCAACTCAGAACATTGTGCAACCCCAGAACTTTACATCTACGAAGTTCTTCTACAAACTCTTGACTTCTGCCTCCAACATCGAGGAGCACTTGAAGAAAAGAGCTCCTGCATAAACAAAAGTAGCATTAACATACCTAATTAAAAAGCCTACACCCCACATCGTTTGAACTCACATAGAAGCCATATGAGTTCAACTTAAACAAATGACGGCGCGAAGGCTCCCATCAAATCATCGGGCAATCCGACAGGGGAGTTCCCTCAGGTAAATAACTCTTAAAGTTCATATGCTAAGTTAATTCTTTTAATTGTAACTCCTTAAGAAGGAGTTCACGAGGGAATGCTCGAATGAAAATGTTTCTTTCTTGAATATAACATGAATGTACTCATAACACCAACTGCATGAGCAATGTATTGTGTGCTCATGATAATATACATGACATCTCCTCCTACTAATGCATATGGAACTTTACATGTATTGTTTTTTAAAATTTTTTTAGGACATGTTTGGTTCAAAATTCATTAAGGGAAGGGAAGATAAAAGGGGGAAGGAAAATGAAGAGAATGAAGAAGAATAGTTAACATTGTTTGGATGACATAAATAATGGGAAGGGAAGAGAATGAAGATTTAATAATAAATTTATTTAAATTATTTTATCACTCATATGTGTATTTTTACGTTAAATTTATAAGACTAAATATGAAAATTTATTTTAATTATACATTTTCTCTTTTTCCACCCCGATTTAAAGAAAAAAATTGAGATATTGAAGGAGAAAATCTCCTTTTTTTCTCCAACTTAAATTCAACCAAATAAGATGAATATATTCTCCAACTTTCCCTTCACTCTCTTCACATTCCTTTCATTATCAACCAAAGCACTTTCACATGTATTGTTTCTTAGAATGTAATTTGTATAAACTTTAGAGCAATCTTCCAGGAATTGAAGAATATATATATATATATATATATATATATATATATATATATATAAATTAATGTCTCTTGTGAATTTTTTTATTGCTTGTTAGACGACATGAGCAAAGAAAAAGGGAGGTGAGGGTCATGGAAGTAAAAAAATAAAAATAAAAATTGATTATCGATGGTTACGATAATGGCACATGCACACATCTATGAATTGATATTATTCAGGTCATTCTATCTTTCTTCGCCACCAATCATCTCCCGCCTGAGCTTACCAAAACAAGTCTCATTTTCATACCCAAACGATCACATCCCAGACATGTTTCTGATTATCGACCTATTGCACTCTGTAACGTTCTTTATTGGATCATTTCTAAAATCATCTCCACCAGACTTAGACCCATCCTCGCCTCACTTGTAGACAGGGAGCAATTGGCTTTTATCCTCAATCGCTCTATTCAGGACAATATCCTTATTGCCTAGGAAATTGCACACTCCATCACTAAGGGTTGTAAAAAAATATATCACTATCAAAGCCGATATTAATAAGGCCTTCGACATGGTTTCTTGGGAAGCTATCACCAAAGTCCTCACCATTATGAACTTCTCTGCTCAATTTGTCAACTGGGTGTCCACTTGTGTTCAATCTCCTACCTTCTCATGTTACATTAATGGTGTCAATTCCCCTGGCTTTAGGAGTCACCGGAGGATTCGGCAAGGGGACCCCCTTTCCCCTTTCCTTTTTACCCTCGTTTCCTAGACTTTTTCATCCCTTACGAAATAAGCTGCTGCGATTAATCAGATCATCCCCTTTTTTATGCTCCTTTTTCCTTAGCCATCTCCTTTTTGTGGACGACCTCCTAATCACCATATCTGCTACTAAATCTAACTGCATTAACTTGAAGAAAATCCTTCAAATTTATGGACGCTTAACTAATCAATGGATCAACCCCAACAAATCAAAAATCTTCTTTCCACTTGCTTTCTCTGCGCGGAGGAAGCAAATCATCTTAAACATCCTCAACTTCAAACTTGGTCTCTTCCCCTTCTCTTACCTTGGAGTTCCTATTTCGTACAAATTCATTCCCGCCAGAATCATTGAATGCGTCTCTTCTAAGATCTCCGGATGGAAAAGTAAACTGTTGAATCAGGTTGGCAAGTCCACGCTTATTAATTCTGTTGTCAACTCTGTCCTAATTCATGCCCTCGTTCCACCTACCTTTCCAATAGTGTCCTTGAAACTATCGAGCACTTCTCTCACGGTTTTCTTTGGAATGGCAGTAAGGACAACAATGATTTGCATATGGTCAATTGGAATACTGTCCTGCTCCCGTGTTATGCTGGGGGTCTTGGCCTTCGTAATCTTAAGCTTGTCAAACCTTCCCAATTAATCAAGCGGATCATGAACCTGCTAAACAACCAAGATTCAATATGGTCGGACCTAATTAGAAACAAATATGGTACCATTCACCCTTGGGTCACTTCTTATCCCAACAATCATTCTTGGTGCTGAAAACTTCTTTGTGATTCCCTGCTTTCCACTCGCCTAGGCATGTGTTAGTAGTGGAACTAGTCCCTACATTCTCTCGAACCCCTGGATTTTTAATATCCCACTCACTCATAAACCAACGTTCATTAACATGGATGTCTCGCTCGATGATTTGACTGTTGACACGCTTATTCATAACAATTTGTGGAATGATCAACTACTACATAAGTTTTTTGGTCCTCATCTTGCTTCACTTATCACCACTATTTATACTCCTGCTCACGCTGATGATGACATATGGATATGGGAGGCTGACACTCATGGTGTTGCTCATGCTAAATCTGTTTATCATTATCTTGTTCAGCTAACCTTGCCGACTCCTGCTATTGGACAACCCGCCTGGTCTAAAATGTGAAATATTCCGACCTTGTCGAAAGTCCATACGTTTTTATGGAAACTTTTGCATACAAAACTGCCTACTTTAGACTATATTACTCGTTTTAATCAAACTTAAATCCCACTTGTGTTTTTTGCGATAACGCCCTTGAAACAGTCACACATTTATTTTTTTTCTTGCTCTTTCTCAGCTCATTTTTGGGATATTTTTCAAGCTAAATTATGAATTATGTTCGATTTTATTAACTCTTGGCCTGAGGGTGATTGGCTCAATGAAGCTTGTTCACTGGATACACACTCCAGAACTTGTATGCTTTTTTTGTTTTCCTTTGCTTTCTGGGGCATTTGGCAGTGTCGGAATGATGTGCATTTTCGTTCCATCCGGGCAATCTAACTTGTGGTCTGGGAGAAGGTTTTAGCGTAGTATAATGATTATGCTAGAATCTACATTCATGATGCAACTTTCCCCCAAAGTCCTATCTGGGTCCGGTGGGAGCCCCTCAAACTCCTGTGTTAAGGTTAACACGGATGGTTCCTTCACTGGAGCTGGCTTGGCGGGGGAGTAGGTTTTATTATTCGTACTCACTCTGGTCGTTGCCTTTTTGCAGGTGCTGTTAAGAGGCATGCTGATTCGGTTCTGGAGCTTGAGGCTTGGGGGTGCTCATTGCTGTCAAAGCGCTGCCTTCATTTGGAGCTGTCTTCTATTATTATCGAATCCGATTCTGCTAACCTTGTGCAGATTGTCAACGGACATTCTGCTATTCCTTGGTGCATGAAGATTATTGTAACTTATATTAAGACTATGCTGAACCGTTTTACTTCATGGCGTCTTACTCACTGTTTCCGGGAAGCTAACCTGGCAGCTAACTTTTGACAAATTTTGGTCGAAATTCTATTCACGACATTTTTTGGGAGTCTGATTTCCCACGGGTTCTTTTCGATATTTTGTATCAGGACCGTTTTGACCTCCTTATCAATAGATGATCTCTTTTTATTAAAAAAAAGAATTTATTTAACTACAAAATGAAGTTGGAAAGAATTAACGATATTTGGAGAATTTTTTCTATACATCTCAGCGTGCTCCTTTAATTACATGTTTCCACACCAACTTCCTTTAATTGCCTTTCTTATGTGATTTTTCGGTTTCCCTACGAGTATCCGGGGACCACCTTTGGGTATAACATTTTTGGAGATTTTTTTTTTACTTATAACATAGAATAGGGTTTTCTTCTATCTCTGATTTCTTTTTCCATTTAGGATTTTCAAAATTAATTTAGGGTTACACCGTTTCAACCAGCACCTCGGGTCGATTTTGATGATTTGTTCTAGTGCCATTTTGCTATGCAAAAATCATTTAACACTTCAAGTGCTAAAATAGTAAAGTGAAGTGAGATCATGTCCAAGATCAAATGAATTCATTTTAATTAGATGTGAGACTGAGTGTGACTGTTAACTTGCAAGAAAAGGAGTTGATAATTAACATGGCTTATGAAAGTTGTACCATTGACTTGACCAGGTAAACACCATTTGATCCAGTCCTTAAAACGCCATGAAAATTTGACTCAGTCTCCATTTATCTAATGGAAAATTATTTTCTCCTTTTAAGAACAAGAAAAATAAATAAATTTAGATCTTACAAAAAAAACAAAAATCTTCTGACTGAAGTTTTATTTTATAAAAAAATAGATATTACTTTGTTTTAGGGAAAAAATATAGTCTCCTTTTTTCGGTCACTCAGGCCTTGAAATAGAAACATAAATAATATTCCTTTTTTATATATAAAAAGATAGAAATATTTTTTTTCTCTAAAGGAAAAAGCTTCCAAAATTTATTTTGTTTTAATCAAGACTACTACTACTTTTTTTTTCTCTATTACTAGACTAGTGCACCGGAAGATATGTAACGAATACAGAGATATAAATTCGAGAATCAAATTTAAAATATACTAAATTCATTATGGCTTTGAGAAAAAAAATAGGGATGCAAGTTTTCCTGACCTTGGAAAAAAAACGTTCACTGATTGCCTCACATCTCTTTCATGAATTGTGCTTTCAAAATTTGTCCTGTGGTTGAAACTTTAAAGGTTTTTTTTTTCTTATATATATGCAGAGAACAAGACATCTCTGTTTTCTTTCCACAGATATGTGATCAGCATCCATGATCACAACTTTAACTTTACTCCCCATGAGCTCTAAATTTGTATGAAAGGAGCACAAATTATTTGACAATGATCAAGTTTTGATGTGGGACAGAGACATTGTAAGGCACTAGATGCCTGATTTTTTTTTTTTTCATATATATGGACAGAGAAATCTCCAGCTATCTCAGAGCAAGTTCATGTCTGCTTATCATGTGAGCAGCTTTGTTTTTTTGTTTTTTTTTTCTGTGAAGTGAGGAATAGGGAGGTTAAGAAGAAGGTATGAGAGCTCAATTTTTGTGTTTATGAGCTAAAGAATTGTTAAAAGAAACATATATATTTTCTTTTCTAACTCTGTTGAAAAAAAGGAAAATGTTAAATCCTCCTAAAAGTTTAGTCTAAAAATCCTTCTAATACTCACATTTTTTAAATCATCCCAAAAAGTTGCTAAATTTATGTTTATGTCATTATGATTCAATTAGAAGGTTAAATCCTCCTAAATTAGGAGGATATGGCAAATAAAAAAAATAGAGTAATTTTCAACCACAAAGTAAAAAACTCATTAACTCTATGTCATCAAGTTTGTCCTTATCTGTCACTTTGACACATTCCGTCTAATTTTTGTCAGCTTTTCGTTAAAATATGTTTTTTTGCTGGTTATGAAAATGACATTTTTTTTATCTTCAATAACGAAATTAAATTTAAATTTAGTCGTTTATTTAAGAAAAAATGATAAAGAAAAGGTAAGAGAGAGGTGATCTCAAATCAATGAAGAACACTTTGCTGATCACATTGGTCCGAGGAGTATGTATTAGTTCATCTTATGAGTTTAAATACGATTGCTAATTGTAAATTAATTAAAGTATATGAAATAAGTACTTTACATTCAGACGTACGATTCTGTTTGGTATTGTCAAAAATAACATTTTGAATAGCGTTTAATAATTGAAATAGCTATTTTATTTATTTGATAGCAGATATAATTAATTAGAGTTTAACGTTTTGAATGAAAATATTAAAAAATTACTTCTATTACTATTTAGAGGTTTATATTTTTTTAATTTTACCCTTATTCAAATGTATTATTTTTTTCAATTTATCTTATTATTTTATCACTATTCGACTATATTCCTTTTATATTCATATTTAATTAGTTACAAATTATTTATTTATTACCAATGGATATAGAAATTAATTTAATAATTAATATTTTCATATCATGTATGAACTATATAAAATGTATTGTAAATATATTTTATATATATTTTAATAAAAAATTTACTTGTGAAATTTTATTTTATTTTATTGAGATATTAATGATTTATTTTTAATAAAATTTATATAGCGATTTAATTGAATAATTTGTTGTATGTCCAATTATGTCATTTTATATTCATCTGTTAATTCTACTACTAAATTTATCAAATACTTATTTATTAACATCTTAAATGAAACATTAATCGTTAATCATCAATCGTTATCCGTTATTTAAATCAATATTCGCTATCAAATTATCATCCACTCATCAACTATATGTCATTAGTCGATGAGCAAAATTTTCATGAATTTCAAGTTAATCTAATTGTAGACTATTCTAACTTTCTCTCTTACACATATGAAAAGAACTCAGCCACCATATGATGATCAAAAGAACTCAGTCACCATATGATGATCGGGGTAGCTCAATTAATCTCATGTATTCTTTTGTGTGTGTAGTTGCTTTCTTTTTCATTTTTCTCATTACAAAATATTTGTTCATTCGTAATCGTCGGTAGATAATCACTTTGATAACTAGATGATGATTATCAAAATTATTTATTTTAAGCATTCAATCATTTTAATGATCGATATTTAAATACTCTTATATTTCTATCTAGAACAATCGGATTTGTCTGGTAAAATGTAATTGTTCATGGCAAGGGTGTAGTTTTAGAGCAATCCCCATTAAAATTGTAACGCTCCCAAATCGACTCACGTCACGTGGTGAAAATTAATCTGGAGACGATACGAACGCTATAACATTGACCATCTCGATGACTAAATCTCAGTCAAGAACCAAAATACGTTAGCGGAAAAGAAGAATAAAATAAGGAAGAATAACATATATTGTGGAAGTTCGTAAGTGGTTACATTATCTTTGAAATAATAGTCTAAAGTCTACATCATAAGTTCATAAATGCGGAAGAAAATAGAAAACTAATAGGTCCTGTAGTTCATGTATTTTCTAGTCGCCTGAGCATTGTCGTAGTACACCAACTCAACACCAGCACTGACTTGGGTCTGTGAAAATCAAACATAGAGGAGGTCCTCCCGTAAGCTTTACAGCTTAGTGGGAAACCAGTAAGAGTGTACAATGTATAACTTAAATAAAATAAATCAGAAATAAAATAATGTACTTATCTTGAACAGAATGTGGATCATGAGATCATCACACTTCATAATTATGAAAGATAAATAGACATCGATAATCAGTAGAAATCATATGATACTTGATAAACTTAGAATCAAGGACATTTAAGAATCATGACATTAGTATTGATAATAACTTGACTTGACATTCATGCTTGCTTTACTTATCCATACTTGAAACATGTCTGCTTTACTTATTTATACTTCTCAACATTAAAACATACTTGCTTTACTTATCCATGCTTCTTTATTCTTGAGTCATGATTAGAAATTAGGTGACTTTAAGTGCCCTTAGATTCGTGGGGTATGCTGACAAACGATACAACCTTATGCAGATCAATGGGTGATTAAATCATACTCAAATGAGCGCCTCTTATCTTGAGGCACTTGGCTTGAATTGATAATACATTGTTCATCTTCCATCTTAATTTATTAATCACTTTACAAGCGTGTTATTCTTCATTATTCATATAACAAGACAATAAGATTGGTAAAAAAGTAGATTAGTTAAAGGAATCACATCTTAATCAGGCATGTATCTCGATGAGGATATGGCATTAAAATCAGTTACAATGATTATTAATCATAAGGGAAAATAGATACTATTCAAATCCAATTCAAGGGAAATAGATGAATATAAAAAAGGACAGTTCCATAGCTTGGCACGGCCGTGACTGCCTACTAGCACGGCCGTGCTAGTTTGATGGCACGATTGTATACGGAGATCGGTATGATCACGCCGGGAAGAGGTGCCATGAAAAGAGGAATGAGCATGCTTGATAAGAGGCACGACCGTACTAGGCATGAGGGAGGTCGACCAATTTAGTGGATCGGTCGACTGATCTAAGGATTTATAAGGCCCGATTATGGTACGGGCGTGCTAGAGGAGTGGCATGAGCGTGCTTGATAGCGAGGGTGGTCGACCGGTTCAATGGTTTGGTTGACCGGGTTTGTACTTCGTGGCTCGGTCAACAATCAGTCACAGCACGGGCGTGCCATAAAGGTGGCACGACCGTGATGGAGGTGGCACGGACGTACCATAAAGGTAGCACGACCGTGACGGGGGTGGCACGGGCGTGCCATAAAGGTAGCACGACCGTGATGGAGGTGGCACGAGCGTGTCCGGAGGGTGGCACGACCATGACGGCGAGAGTTCTAGGCCGATTTCAAAATGAAATTCGATCAAAGATTAACAGAGTACCGCCACAAATTATTCACTACGTCCTAACAATTCATCAATACATATCAATAACATTAACAATTAAATTCTAACAAGAAAACAATCATGCAATCATATAACAAAAAAGAATGGGGTAAATTACACGAATGGTCCCCCAACTTTGAGTCGATTTTCAACTGGTCCTCCAACTTTAATTTGTAATCAGAACGTTCCTCATCTTTTATTTTCTTACACGATTTATCCTCTTGACCGGTGATAGTGGGTTTCTCGATTACCTTACATATGTGACCGACACGTGAGCCGTTTCTCTCTCATCCGTGTCATTTAAGTCATCCACATAATTTAATGCTCCAAACCAAGTAAATTACATGGATCGTGCCCCCAACTTTGAATATATTTTTAAACAGTCTACCAACTTTGATATTATTGCATGATTCATTCACTTGACCGATAAGAAACAGTCTCTCGATTATCTTGCGACGTGACATAATAAAATATGATAAAAACTTTTAACTAACTGACATCACACAATAAAAAATATTATAAAAATTTAAGGATATACACGAGCTGGCAGAGGGGGGTGTCGGCCCCCCTCTCCAAGCTCGCCCTTTGGCGAGTTGGCATAGGGGGCGCCGACCCTCCTTTCCAAGCTCGTCCACTGGTGAACTTCACACAAGGGGCGCTAACATCCCCTCGCGAGCTCGTCGGCGACCATAAATGATTCAAAGTTGAGAGACTATAAAAAATAAAAATGATAGAAACGTCGATGAACTCGCTAGGGGACATTAGCGTCCCTTGTGCGAAGTTCGCTAGTGGACGAGCTTGGAGAGGGGGATCGGCACCCACTATGTCAGCTCGCCAAAGGGTGAACTTGGAGAGGGGGGCTGACACCCCTCCTTTGCCGGCTCGTCCACGTCCTAAATTTTTTATAATATTTTTATTGTGTGATGTCAGCTAGTTAAAATTTTTTATTATATTTTATTATGCCATATCGTAAGATAATCGAAAGACTGTTTCTTACCGGTCAAGTGGATGAATCGTGCAATAATATCAAAGTTAGGAGATTATTTAAAAGTCGACTCAAAGTTGGGGGACGATCTGTGTAATTTACATGGTTTGGAGCGTTAAATGACGTGGATGATTTAAATGACATGCATGAGAGAGAAATGACGCACATATTGGCCATGTATGCAAGGCAGTGGAGAAATTCACTATCAACAGTCAAGAGGACAAATCGTGTAAGAAAATAAAAGATGAAGGACGTTTTGATTTGAGGACCAATTGAAAATTGACTCAAAGTTAAAGAATCATTCGTGTAATTTATCCAAAAGAATGGAACGAGTCTCTGCATTTGATCATCTTCATACTTTTAAATCGATAGCACTTAATCAAATCACAATAGGATATAGCTTAGATTTATCTACAAATTATGCAAGACGATTTCGATTCACCCACCTGATTCTTGATAGACTTCTTACTCTGAGTCATTCGGATCAACAGCGGCCGTGTACCTCGTGTCGCCCTTGGACTTGCGCCCTCTCTCCTACCTCATCCTTTACAAAACGTAAGATCTCCTGCAGAAATCTTCTTCTCAACATGTGAGGTGTGGGCAGTCGGCCGAATGGAATTCTTTTGCACGGTGGGGTAGAGGTTAGAGAGAGAAGGCTAACCACATAATCACATTTAATTTTTAATGATATATTTTTATTCCCTAATTAAATTTCTTTTCTTGCTTTTAGTTGTCCCCGATTAAATTCCTAAATGTTAGGGATAGTTACATCATGACATTTACTTCTTCTTGCTGCCGACAGTTATCTTTTTTTTTTTTTGTTTTTGAGTTCTTACAAAAACTCTGTTGACAGTTTCAAACTATAGTTTTTTTTTTTTCGAAATCTGAGACATGAATTATGAAGTTACAAGTTAGCCACTTATCTTGCTCCAGCTTGTCACTTAAACTGCTTCCGTTTTTGTTCCCTTTCAATTTTAGCTCTAAAAACTCGTTCATATCATTTTAGCATATGAGTGAATTTTTTAATTCTAAAAAAACAAGTAATCAGAGTAGAGCAACGCATAGCATTGCACTATTCCACCACTTTGAGAGAGAGAGAGAGAGAGAGAGAGAGAGATATTTAAAGAAAAATAAAAAAGAAGAGAAAGTGTTGTGGTTGACATGTTATCCTCATCCACGCATATAAACTGAGCAAATTGTGTCCCCCAGCCCTCTTGTCGGTGCATGACACAACATGGAAGACATTATTTTCTGCTGTCGTAACTTTTATCTTCTTAATGTGGGTGTCTAGGACCCATTAATAGTGAAGCACTTAATTATTTCCACATTAATTAATTAATTAAATTTACGACCTATCAATCATAATTGTCTTATGTTAACATTTGGCAAGCGATTTGGCTGAAAGTGCAGGAGTGTGAATGGATTTTTCTTTTGTGTGTGGGTGTAACTTCTGTCTTGCATCATTGTAATGTCATAACATCTAATGCAGCCCTTGAGAGCACTAAACTTGTGAGTTGTGAGGAAGGCTCAAATAATTGCTCATGTTATCTGGCATTACATACATGTATATGTATATGCTGCTGCAACAAGCAACTGCGAAATGCTGGTGGGGGTCTGTTGCAAACAAGCTTGGCATGACCTCTGCGTTCATGCAAAAAACACCTGTATCAACATTTCAATTGTTTTCAAAGTGTTAACAAAGCTCAAGTGGTAGTAGTTTCTATTCTTCTTTTCTTTTTTTTTAAGGATTTTTAAAAGGGAAGTGAATGTGAAATTTTGCTACCCCTTAACTTTTCTTCTTCCCCCTATTTATCTATCTATCCGTTCAAATGATGCAAATGCTCCATGCTGACCAAAGATTTTAATCTTCTATTATTAATAGTTGCTTTTCGAATTCCAAGCACATCGACATCTTCAAATCACTTGATTAGCATCAAAATACCAAGAGGAATCGGCTTCTTATTGGTTGCAACTTTTCTACATTGCCGCTCGACTCTCTCACTTGGTTTACAAGCGAAACCATTCATTCTTTAGCATTCCGTTAATTTGATAACAACTTACTTCAAGCGTTCTTTTTCTTCTTTCTATTGAATAATAATAATAATAATAATAATAATAATAATAATAATAATAATAATAATAATAATAATAATAATAATAATAATAACAATAACAACTTAGACTCATTACATATTAATTCAAGAAATTAATGGGAGCGTAACATCCCTTGCATGAAATACTATGTAATGTCTCAATATAGGTCGTTCATTTTAGATCTATAGTTCAAATTATTTTGACATACTCTCTCCCTCTTCTCTCATGCGCTCTCTTTCTTCTCTCTCGAGTGATGTCACCGTTGATCTCCTCCTACTCCTCTCAGATCACTGTTGACGATGCGTCCTCTTTGTCTTGTGCGACCTTCTCCTCTGAGCATCGCCGTTGTCTCCAACCTCTGCGAGCATCCGTCTGTCCTCCCCTCATGAGTGTCACCACCGACCCCTTCCTCCGATCGTCGCCCCCTGTCCTCCCTTGCAAGTGACGGTCCCTTCCTTTGATCGCGGCCCCTGTCCTCCCCTCTATAGAGTCTAGCCCCCATCCTTCGATCCCCGCCCCTCGTCCCTAGTGGTTGCAAGCGCCTGATGTCAAGTCCGACATCAAGAAAGAAGAGGCTCGCAGGCTGTCGCTTGAAGGTCGGTGGGGGGTGGCCGGTGGGGTGGGGTGGGGGAGTGTTGTTGTGGCCGATGGTCAAATTCATCAAGGGGAAGAGGCGAAGGGGAGTCCAATGTCCTTAATCTAGAGATCTTGCCGTCCATTGGATTCAACGGTTGAGATGCATTCAACACAATTAGGGGTGTTCGTAGGTCAGGTTTGACCCGACCCGTGAACAAACCTAACCCAATCCGGTCGTGTTTGGTCGGATCGGGTGTCGGGTTGGGTTTCAATTTTTTTTGAGATAGGACCTGACCCAGCCTAAGTCAGGTCGGGCCGACCACCTTTTTTCTTTTTAAATTTTTAATACAAAAGGCATTTACTATTTTAGTTTAAATGCAAAATAAAGTATTCTTAGGCATACAAAATATTGTTTAAATATCTACATATGATTCTCTATTTAAAATACATTATTATATATATTTTAATTTTAGATGGTATAAAATACTTAAATTAAATAAAAAACATTTAAAATTCAAAAAAATAAAAAAAATTGGGTTGGTGGGCCGGGTCGGGTCAAATCGGGTTGAATCCCGTTGGGTCGGGTTGGATACTTGGGTTGAACACCCCTAAACACAATATAAATTGCCTCTAAAAAAATTACTACTTGTTAAATTGTCAAAATTATATATTATCTTATTTAGTATGCATAAGTAATCTATCTGACAATTCATATTAGTTATTTATTAAAAAAATAAAAATTTATGAGCTATATATAGTTTTTACCAATATACCCCTAATAAAAAAATCATATTTACATATATAATTTTTTTTAACTTCGTAAATTTAAATCACAAATATATATTCTCACCCATAAAATTAAAATTTATAAAATAATTAATATATATTTAAAATATGATAACAATATATTCATAATAATTAACTAATAATATATTCATAATAATTTTATAATTTATTTAATTAGTTTTATAATTTATTAATGAGTTTTCTAATTTATTTAAATAAATCTATTAAAGAATAAATGTGAAAAGTGAAATTAAAAAGATTACAACTCATATGGTAATCTAGATTGTCTCTCTTTTCGTAGGCAATCTATATTATCATTTTTTAGACAATGTAAATTATTTAGACAATCCAAATTACTCATTACTTGTCATAAGTGTAACAACCAATGAATTCAGAAAGGAAAAACAAAACATGAAAAGATCAAAGAAAGAAAAGGAAATTCAAATTCAAATCAAAGAAAAAAGAAAACGAAGAACTCGAAATCGAGGGAGAAATCTCCTCCCCCGATTTCCTTCTCCGATTCGGATTCTCCCAATCCCTCCTTGAATTCGGCCGGCCTAGGGCTATAAGAAGGCATGAGGAAGAACCCTCGCACCCTCTTCGACCTCACCCAATTAGCTGCCGCCGCCTCCTCTTCCTCTTTCCCTGCTCCAGCGAACCGCGTGCACACAGGCGACCGAGGTGACCAATGGACTTCCAGGGCATAGCGATCTCTCCCTCGACGTGCTCGTGAGGCCGAATCGCACATCCCCATCGGCCAGGAGCGATCAGAGTCCAAGATGACGAAGCAAGAATCGTCGGCGAACGAAAATTGATCGGAAAAGGTACCTTAGATGTTTAATCCCCGTAGGCGATAAATTGTTAATCATATAGTGCGTGTGATGATTCTATATTAATCTAGAGATCATAAGCTTCACTTTTTTGTATTGTGATCGTCTCGATCCGACGGCCAGAGGATGACCAGAAAAGAGGAAGAAGATGGCTGCAGGTTCGCGCCCTGTTCTGGCCGCAACGGCATGGCCGTGCCAAGTGAGTTGCACGGGTGTGCCCGATCCTGAGAACGTGGCCGAGTCACGGCACGGGTGTGCTGGATGAGTGGCACTAGCGTGCCTTGTCAAGAAAATGATTGACCCAGGTTATTGGAACGGTCGACCGATGTGACTTAGCAGCTAGTCAGTTAGGGCATGGGCGTACCATAAGTAGGCACGACCGTGACAGTGTTGACACGGGCATGCCAGAAAGTGACACTGTTGTGACAAGAGGTCCCGGACTGATTTCGGTGCGCAAGCATTGATTCGGCCTGAGTCGAATACTGACTTGACCCGAGTCATGCGTAGGGACTCTCGACAGAAGACCCGACCCGGATTTCCTTTGCCTGTCCTTACAAAGACATAACTACCCTTTTCGTTTAGACCCGAATTTTCATAGTTGGGCCCCGCTTTCGATAGGTCCACTTGAGGTCATATCCAATATTGTAAAGACTCTAATGAGTCCTTCCCACCCTAAAGGATGGGTCGAGACTTGGTATAAAGAACAAAGCTAAGGGCATGATTTTATTGCATAAGAGAAAAGTGATTTGACTCTAACATTTCTCTGATCCATGATTCTAAAATACACAGATGGTAAATAAGCTAAGTAAAGAAAAGATGAAACCACAAGATTGCTATATACCGTCCAAAGTGAAGAATAAAGATCATGATTATAGTAAAGAGGAGGAGCATGTAGCTGAGCTGAGGAGACAATGAATCTATAGGTCCGTAACTATCACTACAGGTCTTCTCCCATATGTATTTCAAAAAAGAGTTATGTATTGACATCTCTCCTTCCCCAAAAAGAACATTATATGGATGGGATTGAGGATTGTGTGGATCCAAGATGGATCCACATATATGGACTATCATTTATTTACAAATCAATGGTGATATTAAATCTATTTTAAATTCACTCAAAAAAATATTTATCAAGGATCACCATTGATTTATTAATCAAGGGTGAGTCCATATATAGGTCCACATATTCCTTTTTCCTATATGGATTATATGTTATAGCGTCAGAGGGACATATAACTAAGTTGATGAGACAATGAACCTATAGATCTTTAATGACCACTATTCTTAGAGTACATGTCCTCTACCACCTGTATTTCGAAAAGGGCATGCATTGACATTACACCTTCCCCAAAGTGAACATCCATGACTTCACAGATATCATAGATGCACATCTAGCTTCCCAACCTAATAAAGTCGAGCTCGCATAGGACAACGAACTATAAGGACCGCATAATAATGTAAAAGATGTAGCACAACTCATGATAAAATAAAGTATGATAAAGTATGGCATAGTAAAGTGTATAGCATGTCATAATAAAGACAAAGTACTATCACAGTAAAGAACAATGCATGAGTATAGCAAAGAATAAAGTATAGTTATGATAAAGAATAATTCATTGCCTTTGTGCAACTAGAGTATTGATTATGATAAAAAAATGAGACCACTTATTCATAGTAGAGCATGTTATCTTATTGTTTATCCGCTATTAATTCCCGCATGATCTGATATCATTTTATAACATATGCTTCTATTGTACTGAGTGTTTTCGCTCACGGATATTCGATGCCACTGCATTTGAGATTTTGCAGGTGATAATCATGTCTAAAGAGAAGTGATGAAGGACGCAGAACTCAAGGATCGCAACACATGACTCATAAAGCTTGATAGTGTCTTTTCTTTTATTGGTATTAGTCGGATAATTAGTTTTTGTCTCAGATGGATAATTTAGTATTTTCTCTTGAAACTAAATATATGGTCACTTGTTTTAAATTATTGAATAGTGTGGTCATTTTCTTTTATCATATGGATTGCATTAGATGTTGGTGTTTCAATAAAGTTCGCATTTATTTTATTATTATATTTGTTGTCACGTATTGCATTTAGTGAATAGTCATGGTCAAGAGCATAGTACGCAATGTAATATCCTCGGGGTCAACCCGACTGCTTACGTGGCGAAAGGACGAATTTTGAGGGCGTTATAATAAGTGAATAAAGTTATGTGGTGGACTTATGTAATTTAATATAATATTATCTGATAATTTATAAAAAATATCTATAAAGAAATACCTCTTATTTCAATATAACGATGTAAATAATATGTTCAAATAAAATATCATAATTTTTTTTATTATGATTAGGAATTAAGTTGATAGTTATGATTATGATAGACTTTACTATATATCATAAGATGAAGTGAGAGATGATTAAAGATTTAGTCGGATATTCAAATATTATTATCCGTTTTGATTGTGTAAAATTTCTCGAGATGCATCTCCAGATTTTTCTTTCTAAAAAGTTATAAAATTGGCCTAATAACTTTGCCCGAGTAATCAATGGTTGGATAGAGTGAATACTAATCGTTTAAGTTTGAACATACAAAAAAATTTTCGTTACGAGATTCATTCATCATCGTCAAACGTACTATCTAAAGTGATATTAAATTAATCAGACTTAATAATAAGTCGAAGTTTTTAACTTATGATCAATGCACTTTTTAATATCGTATGAGTTAGATGATCGACGTCATTTTCTGAATACTAAATTGACAATCAAAACAAAACTTTGCCCGAGTAAAATATAATCAACGACATAGTCATAATTTCATAAACTTTTTTCATGAAATAACATTAGATAGTAATAATCTACGCACGAGAATTTTTTCCTTGTGTCCTTTGGAATTTGTCCCTTCCTTGTCCTTGTCCTTTCTCTCTCTTGTCTCTTTTCTTTTCCCTCATCCGCAATCTACCACTCTGGTCAAAAAAGAACGTACAGAAAATTAAATACATCGTCAAACTTAAAAAACACAACAATCATCAACATCAGATTAAATTAAATTACGAAAACTAAAGTTTAATAAAATATAAAAAAAAATAAAAATAATGCCTTGACAATTTCGTAAATCTCACCTTTTAATCAGTAATTAGTGCTTCGACTTCGTTGCTGGGCTCGTTAATTTTCTTTTATTAGACCAAAAAAAAAAGACTCGTTCCGTTTCCAAACAAAATTATATTTATTTGTTCAGGTAACCAGAAAATAATTTATATTTTGCTGTTGACGCGAAAATTAAAAGAAAGAAGAAAAAAAGGAGAGGCGACGGAGCAGCAACAGCAGCAGTCGATTTCACGCGCGTCTTCTCCTCCTCCACCATCTCTCTCTCTCTCTCCTCCTTTCACCTCTCTTTTTTAGGGTTTCTTTCTTGGTCGCCACCCAAGGTATGTGTCCTTCTCTCCTCCCCTCTCTCCCCCCAATCACCTGTTCTATGGATTGCCGCTAGGATCTGGTCGCTTCCTTCCATTCTTCGCCGTTTCCGGGCTCCCGATCGGTACCTGCTTCGATCGATTCCGATCAACACATGGCTTTTTGATTTCTTCTGGTTTCCTTTGCTGAGCCCCCTTGTCTGTTTGCCAAGGAGCTCTTGTTCGTCGTTCCTTGTTGTTAGACTTCGTTGTCGTATCGCGGATTTGTTGTTTGCCCCAATTGTGTCCGTTGTTTTTCTTGATCAAGTTATGGTTTTTTGTTTGTGTCTCTATCGGTTTTTTCCCCAAATTTGCTGTGTTTTCTTTATGAATCTTGTTCGTTCATAACCCGGACCATTCCGTTGTCACGGTACCACACTGAATTTATAGGTTTAGCCTGATGGATGACTTTTTCTCCATTGAATTACTCCGTATTTTGTTGTAGTCTATTTGATGCGAATTTCTGATTTATGGTTTTAAGGATGGAGGAGATGGCGAAGATGGAGAGCCACCTTTCGTCAGCAGCGGCTTTTGTGGAAGGAGGAATCCAGGATGCATGTGAAGATGCCTGCAGTATTTGCCTAGAAGACTTCTGCGAGAGCGATCCTTCAACGGTATGCGGACTTGTTGAATTATGATTCTGGATAGTTTCCATCTGTCTTTTCATTATTCTAATCTGCTTATGTCTCCTGCTTGCTGACTCAGGTTACTAATTGCAAGCATGAATTCCATCTCCAGTGCATTCTTGAGTGGTACTACACCTGTTGCATCTCAAATTTGGATCTTTATTATAATAGTTTTGTCCGCAACTTTGAGATTGTGATCCAACATTTTAGTGCCATGTACTATGTTTTGATGAGTCAGCTTTTGTTTTCCACTTATAATATTTTCCCTCACCTTCTGGTCATCCTTATGATAATAAAATGGTTTAGGTCCTTTGATATTTATATGTGTGATCGGTTTATTTCTCTGTCCAGGTAGTTTAATGTTGGGAATTAGTAACAGTATGCATAACCGGTGGTTCTGTATTAACTGATGATTCACCCCTTATTCAACGTTTCATGCACTGATTCAGATTTTAAATTGTCTATTTGGATGCAGGTCCCAGAGAAGTTCTCAGTGCCCCATGTGTATGCAGTCCATCAGTTTGAAAGATCCAACAAGGTTCATTTAGTTCAGAGAGAGTGATTTCAGAATTCGCTTTATTCTGTGCAATATTTCTAATTGGTTGTGTATTGGTTACTGTTTGACAGTCAAGAATTACTTGAAGCTGTAGAACGAGAGAGAAGCATTAGACAAAACCAAGCACGAACTACCACAATATTTCGTCATCCAGCTCTTGGAGATTTTGAGCTGCAAAATGTGAGTACTTTTGCATATTTATTGATATTTTTTTTCTTTTGTATGTTTTCAAGTCAGTATATGTTACGTCCACATAAGGATGATATCTTTGACAATTATTTGATTCAGGGAACTGATTCTGAACTTGAAGAGCGTATATTGCAGCACTTGGCTGCTGCCGCTGCCATGGGAAGAGCACATCACTTTGCTAGAAGAGAAAGCCAAAGGAGTAGGCCTGGGCCCCATGGTCGTCCACAGTTTCTGGTTTTTTCTTCAAATCCAAATGCACCTACTATTGGCTCTGTGTCTGGCTCTTCGGCCCAAAGCGATGAAAATGAATCAATTCCTGCTGTAGTTACTGCCAGTCCATTAGTTCATTTCAATCCTGTAGGAGATTCAGCCAACCAGGAAAACCATTCTCAAGCTGATCAGGTTCCTGTATTGACATCTGTAACAACTGCTCAGAATCGGGCCACTTTTCCTGCTAGCAGGTGCTCTTTTCTGTTCTTAATTAATTTATCTTAACCTTGTCTCTCTCTCTCTCTCAAAAAAAAAAAAAGAAAACTCTCATATGCATAGTTCCTAGGATCATATGTTAGCTGCTCCCATACAGGATCCCTGCCGGTCAATCAACACCGGTTGGTCAGGACAGACCAGGGCCATCAGACTTCCAAACATTTTCAGAAACTCTCAAATCACGTCTTAATGCCGTCTCCATGAGGTATTTAAGGGTTCTATATTTATTTGTTCCCATTCAAGGAACGTAAATACTAATAAACAAAGTTAAATGGAAAATAGGTATAAAGAATCTATAACCAAGAGTACTCGAGGCTGGAGGGAGAGGTTGTTTTCTCGAAGTTCTTCTGTGTCAGATATTGGTTCGGAAGTGAAAAGAGAAGTCAATGCTGGGATTGCTACTGTTTCACGAATGATGGAGCACTTGGACACAAGAGATAGTAGGAGAATGTCTACTGCTTCTGTATCACCTCCAGCTGTTGGGTCAGATAATGAGGATATTACTGGAAATCGTGTGAACATTCCTTCAAATGACCCTGTTGCATCAACTTCTTGCATTACAACTTCAGGCCCCAATTAATTTGCATTCCATTCTTTAAAAATCTGTCATCCTTGCAATACACAAGATTCAGGTGTACATTTTTTCTTTTCCTGCTACATTTGAATTTGTTTCAACTAAGCATATAAACTCAGATATTAGATTTTTTATTTTATGTTCCACTGTGATGTTTGTTTCAAATTATCATATTATATATATGCGTGCTGCTAATTTTTTATTCCCTATCTTGGTTCGAGAATCCTTCTCATTTGGAGTTTTTTTGTCCCGTCTTTTTCTTTGAAGGGGTGACCTGTCTATTTTAAAACATTTTAGATTTCGATGTTTTTTCGAAATGTAATGATTAAAAGAGCGATTGTATTTAAGCACATAGTACCAAGAAGTAATGCTCCGAATTTTCATTTCTTGTATCATGAATACAATCTATAAGGGTGGAATAGAGTGCTTGATTTTTGCTGTATATTTCTGTCTATTGCTAAATGTTCCAAAAGATAACATCATATGCTGGTATATAAAACAACTGGTAGCTTGTCCATCTTTCAAAGAATACATTTCACTTATACCTTTTTTAATGTTGTGTATGTGCCATATTTAATAATGTAATACCGAGATATACTATTTCTAATGAAAAAAATGCATCAAGAAACTAGATTCTGGTGTGGATTTAGGTGTTGGATTTATAGTATCTTTGAGTTAAAGATATCTAACGAGTTAACAATCAAGAAAACCTCTTGTTCCCTTTATGTATTAGATTAAAATTTAAGTCAATACATTGAAAAAGCCAGAAAGCATTAGCAAATCGCAGCAAATGCTAGTCAAAGCAAAGCATGCTCGACCTTTGTTTCTTGTGTCCATGTTATGTGATTATTTTATTGTATTTGGTTTAGCACCTCAAAAATAGTTCATTTATTTTGATTGTAGTAATGTACACACACACACACACACACAAGCAATTCAACAACTTGGTACTTTTCTCATTTAAGCTGGAGTCTTGCAAAATGCTAATCTTTGTCTGTATGTGCACCTCTTTTTGGTTCTTTGCAAAATGCAGATAAGAGATGCTGTGCTGGAAACTGATACTTGGATACTTTGCTTGGTCATGAATATTGATGTGAAATGAAGAAGAAAAAGGAAGCTGAGGACATATGACTGCAAAAGCTTCTATTCGTGGGGTTGAAAGAAGTTCGTCTCTGTATAAATCTGTTGATAGAATATCTGTGGACGTTAATAATGGTTCACAAACTTGAAATACACTTGTTGCAGTCTTATATATAGTGCATAAAATGATAACAGACGAAGGTATTTCTTTGTTTGGGGTTGTAATATCTTTTTATGCTGCTATATTTTAACTACTTCCAAGAGCCCTGCGATTCGAGTGTGCTTTGGCTTGCCATTCTTAGCGTTTGCAGACATGGGTGTTTGCTGTCATTTGTTGTCTTGTGGGCCCGTGGCTCTTAGCAAACAGCTATATTTGGAATATTGACGGTAATGGAATTAAAAGTCTACTTTGATGCATTATAGAAGTCTGGCATAATATTGGTACCCTTTCTTCTCTTTTTTTTTTCCTGTTTCAAAATATCCTATCATTTTCCAGAAAGAGATGAATCTGTTGTCTCAAATTGATTTGATTTTGTTACTTAAAATGTTCTTTTCTTGATACGGTATAGAAATATCAATGTCTGCACTGTCACATTGATACCAAGTTTAGGATCCAAAACTGAGAAAAAAAATGTGATTTCTATTCACTTTTGTATTTCTATGTTGATGTGATGTCACGTGCATTATGAATGAATTTGGTTTAGAAAGGAAAAATGTGATAGAATTGATATGCAAAACTGGAAAAGAAGTTAACAAAAGCCACTCATTAATTAGGGCTCTTTGTCGCATCCAATCGATTCATTCCATTTGCATTAATCCGAACTCAGTTGAGTCGGTTTGATTTTTAATCTAATCGGGTTCGAACTGATTGGATCAAACTTTATCAACAAAACCCAATTTTGTCTGAGAACCGACTTGATCAATAATGGGTGCTAGTTTTTATTTTCCAAATTTGTTCAACCCTATTGAATGGTCCAACAATCTTTTATATTTTATCCGAAATTGAGTTAATTAAATTACTTTAAAATGAAAATACCTCAAAACAAAATAATTTGTGTCTATGAAAATTATTTTACATTTCGGAAAACTTTATATTCTTACTTTAGAAGATAATAATAAATACCAAAGATTCTTAAAAGGATTAGGGAAAATGGTAAAAGTAAAAGAAAAAAAAACAGTTGACTAATCCAACGAGCCAACTCAATGAAGTTTGGGTTTAGATCAAATTTAATGACCCTTTGGCCATCAAATCCGTCGAAAATGGTCCCACCACTTGCATGGAAACATTGTTCTTAAAATTCTGGGGCCAACTTTCAGAAGTTTATCATATTATACAAAAGAAAAAAAGGTTTACGGTTGATCTCTCATTTAGGACATTTAATGACAAGATCGAGTTAGATCGGATTTAAGTCCTGAACATCCCTACATTAAATGCCATTTCGTAAATTTTCTCGTATAGCTAATGAATCAAGCTATCTTCTGAAAGTTGGTCTCCTAGATTCTACGAACATTGCTTCCATGCATGATTGCATTTGCATGAGATAATCAAGAAAGTTGAATTTTGATGGGTCCATTTTAATATTATAATTTTTTTAAAATCCACAAGTATGATAACATATTTTTATGTTACTCGTTAGGATCACAATTTTTGTTATTCTGTATTTTATTCAATCGTGTTTTTATCCTTACGGTCAACCAAAACAGAAAAAAAACAGGAGACAGACCTCTTGTGAGAGGAGAGCACCGGCCTTTTTGCCACATGTCTCTCTCCCATTACAAGAAGAGATGCGAAGGGGAGAGGGTTGTAAAAAAGAGAGAAAAATGATCGTTGATTAAATAAAAAAAAATTGTAAAACAAAAAAAAAACTTCACGGGGAGTGAAATAAAACTCAGAGGACGTTTGACCACATTTATTGTTTAGAATTATAATGATACATTATGGTACTTTCACTCACACACACACACACAAAAACAATACATTATAGTAGCACTTATCAAGCATGTGGGGACTTACCAATCGAAAAATTTCAAGATCTTTATCCACTGAAAAGTATAAGCCTTAAAGTAGGAACCCTGCTTGAAATTACCCGCAACTGTGCAAAGATAGAGAACTCTATGCAATTTGCACCATCCCTTTCAGGAGAAAACAAAATAAAGGAAAATGAAAATGAATGATCTTTTTACAATACGTTTAAGAAGAAATAAGAAAACAATTATCTCGAAGCTCTGCGGCCCTTTTAACTTTTCATCTGCTAAGCATCTGGATGGTCGTTACACCTCTTCGTTTGCACCCTAAAAATCACATCGCTTGATCATTAACCCACAAAGTTACATGGCTGAGGAACATATAGTTAGGCACCTTCTTCACTTCTCCCCATGAGGCAGATCAACGGTGACTGCATTTGAATCTAAATGTTCTTAAGCTTCTGTGCTGGAGCTGTGTTTCACGCAGACCAGATCATCTAACTTATTCCCATCCATCTTGTACAGGGAGACACCTTTCATGTCGGCATAATGTTCTCGTGCCTCTATTCTCAAGCTCTCAAGTGGAAGCAACTCCCATTTGCTGTAATTTGACTTCTTTCGAGTTTCACTCATGTCAGAAGATCCCGAGACAGGCCCATCATGTCCCACTGTACCCCATACCTTGCAATTACCGAAGGGTCCGAAGTCTTCTTGCCCATTTTGCTTTCTTTTTAAACGCAAAGCAGCAGTATGAGCCATTTTGATGTCTTCTTTGCTAGGAACATCTGTCCAATCCTCCTTCCTGCTAGCTCTCATAGGAGAGTGGATTCTGATAGCCTATATTGTTATGAAAAACAAATAAATTTTTTTTGAAAGATGAAAAACAAATAAGATGATACACAACTAATTCCATGGTAATTAACTCCTAAGCCAAATGTCTTACACCAAGGCACTCTAGGAGTTGATAGTAAACCCTTCCTTGTAATGGATTATGCCCCTTTCTTGGAGTCGAGAAGTAGCGTGTCCTGAAGTACACTTTGATGTCAAGATGGCATAGGTCCTTATCATACATTATACAGCAGTATGGAAACAAAATGGAAGATTAGAATTTGCAAAGAAAAATGTAGATACAAGCACTTAAAGAATGAGTTGGTGTATTTTTTTTTGTTCAAGGAACTTAAAAGCTGCCAAAAGTATCGTATTAAAGGTTGAACCAGATGCAACAGCCTAAAACACAACAATTTGCTAGTAACCAAGTGACTTAGATGGCAACAAAGCTTATGAACACAACAAATGAAATTGTTTCAGATTGGTTATTTTAGCATTTGGTTATCGATGCCATCAACATATGGTCTATATTATAAGAAGACAAAGACTAACCATTCTGTATAGCCTGGGTCCACTGTAAACCCATAAATGTCAACAACGTCACACATTGATAGTGCTAGTTCTATAGACTTCATGCCAGTTCCTTTAGCGCCTCTTCTCAGGACAATACCTTGGAACAGATAAACAGGATTCGGTAGTTCCTGTTTCAAGTAGACAGAAAGTAGTTACAATCCGCTCCAAACAAGAGACACTTCTGTCGTACACAAAATTTAGTAGAATATGCATAATCAGGCATGTTTACACTCAAAAAGAGATGAGCAGTGTACAAGAATCCTATATCCCATTATAGAATAGCTATAATCAGAAATCTCAGTAACAATAACGAGCGAAGATGATGCTAAGGCGTCACCTTTATCATCGCATTGAAATCTTTGTGGGTCACACTTTTGATTATAAGCACCTCATCAGCTGTAACGATTGAATATTAGAAGCAGAAGCATATATACTGCATGTTCACAAGGATAACTAGGCAATAAGAGAAAGAAGCACGTGAAGCTAGGTGATCTTAGACAAAACAAGGAGAAATTCAAAATATTTATTATTAACACTTAACAATATAAAATTTACATGGAGGTACTCTTAAATTATGTCTCATGTAAACATCAGCAAAGACAACCACATTTTGAAAAAGCAACTACAGTAGTTCAATATAAGCAACAAGAGACCGCAAAGAACAACAACAACAAACAATAACATAAAAGCCTTATCCCACTACGTGGGGTCAGCTACATGAATCATACGACGCCATTCCGCTCTATTAGTAACCAAACCTTTAGGTATATTATTCACCAATAGATCTTGCTCTATTAGTTCGCCAAGTGTCCGCCTTAGCCTCCCTCTCCCTCTTTTAATAGGACTCCAGATTATTTGATCTACTCTTCTTACTGGCGCATCTAATGGTCTTCTCTGAACATGACCAAACCATCTCAAACGATTCTACCATTTTTTCACTAATAGGAGCCACTCCGACTCGTTCACGTATATGGTCATTCCTAATCTTATCTAATCTTGTATGACCACACATCCATCTCAACATCCTCATTTCGGCTACCCCCACTTTACGTTCATATTGTCCCTTCATAGCCCAGCATTCACTACCATATAACACTGCTGGTCTTATAGCAATACGATAGAATTTTTCTTTAATTTTATTAGGTATTTTTCTATCACAAAGAACTCCATTGGCTTTCCTCCACTTACACCAATCAGCTTGAATTCTATGATTAACATCGTCATCAATCTCCCCATCTTGTCTTACAATTGATCCTAAATATTTAAACTTTGTTACTTGAGAAATTATATCCTCCCCTAGCCTAATTTCCAAATCGTCTCTAAGTTGTTTATTTGTGAAATTGCAATGCATATATTCTATTTTATTCCTACTTAAACGAAAACCGAAAACCCTTTGACTCCAACGTATTTCTCCATATTTCCAATTTTGTATTAATCTCTCCTCTAGAATCCGCTAAAAGTATTATATCATCCGCAAATAGCATGCACTTAGGTACCTCCTCTGTGATACTCTCGGTTATAGCATCGATAACTAAGTTAAATAGATACGGGCTTAAAGCTGATCCTTGATGTAGGCCAATTCCTATAGGAAATTCATTTGTCTCACCTCCGGATGTCCTAACCCTAGTCAATGCCCCATCGTACATATCTTGTATTATCTTAATGTAGGCAACACTCACCCTCTTCTTTTGCAAGGCTTTCCAAAGTACATCCCTTGGTACCCGATTATACGCCTTCTCTAAGTTAATGAAAGTCATATGTAAGTCTCTTCTCCTACTTCGATACTTCTCCATCATCCCCCTTAGTAAATAAATCGCCTTTGTAGTAGATCTTCCTGGCATGAACCCAAATTGTCTCTCAGAAATACTAGTCTCCATTTTCAATCTATGCTCAATCACTTTTTCCCATAATTTCATTGTGTGACTCATAAGTTTAATCCCTCTATAATTTGCACAATTCTGAATATCCCCTTTATTCTTGTAAATAGGAACTAATGTACTTAATCTCCAATTATGAAACCGCAAAGAACAATAATAATAAATCCATTTACCATAATGAATACCACCATGTTGCTTGCATTTTCCCTTTTCAATAGAAAGACGATGCTGAGACTTACTCATTGAACTAACATAATATATTTTAATCATTCCTCTCAAAAGAAAAATCACTGCATTGTGAAGGGACATCTAATTAAGAAAAGTGCATTTATATCAGTCCATCCCTTTAAGTATAACGCAGAAATTGGCCACACAATTTTACAAACCTCATCCAAATATAGTGTTTTTTCCTAAATTCCAAGGAAGCCATGCACATATATTCCCAGATATAACCTCTCTGGTTAACTTGACTCTTTTTTTTTTTGAGAGAAGAAATGATGACTTCGAGAATTTGTGGTTGTCATCCACAATGTTGTCAAAATCGCGAGTCAACTCATAGAATCGGTTGATTTTACAATTCTACCAAGGGAAAACGAGTTGACTCGGAGTTCAACTCGTTTCAGGCCAGCACGCGATAGAATCGCATGCTGGAATGTAGAATCGGTTGGCACGGCAGCACCTCAGTTTGCCCTAACCACTCGTTCCATTTCTCTGCTGTCGCCGATCATCGCTGCTGGTGCTGATTGTTTCTGCCCTTGCTGTTGCCGTCGCCGGTCGTTGCTGCCCTTGCTGTTGCTGTCGCCGGTTGCTGCTGCCCCTGCTATTGCTGTCGCCGATCGTTGCTGCTGCTGTCGCCGCCTATTGCTCACCAGGTTTGTCTCCTCTCTCGCTCCCTCCCTCCTCTCTTTTTTTTTCTCTCTCTCTCTCCCCCTCTCCCCCCCCCCCTATCTCTCTCCCTCCCTCCCTCTCGACTTCTTCTGCTCGCAGCTCCATGGTGCTCTTTTCCGCTCGCAAGCAGAAGAGGACGAGTCCTCTCTGCTCACGAGCAGCGTGTGAACCCGCAAGGAGGAGAGGACAAGTCCTCTCACTTGTGGCCTGCGAGCAAGAGAGGACTCATCCTCTCTGCTCGCACGTGGAGAGGACTCTTTGTTTGGAAGTGGTGCGCAAGTAGAACTGTAGAAGATGGCTGGTCCGGACTTCTCTCACTCATCGGTTATCTTTTTTTTTTTACATATTAATAGATCATTAGTTACTTGTTAGTCATTAGATAGATTGTTATGTAATTATTATTAGATTTTATAAATTCTGTGTAATTATTGTTTATAGGTATTGTTTATCGGCATTTTTTTTGTTTTTGTACAAATAATATATACATATAATTCAATAAAGATGTTATATATTTTTAAAAAAAATATATTATTATATAATTTTGGTAGAATCGGCCGTGTCGTGTTACGATCCCACGTTTTACGTCTTCACCCGGCCTTTCCGTGTCCACTCCGATTTACGAGTTTGACAACATTGGTCATCCAAGTGATATATAACTGGTTAACTTGACTCTTAGATACATGGTCTCTAGATGTTATTGATCTAAACAAGTAAAAATCTAGTGAATGTGAGACAATGACTTACAAGAGCCATTGAGAATAGCAGCCATGTTACGAGCAGCACCTCTCACTACTAAGCGGAAATCTCTTTTCAGACCAACATATTTGGCATATTTCTGCAAGAAAAACAGCAAAAGTCAATTTTCTAATTTAAGACAATTGCAGAAAACAGATTTTTCTTTCTACATCCTAATTTAGCAACGCAATTTCACCTCTTGATGTGGACCTGGATAACAGATCTAATCCTATATATTTCATGTAACCATTTGCCAAAGAGAAAACAAAAGAAAGGTTTGGGGCTCCGTACTTGATTAACAGGAGCCTCGTTGTCCCGAAACACTGCATCATGCTCATCAATCTCCTTTCCAAATTCTGTTTTCAGCAAATCTCCAGAGTTTCCAACTACTGCACAGGTTCTAAATTGACGTGGATGGAAAGGAGGTCTAGCGGGTAACAACAAATTAAGATATTTCTCGCAGAGAGAGCGATTATAGCATTTGCCTGGACCACTGGAAATAAGGAGGACATTCTTCATTTGATAACGAGTGAAAATTCAAACACCAATAGACAAAATACATAATTTGGTAACTTACAACTGTGCAATTCTCTGTGGTGCATAATCAAACCATCCATCTGGTCGTACATCTAGATATTCCCTTGTCAAGACCGTAGTCATGTTGCGGTACTGGCATTTAGCATGATCTTAGTAAATAAAATAAAAAAGTGAAATAACAATTTTCTAACTAGAAATATAAGTTAACCTGTTCCCATAGAATGATAGTGTCGCAGATATCATATCTGTACTCTAATGGCTCATAAAGTTTGAACTGTTGATTATACTGCAAATTGAAATAATAAATAAAACCTGAGACAGTTCTTTCAATGTTATTTGAGAAAGCTTCACAGAATCTGTTAAAGAAAAAAAAAATGGCATGGCATTAGAAGTATAGAGCAGTTCTTCACCCAGGTACTATTTGTGCCTTTGGGAAACTTGAGCACCAATGTGCAGTGGTCTATGATGTCAGCTGTAAGGCCAAGTCCTCTTTTGTCCTAGAAAAAATTTAATATCAACACCCAATTCAAAAGAATGTACATTGCAAAGATAAAGCTGTAGAGTAAGACTGAATGCTGCAAGAGGAGGAACAGTGAAAAATAAACAATAGAAATTTCTTTGAAGGAGATTTTAAATTATAAAGCTCTAGTCACCACAATAGTTTTATTTTCAATTTCTTCAATTTGAATCATTAAAAATACTTTACCAAATGCCTCATATAAAAATATATATGTTTCAAAATTAAAGTTTAGAAAACAAAACAAAAATGAAGCTTCACGTCTGACCAAACGAAAACGAACTCCACAATGACCTAACAATACCTTGTCAAGAAAAATTAACTATGAGACGGTTCCGGGAACTTAATTCCTCGAAGAAAGAATGTTCATTTATAAACTTTGGTAAAGATATCTTCCTTTTTTTTCCAAGTGCGGTAACTGCTCCTTTGCATCCATTCAAGGGGAAAAAGTAAAAAAAAAAAATGCTGTAAATCGACGAAGAATATCCGAGAGACCAAGGGTCGAACAGCTTACCACGCACTGTTGGACGCGGGACTGAAAGCTCCATAGGATCTGCTTCTCCTCGCGGTCGCTCTCCAATCTGCGACCTGGAAAAATCCATCCAAACCAAAAGAACACGGAACAAATCGTAGATCAGAATGCTAGGGTTTAAGATGGAAAGCAGTCGGCGGCTTGTAGGCCGTCTTCACTCACTGGTGAAGAAGGACGACTGGATGGCGAGGACGAAGAGGGAGAAGGCGAGGGCTACGGCGAGGAGGAATACGACGGCTGGAGGCCTCGCGCCGGCGGAGCTCTTCGCCGTCCTCATCTCCGGCGAACGGGGAAGGCGAGATCAAGGTCGGTTCAGTTGGTACCGATGCCGGTGGCAAAATATATATGATAACCCGTTCCGATCCCGGTGAGTGGGGCAGGCAGAGTGCAAGATTAGACGGCCCTGATCAAGTCATCAGGAGACGTTCTTAAACACCGTAATAATGACGCCATAATTTGTTGTTAAAAATTTTAGACCCATTTTCTCTTATGAATTTACTGGGAATCCGGGCCGTCTGATGTTGGATCTACGATAGATTAAAAAGGCTCGGTTCATTGTAGCATAATTTATGACATTTAAATTATGTTTTGAATTCGTGTGAAATAAGGTTCTAAAATGAATAATATATCGATAAATTCAGAGGTGGTAGATATCGCGTTTTCCACGACGACAAAGTGGCTTATGTGTTTTTAAATTTTTTTAACTATAAAAATATATTTTAAATTAGTGCAGATTAAAAATTCAAAACGAATAACATCTTTAGAAAAGCCATTTACATTCCATTGAATATATATAATTAAGTTTATATGTTTACAATAACATGATTTAGATGATTTCATATCTTCCTTTAATTTAATTTTGGATTTCTAATTTTTAATTTATAGTTTTAATTACTGATGCCATGCAATACTTCGCTATTTGGTTAGCTTCATTCCATTATCCATTAAATTTAATCGATGTACGATTGTTAGTCCACATAAGCTTCAATTTATCAGATGAATTATGTTATCTATGTTCCATTCTTGAACAATAGATTGGAAGCACAATTAAAAAAAAAAGTGTTAAAAACAGCGTTGAAGTAATTTTCTAATATGTTACAGGAAAAAAAATATTCATACATTTATTGTGAATTATTTCTTTTGTAATTTCAAAGAACGAAACCTTTCAGGAACGGGAGCTGCACTGACTAAATTTCTGTAGAAGTATGTTTTTTAGTTTAAAAAGTACTAAAATATCATCAAAGCCATTTTAATGCCTCGTCACATATTATTGTAGACAAAAAATAAGTATAGATAAAATTTGAGGATACTAGATTATTGATCATTCATAATGATCTAAAGGAATTGGGTTGGGGAAGTTGAACAATATTATTCAATGATAAAATAAAAAAAAGGTTAATTGAACGATAAAATGTAATAATTTAAATAGACACATCTCAATAAACATTGTATACGTGATAGCTCACTATCTAAGAATCAGTGAAAAAACTTAAAGGCAATACCTATTTATTTGTTTTTTTTATCGCTGAGATTGTAATACACTGTACATGGACTGACTTTCGAGGTTGGAACTCGCATGAAACAAGCTTTAACATGTGCTGCCGTTAACCTGTAAGCTTATCTAGCTGGTATCCTTGCTGCATCAACATAACATGAACATGATGTAACTCCGCTAAAATTTGCAGGAAAACTGGAAGCGTCGAGTTTCCTAGATCTTCGATTCATGTGGCATGTTGTTCTATCACAAATCAAAATTGTTGTTTGTCTTTGGCGCGGTTCTGGCTAAAGCAACAAATCCATCTTTTGCGGCCACGCCTCTTGCTGCTGTCTTTCTCATGAAAACCGTTGGCTTTGATACTCACTTCATCGCAAACCTTGTTCATGCTCTCTACCAAAAATGGTTTCCCTGTTGTACCGCCATTTTGGGTCAACTCAAAGTGAGAATGAGTTCTCCTATCAGGTGCAAGAGGACCTAAAACTCTAGGTCTCTCTTCAGATGCCACAGACGATTTTGTACTACTAGAACTGTAAGCAACAACAACACCAGAATTTTAAAACTATGTATATATGTATGTATAGTATATATATTTCTAGATAAGACAAACACATTTGTAAATTTAACTAAGAACACTGACCTGGAACTTCTATCTGGAGACTTTGCTTCAGGAGTTTCTTGTGGTTCATCGTCGTGGTTGCCAAGTCCATGTTCAACTTCATCTGTATTGACATTGAGCATTGGCTTTGCTCCAAAAGCAGATGATTCTACTTCATTCGCAGAACACTTCTTCTCATCAGGGCTATACCCACGAATGATTGTGATGCAATTGTCTAAGATGCCAAGAGCACGTTGCACCTCTGGACTGATGTCACTTGTTTTCCTAATGGGCTCTTGATGATGGGTAGTGATTGAGTAAGGGAAACCACTGCCACTGTGTTTATTTTCTGTATCCTCTTCAGTGATCTCGCTCACAAATCTATCATTCGTGACTGACATATTTATGGCTTCAGTTTCATATTCATGCTCTTTCGGGGAGGGATCTGTGGGTTTTTCCTCATGCAAGACAGACACTATCATTTTCTTTTTCTTGTTTGTGTTAACTATTCCTTCACGAATTCGTGCATACATTGGTTTTTGTAGAGCTTTGCGGTAGTCCTCATCACTGGTGGCCACTGTACTAACCGCCTGCAAAGATATGCTCTGTTTGTTAAAAAACTCAATGAAGAAAAAGCAGCAGCGTATCTCATAATGTCAAAAGTTTAGTTTTTACTTAAAGTAATTTCCAAGAAATCTAATATGGGGAAACAAATAAATTTTTTTGAGAGAAGCCAGGATTATTACAATGAGTAACCATCCAATTTTATATGAGAGATAACTATGACGATGATATCTTGCGAAAAATAAAGTTATCATTGTTCTCCAAAGAACTCTCAGGTAATAGCTTCCATTTCTAATTTCGCGGCATAATATACAATGACTGAATCTGTGTGCTTGTATTGTTTGTGCAAAAGAGTACATACCTTTTGAAATAGCTTATGTCCATTGCCTATTAGTTGTCTTGAAATGAAGTTGATGAGTGATGGAGGAACGAAATCCAATTTAATATCCATATTTGCAATTACCCTGAAAATTTTAAAAAAGTTAACTTTGTAAACGAGAAAAACTCATGGTAACTATATAATTACCAAACTATAATTTTCGTGTTTCTTATTTCTAGGTCTGTATCCATCACAAAATATGGACACACACACAGGTCCATATGATATGTTTAACCGTCCATTTCTGTAATTTTAATTTGAACTCCGCCTATATTTTATAGCCGGTCCCAAGCCCGGATAAAGGAGGGTTGTGTTAGGCCCCGACAGTCAGCATAAAATCCTGTCGAATCTTATGAACATGGATCAACGAATGAATGGCGTCGTATGATCCATGTAGCCGACCCCACCTAGTGGGATAAGGCTTTGTTGTTGTTGTTGTTCTGTAATTTTAATTTGAAACCTCCCATCTTTCTTTAAGCAGAAAATAGTACACAGTTCTGCAACTCTTACCAACATAACCACAATTATAAGCCATAGGAAAGTACGAACGTTTAGAAGCAGGACTAGTTTTCCATACAGGCCATCCAATATCATCTTCTAGTAATTATAATGTACCTGAAATAACATTTATTGTGATCAACCTTCTGAATGACAAAACCGCCAACCAAATCCACTCGGACAGTATCTTTTACTTCAGGAATTGTATTCCTAGAGAACCCATCAACGTTTACATCAATAGGCTCTGTATCTGAGATCTGCGCCAAAGTCATCTTTATCCATCAATCCTCGCATTTAAATGCTCTCCATAAAAAATTTATGAATAGGCAACACAAGAAGTTCTAGTGTGGCAACTTTTCCAAAGAGTTCATCGAAAGAAATTTCTATTTGAATTACACAAAAGGAATAAATTAGAATTTACCGTCTTAATGAGCACAAGAATAAGATCTTCTTCTAAATATTCAATCGCGAAGTAGTGCAGCAGAGCCTCTCGGTCAGAAATCGGCCAAGGAACCTTCATCCTTTCTTTCAAATAGTCAAAGTAAAAGAATAAATATGACAAATACAAAAGAAAAAGAAGTGGACACCGCGGTCTTGTTAAAAAGTTAGCAACTAACCTCATTAAAGAAATTTCTTCACCAACTCGAACTTTTTGCAAGCAGGTTGACAAAATTATTTTAAAAGTTGGTATGTTGTATTGTGGCCACCTGCAAGGAAACTTTATAAGCATAGAGCTGACAAGATTTAACAATGTTAACACACTACCAACTTATAAGTGGCTCCAGTTATTCTCATAACAGCAATGGAAGTAAACTTGGCAACATGGTCTGACTTCTGCTAGTGCCACTTAAATAAAACAGCAAAAGCGGCATTTCCAAAACAGCCATGTCAAGATAAAAAAAAAGCACTGCATTTCTAAACAAGATTTAGAATTATTTTTAGAAGAGGTATAGTCTAGGAAATTTTCACTGACACTAGGATTTTCAAATTATTGAGAGCTCATAAATTGTCACAAAAAGGAATCTAATCCCGGAACATTGGATTGTAGTAGAAGAAATTAAGCAAATCAGAGTCTCAAGCAATTCCAAAACCAGAACATCATTTTAACTCACCATTTGCTATAAAGAAATGACTCCCATGAAACGCATAGACCTACAAGAAAATAAGAAATCCAACCAACATAATAAATAAATTAACATTATTTTGAAAGACCTACGAAATGTTTAGGGTTTAAAAATTCAATCTTACAAACATCAATAGGTCCATCTGCGCATCCCTCAGCAAGTAAATTATGAAATGGACTACCATGAGGACCTTCACAGTACATCACTCGAAGTTGATCTGTATCTTGTTTTACCTAAAAATGGCAATGAATACTATCTCAACTGTTGCTATACAAAAACTACAAATTTCAACAGCATTAATCAGCATGTGTGATAGACCTGAATTAAAGTGCTTTAAAATTCACCATATGCAGTCCATTAAAATCAGCATGGCATATGGCCCTACCATAGAGGTACAAATGCAACTTGCTAAGAAAGAATAACTCCATTTTGTTCTCCTTCATACGTCTATGTTTCATTGTACACAATACTAATTTCATCATTGCTGCTGTCTCTTTAGCATTCTTCACTCTTACAAGATGTCGTCCTATTTTTGAACTGATTCAGATATCTATATAAGTACAAATTCTTTATTGCTGCTGATTTTATTTATCTTGATCAAATCATGCAAATGGGTAATACATTTATATGAAACAAAATACAACTATGAAGATTTTAATATGGCAATATCATCTGTGTCTTATGAACCAACAGGTGCTACCATGATCATGGATGCAATATTGAACTTCACGTGAAATATAGAGATGAACTGTTGAACTAACAAACTATACCATGATATGGTCAACCATGCAGCTTAATATGATCACATAGAATTCATGCACCCTTAAAAATTGGGCAGTAATTCTAACTGAATAAATCTAACATGTATAAGTTACGAATTTTCGGGATCATCTTGAATTGTTAAACTCTACTAATGACATATGAAATTGATGATTTCAGATATGGAGGGTTCAATGAAAACAGATCATTGATTGGTATCTTAGAATTTTCAATACAAAATAACAATTCTAGAATGAGAAAGAAGCTATTGTCTGGGACAATGATTGAGTACCTTCCAATCAATATGTGACGTCTTATGTAGTTTACCATTTCCTTCATTTCCTGAGGCACTTCTTAGCATCTCAAGAAAATTAGAAACTTCCTTTGTTCGCTTCACTACAAGTTGCTCTATACCACCTGTAAAAGGGAAACGATATAACGACATGAAATCTAAACAATACAATAACAAAAATGTAATACTTAAATCCCATAACCTTGATTCTCAGAGCAACTAGGCTCCAACATAATCTGAAAGCACTACTTCAGCTGAATTGATAACAAACTTAAATGCTTCAGACACACAATGCAACTCTTGCCATTGATTCCATAAGAACTTGGATCATATGTGCTATTGAAATAGACATTACCCAAGAATAACATTTTAGCCACTTTTACAGAAACTTTTGTCCACTAGTTAGAATTTAACATTTTTCTCTCATCGCTATCACATGTGGCATGCGCAGAGTCCTTGGAGAAAACTGATGAGATTCCTTTCATTTTCCACCATTTGTTGCACTATCATGAGGTTTCTCAAATTGGAAGTTTATTTTTTTAAACGAATTGGAAGTTTATTTTAAAATAAGGAAACTGGGGATCATTTCAATTGGAAATATTCCAACACAAACTAAATAACTACCATATGCTTCCTTGATCTGTTAAAGATATCAGTATCTTAGTCATCATTTGTCACATATAACACAATTAACATATACACGTTTTAAAATATCTATATATTAGTCAGCATTAACTTAAAGATGTAGCAGGCATTCTTGGGTCTCAATCCACCCCCAGAGCAACTAAGACACCTTAATGTTTCATATAACAATAGTTTCTAGATTTGCAAAGGAAATGAGAGTGCAGTGGATGGAAGGAACAAAGTACAAACCCATATAACCATCATACGAAGGATGATTCAAGAAAGAGAAAAGGGTAGCATATAACTGCAGATGTACTTTGAGAGAAAATTAACCTTCAACAAGTGATTCTGATGAGGATAACAGCTGCTTTTTGACAAGAGACTTGATCAATTCATCATTTGAAAGATCAGGTACATCCAATGCTCTGTCCAATTTTTTTCGTAATTCCAAAATCTTCTGTTTCTTCATTATTGCACTAGTAGAGACAAGAGAGGCTCCTTGTCGTCAATCAATTATACTTCAACATAAGCTACAGCTGGAAGTCAAATTAGAGATCAACAGCAGCACTTTCCCCTATTTAGTTCACTGAAAAGAAAAGAGAACGTGAATTATCATGCCATCATCAGGAGAGATAGAATCAAAGATAATCCAAGATGTTATCACTTCCATGAAAGAACAAAACTCATTCAACACAAAGGTTCGTCTATATGGACGGAATGTAAGTTTGTTGACAGAATAAAAGCTTTAATTTTTTGGAAAAAAATGTGGCTTTGTAGTCAGATTAACTTCTAAAAAGTTTTAGAACTCGAAAGAAAGTTTCACTGCCTAGAGCATCTGTTCATACTGTCTACCTGTGAATATAAATTTCTGCACAAAAAAAAAGCTTCCTAAAGCTTTCCTCAACAAATACAGCACGTCTGAAAACAAATCGTTTTACCAGAATCGGAATTGACAATCAGATCACCGGCACAGTTTTTCGTTTACTCATGTTCCACACAAAGACACGAAGAAGCTTTCCATTTGACGTTAACAGGCAAGCAGACTATGTTCAATAAACTGCAAAGCGATTGATTCAGCTCGATTACATAAAAAGTCGCCCTTTTTTTCCCACTCAAGTCGATTGCTTTGCATCAGAAATCATAAAAAACAACCGGAAACAATCTTCTCGTACCTCTTGAACCTGCACAAGCAAGAATCGCCTAGAAGACCTCAATCATGAGCCTGAAGCCATGACTCCAAAGATCTGAACCTAAATCCACTGGCGAAAGCCAAAAAGAAATCCGATCGAAATAGAGGTACCCCCTGCTCCCTCTGACCACTGATACACGGGAAAAACTCGATGGCCTGCAGTTAAATTCAAATGGTTAGTTCGCTGAGAGATCTGTGTACTGTGTTGGAAGGAAAAGGAACCCCGCGGGAAAAAGGGGAGTGGACGAAAAAGGAGGAAACAAAGGAGACAAGAAGACCGCCATTACTGCAAGCCCCAAGTAGGAAGACGGTGGAGACACGGCAGCAGGCAGGAGAAGGATCGGGCCAAAGTGCAACTGCAGCAGCTGAATGCAGAAATGGCTGCTTATGTGATTCTCATAATAGTCATAACCAAGACTCAGATTTTAAAGATCCAAGAAAAAAAATGAGATTTTGAAAACAAAAATATAAAAGTAGAGATCCTATGAAAACAATCAAATATTGTTAAGATAAAATCGTAAAGATCAATTTTATTATCATAAATAAAATCTATCATCATCATTATTATTATTATTATTATTATTATTATTATTATTATTATTATTATTATTATTATAACAAGCATTAAATTGGTTTGGATCTCAACCGTAAGCAAGTGACGTTTGGTATTCTTTATGAAATATTAAGTACTAGAAAAGTATTGGTTAGTTTATAAGAAAAAAGATTTGCGATATGATGGATTTTTCTTAGAAGAAATTTTGACAAATATGCATCGCCGGACATATCACGCATTAATTGACCGTCAAATAGCTAGTTGAATGATTTATTTATGTGCGTCAATCAATATCTATTTCGCACACATAGAGAATCTTATTTTATATTATTATGTTCCTCACATACATGAACAAATTTTGAGCGAATCGCACAATAAAAAAATTATATTATCTCCATTTTAAGGGCGTTTTGATCTTATTTAAAAATATACTCACCTAATTATAAAAGCTCAATAGTTCATATCATTTGACAATGAGAATTAGAGTTTCCCTAACTTAATTCGGGTGTATTTGGATGAAGTAAAATTTGACGATGAGAAATAAAATATTTGATGTGATAGAAAAAAAGTATATGTAATGGATTAATTTTAGTAGGTGATTGAATTAAGAATATGTATGATATATATAAATTATAAAATTGTTAAAAATTAAAATAAGTAATATTTATTAAAACATTATGTCAAAAAATTGTTAAAAATATATTATTTAACTATGAAGATCAATTTTTAATAATAAATAATTTTGTTAAACATGTATAATGAAATAATAAATAATATTATATTAATATTTTATTATTTATATTTTATATATAATGAATAAATTAACTTATATAAGTAAGATTATAAGAGAAAATGATAAACGAAAAAAAAAGTTTGAAAAAAAAGAAAGAAAACATCAACTAAAGAAAAAAAGTAAAAAATAAATTGGCAACGGAGTTACAATGCTCTTATTCCATAAAAAAGATGAAACAAGAGCATGAGAATATCGACTACTCTAGAAAGAAAGAAAAACAAGAAATGATTAAAAAATTATGAGTCATTTACTGCATTCCAACCAATGTTATTAGGGCTGGATCGGACCGGACAATCGACGGGCCATTAACACGATCTAGTATGAGCCATAAAATTAAACCCATAGTTAAATCGGGTTGAACCGATTAAGGTCAGTCAAATCGAAAAAAGCCAAGTTGAATTGCGATTCTTAGGCCAACTAAAATTTTATTATTATTTCTTTTGTTAAGAATAATTTTATAAAGTTTATTATAATAAATATGAAAAATATTCAAAAATAAACTTTCTCCATAAAACATCACATTAATTCATTAGTGTCCTCATTTATTTATATTTGTCCTCTTGCTCATATGTTGCTAATATTATGAATGTGGGATTATTTTGTACACTTTACTTGTTTTTTTTTTCTTCATTTAGTCTAGAATTTATTAAGCTTTAAATTTTAACTTATGGATTACTATTTTATTCAAAATTTTAATATCATAAATGTGTATTATAATATAAGTTAATTATATATTTATTATATTATATATAATATTGGTTATATTAGATAAATTAGTTAGAAATGAATGGTGCAAACTTCTTTGATATATGTATAATATACAATAAAACTATAACATACTTAATATAGTATAGTATTATATATAAAAATATGTATACACAAATTTAAAATGTCTTTAATTTAATATTTAATAAGTTCAAATTTAATAAATCACTAATTATACTATATATTTATCTGTAGAATATATAATCTTTTCATAATATATTGAAAAAATATTTATAAAAAATTTAAAGAATAGAAAATCTATATATAATAATGAGATTCAATAAGATTTTCATTTATTAAGTGAGTTATAATTTTAACATCAAATCTTAAATTTAAAATTTATGATTTATGATTGTTATTTTTTGTATAATTACATTTTTTATAGGTATATATTCAAAACATAACAGCTTAATTTAATATACCATATTAAATATAATATTTTATTACTATCCGATCCAATCGATCGGTCCATCTGATTCGACCGATTCGACCTGAAATGGACACCTATTCGGAGCGTTGTCCGGTTCGATCCTAACAACATTGATCCCAATATTATCTAATTATAGTGAATTATCTTATTTACTATGCACATACGATCATAAATTTATAAAATAAATATACTTCTAATCAATATTTTTTAAAATAATAATGATAATAATATGTTATTAAAATATTATATTAAATAATATAGAATGATGATGATAATAATGTTAATAATAACAACATTATATTATTATTATTATGTAATTTATTATATTTTTCAATTTTTACTTGTATAAGATCATTTCAAAATAAGCATTCTTACTAACCTCCTGATCATACAGATACTTTGTGAATTTTAAATTGTGCTCAAGAAAAGTGAATGCTGGTTTAGAACCCGCTAAATCAGTATAAAAAATAAACTGAATAAAGTCAAAGGCATATTTCTTTTGTATAAGAACAATACCATTAGAAGATCGAATAATTTTCATTCCAACAAAAAAACTTCAAGTAAGGGTAACTTACACTGATCATTGTCACTCAACTTTTCCCTAATTTTAATTTATAACTGAAATGTCTCTCAATTTTGATTTTCTTATACGCTTAGTTCACTTGACCGACAATAACGAGTTTCCGATTATAATGCTCACATGACACAATAAAAATTAATTAAATAATATTAAATGGGGGTTGGTGGTCCCCTTCCCCTCTCCTATCCGGCGCCGGAGAAGGGAGGGGGGCCCTTACGTCTCCCAGCCAACACACAGGGTCAGCGTCCCCCCTTTTCTCCTCCACTGGCAAGGGAGAAAAAGGGGGTGCCACCCCTGTGTGTCTCCTCCGACGAGCATGTTGGCATCGCGTGCGCGCGAAGGAGAAAAGGGGGGCCAATCCCGTGTGCGTCTCCCCCGACGAGCACGAACAAGGAGTCAATGCCCCCCTTTTCTCCATCGCTGATGCCATGCACGGGAGAAAAGAGGGGGGGCCGACCCCTTGTGTGTCTTCCCCGACAAGCACGCATAGGGGCGGCACCCCCTTTTCTCCCTCGCCAGCGTCATGCATGAAGGAGAAAAAGGGAGCGCCGACCCTCCTTACATCTCCTCGACGTCGACGAGAGAGAAAAGGGGGGCGTGCGTCGACTAGGTGAATGAACATCTAACCAAGCATGTTTTGAGTAGCAATGGAAGTTTTATGGCCGAGATGACTATATCGAGAGTCGTTCTTATAGAAATTCGATCATGGACAAATCAGAGTGTTTGGACTACTCGTCATGGTTCTTGGCATTAGCGCATTGAGACACTAATACAGATGCTTGGATGCAAGTCCGAAGGGACAGTCGATGTACTATGGGGCATCGAGAAGGATCACCAATGTGGGTTGACATTCCATGCTCAAGACTAGACACTAGAATTAAGAAAGCTTGCTTGTATTAAATATGATGAAACATAGATATGTGCCAAGAATACACTAGTGAACTACTCCATAATTTACCGTAGGTATGAGAGTTTTATTACAAAATGAGAAATGTAAAATACGTACCCTACGAGTAAGAACATTGGTTATTCATAAGGATGACTTACAAGATAATGCTCTAAGGGTAGATAACTTGATACTCCACAATATTACGCAGTGTGGGGCGGTTACATGTGTTTTATGATTCGGCGCTGAGTCACCGAGAGCGTTAAGTTGAGCAGCACCGGTGCAGCGAGGCTTTGCGCATTGTGTAATGGAAAACCACCCCATGACATTCTCCCCATTTAAGTCGGCGACGTCGTTGTTTGGGCTTCTTCAGGATCTTCGTCTTTAGTCTTGACTTTGCATGTTCAGTTAAATTTCGTCTTTATTGCCTTGATTTCTACTTCATCAACATCACTTAGCGCTAGGAATGTCCACACTATTTCGGGACTCGATAAGGACTCCTCCCTCAAGCCCGTTTCGCTTATTGATTCCTCATTTCGTTTAGGGTCATTACTTGTGCAGCGCTAGTGAAGTCCGCCTTTTGTGGTCAGATTTTTTCAAGAAACTATCCGTCCATCAAGTCTCTGTTTGCTTCGACTTCTCTAGACTTACGCAGTGTCAACTTGTTTGGTATGACTTCTTGGGGTGAAATAACTCTTGTATGCCTTCATGAGTAGTTAAGAGAAAGAGTTGCTTTAGGGTCATGACAGAACACGTTGAGAGTCTCATCATTCGACCTGCATGACTTTGACTCAATGACCCATGTTGCAGATAGCTGCAACATTGGGTCTTCCTTCCATCGAATGTAGAGTATGGGACCATCTCACCCTTGATGGTCATTTTGAAATTTCGACGGTTTGAAATAACACAAGCTCTTTGATGAGAACATTTGCAACTTGTCTGCTTCAGGTCGCTATTGGGAGCAACGAATCTTCCCATGGACGTTGTGGGCTTGACTCAATGTTTCTATGTCGCAGATGGCTGCAACTTAGAGTCATCCATTCGTCGAATGAAAAGCATAGGATCACCTCACCCTTGGTGGTTGTTTGATGTTTCGACGGTATGAGGCAGAACAAAGTTCCTTGATATAGCACTTCATACCTTGTCCACCTCGAGTCGCTATAGTGAGTGACGAGAGTCTCCCCATGTTTGCTTTGTGGGTCAACTTGATTCTCCTGCTTTGATGAGCTTTGTCTTTATCTTAATAGTATAGCACTTTCCTTACGACTTGAGCTTCTCTCCTCCATCATTGCTCTTGCCTAAGGGCTTTGGTGGCATGACACTTGTCTTGGCACGAGTGATTTGATAGAGGCGACTAGCAAGCGAAAGTTGGGCAATTATGTTGTCCCAACTCCGTGCTAGTCCAAAGCTTTAGTCCCTTTGCTGAAGGTCACCAACGTTGGGTCTTCATTCACTTGAGAACACTGTAGGCATAGCTCAGTGATACCTCTCATATCTTCTTTCAACATGCCATTCTGGCTAATGATGAATAATGCTATATTGACATTCAGTCCCGATTTGTTAGGGCATACATAATTATGATGCACTGTCTGCCCCCATCCCATGTCTCAATGGAATCCATGTTGCCACATTCCACATTATCGTGATGGCATCATCATCGTAAGTTTGTCACATTTAAGGTTCTTGGGGTATGCCTTCTTTCGATCTTGGGATCTTTTTTGAAGCTTCGACGACACCTTTGGGGGTAAATTACACGAATGGTCCCTCAACTTCAATTTGTAATCAGAACGTCCCTCATCTTTTATTTTCTTGCACGATTAGTCCTCTTGACCGGTGATAGTGGATTTTTCGATTGCCTTGCATACGTGGCCGACACGTGAGCCATTTCTCTCTCATCCACGTCATTTAAGTCATCCACGTCATTTAACGCTCTAAATCAGATAAATTACACAGATCGTCCCCAAACTTTGAGTCAATTTATAAACGGTCCTCCATCTTTAATATTATTGCATGATTCATTCACTTACCGATAAGAAATAGTCTCCCGATTATTTTGCGACGTGACATAATAAAATATAATAAAATTTTTTAACTAACTGACATCACACAATAAAAATATTATAAAAATTTTAGGACGAGGATGATCTAGCAGAGGAGGGGTGTCGGCCCCTCTCTCCAAGCTCGCCCTTTAGCGAGCTGACATAGGGGGCGCGGGCCCCCTCTCCAAGCTCGCCCACTGGCGAGCTTCGCACAAGGGACGCTAACGCTCCATCACGAGTTCGTCGATGCTCCTATCATTTTTATTTTTTATAGTCTATTAACTTTGAGTCGTTTAGGATCGTCGATGAGCTCGCGAGGGGGCGTTGGTGCCCCTTGTGCGAAGCTCGCTAGCGGACGAGCTTGGAGAGGGGTGTCGGCGCCCCCTATGCCAACTCGCCAAAGGGCGAGCTTGGAGAAGGGGGCCGACACCCCTCTTTGTCAACTTGTCCGCGTCCTTAAATTTTTATAATATTTTTTATTATGTATGTCAGTTAGTTAAAATTTTTTATTATATTTTATTATGTCATATTGTAAGATAATCGGGAGACTATTTTTTATCGATCAAATGGATGAATCATGCAATAATATCAAAGTTGGGGGACGATCCGTGTAATTTACTTGGTTTGGAGCGTTAAATGACGTGGATGACTTAAATGACATGAATGAGAGAGAAACAACTCACATATCGGCCACGTATGCAAGGCAACCGAGAAATCCACTATTATCAGTCAAAAGGACTAATCATGCAATAAAATAAAAGATGATGGACGTTCTGATTACAAATTGAAGTTGAGAACCAGTTGAAAATCATATCAAAGTTGGGGGATCATTCGTGTAATTATAAAAAATCGTCTTCCATTAACATTTGCACCATAGTTTGAATCAATAACTTGTATTCAAATATTCTTTATCACTTATGTAAATGAAACCAATATCATATATTCCTCTCAAATATCGAAAAGAACATGGCCATCCATGAAATATTGTTTATTTTTTGCTAAACAAATTCATTATAAGACTCACTGCGAAGCATTGCAATTGTGAATCAACTGAATGGCGAGTTACTATGATTGATATAAAGGGTTGTTTGGCGTAGTACCGATTTAATCAACTGATAATTTAAATCACCATTTATATAGTGTTTAGCAACTATTGATAATACAAGTTATGATTAAGATAGCTACAGATATAATGAAAGTTATTTTATATTTTTATCACATGGTATTGTAAATAAGCAAAGAAAAAATAGAAAAAAGAATATAGTAAAATAAGATGAGGCAAAATTAAGGATTATTTATAAAAAAAATAAATAATAGAGAAGATGAGATTGAATGATATTTATTCATTAATAAAATGTTTAAAATTAAAAAAATTGATTGAATGGACATTTTTATTAAAATGCATATTGTAATATGAAAAGTCACATTTCCTGCCTACTATTTGAATTATTAATGAGGTGATAATTAAGAGCAATTAAAATTATCGATAATCAGTTGTAGCCAAACAAGATAATATGATGGGGCTTGAGAATTTTAAATAAAATAACTAGTAATCTTTCTAGATTACCTCGTATCAAACGGTCCACAAGGGATTTAAAGATTTGATCACAATAGCAATAGAACAACTTTATAAAATGGGGGACTTTGAAGATCAAGAAATATTCATAATTTAGACCCCAAAGCCGAACTCCTAACAAGAACAACCGAAAATGGAAAAAATAGCAAATATCAATTTGCCTCACTATTGATAATATTTGATATTTGTGGAAAATTAGGAGATATAAATCCAATCATCTGAGTTTGCGTGCAAGTTAACTTATAATCTTAATCATCCAGTATCTCTAGGATCATCACCACTTTATCTTAATTTTAGTTGTTTAATTATCATATTTTATCTTTATGTCTTCACCATAAAACATTTTCTTCTCTTAGTAGGTCATTGGGATGAAACTAATTTAGATAGTTCCTCGTGGGATCAACAACTCTAATCTACATTTTATTACTTGATATGACTAGTGCACTTACTAACAAATTTATTTGTTACAAATTTAACACATCAAGTTTCTTGTGAGATCAACAACCTTTACTCTTACACACTAGTGCACTTGCTAGCTATATCATTATCTTGTAATTAACCATTCTTTAAACTTTCAAGGTTGGTTGATATACTAAAGTCGCCAATGACAAATCATTTATCACTCGTAAAGATTGACAATGTGATTCAATCAATTATGCTAAGTGAGATGGGACAAGTAAAGACGAACTAAAGATCAACTATAAATTGATCAATTTTATATACATACATGATAGATTGATCAACTATAAATGGGACAAGTAATGATAGCTGATGCTCAAAGATGGTAACTTTGAATCAATAATGATTATTCAAGGATTTCAAAGTTGATTCTCAAAGATGATATCAAAATTTGTAATGATATATGGTGATTCAATGACTCGAACAATGTGAGTTATGACAAACAAAGACAATCTAAAAATCTATACTCAAAGATTGAATTGTAGTCGGTAATGATCAATCAAGAATCATCAATGATTCTGATATCAACAATAGTAATTCAAGAATTCACAATGCTTGAAAACTTAAGGATGCATGCTTGAAAACTAAAAAAACTAAAATAAGTTTTTTATTAGCAAAAAATTATTATAGTGTGAGAAAAAAATGATTGCAACAAAAATAGTTTTTTGAGAAAATAAAAAGGATATTTTTATTTTTGGGCAACGCAAAAAAATTGGACAATGCAAAAAAAATTGTTTTCTTTAGTAAAGAAAAAAAACTTATTTTGGTAAATATAAAACAATTCTTGGTATAAAGACAAAAATATTTTGGTAAAGGAAAAAATGTTTCGTGGGTAAAGCAAAATAAAATCATTTCTTTGGTAAATAAAAATATTATTTTTTACAAAATATCAAATATTTTGGGCTAAAGAAAAAAACTTAAATGGGTTTTTTTTGGGCAAATAAAAATTTAAAATGTCTTTCTCATGAAAAAATGACATAACCAATACAATATGTTTGATAGAGAATAATTCATAAAAATAAGACTTTTATTACCAAACGTTAGTTTTAAAAATATGTGAATTTCACATTAATAATTGTAAAAAAATAGAGACAATTTCGTTCTACCCCCACTTGAAACCAATGCAAAATTTTATTTAGATGAAAACAGGCTGTGTAATGCCCCTAAATAGACCAATGCCACGTGGCAATGATCAATATGAAAGTGCTACAAGTATTAAGGCTTTGACCATTATATTGACTCAAACTTAATCAAGAATATTGACACTTCAATAATAACACAAAGAGAAAAAATAGAGAATAACATAATTAACGAAAGTTGGAAAGTCATTAAGAAGTCTCAAGGTAGAATATTATCTCGATTACATCAATGTTCATAAATATGGAATAAAAGTGGAAGAATAAAACTAGATAATAAGTCCCTTTTGTTCATGTGCTATATTATCGTCTGAGCTCTGTCGCAGCACACGATCTCAACACCATCATTGACCTGACCCTATGGAAATCAAACACAGAAAAGGAGGTCCTCCCGTAAGCTTTACAGCCTAATGGAGAATCAATATAAATATTCAATGCATAACTGTTAAATAGGACGAGTCAAAATCAATAAACACTTCATCTTGATCAGGTAATGGACATAGAATTATTTAAGCAATAGAGATCAATGGATAAAGGAGGACAATAATGTCATGATAACACATGTCTGCCTTAGAATTATGAGGAAACTCATTTATCATATAGGAATCATAACAATGCTTAACTTGTCATTATACTTATATCATTTGTACATTCTTCTTTGCCTTGAACTACGCTGAGAACTGAGATGACTTTAGGTGTCTTTAGCCTCTGAGATCTTACGCCAATCAAATAAATACAGCTTTGTGTAGGTCAATGGTTGATCAAGTTATGACCAAGGGAGCGACCCTCATCTTTAGGCACTTAGTGCGGACTGGCATCCCGTTGTTTATCTTTCATTTTCACGTTATCAGTCACTTTACTATCATGTCATTCTTCATATTTAATAAGTCACTTGATCAATCGAGAAGATAATTAAGTCAAATGGGGATGGGTCTCAATGAAATCATCTTTGGATTCAATCATAATAATCATTCAGCAAGGAAATCAAGTAATAATTAGATAAAAATCAAGATTTTATAATCAAGGAATTAAGAGTCACAATTGAGGGTTGATAGACCGATTTTCATAGGCCGGTTGATAAATTCATGGGCCGTTCGACCGGTTTCCATGAGTCGGTCGGCCGATCTGCGCACCTCCTGGATGAGGGTCGGTGGGTCGACCGGTCGACTGATTTTCGTTGTCCGGTCGATCGATTAGTGTGCTTCATGGATGAATGCTAACAACACGTCGATCGACCAATCCTTTGTGGTCGGTCGACCAAACTTTCAGTATCAAACCACAAACAGAGCATATAGAATTTCATAGATTTCTATTCTAAGTGCATCACTAATTCAGAGCAATCATCAGAACAAAAATAATGATAAACAGAACACACTTTTATAAGCAATCAACAACAAATTTCGAATAAAAGGGAAAACAGTTCATTCATTTCCTTTCTTTATTCGATCATGAATTATTTTACAGAATCATCACAGCAGCATTCTAATCCAATCCAATTCATAGTTATGCAGAATGATTTCGATTTCACCCACCTCTAATAGTGTTGGATCCTCCCTCGATGATCAGTTTGAATTAATGTCGGCGTTCCCTTATTGCTCTGGTGTGAGATCCCCTTTCCTCTGCTGATCTCCACCTGTAGGCAGACCGGATTGGGGAGGGATGCAAGGAGATAATATCTAAATCCTAATATGCGTGAGGGGAGAGGGAGAGGGAGAGAGGAAAAAAAGAGAGTAATGTTCTATTCATTCTTATGAGTGGTATCACATAGTGTTGGATCTCCTTCTTCCAAAAAAAAAGAACAATCGATCTCTCTGCTGGCATGGGAGGTGAGAGAAATTCTTTAATTTTGATCCTCTCTTTACAGATATGTTTCTATCTCACTCTTAATTGTCATAATCACCCATTATCTGTCACATTTTGAATTTCCCTTGATTCCAGGGGTCATAGCAATTACTTCCTCCAGTTGGCCATCTCGTATCATATTTTATTTTATTTTATTTTCGAGTGTTACAGGCTGCATCACTCGATCATTAATAGATATTATCCTATATTATCCTCTTGCTGTTTTGACACTTTTTACATGAAATCTTTTCTCACGAAATAAGAAGTTATATAGATTTATTGCTGAAAATACAATTTGATACTGGTTTCTTTTTTTTTTATTTGAAGAGTGGCTTGTCATACATAAACATTAGGCACAACTACCATCCACTTCAAAATGACAAAAAATATATTTAGTATAGAACAAGACATAAATGATATTAAGTTGGAGCTGGACTTTATCAAGGAGTTGGACTTTAACATGATTAGGTGGACAGCACTCCATTATGATGTTAGGGAAGGGAATATATCCATGACCACATGATGGTGGAGGAAGATAAGAATATATTTCTCTTGATCTTCATAAGGATAGCCCAAGTGAAACAATGTGATGTGCAGAATAACAATAAAAGTAATATTCCTGTTGATCTTCATATCCACAATTTAAAATTTTGAACTGAAATTATGTGAAATAAATTTGCAAGCAATCATTTTCCAAAAATAATCATCAATATAGGTATCTCACAAATAAACGAGAATCCAAAATTCTGAATAAGTAATTTTATCGATTCATCATCGACTAAATCATTCGTTTAGTAATTTTAAGTGCTAGGATCATATTGTGAAAACTCTGGCATGGCCACGTTTCTTGTTATAATTATAAAAAAAAAATAGAATTCTATAACATATCTAATTTCAATAGATAAGTTATACCCACCGAAAAAAATAGATAAGTTATAAAACACGTACCTTACTATTGTCTTCATTTTTTTTTGGATAAAAAATAATGCTTTGAATGAGAAAAATAGTTACTTGTTTGAGTTCTCAATTCGTACATGGAAATTACTTATTTCATAATTAAGAATGCGTTTTTTTCACTGGACATAATTTGTAAAGATAAAATATACTCCGAGGAAAATATGTAAAGAAAAATGTTCTTTTATATTTGGTTCTATAACAGATATAAGTGAAGAAATAACGTTCACAGCTCATAAAGCTAATGAGCAGAGTGTTAATTTCATCCAGGATATGATGCTTTTGGAACCGATTTTCTTCAGAATTTAACCATAGTTGAACTACTAGACATAGTAACCTTAATTATTCTTTTGTCCAAATAAGAGACATCATGAGAGTGAAAAATGTTTTCACCCGAGATTCAAAAAAAAAAAAATCTTAGCTTATCAAATAAGTTTATTAATCAAAATATCTTCCTAAAGACAAATATCACCAATAATAACTACATAAAAGACATAATATTCATAGCTGTTATAATTAATTGACGAACAATTAATGGTGTTTATTAATGACAACAAGTAGACAAATCTTACGAGCTAAATTATATATAAAGAAATATTTGGGAGATACTCGATCTTAATCTTTAAGATAATGATGGACTTTATTTTAGACTCGTTTTGCACTGCATGTACTTTTTCCCCTTCTCAATCTAACGGAGGACACATAAATGATGTGGTAACATGGACAGAAACTGGTAGGTGGGGAGTTGTTTCTGGTCCTCTCGTCATAAAAAGGTCACATATCTCGCACCCTCCTTTATGTCTCCAGTCTCTTTGCTGGTGACGGTGATGGTGGTGGACCGAGGCTTAGAAGTGCAGCTTGCATTGCTCAACTGCTCAACAAAACTTTTATAGGCTCATGTTATATTCCGCCTATGTTTTATAGTCGATCCCAAGTTCGAATAAAGGAGGAGGGTTATGTTAGATCCCGACAGTCAGCATAAAATTCTGTCGAATTTTATGAACATGAATCAACAAATATGACGTCGTATGATCCATGTAACTGACCCCACCTAGTGGGATAAGACTTGTTATTGTTGTATATCACAAGGATAAGAAGTAAAGAATTCGTAATATGCAATGTTAAAAATTAAAAATATAGATATGAAAGAAACTTCACAAGTCAAAGAGCTGAAATCCTGAATCGATAAAAGATTTGCTGCTTCCAACTATCTGGATACTGAAATTTAACAATCAAACATATACCAACCAAAGAGATACAAGTGGTAGATACGATGGAAAGTTGAGATGCCTCACATTTTTTCCTTCTATTAACTTTTTATTACCATACAGGCAAGAACAATATAATTCCATGGGATGTGGGCAATTAATGTCACAAAATCAGGGGATGCTACAGCAAATCCTCCATATTTAGAGTTGGTGCGTCGCACCAGCATGATCAGTACACAGCCATGAACGGCATGAGGACAGATCCTATCCAAAGCTTCCCGTCGTGTTCCTCTACTTCGCTCACTGCTCTAACTACCTTGCCTTGTCTATCCTCCAAAATCTCCAGCAACTCACCATCTGGATTGTACTTAACGATCAAAGCATGAGGTTTGCCTCCAATTTGCATCATGTAGTGATATTTGGCTGGAATTGGGAGTTTCAGTAAGAATTTCCTCAATCGGGTGTAGTGACTCATGATTTCTTCATATAAATTACGACGGAAATGTATTGCCACCCAAAATTCACCCTTCTCATTAGTTCTCACATTATCCGGGAATCCAGGTAAAATAGCAAAAACATCGGAGGTCCCTGCCTTCGGTCCCTTAAGCCAATATCTGCGCAACCTATTCAGTACATACAAGAGAGTCACTTCAGACATACAATATTTTCTGAAAGGACTTCAGACATACAATGAGGAGAGAAGAACTGCAAAATTGAAGTTGCTAGCTACCTGCCACGAGATCCTTCACAGAACAAAACAAAAGTTCGATCCTTGCTTAAAGTCACACCATTAGGGAACTGAAGATTCCGCTGGAGCACTGTAGTTTCTTTCGTAACTGAATTATATTTTAAAAACCTTCCTGAAGGATCTCCAGTAAACACAAGTTGCAAGAAATTCCTGGAAATAAACATCAGCCTGATGATCACTGAATTCAAACTTAGAAGTTGCATAACAGTATGAGACCCACATTAATTTCTATGAGCATGACATGCATCACATGTCATAACATTATGAGATAGAAAATCCACAAGCCAGCACCTCAAAAGTTAACTAAAACAAACATAGATAGCTGATAACTGTTTAATGCCTTCAAGCAATTCATAATTGCATAAAGCAGTAGTAAAGCCTTAATCAGCGCTAGAAAAGTTAAACTATAGAATATTATCTGCAGGCAAGTGGGATATTCAATTATTTCATGTGATGGATATAAGCAGAAACCTGCAGTTAAAATGGTAACATCATAGGAGTTGTAGGCATAGCCTTGTTAAAATCACAGGTATTTCTCAAAAAAAAAAAAAAGATTGGGTGAATTTCAAAAAGATGATAGCAACCCTGCACAACTTTATAAACTGTGACATTAACCATGGTAAAGGGCAGTTGATGCTTAATTGCAGTTTTTTTTATTATATCACCAAACTTTATGTTGTTAACCATCTTATGACACTTTCTTCCAGAAAAATATCATATGATAGCTTCCATGTGCTTAGAAGAAGCAAACTATGAAATCCTGCACTATGAAAATATTCACCTTCTGAAGACTTCAAATGCCTATGTTTCTACCGAGTCGACAAAATAAAAAAAATCAAAGCCTAGAACAGGAACTTCACTAAATGGCACCAAATAAGGCACTTCAGATAGTAACAAGTATGATGGATGCATAGTTTTGTAGGGTGTATACTTCAATCATCTTTAGGACCACACCATCTCTTTTTGTTGATTTTGGGAGTGCTAGGATAACAAATTCAACAACAACAACAACAACAACAAAGCCTTATCCCACTAGGTGGGGTCGGCTACATGGATCATACGACGCCATTCCGCTCTCGTTGATCCATGTTCATAAGATTCGACAGGATTTTATGCTGGCTGTCGGGGCCTAACACAACCCTCCTCCTTTATCCGGGCTTGGGACCGGCTATAAGTGAATAACAAATTCAATGCAAAAAAAATAATGAAATGTTAATACCATCTGAAAAGTGAATAACAAAGACAACAAGCAATTATACCATCTGAAAAGTGAATAACAAAGACAACAGGCAATGAGACACAGTAAAGATTATCTGTGAAGTTCCTAAAAAAGATCACATATGATATTAACGCGAAATAACAGTAGAGATGAGATAGATTTTTCTTTTTTGACACAACTCATGAATAGGACTTTAGGCCTCATTGTTGTTCTTTCATATTTATAAAGCATGCCAATGTTGACAATACCTGAGAAAACCGTCAACATTGGAATTGGTGACTAAAAAACATTGAAACAAGAGAAGCCCCATGAAAATGAATACCTCCTCTGAAAATTGGCACTGCTGTCTGTGAAATAGATATTTCCTTCTTCATCAATATCCAAGTCATTTGTGAACTTCAATGGAATTCCTTCTGCTTCTGTTGTCAAGGATGTCGCCAAACCACCCTTTGGGCCCACCTTTAACAGCCCAAAATAGGCATCAGCAATGTACAAGTCCCCAGTTTTCTTGTCAAAACGAAGACCTAATGGTCTCCCACAGATATGCTCATTCTTTAAATAACTCAAAGGTGATGGCTTTGGGTCACATATCTCTGACCTATAAAGCAATATTAAAACCAATTAAATGGGTCAGCACATAAGGAGGCACTTCTTTTTTCAGAGAGGTGATTGTTGACGTGTATGGGAACAAGAAACCATTTTGTTACCACAGATTTTGTAATGATTTAGAATTCAATTAGAAAACCAATAAACATCCTCCATCCAAAAGCATTCTCATTAGTTGTTTCCCCATTTTTCTTATATCAAACTTCTTATCACGGGTTTCTTTGCCAAGATCTTGCTGATGCAAGTCGCTGCAAATATAGGTAGAACCATGCAAATGAAGTTCATAACTAATGGCCACAAGTTCATAAAAGACTTTGTAAAACACAGATCAAAATGATTCGTTAGTTCTTGATACCCATTAGATAACATAATTTTCTGCAATATTACATTATAAATTTCATGTCTTCACATAAATGACATCCGATTCAAAAGAAACAACTATTTCACATAAATTTACCAACTGTCACAGTTAAAGTCATGTTTCAAGAGAGCGCGCACACACACACAAGGGAAGAAACAAGATACTATCTCTAATCAGAAAGATCTACTTCATTTTTTTGAGAAGAAAGATCTACTTAATAATGTTAGAACTTTAATAACACAATGCCCCCTGCCACTTAAACCTATTTATCTAAAGGCTAAACGTTGTGCCACATATTGGAGTTGGAAGTTTAATATGCATAAATTCATTGTTTTCTAGTTATCTGTTTCAAACATGTATTCCTGATTGGTTCAGCAATAGAATAATGGGTCAAAATCTAAATAAAAGAATGGCTTTAAACAGCTTTGACACTGCAACACACACACAGACAAAAATAAAAAAGAAACAAAAGTTCTGATCAAAGAATTCTAATGAAGAACAAGACTTTGGTAGAAATAAGGTGATCAAAGAGACGTGAAAGACACCAAGCTAACTACTCATTGACTTTCCCAGCTGCAGGTTAACAGTCAACAGGAACAGTAATGCATCTAAATTCTCAAACAAAGTCTTTCTTTGCATAAGAACTAGGATTTACAACTACATATGAGCAGCATGATGCCAAACAGAACATCAAAATATGCAATTTTATCTCAGTTATATGTTGAGATTTATATTGACAAGATGTTACGAACGAACCTATTGGGCGAAGTGTAAGCGAAGTCAGTCCAGGACTCGCCGTTCCAGAAGAGAACACGCCCGTCCGCGACGCCGGTGTACGGGCCCCGGCCGCGGGGGTCGAAGGCTACGCTCTCGGGTCCCTGAATTTGGCCGAGGAACCTGATCTCCGCCTTCTGGAGCCGGTCCTCGACGTCGGCCGCTTTGGGAATCTCCGACCGGCGGGGGAGCTCGACGGGGTGCGCCTCGAACCCTGGGAAATCTGCCATGATGCTCTGCCGCAGAGGGTCGAGGCCACAGTAAAGTGCCGCGAGGAGGGCAACTCCGGCGAGTAAGATCGTCGCCGGCGACATCTCCGAGTAGCGTCAACGGCAATGACCGGCCGCCGAGACCTTTTTTGGGGGTAAAAAGTAAGAACTAAAAAGTCGTCAAGGATTTTGGAAGTGGATGGACCGCGGAGAGGACTTTTCTTGTTATTTACTTTATAACAATTTGTTTTGGGTAAAATTTTATCGTAAACTTTATAAAGTTTAATCAAATGGTGGACTCAAATTCAAGGTCCTTTGGTGTTAAAAATCCCCATTAATAATAATAATAATAATAATAATAATAATAATAATAATAATAATAATAATAATAATAATAATAATAATAATAATAATAATAATAATAATAATAATAATAATAATAATAATAATAATAATAATAATAATAATAATAATAATAATAATAATAAATAGATGAAATTGGCATAATGATTCGCGAATTTACATCCATATATATATTTTGAATTATTTTCGAAAGATTTCTCATCTCTTGCTTAGATTGCGGATAAATAAGTTTCGTCCAAAAATATTATAGTTGAAGGATAAGTATTAAATGAAGTTTAGGGATAAAGAGGAAAAGACAAAGTGACAAACCTATTTGTAAAAAACATATTAGTATTAGTTTAATTTACTTTCTATCTAAAATTTCTTTAATCTTATTCTATTTTTTTTCTTATTGACTTATCTTTTCAGTTATTCCTCTTCTCTTTTACCCTCTCTTCTTATCAGAGATTTTTTTTTATATAATATTCTGCATTTATTTATGTTTCACTAGTTTCTACTTTTTCTAATTTTTTTCTGTCACCCGGAGAGTTGGTTAAAATTAAAACGATGTATATATAGTTAAATTAACGTTCAATCACGTATAGATACATAGATTAGTGTAGATTATTTGTATTTAGGGCTATCATATCAAAATGATGGTGATATAAAAGTTTAGAGTTTGTGGTCGCACGACCACAACTTATGATATTATTCCAAATCTCTCCTTATTAATTATATATATAATATTATTCCAAATCTCTCCTTATTAATTATTGCACACTAAATTAATTATATATATAATATTATTCCAAATTTCTCCTTATTATATGTACTATTTGAAGAAAACAAGATTAGTCAGCAAAACTCTCACAGAAAATTATAATAAAAAATATTTTCAATGTTTTTACTTATTCTTATAAATGTGTCATCTTGTTTGTCTTTTTATAGAATAAAGATCCATTTGATTTTATTGACAAATTTACATATTGATAAGCAATTTATTAATTGAAATTTATTTTCAAGAATAAGTAGTAATGTATTTGGATAAAACTATTGAATTCAATAATAACTAGTTAGTTAGAATTAAAATAAATAATTTATTTCTCTAGAAAGAAATATGCAGTTCTTCCTGACTTATAAGTAGATCTAATCTTTCCTTATCAGTCACATTTTGAAGTTACTAGATACCAAACAGGCCCAATTTGAGCATGTACCCGATTAAAATGAAAATTTTTTTGACACTACCTAGCTTATAAATATATAATATAAAAAATGGAACTAATACTTTTATTTTTTGTTGTTTATATTATTTTGTAAAAAAAATTATTTTTTTATATTTATAAGCTTATTAAAGACAACAAAACTTTCTTTGTCATTTAGAACACAGATGGAATATATATATATATATATATATGAGTAAAATGAATATACAATGCACTATTTTGCTATAATCTACAGTGTGAAATAGCAATGTTGGATTCTCATCAAATTCATTGCAAGTTTTCGTCTTTGCTCACAAAAAAAAACACTATTTCCCTCAACCCAAGCAGGCATGAATCCATTCATCGTTTTTCTCTTTGCGAATACAAAGAATCCATTCATCATTTTCCTTTTTTTTTCGGTTGTCACCTCAGTGCCCCAAAAGCAACATCAATCGTCCAACTCACACGGCGTTGAAGAGCGCACTAGTCACAGATTGGAATCTCGATCCACCATCGGGTCCGACTAATCTGTTGCCACATCAAACAACACGTTTGACTATGACGAGTGAGATTCTCAACGGAAATTTTCTGCATCCACAAAGGTTTCCTCTTTGTGAATAGAAAAAATGCCTACTCTACAAGACTGAATGGAGAGAAAGAGAGCGGGGACCAAAGTCAAGAGAAAAAAAAGAGGAGAATCGAAATGAGGAACAAGAAGAACCAGAAGGATTTTCAAAGAGATAATTAGGATAACGAGAGAGAGAGAAATGAGACAGAGAAGGGGATTGCTAGAGAAACAAGGAAATGAAAGAAAGTAGACAAGGAAATTGGGGGATGATTGGGGGAGGGAAAAGAGATCCTCATGAGCTTGGAAGGAGGAGATGGTGAAATAAAAAACTCAAATAATTATGCAATCCCAAATTTCTGCTCAGGCATAAGAAAACTTATCTGGTGATTAAGATTGAAACTTAATTATGCTGAATCCATTTTTTATAAGAGAAAGAGAAAAATTACTCCTCAGTCGTTCATGAAACCCTCATGGAGAAGAAACATCGATGAGACCGAGAGAGGTTAGAGTGGAAAATCTTGTAGGATAAAATCACATGCACTCATATTATATCCAATGGTCTAAGATGATTGCTATATTTTACAATTTATTTAATGGACTGCACATCCATTGTCTCCTATATATATTGAAAAAAAGAAGTATTTTCTTAGTGGGCTCGTATAAGTAGAAAATACTAATAACTTTAGATAAATACCCTTTTTGTTTGGTATTTAATTTTCTGGACTAGGATTATCAATAATATTAATTTATGTATAAAGTTCCCAAAAAACATCTCATCATATGGCAGAGTACACGGAAGGCATTATGAATCATCACTTACATGTTGATCAGTTTGACCAATAGTAAGATTTTGACTAAACAACAAAAATAGATACACAGTTTTGGAAGGAAACGAACTTTCAATTGACCAAAATAAAATATAATAATAGAAGAGTTGGGAAGCTCTTGACCAAATAACGTAATTGAGTCTCAAGTAATTTAGATAACAAAGAGTCTACATAAACTAAATGCAAGTCAATAGAAATAGTCAAGAAACTCGTCTTCATATGCAAATAACACCATGAACTCCATATGTCACCTAGGCCATCATCATTTTATTTAGCAATGTTGTTACTTGTGACATTGAATACATGACATCATAATAATTAAACACGGAATAAGACATCATAATATGAATGATAATAACATAATAAGTGTAATAATGAGAGTAGCACAATCATCATAAATCATATAACATAGTCAATCATAAGATTGAGTGTCACCAAAATGGTCAATGGTATCACGAGGCATCACTCATCATTATCGATCGATCGATCATCATTTTATTTTCATTATGTTACACTTATTGCGGAATGCCTTTTAACTTTATTTAACGTGGGTCGTTGTCCATAGAGGAGTATTTCAACATCAAAGGTGGATTTTCGTTTCTTTTTTTGTCCAAGGTTGACTATCATCAAGAAATCATAGTTTTCATCTTTTCATGTAATGATCAAAAGACAAGAGATAACATGACCAAAGTGTTTGAATCATGATAAAATCATAAAATGGATGATATTAAAAAAAATTAAATATACAATAGATAGTGTTATTGGAATTGGATAAAATTAGTACGATGGATAAACATAAGTCCGAATAAATAAATAAGAAAAATCAATTGTATAAAAATGTTGTTGGCATGTGTGTTCTACGGTACCTGTAGTACCATAGCATCTAGCAATGCTACAGTATGATGTGGATAAGATATCAATATAGGAGTGACATGCACCAAAAGGGATTTATCGGACCAATATTATTTGGTGTTGCTGCACAAACAATATGCACCAATACAAAATTTTGTATTGCACGATACATCTATTGTAAAATATATAAATTGTGATAACATTAAGGTAAGTCATGGTAGGATTTGATAAACAAAATCAATTCATAAACTTGTGACTATACATGAAATATGTACGAATAAAAGGATGTGACTAATTGGTTGAAGGTCATGAACATCGATCATACTCCATAGATTATGTACCTTTTTGTAAGACATGTCTGCTCCAGCTTTTTCAATTCCTATGATCATGGCATCCCCTTCATTTATGATGCTCTCTTCGCGAGAACAGGCGGTTGTGACTTGCTTCTCCTTCTCCTACCAATGTCGCGATGCATAAATGAGGACAACAAAACAAGGTTGATGTTTAGGGTTTAAGATCATATTTATATTGATACATAGGGAGCTCAGCTATGAGAGATTAATAATAAATTTTATTTTATTATTTTATTTTATTTTTTCTTTTTATTTTTCAACTAATGAGTGATCTCTTAAAATAAAATTCATACTCGAATTATGTATAGTGCTAGTGCCTACCAAATAATCTAGATTTTTTTAGCATTTCTAACTCAAGTCTTGACTAGTGGCACATTTCGTTCTTATGATGTTGCACTTTGAACTCTAAGATCTTGAGTGGCTACTTCTTATAGCTCAAATCTTCTTTGAGATTCAACTTTTCGTATCTATGATTATGTTTGACTTATTTTGCTTATACTTCTAGAGCATAGATACATGAAAAATATCATGCACTTGCCCATACGAAGGGAGTAGTGTTAACTCCCTCACCGAGTAGGTCCAAGGAACCCACAATACATTGACATGAGTTTGCCCTTATTATTGAATCTTATGACTCCTTTCGTCGAAAAAAGTTGCAAAACTTGACCGCTTGCTCTAAAAATTTGATAACGTCTGCCTTTATCTTCATAGGCCTTTTCGCGAATTTGTGCTGCTTTCATCCTTTGCTGAATTAGTTCTACCTTATATATGTATTCTTTTGTCTGCTTTAGTTCCTTGGCACTTGAAAATTTTGTTCACCAATCAACTTCATTCTAGCACGATAGTGAGCGACATGTTTTTCCATACAATACCTCAAAGGTGTCATGTGAATGTTAGAGTGATAATTATTATTATAGGCGATTTCGATTAGATGCAAGTGATCATCCCAACCGCCATGCAAGTTTAGAGCAAAAGCTCTTCACATATCTTCTATTGTTTGAATGATTTTTTCTGACTGGCCATCTGTTTGAGGATGAAGTTTATAATGTAATGTTTGAAGGAACTAAGCTTATCATATGGACTTTGATGTTCGACCTTCTCTTATTGACATACCAGACATGGAGATGTATTTGACGATCTCACGCTTCATGTCGCTACACCTGCTCATCCTTGTGCATTTTCATGCTATCTGGATGGATCTAATGAACTAGATGTTCAAGCCACATTTGGTGATAACAAAAATGATGATGAATTGATCTAAATGTGGTGAATACTCGGTTCATCATATCCACGAATGCTACAAGAGCATTTTCAATTCAAAAGGTATCACTAAGAACTCATTTTCCATTATTTTCACTATAGACCCTTAAAGATGAGAACATAATACTCATATCTCCATCAAATAATTATCTCCAGGATGTTTTCCTCTATGACTCTCAACTGGTGATAACCACTTTGTAGGTCTATCTTGGAGAATACCAAAGCTTTGATCAACTAATTGAAGAGATTATCTTTTTTTTAAAGGAAAGTTAGATTGCATTAACTAAGTAATGTTCTGACCCGTATAGTCATTATACAAAATATGTTGGAGACCCAAAGGTGGGTTCTTCAACCAAAAGGTGTCATGGCTCGCACGACCAAGATTAGCAAGATAATCAGCAGTGTTTATTTACATAGGGCAGTTAATACATTTGAAGTTTCCAAAAGTTGACATAAGGTGATGTATCTCAGCAAAAATGGACCAAAAGTGCCGAGGTGCCTTGCATCTGTTGTTTACAATGTCCACCACATTTGAAGAATCAACTTCAAGGATGAGATTTGTTATTCCAAGCTGCACACCCATTCAAACACCCACGAGGACGCCAAGAGCTTCCGTCTGCACATTGAACGTGAGAAACATTTAGATGCACCTGCCACGATCAGAGTTAGAATTGCGAATTAAAAACCCCGCCCCATTGGCTAGTGACCGACGATAGAAGGAGCCATTAGTGTTCAGCTTAGTCGAAAATGCAGGTGGGGGCTCCCATTAGACAGGCTGAAGGTCTGTTAGGGGAAAGTATTGTGCATGCATGTGTTGCGCCTCAGTATAATGGGAGGTCTCATATTTAGAATATCCAACCAGGATCTTGGTCCAAATCGTCGAGGTGGTTGCCCGTTTGGCAGTGAAATGGATCTCATTGCGATGCCGCCATATTGCCCAAAGGGTAAGAGCTATAATAGTACGAAGACATCGTTGGGAATTAGTATCAAGATTGGCACCCTCCAGAATCCAATTTCCCTCCAACCAAGAAGACATAAAGAGAAAATTGTGCTGGACTGTAGACTGGAAGGTAGACCAAATACATTTAGAGTCTGGATAGTTGAGGAACAAATGTTCATCGGTCTCAAGAGTAAGCCCATAGACAGAACAAAAGTTATTAACATTGAGATTGAGATGCAGTAAAAGAGTCTGAATAGGCATATTATGATGGGTGAGTTTCCACAGGAAGATTTTGATTTTGTGTGGAATGTTGCGATTCCAAATTTTAATCCAATTGGGCCCTCCAGACCTCAGCGGTAAGGCAGTTGGTGGCATAGTGTATAATAGAAAAATTTTGGTCTAGCTTCCCCGTGGGAATCATATGACCACACCCATTTATCATACTTGGTAGGTGAAATAAAAATAGATAAATTATAGTTAACAATTGTATCACTAAAGCAGTTGTATACCATAGGTAGATTCCAGTTGTTTGCATCAAGCCATTCATGCGTGGTAGCAAGTACTTATTCTTCATGGTGATTATGTTTAGAATCTTGTAATCTATGCATATTCTGAAGAATCCATCCATCTTCTTTATGAAGAGTATCATTGCATTGCATGGTGAAATACTAGACCTAATAAACTCCTTATTTAAAAACTCTTGGATCTACATCTTAAGTTTTTGCATCTCTATTGGATCCATTTGGTAGGGGATCTTTAATATGGGAATAGTGCCTGCATGTAGCTTGATTTGAAATTCGATTTGTTATTGTGGCGGTAGTCCAAAGACATCTTCTGGAAGGCTATAACAATGTTCACTTGATATAGGTTTGTGATTGGAGCATCTGACCATAGTGGATGCATGCGTCGATCCTCATTGACACTCTCATTAATGCAACCTTCCACACTAAGGACAAGCTTTGTTATTTTCATGCGGCTCTTGTGGTGCCTTACATTGTGGTGGTTGTTGAGACTGAAATCATTCATTCATTAATCATCATGCTGCATACTCATAAGTACTTGATTTCTTGCCTGACCTGACAATAGCCCCTCCAACTCAAACCTAGGTCGGGCCTGATCGATGGATTTTGTAGGGCCTCTCTCATTACTCTTCTATCTCTCGTAGATGGTCTCACTCCATGGTAGTCATAAGCTCGACCGCCACATTTAGAGTCTAGCAGTTGCTAAATAGTCTCTTCGACCTAATGGTGGAGTTGAGAAAATTGGTTTTTCCACTACTTATCGCTCAAACACATGGAATTATACTTTTTCAACCATATGAACTGGATATGGTATCATCTTTCCTTGATTGAGTTGTAAACTCTCTTGCTAATTGAGGATGCATTGGTACCTTGGAAAATAGCATTCATTGAATGCCTCATAGAAACTCTTATATGGAATCATATTCTAGTTGTCAAACTTTGTCTCCTTAGTGGTCCTCCACCAATCAAGGGAACCACTTGTGATGTAGCTTATGGCATGCAAAACCATTTGGTCCTCACCAAATGCATTAATAGAAATGTCTCTAAGGGCGAAAATTGTGTAATTGATTTTTTTATAATAACATCAACATTTAAATAGTTCAAAGTATTAAATATGGCTACAAGGTTTAATGAATTGAAGCACCTTGCAAATGTTCTCTTCAACACAAATTTTAGGAAAGTCTTTCATTGTCTTCATAATTTATCTCATATCTCTATGTGCAAAATTCTCACGACAAAGCAATTGAAATAATGCTAAAAATTATAATTAAATTTATATTGTAGATCATAAAATGTACTAACTATATCTTGCATAAAATAAGCTTAAATAACACTAATACACAAAAATAATATAGGATACATTTGTTTCACTTTTGTAAGAATGAAAGAAGAGTTTTGAAAGATTAAACATTTTAAAATGTTGAAGATGAAATGGATAATTGTGAACCATAGTTGGGAGAAAAATGAGAGAATATATATGAGTTTTGATAAAAAAAAAACAAGATGGGGGCACTATCAATTAATATTTTTTGCTAAAATATGTATACAATCTTTGAAATACCTAGCTAACATGGTAAGTAATGAAATTTATGGAGCTCTAAATGAGTGGGATTGTTGAAGTTTCTTATTAAAATTAAATTAATATATTATGATATTAATTACTATATACTAGTATGTATTGGTTTAAAATTTCATGGGGTCAATTGACCCCATAATAAGATATGTGGGTCTGCTTATGAATATCATCCTTCACGCTGAGGATCAATTACTCAGCCTTATCAAGTACATCAATGTCATCAAACTGTGGTGGTTGTATCTTGAAAAAGGCAAAACTGAATATATTGCAGACAAATTTGCAGTGTATGCACTGCAGAAGGATCCGAGTCATTCATTTTAATGAAGGGATGGGATAATTCATTTTTTTTGCTCCAACCTGAGTGTGCTTATCCCTAGAACTGAAAGGATTTCTCTTCCCTCTTCACTTCCTCTCCAGTCAAAGATCATCAGAAGTGTGAGTGCAAGGATCTATTGCAAGTGTTTCCTATAGGATCCCAAATGGCACCAAGAGGGGGTGAGGGGGTGAATTGATGTTTAACCAAAAATGTCGATTTCACGAAATTCATCGCGGACGCATAAAACCGATTCTTAAAAATCTTTGCAATTCAGATTATAAACACAATATTAATGGGGAGAGAGAGTGAGAGAAATCAAACACGAAGACACAGATGGTTGTTGACGAGGTTCGACCACACATTGGCCTACGTCTCCGCTCTGACTTCTCAACCTTGAGACCGTTGGAGATTTCACTAATCACTTCCTTTGTTCCAAATGGGGCAAGGAAGAAAGCCATTTACACTACCACCTTTTTCTCCGCTTCGAGAGGCAAGACAACCTCTCCTCCTAGGAAGCTAATCTTTTCTCTCGTTCAAGAGGTAAGATTTGGAACTTCTTTTACATATGAGCTCTTATAATCTTTCTGAAGAATAGTTTCTCTCTTTTACAATAGAACACTCACAAGAAGAAAAGAGAGAAAGAAAGAAGACTCTAAAATGATAACTTCAAGATAAATGATCTCCTTTTGATTTCTTGAAGTTTTGCTTCAATGCTTGGATAGATTTATTACATTTGCTTCTGTCTTTGGCACTCCTTTTATAGACTCTGGTATGTGAAAAATTCATCCATAATTAATTTCACAATTTTTTCCTCAAAATATAGTCGTTACTGTTCATTTCAGCAATGGACCGGTCGACCGCATTTATTGACCGGTCGACCGGACTATATGACCATTGCGCTGATTTTTCCAGTTGCCGCAGCTGGTCAGTCGATCGAACCATCGACCGGTAGAGTCTCACAGTTTTGATTTATAGCTGTTGAGTTGATCGGTCGACCGGTGCTTCGACCGGACTGTCGATCGGTATAGTTTCGCAGTTTTCATTTGAGCATTTTATACCTTGATTGGTCGACCGATATCTCCGATCGGTCGACCGGACTGTCTCGACCGACTTTCATAGCTTCGACCGACAAGTTGATCACCCTGCACTATTTTGAGCATAACTTTTTGCACAGTTATCCAAATTTGATGATCTTGAAGTCTATGGAAAGCTAACAGAATTCTCTATAAATCTAGCATTCCACATTTATCCAAAACTAATAAGATCAGTGCCAATTATTTAATCAAAGTATAGTGCGTAGAGTTATCTCTTTTACTTTAAACTTTTTCAGCATTTTATTCTTAACCATTCGAGGTTTGTATCATCAAAATATAATTTAATATGTCATTAAAACTTAGATCCAACAATCTCCCCCTTTTAGATGAAGACAAACTGAGAAATATGAAAGATATATAAATTGCGAAAAAGTTGTAAAATTCTTGTTAAAACAATTTTACTCCCCCTATCACATAGCTTTTCTTACAATGGTAGATATTCACATGAATATTAATTGTAAGGCACTCTTCGTATAAAGTGATACTCAGATCATATTTCTCCCCTTTTGTTTCATAAAAAAGAATAATTTATATATATGAAGCATATAAGAAACCATGTATTACTCCCCCTTAATCAATTTTTTTTAAAAAAATTATTCTTCCCCCTTTTTTTCATATAATAGACATGTAGAGTATTTCATCATAAGAATTTGAAAATATGACTCCCCCTAAATTTATGGCTATTTTATAATGACAATTTGATGAGATCCAAAAACATATTTATGAATCAAAATATGGCATAAAACTTTGATGCAACAATGATATCTATAATATGTCAAAATAAAGTTTTGAAGTTTTAACATACTCCACCTATCATTATGACTAATATTCTTTTGTTCCTTTCTTTTCATTCAAAGAAATAGTCATTTTGAAATTTTTGAATGAAATTAAAAGAATAGGCCTAATCACTTAAGAAATATAAGAATGCAACCAATGATACTTTTATCATAACTTTTGTGTCTTCACATTTTTAATTCCACTTGTCCTTTGTATCTGAGGCACACCTGCAAAAATAATCAAGTGACTTTTGGTACCCAAATTTCTTTGGGTCCTATTTTGTTAGTCAATGTTCCTTTCGGAACCCAAATCTTGTCACATTGTAATGATTTTTCATTTTACATTGATATGCATAGTGACCATAAAATCCACATGTAAAACATTTGAGATGTGATTTTCTACCATATGAATGTTTGGATTTTCAATAAAAGTTTTCATGTCCAAAATAGTTTTTAGGATTATTTTTTGTTACATGAGAAATAACGATATTTTTTATATCTTCTAAAGAGGCATTTTCTTTCTTTACTTTTTCAAAAGAGCATGCTAGTTTCACAATTTCACAAGCATGTATAATTTCCAAAGAATCAATTTCATTTTTCAATTTTTCATTCACAAAATATGTATTCTTTTCTTCTTTTAAATTTTCAATCTCAGGTAATAATTTTTCATTTAGGAATTTTTGTAAAGAAATATTTTTCTTTTGTAACTCATCATTGAATGCAATCAATTTTGAATTCTTAACTCTTAAAGATTCACAAGATGCACAAGATAATGAAAGAAAATCAATCTTCCTTTTTAAGGTATCTATTTGAATTAAACATGCATCATTTTCCTTTTTAAGAGAATCATAGTTATCTTTCAAGATTTGAAAATCATTTATTAAAATTTTCTTTTCCTTTTCGAGAGAAATATATTTTTGAATGAGAGAAGCAAATTCTTTATGAACATCAAAAGCAATATCAATATCATCATCACTATCATTAGAAGAGGAATAAGATGAAGTTGATGTTACCTCATCATTACTACTTTTGCCATTAAGCATTACACATCATCTTTGGATGTTGTAGATATAGAATCATCATTTTGTTCATTGTCCACATCCGATGTGCTCGTTTTGTCAAAGTCACTCCCTTCATAACTATTTAATAAAACTTGCCAAATCTCATGAGAAGTAGAGCATTTGGAAATAAGATTCATGGCAAAAGAATCTAAAGAGGAATAAAAGACATTTTTGGCATTGTAGTCAAGTTTTTCAATCGATATTTGAAAATCGTCATATTCAAAGAAAGAAAGATCAATGAAAACACCATTCAAAATCTTCTTTGGCTTTTCAAAACCATTTTCTATAATTTCCCACATATCAAAATCAATTGAACATAAATATGCCTTCATTCTAATTTTTCAAGAAGAAAAAAATGGTCTTTAAAACTCGGTGGGTCAAAAAATAAAAGATCCTTCTTAAAAAATGGTGCCATGCTCTAAAGATGATTAAATCTTAAAATAAGGCGATCAATTCTTCAAATGATTAAATCTTAAAATGATTTGATCTTAAAATAAGAGCAACCCGCTCTGATGCCAATTGTAGGATCCCAAATGGCACCAAGAGAGGGGGGAGGGGGGGGGGGTGAATTGGTGTTTAACCGAAAATGTCAATTTCACGAAATTCATCGCGGAAGCATAAAACCGATTCTTAAAAACCTTTGCAATTTAGATTATAAACACAATATTAATGGGGAGAGAGAGTGAGAGAAATCAAATACGAAGACACATGTGGTTGTTGACGAGGTTCGGCCACACCTTGGCCTACGTTCCCGCTCCGACTTCTCGACCTTGAGACCGTCGGAGATTTCACTAATCCCTTCCTTCGTTCTAAATGAGGCAAGGAAGAAAGCCCTTTACACAACTACCTTTTTCTTCACTTCGAGAGGCAATGCAACCTTTCATTCTAGGAAGTTAATCTTTTCTCTCGCTCAAGAGGTAAGATTTGGAACCTCTTTTATACATGAGCTCTCACAATCTTTCTAAAGAATAACTTCTCTCTTTTATAATAGAACACTCACAAGAAGAGAAGAGAGAAAGAAAGAAGGCTCTAAAATAATAACTTCAAGACAAATGATCTCTTTTTGATTTTTTGAAGTTTTGCTTCAATGCTTGGATAGATTTGTTACATTTGGTTCTGCCCTTGACACTCCTTTTATAGGCTCTGGTATGTGAAAAATTCGTCCATAATTAATTCCACAATTTTCTCCTCAAAATACTGTTGAGGCCTAAAGCGAAAATATAGCATAAGACCCAAAAAAATAATTATTGCTTTATGTTTTAATAAAATTTTATAATCAATTTGTTTATGCAGTCAATAAATACATAAATAATAATTTGTATATTTATGAGAAAAAAATTAGTTTGAGGATTATTAATTATTGAAAGAAGAAAATACAATGCAAGAATCACTAAATTGAGAGTATAATTAAGATTGCATTATTTAATAATAAATTTGATTTAGAAATGAAAATAAAAAATAACTATTAATAATTCAATAATAATAATTAACAAGCTAATGAAAAAAATTAAGGTAAAGTACAATGGCATATCCCATTTTTATTGGTGGAAAATACCTATTATTTTTTAATTTACCTAATTTTATAATGCATTATCATTTTTCTTAATAAAAAATAAAACATAATAGTTAAAATTATAAGGCCTCAAATTCATGGTGGCTCCAAACAATGGCTTTAGCAGCCTTGCCCTTGAGTCAGCACTGGTTATCTATCAACTTTGATGTCCAACACATATAATCATCTTGGATAAAATAATAAGTAATACTATCATGAGGATAAATCATCATAACCAGTAAACATGGAATAAGACATTATAGCATGAACAACAATAACATGATAAGCATAATAATGAGAGTAACATAATAATCATAAATCATATATCATAGCCAATTATAAGATTGAAAATCATCATAATGCAATGTTGTAAAACCCGATCCGACCTTCGACCTAGATTTTTTATGGGTCAGGTTGGATCGGTCGAACCGAATGTTCAAATTAGAATATAATAAATTAATAAAACATAATATAATATGGATAAAATGAGTATACACCATCATTTTGATAATTACACACATGACATGATAGAAAATTAAATTTTGACTCCAAAAATTGTTAAGAAAATATAATTACAACCAAGTAGAAAATTAATACAAAGAGTAAAAGAATAATGGACTCTAAAACACAAAAAATAAAAAAAAATCACAAGATGATATTTTTATTGTCCAACCATAGAAGGAAATAATCATGTGAGAGTAGCAGGTGAGAGAGAGGAAACAACATGGGAGAGAGAGGAAAGAAAGTGCAAGAGGAAAGAGAAAAAATCATGGCAGTCGCACCGGAGAGGAGAGAGAGAAGGAGAAGCAAAATTCATGGATGCTTCCATCCTTCTCTCTATCATCCACTCCCCCAACTTCTCACCTAAACCCCTTTTCACTTGCCAAACTACCGCCACATCCTCTTCTTTCATGGTCGCTCATCATTGTCGGCGCCTCCCTCCCTTCATTGTCGGGGCTCCAACAACGATGGTGACAAATTCACTGTCCTACTGGACCGTCTCCTAGACACCGCCTCTTACTTCTATGGTTCTACCCCTTCTCGATGGCGTCCACTACGACAACTTCATCCTCTCCATTTCTAGTGTTTGGGCTCCTCCTCCAGCTCATCATCCTGATCATCCACCCGCTCGATTCCTTGCTCTTCGGACCCATCTTCCTTGGCTGGTCGGCCACTCTCCAACCCCTCCTTCCTTGACTAGTTGGCATTCGGCGAAGAGAACGACCTTAGACCTTAGACCGTTCGACTCATTTGAGCCCAATGGGTCGGTTGGTCAAATATGAGTTTTGACCGAGTTCGACCGGTTCAACATTGGCCGAAAGGTTGGCTGGGTTACGAGTGACCCACAAACCATTTTCTCCTCCAAACACTGGTCCTACCGGCTAGACCGGGCCGTGCTTACTAGCATTGTCATAAGGATCATTAGTATCATTGGGGTGTAATCATCATCATTTCATTTCATTATATTATATAGGTATTGTAAAGTGTCTTTCAACTTTCGTTAACATAAGTTAGTAGAGTGTATTTTAACTCCCTTGTGGCCATGATGAAGCATCTCAATGTCAAAATTGTAGCATCTTTCAACTTTTTCAAAGCATGAGTTGGTGGAGTGTCTTTCAATTTTATAAAAAGGTGAGCTTGTGGAGTATCATTTTATTCCTTTTTGACCAAGATTGACCATCGTCGATAAATCGTAAGAGCTCTTCATTTAATATTTGTTAATTCTTTTAACTTATTTAGCCTATCATTGGAGTTTAATGATAAAACGTAATGAGATAACATGATCAAGAGTGTCAAAATTAGGATGAAATCATAAAATGGATGAGACCAAAAATTGTAAATATATCATAGATGAGTGGTATTGTGATTTGAAAAACTAACAGGACATTTAAATATAAATCTAAATAGATATATAAAAATATCAATTGTATAAAAAATATGGGTAAAGACACAAGCGTGTGAGAGTGAGCCGTATCATACGATTCCAAACATGCTATAATTTTTGAGGTTTTCTAGCATGCTACAATATGCGAGGTTTTATAGCATGCTACAATGCACACGGGTACTATAACATCTAGTAGTCCTACAAGACCACGCGGGTATTGTAGTAGTATGGTGTTGTCGCACTTACATGGTGTGACATGCACGAAAATAAAATTTCGCATGGTACGATACATCGAATAATAGAATATATAATTTTTTCGGGGATGTGAACATATAAAAATTGTGATAGCATTCAAGCAAGTCCTGAAAATATTAATTGATAAATCAAATCGATTTTAGAAAGTTGCTACTATCCACGAAATATGTACAAATTAGTAGGATGCGACTAATTGAAAGGGTAGATGATATTCATGAAGGATTTAATGGCCATGAGAGGTCTCATGGTCAGACGCCTAAGAACAGCCAATGGATGCCCAATTAATGGTTGACCGCTTGAGGCGCGCGAACCACACGCGAACCGGATTCTGAAGATGGGGACAGAACTTGGTTCAACGCTTTTTTTTGTTGGACTGTTGAGTTTGAGGGGTCTGCAAAAGAAGTCTTTTTCCCCCTTCTTGTTGTGACATTTCTCCTCTCTCGCTTCCATCTCTCTCCTGATAACATCCTCATCCTTCATCTTCCCAGCAGAGGCGAGCTCCAATCTTCAGACCAGTAGATGATGAGTCGCGATCCCTCTCCATCGACAAGTGAAAATTTATTTCCCCTCTTTTTACCGCTTGTTCACTATTCGAAGTCCTAATTTTCTTTTCGTTCGTCTAATTTTTTCATAGCCTTTTGTTCTCAGATTTCATTTTTTTGTTCTTCAGACTAACCGGCGACGAGCACCAACCTTATTCCTATCAGACATCGTGTGAAGATTTCATTTCACAGACCATTGGCATGTGAAAATTTCTTTTTCTCCTTCTCTTACTGTTTGTTCATTGCTCCAAACACTAGTTTTTTTTTCTGTTTGTATAGATTTTTCTCAGATTTTTGTTTGATGTTCCTGCTTTGTTGCAGAGATTTTTGTCCATTTCTTTGCTCCAAGCCCCAATTTGTCTACTGCTCCAAGTCCTACTTGCTCCCATTTTTTTCTTCTTTTATTTGTTCGCTCCCATTTGATGTCATTTATTGTTCATTTTCCCCATCCTTCTCTCTTTCTCTATCTCTTCTGGGACACTTAAATCCTGTACGTTTCCTTATTTTTGTTTCCTCTTCTATTATAGTCATTACATCTAATTGTGTTCATCTTATGTGCAGTTGCATTTTTGCTACTTTGTTGCTGCCACATCTCCCCTTCATCAGCTGCCTCCATTAAAAAGCTCAAGCACAAAAGGTTTGAAACAATTTTCTTCTTCCAATGAGCGAGCATAGGATTTTCTCCTGTGATTTCTATTAACTATTCGTAGTGTTATGAAGATGATTGTGAATAATGCATCAAAATGGTTGCATATTTCTTTCTTTTTTTTCTCAAACTTGATATTGTGAACATGATAATGAAAATGATTGTGGGTTAATGGATTAAAATATGCTTAACCTTAGACTGTATGCTCTTGGCAAATATGTCTAAATAGGTTATCATGGTAAAATTGTGTGAATAATTTTTGCCAAAATTATAATCCTTTATCTGATAATGGTGATGTTATCCAGATTTCAAGCATTTATATGTATTTTATATGCATAAATTTATGTATAAGATTTACAAGATGACATTGCTGAAATGTCATCACGGACTAAGTGTAATCCTGGTCGAAGATTTTTTGGTTGTCCATTTTACGAGGTGGGTTCAAAACATTATAATGTCATTTTCTTTCAATACTTTAATTCAAATACAATGCTTATGTTAAAACACTTATTCTTATTTTGTAGAAACCAGGAGTATGTCAATATTTCAAATGGATAGCAAAAGATTGATAGAATGGAAGTTGAAGATGAGTTTGAAGGCGAAGTTAGAATGAATAGAAATGTAATCAAGTTTTTTTTTTGTAAAACCCTTTTTCTAATATTTGTTATTATAGTTGTGATGATCATGCTGAAATGACATCAAAGAATTATGTTCTTGGAATTAAGCTTTCAGAACAATGTAACTATCATATTTTGTGTATTAGACAAAGTTTATTATCATCTCTAGTAGTTTTCCTTATAGTAGCAAATTGTGGAGAACGAGATTTGTCTGCTTGATGTTTCACCCTACTCATATCTTATATTTGTTCTCTTTTACCGCATTGCCTCACCTCAATTAATTAGCATTTATGCAACTACACTGAGTTACGAGTTATGCAAGATAAGATTTTTACACATGACATTGAAAGCCATGAAAGCATAAGGAGCAGCACTCAATCATGCAACCCATTGGAATGATTTGATAACATCACACACATGTTGGCATTGGGAATATGAACTCTGCTTGATCATAATGTGGATTCAACTCATCCAAAGAAATAAGTAAAAACCATGGAAGCAATAGGGTGATCCTAAATGTTTAACTTGGAAAATGTGATCTAGTGATTTAGTGAAAACCATGGAAAATGTGATCCTCACCTCAACTAAATATGAAGGCTAATAACTAAAAGGTTATACTCAAACATATTTTGCAATAACTAGACCAAATAAAAATGCACAAAGCTATAAGACATGAAGTTGGCTTAATTTTCAAATACCCAACAAAATGTTTAACTTTCAAACCAAAAAGAGGCAACATTACACAACTTTTATGATAGTTTTCCACACATTGTCTTCAATCTACATAAATTTTTTGATACAACTGAATGCTTTTTTCAAAATTTTTGTTATGAAAACTTTCAATCAAAATACGAAAAAAGACTAGCATTTGGAGCAACGAACAAGCAGTAAGAGAAGGGGAAAAAGAAATTTTCACATGCCAATGGACTGTGAAATGAAATCTTCACACGATGTTTGATAGGAATAAGGTTGATGCTCGTCGTCGGCTAGTCTGAAGAACAAAAGAATGACATCTAAGAACAAAAAGCTGCGAAAAATCTAGACGAACGAAAAGAAAGTTAGGGCTTTGAATAGCGAACAAGCGGTAAAAAGTGAAGAAAGAAATTTTCACTTGCCGATGGAGAGGGATCGCGGCTCTCCTTCTATTGGTTTGAAGGTTGGAGCTCGCCTCTATTGGGAAGATGAAGTATGAGGTGGCTATCAGGAGAGAGATGGAAGCGAGAGAGGAGAAATGTCACACTTTTAAAGACCTCTCAAACTCGATTGTTCAGCAAAAAAAGCGATGAACCAAGTTCTATCCCCATCTTCAAATCCGGTTTGCACGCCTCAAGCGATTGACCATTAATCGAGCATCCATCGGTTGTGCTTAGGCGTTTGACCATGATTTAAAATCAATTTACAAAATTAGATAACCGTTCCAATAGATGGAATGATAGCATCTTAAAGATGAGAACATTATTTTCACATTATTTATGAGTCCACATATCGATGAAAATAGACTAAAGGGGATTAATCTGACTAAATTTCATTATTTTGGACGACCTCTAAGTATGCAAAAGTATAACAAATTTCAGTAATAGATTAACCATGCATAGGGTCTCAAGAAAACTTGGATTTTATCCCAAAATTAACTAAGATAAGAGAATGAATGAGATAGAGAAGGTTCGGAGAAAAGTTATTTACAAACTTATTTAGTTGAGATCAACAAAAACTTCTCATGGGGCTTACTCAGAATTCAAACTTTAATCCCTTGTTTCCTTTAGCCAAATCCCTCTTGGATGGCTAGATCTTCAACTTTCAAACAGGTGGAGAGGTTAAAAGAGGTGGTAAAACGTGCAATGGGCAAGGAAAACTGACTTGTCGGTCAAACGTTAGTACGAAATTGACCTTATATGTTGCTTATTTACATCTAAGGTCATTTAACTAAGTGGTTTGGCATTTCTCTATAATTTATTTTTTATACATTTACTTAAGACATTGCATGTCAATAAGAAACTACTCCCTATTTGAATTCAAATAAAATATTTAGAAAAATTAATAACTATGGAGTCAAAATCTAATCTTTTGTTTGTAGAACAACAATCATAATTTTATAGATTTTTTAATTTTGTGTCTACGTTTCACCTGACAAAAAAACCTTCCGAAATTTTAACATGCTTTGATATATAAGAACTGAGACTTTATTTTTCCAAATTTTCACATTTTGAAAATCACATTTCCATGTGCTACATAATGTTTTGTGCTCCAATAATTAACATTGAAGTTTATGTCTTAGCATAGCTTTCATAATACCCTCCAATAATATAAAATTCATACAACTAATCATGCATATTAAGTTAGGACATTACAAAGCTTGTACAAGAAGTTGATTCTTCATTGGTAAGATTGTCTCCCTACGTTGACTTGATGCATACTTGAGTATGACTTCTTCATTTGAAGGTAATCCTTTGACCACTCCATTTGAATGCCATGATAAGTTTTGAAAAAACACAAGTAACTTGTCCAAAGTGTGGATAACCATTCATTTCCTTCATAATAATCAATTGGTAAAAGATAAAGATCAACAAATAATTCATGATATTGGATGGAGAGTATAACACGAGAACACTTCATTATTCATCCATCGACAAGCTTGACCTAAAACTTTGAACATGGCTTGATAGCAAGCCCCAACTGCTTAGTCAACCTGGATTTCACAAAGTTATTAGAGCTTCCAGTATCAACCAAAATAGTTGTTGAATATTTATTAAAAGATTCATCTAATTTCATAGTCTGATGATTTGTATAATCAATAAACACATGCATCGTTGATTCATTTATGATATTTTTATTTCCAACTTATGCATCATATGATTCAATGTCTAGCTCATCTTCATGATCTTCTAATTCAATGAAGGGTGCAATAGTTAACAGTTATCATTTGTTACAAACATGACTTTCTATCACTTCTCGTTACAATGAAACATATACCTTTCCAAGCACATTCCTTCATGTCATGTTGTGATAGTTCTTTAGTAGAATATTTAGATGGAACATGTAAAGAAGGGGTACCGCTTAATTGGAATGCTATATGATCATTGTCCTTTAGTCATTCTTCCTCTATTTGAGAAAATGAGATAGAGGCTATCATTGTCACAAGTCTTTAAGCTTTAACTTCTCCTCGAATATTAGGAAGAATGCCTTTAACAAATGTTCCTATCAAATGACATGATGATCACCCCAATCCTTTGTATGATTTGAAAGTCGCTTAAAACAAGATTAATACTCTAACACACTAGTAGCTTGACGAATCATGGCTAGCACTCCATGTATATTTTTGAAGTTCGACAGTCCAAGTTGTGTTTATAATTCTTCAAAAAAAATTTCCCAAAATAGTGTTCCTCATCTCATTTCTAACCAATCGAATCATTGAATAGCATTATGATCAAGATTGATTGTTTTATTCTCCACTTTTGATGCTTTTAGAGTGCAGAGATATCAAAAATATTTTTTAGCTTGAGAAATCCATTCAATTAGATCAGTCTCATCCCAATTATAAAAATCTACTTTTATACGAAAGGTTCTTGAAGATCGATCAACATGTTATTGTCTTGATAATCTTGGATGTGAAGAATATGAAGTGTCCCTTCATTTTAAATTGATTTGTTATTCCATCAATCATGTTAGATTCTTAAGTTGTTCATCAAGTATGATCATATGCTTTGATAATGAAAAAATAATATTGAACAACTATGATACCAATTGATAGGTTCCTGTTCTTACTAGGATTCTAACTAACTTATTTCGAGAGGATCAAGCCCCCAATAGATCACTTCGAGAGGGTCAAGCCTCCAAAATTTTTTCTCTAAGAAATTATCAAAAGAAGGTTAATTTTCATATATTATTAAAAAATTCCAAAGGTCCCTATTTATAGGGTAATTAAACCCATAACATTCCTAATAAAAGTAAAAGGTTAAACTAAATAAGAAAAGAATAATAGCAAAAGGAAATCTAATGAAGTTAGAAAGCGGAGAAACTAATCCTACTAAAAGAAAATAAACTATTCCTATTATTATAAGAAAAATATAACCCTATCTGTGTATAGTGCAACTTTTATCACATTGCATGAATATAAAAAGATAGAACATTGAAGGTAAAAGTAATTCCAGGTCGTCATTTGTTTAACCTTCTCAAGGACAAGGCGCATACTATGCATGAGAAAACTTTATATTTGACATAGGAATTAATTCATGGTAAAGTGATCTATCCTATCCTAAAAGATATGTGATCATTTTTATGTTTTCTTTTATTATTTGTAGAAAGAAAATGGTATGGGGGGCGAAGCCATTTGCTGAATGTGTTCTTGGAGGATGTTCCAAAGGTGATATGTTTGATGTCCTCCCATTGTACACAATCTTGATTACGAGTATCAGTCTCTAATACCTTTGCTACACGACTTCACTTGTTACTATCATAGTTGGAGTTAGAGTTTTGATGAATGGATGAGGACCACTTGTAATTCCCAACATTTGAAAAGAAAAGAAAAATAATATAAAAAGTGGGAAATAAAGGAAAATATAAAAGGTAAAATAATTAGCTATGATAATATCTCCTAACCTCTAAGGCACCCTATAAGTAATCCTATGAACCCTAAAATGTGATAGCTACTTTTCTCCTCTACCTCTTATGTTTCTGACAAGAGATTGATAAGAGAAGAAGGAGAAGTAGATCATGTTGATCACACGAGAAAGATCGTCATCACGAGAACTAGAAAAGATTAACAACACCGAAAAGTACATTTTGTTCTTCTGAATTCATGCCTCATTTTTTAATCATTTTACAAATCATTACAAAGTTATTCTTTGATCGAATCCAAATTTTTCTAAAATATGAGACGAGATGATTTGTAAGAAAAACTTTTCCCTCTATTTGTCCAAATTTCATACCGAAAGTTATTAAATAACTTTAGATACAATGTTTTGTCCTAAAATGATAAAAACTGTATGATAACTAATAAAGTATAATTTTATAGAATTAAGAATCATATCAATCAGAGTTATGAATAAAAAAATATTAAAGAAATATTATCATGTTGTCACGGACAACAACAAAGCAAAATTGTAAATTATGTTAAAAATAATATTAATGTGATAAAAATTTAATAATTTAAGAATTGATAGAAGAGGTTCTTCGATTCCAACTGGAATATTTCAAAAGTAATCTTTGTACATTGAGTTATAATTTTTGCAAGTCTCATCTCATAAGACATTAGGACATAAAAGAATTAAATGTATTGTGAAGTTTTTTTAGGACAATTGAAAAATGATTAAAATATGAATTTTTTATGTGTGAGACCTCTTATTCCCTACTTTTAGGAAAAAAATGAAAGGGAGGGAATGGGATGACAAATTTTTTTTTGTCAAGTAAAGTTATAATTTATTTATTGAATGTAGGTCGAATTTGTTCACACATATATAATATTATTTCATTATTGATTGATTATTGATCATTTTGTCCTCCATACTGATTGATCAATTATATATTTATCATTGATTAACAATCCTAATGATGATTATCCACATCGATCTAAACTCTTAAATTATCACACTTTATATATTGGATTTTTTAAATTATCTTATATTTAATTATCACATTATGCAGTCTATCGTATGCGGGTTTATATATAATCGATGATTATATACATCCTTCATCATGACCTTATTTCATATATCTTTTTGTAATCTTATCATGATCCTAATGCTATTTATCATATCATCTTATGACTTCTGATTATTGAACTTCAAAGATAGTATATGTTAAACAAGATAAAAAATATGAGAAATATTAAACGAAGAGCTCTTGTGATTGGTTGATGATGGTCAAAAGATAGTCGAAAGATATTCCATTGACACATCTTTAAGGAACTTGAAAAACACTCCACCATTGGCATTAAGATACTCCGCCATATGGCTACAAGGAAGTCGAAAGATACTCTACCGGTACAGTTAAAGGGAGTTGATGTTGAATCCCATGTTTTGGTGATAACAAATCAAATTGGATATAAAAGGTACTAATTTATGCTCAAGTAATAATATGTAGGTGTAGAATTGGCATGATCTCATTTGCAGAAAAAATAGTCAATTAAAACGATAAAAGATAAAAAATTTAGCACACGACCGGTTGACCCATCAGTCGACCGACCATGGCACCAGTCGATTGATATTCAGCAGAAAAAAATACTAGACAATATCGGTTGACGTCGAGACAATACTGGTCGATACATCGGTCGAACATGATATATACCGGTCGACGTTGAGGCATTACCGGTCGATGTACCGGTCGAAGGACCAATCGACCGGACAGCTCACAAAAGTAACAAATATGCCGCAATGGTCATATTGACCGGTCAACCGAACATTAATGCGGTCGACGGGTCACAATGCCAAATGAACAATAACGATTATTTTTCAAGGAGATAATTATGGAAAAACTTCTGGACGAGATTCTCACCTGTAGAAGTCTATAAAAGGAGTGTCAAAGCTTGAAGAAAAATTATCCAAACAAGCAAGATCATTCAAAAGCGTCTTTCAAGTTCTTGAGCCCAAATTTGCAAGTTCTTCCCTTTTTCTCTTCTAAACTTTGAGCGTGAGAAAATTTTGTAAAAGAAGAGAGTTAGAGAGAATTTTTATTTTCTGATTTAGTTTGATTGAGAGCTCGGTGTAAAAGAGGAGTGTCTTACCTCTTGAGTAGAAAAGAAGGCGTGTGGTGTAAAGAGGGTTATTCTCTCCCTACAAGAAAAGAGAAAAATAGTGGATCTCTGACGGTCTTAAAGTCGAAAAGTCGGAGCGGGGATGTAGGTCAAAGAGTTGAGGCCAAACCTCGTCAATATATCATATCTCTCTGTGTTTGCTCTTTTACTCTTTTTTATTATTTGCTTGTAATCATTTTTAGTGATTTTTTGAAAGTGATTTTATAAAAAGATTTTTATACACCAATTCAACCCCTCTTGGTGCTTTCAATCCTACAATTGGTATCAGAGCTGGTTGCTCTTGTTTTGAGATTTAAAAATCTTTTAGAGCTATGCCATCAAGTGGATTTAGTTTTTCTGAAGGTCAATCGATTAATCGTCCTCTGCTTTTTAATGCATCTAATTTTGCATATTAAAAAAATTAGGATGCAAGAATATGTGTGTTCCATTGATATTGACATGTGGGATATCATTCAAAAAAATTTTGATCTACGTGGAAAATCTCCTTTGAAATATACTGAAGGAGATAGGCATTTGATAAAACTTGATTGAAAGGCTAAAAATATTTTTTATTGTGTTATGAATCCAACGGAGTTTAATCTGGTTTGTAGTTGCTCAAGTGCTAATGAAATTTGGAAGAAGCTTATTATCACTCATGAAGGAACCGACAAAGTTAAGGAATCTTGATTGAATATTCTAAATCACTAATATGATTATTTCAAAATACATAAAAATAAATCTATAAATGAGATGGTTGTTCGTTTTAATGATATTGTAAATGGCTTAATATCTTTGGGCGAGCCAAGAATTAACTCTCAAAAGGTAAAAAAGTTTCTCAGGTCCCTTTCCTCCAGATGACATACAAAGAGGACCGTGATCAAAGAGAAGAATTTGAATAAGTTAGATTTTTACAATCTTATAGGTTCACTTTTGACATATGAGATCGGAATCAAGGAGTTTGAAGAAGCAAATGCTCCAAAGAAAAAAACTTTGGTTTTGAAAGAAAATAAAGATGAGAAAGACATAAGCGAAGAAGATGAAGATCTCGATGAAAAGAAGCTTGCCCTATATGCAAAGAAGCTTGACAAATATCTCAACTTTGCCAAACAAAAGATGAATGAATTTATCAAGAAAAGATCATCATCAAGCAAGAATCAAATAACTTGCTTTGAATGTAAAAAGGTTGGACATTATAAAAATGAATGTCCAAATTTGATCAAAAAGGAAAAAGATGGAAAAAATTCAAGAAGAAAGAAAAAAGCTCTTCAAGTAATTTGTGATGAAAGCGAAGATGAAGAACATGATTCCAACACCTCATCAAGTGATGATGAAGAAGTTTACATATGTCTAACGGCTAATAGCCACGAGGTATCATTTAATTCATCTAGCTCTAGTGACAGTGAATTTTTTAATGTGCATAATGAGTTTAGAATTCTTATCAACAAATATGGATGTCTAAAAAATAAATATGATAATTTAAAAATAGAATTTGAAAATATGCAAAAGAAAGGTAAAAATGTTAGAGCATATGAAAAATGTGACATACTGAATAAAGAAAACTCTAGTTTATAATTCTTAATGGAAGAATTGAAAATGGAAAATAATACACTAAGATTATCATGTGAAAAACAAAATAAAAAATGTGCATGCTTGAACAAAGAAATCAAGAATCTAAACGATGAACTTAAATGTCATGTTTAGCGGATCTAGAATGTCTTCAAATAAAAAAGGACTTGATTTTAACTCTTTTGAAAAGAAAAACGACAAAAGCATTTTATTTGTTAAAGAATCACATAGTAATACAAAATCATATATTACCTATTTTCACTATGGATATGAAGGACATTATTCATATGATTGTAAAGTTAGAAAAGGAGTAAATAAAGGGATGAAGAAAATTTGGGTTCCGAAAATGACTATTTCTAATCAAGATGGACCCAAGTAAAGTTGGGTACAAAAAAGATGAGATTCTCAATTTCTTTCTTATAGGGAGCCCCAAAGCATAATGATGATAAATGGTATTTGGATAGTGGGTGCTCAAGACACATGACTGGCGATGCATCAAACTTCATCATCATGAAAAAGAAAAATGAAGGAAAAGTCACTTTTGGAGATAATAGTAAAGGAAGAGTAATAGGTATGGATAATGTTGGTAAGAATGACAAAATGTATTTGAAAAATGTATGGCTAGTTGAAAACCAAAAACATAATCTAATTAGCATAAGTCAACTATGTGATAAAAACTATTTAGTCAAATTTGAAAAAGACAAATGTTTGATATTAGATGAAAATAATAAAGTTTTACACATGGGCTTTAGAAACAATAATGTGTACAAAATTGAATTTGATAATTTGAAAAATGAAAAATGTCTTAGTGCTATGCATGACGATATAAACTTATGGCATAGAAGATTAGGATATGCAAATTATAAATTACTAAATAAACTTTCAAATCATGAATTGGTTAGTGATTTGCCTAAAGTTAAATTTGAGAAAAATAATGTTTGTCATTCATGCCTTAAAGGTAAACAAACTAAAAACTCATTTAAATTAAAGGAATTAGTACACATAAATCTTTGGAACTTTTATATCTTGACTTATTTGGACTAATTGATGTAGTAAGTTTAGTAGGAAAAAATATGTGTTTGTGATTGTTGATGATTTCTCTCGTTTCACTTGGACTATCTTTCTTACGAGTAAAGATAAAGCAATAAACATGTTTTCAAAATTTGCAAAAAGAATTCAAAATGAATTTGAACAAAAGATTTAAAAAATTAGAAGTGATCATGGAGGAGAATTTGAAAATCATAATTTTGAATTATTTTGTGAAAAAAATGGAATTACTCATAACTTTTTCACTCGTAGAATACCTCAACAAAATGGAGTAGTAGAAAGGAAAAATAGAACTATATAAGAAATGACTAAAAAAATTTTAAATGAAAGTAAATTACTAAAGTATTTTTGGCCCGATGCCGTAAATACATCATGCTATATTCTTAATAGAATTATACTTAGGCCTCTTGAGAAGAAAACTTGTTTTGAAGTGTTGTATGGAAAGAAATCAAATATTTCTTATTTCAAAGTTTTTTGTTGCAAATGTTATATTTTGAATATCAAAGATAAATTAGAAAAAAATGATGCCAAATGTGATGATGGTATTTTTCTTAGTTATTCAACTATAAGTAAAGTCTATAGAGTGTATAACAAAAGAACATTAGTTGTTGAAGAGTCTATTAATGTTAAATTCAATGAGGTTAATGATTTTTTTATGAGCAAGCAAGCACACGATGATAAGGAAGAAATAGTTGAAGTGCAAAGACAACTTGATGATGTGCAACATGAGGACTTAGAAAAAGCTAAAGTTGATACTCCAAATGTGGGAGAAATGGAAGAACCTCGAATTGAGAAGAGCCAAATCATTCCAAGAAATTGGAGACATGCCTCATCACATCCACTTGAACAAGTTATAGGTAATATAAATGAAGGTATAAAAACTAAACTTTTTGAAAAATCTATATGCTTTTTCGGCTTTTCTTGCAACTTTGAACCCAGCAATATAGATGAAGTACTTGAAGATCCAAATTGGATAAATGCAATGCATGAGGAATTAAATAATTTTGTAAGAAATTAAGTATGGAAACTTATGGAAAGACTCAAGGACGATCCCATTATTGGAACCAAATGGGTCTTTCGAAACAAGTGGTGTCATTGCGAGGAACAAGACTAGATTAGTGGCCAAGGGTTACTTATAAATTGAAAAGATTGATTTTTATGAAATTTTTGCTTCCGTTGTTAGACTTGAAACAATTCGAATGCTTTTGGCTTTTGCATGTAATAAAGGTTTTAAAGTTTTTCAGATGGATGTCAAATCAATTTTTTTAAATGATTTTATAAATGAGGAAGTTTATGTTGAACAACCTCAAGGTTTTGAAAATTTAGATTTTCCTAATCATGTTTTTAAACTTTCAAAAGCTCTTTATGGATTGAAACAAGCTCCTCGAGCTTGATATGAAAGATTGAGTTCATTTTCAATTGAAAATAATTTTTAAAAAGGGAAAGTTGACACTACATTATTTTTAAAACACTTTAAAAATGATATTTTAATAGTTCGCATTTATATTAATGATATTGTTTATGGTGCTAGAATGTCTATGCAAAGAGTTTGAAAGTCTTATGCAAAAATTGAGATGAGTCTTGTAGGAAAGTTTACTTTGTTTCTAGGCCTACAAGTCAAGCAATCCAAGGAAGGCATTTTTCTCAATCAAGAAAAGTATACAAGGGAGTTACTTAAAAGATTCGGGATGAATGAATGCAAGTCAAGCACAACTCCTATGAGCATTACTATAAAATTAGATAAAGATGAAAAAGACAAGTCCATTAGAAAAAAAGTACAGAGATATGATTGATAGCTTGCTCTATTTAACGACATTTAGACCAGATATAATATTTAGCGTATGCTTGTGTGCTAGGTTTCAATTTGCTCCCAAAGAATCACATTTAACTGTTGTTAAAAGAATAATACGCTATTTAAATCATACATGTGAATTAGGCATTTGGTACGATAGAAATTCCCCATTTGAATTGCATGCCTACACCGACGCAAATTTTGCCAGATGTAAAATTGATAGAAAAAGCACTATGTGATGTGTTGCTTTCTTGGAAGCTCTCTCATTTCATGGGCTAGCAAGAAACAAAACTCCATCGCACTTTTTACCGTCGAAACTGAATATATAGCCACCAGTAATTATTGTGTACAAATATTATGGGTAAAATAATAATTGCTTGATTATGGTGTGAATTATTCCAATGTACCCATGAAGTGCGATAATACAAGTGCTATAGAAATGACAAAAAATTCAATTCAACATTCTAGAATCAAACATATTGACTTGCGATATCATTTCATTGGAGAGCATGTGACCCTTAAAAACATTGCTATTGAATATGTGTCTACTGAAGTTCAACTTGCAGATATATTTATAAAACCCTTGAGTGAAGAACGTTTTTGCATGCTTAGATGAGAATTAGGAATGATTGAATCTTAATGGCATATCAATTCTAAGTAAAAGTGACTTGGTTATGCAAAATCACTTCTGACATGAATTGAACATTAAAAGTGTGGCACAACACTTACATTTGTATGACATATATCTCTGGAACATGATTTTAATGGTTAAAATTTTGAAAAAGGTAGAAAAATTAGTAAATAAGGAATGATAGATCGACCGACTAGAAAAGACCGATATATTACTGCGTCCGACTGACATCCATCGACTGCTGGATCATTTGTTTGGAAACACGTTCGGTCGACTGTTGGACAGGATCGGTCAATCGGTAATTGCAAAAATTGGGCACTTATATAGTTCGACCGGATGAATCGGTCGAACCCTTTTTTTATCAAACCTCGACCGCTGCCCTAAATCTTTGACCGCGTGGCGACCACCAAACCAACTAAACCCTCTCACCGTTTGCGTTAGTCGTCCGCCGTTGGAAACTCCCTCGACGACCGCCGCCCCCAAATCTCTTCGCTGCCTCGACCACCACCTCTGCAGTTCATTCGACAACGGCCGTTGCCCTATTCTCCACTCGCCAGCCGCCTCGACTATCGCCGATTACCCTCTCTCTCTCTCTTATCTCCATCACCGTCCGTCCCTCTGTTCTTCGGCAACCCCTCTTCGCCGACCGTCCTGCTTCTCTCGAACAACTCATCCACCGGTCACCCACTCTCTCCCTCTTCCGGTCGACAACCCCTTCTTCTCTCGTCGCCAGCACCGCACAATCACTACCCTGTCGCCATTCATCTCTCCCCGTCAACTCTTCGCAACCGCCGTCAGTTTCTTTCTAGCACCTCCGTGACCAGATCCCCCCTCTGGTCATCATTTCATTCTTCCGTCCATCATTTCATTGTTGAATCCATGGTCGATGATGACGTGATTCTATCTCTTCAGTTGGTCTTTAAGCGTCATCATTGTTCCTATGGCTCAGGTGGTCACGTCACTACAATCCCAACTGAGCTTGATTCGGCACCAGAACCCGAAGCCACGCCTGTCTACCGTGGACGAGGCCGTGGATGAGGATGATCCCGTGGACGTGCTTGTCAGCCACCTTCCACTGATCCTACTGATTTTGATAATCATCTCTTTGTCTCCAGGGCCATTTCCACTTCTTTTGATGCCTTGTGCGCCTCTTGCGATATCCGGAGAGCTTACACCGTTAATTGGGACACTCTGAACATTCTACACGTTCAAGAGATGTTCGAAAACATCGGTTGACTGCCACTTCTCTCTCTCACGGAACGTGTGTATCCCTGTCTTGTTCGTCATTTCTATGCGAATATGATGATCACTCGAGAAGCTATCATCACCTATGTCCTTGGCATACCCATTCGCCTTGATCTTAACAAACTATGCCATATCTTTGGTGTTGCGTGCCCCTTACCTGGCTTTTATTCATTTGTCACTCATGTTGGCCTTCCGATTATTTACCAATGACAGATGGAATTAATACGGTATTTGGTGGACAAGATATCCACTACACCATTGAATCGTCCTATAAGCATCTTCATCCGTCCATGGAAATGGCTCACCATAATCTGAGTCGTATGATCACCCCTTGAGCCGGGCACTATACCGAGGTTACCCACTTTGATTTGTTCTTTCTCCATTGTCTTTGTATTCGAGATGCCTCCTTCCTTCATTTTAGCCACTTTGTTTTCTATCACATAGATTCCACCTTCCAAAAGATTTCCGCTAGTACTCATGGTCGACACTCCCTCTATTTTGGAGCCTGGATCATTCGGATTTTACTTTATATTGGTGTCAACATTCCTGTGGATGAGGAGTAAATCCGACCATGCCCCACTGATGTCATTGGCTCAACGACCCTGCACCGAAAACATCTTAAGATTGGCGAACAGGCACAGATGGATTCTGACGATGGAGATGATGCCACCGATGGAGAGCCAACGCCGATGGAGACTCAGACTGCATCAGAGGCTGGCCCAGCTTCCCTCCGCCGTCTGCACTAAGCATATTGGATCTTCCCACTTGGCCTCCTATGGTGCCTATGATTTCACGGCCCTGTCACAGCAGGTGGGTGACATAAACCATCGCGTGACCTAGATGGATTGACGTATTCGACGGATGGAGCGTGACTCCCGATACCTTATTGGTTCACTACGGGCCTACTATGCATCGCAGGGATTTAGTCCGCCCGTCGCTCGTGAGGATGATAGTCTCGACGAGGAGTCGTAGAGTTGTTTCCTTCTTTGATGATGTCAAAAGGGGAAGAAGTTCATGATGATATTATGATGTTATGTTATGTTATGATGTTATGCTTCTCTTTTGATGATGTTACTAGTGTCTGACACCATTTTATAGTGATTGCAGTCACATTTGTTAGTGTATGAACACATGATGTATAATTAAATATGAATGAAATGTGATGACATTTTCTTCATGATGAAGTGTCTTATTTGATTTCATATCTATTTTGCACCATATGTTCATATTGTCCCAAATTATTAATAGAATATAAAGGTCATCTATTTAGAAGGAGAAAATGCGAAATATGCATTAATGTAGGGGGAGCTTTCTCACTACTTACTATCTCAACCTACATTTCATTTCTTTTCTCTCTTTATCATCCAATTAGTTTGTCATCATAAAAAAGGGGGAGATTGTTGAATCTCATGTTTTGATGATAACAAATCAAATTGGACTTAAAATGTACTAATTTATGCTCAAGTGATGATATGCAGATGTAAAATTGGCATGATCTCATTTGTAGAAGAAATCACCAATTAAAATGATAAAAATAAAAATTTTAGCACACGACCGATCATGACACCAGTCGATTGATATTCAGCAGAAGAAAAGACCAGACAATACCGGTCGACGTTGAGATAATACTGGTCGATACACCGGTCGAACACGATATATACCGGTCGACGTCAAGGCATTATCAGTCGATGTACCGGTCGAAGGAACGGTTGACCGAACAGCTCACAAAAGTAACAAATATGTCGGAATGATCATATTGACTGGTCGATCGACCTATTAATGCGGTCAATCGGTCACAGTGCCAGATGAACAGTAATGACTATTTTTAAGGAGATAATTATGGAAAAACTTTTGGACGAGATTCTCACTTATAGAAGCCTATAAAAGGAGTGTCAAAGCTTGAAGAAAAATTGCAAGATCATTCAAAAGCGTTTTTCAAGTTCTTGAGCCCAAATTTGCAAGTTCTTCCCTTTTTCTCTTCTAAACTTTGAGTGTGAGAAAATTTTGTAAAAGAAGAGAGTTAGAAGGAATCTTTATTATCTGATTTAGTGAGATTGAGAGCTCAGTGTAAAAGAGGAGTGTCTTACCTCTTGAGCGGAAAAGAAGGTATGTGGTGTAAAGAGAGTTATTCTCTCCTTACAAGAAAAGAGAAGGATAGTGGATCTCCGACGGTCTTGACGTCGAGAAGTCGGAGCGGATATGTAGGTCAAAGAGTTGAGCCCGAACCTCGTCAACATATCGTGTCTCACTGTGTTTGCTCTCTTACTCTTTTTTATTATTTGCTTGTGATCGTTTTTAATGATTTTCTGAAAGTGATTTTATAAAAAGATTTTTATACACCAATGCACCTCCCTCTTAGTGCTTTCGATCATATAGGTGAAAGACACTCCACAATAAATCTAACATAATGATGGTTATCTATGATGATGTGATATTCCCAATGAATGATGATCATCAATGATGGTGGACTAGGCCCAATGATGCTATTTATCCTTTTCGTAATATTATGATTGACTATGTCTTATATTATTACTGATCTTACTAATGATCTCCAGAATGATGACGTTTTTTCATGATGCTTGTCTATGTCAGTGTAGATATCAAAGATCTTTATGATGATGAACAACAATGATGCATCTCATGATTAAAGAGCGATTTCATGATTATAATGTTCTACATATGAGGTTAGGAAATCGATCTTATTGATTCTTATCATGATGACTTAGGGTGTGTTTGGTTCATTCTATCTTTTTTAGATTCCTATATCTTGATGGGAATGATGAATTCTAATGTTTGGTTATGTGTCATTTGGAATGACATTCCTATGAAATGTTGAGATTCCATTACCACCATAAATGGTGTCTTTCTCACATTCCAATGATCACATTGTGGGAGGGAGAAGGAGAAAAAAGAGAGAAGAGAGGGAGAGGGAGGAGGGAGGATTTGTGCATGCAACTTTTGTAGAGATAGGGGAGAGAGGGAGGACTTGTGAGAGGGGGGAGGGGAGGACTCGTGAGATAGAGAGAGAGGGGGAGGGAGGGGGGAGAGAGAGAGGGGAGGAAGATGAACGAAATGTGTATGATTCCATGTACATATCTTCAACGAAATATGATTTCTTAAATTACCATCTTTATATTCCAGGTAATATTACATATCTTCAACGAAATGCACCCTAAGATTATGTGATTAACTATCTCATATGTGTATGATTCAAATGATCATTATTATCTTTATCGTGTCACTTCACTTGTTATGATGTCCATTCTTATTGATGATTATTTATTCACTTTATCTTGTATGATAATTCATATGATCATGATAATCGTCACACTTATTATCAAGTCTCATGATTATATAATTAGTTATCTCTTATGTTATCTTGTTGATGTTTATAATTCTTATGATCATTCTCAGGATTACATTTATCATGAGATGTTATTTATTTATGATTATCCTTTCTATTCTATACTCTATGATGAGCTTTAACATTAATAATGGTTATGTTTCATATGGCTAATGTCATTTTATCATGATTCTGATGACAATTCACTATGTTATATCTTTCATATGATGACGTCTTACCATGTGCTTATGGATTGTGGTGATTAATTCCTCATGATATTATTATGTATAATTTATCTTATTCATATGATTATTATGTACTAGGTGTCAAAGCTCATAGGAGGTTCATCTCTCTTGTTTATTCAACGTTATAGGTAAAGAGATGATGATGCCGATGACAAATCAAACTCATGGTAATATCGAGTCTTATGTTCTTTACCTTTCCATAAGGATGTCTTTAACTTGTGATACTTGAGACCGTTTTATATCAATATTATCAAAACTTTGCATCTTTATTCATGTCATATCTTTGTATAGTTTCGTTAGTTTTCTTTTCAAATTATGTATTTCATTATCCCGGCCAGTCAAAGTTATGTTCATCTAATATTTTGTAACGTCTCCAAGACATATTAGACATATTTTATCACGTGGTGGAACTGTCTTGGGCATTATACCAATGGACTGCTGCTATAGGCAACAAATGCACAAAAATATAGGGAATCCAAGTATCTGATTGAATATGTTCACTGTGGATCAGGGCACATTTAATTTTCACTACAACGAAATACGTTTGGAGGGAAAGGAACAATGTGCTGCCTTGGAAATTCTTGACCATGGTATTAACTTCCAACTACTTTCAGACAATGTAATAAAGTTTATTGAGATAATGGCAACCTCTTTCCTACTTTGTCTCTATTTTCATTATGTAATGTTTTCACTCAGAAAAGTGTGATATTTTTATCATAGTACGTAGAAAAGAATGGAAATCAATAAATTCTTAACAAAATCTTTATGTATATATTTTGACATTCTCCTCTCATGTGCTATGTTTATTTAAATTCAAGAGCAACACACAAACACAGAAAATTGATTTAGGCGCTAAAATAGTGGGTTGCGCATGCGACAGCTCTAATTCATTTGAGGATGTATTTATTACATTATTGTTTATGTTTGCTTTAAGAAAAAAATATCGAAAGAATAAATGTAAATCCTGATCAACTGAAGATGTTTTTGTCGACTAAAAAGGTGCACAAATTTTAGAGAAATTTGTTCTAGTGTTATATAATTAATTTATAGTTTAAAACTCTGGCGTGATATATATCTCATGGTTTCACTTTTGACCTTTATTTCTTTTTCTCTTTCCGATGAAACAAAGTGCCCAAAATATAATACTCATGCTACCCAACTTCAAATTAATTTCACTGGCTTCATTTTACAAGCCAACTAGCCAAGCTAAAAAACTCTTTGCAACTGGATCATCAATCCAGAACACCTCTGCATCAACGCTCCGACGTCCTTACTACCACCACCTCTTTACCGCATGTCAGCCACCACCTTTTCTGCCATCACTTTGATCATGTTGGCCCTGTATCCACACTGCCACAGTTGCCATGTGTTCATCGTGCTGTCACACCTATCGTCGTTGCATGGCCGGCAACAGCACCACCTCTCTGTCGCCGCTGCCAAAGCAAAATCTCTGGCGTCGTACTGCCTACCGAAGCCCCCTCTTCTAACAGTGTCTCTTGCCTACTACTACTATGCACAGGCGTCGCCGCAGCCATGAGAGGCGTTAGTATCCACCGATTTTCCTGCGTTTACAGCAGGGAAGGCCATGCCTCTTTTCTGTGCTTACAGCAGAAGGCCACGTGTTTCCGCGCTTAAAACCCCGCTTGTCTTTTTCCTGCCGGGTGGGACCAACACGTCGCCACGCCACCTCCTTCCCTCCTCACCCCCCCTCCCTCGATAAATCTGCCGACATTTCACTGTCGCTCTCAGACCCGACCTTGACGCTGACACATCATAGGACGCTCCTCTGACTCCAAAGACAAAATCCAATCACATCCATCCGGGCCCGTTCCTCAAAAAGCTTTTACTTTCTTAAAAAATAATTTTCTCATAATACATGTTATTATATACATATATTTATTATTAAAATATTTTTTTAAAAGAAATCGAGACGTTCCTCCGTTCAAATTGGTATCGAAGACAAGACCACTTTCCATTTCTTTGATTAATACAGAATCAGGAACGGAACAAACATACCGAACAAATCCAGTGCAATCTATTTTAACTAATTAAACAAATAAAATATAATGAAAAAAATATACAGATCGAATGGTCTCCAGCATTTCTACAAGTCATAAATCGGTATAAAACTTTTTTGTTTCTTTTTTTTTTGTGTGGAATGGGCATAGCTTTATTTGACGTAACTTTCTTTGACTCGTAAAACAAATGATCTTGAATTAAAATTTTATAGGCGAGAATAATTTGTCCATTTGTTTTTAGGTTTTTCTTCTTTGTATTTGAAAAAAATAATTCATTTTTATTTATAAATGACTATAGCCATTTGATAACTTCTGAATATTATTGACATACATTCGTAATGTATATATCATATAAAATATTATATATGTTAATAAGTTTGTCCAAGATTTTTATTTGTTTTAACTTGATAAAATTTTGTGGACATACGTTTTATTCTATCTATTATTTTGAGTTATCAATAGGATATATATATATATATATATATATATATAATATACACACGTGTACGTATATTGGAATTAAATTTAATGGATTAATTATTGACTTATATGTGCGTGTACAGATATCTCGACTGCAGAATCAATTAATTAACTCACCACATGAGCTGAATATCTTTTGTTTAGTTTTTTTTAAAGGAAATAAATTATTTATTAATGAAAGAGCTAGAATTATCATCAAAGAACGGTCAAAATTAGCGAGGTAGTCGGCCACTTAATTTGCTTCTGGATAGCAGTGCCGGACCTCCAGACGCTCAAAAGAGGAAAACAAATGAAGATATCATTTACAAAATATCTTAATTGTTTAGTTGATTAGGTAAAATTTATATATGAATGAGAGAAAGTTGCTATCATACTATATATATGAACTCTCTCGTGGCAAAAGACTTCAGGTTAACTATCACATGTAAATTACATACATATCTTTTTTTTTTTCTTGTGTCTTAGCTAACCAACTTCATTAGCTATTTTTAACAAATAAAAAACTGAGTCAGTTATTGAAAACTTAACGCACTTGTTCAAACCCTTCTTAGAATCATTCAAATGAATTGTATAATAATTTCCTAATGTACATGGTTAAGCTTAGTTACAATACCTATATTATATAATTTTTTTGCTGGAATAAGTTATTGGATAAATATATTAATTATTGGAGTTGAAATTTAGGAATTTTTTTCTTGGCATTGGTTCCTAATAAATAATTTTAAAAAAATAATAATACCTTATATAATATGAGTTCAATGTTTGTATTTACCAATTATATTTACACTGTGTGAAAGAACTATTAACATATGAAAAAATTATATATGAATGACCCAATTCCTTACCTGGAAATTATGCTTCACATAATATTAATGTATAAATAGGTGGTTCACATGTATATGCTGTGTGTGTGTGTATAACACACTCTATCTATGTGAGAATTCACATTTGAAAACTCTTCATTGAATGAGATTTTTCTATCTGCTTACTGATGATTTGGGACTTCGTAATCCAATGTCAAAGCAACTTTCATTCGAAATACGGATTATCTTTTAAATGAATGAGTTATTGTCATATGCATTGATTATATATTCTTTTAAAAATCAAGCTGATTAACATGTAAAAAGTTTTGGCTCAACTTTATCACACAAGTCTTATTTGTCTTGGGTTATATAAATGATTAAAGAGACGAAATACAGGTATGTCTAGATTTCTCCAAAAAAAATGAAGCTGTTAGACGAACCCAAGAAACGAAGCAGTGTAGATGCAGCATTAGAAACACGTGAACCATGCAAGTTGCAAGCTATGTCAATCTGATGGCACAGCTATCAAACATATAGGGTATGTTGGAGATGGTGTTTGATTTTTACTATTTATTACTTTGCTTTTTTTTTTTTTACAAACTAGGCAGTTTTTAAAAATTATCCGAGAAGTACAACACAAATTATATAAGATACACATTATTATGGTTTTAACACTTCTAATATATACAAATTACTCAAAAATATAAATATGTGAGCAAATATGCAGAAAATTTATATAAACAATATATAATAGTATTAAAATATATAGTATACTATTGATGTGAAGCTATAGAATAAACACTTCTTAATATTATCAACTATCAATATAAAATTTATAAAATATAGGGCCTAGAAAAAATCATCCTGAAAGTGATTTCAAATAAAAGAAAAAAGATGAACTTTTAAAACAAAGTAAAATCAACCAACTTGTATCACTTTTACCCATTCCCATATGCTACTGATGACGCTAATCATTATGATATTATGGATGCGCTGTGTGTGCAAAATAAATACGCGAATAACTTTCAAAAGATAAAATCTTCACCCTCGTATATCGTGTCATAAGTTAGCTACCTAAACCTAAAGGGTAAAGAAAAGAACCTGATAACTAAGGATAATTGAGACAATTAAATAGTGAGATTAATCGAATGCTAATGGCCCTAAACACGATATGTGTCAACATAATTCTTCAGTGAACTTGAATTTGTCTTTTAGGTTATGAGACCCTTTTCAATCGAGCAAGAAGAAAAAAAAATGTTCAACATTAATTTGTTTACGAAAGGCATTAATATTAACATTAATTTTTCTCGCCATCGTAGTTTGGCAGCAGTCATGAAGAGTAAGACGAACCATCGTTAGGTTAATAATCACTGAATTATATCATGCAAGGATAGCATAAGTTCACATTCTCTTCATGAGCCAGAACAGATAATACGTAGTTTTAGCAGTGAGCTAGCTAGCCACAGTTGCCATTAAGAATATATCATGACAACCTATAAAAAAGTGAATCTTGACCTTATATTAGACTAATTATTAGAAAAAGCATTCACTCCTAGCATAGGAACTAAACGAGTATTTATTACGGATATATATGATAATCTGGTAGAGGGGCGTTTCCTCTTAGATGGCTGAGTAGCATGTCTCTTGTCAAACTTGTTTACCCCCGTTGATGGATAGTCCAAAATGTATACGAGGAAAGTGCGCCCACTGCAATAAAGGAATGGGTTCAAATTATAGCGCAAACTGTATGCTGAAAGAAATTGCAAGCTTCATATTAAATGACACAATAAATGCTTAATCAGTATTTTTATATTATTCTAACTGTTGTCTTCTTGGTCTCATCTTTGTTTGGAAACAATGAAAAAATTAATACCAAATGTTTCTATATATATATATATATATATAATTTTACAATGAAAGAATATTACTGTCATTATAGAAGAAGAACATTATATGTGAATATTATAAATATAAGGATGTTGTTGTTTTTTAATTAATTATTTTTTTAGAAATTCATTAATACATCTAATTTATCATTATCCATAGCCGTATGAATATTACATTACACTTCATGAAGTTCCTTTTTAATAGTAATTTTCTTGTACAATATCACCAAATATAGCTTATTTCACTTTAAAATTGTGTTCTTATACATCATTACACCTTTTGCTCATCCATTCAGCCCGCCCTTGTAGACGTGATAGTTTTCAGTACAAGAGTTATATAAAAGACAACAAATAATATCCTGAATAGCACAAGAATAAATATTATTGGCCAAATTCTAAAGAAAGGGTGCTATGTAATTAGGCTCACCAGTACACATATTGCTCCAATATGTTGTGCCATGGCCATTCATGTTAAATATATTAGGAATTTCAAAACTAATATTGCTCCAATATGATACGCATATTGTTCGACTTCATTACTAGCTCTAAGCAATATTTCTCGCATTTCTTACAAGTGAAAACAGAAGAAATTTGAGCCATCTTAAGATATTTATTGTATACATAATTAAATACAATTGTCAACATTGAGATTAAAAAATGAAGCAAGGAACATATACACAGATCAATTAACCATAATAATCAGTATAATGGCAGCAATCCGTAATGGGGACAATTTAATTCAAGTTCCTTTTATAATTAGATGAGGTAGATAACACAATGTTGCATTAATACATTGGGTGAACATGGCTATTGAACCATAAAATGAGGCAAAGGAATTAAGAACAACTATGCGTATCATACATATGTCTATATATAACATGTTCACAGTTAGAAGTGCAGCACCGACTTTGACGGAACCCTCTAAAGTATTCTAGTGAACTAAATTCTAGTTTGTTGATGTCTAGGGTTTTGTCTATCGAGAATCTTCTAGTATATTTAGGACGTGGTTAAAATTTTATAACGTCTTCCATAATGTGGAAGCACCTAAATGCAAAGCCTATAAATAAGCTTGAGGTGCTCACATTTTGCTTTATCTACCAGTAGTTGATTGAGTGCTAGCGTAGTAGGTGTTTCACATGTAAGTAATGTGTCTAGTCAGTGCTCCATAATGATGTACATGAGTGGGTAAGTTCAAGTGAGAGAAAATCAAGTGAGAAAATGCTTCTGTACTTGAGTTCACAGTGTGCTACGTGAGTGGCTATAGTGTAGGAGAGAGATCAACGTAATTGTTTCCTCCAAAAATATTTTACAAGTGGTATCGGAGGCAATAAGTTCACGGGAGACTCTATCAATTCGAGGTTTTGAGAGATCAAGTTATAAGAAAATTCTGTCCGTTAGAGATGGCACAAGACACTTCTACTGGTTCACAAATGTGAACTTTTTGGATCTTAGGCTAGATTTATTTGATTGATTACTAAACATTCAATAAGTCACTATAACATATATTTTTAGTATGGCAAGCAGAATAAGTAATATCAAATAATTAAAATTATAGTTGCTGGAAACCTCCATAAAGTATTATGGAAGACTATCGATGGGGCTGACACGATAACATTTACGAATGCTGAGGCACTAAGAAAGTGATGCATCAACAAAACTATGTTCATCTTCAAGACAACAATGGAGGAAGATTTACTTGAGCATATTAAAGATGTAGAGACACCTAAGACTCCATGGGGCACACTCGTGAAACTATTCTCCAAGAAAATTGATTGGATACAATTATTGGTGAATAAGCTCATGATGATATCTCAAGAAAATATGATGATTAGCTAATATTTTATAAAAACAAATTTTCTTTATTGTAAAATATCTCAATTGTATCCTGATTCAAAAGTTAGAGCTGTAATAAAAAGATTATTATTCCCAGCTTGATATTCGAATATAGCAATTAAGTTCGTATCTATTATACAAGTTTGTCTTAACCAACCTTGTTATAGCTAAAAAATTATTCGCTAATCAATAAGCTTTTACGTAAACAACAATAAACAATGAAGAGAAAGTGTTCCTTTTCTCCAAAAAAAAAGGGCAGGCATAAAGACAGTCAACCAAGGATGGCAAGGACATGAATGAGATGGAGGACCACAACACAAGGGAGCTCACTAAGATTCATAGAAGGAAGAGTAAGAAGAGAAGAATCTCATCGATGAAAAGATTGTTTCTACAATTGCGACAAGATGTCACTTTGCATGTGATGGTTTACACAAATATGAAAAATATAATGCTGAAACTTCTCACAAAACTGAAAATGAGGAAGAAGGGGTTCTCAAAGCTTCCTTTTCCATTGAAGAAACTAGTACAGTCTTGAACAAGAACGAGAATTCGAAACTTGATAGAATTTGCAATGTGCATTGTGGAGACACAAGTTAGCTTCGGTCACAAAAGTTGATCAAGTGCTATGATCAAAAGTTGAAGAATGAGAAATGCTAGTTCTTTCAATGAATGAAGAATACTTTGAAAAGGAGCCAAACTTTGAAGTTGATTAACACTTGAAAGTTGATTAAGATCTTTTTTGAAGTTGATTAAGATCTTTTTCCACCTAATTCCGTCAAACACGAAGATGTGGCATGATTTTCGAGGTGGAATTAAGTATCAAATGTTTTATCCTTTTTCATCTTTTTTTTTATTTGATGTTTATATTTTTCTTTTCAGTCTTTTTTTGTTTTATTCATTTTCTCTCTCTTTATTTTCTTATATAAAATAATTTATTTATTAAATACAAAATATTTATTATAAAGGATTAAGTAAATATTATTTAATACTTCATTTATAAAAAAAATAATTTTATAAACATAATTTATTTAAAAATAATTTGTTATATTTAAATTCTATATTTTTTAACAAAATATTTTTTAGTAAAAAAATTTATTTATGCTTTTATCTTTATTAATTAACAAAATTATATTTTATATTTAACATACTTATTTTTTATTCAAATTTAATCTATCACATTTACATTTTCATATCACATTAACTCCCTAGTTTCTCATTTTCACTCTAGTTAAACACACCCCAAACTAATATGTTAATTCATCTAATTAATTATAGGCTTAGAAGCACAAAGGTCTAGGGAATATGGATAAAAAAAGAAGCATGACAAGTAAAAAGAAGAATCAAGCCAAGGAGTCCAAACCCAAGAATTTATAACAATGCAAACATAAGCATGAGTGTTAGGATTTTTGCACGAGAGATATTACAATCGAAGAAAAACTCAAGAAATTTAAGGCGACATAAAATTTTATTAGATGAGAACAGAAGAATATTACAATTCAATTCACTTTATGTTCAGATGTTTAGAGAATTTATATAGGCACTCCTTTTAATGATAGAAATTTCATATCAATTAGACTCTCAATTAATCTTCCAAAATTAAGACACCTAAAAATAAATTAATTTGAAATCACATAGAATACTCTCACAAAATTTTGGCCCAAGGGGCGGAGCCCCCCACACCCTCTGACAAGGGAATCCCCTTGATCCTCCTTTTGACCCCTCCCAAGCTTAGTGTTCGGCAGCTAAACCCCTTAGTGCGAAGGTATCTTTTACTTTTGAAATTCATACGAGTTTCAGTTAGGGTCAAATTCAAAGTATTATTAACAATACATGGGTGAACAGATTAAAAAATTAGAATCAGGTCGGGCTCAAACTTTAATCTCAAGATTGAAGGGATGTTCAGCTGATTTGGTTGCAAGGTACAATTTTTTAATTCATTACACGAGATTCCTTCGGTCAAAATGAATTCGACTACAAAGAAATATGGGCTGAGGCGTGTTAGAAGTATCGTAGTCACTAAACTTTAGTTACTTAATACCCACATTTTTTTGCATTCGGACTCTTCCACTAAGTTTAAGACTCGTGAATCGTGATTAAAACTTCTGGAATGTGGAGGAACCGAATGCAAGACCTATAAATAGACACATGTGCTCAATTTTTCTTTATCCCCCAGTAGTAGTTAGTAGCAGCAAATAGTGATAGAATTGCAGAGTTGAGGTGAGTGAGTGCTAGTGTATTTGGTGTTTTACGTGCAAGTAATGTGTCTAGTGAGCGCTCCACAGTGTTGTACGTTGGGTGAGAGTGAATGCATGTGTACTTGAGTGCATGGTTGTGTTAATCTTAGGGAGGGAGGGAAGGGGGTGAGTTGCAATTTGTAAAAAATTATAAATAGATAGTCTTTTAATTATCTCCTCTAAAAACATTCGACATTCATCCTACGACGAACTCATATGACATAACTTTATTACAAAATACATTATTGATGAGAACAATCTTAAACAACTGAATGTGTGATATATAGATAAATAAAATTAAAGCATGCATGTATTAGGTTCTTATACGTTTGAAGTATTTTATTGGGTCATGTTGGTAAGGTCTGACATGAGCTGGCGAGTGACTGGTAAAGGAATATCTATCCAGAACATTAATCACTAAGTAATGACCGTTAGAAACAGTTAAAAATTAACAAGGGCTTCACTCCGTTGAGATGGTTTTTCTTTTCCAATTAATGCCGGGCCTCATTTGTGATATTGTTTTTTGCTATTTATTTCTAGTTTCAATATTACCATAAATTCTATATGAACAACACTTACTCTTGTATGTTTGAACTTTAGACAGCATAAAATAAACCAAAGAACCAGACTGATATGACAAAGATGCAGTCTCTGGTATAATGTATGTATGTGTTATTGAACTTTTAGCTTTATCAATCAAACTTTTATGAGTAAAAGTAAAATCCACTTACGTTTTTTGCTGCCGCACTAAAAGCTTCCCTATGGCTAATTTCAGGATTAATTGCTTTCAATCGCCGTATCTCCTCTCTGTGCGAAGAAAGTAACCAACCATGCAAAAGTTCAGTTGCATCGTCAAGCAAAATATCGAGTAATATATTTGAGGCCTAGTGATTTGGTCCACTATAATATTCTGGAAGCATGGCGATATCATCAGCATGCATGAATTTTTCCTTAGTCTTCACTTAAGAAACAATACCACTAACGGATAGCAGAAGGTAAATAAGCTACTCACTTGATGAATTTGTTATAGGCCGAAGGAACACGTTGTCTCTTCTCAGATGTTGCTGAAGAAATAGAATTGTAACAGAATAAGTTTTACTACTTAATTTACATTCTTTCACTACGAGAAAGTTGTGGCTTATCTCTTTAATAAAATTAGTCCGTTTAAGTAACTATTAGAGGTTGATTAATTAGGAATCACGAGTTCCTTGCATATGTTTTTGGAATTTTATTACGAATTCGTGGCATGATCATATGATCATACTAGTGATCGATCACAACCATTTGTATTATGTTTCGGCTGCTAGCATTCATTTGCTCAAAAGCAAGTAACGAGCTGCAGAAGGCTTACGGCGAACTGGTAGCATATGTCTCTGAATATTCTCTGCAGTGTTCATCTTGGCAATCCTTGTACATCGAGAGGAAGATCCAAAATCCAGATGCGGAACTTGAGACTCTATATTTTGACTCTGCACATCGTTAACCAATAGTGAGTAAAAGATGCCACTGTGCAAGAATATGCAAAAGAATCTTATCTGTGGTTATAAAGAGAAAGTGTCAGAGAACGCCAAATAGAAATATGGAACGCTTATGGGTTCTTCGATCTGCATGCCTCCCATTTTTTGGTTTTTGCAATCGCATCAACACGGATAAAATTTTCATAACTAAATGTTCTCAGCTGATTAGAACCACCCCGAGCATTATCATAAAGCATAATAAGCCAAGCTATACAAATTGGAAAAACAAAGGAACTCGATCAAGCTCACGAAACCGTGATACATAATGGAGAGAAACATTCATGGCTACAAGTGGATGCGGATCAAGAATGAGACTAACAATTTATTTCATTGCCTAAGGAACATAAATAATCATTCTTGCACATGTTAGTTTAGCAATCTGAACCTGGAGATCCTGAAAAGGGTGCTTCTGAAGCATAGCTCCCAAGTTGACAGACAGCAAATTAGCACAGTGCCCACATCTTACGGTCACAATGTTGAAGGGGTTCAAACATGGAACATTAACCTGCAGGCCGGAAGAAAAATCGGTTATTTATGCTGCAAATTGAGTTTTGGCGTTTTGGTTCCCATTCAAATGATTTGATAGGGCTCCTGCTTTTTTTGTCGAATTTTCTGATTCCTGTGTTTTCTTTATTCTTGAAGGGATTCCACATTCCTTCTACATAATTCATTGGCTCAATGTACCTCTTGAAAAGAAAAAAAAACTCGAGAGAAGGGGAAGAATGTGATCTACACATATAATATTACCTCCCAGCAGAAGCATAAAGAAGAGATTAATGTAGGCATATAGCAGCTCGCTCAGGAAAGGCCAAATGTGGGCGCTGATGTGGTATAGCTCGGGGAAAGAAATTAGTTGAACACTCGATTTCTTTGCATTCAGAAAACTGAAGCAAGGGGATAGGTGTACATGTTGTCATTTGGTGTTTCCCTTTATGAAATCACTACCTGGGGAACCACAGAACCACTTAAAAAAGATTCGTCTTTGTGCTGGGGGGGGGGGGGGGCGGGGGGGAGAGAGGACGGGTATGATGTTCGGTGTAGTTATATGGGGTATACATAGGTTGATGCAACGAACTGCATAAGAATATATCCTCTCTTTCCGAACCTCATGACGCTTCAGAGATCCACTATAAATGAACCAGGCTAACCTATGTGGAACAAACACCAAGGAAAAAAGTGAGGCATGATATGACCATAGATCGTCACTAGCTCCTATTGCGTGCTCACACACGAGAAAGAGACGACATAGATACTCTATATCTATATATCTCATGAACAAAATATACAAAATCCCTTACAGATTCAAGTAAAGTGCATAATAAAAGATGATGTCTTTCGATGCCTATCTGATTTTATCGAAGTGGGATCAGTTGCTTAGCTGCCTTAACATAAAACTCGGTAGTACTACCGAGTTTTATGTTAAGGAGTAGTACTAACGAATTAATTAACCCTACGAAAACTAATAAGCTTTCCTCTTTCTTGTGCAAAATCTACTAAATGTACTACTGATAAAAGTGGATATATGGGAAAGGAATCCTATCACGAAAGGAGCAGTCAGTACTTCATAGTTTTCCGAGCGGAGTTCTCCACATTAATTTTTTTTCCGGACAACAAAGGCAAAAGCGAAAAAGAACCCAGGAATTTCTGCAGCATGTGTATTTTGTGTGTGACCAAAATGTTATTTCTTCCAACTGATAAAATTTAGATGTTTGAAACCCAATCCAGGCACTTTTGACACAACACAACACAACACGAGAGAGAGAGAGATACCACGAGGACCGTGTTGCAGAAGTTGCAGTGGACGTAGCACACTTGCTCGGAGGAGACATGAGACGACATTTGCGATGACTAACTAGCGACTTGAGTTAACCGAGAGCTTAATTTGGGCATGTGCCAAAGAGAAGAGAGGGAGAGATTTTTTTGGGTGCTTCCGTTGCGCACTAACCAGATGACATAGATACATGTATATATAGGATATAGGGTAAAAGGATTATGTTGCGCATTTAATTGTAGCTTAGCGTAATGTATGCATAGTAAAATCAGCAAAGTAAATTTAATAAATCAATCCACTTCCTCTACTATACATGACAGGGATTGTAATTTGCTTCCGGTTTCTTAATTTTTTTCCAGAAGAAGAAGGAAGCAGATGGAAAACAAAGCAATTAAGGTTAAGCCCCCTTTGAGCAGCACCTGACCAGGAAAAGACTGGTGCACATGTATAAGATGCTTTACGGTTTATCTATCTCTCCCTTGTTTCTGAAGCACAAACGACAAGAATAAGAATGGGTGGGGAAGGGGGCATATTAATTATTTGAGCAAGAAGACACGGGATATGAAAACGAGTATTAATTGGTGACTCGAGAGATTTGTATAATTTTATTTAAAATAGTCTCTTTTTTGGATTTGTGTGACTACTAATTTTTTTTTAAAAGATAAAAATTTCAAGCTTCCATGGGGCATGGACCATGACCATCATTGATGTGCGACAAAGTAGTAGTTTAGGATCACAAAAGTTCTAACTAAATTAATTTTCTATTTGAAATTTATCTTTTATTATCTATATTTACTGGTCTAAACAGTTAGTTACATCAGTGGTATAAATAATAATAATTAACATTTGAATAGGAGATCAGTGAATTATTTTTCATGTTTTGACAATCTAACTAAAAAAATATTTAATCTTCCGTCAAGAATCAAGAGTTATATTAATACACAAATGAAACACTTAAATATGTTCTCAAGTTTTGATGCCATTATTTGTTTGCTACTTACTATACCAAAATAGTAAGTTTCATGGTCCTTATTGTAGAACTAATTTTGTGACAATGACATGAAGTTGATCGATTATGATCGCATGAAAGACCTTTAATCATGATTAATAATTAAGCAATACTATCGAAAGATACCATGAGCCAATATATAACTAATTATGAAAAAGGTTGTTAAACTTGCGAGTTTAACTTATAACTCATATGAATTTATGACTTCACACTCTCCAAATGAGTGAGCTCGAATCATTAATTTGAAGTTCCAATAGACTCGCAGATAGAATCGTAGAGTTTACTTGCTCATGATTAACTGAAATTTTACAGATATATTTAATAAAACATAAAATTATTAATCAAGAATCATTGTTACATCATATATTACTTTATGATATATCCCAAACCATGCATTTGACCTAATCACTCATTAATGTAATCATCCACATGTTCCTACACTCTAGTGTAATCAACCTGTTTTTTGAATTACCAATCAAATATAAAAATATTCTTTTTGTCAATCTTTTTGTTCAATATACATTAACAATCAATTAATATAGCAAATTTTTTATAACTAAAAATATATTGTACGAAAACTCTAAAAGTTTTCATATTGAGCATACTAGATAGAAAATGAATTAATAGAAATTGTGGAGTATGAACATCTTGATTAGGACTTCTTACACACTGATTAAACTATGAATTGTTTGATAACTATGTATGTGAAATACCAATGGGTAACATCGATCTACAGTGTGTTGGGTTGCTTTCCCTATCAAAATCATGTCCAAATAGGATTTGAATCAGATGTCTAATATATATACACACACATATACAATATATGTGCCAATATCTATATATATATGAGTGTAGATTTGTTTCTATTATAAAAGATTTTTCTTCAAAAATACTTTTCCATTGTGATTGTTCAAATAATTAGTGACGGGACAAAGAGATATAAATAATCGTTTAGGTGAGTCCTTGTTAACCAGTAGGAAATTAGTAATATCTTAGCTTAATAATATTCCACCTAATTACTCACCTTGAAACCGCCTACATTTCATCCGTATACTTGATGTTCGATAGTTGCAACATGATTGAGTCAAATCTGATAATGTCACCAAAAGTAGTTTTGTAATGATAAAAACATGAAATGCCGTCCAATACATGCATGCTAAAACACTTGAAAGTGTGCCCACAAACTCGAGTCGCAGTCATCACCTGACCGGTGACCACGCTGGCAAAGCTACATGAACCCTAAGCTTCGATCCTCCAGATTCCTGCCAACATGGTGGGATCCACTCTTCCCCATCCTCACCTGGACCAATAGTGAACCCCATCTGTTCAACTATAACTTGTGCGTCGCCTTCTCATTGCACTCGATCACAGGGGTCCTCTCTCTTATCTCCTGATGTTTCCTATACCACAAATACTCTGAACATATCATGTTCTGCAGCCCATATCCTTCAGACCTGTTTAGGGGCCATGTCATTGTAGACCTTTCAGTCTTTATTTGCCTTCGTTGTCAACAGGGACTGGACAATAGCTGGAAATTAATATTTACTATACATGATCAATGTCCATATAGTAGTAAAAATAATTGGTGGCTCACTTGGTGTGCTACACACACAAAAACATACATACATGTGAATTTTTTCCACGTCTGTCTTCTACCATCTGTCATCCTTCACAATCTTTTATTAACTATCAACTATGACAATTACATACGCTCATTCTTTATCATTAATGATCATAATGACATTAACGACCATACCCTTTGTGACCATACTGACCATGTCGCATCATCTGATATCTCGAACTTCACTATGCATGAAACTTCACCCTAATACCAATTAAGGAACTTGAATGATGTGTTTGAAACTCGGGATTATCCTAATATAGCTCCACTATGGTTGAGTGTGAATATTTATGGTGTGGCTAATATAAAGATCTGGAATTATGAAATTACATAATACAAACAAATTGTGTTTGCATCATAATATAGCTCTCTCTCTCTCTCTCTCTCTCTCTCTATATATATATATATATATATATATATGTATCTATCACTACAAGAAAATCGCGATTTTCCGACGGATAATTTTCGACGGTTCTAAATCCATCGCAATTTGCGACAGATTTTTCGACGGTTATGACCGTCGGAAATAATTTATATTATTATTTAATTTTTCGACGATTAGGAACGTCGATATTTCTGATAGATATCCATCCGTCGCAATTTCCGACGACTTTTCCGACGATTACGACCGTCAGAAATAAAAAATTAAATTATATATTTTTTTATATTATTATTAAATTTTTTCGACGGATTTTCCGACGGTCGTGAATTTAATTATATAATTTATTATATTATTATTTAATTTTTTGACGATTAGGAACGTCGATATTTTCGACGGATATCCATCCGTCGCAAAATCCGCCGCAATTTCCGAAGGTCGTAACCGTCGGTAAATGTATAATAATATCATATAAAGAATATTTTATTAATATAACTAGCGACGGTCCAAATCGTCGCAATTACCGACGGTTTTGACCGTCGATAACGATTACCGACGGTTCAAACCGTCGGTAAAATAAAAAATAAACATTATATATTTAATATTAAATAAACATTAAATATATTTTCGATGGTCACAACCGTCGGTAATTATAAAAATATTTAATATTTACGTTTTCGACGGCCGAAACCGTCGGTAATTAAAATTTCGTTATCCCGCTTTTTTTTTCCTTTTCCCGCTTTCTTTCCACTTTTTCCCTTTATATATATTCCTCCTCCTCCCTCTTCTCTCTCTCCCTCCTCCCTCCACTCCTCTCTCTCTCCCTCCTCTCTCTCTCCCGGCCGACGACCCTCTCCCGCACCGGTGACCCTCTCCCGCGCCGGCGTCTCTCCCTCTCTTTCTCTCTCCCGCTCCGCGCCGGCGTCTCTCTCTCTCTCCGGCCAAAGGCCGCTGTCAGTCGGATCCGGCCGTGGCCGTTCGGATCCGGCCCCCAGCGGCCGGATCGGCCGCCGGGCGTTCGAATCCGGCCTCCTGGCGTTCGGATCCGGCCGCCTGGCGACAGATCCGGCCCCAGCGGCCGGATCGGCCGCCGGGCGTTCGGATCCGGCCGCCTGGCGACAGATCCGGCCCCAGCGGCCGGAGCTGGCCGCGGCCCGATCCGACCGCAAATTTTTTTTATATTTAAAAAATTATTTGCGACGGTTGCGACCGTCAAAAGATCGACGGTTGCGACGCCCGTCCAAAGTTTCGACAGTTGTGACCGTCGAAAAGTTGCGACGGCTCGAACTGACGGCCTTTTCCGGCGGTTGCAACCGTCGGAAATTTCGACGGTTCGGACCGTCGGCCTTTTCCGGCGGTTGCAATCATCGGAAATTTCGACGGTTCGAACCGCCGGGGACTTTTCCGGCTGTTGCAACCGTCGGAAAATTTCGATGGTTCGAATCGCCGGGGACTTTTCCGACGGTCAGAACCATCGATATTTTCGACGAATTTTTTTCAACCGTCGCAAATCCGTTTGCGATGAGTATTTTTCCGACGGATCGATTCCGACTGAAAAACTGTCGGTAATTGCGTTACCGACAGTTTTCGAGCTGATTACTGACGGTCCGGACTATCGGTAATCAGCGTTTTTCTAGTAGTGTAATATATACATACGTATATGAACTTAGGAAATGTACATCATGTAATCATAACTAGATTTAATTTGAATTACTAATGATTTCGTTTCTTTAATTATAAGTCAATGAAAGTTAACAAAATCTTGAGAATGATTTCCAAATGATATTAAATGCATAGGAAATACTTGATTAAAGGTAATTTTTAAAAAGTCACATAGTTTTATGTTTAAGACTAAGATAAGTGTTTATAATAACGAAGTTGACGAAAAATGGAATACTGTAAATGCACATAGAACATTTGTTAGACTGGGTAGTAGGTGCACCTTTTGGATCTTCTTGTTTAGATTAATTATTCCTAACCAAGGGGACTATAGTTTAAACTCAAAGGTATACAATGTGTCTATGTGCATTACATCATCCAGTTGTAACATAAGTTCATAACATAACGTCCCAAACTTTGACCCAGCCACATGGTGAAATCTCCTCTTGATCGGAGTGGTATAGTCTTCGGCACAACTTTGACCCTTTTGTATGGTGAATAAGGGCAGCACATTAATGAAAGATTAAAAATAGAATATTACAAAGATTAAATATCAAAATGCAAAAGCTAAAATAATAAATAAATTAAAAGAGTATATCATTGTAGAAGTCTGATAATGTCGAATACATGAAATAACATGTCTAGCCAGATAAAAGTACATGTCATCATACACAACATCTATATTCTCACTTACAACTCGATGATATAAAGAAAAACTAGACATGTCTCTCAAATACCATGTGCATACACCACCCAAGCTAAAGTTGTTGCATACACATCAACTAGACTCGCAAATAAATCATGTACCTACGAGGATCAACATATGATAACAAGTTCTACCATTAGCATAAAGCTAAGTGTGAATTCAATATAGATCATAAGGATGTTCCATAAGAATAAGCATGAAGAAGACATATGGAACATATATAAAATAATTCATAGAGATTGTCATGGGGAATAATGGTAAGTAAAATTCATTTCTTATTCATCTTTATGTCTCTTTCATTTTGAAAAGCATTATTGATCTATTTCTTTTCGTTTCATGTCATGTTCTTATGCTCATAAGGACGTAGTCCTTCCATTCATCTTGATCCATTCCTTTTATTTCATCTTATTCATGAATTGAAAAGCTCTTTACTTTTAGTGAGTACCATTGAAAGTACACAAGTGTCAAGCTACTTACAGCATAGTGGCTAGTGGGAGATAGTGCCATGGCTTGGTGGCCCATAATAGGAGAGGACGATGTCACACAAGGCTGATATCATTCTCAAATAAGGTGGAGCGCCTCAAATAAAGTTGATAGCCTCCATGAGGACTGCGCGCCTCGCATAAGACTGACTCCCATCTCGGTACAAAATGATAACTCTCATCTTTCATCTTTATTAATTACCAATCTATTTTTTATCACATGGATCAATCAAGATTGTAGAAAGTAAGAGTGGCTTCAAATCATCATAAGGGATTAAAGGAGAGAGGATAATTAAGTGGATAGAGATTAATCAAATCATGGTGATTAACTAAGGGCATGTTCCTTCTTTGTGCCTGAATTGGACACCCAAAAGGCGAAGAGTTGTTTGTTTTGGTATAGGTTCAACGGTTGCCCGATATGAGGTTCGAACGCTCGCTTTGAGGGTACTCATCGATCACCCATTTTAGGACGTAGATGCCCATTTCATTAAAGACAATCGATCTTCCGTTAGGGGAACGAATACCCATTTTGTAGGTGTTCATCGAACGTCCTACAGGAAGATCAGACCCCCATAATGGGTTCATCTTTTGATCGCTCAAGATCCGAGTACGAATCAGACGTCCGATGGATCGACGGTCGTCCGATATTGCAAGGGTAGGACTATAAACTCTCGGTCATGAGTTTCGGATGACCAAAATTTGATCAATCATCTGGTCCATTTAGGGCATGAAAGCCCTAGCCCGATCCATGATCCTCGATAGACCAAAGTGGGATTCTCGATCGGCTATTTGGTCATGAATTGGTCTCAACATTTCAGAATTAGCTCCCGATCCTTATATTGGTCTTTCAATCTGCATTCTACTAAGGAGAATTGGACCCCCGATCTAAGGATCAATCGTGCATTTTAACCCACAATCATAGGTCATGACGGAGTCCTTAAATTTTTAATCACTTCTTATTGATGTGCCTTGAATTATGTACCATGCACCTAAAATTCTAAAAGAAAAAAATGAGAAAAAGAAAAAAAAATCAGAATTTATGACGGAAGCAGAAGTAGGTCCAAGCCCATAGCCCACCACTAATTCTCGTGGGAAGTGCGGGGTGTGAAGCCCCCATGGTATGGACCTTTATATATGAGGATTAAATTTTTATCATTCTTTTGCTCAGTTGATTTTTTTATGGCAGTCTCCTTTGCCCGTGGATGTTTCTCTGCTGTTCACATTAATTAAGAAGGTTTTATCACGTTAAATCACTGTGTTCATCTTCTTTTCTTTTTTTACTTCATTGCCTTGATTATTCATCGATACTCGGTGTTCTATTCCCAACACTTTTTCCACACCACACATAGATCTAACTATAGCAAACTCTTTCTTAACATATATCATGATTCCGAGAATAATTCTTTAGAAAAAAATATAATCATCCTGTGCATTTATAACATAAACCTTCCCACTTTTTTCCTATTCATGAGTCATTTTACCTTCTCACTTTTTTTTCTATTCACGAGTCATTATTTTTCCTATTAATAATCTAACATTTCAGAATATTTTAATCATAAAGAATAGACTTAAAATTATCCTAATGATCATATACACGTGGATCTGGATTTTCATAAACATCAAGACATATAAATCAATATAGAAATCATTCAAAAATAACCAAAACATACCATTTCATAATCCAATAAGTTAATATCATCTCGTAGAATATAAGCATGCTTCCCACACAATCTAGCATAGATCTAAACTCTAATATTGTCCTTAAAACATGCATATCATTTTGGAAAATATCCCCATGACCTAAATCTTGAATTACACACTTTTTGACGATCCCTTCGGTTCTTCTCGCACTTGGTTGCCCCTAGGTTCCTCCCCTCCTTCACCCTGTGTTCTCGTGATTTGCACATGCAGATGGTCCTCTAAACTCCTTTGGCTGAGACTACAAGGAAGAGTACACTAGAGAAAATAGGGAGAAAATGGAATTAGAGAGAGAGAAGAGAAAAATATGTGGAAGGGGTTTCAAAAATGGGATAATGGGTCGGGTACGGGGGATCTCATCGTAATTCACCATGATTCGTGGGCAGGAGAGTTACTTCAAATTTCCCCAAAATTTGGAGTATTAAGGCAAAGAAAATCATAACTGATTTTATTTTCAAATTCTACCACTGCACCACACCAGACACTCGATTTGGTCTCTGTTGACCAGTGGGACAATTGGCCATTTTCGAGTTGGTTGCGATTTCAGATGTCCATTTTGTAAAACAATCATTCATTTTGGCCACGTCAGTAAGAAAAAAAAATTAAAAGGGTTTTTTTCGCTGACCTCCCCTGAACTATGAATTCTTTTCGTGTCTACCAACGATTTTTGAATATTCCATTGACATTCCTTAAACTATATCGCGTTTTCACTTAAGTCCATCCATCAACCTCTATTAACTTTCCCGTTAAGTTTTATTTTTTTATTTATGAAATGGCCAAACTTCCCTTCCCTCGTCTCATCTAATGTTGTAAAATATAACATAGTATATTATAAAAATAAAAAGCGTCTTTCGCCGGGGCGTGAGGGGTGCGTCGCCACCCTCTCCGACGATGAGATCGGGGGGACCCCCACTATCACTACAAGAAAATCGCGATTTTCCGATGAGCAATTTCCGACGGTTCGAAACCCGTCGTAAATTACGACGGATTTTTCGACGGTTTCATTTTCGACGGATTTTTCGATGGTTATGACCGTCGGAAGTGATTTATATTATTATTTAATTTTTTGATGATTAGGAACGTCGATATTTTTGACGGATATCTATCCGTCGCAATTTCCGACGGATTTTCCGACGGTCACGACCGTCGAAAATGAAAAAATAAATTATATGATTTGTTATATTATTATTTAATTTTTCCGACGGATTTTCTGACGATTAAGACCGTCGAAAATGAACAAATTAAATTACGTAATTTTTTATATTATTATTTAATTTTTTGACGATTAAGAACGTTGATATTTTCGACGGATGTCTATCCGTCACAAAATTTGCCATAATTTTTTATGGTCGTAATCGTCAGTAAATATATAATAATATCATATAAGGGATATTTTATTAATATAATTAGCGACGGTCTTAACCGTCGCTATTTCCGACGGTTACGATCATCGGTAATATTTAGCGACGGTCCAAAACGTCAGTAAAATAAAAAATAAATATTATATATAATTAAATATATAATTTTATTTTTACAATTAAATATTTGCGATGGTCACAACCGTTGGTAACTTTAAAAATAATTAATATATACATTTTCGACGGCAAAAAATGTCGGTAATTAAAATTTCGTTATCCCGCTCTATTTTTCATTTCCTGCTTTCTCGTCGTTCGAAATCCAATATATACCTCTCCTCTCCTCTCCTCTCTCTCTCCCTCCTCTTCTCTCTCCCTCTGCCGGCCACTCTCCCTCCTCTCCTCCCTCTCTCTCCTTCTCCCTCTTCCACTCCCGGCCGGCGAGCCTCTGACCGGACGTCATCGACCGCCGGCGACCCTCTCCGACCCGGACCGCCAGGCGGCCGCTTCGGGCCAGCCAGCGGCCGGATCTGGCCGCAGGAGCCGGATCTGGCCCCACCGGCCTGGATCGGGCCCGGCAGCCCGGATCCGACCCCCAGCGGCCTGGATCCGGCGTTGGCGGCCGGATCCAGCCCCCAACGGCCGGATCCGCCGCCTGGCGGATGGATCCGGCCCCAGTGGCCCGGATCGGGCGTCGACGGCCCGGATCCGGCGCCAGGCGGCCCGGATCCGGCGCCAGGCGGCCCGGATCCAGCCCCAACGGCTCAGATCGGGCGCTGGCGGGCCTGGATCCGACCCCAGCGATCCGGCCGCTAATTTTTTTAAGTTTAAAAAATCCTTTTCGACGGTTTCGATCGTCGAAAGATCGACGGTTGTGACGACCGTCAAAAGTTTCGACAGTCGAAAACTTTCGACGGTTCCAACCGCCGATACTTCCGATGAATATTTTTCGACCGTCGCAAATCGATTTACGATGAGCGTTTTTCCGACGGATCGATTTCGACTGAAAAACCATCGGTAATTGCGTTACCGATGATTTTTGGGCTGATTTTCGACGGTCCAGACCATCGGTAATCAATGCTTTTCTAGTAGTCTATGGTAGTTCCGCTGCCCATCGTCGGAGCAGCGCTAGCCGCCATTGGGTGAAGCCAAAGGGAAACCTCAGGGGCTGACAGCTGCATCGTACCCGTCGCCGAAGGAAAAGTTACAGAGGAAAAGAGGCATGTACCTCGTGGCGCTAGGAAACAGAGGATAGGCGGCGGCGGGCGGAGGACGGCGAGCTTGATGTCGTTGCTCCGGAACCTTGTATCACTGGACACCCGACTCACAACCGGGTCGTCCAAAATCACGAGCACCAATTGCTAGAGATCCACCTTCACGCCGGAGGAGGACATTGATGATGACGCTCCGCACCTCTGCTGCTAATAGAGGTGGAATGTGTCCAGATTCCGCCTCTGGTTCTTTTGAGACTGCTTGACGGCGGCCATAAGCGAATTCGGCACCCGTGGGTCCTCAACACCATCCGCCTACTGGTGATGCGATGACGTCGACAATGGCAGCGGGTCAAGGTTGACATTGAATCACAACTCGAGGGCCTTGAACTGGAGCTTGGACGAGAACTCCACGCTCTGCGCATGGGAGAGCGCATCCCGAAGGAGGGAGGATGATGAGGATAATGACGATGACGATAAAGCCATCGAGGCGGCAGCGTTGCCGCCTCCGCCGGACGGGTGGAGCAGGGCGTAGACGATGTGGAGGGATGTGGTCTTGGCGTGCACGCGGCAGCGAGGATAGCCACGGTGTCATCGAGCGCGACTGCGGGCTCCACCGTGAGACAGTGGCAGGTGTTGATGACCGCCGTCAGCATCCCTGGCTGCGGCCTAAGACCACTGCGCTGAGCCTGAGCTAGCAATGAGATTGCAGAGGGGAGGGGAGGGGTGTCGCCTCCCCCCTCCACCGCAATCTTGTTGCCGGCGACAAGATCGCAGGTCGCGGGGGATGGGGGATGCCCCCTCTGTGATCTCGACAGTGTGAAACCGATTGCTTAGAGAACCTGCACAAACAAATTCCATATTACTTGATCTAATAGTGTAGCATGCACCCCACCTCGTTGCTGCTCCCAAATGGACCATCTTTGTTCAGTTTGAACCAACACAAGGTGGGGGCTGGGGGCTCCTAATTAATTAAAGTGTGATTAATTAGGGAAATCTCCTCAAATTGAAAGATTAGATGTAACTAATGATAGATAGCCAGAACCCTAGACCGAACGACAGCCGAGGTTGCTTGGCGTGATCTAAAATGGACGTCATTGTGCATCTTCCTTGTACCCCCAAAGATTTAGGGAAAATACGAATAGAAAATAGGAGCGGGTAAGTGATGTTCTGTCCTTCATTAATCCAGCTGCCAAAAGCCCAGGAACTCATATAACTAAAGATGAATTTAGCTTTTATTTGAAAAGGATTCCATATCTGAAGAGAAATAGCGCAATAAAAAAATAAGTGACCATTGATCTCAACCACAAAGCCACAAGAGTACAGTAAGGATTAATAGGCCAATTGAAGTTGGATATTTGAACCTTATTGTTGGAGTTGGTGAATACTTTAGGGCCCCTTGTTTCTTACACCGAGTTCGCCCACGTGAGCTTAGGGAATTTGAGTATTACCTAATTGCCTGTGCTGCTGGCGTGCGAACAAAAGGGGGGATTCGGGGGGGGGGGGGGGGTCCGCCCTCCGACGGCAGTTGTAAATCTAAACAATATAGTGGAACCTCTTTGCAGGACGTAGCCCTAATCTCATGGGTGAACCTGGATAATTCGTGTGTTTCCTCTATTTTTCTGCAATCTTTTCACAATTTTCTCTCCCTGTTCTCGAATTATTCCATCAATTAGTATCAAAGCACATGTTGTTCGAGGAATTAGGGTTTATTCGAGATGTCAAGAGGATCGCGGATTGAGATAAAAAAATTTGATGGAACGCGATTTGATATCTGGAAGATGAAGATGGATGATCTCCTCTGTGATCGGGATCTTTGGATGGCAATCGAGAAGGAGAGGCCAGACATAGAGGCGGCGAAGGTCGCGGACAAGGCCTTCTCCAGTCAGGCAGATCCAAAGGCGATTGAAGAGTAGGATCGGATTGATAGAAAGGCGAAGGGTTTGATTCGGCTGTGTCTCACGGATTCAATTGTTACGAATGTGATGGGCGAACCTACTGCCAGAGATCTGTGGAGGAAGTTAGAATCCCTATATCAAAGTAAGTCACTGGTTAATAAGTTATTCCTGAGGAAGAAACTGTACAATCTTCGGATGCATGAGGGTAACTCGTTCTCTACTCATCTCTACAACT